>OX387647.1:24019847-27016108 GCA_947568875.1 Fissipunctia ypsillon | reverse complement strand
CAGCTGTAAGATCCAGCGAATCCCTCGATGACTTATTCCATGATATCAGCAGCGATACACATAAAGCTACTTCTCCTTGCCCAGCCGGTTTGTAATGACTGATGACCCGCTCGCCCCGCCGCGGCGCGATGGCGGCCCCCTGGTACGCGCTCGCCCCGCCGCGGCGCGATGGCGGCCCCCTGGTACGCGCTCGCCCCGCCGCGGTGCGATGGCGGCCTCCTGGTATGCGCTCGCGAGTCGCCACGCAGTAACTTTACCTACGACACGGGTACATTGCTCACTTCAGCAGTGCTGCCTACTGCTAAGACAGGTGGATGAATCTGGAAAGTTATGCTGTTTGTTGCTCTTTTAGCAAGAACAAAGTCATCATAATTCATCATTTGTTTCTCTCAAAAATATCCCACCAAAAACATTTCATGTAAAATAGGTTGCTAAGACTTACAAAAACTTTTACTTACAAAAACTTTTACTGTTATCAGATCTAATGTAGAGCTAAACCACTAATGTTGCGTCATGCAATAGTTCAATGGAACGGCAAAGCCATGTGTTTGTTTGAGGCGTGCTCTTGGTTCTTAAAGAAACTAGTGGACTGTATAAAATATAGGTATAATGCAAATGGCAAAATTTCGGTTTAGAAAACAGAGAGACAATGACCGTTCGCTTTACATTTTGACGTGAAGAGAGTGCCCACCCCGCATTTACCCCCGCAGCACCGTGTCCATGCGTGGGCAACCAAGATGTAAAGTTTGTAGAGTTGCGTTTTGCCACGAGCCACCGCACGACACGACAAAATCCGGTGATGACTCCGGGCACCATACATTTCTATGAACCGTTTACTCACGCACGACACGACACCCGCACGACACACGTTTCTCAAACGACAGCTCGCTATGTGGTTAGCTGCCGCTAGGTTGTGACGTTTTTTTTTGTGGTGACGACATAGCCACTGTCTGGAATGAATGAGAAAAAACTGGAATTTATGAATCAAACGGTTTCCCTAGGAATCATGCTAGACAAGAAATTACAACGGGGACCTCATATAATAACACTAGCGGGGCGGCTAAGCTCGGCCGCTTGTGATGTTAGAACACAGCATTATGTCTATGACACAACCTAAAACCTACTATCTATCCCAAAATAGTGACCGCATTCCGTTTATGTTTATCTACCATGGCACGTACTACTATGGCATTCAGCAAACAGTGTAACACGCAACAATTATTTCATAATAAACCAAACCATAATAAAATGATGCACTTGGGGCGGGGACCTGGTGGCCTGAAATACAGGCTTCGGCTTAGCTTAGGCACCAGTCTCCCGAAGTATTTTTCTATAAGTCCATGACTGGACAATATTGTGTTTTGTTATTTTTTATAAGGATATCGTGGTGAGAAATAAATAAATAAAATAAAAAAATGATGTCGTATGGCATTTTATTGTGGGGTCGGGCTGCTGACATTGAATCCATCTTTATTTTGTAAAAGAGAGCTGTCAGAGCCATTTATAATCTACGTCGCCGCGAATCTCTCCGGGAACTATTTAAAAGGATTAATATTACGACGGAACTTTGCCAATTCATTTATGAAAATATTATGTATGTAAGAAAAGTCTACATCTTTTTAATAGAATAAGTGACTTACATAATTTTAACACTAGAAATAAAGATAAAATAGATCAACAATTTTTCAGATTATCTAAAGTTTACATCTTGTACGGCGTACTGTGTTAAAAGTTACAACAAAATACTTTGTGATATATTACAATTAAATGAAAGAAAATTTAACACATATTAAAAGTATTTTTTGTAAAAAAGCATATTACACATTAGAGGATTATATCCAAGTTAAGAATGCTTGAAAACATGCTGGTTCTGCTCCAAAGGACAATCTAGAGTCTAGACAAAACCAAACTGGTTGCTAATTAAATTGTATAATTTTTTATGACACTGATTTTACACTCTGTGATTAATTTAGCTCAAACACTGACTTATTACTTGTTAAAAGTTTAGGAAAATCGTACACTTTTACAATGCTTGTCAATATGTGAGCACCGTGTATCTAACACATATTTAATTTATCTGTCATTGCTTAATTTTTAATTGTATACCTATTGTGGTATAGTAATTTCATTCTAAGTGCAGCGTCTTCACATGTAATTATATAATAAATGTATTTATACAAAATATTGTAAAACATTTTAAGAGAGTAACGCTGGAGTTTCTTGCTCATTCTTCTCCATACGAATCTACCTTGTGGAAGGGGCGACTAGAATAAATTTTGACGTTCAAAAGTGCTTTTTATGGGCCTATTTGAAATAAATGATTTGACTTTGACTTTGGCCGGACTCTGTATGCACTTGCTCACGAGTCACGACGCGACGGACCGCACGACTTGACATGACAGTTTGGCCGGACTCTGTATGCACTTGCTCACGAGTCACGACGCGACGGACCGCACGACTTGACATGACAGTTTAGTTTGTTTTATTTAATTTAAATATTGAGTTGGAGTTTTATAAAAAAGAAAAAAATTAAATAGGTCATTTTTACGTTGATAGAGGCTGTGGAAAGTGAACCTTGCATATGTGACAAAACCAGTGAAATATGTAGACAAAATTCTATGAAAAAAATATTTTACAACAAAAAAAAAAACTACCGACTTCCAAGAACACTACATAGTGAAAAATAACTTTAATTTCGGAAGTCGGTATCTTTGGATCTGATTTTAGTTTTTTGCCACCGACTTTCGAACTTCAAGTTATTTTGGACGTTATAGTGGTTTTTTGGAAGTCGGTTGTTTTTTTTTTTTTTTTTGTAAAAAGTTTTTTATTTTTCACTTTTTAGTGGGTCAGTTTGTAATTTATCTGTTACACTAGGCTAATGTCAATTGCTCATCACCTTTTATAAAATATTGCTTTTCATGATACAGAGACATTAATTATTGAGGAGTTCTCCTGGTGAACTAGGAGAACTGGAGCTGATAGTGTCTTATGCATAGTGACGAGCATACATTGCTTAGCAACCATATTAAAGTAATCGAACTTATTGTAGTTTCGGTGGCCATCTGTGGTCTTCATCATCAGTTCCACTTCACCAAATGGTGCTTTCCGAGAGCAAATGCACGTATTACTACAAAAATACCCAAATCGCTATAGGTATGCCTATAAAACTTGAGGGTTTCCCTCGATTTCCATGAGATCCCCTCATTAGATTCTGACTTGATGACATTGGGACCACCTTGAGAGCATACCCTTTCAACAAAAAAAAAAAAAATTCAAAATCGGTCCACAATTGTCGGAGAAATCGGTGAATATACATAAAAGATAAATACAGCCGAACATATAACCTCCTCCTTTTTGGAAGTCGGTTAAAGATGCATGACGTTCTGTATGTGAGTTGCCGACGATTGAAGGCAGGACACATGTTGGCCTGCGTATGTAGGCAATGGACTAGCTATGCGACTGCTCAGCGAGACTTCGAGCATCGTTGGTCACAGCTCCGCGAGGTCGTAGTGACGGAATGGCGGGGCAGGTTTCTGCGCCATACCACCACCGATCGCCTCGCCACCGTCGAGGCAATCCGACCAGTGCTCGGCGAATGGATCGGGAGGAGGCACGGCTCCCTGTCATTTCGGGCAACGCAGGTGCTCTCGGGGCATGACTGCTTCGGGAAGTACAATCAATGGTCTTAAGTGGACCATATATCGCGCATTTTCTGTTTGGTTCATGATACAAGAGTGCAATATACGGGTGTGTATGTGTGTGTGAAATGCCTCAATAGAAGAAGGTGTCAAGTACGACGAGTAACGATGCGATAGTTTTGTAATGCTGTTTTTGAAGTTCTGACCACTTACTGTACCTGTGTCGCATAAACAGGGAGCCGGACGCTCGGTGCCATCACTGCATCCATTGCCTGGAGGATACGGCGTGGCATACACTGGCAGAGTATGCCACATAGGAGGAGCCGCGCTGTGCCCTCGTATCGTCGGGAGCGCTGTGTCGTGGGATGTGGTGATCTCCTTCTGTGAAACCATCATTTCGCAGGAGGCTGTGGAAAGGGAGAGGAAGATCTCAACCACTCTCCCGACTCGCAGCAGGCAGACCGGGCGTCGGCGAAGGGCGCCCTCTTCCAGCCCCCGTAAATGGGTCCGGAGGGACCCATGGTCCAGTAGGATCCGAGGTGACGGTGCGTAGTATTTCACGCGCGCCCCTATTGGACGGCGCAGGGGGAGTTTTACACCTAACTCCCCCTGCGGGCCTGATGTGGCCGCAAGGGTGGGCCGGCCGGCCGACCAGCCGGGTACCGTGGAAGGCACCATGCAAGTTCCCATGATCCCCGGTCCAAGTGTGGGAAGGGAACACTGGGGAGGTTTTTAGTCAGTAAGACAGAACCCTCCGCCTGCCACAGGGCGGTAGACATCCATGAGGATGTTCCACCCCGGAACAAAAAAAAGGGACGCAACTGCTGTGTTGTTGTATTGTGCTGTGTCGTTTCCCATGCGCGCGCAAACACACACACACACATACTGTTTATATCTAAGGTACTGAAAAAATTGTATACTGTTGTGGAAGAGCGGAGTCTCCTAACACAGGCATTACTTGCTCAACAGGAGGCTCCAATCACCCACTAATGTAAAACTTTTTGGTTCAGAAATAAGTTTGATTTGATTTGATTTCGATTTTATGCTGGAATCGTCACTCGTGGGAAAATGTACAAACAACAGGTCGTGTGTCGTGCGTAGCTCGTGGGATAACGCCCTTAGGCCTGTAGAGTTCGGGGCTCGGCTCTACATTACATCTGATAACTTTTTATCAGTGAAAGCGTTATGCGAGTCTTGGCAACTTAATTTGCGTGACATATTTTTGGTGGAATTTCATTTTTTTTTGCGGAAATATTATTCTTATATTACTTATAGATTTTAAAATTTTAATACTAACTTCTAACACAGTCGGGAAAAGGTATTTCTTGCGCCAGCATTTACTTTCTTCACAGCCAACGAAAAATAGTTTCTTCTTCATTGTTTATGTACATACTAGTCTAGCTTTCGTAACAAATGGAAGTAGGTATACCTATTATCTGTAACAGACACAGACTGGCACCTCTCTTTAAAGGGGTTGGAAGGTAAAGTAAGTAGAAGTAAGGGGAAGGTAAGGTAAGGTAAACGAGGTAATTTCTTAATTTTTGTTGTTGTTCGTGTGCAAATCCTAGCCTGCATACCAAATTTCAGCTTTCTAGGACTAAGGGAAGTAGCCTGGAGGGTTTGATAAGTGAGTGAGTGTCGATCAGTGACGAAATCGACGTAATTTGGATATTAATAAAATCCAAAATATAAAAGCTAGACAAATGAAACTTAGTGTGTTTTGTAAGTCGGCTAACTTTACCTTATCCTGAGAATTTGAGCTCTCTAGCATTACCCAGGCCGAAGCTATGAGGGTTTGAAATACGACGAAACGCTTCAAAAACAGGTAGGTAGTGTTGTGGCCCCTGCTTTTTGTTTATGCCTCGTCTCGGCGGGGGCACTACACTCCCAGGTTAGACAACGCTCTTATAGTCCATAAAAAATAAATACAATTTAAGTGCCTGTTTGTAATGTCAAAATAACAGCTTTTTACTAAATGCAAACGATGAAGGTATATAATGTACTTATTATTATTATTTATTTATTTATACAATCTTACACTATCTTATTATCTTTGACATATCTCGGGACCCTGGGTTCTCGGACCTTTGGAAGGCGTACGATGGGCCGAAGCCAACTCGCAGAGGCCCGTTAGACGCTTTCAATGAAAATGAGGCACCAACCGACGATTATCCTTGTACGCACTATGCAAGTGCACCCAAGGACAACCCCCGGTTGGTGCAGGACTAATGCAGGATATGGGAACAAAAATTTTGGACTATAGATTGGGGTGGCTGAAGTGGACTGGTTATTTAGGACTATGGCCCCTGCCTGATTAATGCTTTATATAAAATACACAAATAAAATGGCAGTAATGGGCCCCCGAAAACGGTCGCTAGCACATAGTGTCGTAGCGACAAGGTGGCAACAGGTCCTGAGGTACTTAAGATGAGTGGAGAGGTATTCCATGGCTATCAGGATAATCCCGGAAGTACGGTCAAGATCCCTACCAGCATCTTACTGGAATACTTCCTTCCTCCGAGCACGTTTGCTCTTGCGAATCTCCACTCAAGCTGGCCAATAAAGGCAAGAATGAGGTGGGAGCTCTGTTCCTCGTCAGTGTTCACTCCAGCCGGCCAATAAAGGCAAGCCAGAGATGAAGAACAAGACTTCTCCCGGGAGATAGGGTCCGTGGGTTGCTACTGCCCAACAACTCGCCACATGCTGCCCTGCGAGTTTATGAATCTCTCTTGGTCTGGCTCCTCACCCTAGACTTGTTTCGGCAAAGTTTTTACCGGCATTGGCACAGACCTAGAGTTCGGAGCGCGCAGGCCCCACCACGATGTCAACGTAGAGATACGGCGGTGGGGTTATTATTACAATAAGTACATATAAATTATATTTTTAAATATTAGAGTATAAAGATTATAAAAAACATTTAAAAATATAAAAAATAGTAGCCCACCGGTATCGGGAACTGGGTCCAAGCTACCGGCGGTCAGGGCTGCAGAGAGAGGAACCTCCTAACGTCCAAGCTACCGGCGGTCAGGGCTGCAGAGAGAGGAACCTCCTAACGTCCAAGCTACCGGCCGTCAGGGCTCTAGAGAGAGGAACCTCCTAACGTCCAAGCTACCGGCGGTCAGGGCTGCAGAGAGAGGAACCTCCTAACGTCCAAGCTACCGGCGGTCAGGGCTGCAGAGAGAGGAACCTCCTAACGTCCAAGCTACCGGCGGTCAGGGCTCCAGAGAGAGGAACATCCTAACAATGCGAGCCGTGTCCAGAAGTACCGCTTTCTGAATCAAGCCCTTAATCCAGCTGCCCAACGTTATTATTATTAAAAGCCTGTGATGTCCCACTGCAGGGCAAAGGCCTCCCTACTCTCTTTCTATAGTGAAGTGTTGACATTCACGCGGGTGAGGCCGCGGGAAACAGCTGGTTTAAAATATTTTACTTCATTTAATCCAACATGAGCACTTATGAAACGTCAGAAGTTAGGTGCACGGTTCCAAGTAGTCGTCTCCTATGGAGAAGAGCTGGCAAGAAACTCCAGTCCCTCTTTCAAAAATGATTGGCTTTTACAATGTTTTCAAATTACACTGTTAATAGGAATGCGATGAAATTATCCGGATAAGAAACGGAGTTACCGACATAGCAAGCTGAAGTGGCAGTGAGCTGGCCATGTTTGTCGAAGGACCGATGGCCGGTGGAGCAGACGAGCCCTGGAGTGGAGACCGCGTATCGGCAAGCGTAGTGTGGGACGCACCACGGCTCGATGGACCGACTACCTTCAAAAGCTAGCTGGGACAGACTGGATGCAGAAGGCGGAGGACAGGGTGTTGTGGCGCAGTCTGGGAGAGGTCCAGCAGTGGACTGTGTTGATTGATTTATTGAAGTTTGGGAGGACAGTGTAGGTTTGTCAACAAACGCTACTGGCCGCTGGGAAACGGGTCGTATTGGAGGCTTTTTAAGCTATGCAGTTTGATAGTTTTTCTCGTCTAAAAACGTATTATTTATTTAAAACTTTACACTTATCTAGGAAAAGCTGTAATACAAAAATAAAACATTATGCTTTTTTAAATTCAGTCCAGGTGAGTGTGTTCCTTTTGTAACTTTGCTTACTTCAATAGATGAAAGATTTCAGCTCTTATTCGAAGTATGCTCCAGTCCAGCCCTGTGTTATGACAGTGAGAGTATATTCGAAGTATGCTCCAGTCCAGCCCTGTGTTGTGACAGTGAGAGTATATTCGAAGTATGCTCCAGTCCAGCCCTGTGTTATGACAGTGAGAGTATATTCGAAGTATGCTCCAGTCCAGCCCTGTGTTGTGACAGTGAGAGTATATTCGAAGTATGCTCCAGTCCAGCCCTGTGTTGTGACAGTGAGAGTATATTCGAAGTATGCTCCAGTCCAGCCCTGTGTTATGACAGTGAGAGTATATTCGAAGTATGCTCCAGTCCAGCCCTGTGTTGTGACAGTGAGAGTATATTCGAAGTATGCTCCAGTCCAGCCCTGTGTTGTGACAGTGAGAGTATATTCGAAGTATGCTCCAGTCCAGCCCTGTGTTATGACAGTGAGAGTATATTCGAAGTATGCTCCAGTCCAGCCCTGTGTTGTGACAGTGAGAGTATATTCGAAGTATGCTCCAGTCCAGCCCTGTGTTATGACAGTGAGAGTATATTCGAAGTATGCTCCAGTCCAGCCCTGTGTTGTGACAGTGAGAGTATATTCGAAGTATGCTCCAGTCCAGCCCTGTGTTGTGACAGTGAGAGTATATTCGAAGTATGCTCCAGTCCAGCCCTGTGTTATGACAGTGAGAGTATATTCGAAGTATGCTCCAGTCCAGCCCTGTGTTGTGACAGTGAGAGTATATTCGAAGTATGCTCCAGTCCAGCCCTGTGTTGTGACAGTGAGAGTATATTCGAAGTATGCTCCAGTCCAGCCCTGTGTTATGACAGTGAGAGTATATTCGAAGTATGCTCCAGTCCAGCCCTGTGTTGTGACAGTGAGAGTATATTCGAAGTATGCTCCAGTCCAGCCCTGTGTTGTGACAGTGAGAGTATATTCGAAGTATGCTCCAGTCCAGCCCTGTGTTATGACAGTGAGAGTATATTCGAAGTATGCTCCAGTCCAGCCCTGTGTTGTGACAGTGAGAGTATATTCGAAGTATGCTCCAGTCCAGCCCTGTGTTGTGACAGTGAGAGTATATTCGAAGTATGCTCCAGTCCAGCCCTGTGTTGTGACAGTGAGAGTATATTCGAAGTATGCTCCAGTCCAGCCCTGTGTTATGACAGTGAGAGTATATTCGAAGTATGCTCCAGTCCAGCCCTGTGTTGTGACAGTGAGAGTATATTCGAAGTATGCTCCAGTCCAGCCCTGTGTTGTGACAGTGAGAGTATATTCGAAGTATGCTCCAGTCCAGCCCTGTGTTATGACAGTGAGAGTATATTCGAAGTATGCTCCAGTCCAGCCCTGTGTTGTGACAGTGAGAGTATATTCGAAGTATGCTCCAGTCCAGCCCTGTGTTGTGACAGTGAGAGTATATTCGAAGTATGCTCCAGTCCAGCCCTGTGTTATGACAGTGAGAGTATATTCGAAGTATGCTCCAGTCCAGCCCTGTGTTGTGACAGTGAGAGTATATTCGAAGTATGCTCCAGTCCAGCCCTGTGTTGTGACAGTGAGAGTATATTCGAAGTATGCTCCAGTCCAGCCCTGTGTTATGACAGTGAGAGTATATTCGAAGTATGCTCCAGTCCAGCCCTGTGTTGTGACAGTGAGAGTATATTCGAAGTATGCTCCAGTCCAGCCCTGTGTTGTGACAGTGAGAGTATATTCGAAGTATGCTCCAGTCCAGCCCTGTGTTGTGACAGTGAGAGTATATTCGAAGTATGCTCCAGTCCAGCCCTGTGTTGTGACAGTGAGAGTATATTCGAAGTATGCTCCAGTCCAGCCCTGTGTTGTGACAGTGAGAGTATATTCGAAGTATGCTCCAGTCCAGCCCTGTGTTGTGACAGTGAGAGTATATTCGAAGTATGCTCCAGTCCAGCCCTGTGTTGTGACAGTGAGAGTATATTCGAAGTATGCTCCAGTCCAGCCCTGTGTTGTGACAGTGAGAGTATATTCGAAGTATGCTCCAGTCCAGCCCTGTGTTGTGACAGTGAGAGTATATTCGAAGTATGCTCCAGTCCAGCCCTGTGTTGTGACAGTGAGAGTATATTCGAAGTATGCTCCAGTCCAGCCCTGTGTTGTGACAGTGAGAGTATATTCGAAGTATGCTCCAGTCCAGCCCTGTGTTGTGACAGTGAGAGTATATTCGAAGTATGCTCCAGTCCAGCCCTGTGTTGTGACAGTGAGAGTATATTCGAAGTATGCTCCAGTCCAGCCCTGTGTTGTGACAGTGAGAGTATATTCGAAGTATGCTCCAGTCCAGCCCTGTGTTGTGACAGTGAGAGTATATTCGAAGTATGCTCCAGTCCAGCCCTGTGTTGTGACAGTGAGAGTATATTCGAAGTATGCTCCAGTCCAGCCCTGTGTTGTGACAGTGAGAGTATATTCGAAGTATGCTCCAGTCCAGCCCTGTGTTATGACAGTGAGAGTATATTCGAAGTATGCTCCAGTCCAGCCCTGTGTTATGACAGTGAGAGTATATTCGAAGTATGCTCCAGTCCAGCCCTGTGTTATGACAGTGAGAGTATATTCGAAGTATGCTCCAGTCCAGCCCTGTGTTGTGACAGTGAGAGTATATTCGAAGTATGCTCCAGTCCAGCCCTGTGTTGTGACAGTGAGAGTATATTCGAAGTATGCTCCAGTCCAGCCCTGTGTTGTGACAGTGAGAGTATATTCGAAGTATGCTCCAGTCCAGCCCTGTGTTGTGACAGTGAGAGTATATTCGAAGTATGCTCCAGTCCAGCCCTGTGTTATGACAGTGAGAGTATATTCGAAGTATGCTCCAGTCCAGCCCTGTGTTGTGACAGTGAGAGTATATTCGAAGTATGCTCCAGTCCAGCCCTGTGTTATGACAGTGAGAGTATATTCGAAGTATGCTCCAGTCCAGCCCTGTGTTGTGACAGTGAGAGTATATTCGAAGTATGCTCCAGTCCAGCCCTGTGTTGTGACAGTGAGAGTATATTCGAAGTATGCTCCAGTCCAGCCCTGTGTTATGACAGTGAGAGTATATTCGAAGTATGCTCCAGTCCAGCCCTGTGTTGTGACAGTGAGAGTATATTCGAAGTATGCTCCAGTCCAGCCCTGTGTTGTGACAGTGAGAGTATATTCGAAGTATGCTCCAGTCCAGCCCTGTGTTATGACAGTGAGAGTATATTCGAAGTATGCTCCAGTCCAGCCCTGTGTTGTGACAGTGAGAGTATATTCGAAGTATGCTCCAGTCCAGCCCTGTGTTATGACAGTGAGAGTATATTCGAAGTATGCTCCAGTCCAGCCCTGTGTTATGACAGTGAGAGTATATTCGAAGTATGCTCCAGTCCAGCCCTGTGTTGTGACAGTGAGAGTATATTCGAAGTATGCTCCAGTCCAGCCCTGTGTTGTGACAGTGAGAGTATATTCGAAGTATGCTCCAGTCCAGCCCTGTGTTGTGACAGTGAGAGTATATTCGAAGTATGCTCCAGTCCAGCCCTGTGTTGTGACAGTGAGAGTATATTCGAAGTATGCTCCAGTCCAGCCCTGTGTTGTGACAGTGAGAGTATATTCGAAGTATGCTCCAGTCCAGCCCTGTGTTATGACAGTGAGAGTATATTCGAAGTATGCTCCAGTCCAGCCCTGTGTTGTGACAGTGAGAGTATATTCGAAGTATGCTCCAGTCCAGCCCTGTGTTATGACAGTGAGAGTATATTCGAAGTATGCTCCAGTCCAGCCCTGTGTTGTGACAGTGAGAGTATATTCGAAGTATGCTCCAGTCCAGCCCTGTGTTGTGACAGTGAGAGTATATTCGAAGTATGCTCCAGTCCAGCCCTGTGTTATGACAGTGAGAGTATATTCGAAGTATGCTCCAGTCCAGCCCTGTGTTGTGACAGTGAGAGTATATTCGAAGTATGCTCCAGTCCAGCCCTGTGTTGTGACAGTGAGAGTATATTCGAAGTATGCTCCAGTCCAGCCCTGTGTTATGACAGTGAGAGTATATTCGAAGTATGCTCCAGTCCAGCCCTGTGTTGTGACAGTGAGAGTATATTCGAAGTATGCTCCAGTCCAGCCCTGTGTTATGACAGTGAGAGTATATTCGAAGTATGCTCCAGTCCAGCCCTGTGTTATGACAGTGAGAGTATATTCGAAGTATGCTCCAGTCCAGCCCTGTGTTGTGACAGTGAGAGTATATTCGAAGTATGCTCCAGTCCAGCCCTGTGTTGTGACAGTGAGAGTATATTCGAAGTATGCTCCAGTCCAGCCCTGTGTTGTGACAGTGAGAGTATATTCGAAGTATGCTCCAGTCCAGCCCTGTGTTGTGACAGTGAGAGTATATTCGAAGTATGCTCCAGTCCAGCCCTGTGTTGTGACAGTGAGAGTATATTCGAAGTATGCTCCAGTCCAGCCCTGTGTTGTGACAGTGAGAGTATATTCGAAGTATGCTCCAGTCCAGCCCTGTGTTGTGACAGTGAGAGTATATTCGAAGTATGCTCCAGTCCAGCCCTGTGTTGTGACAGTGAGAGTATATTCGAAGTATGCTCCAGTCCAGCCCTGTGTTGTGACAGTGAGAGTATATTCGAAGTATGCTCCAGTCCAGCCCTGTGTTGTGACAGTGAGAGTATATTCGAAGTATGCTCCAGTCCAGCCCTGTGTTGTGACAGTGAGAGTATATTCGAAGTATGCTCCAGTCCAGCCCTGTGTTGTGACAGTGAGAGTATATTCGAAGTATGCTCCAGTCCAGCCCTGTGTTGTGACAGTGAGAGTATATTCGAAGTATGCTCCAGTCCAGCCCTGTGTTGTGACAGTGAGAGTATATTCGAAGTATGCTCCAGTCCAGCCCTGTGTTGTGACAGTGAGAGTATATTCGAAGTATGCTCCAGTCCAGCCCTGTGTTGTGACAGTGAGAGTATATTCGAAGTATGCTCCAGTCCAGCCCTGTGTTGTGACAGTGAGAGTATATTCGAAGTATGCTCCAGTCCAGCCCTGTGTTGTGACAGTGAGAGTATATTCGAAGTATGCTCCAGTCCAGCCCTGTGTTGTGACAGTGAGAGTATATTCGAAGTATGCTCCAGTCCAGCCCTGTGTTGTGACAGTGAGAGTATATTCGAAGTATGCTCCAGTCCAGCCCTGTGTTGTGACAGTGAGAGTATATTCGAAGTATGCTCCAGTCCAGCCCTGTGTTGTGACAGTGAGAGTATATTCGAAGTATGCTCCAGTCCAGCCCTGTGTTGTGACAGTGAGAGTATATTCGAAGTATGCTCCAGTCCAGCCCTGTGTTGTGACAGTGAGAGTATATTCGAAGTATGCTCCAGTCCAGCCCTGTGTTGTGACAGTGAGAGTATATTCGAAGTATGCTCCAGTCCAGCCCTGTGTTGTGACAGTGAGAGTATATTCGAAGTATGCTCCAGTCCAGCCCTGTGTTGTGACAGTGAGAGTATATTCGAAGTATGCTCCAGTCCAGCCCTGTGTTGTGACAGTGAGAGTATATTCGAAGTATGCTCCAGTCCAGCCCTGTGTTGTGACAGTGAGAGTATATTCGAAGTATGCTCCAGTCCAGCCCTGTGTTGTGACAGTGAGAGTATATTCGAAGTATGCTCCAGTCCAGCCCTGTGTTGTGACAGTGAGAGTATATTCGAAGTATGCTCCAGTCCAGCCCTGTGTTGTGACAGTGAGAGTATATTCGAAGTATGCTCCAGTCCAGCCCTGTGTTGTGACAGTGAGAGTATATTCGAAGTATGCTCCAGTCCAGCCCTGTGTTGTGACAGTGAGAGTATATTCGAAGTATGCTCCAGTCCAGCCCTGTGTTGTGACAGTGAGAGTATATTCGAAGTATGCTCCAGTCCAGCCCTGTGTTGTGACAGTGAGAGTATATTCGAAGTATGCTCCAGTCCAGCCCTGTGTTGTGACAGTGAGAGTATATTCGAAGTATGCTCCAGTCCAGCCCTGTGTTGTGACAGTGAGAGTATATTCGAAGTATGCTCCAGTCCAGCCCTGTGTTGTGACAGTGAGAGTATATTCGAAGTATGCTCCAGTCCAGCCCTGTGTTGTGACAGTGAGAGTATATTCGAAGTATGCTCCAGTCCAGCCCTGTGTTGTGACAGTGAGAGTATATTGGCCACGTTTAATTCGGCTAATGGCGGCGCGGGAGGCGACGCGCCGCGACGCTCATTTGTTCAGCGGCTATTACACAAATTGTGCGACAGAGGTCAGAGGTAGCTCGAGGTTAGGGTTCCATTGAGATGTTAAGATAAGACGCAGCTCTGGAGCTTTTTCTACTTTAAAATATTTACTAATTTTATTTCGTCGTAACTAAATTCTGTAGATTTTTTAAAGTGTGAAAGTAATTCACTTAACATGAAAATAAATAATGGAAACGTACAACCATTTGTTATATTTTTATCGTTGAATCATCATTATTTTTTGCGGCATCGAAATCCAAAACTGTTGCTTTTCCTGTACTGCCCTATACACATTATAACAAAGAGTCCAGTCGCTCACTATAAGTAGCAGCGCGACATATCGCTCACTAACTCGACTTGCGATTGACGCGCAGCAGTCGTTCACGCGATTGTGTCGAGTCATGCGATGGACACCGCTAGCCGTGACGTCACGCCTCGGGGGCGACATGACACGCACGATATGAAGTGGTCGAAGTTAACATTACTGGGATGAAACTTTGGATTGTTTGTTGTTGTGAGATTTTTTGCCTGTTGTTTCCTGTAAATAATTGCCGATCTTTGCATAGTATTTTAACGGATAAAGTACTTTGACATGTAGTTTCTAATGTCATTTGTTGTTTATTTATACAAACTTAACTTTATATTGTTGTGCTATCGAGAGCTTTGTTTGAGTTTAGTGTAATTGCAGTATGTTGGAGTTGATTGTTGAACTCTCGCGCTGTGAAACTTTTCAGTTTAGTGACGCGAAAGTTAAAGCAGGAACCGTTTAGTATGTTTTTTATATAGTTTATACTTATATATATAGTTTATACCTGCCGCCTTCAGTGTCTGTCACGTAGTCGAGACGTGCCCTCGCTCCATAATGTTAACAAACGGATACAATACGGAACGACTATTAATCCACCCACTACAGACTACAAGCAGGTATTCGATATTTCACGTTGACTATAAAATTGAATAATATTTCATGGTGACTGCCGCGTATTTGCTCGGGAGGATGATATCCTAAAAGGTTCCACAAGGCGGTCGTCGGCGGGGGGCGCGGGATGCGGGGGCGCAGGTGACGTGGGGGAGGGGGAGGCGGTGCAAATGTGCATCTCACGAGATGAGCCGCTTGAATATGCCTCAGTTATGCAAGGCGCCTTCTGCTACACTAGTGTGGAGGAGGCTCTCGTTAAAACTTTCAGTGCCAAAATAGGTGTTTTTTTTAGACTCCTTAGCACAGGTGTTTTTACATAGCGCAGGAGTTAGAGCTTCACTTTGTTTGTACACATTTTTTATGCCAATTAAGAATTATTATTATTATTTAATTTTATTATTTTATTCAGAATGTCACACACTTGAACAGATGTCCATTTATAATATATTGTTTTATCAAAACAGAACGGATTGGTAAAATATGCACATGATAACACCTTAAATAATTGCTTGCCTACGAATGAACAAGCATATCAATTATGTTTATGATAATTTAGTTACATTTTAAACCGTATATTAATTAACAGCACACAACAAACTGGTTTATTTAAAATTAAAATTAAATAATTAGTAATTACGCAAATTAAATAGATCTGTTGTATCGTTGCTACTTTGATTATAATAGATCTGTTGTATCGTTGCTACTTTGATTATAATAGATCTGTTGTATCGTTGCTACTTTGATTATAATAGATCTGTTGTATCGTTGCTACTTTGATTATAATAGATCTGTTGTATCGTTGCTACTTTGATTATAATAGATCTGTTGTATCGTTGCTACTTTGATTATAATAGATCTGTTGTATCGTTGCTACTTTGATTATAATAGATCTGTTGTATCGTTGCTACTTTGATTATAATAGATCTGTTGTATCGTTGCTACTTTGATTATAATAGATCTGTTGTATCGTTGCTACTTTGATTATAATAGATCTGTTGTATCGTTGCTACTTTGATTATAATAGATCTGTTGTATCGTTGCTACTTTGATTATAATAGATCTGTTGTATCGTTGCTACTTTGATTATAATAGATCTGTTGTATCGTTGCTACTTTGATTATAATAGATCTGTTGTATCGTTGCTACTTTGATTATAATAGATCTGTTGTATCGTTGCTACTTTGATTATAATAGATCTGTTGTATCGTTGCTACTTTGATTATAATAGATCTGTTGTATCGTTGCTACTTTGATTATAATAGATCTGTTGTATCGTTGCTACTTTGATTATAATAGATCTGTTGTATCGTTGCTACTTTGATTATAATAGATCTGTTGTATCGTTGCTACTTTGATTATAATAGATCTGTTGTATCGTTGCTACTTTGATTATAAATACAATAAATACAATGAATAACGAAAATTGGAAATCAACGGAATGCTATAGTAAGTTAGCTGACATTTGATTTCCGTCGATAAAATAATTAATTAATGTTATAGCTGTGTGTATCTTGCTTATTACGACACAAACCTTTTTACAAACACTAACTTTATATAGAATAACATTATTATTTAAATTTTTACATTACAAGCTACCATTATCAGCAGAAAGACGTCCAATGTTGGACATAGGCTTCTGCCAAACATCGCCACAGTTACCAATCAAAGCTGAGTTACCAGTAAAAGAAAGTTCATAATATTATAAAGCCTTCGCCATATTATCTGCGAGCCAGTTAAGCAAGCCTGTGTGAGTGGCGTGTCTCGCGAGAGGCGACGTTTTGTTGCTACGCCGCTACGCCGCTACGGTACTACGGTGCTACAGAGCTACGCCGCTACGGTGCTACGCGCTGGGAGGCAGAGGTCGCGATCCGGACTGGAGCCATTTGTTGCTATTGTGTGCATATGTGCATATTTAAAAATGTGCTTCTCTGATACATATATGGAAATACCTTATATAAAGTATAATAGAGCCGAGGGAATAGAAATAACTGAATGTGAGACGTTTTTCGAAAATATTTTCTTTGAAACAATTTTTGTGAGAAATGTATTTAAGGTGCGCGTGAGATATTGTGTTCTATTATTTATTGCTGAAATATGGCCCTGCATCGTAGTATGGTCATAACTCACAACATTTTTGTGTCAGTTCTTCAAAAACATAAAGAATACAGCAGTTATAAATATTCATTCTGTTTTTACGGTTACTTAAAAAACAAAAATCTAATGATATTATTAAGAGTACTCATAAAAATTTAGTAACATGTTCTCATTATAAAATTAACAACGTTGTAATTAAAATAAGACTATAAATCTTGAATAACTCACGTCCGTCATAATGTATGATGTCGCGCCGGGCGTCCAATTAGTGTCAATGTGTGTTCATTGTTGTCGCGCCGCGCATTCCCGGGCACCGCGACGTGTGTTGGGACTGTAGATGCGAAGTCGGTTGACAACGTTCTCAACCGAGCGGTAGACAATGGAATTTTTAGATAACAACGGTTGTCAACCATTTTCGACGGCTTGAAATGGATAAAAACCTGTTTTTTTTAATGAAATAATTTTTTTCTCATAATATGTAATAGATAGAATAAATAGCCCCACTTTACGGTAATCGACTGTTTTTAAAAAAAAAATTGTTACAGATTCTTTATTTTAATGTGAAGTAAATTCTATGAGAGATTTCTTTTAGCGTGGGTACCTTTATTTTGAAATGATTTCTTCCGAATTTAGTAATTGGGTAGGTTGTGTAGGGATCTATCTCGAGCTTCGAAGTTAAAGGGCACGGCGTGGCAGCTCGCGCGGGACAGCCGGCTAGCAGCGGGGGGAGCGGGGGGGGGGGGCTCGCCTGCGAGCTCGACCTTGTAGCAGTAGGCAGTAAGCCAGTCTTGTCACTCGTCAGTCGAATAGACGACATCGCGACGCGGCATTATTTTTTGCGATTACACAGTTGATTCCAATAGACGATTGACACGTTATCCTTTCTTATTTGCGGAAACGCTACTGAACTGGAATAAACGTCGCGGCCCCGTGGGGTCGCGTGAGCTAGACGTTACCGCTTCGTGCGGCCATCGCGCCGGTTCGCGGTAGCGTCGCGGTATCGGAAGCACGATACACGACACGCCAACGTCGCTCACGGTCACGCGACGACCTGCGACGACCCGCGACGATCCGCGACGACCCGCGCCGACCCGCGACGACCTGCGACGACCCGCGACGACCCGCGACGACCCGCGCCGCCCGCGCACAAGAATCAGATAGATAGAATACTCTTTATTATGTACACCATAAGTATTACAGATATGAGAGAAGTAGACATTTGAAGAGGTTGTACCTAATCATTACGAGTTTCGAATTATGAACGTAGGAAGATAGGTACCTACCGGGTAAAACGGGGTAAATACATAGACCCGCGGGTGAATAGATACAAAACTTTAAGCGGGTTTTCAAGGTTGAATTAATGTAGTTATTTACTAACAAGGTAAGTATCAAAATTCTTCATGTTAATTCAGTAAAACAGTTTGAGTCCTTGTAGGCAACAAACAACATTTTCATTATCATGAAAAACCATTTTAAAAGCTTAAAAACATAAACGACCTGTTTAGCTTGCAGTCGGATAAACGACCAGTAGTCATCCGTTGTTTAGCTTGCAGTCGGATAAACGACCAGTAGTCATCCGTTGTTTATAGGTTGCTACCGACTACTTTGGATCAATATCCGTTGTCTACCGCTTTTTTACAACTATAGTTAGGATATACCTACACGTATGTACCTATAGTGACTGCTCGGGTGTGCTGGGATAATGTCATATTGCGATAACTTTATTGGAAAAGAAAGGAGACCATTCACGGTTCATACAAAGTTCGGCCAACATTACAAGTGACTGACAGCATGCCGACCGTTCAACGTTTTATCAGAACCAACGTATTCGTACTAAGTTTTCGCTCTCACATGACGGGATTGGATTCACCCTCGTATTATGCACAAATCTCCTTCTCCCAAGTCCCTTACATCTGATGCTGGCAATGAGTCACCCAGTTCAATTAAAAATGCTCCATTCTCATTCCCGTCTTCCCCGTAGTAGCTAATAGCCTGTTTCAACTGATAAATACCTAGGCTTAACAATATCAAATCTTCTTCCGTGAGTCGGGGCAGATCATCGAACTCGGGGAGTTTTGCCGACATTGTACGGAACACAGTCCTCCTGCGGTTATAATAATGTCTATGACAAGATTAGCCAACGTGTTAGGCACTGCTAGCCTCTTTTGAATTATTTCCAGAAATGTTTCAGCTCGGGGGTTGTCCTCAATAAGTCTATGGTAAGCATTTAACAGTGCCGCAGCAATTCTGAAATACTCAATCATATACTCCAAAGACAGGTTGATATAGATGTTTCTCAAAAGCCGGAAATCCCTTTTGAAGCGTCCATTAATTACTTCCTACCCATCGAATAATAGTGGTAACACGGGATTTGTTCGCTTGTTCAGTGGTAAGTTGAGTTTGATTTGCATGTCGTGTGTCAGGCATAAGCACAACATAGCCGTGACTTTGTTCATCCTGTGTAGCGTCTCTAAAGCCCCGATCAACTATAGATATGTCACCTTGATCAGTTTCGTTGGATACAATATTGTTCATGATTTGGGCATCAGAAATACGAGCGGCGTGCGGCCCTGACACGTCTATAATATGACAATCACAACAAATGATTAAAAACGGCTTGACCAGGTTCCTGTATTTATGATTGCGGTAAGATTCTCGCTGGAAAAAGTAATTAAAGCTCTATTGGATGTGGTATATATATATAAGTCCCGTCGCAAATAGTGACTGCCCTTCTTTCATTAATAGGACTTTCGGTATTTCCAAAAAGGGTCTCCGGCACAGTAATATTTCTTAGAACTACGTCTTAACGATTCATGTGACCATAGGCCAGGTGTAATGGGACAAAGTCCTGCAAGAGGCATTCACGACCTTTTTTTAACATGTGCGAAATGGTCGCTTCGCTTGTTTTAAAGATGGACGCAAGTCTCAGGTTTGAATCCCCAGTTCGCAGCTTTACCAAGAGAGCAGCTAAAATACATATATAAGCGGACATGCCATTTATGCCTGGACGCTTTTATTTATGTATAAAGTTCTTGTACGTCTTTAGTTTTTAATTTTAATTTCTGCTCGAGTATAGTGTCGATGTTATTTTATATTTCTTTTTATTGGTATATTGGCGAATGCTAGCTGACACATGGCAAATAATTACGTAAATAATTTTGCATCCTATTATATAGAATCAAGTTTAATTAACTAAACAGACAGCTGTGCTGCTGGGGAGGTTGTTGCGCCACTTCTTTTTCCCAGCTAAAGCACTAGGAAGTGGTGAAGGGCGCGCGTTTTGGGGGACTGCCTTATGTAATTTTTGACGTTCGAAAAGTACTGATTCTCAGCCTAGGTTGAATAAATGACTTTTGATTTTGATTTGATTTAAATTTTAGCCCACAGCGCTGTTCTCAGATTATAACCATTAATAAATAAATAAATAAAACTTTAAAGTCACAGGAGGTGAACTGTACATGCATGACAGTTACACTAATATTATAAAAACAACAAAAATAAAATAAAATAAAAATAGTATTCTAAAAACTACAATAATTAGTCTAAGAGTGTCTCATACAAAAGGCTACGAAACCTTTTCAAAGAGCATATAAATATGTCTATGTGTTCGAATGCTTCATTGTAGGTTGCTGCCATTCGCCGAACTGGTGAACGTAGACCAGTGTTAGATCGGCAGGCTCCTACTGCAAAGAGTTTGCCTGCACGCAGCTGCCGCCTATGGACAGTTCTGGGACTGCATAGCATAGTAAATTATTTAAATCCAAAATCGCCATTAACAATGTCGTACAATGTCATTGCTTCCAATTGTTTACGTCTAGAGCTGAGCGCCAAAAGCCTGTATTTGCTGAGCAACTGATTATACTGTAGATATGTTTCGTGACATCTGTAGTGCGTTGCACGAAGAAGTCTACTTTGGACGTGTTCCATCCTGTCAATGTTTGTGTCATAGTACGGGTTCCAGATGGAGACGGCATATTCGAGCTGGGGACGGACTAGGGTATTATACAGGCAGAGTTATCAAGTTATCAAGAGGTGCGCTTGAAATCATGAGTGGATCTCATTATACAGGCAGAGTTATCATGAGGTGCGCTTGCAGCCATGAGTGGATCTCATTATACAGGCAGAGTTATCAAGAGGTGCGCTTGAAGTCATGCGTGGATCTCATTATACAGGCAGAGTTATCAAGAGGTGCGCTTGAAGTCATGAGTGGATCTCATTATACAGGCAGAGTTACCAAGAGGTGCGCTTGAAGCCATGAGTGGATCTCATTATACAGGCAGAGTTATCAAGTGGTGTGCTTGAAGTCATGAGTGGATCTCATTATACAGGCAGAGTTACCAAGAGCTGCGCTTGAAGTCATGAGTGGATCTCATTATACAAGCAGAGTTATCAAGAGGTGCGCTTAAAGTCATGAGTGGATCTCATTATACAGGCAGAGTTATCAAGAGGTGCGTTTGAAGCCATGAGTAGATCTCATTATACAGGCAGAGTCACCAAGAGGTGCGCTTGAAGCCATGAGTGGATCTCATTATACAGGCAGAGTTATCAAGAGGTGCGCTTGAAGCCATGAGTGGATCTCATTATACAGGCAGAGTTATCAAGAGGTGCGCTTGAAGTCATGAGTGGATCTCATTATACAGGCAGAGTGATCAAGAGGCGCGCTTGAAGTCATGAATGGATCTCATTATACAGGCAGAGTTATCAAGAGGTGCGCTTGAAGTCATGAGTGGATCTCATTATACAGGCAGAGTTATCAAGAGGCGCGCTTGAAGTCATGAATGGATCTCATTATACAGGCAGAGTTATCAAGAGGTGCGCTTGAAGTCATGAGTGGATCTCATTATACAGGCAGAGTTATCAAGAGGCGCGCTTGAAGTCATGAGTGGATCTCATTATAAATCCGTAAATCTTATATGCTTTATTTACAATATTAAGAGTTGTATTATGGTAAGTTATTAGATTGTATGTTTTGTAGTTTCTGTGTAATGTTGAGTTGTGCTGTGAGTGTCTTTGGTCCCGCGCAGCCAAGCTGAATGCTCGTTACACATACAAAATTACGCATTCCTACCGTCGACTTATAAAAAGAATTACAAGCAACAATTCGTTTTAGTTCTTTATCTCGGCAGACCAGCTGAAGGAATACCATGTAGAGTAGATATTATTATCACCTTGTTTACAGTGATGCAGCGCTTAGACATACCGTTATCTCCCGACATCAATTACACCTCTAATCCGCTGCAGCGCTGCATGCAGCCATTGCACGCTGCGGTCAGCGGCTGACAGAGATGGATACCGTATCGCGTGGAAGTGGGAACAAGCGACCAAAGCACCGCGCGATACGAGCCCTACTTTATTAAATCTTGGACTTAGATGCTTCAGCGGTACATTAAGTGAAGCGGCAAAGTGTTCGCCTTTTGTGCTGTTGTAGTCCTCATGCACTTACACAATAATGTTGAAGTAAAAAGATAAGTACGGTGAGCGTGTTCGCTACAACTTTTGATTCTGTTATGTGTTCGGTCTTACTATCCAGTATGCTAACACGAGGAAATTCAAACCAGTAGGGAGTTAAAAGCAGTAGATTGTTCCGAATAAATGCAGTCAATAAATAAATAATTTGATAGATGCGACGACATCTTTATTAAGTTTGCATTTTACAAGACTAGGAAGAACATTTTGATACATTTTGTTAGCTAAAATGTAAGACAAAATGTGCCTCTATTTACCCTCTCATGCTAAAAATGAATTCCGTACAGTTACAGCGAGGACGTTAAGTTACATAAAAAAAAAAAAACTAAATAATGTACCGTCGCTTGAAGCACTTTCGCACGAAATGTTTAATTAGCTGAAGTAATAAATAACGTGAAGCGCTCCTTCACATCCAGCCTGTTAATGTACATTCATTGCGCTCCATATATTTGCGCTGGAGGTGCGCTTTTAAACGCTAAACGAAATAAACTAGCCTCGTTGAAACTGTGTAAAAACATTTGTTCATAGCGGAACTACAACACAGTGGAGCAACCACACTGTGAAAAGAAGGTTCACTTTGAGCGACGCAAGGAAAGCGTTTAAACTCATATTCGAATAGATAATTTACTGTCTGACGGCACTGGTAAAAATACACCTGACAGAGATCGCATGAAGCCAATCAGCTCCCATCACATACCGGTAACAACAACCTCCGCAACAGGCAAGGCGTGCATCAAACAGCGTGTACCACCAGGTCAGTACTATCAAAATACTACCCTCTTTGGACTAACTTTTGTTTTTATTCAAACACGTGCTAAAATTGGGCACTGTTGTACCATTTTACAAACCTACCAAGACAAGAAAGTTGTTTCTGTAAACTAAGTACATCAAATGTAATATTATTATTCTGGGTCAACCGCCACGAAAAACAAGAGAAGATGAAAAAAGAACAAAACATGAACTTTACGATACGTACGTACTTTTTGATAATTTATGGCCGAGAGAGAGGTGGGAAATGTCCAGGAAAACTTAAAAAGTTGGATATCTCCATAACAACCCATTTTGAAAACGAAGTTATCGAGGTAAAATGTAGCAAATTATTAATGCCCTCACAATTTTCACACTTTTTAAGAAATTCGCCCGATTATCCATCACCTCGTATAAATGAAAACATTAAACTGGTACACGGCACGGTTTCTGTACGGTACGGCGTATGAACCGCGCCGTGGAAGGAACGTGTCTGTCAACAAGCTTCCATAGTGATGCATACAACACTGACGAACGTGCCTACACACGGCGAATAAACCGCAGTTTGTCACGGCAAGAAAACGTGTGTGTACAAAGCCCCATAGATAAATTATTCGTATATTTTGTATGCAGTGTTTATTTAATTTGTTGTAATGTATTTTGCTGTTGTACAATAAATTATATACAAGATACTTCAATAAAAATTTCCAAAAAAAAAAACAACCGACTTCAAAAAAAAACACAACAAAGTGAAAAATAACTTTAATTTCGGAAGTCGGTGGCAAAAAACTAAAATACAGATCCAAAGACACCGATTTCCGAAATTAAAGTAATTTTTCACTTTGTAGTGTTTTTGTTTTGTAAAAAGTTTTTATTTTTCACTTTTTAGTGGGTCGGTTTGAAATTTCTTTAAGTTAAAATAGCTTAATGGCAACTGCTCATCACCTTTTACAATATATTGCTATTCCCGATGCAGGGACGTTAATTGTTGAGGAGTTCTTCTGGTACTTCACCATCAGCTCCACTTCGCCATATGCATTATGACGAGCATAAATTGCTTAGCAACCATAAGAAAGTAACCCGTGAAATACTTATTATGAGTAGTTCCGGTGGCCCTCTGTGGTCGTCATCATCAGTTCCTCTTCACCAAATAGTGCTTTCCGAGAGAAAATGTACGAATTACCATAAAAAATACCCTAATCGCTATAGGTGTGCCTATAATATTTGAAGAGTTCCCTCGATTTCTCCAGGATCCCCTCCTAACCTAACCTGATAACAATAGGCCCACCTGGAACGTATACCCTTTCAAACAAAAAAAGAACTTTCCAAATCGGTCTAGCTATCTTCAAGTGATCGGGGAACGTACATGAAAAAAATTCCGACGAACTGAGAACCTTAATTTTTTTGAAGTCTGTTAAAAACTACCAACTAACTTGTGAACTGGTGAAGCTTGAATGAATACTTTTCATTGTCCTCGAACATAGCGACAACTTTATTCTGCACTCTTTTATGCCGAAGTGGGTTTTCTGGGCTTCGTTATTCACGTCACAACAGTTAACGCAATGTGTGCGCGGCGCCCGCACGCGTGGGCCACATCCGCGGCGCGACGTCCGGCCGCGAGCGCGCCGCACCGGTCTGCACCGGCCTGCACCGGCCCGCACCGGCCCGCCGCCGAGCTGGAGGCTGGCGCTTTGCACCGCGAGCTATTGTTTCCGCATCTGTTGAGCGCCAAATACGACGCAACAAATAGAAGAATACGCTAATTACTAACATTACAAATAAAACGGCTTGATGCCTGCATTGTTAAAATTGGCTTTGTTTAAACTGTACCTACTTTCATATGAAGCTGATGTGTTTTGAAGGTCTTTTGTTCTAATAAATGTAATATTATATAGTAGCCCTATTGTTTGTAAATTAATTAATGTGTGGTGAGTTTTACGCTGGAAATAAACTACATGCATTCCGTCGTTTTTAACCCCCGATGCAATAAGTGGGGTGTTATAAGTTGGACGTGTCTGTCTGTGGCATCGTAGCTCCTAAATGAATGGACCGATTTTATGCGGTTGTATTTGTTTGAAAGCTGACGTGATGGAGATGGTAATTAGCTATGATTAGAGATAATCGGTTTAGCCGTTTGAAGATTAACAACTCTTTTCTAGTTGATGAATGGATGTGAGCATCTTCTACAGGTCTGATCGAGTCGATGTTTAGTATTATGTTAATTCAATGATATTAGAAGAACATAGTAACCTTGCACTGATGCTTCAGCATCACCTAGAATTTGTAGGATGTCCAACTCTCTCATCAACTCACAGCAGAGGTATCGCGTTTGGGCTCATGAAAATGGTCTCAATAGATAAGTTATAGATAGATGGTAATCAGGGTCTGATGATGGAGTAGCAAAAAGGAATGAGGGTAAATTAGTAACTAACTTTACTGTGGGAATAATACGAACAGCTGCACAGATTTAAGCGAGGCACGTGTCGATCGTAGCGTTTTTACTTGTAATAAGTATACATATAAAGTTTGAAAAGCAGGAAACAAAAAAATAAATTAAAAAATTAAAAACCCTCCGACACAAACCAAATCCTTAAATATATAATGAAATAAAACGTATTGGCCCTCTGAGCCACGTACATGCGCACAGCGTGTGTGTACTTTACATATCGGTAGATATAATGTGGCACAGCGTATTGTCACGTCCATCAACAACTCGATGTACTGAGCACGACGTCATGGCGCGGTGTCTGGCTGTACTAATATTTAAAAGATGGATTATTGCGCCACAACATTTCGAACTCTCAAAATTCTAGTGCACCGATTTTTTTGCCATCTTCGATGGCATTCCGTCTTGTTGCTAGGTAGGTAGGTACTTTCTCAGCGCACAACGTCATAAGTCGTTTCGCTGAAGCATAGTGTATATGAAGGCCGACGTCCCAGGACGTCAAGGGAATATATACTAATACTGATATCATCAGCTATTTGCACAACGTCATTACACGCCGCTCCAGTTTGTATGAAAAAATGATGAAGTGACAGACGTGGATATCGCGAGACTGGTCTATTTTAGTTACTTTCATAGCGTCATGTCTTACGGTATTTTGTTATGGGGACGGGCTGCTGACATTGATTCTATCTTTATTCTGCAAAAGAGGGCTGTCAGTGCCATCTACAACCTCCGCAGTCGCGAATCTCTAAGGGAACTGTTTAAAAAAATTAACATCATGACGGTACCTTGCCAATATATACAGGATGTAAGGGACAGCCCTCCGCAAACTAACAGGGTGCATTCAGCTCCTTCATATCATATTCCACCGAAAATATTCTCAGGAAAATTTTCATTTATTTTAATTGTATTTTCAGTTACTATTCCTTTATTTCAATGTAAAATTACGTTATCTGTACGCAGCACTCCATTTATGTAAATAAAACAGCTAAAATCAAGAAATCAGCAATGGATGTTGAAATACTCGGCGGCCGAAAGCTCGCTGCGCTGCCGTCCGCTAAGCGCGTTTTTTTGTGGTACTAAGATTATATTAATCTTTTAAATACAATCATTGAAAACTATAGTTTTGTATAAATTAGAAGCATTTTTTCAATTTTGTAAATGTGAGTACCATGGAGCGGTTTTATGTTATGATGTAGGTATGTTGACTTAAAAGAGTATGGCAGTTGAGAGTATGTCATGCTCACTTAAATGTCTCGCTGATGGTGGCGCGTGTGTTGGATCATTCGGTTCCCTACAAAATGGTTGAGCTGGATGGTGCTGATCCACGCGTCATGTTCGTGAACGGGCGCCGTCAGTGGAGACTGGTCATCTCTTAACTGCCAGGGCTTATTTTTAATCGTATATTTTGAAATGTTTTTAATTATTTATTTTTTACATTGTTCTCACATATAGAAGCAACAAGAACAATGTACCCAGGATTTTGTAATTTTTTTATTTAAAAGAGTGTCCATGGAGTTTCTTGCCCATTCTTCTCCATAGAGATCTACGTTTTGGAATGGGCGATTAGCTTCAATTTTCTGACTAACTGACCGACTCTTTGACAATTCAAAAGTGCCTGTAATTGGTTTCATTGAAATAAATGCTTTGAGTTGAGTTTGAGATGTACAATATCGCATATAGCTACAATATTGATATGTTCACGTGAACGTGTTAATATATGTAAGTTGTAGGTAATATTTTGATCCCAGCGTCGTCGCGTCGGCGCACGGCTAGTGAATACGCCAAACAGACGAGGCTTATATCCAGCAATAATGAATGTATGCTATTGTAGAAAGGTTAGCTGCTGTTAACTTCCTATTTTCACTAGCCGTGCCCAGACGCGACGACGCTTGGATCAAAGTATTATCCTACCTACAACTTATATTAAACAGGGGCAATACATTTTATTATATTACTTTTTGAAGGATTTTGGTTGTGTCGGGGGTTTTTAAATTTTTTTTAAACTTTTTACTACAAATACTGCAGACGTTAAAAAATATTTCACCTACCAATATTTATATATTTCCTTGAAACAATAGTATTTTACAACGCTCAAATTGATCCTCTGTTGGAGTAGTGAGGACAAAGTGCACGTAATTTATGGGCCACGCGGGAAATTAGCGGCGCGCGCGGCTGCACGGTGCTGCGGTCGCAAGACCCGCGTCGACCCGCGCAATTCGCACCGTGTGCGGGCGCCGGCACAATTTGTGGCGATCGACGTTGAGGGTTATTAAATTCTTCCGTTGAGGATGGTCTAGATACGTCGCTAGTATTAGTTCTTGTTGATTATGTTATCTTCTATGAAAGTCTGTTTCGTTGGTCTGGTCTTCGTAAGTACGACTTCTGAGTATTTCTATCATGCAAAGTGTTTATTTATTTTATGTTTGATGTATCTACACACAGTAATACTGGGTTTTTCTCATGGAACTCAGACAGAACGGGACTCTGGACGTGCACCCAGATAAAGAGTCTGAAGAGGGGTGACCCTGTTCAGTCTCTTTAACAAGACTGACTACACCAGCGTAGGTGTTATAAACGAGTTAACAACATTACGTTTAGTTCACCGACGAATTCATCGTTACTCTCATTACCTAATGAGCGGCTCGCGTGTAGCAAGCCTAAGGCGCGTCACGCGAGACTGAGACAGAATTGAATTAATTTTAACACTAATTCATTATTAATTATTTTATATTATTATAAATTAGACTTGTATCTTGATGCCCTATTTTCTAGTTTTGTTTAAAATGATTAATAGTGGACCTAGTAAACACTTGCAGACGGCAGAGGCAACATCGGAAGAGAGGTCGCTGGTCCATCTACCATCTAGTAAACACTTGCAGACGGCAGAGGCAACATCGGAAGAGAGGTCGCTGGTCCATCTACCATCTAGTAAACACTTGCAGACGGCAGAGGCAACATCGGAAGAGAGGTCGCTGGTCCATCTACCATCTAGTAAACACTTGCAGACGGCAGAGGCAACATCGGAAGAGAGGTCGCTGGTCCATCTACCCGTTGCCTTGACAGTATACTAAGTTCATTCTACCTGGCATCCAATATCTTATAGGAACGCCTAGGGTGGCGTTGTATTGGTAGCAGGTATTTTTATTCAGGGATAACAAGTTGTACCTACCTGTTTTATTTTATTTATAAAAAAATCTGTTGGTTTCTATATCTTAAGGCCCACAGGCACGTTTAGTCGAGTTAATTAAATAAATGTAATGTAGAGTTTGTAAACTCGGAGTTAAGTAATTAACATTTTAAGTCTTATTACACGTTGCGCTACTAAAAAGTAACACCGCGTTAGTTAACCTGACATTAGTGTTTTTTGATTTGGAAACATTGCAGTTCAATCGACAAAACATAAAATGGAATTGCAACGTCTGTGTCCTAATATGTAATCCGACCAAAAATGATTGAACGAACAATATATCTCTTTTACTAGTGTAGTGTACATTACGATACGTAGGTAATACTTTCTTGTCTCCAAATTTTATATCATGATATTTCATTTTAATGGTATTGTATTATGTGGTTTCCATGGAGATTTAGTTTATTGATTGACGAATACAGCAGATAGGAAAAAGTATGTTTACATAATTTAAATTTATTTTTGTATAAATTCATGAATATATTGCCTGCTGATATATAGTACCGAATTTTTACTTACTATAACGTCGAACAATATAAAATACAAAATAAGTTATCAACGGGACCTCATAACGTCAATTTATTTTGACATTACTTACCCAAAGTTTACCAACTTAAGACCTAGTTTCACCATACCATGTTAGTTAGTACAATCTTCTGTTAAAATGTTAACGGGGCATCAAGAGTAGCGAGTGGTTCACCATGCGTTAATCTGTCTTAATCAGGCATTACATTTAATTGCTGTCTTAGAAGTCCGTTAACATACTTACCGACATTTAGTCAGTTGTCAAAATCATCGCAGTGAAAAACGCAAGTATATACTATACGGCTAGCTAAAATGCTGCATTTTCAGTGAACATTGCCATGTGACATTGCGACTTTTTATTTTGGTTGCTTTGACAACTGACCGACATAAGAGTGAATGATACATCCTAACGCCAGGGTTCTTAATGTGGTGTTATTTTTTTTCTGGTGGAACGTAAATACCATTAACATCGATAGGTATTTTAATGGCCGATTTACAAATGTCCGATGATGAACAGTTTGGTGCAATTAACTCTTAAGTCTCCCATATCGGTGGGTTAAATACTTAAAAGTTTAACCCTAGGTATGTCTCTAACTATTGGTGGCGCAAGATTAATTATTTGACAAATCCGGACTTAGCTGTTAACTCCGAATTATTTAGGATAACCCATGAACGTGCAGGTGGATCGTTAAGTCTTAGAAAACAAACACTGCACACATGTATACCAGCTCGCATTTAAATATGACTTAAAAATATAAAAGAGTGCACGATTAGCTAGAGATAGCCGTCTGAAACTCTTTGAACAAAGCGCTCCTAAATTTAAAAAAGTAAACATCTTTCACAGAAACAATTGTACTGCACGGTACAAGTCAAAATCCGCGGCCGCGCGCTTCGGATTCCACAATAGCAAACGCGCCGGGAAAATACATCAGGAGCCCGTCGCAATCCCGGGCTGCCCGGGATTCCTGGCGCGCTTCACCCAACGCTGCAATACACCCAATGAATTGCTGATTGTGCTTTTACTGTATTTAGTGGTTTATTAAGCATAGATACAGCCTCCGGCGCGAATCAAACGTAGCGGCGCGGAGACTGTGTCACGAGTTACTGCCATTTATTGTTTGTTCGTTCTTACTTCTGGATGTTGAGTTATTTTTTTTTGTTTATTATTTTGTAGTGAAATGAAAATGAATGCACTATTATGCTAAATAATTGTTAAGTTTTGTAAATATGAAAATAAAGTATCGATGCGCATTTATTAGCATAGTTATTGTGGACAATAATAAATGCGTTTCAATCTGTGGATGAAATGAAGCACTCATAACAAATCCGTAGTTTATAAACAAGCCGACGATTACATTTTGTGTCCACAAATCAACTTATATTCAGCAATAAAACAAAAAGAAAAGCTACTAAAAATAAATCGAGCAATTTGTTCAGCAATCCAAAAGCACGTGATTGGATACGAACCTCGATCGGTTTATATCGTCCATTTTTTGTAATGTGTATGTGGCCGGCCTGCGATATATTAGCTTGCGTTTGTTAAAGGCAAGCAGGTTGGACAGGGGCGCGGGAAAGATATTAGTTTTCAATATTTAATATAGCGGTGGATCCCGGGCTGTGTCCTGCGTCCCGGGGTCCGCTGACGCGCGCTCTCGCAGCACTAACCAGCATTGTTTACGCGCAGGTGTTGTTGTTATGTAAACTTCTGACCGAGTTTATTGTGTCGGAAAAACGTATTTGTTCTGTAGGTATTGGTTGAACATAACATCTGATTTGCTTCGTGGGTTACCGAAAGAGCTATTGATCATAGTTTACGATTAATTAAGGAATTGATTGGCCAAGTTCACCAAGCAGTTCTAGTTTTAAAACATAATTTATTTTTGACGTGTAAAAGTGTCTTTTTGAATCATAAAATAACATCACGTCTGTAATTCCCCACAGGTTTAGGCAGAGGTGTACATACAGTATGGAGCCCACATATATGCAATAAATGAAACCGTAAGTGGTAATACTAGTCCACAGAAGTATAGCAAAATTAAATATTAAATTAAAAACCGTAAATTAAAAAAGTTACATTTTCAAACAAAATAAATATTAAAATAAATTCAGTAAAAGTAAAAACTCTGTTTAGACAACCGAGCTGGCCACCTGCGGTGCACCACAGCGTCCAATCCATTGTTCGCCGAACATGTTTTTTTTTTTGTTTGCGCACATGTCCAAGGATTCAAGTTCATTGAATCATTGACTTACTGATCCAATTCTACAGAGTGTTCAAATTTGCTCAAAATTAAAACTATACTTTTTGACATAATTACATGACCGATTTCGTAATTTTTTTGAATATCGTCAGAAAAGGCGATAACAAGTATGTCCTATAATTTATTGCACATATGTGGTCCCCATACTGTATCGTACACGCACATTTCGCTGCTGATGTTTAAGACTCATGTAATAGGGGGCGATCAACTGGGTACAAATCCAGACTCCGGGCTGCTACTAGAAAATTCCTGCAGAAAAAACCCAATAACACTTTGCCCGACTTGGGAATCGAACCCAGGACCTCATGCTCCGCAGTAGCGCTTGCGACCACTAGACCAACAACGCAGTTAAAAAAAAAATATAGAAATAACATAATATCATAACATCACGCCTTGTTTCCCCGAAGGGTTAGGCAGAGGTGTAACCTATTATAGTAACACCCACCTACTATAGAAATAAATATAATTTATTTTTTATCATAGCACTGTTAGTTACTAAATGCCTCATTAAGCATTTTGATGTACTGTCTCATGAACTCGTTATGCAAAACAGCCAAAATAACAAGCAACGCTATAAAATTCTCGTATGTAAACGAGCATTTTATAGCGTGAGGCGTCAGTGTCAATATCTTTTGAATGTGTTGATATCAGTCTGATCAAAATTAAATAAAGATTGAATAAATATTATCAGAGCGCTCACTGGCTTGATACGGATGCCGATCGTGCGATCCAACAAATGATGACATGGAAATGACAAATAATACGGGTCTGAACATGTCACCTTTGTCGTGTGACATGTCAGAGTGTGACCTGGTTTTAACCGACTTCAAAAAAGGAGGAGGTTCTCAATTCGGTTGTATGTTTTTTTAATGTTTGTTACCTCAGTACTCCGTCATTTATAAACCGATTTGGAAAATTATTTTTTATTTGAAAGGACATACTTCCAGATTGGTCCCATTTTTATCAAAGTCCAGTTCTGATGACAGGACCCATGAGGAATTGAGGGAACTCCTCAAATATTATAGGCGAACACATAGTGATTTTGATATTTTCAACAATGTCATGTCTGTAAAAAGTTAAGCAAGTTCTCATATGCCCTTTACAGACTAAGGAAGATTGCAAATCTACCAACACTAATAACGGCATACCATGGACACGTCAGCTGTAACCTTAGATGCGGCTTGATATTTTGGGGTAATAGTGTTGATAAAGATCGCGCGTTCATTGCACAGAAACGGTGTGTCAGAGCAATTTTCAATCTACAGAAAACTGATTCGTGTGAACCATATTTAAAAAAAAATGAATGTATTAACACTAACGTGTCTATATATTTTTGAGGTCGCAGTTTTTGTGAAAAATAATAATGATCTATTTAAATAGCAATTGTATACCTAAAAATATTCGTTTAACTATTTATAACTCTCTTGTTAAATCACATTTACTATACCTAATAGAAATTTGGGGCAACTCAGGTAAAACAAAATTGCAAGAATTACAAAGAGTACAAAACAAGATCATTAAAATATTATTTCGCTATCCATATTTGACACCTACTTATAAAATTTTTGAAGAAACTAAATTGTGAATAGTAAGCAACTTTATATGTATACCACTTGTATTCTGATAAGAAACATTTTAGACAAAAAGATTAAAACCAATTTATCATTTACCAAAATTTCGGAGGTATCTAAACGTAGCAGGCGTCGCCCTAGTTTACTTGTATTACCAAGACCTCGCACAAATTACTCCAAAAGAAACATCACCTATGAAGGAGCAAATGTTTATAATAATTTACCGTCTAACATTAAAAATGTAAGCTCGTTCAACATTTTTAAATCTCAACTGTCTAAATATATAACAGAAAACTTTTCTTATCCTAAGTTACATTAATCCAGTCGAGTAATATAAAAAAATAAAAAAAATGTTAAGCGGGTACCTATATAACATTACGCATTTTGTCGCTTTTATTGTTTTAAACTACCCTACCGGCTAATGATATTACTTATTAAGTCTCTAATGATGTTACGATTGTGTTACGTAAACAGTTTTTTACTTATCTCGGTGGCGGTTAATTAGATAATTAAACTAAATGTTATCTTGTATTCTCATGTAAGTGGCTTTATTGTCTTTTTGGGAATAAATGATTTAAACCGAAAATGATTTAAACCGAAATATCGAACGTGTATACGGCATCAGGACAAACTAGACATAGTGCCTAGTAAGACTAATTTCTTACACAAAAGTATTTTCTGCTCTGCTCCACGTATATTTAATAATATTCCAAGGCCTATAAGAGCAATTACTGAAATAAAAGCATTTAAAAAGAAACTCCATGAACTATTAGTGAACGAATGTTATTACTCTATGAAAGGCTTTTTTGATGACAAATCACTATTAAAATACAATCTGCCTGAGTCATGATGCGTTCTGTGTAGATAATCATATAATATAATAATAATACTTAACGAAGATTCAAGAATCTAATAATTTGCAATGTATTACATTATTGTTGACATGCATGTACGAGTAAACTCACTAGATACTTACCTACTCGTACATTCTATTGTACGCCCTAAGGGTAGGACATAGCTGGTCCTAAATATTTAAATAACACCATCTGTATTATGTACCTATGATCCACAGTAAAGATGATTTGATTTGAACAACAAGTCAAGCATTTGCATTCAGAAAGTAACATTTGGTGAAGTGGAGCTGATGGTGAAGTACCAAGAGAACTCCTTAACAATTAACGTCCCTGCATCGGGAAAAGCAATGTTTTGTAAAAGGTGATGAGCAGTTGCCATTAGGCTATTATAACTTAGATAAATTAAAAACCGACCCACTAAAAACTGAAAAATAATAAGCTTTTAACAAAAAAAAAAAACCACCGACCTCCAAAAAAAACACTACAAAGTGAAAAATAACTTTAATTTCGGAAGTCGGTGGCAAAAACCTAAAATACAGATCCAATGACACCGACTTCCGAAATTAAAGTTATTTTTCACTTTGTAGTGTTTTTTTGGAGGTCGGTTGTTTTTTTTTGTTAAAAAGTTTTTTTACTTGAACAAACCGTCAGCTCCGAGAGATGATCGGCTGTTTTGGCGGTAATTACGAGAAATCTATGTACATCCAGCTTTGTACTACGCCAGGTTCGTAATTGATGCAATAATACAACCACTTGAATTCACCAGTAGTGACCCGGAGCCCCAGAACTTATTCCTTATTCGGAATTAAGTTAGGATAGTCATCTATAATCCCAATGAAAAGAATTTCAAACTACCTCGTACTGAAAATCCCATTTCAGGACCTACACTATTCATTCAATTTGGGAATCAAACTCGTACTTTACGAAACAGTACACACCAATACAATATGTATCAAACAAGTATGAAACATATGTCATGTTTAGGGTACAATATATCCGAGACGTGCCCTCCTCCCCACTACACCCCCTCTGTACTCCCCGAAGGTTGAGGTAGCATACGAACGCAATACGTTCAGCATAGCAACTGTCAGGTACAAAAGTGCATGCACATACATTTGACTTCTTACGGCTCCTTACTGTTTCTCGATGTTTTAACATTCTGATCCCGTCACACAACTCCAACTTAACTCCGCGAATGTGTAATGCACTCTAAATACTTGACAAACTTTAAATACTCCTCATAAACTCAATTTGAAACCTTATATCTCAGACCTAAGAGTTGTATTGTATGCATTAATATGTTTGAAGGTGGTATTCGTAAGGTGAACGCCAGTTTTTCTCGCTGAGCATACGTACGTGAATGTTTCAGGCATTTAGGTGTCGTTTTATATTGTCCTCTAACCTGCGATGTGAAATTATTGTACATAGTTCAGAGTTCCGCTGAACGTGCTATATCTGTAATTGTATATAACCGAACTAGGAACTTACTTATCTTGAAGCTGAGTAGAATTCTAACGCTTGCAGCGTGTGTGTTATAGACATTGATATTTCCTCACTATTGTATGATATATTAGTAACAGATAAAGTGAGGAGAGAGAAGTGAGGAGAGAGGTTAGGATACCTGCTGGAAACTTGAGTGGACATCGTGAATTAGCAACAGTCTAATGCATTCTAGTCGTTCAGTCGTAGACTTACTCTTTACAAAAGATAATGTTCTGAAGACGACAGCGGGCAAGCGATTCGACCAATTACATGCTGATGAGGTTGATGTCCTCTAGATAATCTAATTTAAAACCTCTAACAGCCCCTGAATAATTTAAACATCCTCTAACCAACGTGATCTAATTAAAGATTTCTTCGTCACAACTAAGTACTCTCACTCACCAAACTTCGCCTCCTTGCCATGAGTAACTGCTAACGGCAGCGACCAATCATTTTAAGAGCAGTTTTCTGTCCCCGTTTGAGAACCTCGAGATAAAACGGAGTAATGAATACAAAAATACGAAGAAATAGCGGAAAGTTAATAGAGCAGTGTGTGGTTACAAATGGGGTGGAGTCGTGCCGCAGTCGCTCCATTGTCGTGTCGTGTCGTGTCGTGTCGCGTCGTGTCGCGTCGCGGATGGTTCGCGACGCTTGATTGCTTAACATATCTCGCGGCGCCCTTCGCGAATGTGAAGACATACGGGAATGTATTTTGGTGAGAGTTGCTGTCAAAAAAAAAGTCAAATCTTTCATTTCGAATAGGCACATTAAAGGCACTTTTGAACGACAACATTTATAAAAAAAAATAGAATAGATTCTAGTCAACCCTTCCATGTACTGCCGCACCGCTGCACTTCATGAACCAACCTAACATAAACACGAGATTTGCGTTTGTGTGAATGTGTATCCGTGTGTGCTGTATAAACCGGTTTTTACTGGATTACGATATACGGTTTGAAGCTCACTCGCAACCTTTCAGCTGCTGTTTCGGTGCCCACTCACAAACGCTAAGCTCACGTTTCGTTGTCACCACAGTTCTGAAATTCTGCTGTAAGCTTGCCGAGTACTTCCTAGAGATTTAAATCCGTGGTTGTTAGCTGGAAGTATATTAAGTAAAATCAAGTAAATTACCGCGTTACAAATGAAATGATTAGTCAAGTTCTGTACGCTATTGAATGTGTTACGATCTTGCTCTGATAGTGTCTTTGAAGAGCTACCCGAGACGCGGCGAGTCCACACGTGTTGCATGTCGGTATGTTTCTGAACAGCGGCGTCACTAAATAGTATGACATTTGTCGCTGTCGCAACTAGCGAGAGGAATGCCGCGCGATGTTTACAATCTCTTATTAGTCGCAGTATTTTACTATCTGTATGATATTTAAGACAAAAGTTTAACTCGGGTAATTCATTTTTTCAGCTGGTATTGGCAAGTATCTGACGATGCTCTTAACATAAGTTTGCTATCACATACGAGTGAGGGACGGTGAGGGGGAGTGCCAGATAGTTTGCTTTCACAGTTCGTGTAAACAAAGATTTTTTCATGTTATTGTCGATTGCCAATCTGGCTGATCGTATAACAGCTAGAAACTCAAATCAAAACACTTGTTTTGAATATGGGTACATAACACAACATAACATCACGCCTTGTTTCCCCGAAGGGTTAGGCAGAGATGTACCTATAGTACACCCACATTTCGCCAGTTAAGTTTTAGTCCTATGTAATAGGGGGCGAGCCTATTGCCATCAACCGGGCTCAAATCCAGACTCCGGGCTGCTACTGAGAAATTTCAGATAGAAAAACCCAATAACATTTTGCCGACCTAGGAATCGAACCCAGGACCTCATGCTCAGCAGTAGCGCTTGCGACCACTAGACCAACGAGGCAGTCAATGGGCACATAATTAACGATGAAAATAATTAAGTTAATTATTATTAAGTTACTTCTGAATTCAGAATGAAATGCATATTATTTAGTTTTAGACTAAAACAGGACTCTACCTATCGTGTCAAGACAAAGAGCTTGCAAGAATGTCTACAGTAGTGTGGCAACCGTTCCGTGTAACGTATGTACAAGTGTCCGACTGTCCAGACACTGGACAAGCGGACACTCGGGCCTCATCCGCGGACAAATGGCGGCACATCTGACTCCGCATACCGGACATGATTAACTTCCTCTGCTAAGACGTCCGGCTAATAAAATATCGTTCTTTCTTCTGTTTATGTCACCGTATAATTATGAACTTCGTTGATTTATAATCTATCGGTATTATTTCCGTTAGTTTATAAACTCTCTCTCCTTTGTCCAACCCTTCGCGGAAACAAGGCGTGATGTTACGTGTTATGATTATAAGCTGTCGAAAAATTGTGAACTGTAACTATACATTTAAATAACGCATTATTTTTCGATATTTTATAATCTATCCATACGAAACCGATAAATTGTGAGCTGGCATGTTGAGACCTAACGCACCTTGCTCTTATACTAAAGAGCATAGCCTGCCTAGCTTCGAGCAACTTGGAGGTAGCACTCGCCGGCCGCTGCTGCGGCACCGCTCGTTTCGCTCGCTCGGCTCGTGCGTGGTTGTTCACGGTTCTAACCTAACCTAACTCATTTCACCGAGTTCACAATCTTACGGGGACATATTATATGACGTGGCCTTTGCTTTTGAGATTATTTGGAAATCGGATGTGAACAACAACTACTAACCAACTAGATGAATAGTTGTGAACAACAACTACTACCCAGCTAGATGTATAGTTGTGAACAACAACTACTACCCAGCTAGATGTATAGTTGTGAACAACAACTACTACCCAGCTAGATGTATAGTTGTGAACAACAACTACTAACCAGCTAGATGTATAGTTGTGAACAACAACTACTACCCAGCTAGATGTATAGTTGTGAACAACAACTACTACCCAGCTAGATGTATAGTTGTGAACAACAACTACTAACCAGCTAGATGTATAGTTGTGAACAACAACTACTACCCAGCTAGATGTATAGTTGTGAACAACAACTACTAACCAGCTAGATGTATAGATGTGAACAACAACTACTACCCAGCTAGATGTATAGTTGTGAACAACAACTACTAACCAGCTAGATGTATAGATGTGAACAACAACTACTAACCAGCTAGATGTATAGTTGTGAACAACAACTACTACCCAGCTAGATGTATAGTTGTGAACAACAACTACTACCCAGCTAGATGTATAGTTGTGAACAACAACTACTACCCAGCTAGATGTATAGTTGTGAACAACAACTACTACCCAGCTAGATGTATAGTTGTGAACAACAACTACTACCCAGCTAGATGTATAGTTGTGAACAACAACTACTACCCAGCTAGATGTATAGTTGTGAACAACAACTACTACCCAGCTAGATGTATAGTTGTGAACAACAACTACTACCCAGCTAGATGTATAGTTGTGAACAACAACTACTACCCAGCTAGATGTATAGTTGTGAACAACAACTACTACCCAGCTAGATGTATAGTTGTGAACAACAACTACTACCCAGCTAGATGTATAGTTGTGAACAACAACTACTACCCAGCTAGATGTATAGTTGTGAACAACAACTACTAACCAGCTAGATGTATAGTTGTGAACAACAACTACTAACCAGCTAGATGTATAGTTGTGAACAACAACTACTACCCAGCTAGATGTATAGTTGTGAACAACAACTACTACCCAGCTAGATGTATAGTTGTGAACAACAACTACTAACCAGCTAGATGTATAGTTGTGAACAACAACTACTACCCAGCTAGATGTATAGTTGTGAACAACAACTACTACCCAGCTAGATGTATAGTTGTGAACAACAACTACTACCCAGCTAGATGTATAGTTGTGAACAACAACTACTACCCAGCTAGATGTATAGTTGTGAACAACAACTACTACCCAGCTAGATGTATAGTTGTGAACAACAACTACTACCCAGCTAGATGTATAGTTGTGAACAACAACTACTACCCAGCTAGATGTATAGTTGTGAACAACAACTACTACCCAGCTAGATGTATAGTTGTGAACAACAACTACTACCCAGCTAGATGTATAGTTGTGAACAACAACTACTACCCAGCTAGATGTATAGTTGTGAACAACAACTACTACCCAGCTAGATGTATAGTTGTGAACAACAACTACTACCCAGCTAGATGTATAGTTGTGAACAACAACTACTAACCAGCTAGATGTATAGTTGTGAACAACAACTACTACCCAGCTAGATGTATAGTTGTGAACAACAACTACTAACCAGCTAGATGTATAGTTGTGAACAACAACTACTACCCAGCTAGATGTATAGTTGTGAACAACAACTACTACCCAGCTAGATGTATAGTTGTGAACAACAACTACTACCCAGCTAGATGTATAGTTGTGAACAACAACTACTACCCAGCTAGATGTATAGTTGTGAACAACAACTACTACCCAGCTAGATGTATAGTTGTGAACAACAACTACTAACCAGCTAGATGTATAGTTGTGAACAACAACTACTAACCAGCTAGATGTATAGTTGTGAACAACAACTACTACCCAGCTAGATGTATAGTTGTGAACAACAACTACTACCCAGCTAGATGTATAGTTGTGAACAACAACTACTAACCAGCTAGATGTATAGTTGTGAACAACAACTACTACCCAGCTAGATGTATAGTTGTGAACAACAACTACTACCCAGCTAGATGTATAGTTGTGACTTGACAATTTACTTGTGACCGTAGTGTAAAGGTATTTTAATTAGTTACATAAACTAAATGATACAACACGTGGTTCACGTAAGAAATTGTGGCACTAATATTCTTCTTTTTAAACCAGTTATAATTAAAAAAAATAAAAAAATACCCGCCATTGCAGGGCAAAAACCTCTTCTCTTCTTCAAGGCAAACCAGTTACGATTCATAAATATTAATATCAGTACCTTATATTATGTTTTGTTCATTTTCATGTAAACTAATCCAAGCCTAGCTACATAATAATTTAATACTTTACTTTGAATCATACAATATTTTCAGACCAGTATTATTTTGAATGCTCACCTACAGTCTATCGCGGAGTCGAATTCAATGATGATTGAAAGGTTTCAGCCGATGGTTACATGCACGGGCAACATACATTCATCTGTCAGTAGCATTCAGGGAGGGAACCTCGCCTCCTCGACGCAACAAGGTAGCGAGACCGGAGTTAATCTATGACGGTACCGTAGGTACTGACAAATGAATTGTATGTGTATTTCTATTTTTATGATTAATTTGAGCAATAAGATATAAAGCATACAATTGTTAAGCATAAAGGTTGCAACATTTGCAATTTTCCGCCATTTTTTTTTTGCAAAACCCGGAAATGAATTTTGGCTACCATTTTTTTTTCGTTTTACGTTTAAAACGTATTGTTAGCTCTGCCTTTCCTGATCATTTTAACATAAGAAAGAAAGAGATAAGGCGCCTAGTTTCATAGATAATCGCAATAGAGTTTAACCACAGTTGAGCTGCCGTGGTACGGCAAGTGTCAATGACAACTGCTGTATAACGGCAGCTGTCAGTTGCAGGGATACCTACATAGATTTATTTTCAATTAGCAAAAAAAAGTCCTCAATGCAACCACGACTCTTCCTATTTTCTAATAAGTAGGTATAATGGCGTCCCGAATATTAATGTCCGGGACGCCTTATAAGGAGCTTTAAGAAGAAGAATAATTTCTTCTTCATGTTTCATAAAGGCTCCTGCAAACAGGCGCGATTCACGTCGCTGGTCGCACCTGTTTGCAGGAGCCTTAAACGTCCGCAGGCATTAAGGCTTTACCTATTGCTTTGAAATTAATTGTCATTGTCATAATGTTTTCTTTTATTTGAAATGAATATGGTCCTAAATCGTTTTAGGTGTAGGGATGCTGTTAGAGAGTACGTGACGAGGCTGTCAGTTCACCTCCGAGATTGACATGCGAATGGAATAGTATGGACGATGTCAGCTTGGTATTCTTGTAATAGTAGGAAGGCAATTAACGCAGAAAACGGTGAAAATATATTATTATGCCCAGTGGCGTGCGTTTCATAAAGACAGAAAGACACTGGCTACCCTACCTAACTCAGACAAATATTTATAATCTTGTCCTGATATCTAATTTATTATTTACTACGAGCGTATTATCGATAAACAAAAAAATCATAAATCAGCTCCATCGGTCGTGCGTGTCTGCTCCTTCGTATTATTTGACGCAACTTCGCATTGCGCTGCACTAGCGCCGCTGAGGGCACTCGGGAAAGACAAACTATTCAGGTCTAAATGTTTATATGTGTGCTCTCGTGGTCATGCGGATTTAATGTGTGTGCGTTCCTATAAATACGTGGCACACAATCTCACAAATAACGCACACAACCGTACAGGGTAGGCAATAACTTTATTACAACACGACTATTTTAAATAGTAGCTTTGTTTCATTTAATTATCGCTACTTAAAGCGCCATTACTTTTTTGTCGTATTATTTTTTATTCTGAGTCGCCATTGTTGGTTTGTTTTGGTTGTGAGCTATGAAAGCAGGTAGGTATTTATGATTTTAACCTTGATAATACTTAGTGTGAAAAAGAATAATATTCACTGTGAAAGTTGTTCAGGGGCGGTGTGTATAGAGAAAATAAAAAAAAGTTGTTCAGGGGCGGTGTGTATAGAGAAAATAAAAAATTATGAGTTTTCAAAACAATCTTTCAAAGAAAAAAAAGAAGTGATCGTGTTGTGTTATCAACAGCCGCACGGGTCGATCGACCAGGTTAATCTACGCTTGCCGCGGTTGGCCCGTGGATAGGTGGCCATGTTTACATACCATGATCCCTCCGTGCCTCGGAAAGCACGTTAAGCTCATAATTGGTCCCGGCTGTCATTCGTGGATCTTTGACAGTCGTTATGAGTCGTCAGAAGCCCGAGTCTGACACAAGTCTTACTAAGGGGTATCGTATTACCGTGTAAAATACTGATATTCAGCTGTATCTGGTTAGACTGGAAGCCGACCCCAACATAAATGGGACAAGGCTGACCTTTTCCCAACTATGTTGGAATCGGCGGAAAATTTTAAAAGCTATTATCATCATCATAATAGCTTTTAAAATGTTCTGCCCACCCTGTCTTATAACTTTCTGCCCACCCTGTCTTAACACTCTGTGCACGGCACGGATTATGTCGTAAGTACCGATGTATTAAGATGAACAACAATTATTTTAAAAAGGTACCTGCTGATCTATTCTGTAAAAAACTCAGCGTGAAAACTTCGGTGAAGTGAGCTTGAAGAGAGCTGTCAGTAGTGTCAATACCTAGCATCAGGTGGAACGACAGGCCGGCGTTGTGAAGTGAGGCTCCCGGGGCAGACAAGCTGAAAGTGTCATCAGTGAGATGTGGTATAATAGAACCGTTTTAGAGAACATAGTCGTAACGTTATAATATTATAGTATTTATAGAAAAACAAGTAATAAAAAAAAATTAAATCGACTTCAAAAAGGAATAAACTCAAAATTATGAAATAATTTCGGAAGTCGGTGTCTTGAGATCTGTGTTTTGTGTTTTTTACTACCGACTTCCGAAATTAAAGTTATTTCATAATTTTGAGTTAATTTCTTTTTGAAGCCGATTTAATTTTTTTAAATTACTTTTTAATTCCGTAATTTTTAGTTTTGAATAAAAAATTGGATTTTTGTTTGTAATAACTAGTAAATAGTTTTGTTGTAAATATTGCACGAGAATTCGAGCAAGGTTTTGAGATATTTTCCCTTTGCCACCACTCCAGTAGCTCGTGTCCATAAGCCAGGCCGTCACACTTACACGTACTTATATAGTCTATAATTATCTTAAAAACTCCTGAACCGATTTTGATGTGAAACTTGCACAGGTCCCTAAGTTGAAGTAATTGTAAGCCAATAAAAAAACACGATCACAATCCGATTAATATTTTCGGAGAAATGCGTGGACAAACATACATACATCTATGAAAATTTGTATATTTGATTAAATGATAAATGATTTTATTTCTGTAAGTAGGTTTATACAAACACTTTTACACGTCAAACATTTTTTTTTAAACTAGATGAGGCCGGCGTTTCCTATCTGACTACTCTGAGAAGACAGGCCGAAACAAACTCAGAGGTCACAGTCTCTTTTAAAGTCCAGACATAATCTTGTATATATATAATATAGGTATATTATTATAGGTATATATTGTAGTAAATATGTATGTACGTGTATTATAAGTTTATAACTTATTTATGTACAAATTGTTCCTTTCCTAACAGAGCACCTGCCATCTAATCTCTTCACCACCCTTGGTTGACTGGTAGAGAATGCCTAAGGCATTAAGTCCGCCTTTGTACTTTTTTAAGTGTGAAAAGATTAAATAAATAAATAATAAATCTTGGTCAGATCGTGTGAAGACCATGTAGGTTGGTGTCTGAAATGGTCTTTTGAGGAAAGAACCACACAGATTGAGTAGACGTGTCCAGTCAGTGCACGCATCTGTCAGTAATCGTACAGCTCAACTCAGAACTTAAGGAGCTCAACGATACGACGAACAATACTAAAGAAAGAACATTTGGGTAGGGTGCATAAATTCCTCAAACTGCCAGACCATGATTAACACTAACTCAGAGAAAAAAAAACAAGGACCCACACAGTATTCACATTCACAATAATTAAAAAAATATAATACTTTACAAAGTAAATATTCATGTCATTGTTTATATAAAATTCATCAATGACCAAAAATTTAAAAAGAACAAAAAAAAAATATTCAGTAGGTATGAAAAAAAAAAGAAGAGAAATGAAAAGAAATTGGAGCAGCGCAATACCAAGCCTTTCTGTCTTCAATATAATCTTTATCAGTATAAAAGCCTTCTGGCACAACTTACGTTTAATGAATGATTTGAATTTGTTAAGGCTCAGATCTTAAACGTGGCTTGGAAGTTTATTATAAAGACGACATCTTAACGAGTCACCAATTTTCTTGAGCCTTGTTGCAGGTACAATCAATTTCTGTTTGTTTCTAGTATTTATATTACGGATATAAATACTATAGTGTATTTTTTAAGCCATTTTTATATTTTTATGGGCATATAAATGATTTTTATAAATATACTGAGAAGGCACACTCATTATATTAATCTCATTAAATTTCTCTCTGAGAGAGTGTCTTGGACTTAACTTATAAATTGATGGAACAGCTCTTTTCAAAAAGCATTCAGTAGGTATGAAAAAAAAAAGAAAAGAAATTAAAAGAGATTGGAAGGATTGGAAACCCTAATAGATTATCACATGTCAATATATTGCAGTTCTAATAATATTACACACATACGTGTCGAATTGATAACCTCCTTCTTTTTTTGAAGTCGGTTAAAAATATCAAATTAAATAACTTTTTCCGCAACGAGACCGTCGCCGTTAGATATAAATATACGTAAGTAAGTGAAACAAAACATTGGCAGCAGTCATTGCATTCACTCTTTGTCCTTCATTTACTTCGGTCATTAATTTCCTCTCGTTAATTTCAACTGACTTGAAATCGAATCTCATTTTGTATCGCCGATAACATGACGGTACGTATATTGCATTAAACCAGAATACAGTACGTGCCGCGTGCGCATTAAGAAGAATGGGAGAGAAGGCTAACTACAGCATTTTCTCAAATTTTTGGAAAAGTAAAAGCAAAGCCTTGGCCAGCTTAGTGGCTATGGAGCTGATGTCCGGTCGTACAATTTACTATCAGCACTCGGGTGGCAGTCTTTGTAATGAACAACCACAAAGTTGCTGCTTTTCTGAACTCTATTCCTGATTTCCTGAATTGGCTGCTGATTGACTTAGTGTAGATCTGTGAAGTGTGTTCTGTTCGTAACAACAGACAACCGGGACTGATGGTTTGATGCTCCGTTTGTGTAGATCTGTGAAGTGTGTTCTGGTCGTAACGACTGACAACCGGGACTGATGGTTTGATGCTCCGTTTGTGTAGATCTGTGATGTGTGTTCTGTTCGTAACGACAGACAACCGGGACTGATGGTTTGATGCTTCGTTAGTGTAGATCTGTGCAGTGTGTTCTGGTCGTAACGACTGACAACCGGGACTGATGGTTTGATGCTCCGTTTGTGTAGATCTGTGATGTGTGTTCTGTTCGTAACGACAGACAACCGGGACTGATGGTTTGATGCTCCGTTTGTGTAGATCTGTGAAGTGTGTTCTGGTCGTAACGACAGACAACCGGGACTGATGGTTTGATGCTCCGTTTGTGTAGATCTGTGAAGTGTGTTCTGGTCGTAACGACTGACAGCCGGGACTGATGGTTTGATGCTCCATTTGTGTAGATCTGTAATGTGTGTTCTGTTCGTAACGACTGACAACCGGGACTGATGGTTTGATGCTCCCTTTGGCGCGAAGGGATTCCGCAAGCGATTGAAGCATTGTCGTCAGAAATGAGTCGTCTGTCCCTTCTTATAATGCGAGCGAGTGGTCTCTGCACATTACCCGGTGACGTCACACCACGTTCGCGTAATGATTAATGAGTGGAATCAGCGCCATCTCTGGGTGTGGCCGCGCAACTCCGCGCGCCGCACTGCCGCACAAATGCAGGCGAGCATTTATCTCCCAAATGCACCGTTTAATTCACTACCGGACCGCTAACCGTGTTTAAACCCGATACACGCTTCGGTTACCTATCTCGCTCTAATGTCCTATGATAGAAAAGGATGCAATGATTGATAGGATTTAATGAGGTGCGGTGAAGTAACGAGGTGCTACGAATGATTGATTAGAGTATTGAGCAAGTTATACTGTTATAGGTGGGAGGTAATTAGGTGTCCGGTGGAGCTACGGTTGAGTGATGCACTGTGGAGGCACTCCTAATATTAGCGGATATGGAAATGTTTTGAGTGCTTTCTGTTGATGTGGCTTTAGTCAGGAGATGATTGTTCGCAGAGTAATTTAGCAGCAATGTCTTTCGAATTATTATAGTACCAGCTGCGCCCTCGGCTTTTCTGGTGTTCAAAATATTCCTAGCCATCTTGTCCTGTACCATAGGGATGTACTCCCATTTTCGAGGCAACAAACGTTCATTCGTTTGCGAGGTAAAAGTTATTCGAAAAACGTACTCGACAAAGAATACCGTTTTACCGTTTTAGCTTTAATCAACTTTCGGTGTCATTACAATAAAAGTTCACGTTTGAAGGTGTTTGTTAGTTTAGGAGGATAACATCTGTGACGTTGAGATTAGTTCGGTACTTTATTTTGAACATTTTTATTTTACTATAGCGTCCATGAAGTGTTGCATTTTTTGTCTATGGTTGCCTATCAATGAATAAGGAACTTCATAGGCGTGCTTATGTCAAAAGTAAAATAAATGGTTGGAAAAAGTATAGGCAGTCAGATATTTTGTGGCGGCAGGGATACAATAAATGTTCACCTCACAAGTATTTTCAGAGAATATAAATGCTATGAAGTAGTATATTCTCCAATTATCTCTGTCAGGTAAAAAGAAAGAAGAGTCCTGACATAACTGATGGGTCGGTTGGTAATCCGCTGCACTATAATGTAGTTAGCATTTTATTTTTATTAGCAACTGCTGGAGGTAAGTGTCTGCTGTAGTGCTGGTATTTATTTTTTTATTTGAGTTAGGTTTGCTCTTGACTCTAGTCTAGGTCAGAGATGACGAGACAAAGTCGACGATGGAGCGAGCTTACCCAGAAGAAGCCTCTTCACTCTCACTTTGAAGAGATCGGGGTTGTATGCGTTCGGAAACACAGCCGCAGGCAGAGAGTTCCACTCCTTTGCTGTGCGCATCACAAAAGACATTTGGAACCGCTTAGTGCAAATTGGTGGAATATCAACTAGGTAAGGATGGTAACCTGCAGTGCGTCTAGATGTCCGATGGAAGAAGGGGGCCGGTGGAATGAGGTCGTGGAGTTCTTGAGCACACTCACCGAAGTATAATCTGTAGAAGACCGACCAGCAGGTAACCTTGCGGCGATGAGCCAAGCTGTGAAGCTTGGCATCCACCAGTCTTACGTCGCCAATGAGCCTCTTATCTCTCCGTTCCACCGAGTCAAGCGCGGCAAGTTGGTATTTAGCTGAGCCATCCCAAAGGTGGCTGCAATACTCCATGCAGGATCGGACTTGCGCTTTGTAGAGAGTTAAAAGCTGTCCAGGCGTAAAGTATCGCTTCACCCTATTTAGGACGCCCAGTTTCTTGGACGCAGTTTTGGCTTTGTACTCGATGGTGGCACCGAAGTTGAGACATGTTGTCAACTTCATACCTAGGAGCTTGAGCCGATCAGTTACAGGAACAGATGTACCCCGAAAAGTAGGAGTTTGACCAAAACGACTCCTTTTAGCGGTAAAAAGACACGCCTGTGTTTTGGTGGCATTAAAAGAGACCAGATTATCATCAACCCACTGGGAGACAAGGCTTAAGGTCAAATCTCGCTCTACCATGGCCTCTCTCAAGGAACGAACTTCGGCCCCGCTGGTTTTTGCGCTGGACAAGTATCTCTCTGAAACTGTACTATCATCTGCGTACCCAACAATACCAGACTGCAGTAGGTCATTGATGTGTAGCAGGAAAAGAGTTGCAGAGAGAATAGACCCCTGAGGAACTCCTGCATCAATAGCCATAAGGTCGGTAGGTGGGTTATACACTAACTAAATTGGTATAATAACTATGCTTTTCTGTAAACTGCTCCATTTAAACGAAATGAGTAAATGTCGCTTGCTGCAACACCCGACCCAATACGAATAGGTAAAATGAATGTGGTATGCTGTTATCCGATATTTGATTTTACTATAATTATTATAATTGGGAAGCTCAAATTAGATATAATTAGCGACGATGACTTAGTAGGTAAGTAATTATTATGACCTTTTTGTTAAACAGACTACGATATCGAGACATAACATAATAATATCGTGTAGCTGTGAACAGTCCGTGAATGTCCACTCGACATATTTCAACAAGGTATTGGTTTGATCGTCGGCTTAGCCGTCGAATTCGAGAGCGCAATATGATGGATGCATCACAATGGGTAGGCAGTATTAAATTGTGGTTCTAGGTAACAATTCTTGATGAATAAAGATACACATAAAACATTGCAAAGCGGTCATGACATCGATATTGTTTTTGGGGTCAACACTGGTAGTCATTTGTCACGAAGAAAGTAACAGTAACTATTGATTAGCGGTTATTAGAGGTACGAAATTAATCAACCACAGTCTAGTACAGCAATGAAATGGTAATTTAGGAAGATGAGATAATCTGATGAGATAGTCTGTGCTGCAAGCATGTCTGATTTTTCGTCAAACATTTGATAATATTTTGCGCCGACCATAAGTAATACGAAACAAGGGCAGGCTGAAGAAAAAGATGTCATGGACAAAATTCCTTACAAAAAAAAAAAACAAAACACAAACAGAATTCAAGCCACTGTTAAACCTATTCACTTCTGCTCGAGCGAACTCCAAGCGTACTAAAGACCCGTAACAAAAAGTATGTAATAATCCTCTGCTCCACATAATTGGTCGGCGTGAGGGTATGATGGTGGCGATTTATAAGAGAAGCGTATAAAGTGTAGTGCAGATCCAGGCTCCGGTGTAAGTAGATGCAGATTTTACACCGGCTGCCGGCGGCGGGTGATCTATCACTAGCGCCCGGCGGAGCCGTAGCTGTCTCTAAACAAGCGGGGGCGTAGGCGCGAGCGGCGCAACACTGGACCAGGAGCTCATCCGTCTATGAAATATTTATGTTGGCTCTTCGTGGTAACCTCACATAGTGTGATGCGTTTTAGTTTTGAAATGCTTTGGTGGACGATCTCTAATATGCGGTTATGTAAAGGGTTTTAATAACAAGGAAACCGAATGCACCTTGAATTCAATGTGCAAAATTACCGGCCAACAAATCTTGTGAAGAGTTTATAGAAAGAATTGCGTTTGCACTCGTTGTTTAGTCGTGCTTACTTTGCTACACAAGTCGGGTTATTAAAATGTTGTCATTATGTCAACCCCGTTTTCGTACAAGATCCCGCTTGCTTGATGGCCTGCCAGTACACGGAGTTTACCGGGGTTTAATAAATGCCCTGTCTTTGCTTTGCTTTATAATTTCTCAGTGAAAATAAGGTGTCTATAAGACTGAGACACCGGAAATGAAACGGAACGGCTCTCGACGAAACGGAACGGCTCTCAACGAAACGGAACTTTTTATTTGACTCATTTTATTTGTTACGTTATAAATAGCTCTTTTAAGCCCGAAACTTGAGAAGGTAAATACTACTGAGGTACTTTAGCGTTCCGCTGTCAGGAAACCTTATCATTTGAACGCGTCTGTTTGTCTTCCGCAGCAACCTTATATGAACACTCATTTAAAACAAAAACTTTAAAAAAGTAGCTTAATGAAGAAGAATATAAAATAAATACACCGTACCATTATTTTGGAATTATGGAAAATAATTTTAAAGTTTTTGGCAATGTGTTTAAGGAATATGGTTGGTAGTATGGTTTTTAAGTCAAACTGGGTGGTTCAGTAGAAACTAAATATAAGTTTGTTTTGCGTGCAAACTGTTACTTATGTAATGTACAGTTCACACGTAGTTCTGTGGAAATAAACTTTCAAAATAGTCACCGACTGCCATTACCATGCGATCACAGTCTTCTCTTCTAATAAAACTTATACTGACGACATTCATACTTGCTGAGACTGATCGTCAACTATTCATAAAATGTTTTATACCTATTTAAAATACCATTTCGCAAGATATTAGATAGCTCCGAATTTATTGATACTTTATTGACAGATATGAACTGCTAGTAATGAACTAGATCCAATAGTTCGCGAATCAGTTCGAAGGTAATAAAAAGTCCATTAGCAGCGAATGTTTGATCAGCAAGCGATGAATGTTTGAGAGGACGCGTTGAGCTCATTTTGCCTTAATATGATTGTTGTCTTCTCGGAAATAAAATCTCTGGAGGAGTATTAAAAATGTAGCCTCATTAAAAATTCCTTTTCTTGGGGCGTGAGGGGGTGTGGAGGTGAGGTGCAGAGGGAGGGTTCACCTTAAAAACCCAGTTAAATATGAACGCTCTCGCACGCTCGCTGTTTCCAGAGAACATTCAGTGACTTTTCCACGCCGGTGAAAAGAGAATTGAAGTTTTTTAAACTGTCTCTGTTGTCTTACATAAAAGTGTTTATTTTATATTTTTATATCTTTGAGGTGTTTTTATTTTTATTTCATATCGTATAAAGCTGGTTTCTAACTCACCAGAGTTAGAGCATAGTACTGTAGTGACCTGCCACGATACTAGGGCAGATCACTACTTCTGTATGTGTGGTCTCGACTCCGAAGTGTGTTGGTGGATATATCAATAAGACACACAGAAGCACTGCTATTACTATTTATTGGCTTATTGGAAAGCACGTTACATTGTCAAAGGTAAAGCTAGCATAGCACTGACTCAATATAAAACAATTTGACTATATGTCACACTTCGAACCTATTCTAAATTTCAATAAACCAGTGTTTGTCTTATCAGCCAATGCCACAATTCGAGGAGGATTCATGCTGAAGGCCGGCTCAATTAAAGCCTCTACAGTACGGACTGGCTATGAACGAATATTGTTATTGATCGGTAAAACTGAATACGACGACTCAATTTGCGCGGCTTCAGTATTGTGTCGCGGTTTAGATGTTTACACGAAATCACAATAGTGGCTCGAAGATTATGTTTTCAATGTTTTGAACTGTAAACGCGCCGACAAAACTAGTGCCATTAACTTCTTTTATACAATTTTTATGGCACACAAAGATGTGAAATAGAAACACTTTTTAATAGCAATTTGGGCAGCAACACAATCCCACGGGCGGTGTCTGGGCGCGCACCTCTCTCCCGCGCCAGTAAGTGAGAGGAAAAAGCTAATTTCCCTTCGCATTATAAATTCATGGACTCTTTGTGTTGCCCAAAATAACTTGTTTGTTTCGACATCCAAGTTTTTTCCGGCGCAAAGTCCGACATGTAATTGCTAGCTGCCTGATCCCCGGTCAAAGTTACCTCCGCGCTGGCTCAGGTTTATGCGAATATTTAATGCCTAGGGAAGTTATTAGATGGTGATCGTGCACCTTGCTCTGTTTCGGAAATAACTGAATTCTTCAGAAACAACCACATTGCAATTTCATTTAACTCAAATGCCGACATTATTGAAAAATAAATTATTTTACGATGTATCGTTGTGTAAAAACTTTACTGCAAAGTTATAAAAGCAGAATACTAATCAAATATAATAATTTAAAATAAATAATTTCTTCCATGAAAGCCAATTTCTTAGAGGCGCTACGCCGTAGCTAGTCTACAGCGTAGCACGTCTACACTTACCTGATAATGTCAGATCCGAGATTCCCTTTCTTTCCCCAGCTGCGAAGCTGCCAGGATCTCGTTACATTCAACCGCACGTACATTAACAGGCAGTAAGTTATATCTTCGCTCCGCTCGCTCCGCTCGAACAAGACAATGCTTTTAGCCGGCGCCGCCCACTTGTAGCCGATTTGTCCTCCAATCGACGCCAGTTGCCTCTAAGTGGAAAAGTGCTTCAAGTCTAAGTGGCTTACTTGTGTCGGAGGGCAACAGTGAGGGCGACATGCTTCGAGGGGTTTTTGTAGCATGTGACCTAAGCTGCAGTCCACTTTCAATTAGTTTGAAGTCGGGCAATGCATAGTATAATGGTTACTGAGAAAGGTGAAATAAGGCTTACATTTTATAAAGTTATATTTTAATTAGGTTATGTATATACATTTTTATTTAGTTGTGTTTTTTTTTTGTTTTCGTAACGTTTTTTTTTTTTTTTGATCTTACCGTTGTAAAACTTGTATAAAAAATGGATGTTCAATTCTAAGTGAACTATGGAAGTATTTCATTTCAAGAGAAATTAAATATTATGTTTTCACAAATGTACCTGAGCTACAACTATTACTTATGAGTTCTTTATTTTATCACTATCTCCCTGCCCTTGTCCCATGTCGCGTGGGGGCGGCGCAACACGTTTTCTCTTTCCACTCTCCTCTGTCAACCGTCACGCTATCATTTACTCTCTTCTTTTTCATAATTATCTTTCCTCACCATCCTTCAGGATCTTTCCTTTAGCCTCCTCTCCCTCTCCATCCATCAACATTTATATTCACTTCACCACTCTTTTAGTCACATTCGTTTCCCCCCTCCTCATCGCAACCATGGGGTTGTTGAATGGAAATCATCTGGCTTGGTATGGACCAAACCAGACGATTTCCTTTCAACTTTGAGTCATTTATTTTGTACGAGATAATAAGCGCAGTAAATAATGATAGAAAAAGTATAACGCTTGACGCAAGTCATAAGTAACCCTCTCAAGTGTTGTTGATTGTATAGTATTTAGCGTGACTTCACTTGCGGTGGTCGTGTGACCGTAGAAAGTATAGTCAAGTGTACGCCGACCATTAGGAGGCGCTAATGAAAACGCGCGTTACGACACACCGTCAATTAGGTCTGAGGATACGATACTGGTCTGAAGGAGGCACACATAACGGGTTGGGAGATACTTATTGTTAAATACTAAATTATACTGTATTAAATTGAAACATTTTCGTGACGGCTAAACAACGAACAACAAGATCACAGAAAAATCACGAAAACAAAAGATGATTATTTTTTCCAAGACTTATATAAATGCACTAACATTGAAAGTTGAGTATGAGTGAAGTCTAACAAACATGAAACACAAAGTTCATGCTATGGCGTAGCCGCCTACGCCGTAGCACCGTCGTAGACACGCTACGACTACTCCATTTTTCTTACTCTCACTGTGCCACCGGACTGTTCCGCAAACAGAACTAAAATATGACAGCCATTACGGCGCGCGTCCGGCCCCATTCCGCCATAACGCCGGGATAACTGCCGTGAAATTTGTATAAATTATAGAAACTATCCGCCGCCGTGCCGGTTCCGGGTCGGTGCCGGGCCAGCCGCGGTCGCGTGCCACTCAGTTTGTGAACCTGTAAATCAGGCCTTTACATGCTTTGGCTTAAGAATTTACTTTAATGGTCATTGTGACCTTTTAACTTTCACTGATATGTCGGCTGTTTAAATTTCTTTGGTCACTCCAAATGATGGTTAAAAAGCACCTATGGCGAAAAACAACTAAATAGGTGTCCTAAGTACTTAGGAATTGCTATAACACTGTGTTTAACTGTTTTGTAATAATACTTCGATATACGATTTAAAAAGAAATCAAAATAATAAGTAGCAAATGTTATGAAAAAGTATAAAATTAACATAAACGGGGCTTCTCGTAAATCGGACTCTGAGAATTGGATTTTTTTAAAAATTATCTTCACAAGTTTTTTTTACTTATTAGCCCAAATGGGCGATTCTATGAAACATTTTAATCAAAATACGGGAGTAAAAAATGTGATATCCAATGACTGTCTCTATTACGTAAATATAATTTATTTATTTTATTTGGCTCTTCAACAATGGATACACTATTACATCTATAATTATACAATCCAAACTTAAGTCTAAGTGCCCCATCACTTAAAGAAGAGCACTGCATGCACTTTATTTTGCGCGTCACCGCTGTTTAAAGAAAAAAAAAACAAAACAGTAAAAAGAAATGAAAAATTAAAACTAATAATTATACATATTAATATAGGCAAATATTTGTGACGAATATACCGAATTGGTTACAATTATTTTACGAATTGCAATTTAAAATTCTTATCAGACTAATAATAATATAAAATAAACGTAACGATGGACCTGACATCGATCATCAGATGGACCTGACATCGACCATCAGATGGACCTGACATCGATCATCAGATGGACCTGACATCGACCATCAGATGGACCTGACATCGATCATCAGATGGACCTGACATCGACCATCAGATGGACCTGACATCGACCATCAGATGGACCTGACATCGATCATCAGATGGACCTGACATCGACCATCAGATGTCAGATGGATCTGACATCGACCATCAGATGGACCTGACTTCAGATGGACCTGACATCGACCATCAGATGGACCTGACTTCAGATGGACCTGACATCGACCATTAGATGTCAGATGGATCTGACATCGACCATCAGATGGACCTGACATCGAGCATCAGATGGACCTGACATCGACCATCAGAAACTATCCAACCCTTTAAATTAATGCATTTATTTTGTTATTTTAATTTTAGGAAGTTATTATAATAATTATATGTTAAAAAAAACTTAAAATATCTTTTTCTACTAACTAACGAACTAACTAACTATACAAATAAATATACAAAACAAAAGGAAACTTAGGCGTCGAAGTACTCGTCCGCATCGCTGTCATCCGGAAACGTGCCCAGAAGACTGGCAGCATTGCCACGTTGAATGGCAATGCTAATTCTTTGGCCAAAGAACGAGCCAGCCCTCTGGTCACGTGAAGTGTCGACCAGTCGGCGAGAAATTTCCTTAAAAAGGAGACGCGCACTCGGGCCCCATGACCCGAGCGTTTCGACCCCAAACGGCTCAAAACTGTAGTTACCGATAAGGTTACAGTATTTGCGCCGCTTAAGGGTCTCAGCAGCCGCAGCAGCGGCGCCAGCACAGCTCGCCGTGCTTGGAACATGAGATGGCGCAAGGGTGTCGACACAGGTTGCGTCCCACACCAGAGGTCTACCCACCTTCCAAGGCAACAACGTAATGCCGTCTGGTCTCTTCCCATCGTCACGTACCAAGCCGCTTGGTTCTAATATCGCTGGTACGCCGGCGGTGACAAGAGCTCGACGAATAATATCGTTAATGCTGGCGTGTCGTGCTATGCGGCCTGCACTCCTGCAGCAGGACAGGCCATGGTGTCCGAGGTTGTCGACAGCTTCACCGCAGTGACACCGATGCGGAGCAACACAAGGTGCGCCTAAGCGGAGACACGTAGCAAGCCGAAACGAAGAGTCATCCATCATAGTGCCTATGGTGGATGACGGAAGCGCTTGAAGCCACAAGCCTGACTCCCATTCTCCCACAGCCAGCAGACGGGCACGCTCAGCAGTATTAAATGACGTATTTACTAGGGTATTCCGTATAATACTGCAGAGCGGCACGTCCCACCGTTTCTGGGAGGCTGGGTTGTCAGGTAAATCCGTATTGGGACAAGCCATCTTCCACGCGTTCAACGCATCGGTCAAACACGGTACCTCAAAATCGACCAGTGAGGAAGATAAAATTTTCCTGGTTAATTTGTCGGTACCGTGGACCGAAGAGAGGAAGGCCGGTAAACTTATACTTGAAATTTTGCGGACACCCTTTATAGTTAGCAGTTATGTTAAAACAATTTTAATTAGTTATGCACTCGCTGGGCTGGAATATACCTATACTCCATTTGAATTAAGATTAGAAATTTAAACAAACCTTTTTTACAGTCCGTTCAACCGTTTTGAATTCTATTCCGTAGCCCTAAGGATGGCATTAAAAGCAAAAACGTGGTGTCATTACCAAATTTTTACTGCAGGTGCCATTTGTCATGCCACCAACGCAATAGAAGTTAAAATCGGTTGAACGGACTGTAAAAAAGGTTTAGTTAAATTTCTAATCTTATTACAAATGGATTTTGAGTATGTACATACTAGAGCACTAGAAAACCAGAAATGACTTGAGTCTAAAGTTTGTTTGGTAAATATTCGAACACAAAGTTCATTTAAAGATAGTCAAAGTCAAATGATTAATTTTCAATAGATCAAATTACAGATTTCGTGAAATATTAAAACTTGATGCACGGTTAACACACTACGGAGAAGAGCTGAAACTTGGTGCTCGGTTAACACACTACGGAGAAGAGCTAAAACTTGGTGCTCGGTTAACATACTACGGAGAAGAGCTGAAACTTGGTGCTCGGTTAACACACTACGGAGAAGAGCTAAAACTTGGTGCTCGGTTAACACACTACGGAGAAGAGCTAAAACTTGGTGCTCGGTTAACATACTACGGAGAAGAGCTGAAACTTGGTGCTCGGTTAACACACTACGGAGAAGAGCTGAAACTTGGTGCTCGGTTAACACACTACGGAGAAGAGCTAAAACTTGGTGCTCGGTTAACACACTACGGAGAAGAGCTGAAACTTGGTGCTCGGTTAACACACTACGGAGAAGAGCTAAAACTTGGTGCTCGGTTAACACACTACGGAGAAGAGCTAAAACTTGGTGCTCGGTTAACACACTACGGAGAAGAGCTAATAAGAAACTCAATGGTTCATACTCTTTAAAAATAGTAGATTAAAACATTATAACCATACCAATTATTTGAATGCATACATACCAGTGGCGCAGCTACTATTATCATTAGAGGGAAGCCGAAGAAAAAATTGTTCCGTTCTCGTAAACTCAGACAAAAACCTGTAGGTTTTTAATCTAGTGATATATTAAACGGATATTTAAATATAATTATGTAATGTGATGTGATACACAGTTACACACACAGGTGTAACATATTATTTGGCAATAGTAGACATTAAGAAGAGTGGTTGGCCTGAAGGGAAGCCGATAGGAATCGGGTTGTATGAAGGCTTCGCCCCTAATGCATACAATATTGTAGGAAGATCAATAGAAAATAACGAATTTATAACTCACGAAATTTAGAAAAGATAAGCTCATCCATTGCAGTCCCGACAGATCGCACACACTCTCACACTCACACGCGCACTTGTTCTCGAACACAGTAACGTAACACAACAGCTGTTTATTTAGGTAGCTATTACTATAAACAGAATCCAGAAACATTTACTGACACACAAAACCTGCACAGAACACTTGTGTCACTACAATATCACATGTTCAAAGTATTTGCGCTTGCATGTTTAGCGCTGCATCTCGCATGCAAATGGTTGTCTCATCTCGGAGGGATCGGATCGTCGGGAGGGATTCAATTACCCCCGTTTGAGTTGCTCTGCCTTCTGTGCAGCTCTTTGAGGCATTTCAAGGAACATTGTGCGTAAAAATATATGATTTGCATCACATTACAAATGGGATTTAGTTCCTTTTCAGTGTGGGATTAATTAAGTCTGAGATTGAGTGTGCTGTGAAACTGTAAAAATTGTGTCACGTCTAAATATCAGAATTTTATATAGTTATCAAGTAACACGTCATTATCAGGCTATAACAACACATAATTATTCCTTTGAATATCCACTGGAAATTGAGCCATCAGTAAGATAGTTTATATCTTTCGTGACACACATTGACACCTGTCAGACAGGAACACGACAAAAATTTCCGTTTTTTTTTCAATTTTAATGTATTTATTTTAACATTCGTTGAGTCTCAGTCGTGAGTTCGTTGGGTGAAAAAATTTGTAAAGAATGTGCGCAATGTGGAGTTATGGAACTATGGAGAAGTGTCTGATGCTGTGTGAACATGCGTGATCCATCGCCGCCCATTCGATGTCCGCCGCGCACAGGATGGGTGGAAAGCAGCACATGAGGTATTTTTGCTCCGAAAGTGTAATTGCTGTATGGCGTTCCAGTGGGAGGATAAATAAATAAATAAAAATAAGAAATATTTACAGTTGTCTCTGCATGTATCAAGATTGTTATACGTCTACCGTATTACTTGACCCTCTATTTGTTGGGACTAAACATAACTGGTGAAGTGAGGATGTAATCGCTTGTAAAAATAAAGACACGTACGAAGCTGACATTAACAATTCTATAGAATCAATAATAATATGGTTGGAAAACAACAATCTCAAGAAAAATCTTGAAATAACTAACATTATGCATTTTTCCCAAAGACCAACCATTCCAAATGTTAATGTACACTACTGTGATAATAACATAGACAAAGTTGACACAACCTGACTTCTCGGAGTAACTATAGACAGTAAATTAGATCCCACCGATAACATTAAATGTAATAAAAAAAATGCCAAGTCTCTCAATGCAATCTTCCACCGTAAAACGTTTTGAGATGTCATAGAAGCCAAGTCCTATTGACTTTATTTTGTAGTTAGTTATCTATCAACAGACTGTACGTTTTACTAGTTTCCTAGGATCATCACCGAACGATCCTTGCAAACGACCATTTTGGTAAACCTCGAAGATAAACGGCTACAAGGCGGCGGCCGCCCTAAGTTCGGATACAGACCCTTAAGTGGTCGTTTGCAGCATTGCCGCTGAGTATATGTACGCGTTGATACGTCTCCACGTTCGTCGCAGGTATAGACTTGCATGTCATCACAATTCTCCACTAGGTACATAATTGACTACAGCACGCCTAATATCGTTTGACGACTCAAAATCGCCATACAAGCAGTATGACAAAGAATGAAATAAAACACGAACCATCTCCAGGAGTTGAGATGACTCGGTGTGGACAAAGGTCACCATTTATGTACAATATTTCAAGTTTCATTGCAATATATTGACAATTCATATATAGGTACTATATATGACTATAGCTTACACAACTATAAAATATACTACTATACCTATATATGTATATAATAACTAACTATATATAACTAACTAACAAACTTACAGTATTAAGTAACAAACTAGATATTTATAATAATTAATTATTAACTCAATGTAATCAATTTATTTTTAACTTTAATAAATAACAATTTATTAATAATTTCTATAGGTACCAATTTGTTAGTTTTTGTACGTAAACAAAGAACAAAGTTAACAATGCAGTCGAAATTCATACACCATGTTCCTGCAATATAATTACTATTTATAAGTTTTTTATAATTTTTCCTTTTATATGAACCTACTAATCTATCTTGATCCCAAATTTCAAGGTTCCAGGTCTGCTAGAAATATCTTAGATTTTTGATGATCGGTGAGTCAGTGAGTGACAAAATGATGTAACTTTGATCGACGTTATCTCGTAAACTATAAGTTCAAATATCATGTAATTTAGAAGTTGAGCTAGTTATAATGATTACTCTTGTTTACCGAAAGATCAAACTGCTAGTCCCCAGAGAAGATAGGGGGGGGGGGGGGGTGAAAGGCCCGCGAATGGTTTCGAGAAAGGTATGGTACGGCCGTGCTTGCTTTGTTCGAGACTTTGCAGGGGCACTGCCATGCCCTCCGATTGGAAAGCACGTACGGAAGCCTAAAGTAAAAAAAAATTGTAATTCCACTTATGCTCTGTGTAAATTAGCCCCGGTGTTAAATGTTCATGCACTGCTAACTGCTTATCATGGCTTAGTGTCCTCTGATTAAAGATACGGAGTAACTTTTTTTTGGGCATTTCAACAAAATCTAAGCATGTCATTTTTAAGACCTAAAAGAGGTGCCTTAGAACTATGTTTGGACTTCATGTTACTGAGAGCTGCAAACCATTTTTCAAAAAGTATAAAATATTGATCCTTCCATTCATGTACATTTTAGAGACCGTTAAGTTTGTCAAATCGAACCCACACCTATTGCCCCTACTGTCAGGTAAACCAATTCGAAACAGACGTGAGATAGCAAACTCTGCAACAGTACTATTGCAGAAAAATATGTTTTGTATGGCACCAAGTCTTTGTAATACGTTGCCAACATATTGGAGGGAATATACAACAGAAACATTAAGAAGTAGGTTAAAACGCCTTCTGGTTGAGAAAGTCTATTACAGCACTGACGAACTTCTCACTGATAAATTAATCTGGCTTGTGTGACATCTAGTAGATTTTATTCTTAATTACTTTGACATTGAATTGACTAATTTTATTAAGTTAATACTTCTATCACAAATTGATGACACTTTGTTGTAGTACATTTAATTTTTAATTCTAATTTGTATTGTTAATTGCTTTGTTTATTGGATTATTTAGATTATTTGAATTATTTGATGTTTACTTATTTATATTTGTACGCCATTGAGGCAAAACATGACTGTGATAGAACAAAATAATAACATCTTGCCATTTGTGTGTATACTGATGTTTTAGACAAAAATGATCTGATCTTATCTTACAATAGATACACATCTGTCTAACCCCTCGGGGATTACTGGCATGATAATATGTAATATTATTTAAAATTATATTGAGACGAATGCAACTTTATATTATTAACATTGGTGTACTTATTTGACCGTAGGTCAATGCTCACGTGTTTAATTTCCGCTCGCTGACTGTTTTTCATGCAGATCAGCCTTATATGTGCATATGTGAATAAAAATATTATATTTAAGTGTGTATTTTTGTGTGTGCCGCTGCGGTATGCAAACCTGTCGTATAACTCCGAAGGACTTTAGAATCACTTGAAATTCTGAAAAGAAAATCGTCAAAGCTTTATATTGCCTCGCTCGATTTGTGGCTACGACTGCAGAGGGAAGAAATAGCTTCATTGTGAAAGATTGCTTTTTTGAACTTATGTTGGATATTTTAGACCGCATAACACACACCCAGACAGACACGAAAAGCAATTTTATTTTATAATTAGCTATGCCCCGCGACTTCGTTCGCGTGAAAGTCGTAAGATACACAATATACTAAAATAACAGCCACATTTTAATAAAACTCCCTCGTCCCCCGTCCCGTCGCATTGCATCGCCCGCCCGCACTATTACATCATTTTCGCTTCGTGTTCTTTCTGAGTTTTTTCGTTTTGCTCGGCTCCTAAGGGTCGTAGCGTGATGTTAAATAGGCTTTATCTATCGTCGAAAACTGGACTACCCTACCAAATGCAAAAAGAATTTTTCAAATCCGACTTTTTGTTCACAATTTCATGGGTTTTTAATTTTTTTGCGCTGAACCCTGATTATTTTTCTAAAATAAAAGTAGCCTCAGTTACTCCCCGTAACATCAGCTATCTGCCAGTGAAAGCCCTGTCAAAACAAACAGACAGACAGACAACATTTTTTAAAATTGATTTTTCATTATTGGTATCGTATCGTATGTTCATATAATATGCATTTAATAAAAGTTATTATTTTGACATTACAAACAGACACTTCAATTTTCTTTATTTGTATAGATTTATAGATATGTATATATGTTTACATAGATACTTTCCAATAGGATGTTGAGAGTTATTAGACTGTTATTTTCTTATTTTAATATTTTCCTCGCGAATTAATTGCCTCAATGACTGCTAACGACCTGACAAAGATGAAATTAAATCATCACCACTCTTATCAGATAGGTTCGTTAGTTCAGCTCTTTTCTTAGTCTTTTACATCCAACTTTTGGTTCCCGCTGCGGCGTGTTCCCCGCTGCTGTAGTGGCTCCATCAAAAAGGCTAGAGCGACGTATGAGTAAGAAATGTTTTATTCATTACGAGTACAGTCGGCGTCTAAACAGTGGCGAAAATATTTCAAATTAAATTTGGCATGCAAACAACAGTCCGCGCCGCTTACCTGCCAGTATACTGGCAGATTAGCCATTAGTTGTGTGCGCAGTGATGGCAGCGATTATTGTGGGTGATAATAATAATACAACATATTGTTATCGTACATGATTCTGATAGATCAATCTGAATTTTGATAAATTGTGTGGCGATATGAGAATAAGTGCATCGCTGAACTGGTCATTCATCTTAATTGATATATTGCACTTATTGCAAATGCATACTGACATACTGCTTTAAACGGGAATATTCATTGTTGTTCATAATTATTTTGCCACACAGTCGGTTTCGAGAAATCATTAATCGTTTCCTACGATTGATATACATCTCAAGAGGTTACAGAAATAGAAGTGACCGCGAAATAAATTTCATACTAAGCTTTAAGTTTCTGATGCTATTAATTTCATCGCGGTTTCCCAGTGCAAGTTGTAAACTAGCCGTAAGTCTAGCCATAGTACCCGATTTAAGATGCAAGCCAGCTGAACAAAACGGGCTTCAATGACGACTACTTAAGCAAGTAAATTCCTTCCATGCGTGCAGAGTTTTCTGGTTAGGAGCTTGATTGTTCTCTACAAGAAGAGCTAATAATGCTGTCTGAAATATTTACGTCAGACCTAGCTTTTTTATCAGAACATTAAGGTTTGAACTCCTTTTCCCGCCAATACTTCGGCGCCGTTCAGCAAACGTCACAAAAATATGCAGAATTCGAGCTGGCATCGCATACGCAAACTACACATGTGTGAGTGTGTTTATATGAGCCGTAAAACTGTGTGTGCGTGTGTGTGCATTATGTTTGTGATATTATAATAGTCCGCGTGTGTGTGTTTGTGGCAAAAACAAACGTGTGTCAGATAAAACATGGAGCGAACTTCATCAAAACGATATCGTTGCGAAAATATTTGGTTTCCACACAATATCTATTTATAGAGTCGGATTTCGTGTTTGTGTTAGAGCATGTGGTTCTCATTGCGTAGCGGCGCGGAAGCGGGTATTAGTTTTATTTACTTAAGTTAATAACTTGAATATGTAGCTTTAACCATAATAACGGAAACGTTCTTATGTTATAAAAAGTTTGCTACATACACAACCTCTTTACAGAATAACAAGGATGTAACATTCTGGTACTCAATACTCAATATTTATTTGCATTCCACTATGTGAACTTAGGTGGTAGGTGTACAAAGACATGATCATTGTGGACCGTCGGGCGCAACAGAGTAGGAGAGGAAGAGGGCTGTAATGTATTGCCGGTAGCCGGAGTTAACGTTTGAAGTAAGAGGTACAGATCCTGTGATGTTATTATGCATGCATACATACAGTACACATGACATTATGCATGGGTTTTTAATATGAGAACCAAGCGTGAAGTATGACGAAAGGTTACTCGTAAAAAAGGTTGTTAATATAGCATAAATATTTACATCATAAACATCTTAAAAGTTTGTGTAAATAGACAGTTCGATAATAATATATGTGTTACCGGATGCTAGCTCCTAGTATATGTGTTACCGGATGCTAGATGCTAGTCCAGTGCGGTAGGAGACCAGCACCCTAATTGCGTAACACACATTCAATCACATCCCGAGGGTTTTGAAGACGATTCCTAAACTAAGGCTAGCTCCATTGGTTTGATAAATTCGTCTGCTTACCAATGTAACTAATGAAGTAAACATGGCTGAACTGTCAAAATGCGCAAAGCGTCGATTGTCATTGTAGGTGTGTTACGCAGTTACTCCTTGGTAAACCCAACCTTCTCGTGCTTCTTGTTGACATTTCTGTACAGGAGTGACTCAGTGCGATGGAATGAAAGTATTCAAGTAGCTATTGTGGCTTGTTCCAAAGCACAGTAACACAGAGATAAGCACAGGAAAAAAGAAAGATTTAAGAACACAGATAAGTAGATATGCATAGTTGTATAACTTTTAGTTCACAAGCATAGAAACCGAAAGCTTTAAGTATAAGAGTTCAGAATAGAGCATTACAACAGAATACACTTTAGCGAAATGCAAATTAATTCGAACATAAACAGTAAGCGGGTAGAGGCAAAACAGTGGGTAGTTGCGTGTGCTCGGCGTTGAAAGTAGATCGGGGCTGGTCGGGGGATGCGCGCGCGCATGGTGGGAGGATGGGCGCTGGCGCGGTGGCGTGGCTAGTGTACAACGATACAGGTTTTCTACATTCAAATTCATTTATTTGCATTACACAGGTTAATGGGATATCACAAAAGATTGGATTAGTTACACTGTATTATAACATAAGCCCTACCGGATGCCAGCTCTAGCGCGAGGTGCGCACTCAGAACGCTGCATTTCGGGCGCACGCCGAGCGCGTTCTCGGCGCGTTGGACGCTCGTCAAACGCAACAATTTGTTGTAACTTTTGAACTCTCAACATGCTCAGTAAATAACTGTGTTCCTTTTATGTTTATTACTGATGCAGAGAAAATGACAAGGAAAAATAGTAAAAAGGAAACGACCACGGCTACGGTAGAAGCGCGTGCCCTCGGACGGCAGCGCTTGATGTAATTTGTTACGATCGTTGGTTTAGAAATTCATAAAATTTAAGAATCGTGCTTTTCCAGTGAGCGACAGCGGCCGGAGTTCCAACACTAAAAATATAAAAATCTCGAATTGTGATTTGAGGCAACTTTATTAAATGGTAGTATTATTAAAAGTAATGCTTCATAATGTAATGTATACTAAGTATAATTGTGTTTAATGCACCGATATCGAGGGATATGGCTTGGAGGCGTGGCACATGTCGCCTTCATGCGGTCAAACTGGCCTTAAGTGCGCGCGGCGCGGTGAGCATCGTTTAGTAGTATGTTTGCATCGGGACGTGTAGTGTCATTACGTATTTTTACAAAATGCCGAATTGTTCCATGCTTATTTGGAAAAATATTACAATTACAACAAACCTTAAGACAAGTGGCGTGTCCTACCACCGCTAAGTAAAAATCTCTGCATTAATTATAATATTTAAGGATTTTACAAATATCTAGTTAAGAAATATTTTGTAATGACTGACGCATGTCAAAATGATGCTTTAGTGGTAGGCAGCACTGAGGCATAGTTATCGATAAAATTGTTTAAACAAGAAATTATATTTGAGAACCTGTTTTACAAGAATTAATACATTTTATTTCAGTTTCCCGAAAAATCCAGAAATTAAACATATATGGATAGTTGCAACAGGCAGGGAAAATAATTGGTTTTTCACACACCAACGTGTAATTTGTTCTTCCCACTTTCAAGTGGATTGTTTTGAGTGGGCGGTACCTAAACTTAAATTAAGATACATATTTGAAACAGTACCGTCAGGACCTCTCGGTACCGTCCGAGACAATGGCGAAGACGGAAGAGTGGGCGTGTACTCGTATGTGTGCGTGTGTGTTATGTGCTGACGCTACTCGTCTTCACGCATTCATTCACTGCTTGTTTGTACACTTGGTAACCACAAGAAAAGCGCGTGTTGCTTCGTGAGATAAAAATACTGAAAGAAACTGGTTTACTTAAATGTTATTTACAAACAATTATTATATTTTTACTCGGTTTGGTTTTATTGCTGTTTATAATATACTACATCGAAAATCAGAAAAAGAACATGTTCATGAATCTCTATTTATATAAATAGAGCACCCAGAGATTGCAAGTACATGGTTGCGCTAATCTTGAAATGGCGTTAGTATAAGCTGTATAAGTTAGTATAGTATAAAGCATGGGTCTAGGTTTAGTTATCCAGAATGGTACACATCTGATTTGATAAGGGATATCAAACATAAGTGGCGTTATCACAAATTATATAAAACGACTGGATCCCAGAGTGATTATGAAATGTTTTCTTGTTTTCGATCTCGGGTCAAATTAAAGATGGCTTCTACCTATGAAGTCTATCAAAACAGACTTCAGAAGAACCTGCAAGGGGATCCGAAATCATTCTGGAAGTTTATTAGGAGTAAACAATCTAGGCGCAATAAACCCAAAGTCACAAAGGACGGCTTATTGCTGAAGGAGGAGGAGTGTGCGAAATGTTTTGCCTCGTATTTCCACTCGGTGTACAGCGAGAAGCAGCCGGCGCTGGACCCGGTAGCCGCGGAGCGCATGGGTGGCGGGGCGTCTGGGGCGGCGCGCGTGCAGGTTGACCGCCTTAGTGCGCGAGACCTGCGCGCGGCGCTTCTGCGCCTTAAGCCCAAACACTCAGTAGGTCCGGACGGCATACCACCTTACATTGTCAAAGATTGTCGCATGGTTTTTGAGGAGCCCTTGTTGCACGTTTTCGGCTTGTGTTTGCGGGAGGGTCACTACCCGGACGAGTGGAAGATCACCCGAGTTATCCCAGTCCCTAAAGGGGGTGCCGGCACTGACGTGAGTGGATATCGACCAGTGGCGGTGCTGTCGGCGTTCGCTAAGGTATTTGAATCTGTGGTGCATGAAAGTATTTATACTCAGTTGAGCTCACAACTGTCAGACGCTCAGCACGGCTTTCGGCCGGGTCGCAGTACGGGGGGTAACTTATTGTCATTTGTTAACTACCTGTCGCCCGTCATCGATGCCGGGGGGCAGGTGGATGTGGCGTATTTCGACTTCCGGAAAGCTTTTGACACCGTGGATAATGATGTACTTTTGTGCAAACTCTCTGCTATGGGATTCACGCCGCACTTGCTCAAGTTTTTTTCTAGTTACCTTGCCGAACGCCGACAATACGTCGAGTTTGGGGGACATGAATCCAGGCCTTATTACACGTTCTCCGGGGTAAGTCAAGGGAGTAATATTGGACCTTTGGAGTTCATTTTAATAATTAATGATCTGCCAACAGTCGTGAAAGAGGCGAAGTGTCTACTGTTTGCAGACGACTTAAAATTATTCCTAAAAGTTGAGGACACTTCAGACTGCAATCGACTCCAGTCTGACATTGATAATGTAGTCCAGTGGAGTAAATCCAACAAGTTGCATTTTAATATTAAAAAGTGTTGTGTGATGAGCTACAGCCGCGCGCGTGCTCCATTACAGCATCCTTACGAGATGGACAGTGAAGTTATACCGCGCGTCTCACATGTACGAGACCTGGGGGTACAGATGGTATCGGAGCTAACGTTCCGCAAACACATAGTTGAGATGTGCGGCAGGGCTTTCAGAAATCTTGGTTTCATCTTGAGACAGTGTAAGGATTTTACCGATACTGCTGCTGTTAAAGCTTTGTATAATGCACTTGTGAGGAGCCACCTAGAAACAAATGCAATTATTTGGAATCCGCATGAAGGGAAATACAGCCTCATGTTGGAAAAAATTCAAAACAAGTTTACAAGATTTCTTTACCGTAAGCAGTACGGGGTGTATCCCTTTTATCCCCTGATGTACCCGAGTCTGTTCGTCCTGGGCATGGTCGGATACACCAGGCTGGCAGTTAGAAGGGACGTCGCGCTGGTTAAGTACATAGCTCGCATACTGCTAGGGTTGCTGCACCACCCCGAGGTGCTGGCGGCGCTGCGCCTGCGCGCGCCGGACGGGTGCGTGAGTGCGCGCCGCCGCCCCGCTCTGTTAGACGTGCCAGCGGCTAGGACTAACCTACTCAAGTTTGCCCCTATGTCACGAGCCGCGCGTATTATTAACATTATTACAGTATCGGAGGATATATTTGGGCAAAACCTGCCGAAATTCATTCAAATGGCACAAATAATAATTGAAACAGGTTTGATATTATAAACGTTGCTGTTTGTAATTGTTATAGTAGTAAGTAGATTATTCTTTGTAAGTTTGCTTACAGGTCATTTATTTTTATATTTTTAGATTGTTATAACATCGCCTTGGGTCAATCTGTGAAGGTGTTATAATTGTGGTTTAAATAAATAAATAAAATAAATATAGTTGCCGGCACGAGTCGTGAGCACAAACTCTACTCTTAACCTAACGAATCTTATTTCCTATCACGGCAGGTTGCACACGGGCGGGAGCAATGAAATCAATGCATGAACAAGCATGTTTATATACAAAAAAAAAAACAAAAATATTTATTTCAACTAAACATTGTGTCGTAAATGAATTGAGGCAGCCCCGGTAAGTTACAATAGTACTTGTGTCGGAGCTGTCTCGCTCTGCCTTTAAGTGGTAGTTTAACAATGATGATGTTATTAAGTAGAGGGTTTAATGAAAAAAAAAAAATTTATTTAGATAAAACATTAATTTAGCAGCTCTCGATGTGTGAGGTGTGGACGTGAGCGTAAGGGTGTACCGTTTTAACTGTTTTTTTTATATATACAAAGAAAACAGAATTCAAGAGCATGGTGACGAGGGCAGTTAAAGTTAAGATGGAATTTGTGCTCACGACTCGTGCCGGCAATTATACGAGATTAAGTGTTTCCATCGTAAAAAGAAATGTATATGTCTACTACATCCTCATATTTTTTTAATCATATAAGTAATATATTAAAATGTTTACAGACTATCAGATACCAATTGAGTTGAGTACTTTGTCCCAAATTAGAATTCCCTGTACTATCTTCCTTACACAAATTCTTGATAATAGCAAAATTGGTAGTCTTCGGTTAGTATAGCGATATTATAGAAAACAACACAAAATAATATGTACGCCCAAAAAACACCTCTTTTTTGTAGTCGGGTTTCATCGATATTTTTATCGATCAAATATTTATACCAACCCCTCTTCCCTAGTTGAGGCAAGAGATGCATGTGTGCATTGAGTGACTGTATCTATACTTTCTAGTGCCCGCCCCTTTTGAGCATGTGTGTAATAAGATGGCACAAAAGTGTTACGCATTTTTTTTTTGTGTGCGTGCGAAAAACGCATCATGTGTGCCGTATCTATTCCTTTTGTTTTTGTGTGAGTTTCAAGAGTGGGAAAACGTGGCGACACTTGAACTTTAACAAATATAGAGTGAAGGCATATCTCCGGATATCTATGGTTTAATGTATGTGTGCATATACATGTGTGTGAATACCGCTACAGAATTCAGTCAGTCTGTCTAGCCCTTTTCCAACTAGGATCGGCTTCCAGTCTAACCGGATGCAGCTGAATGTCATGCCGCTACAGAATTACTGCATTGAAAAAATTAAATAACTCGCTCCGCTTACTAACTAGCGCACAGCCTATCAGCACAGGGTTGGCAATCGTCAAAATTCCGCCAACAACGATCAGCCGGAACGTTTTCTCTTACAACAGGGCGCGTCGCGCATGAATCATTTATAAATGCAAATGCCCATTGTTCCCAACTACCGCGATTATTCACGTTCGGTTATCTTTGACGTATTGAAGCTGGGTTTGTCGCAGCCCTGATTTATTTATACACTCACTTTTATTGATGTGTCTATAAATTTTAACAGCTTTATTAACGATTTTATTTATTATATTTATGTATGTGCACGTTTATTTCGTACAAATATTGGTGAAATTGGAAGTGATCTGTTAGTAAATAGGTTTTTCGTATGGAAATAATTATTTTGTGTTGTTTATTGCCACTAAATGGTGAAGAATGTTTATATTCAGAAACGAAGAGTCGGAGCTCGACAAAGCTATGCGTTTGATGTAACTATTCATTGCACTATTTATTAAAACCGTATTTTTAAGGCCACCGCAAATAGACGCGACGCGAAGTTTCCGTGAAGTTTACATAGACATTGTTCAAGAGGCGCGTCGCGCGTGTTGCGGAGCCTTTACAATAACCCCTTAAGAAGTTGTGCGTTAATTATGTTTCACCTTGTATATATAGGTCTAGTCTATGACAAACAACGGGACGCGGGCGCACGCGATGCAGTCGGTTGTCAAAAGTTTAGAAAAACTAAATTCAAAGTGTTGATATAAATAAAACAACAACAATGGGCTTACGACAAAATAATAATAGCATCTGAATAAATAATACTTCAGACTTGAGTCAATAAAAAAAGTAAATAAAGGCTTGAGTAAATAATAAAAGATAGGTCAATAAAGTGCTGTCATTATATACAAATAAATAAAATTTAAGTATCTGTTTGTAATGTCAAAATTACAGCTTTTTACTAAATGCATATGACGGCTTATACGATACCTATTATGAAAAAGCAACTTTAAAATGTTTTGTCTGTCTGTCTGTTTGTTCCGGCTAATCTCCGAAACAACTGGACCGATTTTGACTGGATTTTCACTGGCAGATAGCTGATGTTATAAGGAGTAACTTAAGATACTTTTATTTTAGGAAATAATTAGGGTTCCGCGCAAAAAAAATAAAAGACATGAAATTGTGAACAAAATCCGATTCAAGTAGGGAACTATTGACATCCACACGGGCAAAGCCGCGGGCAGCAGCTATATATAATAATATGTACCTTTGTTGTGTATGACTGACTGTTGGATTGCGTAAGTCGGAGGAAAATATCCAATCACCGCACAAAACACAGCGAAAGAAACAAATCATGCTGCATGGAACACAAGACTGCTACGGTCACCAATACCAGCTGCATGCAGCCCCCGGGTGAGATTAGTTACTGGTTTCTTTATGTACAAGTAAAGGTGCGATTCCACCAGTGTGCAGCACTGTGCGATACTGTACTGCACAGTGTACGGCACAAATGATTCTTTCCGTCGACTCAAGTAAACATTTACAATTAATGTGTTGAACTGTATGCTTACAAAAGTTACATACAGCTTTACTGGTGGAAACATAGACTGACGGATCTGCAGCTCAGTACGTGCGTTGTTGGAGTTCTGCAAAATATGTATGCGAACAAATAGTTATGCTAAACACAATTTTGGTGGAATCGCGCCTTTACATGTATTGTTTATACATATTTATAACTAAAAGTACGAACTGTCTTTTATAGTACGAAAAGGCGGAGGCAAGTCGTTCTAGCAGCGGGAGGCAGCGAATATGAAGCGTCCACGGGATGCAGCAAATCTGTGCGTTGAGGCCAACAGAAGGTAACACATCTTCTTACCTTCTGTTGCAGTGAACTTAAACTGCACTGCAAGTGCTGACTATTATAAAGAACACGAGAATCAAATGTCTTCCCATATAGATCCTTATTGGACGATTTCTTAATTTTATAGTTACTTAGCAGTTTAAGTTATATTTATAGTACAATATGATACATGTGTGCTACCTTGGTTATTACACTCGAGGTGGTATTATTTGCGCGATAAGGGAGCTGACTGTGTAATGATCAATACACAGTCAGCGTTTTTCAACACTCTTGCGAGGCAAAAAATAAATAAAGTTTCATAGACTAATTACATAAGTAAAACAAAATATGAAATATGGCACGCAGAATCCTTTTATCGCAGTGTCTTCGCAGGTTGAATGAGAGGTAAAGGCACGAAGCCGTCGATTAGTCTAGTAGGTATTAAAAGCATAAAAACTGAATGTTTTGCATGTTATTTGGATGTAGAACAGGAAAGAATGTTACTGTTTTGACAAAAATAAATAATTTGATGAAATATTATGTTAATTTATCATATTTTATTTATGTACCAAAGAAACTTCATGCCTTTTTATGCTTACTGTCATAAAAAGGCATGAAGTCTCTTTGATGAAATTAAAAAAGCGCATATCTCTTACTAGTGATAGTTATCTGTGGCGCTCATTACCGCACTAGTGCGTTAATATATCGTAAAAAGCACGTGTGTTTAATACATGGCATTATGAACCTAAAAGCGGTTCAATAAGGGCCACTTTACCAGCAAGTGTGTTGAAAAATTACTTATTAGCTAATAGGCTAGACATAAAGTAGTACCAACTGTGATAATTTATAATTATAAAAAATAAACATAATCTCCTTTTTTTTTGTTTTTCGTTCCTTTATTAAACTGACGACCCAGTTTCTGCATTAAGTACTCATTTGTATTAAGGTATCGTTCCCATAAATTGTCCAACATAAAAATACAAACAAAATGAACAATCCGCAACTGACTGCCTCGTTGGTCTAGTGATCGCCAGCGTTACTGCTGAGCATGAAGTCCTGAGTTCGATTCCCAGGTCGGGCAAAGTGTTATTAGGTTTTCCTATCTGGAATTTCTCAGTAGCAGCCCGGAGTCTGGATTTGTGCCCGGTAGATGGCAATGGGCTCGCCCCCTATTACATGGGACTTAAACATAACTGGCGCAATGTGGGTGTTACTATAGGTACACCTCTGCCTAACCCTGTGAACAATCCGCATGTACCTACGGCGTATAGAGTACGGCGTCCCACAAGGAAGCATACTAGGCCCACCCTTGTTCCTCGTCTATATTAATGATCTATGTTCACTCCCTCTAACTAACTGCTCGATATTTACCTACGCTGATGATACAGCACTACTTTTTCATGGCGATGATTGGAGCGAAACAGGAAAACATGCTCAGAAGGCGCTTGGCCTTGTCGTGAATTGGTTTGGCAAAAATTTGCTGACTTTGAACTCGGAAAAATGAAGCTTGTCCCATTTTCTATATGTAGTAAGACCCAACCAAACATAACGCCTAATATTAAAGCTCATACCTGTTCTCAAAACTCTTGCTGCTCCTGCCCCTCTCTGCCTCTCTCTCTCTATCCTGTATACGATACTTGGGACAGCAAATTGACAAACATCTGAACTGGTATAGCCATCTAGATAATCTAGTCACCCGAGTGCGCAAACTTCTTTCCATCTTTAAGAAACTGCGAAGTTCGGCTGACCTGGAAATACTTGTGACCGTCTATTACTCACTCTGTCAGTCTCTTCTCCTGTATTGTCTGCCAACTTGGGGTGGCGCTTGAAAAACATACTTTATGAAATTAGAGAGAGCTCAGAGAGCAGTTCTCAAAGTTATGTTCTGCAAGCCCTATAGATACCCTACATTTGAACTTTTTAGAGAATGCAGGGTTCTGTCAGTGAGGAGGTTGTATGTGCTTCAATGTGTATTAAGGAAACATCGACTGCCTTTCACAGTAAGTACCAAACGTCGCGCCGATATTGTCCTCCCACCAGTTAGACACAAATCCACCTTCGCACAACACCAATTCACCTACCTCAGCTACGTATTCTCACTTTCACGAGGTTCTCGTCATGTGGGATGGTAACATCGATTATCATTGCGCGGCGCGCTAATCGATCTATCACCACTATATCGGGCTTATTGGCGACAATAGTCCTGCCAGTAATGATAGACCAATCCCAGTGCAACGTGACATGGTCTTTTTCGAGAACTGGGTCGGGCACATACTTGTAATACGGTACCTCAGAGTCCACAAGATTGTATTTCAAAGCAAGTGCAAGTACTCGCCGTTAGCCAGACGAGAACAACCAGAGATAATATGTCTTATGGACTCGCCCGGATGGTGGTTATTATTATGAAGTCTTTCACATATCTCGGGACCCTGGGGTCCCAGACCTTTGGAAGGCGTACGAGGGGCCGAAGCCAACTGGCAGAGGCCCGTTAGATGTTTTTAATTATATGAGGCACCAACCGACGATTATCCCTGTATGCACTATGCAGGTGCACCCAAGGACAACCCCCGGATAGTGTAGGACTATTGCAGGATGTGAAAACAAAGATATTGGACTATGGGTTTGACTGGCTTAACAGGACTGGTTACCTAGAACTATGAAAGGCATATGGCCTCTGCCCGATCAATGTTTTATAAATACACGGATAAAATGTCAGGGGGTGCCTAGCACACTCAATAATGGGCCCCCGAAAACGGTCGCTAGCACCTATGTGCTAGCGACCGTTTTCTCCCTTGTCATAGTGACAAGGGAGGTGAGGTGTGTTATGAGGAGTGGAGAGGTATTCCACGGCTATCAGGACAATTCCGGAAGTACGGTCAAGATCCCTACCAGCATCTCACTGGAATACTTCCTTCATCCGAGCACGTTTGCTCTTGCGAATCTCCACTCAAGCCGGCCAATAAAGGCAAGAAGGAGGTGGGAGCTCAGTTCCTCGTTAGTGTTAACTATGACCGGTCAATAAAAGTAAGCCAGAGATGAGGAACAAGACTTCTCCCGGGAGATAGGGTCCATGGGGTCGCTACTGCCCAACAGCTCGCCACATGCTGCCCGGCGGGTTCATGTATCTCTTTTGGTTTGGCTCCTCACCCTAGATCCGTTTCGGCAAACTAAACTCTACCGGCACAGACTTAGAGTTCAGGAGCGCGCAAGCCCCACCACGACGTCAACGTAGAAATACGGCGTTGGGGTTATTGTTATTATTATTAACTGTTTGTTGTAGACCACCGAGCAACCAGCCGCATCGGTTGTCAGTGTGTAAATATGATAATCATAAACAAACGAACGCATGTTCGTGACTGATTTATTTATTTGTCTATGTTTATATAATACAGGAGCTATTGGTATACCCGGTTGATGATTATAAGGTTATCCATTTGTACAAGTCAAGACCTATTTGCTTTTGAATGACATTGACAAGGGGGCGTTGTCAATTTCATAAAATGTATGAAATGGTTTTGCGAAATTGTGTTGAAAAAACAAATATTTTTGTGAGATAAATTCATCATAATATATTTTGTTTTACTTTAAAAACGTACTCTTACCTACACGATCTTTAGTTTTCGAAATACATAATAATTATTAGATACTAATAGCTAGGTTAAACGTGTCTCTGTAGTTAGGTATTATTTCCCGAAAACCTAACTCAGAATAGAACGTTAGAAGTTTTTGCGCAGACCTTTTGACATAATTAAAATCCAAAAATAAATGTTAAGCGAGAGTAATTTTGACAATTCATTCTTCAGGGACAACTGTAAGGATTCACTAGACGTATATTAAAAAACTTCACGACACCTACCTTCTCTTATAATTGAACTCAATAAGCTTCTGTATTTAATTCACTTTTATTACCACTACAAACTTTGGGCGAATTACTTTTTGTACTAAAATGGTCCATGAATTTGTTTGAGAATTGCCCAGTGGGGGATAAAACATAACGTAGATATTTCTCATCATTCCCCGACGTTAAGAGACAACAGACTAAGGGGACAAGCTATTATGATTATTGTTCTTGTTCCTACATAGACATACAAAGACATACATAGATATACCTTTTAGTTATTAAGTGGCACGTCGAGTTCTCTTTTTAATCGACGAAAAAAAAGGAGGATGTTCTCAAGTCGATGCGTATATATTTTTTTATATATGACCACGCATAACTTTTGACAGATAGTCCGATTTAGACAATTCTTTTCTTATTTGAAAGGGTATACTACGAAGTTGGTTCCAGTTAAAATTGAAATACAAAATCCGCCCCTGAGGGTAGAAAAAAGGGGTTTGTAGATTTTTCACCTACTCACTGAATTTTCACTTGTTGACCGCTTCTGTTGAAACTTGGCACACATATACATATTATATACAGGGTGACTTCTAATTTAACGTATTCCCTCCAGAACGTGATAATGTGACCCATTTGCAATAATTAAGCACCCCAGAAAATTCATGGGATTCGAGAAAACCCAATTTTTATTTATTTTTGAAAATTTTCCAGAATTCTTCACGAAATATTACTTTTCTCTAAACTCTCAAATTGAATGACCTTCATTGCTATTCCGTTGGGTAAAATATACTTTAACGAACCTTTCGATGTAACCAAATTGTCTAAAATATCAAACAGTTGAAAGATAAAGGAAGAAGTTTATTAACCATTTTAAAAATTCATCTACGTACTTGAATTTTGACACCAGTTACCTGAAAATTTTACTGTGGCATTAAGCGTACAAATTACGGAGAAGAAATTATGATTTAATCAGCTATCTAACGAGGTACAAATATTTAAAAATATTTAGAGGTGACGATGAAGCAGTCGATGATAACGCTGACAAAGCTAGATTTTGCAAATTGTTGAAATATTGAACAATTGAGTTATTTTCAAATTAATTAGGTGATTTATATCATCCCACTACCTTCTCATAATCTTGCAATACTTTCTGCGTCAGGTAGCCAGGTCGTCGCATGCAGGTTACAAGTTGAGACGTCGCTTTTATTATTTTTATTCATTCAAATTACATGACTCATACACAATATTATATTATATTATATTATATTATATTATATTATATTATATTATATTATATTATATTATATTATATTATATTATATTATATTATATTATATTATATTATATTATATTATATTATATTATATTATATTATATTATATTATATTATATTATATTATATTAAACATAAAGACGCCAAGTAAATGGCAGCTTGATTGATCTGCGTTAATTGATCTGCGTTGATTGTTTTTTGGCGCCGACTCAAAATTAGTAATGTACATAAATTTTTGCTTTTCAGTATCTTTTTTCGTTGGTTTAATTGTTTGTTTAAAAGTTTTTATTTTTTTCTACACTAAATAAATACTTACTTTTTTACCGAGAGTGACAGAAATGTTCGATCTAGGTATTGTCATTACGACCGATGATCACGAATCAGAAAAACAGCCCAATTATGTTATCTGTGTTGGATGTAAGCTCTTTATATCAATAATAGTTATGTGCAGATTTCCATTTCGATAACTTCGTTCCTCGTAAAACCTTACAAATCCGCAATAGCATTCACAGAAGCACTTTAAATAAGGAACAGCGAGCATTGAGTCACGCGGCAGAACAATACGCAGCCTCACAATGCATAATATCGTAACTAATTAGCGGCAACTTGTAACACCGACTTGCAACGCGCAAAAGTTAAAGAGCCAGTACGCCCGGTACGCCCGGTACGCCCGCTACGCCGCGGGTACGCCGCGAGCGCGGAAACTTTTCAAGACTGACACAATGCCTAATTTAAAGTGGTATGAACTCTGATAATAACGTTAAGTATAGCTGATACTTTGAGTAGGGAGGGTGGATATTTTGCGGATATTATCTCGCTAGAATTTCGGATACGAGTATTTTATTTACTCTGTAAAATGAAACTGTAATAACTTCGTAATACGTAAGTACGAAGGGGCGTTTGTAAGTTCGCGGAATGGGGGGTAAGAAGTAAGCGGAAATAAAATACAAATTTGTTTTTCCTTTTCTATTGAATGTTTTATGTTTGTCCGAAAAATACACTGAAACTGCAGCCTTCACTTCTTCATTACCTGAAAATTTCTTCTCACGAAGTTATTTTTCCTAGTTTAGGAATAGGTAATACTTTCTGGGAGCCAGGTCAGGACTGAGCTACCAAATGCAAAAAGAATTTTTCAAATCTGACTTTGTTCATAAATATGTGGTTTTTTTTTTGCTCGGCTCCTAAGGGTCGTAGCGTAATATTAAATAGCCAATAACCGTCTTCAAGAATGGGGATACCAAATGTAAAAATAATTTTTCAAATCTGTCTGGTAGTTCCTGAGTTATTATTTTTGTTCACAATTTCATGGGTTCAATTTTTTTTTTTGCGCGAAACCCTATATATTTTTCTAAAATAAAAGTAGCGTAAGTTACTCCTTATGACATCAGCTATCTGTCAGTAAAAGTTGCGTCAAAATCGGTTCAGCCGTTTTGGAGATTAGCCGGAACAAACAGACAGACAGACCGGCACAGACAGACAAAAATTTAAAAAAGGGTTTTTTTAGTTATAAGTACCTAATAAACTTTCGTATGAATTTAGTAAAAGCTGTTATTTTGACATTACAAACAGACACTTCAATTTTATTTATTTGTATAGATAGAGTATCGATGTATAGATGAGATACCTAATTCGTAACGACTCAGGTAAGTCCCACACTAATTACCTAACTGTACATTCCGCGAATTTAAAAACTACCCTCGTATCTGCTGGAGTATTGCGTTTACTAGATGAGTCATGACAGCAGAAATATCCGCACGCAATGAGTATTCGCAGCAGATCCCAAAGCGATGGGTACATCACTATAATAAACATGCGCGTCGCGGTGAGCTCATAGGAAGTTATGTTTGTGTGCTTAACGCGCTTAAACAACTTGTTGTGATCATTTTGATCCGCCGGGAGCAGCCCTCGGGACTACGAGGTACTACTATGTACCAGACATTGGCTATATACTGGAGTGATTATGTGCTTATGTATCATGATATTATATTGTCAGATTTTAATCGTTTCGATGCAGGAAAAGGATTAAGAAGTAAAAAGCATTGGACACCACATTAGCTTCAATACAGATTTTTTATATTCAGCCATTATCCATCCGTATTTATTATACCTGAGATCGACGTACTCTACTCCGTACACTATTTCGTTAAAAACATATTTTTATACGCTGAAGACTTTACCATATATTATTATATTATAAGGGTACAATTTTTATTGTAGCAATTTTAAACGAAGCTAAGTTTCGTATTTCTAATTCTTGCCAAGGGACTCGAATATTCAAATAACGAAATAAAGGAACCCAGTCTGCAAAACAGTACCTACATCATATTTCTCCAAGCTAACCGGGTGAGTCTGAAATATTATAACCCTTTTACTGAACAAAATTGACTCCATAATGTTGGGACAAAACGTATTGATGTATTAGGAGCATGTTTACCCGCAATTCACTAAAACACCGTGCACTCAGGTACAGTGAGAACTAAAAATAAAATGTTGATTTATGACGATTCGATCAGTACCCTCTAACGCTATAAAAAGACGGTAGGGCTGCCCCGCGATATTGGTGGGACATCCTCTCACGCGGTTGTCAACCGTAATAAATATAAGCGCAATAAGGCAAAGCGTTTCTTACAATAATTTTATTGGTCAGCTGTTATGTATCGGTTTCCGATATTGTTGTATGACAAACGTAAATGCTCCTTTCCTTTGCCCCTCCGTGGGGCGAATACAGGCTGATATTATTACCTATGGTTACCAATCAGCAGCAATCAAGCGCAATCAATTGCTCGGTCCCAGGCGACGCCGCGTGTTTTATAAAGGACCATTAAAATGTCTGTTGCCTCCTGATAATTGATCAATGCGAACGCATCACAATTCGTCGCAATATGTAAATTGCCAGTTATTTTAATAGATAACAAGTTAGGCTTAACCGTTTTTGGTTGCGCAATATTGGTATAATATACTATACTGGATGATTTTTTTTACCGTCTCGAAATTTTTACAGGGTGTTCTAACCATGAATATGAACAACTTTCACTACGGGACCAACTCTGAAATCACGAAAAAAAAAATCAGCTGATTCATACAAAAGTTCAGTACCTACCTACTCGACCAAAATGTATGAATCAACAGATTTTTTTTTCGTGATTTCAGAGTTGGTCCCATAGTGAAAGTTGTTCATATTCATGGTTAGAACACCCTGTAAAAATTTCGAGACGGTAAAAAAAATCATCCAGTATACTTTAGAGCTACCATTTGTTTACCGGTATGTCTTTCATTGACTTGAATGTGCCCAGGTGCCATATTATGACGTTCTAATGCCATCATGATTCTAGTGCGCGAGAAAGACCTAGCTATGCATGACCGATAACACCGTCCCTTTTTCGGACCGGAATCATGATGGTATTAATACTTAGTAATACGGCCCCTGGCGGCTGAGAGTATGTCATGCTCACTCAAATGTCTCGCTGATTGTGGTGCGTGTGCTGGATCATTAAGTTCCCTTCAAAATGGTTGAACTGAATGGTGCTGATCCATGTGTCATGTTCGCGAACGGGCGCCGTCAGTAGGGACGCGTCATCTCTCAGCTGCTGCGGCTTATTTTAATTATTTTATTTTTAATTGTTTTTTTGTGTGTGTCTTTTTTACATCGTTCTCACATAATATAGTTATAAATTCAACATTAATGATGTACCGAACTAATATTAGTTTTGTATAATTTAAAAGAGTGTCATGAAGTTTCTTGCCCGTTCTTTTCCATAGGTACCTACTACGCTTTGGAATGGGCAACTAGCTTCATATTCCTGACTGACTGACTCCTTGACAACACAAAAGTGCCTGTAAGCCGACGTTTGCACGGACGTAAAAATATCGCGGCGGGATTTTATCGCGCACTGGATTTTCAACTCTTGGTGTTGAACCGAGCATTGAGAATTCAACAGTGTGCATCACAGCGCGTCGAAAAAATATACAGTTAAATTTTAAACTCTCAGCTCTAAGGAGTGCGTTGAAAATCCAGTGCGCAATAAATCTCGCCGCGATATTTTTACGTCCTTGCAAATGTTGGCTAAATGGTTTAATTGAAATAAATGTTTTGAGTTTGAGGTTGAGTTTGGTACTATGTGGAATTTAAAAACGTGCTTGCTAGCAATTTGGACTTGCAATCCATCATTTTAGAATTAGCAAAGACTCTCATCCAACACAGTCACTAACGTATCTTCCTCACCTGGTCCTCACCCCACATCACACAGGTTACATAAACTCGACAACTCCTCACCTGGTCCTCACCCCCCATCACACAGGTCACACCGCGCACCCTCTTCTTGCGAAGCTAATCAGTTGACAGATTCAATTTAGCGCGTAATGAGGCATAGGCGCCTAAGTTAACAGGGTGTTTGCTTCTTGGCGGGTCGGGGGTTCGCCGCCCGCCGGCAAATTAATACCTGCGCTCAACAAACTTTGTGTACAACACATAGATAATGTCTGACTACCGGTAGTGAGGCCTGTTTTCATTAAATTTTGTTTTAAATTTATAACTGTTCTAAATTATTATAAACTCTCTAAAGTATTTCAGCTTTTTCTAATAAACGTCACGATAGATGACGACCAAGTTAATAACATTGTCAGTGTTACTTTCTTTTCATTCATTTGTCTATGTTTTGGTCATGGTAAGAACACGCATTCAAATGTTTCAAAGAATTTGACGACACCAACCTGTAACAATTAGCCCAAGTCCACACTCACCGCGGTGGTCACCCACGGACACGTGCCGCTTGTATTCAGCCTAATTGTTGTTATTTTATATCTCGCGAACATAACGCTCCGGTTGGTGAGGCGCCTCTCGATCGCGTCGGGAAGCCCACACACGGGTGGTTGCCCTCGCGGTTATACTGGCGCAAAATGTGGTACAGAAAGACCACTTCTGGTGGTTCTCCATCATTTTTGTTACAGATCATACACAATAATAATAATATTCACACAAACAAATGGCCGGTAAAGCGAATTTTGTTCGTCAATTCCTAAAAGTATCCAGACTCTAGGCTGCTACTGAGAAATCCCCTCAAATAGTAAAAAGTAAGTATCTTCCTAAAATTATTTAATGGGGAATGTGTTCTGCCATATATTGCGAGATAGTTTATTGAGTTTAATGGAGCTCGTATTTATACAATTTGAGTGCAGAAATAGTAATATTTAAGTATTTCCTCCCTTGATAAATGGAACTGAAATGATTGTGTTTTCGATTTCCATTTGAAACAGATACTCTGTGGTGTATTACCAGCTGTTCCGGGTTCTAGAGTTCCTCCTGTGACAGGCACAACCTAGAACGTTAGCTAATTATGTACTTGGTATCCCAGTCTAGACAAAGGGTTGTCACCCTGACTTCTTCCTTGCAGAAATGCTAAGATATAAAGTACAATTGCAGCTGGCCAGTGGACTCCTCTTCAATAGTAACCGCACGGACAGTGCCGTGCTCTGCCCGTCGGCTCGTCAGCTGAGCGCACATTAGCGAGGAGACTCTCTTATTACGTCACTCAACACGTCACACAACACGTCAGCGTCTTTAACACTGGGATATAAATGTACTGTAAAGAAGAGGGTTTATCTGCGGCTAGTAGAGCAGTTTGTGGATGACGTGTGGTCTTATACCAATAATACCAGCCGTACTAGCCTGGCAGTTTGTGCATGGGCGAGCCAGATTCGGCGGTATAAGCAGCGGGTTGATCGATACATGCAGAATCGCTCATTCCAGAGCGAGGAGAGGTAGTATATAGAGCTTGGGAGCAACCTGAACAAAACGTGACAGCCGTGTGCCGCCCGGATGATGCCGCCACGAATGTATTCTGACGCAGCATCTGGTCGGTGCCCGTCTGTCATGCTGAAGCTGGCTCGATGCAGGATGTCGAGCGAGTGTGTGGAACTATATCAGAAATCGAAGTAGCCCTAATTACGCCATTACGACGTAGCCAGAGCCGTCCGTCCGTTACCGAATTGGAAATCTCCGGGACCGAACGGATTGTATAGCTTTTGGTGGAAATGACTAATCAGTTCACACACTTGCCACATCTCAGTTTCAGTCATCCTTAGAGTCTGGGCCGCTACCGCAGTTTCTAACAACAGGCGTTACCCACCTGCTGCATAAGTCAGGTAGACCCGCGGAACCCAAGAGTTATAGAACGATCACGTGTTTGTCTATCTACTTCTTAGTCTATAAACTTCTTACATCCATTTTGAGAGCAAAAATTAATACGCACATTGACAGTAACTTGATTATGTTTGCCTCTCAATATGTGTGTAGGAACGGGTCCCGCGGTACTAAGGAGCTACTCCTCATCGACATGACCATTAGCCAACAGGTTCATCGATCTCGAAGGATCAGTCGACATGCTGGACAGTTTATAAGAAGGCCTGCAACTCAGTGCCACATACATACTCGTACATGGCTCATGAGAGCGCTAGAGTAGTACAAGATAGATGCAACTGTACGCACCTTCCTTGAGTCGTGTATGGGGCAATGGTGAACGGTATTTCACTACTCAGGGTGTCGACAGATCCAGGGAAATGATGAACCTGTGTGGATTAAACGGATAATATTTCAGGGCGACAGTTTGAGTCCACTTTGGTTCTGCTTAGCCCTGAATCTTCTAAGCACACTGCTGGAGGATTCAGGTCTAGGCTATCGGTTGAAGAGAGGTGGTCAGGTCATACCTCACCTCCTCTCCATGGGTACTCTTTGCCCCCAACAAATTGTGACTGATGGAGCTACTGAAAGTAACTGAAACGCGGAACTGGGGGAGTCGTGTGCAATCTCAGGGAATATTTTTTTAAAGCCGAGGTGGGTATACACGGTGATGTGGTTGCAGTGGATAAGGGGCTCACCCCGCTATCCATGGCTAAAGAGAACTGGAACAAACATGCAGTACTTACTACCGATGACCGCAAGGAGGTATGGCGAAGCTTCATCTAGGTGCTTCTATCGGACCCTTCATGAGCCCGGTGTAGATTTCTTAGCGTCCGTATCCGGGCTACGTTTTGGTGACCTGTTTGGGGAAACTGAAGGTTTCGTTTGTGTAATAATGGGTGAAGTTATCTTGACGAATAACTCTACCGGAGACATATTATGAAGGACGGGACGGTTGACGTGTGTCGGGCATGCCACCGTCCGGGTGAGTCCATCTGACATATTATGTCTGGTTGTTCTCGTCTGGCTAACGGCGAGTACTTGCACAGGCATAACCAAGTGGCCAGGATTATTCACCAGCTACTTGCTTTGAAATACAAACTTCTGGACTCTGAGGTACCGTATTACAAATTATGTGCCCGACCCAGTTCTCGAAAATGACCATGTCACGTTGTACTGGCATCGGTCCATCATTACTGACAGGACTATTGTCGCCAATAAGCCTGATATAGTGGTGATAGATCGATCAGTGTGCCGCACAATGATTGTTGATGTAACCATTCCACTTGACGAGAACCTCGTGAAAGCTGAGAAAGAGAAACAAATAAAATATCTCGACTTAGCACACGAGGTTATTGACATGTGGAATGTGAGCTCGGCTGTAATTGTGCCGATTGTCGTAACGGCCAATGGCCTGATGGCCGAAAGCCTCGACCAACATCTCTCGAGGCTCTCGTTAGGCGGTTGGATCAAGAGCCTGATTCAGAAGGCAGTACTCCTCGATACGGCTCGCATTATGAGGAGGTTTCTGTCTCTGCAGCCCTGACCACCGGTAGCTACGATACTGGCCGATCATAATTTTTTTATATTTTTTAATGTTTTTTATAAAAATATTTAAAAATGTATTTAATTAGTATGAAAATAGATAAAGGAAATAATACTAGTATTAGGAGCACACACAACTGAAGACCGAGCTCCAATCATCGCAGTCTAAATAGCGATACGTACTTGCTGTTGTGAGCAATCCTCATGCATTATATAAATAGCGATACGTACTTGCTGTTGTGAGCAATCCTCATGCATTATATAAATAGCGATACGTACTTGCTGTTGTGAGCAATCCTCATGCATTATATAAATAGCGATACGTACTTGCTGTTGTGAGCAATCCTCATGCATTATATAAATAGCGATACGTACTTGCTGTTGTGAGCAATCCTCATGCATTATATAAATAGCGATACGTACTTGCTGTTGTGAGCAATCCTCATGCATTATATAAATTCATTGTTTTTTTAGTCTTGTAAGAATAGAATAGTATTGCATGTTTTTGCAGTTACCTACACTTTGCATTGCATTACATTAAAATACAAGAATGTTAATTATTTTTCAGTAAAACACCGCAGTTCTATGCCCACACATGTCCCATCCCACAGTGTACGTTCAGAAGAGGTCTCAAAATGTGACCACCGAGGAATAAACGCGTGATGTTATGAATAAGGAGGAAGTATTCATACTAAACCGCTCGCTACCTTATCCCAGTGACGCAAGTTAGACCTTGTAGGGAATTAGTGGTTTTTGTTAGAAAACACAAAATTATTCTAGGTATTTGTAATAAGTACTCCTTTGTAAAGAAGAGAGTTCATTGCTATGTACAGTCGCGGTCTGAAAATTCTTACCACTTTAAGTTTGCATGCACATCTACGTCCCAAGGTCGATGATATTATGTGATTTGATAAGGTATAGAGCATATTATTTTTTATTTACACGTCGTCGTTTAGGATAGATATAGAAAACCTTTTTAAAAAAAAAAAAAAAAAAATATATAATAATAACTGGCTTATACGGACATTAACCAAGCGAGATCGAACTTATTACTAAAAATGCAAAAATAGGAAGAAATAATCAAACAGAAATGAAAAATATCTTTATTTTTTTAAGGAATTATTTTAATTCTATACACAGTTTATTGTTTTAATAACTAGTATAGCCTCCATCAGCAGATATGACGGCACGTAATCTATCTCGCATAGATATGACGAGGCACGCGCATAAATCAGTCCCTCTCTAGGAGCTTCAGGATTTCTTGCGGTCTGACAATCCCAGCGTTGAACCATTATGCCCCACAGATTTTCAATTGGGTTCATATCTGCTGACCGAGCATGACGCCGATTCCAAAATCTCTCGGCGAATCGAGATATTTTGAGTTCTCGTGATATAGCACGAATATTCAAGCCATCTTCAGGAGAAATTATATTTTAGCCCTTTGTTGTCGGGTTAAACTTGCCATTTTATTTAAATCAATTAATTTTTAGTATTGCCTTCACATCTAGTATTTTTGATAAATGTCATTGTAATAAATGTAATTATGTCAATGTGTCAACTTTTAAATTAAGAAACGAGTTTCATCATCAAAGACTCATTAATACTCTTTTTTTTGTAGATTAGATGCTTCACAACTATTTAGTAGTAATAAGTACCTAGATATAGCATTTTAGACTTTACTGCACACAGTGTGGTAAAGAATCTAATTTGAAAACTGATAAATATTTGTAGACCGCGAGTGTACGCTGAGGATATGACATGTTGGTAGCAGCGTGCACTTCACCCGCGTCACTTCTGATCAGAGCCGATTGGCTTTTATATTGTTTTTATTTTTATTCCGACTCAAGTTAAAAGCGGACGATTTAGCGTTTTATGTGTTGAATACTCTTTGAATGTTGAATGTCTCTTTGAAACCTTAGAAATAGAAATAATTTATTTCCTAGAATATATGTAAACAGTGATAAGATGTTTTTTTTTTGCAGATAGTCCCAATACATTTTACCCTACGGCATACGCAACAATATAACAAGCAGGTCGCTAATCTAAACATAAAAAATATAACATAACATAAATTAAATAAACAAAACAGAATTACAATTTCTAATATAAACATTTTGAATTACAACTATGAAAACAATAATTATTACAACTTACCCACACTTGTGGGTAATTAATTAATTAGCAACAATTAATTGAAAGTGCTGTCATTAAAAAAAAATCACTGTATAGTAGCATTTATCCAACAAGAATCATTTTAATTGCTTTGTAAATTAATTTATGGGAAGTTCTTCTATTTCTGTCATCAGTTGTCAAACCTGACCAAATGGTTAATAGGTAATATAATATTGTTAAGTGAAAATCATAATTATTACCATCATTCTGCGAGACCTGTACCTTCCGATCCAGCTGATTCCCGCAACCAAATTGCAAAGGCTGCTAAATCTATTAAAAATATATACACTTCTGGACACATCTATTGGCCCACCTTAGAGTTTAGGTTTCGATGGCCCCTACCGAAATATGATTGCTAGATTGAACAAAAACTGTTGATGCAGTTTTAAACCTGATACATTTTACCATCTTTTTCGATCGTATTGTTTTAAATTTGAATTCAGAACACCATACGACATGGAGCTACGCCTAACAAGTCGGATATGCGCCTTGTTAAAGGCAATTGATTTTTGAATAAAAAACATGTTTTATCAAATAAAGGTTTAATTTAATAACGCGTGTTGCCTCCATGGGCATCTACCACAGCTCTCATACGATTAGGCATAGAGTTTATCAACCGCTCTATGAAATTTTAAGGGATCATCTCCCATTCCTCTTCTATGGCAGTTTTCAACTCCTGCATCGTCTGGGCAACTGGCTGACGAGCCCTAACACGTCTTTTTAGCTCGTCCCACATGTGCTCAATGGGGTTCATGTCTGGGCTTCTGGCTGGCCAGTCCATAACTGTGATGTTCACATCCCGAAGATATTCCCTGACGATGCCGGCCGCATGGGCTCTTGCATTATCATGCATAAAAAGGAAATTTGGGCCCACATAGTCCGCGTATGGTATATCACGTGAGGTTCTAAGCACTCACGAATGTACCTTTCAGTATTTAATGTTGGCAGCCGTGGTCCTGTAACAACCTCAAGTTGAGTTTTGCCGCTCGCGGATATACCGCCCCAGACAGTCCATGAGCCACCGCCATAAGCAACCCTCTCTTCAAAGCAGCATTGTGCGAAACGCTCTCCCTTACGTCGGTAGACCTTCTTCCTTTCATCATTGCCATGTAACAAAATTTTAGACTCATCAGAAAAGACTACACGGCTCCAATCTTGCTGTGTCCAATTTAAATGACTGCGTGCGAAATGAAGGCGCGCTGTTCGGTGGGCTCGCGTTAGTTTGGGCCCATTAGCTGGCTTGTGTGGTACCATATCGCGTTCTTTTAACCTTCTCCGAACAGTTCGAGCGCTCACAGATACTCCGTGGAAGTCGCGAAGTTGGTTTTGTATCTCAATGGAGGTAAGGTGACGATTTCTCAAGCTGGTCGTCACGATGAATCGATCCTGCCTTTCAGTTGTGACCCGAGATCGTGGCCTTTCTTGGCGACGAACAAAGCCGCCAGTCTCTAGGTACCTCCGATAAACATTTCGGACCGCAGATCGACTTAAATTAAGTTGAGCACTCACGTTTCTTTGGCTGTGTCCGGCCTGAATAAGTGCCACAGCTTGGGCGGCGACTTCAGGTGAAGTATCCATAGATTATTGATAGAACCTCACCTTAATGTTAAGAATAAGTAATGTTTGTTGCAAAACCAAAGATATCAATCACTTTTTCAAGAATTAAATCCAAGTAAACCAATAAAACCAAGTTTTCTTAGTATTCGATTGTTTGATATCAACAAACAGGCTCCAAATTGTCTTTTGTTTCTTTAAATTCTGTGTTCGAAATTCAAAAAAAGACTATTGAATGAAATTGTGAATGTGCCAGGTTCAAAACTCCATAAAAACTTTTTGCTCGACCTAATATAAAATTTTAGCTAGGACCAAACGAAACTAAAAATACAAGGTGGGCCAATAGATGTATCCAGAAGTGTATATATGTATATATCTGCGTACTTTTTTGTTCTTCACATTTTCTGGACGTTAAATCCGAAAATTACGAAAGTTGTTTTCAAATCTTATAGACACAAAAATACAATGGCTACTTCGAATGGATTAAAGATATTGCATGTACCATACCTGCTCTCGCTCCCGCTCATGAGTCGCTCCGTTCTCGCCCCCGCTCTCGCCCCCGCTCTCGCCACCGCTCTCGCCCCCGCTCTCGCTTGCCGCCCGCTCCGCTCACTAGGCACGCCGATGGTCTCGCTTTGGGCGGCTGATTAAGTGGGTCTCAAATTGACGTCCATCTCTCTATTAAGCGCGATCCTTCGCTTTTCATATAACTCACAAACGTCCCTGTATATTATATTACTCTTGTGTTAATATGTACACGTACATGTGCACTTTGTTTTTATTTCATCTTTGGGACTTTAATGTTTTAATTGTTTTGTACACAGTACACAGTGTTTATAATTGTATAGATGGTGTTAATTTTTTAATGAGCAACTATTGTTGTAAATGCTGTTGTTTAATAAGTTTTATAAATAATTGTGATACTAATGAAAAATAAACTTCGTAATACATTCAATTATTAGACCAATAGTAATAGGGATGATCACTTAACAATTTTTTTTGTCCGTCACAAAATATTTCACACGTATTTTTTTTATTTTTTAACAGACTTCCAAAAAAGTAGGAGGTTCTCAGTTCGTCGGAATCTTTTTTTAATTATTTTGTTCTCCGATTTAAAAAATAGTTTTTTTGTTTTAAAGGGTATATTTTCCATTGTCATCAGGTCAGGATCTGATGATGGGATCCTGGAGAAATCGAGGGAACTCTGCAAATATTATAGGCACACCTTTAGCGATTTGAGTATTTTTTATAGTAACTTGTTCATTTGCCCTCGGAAAGCACCATTTGCTGAAGTGGAACTGATGATGAAGACTACAGATGGACGTCATTCATACTTCACGGGTTGCAATTCGATTATTTCGTAGAATGATTCCAATATTGTACACCCCATGGATATGTTACGGTGGTACAATAATGCTAATTGTAAGAACTCTCTTTTCACCTGTGACAAACAATAAATAAATGAATTACTTTAAAATGATTGCTAAGCAATATAAGATCGTAATAATGCATATGGTGAAGTGGAGCTGATGGTGAAGTACCAGAAGAACTCCTCAATAATTAGCGTCCCTGCATCGGGAAAAGCAATATTTTATAAATTTTATAAAAGTTCATGAGCAGTTGTCATTAAGCGATCCACTAAAAAGTAAAAAATAATAAACTTTTTTGCAAAAAAAAAAGCAACCAACTTCCAAAAAAAAAAAAACACTATTCGGAAGTCGGCGGCAAAAACCTAACATACAGATCCAAAGACACCGACTTCCGAAATTAAAGTTGGTTTTCACTTTGTATTGTTTTATTTTTGGAAGTCGGTTGTTTTTTTTTTTACCAAAAAGTTTTTTATTAGGTACTTAATCAAAAGATTGCGGCGATACATTGAGCTAAAATGTGGCATGACGTCACGCCTTGCTAGATTTTATACTTAGTTGTAACGTAGCGAGCCCCCACTGCCCAAATGTAATGCGTTTTATCTAAGTATTTTTTTTATTAATATGTTAAAGCAAAAAATACGTGTCTAATATTTTTTTATTATCTGAGTGACGGACTAAATAGAATTTCTTTTTTATACCCAGGCATCATCCCTGTTGTCAAATAATACCTTCAGGAGTAGCAACTTGACCGTTAAAAATATCCGCATACCTGCAGCTGCTACCTACAGGTAGAATGGTCAGAGCTAGGTTTACGTAATAAGGAGTTAGGTACCTTTTTTTTTTTTTTTTTTTTGTGGATGGGAAATCATCAAATGACTTCTCCCGCTCTGGGCGGAGCGGGAGGGCGTGTCAGACTTTTACTGACTAAAACCCACCCGTGTTCCTTCTGTTGCCTGTGCCGGGGCCACGGTAACTCTTTCGAACATCCCGCAACCCTAGCTGGCATCGGCCCTAGCGGACCCCGTCAATAGTGCTGACATCTCTTTGAGGCGCGCGTGGAACACAACGCGCCGTCGACTCGGGCTTTGTCCTTACCGGACGGCGAGCTACCCATTGCTCGCCGTCCGCAAGCCCGCGCCTACGGTGGCCGGGAATCGGCTGTCAATTCCCGACGCCCAGGGCGTCTCCTGCGGCGACTAGGGGCGTGAGGGCGCAAAGCTTGCCTCTCCCTCACGCGTTCCGCCTCCTCCTTCACGAGCATTACTGCTTCGCAGAAGGAGGTAATGGCTTCCCATGCACTCTCGCTCCGTACCATGGCCTGGACCAGGGCCGGACGCGAGAGATCGCCGCCGCCGATCGCTTCCGCGAGGACACGGCGGTGCTCCGCCCAAGCCGGGCAGACCTCCACCGTATGCTCCACCGTGTCCTCCGGGCGATCCACACAGTGGTGACACCCGGGCGTTTCCTCCCGCCTTATCCGGAACAGGTACCTAAGGAGTTAGGTACCTAAATCTAGCTCTGCCCATTGTACAAACAATGTGCTACATTCCAACATACTCGTATGTACATACCATACATTAACTCGCAATACAAACAACATAGCCTTTCATCAAACACTCGATATTCACATCGAATATAAAATAACCCTCGAAGCACTATTACAATAGAACATCATTCGCATTTTACAGTGTCTAACAAATATTGACGCCACCCTATAATTATATAGGACAGCCGACCCGTTGTTTCCTTTCATAACCACTGAAATACTATGCCAACCTGGGAGTGACATAATTATGTGAAAAATTCAATCTGTTTTGCAAACATTGGCGTAGAAACGCATGTATGAATTAAGTGACTGTACATTTAGCGCGCAATGTATAATGGATTCAGCAGTGCAGCCGCTATCGTAACACTGTTAGCGATGTCACAGTGCAGGAGTACCGATTGAGACGTACAAATGTTTGGAGTGGGATTACTTTTGAATTGGAACGTGCCTACGAAGACAGCCGCGGATCGAGTTATTTGAGTTTCAATTATCAGCGGACTCAAAGCAAATACTAAACGGATTGAGTTACGATATGGATATTAGCGGGCACTGATCTCTTTCTGTTCTATAACACGTTTTAATACTAACGGCGAATTAATTCGGGTCATCGGAGGAACGTCCTCCGCGCTCGTCGGCTGGGATGCCGACAGCGTGTGGTATAAATCAGGCGAGGTGACGCCGATTGACGCGAGCGATGCAAGCGAAATATATTGTGCAGCCATCTTTTGTGTACCCGTGTGGTGCAGCGGAGTTGTTCTCATACAATGACAGTTTTGAATTTGTCAACATCTTGGTCCTGAAATTTACACAGATCGTTATACCTGGAAAAAACTGCTATATTATAATATCGGTTGCAGCTGCATCCGGTTAGACTAGAAGCCGACCAGTTAGACTAGAAGCCGACCAGTTAGACTAGAAGCCGACCAGTTAGACTAGAAGCCGACCAGTTAGGAAAAGGCTAGGCTGATGATGATTATGTATTATAATATCGGTTGCAGCTGCATCTGGTTAGACTAGAAGCCGACCAGTTAGGAAAAGGCTAGGCTGATGATGATTATGCCCGTACCTATAGTTTCTAAATAACTTTATCTCTAGCAAAAACGAAAGAATTATTTGATGTTCAGTATCCCTCGGCTTTGCATCTCTTTTCTGTACGAAAAAACTCACGTTCCGCCATCACCGCGATATATAAGATATTCTTCTATTTCGGCTATTTTCTACATAAATTTACCAATAGGCATAAATGCCAATACTGCGAACAAACACACAGACATCCTTGTTCAAACAATACGTGTTATTTTATACTCACCTGTTGTTTACATATGTAAGTCAATCGCCCTTCTGAACGGGACAATGCACTCTAACTTGGAGGAATAGAGTTGAAAGTGTGCGAGCAGTAGCCCTGCGGCTGCCACTACAGTTGCAATAAATAAGTGGGACTGTCCGGGCGGCGCGGCGGGTGCTTACGGCGGAACGACACCGCGCGTCTCCTGAAGGCGCGAGGCGGCGTCGCATGCAATGCATCTGACCTATTCTGTTAGTACACGACATTAGTGGCGCTCCCACGTGCCTGTGCTCGTTGTACTCGAGAATTGCACCTTTAGGTACCTATTTATATTTAGCTGACATTTCACTGTTACTGATAACAGAAGTTGTGAGAAAGCTCGATAAAGACGTGACAGTCAATCATTTACTTCTTAGTATCTGGACATTGCAGTTTACCTGTCTTGACATTATGCAGAAAGTGATAAATATATGACGTAAATATATATGCAACGTGTGTACTGCTCTCAGTACTAAACTGTGATGTTTATTTTTATTTTATTTCTAAAACAGCCAATTTTACAGTTTGGTTTTAGCCACACAGAAAACCTCTCATGGTGTATCTGTGTGCTGGCGAGCCGCTCATTACTTTTTTTTTACAAAAATGTTAATTACTATAATGATACATTTATGTTATACTTTTATAGTGATGATAATGATTTATATTAATTAATTAATATATGTTACGAGAAATTTTGTGCACGGAAACATTTCGATTTGTATTTTTATCTATTCGAACTCGTTTTGTATAACGCATGTAAGTCTTCTGGAAGTTTATTAAGAAAAAAAGGTACTAAATATTCTTCAACCCTCATCCCATACATATTATTGAATTTTTGTAGGATGTATTTATTTTTAAGTGGTATCGTTCTCAGAAAGTCAGGTCTTATTTTTCCGGTGAGCAACACAGGTCTATTGACTTCCGCAAGAGTAAAGAATTGAACTTTAGTGAACACATTCAAAACATTACCTTATCGGTAACTACAGTTTTGAGCCGTTTGGGGTCGAAACGCTCGGGTCATGGGGCCCGAGTGCGCGTCTCCTTTTTAAGGAAATTTCTCGCCGACTGGTCGACACTTCACGTGACCAGAGGGCTGGCTCGTTCTTTGGCCAAAGAATTAGCATTGCCATTCAACGTGGCAATGCTGCCAGTCTTCTGGGCACGTTTCCGGATGACAGCGATGCGGACGAGTACTTCGACGCCTAAGTTTCCTTTTGTTTTGTATATTTATTTGTATAGTTAGTTGGTTCGTTAGTTAGTGGAAAAAGATATTTTAGGTTTTTTATAATATCAAAATAAATATTTACTTCAAAACATTATATTTAAATAAGTCGTCGTCACTGTTGTTGACTTGGCGTAATTACTATTAATATTCTCAGTTATTACATACATTTCTGTGTACATGACAGTCAAATATCTAGTGACAATCTTAGGATTTCTGTTTACTCAATTGTAGTTGCTTCAGGCAATATATTTTTTTCTGCTTTATGCTGATGTCCCTGTCTCATCTTAGAACACAATACTCGTATAGTTTTATAGAAGCCTTTAACTGGCACAATAAAAACATAAGTTATTATGTAATAAACAAAAACGATTAGCTGACAAATGCAAAAAGTACATTCTACCATTATTTCTATACACATGTTGTACTGTATTTCCTGCCCCCCCCCCCCCCCCCCCCCATCACGCCGCGTTCTAGAGGGGGACTATTTTTATCGTGTCGTTAAAAGCCTACGTCTCCGAAGTGACGGCCGTCGCCGATTTTTTGCCGACACTCCTTCAGCCGCCCGATTTAGAGCTATTCCCAATTGATTGAATAGATTATGTCGAAGTCTTGAGCTAAATTAAAAAGAATTGAATTGTCCCAAAGATTTATTTGTTTTTAACAGATTTTTAGCGCAGTTTTATTCTTCATATTAATTTATTTGCGTTCCACAAGGTAAAACTTGTTAATAAAAGGTTTAGAGCTAAGAGGCGTTGTAAACCCTGTCAGGGGACAGCAAAAATTATTGTCTGATACATAGCTATTACTTAAAGGTAAAAGTCTAAGTTGTAGAAAGCTAAAAATTAAAATTAAATCCTACATGAAAACTGAATAATTACATTCGCGAAAAAGTTATTAAACAACAACATAGATAATTCTGTTACTGGTCAGTAGGTAGCTATTTTCTTAAAATACTATTATTACATTTAGATAAAGTTACATTTACATATGTAATATTATTATAAACACTTATTTAATAACAGATCATAATTATTTTAAGATTAAAAGTTATTAATAAAGAGATAATCAGATAAGTAGAGCTGCAGAGGTCGAAATATGATAGTTAGAATACCTCGAGGGAGCAAGCAACATGAAAATTAAAATGGCTAGTTGTTATGGTGTAAACATTTGGAGCAATAAGGCTGAAGTAAATTTACCGCTTATAGTAAAATAGAATAGAATAAAATTTAATATGGTATGTGCATTAAAACATGGTACAATAATAATGGTCTTAGTGATGTTACAAATATTTTAAAGAAAACAAGCTATGTTCATGTACCTGCATCAATAATAACAGTGTAGTCAAACAGCCACGAGTAACGCTGGAGTGTCTTGCCCATTCTTCTCCACACGATGTGCCTGTTTGAAATAAAAATAAAATAAAATAAAAATAAGTTTATTTCATACATCTCATTTGGCTTACACTGCATATCGAGGAGTCTCCATTTGACTTACACTGCATATCGAGGAGTCTCCATTTGACTTACACTGCATATCGAGGAGTCTCCATTTAAGCAGTCTCCTGTTTGAAATAAATGATTTGACTTTGACTTTGCCACTTATACGAGGTTACGTTTTTAAATTCGCGGAATGGCTAGTTAAGTTATGTAATTAGTGGGGGTACTTACATAAGTCGTTACAAATTATTATTACCATATACTGGATGATTTTTTTTACAGTCTCAAAATTTTTACACAATGTTCTACTCATGAATATGAACAACTTTCACTATTGGACCAACTCTCAAATCACGAAAAAAATCAGCTGTTTAATACAAAAGTTCAAACCTACTTGACCAAAGTGTATGAAACAGCAGATTTTATTTTCGTGATCTCATAGTTGGTTCCATACTGAAAGTTGTTCATATTCATGGGCAGAACACCCTGTAAAAATTTCGAGACGGTAAAAAATATCATCCAGTGTAACAAGTTTTTATCACAATTAGGTCGTCTTTGAACTACCATCGACCAAACAAATCAATCGGGAATACAATGTGTGGTATTGAGAAAATTGCGTACCGCACTGGTATTTACTTCCTTACCAAGCAAGGAAAAGCAGTTCAAACCATACTGTAAGACATGCCATCCGTTTACGGGGACGCTTGCCTGGGTAAAACTATGGTTTACAAGTGGCATACCCTCTTTTAGCAAGGCAGGGACTCACTTAAAGACGACCCACGGCCAGGGCGGCCGATTGAAGGACTCCAAAGGGATCCTGTTGATCGATTTATCGATTCGATATCGATTAGTATTCTCCATAACCGGAGAATACTACGCTCCAAAAAAATCACAATTTCTAAACTAGTGAATTTCGCGAAACATCTGTTGCATTTAGATGAATCATTAGGATGTCATACCCCAAAAAAAATTGTTGGACCACTATAAATAGGCGAGCGGTTAAAGGAAGCTGTTAGAGAAAAAAGAAGGAGAAAATTGACCAAAGGTGTCCTCCTTCTGCACGGCAACGCTGTCCACAAGAGCCGTGTTACGATGGCACCCTGCAGTAGGTGGGCTTCAAAATTTTGGCTCACCCACCTTACAGTCCTGACCTGGCTCCCAGCGATTATTACCTATTCCCACACTTGAAAAAGGAACATCGTGGGAAGATATTTTCAAGTGATGAAGAACGTGAAATGTGAGGGTTGCAAGTGAATATAATGAAAAAGGAAAATTTTATATTTTTATTTCCACTTCTTACGGGCCGTTCAGCGAACATCAAACCTCCCCCCCCCTCCCCCCCCCCTCCCCCCGAGAGTTCTTTGTGTTATGTTATTACAGTACTATCTATTACAATTGCGATTCTAAAATTTCATCATTGGAGAAATAGAGGGAATTCTTCATTATAGGCACACGTAAAGCGATTTGGGTATTTTTTATAGTAACTCGTGCATTTTCTCTCGGAAAGCACCATTTTGTTAAGTGGTACTGATGATGAAGACCACAGATGGCCACCGGAATTACTCAATAATTTATGCTCATCACAATGCATATGGTGAAATGGAACTGATGGTGAAGTACCAGGAGAACTCCTCAACAATTAACGTCCCTGCATCGGGAAAAGCAATGTGTTGTAAAAGGTGATGAGCAGGTGTCATTAGGCTATTGTAACTTAGATAAATTACAAACCGATCCACTAAAAGTGAAAAATAAAAAACTTTTTTCAAAAAAAAACAACCGACTTCCATAAAAACACAGCAAAGTGAAAAATAACATTCGTTTCGGAAGTCGGTGGCAAAAAACTAAAATGCAGATCCAAAGATACCAATTTCCGAAATTAAAGTTATTTTTTTGGAAGTCGGTTGTTTTTTTTTTGTATAAAAATTTAAAACCAGCCCTTCCGAAACGTTAAAACCACTGAAGATCACAAATTAAAGGAACATGTATAGTACATACTTACCTAATTTTCTGCGAAAGATTTTAAAACAACAGCCGACAACCCTTTATTTAATAACACTTCATTTTTGTAGGGTTAATTAAACACTCGTCGGATTTACGTACCTACCTACTTTATTTTTATCAAAAGTTGCGGGCGCGTCGAACATGCGTCGCGGGGTGCGCGCGGGGAATGTGTAGAATGTCCAAAGTACGGAGAACGTTTTGAGTTTATAAAAGTATTTTTGTTCCGCTCTGAACTTAAATACTACGAAGAGTAAAACGTTTCTATTAATATATAAATAATTTTTTTCGTAATTTAATTGGTCATTTGTTATTAAAAAAATAATCAACTGATGGTTAGTAATTAAATAATTAATGCGGTAATATCTCGGGGGAAAGTTTTTTTTTTTGATGAAATTCGACTTCGGTACAGAAAATTTTCAAGTCAGTCTCTCCCCAGGGAAATCTATAGGTATCATACTGAACTGGAAACGCGTCTAGTTGGATCATACGTCACACGTCACACCAGGTGCTGCAGCTGAGCGAGTGGTAGTGGGCGCTGTAGATATATTGGCGCTGTGTGCACTGGGTCTCAGATCTGTGTGCACTGGGTCTCAGATCTGTGTGCACTGGGTCTCAGATCTGTGTGCACTGGGTCTCAGATCTGTGTGCACTGGGTCTCAGATCTGTGTGCACTGGGTCTCAGATCTGTGTGCACTGGGTCTCAGATCTGTGTGCACTGGGTCTCAGATATGTGTGCACTGGGTCTCAGATCTGTGTGCACTGGGTCTCAGATCTGTGTGCACTGGGTCTCAGATCTGTGTGCACTGGGTCTCAGATCTGTGTGCACTGGGTCTCAGATCTGTGTGCACTGGGTCTCAGATCTGTGTGCACTGGGTCTCAGATCTGTGTGCACTGGGTCTCAGATCTGTGTGCACTGGGTCTCAGATCTGTGTGCACTGGGTCTCAGATCTGTGTGCACTGGGTCTCAGATCTGTGTGCACTGGGTCTCAGATCTGTGTGCACTGGGTCTCAGATCTGTGTGCACTGGGTCTCAGATCTGTGTGCACTGGGTCTCAGATCTGTGTGCACTGGGTCTCAGATCTGTGTGCACTGGGTCTCAGATCTGTGTGCACTGGGTCTCAGATCTGTGTGCACTGGGTCTCAGATCTGTGTGCACTGGGTCTCAGATCTGTGTGCACTGGGTCTCAGATCTGTGTGCACTGGGTCTCAGATCTGTGTGCACTGGGTCTCAGATCTGTGTGCACTGGGTCTCAGATCTGTGTGCACTGGGTCTCAGATCTGTGTGCACTGGGTCTCAGATCTGTGTGCACTGGGTCTCAGATCTGTGTGCACTGGGTCTCAGATCTGTGTGCACTGGGTCTCAGATCTGTGTGCACTGGGTCTCAGATCTGTGTGCACTGGGTCTCAGATCTGTGTGCACTGGGTCTCAGATCTGTGTGCACTGGGTCTCAGATCTGTGTGCACTGGGTCTCAGATCTGTGTGCACTGGGTCTCAGATCTGGCTTCTACTCGAATTACTCCTTATTATATCCACGTGACAGCTAGTGCAGTGAAATGTTCGGTATCGAAATGTGCTGATCATTTCCTACGTAACGTTGCCACAAGATCGATTGTGACGTGTATCGAATAGTATCGATATGTGAAGTATATCGAATAGTCTGGATAGTTGCTGGCACCTCTACTGTAGCATTAGGTACTCGGAGCACTAGGAATGGCGCTCTCGGCTGTTTTCGTGTTGAAACGTTTCGGGTAGTTGCTTGTATGTACAGAATAGATAATGATGTCTACCTGCTTGTTGTGGATAGACATTATTGACTATTTGTTGTTTAAATAAATAATAAATAAATAAATATGGCCACAACGATGGAGTTGATAATATTCTCAACTGAAAACATTTCGTTTATGTATTTCTACATACTATGACGATTTTTTGTTCGTTCCTTCACTAAATTTGTGAACAGGCCTGTAATGAATACCAATACAACAAATAACAACAGCTAATTATAACAACACAACACTCGGTATCCAATCTTCAAGAAGGACGAAGCCCTCTATGAATTAGATCTAAGATTGAGTATAGTTAAAGGAAACAGCAATTAGTAGTGGCTCAGTCTCGCTCGACGGCAGACCGGCGGCGGCGCAGTGGTCCACTCGGTGTATATTGTAGACTCCAGACATATTCTAGTGGCTCAGTCTCGCTCGACGGCAGACCGGCGGCGGCGCAGTGGTCCACTCGGTGTATATTGTAGACTCCAGACATATTCTAGTGGCTCAGTCTCGCTCGACGGCAGACCGGCGGCGGCGCAGTGGTCCACTCGGTGTATATTGTAGACTCCAGACATATTCTAGTGGCTCAGTCTCGCTCGACGGCAGACCGGCGGCGGCGCAGTGGTCCACTCGGTGTATATTGTAGACTCCAGACATATTCTAGAGACTTGTCGCAGGTCGCCGGCGCAACTTTGTTGTGAGCTTTATGTACTGCTGCTGGGCCGGCTTTAATATACCTGCCCATTGGTTTATTATTGAGACTAATGTTTTGCTGATTAAATATCATCATCTATTACAAGGCACTATACTACTACAACATTAGAAGAGCATTCAGTGAAATAGTTCATCTTGGAAAGTAAATAGGAGAAAAAAAAAGCATACTTTTTCTGAGGCAAACAGCGTTGCTGTGTTGTTGATAAAAGACGATGATCGAATGGTAATACATAAATATATTTTTAATGATTATTTTGAACCTACGAGTACGTATTAGAAATCAGCTTCGTGTTTCAGGTGGTTTAAATTTAATTAGCGGTGGTAATCGCTTTCCTTTGGGTTGGACTTCGATGGCCTAAGAACAATAATAAAAGAAAATCATCTTCCAAACCCTTTACTAATTATACAAGTCATACTTTCTAATAAACTCGTAAGTCGATATTTTAGCCTCGTTCAATGCTTCCACGAGAACAAGACAGCTTGCCTGTTGCCATCAACGCGTGTTTAGACACGACAAGCGTGTCGTGTCGGCGGCTCGCCGCGGGCTCCCAGAAAGCAGGGAACAGTGTAACCATTCTCACTTGAACTGACTTCAGCACTGTCTGACTTTATATCGCTGTATCAGATGAGAATTGTACGTATAAGATCTCATTATCTTGATTTGTTATTCTCGATTGATTTTGGCTCTCTCTTATTTTCAATTACTTATTAGTATGTCCCGTTAGTCTAGTGATCGCCATCGCGACTGCTGAGTGTGAGGTGTGGAGTTCAATTCCCAGGTCGGGCTAAGTGCTATGACGTAGCTCTGTCGTAGCTATGCCGTAACTGTTATAAACAAAACAAAAGCCTCGCTAAAGCATGGAAAATGAAACTGCTTCGTGTCCGTGTGATGAATTTTTCTTTCTACTCGTGACGCAATATTTCTAAAATGTTTATAAATCCGCAGTCCTTCTTGCCCTTCCATAAGGTTAAAGTGATACATTCCTTACGTACAGAATACACCCACGATTTTACGAAATATTTTAGTTCTCTACAAATATATTTATAACTAGCTGTGCCCCGCGACTTCGTTGGCGTGGATGTCGTAAACATAACATCACGCCTTGTTTCCCCGAAAGGTTAGGCAGAGGTGTACCTATAGTATAGTACACCCACATTTCGCCAGTTATGTTTAACTCCCATGTAATAGGGGGCGAGCTTATTGCCATCTACCGGGCACAAATTCAGTGGATGTCATAAGATACACAATATACTAAAATAACAGCTATATTTTAATAAAACTCCCTCGTCCCCCGACCCCCGACCCGTCGCCCACCGTCGCTTTGAATCACCTGTCCGCGCTATTACTTCGTTTTTGCTTAATGTTATTTCTGAATTTTTCTTTTTGCTCGGCTCCTAAGGGTCACAGCGTGATGTTAAATAGTCTATAAGTATCCTCGAGAATCGGGTTACCAAATACAAAAATAATTTTTCAAATCAGACTTTTTGTTCATAATTTCGTGGGTTTTCATTTTTTTGCGCGGAACCCTAATTATGTTTCTAAAATAAAAATAGCCTTAGTTACCCGCCGTAATATCAGCTATCTGCCAGTGAAAGTCCCGTCAAAATCGGTCAAGCCGTTTCGGAGATTAGCTGGAACAAACAGACAGACAGACAAAAATGTAAAAAATTGCTTTTTTTTGTTATAAGAACCGTTTACACTTTCCTATGCATTTAGTAAAAAGTCGTTATTTTGGCATTACAAACAGACACTTCAATTTTATTTATTTGTATAGATTGTGATCTTACAATACTTTCCATTTTATTCAGAAGAAAAGTTAAGACAAAAAATATATTTTTGCCAAGAATATGTATTCGGTGAGTATTACAGCGCTGTTGGGTATTAGAAATACCTGAAGTAAGGATTTTTATAACTTAATTTCAGTTCGGGCTTACCTTAGACCTACATTATTCAATACTTCAGTAGATAAAAGGTATTCTCTCAGTTGAAACAGGTAGATATCCCTTATCGGGGGTCACTACTAAGAAATGTTGGTTCAGGGATTTGAGAAATACCTAATGTGCAGTTTTGACCCCCGCACGCCCTGCACGCCCCGCACTGGCGCGTCGTAAACATGGATTTGTACTTATCTGTTGTTTTATTGCTAGGGGAGTTGTTTATTTTTTATGGACAAATAATACTAGTAATAATCCTGAACATTTGAACCCATAATCTCACTGTTAGACAAACATCGCTGCAGTTACTACCTAAACTACATAATATTTTGCTATAGGTAAGACGACCCACCAACCTTAGAACCACCATCATTTTAAAAACTGAGTTTTCAGCCGCATTTGTGACAACTAGACCAATCAGGCAGTCTGTAATGCTTTTTAGAAAGGTTTCAGTCGTTCGACTGAAAACCTCGGCGATCGTCTAGATACAGCCTGCCCACCCTTCCCCCGAGTGCCACAGCATGTTTGTAGGTCGCAGTATCACTCGCCTGTTGTGACAGCCGGCCGAGCGCTTATTTAACATCTAACCCATTGTCCGACGGACTCTCTAATTAAATACATATTAAGTCGCCATCATGAACCGGTTGAATACCTAATTTGTTTTGATTCGGATCTGTTCTGTTGGTTCCGGTTCTGATCATCGCAGTATTATGATTTTCGACAAGAAAATTATTTCCTTGTTTCGAAATTTTTACGTCTTTTCCAGTGTTTAGATATTTTGATTCTTATTTTTTCATTTAGTTTGAAAATATAAATATTAAACTTATTGTCTTTTACATAACAATGACTTCGCGTTTTCTGACGTGGCTTCAGAAATTATTAGGTACTCAACGAGAAAGGGGATTATGTACCGTACGTAGGTATTCTTAATAATAAAATCCAAAACCTAACTGTAACCAACCTTGTTAGCTCGTTTCAGTCTGGATTCAGGCCTGGGCATAGTACAGCTTCCGCTCTCCTTAAAGTGACTGGTGACGTTAGAGAAGCGATGGAGGATACTAAGGTTACTGTTTTGGTTTTAATTGATTTCTCCAATGCCTTTAACGCTGTCAGCCACGATATTCTCCTTGCTATGCTCTCTCATCTCATGGTTTCGTCCGAGGTTCTGGAATGGTTCTCTTCTTATCTTCGGGGACGCCGGCAGTCGGTTCGCGTTGATGAGAGCTCTTCGAGTTGGCGTGACCTGGATGCTGGTGTTCCACAAGGTGGCATTCTTTCTCCATTGTTATTCTCCATCTTCATTAATTTTATAACTCACTGTCTTCGGTGTTCGTATCATCTTTATGCCGATGATCTTCAATTGTATACAGCTGCGCGGGTGGAAAGTTTATTGGATGCTGTAGCAGATGTAAACCGAGACTTAGATGCAATCAAAAAGTGGTCTGATAGTTTTGGGGTATCAGTGAACCCCTCAAAGTGTCAGGCCATTGTAATTGGAAGCTCGCGCATGATGGGTAGGGTGACGCTTAGCTCTCTTCCTCCTCTCATTTTCAATGGTACCGTCATACCCATTACCCCTACTGTGAAAGATCTCGGTTTGCATCTTGACTCGACGCTTAGCTGGCAGCGCCAAGTCTCTAATGTTAGTCAAAGGGTCAACGGTACTCTACGATCTCTGTATCGTCTGAGAAACTTTTTGCCCGCTAAGACGAAAACTATGCTTGTGCAGACTTTGATTTTCCCTATCATTGACTATGGTGACGTGTGCTACTTTGACTTGAATGCGGTGTTGCTGGATAAGCTTGACAGACTGCTTAACAATTGTATCCGGTTCATATTCAACCTCAGAAAATATGACCATGTGTCGAGCTACAGGTCTGAGCTCAAATGGATGCCCATTCGCCAGAGAAGAAATTTGCGTGCTTTGACCACGCTTTTCTCCCTTCTTAACTCTCCCACTCCTCCTTCTTATCTAGTGTCTCACTTCCAATATCTATGTTCTTCACACGCTAAGAATCTTCGTTCTTCTAACAATCTTCTCTTACTCTGTCCTTCTCATACTTCTGACTTTGTTCATTCTTCCTTTCATATTCAGTCCATTCTTCTTTGGAATGCGCTACCTCTTGACATCAGGATGGCTACCAGTCGGTATGCATTTAAGCGGAGATTGCGGAGGTAGAGTCATCTCAAAACCTCTCTCTCTTGAATTTGTATATAATATATATATATATATAATATAGGTATATATTATAGTAAATATGTATGTATGTGTATTATAAGTTTATGACTTATTTATGTACAAATTGTTCCATTTCTAACAGAGCACCTGCCATCTAATCTCTTCACCACCCTTGGTTGACTGGTAGAGAATGCCTAAGGCATTAAGTCCGCCTTTGTACTTTTTTAAGTGTGAAAAGTTTAAATAAATAAATAACACGAGTATTGCGGATAAGTTTCAAAATATCAAACAAAAAGGGAAATTAAAGTGAACACCGAATGTCAGACTAGTGTCACGGTGCGGCAGCGCCTACTTTAGTTCGCAAATCTTATTATTACTAACCGACTTAAAAAAAAGGAGGAGGTTCTCAATTCGTCGCGTATATACAAGGTTTAACATAATTAACCCACAACCTCTTTAGGGGTCATTGTACTCATCATTATGAACAACTTTGACTATGGGACCAAACCTGAAATCGCGAAAAAAAAATCAGCTATACCCTACATTTTGACGAAAGAAAGAAAGAAATGAAAGAAAATACGTTTATTTGCGGTAAACATGACGCAAAAAAAAAGAACACAAAAAGAAACCAGTTGGGGATAAATATGCATCACATCCACACAAAACGGCCATCGCTCAGCATAATGCTGCAACCCTATGCGAGACAGAGCCCAGCGCTGGTTTTCAGCGACAGCCGGCGTTGACGTGATGACGTCAGCCGGTGCAGCATGCGATGTTATTTAAAAAAAAAAACAAAATAAACACAATATCTAAATCTAAAATGTTTATATAAGTACAAAATTAAGAATGGTAACATTACGTTCCATCGGCATCGACTCACACGCCGCGCGCCGCAGGATTGTGTTATCTGTGCGCGCCGCTATCAAAAAACTATTTGTTTGACATCTTTTGACATACTGGTTAGTCTGGTTACATATATTAATTAGCATGGCGCATTGCGTAATGAATGTTGTAAGATGTGATTATGTCAATAACAAAGGATGTATTCGGTGACTGTGTGGGAATTGCTTGACGACGTGACGAGTTATGCGAACATAAATGTAGGGAGCAGCTGATTTTTTAAGCCTATCTAGCCTAGTCTATTAAACCTACAACGTTCTTACATTCACAAAATATAAAAGAATCTATTTAAAAGACAAAACTATATATATACTTAATGTAAAAACAATAAAAGATTATATCATGGAAATATGTAAAAAAATAAAATAAATTAAAGTAATCTGGGAGCAGTTAATAGACATTTACATAAATAGTTATGCTGTTAATGAGGTACCAGGGAAGCCACATGTGCAGAAGAAATTAGCGCCAAACATCCCTGTCTTCAACGTAGTCTTTAATCTTTTATTATGCTTTTTTAATAAGGACACGTTTGATGTGGGTTTTGAACTTTCCATTGCTAAGTTCTGTAACCGACTTTGGCAACTTGAAGTACTGTGCCCTATATAATATATATAGATCCAGATCCTATATACAGATCCAAAGACACCGACTTCCGAAATTAAAGTTATTTTTCACTTTGAAGTTTTTTTTTGGAAGTCGGTTGTGTTTTTTATTGTAAAAAACGTTTTTTATTAACATGATTATAAAGTTTGTCGAGCAGTAAAAAAACCGCAGGCGCGGTGTCAAAACACAGTGTCACGTGTCACCGACACCACCGACACCGCTGACACCGACCGACACCACCCCACTGCAACTTACCAACACCACCGACACCACTGTTGATTTTATGATGATCAAAGCGTGATACTTACTCTAAAGTTCTCGTAACGTTCTTTCGGCGCGTGCGTAACATTGCAACGTCGGAACTAACGCCGCCATCTTTCCGTTGTCAGTACAATTGCGCAAACGTTTACCAACACGTCAATGTCATCCAGGCGCCACAAGATTGATAAATGATAAATGGTTTTATTTCTGTAAGTAGGTATATACAAACACTTTTACACGCCAAACATTTATTTTAAACTAGATGCGGCCGGCGTTTCGGCGTGCTGTCATACATTTATTTGGTTATATGATAAAATATGATTTCATTTCTGTAAGTAGGTTTGTACAAATACTTTTACACGTCAATCACATTTTGTAAGCTAGATGAGGTCGGCGCTTCCTATCTGACTACTTTGGGAAGAAAGGCCGAAACAAACTCAGAGGTCACAGTCTCTTTTAAAGTCCAGACATAATCTTGGTCAGATCATGTGAAAACCATGTACCTAGATTAGTGTCTGAAATGGTCTTTTGAGGAAATAACTATACAGATTGAGTGGACCTGTTCAGTCAGTGCACGCATCTGTTAGTAATCGTACAGCTCAACTCAAAACTTAAGGAGCCAACGATTCGACGAACAATACCAAAGAAAGGACATTTGGGTAGGCCGCATAATTTATTCAAACTGCCAGACTATGATTAAAACTGAGAGAGAAAAAAGAAAAAAAAAAGGACTCACTTAGTCTTCACATTACAATAATTAAAATAATATAACAGTTTACAAAGTTAAGCTTCTTGTAGCTCTCAAGTTTACCGACAACAGAGCGGCGATGGTCACAGGTTGCGGACACCACCCGGCCTAGCAACCTGTAACTGTGGAGCCTTTGATGGTTGACACTTGCAGCACCAAATGCTTTGTCGATGCGTTGCCAAACTTAAACAGCAAGCTGAAATACCTAAATATGTTCGTTATTTTACCGGATCTTATGCTCTCAAACCGGAACTCAGCAATGCTTCTTGACGGTAGAAAGAGGCGAAACAGGTGAAGTAAACCGCTGTTTGATTGTAATTTTGACAATCTACAGTTGAGCGTTGTGTTGGGAATAAAATGATGACCTTTTACTCTCCCTTACACAAAATTCTGCAATGAACTTGAGACTGGACTAAATTTAATCTCACTTATTATTATTTATGAGCCTGTTTAATAAATAGCTCGCACGATTAGAGGAGGTCGCGGCACGGATAGCGTCACGCGACTTGACGCGACTGACGTGTCATCATTTATTTATAGTCGCACTAATGCGATAGACGCCACAAATTGGATCCTGACACCACTTTTGTACCTTTAAGTTAAGTAAGCTAGAATATTCAAAGACATTTAGAACATCACACAATACATTAAGTGTATAGCAATAGAATCGTAATTCATTTCTTCACCCAGCAATGTGTTAGAAAATTGAACTCAGCCCAGCAAACATCTGAGCTTGTGCTGAAGGTTCGAAGGTGAGGTTTGTTTCCACGAACTTTTGAAATCGAAACACTACCTACACAGTCTGCTGATTTTGAAATGTTTAGACACTTTTTTTCACAACGTTGCTGTTTTTTTCTAGATTCCTTGCCTGCCATACGTCCTTTTATGAACAATGCATCTACGAACTATACTAATATTTAAAACAAAAGTATTTGTTTTATGATAATAATCATTAATCCAAATCTCTTCAAAGCTTCATACGTCTAACATGTTTATAGACACGTTCCTAATACTCATAAAATATCGTCGAACTGTTTATTTTCTCGTGTATTCCTCACAATATTATAACGTAGCGCGCGCTGGATTACCCACATGTCACACTATGACGCGGGCAAAGCTGGCGTGAATTCCGTTTTGTGTAATCCCACAAAATTGAAAATACGACATTGTCCTGCTTACGCTTGAATCGCTGTTACAATGTGCGTTTTTTCTAAATCAGAATTGTTGGCAAGTTGTGTGACAGTGTTTTGTTTTATGATTTGGATATTGTTGTGTAGCCAGGGATTAATTGTGTTTATTGTAAAGTAAAAAACTAAAATCAAAAACTTCAACGAAATTACGGACAGACTCTCAAAAATTAATTTGCATTCGGCGTCCACCCTGATTACCTAGATACTGTTGTTTTGGCCTACATTTTATTTTTTTTCACATTCTTCCCCTTTATGGAAGCAGCCACATCTGTTGGACAAAATTGACCAAATTATTCGCAGCACACTAACATCCATTGTAAATGTGGCCTTGGACGACCGAGCGTGGCTTCAAGCCACACTACCCATTCGGTTTGGTGGTCTCGACGTCCGCAGCTACCGGTATTAGCTTACCCGGCATTCGACATTCCTGTCTATCCACAGCACTAAAAAGTTGACCGGGAAAATTTTAGCTCTCACCCTGGATGACTCTGAAGTGCCGTGCTTAGCTAATGCGGTGAATGCCTGGATAGCGGCTTGCCCGGATACAAATCGGCCCGTGAACCCATCTTTCCAGAGACAGTGGGATGAGCCACTCTGCAGGTTGGTATGGAATAATCTTATCAATACGTCCATCAATACTGCTGAGCGTGCCCGCCTGCTGGCTGTGGGTGAGTGGGAGTCGGGCTTCTGGCTTCAAGCACTACCGTCACCCAACATAGGCACTTTGCTGGGTGACTCCACCTTCCGGCTACTTGTCGTCGTCTGGGCGCTCCTTGCGGGGCTCTACATTGCTGGCAGTGCGGTGAAGCTGTCGACTGCCTTGGACATCATGACCTATATTGCAGTGAGAGGGCAGGCCGGATAGCACAGCACGCCAGTATTAATGACATCATCCGTCGTGCTCTTGTCACCGCTGGGGTGCCAGCTGTTTTAGAACCCAACGGCTTGGCATGCGACGATGGGAAGAGACCAGTCGGAATGACCATAATGCCTTGGCAGTTTGGCAGGTATTTGGTGTGGGATGCAACATGTGTCGATACCCTTGCACCATCCCATCTTCCTAGTACGGCGAAAATATTCTAATGTTTTTGGGAGTTATATGTTCGAGCCGTTTGGGGTTGAAACACTAGGTCCATGGGGTCCGAGTGCCCACTTGGTTTTTAAAAACATGACCAAGCAGTTGGTCGACTCTTCACGTGACCAGAGGGCTGGCCTATTCTTTGGCCAAAGAATCAGCATCGCCATACAACGTGGCAATGCTGCCAGCCTTTTGGGCACTTTTCCTGTTGACAGCGATGCGGACGAAGTTTTTGATGCCCTATGATTCTATTCACTCTTTTTTATATACATGTACATTATTATTATTATTTTAAGTCTGTTATCTTATAAGTTTATGAAATAAACTTTACGGTGAGTAAGGTAAGTTATTCGCGAGTAGATAATTGAAAACTGTAATATGAGTGAATTTCAACAATAATGATTTACAACCTTTGGTGTAAAATTTTCTTTCTAAATTAAATATATAAGATGTTGATATGCAAGAAATACGTATTCAGCTATATAAAATGTAAGAAAAATTTATTTAATGAAAGCTTCTAATATATTGTCGACATTTTTTTGGTAAGACACCAAAATTATTGACACAACAATTGATTTTTGTTAACAAAATTAGAAAGTCAATCAATCTGCTTACCCTTTTCCCAACTATATGTCAAAGATCTACGAATGACAGCCGGGACCAACGACGGCTTAACGTGCTTTCTGAGGCACGGAGGAGTCTTGGTATGTAAAGATGGTCACCCATCCACGGACAAGCCCGGCAAGCGTAGCTTAACCTGATGGATCGACCCGTGCGGCTGTTATTACTTAGCCACGAGCTCCTCAAACAACTTGACACAAAAATAGTTTTACTACACCAAATTATTAATAAAATAATAATATAAAGCTTTTTTTATTATATCCAGTGTATTGACGAGTATTGAATATCGTTTAAATTAAAAGTGATACGTAAACAGTTCAAGAATTTTAATAAGGATGAATACAGTTTATGTGAAGATACGTCTACGAAAATCAAAGCCAACAATTTACCAAGGATACAACTGCCTACATTTACGGGTAATTACGAAGATTGACCAACTTTTCAAGACTTATTTTTGTCATTGGGTCACCAAAACGCAGCAATCAGCAGTGCGCAGAAACTGCATATTTGAAGACGAGCTTCACTGGCGAAGCTGAAGTCGTGAATAAGATTAATATTTGCCATTTCGTGTTGTGGATACACAATCCTTACAGAGGGAAGCATATTATCTTCCAAAATGCTGATATAGTTCACGGCATTCGGACGAGCCGCTAGTTGAACACGCTCGCCTACACCCTCGGAGCTCATCCAACCCCACATATTAACATTTGTCCTTCCCGAATCCCTGTTTAGTACGACATGATCTACATCATACCGTGTGCATATCACCATAAATGTAAGCGAACATGGTCGCTTGATTGGAGTGTCTTCTCATCACTGAAAATAGATGATGTCCAATCGAAATACAAAATAGGTGTTTAAAATGTACGCGTGTGTCAGAAAGAGGACGAGAACTATATGTGTAGGTAATGTTATCCACTTAATTATCAAGCTTTGAGTGTCAGAATGACCTAAAGTTGCACACACAAGCACGAGCACCATAACTCACGCTTCTGCACACATGTGCGCTCATTGCATGCGTGATCACATAGATTTACTTTTTAGATTTATTTAGTTTTCTTTTGCATACCATATAGATTTAATATTTAAGTTATAAATATGTATAAAGTAATCAAGTTGAGGGAGAGCGGCCTTTCCTGGCGCAAGTGTTTTCACACTTAAAAGGAGAGGTCAACCTCAATACTGTTGAACGAACTTTGTTTGTAATTGAATAAAACATTTTTATATTTTATTTTTTATTAATTTTTTAATGGTTACTAGTTAATTACTGTGTATGAAAGTACCTAAGATTATATTGTGTAGGGAAAGGATTTTATGAAGAAAAGCACAGAAAGACAAGACTAGGCATTTATTTCAATTAAGCTTGTCAGTTAAATACGTTAATGCGAAAACTAGTTGTCCGTTCCAAGACTAGATCATCATGGAGAAGAAGGACAAAGAAACTTCACGGCAGCTTGTTTTAACATATTATCAATACATTTTTACATTAGCATTAATTATTGTTTCTCTTGGATCATTTCTCAAACTCAACATACAGAAACAGAACCTGAATATTCCTTAGTTAGATTTCACACAATCATGAAACTAATTATAACACCTAAGTACAGAAAACATAGTTATCAGCAACCATCAAGAAATACGATCAGTTAACTTACGTGAACATTATAATATATGTAGTCAATCTTCCACCACAGTCGTTTTTTAATGTTTTTAAAGTTCCTTCAGCCTTGGCAGCCTTAGCCTTCGCGGGTACCTCCTTTCTATCTTTTTCATATTACCCAAGTACCTCCAACATTCCCGCCATTTTCAAACCAATAATAGATTTTGACCAAATAACTTGTAATATTGACAGTCTTATGTAAATCTAATTTAAAAGGACTGTTTTAAAACATTATAAGATATTTAATGTATTTTTATAACAATTTATCTGACTTTATTTAGATGAAGTCCCTTAAACATCACATCAACTGAGTTTACTACATTTATTATTTATAACAGCTTATATATCAAAAATAGCACATAAAATTAAGAAAATATTTTATGTACAATTTATAATTCTGTTATTCTAAAATTTAAGATAAAATTAAAATAAGTTTTAGTATTTATTTAGAGCGACTCACAGATCACCGGCTTCGTTCGGAATTGATTCGTCTAGAAATACTCTTGACAGTTTAGCAAGAATTATAATACTAATTCCATGTAATTTAGGAAAAGAAATCAAATATTAATTTTATGTGATTCTACATATTCCGACACGTGCTGTTTGATGAGCGTCTGTCATATCTACTTCGTAGGCAGGAATCCTATGATGCAAATCCATTGAATGAAGATGCCTTCGGATCGTTCTCAAATCCACATCAAAACGTTCCGCGTAACGCTGCATTGGTATAAATCCATCAACTTCGTATTCGCGGAGCATTTCTCTTCTCTGGGCTTCGCTTAATGCAGCGAGGCGGTGGTTGTTCTGGCGACGATTGCTAATATTTCGACACCAGCAATTTATACTACGCTAACTCAAAAAAGCGTACTTTTTACGATTTTTTTATGACATATATAAAAACACATTTTAAGCAACTTGGCATAAAAAAACGTTTTTACCTAAACTTCGAGTTAGCGTAGTATAAATTGCTGGTGTCGATTTCCTTCTTCAGCGTATTGTCTTACGCACAAAGCAACAGAGTTTCGCTAAAAAAGTACAACTTTCAAGTCGTTTCATGTACACAGTTCAGTCACGTTGATTGCTTTATCTAGATTGTGAGCAGTGAGCAGGCCAATCTCAAAGCTATTGAATTGTGATTGTGAGCAGTGAGCAGGCCAATCTCAAAGCTATTGAATTGTGATTGTGAGCAGTGAGCAGGCCAATCTCAAAGCTATTGAATTGTGATTGTGAGCAGTGAGCAGCCCAATCTCAAAGCTATTGAATTGTGATTGTGAGCAGTGAGCAGGCCAATCTCAAAGCTATTGAATTGTGATTGTGAGCAGTGAGCAGGCCAATCTCAAAGCTATTGAATTGTGATTGTGAGCAGTGAGCAGGCCAATCTCAAAGCTATTGAATTGTGATTGTGAGCAGTGAGCAGGCCAATCTCAAAGCTATTGAATTGTGGTTGTGAGCAGTGAGCAGGCCAATCTCAAAGCTATTGAATTGTGGTTAAAAGTGTGTAACGCAAGTTAGGGTGCTGATTGGTATTCACTGACGCAAGCGTTTTAACACCGAAGTGCCCTATGCGTACTACATTTATATCTGTAATTTTTATGGTGTACATAATAAAGAGATACATAATTATATCTATCTATCTAAGCAATTTTCTTAAGCGTACTTTTTAGGCGGCGCGGCTGAAAATCATATCTTAAACCAAATGTACAATAAATTTATTTATTTAAACTAAAGTAGACCATACATATCTTGATCAATCCGTTAATATTTTAGTAGAAAACATTTTAGCAGTTAGAAAAAATATATGTTATTTAGCATTATTCTAAATTTGGTGGCGCGTCCTCAATCCGTTTTTCTGGGAACTACCATCGTTTAGAAACTACACTAGTTTGCTAGAAATTACTAATTTTATTTGAATTCAGTATTAGTTTTTAACGTTGTCAGACCTCCTCCTTTTCTAGGTTAAGCTACGCTTGCCGGGATGTCCGTGGATGGGTGACCATCTTTATATACCGATACTCCTCCGTGCCTCGGAAAACACGTTAAGCCGTTGGTCCCGGCTGTCATGCGTTAGATCTTTGACAGTCGTTACGGTTCATCAGAAGCCCGAAAGTCTGACAACCTGTCTTATCAATGGTATCGTATTACCCAGTTACTGGGTTGTGGAGGTCAGATAGGCAGTCGCTCCATGTAAAATACTGGTATTCAGCTGCATCCGGTTAGACTGAAGCCGACCCCAACATAGTTGGGAATAGGCTGGGCAGGTTGATTGATCTTATGGTGCATGACAAAATCGGAACTAATTCCGCCTGTTTTTGAAATACAAATTCACATTTTTTTTAACAATTAATGTTTACCAACAACGCGCCCCTGTCAATGTCATTCGAACTCCAAACGATCCTTGTAGCACTGTTTACATAAAAAGAAATGATTATTTCATAAAACATTTATTCAGTCGGTAAAATTTTTGTTCAAAAAGAAAAAGTTTATTTATCGATTATCGATGCTAGATTATTTCAAGCTGTGTGTTACCGGGTAGGTAACGTAAAAAATATCTATTATTGCATGATTGCTGAAATTCTTAACATTATGGTAGTAGTGTTTTTTAGCTAACAGCAGTTAGCGTACATTTATATTCAAACCCGGAACAAATATCTGTAAGGGCTGATTTTTCAATCGTCAGATAACGTTTATCTGGGGAATATGTTTGACGTTTTGACAGCTTTTGTATAGAAAATATGTCAAACCGCCATATTTATTCCTCAGATAAAAGTTATCTGACGATTGAAAAATCAGCCCTTAGACAAACAAATATACCTACCGAATTATGTTACATGCGCAGATCGAAGCCGCGAACCATGATACAGAAATGTATGCCAAAAATAGTGTAAACAGCTAAATGCATTAAAGACGCAGACGCAGATCTACACACTTTAATCAAAACTCAAGCTCAAAAATATGAAAAACGAGCAAGTGTCTCAAAAATATATGTTTCCTCAGCTCATTAAAATACAAAAGGTCTGCGTCTCAATGAATGACACAAAAAGTGAGGCATGTTTTATGCAACAGGCTCAGGTGTCTAAATTAAATTCTGGCATCCCGGTGTCAGTCAAGTGGAGGAATTACCGGCCATGTACCGAGGGAGCGAGGGAGCGAGGGAGCGAGGGCTAGCAACTAGTAATTACGAGCTGGTTTGTGACGCTTATAATACGAAAACACTCGAATTTTTGTTAGTTTTTAAAATATGCCGTTTATGACTGATTTTTTTTTTTGTAATACGTAGGTTAGGTAGGTACGTATATACATATGCGATTAAAGACCAGTCAAGGAAGATTTAACTATTAACAATCAAAAACTAAGTGGTATTCATCTAACTTCGAGAGGAAAAAGAAGCGAGTTACTGGCACTTACTGGAGACCAACTGTTAATATAGGATAGGGTGACAGGTAATTAGTAATCGATACCTCAACACATGCTTGTACTCGTGATAAAAAACAACTTTTACTATGGGACCAAACCTGAAATCGCGAAAAAAAATTCAGCTGCTCCCTACATTTTGATGAGTTATGCGAACATAAATGTAGGGAACAGCTGTATATTTTTTCGCAATTTCAGGTTTTGGTCCTATAGTAAAAGTTGTTTGTTGTCATGAGTACAATCATGTGTCTAAGCACCTATCGCTCACTAACTACCTGTCACCCTTTATGTATGGGTGTTACGAGTTTGTTGTCATGAGTACAATCATGTGTCTAAGCACCTATCGCTCACTAACTACCTGTCACCCTTTATGTATGGGTGTTACGAGTTTGTTGTCATGAGTACAATCATGTGTCTAAGCACCTATCGCTCACTAACTACCTGTCACCCTTTATGTATGGGTGTTACGAGTTTGTTGTCATGAGTACAATCATGTGTCTAAGCACCTATCGCTCACTAACTACCTGTCACCCTTTATGTATGGGTGTTACGAGTTTGTTGTCATGAGTACAATCATGTGTCTAAGCACCTATCGCTCACTAACTACCTGTCACCCTTTATGTATGGGTGTTACGAGTTTGTTGTCATGAGTACAATCATGTGTCTAAGCACCTATCGCTCACTAACTACCTGTCACCCTTTATGTATGGGTGTTACGAGTTTGTTGTCATGAGTACAATCATGTGTCTAAGCACCTATCGCTCACTAACTACCTGTCACCCTTTATGTATGGGTGTTACGAACAGCTGAACGAAAGATTATGTGTGTAGTCAAGTCAATGCAAAAACTAGAATTTGACGTCATACAGTGACTATATTTTGATTGCTAATAATAGAGAAGGCAAGAAAATATTGGAGAAAAATAAACTAAGTTTGTTGTTCGCCATGGTTTTTGAGCCTAGCATTTCAGATAACTAAGTACTAAGATTTTCTGTCATCATCAGTGTACTTAATTTTTATTTGTGGATGTACTATAGGTACACCTCTGCCTAACCCTTCGGGGAACAGAAGCGTGATGTTGTGTGTATGTATGTGTTACTTATTTCTCACATCTCACAAGAACACAATAAACTTAATTACTAGCGTCCATCGTTTGGCTTCCTACATAGGTTCCAACGCTTCTCCTTTTGTCTCAAACTTGAATCCATATACATTGCTAAAGTCGGTTACAAGCTACGTTTTATTACTAACACAAAAACAGTGGTCTGGTAACCCTGCACGCAACTGCTCAATCTTCACACGCAGTTTTTCATTACGGCTCGAATTTATATAGAGAAATGTTATCGCGGAATTATACCCGCACTTTATTATGTCCCAAACAAACGCTGTTCTTTGTTATAAAGCATACAATTAAAGGGGATAAGTGATAACATTATACCCGTGTCTTTACACAGAAAGTACATTATAACAATGCACTCAATCGCTTTACAAGATTTGCATTAGGGATGTGTTACACAACGATTTTACTGTATTTTTAACACGCTTTTATTAGCTTCATTTGTTAACTAACAATGTAAGAAAATGTTGGAAGTCAATTTTAACCTACTTATATTGTCGTATCGAAATGAAACTTTGTATGTATTTATGTAGTTTGGAAGACAATACTATAATTTGGTATTTTGGAGCTGATCTGATGATAGAGCCAGGAGGTGGAAGTGGAACTATTCAGTGGCTAGTAGTAAACTCGTTTTGTGTCCAATAAATTGCACTTGGTGTTGAGGGTCTGGATGACTTCGTTGATTTTAGACTTATTAACTAAATGAAGAATATAAGTACTAGACTAAAAAGTAAGAAATAAAAATATGTAGTTTAAAAAAAAAACTAAAAAAACACTCAACAGTCAATTTTTTTATTTTATATTTTAAGCGCGTGATAAAAATGTGTGTTTTTTTTAAAGTACATAATTATTTTTGTTATATAAAATGTTCGCTGCGTATTATATTAGTCAAGTGGTAGAAAAGGTTGGCAGGTGTCGCGGGAGTGGGACACCCGCTTGGAACGAAATTCCTTTCGCTGTCTAGCATAATAAGCCTGTAATGTTCCCACTGCTGGAATACAGGCCTCCTCTCAATGAGAGACAGTGGGCCATAATCCACCACGCGGGCCCAGTGCTCGTTGGTGTACATGTCACACATGTCTTCGAATTTTTGGTTCTAGGACACGCCGGTTTCCTCACGATGTTTTCCTTCATCATTTTGAGAGCAGTGGTGATGAAATAATTTACACAAAGTAAAGCGCCTGTCGGGGTTCGAACCTATGACTACAACCACAACTCGTAAGTCGGGGCCGTTGCCACTGGGCCACTACTGCTCTATATTTTCGCTGTATCTGTATCTAGTATAGTCTTAAGTTTCAAGTGTCAAATGTTTGTATTACAAAAACGTTTGGCACTTGAAACTGACTTTTTGGGCATAACGCTTTTTCGTTACGTGACGATTTCTACCAGTTTGCTCCTACCACAAGCCGCATTGACAACTTTGTTCCAAAAAGTGTTCATAGAAACGGTAACTACATTCATCAGTCCCGTGTGAGCACGCACTAGCGCAGTACGCATTACGCTCAATATATCGTCAACCTTTTTACGGTACCATAGTCTTAAGCATTCTCGTATGGGGTGCTTGGACAGGAAACCTCCCCGTGTGCCTGTGGGCTGGAATTACCATATGGATGCGTCCGGGGGGAAGGCCAGTCACCGGGACGGTGCACCCTGGGGTACGGGCAATGACTCCCCATTAGGTACTGTGTGCCTAAGGGGTGTTGTTGCCCGTATGCCAATATCCTGTCAGAAGTACGCTCCAACGTGTGTCTCTCTGCGCTCTAAGCAGAGACGCACAGCGGCGGAGTAAGAGTGGGCTCGGTGTGCACTAACTCTGCCGCCGGGCAGGCAGGAAGAGGCCTTCTCTTTCTGCCACCGTTATTCTCGTAGCCCCGAAGATTGTCAAGGTCATGTCTCTGACTTTTGACGGGGGTCGAGGGTCCTGGCTTAACCGCCCGGGCCGCGAGGAAGAGAACCTCTATAAAAAATCACCCCAAACCTCCAAGCGGCGGCGCACCGTGAGGGAGGTTGATAGCTTGACTAATGGGTAGCTAAATTAGTCGCTAGTGCGAACCACTAGTTTTTGGGAAATAAAAAGTTTGTACTCGTGGGAACAACTATGGTTAAATCGAATAATAAAAATAAAAGAAGTGAAGAGGAGGGAAGTGATGCGGGGTCGGAGTCCGACGCTGTATCTGGCGCGAAGGGCTCGTATAAGAGCCAAGAGCGCGAAGAGGTTGGGGCGGCTAAGAAGAACCTAGAGTTCTTAACCCATTCCATGCCAGTAAACGCACACGGTGCGTTTTATTGTGTTTTATCTGTACCTACGGTGGCATCGAATGGGAACCCCAAACCAGCGCCCCAAACCAGGGGATGGCCAGGAGTCTTCCTCGGACGGATGGGTGAGCTCGGCCCGGAAGAAGATCAGCCGGCGGGGTGGGGCCCATGAAAGTGGTGTGGGCAGAGGGCTCACCATGAAGGAGGCCAGCAAGCCGAGCCGAGCCGGCCCGGCCGAGCCAGAGTCGCAGTTAGGGCCGGTCTCGGCCGGGTCGGAGTCGTCAGGTGGTGAGCCGGACGCCACTGGCGGCTCGAATTCGGAGCGAACGGTCAGGTTCGCAGAGGTCGTGGCAGCCGCTATTAAAAGTGTGGCCTTGAAGAGGACTCAGTCCTCTAAAGACAAGGCCATATCCGCAGCCACGACCTCCATTATGGCGGCAGCGGAGGCCAGTCACATCGGGCCCCCGTCGGACGCAATGTCCGAAATGCGGGCGGAGGTCGCTCGTTTGACAGCCACCATGGAGCTTCTCCGAAAGGAGAACGCGGAGCTCCGAGCGGACCTGGCTAGGCTTCGAGAAGCCGGCCCCCGGGAGGTGCCACAGGAGGAGGCGCGGCATGGGCAGGTCAGGCCCGTGCCTACTGAGGACCGGGTTCTGGCCCTGGTCCGACGGGAACTGGCTGCCTTCGGGAGCCGGTTTTCTGCCCTGGAGGCTATAGTCCTGCGGCCCCCGTTAGCAGCGAGCCAGCCGGCCTCGGGCCAACGGAAGGCGGCATCATATGCCGCCGCCGCGGCTGCCACTGCCAAGCCGGGGTCATCGGGGCAGGTGAAAGGCGGAGCCGTCCCGGAACCCGTGAGGGCCCCAGGCCGGTGGCGAAACGACCACCCCCGCCTCCTAAATCCCCTCCGGCTGACGCCGAATGGCAAGTAGCCGGGGAGAAGAGGAAGGCGGGTAAGGCAGCAAGGGCGGCCAAAAAAAAGGAGAGGCGGCAGCGGCGCAAGGAGCGAAGCGTCGCGGCTAGGCTCCGTGCCCCGAAGTCCGCAGCTGTAGTGATCACACTACAGCCGGAAGCGGAAAAGAAGGGTGTGTCCTACCGCGACGTGCTTGCCAAGGCGAGGGCGGCGGTGAACCTCGACGAGCTCGGTATCCCAGATGGCGTCCGTGTAAAGGTCACTGCGACTGGGGCCCGGATGCTGGAGGTCCCCGGTGCGGCCAGCGGCCCGACCGCTGACGCTCTGGCCAAAAGGCTTAGGGCGTCCCTAAATGCGGACGAGGCCCGAGTGTCCAGACCCACTAAGCGCGCTGATATGCGCATACTGGGTTTGGACGACTCAGCGACGGAGGGAGAGGTGGTGGCCGCCGTCGTTAGGACTGGAGGGTGCTCAGCCGAGCAGGTTAGGGTAGGCACCATCCGTCCTGACTTCACGGGGATGCGAACCGTTACGGTGAGCTGCCCCGTGGCGGTGGCCCGAAAAATTACCGGTGAGGGCCAAAGGCTCAAGGTGGGCTGGGTTTCCACGCAGGTGAAACTGCTGGAGCCCAGACCTCTGAGGTGCTTCCGCTGCCACGTAGGCAACCACGTGGGAGCTAAATGCACCTCGGAGGTGGATCGTAGCAGCCACTGCTTCTGCTGTGGTCAGCCCGGTCACAAGGCCGGCTCGTGCAAAGCCACGCCGCACTGCTTCGCGTGTGCGGCAGCTGGCAAGCCGGCCAATCACCGGGCTGGGAGCAAGGCCTGCACTCCACCCGCCAAAGCCAGGGTCAGCAAGCCCTCCGCCACCGTCGTCACCGCCGCAGCCGCCGCCACTGCCACCGCTGCCGCCGCCGCTTCCACTGTCGCCGCCGCCGCAACCACCGCGGCAGGGCCCTCACAGGGGGTTCGGGAGGGGGCTGATATGGAGTGCCAATAATGGCCCCATTACGCCTCCTCCAGGCGAACATCAACCACTGCGCCTCCGCTCAGGATCTGTTGCTCCAGAGTATGGCGCAGTGGTCGATTAACATCGCCGTGGTCGCTGAGCCGTACTTTGTCCCGCCCAGGGATGACTGGGTGGAGGACCTGAGCGGCTCAGTGACTCTAATTTCATCGGCCGCCGCCGGTACCCCGTCCCTCGAGGCGGTCAAGAGGGGACGGGGTTGCGTGGCAGCACGGTTCGGGGAGATTGTCGTGGTAGGGGTATACTTCTCCCCGAACCGAACTCTCGCTGAGTTCCACAACTCCCTTACGGAGTTGAGAGTCGCCGTCGTCGGGTTCCGTTCCCTCCCTGTGCTCGTCCTTGGGGACTTCAATGCCAAGAATGTGGCTTGGGGTTCCCGGCATACGGACACACGGGGCAGGATGGTGGAGGACTGGGCTCTGGAGGCGGGCCTGGTCCTAAACCGGGGTTCTGTCCCCACGTGTGTGCGGATGCGGGGTGAGTCAGTGGTGGACATTTCGTTCGCCAGCCCCGTTCTGTCGCCGCGTGTCGTCGACTGGCGCGTCATGGAGGGGGTGGAGACCTACTCCGATCACCGGTATATCCGGTTTGACGTCTCCGTCCAGACCTCGAGTCCGCTGGTCTGACAGGCCCCGAGTGGTCCACGGTGGGCGTTGAAGCAGCTGGACCGGGAGCTCCTCCTGGAAGCCTCGATCGTGTAGGCCTGGGTGTCACCACCGGACAGGCCTGCTGACATCAATGACGAGGGGGGTGGTTCCGGGAGGCCATGTCCGAAGTATGCGACGTGGCAATGCCCCGGGTCCGGCACGGACGCGCCCGGCGCCAGGTGTGCTGGTGGTCGCTGGAGTTGACGTCTCTGCGCGACGCGTGCGTTGCTGCGCGACGCCGGTACACCAGGCACCGCAGGCTCCGTATCCGCCCTCCGGATACGGAAGCCATTCAGGCGGAGCTGTACGAGGGATACAGAGCGGCGAAGACCGCCCTCCGAGCGGAGATCCTGCGGGCCAAGGGACTGGCCCGCGAGGAGTCGCTGGAGGCTCTGAACAGGGACCCGTGGGGACGCCCGTATAAAATGGTGCGAAACAAACTCCGCCCATGGGCTCCCCCGCTGACGCAGAGTCTCCGGCCCCAGCTCGTGGAGGACGTGGTGAGCGCTCTGTTCCCTTTGCGAGGGGAACATACTCCCCCGCCCATGGCTCCGTCTCCTGCGGTGTCCAATGCGGACCACACAGCCGACGATGACGACGATGCTCCTGAGGTGACCGAGGTAGAGCTGAGAGTGGCGGTGCGCAGGCTGAATGCCAGGAATACCGCCCCAGGACCCGACGGCTTACCTGGAAAAGCCTGGGTCCTGGCCTTGGAGGCTCTCGGGCCTCGACTAAGGGGGCTCCTAAGCGCATGCTTGGAGAGGGGCCGGTTCCCACTTCAATGGAAGACGGGGAAACTGGTCCTCATTAAGAAGCCGGGGCGCCTTGCGGACTCTGCGTCCGCTTACCGGCCCATCGTGCTGCTCGACGAGGTGGGCAAGATCTTTGAAAGAGTCATTGCAGACCGCCTCGTCGGGCGTCTGGTGAGGGTGGGGCCGGATTTGGCGGACAGCCAGTTTGGTTTCCGCAAGGGGCGCTCTACGGTGGACGCCATCATGCGCGTTCGAGCCCTCACGACGGGGGATGCTGTGGCCCGGGGTGGGGTCGTCTTGGCGGTGTCTCTAGATATACATCGCCAATGCCTTCAACACCCTGCCCTGGAGTTGCATCAGGGAGGCACTCCGGTATCACCGAGTGCCGACCTATCTCTGTCGCGTGGTCGAGGCCTATCTGACGGACAGGGCCGTCATCTACCCCGGTCACCGGGGAGAGTGGAACCGGCGAGAGATGTCGTGCGGTGTCCCGCAGGGATCGGTTCTGGGACCGCATCTGTGGGACATCGGGTACGACTGGGTGCTGCGCGCCGACCTCCCTGGTGGCGTCAGCGTAGTTTGCTACGCTGACGACACGCTGGTCCTGGCGCAGGGGAGGTCGCACCAGGCGGCGGCCGAATTAGCGGCACGCGGGGTTGCGACAATCGTAGAGAGGATCCGGCAATTGGGACTCGAGGTGGCCTTGCACAAGTCTGAGGCCATGTGTTTTCATGGTCCTCGGAACGCGCCACCATCGGGTTCCCAAATAACGGCAGGAGGGGTTCTCATCGGTGTCGAGTCGACGATGAAGTACCTGGGACTCGTCCTCGACAGCCGGTTGAATTTCGTGGAGCATTTCCGACGTTTGGCTCCCAGACTGGAGCGGGCCGGGGCTACCTTGGGGCGGCTCATGCCCAATCTGGGGGGTCCAAACGCCTCCTGCCGGAGGCTCTACGCGGGGGTCGTGCGGTCCATGGCCCTTTACGGAGCTCCGGTGTGGGCGCGTTTCGTGAGGCGACGACCGGTACGTCGATTGAACGCGTCCCAGAGGGTCATGGCCATCCGGTTAGCGGGGATACCGCACGGTCTCTTGGGAGGCGGCGAACCTCCTTGCCGGATTACCGCCATGGGATCTGGAGGCAAAAGTCCTCGCGCACATGTGGGAGTGGCGCGAGGAGGCAGGACGCCGGGGCGTAACTCTGTTGCCGCGAGAAATCGTGGCACGGCGGACAGAGCTCCGGCAGGATCTCATGGCGGCATGGAGAGTGCGATTGTCGCAACCCAGCGCTGGGCACGCCACAATTGCGGCGATAAGTCCCCTCTTTGAGGAGTGGCTGGAGAGGCGCCACGGCGTCCTCACCTTCCGCCTGACGCAGGTCCTCACCGGACACGGGTGCTTCGGGAGGTACCTGTTCCGGATAAGGCGGGAGGAAACGCCCGGGTGTCACCACTGTGTGGATCGCCCGGAGGACACGGTGGAGCATACGGTGGAGGTCTGCCCGGCTTGGACGGTGCACCGCCGTGTCCTCGCGGAAGCGATCGGCGGCGGCGATCTCTCGCGTCCGGCCCTGGTCCAGGCCATGGTACGGAGCGAGAGTGCATGGGAAGCCATTACGCGTGACGCGTGACGCGTGAGGGAGAGGCAAGCTTTGCACCCTCACGCCCCTAGTCGCCGCAGGAGACGCCCTGGGCGTCGGGAATTGGCAGCCGATTCCCGGCCACCGTAGGCGCGGGCTTGCGGACGGCGAGCAATGGGTAGCTCGCCGTCCGGTAAGGACCAAGCCCGAGTCGACGGCGCGTCGTGTTCCACGCGCGCCTCAAAGAGATGTCAGCACTATTGACGGGGTCCGCTAGGGCCGATGCCAGCTAAGGTTGCGGGATGTTCGAAAGAGTTACCGTGGCCCCGGCACAGGCAACAGAAGGAACACGGGTGGGTTTTAGTCAGTAAAAGTCTGACACGCCCTCCCGCTCCGCCCAGAGCGGGAGAAGTCATTTGATGATTTCCCATCCACAAAAAAAAAAAAAAAAGCATTCTCGTATTTGATTCATGATGAAGACGTGTGCTAATTGTAATGAGCAATATATCGACGGTGTTCAACGTGCGAGCTGCAAACAATTCTCAGATTTCTCTTGTGCAAGCATATCTGAAGGGGGTTGGAGGAAGTTCGGTGCGGATCGAAGAGCTCAGTGGAAATGCCCTGCGTGTATCGTCGCCCGCTTTGCTTTCTCCACAACCCTCTGCCTCACTTGATACAGTACTGAGTGAGGTTCGTGAAATAAAGCAACAGCTACTGGACTTACCAACTTTAGTCAACGACTTAAGGTCGATAAAATATGAGTTGACCGAGCTCAGAAAAAGCTATGATTTTTCTAGTGACTGGCTCGATGAATTCGACACTCGACTTGTTAGTTTAGAGTCAAAGCCTCCGAGTTCATGAAGCTTCAGGATATAGTTTCGTCACTGCAAGCTGAGTTATCTTCGACAAAACTTGAGCTTCCCTCACACGATCAGCAGTCCAGGCTAAATAACGTGGAGACTAAAGGAGTGCCCCTAAAGGAAGATGAGAACTTATTCTCAGTTATTGAAGCCATCGGCCGCAGAATCAAATATAGTTGTCCTAAGACCCAGATTAACAATATCTCTAGGGTGCGTATACAAAACTCCAAGGAGAAATTAGTGACAGTGAGCTTCCTAACAGGTATTTAAAAGAAGACTTTATTGCGGCTGCACGCGCTGATAAGGATCTGTCCACCTCTGATTTAGGTTTACAGGGAACACCACAGCGTGTTTATGTTAATGACCACTTAAGCATTGAATCCAAAAAAAAACTTTTGAATAAAACTAAAACCATCGCTAAGGAGAAATGCTATGAATTTGTATGGGTTAAACATGGTAAAATTCATGCGCGCAAAGATGTCAACTGCAAACTCTTTATAATTCAAAAAGAAACGGAATTAAACAAAATTGTTTAAATCGCTACTACGTGTGTTTAGGATTAAGTAGTTGTTTTTTTCAATTGTATGTTTTAGTTTTAGTTTTAGTATTTATCTGAAATCACAACTTAACTATTTCTTGGTTTGTTATTACAAAAGGTTTAACACCTCTGCATTGTTCTCTTTATCGCTCTGTTTGTATTAAAGATCCAACTCATAATAACATGTTTATCTCGCTTGCGCATACGCACGTCTTGGATTGGTGATTGCCTACTCGCTCAGTTGTGTTCAGCCTAATATCATACAATTTATAAATTCTTACTATTTTAATTTATTTTTACCCGCTTTGCGAATATTTATCTCTTACACGTAATTAATTAATTATCGTTTTGAAATGAATTGGCTAATCGTATTATATTATATTGGTGCTTACACAGTTACTGTGGTATATATTGGTAATGGCTGATAACACTGTACAGCGTCTGACTGTAGCCATTCTAAAAAACCCCAAGTGTTTACTCATTTCTAAGAACTCAAGCCACTACCGCTTTTTTCATCATCATTTAGTCATCGGCCGGCCCGCCGGCCGGCCGATGAGTAATGCCGCTTGCACGCTACTGCTTTTGTCTGGCGAGCGCGTGCACATAAGCGGTTACCAAAACGTACGAGGACTGCGAACAAAAACAGACTCGTTTTATCGTCAGGTATCATTGAATTCCTACGATATCATTGTTTTAACGGAGACGTGGCTAATCGGTGGTATGTTAAACTCTGAGTTGTTTGATGACCGATATATAGTGTGGCGTTGTGACCGGAATTATGCTATGACTGGACAAACGCGGGGTGGCGGTGTACTTACCGCGACGCGTAGGGAGTTACCTGCTCCCCCGCCACCGCTCCTTCACTCTTCGGCGGAGGATCTCTGGATTAACATACGACTTAAAAAACTGAACTCACGAGATCACGTAAACCAATTTATTTGCGCTCTGTATTTATGTAAACACTAGCTGTGCCCCGCGACTTCGTTCGCGTGGATGTCGTAAGATACACAATATACTAAAATAACAGCCACATATTAATAAAACTCCCTCGTTCCCCGACCCGTCGCCAATCGTCACGTTGAATCGCCCGCCCGCGCTATTACTTCGTTTTCGCTTAAGTGTTCTTTCTGACTTTTTCTTTTTGCTCGGCTCCTAAGGGTCTTAGCATAATGTTAAATAGCCTATAACTATTCTCGACAATTGGGTTAGCAAATGAAAAAAGAATTTTTCAAATCCGACTTTTTGTTCATAATTTCAACGATTTTAATTTTTTTGTACATAGCCCTAATTATTTTTTTAAAATAAAAGTAGCCTTAGCTACCCGCCGCAATATCAGATATCTTCGGAGATTAGCCGAAACAAACAAACAGATAGACAAATGTTAAAAATTGCTATTTTGTTATAAGAACCGTTTATACATTCCTATGCATTTAGTAAAAAGTTGTTATTTTGACATTACAAACAGACACATCAATTTTATTTATTTGTTTAAATAACAAAGGCTTTTCGTTTTCGAATCAACTTAATAATTTCCTGAATAAATTGAACCATATTATAACTTTGAATAATACTTCCGTTGTGTTTTTAGTTCTAGGTGATTTTAATATGATTGGAATCTCGTGGCTTCCTTGTCACAATAGTAGTTCGCTAGTCGCAGTGAACCCCGCCACTAATGACGAATGTTTACTCGCCGACGAGTTATGTACGTTGGACAATAGGTATGGGTAAGTGTTGGAGATAGTCCTCTCAAATAAATTAGCCTGTGTTAGGGAGTGCATTGCCCCTCTACTCACTATTGACCCCTATCACCCCGCTTTATTAATTAATGTTGACATCTTTGAATTACCTTCCCTGCATCATGCTCTGCGGTTACGGTAGGCATATCTGTAGCAAAGGCGATTTTGAGTCTATAAATAACGAGATTTATGCCGTTGATTGGGAGCGACAGTTCTTGTATCGATCTCTGGATGATTCAGTTGCGTACTTTATGGACACTATAAAAGATTTTCAAAATAGGCATATACCGCAAAAGCTTATGCGTAAGAAAACATACCCAATTTGGTATAGTACTTCGCTCATCAGAACTATTAAGGAAAAGTATAACTAACTGAAACAAATTAAGTCTTATGGGAATTAATCCGATGAATTAACTTTTACATGCCTACGCGAAAGAGCCTATGGAAGAGACTATGGAAGCCTCGTATTATAACTGTTACCTCAATCAAACGGAAAAATCAATCAAAAGTAACCCTAAGTACTTTTGGACCTTTGTTAAAAATCACTATAACGCTAATGCTATTCCTAATACACTAAATTACAACAATGATTTATTGCACACTAGTGATTCTATTTGTGAGGCTTTTTCTTCTTATTTTCTATCTACCTTCCTTAACTCCACCTCAACTAATAATACCAATTAAGGCTTTATTTCCTCCTCTGTCACCACTACACCCCCGTCTGATATTTGTCACATAGAAGTAAAGGTAGACGTTGTGACCGATTTACTCCTTAAGTTGGATTCTTCGAAAGGTGCACGGCCTGAAAATATATCATCAAAATTTCTCATAGAATGTGCGGCTTCCATAGCCCTACCTATCTCAATTTTGTTCTCTAAGTCTCTATCTCAGGGTGTTGTCCCCAGAGTGTGAAAATCTGCGTTTATTGCACCCGTTCATGAACAGGGATCTAAAACTGAAGTAACTAATTATAGGCCTATATCTAAACTGTCCCGCCCTTGCTAACTCGTTCAGCTCTTTCTAGCATGGTTTCTTGAGAGGACGGTCTACCACTTCAAATCTCATTTTGTTTAATGATTTTATTACTAGTGCTATGGATGACGGCAAGCAGATCGATATGGTCTACACTGTTTATAGCAAAGCATTTGACCGGATCGACCACGATACCCTGATAAAAAAGCTAAAGTACATTTGCATTCGTGGAGACCTCCTGAGGTGGTTCACATCTTATATCGATAATAGGTCGCAAGCAGTAGTACTCAATAAATACATGTCTGGATGGGTAGCTGTGCCCAGTAGAGTGCCCCAGGGTTCATTGCTCGGTCCCTTCTTATTTGTAGTCTATGTATGTAAACGAAATCGATCAGTGCCTGCAAATTATCCATTCTTCATCTAAATTATTGTGCTTCGCCGAAGAAATGAAAATCTTTGCCAAGATCTCGTCGCTCGATGATGGGTTAACACTTCAGGCTGACTTATGTTGCCTTAAAGAGCATTGTCGGGCTAACAAACTGGGTCCATTAAAGTACTCTGTTATCAGTTACACTATGAAACGTGCAGTTCTAGCTACTACTGCTTATACTCTATCGGGCCAAACCTTGCCGAGGTGCGATACTATCCTTGACTTGAGCATCCACCAAGATAGTAAGTTAGTTTTTGACACACATATTGACGCCATTGTCAAAAAGACCTCTAAACTGCTTGGGTTTATAATGCGTCTCTCTAAATGCTTTTTAGATGCTAATACACTAAAAATACTGTACTTTACTTTTGTTAGAAGTCAGCTAGAGTATGCATCTCAGATTTGGAACCCACGTTGTCATCAGTACATAGACCGCATCGAAAATGTCCAAAGACGCTTTATTAAATACCTTTGTTACCATCAAAAGATTCCATACCATTCAATCGATTATCTCCGACTCTGTAAGAAGTACTGTTTGTTGCCACTTGAAGATAGACGTAGGATTGCTGACTATCTGTTTTTGTTAAAGATATTTAACAATAATATTGACAGTCCCGAGCTATTATCAACATTTTATTTACATAATATATAAGCTAACAGACTCTTAAAATAATAATTATAATATGTACAAATGTAAAAAAAAAAAATACATGTGTATAATCATAGAGCATCAAAAAATTCGTCCGTATCGCTGTCAACAGGAAAAATGCCTAAAAGGCTGGCAGCATTGCCACGTTGTATGGCGATGCTGATTCTTTGGCCAAAGAATAGGCCAGCCCTTTGGTCACGTGAAGAGTCGACCAACCGCTTGGCGATGTCTCGGATAACCAAGTGGACACTCGGACCCCATGGCCCTAGTGTTTCAACCCCAAACAGCTCGAACATAAATTTTATTTTAATGTGCAAAGTAAATAATTTCGTTTTAATCCGCCCTTACGTGTACCTTATACTTATACGAATTATAGGCAGAATAGTAATATTGTGCGTGCAAGCAAGCAGTTCAATGAAATATGTAAGCAGCATGACTTGGATCCCTTGACGACTAGTGTGACGTCAGCTAGAAGGTACTTAAGCCTCAATTTTTTCAAATAGCCACTTAACCATAAGTTGGTTTTGTTTAGATTATTACCTTCTTAATTTTATAATTTGTTCTCCTTATAATGTAAACCAAATAGTTTTTAGACATACAATGTATTACGTATTGCTGTTGTGTGCTCACATATAAGTTTCCAGTCTAATTCTACACGCGAACACTTGTAATTGGCTTCTTGTTCACTCACTATGTTTTCCTTTTTATTAAGTTTTTAAGCTGTAAGTCTTCCATGTTTAAATAAATAAATAAATGATTAGTTACCTAAACCTACATCATGATATGTAGACTTACAATAATTTCAAGGTTTTAGTCTAGTATATAAATTGATTCTTTGCTTCCGCAATTTAAAAAGGGTAATTCTACATGATATTTTCGCAAATCGCAATGAGCCGCAAACAACAGCGGTGTGTAGTGTCCGCGCCGACACCGTGTGCTGGTTAGTGGCTACATTAGCAGGGTTGCTGTCAAGCGCAGGGAGCAGCGATACCGAGCGCCCCGCGTCGTGGTACGAACTCGCACATATTGCTTGATTCAATTCCGAGGTACGGACACGACCCGATATTTCACGTCATTTATATTGGAATGTGCTTTTTGATATTTTGTATGTTCTGCTTAAATGAAAATTATTGGCGAAAATTGCTGGCATGTAGCTAGTTGTAATACAGATGGTCTTTGGGCAATTACGATAAGTAAGTATTTAATTAAACGTAGTAGATGTTCTTTTAAAATCATAATTATTAACCTCAAATTGAAAATAGAACTAATGTTGTAGGTAGTTTGTTTTCAAAATTGTAGTTCAAGTTCTGAATTAATTAATTGCACTCAAAAATATAATTTCTCTGAAGAGGCTCATCGTAATAATACTTTAATGGAGCCCACTCAAGCCACAACTTTATTTGGTCGAGTCACTCTCTATAGATTTACAGTACTTAACATTATTAATTCTTTATCCTATCAAGCATAACAGTCCCTTTCAGAATAGTATCTTTGAGATTAATGTTTGACTGAAAAGTATTGAAGAGAAATCTTAATAAAAGTATCCGATGATTAAATTGATAACGTCGTGTTTTTTGTGGAGAGATTGGCCCAAACAAGTCTTATCTGACAAAGCCCTTTCAGGCTCCTTTGGCCGGCTTAGAATAGAACCCTTTCAGGAGAGAGATCAATGCGCACACGTCGGCAGCGCAAGTTGTAAGAGACTGCTCATAAGTAACTCGGACACAGCGGGTGCACCTTTACGGCGCCGCAAGTGTAAAGTAACGCGTTATGTTTTTGTCAGATAATACTTGTTGATATTATTTTTATAACATAACACGTACTCTAACCACTAAGATGAAGACGTTCAGGGGTCAAGTCGCTACGATTAGTGTTGCAGGATTCTCATCGAGTGTAAACTGGATGTAAACTCGCACAAGTAGCCTGAGGCTATTCGTTACCTCTTATCTTTCATTTATTTAATTGACAGCTCGCTGTACAAACGCACAAAATCTCGAGCTACCCACTCCCCACTCCTTCCTTGAAACATGCACGACAGGCATCAGATACGGTAGTCTCAAATAAAACTCTAACAAAGTGAAAATCCGCGGCGAGCGGGTACTTTTAATGTTGCGCTCACTGACCGCGTCGCTTTGATTTATAACCCCATGAGTGGCTGTATTCACTTTGTTCTATTGCCATAAGTCCTGCAGCGGGTAGCGAGCTGTTCGTCGAGACCGGTGAGTGCTGCGGGTCACTTGTGAGCCATCTGCTTTACTTTTTGCCAGATAGAGTTGGGTGTTTGTGCGTTACTTCTTGTGGGGTTCTGTTCTGTACCTATAATTGTGACTATAGTTGCCGCTAGATAATTAAAATATTTAATTTTCCGTTGCCTTACGCTATGAATTTTATTAAAATTTACGCAGTTTTGTAAATAAATTGTAGGGCATTGGTGAAAATATCGAAGTTTGCTTTTCTAGCTCTATTTGTTAACAAACACGAATACGTACTATAAATAAAACTACACGGGATTTTTATTTTAGCTAGTAAAATAACGATACGTCACACTCAAAGTGAATCATCAAAAATATGAACGACCAGTACGCAACTAAAAACTTTACGCTTGGAATTGTAAGCGCAACTAATTTGTTCACAAACTTTGTTCCGAACTGTTTCTCCGAATGAATATATTTGCGAGTTTCGCTTTATTTACACAAATAATATTTTTGTTCGTTCCTGTATTTAATAGTTGGCACATGATGGCTAAAAGTATTGTAGTAACTGCATGTGACATACAGGATGATTTTTATTTTTTTTTGCAATAGGCTCGCCCCCTATTACATGGGACTTATGTAAACATAACTGGCAAAACGTGGGTGTACTATAGGTACACCTCTGCCTAACCCTTCGGGGAAACAAGGCGTGATGTTATGTTATGTTTTATTTTTTTATGATAATTCATGCCATTCCTGCTGATCTCAAGTAACGTAGGGCGATTACAATTATATGTGTGGATATATTCAGATTTAACAGCAGCTATTTAAGAATATCAACAAGGTAATAAGTGGAACGGCAGACGTCACAACTTTTATATTATAGGGTCATTCGAAACAAAATTCAGTATGAAGCGTTCACCTTACCCTCCAGAATTCAGTAACAAACAAAAATTTACGACACCATCCCAGCTTGCATATCACGATCATCTCTCAGAACAGAGACCTTTCCGCTCGCCTATATAACATTCCACTAGCGAGTAAATATCCGTGAACCTCATCGTCCCGGCGCGCGCCGCGCGTCGGCCGGTAAATCGCTTTAAATATCCATTACTCACGGACATGCATTTTATAACGGCACGGCATAAAAAATGTTATTGACGTCATAAAGTGATAGTCAATATTGAGTCCGGTCTCCGGTGTCCGGCGTACGACCCGGAATGTGACGATTTATCGGCGCCTCCCGTCAATCCGTGTTGAACTCGAGTTAGTATAAAATCGCGTTTTTCTTTTTATGGCACTGCAGTCGGCTGTTGACTAGCGAGTAGCGAGCGCAGTGTCGGCAGTAGTCGGGACATGTAGTATTGACATGTTAAGTAGACTAGCGAGTAGCAAGCGCAGTGTCGGCAGTAGTCGGGACATGTAGTATTGACATGTTGAGTAGACTAGCGAGTAGCGAGCGCAGTGTCGGCAGTAGTCGGGACATGTAGTATTGACATGTTGAGTAGACTAGCGAGTAGCGAGCGCAGTGTCGGCAGTAGTCGGGACATGTAGTATTGACATGTTGAGTAGACTAGCGAGTAGCAAGCGCAGTGTCGGCAGTAGTCGGGACATGTAGTATTGACATGCTAAGTAGACTAGCGAGTAGCAAGCGCAGTGTCGGCAGTAGTCGAGACATGTAGTATTGACATGTTGAGTAGACTAGCGAGTAGCGAGCGCAGTGTCGGCAGTAGTCGGGACATGTAGTATTGACATGTTGAGTAGACTAGCGAGTAGCGAGCGCAGTGTCGGCAGTAGTCGGGACATGTAGTATTGACATGTTGAGTAGACTAGCGAGTAGCAAGCGCAGTGTCGGCAGTAGTCGGGACATGTAGTATTGACATGTTGAGTAGACTAGCGAGTAGCGAGCGCAGTGTCGGCAGTAGTCGGGACATGTAGTATTGACATGTAGTATTGACATGTTGAATAGACTAGCGAGTAGCAAGCGCAGTGTCGGCAGTAGTCGGGACATGTAGTATTGACATGTTGAATAGACTAGCGAGTAGCGAGCGCAGTGTCGGCAGTAGTCGGGACATGTAGTATTGACATGTAGTATTGACATGTTGAATAGACTAGCGAGTAGCAAGCGCAGTGTCGGCAGTAGTCGGGACATGTAGTATTGACATGTTGAATAGACTAGCGAGTAGCAAGCGCAGTGTCGGCAGTAGTCGGGACATGTAGTATTGACATGTAGTATTGACATGTTGAGTAGACTAGCGAGTAGCGAGCGCAGTGTCGGCAGTAGTCGGGACATGTAGTATTGACATGTAGTATTGACATGTTGAATAGACTAGCGAGTAGCAAGCGCAGTGTCGGCAGTAGTCGGGACATGTAGTATTGACATGTTGAATAGACTAGCGAGTAGCGAGCGCAGTGTCGGCAGTAGTCGGGACATGTAGTATTGACATGTTGAATAGACTAGCGAGTAGCGAGCGCAGTGTCGGCAGTAGTCGGGACATGTAGTATTGACATGTAGTATTGACATGTTGAATAGACTAGCGAGTAGCGAGCGCAGTGTCGGCAGTAGTCGGGACATGTAGTATTGACATGTTGAGTAGACTAGCGAGTAGCAAGCGCAGTGTCGGCAGTAGTCGGGACATGTAGTATTGACATGTTGAGTAGACTAGCGAGTAGCGAGCGCAGTGTCGGCAGTAGTCGGGACATGTAGTATTGACATGTTGAGTAGACTAGCGAGTAGCGAGCGCAGTGTCGGCAGTAGTCGGGACATGTAGTATTGACATGTTGAGTAGACTAGCGAGTAGCAAGCGCAGTGTCGGCAGTAGTCGGGACATGTAGTATTGACATGTTGAGTAGACTAGCGAGTAGCAAGCGCAGTGTCGGCAGTAGTCGGGACATGTAGTATTGACATGTTGAGTAGACTAGCGAGTAGCGAGCGCAGTGTCGGCAGTAGTCGGGACATGTAGTATTGACATGTAGTATTGACATGTTGAATAGACTAGCGAGTAGCAAGCGCAGTGTCGGGAGTAGTCGGGACATGTAGTATTGACATGTAGTATTGACATGTTGAATAGACTAGCGAGTAGCGAGCGCAGTGTCGGGAGTAGTCGGGACATGTAGTATTGACATGTTGAGTAGACTAGCGAGTAGCGAGCGCAGTGTCGGGAGTAGTCGGGACATGTAGTATTGACATGTTGAGTAGACTAGCGAGTAGCGAGCGCAGTGTCGGCAGTAGTCGGGACATGTAGTATTGACATGTTGAGTAGACTAGCGAGTAGCGAGCGCAGTGTCGGCAGTAGTCGGGACATGTAGTATTGACATGTTGAGTAGACTAGCGAGTAGCAAGCGCAGTGTCGGCAGTAGTCGGGACATGTAGTATTGACATGTTGAGTAGACTAGCGAGTAGCGAGCGCAGTGTCGGCAGTAGTCGGGACATGTAGTATTGACATGTTGAGTAGACTAGCGAGTAGCGAGCGCAGTGTCGGGAGTAGTCGGGACATGTAGTATTGACATGTTGAGTAGACTAGCGAGTAGCGAGCGCAGTGTCGGGAGTAGTCGGGACATGTAGTATTGACATGTTCCGATACGTTTTGTTCCTCTTCACACAGAACACACATGTCGGCACTGTATTGAGGGCTAAGCTCGTGGAGGCGCTTTTATACGAGAGTGAGCTTTATTTTTAGCGTTTTCTTATTTTTCTGGAGTTTGTAGAAGAAAAATCGCATCAACTGTTTGTACTAATACTTCTACTGTGTTGCATCAAAACATCAAGCTATAGAATGAAACAAAATTCAAGAACCCAACGTTGTATCCTAAATAGCGTTATTTTTACGCAAATTGAGTTTATTTCGTCGGAGGCATAAAGCGCCGAGTGTGTACCGTAGTTAGCATAATGTAGTAGCTAGTCTACAGCAGTCGACTACATGAAGGCTTCTCAGCGGCTCGTGGCGGGAGTGGAAGGCCCGCGGCAGCTTCTTATGTAGCTGCTACTGTCAGCTACGTCACACTGAGCGCGGGGCGGTGAATGTGCTCCATTTTATGTAGCTGCTACTGTCAGCTACGTCACACTGAGCGCGGGGCGGTGAATGTGCTCCATTTTATGTAGCTGCTACTGTCAGCTACGTCACACTGAGCGCGGGGCGGTGAATGTGCTCCATTTTTGGAACGAAGTTCTTTATTGCGGCTTGCGGTAGGAGTTAACCGGTACCTAGTAATCGTCACAAACGAAAAAGCGTTTATACTTCAGTGGAATCTCGTTAACTCGAACCTCGTTATGTTATAATCACTCAGTAAGATGAAAAAGTTAGCCATTCCCTTCCGCTGAACTCCTAAAGACTCGGTATCTCGAATTATTTAGACTATGTTACTTGAACAAAATATTATTTCCTGCGAGGTATTAATAGTACATACTTATACTCTATAACTCGAATTTCAAAAAGGTCTACTTTTTTAAATTCCGTAAGTCGAAGTTAGTAAAATATAATGACGTCATAATTGGAATTCCCCGAACTCATACGGATAAAATGTAAAAGGAATGTTTAGTGCTTTTGTTCTATTGTGTCTTGAAACTTGAGACCTTACTAGATGGCTCTGAATTAATACACAATATACAACGAAAGGAACTTCATTCCAACACCCATTTTTTTATTATTGATTAATCATGGATTACTCTTTTTGATTAAAACCACACGGTGTTCCTCCAACCATCTCTAGCTGGGAATGCGCTCAACGCTTTTGATGATTTGAATAACGTGCTTTTTCTGAACAACTTAAGCTTTTTTTTTAAGATATAATAATATATGGCAATTCTGGTAAATATTTATGACATTCGCTCGAGCAACAATCAACATGTAACTAATACACATTGTTGTATTTACTTCTCTGCGGTTACGATTCTCGTAAAATTTTAAAGCGTGTTGTTTTTTTTTTTTTTTTTTTTTTTTTTTTATACATACATAGATAAACTCACGCCTTCTTCCCATGGGGGTAGGCAGAAACTACAGAACGCCACCTGCTACGATCCTTACATACTCCTTTTGCCTCGTTTATTTTATTTTGGGATAAAAACAGGAGTATAATTAAATGTTATACATACTATCTTAGTAATAAAACAAAATACTTATTATACTACTAGCAACATTATCCACTTATAACTAAATTGTTGTGTTGCCCCAGTTCATAGTTTTGCTCTCCGCTGCTCACCCGCTTGGTGTATGACACAGGCTCGAAAGAAGTAGCAACAAGCGAGCGAGCTAGACATTGTAGAAAACGGCAATATCCTTGAATGGGGAGTACCTAAAGTACCGCGGTATTACTGTTATATTTAATATTGACTATTGTTGTCACTATTCCTCTTGGAACCACTGGTAGACACGAATGCTAAATGATAAGTACGGCAATGAGAATGCGGGGAGCTATTTTAGATATAGTTGTTTTTGCGACTGCGGCAAAGCCAAAAAGGTAGGTTATGTGTTTGACCTGTATGTATGTATGTCTGTCCTTATTTGCCCTCGTAACTACTAAATGGCTGAACTGATTTTGATAAATATACGTCGTTAGATTAGTCTATATTGCGCGAGTATCATTGAGTATATTAAAATTATAAAAAATCAAAATGGCAGATTTTTGGCGCCAAAATGTATGTTAAAAAAATCTCCCATACTTATCGAGTGGGGCATTAAAAGGTTATTATAAAAATATATTCAATAATAATAATATGTATGTTTAAATGTAATTTGGAATGAGAAATTATAAAAAAAACAATCCCGAACTTTTGGAGTGAGTGAGAGGCCGCTATATCACCCGATTACAAGCGGGTGATGTATGTACGACCGTTACCTAAAGCGTTACCTAAAGCGTTACCTAAAGCGTTACCTAAAGCGTTACCTAAAGCGTTACCTATAGCGTTACCTAAAGCGTTACCTAAAGCGTTACCTATAGCCTTACCTAAAGCGTTACCTAAAGCGTTACCTAAAGCCTTACATAAAGCAGTGAGAGAAAAATAATCCAAAATAAAAAGTGTAAAATAAAAAAAGTAAATTTAAAAAATCACAGAAAACTCGACTGCGAAAAAAGTGAACTTTAAAAAAAATAGAAACAGGATGACCTCTATTTTGTCTCCAACCAATCTCATGCAGTCGGAGACAGTAAAAAGGTCTTTACTCTAAAATTTAATAAAATTAGATTGTTTGGAGACAAAATAGTGGTCATCATGTTTACATCTTTTTTAACCCTAGATAGCTAACCTTCCTAAATACCCCTTTAAAACTAACCATCCGCTGAAACAACGGGTATAAATAAAAATTGTTTTTTTGCATACATTATGTTTATGACGTGAAAAATATTTAATGAATGTAAAAATTAAAGGGTATTATAATTAAGCCACGTTATTAGTTTTTATTTTAGTTTTTTATTAATGGTGCTACATAAAAAATCTGACATCCTAGAAAAATACGAGATCAATTTTCTTCATATACTACTTATAAACATGCAAAATCAACATAAAACAATTCAACAGCCTCGTTTCGTGGTACACATAATATTAGTCACAAAATAATAATTATTTATAAACTAAATTTAATTAGGTTTCTTTGGCGCAAGTGGTGCAGAGATCAACCATTTAGCGCAAACACTTTTCTTCATTCTCTATTTTTGATAATGGCATTTCCCATACGTTTTTCTTTTACGATTTGTGCTTTCCGATGTCGTGGATGCCTCGTCTGATGTTTCAATGTTTGATTTGAGATTCAGAGCTTGAGATGTACGTGGGTTTCGGCTTGTTTGAAGTTGGTCTTGGTTGGTAGATTGACGCGACGAAAGTAAGCTTGCTTTACATGTGTAGGCAATGCTGTTATTGCAAGTCTCGTCTTCAGCGAAGGCTCTACTAATTGAAAGTGCAAAGACTTCAGATAATCTATAAACAAACCGATTTATTGTATAAAATACACTTGCACACTACATGGTAAAAAGTCACGTTAAAGCTAACCATCCGTCATAATGACGGGCAAGGCGAACGTATCTCAAAATCTGAGGTACTTACCTACACGACCCGTACGCCACTGCAACGATCCCGTCGGCGACTGAGTTGGTCAGGCGCGGCAAATTAATTCTGCGTACCGTTATAAAGAGACAGCGATACGAGTATTACGTTAAGGCACCCGTCGAATCGACGGAGGTTAGCTATCTAGGGTTAAAGTTCACTTTTTACACAGTCGGGTTTTTTGATTTTTTAAATTTACTTTTTTATTGAAAGAAACGTACCAAAACTAATCGACACGGTAACAATGCCGCACCTCGCTGTCAACTCTCCCACTGTACCACGTAATTGATATGACTGCAATTCAGTTAGCATGTAATGCTCTGGACGTCATTCACAAATCCGCCTGTTATGGACTGAGATTGCAATTAACTTTACGTCAGTCAGACCACGAACACACACACACACACACACTACACACACACATGATGTTACACTGCGCCTGTAGCTAGCAGGTCTAACTCGTTGATGAATAGCTCCTTAATGAAGAGAATATATTTGAGGAACAAAAATAGGTTGAATACGTAGGTACGTGTTTATGAAAAGTCCAAATTCATATCAATTAGGCGAAGAAACCCTTTACACGGCTAATTAAATTCAAAAACCAAATTAAACGAAATATAATAATGAAAATTGTTACAAATGAAGCAAAAACACGCTCGTAGTAATGAGCTACCGATCCATTTCCAATTACCCCTGGATCAACAGCGGCACGATTCAATATGTGCACAAATATCTGGCGGAGAAAGCGTTTCAATTACCTATCAAAACCGTGCGTCTGGTAACTCCGCCGCGAATCTTTCTAATTACGAACATCGTTTGATTATAACAATGTAAAATTTTAATAGAAACGAGATTGGGAAGTTTGAATTAAGGAAAATATTTTGGAATTTGTGTGTTATTTTTTCGGAACATTTCAAGGCTTCGAGGCAATCAAGACTTGGCTCATTTTGATGATCAATACAACATTTCTTGGAATTTGTGTGTTATTTCTTCTGAACATTTCAAGGCTTCGAAGCAATCAAGACTAGGCTCATTTTGATGATCAGTTCAATATTTTGATGATCAATACAACATTTCTGATAATTTCCTTGATTGCTACTGTTTTAGCTGTCGCGTCGGTGTGTATTAGGTGTCATTAGTCGAGTAATGAAGATCTTCAGTCCTACAGTATGGTTGGTCACAGCAGCCAGTCGTAGTTCTACCAAATAGTCACAAATTCACAGTCAAGTAAACAGCACTACATTCAGCGTTCAAGTGCAACGAGAGCCGGAGTTCCGACAGAACTCAAGTAAGACAAGAGCCGCAGTTCCGACAGAACAGAAGTAAGACAAGAGCCGCAGTTCCGACAGAACAGAAGTAAGACAAGAGCCGCAGTTCCGACAGAACAGAAGTAAGACAAGAGCCGTAGTTCCGACAGAACTCAAGTAAGACAAGAGCCGCAGTTCCGACAGAACAGAAGTAAGACAAGAGCCGCATTTCCGACAGAACAGAAGTAAGACAAGAGCCGTAGTTCCGACAGAACTCAAGTAAGACAAGAGCCGCAGTTCCGACAGAACAGAAGTAAGACAAGAGCCGTAGTTCCGACAGAACAGAAGTAAGACAAGAGCCGCATTTCCGACAGAACAGAAGTAAGACAAGAGCCGTAGTTCCGACAGAACTCAAGTAAGACAAGAGCCGCAGTTCCGACAGAACAGAAGTAAGACAAGAGCCGCATTTCCGACAGAACAGAAGTAAGACAAGAGCCGTAGTTCCGACAGAACTCAAGTAAGACAAGAGCCGCAGTTCCGACAGAACAGAAGTAAGACAAGAGCCGCATTTCCGACAGAACAGAAGTAAGACAAGAGCCGTAGTTCCGACAGAACTCAAGTAAGACAAGAGCCGCAGTTCCGACAGAACAGAAGTAAGACAAGAGCCGTAGTTCCGACAGAACAGAAGTAAGACAAGAGCCGCATTTCCGACAGAACAGAAGTAAGAAAAGAGCCGCAGTTCCGACAGAACAGAAGTAAGACAAGAGCCGTAGTTCCGACAGAACAGAAGTAAGACAAGAGCCGTAGTTCCGACAGAACTCAAGTAAGACAAGAGCCGCAGTTCCAACAGAACAGAAGTAAGACAAGAGCCGTAGTTCCGACAGAACTCAAGTAAGACAAGAGCCGCAGTTCCAACAGAACAGAAGTAAGACAAGAGCCGCATTTCCGACAGAACAGAAGTAAGACAAGAGCCGTAGTTCCGACAGAACTCAAGTAAGACAAGAGCCGCAGTTCCGACAGAACAGAAGTAAGACAAGAGCCGCATTTCCGACAGAACAGAAGTAAGACAAGAGCCGTAGTTCCGACAGAACTCAAGTAAGACAAGAGCCGCAGTTCCGACAGAACAGAAGTAAGACAAGAGCCGTAGTTCCGACAGAACAGAAGTAAGACAAGAGCCGCATTTCCGACAGAACAGAAGTAAGACAAGAGCCGCAGTTCCGACAGAACTCAAGTAAGACAAGAGCCGTAGTTCCGACAGAACAGAAGTAAGACAAGAGCCGCATTTCCGACAGAACAGAAGTAAGACAACAGCCGTAGTTCCAACAGAACAGAAGTAAGACAACAGCCGTAGTTCCAACAGAACAGAAGTAAGACAAGAGCCGCATTTCCGACAGAACAGAAGTAAGACAAGAGCCGCAGTTCCGACAGAACAGAAGTAAGACAAGAGCCGTAGTTCCGACAGAACAGAAGTAAGGCAAGAGCCGTAGTTCCGACAGAACTCAAGTAAGACAAGAGCCGCAGTTCCGACAGAACAGAAGTAAGACAAGAGCCGTAGTTCAGACAGAACTCAAGTAAGACAAGAGCCGTAGTTCCGACAGAACTCAAGTAAGACAAGAGCCGCAGTTCCGACAGAACTCAAGTAAGACAAGAGCCGTAGTTCCGACAGAACTCAAGTAAGACAAGAGCCGTAGTTCCGACGGAACTCAAGTAAGACAAGAGCCGTAGTTCCGACAGAACTCAAGTAAGACAAGAGCCGTAGTTCCGACAGAACTCAAGTAAGACAAGAGCCGTAGTTCCGACAGAACTCAAGTGAGACAAGAGCCGTAGTTACGACAGAACTCAAGTAAGACAAGAGTCGTAGTTCCGACAGAACTCAAGCAAGACAAGAGCCGCAGTTCCGACAGAACTCAAGTAAGACAAGAGCCGCAGTTCCGACAGAACAGAAGTAAGACAAGAGCCGCAGTTCCGACAGAACAGAAGTAAGACAAGAGCCGTAGTTCCGACAGAACTCAAGTAAGACAAGAGCCGCAGTTCCGACAGAACAGAAGTAAGACAAGAGCCGCATTTCCGACAGAACAGAAGTAAGACAAGAGCCGTAGTTCCGACAGAACTCAAGTAAGACAAGAGCCGCAGTTCCGACAGAACAGAAGTAAGACAAGAGCCGCATTTCCGACAGAACAGAAGTAAGACAAGAGCCGTACTTCCGACAGAACTCAAGTAAGACAAGAGCCGCAGTTCCGACAGAACAGAAGTAAGACAAGAGCCGTAGTTCCGACAGAACAGAAGTAAGACAAGAGCCGCATTTCCGACAGAACAGAAGTAAGAAAAGAGCCGCAGTTCCGACAGAACAGAAGTAAGACAAAAGCCGTAGTTCCGACAGAGCAGAAGTAAGACAAGAGCCGTAGTTCCGACAAAACTCAAGTAAGACAAGAGCCGCAGTTCCAACAGAACAGAAGTAAGACAAGAGCCGCATTTCCGACAGAACAGAAGTAAGACAAGAGCCGTAGTTCCGACAGAACAGAAGTAAGACAAGAGCCGTAGTTCCGACAGAACAGAAGTAAGACAAGAGTCGTAGTTCCGACAGAACAGAAGTAAGACAAGAGCCGTAGTTCCGACAGAACTCAAGTAAGACAAGAGCCGTAGTTCCGACAGAACAGAAGTAAGACAAGAGCCGTAGTTCCGACAGAACTCAAGTAAGACAAGAACCGTAGTTCCGGCAGAACTCAAGTAAAACGAGAGCCGTAGTTCCGACAGAACTCAAGTAAGACAAGAGCCGTAGTTCCGACAGAACAGAAGTAAGACAAGAGCCGCAGTTCCGAAAGAACAGAAGTAAGACAAGAGCCGTAGTTCCGACAGAACAGAAGTAAGACAAGAGCCGTAGTTCCGACAGAACTCAAGTAAGACAAGAGCCGCAGTTCCGACAGAACAGAAGTAAGACAAGAGCCGTAGTTCCGACAGAACTCAAGTAAGACAAGAGCCGTAGTTCCGACAGAACAGAAGTAAGACAAGAGCCGTAGTTCCGACAGAACAGAAGTAAGACAAGAGCCGTAGTTCCGACAGAACAGAAGTAAGACAAGAGTCGTAGTTCCGACAGAACAGAAGTAAGACAAGAGCCGTAGTTCCGACAGAACTCAAGTAAGACAAGAGCCGTAGTTCCGACAGAACTCAAGTAAGACAAGAGCCGCAGTTCCGACAGAACAGAAGTAAGACAAGAGCCGTAGTTCCGACAGAACTCAAGTAAGATAAGAGCCGTAGTTCCGACAGAACAGAAGTAAGACAAGAGCCGTAGTTCCGACAGAACTCAAGTAAGACAAGAGCCGTAGTTCCGACAGAACTCAAGTAAGACAAGAGCCGTAGTTCCGACAGAACTCAAGTAAGACAAGAGCCGTAGTTCCGACAGAACTCAAGTAAGACAAGAGCCGTAGTTACGACAGAACTCAAGTAAGACAAGAGTCGTAGTTCCGACAGAACTCAAGTAAGACAAGAGCCGCAGTTCCGACAGAACAGAAGTAAGACAAGACCCGTAGTTCCGACAGAACTCAAGTAAGACAAGAGCCGCAGTTCCGACAGAACAGAAGTAAGACAAGAGCCGCATTTTCGACAGAACAGAAGTAAGACAAGAGCCGTAGTTCCGACAGAACTCAAGTAAGACAAGAGCCGCAGTTCCGACAGAACAGAAGTAAGACAAGAGCCGTAGTTCCGACAGAACAGAAGTAAGACAAGAGCCGCATTTCCGACAGAACAGAAGTAAGAAAAGAGCCGCAGTTCCGACAGAACAGAAGTAAGACAAGAGCCGTAGTTCCGACAGAACAGAAGTAAGACAAGAGCCGTAGTTCCGACAGAACTCAAGTAAGACAAGAGCCGCAGTTCCAACAGAACAGAAGTAAGACAAGAGCCGGATTTCCGACAGAACAGAAGTAAGACAAGAGCCGTAGTTCCGACAGAACTCAAGTAAGACAAGAGCCGCAGTTCCGACAGAACAGAAGTAAGACAAGAGCCGTAGTTCCGACAGAACAGAAGTAAGACAAGAGCCGTAGTTCCGACAGAACTCAAGTAAGACAAGAGCCGCAGTTCCGACAGAACAGAAGTAAGACAAGAGCCGTAGTTCCAACAGAACAGAAGTAAGACAAGAGCCACATTTCCGACAGAACAGAAGTAAGACAAGAGCCGCAGTTCCGACAGAACAGAAGTAAGACAAGAGCCGCAGTTCCGACAGAACAGAAGTAAGACAAGAGCCGTAGTTCCGACAGAACTCAAGTATGACAAGAGCCGTAGTTCCGACAGAACAGAAGTAAGACAAGAGCCGTAGTTCCGACAGAACAGAAGTAAGACAAGAGCCGGAGTTCCGACAGAACTCAAGTAAAACGAGAGCCGTAGTTCCGACAGAACTCAAGTAAGACAAGAGCCGTAGTTCCGACAGAACTCAAGTAAAACGAGAGCCGTAGTTCCGACAGAACTCAAGTAAAACGAGAGCCGTAGTTCCGACAGAACTCAAGTAAAACGAGAGCCGTAGTTCCGACAGAACTCAAGTAAGACAAGAGCCGTAGTTCTAACAGAACTCAAGTAAAACGAGAGCCGTAGTTCCGACAGAACTCAAGTAAGACAAGAGCCGTAGTTCCGACAGAACTCAAGTAAAACGAGAGGCGTAGTTCCGACAGAACTCAAGTAAGACAAGAGCCGTAGTTCCGGCAGAACTCAAGTAAAACGAGAGCCGTAGTTCCGACAGAACTCAAGTAAGACAAGAGCCGTAGTTCCGACAGAACTCAAGTAAGACAAGAGCCGTAGTTCCGACAGAACTCAAGTAAAACGAGAGCCGTAGTTCCGACAGAACTCAAGTAAGACAAGAGCCGTAGTTCCGACAGAACTCAAGTAAAACGAGAGCCGTAGTTCCGGCAGAACTCAAGTAAGACAAGAGCCGGAGTTCCGACAGAACTCAAGTAAAACGAGAGCCGTAGTTCCGACAGAACTCAAGTAAGACAAGAGCCGTAGTTCCGACAGAACTCAAGTAAAACGAGAGCCGTAGTTCCGACAGAACTCAAGTAAGACAAGAGCCGTAGTTCCGACAGAACTCAAGTAAAACGAGAGCCGTAGTTCCGACAGAACTCAAGTAAGACAAGAGCCGTAGTTCCGACAGAACTCAAGTAAAACGAGAGGCGTAGTTCCGACAGAACTCAAGTAAGACAAGAACCGTAGTTCCGGCAGAACTCAAGTAAAACGAGAGCCGTAGTTCCGACAGAACTCAAGTAAGACAAGAGCCGTAGTTCCGACAGAACTCAAGTAAGACAAGAGCCGTAGTTCCGACAGAACTCAAGTAAAACGAGAGCCGTAGTTCCGACAGAACTCAAGTTAGACAAGAGCCGTAATTCCGACAGAACTCAAGTAAAACGAGAGCCGTAGTTCCGGCAGAACTCAAGTAAGACAAGAGCCGGAGTTCCGACAGAACTCAAGTAAAACGAGAGCCGTAGTTCCGACAGAACTCAAGTAAGACAAGAGCCGTAGTTCCGACAGAACTCAAGTAAAACGAGAGCCGTAGTTCCGACAGAACTCAAGTAAAACGAGAGCCGTAGTTCCGACAGAACTCAAGTAAAACGAGAGCCGTAGTTCCGACAGAACTCAAGTAAGACAAGAGCCGTAGTTCCGACAGAACTCAAGTAAAACGAGAGCCGTAGTTCCGACAGAACTCAAATAAGACAAGAGCCGTAGTTCCGAAAGAACTCAAGTAGAACGAAAGCCGTAGTTCCGACAGAACTCAAGTAAGACTAGAGCCGTAGTTCCGACAGAACTCGAGTAAAACGAGAGCCGTAGTTCCGACAGAACTCAAGTAAGACAAGAGCCGTAGTTCCGACAGAACTCAAGTAAAACGAGAGCCGTAGTTCCGACAGAACTCAAGTAAGACAAGAGCCGTAGTTCCGACAGAACTCAAGTAAAACGAGAGCCGTAGTTCCGACAGAACTCAAGTAAGACAAGAGCCGTAGTTCCAACAGAACTCAAGTAAAACGAGAGCCGTAGTTCCGACAGAACTCAAGTAAGACAAGAGCCGTAGTTCCGACAGAACTCAAGTAAAACGAGAGCCGTAGTTCCGACAGAACTCAAGTAAAACGAGAGCCGTAGTTCCGACAGAACTCAAGTAAGACAAGAGCCGTAGTTCCAACAGAACTCAAGTAAAACGAGAGGCGTAGTTCCGACAGAACTCAAGTAAGACAAGAGCCGTAGTTCCGGCAGAACTCAAGTAAAACGAGAGCCGTAGTTCCGACAGAACTCAAGTAAGACAAGAGCCGTAGTTCCGACAGAACTCAAGTAAGACAAGAGCCGTAGTTCCGACAGAACTCAAGTAAAACGAGAGCCGTAGTTCCGACAGAACTCAAGTAAGACAAGAGCCGTAGTTCCGACAGAACTCAAGTAAAACGAGAGCCGTAGTTCTGGCAGAACTCAAGTAAGACAAGAGCCGGAGTTCCGACAGAACTCAAGTAAAACGAGAGCCGTAGTTCCGACAGAACTCAAGTAAGACAAGAGCCGTAGTTCCGACAGAACTCAAGTAAAACGAGAGCCGTAGTTCCGACAGAACTCAAGTAAAACGAGAGCCGTAGTTCCGACAGAACTCAAGTAAAACGAGAGCCGTAGTTCCGACAGAACTCAAGTAAGACAAGAGCCGTAGTTCCGGCAGAACTCAAGTAAAACGAGAGCCGTAGTTCCGGCAGAACTCAAGTAAGACAAGAGCCGGAGTTCCGACAGAACTCAAGTAAAACGAGAGCCGTAGTTCCGACAGAACTCAAGTAAGACAAGAGCCGTAGTTCCGACAGAACTCAAGTAAAACGAGAGCCGTAGTTCCGACAGAACTCAAGTGAGACAAGAGCCGTAGTTACGACAGAACTCAAGTAAGACAAGAGTCGTAGTTCCGACAGAACTCAAGCAAGACAAGAGCCGCAGTTCCGACAGAACTCAAGTAAGACAAGAGCCGCAGTTCCGACAGAACAGAAGTAAGACAAGAGCCGCAGTTCCGACAGAACAGAAGTAAGACAAGAGCCGTAGTTCCGACAGAACTCAAGTAAGACAAGAGCCGCAGTTCCGACAGAACAGAAGTAAGACAAGAGCCGCATTTCCGACAGAACAGAAGTAAGACAAGAGCCGTAGTTCCGACAGAACTCAAGTAAGACAAGAGCCGCAGTTCCGACAGAACAGAAGTAAGACAAGAGCCGCATTTCCGACAGAACAGAAGTAAGACAAGAGCCGTACTTCCGACAGAACTCAAGTAAGACAAGAGCCGCAGTTCCGACAGAACAGAAGTAAGACAAGAGCCGTAGTTCCGACAGAACAGAAGTAAGACAAGAGCCGCATTTCCGACAGAACAGAAGTAAGAAAAGAGCCGCAGTTCCGACAGAACAGAAGTAAGACAAAAGCCGTAGTTCCGACAGAGCAGAAGTAAGACAAGAGCCGTAGTTCCGACAAAACTCAAGTAAGACAAGAGCCGCAGTTCCAACAGAACAGAAGTAAGACAAGAGCCGCATTTCCGACAGAACAGAAGTAAGACAAGAGCCGTAGTTCCGACAGAACAGAAGTAAGACAAGAGCCGTAGTTCCGACAGAACAGAAGTAAGACAAGAGTCGTAGTTCCGACAGAACAGAAGTAAGACAAGAGCCGTAGTTCCGACAGAACTCAAGTAAGACAAGAGCCGTAGTTCCGACAGAACAGAAGTAAGACAAGAGCCGTAGTTCCGACAGAACTCAAGTAAGACAAGAACCGTAGTTCCGGCAGAACTCAAGTAAAACGAGAGCCGTAGTTCCGACAGAACTCAAGTAAGACAAGAGCCGTAGTTCCGACAGAACAGAAGTAAGACAAGAGCCGCAGTTCCGAAAGAACTCAAGTAGAACGAAAGCCGTAGTTCCGACAGAACTCAAGTAAGACTAGAGCCGTAGTTCCGACAGAACTCGAGTAAAACGAGAGCCGTAGTTCCGACAGAACTCAAGCAAGACAAGAGCCGCAGTTCCGACAGAACTCAAGTAAGACAAGAGCCGCAGTTCCGACAGAACAGAAGTAAGACAAGAGCCGCAGTTCCGACAGAACAGAAGTAAGACAAGAGCCGTAGTTCCGACAGAACTCAAGTAAGACAAGAGCCGCAGTTCCGACAGAACAGAAGTAAGACAAGAGCCGCATTTCCGACAGAACAGAAGTAAGACAAGAGCCGTAGTTCCGACAGAACTCAAGTAAGACAAGAGCCGCAGTTCCGACAGAACAGAAGTAAGACAAGAGCCGCATTTCCGACAGAACAGAAGTAAGACAAGAGCCGTACTTCCGACAGAACTCAAGTAAGACAAGAGCCGCAGTTCCGACAGAACAGAAGTAAGACAAGAGCCGTAGTTCCGACAGAACAGAAGTAAGACAAGAGCCGCATTTCCGACAGAACAGAAGTAAGAAAAGAGCCGCAGTTCCGACAGAACAGAAGTAAGACAAAAGCCGTAGTTCCGACAGAGCAGAAGTAAGACAAGAGCCGTAGTTCCGACAAAACTCAAGTAAGACAAGAGCCGCAGTTCCAACAGAACAGAAGTAAGACAAGAGCCGCATTTCCGACAGAACAGAAGTAAGACAAGAGCCGTAGTTCCGACAGAACAGAAGTAAGACAAGAGCCGTAGTTCCGACAGAACAGAAGTAAGACAAGAGTCGTAGTTCCGACAGAACAGAAGTAAGACAAGAGCCGTAGTTCCGACAGAACTCAAGTAAGACAAGAGCCGTAGTTCCGACAGAACAGAAGTAAGACAAGAGCCGTAGTTCCGACAGAACTCAAGTAAGACAAGAACCGTAGTTCCGGCAGAACTCAAGTAAAACGAGAGCCGTAGTTCCGACAGAACTCAAGTAAGACAAGAGCCGTAGTTCCGACAGAACAGAAGTAAGACAAGAGCCGCAGTTCCGAAAGAACTCAAGTAGAACGAAAGCCGTAGTTCCGACAGAACTCAAGTAAGACTAGAGCCGTAGTTCCGACAGAACTCGAGTAAAACGAGAGCCGTAGTTCCGACAGAACTCAAGTAAGACAAGAGCCGTAGTTCCGAAAGAACAGAAGTAAGACAAGAGCCGTAGTTCCGACAGAACAGAAGTAAGACAAGAGCCGTAGTTCCGACAGAACTCAAGTAAGACAAGAGCCGCAGTTCCGACAGAACAGAAGTAAGACAAGAGCCGTAGTTCCGACAGAACTCAAGTAAGACAAGAGCCGTAGTTCCGACAGAACAGAAGTAAGACAAGAGCCGTAGTTCCGACAGAACAGAAGTAAGACAAGAGCCGTAGTTCCGACAGAACAGAAGTAAGACAAGAGTCGTAGTTCCGACAGAACAGAAGTAAGACAAGAGCCGTAGTTCCGACAGAACTCAAGTAAGACAAGAGCCGTAGTTCCGACAGAACTCAAGTAAGACAAGAGCCGCAGTTCCGACAGAACAGAAGTAAGACAAGAGCCGTAGTTCCGACAGAACTCAAGTAAGATAAGAGCCGTAGTTCCGACAGAACAGAAGTAAGACAAGAGCCGTAGTTCCGACAGAACTCAAGTAAGACAAGAGCCGTAGTTCCGACAGAACTCAAGTAAGACAAGAGCCGTAGTTCCGACAGAACTCAAGTAAGACAAGAGCCGTAGTTCCGACAGAACTCAAGTAAGACAAGAGCCGTAGTTACGACAGAACTCAAGTAAGACAAGAGTCGTAGTTCCGACAGAACTCAAGTAAGACAAGAGCCGCAGTTCCGACAGAACAGAAGTAAGACAAGACCCGTAGTTCCGACAGAACTCAAGTAAGACAAGAGCCGCAGTTCCGACAGAACAGAAGTAAGACAAGAGCCGCATTTTCGACAGAACAGAAGTAAGACAAGAGCCGTAGTTCCGACAGAACTCAAGTAAGACAAGAGCCGCAGTTCCGACAGAACAGAAGTAAGACAAGAGCCGTAGTTCCGACAGAACAGAAGTAAGACAAGAGCCGCATTTCCGACAGAACAGAAGTAAGAAAAGAGCCGCAGTTCCGACAGAACAGAAGTAAGACAAGAGCCGTAGTTCCGACAGAACAGAAGTAAGACAAGAGCCGTAGTTCCGACAGAACTCAAGTAAGACAAGAGCCGCAGTTCCAACAGAACAGAAGTAAGACAAGAGCCGGATTTCCGACAGAACAGAAGTAAGACAAGAGCCGTAGTTCCGACAGAACTCAAGTAAGACAAGAGCCGCAGTTCCGACAGAACAGAAGTAAGACAAGAGCCGTAGTTCCGACAGAACAGAAGTAAGACAAGAGCCGTAGTTCCGACAGAACTCAAGTAAGACAAGAGCCGCAGTTCCGACAGAACAGAAGTAAGACAAGAGCCGTAGTTCCAACAGAACAGAAGTAAGACAAGAGCCACATTTCCGACAGAACAGAAGTAAGACAAGAGCCGCAGTTCCGACAGAACAGAAGTAAGACAAGAGCCGCAGTTCCGACAGAACAGAAGTAAGACAAGAGCCGTAGTTCCGACAGAACTCAAGTATGACAAGAGCCGTAGTTCCGACAGAACAGAAGTAAGACAAGAGCCGTAGTTCCGACAGAACAGAAGTAAGACAAGAGCCGGAGTTCCGACAGAACTCAAGTAAAACGAGAGCCGTAGTTCCGACAGAACTCAAGTAAGACAAGAGCCGTAGTTCCGACAGAACTCAAGTAAAACGAGAGCCGTAGTTCCGACAGAACTCAAGTAAAACGAGAGCCGTAGTTCCGACAGAACTCAAGTAAAACGAGAGCCGTAGTTCCGACAGAACTCAAGTAAGACAAGAGCCGTAGTTCTAACAGAACTCAAGTAAAACGAGAGCCGTAGTTCCGACAGAACTCAAGTAAGACAAGAGCCGTAGTTCCGACAGAACTCAAGTAAAACGAGAGGCGTAGTTCCGACAGAACTCAAGTAAGACAAGAGCCGTAGTTCCGGCAGAACTCAAGTAAAACGAGAGCCGTAGTTCCGACAGAACTCAAGTAAGACAAGAGCCGTAGTTCCGACAGAACTCAAGTAAGACAAGAGCCGTAGTTCCGACAGAACTCAAGTAAAACGAGAGCCGTAGTTCCGACAGAACTCAAGTAAGACAAGAGCCGTAGTTCCGACAGAACTCAAGTAAAACGAGAACCGTAGTTCCGGCAGAACTCAAGTAAGACAAGAGCCGGAGTTCCGACAGAACTCAAGTAAAACGAGAGCCGTAGTTCCGACAGAACTCAAGTAAGACAAGAGCCGTAGTTCCGACAGAACTCAAGTAAAACGAGAGCCGTAGTTCCGACAGAACTCAAGTAAGACAAGAGCCGTAGTTCCGACAGAACTCAAGTAAAACGAGAGCCGTAGTTCCGACAGAACTCAAGTAAGACAAGAGCCGTAGTTCCGACAGAACTCAAGTAAAACGAGAGGCGTAGTTCCGACAGAACTCAAGTAAGACAAGAACCGTAGTTCCGGCAGAACTCAAGTAAAACGAGAGCCGTAGTTCCGACAGAACTCCAGTAAGACAAGAGCCGTAGTTCCGACAGAACTCAAGTAAGACAAGAGCCGTAGTTCCGACAAAACTCAAGTAAAACGAGAGCCGTAGTTCCGACAGAACTCAAGTTAGACAAGAGCCGTAATTCCGACAGAACTCAAGTAAAACGAGAGCCGTAGTTCCGGCAGAACTCAAGTAAGACAAGAGCCGGAGTTCCGACAGAACTCAAGTAAAACGAGAGCCGTAGTTCCGACAGAACTCAAGTAAGACAAGAGCCGTAGTTCCGACAGAACTCAAGTAAAACGAGAGCCGTAGTTCCGACAGAACTCAAATAAGACAAGAGCCGTAGTTCCGAAAGAACTCAAGTAGAACGAAAGCCGTAGTTCCGACAGAACTCAAGTAAGACTAGAGCCGTAGTTCCGACAGAACTCGAGTAAAACGAGAGCCGTAGTTCCGACAGAACTCAAGTAAGACAAGAGCCGTAGTTCCGACAGAACTCAAGTAAAACGAGAGCCGTAGTTCCGACAGAACTCAAGTAAGACAAGAGCCGTAGTTCCGACAGAACTCAAGTAAAACGAGAGCCGTAGTTCCGACAGAACTCAAGTAAGACAAGAGCCGTAGTTCCAACAGAACTCAAGTAAAACGAGAGCCGTAGTTCCGACAGAACTCAAGTAAGACAAGAGCCGTAGTTCCGACAGAACTCAAGTAAAACGAGAGCCGTAGTTCCGACAGAACTCAAGTAAAACGAGAGCCGTAGTTCCGACAGAACTCAAGTAAGACAAGAGCCGTAGTTCCAACAGAACTCAAGTAAAACGAGAGGCGTAGTTCCGACAGAACTCAAGTAAGACAAGAGCCGCAGTTCCAACAGAACAGAAGTAAGACAAGAGCCGGATTTCCGACAGAACAGAAGTAAGACAAGAGCCGTAGTTCCGACAGAACTCAAGTAAGACAAGAGCTGCAGTTCCGACAGAACAGAAGTAAGACAAGAGCCGTAGTTCCGACAGAACAGAAGTAAGACAAGAGCCGTAGTTCCGACAGAACTCAAGTAAGACAAGAGCCGCAGTTCCGACAGAACAGAAGTAAGACAAGAGCCGTAGTTCCAACAGAACAGAAGTAAGACAAGAGCCGTAGTTCCAACAGAACAGAAGTAAGACAAGAGCCACATTTCCGACAGAACAGAAGTAAGACAAGAGCCGCAGTTCCGACAGAACAGAAGTAAGACAAGAGCCGCAGTTCCGACAGAACAGAAGTAAGACAAGAGCCGTAGTTCCGACAGAACTCAAGTATGACAAGAGCCGTAGTTCCGACAGAACTCAAGTAAGACAAGAGCCGCAGTTCCGACAGAACAGAAGTAAGACAAGAGCCGTAGTTCCAACAGAACAGAAGTAAGACAAGAGCCACATTTCCGACAGAACAGAAGTAAGACAAGAGCCGCAGTTCCGACAGAACAGAAGTAAGACAAGAGCCGCAGTTCCGACAGAACTCAAGTAAAACGAGAGCCGTAGTTCCGACAGAACTCAAGTAAGACAAGAGCCGTAGTTCCGACAGAACTCAAGTAAAACGAGAGCCGTAGTTCCGACAGAACTCAAGTAAAACGAGAGCCGTAGTTCCGACAGAACTCAAGTAAAACGAGAGCCGTAGTTCCGACAGAACTCAAGTAAGACAAGAGCCGTAGTTCTAACAGAACTCAAGTAAAACGAGAGCCGTAGTTCCGACAGAACTCAAGTAAGACAAGAGCCGTAGTTCCGACAGAACTCAAGTAAAACGAGAGGCGTAGTTCCGACAGAACTCAAGTAAGACAAGAGCCGTAGTTCCGACAGAACTCAAGTAAGACAAGAGCCGTAGTTCCGACAGAACTCAAGTAAGACAAGAGCCGTAGTTACGACAGAACTCAAGTAAGACAAGAGCCGCAGTTCCGACAGAACAGAAGTAAGACAAGACCCGTAGTTCCGACAGAACAGAAGTAAGACAAGACCCGTAGTTCCGACAGAACTCAAGTAAGACAAGAGCCGCAGTTCCGACAGAACAGAAGTAAGACAAGAGCCGCATTTTCGACAGAACAGAAGTAAGACAAGAGCCGTAGTTCCGACAGAACTCAAGTAAGACAAGAGCCGCAGTTCCGACAGAACAGAAGTAAGACAAGAGCCGTAGTTCCGACAGAACAGAAGTAAGACAAGAGCCGCATTTCCGACAGAACGGAAGTAAGAAAAGAGCCGCAGTTCCGACAGAACAGAAGTAAGACAAGAGCCGTAGTTCCGACAGAACAGAAGTAAGACAAGAGCCGTAGTTCCGACAGAACTCAAGTAAGACAAGAGCCGCAGTTCCAACAGAACAGAAGTAAGACAAGAGCCGGATTTCCGACAGAACAGAAGTAAGACAAGAGCCGTAGTTCCGACAGAACTCAAGTAAGACAAGAGCCGCAGTTCCGACAGAACAGAAGTAAGACAAGAGCCGTAGTTCCGACAGAACAGAAGTAAGACAAGAGCCGTAGTTCCGACAGAACTCAAGTAAGACAAGAGCCGCAGTTCCGACAGAACAGAAGTAAGACAAGAGCCGTAGTTCCAACAGAACAGAAGTAAGACAAGAGCCACATTTCCGACAGAACAGAAGTAAGACAAGAGCCGCAGTTCCGACAGAACAGAAGTAAGACAAGAGCCGCAGTTCCGACAGAACAGAAGTAAGACAAGAGCCGTAGTTCCGACAGAACTCAAGTATGACAAGAGCCGTAGTTCCGACAGAACAGAAGTAAGACAAGAGCCGTAGTTCCGACAGAACAGAAGTAAGACAAGAGCCGGAGTTCCGACAGAACTCAAGTAAAACGAGAGCCGTAGTTCCGACAGAACTCAAGTAAGACAAGAGCCGTAGTTCCGACAGAACTCAAGTAAAACGAGAGCCGTAGTTCCGACAGAACTCAAGTAAAACGAGAGCCGTAGTTCCGACAGAACTCAAGTAAAACGAGAGCCGTAGTTCCGACAGAACTCAAGTAAGACAAGAGCCGTAGTTCTAACAGAACTCAAGTAAAACGAGAGCCGTAGTTCCGACAGAACTCAAGTAAGACAAGAGCCGTAGTTCCGACAGAACTCAAGTAAAACGAGAGGCGTAGTTCCGACAGAACTCAAGTAAGACAAGAGCCGTAGTTCCGGCAGAACTCAAGTAAAACGAGAGCCGTAGTTCCGACAGAACTCAAGTAAGACAAGAGCCGTAGTTCCGACAGAACTCAAGTAAGACAAGAGCCGTAGTTCCGACAGAACTCAAGTAAAACGAGAGCCGTAGTTCCGACAGAACTCAAGTAAGACAAGAGCCGTAGTTCCGACAGAACTCAAGTAAAACGAGAGCCGTAGTTCCGGCAGAACTCAAGTAAGACAAGAGCCGGAGTTCCGACAGAACTCAAGTAAAACGAGAGCCGTAGTTCCGACAGAACTCAAGTAAGACAAGAGCCGTAGTTCCGACAGAACTCAAGTAAAACGAGAGCCGTAGTTCCGACAGAACTCAAGTAAGACAAGAGCCGTAGTTCCGACAGAACTCAAGTAAAACGAGAGCCGTAGTTCCGACAGAACTCAAGTAAGACAAGAGCCGTAGTTCCGACAGAACTCAAGTAAAACGAGAGGCGTAGTTCCGACAGAACTCAAGTAAGACAAGAACCGTAGTTCCGGCAGAACTCAAGTAAAACGAGAGCCGTAGTTCCGACAGAACTCAAGTAAGACAAGAGCCGTAGTTCCGACAGAACTCAAGTAAGACAAGAGCCGTAGTTCCGACAGAACTCAAGTAAAACGAGAGCCGTAGTTCCGACAGAACTCAAGTTAGACAAGAGCCGTAATTCCGACAGAACTCAAGTAAAACGAGAGCCGTAGTTCCGGCAGAACTCAAGTAAGACAAGAGCCGGAGTTCCGACAGAACTCAAGTAAAACGAGAGCCGTAGTTCCGACAGAACTCAAGTAAGACAAGAGCCGTAGTTCCGACAGAACTCAAGTAAAACGAGAGCCGTAGTTCCGACAGAACTCAAATAAGACAAGAGCTGTAGTTCCGAAAGAACTCAAGTAGAACGAAAGCCGTAGTTCCGACAGAACTCAAGTAAGACTAGAGCCGTAGTTCCGACAGAACTCGAGTAAAACGAGAGCCGTAGTTCCGACAGAACTCAAGTAAGACAAGAGCCGTAGTTCCGACAGAACTCAAGTAAAACGAGAGCCGTAGTTCCGACAGAACTCAAGTAAGACAAGAGCCGTAGTTCCGACAGAACTCAAGTAAAACGAGAGCCGTAGTTCCGACAGAACTCAAGTAAGACAAGAGCCGTAGTTCTAACAGAACTCAAGTAAAACGAGAGCCGTAGTTCCGACAGAACTCAAGTAAGACAAGAGCCGTAGTTCCGACAGAACTCAAGTAAAACGAGAGCCGTAGTTCCGACAGAACTCAAGTAAAACGAGAGCCGTAGTTCCGACAGAACTCAAGTAAGACAAGAGCCGTAGTTCCAACAGAACTCAAGTAAAACGAGAGGCGTAGTTCCGACAGAACTCAAGTAAGACAAGAGCCGTAGTTCCGGCAGAACTCAAGTAAAACGAGAGCCGTAGTTCCGACAGAACTCAAGTAAGACAAGAGCCGTAGTTCCGACAGAACTCAAGTAAGACAAGAGCCGTAGTTCCGACAGAACTCAAGTAAAACGAGAGCCGTAGTTCCGACAGAACTCAAGTAAGACAAGAGCCGTAGTTCCGACAGAACTCAAGTAAAACGAGAGCCGTAGTTCTGGCAGAACTCAAGTAAGACAAGAGCCGGAGTTCCGACAGAACTCAAGTAAGACAAGAGCCGTAGTTCCGACAGAACTCAAGTAAGACAAGAGCCGTAGTTCCGACAGAACTCAAGTAAAACGAGAGCCGTAGTTCCGACAGAACTCAAGTAAGACAAGAGCCGTAGTTCCGACAGAACTCAAGTAAAACGAGAGCCGTAGTTCTGGCAGAACTCAAGTAAGACAAGAGCCGGAGTTCCGACAGAACTCAAGTAAAACGAGAGCCGTAGTTCCGACAGAACTCAAGTAAGACAAGAGCCGTAGTTCCGACAGAACTCAAGTAAAACGAGAGCCGTAGTTCCGACAGAACTCAAGTAAAACGAGAGCCGTAGTTCCGACAGAACTCAAGTAAAACGAGAGCCGTAGTTCCGACAGAACTCAAGTAAGACAAGAGCCGTAGTTCCGGCAGAACTCAAGTAAAACGAGAGCCGTAGTTCCGGCAGAACTCAAGTAAGACAAGAGCCGTAGTTCCGACAGAACTCAAGTAAAACGAGAGCCGTAGTTCCGACAGAACTCAAGTAAGACAAGAGCCGTAGTTCCGACAGAACTCAAGTAAAACGAGAGCCGTAGTTCCGACAGAACTCAAATAAGACAAGAGCCGTAGTTCCGAAAGAACTCAAGTAGAACGAAAGCCGTAGTTCCGACAGAACTCAAGTAAGACTAGAGCCGTAGTTCCGACAGAACTCGAGTAAAACGAGAGCCGTAGTTCCGACAGAACTCAAGTAAGACAAGAGCCGTAGTTCCGACAGAACTCAAGTAAAACGAGAGCCATAGTTCCGACAGAACTCAAGTAAGACAAGAGCCGTAGTTCCGACAGAACTCAAGTAAAACGAGAGCCGTAGTTCCGACAGAACTCAAGTAAGACAAGAGCCGTAGTTCCAACAGAACTCAAGTAAAACGAGAGCCGTAGTTCCGACAGAACTCAAGTAAGACAAGAGCCGTAGTTCCGACAGAACTCAAGTAAAACGAGAGCCGTAGTTCCGACAGAACTCAAGTAAACCGAGAGCCGTAGTTCCAACAGAACTCAAGTAAAACGAGAGCCGTAGTTCCGACAGAACTCAAGTAAGACAAGAGCCGTAGTTCCGACAGAACTCAAGTAAAACGAGAGCCGTAGTTCCGACAGAACTCAAGTAAAACGAGAGCCGTAGTTCCGACAGAACTCAAGTAAGACAAGAGCCGTAGTTCCGACAGAACTCAAGTAAAACGAGAGCCGTAGTTCCGACAGAACTCAAGTAAGACAAGAGCCGTAGTTCCGACAGAACTCAAGTAAAACGAGAGCCGCAGTTCTGGCAGAACTCAAGTAAGACAAGAGCCGGAGTTCCGACAGAACTCAAGTAAAACGAGAGCCGTAGTTCCGACAGAACTCAAGTAAGACAAGAGCCGTAGTTCCGACAGAACTCAAGTAAAACGAGAGCCGTAGTTCCGACAGAACTCAAGTAAAACGAGAGCCGTAGTTCCGACAGAACTCAAGTAAAACGAGAGCCGTAGTTCCGACAGAACTCAAGTAAGACAAGAGCCGTAGTTCCGACAGAACTCAAGTAAAACGAGAGCCGTAGTTCCGACAGAACTCAAATAAGACAAGAGCCGTAGTTCCGAAAGAACTCAAGTAGATCGAAAGCCGTAGTTCCGACAGAACTCGAGTAAAACGAGAGCCGTAGTTCCGACAGAACTCAAGTAAGACAAGAGCCGTAGTTCCGACAGAACTCAAGTAAAACGAGAGCCGTAGTTCCGACAGAACTCAAGTAAGACAAGAGCCGTAGTTCCGACAGAACTCAAGTAAAACGAGAGCCGTAGTTCCGACAGAACTCAAGTAAGACAAGAGCCGTAGTTCCGACAGAACTCAAGTAAAACGAGAGCCGTAGTTCCGACAGAACTCAAGTAAGACATGAGCCGTAGTTCCAACAGAACTCAAGTAAAACGAGAGCCGTAGTTCCGACAGAACTCATGTAAGACAAGAGCCGTAGTTCCGACAGAACTCAAGTAAGACAAGAGCCGTAGTTCCGACAGAACTCAAGTAAAACGAGAGCCGTAGTTCCGACAGAACTCAAGTAAGACAAGAGCTGTAGTTCCGACAGAACTCAAGTAAAACGAGAGCCGTAGTTCCGGCAGAACTCAAGTAAGACAAGAGCCGGAGTTCCGACAGAACTCAAGTAAAACGAGAGCCGTAGTTCCGACAGAACTCAAGTAAGACAAGAGCCGTAGTTCCGACAGAACTCAAGTAAAACGAGAGCCGTAGTTCCGACAGAACTCAAGTAAAACGAGAGCCGTAGTTCCGACAGAACTCAAGTAAAACGAGAGCCGTAGTTCCGACAGAACTCAAGTAAGACAAGAGCCGTAGTTCCGACAGAACTCAAGTAAAACGAGAGCCGTAGTTCCGACAGAACTCAAGTAAGACAAGAGCCGTAGTTCCAACAGAACTCAAGTAAAACGAGAGCCGTAGTTCCGACAGAACTCAAGTAAGACAAGAGCCGTAGTTCCAACAGAACTCAAGTAAAACGAGAGGCGTAGTTCCGACAGAACTCAAGTAAGACAAGAGCCGTAGTTCCGGCAGAACTCAAGTAAAACGAGAGCCGTAGTTCCGACAGAACTCAAGTAAGACAAGAGCCGTAGTTCCGACAGAACTCAAGTAAAACGAGAGCCGTAGTTCCGACAGAACTCAAGTAAGACAAGAGCCGTAGTTCCGACAGAACTCAAATAAAACGAGAGCCGTAGTTCCGGCAGAACTCAAGTAAGACAAGAGCCGGGGTTCCGACAGAACTCAAGTAAAACGAGAGCCGTAGTTCCGACAGAACTCAAGTAAGACAAGAGCCGTATTTCCAACAGAACTCAAGTAAAACGAGAGCCGTAGTTCCGACAGAACTCAAGTAAGACAAGAGTCGTAGTTCCGGCAGAACTCAAGTAAAACGAGAGCCGTAGTTCCGACAGAACTCAAGTAAAACGAGAGCCGTAGTTCCGACAGAACTCAAGTAAAACGAGAGCCGTAGTTCCGACAGAACTCAAAGGAACTATGACTAATTAATATGTAGTGGCACCGAGTTGCCTTGTCTGGCCATACCGCTCGCTGTTACACCCGCGATGGTTTGTGCGGTATGTTTAAGGGTTCAACAAATGTTTATACTGTTTTATTGATTAATAAAAAAAAACAAAATGAAATTATAGGTCTACAATTTCTGTTTCCTGCCAATTAAGTTTTTTTCAAAATAAAATGTAGACAGTTAAAGAGAAGTCCTGTTTAATTTATACAAGTTCAAAGTGTAGCGTTGTTACAGAGCTCTGACATTTAGATTCGACACAGTACTAACCGTTAGCTAACTGTCATGCATGAAGTTTGAAGAGCCACAAGAAGGACCAAATTATTGTTTAGCATTTGCCAGTTTCTCGCACAGCTAAGATAAAACGAATTCGATTGATAAGATGTCTTCACTTCATAATTTTTGGCCTTATTGTATGATCCTTAAAAAAAAGTGGGTTGGCTGGTAGCGAATACCATGGCAGTAACTCTAGCGACAGCCTACAAAGTTTGTTCTTATGTTGAGCCGAATTATAAATCAATTTCAGACGAAGCTAGAAGGAGTCTATGTAACTACATTTATTTAATTAAACACGGAAGAAAGAAACCATTACGAGCATCGCAAGTACTAAATTGCTCTGTCTGAATACTAACAACATATGAAGGAACAATAAAAACAACGTTCTGTTTGTGTATCGCTGAATGAGTGTAATTTCATTTCCAAACAGCTCACGTTAAATTGAACTCTTTGCCTCCGTAATAAGGGTGTTATGGGGTGTATTAGATTATTTTTTGTAGCAGTCTCGCCAGTTAAGTAATATAATATCCGAGTGACGTTTTCCATTTGTATGCAAATGCAGGCGCGAGCAGCCGACGCGGCGCGGCGACGCGAAGTGGATACGTCTTAAGTAATGGCTTTATTAAAATTGTTGCTATTCATATTTGTTTGTTCGTGGCGCGAGCTGAGTTCTCAACTTCTAACCTTTAAATGTACCTGCTATTATTTGTTTTCCCTCTAAACCTCTTGTTATATGTAGGGTTATTTCTAAGTTGTATGATCAGAATAAGTTAAGTAAAAGACTGTACCAGGTGGCTTTCTGTAGTTTCTGCCTACCCCCATGGTAAAAAGGCGTGAGTTTATGTATGAGTATGTAGGTAGGTAGATATGTATGTTAAATTAAGTACTAACAAATTGATAACATTGCATCAATCAATTCTTGTAAGTGTTAATCAAATCATTAACGTCTTAGATTAGCCGAAAAGTAAAACATTTATGTCATCAATAAGTTAAATTCATTAAAAAGCTTAAACCACAAGTTACTCCAGTTTTCTCCGTTCTTTCCCCACTTACTTAACGAAAAGCCTTCCACTACACATAATATAACACAAATATGGTAGTAGATACGGGTGCAGCGTGAATTGAATCCCGCGCCCCGGGAGTAAACAAGAATTGATCGCATCATTTATAACGCGCGATTTAGATAGCCGAGCGACGCGCCACCATTACTCAATACCCCGTACAAGTGGAAACAGTAGGACAACTGCAGGAACTGCTGCGAGAGTGTACGCTGCCTGGTGTTTTGGTCCTTTGATACGAATTTGGTGTTTTGAGAGTTGGTGAACGGACAGGCAGAAATCACCAAGCTTGCAATAAAAGTTTGTCATTTCAGGGTGTGACATGAAATATTTTGTGTGTGACTAAAGATAAAATATTGCTAAGAATGATATACTTAAAGTCTGGTTCTATTTTTCTAGAGGCACTCAAGGAAACGGAGGTAGTAAACTGATAAATTAAAATAATCTAAGATTGTGGGTGGTACTATGTCGGACGAGTACAGGCTGGAATGCGGAGTCAGACAAGGGGGGTTAAGCTCACCTCTGCTATTTAACCTTTACATCAACCGGCTCATCGAGCGACTGAGCGGTACACATGTTGGATGCCACATTGACGGAACGAGTGTCAACAATATAAGTTATGCAGATGACATGGTGCTTCTCAGTCCCTCGATGAGTGGGTTGAGGAGGTTGCTGTCGACCTGCGAGGCCTATAATAATAATAATAATAACCCACCGCCGTATCTCTACGTTGACGCCGTGGTGGGGCTTGCGCGCTCCGAACTCTAGGTCTGTGCCGATAGAGTTTACTTTGCCGAAACGAATCTAGGGTGAGGAGCCAGACCAAGAGAGATACATGAACCCGCAGGGCAGCATGTGGCGAGCTGTTGGGCAGTAGCGACCCCACGGACCCTATCTCCCGGGAGAAGTCTTGTTCCTCACCTCTGGCTTGCCTTTATTGGCCGTCTGGAGTGAACACTGACGAGGAACAGAGTTCCCACCTCATTCTTGCCTTTATTGGCCGGCTTGAGTGGAGATTCGCTAGAGCAAACGTGCTCGGAGGAAGGAAGTAATCCAGTAAGTGCTGGTAGGGATCTTGACCATCTTCCGGGCTCTGGGATTGTCCTGATAGTCGTGGAATACCTCTCCACTCCTCATAAGCACCTCAGGACATGTTGCCCTCTTGTCACTACGACACTATGTGCTAGCGACCGTTTCCGGGGGCCCATTATTGAGTGTGCAAGTCACCCCCTGCCATTTTATCCGTGTATTACCTAACATTGATCAGGCAGGGGACATAGTTTTTCCATAGTTCTTGGTAACCAATCCACTATAGCCACCCAAACCCATAGCCCAATATGTTTCGTTTCCATGTCCTACAATAGTCCTGCACCAACCGGGGGTTGTCCTTGGGTGCATTTGCATAATGCATACAGGGATAATCGTCGGTTGGTGCCTCCTCATCGTTTAAAATTGTCTAAGGGGCCTCTGCGAGTTGGCTTCGGCCCCTCGTACGCCTTCCAAAAGTCCGGGACCCCAGGGTCCCGAGAGATATATAAAAATAAAAATAATAATAATAATAATAACCCCATCGCCGTATCTCTACGTTGACGTCGTGATGGGGCTTGCGCGCTCCGAACTCTAGGTCTGTGCCGGTGGAGGTTTCTTTGCCGGAACAGGTCTAGGATGAGGAGCCAGACCAAGAGAGATACAGAAACCCGCAGGGCAGCATGTGGCGAGCTGCTGGGCAGTAGCGACCCCACGTACCCTATCTCCCGGGAGAAGTCATGTTCCTCATCTCTGGCTTGCCTTTATTGGCCGGCTGGAGTGAACACTGACGAGAACTGACCTCCCACCTCATTCTTGCCTTTATTGGCTGGCTTGAGTAGAGATTCGCAAGAGCAAACGTGCTCGGAGGAAGGAAGTAGTCCAGTAAGATGCTGGTAGGGATCTTGACCGTACTACCGGGATTGTCCTGATAGCCGTGGAATACCTCTCCACTCCTCTTAAGCACCTCAAGACATGTTGCCCCCTTGTCGCTACGACACTATGTGCTAGCGACCGTTTCCGGGGGCCCATTGTTGAGTGTGCAAGTCACCCCCTGCCATTTTATCCGTGTATTGTATTTATCAAACATTGGTCAGGCAGGGGCCATAGTCCTTCCATAGTTTTAGATAACCAGTCCACTTTAGCCATCCAAACCCATAGCCCAATATTTTTTTTTCTCCATATCCTGCAATAGTCCTACACCAACCGGGAGTTGTCCTTGGGTGCACTTGCATAGTACGCACAAGGATAATCGTCGGTTGGTGCCTCATTTCCATTGAAAGCGTCTAACGGGCCTCTGCGAGTTGGCTTCGGCCCCTCATATGCCTTTCAAAGGTCCGGGACCCTAGGGTCCCGGGAAATATATTAAAAAAAATAATAATAATACCATTTATTTCAGGCGACACAGGCCCATAGAAAAATACCTTAACCTAAACATACATATTTTTATTATCAAACAATTTGTTAGTAAATAAGGCTTAAGACTATGTTAGTAGCGCTTCACTTTGCACTAGGTGGACTTTGTGCTGTCCTGTGGAACTTGTCCGCGGAAGCGACGGAACACCACGTCCTGTGGCCAAAAGTCTTCCTCCATGACGAGGGGCAGATAACAGTTTGGTACACGCACGACGAACGCCTTGAAGTTGACGTTCCTGTGCGATTCCAGTAACTGCACCCTCGGCGTGTATCTCATCTTTTGGCGCACGTACTCCACGATGTCCTCCACCTTAGTGGTGTAGTGCAGGCGGGAGATGTACACCGGTGTGTTCGGCTTTGCGGCACGCAGGTTCACTTCAGGCACCGTAGGAGCTTTTCCGCAGCGATTCTTGTTCGTTCGCGATCGGCGCTTCCTCCTTTGCACCGTCACGAAACCGTCATCATTATCAACCCTATTCGGCGCCCTTTCTGGCATGGGCTTGATACTTGGAGCGCCAGGGGCACTCGCGGTGACGCTAGCGAAATCCCTTTGTGGGGGTTTCGTCAGGGCTGTAGACACTGGCAGCGGGATGGGGCGGGCATGGCTTAATATACAACTCAAAGAAGAGTGAGATTCTGGTATTTAAGGCACCTAAGCAGCAGCCGCGCGGTGTTCCTCCCGTATGTCGCGACGGCGTAGCACTGAAGGTTGTGAGCAGTTGTAGGTACCTGCGCCATATTGTGACGAGTGACCTGAGTGACGACTTAGATATAGAGAGGGAGCGCAGGGCGTTGTCGGTGAGGAGCAATATGCTTGCCCGCAGGTTTGCTCGTTGTACTACAGACGTCAAAGTAACCCTAACTCAATCCTTTTACACGAGTGGCCTGTGGGTATCATACACGCGCCGAGCCTACAACGTCCTGCGTGTTCAATTCAATAATGCTTTTAGGATGCTGTTGGGACTGCCATGGCGTTGTAGTGCTTCAGAAATGTTCGCGAAGGCTCGCACAGATGGTTTCCATGCCATCATGCGAAAGAAAGCGGCCTCCTTACTACAGCGCTTGCACGGTAGTGACAGCAGCATCTTGAAAATGATAGCTGCCAGACCGGACTGTCCTTTTCAGGGACACTGGGTGGGGACAGTCATGGGTATAATTAAATAACTCATGTATATAAACTAACAATACTAACCTACTTACGTAAGCACATTGTTACTAACACCAAAATACTAACAAAACTATTGTGGACTGTAGTCTGAATTAAAGTTTTATTTATTATTTAATTCATTACTTCAGAACATCTAGAATGAAATTAGAAAGACAAATTGTTTTATTCCCACAGAAACACGTGCATATCTAAACTACCTGATTTCTTGATAAAACAAACCATTTATCACTAAAACCTAAACTATTGATGACAGCGTGCACCTCGACTACTGTGCAAAATCTTGTCGTGACGGTCTCCTTAACGCCGCGTCAAACGTCTTCCCTCAATTGTTTTTTTCATTCGCGTATAGTGTAGGTACTCTTGATGTGCTGCGATCATAGCCCGATCTCTGGTGACGTCACTTTTTGCGCGTCGCTCACTGCCCGCTTTTTCTGCTGGACCCTGAAATAAATGATGTGATTTGAAGCGATTACTGCGGCGTCATAATAAATTGTACGACAGTCTTTTGAGATTATAAGTAAATGCTCTATACTTTTGTAGCAAGACATTCATCATCTTCCTGCCCTTGTCCCATGTTACTTGGGGTCGGCGCAACACGTTTTCTCTTTCCATTTTCCCCTGTCAAAAGTCACGCTATCATTCACTCCCTTCTCTTTCATATCATTCCTCACACAATCCATCCATCTTTTCTTTGGCCTTCCTCTCCCTCTCCATCCATCAACATTTATATTCATCACTCTTTTAGTCACATGCGTTTCTTCCCTCCTCTTCGCATGTCCATACCAAGCCAAACGATTTCCTTTCAACTTTTCTGTCACTGGCGCCACTTTCAAACTTCCCCTTATATACTCATTTTTTACTTTATCCAATTTCGTCACTCCACACATCCATCTCAACATTCTCATCTCCGCTGCATGCAATCTTTTTTCATCCGTCTTCTTCACGGCCCAGCATTCCGATCCATACAGTACGACAGGCCTTATCACGGACTTATAAATTTTTCCCTTTAATTTGAGGGGCATCCGTGGGTCGCAAGTTGTTCCTGTGACCTGTCGCCATTTCATCCATCCTGAGTTGATCCGGTGTGCTACGTCTCGGTCTACTTCGCCATCCCCTTGGACAAACGACCCGAGGTACCGGAAGTCGGAGCAGCTCGGTACGGGCGTTCCGGCGAGAGATATGGGCACAGGACTGGAGAGACCGCCTTTGTAGCAAGACATTGAAGAAACTTAATTAAGATCTTCTCTCTACTCCGCCTAAAACTGGCATTGCCCACACTACACAAGGAAACTAGGAGTTCCGAATTAACGTCAGGCAGAAGTTGCTACTTGTAATTTAAAGTGACCGTCTGAAATGCGGTCAGTCGGCTTCTGCAATCTAAATTCGATATTTGCTGTACAATCCGTATTGTACGTAAATAGAAACTAATTCTGCCACCATTGTTGATGGATGGAGCCGACTAAAGTTTCATATCTCTAATCTGTTAAACTATTTTAGTGACCCCAATTCTAGAAAATCTGCCTGTTATAACACCGCAACTTGTTGAGTTCAGCTGTACGATTACTGACAGATGCTTGCACTGACTGGACAGGTCCACTCAATCTCTGTGGTTCTTTCCTCAAAAGACCATTTCAGACACCAACCTACATGGTCTTCACATGATCTGACCAAAATTATGTCTGGACTTTAAAAGAGACTGTGACCTCTGAGTTTGTTTCGGCCTTTCTTCTCAGAATAGTCAGATAGGAAACGCCGGCCTCATCTAGTTTAAAAAAAAATGTTTGACGTGTAAAAGTGTTTGTATAAACCTACTTACAGAAATAAAATTATTTATCATTAATCATTTATCATTAAACTATTATGAACCCCCGTCGTGATATTTACATTCAAGTATATTCCACCATCCCGCAGGGTCCAGGGTCCAGAAAAAAGGTCAGTTTCGCGGCAGTGGGACGATTAAAAGCTGACTATGCCATATAAATAGTTATTTTCGGACGATATCCCGCATTTCCGTTTCACCTTACCTTTTATAGAGAAATTCGAAAGCTAGAATGATATAGGCCAGCGCAGCAAAGAAGAAAAGCGTGAGGAAGGCTGGCGCGGCCTGGCCGAGCGCGAGCGCTCGCGGCTGTGCGCCTGAGCAGGCTGGTATGGTGCCCGCGAATCGAGCGCGGATGGCCTTCACGTGGCCACGCTCTGTGAGGCGGAGCAGACTGCAGGAAAGACTTTCATGAGAACTATAGTTAGGTACGGATAAACGAATCTTAACCCACACGAGGTGTCGTTTAATTGGTTGTATATATTAAAATACAAGTCAAATTGCCAATTGGTTGAAATAACAATGACTCGTCGGGGTTTATAAGGGACTGTCGCAAAAGTTTTCGTGACGGAGACGACGCTCTACAAAAATTCTGACATTTTTATTTGTAGAATAATTGTTCAATAAATGAAAGCTACGTCTTATCGTTAACAACGTACCAATACCATACATCTGTATTTTTCGTTTACCATAAATAAAAATATTTGAATTGACATTTTTTTGGGGAAATATATAACTAACCCTCTAAAACTTATTAACCTTCTAATGATGTACGCTTTTTTCAAATGAATAAACCTCTAATATATTTTTGTTTCTAATGATGAAGAGTTTTTTAAGCGAACCACCAATGACCAACCGCACGCGATCTGAGCGAGCGAAGCGAGCGGTGCCGCGGCAGCAGCCGGCGAGCGCAACATTTAAACTCAAAACTCAAACTCAAAGCATTTATTTCAAACTAGCTGTGCCTTTTTTTTTTTTTTGTGGATGGGAAATCATCAAATGACTTCTCCCGCTCTGGGCGGAGCGGGAGGGCGTGTCAGACTTTTACTGACTAAAACCCACCCGTGTTCCTTCTGTTGCCTGTGCCGGGGCCACGGTAACTCTTTCGAACATCCCGCAACCCTAGCTGGCATCGGCCCTAGCGGACCCCGTCAATAGTGCTGACATCTCTTTGAGGCGCGCGTGGAACACGACGCGCCGTCGACTCGGGCTTGGTCCTTACCGGACGGCGAGCTACCCATTGCTCGCCGTCCGCAAGCCCGCGCCTACGGTGGCCGGGAATCGGCTGCCAATTCCCGACGCCCAGGGCGTCTCCTGCGGCGACTAGGGGCGTGAGGGTGCAAAGCTTGCCTCTTCCTCACGCGTCCCGCCTCCTCCTTCACGAGCATTACTGCTTCGCAGAAGGAGGTAATGGCTTCCCATGCACTCTCGCTCCGTACCATGGCCTGGACCAGGGCCGGACGCGAGAGATCGCAGCCGCCGATCGCTTCCGCGAGGACACGGCGGTGCTCCGCCCAAGCCGGGCAGACCTCCACCGTATGCTCCACCGTGTCCTCCGGGCGATCCACACAGTGGTGACACCCGGGCGTTTCCTCCCGCCTTATCCGGAACAGGTACCTCCCGAAGCACCCGTGTCCGGTGAGGACCTGCGTCAGGCGGAAGGTGAGGACGCCGTGGCGCCTCTCCAGCCACTCCTCAAAGAGGGGACTTATCGCCGCAATTGTGGCGTGCCCAGCGCTGGGTTGCGACAATCGCACTCTCCATGCCGCCATGAGATCCTGCCGGAGCTCTGTCCGCCGTGCCACGATTTCTCGCGGCAGCGGAGTTACGCCCCGGCGTCCTGCCTCCTCGCGCCACTCCCACATGTGCGCGAGGAAACTAGCTGTGCCCTGCGACTTCGTTCGCGTGAAAGTCGTAAGATACACAATGTAGTAAAATAACAGCCACATTTTAATTCAATCATAATTCGAAAGACACGTGGCGCCATCTATTACCATAAGAACGTTATTGTTGTTTTCCTCGGGAACAGAACTTTTATCGGGATGAAAGGTATCCTATGTCCGCTTCTGTACACCTGACAACATATGCGCAAAATTTCAGGATGTTCGGTTCAGTGGTTTAGGCGTGAAAAGGTAACAAACAAACAAACAAAGTTACTTTCGCATTTATAATATTAGTTAGGATTAGAATTAGTTAGGAAGTTAGAATAAACCAATTACAGGCACTTTTGTATTGTCAAGAAGTCAGTCAGTCAGTCAGGAAGATGAAGCTAGTTGCCCATTTCAAAGCGTAGTAGGTACCTATGGAGAAGAACGGACAAGAAACTCCACGGACACTCTTTTAAATCAAAATATTGTTACAAAATTTTGGTAACATCAAACATGTTGAAATTATTTAAGTACTAGCTTTTGCCCGCGGCTTCGCCCACGTGGATGTTGGAAAATATCCCACGGGAACGTACCGGGATTAAAAGTACCCTATGTTCCGTAATACTCTATTGGTTTTCGCGGCGGATGCCAGAAAGCTCCCAGTCGGCATGACTTTTTCCGACCTCTTCAACAATCATCATAATATTTCAGCTAATTTATACAAAACCGTAATACACCTAAACCTTCCTCATGAATCACTCCATCCATTGGTGAAAACTGGATGAAAATCCATTCGGTAGTTTTTGAGTTTATCGCGTTCAGACAGACAGACGCGGCGGGAGGACTTTGTTTGACTATCTTTTTGTTGCGGACGCTTTTAACGTGCACGTCTTTCTACATTGTTCTCACATACTTAATTTCAACATGAATGATTTAACCAAAATTTTATAACAATATTTTGATTTAAAAGAGTGTCCGTGGAGTTTCTTGCCCGTTCTTCTCCATAGAGATCTACGCTTTGGAATGGGCAACTAGTTTATACTTTCTGACTAACTGACCGACTCTTTAACAATTCAAAAGTGCCTGTAATTGGTTTATTTGAAATAAATGCTTTAAGTTTGAGATTGAGTTCTGTTTGTCCGTCTGTTACAGCCAATTTGCTTCGGAACTAATGAACCAATTATATGGAGATTTGGTACACATATACATTTCTGTGACCCAAACACGGACGTGTAACGTTAATAAATGAAATTTGAATATGGGGGTCACTTTTGGGAGGCAAAGAAGAAAGAAAAGACAGTTTTGCAAACTATACCGTGCGACATATCAAATGTAGGGGCTTACTGTGAGATTCTTAATTATATATTTTTTATAATTTTAAAATGTCGGTCACCACAGCCTGTCTTGCAGCCGAAGTGCGGGTCGCATAGCGCGGCACGCGAACATTAATGACATCATTCGACGGGCTCTTGTCACCGTCGGCTCCCAGCTGTATTAGAACCCAATGGCTTGGCACGCGACGATGGCAAGAGACCGGACGGCATGTCTTTATTTCCATGGAAGGTGGGTAGGCCTTTAGTGTGGGACGCAACTTGTGTCGACACTCTTGCGCCATCCCATCTTTCCAGCTCGGCGTGCTGTGCTGGCGCTGCTGCTGTGGCTGCGGAAAACCTCAAGCGGCGAAAGTATAATAACCTTATCGGTAATTATATTTTCGAGCCGTTTGGGGTTGAAACCCTCGGGCCGTGGGGTCCGAGCGCTCATGGTTTGTTTAACGAAATCTCCAAACGGCTAGTTGACACTTCCCGTGACCCAAGGGCCGGCATTTACCTTGGCCAGAGGCTAAGCATTGCCATACAACGTGGCAATGCCGCCAGTCTCTTGAGTACATTACCAGTCGACAGCGATGCGGAGGAATTTTTCGACGCCATATTTCAGTTTGTGAATAGTTTTAGTTAAGTTAGGATATAATTTTGTTATTTTATTAATTAATTAGGTATAAGTTGTTATCTAAAATATTAATGTATTGAAAAAAAAATGATAATGACGGTTTTATTTTAAAATAAATAGTTTTAAAGTTATTTATAAAAATAAACAAAATTACCCATTCGCCCGTTTATATAAAGGGGCAAATGGGTAATTTTAATTATTATTTGTAATTTTAACCGTCAGTATAGATATACTGCTTAGCTTAAAACGAAAAAGTACAAAAAATTATACTATACTTATAGATTACAGGAAAACCTATAAGAGTATATGGTCATAATATAACATGGTATATATAGGTATATTGTGCGTACAAACTTACATTTTCAGTTGGAATGTATGACAATGTTAAGTTTGTTCTTGGGATAAATTATATTCCTCCCAACTATGGAACCCTTCATTGTGCGTGGTCCGATACGCACTTGGCCAGTTTTTTCTGATCTAAGAGTGAACCGGGTCTTACCGGCAGGTACAAACATACAAAAGTACACCTTTGTTATCTTAGCCCGGTCCCGAGATGTTTGGCGGAATGTTTTGTTTGTGAGGGTAACCCTCAGCAGTAAAGGTATTAGGTAACAGTACCCGCTTTTATAACAAGTTGCCGGTTACAGAACTTAGCGATGGAAAGTTCAATACCCACTTCAAACGTGTCCTTATTAAAAAAGTATATCATAGAATTAAAGACTACGTTGAAGACAGAGAAGTTTGGCGCTAATTTCTTCTGCACATGTGGCTTGCCTGGTACCTCATTAACAACATAACTAAACAGCATAATATTGAATGTCCTCCCATACTTAATAACACTGTAATTTGAAAACATTGTAGAAGCCAATTATTTTTAAAAGAGTAACCGTGGAGTTTCTTACCGGTTCTTCTCCATAGGAAACGACCAATTGGAACCGTGCACCTAGCTTCTGACGTTTTATAAGTGCCCATGTAGGCATATGTGATATAAAATATTTTGAATTTGAGTTTGAATTATCGCACGAAGAGGATCGAGTTCGTCACCATTGATCGAGCACAATAATATATCAGGAAATGAACGCTCCTGCGTTCAATAATCATTTATCTGATTGTATCTAGAATGTTACCAAAGTTTTAGCATTTCTTTTCTTTTCTGGTTCCACCACGAAACATTACTGTTTATGTCGCTGTATAAATATTACTCAGTCGGCAAGGTGGCACTGGAGCTGTCTGCCCAGTGCCCAGGGTATTCGGGATGCAGGCGCATTTAAATATCGCCATTGGAGGCTGTTCAGTGCAAGGCAAATACTACAAATCGGCTTTAGAACAGTGTTCGGTCTTTTCGTCTACTACATCCTCATCGTCCTCAACTACAGACCTCCAATCAAAGAACTCCTTGTAAGGACTCCGCTTCTGCGCCATAATATACACGTGAGCTGGTAGCATCATCTGCAGAGCTCCAAGGTTGCACAGCTCGGCATCCTCGTAGGTCTTGGAGATCACCTGGCTGGCTGTGTACGGCTCGGTGTGGAAAGCATATTCTAATAAAATAAAAACAAATAATATTGTATAACAAACTAGCTGTACCCCGCGACTTCGTTCGCGTAGAAGTAGTAAGATACACAATATAGTAAAATATTTGTATTATAATATTTTTTATTCTGACTTTTTCTTTCTGCTCGGCTCCTAAGGGTCGCAGCGTGATGTTTAATAGCCTATAACTGTCTTCAAGAATTGGGCTACCAAATGCATAAATAATTTTTCAAATCTGACTTTTTGTTCATAATTTCATGGGTTTTAGTTTTTTTTTGCGCGGAACCCTAAATATTTTTCAAAAATAAAAGTAGTCTTAGTTACCCGCTAATCCTTTCGCTTTTGACTTTCTTTGGCAGAAAGCTGATGTAACGACATCAACTTTCTGCCAAAGAAAGTCCCGTCGAAATCAGTCCAGCCGTTTTGGAGATTAGCCGGAACAAACAGACAGACAAACAGACAGACAAAAATGTAAAAAATTGCGTTTTTGTCATAAGAACCGTTTATAGTTTCCTATGCATTTAGTAAAAAGTTGTTATTTTTACGTAAAAAACAGACACTTCAATTTTATTTGTTTGTATAGTTGTACAGATTAGGATTGTATAGTCTAGAGTCATCATCTTCCTCCCCGTGTCACAATGTATGTGGGGTCGCCGCAGCACATCTTCTTCTAGTTAGCTGTCACGTTAAGTCATCCTGATTTTTACTGACTTCAAAAAAGGAGGTGGTTCTCAAATCAGAGGTTTATATTTTTTTATGTATGTTTGGGCATAACTCCGTCAAATAAAATATGTATAGATGGATATGTAAAATTATTTTTTGTTTGAAAGGATATGCTCTCGAGGTAGTCCTATTGTCATCATGTCATTGTTAAGTCAGAATCTAATGAGTCCCATGGAAATCGAGGGAAACCCTCAAATTTTATAGGCACACCTATAGCGATTTGGGTATTTTTGTATATTAATTCGTGCATTTGCTCTCGGAAAGCACCATTTGGTGAAGTGGAACTGACGACGAAGGCCACAGATGGTAAGATGGCCACCGGAACAACTTAATAATAATATAGTTTATTTCTTTTCTAATAAATAAGTATTTCACGGGTTGCGATTCGATAACCTACTTTAAAATTATTGCTAAGCAATATAAGCTCGTCACAATGATTTATTCTTTCGAAATGGTTTGAAGCTCTTTTACTTAATGCGAACAAAACTTAATGTCTTAAGTTCTCATTACCAAATGTATCCCAAGTGGATCTAAATTTCACGGTGGAGCATACGGTGGAGGTCTGCCCGGCTTGGGCGGAGCACCGCCGTGTCCTCGCGGAAGCGATCGGCGGCGGCGATCTCTCGCGTCCGGCCCTGGTCCAGGCCATGGTACGGAGCGAGCTATTATCTCCTTCTGCGAAGCAGTTATCCTCGCGAAGGAGGAGGCTGGATGCGTGAGGGAGAGGCAAGCTTTGCGCCCTCACGCCCCTAGTCGCCGCAGGAGACGCCCTGGGCGTCGGGAATTTGCAGCCGATTCCCGGCCACCGTAGGCGCGGGCTTGCGGACGGCGAGCAATGGGTAGCTCGCCGTCCAGTAAGGACCAGGCCCGAGTCGACGGCACGTTGTGTTCCACGCGCGCCTCAAAGAGATGTCAGCGGCATTGATGGGGTCCGCCAGGACCGATGCCAGCCGGGGTTGCGGGATGTTCGAAAGAGTTACCGTGGCCCGGCACAGGTAGCAGAAGGAACACGGGTGGGTTTTAGTCAGTTAAAGTCTGACACGCCCTCCCGCTCCGCCCAGAGAGGGGGAGAAGTCATTTGATGATTTCCCATCCAAAAAAAAAAAAGTGGATCTAAATTTAAAACTTGATGGCAAGAAACTAGATGCTATTACGGAAACTTTATTTCTAGGATTTACTCTAGATTCAAAATTTCAATGGGGCGCCCACATTAGAGCTATTTCAGGTAGATTAAGTTCAGCTGCATATGCAGTACGAAAAATAAGGCAGTTGACTGATATAGCCACAGCTAGGTTAGTATACTTTGCTTATTTACACAATATTATGTCTTATTGTGTTCTGCTGTGGGGATCGGCAGCTGACGTAGATTCAGTTTTCATTTTACAAAACAGGGCAATCCACGCGATCTATAAAATACCCACTTTATCGTGAGTCCCTTAGAAACAAATTAAAAAAAAGTTGATATATACTAACTCTGCCTTCTGTTTATAACTTAGAAAGTATTTTGTATGTTCGCAAAAACTTAGGACTTTTCAAAATAAGAAGTGATTTCCATAATATAAACACACATAGTAAACATGAAATTGTGATACCCAAATTTTGATTAACTGAAACAAGCAAGTCATTTTTATAAACAGTATCCGCTTTTATAACAAGTTGCCAAAATCGGTTATAGAACTTAGCGATGGAAAGTTCAAAACCCACATCAAACGTGTTCTTAGTAGGAAAGCATATCATATGATTAAAGACTACGTTGCAGACAGGGAAGTTTGGTCCTGATTCCTTCTGCACATGTGGCTTCCCTGGTACCTCATTAACAGCATAACTTTTTATGTAAATGTCTGTTAACTACTCCCAAATTACTTTAATTTAATTTATTTTATTGTTTTTTTACATGCTTCCATGATATAATCTTTTCATTATATAGTCAGTTTATTTAATAGAAAATTACTGTACTGTAGGTACACTGCGTTTGTTTATTATGATGTAGGTAGTAGGTACGCATAGTAAGTAGTCGGGTTTTATGATGGTGAAGCGCTGCCTACGGTGCCTCCTTTGGAAAACCGCCACTGAATAATACATACTTCCAGTCCGCATCAGTTCGACGCCAGTTTTCACAGTTTGCAACACTGCGGCAGTCCGTTTAGCCTTGGTCACTTTCTTGTCTCTCAATTCATCTTCTTTCAGGTTCGTGAAACCACTGTAGTAAAAGAAACCAGGATTCTGAAAAAGGCGACAGGCATTATGTTAAAATGTACCGACTCAGAAAGCTACTAATTTTAGAGTATCAGAAGGACCAAAACCGCGTACAGTACAACGATTTTCTTAATGTCTTTAGCAGCTTTCCTCCTATTTTTAAATTATTTACATAATAAGTAAAAAGAGTAGTAACAACTGCATATACTTCCAAGTCGATTGAGAACGTCCGGCCTGCACCAAGTGCAAAGGGCAACTGATTGAAATCTGACGACTGACGAATCACGAAGTTTGACATTAAGAAAATAGTTGTACTACATACGTACGTCAAGCCACCCTCGGGTATATCCGATGTCTTCAAATATCAGTTCAAAGTCACTGTTGATGAGGCCGTCTAGGTTGGCAATGGAAGGTGCTGCAGCATTCAGGAGCCAGGACACCACGGCGCTCGTATAGTAGTTGTATAGCAACATACTTGTCAGGCCGATTACTAGAAGAGTCGCCTTGCGACCTGAAAATTGACTCTTTAGTGATTGCATAAGGTTTATTTTCGGTAAGCAAAATTATTGGTTCTTCTCACCTTGACTCGAGAATGTCTCTTCTAACAGTAGAACTCCGTCTTCAAAATCTATGTATATAATAATAAACATTAACATAGAACAAACTGGTATTTTGAACTTCAAAGTATACTAAATGAAAACTTAGTAATGTTGATGTTTTCAAACACATTTCGTTACAATCTTACTAAACAACGGGTAACGTGAACTCAAGGTCGTATCCATAGATATCATTATTACTAACGTTGGTGAATTTTCACGGTCTTCTTTTCTAATGAAACGGCTTTAATTTCTTTATGATGCTATAAACTTTAAACTTTAGCCTTTAAACTTTTATTTTACCCAAATAGCCCGACTGTGCACTATAATCGTACCTTGTTGGCATATTGCAGCAAACACGCTGAAGAAGGCATACCAGCCAGACTTGGGCCTACTTTCCATCCGGGCTGCGACTGCGAGGACCAGGGTACAGGCGATACCAGCGAGGAGCGCACAGCACCAGACACCATCAGACATGGGCGTAAGGAACTGGTTCTCATACTGACCCACGCCTTTGTCTTGGATCAGGTAATAAAATTTGGTCCTAGAAAAAATTTGTTTTAAACTTAAGTATATTTAAATTTAATTTATTATTTATTTAAGTACATAAAAAAAATATTCAAGACTAAATAAAAAATCAGGGGACGGTGCTGTGGTGAGTAATATTGATAACTGTGAACCAAATAATGACGAACTACAAAGTACATATTGTAGTAAAAATATTTACTGAAGGTTGGTGGTAGGTGGATGAAAAATGTCGACCCAGTCGAGCCAATTGGGGAAGATCCTAGCACATGTGCTGGATAGATCCTGCTCTTCCCAAAACAAAGCATTTGTAACCGCCTGCGGGAGGTAAAATGTAATTAAACATTGGGATACCCAACCAGTAGACAAGTAGGTAAATACAAGACAAATAATATTACCAGAGTGGTGTTTCTCTCAGGAGATCCAATCCATCGGCCGGCAATGCTGTAGTTAAATCTGTAAAACAGTTTTATTTTAAATTGCTGGCAAAAAATACTTTTTGGGAAGCAGATTATTATAAAGGAAATGTGGGAGTTCTGTGTCACTTCTGTCTTATCTGTTCGTGGAATTCAGACGTGATTACTGAATCCAACGAAATTAAGAATCTAGTCCTCACCTGAAATTGTGTCGTTCTTTGAGTGTGTTGAGCATCTGCGAGGTGATCTTGGTCATGGCGGCCACTCCGGCCGTGTAAGCCATCTCTGATAACATCTCTGGGTAGAACACCTCCGGTTGGTCCACGATCTGAACAGTAAATGCATCAGGCGGCTGCTTATGATAATTATACAAAATGATGTAGGAGGATTTTTGCAATGCGTTGCGTTGCAGCGCAGCGCACTCAAATTTACGCTAGCTTTAAGTAGGCAGATGCTACAAAAGGTCTATATTTGTGCATACTGTTACATTTGTACCTGTACCAGTAAAAGAAAAATCGCCAAAGATTTGAAATGGATTTCGAAGTTTAAGAAACCTAATTAATTGAGCTAATTTTAGTAGAAAAAAACATCATATTATTATGTTATACAGTAACATTTCAAAATTCCTCACTTGATTGTTCATAATATAAAACTACCCGAAAATAATAATACGAACCACACTTATTGCTCGCAGCGTTAAATTGTGGAAATTCCAACGGTTGTAATACTTGTACCCTTTGAGCACAATGTCTAAACCTGTGAAATCATCAATAAAAACATCATTAAAGATTGGCTAGGTCGTGAATACCGGGAATAAACTGGACTTCTTCAAGTTAGTAAAAACGAAAAGACAGGTCACCTTTGTCAGGATGCCACGTTCCAAGAAGAGCCGTCTCCAAGTCGTTACCTTGTATTTTTCCAAAATTGTACACATCCGTCATTGTGTAGTTGTCACCTGAAAAACATTTGGAAACAAGTAAATCGGTTAAACATAAAAATCTATTTTTGTATATCCACTGGAATTAAAATTATTAAAATCTATTTTGTTAGTTTTGTTTAGTCTAAATTGTTGAAACTTTAACTAAGCGACTATTTTGGTCTACATGATTGATATACAAAAACTCATCTACATGATTTTATTACACAGACCTTTTGTGTTCTAATGTGCCACACACAAACTTATTTATTTATATATTGAATATCTTATTTCCTAGAATAGGAATTAATGGACTGGGTGGATGCACGGAGTGAGCTTAAGAGTTTAAACAAAAGCTAATCTTGCAAACAACTATAAATATATTTTTTTAAGATATTGACCGTTTCTGGAGACCACAGCAATATCAGCGTCCACACTCAAGTTTAGCCATTTAAAGTTATCATCAATGTAATCCGTGCAATTTTCTGCATCATCAATATCAGTCAGAACAAGCCAGGGGTGCATCGCATCAAACAGCTTGTTCTGCGAAGCCTGAAAACGACAACAGTCACAGTACTATGGTAATGTAGTAGATACAACCGGACGACCATGATAATAATGTTTACATCGACAACGTACATTTGTCGTAACAGCAAGAGTGGTATTTGTGGTTCAAGTGTTACCACTGACTTGTGCATACGCTGTCGTTATCTATTGTGTATCTATCTCATCGAGTATTTCGGGACATCGCTAAGCGGTTGGTCGACTCTCTACGGGACCAGAGGGCTGGCCTATTCTTAGCCCAAAGAATCAGCATTGCAGCATTGCTTTTGGGCACTTTTCCGATTGACAGCGATGCGTACGAATTTTTTGATGCCCAATGAGCTCTTCTCCCTTTTTATTTTTTATTGTATACTTGTACATAATATATATATATATATATATGTGTTATCTTGTACCTACATATAAATAAAAGATCCTTGTGTACTAATGTGTATTGTGTGTGTGGCAATAGGTAGGTTCTTCACTACGTCAAACACATATAAAAAAATAAACGCAATGATTTTATAGTTGAGGGTTTATCTATTTACGAGCCACGGGTAGTCGGGTATCTATCAAAGCTTCACTGGAGGGAATTGGAACAAGGGGAACTCCCCTAAATTTTTTCAAAGATTATTTATCCAACAGGACACAGAGAGCAGATACTAGTGAGGATGCTGACGTACTGTATGGCGTACCACAGGGGAGTGTGTTGGGCCCTACATTATTTCTCACGTATATAAATGACCTCTGTAACCTAATTGTAATAAACGCAAATGTGTTTTCGTATGCTGATGATACTGCTGTGGTTGTTTCTGGAAACAGTTGGTCAGATGTAAAACTAAGTGCTGAAACGAGTATGGTCCAAATTGCCAATTGGCTCAGAGATAATTTACTGTCACTAAACAGAACAAAAACGAACTATATATGTTTCTCAATCTCTAACCATTCGTAACATTAAGGTACACTCATGTAATACAACCTCAGAAAAAATAGCAAGTGCCCTATAATTGACAAAGTTTCGCAGACTAAATACTTAGGCGTCATAATTAATCAAAAATTATATTGGTATTCCCATCTTGAACACGTTACTGCGATAGTTAGGAAATTAGGCTGGATTTTCAAATCTCACTCAGACATATACTTCCAAAAAATACAAAAGGAAACCGCGGATCTCCTAGAAATCTCCTAAATAAAATCTAATATATCACTTGCGCAATCTGTTACAGTTTACTGCATACCTATATGGGGAGGCGCGGCTAAAACAAAATTTATCAATCTAGAACGGGGACAGCGATCCTTAATAAAAACAATGTATTTTAAAAAGTTGAGATATTTTACTGAAAAGCTATATGAAATTAGTGGTCCACTTTCAGTTAGGAAATTGTATATCATATCCACTGTCCTAAAAAAACATAAAACTCTTTCATATGATCCTAATGTTATGTTGAAAAGGCGAAAAGATTTGATTGCAAAAATACCACCGACTAAAACGAATTTTGCGGCCATACAATATCAACATCGATCTGCTCAACTGTATAATAGGGTGAACAAACATATGTACATATATCCCAACCATCTACATGAATGTAAACAAAAATTAACAGACGGGATAAAGCCATTTACATACACTTATACTGAGTCACTCCTTCGACACATGAACTAACATACACACTTCCCCACCCCCTCCCCACACACACCACACACAACCACACCACTCACGAGTGTCAGTCACTTTCATATCTTACCACATCACTCACATCACATCACACCACACTACTCTCACACATACACCCCCACATCCCTCCTACGTCATATGCGAACACATATACTATAAATATCTTTTGTAAAAGTCATAAGTAGTTTTTTTCTATCACCTTTAGTCTACCTAAGAAATAGCGGCGTTTTCTAACACAGGCATTATAATATGCTTGAAAGGAGGCGCCATTCACCAATAAAATGTAAACAACTATGGTCAAGAAATACTCGTAAACATTTTTGTATTTGTATTCACAAAGTTTTTGTCCCTGCAAACCTTTGTGTGTATTGCGGAGTGCACTCAAGCGTACCATAAGCCTAGAATAATGTTACCTGGTGCAGCAGCGGTCGCGTATAGTGGCAGTGCCCGTCGAGCAGCACTCCCACCACCACGGTGTGCTGGTCGGCCACCCGCACCACATCCACCGCATCGGGATCCACGTCTTTGTCAATACGCCGCACCGACACGCGGACGTTCTCTTCTGCCAGTTTGTGCGCGAGGATGGTGTTGTCTGGCGGTTTAGGTAACAGTTTAGTAAGTACCTATAGAAATAGTGATGGTTGTTTACCACCGGGTTGGTTTGGACTTGAATGACAGGCTTCACCTTGTTGAAAATATTCTGCCCACAAATGTACTGCTGTGATCGAGCTGTTATGTTTGAACAGTTTTGTATGATCACAATGTTTGAGATGAAATAAATATTTAATTTTTTATTCGGTTTTTGGCTGTACCTATACTTAATGGATTTAAGAGAACTTAAAAAAAAGGTAAAAAAGTGATCAATAATTTCATAAGTAAGTACAGGCAAATTATAGAATCAAGCTTATTGATAAAACCTTTCCATACCATTAAATACCTATGTCCCCTTGATGTTTACATATAAGAGACCTAAACTTCTAACAGGATTTGCCAAATTGTAAAAGATAATTCTATTTGATCGGGTAAAGGTCTATTAAAAGTACTTACAATATTGTCTTTCACATGTAAAATAGCAGACATATCTCAAATCTTTATACAGGACATAGTCAGTTACAAAATGCGCTACATCCAGGTTGAAGCCAAGTACATTTACACATAGACTGAACAATATGCCTAGCAAAATCATTTTGCAAGTCTTGACTGTTGCAGTCGCGAATCTGATATGAACAATTTCTGTTCGACAGGATCACGTTGCTCTAATAGCTGACGGTTTAGCTGTCCATCAACGTCAGCCACGTTTGATGTATATCAGAGGGTAGGTTCATATTATTAGTCGTTTCTGATTTGAAGTAGGTATCTAGTCATAAAGGGCAGGTCAAGAGTAAGTTTAGAATATTGTTGTAGAACAAAACCAAAATAGTTTGGGCTTGCAAGGCAGAGTATCGGCAGTCATCGTTTAGGTTCACGTAGAAGGCCTACCTTCTTCGACAATGTACTGCTAGCAACCATCAAACCCAAGTTCGACGGTTGTCAGCAGTACATTGTCGGTAAGTTGTGCTAATGTAACAAACAAGTTCGTGGTAAAAGTTTTTCGGCAGTACCAACGTGGATGGATAGGCACGTGAAGTATTGACTGACAGAATGAAAAGGCAAAAACGTATAATTTTGAATGGAGCACAAAGAAAGCCACGTGAAACATCAAAACCGAAAGTTTCAGAATAACCAATGTAAATAAAAGCTCTCGTATTCTGCTGACGCTACGAGATCGTGGCTTTACAATCATGACCTATATCATCGCAGAACAAAAGTCTGCTATGTAGTTGTGTGTGGTTGTCTATTTTTTTTACATTTTACTGTAGTTAGCAAAAAAAAAAAATGTCACCGTCTAAAACACACTACACAAAATTTGCTAAATTCTTCGTACGCTTGTGAAAAGACTCATTTACCTCTGAGACATTTATTTGTCCCTCGCTCACTCAGTTCTGAGAACATAGTATTGTGAGTTCTTATCTCTAAATTATTAGTACGATCTGACCTCCGCATGTAGGTAGACGAGTGTTGCGAGTAATAGAACCAAATCCGGGATCTGCGCGGAGACAAGGACCGGTTGATATGAAGGTACAGTTATTTATGATGATGATTTCTCCTTTGTTTTGACGTGAAGGTTAATTTAGTTTTCCTATGGTTGCAAATTATATATAACTAATGTTTAAATATGTTTCAACTGGTAAAAAGATTATTGTTAACTTCTTAACATTTGTGAAACTCCTCTGACGTTAATCAATCCTAGCTGAACTTTAATTAGCTGAACATAGATTTTTTCTTAATTTTTTAATATTACAGTAACAGTTTCCTTCACTTTGGTCCCATGAGCCCCACAAAATTAACCTTAAAATAAATATCCTGTGAAAACCATGAGACCGGCCAGCACTAAATAGGTGTACATTGTGCAAACGGCCGTACCCCTGATGTTATTATAGAATTCAGTTTGCGGAACTGTTGCGATTATACAAATTGCCTCAATTACGGCATCGTATGAATATTTAACCCTTTGACCTTTTAAGCCTCGCCAGGTAATGGGATGTTTGGTGCTTTAATCTTTTTATATGTTTATTGATAGCCGAATAAAATAATTATATAGCACCTTTTGGTAACGGAGAAACGGGGATTTACTTTGTGGTTTCTGAATTTGGGTATGTTTTATGTTAACTATCTCAAAACTCACTTTATCTGTCTTTCTAACCCATTGTAGTGTGAGTTAGGCCGTTATAGTGTGAGTTAGGCCGTTGCAGTGTGAGTTAGGCCGTTGTTACTGCACATGACGTCTTCAGCCGTCGTACTATTAGATATTTTATGTTGAAATATTTCAAGCGAATATAGAAACAAGGCGTAAACGATACTTAGCTGTAACTACAATGCGACATCTTCTACACTTTAGTAGCAAACTCAAGAGGAAGCGCTCCTCGTTCGTGAATAATTTACTAAAAGTTAAAATTGTATCCATTTTTGTTGGAGTGAGCCTCTAAGAGTGTCTTGTGGCTTACTTAGGCCATTACCAGCGAATTATTGAAAGAAATTTTTCCCCCCGGGACAAGACGTGCTAGTACGGGAAAACCGATCTTAACGTAGACAAGCATAACATAAATAATGGTGATTTTCCCTTGACAATAAGATTTCACTTTGGAGAAAAATTATCCAACATTTTTAGGGTTTCAGCCGTAATAATGTACCCCGTGTTGCTCTATTAGCTACTAATTAGGAGCGAACGTATCTTTTGAGTCGAAACGCGGTCCAAAATTCGTATTCGATAATTTATTGGTGATTCAGATTAACAACGAACAAACATGTAAGACGAGCGCTAGTTAAAGAGTGATGCAGACTTATGAGTCCCAGTAAACACGACACATTGTTACTGAACATGTTCACGAATATCGAGTACACTATTTGTAGCTTTAAACGACAAAGACTTTGGAATTGTACTATTATTTATTTCAAATGCTTCAGGATATGGTCAGTTGAATTTCTTTTTTAGATAGATTATTACTATAAGGCATCTTTAAGTGCGGCAGGTATAAACCTCATATTTATAACAGTTTCCGCGCAAGTGTTTCCGCGATTTCAAATCCTTCGTCTCCAAACACAAACACCGTATTTCTAGCGTGATCTATTAACAAAGTTGTGTTAGTTCGACGGCGTACAAAAAGACCAATAAACGCTACACTCGGTGTTTACGCCGGTCGCGCCGGTGCGCCGATGTCGCCGGTAGCCGTAACCCTATTGCTAAACTGGCCACTCTCACACCGCCGCGACGTGCCACCGCAATACTGAGCACGATATTAGAACTGTGTTGCTGTGAATGGTTGCTTTTCACAGTGCGATATAGTTAAAGAACTTTTTAAATAATTTTATTCTATATTTTTTTACCAACTAAGGAATGAATCATTTATTTTTTTATTTGAGATAGGTTTGCTCTTTACTCTAGTCTAGGTCAGAGATGACAGAGACAAAGTCGACGATGGAGCGAGCTTACCCAGAAGAAGCCTCTTCACTTTCACTTTGAAGAGATCGGGGTTGTATGCGTTCGGAAACACAGACGCAGGCAGAGAGTTCCACTCCTTTGCTGTGCGCATCACATAAGACATTTGGAAACGCTTAGTGCGAATTGGTGAGATAGCAACTAGGTAGGGATGGTAACCTGCAGTGCGCCTAGATGTCCGATAGTAGAAGGGGGCCGGCGGAATGAGGTCGTGGAGTTCTCGAGCACACTCACCGAAGTACAATCTGTAAAAGACCGACAAGCAGGCAACCTTGCGGCGATGAGCCAAGCTGTGAAGCTTCCACCAGTCTTACGTTGTTTCTTTAATTTAAAACATTGCTTCAGTAGAGTATATGTGTAGATATGAGGTAAGTAGGTGATTAATACAAAAAAAAGGAGATTGAAAAATCAAAAAACCCGACTGCGTAAAAAATTAATTTTAAATAAAAATAAGTAGTTATAAAAAAAACTAAAGAACACCCTTTTACCACGTACTAAATATTATAAAATAATTAAATTTACTCGTAGTTAAGGTATAAGTACTATGCAGCTTGTCACTTCTTTCACATCCAATGATTAATTCAAAAACCGTGGAGCGCTTTGTTTAAATTAATTAAAAGTACGCACAACTAAAAAGCTCTCCACGCTTTTTGAATTAATTATTGGATATAAAAGAAGTGACAAGCTGCATACGTACTGATGTTGGTAGGATCTTAACTATGAGTTAATTTAATTATTTTATAATTTTTAGTGCGTGATAAAAGCGATGTTTAGTATTTTTTTTAAACTACACATTTTTATTTTTTAGTCTAGTATATTCTTCATTTAGTTAATAAGTCTAAAATCAACGAAGTTATGACTTGACCAGTTTAATAGTAGCCACTATAGAGTTCCGCTACCCACCTCCTGGCTCCATCATCCAGACCCTCAACATCAAGTGCAATTTATTGGACACAACAGTCATATCGTTTATTTCAAATATTATGTAAAAGTATACAATAAAAAATAAAAAAGGGGAAGAGCTCATTGGGCATCAAAAATTCGTCCGCATCGCTGTCAATGGGAAAAGTGCCCAAAAGGCTGGCTGCATTGCAACGCTGAATGGCAATGCTGATTCTTTGGGCTAAAAATAGGCCAGCCTTCTGGTCCTGTATAGAGTCGACCAACCGATTGGCAATGTTCTGAAATTCTCGTTGAGCACTCGGACCCCACGGCCCTAGTGTTTCAACTCCAAACGGCTCAAACAAATAGCTCCCAATGAGGTTGTTATATTTGCGCCGTTTGAGGTTTTCTGCACCTGCAGCAGCCGCCCCAGCACAGCCCGCCGTGCTTGGAAGATAGGATGGCGCGAGGGTGTTGACACAAGTTGCATCTCACACCAAAGGCCCACCCAACTTCCAAGGCATTATGGTCATTCCGTCTGGCCTCTTCCCATCGTTGCGTGCCATTGGGTTCTAAAACAGCTGGCACCCTGGTGACAAGAGTCTGACGGATGATGTCGTTAATGCTGGCGTGCCGTGCCATACGACCAGCGCTCTTGCTGCAGGATAGGCCATGGTATCCGAGGCAGTCAACTCCTTCACCGCATTGACACCGATGTAGAGCTCCGCAAGGAGCGCCCAGACGCAAACATGTAGCGAGCCGGAATGTGGTGTCACCCAGCGTAGTACCCATATTGGATGACTACCAATGTATTGGACTTGTCAAAACGAATCATGTGAGCCCAAACTAAAGGGGTTTACTAGTAGCCATAGAAGAGTTCCACTATTCACCTCCTGGCTCCATCATCAGATCAGCTCTAAGATACCAAATTATAGTATTGTCTTCTGAACTACACATACAAAGTTTCATTTCGATACGACAATTATAAGTAGGTTAAAATTGACTTCCAAGATTTTTTTACATTGTTAATTAACATATGAAGCTAATAAAAGCGTGTTATAAAAGATAGAAACAAGATGACCTATTTTCTCTTCAAACAATCTCATGCAGTCGGAGGTATCTTCTTAAATTTAACAATAAATACCTATTGCCTCCGACTGCATGAGACTGTTTGCAGACAAAATAAGTCATATTGTTTCTATCTTTTTTAAAGTTCACTTTTACGCAGTCGGGTTTTTTAATTTTTTTAAATTTACTTTTTCTATTTCACACTTCTAGTAAAGATTATTATTTTCTCACTGTATTATGTAACGCTTTATGAAAAGGTCGCTAAAATTTCTTTCAAAGCAGTAATATGTTAGGGCATGCAAATTAGTTTAACATTAATAATACCTACTTAGGTAGATACTTATTCAATTTTAGTAAAAATTTGCAACTATGTAGACACTTACTAGTATTATATAAATTACAAAACAACCATAACAACAATTTTTATTTACCTATAAAACGAGTATTTACCTTAACATATGTTTTTTTCTCTATAATGCAGAAATTCTTGTAATGTATAAAAACAATTTTCTACTAACCAATTGCGCAGTTTAAATCTAAAATATGTGAATGGTAGTTATCTTTTAAATTTTGGTATTTTTTTAATAATAGTAATGCACATATGATAGACATTCTTTTTAATTAATGTTGTATTACAAAATGGATTTATAATTTTTGTTGCATCTCTTGGTCTTTGTTTGGTGTAACCTTTGAATCTAAAACACATACTACATATGCTTCCTTACAAAAACCAATACCTCAAACAAATACATAAAAGTCAAAGTCAATAATTTCAGTTTTATGAAAGTGGACCGACACCGCATATAGCTCTTACACATTTTTTTTGTATTATAAATGTCTTATCATTATCTGCCGAATTGCCCCATATTATAAGTCCGTATCTTAATAATGATTCAACGTATCCACTATAAGCTATGCGGGCTGTTTTTTCATCTGACACAATGGGAAAGGCAACTGTCAAAATGGCGCTGTCGTAGCTAGTTCCCAACATATGCTAGTAATACAAGGCGTGCGGTGGTTTTATCTTATTTTTGCGAAAATGATGCGTTGTTGTGTTACTAAATACTCCGAAATTGGAGTCCACCATTTCCCAAGAGACCCTAAAATTATAAGATGGTGGCTTAAAGCTATTCGTAGAGATGTTTTATAAATTAAACAGAGTAGAAACATTTTGAAGAAAGTGACTTTGAGGATATATTTATGGTTATAAATTCTGATACTTTCCATATCATTTACTTGATTTAAAATATTAAAATCACCAAAAATAACGAAATAGCGAAATAAAGGTCATGACTGAACGAAATGTCAAACTTATTGTAGGCTGTGGGGACCTAGCTATGATCACGCCATCTACAATTAGCTTTGCCCGACCTTCCCCATTCGAAGTTTCCGTAATGCGTACACAAATCGATTTAGTTTATTACATACGTTGTTAATGTGTTGTTTCTAATTACTAAATTCAAGTACGAAATCCACGCGGACGAATTCGCGCGGCATGTGCTAGTTTGTATATATTTTTGTAATCACCTTTCATTTGGATACCCCACTCGAACAAACATTTTAGCACCAAAACTGTTATTTTATTTTTTTATAATTTGATTATACCCAGTGACACTTGCGCAATGAAGACGAATCTAACGAAATATCATTCACCAAAATCGTTTAAGTCATTTATTAGTTACGAGGGAACATGAACGGACATACAGGTCAAACACATGACCCCCTTTTATTGGCATCGCCGCAGTCGGATAAAACATACTTAATTGATAGAAAGTATCACCCTTGGGCTGATCCAAATGTTTTTCTAATTCTGGTGATTGTGCAGTAGCTATTTAAATATATGAATATATGAACCTGCGAAGTTTTGTCTTAGAACTGCTATTACCAAAACGAAACTAATAGTGGAGTATTAATTTCTAAGACGTTTTTAGATTAAGAAAATATCGAGTTAATTAAATTTAGACAAAGGGCTGTGGAGCGAGGGTTTACAATTTGAATATTAAAATTCATGAAACAATTTATAACACTTAGATATTAAAACAGTTGAAACACATTAAGAGGTTGTATGAACGCAATAAGAGGTACTTGCTGGTTTTTAATTAATATAAGTTTATTTTACTTAAGATTTCAGCAAATAGTTAAATAGAAGCTTACTTGGTAACAGTAATAAGCGTATTTTAGGTGTAACTAAATATACACCACATCTATATCTTAGTTTAAGTACCTAGAATTTTAGTCTAGACTTTACCTGATACTTGACTTTAGATTAATTATAATGAGTTTGTTACTTTGGGAATATTATATATTATTGGAGATCCTTACTTGGTAAATGATACTATATATTTATTTATACAGTATGGTATACAAAAGATGTTTTGGTAGGTATGGTATTTTAATGGTGTATTGGTTGATTTTATTATACACTTTTTAGCTTAAGAGAGACACATCTTATCATTGGCTAATAGGCTTTCTACCTATTTGACGTAGACCGTTTGTGTCCTCGCTACGTCATTCAAATATTCTGCAAAACATTTCACCACTTCGTCATTCGGTGTGACGCACATCCAACGTAACAGGCGAAAGAAAAATGCTGGTTGCGCGCGCGCTCGTAGCAAGGAGACAATATAAATGCTAATTCGTGGCGCGGGCAACCGCGGTACGGAGCAAGAGGAGGGGGAGGGGGGAGGGGGGAAGGACCTAGATAAACTAACGAGGCTTTTTAATGACTCTGTGTAAGATTAAAAGGATTACGTCTAGACTAATATTCAAAACATGCGTGGATACTTTGTCAAGATTATTTATCTGGTGTCGGCTTCTAAAAATTCTAAGAACAAGTCTTAACTTTCTCAAAAATAGGTTAATTCAACAAGCTGTTTACTGAACGTGGTTTCTTAGGATTTGTGTAGTAACGCTCGAATGTACATATACCACTAATTCTTTGAATTTGAAGTATTTTCTAGATGAGCGGTTTCTGAGCAGAACGCGCTCATCTAGAAAATATTAGAGTTTGTTGGGAGTTTAGCAACTAGTTTAGTAATAATAGAAACTTTCTGTGATAACCAATACATTACTTAACGTTACCTAACGCCTGCCCCGCACAGTGAGAACTTCTCCGGCAACTGTATTAGATAGTTGGAGGTCAAGTAAACGGGCCCCGTGCTGAGCAGGAGGCATTTTCTATTTTAGTAAACTATAGAAAACTAGTTTTTGCCCGTGGCTTCGCCCGCGTGGATGTCGGAAAATATCCCACGGAAACGTACTACCGGGATTAAAAGTACCATAATTATGTTCCGTAATACTCTATTGGTTTACACAGCGAACGCCAGAAAACTCCCAGTCGGCATGATTTTTTCCGACATCTTCAACAATCATCATATTTCAGCCAATTTATAAAAAAGCTTAATGATTTATACATTTAAACCTTCCACATGAATCACTCCGTTCATTGGTGAAAACCTGATGAAAATCCGTTCGGTAGTTTTTGAGTTTATCGCGTTCAGACAGACGCGGCGGGAGGACTTTGTTTAGTAAATTATGCCAGTCATGCTCTAATAACAAATAAGAAATAACTTTTGATCGAGTGGGCCGATTTTCATACAAACTTATTTATAAAAAAACAACGATTTAAAAAAAAAACACTACGAAGTGAAAAATAACTTTAATTTCGGAAGTCGATGTCTTTGGGTCAAGTACACGCAAAGCGCCTACAGTGCTCTCAGAGTTCAGTACAATAACATTGTCAGGGCACTGTTGCGCCTCCCTCGTTTTAGTAGTACTCCAGGCATGTTTGCTGATGCGCATGTAGACGATTTCTACGCAATTATGCGAAAGAAAACGGCGTCAGTCATGAAAGCTGTGCGGGGGAGTAGCAACGGTATCCTGAAAATGATAGCGGATAGGTTAGACGCGTCGGTGTTCAACCGGTTCATCAGGCTGCATGTGAGAGCTGCGGCTTGATGTATTAACATACATGTAATACCTACTTAGTTATATTTATCAACCTACTAACATAGTTTTTAAGTATTTTTTGTTTTTGTTACTAACACTGGATCATTGTTGACTGGCCTGTTGGTCTAGTGGTTAGTGACCCTGACTACTAGGCCGGAGGTCGTGGGTTCGATTCCCACCCAGGACAAATGTTTGTGTGATGAGCACGATCATTTGTTTCTGTGTCTGGGTGTTATTATCTATAATATGTATGTATTTAGAAATATATAAGTATGTTTATCAGTTGTCTAGTACTCATATCACAAGCTCTGCTTAGTTTGAGACTAGATGGCGTTGTGTGAAAGTTGTGGAATATTATTATTATTATTATATATATTTCTCGGGACCCTAGGGTCCCGGACCTTTGAAAGGCATATGAGGGGCCGAAGCCAACTCGCAGAGGCCCGTTAGACGCTTTCAATGGAAATGAGGCACCAACCGACGATTATCCTTGTGCGTACTATGCAAGTGCACCCAAGGACAACTCCCGGTTGGTGTAGGACTATTGCAGGATATGGAGAAAAAAAAATATTGGGCTATGGGTTTGGATGGCTAAAGTGGACTGGTTATCTAAAACTATGGAAGGACTATGGCCCCTGCCTGACCAATGTTTGATAAATACAATACACGGATAAAATGGCAGGGGGTGACTTGCACACTCAACAATGGGCCCCCGGAAACGGTCGCTAGCACATAGTGTCGTAGCGACAAGGGGGCAACATGTCTTGAGGTGCTTAAGAGGAGTGGAGAGGTATTCCACGGCTATCAGGACAATCCCGGAAGTACGGTCAAGATCCCTACCAGCATCTTACTGGACTACTTCCTTCCTCCGAGCACGTTTGCTCTTGCGAATCTCTACTCAAGCCAGCCAATAAAGGCAAGAATGAGGTGGGAGGTCAGTTCTCATCAGTGTTCACTCCAGCCGGCCAATAAAGGCAAGCCAGAGATGAGGAACATGACTTCTCCCGGGAGATAGGGTACGTGGGGTCGCTACTGCCCAGCAGCTCGCCACATGCTGCCCTGCGGGTTTCTGTATCTCTCTTGGTCTGGCTCCTCATCCTAGACCTGTTCCGGCAAAGAAACCTCCACCGGCACAGACCTAGAGTTCGGAGCGCGCAAGCCGCACCACGACGTCAACGTAGAGATACGGCGATGGGGTTATTATTATTATTGTTGTCTGATATTAAACAATTTTATTATTTATTTATTTTTATTGTTTTTTATTGCGGAGTTCCGGTGCCTACATTCCGACTTCATCATCAGACCAGTTCGATGGTACCATTTTCATCAGCACTATTTATTTAAATTGGCTTCGTCATTGTCGCTTAACTATCTTAATCGAGATATCTTATCGCCATCCGTGAAATACTTATCATTGAGGAGTTCCCGTTGCCATCTGTGGTCTTCTCCATCAATTCCACTTCACCAAATGATACTTTCTGAATGCAAATGCTTGACTTGTTGTTGAAAATATCAAAATCACTATGTGTTTGCCTATAATATTTGAGGTGTTCCCTCAATTCCTCATGGATCCTGTCATCAGAACTGGACTTTGATAAAAAATGGGACCAATCTGGAAGTATGTCCTTTCAAATAAAGGTTATAAATGACGGAGTACTGAGGTAACAAACATTATAAAAAATAATAATATACAACCGAATTGAGAACGTCCTCCTTTTTTAAAAGTCGGTTTAAAAATAATGACTAAAATGTTACCTCAAGAAGTCAAGATACGAACTATGACTACATTTACAATCCCTTAAATCTCTTAAAAAGAGGTACATAAAACTTTTAATATTATTTGTGATTTTTAAAATCAACCCCTATTTTACCCCCCTTTTTTTTTGTATGGGAAATCATCAAATGACTTCTCCCGCTCTGGGCGGAGCGGGAGGGCGTGTCAGACTTTTACTGACTAAAACCCACTCGTGTTCCTTCTGTTGCCTGTGCCAGGGCCACAACTCTTTCGAACATCCCGCAACCCCGGCTAGTATCAGTCCTAGCGGACCCCTTCAATGATTTTTACCCCCCTAGGTAATGATTTTTAAAAAACGCTGAACCATATAATTCTTTATTTCCTACCAAAAGCATAAATTTGAATTTTCATATCCTTAACTTAAGAAATGCTGGGTTTCCCGTACAAACTTTCATCCCCTATATCCTGTAGGATTATTTTTGAGACATAAAGTAGCCTATGTCCTTCCCCAGAATGCCACCTATCTCATTGCCAAATTTTATCAAAATCCGTTTAGTGGTTTAGGCGTGAAAAGGTAACATACAGACAGACAGACAGAGTTACTTTCGAATTTATAACATAAGCATGGAAGCATGGAAGCATGGATTACTATGGAAGTATGGATATACTATAGGTCCACCTCTGCCTAACCCTTCGGGGAAACAAGGCGTGATGTTATGTGATGTTTATGTGTTATGGATATAACACATAAATATTAGGTTGGGGAAAAAGTCTTTTCGCATTATAGTATGTATGAACTTGTAATAAAATCTCTTTGGCTATACTATTTGTATCTGGCTGGTTTTGGTATCATTGAAAGTTTAAAGAACATAATTCCAAATTCAAATTAGGAAAATGTGTGATTTTCATTTGTTTTTCGTACTGTCAAGATGAGTGAATCTAATGAAGAAATTCGATACATTTTAAAATTTTACTACAAAAAAGGTAAAAATGCAACGCAAGCCGCGAAAAAAATTTGCGATGTTTATGGACCTGGTGCAGTGTCTGTGAGAGTAGCACAAACTTGGTTTAAGCGTTTTCAATCCGGAAATTTTGATGTAAAAGATGCACGTCGCTCTGGTCGACCTATTACGGATAAAATGGATGCCATTTTTGAAAAAGTAGAGCAAGATATATAGTCTAGCAAGAGATATCAGTAGTTACGACGTAGATGAAGAACTGGGAATTGACCATAAAACAGTTTTGGCGCATTTGAAAAAAGCTGGGTACACAAAAAAGCTCGATATTTGGGTACCTCACGAGCTCACTGAATGAAACCTAATGAACCGTGTACTCATTTGTGATTCTTTATTACGACGTAATGAAACCGAACCATTTTTAAAGAAGCTGATAACTGGTGATGAAAAGTGGATCACGTACGACAAGAACGTGCGAAAAAGGTCGTGGTCAAAGGCCGTTCAGGCTTCACAGACTGTGGCGAAACCCGGGTTAACTCGCAACAAGGTGATGCTGTGTGTGTGGTGGAATTGGAAGGGCATTATTCATTATGAGCTGTTACCACCAGGCAGGACCATCGATTTTGAACTCTACTGCGAACAACTGATGAGATTAAAGCAAGAAGTTGAGAGAAAGCGGCCGGAATTAATCAACAGAAGGGGTGTGGTTTTTCATCATGATAACGCTAGACCTCACACATCTTTAGCCACTCAGCAAAAATTAAGAGAGTTTGGCTGGGAGGTGTTAATGCATCCGTCGTATAGTCCTGACCTTGCACCTTCAGATTTCCACCTGTTTCGGTCTCTTCAGAATTCTTTAGGCAGTGTCAGGTTAACATCACGAGAGGACTGCCAAAACCACTTGTCGCGGTATTTTGATCAGAAGTCCCAAAATTTCTATAGCAATGGGATCATGTCCCTACCTACAAGATGGCAAAAAGTTATCGAACAAAATGGTACCTACATACTTTAGTTAAATGTGAATAAACTATATTAAATAATGTTTTGAATTTTCTTAAAAAATGCGAAGAAACTTTTTCCCCTACCTATTATAACAACCCTTAGGTTATTAGTTATCTTATTTTCATCGATTCATAAGGTCGCGGCCCCGTTACAAAATACATACAGTTTTGTGTAAAGCATTAACTTAATTTAAGATAATAAAAAAAATATTATAATGATACCCACTAAGTTAAAACTGTATTAGAACTGATTTAGTTAACTTTCCAACTTTCACTCGTTTTCATTACGGTCGGGGCAAAATAAGAGTTTCAGAAAGTGTTTAAGTAGAGCCTTGAAGTTCTGACAAGTGCTTCATTTATTCTGGTTAATAATAATTTGTCGGTGCGTTATAAAACTCGCTTTATTATACATTATTATCTATCTCAGCTGTGTAGTGTGACTTAATGAGAAAATATAGAAGAAACAGGTACACGAATGTAAGCCTTGTCCTGTGACAATCGTAGAGAGGATCCGGCAATTGGGACTCGAGGTGGCCTTGCACAAGTCCGAGGCCATGTGTTTTCATGGTCCTCGGAACGCGCCACCATCAGGTTCCCAAATAACGGTAGGAGGGATTCTCATCGGTGTCGAGTCGACGATGAAGTACCTGGGACTCGTCCTCGACAGCCGGTGGAATTTCGTGGAGCATTTCCGATGTTTGGCTCCCAGACTGGAGCGGGCCGGGGCTGCCTTGGAGCGGCTACTGCCCAATCTGGGGGGTCCAAACGCCTCCTGCCGGAGGCTCTACGCGGGGGTCGTGCGGTCCATGGCCCTTTACGGAGCTCCGGTGTGGGCGCGTTCCGTGAGGCGGCGACCGGTCCGTCGGTTGAACGCGTCCCAGAGGGTCATGGCCATCCGGTTGGCCCGGGGATACCGCACGGTCTCCGGGGAGGCGGCGAACCTCCTTGCCGGATTACCGCCATGGGATCTGGAGGCAAAAGTCCTCCCGCACATGTGGGAGTGGCGCGAGGAGGCAGGACGCCGGGGCGTAACTCCGTTGCCGCGAGAAATTGCGGCACGGCGGACGGAGCTCCGGCAGGATCTCATGGCGGCATGGAGAGTGCGATTGTTGCAACCCAGCGCTGGGCACGCCACAATTGCGGCGATAAGTCCCCTCTTTGAGGAGTGGCTGGAGAGGCGCCACGGCGTCCTCACCTTCCGCCTGACGCAGGTCCTCACCGGACACGGGTGCTTCGGGAGGTACCTGTTCCGGATAAGGCGAGAGGAAACGCCCGGGTGTCACCACTGTGTGGATCGCCCGGAGGACACGGTGGAGCATACGGTGGAGGTCTGCCCGGCTTGGGCGGAGCACCGCCGTGTCCTCGCGAAAGCGATCGGCGGCGGCGATCTCTCGCGTCCGGCCCTGGTCCAGGCCATGGTACGGAGCGAGAGTACATGGGCAGCCATTACCTCCTTTTGCGAAGCAGTAATGCTCGTGAAGGAGGAGGCGGGACGCGTGAGGGAGAGGCAAGCTTTGCGCCCTCACGCCCCTAGTCGCCGCAGGAGACGCCCTGGGCGTCGGGAATTGGCAGCCGATTCCCGGCCACCGTAGGCGCGGGCTTGCGGACGGCGAGCGATGGGTGGCTCACCGACCGGTAAGGACCAAGCCCGAGTCGACGGCGCGTCGTGTTCCACGCGCGCCTCAAAGAGATGTCAGCACTATTGACGGGGTCCGCTAGGGCCGATGCCAGCTAGGGTTGCGGGATGTTCGAAAGAGTTACCGTGGCCCCGGGACAGGCAACAGAAGGAACACGGGTGGGTTTTAGTCAGTAAAAGTCTGACACGCCCTCCCGCTCCGCCCAGAGCGGGAGAAGTCATTTGATGATTTCCCATCCACAAAAAAAAAAAAAAAGCCTTGTCCTGTTCTGTCATGGTAGCCTGCGTTTCGACGTATAGTAAGAACGCGTTTTCAAGTTCAAGTGTTACCACTGACGACGTGCTGTTGACTGTACTATTCTACGTCCTGGTTATCCTAACACACGCATGATTTCATTCATCAAACACATCGCTTCTGTTTGCTTTCAAACGGAACTCGAATGCGCCGCATTCCACTCAGGCGGCCCAACATCGCAGTCAAAGCGAAGTAATATATTGCATTCGAGTCCGTACCGTACGTACGCATTGTACACAGCTCAAGTAAATAGGGGATGCCGTATTAGGGGCACTCCGTAAATAGAGCCCTCTTTGATAAAAATGCTCCGGACGGACCCTGCCTTTCGCAGACGCTTCATCATGCAATGCATACAACATTCAAGATGTCTCGGATGGCGTAGAATCTTTAATGTTTCAAGTTTTAGGAGATTCCTTCGCCTACGCTTTTCTTCTTTGTGTTTGACATTCAGTTAAAAAACTTTTCAATCATCCGGTGACTTTTGCAGGATAATATATTGTGAAAGTAATGGTGAAAGCTATAAAAAATAGGAAGTTGTCATGAATGAGAAAGAAAATTATATACTCGTGTGGGGGATTAGTCTCCTTGCAAAATGTTTATTCTCACCTCCGAACTTTGCTAACTAGCCAATCTTTTAGCGCAGCATGACGATACTTTAAAAAAAATGATGAAGCATTATTCTGCAATAGCTTTAAAATTTGTAAAACCACTACGCACAAGAGCGAACAAACCATGATATATATAGATGACACAAGTAATACATTGGGCAGTGCTAACTGTAGTAAGTGTTGATAAACTGAATGCGAGCGTCGGGTTACCGCTCACACCGCACGCACCGCTCACACCGCACGCACCGCTCACACCGCTCATAGTGCGTCAGTGCAGCGAGCTGAAGGCAGCCGCCGCCGGGGATGCTGCGTTCACATGCCGGCTGGTTTAGTAGCTTGCAATTGTTACAAGTATCGTTCTATGCAAAGCCATACTATGGAAAGTATTTTGAATTTATTCAACGTAACTTTTCGAGCAGTGGTGGTTCAGCGGTAACGGCCCCAACTTACAAGTTGTTGTTGTTAGATCGTGGGTTTGAACCCAGGCAGGCGCTTTACTTTTTAACCGACTACAAAAAAAGGAGGAGGTTATCAATTCGGTTGTATGTTTTTTTTTTGTTTTTAATGTTTTTTACTTCAGTACTCCGTCATTTATAAACCTATTTGGAAAATTATTTTTTATTTGAAAGGACATAGTTCCAGATTGGTCCCTTTTTTATCAAAGTCCAGTTCTGATGACAGGATCTATGAGGAATTGAGGGAACACCTCAAATATTATAGGCAAACACATAGTGATTTTGATATTTTCAACAACAAGTCAAGCATTTGCATTCAGAAAGTATCATTTGGTGAAGTGGAACTGATGGAGAAGACCACAGATGGCCACGGGAACTCCTCAATGATAAGTATTTCACGGGTGGCGATAAGATATCTCGATTAAAATAGTAAAGCGACAATGACGAAGCCAATTTAAATAAATAGTGTAGGCACCGGAACTCCCTGATAAAACAATGTATCCTAGCCGTGTTTGGGCTTATTGGAATTGTCATGAGATGCACTCTGGCTATAAATTATTTTTAACCGACTTCGAAAAAGGAGGAGGTTCTCACTCAGTTCGTCGGAATCTTTTTTATTTTTTTTTATTTGAGATAGGTTTGCTCATGACTCTAGCTCAGGTCAGAGATGACAGAGTCAAAGTCGACGATGGAGTGAGCTAACCCAGAAGAAGCCTGTTCACTCTCACTTTGAAGAGATCGGGGTTGTATGCGTTCGGAAACACAGACGCAGGCAGAGAGTTCCACTCCTTTGCTGTGCGTTTCACAAAAGACATTTGGAAACGCTTAGTGCAAATTGGTGGGATAGCAACTAGGTAAGGATGGTAACTTGCAGTGCGTCTAGATGTCCGCTGATAGAAGGGGGCCGGCGGAATGAGGTCGTGGAGTTCTTGAGCACACTCCCCGAAGTATAATCTGTAGAAGACCGACAAGCAGGCAACCTTGCGGCGATGAGCCAAGCTGTGAAGCTTGGCATCCACCAGTCTTACGTCGCCAATGAACCTCTTAGCTCTGCGTTTCACCGAGTCAAGCGTGGCAAGTTGGTATTTGGCCGAGCCATCCCATTTTTTTTAAGTGTGTTCCCCGATTACTCGAAGACGGCTGGACCGATTTGAAAAATTCTTTTTGTTTGAAAGAGTATACTCTCCAGGTGGCCCCATAGTCATCAGGTTAGGATCTGATGATGGGATCCTGGAGAAATCGAGGGAACTCTGCAAATATTTTAGGCACACCTATAGCGATTTGGATATTTTTTATAGTAACTTGTGTATTTGCTCTCGTAAAGCACCAATTGGTGAAGTGGAATTGATGACAAAGACCACAGATGGTAAGATGGCCACCGGAACAACTCAATAATAAGTATTTCACGGGTTGCGATTCGATTACCTACTTTAAAATTATTGCTAAGCAATATAAGCTCGTCACAATTTATACGCTGAAGAGAAGCTGATGGTGAAGTACCAGGAGAACTCCTTTACAATTAACGTCCCTGCATCGGGAAAAGCAATGTTTTCTAAAAGGTGATGAACAGTTGTCATTTGGCTTTTGTAACTTAGATAAATTAAAAGCTGACCTACTAAAAAGTGAAAAATAAAAACTTTTTTCAAAAAAAAAAAAAATAACCGACCTCCAAAAAAAAATACATTACAAAGTGAAAAATAACTTTAATTTCGGAAGCCAATGGCATAAATCTAAAATACAGATCCAAAGACACTACATTTTTCTATCTGGAATTTCTCAGTAACAGCTCCGAGTCTGGATTTGTGCCCGGTAGATGGCAATAGGCTCGCCCGCTATTACAATGGGACTTAAACATAACTGGCGAAATGTGGGTGTACTTACTACAGGTACACCTCTGCCTAACCCTTCGGGGAAACAAGGCGTGATGTTATGTTATGTTATGTTTTCACTTTGTAGTGTTTTTTTTCGGAGGTCGGTTGTTTTTTTTTTTTTTTTTGTAAAAAAGTTTTTGTAAATCATTTCATCACCACTGCTCTCAAAACGGTGAAAAAAACGTGAGGAAACCGGCGTGTCCTAGAATCAAAAAATCGAGGACATGATATGTGACATCTACCAACTTGCACTGGGCCTGTGTTGTAGATTACAGGCCACTCCCTCTCAAAGAGAGGAGGCCTGTGTCCCAGCAGGGGGAACATTATAGGCTGATTATGCTTATGCAACGTAACTTGTGTTGCTATAAATCAAATTATTAATAATTAGGATCCCGTACGTCTGAATGAAAAACCGGAACCCTTACAGGACCACTCGTCTGTATGTCCGTCTGTCACGGCCATGTTGCTCCGAATCTAATAAGAATAAGAATCATTTATGTGCAGAAAATACAGGTTTTACCAGTTGTAAAAAAATGTTGCTTTAACGTTCAGTCCATATTTTGCCTGTTTAGGGCATGCACATCCTAATTTTACATTAATAACTAAGTAAGTACTTATTTTTATAAGATATACAGACCAGACAGACAGATGTTTAATAAGATATAATGGACCTATCACGTTGAAATTTGGTACACGTATGCATTTCTTTAACCCAAACACGGACGTGTACGTTACACGTCCGTGTTTGAGTCACAAAAATTCACTTTGACAGTCACAGTTACTTTTGAGAGGCAAATAAGAAAATTAAAACAAAAAATAAATCCAAATTGTCTCGTGTGACATATCCAGTGAAAGGGCTTACTGTGACGGTTTCAAACATATATCTTTTTTTATAATTTTAAAATAAATAGTTTTAAAGCTATTTAATAAAATAGATGAAAATTGGCCATTCTCCACCCTGTCTCCAAAACTAGTAAACCTAAAATTTTGAAAAAAAATACAGAAAATAGTTCTGTACTTATAGATTACAGAAAATAGTTCTGTACTTATAGATTACAGAAAATAGTTCTGTACTTATAGATTACAGAAAATAGTTCTGTACTTATAGATTACAGAAAATAGTTCTGTACTTATAGATTACAGAAAATAGTTCTGTACTTATAGATTACAGAAACACCTATAAGAAGTCTATGGTCTTAAAATAACTTGGTAAATATCTCAGTATTGTGCGTACAACCTTATATTTGCAGTTGGAATGTATGAGATAATATGCTTTTCAACTACGATGTTAAGTTTGTTCTTAGGATACATTCATCCTCACTACGGAACCCTTCATTGTGCGTGGTCACACGCACTTGGTCAGTTTTACATCTTCATTTTCACAAATTAACATCTTTAGTGACTCATTATTTCAATTGTGCTTAATTTATTTGAAGTTTTAAAATTGTATCAATAAAGGAAGATATACAGAATTTCTAGAATATTAGAGTGCACATACATTATTTCGTGGAACATAAACAAGGGAACTGCTATCAACTCTGAACTGCTCGACAAAATTTTCAAAACCGGTTCACATAAAAATATAGTTTACATTCAACTGTCCGTAAATTAAACTATGAACTCGGTGCGGTCCTCAGAGTTTTTGATAAGAAAAAAAATTTAAAATGTCAGCCAGCACACGGTTTAGTCCCTATCAAATTGTAAGCCTACCTTTTTACAGAGAAGCCTCTCTATAATTTTATATAATATATTGTTTGTATACTGATTGATTAATAAAATATATTGAAAGGGAATGCAACTCCCGTCTTAATCTTTCAAACTTCCTTTAAAACTTCGTACCTGTTACTAATCCCTAAAACCAATATCTTAAAATACAATAAATAGTTTAATGAACGTCATTTTTGTAATGTATATTTTCTATAAACATTGCGATTCTTTGTACCATCCCTACGTCTTCCTAGTAGAGTCTATTCCTGCTCTAAACATAGTATTACCGCCCCTTAGCAAGGTACACGGCCTAACTCATAAAATGATGAAACATTAATACGGCGGAGAGGCGAGCGCTCATTTTTCTCTTCCGCGGCAGCAAATGGTGCTTGTACTACTGCTACACACCGGTGACATCCACCAACAATCGTTGCATTACGGGGATCAACCCTCGAATTACTTGATGAAATGTTCATGGATTAGCTGTTAAACATGCTAGCAAAGAGAACATGGTGGAGTTTATCCGACAAAGTTTTGTTTATTCGCGTTAACACAGAAACAATAGTCTTGTCAGTAGTTATGTCGAATGATACGTCGATTCTTAAACGAAAAAAAGACAGATACTTAATAGTTCGAGAAACATAAAATAAAGTAGGCACTCGAAAAAATAAACCAGCGATAACGTGTGCAATACTCACAAACAAGTACAATAATATATTTACAAAATAACAGCAGATAACATAATTGCTTAACACAGTGAATAAAACCGAATTTTCGCGCCATCAATGTTAGAGACGACACTAAATCAAATAATCTTCAGCTGTCAGGGAGTGCTCACACGGAATCCCACGATAATACCCTCAATCTTTGAGAAAAATATTATTCGATAATTCGGTGCGAATGGAAGAAAAAGTGTGGTACAATAAACAGGCTGTATTCAAATGAGGCGCCCCCGAGGACGTCGCTGGGGGCGCCCGCTGGGGAGCGGGGCGGGGGCAGGGCGGGCGAAAACAATGATAATATTACAAACTTATTTAGATTGGGGCCACGAGGTGTGACTGCGAGCGGGTTATTTGTTTTAACTACAGTAGGTACAGATCGTCTGATTTAAAATTACACGCCCCTCCACTGCTTGTTGCGTATGTCGAAGATGGATTGTCGAATCCGCTGTTTTACATAACCGCTAACTGTTTTACAAAACAGCTCCGGTAAGTAAAACAGCTGAACTTGTTCAGCTGTACTAGTATGTAACTGGTATCACTTAAATGTTAACTATCGTAGGAAAATGTTGCACATCACACAGCCTTTCTGAGGTGGCAATATTATACCACAGCTGATTTTCCTATTTCTTACAGTATTGTTACCGTGTTGTTGTTGTATTGTTGTTATTCATAATCAAAATGTAATTAATCCGCCGATCCACTCAATTTCCACGATTGATAAAAAGAAAACATTTTTGATACCCACTGTTTTTAATTGGAAAACATATAACCGTTAAAGAGACTTAGAGAAAACTCAAAACAAAACATGTTTTCCGTGGTATTCCCTCCACATAATACACATACGTGTATATTATAAGATTCATCGCTTATATAAACGTGCACGAGCTCGCCTGTAACGCGGCCCCAGTGTTTTAGGGACAAGTAAATTCAGAAAAAATTGTGAGCACGAATGTAACCTTGAATATTTTACGAGAAGCGACTCCCGAAAGGGTTGGACGGAGCGCGACGTTTGGATAGTTGACGTCTTATGAAATTTTGCCTTTGTATCAAACTGCTGTGAGAAAATAGGGTCTCTCAGCCGCGCGTGAACTTATTGCCTCCATTGTACCCTGCTCGGAGTAATGAGCGTTAGAAAATAATTAATAATTAACCTTTTATTTCACTCTTCAAATAAGGCTGCATTATGAAACAAGAAATAAAGTTAAACCTTCCATCGCGCAGAAACATTTTTCACGCTTCCAGAATTTTGCAATATTCTGTCAGTATTTAAGCAAACTTTAAGAAAAATAATTTTACAACCGAGACGGATCCCTCTTTAAAACTGGCTATACGGCAAACGTGTACACAGTACAAAAAGCAAGTTGTTACGAGACATTTGGGTCTAATAAAATTATAAGCATAAAAAAGTTGTACATTCAAAGTGTATGTACCTATAACTCAATTTTGAAGGGTGTGGAGTTGTCTGAGGACTGAAGACAATCAACACTGAAGATTACACACGTAACTGAGAAAAAATAGCGGGAAATAATAGAGGAATTTGTTCCGCTGGTCACGTGCGTGACACATTGATCTAGGAATATTGTGTGCTCGAGCCGGCAGCGCCAGCTTTGTTACCAATCACTACGTCGATATGGAATTCTGGGTGAGAAATAGGTTTGAGATCTGAATTTGATTGTATCGTCGCTGTTCGAACACGGTTATTGTTACAAAAATTGATCCTATTAGGTACAAGCTCCATTTAAGATTAACAAACTTTGGGTTTCACTCATATCTTCATTCATATCAATCTTCATTTAGTTCAACATAAATAAACAAACCACTTTGCAACTTAAACCGCCCCTTAATTTTACACCTTACTAAACAACTCCTCAATTCAACCACTAGTAAAAATATTGCCCATTAAAGTCGGCTAAAAGCTACTAAAACAAACTAGCGCGCGAGGTGCGAACGAAAGTTGACCGGCAACCGCCCAGTGTGTCGCGTCTCGATCTCACGACAAAATTTATACCTCCGCTGGGAAATTAATATCAGGTGTTGGGAGCTGAGCGACCAGCGTGGTGTATGGCGGGATGAGGTATCTCCTTGGCGACGACTGGTACAATGTAATTAGATAAGTGGCGGTTTAAACTTCATATATCTTGTACCTTAATAATAATTATTTGTAAAACATCGAAATATGTTGTACATTCACTATGTCATATTTGTCTTAACCTGCTTTTTAATCGAAATAATAATATTTATATATAATAATAAATAATACTCTCGTTGGGCGGCTGGATTAAGGGCTTGATTCAGAAAGCGGTACTTCTGGACACGGTTCACATTGTTAGGAGGTTCGTCTCTCTGGGGGCCTGACTGCCGTTAGCTTGGACCCTGTTCCTGATACCGGTGGGCTACTATTTTTTATATTTAGATATTTTATATTCTAATGTTTAAAAATATAATTTATATGTTTAAAGTGAAATAAAGGAAATAATAATATTGATAGTAATATAGGGAATTTATCAAACAAACTATTTAAATTTATTGATTTCAGCGGCTAATGTTTGGTTAACTTTTGAATATTAGTGAGTGTGACAGGTTTCTTAACTGTCACGGTCACTAATATTCAAATGTAAACCACTTACTTTTCTGGGGTAATCTCGAGATATTCTCGGATATTTCTAATTTGATTACCTTCAGCTGTAGTACTTATAATTTCCCCCGAGAAAATATTTTGTAACTAAAAATATGGCCTGAAAAGTTTTAAAATTGGCCGAGCAACTTTAAATTCAGTCAGTATTGTTAAGCTGTGTTTGTGTACTTGTAGATACTACATATAGTGTACGATTGCCTTGTGAGTGGAGCTAGCGAAATTGGGGGGAAGCTTATAAAAGCAGGTGTAAGTAACATTTGGCACACGCGGTATGAATACTTAATTGTAATTCGAGTTACGCGGCAATGTTTGCGTGATAACAAAGTGGATTAAGCTTTCGGAATTCCTTTAACGATATACAATGTTTTCGAGCAATCTCTGGGTACCTACAATGAACGTTGAATGTATAAATATTTAAACTTTGAATTATTTATACCCACACATACCAGAAATGTCAATATTTAAATTTAAAAAAAAAAACGCTTAATGTGTAGACGTACCTATTAAAGGCAATACAATGTCAAAAGCACTATTTATATATTTCTTTATTTTTAACCGACTTCCAAAAAGGAGGCGGTAATGTGTTCAGCTGTGTGTATCTTTTATGTATGTCCACCGATTTCTCCGTCATTAGTGAATCGATTTTGAATTATTATTTTTCGTTTTAAAGGGCATGCTCTCGAAGTGGTCCCATTGTCACCAAGTCAGAATCGGATGAGGGAGTCGCATGGAAGTCGAGGGAAATTCTCAAATTTTATAGGCATGTACAGTGTACTCTAGTAGTTGTACTCTCTCAAATCAAATGAAATCTATTGATGATTCAGGTGCTTAAACTTCCGACTTCCGAGATTAAAGTTATTTTATTTTTCACTTTGTAGTTTTTTTTTTGGACGTCGGTTATTTTTCTCTTAAAGTTTTTTAAATTGCTACATTTTCTTATGAGCTGACACGTCTGTTATCTGGTTACAATAGGTGCCACCCACGCAACACAAGCCTCCAGATTGCATTACAATTATTCTAACATGACAATGTGAGCGACAAATTATATTTCTGTTCGCGCGGCTGAGGCGCCGCCCGTCGGGATCACCGCGGCCTCCACCGAAACAAAGTGACAGCTGCGCCTTTACTCCCCAAATGATCTGTAATTCAGTTTTGAAACTCGTAAGCAAACAAATGTTCACGCTACCTCCCACGAGAGGATAGACTGGTTTAGGAACAATGACAAAAAATGTCGTTGCATCACATATTTGTTACATACCCGTAGATTTTTCTATTTGTGTCTCCGTTGTTCGTGTGACGAACACCGAGCGGCGATGTTCGATTATACATAAATTATTAATGTGCTATTGAATGCGTTCATATTCTTGATTACATGAATTTTTAAATAAAACAAATACATATTCAATATGTTTTGTTGTAGGTATCATTATTTTAGTTTCTAAAGTAAATACGTAATGCACGAGGCAAGTTGAGTAGATGTAAAGTGTGTTTAGTGTATGTTTTCTCGTTCGAAACTGTAGTTAGCAACCTCTCGCTACTTTGTAGGTACATCATTACAAAGTTTAAACGCGTCTTTGCTAAACGTATCATCTTCAATGTAGGTTAAACGCTTTCAGTTAGTTTATCACGTAATTTAAAGAGCTATTTAAAGTTTCTGAGATGAATTTATAACCTTGAATACTTACTTTTTTATTTATCGTTTGCATTTTTTCTGTTTCCACAATTATAACCAAGAGAGGCTCATTATAAAAAATACGCCCCTTTTTCAATGGTGAATAGAGAATCGTTCTTGAACAGATTTTTGTTTCGCAAGAATCTTTTACTGCCCTGCTACCTACAATGTCTTGTTCATTTGTTATTTTGAGCGTGTTAAGTTTTATTACTTTAAAATAAATTATTTTTCTGTACTGTGTGTATATATTTGCTGCAACCTAATACTGTAACCTCTGCTCGCTTATATAATTATTTTATTATAAGTATTATGTTTATCATTAAATTATTTATTTTTTTGTGTTTTTGAGTAGTAATAATTCCACTTAATAATCTATTGAGATTATTAAGTGGAATTATTAAAATAATAAAAAATCATAATAGGGATTGCCCTATTATGATTTTTTATTATTTATTTACTTATTTTATTATTTATGTACACACAGTACAATGTATACAGAATATAAATTTAGTATAATTGTTTCCATTCAGCCGTTCATCAGTCGTTCAGCGTTATGCTGAAAATAATAAAAACATGTTAGACACATAAAATAAAACATGCAACCGCCCGATTCAAGACAAACTGGCACACTGAACTAAATCAGTAAAAGCGGCTTAACCTGGAAACATCGCAATCAGACTAATACCAGGAGATAATAAGTGGCGAGGCGGAAACGAAGTTAAATAATTAGTTGGCGCAAGAGGCGCAGCTGCATGATCGACAAACCGAGCAGCCGACGTAATTAGTTCACTGAATACACTTGATGCGCCGGGTGCTGTCACACCGTGCTGTGACACGGCCGGATAGAATATTTCGAAGCTTTCTCTATTTATTTAAGGTGAGGTAGACCCTGCGAAGTAGGTATTTAACGCTACCAACCTACCCACGGAGCGAGCCGTGCGCTTACCTCGCCAGCGTGAACTTGCATGAACCCAAAATGTGTCACAGTATAGCGTGTAGGCAGTAGGTCAACTCATTGGAACGAAGTCATTGACGCGGCTTGGCAGAAATCGTCACTAACGACAAAGCGCGTTCATACTTTCTTCTTTGAAATTCACACTTTCACTCTCTCTCTCTCTCTCTCTCTATCAAGAGAGAAAAAATTCAAATTTTCCTTCATGGGTGTCATTTTCAAGGTTTTCGAGGGTGCTAAAGCCGATAGTAAAGTCAAAATGAAAATCCAAGATGGCGGCCGTGAAAATTTTCAAATTTTCCTTCATGGGTGTCGTTTTCAAGGTTTTTGAGGGTGCTGAAACCGATAGTAAAGTCAAAATGAAAATCCAAAATGGCGGCCGTGAAAATTTTCAAATTTTCCTTCATGGGTGTTGTTTTCAAGGTTTTCGAGGGTGCTGAAACCGATAGTAAAGTCAAAATGAAAATCCAAGATGGCGGCCGTGAAAATTTTAAAATTTTCCTTCATGGGTGTCGTTTTCATGGTTTTCGCGGGTGCTAAGGCCGAAGGTAAAGTTAAAATGAAAATCCAAGATGGCGGCCGAGAAAATTTTCAAATTTTCCTTCATGGGTGTTGTTTTCAAGGTTTACGAGGGTGCTGAAACCGATAGCAAAGTCAAAATGAAAATCCAAGATGTCGGCCGTGAAAATTTTCAAATTTTCCTTCATGGGTGTCGTTTTCATGGTTTTCGCGGGTGCTAAAGCCGATAGTAAAGTCAAAATGAAAATCCAAGATGGCGGCCGCGAAAATTTTCAAATTTTCCTTCATGGGTGTCGTTTTCAAGGTTTTCAAGGGTGCTGAAACCGATAGTAAAGTCAAAATGAAAATCCAAGATGGCGGTCGTGAAAATTTTCAAATTTTTCATCATGGGTGTCGTTTTCATGGTTTTCGCGGGTGCTAAAGCCGATAGTAAAGTCAAAATAAAAATCCAAGATGGCGGCCGTGAACATTTTCAAAATTTTCATCATATGTGTCGTTTTCGTGGTTTTCGATGGTGCTAAAGCCGATAGTAAAGTCAAAATGAAAATTCAAGATGACGGCCGTGAAAATTTTCAAGTTTTTCATCATGGGTGTCGTTTTCATGGTCTTGTTACGTGATGACTCTTACATGATTTTAAATAAAAACAAAATTTTTACAGCCGCCATCATGGATTTTCATTTTAACTTTACTATCGGTTTCAGCACCCTGGAAAACCATGAAAATGACACCCATGATGAAAAACTTGAAAATTTTCACAGCCGCCATCTTGAATTTTCATTTTGACTTTACTATCGGCTTTAGCACCCGTGAAAACCATGAAAATGACACCCATGATGAAAAACTTGAAAATTTTCACGGCCGCCATCTTGGATTTTCATTTTGACTTTACTATCGGCTTTAGCACCCGCCAAAACCATGAAAACGACACCCATGATGAAAAACTTGAAAATTTTCACGGCCGTCATCTTGAATTTTCATTTTGACTTTACTATCGGCTTTAGCAACCTCGAAAACCATTTTTGACTTTTCTATCGGCTCTAGCACCCGCGAAAACCATGAAAACGACACCCATGATGAAGATTTTGAAAATGTTCACGGCCGCCATCTTGGATTTTTATTTTAACTTTACTATCGGCTTTAGCACCCGCGAAAACCATGAAAACGACACCCATGATGAAAAATTTGAAAATTTTCACGGCCGCCATCTTGGATTTTCATTTTGACTTTACTATCGGTTTCAGCACCCGCGAAAAAAATGAAAACGACACCCATGAAGGAAAATTTGAAAATTTTCGCGGCCGCCATCTTGGATTTTCATTTTGACTTTACTATCGGCTCTAGCACCCGCGAAAACCATGAAAACGACACCCATGATGAAAAACTTGAAAATTTTCGCAGCCGCCATCTTGGATTTTCATTTTGACTTAACTATCGGTTTCAGCACCCTCGATAACCACGAAAACGACACCCATGATGAAAAATTTGAAAACTTTCACGGCCGCCATCTTGGATTTTCATTTTGACTTTACTCTCGATTTCAGCACCCTCGATAACCACGAAAACGACACCCATGATGAAAAATTTGAAAATGTTCACGGCTGCCATCTTGAATGTTCATTTTGACTTTACTATCGGTTTCAGCACCCTCCAAAACCATGAAAATGACACCACTGATGAAAAACTTGAAAATTTTCACAGCCGCCATCTTGGATTTTCATTTTGACTTTACTATTGATTTCAGCACCCTCGATAACCACGAAATCGACACCCATGATGAAAAATTTGAAAATGTTGACGGCCGCCATCTTGGATTTTCATTTTGACCAAATTTACAATATGAAAGTCGACTCGTGACGATTTCTACCATTTAACTCCTACCGCAAGCCGCGTTACAGAACTTCGTTCCTAAATAAGGGTTCCGTTTTTCATTCGAACTTGCGAAAGCCAAAAAAAACATACTGACTTATTTACACTATGTCCTACGAATGAATTGTTCGATAAATTAGTGGAACAGCCGTGCGCTAGCAAAACGGACATAGGTCCGACCTCGTCAAGGCCCGGCGGGCGGCTGAATCGCCGTGCGCAAGGCGCTGTATTATATAATATTTTATTATTAAATGAATTTAACTATTTTGCAAAATGTAACCACAAATTGTTCTTCTATTTGTTATGAACTTTTTACAGATATATTTTTTGGAAGTATTGCTTTCATAAGCTTCAAGCAAAATTAGAAAAACATCAAAAAAATCATCGATTAGACTCCTCTTCCGATTTTTTTTTGATCGAGCGAAGTTTTCGATATCATGTTTTGAACCACAAAAAGTCAAAGTACATATAGTCAACTACAATATACATTTTTTTTTGCTTTAAACAATCACTATTTGTTTGCTTATTATTGAATCAAAGTGATGCAACATTAGGTATAGGTCGCCTTAAATACTTTTTACTGATTTAAGAACCTACTTTTATGTATGTACGTTCAACAGTTTTTGATAGGTATGGGTAGAGCTTAACATCATGATTGAAGGATAAGTTAAAAAAAACTTTTTGCAAAAAAAAAAATAAAAAAAATAACAAGTGACTTCCAAAAAAAAAACACTAAAAAGTTAAAAATAACTTTAATTTCAGATGTTGGTATCTTTGGATCTGTATTTTAGATTTTGCCGCCGGCTTCCAAAACTAAAAATATTTAACACTGTAGTGTTTTTTTTTTGCAAAAAAGTTTTTTATTTTTCACTTTTTAGCGGGTCGTTATGTAATTTATCTAAGTTACAATAGCCTAATGACAAGTGCTCATCACATTTTACAATACAAAACGTTGCTTTTCCAGATGCAGGGACGTTAATTGTTGAGAAGTTCTCCTGATACTTCACCATCAGCTCCACTTCACCATATGCATTGTGACGAGCTTATATTGCTTAGCAATCATTTTGGCTTTCGATCTGGTAGGTCAACAGCTGAAGCCGTCCACGAACTAACAGATCACATAGTCAACAAACTAGATAATAAAAAAAAGACCTTAGCCATTTACCTAGATTTAGCTAAAGCATTTGACACAGTATCTGTTCCTATTTAGATAAAAAAATTAGAGAATATGGGAGTAAGAAGCCTACCACTCCAACTATTCATAGACTATTTGTCTGACAGAACACAAACTACGAAAATAGATAATTGGACTAGCGACGAACTTCCTAATCAGTACGGCGTTCCACAGGGTAGCATCCTCGGTCCAACATTATTTTTAGTTTATATAAACGATTTATGTAACATCAAGCTGCAAAACGGCAAAATCATCACTTTTGCCGATGATACTGCCGTGATATTCGATGCTAACACGTGGGATGAGGTTAAAAATTATGCTCAACAAGGTCTTGATACGGTGTATAAATGGCTATATTCTAATTTGCTTACCCTCAATGTCGATAAGACAAAATACATGACATATTCCCTTAGACCCCAGGATCAACCAAACTTCAACTTGAAAGCCCACTCATGTAATTTCATCAACCACTGTTCTTGTCCTGTATTAGTTAAAACAAATTTTATCAAATATCTTGGAATAATCATAGATTACCGTCTCAGCTTCCAACAACACATTGAAACCCTAGTTAAAAGAATCCGAAAATTAATTTACATATTTAAAAATCTAAGACATATAACTAATACATCAGTTATTAAAACAGTTTACTATGCATTATGCCAGTCTTTGCTAGTTTATTGCATTACCACTTGGGGCGGTACCTCTAAAACTTATATGATAAATTTAGAGAGAGCCCAAAGAGCCATATTAAAAGTTAGTTGCTTTTTGCCAATCCTCTATCCAACCTTCGAACTTTACCAACACTGCCAAGTGCTAACAGTCAGTTGTTCATTCTCATGACAGTACTAAAAAAACACACTGAACTTCCCTTAGAACTCAATTTACCAACACAAAATAGACGATCAACAAATGTTTGTTCAATCATCCGTTATAACACTAGTTTCTCCCAAAAGTTTTTCTGTTTTCTTGGCACTTTTCTTTATAATTCAATTAATAACAAAATACCTATTTTCACTCATACAAAAGCTATTTGTAAAAGAAAATTACGCATTTGGCTATTAAATCTGGACTACGTTGCCACTGAAAGCTTATTAAAACCAGTGTCTTAATAATACCCACACATTTACAATCCCACACCTAGCCTTACATACATTCACACACACAACATTCTCCATTTCCCCATTTCCATTCTTCATTTTTTGTTATGCTCATTATTATTTTATTTTGTTAGTTATATACCTAAGTATGTATCAAAGAATAATAATATACATATATATAAATATATATGTATATTTCTTTGAACTTTATGTTGACTTGCTTTTCTTTGATTTTGTTTTTAATTATTATTTTTTGTTTACATTCTGCACTCAATTGCATTATCAGACTTTATAATACCTATTAAGTATATCTTAACTTTAACTGTTTTGTAAATTAACATGTCCTTTAAAAGAGAGCCGAGTGATCTGTAACTCAGGACCCTCCTACCTCAGACACCTTTCTCTATTTAAGATTGTGCATTTTATTAACTAGTGCCTGTAATATGATGTTGAGATAAATAAAGATTTATGATTATGATTATGATTATTTTAAAGTAATCGAAACGCAACCCGTGAAATACATTATTGAGTTGTCCCGGTCGCCATCTTACCATCTGTGGTCTTCGTTATCAGTTCCACTTCACCAAATGGTGCTTTCCGAGAGCAAATGCATAAGTTTCTATAAAAAATACCCAAATCGCTATAGGTGTGCCTGTAATATATGAAGAGTTCCCTCGATTTCTCCAGGATCCCATCATCAGATCCTGATCTGATGCCAATGGGACCACCTGGAAAATATACCCTTTCAAAAAAAAATATTTTATAAATCAGTCCAGCCGTCTTTGAGTAATCGGGGAACACACATTAAAAAAGATTCCGACGAATTGAGAATCTCCTCCTTGTTTGAAGTCGGTTAAAAATTATTTATAGCCAGAGTGCATCTCTTGACACTTCTAATAAGCCTAAACACGGCTAGGATGCGTTGTTTTATTATGGAGTTCCGGTGCCTACCTTCTGGCTTCATCAGATCAGTTCAATGTTACCATTTTCATCAGGAACATGCTTCGTCATAGTCGCTTAACTATCTTAATTGAGATATCTTATCGCCATCCGTGAAATACTTATCATTGAGGAGTTCCCGTGGCCACCTGTAGTCATCTTCTTCGTCTGTTCCACTTCACCAAAGGATACGTTCTGACTGCAAATGCTTGACTTGTTGATGAAAATACCAAAATCGCTATGTACTTGCCTATAATATTTGAGGAGATCCCTCAATTCCTCATGGATCCTACCATCAGAACAAGATTTTAAAAATGAAGCCAATCTGGAAGTATGTCCTTTCAAATAAAGATAAAAAAATCCAAATCGGTTTATAAATGACGGAGTACTGAGGTAGCAAACATTAAAAAAAAAAACAATACAACCAAATTGATATACTCCTTCTTTTTTTGAGTCGGTTATAACGGAGATTATGGCTTTAAATAATACTAACTCCGAAGGTTTTAATAGAATTAGCACAAAATAATTAAAGGTGCAACACTGGATTAATTTCTATATTGACATTAATTAACCTTTCATTTTCATCGGATACTTTTCCTGATGCCTTAAAATTATCAGTCATGAAACCATTTTATAAAAAAGTAATAAAAATGACGTGAAAAACTATCGCCCGATTACTCTTATTCATGGTTTATCAAAAATTTTCGAAAAGTGTATGCTTAACAGACTTGTCGACTTTTGTAGCAAATATAACATTATAGCAAATTAACACTTTGGATTTCAAAAGCACAAGTCAATATTTTCTCTTTTGAGCAATATCCTGAGTAAACTAAATAATAATTACGTAAAAACAGGACTTTTTCGACCTGTCACAAGCTTTCGACTTTGTAGCACATGACGTTCTATTAAAAAAAGTTAGCATTGGAATAAGACGACTAGCACTGTTTGAAATTTTGTTAGGAAGTTCATTCATATGGAGGGGGAACAATAATGGTTTGGTTATTGACCCCCCCCCTGTATTTGGATCGTTGGAAGAACCGATCTCATTTGGATCAGAGGCAACCTTAATGCTCAGATTTATGCAGAGAGGATTCAATCAATCAATCAATCAATCAATAGTCTTTATTTGTAAACATAGGTTCCAACATTGTGCAAGATGTTACAATTGTTATATTATAGTTTCTCTGTGTTTTGCCATCTGGCGTACAAATATACATTTATGGGAGGCTTTTGCCAATAAAGTAAATTAATTTGTAATAATTCAGTAGTATCAATGTCAATTTTTATTTTTAATGTATGTACTTAATTTAATCAAATGCAATAGGTAATGTCAGGTTATGTCAATATTTAACGAAATGCGATAATGTCAATAATAAATAATTATAATGTCAATAAGCTATTGATAAGAAAAATGTTTAAAATTGATATTGTCCACAGAATTACTATTAGAATCGACTCGCATAAACAGTCATTTTACGAGTATACAAATATTATTATGTCAAAGAACTGTCATTAAAATATTCATTGAGACAATAGTAACATTTATGTATTAATATAGTAAGTAATTTACGCTTGAAATTTACTAAATTTAGACTTTTTATTGAGCAAGGTAACTTATTAAATATTCTTTGGGCCATACAAAAAAAACTTTTCCTCATTAAAGCCGTACCTTTGCGGGATGTTCGAAAGAGTTACCGTGGCCCCGGCACAGGCAACGGAAGGAACACGGGTGGGTTTTAGTCAGTTAAAGTCTGACACGCCCTCCCGCTCCGCCCAGAGTGGGAGAAGTCATTTGATGATTTCCCATCCACAAAAAAAAAAAAGAAAAAAAAGCCGTACCTGCATATGGTACTTTAAGCTCAAATTTATTTTTATCACGTAGTTTCCTATAGTGGCTTTTAAAAGCTATTTCATATAGGCTGATGTTTGTCTTAACAAATACATTAACTTCATAAATATACAGAGAAGGTAAGGTTAAGACTTTGAGGCTTTTAAATAGAGGTTGACAGCTGTCAGTACTTTGTAAACCACACATAGCTCTGATACATCTCTTTTGGGCCTTGAAAACATACGCTTTATTTACTGAATTACCCCAATATATTATGCCATATCTTAGTGTGGATGCAACATAGCCATGGTAAGCCATTAAAAGCGATTCTAAGCTTACAATTTTAGCAAGTTTATAGCATAAGCATATGCAAATTTATTAATTTTTTTACAAATATCGTCCGTTTGAGGTTTCCAGGACAAGTTATTATCTATAATAACACCAAGGAATCTAGTCATATTTGTCGACTCTATTTTAGTCCCCAAATAGTCAATGTCAAGGTTTATATTAGGAATCCTTTGATAAAAGTGCATTATTTTAGTCTTTTCTAGATTTATGACAAGATTGTTATTATTTAGCCAAGTAATTATTTTATTCAATGTCAAATTTATCTCCGCTTCGTATGTATTAGGATCGTCACATTTTATTATTACCGTGCTGTCGTCAGCAAATAGTACCATAGGATGCTTTATTTCTCTAGGCAGATCATTGATATAAGTTAAGAATAGGGGAGGTCCTAACACACTGCCTTGTGGGACTCCGTATTTAATAATCCTGCTACTAGATCTGTACCTTTTTTCGTTTCCAGTGCGTGGGCATATTCGCGTTATTTCTAAAATCTGCTTTCTGTTGTCTACGTAAGATTCAATAAGATTCAAAATGTTGATTGTTTAATATGTGGTCATCCCTTTGCGAAGCTGGTTGGGTGATTCGTTTTGACTAATGCACGACAATGCACGTCCACACACGGCTAGAGTACGCACTCTTGCCGATGCTCGCATCAACGTTCTGCCGTGGCCTGCTCAATTGCCAGACCTCAACCCAATTGAGCACGTATGGGATATGCTCCAAAGAAGATCTCTGCCGAGTATGGATGCCGTGCATACCCCACAATAACTTTTTGACTTGTTAGAAAGAACGAGGGCGGCCTTTCCTCAAAGCGATTTTGATGAACTGATTTTAAGCAAGCCAAATCGCTGTGATTGTGTGATTCGTGTCAATGGTGGAAACACAGATTATTTTTTTTTTATCTTTACAATAAAAATTTTAAAAACCCTCATTTTGCTTTTTTTGCCATTTAATTGACGATATTAATTTAGGTTAATTTCCCACAATTTGCAAAAAAAATATTTTTTCTTAATTTTTACAAAATATAGGAGTACGTTGTTAACTTAAACATAGGAACTAAATTAAGAAACCAGCCTGGAAGACTAGATTTGGTAAATATTATTTGCGTAATTTTTATAATTAAAAATGTACGTACTTGATCCCTAGCTAATTTTGATGTGTGTATTATCTTCACATTATTTTTCAGGAACTTTAACTCGAATCTTTAAGTAGCACTACAATAAGATTACTTAGTATCTGCGCATTGGACTTATTTAATGTAGGAGCAAGTCGTTCAAATAAACATCAGAAAAAATGCATCTGCAAAAAAAATGATTAGAATTTTAATAAACATCACAGATACAGACTCCTGTAAGCCCCACTTTAAATACCTAAAAATGTTAACCCTGCCCTGCCTCTACATACTTGAAATTTGTAAGTTTGTACGAAAATATCTGCAATTACCAAAAGAGGAAATATCCAAACTAAAATTGCACTTAGACATGAAAGCAGATTAAACATACCCACTTCACGATTAAAAATGCATTCTTCTAGTACATTTGTTATGTCCATTAAAATATACAATAAGTTACCGGAATACATCAAAAATATAAATCAAAATAATATATTTATCAATAAATCAAAATAATTTCTAATAATCAAAAGCTACTACTCTATTGACGAATATTTTAGTGATAAATTTCAAAAACAATAAAGGCTACTTTTACATAATACTAGGTAGGTTTTTAATTGTTCATTAAGAATTTCACTTTGAGTGTAAATTTATTTTAAAATACTATTATTTTAAAACGAATGTGCTAAACAGTGCACAATTAATAAGAATAACATTCTACAAGACTCAATAAAATTGTAAAATTGTAAATATTTAGTTTATTATAATTTATAGTGTTAATAATGTAAATCGTGCAATATATAATACAAAAATATATAAATATAACTTAAAACCAAATATATAAATACTATAAAATATAAATACCATAAAGCTTATAATGCTATTTTAATGATACTAGTTTAGTTTAGTTTAATTTTTAATTTAATTTTTTTCTTAACAATAAGCTTCTTCATCCACTCCTATAAAAATTAACTTTGCTATGCCCGACAGGGTCTATAATTGATTCGAAGTTTAACATACCAATTATTATTACCTATATGTACTCATTATGGAATGCAAGAAAGTACTGAGTATTGAGTATATACTGTCACTATGAAAAAAAAAAGCCTGGAGGTCTCGCGGGACACCCGGTTGGGCCGAACTTACTTTCGCTGTACAATATGTATTAATACAGAGGCTCCTGGTATGGTCTCAAGTTTCAAGTGTCAAAAGTTTTTTGTTTTATATGGTTCTATTTTAAAAAAACTAATAGTATGAACGCTTTTTCGTTTGCGACGATTTCTACCAGTCAACACCTACCGCAAGCCGCGTTAAAGAACTTCGGTTCACAAATACTCGACGGTGGTAGATTAAATCACTTCAAATTACAGTACGGTGTAAACGCAGCCCGTTTACTAGTGTGTTCGTATTCAACTAGCGCATTACACATACATGGGCTGCGGCATAAATCGCTCGCTTTGCATACATTGCTGGCTGAATGCGACGCTGTGTGTCTCTCAGCGGAGCGCGCGTTTTAATGCACGTAATCATATCGCATATGTACGCGTACTTCATTAGTTATATTCACTTGCGAAGAAGTTACAGGTAATATTGTTCGCTTGTTCCGTGGAAGCGATGTTCAGCTTAGACGGAAGGTGGAGTTGGTGCAGGCTTGGGTAAAGTAATTAGTTAATGCTATCAGGTGCTACTTTGTGGACATCTATGTCATAGGTGGAAAATATGCGATTAAACATGTTGCATCGATAAATTATAGACAATCATGTTTCGAGAAAAACATTCGTTGTATGGAAGCATTTTTTGTGAATGAAACGGATGTGCGTTCTTTAAAATCAATTCCATTGTGCGTCAGAGAGCATTAGGGACTTCTTTTTCTACACCCAATCCCTTCGGTACAAAGTTATAAGGCATCTGTCCGTCAACCAGCCTAAACGTAGAATATGCTGTAATCATGCAGTTAATCAATATTTCTAGGTTTTTCAACTGAGTCTAGTAAGTGGATAGCCAATGATTAGCCTAGTTTGATAAGATTTCACTTTTTTTCTTCCACACAACACCCGAAAGAAATAACCTATCTACTAGAAAAATATATCATTTTGTTAATAAGTTTAATAATAATCTAAAAAAAAATAGGTACAGAAGGCTGCGGGGGCCGACCTCAGGACGAGCTGCTTCTCACACGGACACTGTACGTAGCTTGCTTCCGCGTCACCAGAACTGACTTTTTCATATTTTGGCTACCAAAGTACTAACGTAGTATACAAGGAAGTTTTATAAAAATGTGGCTGTTATTTTAGTATATTGTGGCGTCTTACGACTTCTACGCGGACGAAGTCGCGGGCAGCGACTCAAAGTACATCTAGAAGCCACTCATCAAACTTAGACATAATCCAAGCACTGCTTCAATTTGTCAAACTTCATTTTCATTTCGAAACGACAATAGTTGGTTATTTTACTCCTGTTCGTCACGAGCAAGTTAGCGAAGAGCCCGAGTTCGTCACAGACATGAGTCATCAAGGAGTCTGTGAAACAGAGGAATTAGCTGAGGTGTGCCACTCTTGTAATTTATTCTATATTAGTTCATCTGAAGGCTGGGTGTGATGCGAGGTATGTAATGTGATTGTCTGTTTTCTCACGTTCGTAATAATAAAGGCTAATAAGTTTACGACAGCATTTTATATTTTTAACAACTCAGTAGAATTTTTTTTTTTTGTGTTAAGAGCAAAACCCAAGGTTTGCCAAACTTTTACGAAAAGCGCGAAATTGAAATGGTCTGATTAAATGTAGGTCAAGAACCGTCTTTCTTGATAAACTACATTTTCTCTTTAATAGCTTTGGTTAATCTACGTGCAAAAAAGGCAGTCGCTCCATGTAAAATACTGGTATTCAGTTGCATCCGGTTAGACTGGAAGCCGACCCCAATATAGTTGGGAAAAGGCTAGGCAGATGATGATGAACGTGCAAAAAAGCACCAATTACGTACCTACAGCACGACTAAATCTTTTGTGAAAAAAAAAAACCAAAATATAAGTAGAAGTAATGTTTACCTTCAGACATTGACATCAAGAAATCACAAAGTTAACCTGAAAAAGTTGGCACCTCACGAAGTTGCGGCCACAATCAAAGCGAGCTGCGATACATCAAGCAAACGACCCGCACTCACTAGCCGGAGCCGGATACACAAGCGCGGGCGGCGCCTCTAATGTTCGCCGGCGGATACTTCACCCATCTAAACTGCGAAACGCAACTATTCCCATGTGAGACCCATTCAGGTAAGGGTACTGTGACAAGCGGAAGCGGAAGCGATTTGGCTTAAGACCACCGAACGCCGCTCAAGTTTTTTTTTGCGGATTAGGAGGGTAACCATCACTATTGCATTTTTTTGTTATTACCCCACACGATTCTACAAATCATTGCAATAGATAATGCAAGTTCAAATATTAATGAAGAAATCCGAGAAATAAAATAAGTTTTGTGAGCCTTTTAGCTTGTGTTTAAAAGTGTCAGAAATGTAAAATGATCAATGTAATGTACAGCAATCATTTAGTATTTGATGTAAATAGTAAAAGTAACTGATAGGCAAAAAGGTCAGCATTGTTTACAACACTCTGATTTCACACGTCAATAATATTCTACCTACTCGCTTCCTCTCATCACTCAGTACTACCCTATTCTGAGACAATAAATGAATGGCAATCGCGAAGAGATTATAGCAATAGAGAAGGGCCAAAGTTGGGCGCTTACCACAACTTGCGACGTATCACTCGGCCGGATTACTGCCGTGCCCTTACGGCTTGCACCGTGGGACACCGTGTTGATCTGTGTTATATGATGTAATATTTTGTGAATGTGTGAAGTATGGTGATCGAAACTGTCACATGACTTGGTTTCATAGTAGTTAATCGGAGATTTAATAGATCAAGTAGTATCACAACGTAGATCGTTAAAACACTTTTTCGCAAAAAAAAAAACAACCGACTCAAATAAAACCACTACAAAGTGAAAAAAAAACTTAACAAAGTGTCTTTGGATCTGTATTTTAGGTTTTGGCCACCGACTTCTGAAATTAAAGTTATTTTGTACTTTATAGTGTTTTTTTGGAAGTCGGTTGTTTTTTTTGTTTTTGCAAAAAAGTTTTTTATTTTTCACTTTTTAGTGAGTCGGTTTACAATTTATCTAAGTTACAATAACCTAATGACAACTGCTCATCACCTTTTATAAAATATTGCTTTTCCCGATGCAGGAGCGGAGTTGTTGAGGAGTTCTCCTGGTACTTCACCATCAGGTTCCCTTCACCATATAAATTATGACGAGCTTATATTGCTTAGCAATCATTTTAAAGTAATCGAATCGCAACCGTGAAATACTTATTATTGAGTTGTCCCGGTCGCCATCTTAGCATCTGTGGTCTTCGTTATCAGTTCCATTTCATCAAATGGTGCTTTCCGAGAGCAAATGCACAAGTTACTATAAAAAGTACCCAAATCGCTATAGGTGTGCCTGTAATATTTGCAGAGTTCCCTCGATTTCTCCAGGATCCCATCATCAGATCCTGACCTGATGACTATGGGGCCACCTGGAGAGTATACCCTTTCAAACAAAAAATAATTTTCCAAATTAGTCCAGCCGTCTTCGAGTAATCGGGGAACACACATAAAAAAAAATTAAAGATTCCGACGAACTGAAAACCTTCTCCTCTTTTGAAGTCGATTAAAAATAGAATACTTAGAGATTTTTTAAAATTTTTAGTCAAAGTTAGTTTTTATTTTATTTAAGGACTATTGTAAAATAGGTATACGTATTTCGTAATATGATGAGTAAGTAGTCCATAAACAAAGGGCAAGGCTTTCTAGGAGACCTGGCAATCTTCATTAAATACCTGTTAGAAAACAAAAGAAAATAAGAAAAGAAATATTAAAATGAAAGAGCTTGCTTTGTTTATTAGCATTCTCTGTTGAGAAAAAGGAAGCTAAGTTCTAATTACTTCAAGCGCAATTATAATGTTAATTTATACTACTTACTTAAATTACAATTTGTAATTAGTAATTCATTAATGTAAGCCTGTACTGCGTCGTGTTGTAACTGCATAGCCCGACATAGCAACAAAAAGTCGAGTTCAACTCTAGCGACCTGCGAGACCATCGTGTAAATGTGATGAATGCATTCCACACAGTAATAACTTCCAAACTTATATAAAGCAAAAACTTAAAAAGCAATTTCCTTTTATACAATTCGTTCTGCTTGTAACCCAAGAAAATAGTGAGACAATTTCTGAAATTGCGTAATCAGAGTTGTCGGCGCGAGCGGACGGTCAAAATGGCTGCTTTTACATAAATACTTATATACTAGTCGTTTTCATCGTTTTGAAGATAACGCAATAACAGACACGCGAAAATAAGTTCGTGGAATCTTCGCATATTGCGGCCAACCATATTTTATACGAGATACATCTTCTAGCAATATTGTATTCCTTGATATGGTTTAATATGGAATACTAAAAATAAAAGTTGAAGGGTTTTTCGTGGCATAAAATATAGGAGCTATGACTTATTTATATGAATTAAATGTTGGACGTTATTTTATGTTGTATGTACTTAAACAAAATATTCTGCTCTTTCGTAATTGCACCTATCATGTGAAGTATGCAGGTGTAGGTTATTCAAGAAATGTACCCCTTGCTCGCTGGATTATAAAGTGAATCACTAAACAACGCACTCTGCATCATAAAATATCACTAACATGAAACAGTGAAACATTATTATCATTCAAACAAAGCCTGTTGATGAGTTAAACCGACCCGTCTCAAGTAAGCCGGCACTTTCTCTCCCCACACAATATAATGTAAATATCAACGTGGTCTTAACTAAATAGAGACGAGCCAAGAAATACTGTCGTCGCAAAAAATGCGTATCATAGTGTATCCTGGGGATCTGTACCCATGTTAGTGTGGACGGACAGACGGACAGACGGACAGATTAACGCACGGTGGCCGACAATGAGAGTCGCGGATACTGAGCCCGGCCTTTGACTATTAAAACGTACTTCGGACAGGTGACTTTATAGTGGGCTTCTTTGAACTATTTTGGACTTGAATTCTATGAAAGTAATTTTGTGTTAGCCAGTTGGTATTTTATTGTAAGTAAGTCTTGTTGGTTGGTTGGTAAAGTATCTTTGTAAATGTTTTTTTTTAAGGAAAGTATGACATTGCGAACGCTGCAATTAAATAATGCGTAGAATTTCTTAAATTACCTTTGAAGTTGTGTTAAAACTTTAAGCTAAAAAATAATTGTCTCTAAACTTACAAGTAGTAAATAATGTTAAAGCGACGAAGCGATGATTAATTTTGGAAATAATCTACGTCCGCTACTACTCAGGTCCCTAAGGGTTTCGCTTTACCTCGCCTCGGTGATACCAGAGAGTATTATAAGTTCATCTAACACAATGTTTATGTACAGTCACGAGCATATAAATACGTAACAGTGACGCTAAATTTAAAAGCGTTTTCCTCATAAAATTAGAATTGTAACACCATACAATATCTATCAATACTTTAGGAGAAAATCACTTTTAAATATCGAGGCTGTACAAATTAAACATTACAAATTAAAACATTAAGTTCACGCGGAAGTTTGTTCTAACAATTTAGTTTCGCCCAAAAAACAGTAGCTAGGCTTGAAAGCTTTTAAAAATACTCTCAAACAACACCAAAAACAGTTTGGTATGTATCGAGTTTATTTATGTAAAGTCACCGTATTAATGAGTAGCACCGCAGGCAACAGCCGCGATGTATGCGTTACACTATGTGCAAGGCGCAGTTGACTTGCTTGCAACTTGCAATAAAACTTGCCTCTGGGGAAGAGCGCCCGTGAGGCGGAGGGGGTGGTGGGGGCGGTGGGGGCGGTGGAGCAAGCGATGAGAGGGCGCGATGGTTGCTGTTAAGTGTCGGGTTAATTTCTTCGACGTTACGGTTGATCTGTCATTTTAACTTACCTCTAGGTGGGCTGGTAGTGAACGCACGTTTATCAAATGTTAAATACATAACCCTTCCTTAAAGTCAAGTAAAAAGAAGTTCTCCTACCTCGTTGGTCTATTTAGTTGTCGCAAGCACAACTGGTGAGCGTGGGTTCCTGATTCAATTCCTGAGTCATTTGTGGACGGGTAATGGCAAAAGGCGGACGAGCCTTTTGCGATTATCAGTATTTTAATGGAATTTAACATACATAATGTCGGCATGTGGGTGTATGAAATATCTCTGCCTCATCCTGCGGGGTACATCGAGATGAGGTAACCCAGCAGTGGGGCAACTACAAGCTCGTATTAGTAGGTCAAGCCGGAATCTGTACTGCCCACCTCGCCTCGCGGCAGGTCAAGCCGAGCTCTGTACTGCCCACCTCGCCTCGCGGCAGGTCAAGCCGAGCTCTGTACTGCCCACCTCGCCTCGCGGCAGGTCAAGCCGAGCTCTGTACTGCCCACCTCGCCTCGCGGCAGGTCAAGCCGAGCTCTGTACTGCCCACCTCGCCTCGCGGCAGGTCAAGCCGAGCTCTGTACTGCCCACCTCGCCTCGCGGCAGGTCAAGCCGGGCTCTGTACTGCCCACCTCGCCTCGCGGCAGGTCAAGCCGGGCTCTGTACTGCCCACCTCGCCTCGCGGCAGGTCAAGCCGGGCTCTGTACTGCCCACCTCGCCTCGCGGCAGGTCAAGCCGGGCTCTGTACTGCCCACCTCGCCTCGCGGCAGGTCAAGCCGGGTTCTGTACTGCCCACCTCGCCTCGCGGCAGGTCAAGCCGGGTTCTGTACTGCCCACCTCGCCTCGCGGCAGGTCAAGCCGGGTTCTGCACTGCCCACCTCGCCTCGCGCCGATGCCTCAGCGCCACTCGCGGGGACATGAACTCAGCGCTCTGTGCAGTGCTGTGCGCGCCTAACTTTGTGCGGGAAACTTCGCAGTCGCAAGGCACACCTCCCTAATTGGGTAAATATAGGAGGCGAGCAAAGTGCCCAATTCAGAGATAATTTAGTGCTGATATTCATACGGGATGTCATAATGTAATTCACATTGTGACATTACAATTTACATTATGACATTATAATTTACATTGTGACATTACAATTCACATTATGACCTTAACCTAATTAACCTAATTCATACGTTAGACCTTTCTTTTTTTGAGTTTTTTCAAAGTTATTTTTGCTAACGTTAGTGACCCCTATACAGCTATAAAGCTAGGCTGAACAGATTCAACGCTGTGTTGTGTAAGGCTTTTCTCATACATTCATTATTTCCAGAAATTATGATAATTACTTGGTACTTGCTGCTACTAGATAATAGGGAGCTTAATGTGATAATAAATATTCGTTAGGTATTGGGTCTTCAGCCTGTCTGCAAGTATCGAAGTTTCAATTCAGAAAAAAAAATCAACTTTTTATAAAATTCAGAAAACTTTTACTACTTGACAAAGTTGTCTAACATTCAGTTGTTGAATCTACACGTTTGCATTGAATGGGACTTTGTACAGTTTCAATACAGTTGTACCTATCTGAATAAAAAACTGCACGAGAACAACATGTACATAAGTTTATTTCCAAAGTTATGCCAGTACATTCCACATTGTAAAAGCCTATTGTATATTAAACAACTATTTTAGCGTCACAGGTAAACGCCGGAGACAGGCCAACACTTAAAATTCAAACTCTTGGCTCCGAAACAAATCCTTTGACTACTTTTATTTGCTTCTGATGCATTCGAAAATGGTTCTTAATGCTAAGATATTAGGGTTGTAGATAGTAGTAAAGTGGGCGTTTTAAAGTTTTACAAGCGTTTTTAATAATGTGCGGGACATGCAAATTCGGGTGAAGTTTTCCAATAAAAGTTGCATCGCTGTTGGAGTACGCCGCGCGCCGCGCTCGCGCCGTAGCACATCTGTGTAGCGCTGTGCTACATGTGGCGTAGCACATCTGTGTAGCGCTGTGCTACATGTGGCGTAGCACATCTGTGTAGCGCTGTGCTACATGTGGCGTAGCACATCTGTGTGTAGCGCTGTGCTACGTGTGTTGTAGCAAGCTACGAGACGCTGCGTAGCGTAACAGGGATCGAGTATAGTCGTGTACACCGCGATTTAACTAACAACAGGAATGACCTGGCGCCATATTGGCAAAAAACCGCCTCGTTTACTCATTTTGGAACAAAGTCAGCGATATATAACAAAAACAAATTAGAAAAATCCGGCCAAGCGCGTGTCGGAGCACGCACAATGAAGGATTCCGTAGTTGGGATGACTTTATCCCAAGAACAAAATTAACATTGTACTTGATAAACAGGTTCTCTCATGCATTCCAACTGCAAATGTAAGTTGGCCGACTATTACTCGTTAACTTATTAAAGCCTACTTAGCTGTGATAGTTTGTCTTGCAAATTCGTTATAACAAAAACTACTGCCGTACATTTTTACACATATCCAAAAACAACCATTTAGCTGGTTCCACTTGATTCTAGAGAGAAAAAAAGACATCCTCACATGACATGTAGGGGATGCCTCCCCTAAAAATCTTTTTAAGGTTTTTTTTTTACCACTTGGTCGGCGTAATTAATATGTATACCCGTGCCAAATTATAGTTTTCTATTAGTATGAATCTCTAAGCTAAGCGTGGACTGACAGACAGATACATAGATGGACATGACAAAACTGTAGGGCTTCCTTGTTGACTATAATAATATATTATTATATATAAACAATTATATTATATATTTATTGTTTGTTTTTATATCTCAGGACCCTAGGGTCCCGGACTTTTGGAAGGCGTACGAGGGGCTGAAGACAACTCGCAGAGGCCCCTTAGACAATTTTAAACGATGAGGAGGCACCAACCAACGATTATCCTTGTATGCATTATGCAAATGCACCCAAGGACAACCCCCGGTTGGTGCAGGACTATTGTAGGACATGGAAACGAAATATATTGGGCTATGGGTTTGGGTGGCTATAGTGGATTGGTTACCAAGAACTATGGAAAAACTATGTCCCCTGCCTGATCAATGTTAGGTAATACACGGATAAAATGGCAGGGGGTGACTTGCATACTCAATAATGGGCCCCCGAAAACGGTCGCTAGCACATAGTGTCGTAGTGACAAGGGGGCAACATGTCCTGAGGTACTTATGAGGAGTGGAGAGGTATTCCACGACTATCAGGACAATCCCAGAGCCCAGAAGATGGTCAAGATCCCTACCAGCACTTACTGGAATACTTCCTTTCTCCGAGCACGTTTGCTCTAGCGAATCTCCACTCAAGCCGGCCAATAAAGGCAAGAATGAGGTGGGAACTCTGTTCCTCGTCAGTGTTCACTCCAGACAGCCAATAAAGGCAAGCCAGAGGTGAGGAACAAGATTTCTCCCGGGAGAATGATCCGTGGGATCGCTACTGCCCAACAGCTCACCACATGCTGCCCTGCGGGTTCATGTATCTATCTTGGTCTGGCTCCTCACCCTAGATTCGTTTCGGCAGAGTAAACTCTATCGGCACAGATCTAGAGTTCAGGAGCGCGCAAGCCCCACCACGGTGTCAACGTAGAGATACGGCGGTGGGGATATATTTATTATTATTATTATATTTAATAGAATCATTTATTTCAGATACATCTTACGATTACATCCATATTTGTTAGTACAATTGCAAGCTTACAAACTAGTGTTTTAACTAATTAATAATTCATTGATATAATAATCCAAACTAATATTATAAATGCGAAAGTAACTCTGTCTGTCTGTCTGTCTTTCTGTCTGTCTGTCTGTCTGTCTTTGCTTCACGCCTAAACTACTGAACCGATTTGTGTGAAATTTGGTACAGACATAGTTTGGAACTTGAGAAAGGACATAGGATAGTTTTTATTACAAAAAATAAAATAAAAAATAAAATAAAAAATAAAATTTATTCCGGACATACAGCGCCATCTATTGGTCAAGAGTCGGCATCAATTCAGTACTGAAAATTCATCGGAAAAATGTAAATAAATAGTAAAAAGGTATGTTTACACGCTTATACACAGGACGCATTCGCTTACGTACGTACATATGGTCGCCCCGATTTGTTCGTGACTTTTACATGCAACCCAAGCTGGCCTGAAATAGTTGAAGAGTTGCTGCCGGGACAGAGGGCAATCGATAGACATGATATTGTTGCAAGGGTTTTTCGATTAAAAGTTAAAAAGCTTATGGAAGTTGTCAATAAAGGAAATCTGTTCGGTGAAGTACTATGCTTTATGTACTCGATAGAGTGGCAAAAACGCGGGCTTCCTCACGTGCATATTTTAATCTGGCTGAAGGACAAGCTGAGACCCGATCGAATAGATAATGTTATTAGAGCGGAAATACCGGATCCAAGTAGTGACCAGGCACTTCATGAAATTATTATTAAAAATATGATTCATGGTCCTTGCGGTTCTGACAATCCTCAAAGCCCCTGCATGAAAAATGGAAAATGCTCTAAAAAATATCCTCGCGCGCTTATTAAAGAAACTGTCCATAATGACAATGGATATCCGCTGTATCGTAGAAGAGCACCAGGAGATGGGGGACTAACGGCGTCTGTAAAAGTTCGAAATGTTTTTTTTCGAAATTGATAATAGTTGGGTAGTTCCTTTTTCGCCCGTATTGTCAAAAATGTTTAACGCCCATATTAACGTAGAGGCTTGCAGCTCAGTGCGCGCTATCAAATATATATGTAAATACATAAACAAAGGTAGCGACCAAGCTATTTTTAATTTTAAAAACACCGATGCTGCTAATCCCATAAATGAAGTCCAAACGTATCAGTCTGGTCGTTATGTTAGCAGCAACGAAGCCGTGTGGCGGCTTTTAGCCTTCCCGTTACACGAAAGGCACCCGACAGTCACACACCTGACTGTACACTTGGAAAATGGTGAACGTGTCTATTTTACTGCAAACAATTTCCAAGAGAGATTAACCTCTGCTCCAAAAACAACACTCACCGCTTTTTTTGAGCTCTGCACAAGAGATGAATTTGCAAGGACGCTCCTCTATGTTGATTTACCAAGATATTACACTTGGAACGCAACAAGGAGGGAATGGAAACGACGAATCCAAGGAGTACCGGTTCAGAATTGGCCTGGTGTCAAATCTGGAGATGCCTTAGGCCGAGTTTACACGGTCCACGTTACTAATATGGAGTGTTTTTGTCTGAGAATACTGTTACACCACGTGCGGGGGCCAACTTCTTTTGCAGATCTCAAAAAGCTAAATGATCAAGAATTCTCGACATTAAGAGAGGCATGTGAGGCAAGAGGACTATTCTTCCACATTTCATTTTTGAAGAGATCCCGCGAGATCGGGAACTATGTGGGTAAAACCAAAAATCTGCCGGAAGTCACTATTCCACGCGAACGAAGTCGCGGGCAAAAGCTAGTAAATAATATATAAACAGTAAGTGTCAGGTCCGGGTGGACTCCCCCATGATGGTAACAAATCATTACACGACTGCATGCAGCCGTATCCAGCGAGCCAGCATCGGAGAGTCCCACCGGTCCGCCAGCAAGCGCAGGATGGTGTTGGGACTGTCGCGCGTGCGGCACATGATAGAATTCAATTCAATTCAATTATTCTTTATTGCAATCCATAATGTACACATACAGGTGGTGAGTTTAATAATTTTAGAAACAATTATGGACCCTGTCGGGCACAGCAACATTATAAAAGTAGGAGAGAGGAAGAGCGCTTAGAAGCACATCGTTTGCGCATGATGGCCGCAAAGCCGTCTGTGGCAGCCACCGCGAACATCGCGGAGGCGCTGCAGTGGCGCGGCAGCCCCATCAGCACCCGGTACGCGTTATTGTATTGAACGCGCAGATCGCTGTATGTCCACTGCGTATAGTTAACCCACAGGCTGCAGGCGTAAAAGGACTGACAGTACGCTTTAAAAAGCGTAACTTTGACAGTCCCCGTGCGCCGTGAAAACCTGCGGGCCAACATGTTGCATCGGACAGACAGCGCTCTGCGCTCCCTCTCAACATCCACACTGTCCTTGAGGTCCTCAGTGACCCAGTGGTCCAAATATTTAAATTGCTCGACTTTGTTTAGGGCTGTATCCCATAAAGTGAAATTCGGAACGAATGTGTATCGCTTGTTGTCCGGCCTGAAAATCATTATTTCACTCTTTTTCGTGTTGTATTTGAGCCCATGAGTCACCGCGTAGGACTCACACATTTTCAGGAGCTTTCGTAAGGCACCAATCGATGGGCTCAGCAGCACCATATCGTCTGCGTAGCTGATGTTATTCACACACACACCATCTATATGACACCCGATGCCGGTGCTGCTGAGCTCATCGATCAGTTGGTTGACGTACACGTTGAAGAGCGTGGGAGAGGTCAGCCCCCCCTTCCTCACCCCGCATTCCAGCCCGTACTCCTCGGAGAGAGAGCCTGCCCATCTCACAAAATTCTTTTGATTTTTATACCAATACTTAAATAATAAAACAATTTCCCCAGGTAGACAGGTTTCATTCCTTAATTTACCCCATAAAATATCGTACGATACAAGATCGAACGCTTTCGATAAATCCAGGTAGCATGCATAAACTGGGGTCTTTCTACTCGTGTAATACTGTACAGTCCGCTTGAGGCACAGCATGGAAGGCACTGTCGGTGGAAAGCCCGGGCCTGAAGCTGAACTGCGCGTCGTTTAGCGAGACGTGATAATCCAGGTGCTCACCAAGCAGACTGTCCAGCACTTTTGCGAACACTGTGTAAACTACTTATGTAGTTTGGGAGCAGTTAATAGACATTTACATAAACAGTTATGCTGTTAATGAGGTACTAGGGAAATAATTATGTTGTTAGCCGTTCTTATTAAATTTGTTGTTATCTGTTTTTAGGGTTCCATAGTAGTGAGCGTAGTGTTCATTTTATTACGAAGGAAGTGTGTGCGGTGATCAAGGGCATGTTGAGGGGTAAATCCCCGGGTCATGACAGCCTTAGCATCGAACACCTGTAGCACGCAGGTGTACACCTACCCAGAGTGCTTATCTTTTCATTAGTTTACATTTTATTGTCTTTTCAATAGATTATTTTATATTTTGTGAATGTGAGAACATGGTAAGCTTAATAGACTGTAGATTTGTAGACCATTTTGTATTTTGTTAAGTACCTGGTACTTGTTGACAGGCCTACACTGTCCTCCCATACTTAATAACACTGTAATTTGAAAACATTGTAAAAGCCAATTATTTTTAAAAGAGTAACTGTGGAGTTTCTTGCCGGTTCTTCTCCATAGGAAACGACCAATTGGAACCGTGCACCTAGCTTCTGACGTTTCATAAGTGCCCATGTAGGCTTATGTGATATAAAATATTTTGAATTTGAAATTTTTATTTGAATTTACTTTGCAAGCCCTCTTTTTCCAGAGACAGTTCAGTTCCAGAGACAGATCGAGGTCATTGACGTTCCTATTCTTAGTTGGAACGCATTATTATATAGTATAGTAGTAATTGAGCCATTTGCCACGATGACCTTAAAATTAGCAAGCTTTGAGTGTTTACATGGCCTTATAAGATCTGTAATATCATGTTAACGCATGAAAAATACCTTGTGTTGATGGGAATAAAAAAGCCGAATATAAAAGCCGTTGATGGGAATAAAAATATTCCTTCCGACCATAAAATACTTTTTTATTTAAAGATTTAGAGTGAGGTAATTTGTTAAAACTTTGTTACGTTTACGGCTGAGAGGTGGCGAAGTGTTCGCTTGTACAAGTGATGGGCTGTGAGGTGGCGAAGTGTTCGCTTGTACAAGTGATGGGCTGTGAGGTGGCGAAGTGTTCGCTTGTACAAGTGATGTGCTGTGAGGTGGCGAAGTGTTCGCTTGTACAAGTGATGGGCTGTGAGGTGGCGAAGTGTTCGCTTGTACAAGTGATGGGCTGTGAGGTGGCGAAGTGTTCGCTTGTACAAGTGATGGGCTCGCGACGTACACTTATTTGCATATTGGCGCCTGTTAGGATTGCACCTTGTTCCAGCGCTTCTTTGTGCTCGTAGCAAATTAGTTGAGTTTTGTACTCCGCCGGGTAATGCGTTATTGCCCTTACGTTGGGAAGAAACTGCCATGTTCGAATTAATTTTATAGTCGACTAAATTGTTAACTGGCCTCTGTCTTCTGGCTATTTAGTGTGCTTCACACTGTTGAAAACCAATAACATAGCGCAAACTATTCATATAAATGAATTAATGAAATGGGGCCGATGAAGAGACTAAAAATATTTTAAACTATTTACCTATTACTGTAACATAAACATTTTGTTCGAAACAACAACACAAACTGCTAACATTTAACCTATTCATCAATTTGATCAAAACTTCCAAAATGGCTTCACTAACGAGTTTTTCATTGGCTAATACATTGCACATAAGGTTTTCAACAATGAAAATAAAATTTCATTCTGTGTAAGACACATTGCAGTCGGTAAAGAAGTAAGTTCCGCGTTTGCAATGCACGTGCCTACTGCACGGAGGAGCGTTCACGCGCACGCTGCTAGCGCTATACTATCTACTGCACGGAGGAGCGTTCACGCGCACGCTGCTAGCGCTATACTATCAGGAAAAAAAAAATATATGCTTAGATGATTTTGTTTTTTTAATAAAACTAGCACCAAGAAAAGTTAAATTCTGCTCTTTCCTGAAATCGTGATAGCTTTATTACTATTTTGCAAACTACTTTTAGAAAATAAAAGTGCATTGAATATCTAAAAACTGAAGGTTTTCATGCCTTAGGTAAACGTTACTATTATAAAATACTGGCATGACACGCAAAGTGGCACATTTCGTGTAGTGTAATTCTATCAACAAACATGCGACTATATTTCCAAACCTCGGATAACAAAAACTAAATGTAACCTAAATATATTTCTCATATTGAATGAAAATATGCACCTAGTTGAAATTTTTGCAACTGATTACTTTGAGTGGCGCCCCTTAATTTGTTTAATTCATAAATTGCTTTATGATTTGCGGAAATTAAAAGTGATGAATCATTCATCGTAACTGTCTTTTGGTTATCACTTTTGTTATTTTGTCATGTCTTCATTAAATCAATCAAGCCATAAGTACTAAAAGTACACAGATGTAAAATCAAAATATTATATTTAACATAAACCCACATGGGCAATTATGAAACGTCAGAAGCTAGGTGCATGGTACCAATTAGTCGTTTTCTATGGAGAAGAACCGGCAAGAAACTCCACCGTTACTCTTTTAAAAATAATTAGCTTATACAATGTTTTCAAATTACAGTGTTATTAAGTATGGGAGGACAGTTTAGGCCTATTAACAAGTACCAGGTACTTAAAAAGATTGAAAATGGTTTACAAATCTACAGTCTATTAAGCCTACAACGTTTTCACATTCACAAAATATTTAAACAAAAATCTATTTAAAAGACACAAGACTATATAATGTAAAATAATAAAAATATTAAATCATGGATGTGTGTAAAAAAAATAATAATTTGAGAGCAGTTATTAGACATTTACATAAATAGTTATGCTGTTAATAAGGTACCAGGGAAGCCACATGTGCATTAGGAATTAGCGCCAAACTTCCCTGTCTGCAACGTAGTCTTTAATCTTATAATATTATTTTTTAATAAGGATACGTTTGATGTGGGTTTTGAACTTTCCATCGCTAAGTTCTGTTACCGACATTGGCAACTTGTTATAAAAGCGGATACTGTTTATAAGAAATGATTGATGAATGTACGCAAGTGAGTCACAAGAGTCGAGCAAAATGTGTGCATGTGAAGGCAGCACCGCGAGGCGAGCGGGCGCGCGCGGCGGCTGCGTGACTGGAGCCCGTAAGTATTGCTTTGACATAATAGACATAGATAAAGTGCCGACGTACTTAAATAAACTTGCTCACCACTCATAACTAACCGAGGAATTGCAGATCCAAGTTGATGGCAATACTCTTACAGGCGTCACGTAGCAAACCGCCGGGAGACTTCTGAATCTATACATATAATAAAATGGTAGCGAATTCAAAACTGTACATGGAATATTTCTGATAAAAAAAAGTAATTGCCTCGAGGTCTGGGAAAGATTCTAAAGCCGAAAATATAGTTTTTTTTTTACACAGTCGCGCGCGACACTTCGTAGCGAGCGGATGTTTTACTCTGTTATCGAAATGTTTATTTTTTTTACTTATACCCTCTAATTAAAATATAACAAAAATGAGTAATAATTCAGATGAAGATAGTTTACCGGGTTTAAATAGTGATGAAGAATCAATTGTGTGTGAGCAACAAGTTTTAAAGGAGGTGGTATGCAGTAATAAAGAAGACAAAATGCAGAGTGAGTCACAAATTCAATCTGGTAGTAAAGAATATTCTTTTATACCAATAGCTGAGAAGAGAATGAGAGAAGATGGCGAGGAAAATATAGATGACGATGAATTTATAACAGTGAGAAGGAACCCAAAACGGCTAAATCGCAGTTCATCCCAATATCATAGTTCAACGAGTTGAACTATGATATTGGCCGTACAACACAATGTGAAGATTTTACAGTAGAAAATAATTATGAGGTGTATATTTCCTCTAAAGAATGCCTACCTAAACAAATTGGTCTTGCCAAACTCTTAAGATCAGAAAATATACTGGGTATTACCAAAATTAATTTTAAAAACTCTTTTAGAGTACGTATACAATTTGAAAGTCGACAACATGCCGAGAAACTAGTGTCTTGTGAAAAAATGAAGGACTTGGGATACAGGTGCCAATTGGCTCAAGAAGTTAATCTATCCTATGGAGTCGTCAAAAATATCGAATTGGAGGTGGATGAAAAAGAACTGACAGAAATGTTTTGCTGTGAATATGATATTGTTTCCGTGAAGCGTTTGAAACGATTTACGGAAGAAGGAAAATGAGTAGATAGTGAAACAGTTCGCATTTGTTTTAAAGGCCCTACGGTACCTTCGACGGTTGAGGTTTACGGATGCAAATTTAAGGTTGAGTCATACACATTCCCAGTAACACAATGTTCGAACTGCTGGCGTTTTGGTCATTTATTACGTCAGTGTCCTAGTAAAAGGCCTATATGCCCAAAGTGTGGCGGATATCATGCGAACTGTGAAACGATGCAATATCGATGTATCAATTGTAATGGTACACACATGTCCTTTAATAAGACTTGTCCCATTTTCTTGAAAGAAAAAGAAATACGTCGAATTATGTCTGCTATGAATTCCACATATAAAAAAGCACTTGATATTTACCTTAAACAGAGAAAAACAGAGAAGAATAAGACATAACACTATAGGAATGAAAAGGATGAACACGAAATACAGTCAAATATAAGTAATGATAACAACACCGTAAATAAATGTAAACAAACCCCTTCTTTTAGGGATGTTTTAGTGGAAGAAACCCAAAAACCAAAGTCACTAGATTATGAAAAGAAGAAGACTACCCAAGTAAATATGACACCAGTAGGAAAGAAGAAAAAGGAAATAAATGAGTATGAACACAGTGAAAATATGATTATTGAGGAACAGTGTATTGGAGAGGAACCTTTAGGAAGTCAGAATTATGAGGAGCAAGAGTCTAATCGGAAGAAAAACGGACAGGAAAATCATTCTTTTTGGCAGTTAATGAAACGGATTAAAGACATCATCCTTTCAAGAAAAGAGTTAGATGTGAAGATCATTGAAATAGCGAAATTAGTTTTTGAAACTATAAAACACTTTTTAGTAGAAAAAATGAAAGGTGGAGAATGGTTAAACTACATTATTAAGCTGTTTAATGGATAGTCCCCAGCGTGAGTCAACTTTAAACATACTTCAATGGAACTCACAAAGCCTGAAACCAAAACTAGTAGAATTTGAATGCCTACTACTTCAAGAAAATGCCCACGTTGCTATTGTTAGTGAGACATGGTTGGAGCCGGAAACTCACAGCCACATTAGTGGTTATAATATATTTAGAAGAGACAGGTTTGATTCATACGGTGGTGTAGCAATTATCACTCATCATTCCATAAAGACACAAGTATCGTCTTTCAAACTGAATAATGCAGGCATAGAGGTACTACATGTGAAACTGTTAAACTTTCCCTACATACAAAATATTGTGAGTATATACTGTCCATCTACTGTTAGAACCACTTCGTCAGATTGGGATTCTCTTTTTAGTGCGTACTCTCAAAGATCTATAATAGCGGGAGACTTTAATGGCCATCACACCAATTGGTCGTATAAAAATGACCCTAGAGGCCAGTTATTTGATTCATCCTTAGATAATGGCTTTTTTTCTTTAAACAATGGCAGACCCACAAGGATTAGGTTGGTAAATGGCGTGCTTCAGGAGTCTGCACCTGACATTACCTTTGTCTCTGCAGATATTGCTATAAATTTTAAATGGGACACTACTAACGAAACATTGGGTAGCGATCACATAATTATCAAAATTGTATTTCAAGTATCAAATGGGTATACAAATCAAAATTTTGTTAAAAGACGTAATTTTAAAAAGGCTAATTGGTTACTGTACAAACAAACCCTAGAGCAAACAGTCTTATATAATGACATAGTTGCTTCAGATAGTGTTCAGGTAAAATATGATATCCTTATAAATGAAATTAACTCGGCCGCTGACAAAAGCATTCCTTTGGTCAAGATATGTACTGACCCTTTGTCTAAATTTAAACCGAAGCCCTATTGGAACGCTGATCTGTCGAAAGCAGTGGCTAGGAGAAGGTTAGCGTTATCGAAATTCAGGCGAAACCCGACCCCATGCAATTTAGATATTTTAGAAAAATATACCAATGACGCAAAACTATCTTTAAGTCGAGCCAATTCACAAGGATGGAGGGATTTTTGTAGCAGTATTAGTGAATCAGCCTCTGTTTCGGAAGCTTGGAATAGTATGCGTTGGATGAAAGGGCATAAAAGATCAAAATTTTATGCTTCAAAGCAACAAATTGAAGATTTATTATGTAGTCTTGCGCCTGATTATGTCGTTCCTCAGATGCCAGAAATCAACTCCAATAACACATCCCTAGAAATTAAATTTACGATTCAAGAATTTGATAAATGTCTTAAAAAGAAAGATACTGCACCGGGAGATGATCAAATAACGTTCTCTTTGCTTTATAATCTTCCAAAATCAGCTAAATTGTACCTATTAGAAATATATAATTTGATTCTAGAAACTGGTAATATTCCCACCCAATGGAGAAATATTAAAATAGTACCGATTCCCAAAAATTGTACAGATTCAGATATCCCCTTGAAGTTAAGACCAATTTCTCTAATTTCTTGTACATGTAAAATATTCCATACTTTATTATGTAAGAGACTGGAATGGTATGTGGAAAAAACTAAATGTTTGTCAGTGAATACTGTTGGATTCAGACGTTCTCAGTCATGTTTGGATTGCTTGAGTCGATTAGTTTGCTACATCCAAATGGGTTTCTCTAAGAATTATCCTACGTTAGCGTATTTTCTAGATATAGAAAATGCGTATAACAATGTGACGGTAGATAGTGTTATTCAAGCCCTTAACGGAATTAACGTCGGAAAGAAAATATGCAAATATTTGTGGGAATTCTTGTCAGAAAGGCACCTCAAAAGCACATTCGACGGTAATGAAGCTAACTTTTTGGTTAGGTGGACCAGCAAAGGCATTGCCCAAGGTGACCCATTATCCCCTTTGATTTTTAATATAGTTACCCATCAAATTTGTGACAATATTACTAACGTTATAATATCACAGTATGCTGACGACTTCGTCCTTTATGAAACATGTGTAAAAACTCAAAGGTTTTTGGGTATACTAAAAGTTTTGGCAGGAACAGCATGGGGTATGCACCCTAAACATCTTCGTAGGCTGTACATAGCACTGATTCGAAGTAGAGCTGATTATGCAAGTTTTCTATTCGATAACAGTGCAAAAACACACGTGAGCAAATTGGACAAGGTACAAAACCAAGCAATGTGGATAATTGGTGGTTTTATACGAACCACTCCCATCCATGTTATGGAATGTGAATTGTATATCCCTAACCTAGCACTAAGAAGAAAATATCTAGCAATTAAATACTGTTTAAAATCGCAATCTTTTGATAATAATTTAATATTAGATCTATTAAATAGTTTAAGGAGCCACATCTCTAATAGTTATTGGCGAAATAAGAAAACTCCGTTACTAGTAACGGTATATAGCAATACTAAAGAAGAAGTTGTGTCATCTAGTTATCCCTTAGAAATGTTCAGCTTAGATACTTGGGTTTCAAATATAAACGTGGGAGATAGCATTAGAGATCATTTAGATAATATGAAACTATGTAAGAAAACATATGATAATAACATTCTGAAAAACATAATAATGGAAGAACTACATACTAAATATTTTGGATGATTAAAACTATATACGGATGGTTCTAAAATAGGAAATGTTCTTGGTGCTGCCTTTTACGATCCGAGGCACAGTGTTAAAGGATTATTTAAAATGTGTAACAGTAACATATGTATTACCACTTGACTTATTCAAAAGTTACCTGACAGAACGTTCCCAGGTCGTCTTACTGGATGGTTACACCAGCAGGGAGGTGTCTCTAACTTACGGTGTTCCTCAGGGAAGCGTTCTTGGACCATCGTTATTCCTTGTTTACATTAACGAGCTCTGTAAACTCAGCGCAGCTAACTCTAAGGTGATCACCTATGCTGCTGACACAGTCATCCTGGTTCACGGTAGGGATTGGACGGAGGCCCGTCTCCTTGCAGAATCAGCGTTGCAGAAAATTATGAAATGGTTAACTCAAAATTTGCTCACCCTCAATCTTGATAAAACAAGGTTTATCGCATTTGGTCCAAAGCAAGCATCACAACCGTCCCCAAACTACTGCTTGATAGCTCATGTGTGCGATTCTGGTCCGAATGTGGCATGTACCTGTGCCAGAGTCGTGCGCACGGACTCTATTAGATATCTCGGAGTAGTAGTTGATAGCAAACTTTCATGGAGCGAGCAAGTCAATTATCTGGTTTCTAGAGTGAGAAGATTGATTTTTGTTTTTAAAAACCTTAGAAGTTCCGCAAACGTTTCTACCCTCAAAAAAGTTTACTTTGCACTTGCTCACTCCGTTCTTACATATTGTATAACGGCTTGGGGTGGGGCTGGGAAGTGTCTTCTCCTTCGGCTTGAGAGGGCACAGAGAGGGGTCCTTAAGGTTATGGCACACAAACCCATTCGTTTTCCGACTCACGATTTGTACTCGTTATGGAAGATACCTGCTGTAAGGCAGTCTTTCATCCTATGCACAATGTTACGGAAACACTCGGAGTTGCCTTACGCCCCTAACGCCACTATTGAGCGTAGACGTGGGTGTAGACCGGACAGAGTTTGTGGCATAGTGCCGGCGAAACTTGAAGTGGTCCGGCGGCAATACAATTTCTTTAGTTCGAGGCTGTACAATGGGGTAAACAGTGTACTCCATATTCATTCTCGTTCTTATAGGGATTGTAAAAAACTCACTGATGACTGGCTTCAAACCCTCACCTATGAAGACCTGGAGAGATTGGTCAAACCCTGATTTGTTCCCAATATCGACCTCTTCCTTCCGAAATAGACTCATTACACATAAATTAAGACACACTCATGCACACACACACATACGCACACATACTCACACACCTATGCAAACACCCACACGCATATAATGCATTTGCTCGTACCTACATATATTCACATTATTTTTTAACGTATTATTCTTTTTGTAATCTATCTTCTGTGTTTAGTATAAATTCTAGAACGCTATCGTCCTTTTCCTGAGGTGGGCGTTAATTCCTACGACACAGTATTTTACTAATGTAGGTATTATCGCACTAAATGTTATTGTCCTACTGTGTTTTTGTTCAATAAAGAATTTATTTATTTATTATTTATTATTATTTTATTATGACGGCGGAGCTCGTTGCAATATCAAAGGCTCTTACATATGTGCAAAATGCGGAGATCGATAACAATAGGATTGTCATTTTTATAGACAGCAGAAGTGCTCTGCAGCATATAGTTCGATGCGCCTCTGGCTACAGAGGTGTCTCGATAACTTATTCTATATTAAGCCAAATAAGGTATTTCACATCCAATAATATTAATGTGATATTGCAATGGGTTCCGTCGCATGTGGGTTTACGGGGGAACGAGGAGGTTGACCAATTAGCAAAGACTGCTGTCTTGGACGGTATTGAGCTGAATATTACCCCGAGCTACTTTGAACTTCTGCCGAAATACAAAATTGAATGTTCTAAAAATTGGAAAGAATATTTTAATAAAATGTCTTTAGAAAAGGGAATTTGGTACAAGACATTGCAATGTGAACCTCCTCGTATTCCTTGGTTTGCCGATACTAAGCTTAATAGAAAGTTTATAATAATAGCGCATAGACTACGGTCTGGACACGTTCCACTCAACAAGTTTCGACACTTAATGGGGAAAAGTGACAGCCCCAATTGTACACAATGTCATACAATGGAGGACGTCCATCACTTGTTGGTGGAGTGCGTCAGGACCCGAGCTGCTAGAGAGGTGCTGATGAATACCTTTAAAATTAATTTGATAGATGTTGGTTTTGTTCAAAGCATATTATCAGAGCCTGTCTCGAATGCAGCTATCTTACTTTATAAAATAGTATATAAGGTTTTGAAATCTGAATAGTGTAAAGCTTTTATCGAATTAGGTTATGATGGGGCTGGCATGGTCGTATTGTGACCAAAAGCCTCTAAATTTATAATAGATAATAAAAAAATTAAAAAGATAGTTTTTTATAATTTTTGTCTGTTTGTAATTCAGTTTCAGCTTCACACTATATAGATTTTGTTCAATTTTTGCATAGATATTTCGTATAAGTCTGGTCAGTTTAAAAAAACTACTATTACAAAATATCACGCTACTTGCTATGGGGGATGAGCAATATTGCTTTTGGTTCGTATTTTTCTATAGTTTACTGCAAATTGTAAAAAGGAAAGCCAAAAGGTTAGAATATTGCAGATAGTTACAGATTTAACCTTTCAAATGATTACCTTACCTTTATGGAGCTAAGCAGTAAATCATGAAATTCATATTATAAGAGCGGCTATTTTAGCCAACTTTGCTTAGCGGTTCGGCGACTGCTTCGCAAAACTAAGTTCGTTTTCCAACAGTTGATATATTTTGTGCTGCATTTAGTTACATTTTGAAATATTATGAATTGTGATAGTTTGTAGAACGTACACTGAAAAACATTAAGTTTAGGCCTCTTCTATTATCTGTGGTTATAATAAAAATAAATATCTATCAGGAATAATCTTTATGAATGCAACGGGCAGTGTATCAGTGTTATGACTTACGTAGTATTTGCAGGAACGAATAGAGGAGTATTGAAGAAAACGATATGTTGCACCGACCACCAATAAATTTGAATTCATTAAGGCGTTCATTAATTTACTAAAAACAAAAAAAAAAACTTCGCAAGTAATGGGAAATTGCAACTGAAAACTGTGAGTGTTGACCTCAGGACAAGCTGCTTTTCACACGGATAACTGTACGTCGCTTGCTCCCGCGTCACCAGTCCTGACTCTGTTTGTTTTTGTCTGTTGAGACCAAAATTACAAACGTAGTATACAGGGGTTTTTTTATAATGTGGCTGTTATAGTATATTGTGGTGTCTTACGACTTCCATGTGAATAAAGTCGCGCGCAGCAGCTAGTGTGAATATAAACCAGCTATTTACATACCAAACAAAAAAACCAATAACAAGAAACAATGCTTCAGACGAGATAAGCTCTATTGTACTTAGTTAGAATACACAAACCCTCACTTAACCTTGCGTGGCTCCAATTATGTAGATGAACTCAAAAATGGCGCGCACGCGCACAGCTAGTCGCGGTACTCAATCGGCGAATCCACAAAAACTTGGAAAGTAATCATCATACAAACACCGCGTTATCTCCTCTCGAGGCGACGTCGGGTAATATGGACGGAGACGATACAATTATCCTCGTGAAATTGTCTTTAGTTAGACCGAATTACTCCGCCCTCCCATAAAGATTTAGTATAACGGTGGAAGCAGTCGTTCACTTATCTTGCTCAAAACAACAAGATGTACAGTATTCTTATAACTATACGAATCTTTGCGACGCGTATGATATCTCGTGAAAAATAGTGCAAGTTTTAAGACTAGTTGTAAGACTTTATTTGAATGAACACTTTAAATACATAAATAAATGTGCAACTTAAGGGGAAGCGCTAAGGTAACCCGCGAAATTCAAATTTTCTTACGATTTTTGCAATTTGCAGTTTGGGTGTATCTTGACTAAAGTATGATTCACGACCGTAACAAATATGTATTTACAGAATTATAATCATAAAAATCAGTAATATAAATCCTTAGGTTAATATAATCCTGAAATTTTAAGATTTCATGAAATAATCATTCAATATAATTACTTGGTCTTAGAGAGTTGTATTGATAACTTTAATTATTATAATTCTGTAAATACTTAATTGTTATGGTCGCGAATCATGTTATCATCAACATACAACCTAATACTGACCTCCAAATTGCAAAAAAACGTAAGAAAATTAGAATTTCGCGGGCTACCCTGACGCTTTCACCTTAAGAAATTGATGAGAATATTCTTTCTTATGCTATACTTTAAAATTTCTTCACTGTTATGAATCTCTTGTTATTTTGTGGCACCGTCCGTAATCAGAGATATTATATATTTAAAGATTATTTAATACAGAGCTGACAGAATTGAATGTTTACCTTACAGCACCCTCGCACGGAATCTTACAACGTTTGTCTCACTGTACGTGTTCTATTAGACCTAACGCATAGAACCTATGAGGACACTAATACGATTCTAATAGGACACATTTCCTAAGCACTAAAATGTCTTACTCAATCCTATGACAGAGTACTGCGCAGTCCTATTGTCTTTGAGGAAGACAAGTATCGAGTAATTCTCAACGCGTACTATTGTGAATTACACCCTTACGGCGACTAGCCCTTTTTACTAAGATAACACAAAACTAGCACAAGCGTACGTAGACCCAGTCTCTAGCAGAATTCATTGCGATCGTACCTGGTGCTCGCCGAAGTGGTATTTCTTCACTTCACAGTCCCTTAACCTTCCCATTTAGAGGATACGGTGCGGCTGTTAGCGGCATTACGTCCAAATAGCGTGCCTCGATAAATAATAACGATTTAGTAAAAGTCCTACAGAACGGACGGGGTAAATTTATCGAGACAAGGTCCCTAGCGTTGTTAGAACGAGTACCAAATCAGTTTGGGGTACTTGGTGAAGCCTACCCTCACTCCCGGAAATGTGATCCACCGAGCTTTACACAAAGTATCCTGTGGTGAGACCTCCTTAGAAACAGTATCATCAGCAACGTTTGGTTGATTTATTATGCAATTACAAACTGGCCCCATAGCCTAGTTTCATTTAATCGTATTGTGAGTAATTACCACATATGGAAGGCAGAACCGCCTTCCATATGTGGTGCATCAGTTAAAGGTCAACAGTCGTCAAAAGTCAGGAGCGTTAGTGCTCAGTGTCAAGTGTAGTAGAAGGCCTTCCCCGTTTCACTATAACCAACTGCAACTGACAAATATATGTTATGTTATGATTAGGAGATGAATATATAATACGAGAGAAAATAGCATTAACTACTATGAGTACACACTATTACTAAATTTTAAAGTTATAAAGTTGACACTTACTAAATATCTCCTCACAGAGAATATTATTACAATTCACAAAATACTGCATGGAGCACCAGTTTCACCTCGGGCACAGCTTCTCACAGTTATCTAACTTAGACTACGTCTACTGCTACTTAAAGTAGTCTTAAGCCCACTACCAACTTTAACTTAATAAATCCTACTCGGCCGATTACGACTAGTCTAGCTAAGTTAGTCTCCTAACTTAGCTTGCCTGGAATATGGACGTCTGTAGCCTATCATGGCCAAAATCAACTATCCTTCCCTGTTTACTAGCTTGGAATATCACGACTGTACCCTATCTCTTCAAAATGACCACACACACTCAGCGAGTTCGCGCCCTTCGCCATCAAGAATCATTGGGAACCGCCGATGCTGTTGAGGCATTAGTCGATGAGGTTATTTGCCATCTTAATGACAAACATAAGGTGGCAGGTGTATTTCTGGATCTTAGTTCTGCCTTCGACACGGTGGACCATGAAATTTTGCTGGCCAAGTTGGAACATGGTATAAGGGAGAACGTTCTGAAGCTATGTCGATCTTATTTGCATAATAGACGTCAATTTGTAGAGATAAAGACGGTAGTGAACAAAAAATTTGATGTCCAATCTAATGACAGTATTTCGAGGTGTCCCTCAGGGATCTGTTCTTTATCCAATTTTCTTCATCCTTTTCCTTAATGATTTAATTGAGTACATAAAAAAACGTTTTGACTATTTGTTTTATTGTATTATTATTTTTTTTTTAATTGAATGTGGATTATTATCGTTTTGAATTTGTTATTTTAATTATCTTTGTGTTCTGTTTTATTTTACAAAATTTCTACACAATGTAGGTATATTGTTCCGAAATAAATGACTATGACTACAAATCATCTGACGTTAATGACCTAACAACGCGCTTACGAAGTCGCATGGCCAACACACCAAGGCCACACCAAGGCCTGCATCCTGTCACAAAAAAGGTCCATTTTACTTGCCACATAGTAACAGCGAATTATCTCATGTGTTCTTGCGGCAGGACTTCATTCGAAGACCCCTGGAACCACCGTAACCGGCCCGTTAATGTCATTCAGCGCCAACACAAATTTTACAAGCTTGACGTACGTGGTAAAGAAGTTACCGTCAGCGTTGATCGCCTGAAGACGGCCTACGTCATATAGGAGGCAGACGGCCAGCCACCATCTCCCATTTAAATGCTAATAATGCTTAATACCTTTATTATTTATGTATGCATAAGAAGACACGTTGCGCCGACCCCAAATAATACAGATAAAGTTTCAAGTTTATAGATCAAAGAAATAAAATAAATATGATTTTTTTTTCATACAAACTGTATCCCCCTTTTTCACCCCCAAAGGGTTAATTTTTGAAAAGTCTTTTGTGACGTTTCCATTATTTTACTTATCGGTTATTTATACCAATTTTCGAGTTAATCAAGCCTCGCAGTAAAATCCTCCCCTGTAAAATTGACTACCCCTTTTCACCCCGTTAGGGTTCGATTTTAGAAAAACCTTGATACACGTTATTCTTTTCTTCGGTTTTAAGAATAAATACTGAGTTTCGAGTTAATGGGACCTCACGTAATTTTTTTTTTCATACAAACTTTGACACGCCCCCATCCCCCTTTAGGGGGTAGTTTAGAAAAAACTAAAAATGACCAACTTTATAGTTTACTTAGATAAGTATTCCTGCCAAGTTTCAAGTCTATTAACTCAAGGAATAAGATTTTTCAAACAAAAGAAAGCCCCCCTTTTCACCACCTTAAAGGCTGAATTTTCAAAAACCCCTTCTTAACCCCTATCATTATAAAAGAAAGCCCTTTGCAAAATTTCACGTTCCTAGACTCAGTAGTTTCGGTTGTACATTGATATGTCAGTCAGTCAGTCAGTCAGTCAGTCAGTTTCTCCTTTTATACCTATATATAGATTTATAAGGAATGTAACTCTACAGTGTGTCTGTATACGGCCTGTATACGGTATGGTGAAAATTAAAGGTGCGGTACAGACCATCAAACTGAACAACTTTCTCCCGGGGATCAACCCCGTAATTGCAAAAAAAATCAGTCGTCCCATACAAAACTTCAATGCCTACTCCACCAAATGTATGGGCCGACTAATAATTTTTTTGCGATAACGATGTTGATCTCCGGGAGAAAGTTGTTCAGTTTGATGGTCTCTACCTCACCCTTAATGTTCGCCACACCGTGTACAGACACATTGTATAGTGAGTGAGTTACTTTTAATCTAAAATGTTATTCACACAGTCTCTTTAGCCACAATTATCTGGATGTTTTCTCACTTGAGCGATCCTTCGAGAATTTAGGCGATATTACCTGAAAACTCATCTAAAGACTGAAGGATGTTCCATGTGCAGCTATGGAGACTATATCGAAGATCGAGCGTTGATTTTAACACCAGGCGTCTAACTGCTAAATTCTTCATAAAGGCAATTTTCTTTTAATACCTCAATTAAAACGGTCAATTATGGCGATATCATGATAAACTATCAGAAAGATACAGAGCAGCAACAACCCTCATATATTATCCTAAGAAATATATTATACAGATAGAGAATTTCTCAGGTAGGACTTGTAGATACATTTCGGGGCCAAAAGAGCGTAAGTTCCGTTTTAAAAAATATATATACTGGTAGAGAGAGCAAGGGCAGCTGAAACGGGTGTTATTATAATCCGCCCGTCCGTCTGTCGCCCCTGACATGGGTTAAGCTCTGTACAGCTGATGTTTACACGCTAACGTTTCTTTACTACCATTTTTTATTTTTTCCTTTATCAATATGGACTTTTTGATTGTAATCTGCTTCAGTATAATTATGTTTAAGATTATGGTTAGTGTCTTATGGAATATTTCGTGTTTCAGGTACAGGAACCAACTGTTGTTCTCATGCGTGCAGCTTGGTTTTGTTTTGTTTATTTACTTGCTGAGTTTACTGAAACTTATAACTGGACTTACTGGACTGGACAAACATTTTACTTTTGCACTAACTTGTCAGCGTTCATAATGCATATAGAATCCTGTTGATCCCGTATTTAAGCTGACTATATCACTACACTGGCTCATCACCACACCCAGTCTCGTGCAGGCACCGCTTCACTTTCAACTGTTTCCCGCCATTCGTGCTGAACTGACAGATGACATAAGTGACAGCGACCTTACTGCTGACGTGCATGAGACAGTGTTTCCATATCTATTATATACACACAGAAGTGACAGCGACCTCACTGCTAACGTGCATGAGACAGTGTTTCCATATCTATTATATACACACATAAGTGACAGCGACCTTACTGCCGACGTGCATGAGACAGTGTTTCCATATCTATTATATACACACATAAGTGACAGCGATCTCACTGCTGACGTGCATGAGACAGTGTTTCCATATCTATTATATACACACATAAGTGACAGCGACCTCACTGTTGACGTGCATGAGACAGTGTTTCCATATCTATTATATACACACATAAGTGACAGCGACCTCACTGCTGACGTGCATGAGACAGTGTTTCCATATCTATTATATACACACATAAGTGACAGCGACCTTACTGCCGACGTGCATGAGACAGTGTTTCCATATCTATTATATACACACATAAGTGACAGCGACCTCACTGCTGACGTGCATGAGACAGTGTTTCCATATCTATTATATACACACATAAGTGACAGCGACCTCACTGTTGACGTGCATGAGACAGTGTTTCCATATCTATTATATACACACATAAGTGACAGCGACCTCACTGCCGACGTGCATGAGACAGTGTTTCCATATCTATTATATACATACATAAGTGACAGCGACCTCACTGTTGACTTGCATGAGACAGTGTTTCCATATCTATTATATACACACAAGTGACAGCGACCTCACTGCTGACGTGCATGAGACTGTGTTTCCATATCTATTAGAAAATCGCGAAAAAAAAAATCTGCTGCTACATTTATGTTCGCATAACTCGTCAAAATGTAGGGAACAGCTGATTTTTTTTCGCTATTTCAGGTTTGGTCCCATAGTAAAAGTTGTTCATAATGATGAGTACAATGATTCCTTAAGAGGTTGTGCGTTATTTACGAGTACCTTACATCTTTTATCTATATTATGTACAAATACCTATACAATAAAATATAAAAATGGGGAAGAGCTTATTGGGCATCAAAAAAAAAAAACGTCCGCATCGCTGTCAATGGGAAAAGTGCCCAGAAGGCTGGCTGCATTGCCACGTTTGATAGCAATGCTGATCTTTGGGCTAAAAATAGGCCAGCCCTCTGGTCCCGTAAAGAGTCGACCAACCGCTTGGCGTTAATGCTGGCGTGCCATGCCATCCGACCAGCGCTCTTGTTGCAGGATAGGCCATGGTGTCCGAGGCAGTCGACTCCTTCACCGCATTGACAGCGATGTGAAGCCCCGCAAGGAGCACCCAGACGCAAACATGTAGCGAGCCGAGCTCCTTATAGCGGGCTCCAGTCCTGAGAGAGCTAGCAAATCTTTTCAACTCCGTTATCCAAGAGGGTACAACGCCCGAGGCGTGGAGAAGAGGTGCGGTGGTTCTGTTCTTCAAAAAAGGCGACAAGCCCTTGCTGAAGAATTATAGACATGGGGATCTATAATTCTTCAGCAAGGGTTTGTCACCTTTTTTGAAGAACAGAACCACCGCACCTCTTCTCTTTCATGACATGGCTACGAGACTACGACTTGTGGACTACGAGAAAGCCTTCGACTCGATCAAAATATGTGCAGTTCTGGCTTCTCTAGAACGATGTCGAATTGACTGGTGCTACATCGAACTGTTGAGATGTTTGTATAATGCTACCATGACTGTCCAGGTCCAGGAAAGGAAAACCAGCCCCATCCAACTGCTCAGAGGGATGAGACAGGGGATGTGATATTCTCGAAACTGTTCACGAATGCGTAGGAGGACGTCTATAGGACGCTGGATTGGACTGGACAGGGTACCAACGTGAACGGCGAGTACATCTCACACCTTCGCATTGTCTTTGACATCGTCGTAATGCCAAAGACGTTAGAACAGTTAGACCAGATGCTGTACAGTCTAAATGGAGCCTCTCGGCGCGCGGGTTGGCCTCGGCATGAATTCTGACAAGACGAAAGTTATGTACAGACGGCAGCACGTCAAGCTAAACTTAATACATATCTATAACTACGATGCGGTATGGAGTGTTAGAAATAAAGTATCCTTGGCATGATTGGTAGAGTTTTCACCGGTTCCAAAATTGCCCAATGGTGGCACACACTAATAATTAGGAACCAATAAAATCATGTCTCCCGTGCCCGAGCTTTCCCGAACCCTAACGAAATTAAACGAACGCGTCAGTCGTCAAACATCTGTGGAATGAACATCCGTATGTGTCGACCGTGTTTTTAAAATTACCTAATTATTTATGGCGTCTCAGTTGTCGCAAATTGAGAGTGAGTGCATCATAGCGCTTCGATTGAGTGGATGCCGGATAATAGATCTTTGTCGGCAGACGAGCATAACGGTGAGTAATAAATATTCTTTGTAATTATAATTATTAAATTAAAATGCTAATATTGAAAAAATGTGTCAATGGTATTTTTCCATAGAATTTTCTAAATAGTTAACAGAAGGGATCGGTAGGTAGGTATCTTCCTTGTGTTCTTTCATAATGAATGAGTTCCCTATAATGTAAGTTTATAGCGCTGCGTGCTGTTCCAAACGCCATTAATCTTTTTAATTTTTTTATCTGGGCAGTGATTGGATTTTAAAGTAAACATGCAATTACGCACTTTCTTTTTGTCTGTTGAAACATTTTGCAGGTATAAGGCCTTTTTGGTGATGTTTGTGTGTAGATAAATAATTTAATAATAATAAGTTAGCAATTATTGTAGGGAATCATATAAGCATTAATAATCTTTGCTCATTGAGTGATAATGTGCAAATAAACTACAGCTATTTGTTTCGTTCCAGAAAAAAAAACTGTTTTCCCTCGAAGCCCACGACGGCGGCAGACGATGCGGCTATGGTCGCTGCACATTGCCGATGCGTTTTTCAGTACAGGAGTAACCTCAACTTCGTACAGCGTGAGTCCGTGTATATCTTTTTATCACACTTATCACCCCAACTAATTCATCATTTTTTTATAGTTTTACGCGCGTCGCGCGGCCTCGTTCTAACCATACCTTATAATTGCGGCAGCTCTGACGTTTTGAACTGGGTGAATGTTATTACTATCAGTATTAGATAAATCTTGTTCTTTGCCACCTACCTCGACAAAGGTCAAATTCTCAATTCGACGGATTGTTGATTTGTGTATGTTTATTTGAAGAATAATTTTTAACCGTCTCATACTCATTAAGGTGAAAGCGCCAGGGTAGACCCGCGAAATTCAAATTTTCTTACGTTTTTTGCAATTTGCAGGTCAGTATTAGGTTGTATATTTATTAAAATATGATTCGTGACCGTAGCAAATATGTATTTACAGAATTATAATCATTAAAGTCATAAATACAACTCTCTAAGACCAAGTAATTCTATTGAATGACTATTTCATGAAATCTTAACATTTCAGGATTATACTAACTTAAGAAATTTTATTAGTGCTTCTAATAATATTATAATTCTGTAAATACATATTTGTTACGGTCGCGTATCACACTTTAATCAACATACACGCAGACACTGAGCTGCAAATTGCAAAAATCGTAAGAAAATTTGAATTTCGCGGCTACCTTAGCGCTTCCCCCTTAAGTAGGCCCGTACAATTTGTCATAATCAAGAATCTTATGCTAGTACTAGTTTCCGCCCGCGACTTCGTCCGCGTGAGATTTCTTGTTCCCCCGACCACCCCGTCGCATCGCATCGCCTGCCCGCGCTGTTACTTCGTTTTCGTTTAGCGCTCGTTATTACTTTTTTTCTGGCTTTTTGTTTGGCTTCTAAGCAAAGAGAAACCACTTGAGAGCTGATAGACCGATTTCGTCTGGGCACACGACTCACAACTGCGAGCCGGGGGACGAAAAAAATACAGCGGTTGTGATTGGCCGATGCAACAATATCAGGACGAATGTTGCAAAAATAGTGATTCGCAAGTCAGTTTTGCAACAATGATATCGATAAAATCGACGTCTATTAATTATACATTTTTTTTAAACTATACTGTTAGGGTGTTAACTGAGTGCAAGTAAAACACTGACGTAACACTTCTGTCGGTTTAATTCAATTAAATCAATCAGCAAATTTAATAGACTAATTTAAAGTGTCTAATAAAAATAATAGCAATGTCAGTCCCTGTTGGAAAGAACAATAAATTCTCATAAATGAAATTCAAATTCTTTCAGTTCCGGAATATTTGAAAATCTAAAATGTAATATTACTTTTTACCATTAGGAAACATCGATAATTTTTTTATCATCAATTTTGACTTTGTTTTGAAGTTGTCACAATACTACAGCATTAGTACAGATATAATGAGACAGACGTATTGACAATACCCTAGTGAGAGAAAGGGACTTTTCAAAAAGACATCGCGTTATACTTTTTTGTACCATTTTACGTAAACAACCAGTTTAGCTCGAGCCCTGCAATTATTCATTATATTATTAAATTTATACAAATAAATAAAATTTAAGTGTCTGTTTGTAATGTCAATAAAACAACTTTTTACTAAATGCATATAAACCTATATCATCATCTGTCTAGCCTTTTCCCAACTATGTTGGGGTCGGCTTCCAGTCTAACCGGATGCAGCTGAATACCAGTATTTTACATGGAGCGACTGCCTATCTGACCTCCACAACCCAGTTACTGGGTAATACGATACCCCTTGGTAAGACTGGTTGTCAGACTTTCGGGCTTCTGACGACCCGTAACGACTGTCAAAGATACACGAATGACAGCCGGGACCAACGGCTTAACGTGCTTTCCGAGGCACGGAGGGGTCTTGATATGTAAAGATGGTCACCCATCCACGGACCAACCGCGGCAAACGTAGCTTAACCTGACCGATCGACCCGTGCGGCTGTTATTTCTTAGCCACAAGCCCCTCCATAAACCTATATACGGTACTTATAACAGAAAAGCAATTTTTAAAATTTTTGTCTGTCTGTCTGGCTGTTTGTTCCGGCTAATCTCCGAAACAGCGGGACCTATTTTGACGGAACTTTCACTAGCAGATAACTGATGTTATGGCGGGTAACATAGGCTACTTTTATTTTAGAAAAATAATTAGGGTTCCGCGCAAAAAAAATTAAAACCCATAAAATTATGAACAAAAGTCGGATTTGTAAAATTCTTTTTGCGTTTGCTAGCCCAATTGTCAAGGATAGTTATAGGCTATTGAACATCACGCTATGACCCTTAGGAGCCGAGAAAAAGAAAAAATCGGAAAGAATACTAAGCGAAAACAAAGTAGTAGCGCGGGCGGGCGACGGTTGGCGACGGGTCGGGGGTCGGGGGACGAGGGAGTTGTATTAAAATGTGGCTGTTATTTTAGTATATTGTTTATCTTACGACATCCACGCGAACGAAGTCGCGGGGCACAACTAGTAATATATATATATACATAATTATACACCCAATTAAACACATCTAATAATTTATAATAAGTAATATTGAATTGCTTGAATTGCTGCTTAGCCCTCTTCCTCTCTCCTAATTTTGCTGTGCCCGACAGGGTCCATATTGATCTTTTACTTTTTTATACCATCTTTGTAATACATATGGAATGCCATAAAGAATTGAGTATCGAGTATTAAACTAATAATTATCACACGTTAACCTAAATTACCCTAATCTCTAGTCACAACGACACGTCAAACAACTAGTCGAATAACCCGCCCCTAAAGTTAAGTACGCAAAAATCATGTATGACAGAATTGTTACTATAAAAAAGTTCTTAAAAAAAGTCCGCGATAGCATAATGTCTATCTTTTAAGGTTGGCTCACTATAACTTGAAAATTAATTTGCACAAAGTAGATTTTTGCAATATTTGACAAATGGACGTCAAAAAAAGAGCGACCTCCCCCTAAAATAAAATGGCATATGCTGGAGAAGAATGATTGTGCGAAGAAATTTAAAGAGCGAGTAGTGGATAAAATGATAGATATGGGGACATGAATGATCGAAGTGTAAATGAATGTTGGAGTGACTCAAACTCAAAGCATTTATTTCAATTAAACCAATTACAGGCACTTTTGAATTGTTAAAGAGTCAGTCAGTTAGTCAGAAAATTGAAGCTAGACGCCCATTCCAAAACGTAGATCTCAATGGAGAAGAATGGGCAAGAAACTCCATGGACACTCTTTTAACCGGCTAAGCCTAATACGCGATGACGTCAACGACGCTCAAGCCCCGGGAGAATTCCGTTGGCATGGTACGTTTGTGACTGCGCTCACAAAAATTGCCATAAGATTATTTTTGGTTAAGAATTATTTATTTGACGACAATATCTTCCATACCATAGAGTAAAATTGCCCACAGCAGATATAAGACGACTGAATTATAGTAATTTTATCCGTGCATGAAACGCGCGAGTCACCGGCGCCGAAAAGGCGCCGGTGGGGCTTGACGGTAAGTCGACAAGCGGCGCCGAAAAGGCACCGGTGGGGCTTGCGCGGTTAAATCAAAAATTGTTACAAAATCCTGGGTACATTGTTCTTGTTGCTTCTATATGTGAGAACAATGTAAAAAATAGATAATTAAAAACAATTCAAAAAATAAGATTAAAAATAAGCCCTGGCAGCTAAGAGATGACCAGTCTCCACTGACGGCGCCCGTTCACGAACATGACGCGTGGATCAGCACCATCCAGCTCAACCAAAGTGAAATGGCGGAGTATATTAGGAGTGAAGCGAAAGATATTTTGGGAGAGAATAAAGGAAAGGGTATGATAGATAGGGATACATGGTGGTGGTCGACAGAAATACAGAATGTGTTGCAGGATAAGAAGAGACAGTTCAAAGAATGGCAGAGTGTTGAAGAGGAGAATGTTAGTTTGAAAACAAAAAAAAAGTGTCAGTATGATGCTCTAAAGATAAAAGCCAAAAAAGCTGTGGCCGTAGCGAGAGCAAAAGCCCAGGACAAGCTTTATGACACACTGGATAGTCCAGCAGGCCAAAAAACCTATACCGGCGTGCTAGAGCTAGAGCGAGAAAGATGAGGGATGTTTGTCAGATAAAATGTATAAGGAATGAAATTGGAGTAGTGCTTTCGGATGATCAGAAAATTAATGATAGGTGGAAGGGATATTTTGAAAGACCGATGAATGAGGAGAATGACTGGAGTGGTGTGCTTGAGAATAAACAAGTAAATGAGGGGTTAGTGAGAATGATTAGTATGGATGAAGTGAGAATAGCAGTAAATGAAATGAAGAATGGTAAAGCAGTAGGTCCGGACGGAATATCAGTTGAAGTATGGAAGTTATTACGGGTACATGGATGGACGTGGTTAGCTTTATTCTTCAATAAATTGTTGCTGGAAGAAGCCATACCTGACGAATGGTGTAACAGTTCACTGGTGCCCATCTTTAAAAACAAAGGTGATGTGCTGGAGTGCAACAACTATAGAGAAATAAAACTAATATCACATAGTATGAAGGTTTGGGAAAAAGTTATTGAAAGGCGACTGAGAGAAGAGAGTGAAATTTCGCAAAACCAATTCGGTTTTATGCCTGGTCGGGGAACAACAGATGCCATCTTTGCTATCCGCCAGCTGTGCGAGAAATACAGAGGTGCGCATAAAAACCTGCACATGGTATTCATAGATCTCGAAAAGGCATACGACCGTGTGCCTCGTGAAGTTCTGTGGTGGGCCCTTAAGGAGAAATGTGTGCCAGGGAAGTATGTGCAGTTGATTCGAGCGATGTACAGACGATGCAGTACCCAAGTCCGGTCTACAGTGGGCACTACCAGCAGCTTCAATGTGGCTGTCGGCTTGCACCAAGGGTCAGCATTCAGCCCTTACCTCTTCGTGATGATAATGGACGCTCTTACATCGGATATCCACGAAGAGGCGCCCTGGTGTATGCTGTTCGCTGATGACATTGTGCTGGTTGCTAAGAGCGGCTTAGAGATCCAGAGCAGATTGGAGGTGTGGTGGGCAAAACTGGAGACCGCTGGCCTGAGATTAAGTCAGACCAAAACAGAATATTTGTTTTGTGATTTTGGCGGTCTCTCCAGTCCTGTGCCCATATCTCTCGCCGGAACGCCCGTACCGAGCTGCTCCGACTTTCGGTACCTCGGGTCGTTTGTCCAAGGGGATGGCGAAGTAGACCGAGACGTAGCGCACCGGATCAACTCAGGATGGATGAAATGGCGACAGGTCACAGGAACAACTTGCGACCCACGGATGTCCCTCAAATTAAAGGGAAAATTTTATAAGTCCGTGATAAGGCCTGTCGTACTGTATGGATCGGAATGCTGGGCCGTGAAGAAGACGGATGAAAAAAGATTGCATGCAGTGGAGATGAGAATGTTGAGATGGATGTGTGGAGTGACGAAAATGGATAAAGTAAAAAATGAGTATATAAGGGGAAGTTTGAAAGTGGTGCCATTGACAGAAAAGTTGAAAGGAAATCGTTTGGCTTGGTATGGACATGTGAAGAGGAGGCAGGAAACGCATGTGACTAAAAGAGTGATGAATATAAATGTTGATGGATGGAGAGGGAGAGGAAGGCCAAAGAAAAGATGGATGGATTGTGTGAGGAATGATATGAAAGAGACCCTTCTCACTCCCTAGTGAATGATAGCGTGACTTTTGACAGGGGAAAATGGAAAGAGAAAACGTGTTGCGCCGACCCCAAGTAACATGGGACAAGGGCAGGAAGATGATGGACGTCATAGACCTTCCTATTCTTATCTCAGACGCATAGTAGAAGTAATTGCATACCTACCAATAAAATAAAAAAACACGAAACATGCAAGTTTAAACAATTTACCTATTTAAAAAACGATGGTAAAACTATATCAGCAGGTCAACTGAAAATAGAAGTTTTTATCTCTTCTCTTGCTGAATCTACATTCATCAACTGCACATAATACATCAAAACCAGCCATATAATAAGAATTCGAATACGTCAGTCAGGTCGACCGAATTATATGCCTACGTACGCGCCTCGCGGCTGTCGGTAACCCACTGGCTGTGTGCGTGCGACACGGCAGCTGGCCGGTAGGTAGTTAACGCGCGTAAGTAATCAATCTGTGACTGCAGCACGATACATTACAAGTAAGAACTGACAAAAAGCAATTTATCTCTTTCGCACGATTCTCGCTGTAGTTGCTCATAATGCGTTCAAGGTCAAAGTGTAGTAGCTTGATGTGCCGGCCACTGTATTTTACGCACGTCTAACCGAATTCAACCCACATCGAAGGTTCGCTTCTATAAGTTGTGAAGGAATATTTGTCGACCTAGGGCAAGTCATCCAGCTCAGCTAAAGACATTTTCACGTAAGACACTTGCGCGAAAAGACATTTCCGTGAACTTTTGTGCCAACGGTCTATTGCGCGAATGGAAATGTTTGCCAAAGACACTTGCGCGAAAGACACGTGCGCGAATCCACTTGCGCGAAAGGACAGTTGCGCGAAAAAGTTGCAGTTTACTGCTTTTTCAATGAAAATAGACCCCGACAGTATAATTACGTAACATCTTACTATATTAGGCCTCTACAATAGAAATAAAATTAAACTTATATTACTTTAACCCTTGCAAGTTGTGTACTTTATTTGATATAATTAAAGATAAATCGATATACACCGCATCTTTTATTGTATTTAATGTGTGTAAAGTGATACAACTTTGATTTTATCACAGAACACTAAAAACAAACGGTACCCATGCAATCTCAATGTTTTCCAAACAAAATTAGTCCTAGTGTTTTTATTATATACAGCTCTATTGCTGTCTAATAGATGTGTAAAAATACTTGTGACATTCAACACTAGCGCATTTTATAATATGTTTAATGATATAATTTAAATTATAACATTATACACTAAAGAAATTAAATGTAGCTATTGATATAAGTCTAGTTTTTTTTAATTATCTCAGATTCTTATTATTTTTAACACAATCAAAAGCATTTCCGATATAATAGTAACAATTTCCAATTGATAAAAGTTAAAACGCCAAAAAATTTTTCAGGAATAAAAAAGTTGTAGGCGTTTAAAAAATGCAAAACTTTTTACTTATGTTTCTCAAAATTAGGATTTCTGACTGATACCACTTTTCACTAAAGGTACAGAATTTACCCCCGTTGCACGGGGGGCCAGACATGTGAGTGGTGGTAAATGTGAAGGCCACGTAGTACATAATAGCTTGGTCATACCTACTGGGTTGAAATCGTTTAAAGATCTGTCCATCGTGTGAGAACCTAGTCTAATAAGGAAGTTCAACAAATTCGTGTACCTGCATGGAGTAAACCTTCGTTGCATATACTTTTAAATTTGTATTGAAACGCGCCACCAGAGCATTACAGGCAACATTCAGATAAAACACTAAGAACGTGACGTCCCTCGTCATTTTAGTTCAGTAAACAAAGTTTCCGATCAAATACGGCATCACAGAGAAATATAAACAATTATAACGATGCAGATACATCGAGTGTTAGTGATAGTATTGTTATATACGCAGATTGTTCTTCCATCACTTAAAAGCACAAATTCATTGAGAAGGGAATTGTCAAACTTGATTAAAAAAACAAACAATAACAATAATCAAGGAGGTATACTAACTCAGAAGGGCAGGAAGATTCAAATGACACCAGATGGAAACTTTATCATCTGTGGTATAGATTCACTCGAAGATGACTATTATGGTTGTCTATCATCTTACGAAGCATACAAATATAACACTTATACAACTGGTAAAAGCAAAGAACGGAAACAAGTAAGCATGGCTGGAACAAAAAGTAGCAGTGTCAAGAAAAGAGAGAATATAGTGCCCAAATCTTCGTCAACCACTGCGCTGACTCCTGTAACCAAACGATTTATTTTGACATATTATCCATCGACACGTCAAGCCGATTTGCTTAGACCGAAAGCTTCAGTTACACTGTTCGACTCTCTCGGTACTGTACGCCCCAGCAGATCATTATTTAAAAACACTTCGAGCAGCACCACACCAATATTTGCAGCGAGCTCAGAAACACAATATCCCCTCAGACTCAGCTCGAAAACTGCACCTACCAGCAATGTCGGTAACCTCATTAAGCAACAAAGCAGAATTCTAAGCATTCCTAGAACCACAACGCTGACTTCTAAATCCAAACCAACTGTCATGATGGCATATTATGCATCGACACGTCAAGCCGATCTATTTAATCCGAAAGCTTCAGATAAACTGTTCGACTATCTCGGTACTGTACGCGTCAGCAAATCATTATTTAAAAACACTAAAAGCAGCAGCACCACGCCAATATTTGCAACGAGCGCAGAGACGCGACACCCCCTCAGACCTAGCTCGAAGACTCCACATACCAGCAATGTTGGTGACCTCATCAAGTAACAAAGCAGAATTGTAAACATTCCTAGAACCACAACGCTGACTTCTAAATCCAAACGAACTGTCATGATGGCATATTATGCATCGACACGTCAAGCCGATCTGTTTAGTCCGAAAGCTTCAGTTAAACTGTCTGACTACGTCGCACTGTGAGCCCCAGTACACCATCGTTTAAAAAGAAGGAAAGGAGAACGACGCCAGTATTTGCCACGAGCGCAGAAACATGCAATCTTGTCAGACCCAGCTCCGAGACAGCACCTACCAATAATGTCGGTAACCTCGTCAAGCTAAAAAGCAGTATTACACCAATTCTTCGAACGCTGACAGCCGAGTCGACGAGCAACATGCCAGTCGACGAGCAACATGCCAGGCGCAACTCCCGCCAGGAGTCCATCACACATGCCGAGCACAAGAACTATTGTGTGGCGCGCTGACACGCAACCTACCAAACATATTTTTTACTACTAACGTTAAATTAAAACGAATACATGAAACAGGAATAAATGCATGGATATACACAACAATTTTAATATAAACAAACATACTAATGTTACTAGGAATATCTTTCACCGAATTCTTGATACGGAAAGTGTGTTAGTCTATACAAATAGTTTATTAGTCAGTAAGTAATTTTATAATAAAACTTTAATTTACTTTTTTATTTTTCAATACAATAAATCTTTTTAGTGTTGAAGATAAAGCCAGAAGGTCTCTGATTTGTAAAAAAAAAATGTTTTCTTAACAAACAAAAATGCTTTAATTCTTTTTCAATATTTATTTTTTTTTGTTTTGAAGCTTGGTCAATCGTTTCTAAAGAACATCAATTAAGTCCCTGTAGAAATGAAATTTTATGTTATTATTTTAATATTTAAAACGACTAGTCGTGTACAGTACAGGACACGCTTGTACATATTCCTTTATTATTACTTACAACAAGTGTCGTCTATTATTATTCTGGTGTAGTTGCAAGAATTACACGCCATGAAATAATGTTCATACAAAATCAAAACAATCTGAATACAAGTTTGATTATTTATACGGTCATTGTGATAGTTATTCCCTGAAACGTAATGTGGCGGATTCTATATTATATCGTAATTATCAACCACTTTCCTTCAGTGCTATCCAATGTACAATTTCGCCAAGCAATGGACCAGGTGCCAAGATACCACAACTCAAATGCCATGCGATTGAGGACGCCAGAAACAATGCTGATGCTAGCTAAGAAGACAGCCCTCCCTGCATGCGGTCCGGTACGCTTTCCTGAGTGGAGTTGTGAAGAAAAGACTACTAGTTCCAACGGAGCGAGGCTTTTTAACGTGAAATCATTGTTACTTTTGAAACAGGAGACGTCACGTGATTTTGGTGGAGTTTCATCAACACAACTTGTAGGTCCACGCTTGCCGAATGCCACGCTAAGAGAATTAAGAAATCATCCTCTTATTCACAGAAGAACATCACCACAGCCATTTTTGCGACATAATTCTTCTCATAGTGTAAGACGATTGCCTGTTCCAAGATTGTTTTTCCAAAGTAGGGCATCAAGAGGTGTTTCGTCAAAAACCAACGCTATTGAAACTAATCCGACTAGTAAAGGTGCTTCTCCACCAACTCCATGGAGTTCAATTAGCCTAGGTAGCCGGCCACGGAGCGCCCGAGATACGGAACTTTATCAACATATTGAACCACCGGCAAAGCCGATCAGGGCCTATTGAATTGGTGGAGAAGCATCTGAAGACGACTCAACGCGAGATAACTCGGCATGATCAGTATCGAACCGATCCTTACCACCCAGGCCCACATATGTCGTCTGATGTGCCGCATACGAGTGTTTTCACATATAAGTCCCGCTTTCAAACCCAGCGACGTTTCCAAAGTGAAATCTTTACAGACATTTCATTTCCATACACGTGACTCACCTCAAGATGTTCCTCAGTCTCTGAATCGCATCGCGATATATTAATTTACTAGCAGCGCCCCGCGGTTTCACCAGCATAAGTCTCGATTCCGAAAGGATATCGGAATAAAAGTATTCTATATGTTAATCCAGGTTATAGACTAAGAGCGAGTTGCACCAACTAACTTTAACGATAACCAATGCCTTTTCAGCTGTCAAATCTCCGGTTATGCAAAATACGCGTTGCACCATTATAACAATTGTTAAAATGACGTCACAAATAACGATAACATTTACCGCTCAAATTTGGGCGGTTAAGGGCTATAGTTACTTCACTCTAGTAACCAGATGTTACAAGTGCCAGCAGTACGGCCACGCAGCCAAGTTCTGCAAAGTCACTGCCCCTACGTGTGGTCATTGCGGTGAAGAAGGGCACGCCATTCAAGACTGCACAAAGAAAGCCGAAGCGCCAAAATGTGCAACATGTCTGCGCTTCAAAAAACCAGCGAGTCACAAAACGGGAGATCTAGATTGTCCAGCTAAAAAGTCTGCCGAAAACAGGTACATCAACTCAATCGATTATGAAGGCGCCTAAGAGCGCCACATACCTGTTTTTTATTTTAGACTTTACTTTTTATTTACATTTTTATTATACTATGGATAGTACCTTAATTACGGACATAGATAATAGCTTCCAAACTGTTTCAAAGTCATGTACAGTTGAGGACTGCAGACAATATCTTTCCGTGTATCAAAAGTCACTAACCATACTAACCCAAAACATTCGTAGTATTTATAAGAACATGGATAGCTTTAACATTTTTCTTCATAGACTTAACTTTGATTGTGATATAATGATACTAACCGAGTGTTGGTTATCTAATCGCCAGGATAACCTACCAGTAATACCGGGGTACAACGTATCATTTACCAGAATCAACAACAATCAAAATGATGGTGTGGTTGTCTATTCGAAAGATTATTTAATGGTCACAGTCGAGGAACCTAATCTACGCGACTGTAAGAGTAATTGCTTAATTATCAAAATTGGTATAACCGCAGCAATAATTGCTATATATAGATCCCCCTCTGCTAGAAACTTGGATGCGTTTCATGCTTCCTTAAACCAAATTTTTCAAGCAGTAGGCACTTTTAAAAATGTTATACTAACAGGAGATATAAACATAAACATTAACTCTGATAACTGCAACGCAGGAATCCAAGACTATCTTAATATCTGCTCATTCCATGGTTTTCTCTCCGCACATACACTGCCTACTCATCAAAGCGGTTCCTGCCTCGATCATATGATAATCAAATCCAGTTTTTCGTATATTACGCTTGTTACTAACTCAGCAATTACTGACCATCACGCAGTTTTACTGACCCTTAACTTAACGCTTCCTAAGCAAAATCGCCCACAGACCAAAACGCAACTAAACACAAACAAACTCGAATATGATTTATGCAATATTGATTTTAGCCCAGTTTTCAATGCACCTGACGCTAATTTTGCTTTACCGTACTTAATAAAACATGTTCAATCAGCTATAGTACGCAACACGACCGTTATTACAGTAAACAAGAAAAATTATAATATTAAACCTTGGATTACTCCTGGTCTAATTCGGTGCATAAGACAGAGAGATAAACTACATCAAAGATATAGAAGGGACCCAAATAATCTCGTCACTAAAGTCACCTATACCAGGTACAGGAATTTTTGTAACAACCTCTTAAAGGATTTAAAGAGAAATTACGATAAAAATGAATTAAACAGAGCGGGAAACAATAGCAAGCAACTTTGGAAACATATCAAAAACGTCACCTATATGTCTAAACAGCGCGAATCAAATTCGAGTTTACTACTTTCTAACCCTTCTCCTATCCTGTCAGCCAACGAAGTGAATAATTTTTTCGTAAATGTTGGGAAAACTCTTGCTGAGCAGATTCCAAAACCAGACTGGGTTCATCCTTCTTCCCAAAAATGTGAAATTAGGCGTTCCCTGAAATCTTTTGCCTTGCTAGATACCGACGAAGACGAAATTACCCGAATAGTCTGTGGACTAAAAGATGACTGTGCTGTTGGATGGGATGACATTAGCAATAATACCCTTAAACTCTTTAAGCATATCCTGGTACCTCCCTTAACACATATCTTTCGTTTGTGTCTTTCTGAAGGCATTTTCCCTAGATGCTTAAAAAAAGCAATTGTAATCCTATTTTCAAATCCGGAAACAAAGACCTAGTTAACAATTATCGGCCAATATCAATACTCCCCTCTATATCTAAAATACAGGAAAAAATTATAAACAGTAGGCTAGTTAACTATCTAGAGAAAAATGAATTTTTATCATCTGCGCAATTTGGTTTTAGAGCCAAATTATCCACAGGCGATGCAGTGCACAGTCTAACAAATTATGTCTCAGAAGAACTTGGTAAAGGAAACCAGACCCTGGGGATCTTCCTTGATCTGGCGAAGGCTTTTGATACGGTCTCCGTTTCTACGCTTTTGTACAAATTAGAAGCCTTAGGAATACGGGGAACGCCGCCTGAAGCTTTTTGCTGACTACTTAGGCGATCGTTATCAATGTGTTAGAATTGACAATATTAGTAGCGACGAGCAAAAAAAACACGGGTTTTGGTGTTCCCTAGGGAAGTATTTTGGGCCCCACCCTTTTCCTGATTTATATTAACGATTTGTGTAGTTTAAATATTAATCAAGGCAAAATTATATCGTATGCAGATGATACGGCGTTAATATTCACCGCTAAAACAAATAGCGAATTGTACGAATATGCTCAAATAGGTTTCAATACTGTGTCTAATTGGCTTCAAAGCAACTTACTAACATTAAATGCCGACAAGACAAAATATATTCATTTCTCCATCCGCAAACCGCAATTTAATATTACTAACTCCCATCTGTATGCCCATCACTGTGGAATCCGCTCAGTCAGCTTATGTAAGTGTCCTTTTATCCTCAAAACACGTAGCATAAAATATCTCGGGGTTTTAATTGACGAGTCGCTCTCGTTTAGACCACATATTGACAGTTTGGTTACAAGAGTGCGCAGGTTAATTTTTGTTTTTAAAAAATTGCGAGCAATTGCAGATAAAAAATTAATGTCACAAGTTTACTTAGCCTTAGGTCAATCTGTAATACAGTACTGTATTACTTCATGGGGTGGAGATCTAAAAACTTACTTACTGCCTCTTGAAAGAGCACAGAGAGCAATTTTAAAAGTAGCAAACTTCCATCCCTTTCTCTACCCTACAGATCTGCTATACAAATCCTGTAAGGTGCTGACTGTTCGCCAGCTTTTCATAACGCGCTTGGTATTAAAACAGCACAACATGCTCTCCTATAACACTGAAAGTACTAATAAGAGACGGAATGATATTGTATGTGAGTCAAATGAAACCTCTAAATATGTTTTTGTAAACAGATTTTATACATTTTTAGGCTCATTTCTGTACAATAAATTGAATAGGAAATTAAGTAGTAGTAATTTTGAGTGTAAAAAGATTATTTTGCAATTTTTACTTAGTATATCATACAGTGAGACAGAGGATTTACTCGTTGTCTGTAAATAAAACATGTTAGTTAAGTTAATTTTAATTTTAGTTAGTCTTCTCCGCTGTTAATTTTATATTTTAAAATTCTAAGCACATTTCTAGCCTGAAACACAGGTTCTACCTAGTTCAGGCAAATGACCAACTGTGTCCTCTATAATCTTTAAGTTATGTTATTGTAAATCTGCACCATTTTTTATAAATAAACGATATTATTATTATTTCCTTTATTTCATTAAATACATATAAATTATATTTTTTAATATTAGAATATAAAAAGTATAAAAACATTTAAAAATATAAAAAATAGTAGCCCACCGGTATCGGGAACAGGATCCAAGCTACCGGCGGTCAGGGCTCCAGAGAGAGGAACCTCCTAACAATGCGAGCCGTGTCCAGAAGTACCGCTTTCTGAATCAAGCCCTTAATCCAGCTGCCCAACGAGAGCCTCCTTAGGTGTTGGTCGAGGCTCTTGGCAATTAAGCCATTGGCTGATACGACTATCGACACAATGATCGCTGAGTCCACATCCCACATGTCGACAACCTCGCGGGCCAAGTCAAGATACTTGATTTGTTTATCTTTCTCGGCTTTCACGAGGTTCCCGTCATGCGGGACAGTTACGTCAATAATCATTGCGCGCCGCTCTATTCGATCCACCACCACTATATCAGGCTTATTGGCAACAATAGTCCTGTCAGTGATGATGGATCGATCCCAGTATTATTATTATTATTCGTTTATTTATTTTCTTTCTTATCTATTTACATTTTTAAATATTTCTAATAAAAATATATACAAAAAAACATTTGAAAATATAAAAAAATAGAGGTCCGCCGGTATCGGGAGCAGGGTCCAAGCTACCGGTGATTAGGGCTGCAGAGACAGGAATCTCCTCACAATACGAGCCGTAGCGAGGAGTACTGCCTTCTGGATCAGGCTCTTGATCCAACCGCCTAACGACAGCCTCGAGAGATGTTGGTCGAGGCTTTCGGCCATCAGGCCATTGGCCGTTACAACAATCGGCACAATGACAGCCGAGGTCACATTCCACATGTCAACAACCTCGTGTGCTAAGTCGAGATATTTTATTTGTTTCTCTTTCTCAGCTTTCACGAGGTTCTCGTCATGTGGAATGGTAACATCGATAATCATTGCGCGGCGCGCTAATCGATCTATCACCACTATATCAGGCTTATTGGCGACAATAGTCCTGTCAGTGATGATAGACCGATCCCAGCACAACGTGACATGGTCATTTTCAAGAACTGGGTCGGGCACATACTTGTAATACGGTACCTCAGAGTCTACAAGTTTGTATTTCAAAGCAAGTTGCTGGTGAATAATCCTGGCCACTTGGTTATGCCTGTGCAAGTACTCGCCGTTAGCCAGACGAGAATAACCAGAGATAATATGTCTGATGGACTCACCCGGACGGTGGCATGCCCGACACACGTCAACCGTCCCGTCCCTCATAATATGTCTCCGGTAGTTATTCGTCAAAATAACTTCGTCCATAATTGCACAAACAAAACCTTCAGTTTCCCCAAAGAGGTCACCGAAACGTAGCCAGGATACGGACGCTAAAAAATCTACACCGGGCTCGTGTAGAGCCCGATAGAAGCGTCCGTGCAGCTCCTTGCTTTGCCATACCTGCCTGCGGTCATCTGTAGTAAGTACTACAGGTTTGCGCCAGTTTTCTTTAGCCATGGAGAGCGGGGTGAGCCCGTTGTCCACTGCGACCACATCATGGTGCATACCCACGTCGGCGTTTAAAAAATATTCCCTGAGGTTGCACACCTCGCGGTTGTGGAGGGTCTTCGCATTTAAAAACCTTGACTCCCGCACTTCCGCGGGATGTACAGTCTCATCACCGATGATCGTGGGTGATGCATCCGGTTTGCGGTCCGCAGTGTACGGACCCTCCTATCCAGGGCGTCTAGTTCGGTTTGAGTCCATTTGAGTATGCCGAAAGAGTACATCAAAACCGGCATGACCCAACCGTTGAAGGCGCGCACCTTGTTTCCGCCCGAAAGAAGACTAATTAATACCTTCTTCAGGCGACCAAAGAAGCGCTCCTTCAACGATTGCTTCATGTCAGCAACATTGATGCCTAACGCTTCCGACATACCCAAATACTTATAGCTTTCGGATGAGGAGAGGGATCTAAGGTGTATGGAATCCAAAAGTTGAATTCCCGCGGATTCCATAATCTCGCCTCGCTTTACATGCATGACTGCACATTTGTCCACACCAAATTCCATCCTGATGGCGTTACTGAAAGTTTCAGTTACCTTCAGTAGCTCCATCAATCGCAATTTGTTGGGGGCAAAGAGTTTCAAGTCATCCATGTAAAGGAGGTGAGATATGACCAGACCACCTCTCCTCAACCGATAGCCTAGACCTGAATCCTCCAGCAATGTGCTTAGAGGATTCAGGGCTAAGCAGAACCAAAGTGGACTCAAACTGTCGCCCTGAAATATTCCACGTTTAATCCATACAGGTTCATCATTCCTCTGGATCTGTCCACACCCTGGGTAGCGAAGGACCGTCCTCCATTGCCCCATACACGACTCAAGGAAGGTGCGTAGAGTTGCATCAATCTTGTACAACTCCAGCACCCTCATGAGCCATGTATGTGGCACCGAGTCGTAGGCTTTCTTATAATCTATCCAGCATGTCGACAGATCCTTGCGGGATCGACGAACCTGTTGGCTAATGGCCATGTCGATGAGGAGTAGCTCCTTAGTACCGCGGGATCCGTTCCTGCATCCATTTTGAGAGGCAGACATAATCAGATTACTCTCAATGTGTATATTAATTTTCGCTCTCAAAATGGATGTAAGAAGTTTATAGACCGTCGACAAACACATCGGTCTATAATTCTTGGGTTCCGCGGGACTACCTGACTTATGGAGCAGGTGGGTAACGCCTGTTGTTAGAAACTGCGGTAGCGACCCAGACTCTAAGGCTGACTGGAACTGAGATGCCAGGCAAGTGTGTGAACTAGTTAGCCATTTCAACCAAAAGTTGTGCAGTCCGTCCGGTCCTGGAGATTTCCAATTCGGTAACGAACGGACTGCTCTGGCTACGTCAAATGGCGTTATCTGCACTGCATCCATCTCTGGTATAGTTACACACACTCGCTCGACGTCCTGCATCCAGCCAGCCTCAGCGTGACAGACGGGCACCGACCAGATGTTGCGCCAGAATGTACTCGTGGTGGCATCATCCGGGCGGTGCACGTCCGCTACATTTTGTTCAGGCCGCTCCCAAGCTCCCACCTCTCATCGCTCTGGAACATGCGATTCTGCGTGTATCGATCAACCCGCCGCTTATACCGCCGAATACGGCTCGCCCATGCACAAACTTTCTGCTTCAGGAAGTCGATGCGCTCTGTGATGCGGGACATGTATTCTGGTGGACTTATTCCAGTCCCCGAGAATGCCCGCCGTACAAAGCGCATCACTCGTGGTCTTGTATTGCCCTCCTTAAAGCAGTACAGTTTGCCGATGAGTACCCTGGCCCCATCGATACGACGCTCGATCCTGCATTGCCAGGCTGGTACGGCCGGTTTTGGTCGAGTAGCTGCGTCACAGCTTGGAAACTTGACGTTAGCTAAACGACATGCCGCAACAGCCGCGCAATACAGGATCGAGTGTGTATCAATGAGATCCTCGCTGCGTTCGAAAAAAATTTTAAACTGTGAGTCCAAGGCACACACCGGCGCCCTATTTTTCTTGTGCATAGGTAAGCGTGGTAATCGGGGCCTAAGTTCGGTCGGAGTGGACCTATACTCGCGAAACGCATCCTCCAATGCGCTCCTCAATCGGACGTTGCACTGGCTACTTACTGTGGCAACCCTATCATCCTCTTCTTCAACATGATTGGGCCGCGGCGGGATTGCATCAATAGTTGACGCTTGTGCCGCGGTCTGTGCCGAAGTCGAGGCAATATAGTTGCTCAGTTCCTCTGAGCGCAGCCTATCAAGTGCGGTATCGTCCAACCTGTGATTGCGCTGGATGACCCGCACCTGATCCGACAGTCGTTGGGCCGAGGCGTTGACGGTTGGTTCCAGTTCCTGGAACAGAGACAGCATCCTATCGCGGTACGCAGTGAGGTTAGTTCCCCCCTCTGTAGACCTGTAATATGCGCGCATGACGTTCTCGTTCATAGACTGAGTCCATCTCATGCTCTGCACACAACCACCGGCAGCGGGGACCCGGCTCGGGGCCGGATATTATTATTATAGTTACGGTTTGTGTCATAATTTGTTTGGAGTGTGGCATTGAATTCCTTTTCAATGTTACAAAACCTATATCCACTACTTACAAATACCACACGAGTGTCCTTCCAACTATGTAAGACTATAATCTATCCACATTCTGATGTTTATATGATTAGTTTATTTTCTTTTTGTTTTGTGCTAGTCCCGTTTTTCTGCACATCAAAAATGTATTTTTCTGCAAGGATTTGTAATCTAGTAACTTCTACCGTGCTAAAATGAACACTTCTTTGTACGAAAATAATGTCAGTTATCTTAAACTACTAACGTATACATCATCAACTAATAATTTGACATAATTGGAAGTTCACTCACGTGGTATGTTTAAGTAGTGGATATAGGTATTATAAAACATAGGTACTTACCTATTTCAGTAATACATAACATAACACCACGCCTTGTTTCCCCCTAGGGTTAGGCAGAGGTGTACCTATTATAGTACACCCACATTTCGCCAGTTATCCCTGTTAGTTATTTAAGTAATATATCATAATAACATTAAATTCGCGTAAGTCTGCTGTATAAGACCTAATGTTGTATTTTATTACGTAGGAGGAAGGAGGAACCGAAGAAACAAGTACCAAATATTTTAAAAACTATGAAAGCTATTGCTTGGTACCTACTCACTTTGTATAGTTGTGCAGCAATGGAGATAGTTTTTTCGGCGATTGGGCGCACTGATAATTGTTGCGTCTATTTATGAAACGCATGTTGATTTGATCTTATTCAGTGTATTATCTGTCATTTGATCTCTAGATTACAGTGGTAGTAATCAATTATACTTCTCTAACGGGAATACTGAGAAATACGAACATAACCTAAAAACTCACTAAAGTGCTACCATTGTTTAGTGAGTAGGTTGGCCTCATCGGTATTACAATGAAAATAGTGCACTGTTTAGTAATACATAGTAGGAATAGGATAGAGTATTTTGAACGGTTCATGAAATCAAAAATCACAATTATATTACAAAGCATTTTTATTACTGTAGGTAAGTAAGTATATCAATTTCAACGTTAGACGACTTAGAAGTAGATAGTATTTTATCTAAGAAAGTTGCAGGTCGCTCCACCTCTCATCTTGATATCGTGTCCATCATAAAAATACTGAAATACCGCACACTCAACATTACATGTGCACAACAGCCAACAGTACCAACGTCTGCCCACCAAACAGTTGCAACAGTATCCAGCAACAGCAGCTCTAGTGTTAGAAATTGTTGTTCTAGGTACGGTTTACATTATGCACCTAAAAAAATAGAAAGATCTTCGTTAGAAAATAAACGTATTCTAACTAGTATTGTTCTCATTGGTGTGCTGGAATCCACTGCAAAATGATCTTTTCCGCAAAATCAACAGGCACAGTACCTATGCGTTGGTTGTGCAGATCGACATGGAATGTAAAAATATTCCTGTATCCAAATCTTCATTATCAATGAACAGTTTTAATACGTTCTTGCATCATCAATAGGTACGCACTTTCCTCAAACTGCATCTAAAAGGTTTGACTGAAACAAGCGAAAAATCCATGCGTTCACAAGTTACCACACATCTGCAGCAGTCTCAGACAATGTCTTCGCTCATTGCGGTGAAATCTTACTGAACAATTAACACAAATACTGTACCATCTAGAAGATTCCATTCCTTCAATTACACACAGGAAAACAGAATTTATATCAATTTCATGCAATTCGAAAGAAACGGAAAAAATAAAATGATTGAAGTGACAAGTGTTGCTGTCACTTGACACTTGTTTTTCTGACATTGTCAGATAGTGATGCGGCTGGATATTATTTAACACGTTACGCGTGTAAATAAAATATAGGCTCAAGGCTCAAGTCCATTTTGTCTCGAGGTGCCATTGGATGTAGTTGCATTTAAATAAATATCACCAACATTGCCACACTAGTTAACTTCCTTTTACCTTTTAAAGGCCCTATAGTTCAATACGTAGGTACCTACATAATAAACCATGGAATAGATATATTTCGTGTAATAAACCGTCAAAGTACTGTGATGAACAGAATAGAATGGAATGGAATGGAATGGAATAGAATTAAGGTATGGTCATTAAGTCAGTGGATATTTTATTTGATTTTAGGATGTCAATATTCCAGTCACCGCATATGATGACTTTTCTTTTCACCTTTTCACATACCTAGTTTGTTTGTAAGAATTTCCAAACAATTCAAAAATTTCGTAGCATCATGTGTAGGTGTTCTATAGATGCATACTACTATTAGGTTATATTTAATCATTTCTATGGCGCAGTATTCGAATTGGAGGGTGTAACGGCTAGGGCTTCGCAGGTAGGCTGCGGAGGCCGTTAACAAGTTAGGTTGTAGAAATAGAATGAAACCAAGGAGGTAGGTTAATACATATATTGTTTGTCTAGGGTAACACGGCTAGGTCGTGGGTAGGTAGTCACTGAACTGTTTTGATTGAGCACTCGCACACTAAGTTAGGTAAGAGGGTACCGTCCTTGGCTGTAGCTGGCAGGTGTAGGGGCCTGTAGGACAGGCTCAGTGAGAGGCCCTCGTCAGATTGCTAGCGAGCTGTAGGTCCCGCACGATTGCTTGCAGCGTCAGCACGTGCAGCGCGCAGTCTGGTCTAGGGTAGTTTGTAGCAATTGAAGACTGGCCCTCAGCCTGGACGTAGAACCCTGGAAAGCGCGTTAGGGTGCGCATGTTAGATGCGGTGCGTAAGCAGCTAGCCGCATGCGATGTGCTCAGCTCCATTCCCCCATTCAGCAACCAAGGAACGGTGTGGGAAGCAGGGTAGGCAGGAAGCTTAACACATCGCAGCGGCTTACAGGCAGTCAGTTAGGCAGAAAGTTTGCAAAGATGGCGTGTCACAATGACAGATGCAATGTGAGGTTAAGTATGTGACACGCGAGCATAACACAAGGTAAATCAACAGGCATCTCAGCAGATGGCTTGCAATATCGCTTATAATACACAGTAAGGGCTTGCACAGCCCGATGCAACAGCAATACACACATATTTCAGTCCCCTACGCACTGGATAATTGACAACCGCATGGTCAGAGATGGACCATTGTAAAATCAGATGCCACATTGGAGATGATAATAACATAGATTATCCAGCGCATAGGGTCCATTATAAATCCTAATTAATGAGGAACTCACCCTAGATTTGGGGCACAAAGAATCTTAAGGTTCAAGGATCTACTCCTGTCAGCAAGACAGTCAGCGATCGAAATGAACGAGTCTTCCTTAGGACAGCTAGTGTTGTACCCCGCTTTTAGAGTTGTCACACTTTACGGTTAACTAGTGAAATAGTTAGCTTACTCGACTAATTGATATTGTAGAAGCAATACAATGCTACAAGGGGAATCAGGGGGGTAAGGTTGACGATTTATTTGTATTGTATGTTATTTTTTATTAAGATACAGGAACCACCCCGGCGCTGGTTTGATCGCAAGATGAATGACGCTATTTGGTACTTGTTAATTCTAAGATTTGATTCAGAACCACTTTTAAGAAAGGTTTCCGTGAGACATATAATGTCAATAGAACCCAATTCGAGTTGTAAGTCTGTTAGAGCTACTTCTAATAATTCTTGCTTATTTAGTACTCCAGCAATATTTTGGTGATTTCAAGTGATTGCTGAGGTTTTACTTTGATTTACGAAAAAACCTATTATTTACGTTTGTTTTGCTTGTTATTTTTTCAAAATAGGTTGTAAATTTTGTTAGGTTGTAATTTTTGTATGTGCAGTAAAGTCGGTAAAGCACCCAAAAAACACGAAAAAGCACAACCCGCCAAGCACAAATAGAGTCTGGAAATTAAAAGGAAGGAAAATAGCAAGGATTGGAACGAACTCACTCTATACCAGTCTCTTTCTTCTGTTCGCCGCGCCGCGCCGCGTGGTGTTTCACAAGATGGCGCGACTTCAACGCTGCTTGATTTTCTGTTTTCTCTTTTCTGGTTCTTGAAGACGGTAGAAGGACCACTGTTTGCGCTGTGTTGTGCTTGCTTGAGGACAGGTTGCGTTGTAAATGATACTCTGTGATTTACGTTAATATTTAGTATATAATGGTTGAAATAAAATGGCTGATGGCTGTTAGCGTTGTGAGATCGCTGCTGGCGCGTGCGACGTGCGTGGACTCGCTACGGCGCACGGGCAACGACTGGCTCGTGTGGTGGGGCGCTCGGGCGGCGCGGCGCAGGGACTCGGGCTTGTATGGCAACGCGATGTTCCGCACGCTTGGAGCCCACGGCAGATGAAAGTCCCGCGGGCGTCAGGTGATAATGCCGGGGCCGTAACATACACCCTATTTACAAGAGTGGAGACAGAGACAGTGTCAACAACTACAGACCTATATCTGTTTTAACAATTCTGTCTAAACTCCTCGAAAAAGCACTAAACAAACGTCTGCTGGATTACCATAGCTCACAAAATATACTCGCAAATAACCAATATGGATTCAGATCAGGCAAAAACACAGAGGATGCCATATTGGAATTGATAGGTTCAGTAGCTCAAAATCTAAACAACAAGGATAAATCTATAGCTATCTTCCTTGATCTTTCCAAAGCTTTTGACACTGTCTCTGTCCCCCTTATACTCAGTAAACTAGAAAGGATTGGTGTAAGAGGCCTACCGCTTAGTTTGTTTAAGAGTTACCTTAGTGATCGCTCGCAAATTATCAGGATAGACAACCGCACCAGTAAGGAAGCATACCTCTCCTACGGAGTTCCGCAAGGTAGTGTCATAGGACCTACCCTTTTCCTGGTTTACATAAACGAGCTCTATAAACTTGATCCAAGAAACTCCAAAGTAATTGCTTACGCTGATGACACTATGGTCCTTGTTCGTGGTAGTGACTGGAACGAGGCTCGGCTTCGGGCAGAGTCAGCCTTGCGAGTTGTTATCAGATGGCTCACACAGAATTTGCTCACCCTCAACTTGGATAAAACCAGATTTAGTCCAAGGAAAGCAACTCAGCCAGCCCCACCCTTCCGTCTGACAGCTAATGCGTGCTATACAATGAGCACTGCCATCTGTGGCTGTCCTGAAGTTATGCCCACGGACTCAATAAAATATCTTGGAGTCTGGGTCGACGACACGTTGACATGGAGTAGGCAAATCAATTCGCTGGTCTTCAGGGTAAGAAAATTAATTTTTGTTTTTAAAAATCTAAAGACCTCTGCCAATTTCTCTACCCTGAGAACTGTGTACTTTGCTCTTGCCCACTCCGTTCTAACGTATTGTATTTCGGCCTGGGGTGGTGCTGGTAAATGTCTTCTGCTGCGGTTGGAGAGGGCGCAGAGGGCTGTCCTTAAGGTAATGGCCTTCAAACCCTATCGCTTCCCTACCTGTGAACTGTACTTGCTATGGAAGCTACCTAGAGTAAGGCACTCATTTGTGCTAAGTACAGTATTGCGGAAACATTCAAACCTGTCTTTCGACCCTGAGTTTAGAAGACAAAAACGTAGAACTGACAGTGTCTGCCCGACATCAGTTGTTACATTGGAAATTGTCCGCCGGCAGTTCACTTTCTGCAGTCCCGTGCTTTATAATAGAATAAATAAAGTGCTGACTATTTATCCATGTACTCTCCGGGATTGCAAAAAAACTATTGATCAATGGCTTCATTCTCTCACATACGAAGAATTGGAGAATTTAGTTAAACCGTGAAGATCGTTCTTTCGTTAACATGCACACCAAATACACGTAATGTGGAGTGCTCGTGGGGAGGTTCCACAAGCACACTCTACACTTACACCCCACAGACACGGACTACACTCCCATACAACACTCCCACATACACAACGTTGAGCACTTACGTAATTTAATTTTTATTGAGTCAATTTGTTACTATTTTAATTTTTCACTATTTTTATTTTTTACTACGTTCATTTTTTTTTTAATATTTGGTATTGTTCTTTTTTTTAACCCCTGCTGTATTTTCATCTCTGGAATCTGGAACGCTGTCGTCTCCCTCTTGAGGCGGGCGTTAATAGCTGCGACACAGTTTTGTAACTAATGTAGCTATTTACGTACGCAATCAATTTGTAAAATGTGTTTTTGTTCCAATAAAGATTATATTATATTATAAAAGTACAAGTATTTTTATGATGCTGTAATTAAATTCAAAATCGAGGCGTTTCTTAATCGAAATGTTCTCGCCTATGTGCCATTGACGATAAAGTAATAACAACATTCGATATTTTTTTGTACCAAAACACAACATTCTGATTACAAATTCAATCATTAATATGCATAGAAAAACGTATGCTCAATGGTTGCTACCGTAAACGTAATGCGGAACATTTTCGTGCACTCCGCTGTTCTCCTCGACATATTGTGCTCCGTGAGTTGTGCCGAGTACAGATTGCGCCATGTGGTACCCATTCGTAATATCTACAGCACGGCGCATTCCAGATATAAAACAAAACTACCACAGCCAGCGGTCAAACAACATGAGGATGCGAAGGTAAACCTTCGTGATGACTACGCAAATTTATGTGACCACCCGATGTCTTCACCGTCAGGACAAAATGTTGACTTTGGATCAGAAACATTGACTATCGCACCGCAGCTGCAGTTTAAATTAAGCCCAATGCAGGTAAATTGGGTTAGCTTGTATGATATACCTAAGCTAAGTCCACAGACATTGCAAAATGTTAGAAACCCGGACGACGGAACGTCGAGCACCTGGTATCAGATATTGCAAAACGTGAAAACCACGACGAAACCAACCCCCAAGACAACCACCAAGACAACCACCAGGACAACCACCAGAACAACCACCAAGGCAACCACCAAGGCAACCACGAAACCACCCCCCCAGACAACCACCACCAGGACAACCACCAAGGCAACTACGAAACCACCCCCCCAGACAACCACCACCAAGGCAACCACAAAACCAGCCCCCCAGACAACCACCAAGCCAACCACCACCACCACCACGACCACCACCACGACCACCACCACGACAACGACTCCCAAAGAGACCCCGTCTACGACTACCACACCGCCGCACCAAGTGGTAAACTGCGCCAGTTGGGCTAAATGCGAGGCGAAAGTATGGCCGTTAGCGCCGTGACAGAACCACACAGCACCGCTTAGCGAAGTGAAAAGTAGAAGCTGAGAAGCTCGGCTTTCTAAGAGACTTCAATGTTTGTCGGTAGAATATCATAATTAGTATAGTGTCCCAGCGCAGTGTTACAGTGTCCCAGCGCAGTGTTACAATGTCCCAGCGCAGCGCTTTGAAATATTTTAGCCGTATGTTTTAAAGGTTCCGAACAAAAGAAAATCGGAACTTTTATAATCAGACTTTCTTCTCCGTCTGTTGCAGAGGTTTAGATCGTAAGATAAACTATTCGAGAATTTTTATAATTAATAGCTGTGCCACGCGACTTTGTTCGCGTGGATGTCGTAAGATACACAATATACTAAAATAATAGCAATATTTTAATAAAAGTCCCTCGTCCCCCAACCTGCCGCATTGCATCGCCCGCCGGCGCTGTTACTTCGTTTACGCTTAGGTGATGTTATATAGCCTAAAATTATCCTCGAGACTTGGGTTACCAAATACAAAAAGAATTTTTCAAGTCCGACTTTGTTCACAATTTCATAGGTTTTATTTTTTTGCGCGTAAGTCGCTTAAGTATCTTTCTGAAATAAAATAAAAGTAGACCTAAGTTACTCCTCGTAACCTCAGCTATCTGCTAGTGAAAGTCCCGTCCAAATCGGTTCAGCCGTTTCGGAGATTAGCCGGAATGAAGAAACTGAAGACAATCGCAAATTATTAATTGAAAATACAAATATTCGCTGTAAGCGAATTGAATATTTGCGTGCAATAACGAAATATCGCGCAGAAGGAAGACCGATAGTTTACACTGACGAATCGTATGTCGATTCATCGCATACCACTTCGAAGGCATGGAGTGATAGTAGCACTAAAGGTTTAAAAAAAAAGATATCAAAAGGTCAACGTACCTAACCTATATGTTTTACAAATAACACATACATTATATATTAAATTAAATAAAATAACCTATGAAATAAACACGAACTTTATAATCACCAAATAAAAATAAATTGACATAATAAAATAAGTATTAAAAATGTTAGAAAACGAAAATTGTTTGGTTGATTACGTATTGTCCACTCGACTGTACCATGCGCAAGTTCGGACTCGCGACTATATTCAAGGCGGTCATAAAGTTTGGCGAGGGCTGTACCTAGTGTTTTTTAGTTTTATGTGTTTTGACAGTTTGAAAAAGTTAAATTAGAGTATAGTCTGAAATGAGCACATGAAATAACGTTAATTATAGCATATACTTAATGCCAGTTATGTAACATGGGTTTATTTAAATATTTCCTCAGTGGCACGAATTAAGTTATCGACACTTTTAATAGTTTAAAAAAAAACTTTATTTAAATGGCAGCGTTACAGTACTTAAGATAGTAATCATCTATTCTAGTTATGAGACTGTATTTATAATTAAATATTGTTAAGTTAACAAAATTCTTATAACTACTTGCTACTTTGAGTGGAGGTGGATTTGCTGACAAAGCAAATACTGTCAGGGTTGTCACACTTAACTCCTCCCTCCCTAGGAGAGAAATTATCTAAAGGCAACTCTGTAGTCTTTAGAGAATTTCGTCTAAATCTCTTAGATGACAACTCCCTTTTTTGAAACAAAACCTTTATTATGAACACAATTATAATGACGTAAATACTTATGGTCCATACACTGATTTTGTTACTGATTATAATAGTTTCGCCATCACTGATACACTTCCTCATCTCTGGCTTGCCTTTATTGGCCGGCTGGACTGAACACTGACGAGAACTGAGCTCCCACCTCATTCTTGCCTTTATTGGCTGGCTTGAGTAGAGATTCGCAAGAGCAAACGTGCTCGGAGGAAGAAAGTAATCCAGTAAGATGCTGGTAGGGATCTTGACCGTACTTCCGGGATTGTCCTGATAGCCGTGGAATACCTTTCCACTCCTCTTAAAGCACCTCAGGACATGGTGCCCCCTTGTCGCTACGACACTATGTACTAGCCATTTCTGGGGCCCATTGTTGAGTGTGCAAGTCACCCCCTACCATTTTATCCGTGTATTGTATTTATCAAACATTGGTCAGGCAGGGGCCATAGTCCTTCCATAGTTTTAGATAACCCGTCCACTTTAGCCATCCAAACCCATAGCCCAATATATTTTTTTTGTCTCCATATCCTGCAATAGTCCTACACCAACCGGGGGTTGTCCTTGGGTGCACTTGCATAGTGCGCACAGGGATAATCGTCGGTTGGTGCCTCATTTCCATGGAAAGCGTCTAACGGGCCTCTGCGAGTTGGCTTCGGCCCCTCATATGCCTTCCAAAGGTCGGGGACCCTAGGGTCCCGAGAAATATTTAAAAAAAAGTCAATAATAATAACAAGTCTGTGGCCCGACTGTCAAAACTGACGGTCAGAATTTTTTATTCTCCATATATTTTTTTCTAGTATTTTTTTCATTTTAAAGCAACAATGCTATCATAATTGTTTGTACATTATCTATGATGATCCCAAAAGTGGCATCAAAACAATCCAACAGTGTACTAGGATGCGAGAAGAAAATATTATGATGACAAGGAAAGTAGTTTAACAACAAGAAATGCTGACTCGAAGCCGGGCAAGATTGAAAACAAAGACACACCCATCATCTCCGGACTCATCGCTCAGCTCCGCCTCACAGCCACCGGTACGCACCACAATCGTTAGCGCCGTGTCACCGGGTGCTGCAGCTGCGTCGAGCTCGAGCGACGAGTTTTTCTCCCACTATCGTCACCAACACCACCACGACGGCGAGGCAGAGGACGGCCACCAGCGGGCTTGAGACCTCGAGGCCAACCGGCCCCGAACAGGGTCCCCGCTGTCGGTGGAAATGTGTCGCGCATGCGATGGACCCAGTCCATTAATGTGTCGCGCATGCGATGGACCCAGTCCATTAATGTGTCGCGCATGCGATGGACTCAGTCCATTAATGTGTCGCGCATGCGATGGACCCAGTCCATTAATGTGTCGCGCATGCGATGGACCCAGTCCATTAATGTGTCGCGCATGCGATGGACCCAGTCCATTAATGTGTCGCGCATGCGATGGACCCAGTCCATTAATGAAAATGTGATGCGCGCATATTATAGGGCTACAGAGGGAGGAATTAACCTTACAGCGTACCGAGGATGCTCTCTCTTTTTCATTCTGAAAAAGAGAGAGCATCCGTCCCAACGATTATCGGATCAGGTGCGCGTCATTGAACATAACCATAGATTGGATAACGCTTCACTTGATTGGCTGCGCTCGGAAATGCAGAGTAGCTCTGCTAGTAACCCTCCTCCATCCCAGAATGTCATGGATGCGACTGTGGAGGTTCCACTGCGGACAAACCAGCATGATGAGGAGGAGGATGCCAGAGCTATATCTGCAGATAACCTGTGTAATGCGGAATTAAGGAGCGCTCTGGAGGATGCGATCCGTGAGTACCGATTCACATTACCTGACCTTAGACCACGGCTACCACGTTTGCCCATGAATAAACAAAACAGAGCACTGGTGTGTACCCTGGATGCGCTGTTACCAAATTTTATTGAAAGCAGCGCAGATCTTTGCGATACACACTCCATCCATCAATGAATATTTTGAGTGTAAAATGTAAAACTTATTTACTATAATTATTATGGCATCTACATATTAACATTACTTAAATAATATTGAAATACTTTGATTATTATTGCTATTTTTATTGACATGACATCATTATTACTGGTCGCTATTTTTAATATAAATTATTCTTTTAAATGAATAGAATTGTATTTAATTTTAATTTTATTAATTGCATTGTAATCTAAATTTAAATTATGAAATGTGTACTGCATGCTATAAGTATAACCAAGATGTAAAATCTAAATATTTGTACGGCGGAAATGCCGAATATAGTGAAACCCATATATCTTAAGAACTTATGTTAGCTACCTATATTCTTACAAATAAATTCATTCATTCATTCATTCATCTTGTATTGCACGGCTGTTGCGGCATGTCGTACAGCTCGTGTCAAATTTCCAAACACTGACCGAGCTATACGGCCGAAACCCGCTGCACCAGCCTGGCAGTGCAGGATTGAGCGTCGTATTAATGAGGCCAGGGTACTCATCGGGAAGCTCATCTGCTTCAGGGAGGGCAATGCACGCCCAAGGGTGATGCGCTTTGTGAGACATGCATTTTTGGGAACTAGTATTAGTCCTCGAGAATATATATCCTGTATCACAGAGCGCATCGACTTCCTGAAGAAGAAAGTTTATGCATGGGCAAACCGTATTCGTCGGTACAGGTGAAGAGTGGATCGGTACACTCAGAACTGCTTGTTCCAGAGTGATGAAAGGTGGGTATATAGAGCATGGAAGCGGCCCATTCCTACTCAAGGTGTGACTGACGTGCGTCTACAGGATAATGAGGCCATGAAAGTTCTTGCGATGATCTCTGGGTCAAGTTGTCACTTAAAGGGGGTAAGAATGCTAGAGTAATTTACCTGTGTACTGTATACTTGCCGTCGCCGATACAACCCAGAGTACTGGAGCATTTTGTTGATAATATTAACAATGTCTTGGAACATGCCAATGAATGCTTGTTGGTGACTTTAATATGAAATCTATTAACTGGCTTGGTACAGGTGGTGATATTATAGGAGCTCCTCAAAAGATTTGTACAGGTTTAGAACACTCTTTGGGATTTTGTTTTGCTTAACAACTTAAAGCAATGTAATTATTTATTTAATCAAAATAACAGAATTCTTGATTTAGTCTTGACCAACTTAGATCTTATTACGGTAAGTGCACCAGTTGATGTACTTTCTAAAATAGATATGCACCGTCCACCTGTACTGTGTGAGCTCTCGTTTACCCATTGTAAAAAGCCACAGAATTGTAAAAATAGAACCAAGTTGAATTAATTTAAGGCAGATTACGTGGCAATTAATGCAGCACTGAAGCGGGTCAATTGGTCGTCAGAGCTAGATCCTTGCATGACTATAGATCAGATGGTAGAAATTTTTTATAATATATTGTATGGGTTAATTAAGCACCACGTGCCACAAGTACCAATAAAAGATACTAAATATCCGTACTGGTTCTCTAGACAGTTCTAGAAGACTAAACGAAAAGAACCGCCTACGACTTAGAGTTAACCATGCACTTGTGGCATGTGCCAATAAACGTTTTTTTCTTTCTTTCTTTCTTTCTTTCTTTAAAAAGTATAATAACCCTTTAGACATTATTTCTTTGGATTTACTTAGAAAAAGATGTGACCGTGTGGCTACGTCTTGTTATAATGCGCACATTGCTGACATAGAGGCTAAAATTACTTCGAACCCGAAATATTTCTGGAGTTACTTAAAAATGAAGAGAGGTGGCACTAGTAACTACCCCAGTTCCATGACAGATGGTATAAACACCTCTGAAAATATTAATGTAATATGTAATTCTTTCGCGTCCCATTTCTCTAAGGTATATAGTAGTGATGGGATGAGGAATGGTGTGCATGCGGGCGCAGGTGACATTGATAGCTGCATAAGCAATAGCACATTAGGCCAAATAACAATATCACAAGATCAGATCCGCAAAGAATTAAAGAAATCAGACGTTCACAAAGGGGCTGGCCCTGATAATATACCTGCTTTGCTTTTAAATAGGCTGGCGGATGTTATCTCACTACCATTGAGTATTATATTTAATCATTCTGTGCTTCGGGGTACTTTTCCGACCATTTGGAAGGAAACCAATATTGTGCCTATTTTTAAGAACGGGGATCAGTCCGATGTGAGCAATTACAGGCCCATCGCTATTCTATCCATACTTGCAAAGGTATTTGAAGCCCTCATATACCCTGTGCTAACTAGACATTTATCACAACTAATAATAGATAGCCACTATGGATTTATGAAGGGGAAATCGACAGCTACCAATTTGGTTACTTATGTTGAAAGCATTGCTGAGGCGGTTGATGCACGTGTGCAGGTTGATGCAGTCTACACCGACTTCAGCAAGGCTTTTGATACGGTAGACCATGGCATACTAGTCAAGAAACACTTCAAATATATGGCGTTTCGGAGCTCCTCTTAAGTTGGTTCCAATCATATCTGTCTGCACGGATGCTCAAGGTTGTGGTAAATGGCTGCTCTTCAGATTCGTACATTGCAGCGTCGGGAATCCCCCAGGGATCTCATTTGGGTCCGCATGTATTCATTCTTTTCATTAATGATATTTACAAATACTTCCCGAACTCGAATATATTCTTATTCGCTGATGACCTCAAAGCTATAAAGATTATAAGAAATCCTACGGACTCGGCACTATTCCAAAGCGACTTAGACCGGCTGACTGAGTGGTGTGAGTACAACAAAATGTCTTTGAATGTAAAAAAATGCCATCATATCAAATTCACAAAAAAAAAAAAAATCATTCAGTCAGTTTATAAACTGAATGGTGAGCGGCTTGAGGAAGTCGAAACTATACGAGACCTAGACGTTCAGTTCGATAGAAAGCTAAGTTTCGTTGAACATATTGACAAAATTATATTAAAAACATCAAAGATGCTTGGCTTCGTTATGAGAGAGTGTAAAAACTTCAAAAAACCTAATATTAAAAAAATTATGTACAACTCGCTAGCTAGTTAGAAGCCATCTCGAGTCAATACACTGCAATCAGTGTGGTCTGGTCACCTGAGTATAAGGTCCACATCAAGCGTATCGAACGGCTGCAAAAACGGTTCTTATGGCATCTAACGTATAATAGCAATATGGGAAAAAAGCTCAACTCTTACCAAGAAAGGCTGAAGTATTTTAAGATGGTGTCGCTAGAGAAACGCAGGAATATGTTGGATTTGGTTTTCCTTGAGAAATTATTAACAGGCTCTCTGAACTGTCCCGATTTGCTTAGTAGGGTATTATTCCATGTGCCACGTAATCTGCCAAGAAGTTCTAATAGGAGGCTTTTCTGCATGCCAAGATGTCATACTAACTTAAGGCAATACTGTCCACTGTCTAGAATGTATGCTGCATATAAAGAGCATGAAGTGGACTGCGCATAATGTGGTGCATGCTGTGCTTTTCTATAAGTAATGAGGCGCTTAGACTTTTTTTTTTTTTTTTTGTGGATGGGAAATCATCAAATGACTTCTCCCGCTCTGGGCGGAGCGGGAGGGCGTGTCAGACTTTTACTGACTAAAACCCACCCGTGTTCCTTCTGTTGCCTGTGCCGGGGCCACGGTAACTCTTTCGAACATCCCGCAACCCTAGCTGGCATCGGCCCTAGCGGACCCCGTCAATAGTGCTGACATCTCTTTGAGGCGCGCGTGGAACACGACGCGCCGTCGACTCGGGCTTGGTCCTTACCGGATGGCGAGCTACCCATTGCTCGTTGTCCGCAAGCCCGTGCCTACGGTGGCCGGGAATCGGCTGCCAATTCCCGACGCCCAGGGCGTCTCCTGCGGCGACTAGGGGCATGAGAGTGCAAAGCTTGCCTCTCCCTCACGCGTCCCGCCTCCTCCTTCACGAGCATTACTGCTTCGCAGAAGGAGGTAATGGCTTCCCATGCACTCTCGCTCCGTACCATGGCCTGGACCAGGGCCGGACGCGAGAGATCGCCGCCGCCGATCGCTTCCGCGAGGACACGGCGGTGCTCCGCCCAAGCCGGGCAGACCTCCACCGTATGCTCCACCGTGTCCTCCGGGCGATCCACACAGTGGTGACACCCGGGCGTTTCCTCCCGCCTTATCCGGAACAGGTACCTCCCGAAGCACCCGTGTCCGGTGAGGACCTGCGTCAGGCGGAAGGTGAGGACGCCGTGGCGCCTCTCCAGCCACTCCTCAAAGAGGGGACTTATCGCCGCAATTGTGGCGTGCCCAGCGCTGGGTTGCGACAATCGCACTCTCCATGCCGCCATGAGATCCTGCCGGAGCTCTGTCCGCCGTGCCACGATTTCTCGCGGCAACAGAGTTACGCCCCGGCGTCCTGCCTCCTCGCGCCACTCCCACATGTGCGCGAGGACTTTTGCCTCCAGATCCCATGGCGGTAATCCGGCAAGGAGGTTCGCCGCCTCCCCGGAGACCGTGCGGTATCCCCGGGCTAACCGGATGGCCATGACCCTCTGGGACGCGTTCAATCGACGAGGCGCTTAGACTTAAGTTTGCAATGTACAAATTGTATAGTAATAGTGTACTACGCACCTTATTAATATCATGTATGGGGCAGTGGAGGACGGTCCTTCTCTATCCAGGATGTCAACAGATCCGGGGGATCAATGAACCGATCAGGATTGAACGGGGAATATTTCAGGGCGATAGTTTGAGTCCGCTTTGGTTTTGGTTAGCCTTGAATCATCTAAGCACACTACTGGAGGATTCAGGTGTAGGCTATAGATTGAGAAGAGGTGGTCAGGTGATATCTCACCTTCTTTAAATGGATGACTTGAAACTCTTTGCCCCAACGATTTGCGACTGATGGAGCTACTGAAGATAACAGAAACCTTCAGTAGCGCCATCAGGATGGAATTTGGTGTGGACAAATGTGCAGTCATGCATGTAAAGCGAGGGGGGATTACGGAATCCGTGGGTACCCAACTCTCGGATCCCATACACCTTAGATTCCTCTCCTCAACCGAAACCTACAAGTATTTGGGTATGTCGGAAGCGTTGGGCATCAATATTATTGACATGAAGCAATCGTTGAAGGAGCGCTTCAACGATTTGGCCGCCTGAACAAGGTATTTAATAGTCTTCTATCAGGCGGAAACAAGGTGCGTGCCTTCAACGGTTGGATCATGCCAGTCTTGATGTACTCTTTCGGCATACTCAAATGGACTCCGACCGAACTCGACGCCCTGGATAGGAGGGTCCGTACGCTGCTGACTGCATATCGAATGCCAAGGTCATCGGTAATGACACTGTATATCTCGCGAAAGTGGAGGTCGAGGCTTTTTAAACGCTAAGACCCTCCACAACCGCGAGATATGCAGTCTCAGGGAATATTTCCTAGAAGCCGACGTGGGGATACATCGAGATGTGGTCGCGATGGACAAGGGCCTCACCCCGCTCTCCTTGGCGAAAGAGAACTGGCGCAAACCTGCAGTACTTGATACTAAAGATCGTAAGGAAGTATGGCAAGGCAAAGAGCTTCACGGACGCTTTTTCCGGGTCCTCCATGGGCCTGATGTAGACTTTTTGGCATCTGTATCCTGGCTGCGTTTCGGCGACCTCTTCGGCGAAACCGAAGGTTTTGTCTGTGCGATTATGGATGAAGTTATCATGACGAATAATTACCGGAAATATATTGTCAAGGACGGTAGGGTTGACATCTGTCGGGCATGCCACCGCCCCGGTGAATCAATCCAACATATTGTTTCCAGTTGTTCTCGTCTTGCTAACGGCGAGTACTTGCACAGACACAATTTAGTGGCTAGGATTATCCACCAGCAACTTGCCCTGCAGTACAACCTTGTGGAGTCTGAAGTACCATACTACAGGTATGTACCCGACCCAGTTCTCGAGAACGGTCATGCCACATTGTACAAGGATAGATCTGTCATCACTGACAGGGCTATTGTAGCCAATAAGCCTGATATTGTGGTAATAGATCGACGAAAGCGCCGTGCAATGATTGTTGATATCGCTGTTCCTCATGACGAGAATCTCGTGAAAGCTGAGAAAGATAAAAAAATCAAGTATCTTGACTTAGGAGGAGGACTCACGAGGTTGTCGACATGTGCGACGTGGACTCTGTAATCATTGTACCGATAATCGTTACGATTAATGGCCTAATAGTAGAGAGCCTCGATCAACACCTCAGGAGGCTCTCATTGCGTGTCTGGGTCAAGGGCTTGATCCAGAAAGCAGTACTCCTGGACACGGCACGCATAGTGAGGAGGTTCCTCTCTCTAGAGCCCTGACCGCTGGCACCTTGGACCCTGTTCCTGATGCCAATGGGCCACTATTTTTATATTTTTAAATGTTTTTATTTTTTATTTTTGTAAAAATATTTAAAAATGTAAATAATATGTACAAAAAATGAAATAAAGATAATAATAAATTCATTTATTTCAGACATAGTCCATAAAAATAAAATAAAATCATATACAACACATTACATTAAAATAATCGAGAACAAATAAAATTACACATACACATGTCATTAGACCTACATCAGCAATACAATTAAATGATATTAAATAAAATAAAATTAAATGTACGGTGCACGTACAACGATTTGGTTGCTGACAATGCGACCTCAAATATAATAATGTTCACTGAACATTACAGTTAGTTGACATATTGCAATCATTGCGATTGGCACGGATTGGCATCCAACTTATACCTATTTTGTAACTTAAGAAATAAACTATTTCTTGTGATCAACCGTAGTTTACCGTCAACTCACCAAAACTCTAACTAACTCTGAGCCATACATAAAATTGGTCCTTCGCGCCGGATATTAAGTGTGTGAAGTGTCTCTATTAGTGATAGCGAATCGGTCTTTCTGGTCTCCCAGAAGCGGGTCGCCCTAGTAAGATTGAGAAGGCGCACATATCTCTAGTAGAGAAAGAATACGCTTAGTATCCACCAAAATAACTACGAAAACTTCGCAAGTTTACTGAACTAGTGCCTGCGGTGAAACAACCCTGCGGTACTATCGAACAACTAAACTTAAACTGTGCAACTTAATTTCTACAACAATCAACGATGGCTCAGAACATCAGCGAGATCATCAGTCGCCAAGAAACAATATTCAACAACTTGAAACAAATCAGCATCAACTACAAGAAAGACGGTCCTAGCAGAAAAACTTTGGAATACCTGGAGGAGCGACTTTCTCGGCTGAACACGAACTGGGAGAAGTTTGTGTTCAATCATCAACAACTGGAGGAATCTGGAATAACTGACATCCAATACTTCGTCGACGACGTTTTCAACAACAGCACTTACAAACTATTGTTTGGAGATCATCTTCCAACGAACCTTTCCTGGAATGGCAGCTATGCACTGTGACCTACGGTATGAAAAGCGCGTCCTATCTTGCAATGCGCACCTTACATCAACTTGCACAAGATGAAAAGGATAACTATCCTGAGAGCGTCAGCGCTCTACTAAACTATTTTTACATGGACGATTTAGTCCATGGGCAAAACAGCATCGAAGATTCGAAGAGATTAGTCGCAGAACTCATTCAACTATTGAGTAAAGGAGGTTTCAAGTTAAGAAAGTGGACAAGTAACGAAGCGACTATATTAGAAGACTTGCGAGATGACCAAAAGAGCACTAAGCCTAACATAGAATTCAGCCCTGAAACATCAGACACAAAAATGTTGGGGATGAGCTGGAACCAGAAACAGGATACATTTACTTACCAATGGAGACTGCTGGAAAAGAAAATTCTGACGAAGCGAGTATTGCTGAGTGAAATAAGTAAATTATACGATCCTCTTGGTTTTCTATCGCCTGCAACAATAAAAGCGAAACTACTTTTTCAAAAGGTCTGGATCAGCAAAATCGACTGGGATGATTGTCTGCCCGTCGACGTAACTGCTGAATGGGAAAAATTGAGAAAGGATTTCCCTTCAATCAACAAAATCTCAATTCCACGATGGCTGCGGTGTACAGACGATTATATTAAGATTCACGGGTTTTGCGACGCAAGCGAAAAGGCATATGCGTGCGTCATATATAGTCGAGTGAAAAGCAAGAATGGAAATTTCACAACTACAATAAGAACTGCTAAAACAAAAGTCGCGCCGCTTAGTAAGAAGATTTCTTTGCCTAGAATGGAACTCTGTGGAGCATTGTTACTTGCCCGACTTATAGAGAAAATTAAGAGTACACTTTCTACTAAACATCACCAAATACAATGTTGGAGTGACTCTAAAGTCGTATTGGCATGGCTACAAGGAGACATAAACAGATGGGAAAAATATGTCGCCAACAGAGTCTCACAAATAAACAGCATAATTCCATCAAAACAATGGAACTACGTCAAGTCGGAGGAAAACTCGGCTGACTGTGCTACACGAGGTCTCTCTCCCTCTCAACTTCTAACTTTTAAACTTTGGTGGGAGGGCCAAATTTGGTTGAAAACTTATAACTTTAAAAACAGCCAACAAAATGACAATAATATGCTCTATTTACAAGACACTGAACTATGTGACACACTAACAGCAAACAATAAATGCTGCGTTGCAACTTATAAAAACAGTGAAGTAATCACCAAGCTGTTGAATAAATATAGCAGTTTCAAACGTGTAATCCGAGTACTTGCGTGGATTCTTCGATTTAGAAATACTTCCGTCCGAAAGAATAACATAACCGGCGTTGATAACGAGATTGTGTCATTATCTTCTGAAGAAATGACTGAAGCAACGGAAATGGTGATCAAAAATGTGCAGAGAATGTACTTCGGGGACGAAATCGAATGTTTGAAGAAGAACAACCCAATACCAACTAAAAGCAATATTCTGAAGTTGACCCCATTTCTCGATAAGAATGGGATACTGCGAGTCAAGGGACGACTTATCAACTCAGTGCTGCCTCCTGAATCGAAACATCCAATTATTCTCCCTGCTACTGGAAGATTAACAGAGTTGATCATCCAAGAAGCCCATCCTGAAGTTCTCCATGGTGGGGCACGACTCACGCTAGCATACTTACGTCTCAAGTACTGGATCATTAGTGGGAGCAGAACAGTGAAAAAGGAACTTAGGCAGTGCATACGATGTCACCGTTTTAAGTCTCAACGAAACATGCAGATAATGGCTGACTTGTCAAAAGAACGAGTTACACCATCGAGGCCATTTACAAATACCGGTGTGGAATTTACCGGACATGTTGATATAAAATCAACAAGGGGCGAGGCGTGAAAACATGCAAGGCTTATGTAGCCATCTTCATTTGTATGGTTACAAAAGCCGTGCATCTTGAGTTGGTGTCTGACCTGACAACTCAAACTTTTCTTGCCGCTTTTAAACGAATGTGTGCGCGCAGAGGTACTCCGAGGCATATGTTAATTTTGTCGGTGCTGCAAGACTACTGCAAGAGGACTTTGAACGAAATAAAACTTTACAATCGTCTGAGTTTTACGACGAGATGAATAGCTTAAAGATAACCTGGCATTTTAACGCCCCTCTCTGGCCATCAGCTGGTGCACTTTGGGAAGCCACCGTTAAGTCCATGAAGTATCATTTGAAGCGAGTTCTGGGGGAACAAAATGTGACTGTCTGCCACTTATCCCAATTTATTAACAGGGTGTTATGTTTATTTTAAAAACTGCACATGGGAACGGCCCACTTGCAAACACATAAATTCTCTATTTTATGGGAAACATTGTACCTATTAGGGACAATGCGACCGACCGTCACTTAAGATGCGATATTTCGTACAAATTCTGAGAAAGTAGTAAAATATCCGATCACTAATTTTAAATAATAAAGCTTGGGCTACATCTGGCAACGATACGTTAAGTTCAGACAAACCAAATGGACTCTTAAAAGCTATTAAGAAATTACTAAAAACTGTTTGGGTCGATGTGACAAAAACAGTCATAAATCTGTTCTACGGAAGTGTTGCGGGGACTCGCTGACTGAGCATGGGGATTTTATGAGATGCGAAATGAAAGAAGTTGGTTTTAGACCGCTATAGGAGATAGACGTCCGTCTCTAGGCTAGTTAAGTTAGGATACTTGGTGAATACCAAGAGGCCATGTCCGAGTGGGCTGTCACAAACAGCGAGTACATATAGTTATTAAGTTAAATATAGTTGGGTTAACGCCCAGACTAGAATAATTTAGTACTTAATGTAGTGTGTGTGCGTGTGTTTGTTGGAGCGACTGGGTGAGTCTTTCATAATAAATAATTATCCTTGGCTGATAAAGTTATTAAAGTCCTTATGACTGAATAGATAGAGATGTGTTGCTGGTGAGTTTGTTGCACCATTTCTTCTCCCCAGCTCAAACACTAGGAAGTGGTGAAGGGTGGGCGCTTTGGGGCTGTCTATAAACCTCCAAGTCTACTAATTAATTATTCTGGAATTATTTACTCTTTGCCTCCGACCAATTCGTAGGCTTATAAGAGAGTTTATCCAAAACTATACCAAATAATGATTCTTGAGTTTCAATTCTTAACTCTATTATCAAGTAATTCTTGATTTTTTTATTCTTTATCTTAGACCAATAATTCGGTCAGACTGACATGAACACGCATCAAATCTTCCATCAAAGTGTGTCATAGGCTTGGAACATCAAGCAGAGGACCAGCAATTAGCAGACCCATATTGGTAAGATTCTCCAATGTTGACCTGAAATCCACTGTTTGGAAGGCAAAGTCTGCATTGAAGGGTTCTACGGTCACAGTCAAGGAGTTCTTGACCAGGTCTAGGCAAACCGTATTCAGCAGGGCACGCCTGCACTTCGGGATGCCGGCATGCTGGACTCAGGATGGCATTATTGTCATTAGATCCCCCGATGGAACACGGCATAAGATTTGTACTCTGGAGGAACTCAATCCCTTGTTGGCTAAGTACCCTAAGAAGACCGGCGAATCATCCGCTGGTACTGGAGGCAAGCCGGATAGTGGAGTGCGTAAAATCTAAATGCTTGCAACCTGTTTGTGCGGTTCTCCAACTTAACAGTTTTTTGTGCTTGGGACGTCAGTTCATGCCATTATTATGGTTATCGTACACGTCTACCTGCTTACTTTTTCTTTTTTTCACCTCAAAACTACTAAAATCACATTCTGCCGGTAATTTGCGTATTGTTTGTGTTACTAAAATATTAAATTGTTTCGCCATTACTTGTTACTGTCACCTGTCAATCTTGAATTTGTCTATGACCATGACGTCCTATTCTCCTTGTTCCACATTCTTGTGTTCAGTTTCGTAATTTACGTTCCGTTTTTGCTCATGTAACTTTGTCATTATATAATTTTGTTCTTTATTTGTTCATTTCTTAAGTTTATGTTTGTGATACTGTATCCTATTCTTAATTCATGTTTTTTTCTTGTTTTGTATTGTTACTTCTGTACAGTGCTGCAGGGATCTTTTGGCGCTTGAATAAACTTTAACGTTTTTCGAAACAATACACCTTAGTTCCGATTTTGGTCACGCGTCAAGAGATCCATGTACGTTTATACTGGTACTGCTGGTGGGTGGTGCACAGATAGTGGTTGTTGCACCTAAAGCGAAAGCAATATTAGCTACTTTTAGTTTATTTACATATTTAGCAGTTATTTATATTATTATTATTAATATTAATTGTATTTGTATTTTATGACATCTGATGATGATTCTTTTTACTCTGCCATTGATTCCTCTAGCTCATCTGTAAATGCAAGTTTTAGCTCCTTGACTGATACCATTGGTGACTTTGTGCGTCGGAGCTTCAGCCAACAAAAAGGCCACTTATTTAATGTCTGCCACATAAATGCGTAGAGTGTCCCAAGTCACTACAGTGATCTGTTGGACACCTTCACCGGCGCCAATGCCCATGCCGTTCTGGTTTCTGAGAGTTGGCTCAAACCTCATCTTCTCTCCACCACCTACTCTCTTCCAGGTTTCACTCTTATCCGCAATGACAGAATTGGAAAGGGAGGGGGTGGTGTAGCTATCTATCTTCGTAGCGATTTCCCTTTCAAAATCGTTGCCTCATCCCTCTCACAGTACCATGCCTCCGCCGAGTACCTCTTTTTAGAAGTCTACGTCAAAGGCGTCAAGACCCTTCTTGGGGTTGTCTATTGTCCACCCGCCGTTGACTATTTTTCCGAGCTCGAACTGACGCTAGAGTCCGTGGGGTCAGAGTATGCACATTGCGTCATCATGGGCGATTTCAACACTGACCTTGCTCACCGCACCCCTCGATCCCGTAAACTCCTTCACATCATTGAGTCCGTCAGTCTCCATATACTTCCACTGCAACCTACCCATTTCAATACCTCAGGCGATGACACTTGGCTCGACTTAATTCTCACGTCCACTCCCTCCCTAGTTCCCTATCATGGTCAGTGTCCTGCTCCTGGATTTTCCCAACATGACCTCATTCTCCTCTCCTATGTCCTTAAACCGCCTAAACCTGTCCCAAAAGTTCTGCACATGCGGAGTTTTGCGCGCATGGACATTGAGAAGCTTCGTCAGGATGCGTCAGATATCAGTTGGGATCACTTGGCAGCGGCGACAGCTGTGGACGATAAACTGCGCATTTTCAATCGGGCGGTCCTTGCTCTATACGACAGACATGCTCCTGTTAAAAAAATTAAACTTCGGCGTCCTCCTGCTCCTTGGATGACGACCGGGGTTCGAATGGCGATGAGGCGCAGGGATCGGGCCTTTCATAAATTTAAAAAGGATCGCAGTGAAGCAAATCGGAACTTTTTCAAAGTTGCTAGAAATCGGTGTAATCAGATGATACGTAACGCTAAGCGCCGCCATATTCTCGAGAACATATCTTCTTCTTCACCTGCTGATATCTGGAAGTTCCTTGGTACTCTTGGTATCGGCAAACCACGTCATGTGGATTTTCCTAATACAATTGGCCTTGATGATATCAACCGTCACTTCACAACCACTTGTCATTTGGATTCCCAAATGTTGTCCCAGACGGTCAATTTCATTACTGGCTTAGCTAGTCCCATCATAGAACCATTTCACTTCTCTCCGGTCACCTTGGACGAAATTAAAAAGACCATCCTGTCCATAAAATCCAAGGCTGTGGGGGATGACGGCATCAGTCGTAGTATGGTCGTTTGGATCCTCGATACCCTACTTCCTCCGATTACCCACATCATAAACTTTTCTCTTGATTCCGGACAATTCCCATCCCTGTGGCGTATGGCCTATGTCCGCCCGCTTCCTAAAGTTTCAAACCCCTCCCTGCCCACTCACTTTCGACCCATTTCCATTCTCCCATTCCTGTCTAAAGTGCTTGAGGCCTGCGTTCACAGACAGTTTGCGGGGTTTGTTCACCGGAACAACCTTGTTAGCTCGTTTCAGTCTGGATTCAGGCCTGGGCATAGTACAGCTTCCGCTCTCCTTAAAGTGACTGGTGACGTTAGAGAAGCGATGGAGGATACTAAGGTTACTGTTTTGGTTTTAATTGATTTCTCCAATGCCTTTAACGCTGTCAGCCACGATATTCTCCTTGCTATGCTCTCTCATCTCATGGTTTCGTCCGAGGTTCTGGAATGGTTCTCTTCTTATCTTCGGGGACGCCGGCAGTCGGTTCGCGTTGATGAGAGCTCTTCGAGTTGGCGTGACCTGGATGCTGGTGTTCCACAAGGTGGTATTCTTTCTCCATTATTATTCTCCATCTTCATTAATTTTATAACTCACTGTCTTCGGTGTTCGTATCATCTTTATGCCGATGATCTTCAATTGTATACAGCTGCGCGGGTGGAAAGTTTATTGGATGCTGTAGCAGATGTAAACCGAGACTTAGATGCAATCAAAAAGTGGTCTGATAGTTTTGGAGTATCAGTGAACCCCTCAAAGTGTCAGGCCATTGTAATTGGAAGCTCGCGCATGATGGGTAGGGTGACGCTTAGCTCTCTTCCTCCTCTCATTTTCAATGGTACCGTCATACCCATTACCCCTACTGTGAAAGATCTCGGTTTGCATCTTGACTCGACGCTTAGCTGGCAGCGCCAGGTCTCTAATGTTAGTCAAAGGGTCAACGGTACTCTACGATCTCTGTATCGTCTGAGAAACTTTTTGCCCGCTAAGACGAAAACTATGCTTGTGCAGACTTTGATTTTCCCTATCATTGACTATGGTGACGTGTGCTACTTTGACTTGAATGCGGTGTTGCTGGATAAGCTTGACAGACTGCTTAACAATTGTATCCGGTTCATATTCAACCTCAGAAAATATGACCATGTGTCGAGCTACAGGTCTGAGCTCAAATGGATGCCCATTCGCCAGAGAAGAAATTTGCGTGCTTTGACTACGCTTTTCTCCCTTCTTAACTCTCCCACTCCTCCTTCTTATCTAGTGTCTCACTTCCAATATCTATGTTCTTCACACGCTAAGAATCTTCGTTCTTCTAACAATCTTCTCCTACTCTGTCCTTCTCATACTTCTGACTTTGTTCATTCTTCCTTTCATATTCAGTCCATTCTTCTTTGGAATGCGCTACCTCTTGACATCAGGATGGCCACCAGTCGGTATTCATTTAAGCGGAGATTGCGGAGTTATTTTCAAAATAAATAGCGTAGAGTCATCTCAAAACCTCTCTCTCTTGAATTTGTATATAATATATATATATAATATAGGTATATATTATAGTAAATATGTATGTATGTGTATTATAATTTTATGACTTATTTATGTACAAATTGTTCCATTTCTAACAGAGCACCTGCCATCTAATCTCTTCACCACCCTTGGTTGACTGGTAGAGAATGCCTAAGGCATTAAGTCCGCCTTTGTACTTTTTTAAGTGTGAAAAGTTTAAATAAATAAATAAATAAACACGTGTCTTTGCAGATATGCATGTTGTGCAAAGGGTGAGCTTCCAGGGGTTTGGGTAACCACATAGTTATATCTCATATCCAGTCCAAGGACTGATAGGGACCATGTCTCATTAGGAGCATGATGCCGACACAATGCCGCTGATAAGCCGCATGCGTCACTTATATGGAAGTGTAGCTCTGAGTACTCCGAGTGTAGATGTGAGGTATCGTGTGAGTAAAGACTGATCAATTACCCGTTACGCTAAAGTAAGGGTTACTCACAGTTTATATAATAATATACTTAGCATCCCTCTATTATTTATTAACTTTCTAAAACCACATCTAATGTATTTTCTTAAATATGAATTCCTAAGTCTCAATTACGATTTCTATCAAATCAATCCTTTCCTTGCCTTATTAATGGGTCAAGGCATTTCATTTCGTTTGGGAATTCATTTCTTATAGTCGGTGGAAGAGTTACCAGTCCGGAGACGAGCTCTACAGGGTCGCACGGTGCGGGGTGCGGCCTTTTCCCATTAGGGGAAACAGACCCAAACACTAATATTATCATAATTAGGAAAAACGAAAATTTTATCAGCCTAGGGTAATTTAGGTACAGTCACAAAAAGTTAACTTACGAACAGTTCACCACATTATTAACTTAGATCGAAGCATGCTTGAATTCACGTCCACTTTGCCCACTATCTGAAGACGTTGAAGAGCTAGACTACTTGACACCTGGTCACTTTCTTGTTGGCGGTCCCTTACTGTGTATATCGAAGGAGGAAGAAGACTTCAACCAGTACGACTTGAGAAATAGATGGAGGCTGGTTGAACAAACTAACTTACACATCTGGAAGCGCTGGTCAAACGAATACCTGCAGCAATTACAAGTACGCAGTAAATGGCAACAAACAAAGGAGAATCTAGCAGTTGGTGACTTGGTGTCAGTGACAGAAGAAAATTTACCTCCGGGAAGGTGGGCTCTCGGAAGGGTGGTGGAACTTCTTCCGGGGACGGACGGAAATGTCCGAGTCGTCACTCTTAAAACTAAAAAGGGACAACTAAAACGACCAATCGTGAAACTGTCGCCGTTACCGCTACGCCAGAACTTACAAACTACGGAAAGAACCGAAGACGTAATAAACAAAACAACAACAGCAGTCCGAACCTGAAAAACAAAAAAGGCAAAGAGGTCACACGATAAATAAAACTAGTTTACTCTCTCTTGTTCTAATGTACATGAAGACGATGATGGGAATGACACAAGCGACGCCTGTTACTTCAAACAACTACAAGGTGACATCAATACTTAACAATCAACCCATATACTTTGATGAAGCCGGGAACCTGCAACTTATACACGATGAATGGACGCTGTTGATTTATTACAACTTGACTTCATACTGGCAAGCCATGAGTAAGATAAAAAATTCATATTAGGTTGGGGAAAAAGTCTTTTCGCATTATAGTATGTATGAACTTGTAATACAATCTCTTTGGCTATACTATTTGTATCTGGCTGGTTTTGGTATCATTGAAAGTTTAAAAAACATAATTCCAAATTCAAATTAGGAAAATGTGTGATTTTCATTTGTTTTTCGTACTGTCAAGATGAGTGAATCTAATGAAGAAATTCGATACATTTTAAAATTTTACTACAAAAAAGGTAAAAATGCAAAGCAAGCCGCGAAAAAAATTTGCGATGTTTATGGACCTGGTAAAGTGTCTGTGAGAGTAGCACAAATTTGGTTTAAGCGTTTTAAATCCGGAAATTTTGATGTCAAAGATGCACGTCGCTCTGGTCGCCCTATTACGGATAAAATGGATCAAACCAAAACCAAAATGGGTTTGAAAAAGTGGAGCAAAATCGGCATATCAGTAGTTACGACGTAGCTGAAGAACTGGGAATTGACCACAAAACAGTTTTGGCGCATTTGAAAAAAACTGGGTACACAAAAAAGCTCGATATTTGGGTACCTCACGAGCTCACTGAAAGAAACCTAATGAACCGTGTACTCATTTGTGATTCTTTATTACGACGTAATGAAACCGAACCACTTTTAAAGAAGCTGATAACTGGTGCTGAAAAGTGGATCACGTACGACAAGAACGTGCGAAAAAGGTCGTGGTCAAAGGCCGGTCAGGCTTCACAGACTGTGGCGCAACCCGGGTTAACTCGCAACAAGGTGATGCTGTGTGTGTGGTGGGATTGGAAGGGCATTATTCATTATGATCTGTTAACACCAGCCAGGACCATCGATTCTGAACTCTACTGCGAACAACTGATGAGATTAAAGCAAGAAGTTGAGAGAAAGCGGCTGGAATTAATCAACAGAAGGGGTGTGGTTTTTCATCATGATAACGCTAGACCTCACACATCTTTAGCCACTCAGCAAAAATTAAGAGAGTTTGGCTGGGAGGTGTTAATGCATCCGCCGTATAGTCCTGACCTTGCACCTTCAGATTTCCACCTGTTTCGGTCTCTTCAGAATTCTTTAGGCAGTGTCAGGTTAACATCACGAGAGGACTGCCAAAACCACTTGTCGCGGTATTTTGATCAGAAGTCCCAAAATTTCTATAGCAATGGGATCATGTCCCTACCTACAAGATGGAAAAAAATTATCGAACAAAATGGTACCTACATACTTTAGTTAAATGTGAATAAACTATATTAAAAAATGTTTTGAATTTTCTTAAAAAATGCGAAGAAACTTTTTCCCCTACCTATTATATAACTTTGGAAGAGCAAGATATGCACCATTGCACCTCATACGGAGAATATGAATTCTCGTGCATCTCGTGACAACCCGTATACAGCTTACATGATAAAGGTGCGCCGTGTGAGACAAAGGTGTTTAGCCAACAAACTTCACTATCGTGCGTCATTAATGACATAACTTGTAAGGAGTACTTAGTACAACTAGACCCCTTTAATTTACTAGGCAGTTATGTTTATATAAATTCTGTTCCATTTTTACCCGACAATGGCAAAGCCAAAGGTTATGATTTTAACAGGCTATGTTCGTATGTATGTTTATCTGTTCCCTCAGAATTCCTAAATTATATTGCTCGTATTTTGATAAATGAGGTATCGTTAGAAGCGCAATGGTGTTTCACGGGTTGTAGGGGATCCCTACACTTAGTGATGATACCGGGGCGATTCTATGGGGATGATGATGAAATAAAACCGACCACCGCGAATGTCCGTTGAACACTGATTTATTGAATAAGTGTACTTATACAAATTACCTTAAATGGTAGGTACGAAATGCTGAGCGCACAGAATGCACGGCGCGTGAGTATGCAAAATAATGTGCGGTTCCGTACATCCTGCCCGCCCAAATATGGCAACTGACATGATTGATTGGCAGATAATTAAAGTAAGACACAAGTAACATAGTAAAATGATATCGAATAGTAAAATGATAATTATATAGATAGCTTATACAAATGCGATAAGACTAACTAAAACGACTATTCTAAAATACACACGTCTTTAATCATCGCGGTCTTGTAAGTGCACAGAACGTAGAAACGTGGGCGAGGTAGCCCTGTCTACACCACTCATTGTGAACACTTCACTACACGTTTGCACTGATTCCGCTGAACGCGATGCCGCCGGCGCGGGCGCCGTGTCCGCCGGCGCGACCATCACAGGCCCCGCCTCGAGAGCCTCCTGGCCCTGGGGGGCCGGCGACGCTGGTGCCCTGCCCGTACTTCGTTGTCTTCTGATCAGGTACACGACGACGCCACCCAAGATGATGACCGAAGCTACACTGATGTACAACACAGTGTAGTGATGAATGTCGTGAATGCTCAGATCTGTAGACGACTGTTCCTTAACCTCGTCAATCTGAGCCCTTAATTGATTCCAAATGAGATGATGATCTTCAGCCTCACTGAAATTCTCTGGTGCAGACGTTTTCATGATTTTGTTTAGTACGGACACCTCTGGGACTTCGATGTGATGATGAATATTTACGTGATTGATGAAATTATTATGAGCATAAATACTAAAGGTCTCTCCTTTCAATGTGCAACCTTGACCTAGGGTAATAATCCCATTGCCGACGAGGTTCACCATTGTGATTCCGTCAGCGCAAATAATGCGAGTTTGGCATTCCGAGCAACATGTATACAACCAGCTGTTTGGCCTGTGCAATTTGATCCATTGCTCGTCACATGACGATTTTACGGAGTGGCATAGTTGTTTTTCATTGAATATTTTGATTGCGCAGATGGACTGTTTCATGTTTAGGTTGTAGATGGGCATGTTTAATGAACATAACAAGCTATCGTTGGGAACATGCGTACATGATTGTAGGTCTGCTTCTGATAGAAGTAATGCTGTATCCTTGCGCAGATTGTAAGCTATGAACGGTACTGATGGAATGATATGATAATATTCTAGTCCTCTCTTTTGCGAGATAGATATGATTTTGTTCAACTCAAACAATTCATTGCTTATGAGTGGAACCTTGATCTCAATGATTAAGTAGTTAGAGAAGACTCTAGCTGACACTTTTAGTAAACGGTACAGATCCTTGACATTCCTTAAGTCCACAGGTATCGTAAGTTTACCATTCAGTTGACTGGAAATAGTGCTCAGCTGATACGATAATTGCTCCGGTGACAGCAAATGACTGTCAATGTGCCCGTGTGAGATATCTGTTACGGTACCGATTAGCGTTTGCTGAATCCATCGAATATTTGAGAGAATTATTGATGCTGCTAGTGCTGATGAGGTGATATAAAGGCTGTCTTCGTTTGCAAAACGTACCTTATTGACCTCAGTTGATATATTTTGAAGTCGTTGTTTGATAAATGCAAATTGTTTATTCATGATGTCTTCGTTACGGCGTACGATGTTAAACTCAGATTCTAAGATGCTTGTTTGATTTTTTATAAGTTTCTGTAGATGTTCTTCATTATGACTGATCTGCTCGATGTCACCCTTATATTCCTCAGCAAACCTTTCGTCTAGTACACCGAACAACGAGTTGGCAACATAACCCACGCCGTTTACTAGGCCTCTTTTCAGCCTCTTCGAACTTTGATATTTAAGTAACATATCATAGTGTTCAATTTCGCTTATTTCATGCTCTAATTGATGAGTGATACTCTGATATTGTTTACTTGCTTCGGTGTTGCATAATGATTTGATATGATTGACGTAACTCTTGATGGCGGCTAAACCTTTCCAGTAGGTCGTCATGTTGTAGTAGACAACTAGCCGCCATTCGTCCTGGATGTACTGAAGATTAGATATTCTATCGAAATAAATGGCTTGATTCTGTTCTAATGACGTCAGATTATACGATTCATGATTAGGTATATTTTGCGCTGATGTAGATGATAATAACATGAAAAATAGTAATAAGAAACTGGTGAATAAATTCTTCAATGAAACGTTGTTGCGAGGAAGTCGCTTTCTCTTGCTTCGCTCGTCTGATTTGTTTTGATGGTTGACATTTTGATCCTGTATTGTATCCTCGTTTACTGGTAACAACACAAGTCTGGTGACAGGACGTTGGATGATATTATTTTTGGTTTTTAAGCTGACTACCCTTACATAGCCATCGCTTCCAGGATGAACTGCTTGAATACGTCCTAGCGCCCACTTGCCGGGTGGCAAGTTTTCGTCTTTGATAAGAACGATATCATCGATTTCGAAGTTTCTACTTGGCTTACGCCATTTTGATCTAGCCTGCAGTTGCTGTAGATATTCGCTTGACCACCTTTTCCAAAGCTGTTTGTTCATTGATTGAATGAGTTGCCACCTTGTTGACCGGTTTATGTGATCTGGATCAGTCTGTGGTCTAGATAGAAGTGGGCCGCCAATCAAGAAGTGACCTGGCGTAAGAGCGTCGTCTTCAGGGCTTTCTGTCAACTGACAGAGAGGCCTTGAGTTCAGACATGCCTCAATTTGATATAGGAGTGTAGTAAACTCCTCGTAAGTGAGTTTCTGATCTCCGATAATGCGCCTTAGATGATATTTGAGGCTTTTCACCGCAGCCTCCCAAAGACCGCCTGCACTTGGCCATGCAGGAGCGTTGAAGTGCCACTTTATGTTCATGTCATTGATGTTATTGAAGAAATCGGTGTTGATTGTGGCTATGATATCTTGGTACTCCTTCTTTATGATACCGCTGGCACCTACGAAATTCGTGCCATTATCACTGTAAACGTGACTTGGTGTTCCACGTCGGGCCGAGAACCTGCGAAAGGCTGCTAAAAATGCTGGAGTACTTAGATCAGAAACTAGTTCCAGATGAACAGCCTTGGTAGCCAAACAAACAAACACAGCAATATAGCCCTTAACGGTTTTGATTCCACGTCCCTTATTGGCCTTCAACTCGACGTGCCCGGTAAAATCGACACCGGTGTGAGAAAAAGGTCGTGACGGGGTGACTCGTGGCTGTGGAAGATCGGCCATGATTTGTTGATATTGTGTTTGACTAAAGCGCTGACACTTAACACATGATCTCAGCTTCCTTTTGACGGTACGAATTCCACTGATGATCCAATATTTGTCTCTGATATATGAGAGTGTCAGTCGCGGGCCTCCGTGTAATGTGGCAATATGAGCCTGATCAATGATTAAGTCAGTGAGACGACTATGGCTTGATGATATGATAGGGTGCTTTGATGAGTCGTCTATGCGTGCGTTTTTCAGTCGTCCACCCACTCTAAGGATACCGTGCTCATCCATGAATGGATTAAGACACGATATTTTGCTTCTAGGATGCACATGTCCCTTTTGATTGATAGACAATATATCTTCATGGAATTGTTTTAATTGGTCATCTTTGATAATGATATTTAATGCATTGTCCATTTCTGCTGACGTTAATACATCTGTTTTTAATGTATGTTTGCCTCGTGATTGCGTAATGAAACGCGATATCCAAGCGACGATTTTCACAATGCGAGTTAAGGAACTGTAGTTCTGTAAAAATTCTTGTATCAACGACATATGATTTTGCTATAAAGCCGTGTTTACACTAAGCTTCTTGGTTTCCAACTGTGGTGATTGATATGCGGTGATAGGAAGGGTGCTTTGTTCGAAATTGTTTATCCATTTCGGACCCTGCCACCACAGCGAATGACTTGATAACTGCCGTGACGATAGACCCCGAGTGGCGCAATCTGCTGCATTTTCTTCGGACCTCACATGATGCCAACCTGATGATGGAATGATACTAATGATTTTGGTAATTCTGTTAGCTACGAATTGTTTCCACTTCTTCACGTCGCCTTGTATCCACCCTAAAACTATCATGGAGTCTGTCCAGGCATAAATCTCCACATCTTGGTTTGATAATGATTCCATGACCTTTTTGATAAGTTGTGATAGTAGTAGCGCACCACATAGCTCTAGTCGTGGTAATGATATCCTTTTTGCCAGAGGTGCCAACTTTGTTTTTGCTACAGCGAGCGTTGATGTGCTCTCGCCCTTATGGTCTTTAGCTACTACATACACAACACATGCGTATGCTTTGTCGGATGCGTCACAAAATCCATGGATTTGATATGATTGGTTTGTGTTGCCGAGATAGCGTGGTATGGTAAATTGATCTATCATGTTGAAATCATTCTTAATCTGAATCCAGTCATCTTGAATCGGTTGCGGAACTTCTTCGTCCCATGATAAATGTGATGACCATGCATTTTGAAAAAGCAGTTTTGCTCTGATCGATAACGGTGACAGCCAGCCTAAGGGGTCAAATAGCTTTGAAATTTCCGAAAGTAGCTGTCTCTTTGTGACGCGTTTATCATGAGTTTGCAGTTGATTTCGAAAGCTGAAGCTATCCGTTGATGAGTTCCATCTTAATCCAAGTGTTTTCCTTGTTTCCGAGCACTTGAAGTCTAAGGGGTTGTTGAGTTGATCTGGTGATAGATCTACCAGTATGTCTGGCACGTTACTGGACCATTTCCGGAGGTTCATACCAGCTCCCTTTAGCATCTCAATGAGTTGATGCTGTAGCTCCTTGGCTTGATGAATGGTATTTGCTCCACTGAACAGGTCGTCCATATAAAATGATTGGCTTAAGGCTGACGCAGCTAGAGGATACTTGTCAGCATCGTCTATTGCCAGCTGTTTAAGCGTTCGCATCGCTAAGTGAGGAGCGGCCTTAGTGCCGTACGTTATGGTAGCAAGATGATATTCTTTGAGTACTTCTTGAGATGATTTCCGCCAAATGATTGATTGAAGATGGCGATCGGATTGCCTGATAAAGATTTGGCGGAACATTTTCTCTATGTCTGCCGTGATAACATAATTGTATGTTCTCCAGGTTAAGATGAGTGTCATGAGGTTCTTTTGAAGGTTTGGTCCGCAGCACATGAGGTCATTTAGGCTATTTCCTGATGTTGATTTTGCCGACGTATTGAAAACGACTCTTAGTTTTGTTGTTGTTGAATCTAATTTAATTACGCCATGATGTGGTAGGAAGAAGGCACGTTTTGATTCGTCGACATTATTAGCACTACACATGTGACCCAGTTGTTGATATTCAGAGATAAATGATTTATAATTTTCTGCAAATGATTCGTTATTGCACATTTTTCTTTCTAACTGTTTGAATTGCGCAATAGCCTTTGATTTAGATGCTCCGAGCTGTTTTTCATATTCGGGTTTCATGGGTATGCCAACCTCGTATCTACCAGTATCCAAACGACGAGTAGTTTGCTGATAAAACTCTTCACAGTACTGCTCTTCACTGGTAAGGGGTGATGATGATGTTTCAACGTCCTCTATCTCCCAATATTTTGATAAATCTGATAAGTCATTTGTTGCGATATGACAGTTAAAAGTGCGAACATTGCCAGACAGGATCCATCCGAGTGCGGTCTGTTGTGCAATCGGAGCCTGCACTGGTCCTTTGATGAGACCGTCCATGATGATTTGAGAATAGATACTCACATCCAAGAGAATGTCTATTGGCTTAGACACGTTGTATTCTGGATCTGCTAATTGAAGATACTGGATATGTGGCCATGATTGTTTTTTGAATGGTTCACCAGGCAAGCAGTTAGCGACTTTGGACAGAACCAGTGCTTCTGTAGTGAAATGATAGTCACCGTAGATAGATTGACAGTCGATTGTTACCCGTCCCTTGCTTTGCCTAGCACCAACACCTATCCCTGACACTGATGCGTTGTATCGTTGACGCTGCAACCCTAATCGCTGAACAGCGTTTTCCGATATTAATGATATTTGTGATCCCTGGTCTAGAAGTGCCCTAAGGGTTCTGACGGCAGCTACGTGAAGCTGCCGTCAGAACACTTGACATTGATTGACAGCGTGGTCAACAATAACTCTTCGTCATCCCCTGCGACATGATTAACGTTAGGGTGTTTGTTTGATGATTTTGATGACGAAGCAGTCATTGGAGATGATGATGAAGTTGCTTGAGGAGCTGATGATGATGATGAAACACACGCTTCATGGAGTATTGTATGATGGTCACCTTGACAGGTTTTGCATCGTTTCGTCGAGGTGCATTGATTTTCATCGTGGCTGAATAAGCAATTTCGACAGATATTTGTTCTCGACACCAATTTCAGTTGCACATCTGATGTCATTTTCATAAATGTTTTGCACGATAGCAAATTGCGGGCATGATTTGAGTTGCATATGATGCATTTCGGAGTTTGCGTAATGATGGCCTGATAATTTTTGTTAGCGAAACCTTTAATAGTGTTTTGCTTATTATGCGATTGATTTGGGTTCCGTTTGCTTGATGATGACGGTTCCTTATAGTTTTTAATGGGCTCAAGAGCAGTAAATTTACTCTCGAGGAAAGACATTAACTCCTCTAGCTTTGGTAAGTCACGAGGATTCCTGCGCGATTCTTTGTATCCAGCATATGTTTCTGGGTCCAGTTTTTTACAAAGTAAGTGAACCAGCAACGGATCCCATGTATTCGTATCAACACCGAGATTGTGTATCGCGTGAATACATTCGGTTGAGGTATCATACAACCTTTTGATGTCTAATGACGTTTGCCTTTGGATGTCGGGTTGGTTTAGGAAGATTTCGATGTTATTGGTGAAAAGAAGTTGTGTGTTATTGTACCGGTGTAATAAGATATCCCACGCGGTATCGTAGTTATCCGATGATATATGGAGATGGTGAATGAGACGCTCTGCCTCACCCTTAAGTTTTCCCTTAAGATGCTGCATCTTCTGAGCTTTCGTGATCGAGTTGTTGTTATGAATAGTCTCGGTGAACAAGTCATAAAACGTTGGCCATTGTGTGTAGTTCCCGCTAAATGACGGTATGTCAATGTGCGGGGTTGATCTCTCTAAATGAGTTGTTGAGGATATTTTTTTATTTAACTCTCTTTTGATGTTTTTGTAGGCCAATTCATGATTGTTGAACTCCTCGTCGTATGATACGTCACCTCCAGCTAGGATATGATCGATTTGCAAATGTTGCGTATCGATCATTATCCACTTTGCTTGGATGTTTTTGAGCTCATCCTCAAGTTCCCATTTGTCTGATATCTGATCAATCTTGATACCTTTGACCAGCCGAGTGAATGCCCTAAAGTTCGTGCGTTGCAGTGATATTAGTTCGTCCAACTTGCCATCAGGTTGAGCCGATTTGTTTGATTTGCCGTAAGACGAAATGAGATTCCGTACAGCTTGACAGTGATCTCTGCCCTTTTGATACGTATTGTCGAGAAAGCCACATCTTTATGCTCCGATATTTTCTTATGGTTTAGTTCGAACTCTCCCCAGAGGTTGTTTATCGTGTCTAAACGTATTCTGAGGTATTCCGTAGTTTTGCGGGAATCCGAGTCCTTGCTAAAGTTGACCTTGATGGTAGTGAAATTGGCGATGATTTCCGATTGACGGGCAATAAGATCTTCCATGATGTAGGTAGGTAAAAGGAACAGTCTTACTTGGAAATATGATGGTCCACGTGATGACGATGCTGATTGCGGATGCTGAACCCTCGCGCCACCCGATGATGAGCTCCACGGAGCCTGATGATGATGATGTCACGCCGTGATATGCTTACCACGACCGTGCTGTCGACCTAAGCTCAAGTCAAGCGTAACTCAAGTCTAGGATGAATGATTGAAAAATGAGCTTCTAGCTAAGAGAGTCCATTGGTGTGATCACAGAACCACGTTCGCGAGAGATTGCCACTGAGCCGTGCGCGCGCTAGCTCAAAGTACCGCGACGAGGTCCCGCTGCTAATCTCGAAGGACCAAAATAAATGTAGGGGATCCCTACACTTAGTGATGATACCGGGGCGATTCTATGGGGATGATGATGAAATAAAACCGACCACCGCGAATGTCCGTTGAACACTGATTTATTGAATAAGTGTACTTATACAAATTACCTTAAATGGTAGGTACGAAATGCTGAGCGCACAGAATGCACGGCGCGTGAGTATGCAAAATAATGTGCGGTTCCGTACACGGGTTATAGATTGTATGACGTCGCATAAAATCCAAGATGGCGGCTTAGAATGCACTCAAGATTGAACTGATGGTTTTCAAAGCTGGTAATAAAAGCTACTCTAATGTACCACTTACCACACTGGACGGCATACCATTAAAAAGAGTTACTAAATTTAAGTACTTGGGCCACTGGGTGAGTGAAGACCTCAAAGATAATTTAGATGTGGAAAGGGAGCGCAGGTCGCTGGCTGTCCGATGCTGTATGTTGGCCCGTAGGTTCGCCCGTTGTACTGCACGAGTTAAGGTAACGCTTTTTAAAGCCTTCTGCCAATCCTTTTACACGTGCAGCCTGTGGGTGAACTTCACGCAGAGGGCATATAGCGACCTGCGCATCCAATACAACAACGCTTTCCGGGTGTTGTTGGGGCTGCCGCGTTTTTGAAGCGCGTCCGGTATGTTTGCCGACGCAAATGTTGACAGCTTTTCAACCGTTATGCGCAAGAGATGCGCATCATTATTATATCGGTTTCGCGCCAGCCCCAACACTATCCTGAGGACGTTGGCAGACCGCTGGGACTCTCCGATTCTAGGACGCTGGATACGACTCCATGTAGTGAAGTAGATTGGGATGGGAAAGTCTCTAGCGGCTGTACTTAGTTTAAAATTATATAATTACCCGCTAGATTAGGTTATTTACTAACACTAGATATAAGGCATTTTATACTGGTACTAACAAATTATGGAACTTGATTCTGAAATAAATGTTTTTATTATTATTATTAGAGTGGATGTAAAGTGACCCTGAAGAATTTTTTTTTTTATTAATATGTCGCGTTTGGTTTCTAATGAAAGGTCTTAAAACGAGTACTTTCTGAAAATATATTGTTTATATATACATATATACATAAATCCCAAAATTTACTGTTGAATTTTCCCAAACCAACGTAGTGGGTACGTGTATCTACCCTCAATGATCTCAAACCTAAAAATAAATAAAATAAAAATTAAAGTTAAAAACTAAAACCCATACCTCTTTAGTTCGCGTTTTTGTCGTAGTTGGGTTTTGGTTTTTAACTTTAATTTTTGAGTTTATTGAGTTGTGTCTATTTGGACATCGTGGATCAATTAAAATGCTTTTCACGTCTGTCTGTGTGAACGCGTTGATCTTGCAAATTACGGATTTTGCTGCAGTTTTCAACATCGTTTAGAGAATTTATTCAGGAAGGTTTATGTGTTCTGTTTTGACTTAGATTTAGCAAAGAAATCTCAATGTTTTGAAATGCCGCCATTGCACCCGTCCACTAGAATTACAATAAAACGAACTAATTCCCTTGAAATTAACAGTAGGTCCGTCTCATTCTGTATGAGCTTCACCTTGTCACTCGGCTTACGTCGTGCAAGAATACAGCCATGCTTCGTCCACACAAATTGCCAGCCGAGACTTTGGCCGACCTCCCGTGCTCACCGAAATAACTGACGGTTCATTTTGGTTAGGCGTTCATTTAGGTAGTACCGCGGTATTCGCCCCGCGTCATACTCGCGGCGGGCTCGCCGCATTCACTTGCCTGCCACGCATGCAGTCCACGCTAACTATTTCACGATCTTCATTCACTTGCCTGCCACGCATCCAGTCCACGCTAACTATTTCACGATCTTCATTCACTTGCCTGCCACGCATGCAGTCCACGCTAACTATTTCACGATCTTCATTCACTTGCCTGCCACGCATGCAGTCCACGCTAACTATTTCACGATCTTCAATCTTTACGCCTAACTTTGTAGCTATTAGCTTCACTGTATGCGTGAGGTTTTCTAAGACGGTTTCCGGTAAATTTGAGATTTCCAAATCATTGGATAATAGACCTATGGACTCTGTCTGAAAATAAATAAAAAATCTATTCTATACGTAGTGGTTGGTCCCGGTCATTTAATTCACGCTTCAATTGAGCAATTTCCTCGATCGTTCCCGAACCATTAATGACAGTTATTTTTTGCTCAAGACCATCCATTCTGCTATCCATGCCATCCATTCGCTTCTTATACTACTCTATTGACCCTTTCATATGGTCTCTGTCTGCTTGGAGCTGAGCCAGATCTGTACAAATACTCTGAAATTTGCATTGGAATTGTTTCACCATCGCCTGCAATTCTGTTCGCAGCTCAGCCTGCAACTCCTCTTTGAAACTGCGTAAGATGGTAGATAAATCTGGGGCAATATCTTGAGCATCACCCAGTGTGCTTATTCCGCTGGCATCCATGGACTCCTCCGTTTCATATGCCTCCGCTGGTGCAGCAGCCGCTTTGCCCTTCTCCGATGTATTTTTAAAACTAGGGCAGACCAAGGTGGGATTAATAAAACCCGACAGTGATAACAAAGCACATGCCCGCTGGAAGAGAGCGTTGCAAGTGCAACACCTAGCGGCCTCTAGTGGCGATATAAATTTTTCGCAACCACCACACTTCGCTGCCGGCATGTTGCTGCCGACATGTTGCTGCCGGCATGTTGCTGCGTACAGTAACTAGCTGCGCACCTTTTCGTAGCTGCGCACTTATTAGCAGTCGATCTTGCTGATTTAGTACCCCGGAGGATCAATCGATTGCGCTGTACTAACAAATTGTGTATTAAATGGTGTAATGGTGTTAATGGTGGATTAAATGTATGGGATGTCATTAGACTTCCCATACTTCAGACTTCAGATTGTAAATTAATAGTGACAACATCATAAAAAGTTACACTGCTTTTAGCACTACGCACAAACCAATATTTGTAAATACTCGAATGTGTTCACTTTTTCTAGTAGTAGGTACTTTTTTGCACTTTAGTTTTATTGTTTTGCACTTTTCCTGCTCCTATAGACCACTGTTTCACTATATTACAGACTATATTGTTTATGACTGTACATGTAATACTTTAAACACTAAATACTTGCAATGGACTACTTATTTTATTTCAAAATACAAAAATAAACAGACTTAGCTAAGGGTGCTTACATAAAGACACAGGTGTCCGGTGCAGGCAAGCCTGTGCGGGTTGGTGCAGATCGGTGCAGGAGTGTGCTTACATAACGAAACAGGTGTCCGGTGCAGGCAAGCCTGTGCGGGTTGGTGCAGATCGGTGCAGGAGTGTGCTTACATAACGAAACAGGTGTCCGGTGCAGGCAAGCCTGTGCGGGTTGGTGCAGATCGGTGCAGGAGTGTGCTTACATAAAGAAACAGGTGTCCGGTGCAGGCAAGCCTGTGCGGGTTGGTGCAGATCGGTGCAGGAGTGTGCTTACATAACGAAACAGGTGTCCGGTGCAGGCAAGCCTGTGCGGGTTGGTACAGATCGGTGCAGGAGTGTGCTTACATAACGAAACAGGTGTCCGGTGCAGGCAAGCCTGTGCGGGTTGGTGCAGATCGGTGCAGGAGTGTGCTTACATAAAGAAACAGGTGTCCGGTGCAGGCAAGCCTGTGCGGGTTGGTGCAGATCGGTGCAGGAGTGTGCTTACATAACGAAACCAGCATAATATAGCAGGGTTAACCAGCATAAGAAACAGGTAAATCTGTCCTTAAAGACAATCATGGCCTCCAGTTCGTCGAACGATGATCGTTAGGAACGGATCTATATCATGCTGTTTACAAAGCTTGTTTAAATTTTTGCTTGCACGCACAACGTACGAATTCTGCCTATAATTGGTTGAAGCAAATGGCACTCGCAAAGGTGAATTGTTTCGCTTAGACTTCATGGGAGTGTTGAAATAAAATTTTGTCAAAATATCGGGACAGTCTATAGTATTGTTGAAGATTTTCAACAAACACACAGTCAGTTGATTAACGGTAATAAATGAAATTTTTTACATAGGTTATCGTAATTTTCGGAATGATAGGGTACTTTTTGATGATAGCATAGATATCTTATGAACCTTTTTTGGATGCTTTCAATGCGGTTAATATATTTGTGGTAACATGGGTTCCATATTTCAGACGCGTATTCCAAGTGGCTTCTAACAAAAGTACAGTATAGAATTTTTAGAGTTTTGGCTTTAGTGAAGCACTTGGATAACCGCATTATGAAACCCAGTGATTTTGAGGCCTTAGCGACTATTGCATCAACATGTATTTCAAAACTGAGCTTGGAATCGTGATGAACCCCCAGATCACGGATGGAGTTAGATCTAGGTAGAACTTGACCGCCTAGGGTATAGGATGTAGCAATGATTGAGCACTTCCGAGAATACGTAATAGCCGAGCATTTAGCGGGATTAAGATCAAGCTTGTTTCTTTGGCAGTAGTTCTCTAGGCGACGCAGATCATTCTGGAGTGCCGTTACGTCCATCTGCGATGATATTGTGGCATAAATTTTCATATCATCTGCAAAACCAAAAGTTTGGATGACGTCAAGCAGGAGTGGATATCGTTAATGTAGAGTATAAATAGCAATGGACCGAGCAATAAACCTTGAGGGACTCCACTAGGAACAGGGACCCAGCCAGATATATAATTATTTAGCACTACTGCCTGGGACCTGTTGACAAGGTAAGAGGCAAACCATCTGATATACGAAAATGACAGCCACATTTTAATAAAACTCCCTCATCCCCGACCCCGCTATTCCTTTCTTCGAAAATATTGAATTGCTAGCTTCCGGCCGCGACTTCGTCGGCGTAAAATTTCTTGTTCCCCTGACCCACCCCGTCGCATCGCATCGCCTGCCCGTGCTGTTACTTCGTTTTCGCTTAGCGCTCGTTCTCACTTTTTCTTTTTGCTCGGCTTCTAAGGTCCTAGCGTAATGTAACATACCTTAAAGCCTTCCTCAACAATTGGACCATAAAATGCAAAAAGAATTGTTCAAATCCGACTGGTAGTGACAGAGTTTAGCACGATCAAACAGTCAATAAAAATAAAATGTGTAGGTAACTAACAGACGAAGCGCATTTTTCTTACTTTAAGCATTTTTATACCCGTCGTAATTTCTAAACTTAACGTCGGATTCGAATAATTTAAAAAGGAATTTACATGTATTTAATCAACCGTGATTATGAAACTATTTATTTGGATAAGGATTAAATACCATGTTTATGAAAACACCTTCGCAAGTAATGCATTATTTTATAACTTTGATTACCATTAAAAAAGTTATAGTAAGCTAACCTTAAAAGATAGACATAAATATACTATCGCGCATTTTTTCTAGAACTTTTCAAGAGGAACATTTCCGTCATACATGATTTTTGCGTAACTTTAACCGTTTACGCAGCGCACGCAACGGAAGCTCTCAAAAGGATTAAATTTTCCCCGTTTTTGCAACATATTTCATTGATGTTCCGCTCCTATCGTAGCGTGATGTTATATAGCCTATAGTCTTCCTCAATAAATGGGCTTATAGAGGCATGAGGAACAGGGTGTAAAGTTCACTCATCCTCCATAGAAAAGGGAGGATCTTCCGACCAGACGGGTGTTGTGTCTGGTGGGCTACTGCCCGACGGTTCAGTTGTTTTTGGGGAATGGCATCTCGCAGTTCAACCTATAGGAGGTTGTCGACTGCTTAACCGGGCTTTCCTGTGGATGCCTTAATAAATTAAGGCCTCAGCCAGAATTAAACCTAAAAACTAAGCGACTGCACGCTAAGGGCACCCCCTGTGGGGTACGGACCTCGGCTTAGGGCGTCGCTGGGAGAGGACAGCAAATGGATATGCTTGTTCGGATTAAACCCGACGGTTGATGTCGGGATGTTGTATATATGCTAGTCGCGCGGTAAACTCTGATTGCGCGATACAGGATTTTGCGTGACGTCAATGTGACGCGTTCCATTGTGGCGATGTAGATATGCCGCCACAGGCTATACAACACTAAAAGAATTTTTCAATTCGAATCGGTAGTTCCTGAGATTAGTGCGCTCAACCAACCAAACAAACAAACAAACAAACAAACAAACAAACTCTTCAGATTTATAATATAAGTATACATTTCTTGTTCCCCCGCCCCACCCCCTCGCGTCGCATCGCCTGCCCGCGCTGTTACTTCGTTTTCGCTTAGCGCTCGTTCTTCCTTTTTTTTTTTGCTTCTGAGGATCCTAGCGTAATGTTACATATCCCATAGTCTTCCTTAAGAATTGGACTTTATATTGCAAAAATAATTTTTCAAATCCTACTAGCAGTGACAGAGATTAGCTCGTTCAGACAGTCAATAAAAAACAAAATGTGTCGATAACTAATAGACTAAGCGCATTTTTCTTACTTTATGCATTTTTATTTATTTATTTATTGATACACCAACGACTTATTCACTAAATCATTACATTAAATATATTCTATACCAACAGCTTTGTGGTGAATTTGTCACTTATAGGTGTGCACAGCACTTGGCACATTGTTTGTGCACATTTTTATACCCATCGTAATTTCTAAACCGAAGGTCCAAATTGAATAATTCAAAAAGGAATTTACATGTACTTAATCAACCTTGATGATGTTTATGAAAACACCTTCGCAAGTAATGCATTGTTTTATAACAAATTTGATAACATAACATCACGCCTTGTTTCCCCGAAGGGTTAGGCAGAGGTGTACCTATAGTAGTACACCCACATTTCGCCAGTTATGTTTAAGTCCCATGTAATAGGGGGCGAGCCTATTGCCATCTACCGGGCACAGATCCAGACTCCGGGCTGCTACTGAGAAATTCCAGATAGAAAAACCCAATGACACTTTGCCCGACCTGGGAATCGAACCCAGGACCTCATGCTCAGCACTTGCTAGCACTTGCGACCACTAGACCAACGAGGCAGTCACCAAACAAATTTGAGTACCATTAAAAATGTTATAATGAGCCAACCTTAAAAGATAGACATATGCTATCACGGACTGAATTTTTTAAAGCTTTTTAAGAGGAACAATCCTGTCTTACATGATTTTTACGTAACTTTAACCGTTTACGCAGCGCATGCAACGGAAGCTCGCAAAAGGAATAAATTTTCCCCGTTTTTGCAACATATTTCATCGCTCCGCTCCTATTGGCCGTAGCGTGATGTTATATAGCCTATAGCCTTCCTCGATAAATGAGCTATCCAACACTAAAATAATTTTTCAATTCGAACCAGTCGTTCCTGAGATTAGCGCGTTCAACAAAACAAACCAACAAACAAACAAACTCTTCCTCTTTATAATATTAGTATAGATTACTAATAATATATGATTTAATTATGATTGTATGTACAACATTATTTTTTATTGTTTATTAAAAGCAAATGGAAATGTGTTTTTATGTACTGGTAAAAAAATCTGTAAGTACAGTGAAAATACGTATTTAATATGCAGATTTCCTACTGATTTATTTATTTATTTAAAAACACATACAATTATCATCACAGGCTTACCTAATACAACAGTGTAGTTATAGTTACAATAGAGTACAAATAATAGACTTACAATATTTATATATTGTTATGAACCACCAAGAGTAATTTTACAAAATGCGGCCCGTGCGAATTCACAGAGTACAATTGAAGTAGTCAATCTGTTGTGACACCATATTGAGTGCACGCAGCGCGTGCTGCAGCAGATTGGTGCGAGCGGGCGGCACCCACAGCAGCGGCGGCCGCCTCCGTCGCCCCACGTGCCCATCAAGTACACACAACCCAACCGTGCGTAGAACGCCTGGGTTGTGTATCTTACCACGCATAACCTTAAATAAGTAAGTGGCGAGAGCTACTTCCCTTCTTACTTCCAGTTTACTATAGCCTACCATGCCCAACACAAACAGAGTAGGACACAACAGTGGATACCCTGGATAAACACCATACTGCTTAAAGTACAGGAATCTTACAAATTTGTTCTGGATACGTTCTAGCATTTGTTTGTACTTGGCCTCATGTGGCGACCAGACGACAGCATTGCACTCCAAATGACTTTTTACAAGCGCTTCGTACAATGATCTCAGAGCACTGATGTTCGTAAACTGGTTTCCTAACCGTAAGACCAACCCTAAATTGCGGTATGCTTTTTTACAAACATCAGTGGTATGCTTACGGAAATTTAAATCAGTTGTAAAGCGCACGCCTAAGTCCCTAACCTCTGAGACGCGTTGCAGTCGGATTCCATCCATGCAATATTGATAACGACGTGGGTCTCGTGCGGGTAAATGATAACACCGAACATTTGGCCACATTGAGATACAACTTATTGCTATGACTCCACTCTACTACCCTATTAGTATCCTGCTGCAGTATGTCATGATCAGTTTCCTGTTTTATTTTAAGAACTAATTTCAAGTCGTCAGCGAATAACAATGGTATGGATTTATTGACCACTCTCGGCAGGTCATTAGTTGCCAAAATGAAGAGAAGAGGCCCTAAATTACTGCCCTGACTGACTCCTGATCTCGTAAAATAGGGCTCAGAGAGCTGCCCACTGCAGTCGACATATTGACAACGGTCTCGTAAATAGCAGGCGAAAAATGACAACGTGTGAGGTGTACAGCCTACACCCGCCAGTTTAGCTAAAAGAACGTCGTTATCTACTGTGTCAAAAGCCTTGCTGAAATCGAAGTAGGCAACATCTACCTGTTGACCCGCATCTACCGTCGGTACTATTTGTGTCATAAGATTCAGTAAGTTCCCCGTTGTCCCCCGCCCAGGACGGAAACCATGCTGCGCGTCGGACAACAGAGCGCTAATCTGTGGATACAGGCTACCGTGAATGGTGGACTCAAATACTTTAGCTGGAGTGCATAATACCGCTACAGGTCTATAATCGCAGGGTGCTGAACCCATACTAACTTTAGGCACAAGTACAACCCGGGTAAGTTTCCAGCGCTCAGGAAAAGTTGCGATCTTGATACAGACGTTGAACAAGTGTAGTAACGGCTTAACCAACACCGCACGGCAATCCCTAAAAATGTAAGGCGGAATCCCATCCGGCCCGGCTGAGCGCTTAGGCGGCAAGCGTGCGAGTGCGCGCTGTACGTCAGCGGCGCCCGCACTCGCCAGGTGCACCCACGCCCCCGGCGACGCGCCCGCCGCCTCGCCCGCACTCGCCGCCGCCACACTCAGTTCGAGATGTTCCTGATTGTACACCGACTGAAAAAACCGAGCGAACTCATCGGCACATTCGTATTCCGATACTACCCGTCCGTCCTTAATTAACTTCCGCTGATTCGAATCGCCTTTCCTAGACCAAAACGCTCGCGGATCCTTCGCCAGGTGCGCTTGCACGCGGTTGCGGTACTGATCATGCGCTCGAGCAGTCTTTACTTTTTTTGTATGTAATAAATATTTAACTTTTATATCTCTAATAATTTCAGCTGTATACCAAACTGGATAAACGTATCTATTACTTAATTAATTAATATATTTACTTTTTGGAGGAACACACTTGTCAAAAACGTCATCTATCTTATTATAAAATAGATCCAAAACTACATATGTATATCTGGATCGCATGAACCGTAAATCTCAGTCCAATCTATTTTAGCTTCCAAACAATACATTAGATTGAAGTCCGCTTTATTAAAATTCCAACATGTACGAGTTATCCACGATTGAGTTGGCGAGTGTCGCGTACGCGGCGACGCTGCCGAGGCGCGCGGCGCGGGGGTTGGCGGGGGCGGGCGCGCGCGCGCACCGCGCTCGATGCGCACGCGGGCTGCAGGCCCTCGTGCGCCGCGCCCACCGACACGCCACCCCGCGCACTCGACACGAGCTCCGACTGCCTATTGTTACAGTTAGGTACTGCGTTGCACTGAGCAAATTCACAGAAGGCCATGAAATATTCGTAATAGTTAGAAATGTTAATTAACCCTCGGCATGCCTGGAGGCAAAAAGTTACACGATATGCCTGGTGGGTCTGTCAGACCCGGATTTTTAACTTGTTATTTGTCTAATAAGTTTTGATAAATAAGTTATTATGTGTTAATCATTTTGCTAGGGGTATATATTAAAAATTAAAATAAAAAAAATATTACAAATCAAGAACTATTTAATTATTTTTCTAATTAAACTCAGGTACCGTTTTTTGACAAAAAACTAGATTTCGTTTCTCGTCATATATTAGACTTATAACATACTCTTGGAACTATACGCACTTACTATCCTACTACTATGAGCGAGTGCTTCGGACTGATGTAGCGGGTGGGGGGCGTCTAGTGATTCATAACAGCCAGCTATTGAGTGCGGTTAGGCGCGAAATTCAAATTTGAATGAAAAACAACGGTTTATGTGCAGAGGTGGGTCTGACAGACCCTACCAGGCATACCGAGGGTTAAAGTCACCTAATACAATTACATTACTGCTATATTTGACACATATTTTTTCTAATATGCAAAACGTCTATACACGACACAACAAGTGAACAGAAAACAATTTTGCATATAAACAGCCGCACACATCAGTTCAAACTTTTGACTATCTATATCAATGTCACCTGGCACAGACACTCGACGCAACTCGAACCTCGGTGTGGCCACTAAAAATACGCCTCCTTGCTTGTGACCATCCGCCCGATCGCATCGTAATATTTGATCGCTTCATTAAGGCCCGATTCGGTAATGGCAAATAAATCAAATCCTGATGATTCCAGTAGTGATAAAAATTGTTTTGTTTTAGTTCTGAGTCATCTGACGTTTTGATATAAAATGTTGAAATGACTACTGATGAAATAGTACATTCCATGCAGAGTGAAGCTTGGAGTCGTGTTATTAAACAAACACACAGCATTAAATATAACTTTTTTCTTTTCTTTGTACTTCGAAAAATACCACGCTCTTTCAGGTTACGTCTACGAGCAGCTAACGATGATCGAAAGCGTAGTTAAAAGTAGTTCTAATAGATGGCGTCAGTGTTCCTTTATGGTGAACGCGTCAGGCAAACGTTCGGACGACCGCATCTTTATGAATGGAATGCATGGGAATATTATACCTGCACCGATCGGGACCGACCCTCACAGACTCGTCTTCACCGGAAACCTGTTTCTTTAACCCGTATGGCTCGGTCCACGTAGTCGGCACCGACAAATTTAAACATGTTTCTTTACAAGTGAGTGCATAAGATAACATGGGAATGTTTTACCTGCACCGATCGGTACCGACCCGCACAGACTCGCCTATACCAAAAACCTGTTTCTTTATGTTAGCACCCGCACTTCACCTTGACGTACGTACGTCACCTCAAAACTAATAAAATATTAAATAAAACTACTTACGTACCTATCCACAATAATCAGATTACAAGCTGGATTGACACAAATAAAAAAGTGTATCAATAGGATGGATGAAATTGGCAACAAAAGAAGGAAAACGACAATGTGTATTTTAAAGATTGTGTATAAATTAAACTTTGCTGAATGTGCGTCACTTTATTTCTATTTATAACTTGTAAACATTGTCCATATTCGACATGCACACCGTTATATTATATTTATTGTAACGGACGGGCATAAAAACCGTCAGGCGTACAAAACGTGCGCGGGAATATGAAGAAAGGGGATTTACCCTTGTCAACGGCGAGACGGGCGCGGTAATAACCGTGAGCAACCCAGATAAAGGGAACTCAATAACAACGTCTCTTGATACAATGCTGATGCTGAGGGATACAGGCGCTCCTCGGTCACACCTTGCGGGGTGCAATCATAGCGTAACATCACGCCTGTATTCTCCGAAGAGTAAGGCAGTGTGCACGCTCATTTCGCCGGTTTGGCGCCGACAAAAATTTTTTTTCTTAAATTAATTTAAGAGCATAGTTAGAATAAAAGGTTTTTTTTTTATTTTTCGCTTTTCAGTTACGATAAATAAGATATTCCCTCGACAGCCCCCCGATGACAGTCATACTGGGTTATGACTGTCATCTAAAGTTTTCGTCAAGGTGAATGAAACAATCCCAAAGACGATGTAGCTGCTGTAAGCTGCTGAGGGGCTCTCGCGACTGTCTTAAGTCTCCACCATCAGATCAACTCCAGGTTTTGTTATGTCAGTGTGTCATCATACCTACATATGTAGGTTTGCAAAATTTCAACAGAATCGGTTCACAGTAGAAAACTCAGTAGGTGAAAAATCAAAGAACCCCAATTTTTGTACCTTCAGGGGGTAGATTTGTTTTTCATGGGACTGTTAGCTCTCCGCGAGCTAGAATCGGATCTACGTTTTTGTACCCTTAGGGGTAGATTTATTTTACATGGGACTGTTAGCTCTCCACGAGCTAGAATTGGATCTACATTTTTGTACCCTTTTTTTTTTTTTGTGGATGGGAAATCATCAAATGACTTCTCCCGCTCTGGGCGGAGCGGGAGGGCGTGTCAGACTTTTACTGACTAAAACCCACCCGTGTTCCTTCTGTTGCCTGTACCGGGGCCACGGTAACTCTTTCGAACATCCCGCAACCCTAGCTGGCATCGGCCCTAGCGGACCCCGTCAATAGTGCTGACATCTCTTTGAGGCGCGCGTGGAACACGACGCGCCGTCGACTCGAGCTTGGTCCTTACCGGACGGCGAGCTACACATTTTTGTACCCTTGGGGTGGATTTGTTTTACATGGGACTGTTAGCTCTCCGCGAGCTAGAATCGGATCTACGTTTTTGTACCCTTAGGGGTGGATTTATTTTACATGGGAGTGTTAGCTCTCCGCGAGCTAGAATCGGATCTACATTTTTGTACCCTTAGGGGTGGATTTGTTTTACATGGGACTGTTAGCTCTCCGCGAGCTAGAATCGGATCTACATTTTTGTACCCTTAGGGGTGGATTTGTTTTACATGGGACTGTTAGCTCTCCGCGAGCTAGAATTGGATCTACATTTTTGTACCCTTAGGGGTGGATTTGTTTTACATGGGACTGTTAGCTCTCCGCGAGCTAGAATCGGATCTACATTTTTGTACCCTTAGGGGTGGATTTGTTTTACATGGGACTGTTAGCTCTCCGCGAGCTAGAATCGGATCTATATTTTTGTACCCTTAGGGGTGGATTTGTTTTACATGGGACTGTTATCTCTCCGCGAGCTAGAATCGGATCTACATTTTTGTACCCTTAGGGGTGGATTTGTTTTACATGGGACTGTTAGCTCTTCGCGAGCTAGAATCGGATCTACGTTTTTGTACCCTTAGGGGTGGATTTGTTTTACATGGGACTGTTAGCTCTCCGCGAGCTAGAATCGGATCTACGTTTTTGTACCCTTAGGGGTGGATTTGTTTTACATGGGACTGTTAGCTCTCCGCGAGCTAGAATCGGATCTACATTTTTGTACCCTTAGGGGTGGATTTGTTTTACATGGGACTGTTAGCTCTCCGCGAGCTAGAATCGGATCTACATTTTTGTACCCTTAGGGGTGGATTTGTTTTACATGGGACTGTTAGCTCTCCGCGAGCTAGAATCGGATCTACGTTTTTGTACCCTTAGGGGTGGATTTGTTTTACATGGGACTGTTAGCTCTCCGCGAGCTGGAATCGGATCTTCATTTTTGTACCCTTAGGGGTGGATTTGTTGTTCATGGGACTGTTAGCTCTCCGCGAGCAAGAATCCGATTTACGTTTTTATATCAAGACATGCGCTTTTTCTCCTATATTTGCCACCCAACTCTTTTTTCTGCCTACTTAATTCGTAATATCTGGAATTTCTCAGTAGCAGCCCGGAGTCTGGATTTGTGCCTGGTAGATGGCAATAGGCTCGCCCCCTATTACATGGGACTTAAACATAACTGGCGAAATGTGGGTGTAGGTACTATAGGTACACCTCTGCCTAACCTTTCGGGGAAACAAGGCGTGATGTTATGTTTGTTACTGTTAATTCGTAATAGCGTTTATCGCATAATTTTATGCCATTATAATTACTAGAAAAGGTTGCATGTTAAACAATGCATTCGTCAAGAATCTCTAGAGGACCAACTTCGAGGTATACCCTCCTAAATAAAACAAGAATCGTTTTATTTTGTAAAACGTTATGCGTGGTCATACATAAAAAAATATACGCATCGAAAGTGAGAACCTCCTCCTTGTTTTCGTCGGTTAAAAATATAGTAATTTTTTTTAAAGAGTAACGGTGGAGATTTTTGCCCATTCTTCTCCATACGAAACTACCTTTTGGAAAGGCCGCAGTTCTTTTTCGTATACTTTTTACATTCAAAAGTTCTATATAAGTGCCTATTTTAAATAAATTATTTTACTTTGACTAATTCATAGTGTGATTTCATAAAAAGGTCTTTATAGTTGATTCAGTAAAACAGAAAAACTCTTTTTGTTTTTTCACTTGAATAAAAACCTTATTTTGTCAACAAATGGGTTTAAATATTCACGTTTGTTTTTTTATTATTTCCATACCAAAACACAACAATGGCCAGTCTGATTATAATTTCAAATGTTTACATAGTCTACACCCGCCTGACGCCTTGCCGCGTTTTCTTCATAAATAATGGTTATTGGGATTTATTGTTAAGTGATGTGATACATTATATTCTTCTACATTGTAATTTTCAAGTTACCAGTGTCTGCAAATCAGTTCCAGTATCATTCAGTAGGAGATATGACAAATATTCATAGAACTAAAGTGATGCCACCAGTTGAACCCGCGCCGCCAGAGCCCGTCCATCTCTTGCTAAATCACGAACCGACTACTTGTATAGCTGTTGGAGGTAGGTATGAAGGCAGAGTATATAGAGATCAAGATACAGTTTGTAATACGGTTCAGAGGCGGCCAGAAACTAGACTTCAAGTGATGCCAGCAACACAAATGTTACGATATGCGCATTACTAGATTAAATCATTATATTTAAAAACTGGAATTATCAACATAATAAACTTAAGTCACGGCAGAACAAATAGCGATACCAGGTCTGGTCAATGTCCTTTGATACATTTTGAAGTTTTATTAAAAAACCGGCCAAATGCATGTCGGACCACGCACAATGAAGGGTTTTGTAGGTTGCATCCATAACATAAGTAATGTCATTGCAAATGTAAAATGTAAATGTAATGCAGAATGTCAAATGAAACTTAAATGCAGAAAATGTCAGTGAATGCTCAACGGGATGAATCTAAATAAAAATGCAAGTTTTCCGACTCAAACCACGTCTAATTGAACACTAAAATGTAATATACATAAAATGCAATGTGTCAATGTCAATGCACGGCCAAATGTAGGTCGCGTCCAAGGTGCAAATACGCGAGCCTACTGGCTAACCTATTGCAATAACAATATTTTAAAACCCATGTACGTGCACCATACATATTGCCACAAACTAAATAAAACAATTCCAAAATATGTAAGAATAATAACATAAGAATGTAAAAAATAAACAACGTGGAAAATGTAAAAATGCAGGACTCTAATGTGAATATGATTGATCTACGACTACTATGAATAAATGTAATTAAAGTCTATATAGAATGTCACCACAATAATAAATTAGCACACATCACTATGTTTTTCAGTGTCAAATTTCACTTCACTTGAGGTAGGGTTAGCACACGACACTTTGTTCACTTTTGAGTCCCATTTGTCGATCTTGCTGTTCCTGTCCTCGATGTCATGATCTTCTTCTCGTCTGCTTCTGCTTCTCGCGTCTTGCGGACCCTCCTCCTGTCTTTGGGTTGCCATCTTTCGCCAAAAGTATACCGATGTTACAAACAGTGCAATGCTAATCGCAACAACCACATAGATCGCAATGTAGTGATGAACGTCGTGAGAGGATAAGGTGTCTACCTTAGACTGTTCTTCTATAGAGCATAGTTGTGTGTCAATCTTCTTGAACGTCTCTTCGTGCGTTTCAATATGCAACGATGAGTTACGAATCGAGGTATTGATTATGTTGTTGATTGGAGAGATCGTGGGCACGATCATCGCATATGGTCTGTTGACTAAAATGTCACTTGTATGTACCATATTATGCGTGCAATGTGAATGAGTCGCCTTGCAAGTTGCATCCTTGTTTCAGCGTTATAAGACCCGAGTGACGTAACGTCTCCGATGTCATTTGAGTGCCGCACACTAATTGTACTTCGCACGTGTCACAACAATAATAAAACCAGGTGTTTTGTTTGTGTTCTTCGTTGTCTCGAATCAGCTGTACATCGCAAATAGATTTGGGACGATCGCCGGTGTTGTATATAGGGTGATTTAGTTTGCACAGTAGAGTTTGGTCATGTAATTTTTGGCATTCGTTAATGTCATATTGTTCTAGGGGTATAAATGAGTATTGGTTGGCGTTAAATGCTATTAATGCAGAGTTGAGATTAACGTATATTACCCGATTTATGTCAATACGAACGTAACAGACTTATCAGCATTCCTCAACGTATTGACATCACTTAAGATCGGTACTTTTATTTCCATCAACAGGTAGTGCTGTGTTATGCGCGCATGTATTCTGAACAGCCTGTAGATGTATCGTATGTCATTACGAACTTCAGGTAGCGTAGAATCGCGAGGTAGTAGTTGTTCTTGTGCTATGAAGGCAAAGGGTTGGGGACGTGATGGCTATGCCGCGGAGTCCCGGCGGCTGTGTCTCTGTTGTACAAAGTGCTCTTGTGCTATGAAGGCAAAGGGTTGGGGACGTGGTGGCTATGCCGCGGAGTCCCGGCGGCTGTGTCTCTGTTGTACAAAGTGTTTCTGCGCTATGAAGGCAAAGGGTTGGGGACGTGATGGCTATGGCGCGGAGTCCCGGCGGCTGTGTCTCTGTTGTACAAAGTGTTCTTGTGCTATGAAGGCAAAGGGTTGGGGACGTGATGGCTATGCCGCGGAGTCCCGGCAGCTGTGTCTCTGTTATACAAAGTGCTCTTGTGCTATGAAGGCAAAGGGTTGGGGACGTGATGGCTATGCCGCGGAGTCCCGGCAGCTGTGTCTCTGTTATACAAAGTGCTCTTGTGCTATGAAGGCAAAGGGTTGGGGACGTGATGGCTATGCCGCGGAGTCCCGGCAGCTGTGTCTCTGTTATACAAAGTGCTCTTGTGCTATGAAGGCAAAGGGTTGGGGACGTGATGGCTATGCCGCGGAGTCCCGGCAGCTGTGTCTCTGTTATACAAAGTGCTCTTGTGCTATGAAGGCAAAGGGTTGGGGACGTGATGGCTATGCCGCGGAGTCCCGGCAGCTGTGTCTCTGTTATACAAAGTGCTCTTGTGCTATGAAGGCAAAGGGTTGGGGACGTGATGGCTATGCCGCGGAGTCCCGGCAGCTGTGTCTCTGTTGTACAAAGTGCTCTTGTGCTATGAAGGCAAAGGGTTGGGGACGTGATGGCTATGCCGCGGAGTCCCGGCAGCTGTGTCTCTGTTATACAAAGTGCTCTTGTGCTATGAAGGCAAAGGGTTGGGGACGTGATGGCTATGCCGCGGAGTCCCGGCAGCTGTGTCTCTGTTATACAAAGTGCTCTTGTGCTATGAAGGCAAAGGGTTGGGGACGTGATGGCTATGCCGCGGAGTCCCGGCGGCTGTGTCTCTGTTATACAAAGTGCTCTTGTGCTATGAAGGCAAAGGGTTGGGGACGTGATGGCTATGCCGCGGAGTCCCGGCAGCTGTGTCTCTGTTATACAAAGTGCTCTTGTGCTATGAAGGCAAAGGGTTGGGGACGTGATGGCTATGCCGCGGAGTCCCGGCAGCTGTGTCTCTGTTATACAAAGTGCTCTTGTGCTATGAAGGCAAAGGGTTGGGGACGTGATGGCTATGCCGCGGAGTCCCGGCAGCTGTGTCTCTGTTGTACAAAGTGCTCTTGTGCTATGAAGGCAAAGGGTTGGGGACGTGATGGCTATGCCGCGGAGTCCCGGCAGCTGTGTCTCTGTTATACAAAGTGCTCTTGTGCTATGAAGGCAAAGGGTTGGGGACGTGATGGCTATGCCGCGGAGTCCCGGCAGCTGTGTCTCTGTTATACAAAGTGCTCTTGTGCTATGAAGGCAAAGGGTTGGGGACGTGATGGCTATGCCGCGGAGTCCCGGCAGCTGTGTCTCTGTTATACAAAGTGCTCTTGTGCTATGAAGGCAAAGGGTTGGGGACGTGATGGCTATGCCGCGGAGTCCCGGCAGCTGTGTCTCTGTTGTACAAAGTGCTCTTGTGCTATGAAGGCAAAGGGTTGGGGACGTGATGGCTATGCCGCGGAGTCCCGGCAGCTGTGTCTCTGTTATACAAAGTGCTCTTGTGCTATGAAGGCAAAGGGTTGGGGACGTGATGGCTATGCCGCGGAGTCCCGGCAGCTGTGTCTCTGTTGTACAAACTACACATACAATGATATTGCCCACGTCGTTATTTTATTGTGCCCATTTGGCGCACTTATCTTTTATGGCACTCTGCATATATATATGGTTTAAAATAAATGTTTTAATTTCATGTTTAGGGAATGGATATAGCGGAGACTTTCTGTTAATAACAATGCTACACACTACAGTGACCAGCATTTGTCAAGAACAGTGATGCTTATTTTGGAAAGTCTGATTTAGCAGTGTAAGTGTTGCGTGGCGGCTGTCTTCTGATGACAGAAAATGATGTCAGGGGGCCGCTGTCACACCACGTCCATGTCGAACTGCTATATTTAGGCACAATCTTGATGATATTGAAGCTATTGAACCACTAATGAACCATGAATTTTGGCTGCTGACACCAAACCTACAAATACACACACACACACACAGAACATCACACCTGTATTCCCTGAAAGGTAATACAGAGGTGTAGCTATAGTACACCCATATTTCACCAGTTTTGTTAAGTCCCATGTAATAGCCAAACCAAACCTAACCCCAAACCAAATCTACAAACGTGTACTACGTTTGTAAATTTCTAATAAAAATGACGCTGTTATTTTAGTATATTGTGGTGTCTTACGAATTCCACGCGAATGAAGTCTCAGGCAGGAGCTAGTACTGAAGAAAGGTGCCATTTGTTTCCAAATATAGGTTTTATAATAAGAACGTGCCCTTATATGTACATTAGCTTCTGTAATCATCTTACAAAAAATCTTAGTCCATACTCAAAACTTTAACTAGGCTGATTATGCTAATAATCTGCCTATAATGTTCCCACCACTAGAACACAGGCCTTCTCTCTGTGAAAAGGAGTGGGCCATCTTCATTAAAGGGCATTAAATAGACAAAAATCATAAGCGCATGCCACACTGGGAATGAAGCGAAAGGAACGAAGCTAAGTATACACATTCTGTCAAGAAAGTACCGGGAATCGATTATTTAAAAAGCCCGCTTAAAGGGATTGTCGAAAATATTTTTGTCGATAAGTTGGCACATCTGACCTCTGTACTCACCCGGAGTTTGAGTGTTACTTGTCATTTAGTTTGTTTACAGTGCGCCATTTTGTCAGTTTATCTCAAGTGTGTTTTGCGATTTTTACAATGGATTAAATAATCTTACAAAGAATGTCTTAAATTTTGCATTTCAAATGGAATTTCTTGTGCTGAAGCGCTGAAAATGTTACATAAAGCTTACGGTGAATCAAGTTTATCAAAAACACGTGCGTATGAGTGGTACAGTGCATTTAAAAGCGGTCGAGATGTGGTGGAAGATTTGCCTCGCTCTGGTCGGCCATCAACGTCTTCAACTGAACTTAACATCCCTAAAGTTAAAAAAATGGCGACTGAAAATCGCCATTTAAGTCTAAGAGAGATAGCCGCAGTTTGTGTCTCACGAATCAATTCGTACCATTTTAAACGATTGTTTGGGTATGAAACGTGTTGCCGGTTGAGTAGTGCCGAAAGACTAGTTTTCTGCAAAAACTCAATCGCGTAAAGGTCGTTGAAGACATGATAGAATGAGTCAATTCCAGTACCACAATCATAAAACGCATTGTAATTGATGATGAGACAAGGTTTTACGAGTTTGACATGCAAACCACTCAACAAGCTTCGGAATGGCGCTTTCCAACTGAGCCGAAACCGAAAAAGCGAGAATTCGCGGCGAGTACTGAAGTCGATCCCAAAAAATGCGTTAAAACATGTTTTGATGGTTGGGTTATTCGTTGGCGTAAGAGTATCGTTTCTGAAGGAGCATACTTTGAAGGTGATAAAATAAATTTGGATGAATAACTAACATTTTGTGTATTATTGATCTTTTCCCGGTACATGTTTGACAGAGTAGTACTTCGGTTCACACCGCGTACTAAGCAAAACGAATACGAAAGTATGAAAAGACGCGGAGGAAAGCTAAATGAATTTAGCTTCGTTTCGCTTCGTCCCCAGTATGGCCTGCAGTTGACTCCTTCCAACCATCAGACAAAACTAATTATGACACACAAGCATGAATCAAGATCAACAACGTAACACAGCCACACTTACATTACATTTAAGTTCATTCTCACGAAAAATAGTATTTCATAAAATATGTATTTTACTAGAATCATAAGTTCGCGTATCCCTACGCGAGATAAGGCGGGCAACGGAGCGCGAAATTTTACAACTGGCGACGGACCCGACGATGCCAAGCCTTCATACCCGCCCGTGCATTATACGGGATGGGGCACACTTAGATAATTTTAGCTCCAAACGTACGCCTTGTAAAATCTGAATTGGATATTTATCTCAATCTTTTGTTTGATCATGAAGTGAAATATATTTTTTAGATATAAGTATAATACGGTATCCCCTTGTTTCGTAGACAGAAATTTCATATAATTTCGTTTCCCAGAAAATGTTTCATATAATATTTGGTGCTTGTATTTTTATTTCGAATATTATTGTTTCAACTACTATTTACTTGAATGAAACATATTTTACAGAAACACAATTCAATGAATTTTATAATCACATTTTTTTATTTAACAAACTTATCAAACAGTAGAATTAACGAATATTGTTTGTTCGGTGTATATTTCAACGAAAATGTAAAAATTGACGTTATGTTATCCATAATTCAGTGAGTAAAGTTAGTGACAGAAACGAATCGCTGCAAAACCAACTCCACGTAGTCTTATCTGCCCTACCCCTAGAGTGTAATTTAAGCCTGCGTAGGCGAGGCAGCCTGCGAGCTGAGGAGCAGGTAGTTCTAATGCTCGCCGCCGCGGCTGAGGCTGGCCGGCTTCGCCAGCCTGCCTCAGCCGCGGCGGCGAGCGTTAAAACCATCTGCGACGATAAACTCGCGTGGGACCACCGGAGCCGTGACAGAAACCATGCCTGCAGCATGTTGCATGCTCGCATGCTTACTGCATGCTTACTGCATGCTTCCTGCATGATACCATGGCTGGTGGAGATCTACCGAGCCTGTATAGCACTCAGATACATACCCCTCGCATGGCGCGAAGTGAAACTAATTTTTATACCCAAGCCTGGCAAGACTGACTACACACAACCTAAGGCTTATAGGCCCATAAACCTTATGTCCTTCCTACTGAAAACCCTCGAGAGACTCTGTGATAGACAGATCTGAGACGACCTTTTAAGGTAAAACCGCTTCACAAATAACAGCATGCGTACTCCACAGGCAGATCAACAGAATCCGCGCTGCACAGCGTGGTTTCCAAAATTGAATGTGCTGTGGAACACAAATGTTCAGCACTAGCCGCCTTCATTGACATCGAGGGCGCCTTCAACAAAACGATGTTCAATAGTTTTAACATGGCCCTCGACAGGCACGGCATAAACTTGACCCTGAGTGGCTGGATTACCAACATGCTCAAACTGAGAGCTGGGCAAGTCACAGTGAACGACATCACAAAAGGGCCATCGTGGCGAAGGGCTGTCCGCAAGGAGTTGACCTTTCGCCACTCATATGGAACCTGGTAGTAGACAGCCTCATTGAAACACTTAATGCCAAAGGTTATTTAACCGTAGGCTACGCCGACTACATAACCATAATAATAAACGGCACCCACGAAAACACCCTATGCAACCTCATGCGCCAGGCCTAGAAGACAGTAGAGGACTGGTGCAACAAACACCAACTACCAGTGTACTCTACAAAAACTGAACTGATTCTCTTCACGAAAAAGAGAAAACTGCCGACACTATAACTACCACGATTCTTCGGAACTACCTGAAGCCTATCAACTGAAACCAAATACCTGGGCATCTTTTTGCACAAACAGCTGAATAGGGCAAGGCACACCAACTACAACACTACAAAAGCCAGTATTTCCCTATGGCAGTGCGACTGCTCGGCAGGAATTGGGGAATCAGCCCCAAGATCACTTACTGGGTTTATACCACAGTCATTCGACCAATCATCACGTATGGCTCACTAGTCCGGTGGCCCAGGATAGACCTGAGCACAGCTCAAAGAGATCTCGAAAATCTACAGCGGTTCGCGTGTGTAGCAATCACTAGCTATATGAGAATTACACCCACCGCCGCCCTACAGGTAATGCTTGGACTGCCACCTCTAAACATCATTGTGCGAGAGGAAGAGGCCATGGCCGTCTTTAGGTTCCATATAACAGGAACCCTGAGCAATGACTCCAGGGTCAAGCACATACGCATAAAGAAGGATGCGATCAAACAACAGCCGATGATGGAATCACCCTGCGACAGAGCCCCGAAACTGCACTGCTTCCAAAAGCATTACAACATATTATTCACAGAAAAACAGTGCGATTACTCAAGCCCAAAGGAGTTGAGAGTATACACTGATGGATCAAAGACCGACTCCGGAACCGGGGTCGGAGTTTTCTCATATGACCTTAACATAAACATATCCAGCTCGCTGGGAATGTTCAACATCATCTACCAAGCAGAGTGTGTGGGCATTATACAAGCGGCTTACGCCATAGAAGCCAGGAGAGTAACGGATACCAACATACGCATACTCTCCGACAGCGCCTCAGTTATCCAATCGTTAGGGAAAGGTTCGCTCAGTGGTTCGCTAGGTAATGACGCAGCTGACGAACTAGCTAGGAGAGCATCCAGCACGTTAGTGTGTGGACCTGAACCAATCGTACCCATCCCCTTTCACCAGCAACACAGTTCACCCACACACATGCGGAGAGTTGGTGGTCCTCGGCACCAGGCTGCAGGCAGTCCAGGGAGGCTATTCCTTCCCTGGATGGTACTAACCAGGCGTTTATTACGCCTAGACAGAAATGGACTGCGCTTGATAACCGGGACCATCACAGGACACTGCTCACTAAACAAACATTTCCACACACACAATAGGCAAAACGAACAGTCCTCTGTGTAGGGCCTGCATGGAGGCTGAGGATACCGTTGCGCACGAACTCTTCGAATGTACAGGCGTCACCCAGATTAGAACAGAGACCCTTGGGGCACCCAGATCGTTTAAAGATGTTCTGAACAGACCAGGAGACGTAATCAACTTCTGGAGGGAGGTGGGCTAGTTGGAATAACCACCGACGGCCGCCATGCCTCACGCACAATGTTTCACTTGAAGGACTAAGTGCGGAAACAAAATCTCTAACATAGAACATAGAATGCACACCGCCGCGGCTGAGTCTGGCCGGCCAAGCTGGCCAGCAAGCCGAAGCTGCGATGGTGAGCGGTAATACCATCTGCGACGATAAGCTCGCGTGGCACCGCTGGAGCCCCGCAGCGCCAGAGCCGTGATAGAAACCAGCCAGCCTGCTGCATGTGGCATGCTCGCTTGCATGCTGCATGCTTGCTGCTTGCATGGGATATGTTTGTTTAGTATGTGCATAATATGAAGTCACTATTAGTGAGAATAACAAGATTGTTTTCCTGCTTGACAAGAATTTACCCGCATTATTTTTGTGAACGCGATGTTGTGATTTTATAGGAGGGTATGCATTTTATCAAAATGAATTGAAACGTTTAGAAACTGGCACTCGATAAAATGTTATTCTTGGTAATAAATTTTATATTAAATAAACAATATAATGATAAAGAATGTTTGATTTGTTATTCTATGATACGAATATTCTAACATTAAACTTTATATGAAACAAAAATCAATTATTTAAATTTCTTCAAAGTAAGCTTCGTATTGATTATTCTATGAAATGATAATATAAGAAAAAAAATATGTGAAACGAAATTCTATAAAACTTTTAGCTATATAACAATGAACAACCGTATAAAACATAGCTGCGAACTTTGGTTGCACTTAAATACCTCTCTCTGCGTTTTTGGAGAATACAGACGTGACGTCTTATTTACGATGTTTTTAAATGAAATATTTAATCATTAATGACCAAGGAGTTAGCATAGTGCTTATCATCGTCACCATCCATGTATATCTTAGATACTAATACATTGCATTCTTTGAGTGATGAAATCCTAATAATTCAGTCATCAACTTACCTGGATTGTTCCTTGTGGATTTATTTTTGAGGGCCTCCATGTATAGAGAGATTCAGAGGAACTGACTCAATCCCTTCAAAATCATCGTAAACACATTTACTATATAGCTATATAATTTACCAAAACGATAAATTCCAGTTACATGTTTCAACGTCAGGCGCTAAGTTGGCTTCCGCAGTAAATTCGGCGTCGCCGCGACCGGGCCGACCGCGCGGCAAGGAGTAACTTTAATTGACACTGGAACCGCAGCCGACTAGACTCGCTACACTTTGACTATCGACTAGTGTTTCAGCTTGCGAGCTTATTTTGATGACCAGGCTGTTGTTCCGTTCAGATTGGAGTTTATTAAGGAGATCGTGTCTCTATTTTGGATGTGTTTGAAGTTTTGGTGAGCAAGTAATATTAGTTGTAGTCGTAGCGATAATGTTTTTTATTTATTCTTATTTGCTACTGCTATTTTATTTTCACTATTCTCAGCTTCTGGTCTGAATGGAGGTTTCCAAAATTTCGATGGTTTTGTAGATTCCCTAAACCTATTTTAACCTGTTATATAGACTATGCAAGTAAACAAGCTAACAAGCGTCCAAAACATATTAAATAGGCGCTTAATGTGACTTTTTTACCTCAACGCAGAGAACACTCGAGGAATCTGGAACTTCAACTAGTGTCGCAGCGGTGGTATTTGTTGAGGGTTTCAAATAAACACACATCCGTAAGCGACGTTATAGATTCTTCAAAAACATTTCAGTTGGATCCGCATCAAGGCAAAAGGGATAAATAAAACAGCACATTACAAGCCCGATACGCTCCTAGTATTTCTATCAACATTAGCGATATATTTGTATCGTTAGCTCCACGAACTCCAAACCCTCTAACCATTAAGGCTTCTATTTTAACGCCACTTGTTTTTCCAACTGTCACGAGCCACTTTAACAAACAGTATTTATTTTCTGCTTTCCATCGGTCGGTTGTTTCAAGAAAAAATCGTTAGGTCCCTTCCTACTTCGACTGAATTTCGATTAGAAAAAGACAAAGAGCCGATTGTAGAGCTATTGAAAATGGGGAATCAATTAAAGCGAGCCATAGATTCTCGACTGCTGATAACGTCTGTCAGTGAGTGAGAACGCAGATAAGATTGTCTGCGCGACCCGCCCGCGCACTTTTAATTATTTCACAGTTTATCGCAATTACGTGTCGGCGTATAATGGCCGTTGCAGCTGGTTCTATGTCCCACACTTTTTGATTCGGTTTTTAAATATAACTCGATACGATCTCAATGAAGCTGCTCGGTTAACTGTGAGCTTAACAGTTTTCTAGACTTATCGCGTATCTAAATGGTTACAGTAGAAAAAAATGCTTCACGTCATTTTATACTAATTTATTATAATCGATATTTATTTACATTTTCAAAATCACACAATCTGTACAATAAAGGTATGCATTCAACATAGTGATATATCTCTTATTTTTAATAAAAGATATATAATTTATACACTAACATATTATATCTATATTAGGTCGAATTAACAAATAATATTCAGATACGAAGATATATTACGTTTTAAATTTTCATTATTTATTTACTGTGCATTAATTTTTATATTTACATTTGGACAAGCGTGAGTAGCAAGCTTGGTTACACTATACTTAGGCAAACAATATCTATAACGTTGACCGTAAATTTGATAATCAGACAACAAAATTTGGAAGTTAAAGACTACGTTAAAGGTAAAAAGAATGATATAGATGGTGTAAATAACTCTGAAGATGCTTATATTTGGCACAATTTCATGAGAACTATTCTACGCGAAGCACTGAATCACAAATATTCGTATGACGCTAGACTAGTCGCCTGCGGAAGGACAATGCACGTATAATACGTAATGTATAATTTAAAATGGAAATGGGAGTAGGAAATACCGAGTAGGTTAACGAGGTTCATGAATAATTACAGGCAACTATTGTGAAGATTCGTGTGTGTACTGATGGAGGATTATTTCATTGAATGAGAAACGTTTCCGAAAACCGCTGTTTGAATTCTCTGTACCGAAATAAACAGTCGACATCGGGAATTCAGTTATTTGAACCATTTTTGCAATCTACGTTTTAATGAGCAAATAGAATACACCAGCTCTGTATTCTTGAAATGTTGGGAAATGACACGTCACACACAATAGGAAGCCATTTTGTTACTTTGGTATAAGACGTCAGTTACTCTATTATTTTACCCATTCCAAAATAAGTTGAAACCTTAATCCTACATCTTATATCGGGACTTGAACTGAATATCATTCGTACAATTATAAAATGTTCACTCTCAAAACATTCGTCACTCGGGATATGACATCACAATTTTGGGATGATATGTTTCAATTTTACATATAATTTAGGTAAAAAATAAACATCACATTTATAGGAAGACGAATCTAAACCATGTAAGAACATAATGTCAAGGTCACAATTTCTATTGGAATAAGAATCAAATAGATTAAAAGGAGGTGCGTAAAATGTAAATAAAGATAATAAATTTACACGATGAGGTCCACTTGCACCAGAACAATGATGGCCAGGAACGATTGCCGCCAACAGTGGATCCGTTTTGATCCTGGAACAAATGAAAATTGAGTTTAAATCTTTCGCTGTAGTTAATGTTATCAAAGTTCATCTGCCGTATTAATTTACGGTCTGAGAAAGTCTTATCACGATTGTTATTTTGTCACTAAACCGTTCTTATATGAATGGCAAGTTGTCTTTCATACGCAGACTACGTTTACCGAAGACTTCTGGCAAATATAATGATATACTAAGCACTATAATAATGTAATAGTAGGACGGACCGCATTCCGATATGGCTAAAGACGAAGGAATTTATGAAAAAGTAAAGAAACCCACACGTCTTAGCAACTTGAGAGACATTTTATTTAAAACCGGCCAAGTGCGTGTCTGAATACGCACAATGAAGTGTTCCGTAGTTGAGATGGATTTATCCTAAGAACAAACTCTTCACGTGACCAGAGGGTTGGCCTGTTTTTTGACCAAATATGCCATCAGTATTGTCATACAACGTGGTAATGCTGCTTGAGTGTTTTGGGCACTTTTCTTGTTGACAGCGATGCGAACGAAATAATTGAAGCCCTATGATTATTTTCCCTCCTTTTTATAAAACACTAGCTTCCGCTCGCGACTTCGTCCGCGTGAATTTTTTTACCCCCAACCCACCCCGTCGCATCGCATCGCCCGTGCTGTTACTTTGTTTTCGCTTAGCGCTCGTTCTTACTTTTTTTCTTTTTGCTCGGCTTCTAAGGGTACTCGCGTAATGTTACATACTTAAAGCCTTCCTCAAGAATTGGACCATAAAACGCAAAAAGAATTTTTCTAATCCGACTGGTAGTGACAGAGATTAGCGCGTTCAGTCAATAAAAAATAAAATGTGTCGGTAACTAATAGACTAAGCGCATTTTTCTTACTTTAAGCATTTTATACCCGTCGTAATTTCTAAACTGAACGTCGGATTCGAATAATTTAAAAAGGAATTTACATGTACTTAATCAACCTTTATTATGAAACTTTATTTATTTGGATAAGGATTAATACCATGTTTATGAAAACACCTTCGCAAATAATGCATTATTTTATAACAAAGATTATCATTAAAACATAGACATATGCTATCGCGGCTTTTTTCATAGAACTTTTTAAGAGGAACAATTCCGTCTCAATTCATACATAATTTTTGCGTAACTTTAACCGCTTACGCAACGCACGCAACGGAAGCTCGCAAAAGGAATACATTTTCCCCGTTTTTGCAACATTTTTCATTGATGCTCCGCTCCTGTTGGTCGTAGCGTGGTGTTGTAATAAATAGCCTTCCTCGATAAATGAGCTATCCAACACTAAAATAATTTTTCAGTTCAAACCAGAAGTTCATGAGATTAGCGCGTTCAACCAAACAAACAAACAAACTCTTCAGCTTTATAACATTAGTATAGATAGTATAGTACAGTAAAGATGTCACACGGTACGGTTTGCAAGTTTTTTTTTAATTTTCTTATTTACCTCCCAAAAGTGACACCTTTACTCAAAATTTCATATATTAACATAACGCGTCCATGTATGGGTCACAGAAATTCATAACATCAAATCACGCCTTGTTTCCCCGAAGGATTGGGCAGAGGTGAGAAATTCGTTTGTACCAAATTTTAAGTTAATCGGTCTATTAGATTCGGAGCAAATTGACTATGACAGACAGATAGAACAGAGATAGAGACACGATTGATCCTATAATGGTTCCGTTTTTTCATTCAGATGCACGGAACCTTAAAAACAAATAAATGAAGCGTGTACAGGAAATATTTATGAATTTTACAAATAAAAGAAGAAACAAAGGTTGGAAAACGAATTAAAAACCAGAAACATATTACCTCCATTTGAACAAACCAACAATTTAAAACCAATAAAGTACGAGTACATGACAGTTTATGATACTTTTATATATTTTAGTGTCGAGTAACAAAAAGCAGCGGAGTGTTCACAGGTAGGCAACAGAACGCTTCCTTCAATCTAAACACATTCACTGGTGAGACCATTGCCGCTACTTTTGTTTGCCGCGATAAGAGCGTTTCAACAGCTTACGGTCTACTTTCCAAGCTTCGCCAGCAATGGGATTTGTTTTGTTTACAACATTGATGTGTTTGAATTCGGGCGTAATTTATTTAACATTGATATCACATTGTTAAACGGAGCTTTATTTGTAAGACTGAGATAATATTTTACAGTGATAATATTATACTTTTCAATTTGGATCATGGTATGCGACTTGAAAAACGTTCCTTTGTTAATTATCTAAATGAGGTTTGTTCGGTAAGAGACGAATAATGTCGTCAGTAGTGCACGCCCCAGCATTATGTACACTTCCTTCATGGAACGTGAAGCTTCGCTCGGCTATAAATCAATCGGCAATATTCTCATACAACAAAGCGTACAGGAGGTAAAATAAACCCAAATTCAAGATAAAGATATTCAAGTTTCATATCCCCAATATTTATTCAAACGTTAGGCGTCTCTATTTGATATCATATTATTCGTCTGTTCAAACACTTTTTCGTTGAGGGCGAGAGCTGCAAGAATTGATTGTACGCGGTCTGCACTGAATATTTATGAGGGTTAAGTGTGTATGCGAACTCGTTGAATGTTTAATCTCTATTTGGGTGTACGGGAAAGCGACCCGGGTGGATCTCAACCGCAGTAGTCAAGACTGCGATAGGGTAGGGACACCGACACCGACACCGACAGCGGACGCCGGGGTACAAGTACCTAACTCGTACATATATACTGCGCACTTATTTATCACATGCTTGTTTGTGTTAACCACAACGCCTGCCTCGTACTACAGTTGGTACAATAATAATGTATTCTGAAATATTCCTGGTTTGCAAGCTGTGTGTAAACCGTAGGGTGGTAAAAACTATGTCTTTGAGTCCCGAAACTTTGTCTTCGATTGAGAAAATCGACGAGCTGTCGATAACATTCGTCTACGTTATTACTGAACTTGGAATAATGTGTAGTTTTACTTTATATTAATTTGCAAATAACTAGATGTCCAAACCTTATACTGGATAATTTTAAACCTAAAACAAAAATGAAAAAATAATACATTTGCTGATAGCAAATATGTAGGCAAGAACTCAATTCGAAACTAAAACGACAGACCATCCAATAGCTGTAGCTATAAACAAATAAAGAGTATGCGCTCACAGACGGTAATGCGACTGAGTCCAGAATTCTTCCTGCAAAGATAAAAGCCCGCAATGCTAAGAGCATTCGGAGTCATTCAAACAATAGCGACGTTCAGGGCTCGTAACGTATTCCTCAACCCATCCCGCCAACTTCGGCCACATTTATTTTTTACCATGACACGGAAAGAGACGTTTTTAATAATGCAGTATATTCTAAGAAAGAACACAAAGAGGTAAGTAAAGCCTCCTGTGGCTCGGCGCGCTTTGTACAGGCTGTTATATTAAAGGCTTTATGTATTACATTTTGGTCGTTTGATGGCTTGATAGTAGGTACTATTATGCGCGAGTGGAACTGTTACAAATATAAAAAGAAAATCATTTTGATAGTTAATAACAAATACAGCTTAAACTAGTAACAATAATTTATTGATGAACGGGGTTATTATAATGAAGCCATTAGAAGAAAGAAAAAACTTATTCGATGAAATACAATTTGTCTTAACACAAAATTATTAAGTTATGAATACAAAACACAAAAAAAGTGAATGACGTGCGCATACAGTAGACAGTTTAGCAACATGGCTCAAACAACTATAGAAGAATGAATATGTAATTTGAAACGACAGTTATAATTATCAAGCTCAAAGTTAATGCAATGTTACGAACTTTATAGAAACTTGACCGTAGTGATGGGAAAGCCAAACGGCATCTATCCGAAAAATCTATGAAGTAAGTAATATGATTTTCCTATTCCAAGTTTGCGATAAAATAAACATAACAATGTTGATGATGCGTAAAATGGTGCGTTCGGTGCGTATGGTGCGACAAAAATTGAGGAGCCAACAATGCGTAAAGTTGGGGTTTAATCGTTAGCGGGCCGAGAGGTTCATACACTGGGTTGATGTGTCGCTACGAGGTTCACCATTGGGACTTTTTTATTTTCAATATCTTAACGTTGCGTAAAATTACGATGTAATGGTGGGTTTTCCCGTGACATGTGAGTGAAGACAGGGAGTTTTAAACAAAGAAATGGTTTGAAAGTCAAATGGTTTGTTTTTTCCTGTTGAAGGAACTGCTCATCACTTAGAACATTGTCATTATCACTACGCACGAAAATGGAGTAGTGATCGCAATCGGTACAAATGATAAATGCATAGACAGCATCTTTGATCGTGACACCTACAAAAAAATAGATTAGCACAGCGATGTTCCATGACTGAGTCAAGCTAAATGTAAAGCTGCGAACACATTTGTGACATTTCAACGGACAATGCTCCGTACAAAGCGACGGTAAGCACGGAACATAAAATGCAAGCAATCTCTAGAGGGTGACATTTTATTTATCACGGTCACGGTATCTGGTCTGTTGAAATAACACAAAATGACGAGAACGTAGCAAACGCAAAACAATGAATAACTCCCGAAGCTACCGCTTCTACGGCATACATTGCTCTCATTCCTCTGATTACCTGAGACGTGCTGCGGGTGAGGCGGGCGGTAGACGTGGTGTGCGGCGTCGCGGTCGGGCGCGCGGTCGAGCTGCGCGCGCACGACGCTCGGGCGCTCGGTGCCGGCGCTGCCGGGCTCTGCGCGCGCGACGGACCGGCTCACGTTCACGCGTCTCACGCCTGCAACACGCCTCAAATTAACATGCAGCTACGATGACGATAAGCAAAATTAAAAAATAATAATAATAATACTTGAATTCGTATAACAAAGGTATTTTGTGAGTGAAATTCGTGTGTGTACGGCATGCAATACGATGTCATAAAATTCTGAGAGAACCTATTATCATTCTATCGAGTACCGGTTGTCGTTATCACGTCAAGCCCGGCTGTCGCTGAAAACCAGCACTGTAGCTCTGTCTCACATAGTGTCATTGCAATATGCTGAGCGATGGCCGTTTTGGGTGGATGTGACGCATATTTTCTCCAAACTTGTTATAATTCGTGTTCGTGTTTATTCTTTGCGTCATGTTTACCGCAAATAAATGTATTTGCTTTCTTTGTTTTTCTTTTAGTCGGCATAATAGCTGGTGTTGTGGTAAAAAACATTCATGAATGCATCAACAGGGCTAATGGTCAAATGATATATGAACTGAAGAACACGAAGCAAAATCAAGTTGCAATAAGTGTGCCAGTCCATGTATTTACAAAGTAAGTGCTTGTAATCTTCTGTGGATTTTAAGTCTAAAGTTACTATAAAATACACGCACTTTCCAACATTGATTTTAGTTAATGCAAGCCAAGCAATGCTAGTCAAGGCATGGCTTTTAAGGCTTGCCTTGGCTTATTATATGCAGTGATAGGAATAGGTAGTGCTAATTTGCCTAAACTTCGAGGATGGAAGTAACATGGAGTAGATAATACCTCCTCTAAAATCCCGGAATAATTTTAATGACGTTTAAATCCCGGGATTTAAAAACCACGAATTATTTATTGGATTTTATTTATAGATAGATAGAATACTCTTTACTATGTACACCATAAAAATTACATATATAAATGTGTGTGTGTGTGTAACCCTAAAAAATGTTATGATTTTTCAAATCAATCATTTGTAACTACAAATAAAGTCCGATAAAAAATTCGTGGTTTTTAAATCCCGGGATTTAAAGGTCTTTAAAATTATTCCGGGATTTTAGAGGAGGTATTAGCCACTCTATGTTACTGCCTTCCTCGAAGTTTAGGCAAATTAGCACTACCTATTCCTATCACTGATTATATGGGACTAAAGCATTACCAGGAAAAATGTAGGTATACCTACTTAAACATCCATGCCTACTCTTCTGGGAATGCAGGCCTGATGTCGAGTTGTTATTCACTTAAAACAAGGCTGACAATACCGGCCACATTCTGTATCAATTCGTCATCTACATCATCCCCGGAATGTTAGAGTTCCAGGCGAAATTGTCGCGGATATTTTCAGCACCGTTTTTTGTCCCAGCCTTATTATGCTTCAAATGTGTGTGCACCGAGCCACAGATTACTGAATAGTTACTACGTAACAGATACTTCACTCAGTAGAAAATTTCCAATACCTATTACGATAATTGCCTACTCCCTCGCGTCAACAACCACTGTATGCTAAAATGCGCCTAAATGCTCAAGCGTACAGCAGTGATTGCTTCGCACCGCGCGATTCCACAGTAATCGCAGGGCTTTTTTTTTTTTTTTTTTTTGTGGATGGGAAATCATCAAATGACTTCTCCCGCTCTAGGCGGAGCGGGAGGGCGTGTCAGACTTTTACTGACTAAAACCCACCCGTGTTCCTTCTGTTGCCTGTGCCGGGGCCACGGTAACTCTTTCGAACATCCCGCAACCCTAGCTGGCATCGGCCCTAGCGGACCCCGTCAATAGTGCTGACATCTCTTTGAGGCGCGCGTGGAACACGACGCGCCGTCGACTCGGGCCTGGTCCTTACCGGACGGCGAGCTACCCATTGCTCGCCGTCCGCAAGCCCGCGCCTACGGTGGCCGGGAATCGGCTGCCGATTCCCGACGCCCAGGGCGTCTCCTGCGGCGACTAGGGGCGTGAGGGTGCAAAGCTTGCCTCTCCCTCACGCGTCCCGCCTCCTCCTTCACGAGCATTACTGCTTCGCAGAAGGAGGTAATGGCTTCCCATGCACTCTCGCTCCGTACCATGGCCTGGACCAGGGCCGGACGCGAGAGATCGCCGCCGCCGATCGCTTCCGCGAGGACACGGCGGTGCTCCGCCCAAGCCGGGCAGACTTCCACCGTATGCTCCACCGTGTCCTCCGGGCGATCCACACAGTGGTGACACCCGGGCGTTTCCTCCCGCCTTATCCGGAACAGGTACCTCCCGAAGCACCCGTGTCCGGTGAGGACCTGCGTCAGGCGGAAGGTGAGGACGCCGTGGCGCCTCTCCAGCCACTCCTCAAAGAGGGGACTTATCGCCGCAATTGTGGCGTGCCCAGCGCTGGGTTGCGACAATCGCACTCTCCATGCCGCCATGAGATCCTGCCGGAGCTCTGTCCGCCGTGCCGCGATTTCTCGCGGCAACGGAGTTACGCCCCGGCGTCCTGCCTCCTCGCGCCACTCCCAGATGTGCGCGAGGACTTTTGCCTCCAGATCCCATGGCGGTAATCCGGCAAGGAGGTTCGCCGCCTCCCCGGAGACCGTGCGGTATCCCCGGGCTAACCGGATGGCCATGACCCTCTGGGACGCGTTCAACCGACGGACCGGTCGCCGCCTCACGGAACGCGCCCACACCGGAGCTCCGTAAAGGGCCATGGACCGCACGACCCCCGCGTAGAGCCTCCGGCAGGAGGCGTTTGGACCCCCCAGATTGGGCAGGAGCCGCCCCAAGGCAGCCCCGGCCCGCTCCAGTCTGGGAGCCAAACGTCGGAAATGCTCCACGAAATTCCACCGGCTGTCGAGGACGAGTCCCAGGTACTTCATCGTCGACTCGACACCGATGAGAACCCCTCCTACCGTTATTTGGGAACCCGATGGTGGTGCGTTCCGAGGACCATGAAAACACATGGCCTCGGACTTGTGCAAGGCCACCTCGAGTCCCAATTGCCGGATCCTCTCTACGATTGTCGCAACCCCGCGTGCCGCTAATTCGGCCGCCGCCTGGTGCGACCTCCCCTGCGCCAGGACCAGCGTGTCGTCAGCGTAGCAAACTACGCTGACGCCACCAGGGAGGTCGGCGCGCAGCACCCAGTCGTACCCGATGTCCCACAGATGCGGTCCCAGAACCGATCCCTGCGGGACACCGCACGACATCTCTCGCCGGTTCCACTCTCCCCGGTGACCGGGGTAGATGACGGCCCTGTCCGTCAGATAGGCCTGCCTCTTCGATAAAATTAAATTAACATAACTTTTTATCTATGTTATTGAGAACTGTGAATATGTTCTGACTTTTATGTGGCAGTTAAACATTTTATCATTTATACAATATTTAACCAACTTAAAAAAAGGAGGTGATCAGACATACAGGCCAAACTGAGAAGTTTGACTTGTATGGTTTGTAGGTTTGGTTTGTTTGTGCGCGATAATCTCGCGTTTGGCTAAACCGATATCGATGCGGTTTTCAGAAAAGGATTTGTTACATTTAGGAGAACGTTTTAAAATAAGTATAATACTTCTTAGTTTGATGATGATCTTCGGAGATGTTCACTAGAAATGAAAAAAAAGCCTTAAAAAAAGAGAACCGACTTCAAATAAAGCACTAAGCCGTAAGAAATAATTAGTTTTTTTTTTATGTTAGTGCTAACAGCTGGTAATTACGAATCGAAAAAGCACCTACATCAAAGAAGAAATTATTTCTTACGGTTTAGTGTTTTGAAGTCGGTTCTCTTTTTTAAAGTTTGTTTCGTCATCGTAATACGCGTACGAACGAACAGCACTATTAAAATTGAACGGCGTGCGCGCGCTTCGCTTGCGAAAACCGCACTGAATTTGATCCGCCGGCGGACCGAGACCGCTCGGCTGGGCGGTAGGCACTTATAGCGCGCAAGTACATGGAGTGACGGAGGCCTGACCGAGCCTTAAGCTGCGTTAAGCCTTTCTCAAGTTGAGTACAGTCACGAGCACTAATATGTATACACTTAGTACTATTCAAAAGCGATTTTCTCGTGGAATTACAATTGCAACTTTGATATAAGACCTCTTTCATATTAGTATGGGTTTCAAATACTATGTTCGTAACAACATAAAATTACAATCAATACAAATGACTGACTAAATCTAATAGAATAATCTATGAGAAAATGACTTCTAAAAGTTGCTCAGTGTATACATATTAGTGCTCGGGGCTCGTGACACTCGAATTCATGCTTTATGTTGTTTTTTGTTAATGTGTGCACAATATTATTAAATCTTCATTAACGTTCAGCTGATTTCATGAGGTTTTATTGAAAATGAGTTTTTAATTCTATGCTTGTAATTTGTGATACAATATTGAAAATAGTAATTTGTAGCAATATTAATTGTTACATTTCTGACTTTGTGGTCATAAGACTTAATTCGTATACAGTTTGGGTAAACCATCGATAATTAAATGATTATTCAACTAAATGCTTGTCAGTTCTGTCGTTGAGAGAAGCAGGGCATCTTCAACTGGGTAAACAGACTGATAACATGAATAAAGAAGCTAAGAGTAGGTTCTGTGGGAGGCAGCTGCCACAGGCTGCACTGGGTAAACAGACTGATAACATGAATAAAGAAGCTAAGAGTAGATTCTGTGGGAGGCAGCTGCCACAGGCTGCACTAGGTAAACAGACTGATAACATGAATAAAGAAGCTAAGAGTAGGTTCTGTGGGAGGCAGCTGCCACAGGCTGCACTCCGGCAGGATGAGTTGAAACATACAATTATAAGCATCTGATTCTGGTTTAAATATTATCTGAGAAACTATCGTAATGGTGATGTTTATTTATTTAATATTTTAAGCACACAAATGCCGCCAATTGTATGTTTTGTAGTTTTTAATTTATCTATACGTAATGTATAATCTGGTGTAAAATAAAGTATATATAAATAAATAAATGTACAGAAGCGGCCTAAATGCCATTTAGTCAAATTTTGGGTGATGCAGAGATAAACAGCGGTAGATGAACAGGGGTAGAGAAAAAATATATATTTGCATTAATTACCACAAACATAATTAAATAACCGAATGAAATGACCGATCGGTAATGCTCGTAGTAGAAGTATGCTTATTTGTTGTGCTAATAGCTAACGTAAATAGCTAAAAAATAAGCATTTTTATTTGTTTCCTACTTTAATTACAGTATAATAATAAAATGAACGCCCACCTCAAACGAACAGCAGATGATAGTTACCAAATATAAAATTATACATACACGTACGTAATTACGGGCCTATCGTAAAACAAGTCATTAAAATGTTAATTAGAGCGATAGTTTACCGAGCGCCGATGAACGTATTAAAATGACCCACAATGGTTAAACCTTTTGCAATTTGGCGATACTACCAACTACGGCCCGTAGCTACGCGGCCTTATTAAACATTATTTTTTGTAATTAGGCTGCTGACGTAAGCTGGCTTGTCGATTTATTCACAGTTAAATTATGACGATTAGATTAGTGCACTCGATTGTTTGATACAGCATAGATAACGCTGCCTGTAGGAGTACTATGACCTACCAAAAACATTGCATGTAAAGAAGGTTGCCAAGACTCACATAACGCTTTCACTGTTAAAAAGTTATCAGATCTACGAAGCCCTTAACTCTGATCCTGAGAATTTGAGCTCTCTAGCATAACATTTACTAAAGAAAGGGAACAATAGTATAAGAATCAGTTTGTTTTAGCGAAAGAAATAAAGCAATGCAGAAAGCTCATGACGTAAAGTATCTCTTGCTAACAGAAATCTAACTTCGCAACGTAAGCTCAAACCATTACGCTTTATTCATAATCATCGCCTTTGTTTGGAGAACCCAGTAAAACTTAAACATACCATACTGAGGTGACAGTGTATTCTAATCTCGTACACATTTGCTCTCGCGTCGTTTAAACATGAGTTTACTAGGCACGAGTCAACACGAACTTAAATTAGTCATTAGTCCATGTTTACCGTCTCGAGCCACGCCGCAAACTTTGTAAATCATAGTGAGAAATGTTTACATGTGCATTGGGATGGATAGTAAGAATGTACGCTTGTTACCAAGTTACTGGAATCACAGAAAAGGTCGGATAAGTATAGTCTGGCTGGTGAAAGTCACTCTAGCAAAGCGTCGCTTCGATGGTTGCATGGCCGCTGTCTTCTGATGACAGAAAATGATGTTACTGTAGTACCACGATGAATATTCCGGCACAACCCTGATGATATTGAAGCTGCTGAACCAGTAATACGATGACCACTTCTGGTAAAGGCTATCCTGCGCCGTTAAACTTATTAATCTTGTAATATTATATTTGTAGAAATATTGAACTTTAAAGAGGTAGGTAAATAATGGTGCACAACCTTTAGTTTACTTGAGATCAACCAATCTTCAATACGATTTTAAATTGTGATTTTTTTTTTAATGAACATCTCCAGACTTTGAGATTTGAAGAAACAAGCACTCGACTAACCTAATAAAGTTAATGTTTAACGATTATCACAAATAGGCTAACCTACATCTCTGTGTATAAATTTTTAATCGAAGTCACAAATGTTACAATTATTATTTTTAAATTAATTATAAAACTCTTGTACATAATATTTCTACTTTTATATCTGTGACATTTATGGTGTACATAATAAAGAGTATTTTATCTATCTATCTATCTATATAATCTTTTACAGGACCTGAGAAAGAGTCTTTAAGAGTAACTTCGCTTCTTTGTTTTATATTGCTATCGATTGTTAATAATGATAATACATTATATTTATTTATTTATCCTCCCACTGGAACGCCATACAGCAATTACACCAGCAGAGCAATAATACTTCATGTGCTGCTTTACATCCATGCTGTGCGCGGTGGACATCGAAAGGGTTGGTGATGGAAAACGCATGTCCACATAATGTTAATATATATTATATTTATAAAACATAACTAACAGTAACTGGATAGAACTTACTCTCTTTGTTGGCATTGCTTTTCATTTCTGTAGCCTTGGGTGACGTCGACGGCATCGGGATTTCTATTGAAGAAATACGAGCTGAGTTAGATGAGTGTTAAATTATTTACCAGTTACGTATTTAGGTATTTCAGTCTTTAAGAACACATTTATTTCTTGATTAATCTACGCAAAGCTACAAAGGCTGACTTAGATATTCCCTACCAATAAACAGTTCATTTCCAAATAATATGAGTGTCCACTAAAACATCAACATTTAGCCACAAACCAAATGCAGACTCCATTTAAATCACATCTAAACAAATCACATTCGTAAATCACAAAGTCACAAATTAGCAGCAAATGTTAATACGAAGTATCTTCTGGGGGACTAGTAGTCCTAATTACAAAGAGAATACGCGATGACGTCAGAGCTGCACTTACCGTACAGGCGGATAGAGCCCTCGGTCTCCCCGAGGGAATTCTTAGAGATGCACCTATAGTTGCCGAAGTCACCCGTCTGGAGGTTGCGCACTGTTAGCTTCATGTGCGCTCTGTGGACCAATGATTCTGTTAGATGGTACTACGGTAATGTTGGGATAGACAGAAGTCTGAAAGGTGACAGTTATGTTAATTTTTAAACAGTTCAATATTTTTTTGAATATAAGGGTTTTTTTGATTATTTATTACATATTAGATTTATAAAATATTGTTGTTGCCGTGTTGTTATTTTTATATTTATATTGTTTATTAGAGTATAAGTAGTATAAGTTAGGTTTTATGACCATTGTAAATATTCGTATGCCGCTTTTAGCGGCGGATGTGTCCTGTACCGACCAACTTAACATCATAACATAACATCACGCCTTGTTTCCCCGAAGGGTTAGACCGACCAACTTGTCCTACCATATCCGACAAATAAATGTCTTTTTCTCGTCTTCGTTTCCCGTGTTTATTTTATTTTCTTTGTTAACTATACAGTTAGGAAAAAGTACCTATTGCTGAGCAGATTTTCACGCTAAGTAAATTCACCGTAGGAGGCGGAACGCGTGAGGGAGAGGCAAGCTTTGCGCCCTCACGCCCCTAGTCGCCGCAGGAGACGCCCTGGACGTCGGGAATTGATAGCCGATTCCCGGCCACCGTAAGCGCGGGCTTGCTTACGGCGAGCAATGGGTAGCTCGCTGTCCGGTTAGGATCAGGCCCGAGTCGACGGCGCGTTGTGTTCCACGCGCGCCTCAAAGAGATGTCAGCACTTTTGACGGGGTCCGCTAGGGCCGATGCCAGCTATGGTCGCGGGATGTTCGAAAGAGTTACCGTGGCCCCGACACAGGCAACTGAAGGAACACGGGTGGGTTTTAGTCAGTAAAAGTCTGACACGCCCTCCCGCTCCGCCTAGAGCGGGAGAAGTCATTAGATGATTCATTCCCATCCAAAAAAAAAAAAGAAAAAAAAAAGTAAATTCACCGTGTTATGTTCTGATTGGCACAGACAGACGGACTGATGAAAGTTGTGATTTGTATATTGGACAATTGAAATTGTTAGTTAATTTGCTAAACAATCTGTTTTCCTGACCGTACATTTGACATGGGTTCTTTTGTGTTTTGCTATCATGTATTTCTTTCTTTAGACTGGCAATTTGTTCCTGAATAAGCAACGTTCAGCATTTACAATAGTAATTATTAAATAATTAAGCTCTGGCCTTAATTTAATATTGTTTCCGACTCTTAATAAATATCCTTAATTAATGTTAACTAATTTCAGTATCGAACTAGTGAATTTTATTGTTCAATTAATTTTGTAAATTGTAAATACCTACGTTGTTACTACTTTATGTTTTAATTCCAACGCATTAAACATGAACATTAGATGTTGTTTTCATAAAACCTTTCTTTAATTTCGCCGTTTGTCCGTACCTCGGAGGGTTGCGCCGGTTTGTGCAATTTGTTAGCATACGTTACATTACTTTGTTCCCAAACATTACAAAGTTTATCCTTGTGACAACTTTTAGACAGAAAGTCTGCTGAAACGCCAAGGAACACCATGTTAGGTAAAAAAACTCTTCAAGCTTAATAATCTTCACCTACAACACAGTAACATTAATTTTCTTTTTATTTATTGTAGTACTAGCTATGTCCCGCGACTCCATTCGCGTGGAAGTCGTAAGATACACAATATACTAAAATAACAGCCACATTTTAATGAAACTCCCTCGTCCCCCGACCCGTCTTGTTGCATCGCCCGCCGTCGGTATTACTTCGTTTTCGCTTACCTAGCGTTTTTTCTGACTCTTTCTTTATGCTCGGTTCCTAAGGGTCTTAGCGTGATGCTAAATAGCTTATAACCATCCTGGAGAGTTGGGCTACCATATGCAAAAAGAACTTTTGAAATCCGACTTTTCGTTCATAATTTCATGGGTTTTCATTTTTTTTGCGCGGAACCCTAATTATTTTCTAAAATAAAAAAGTAGTCTAAGTTACTCCTTATTACATCAGCTATGGTCCAGTGAAAGTCCCGTCAAAATCGGTTCACTCGTTTCGGAAATAAGCCGGAACATACAGACGGACAGACAGACCGACAATTTTTTTTTTATAAATACTGTATATACTTTCATATTATTATGCATTTAGTAAAAAGCTGTTATTTTGACATTACAAACAGACACTTCAATTTAATTTATTTTTTTAGACTAGATGATTTTAAAAACTTAAACTAATTACCTGCCGTCTAATGTCAAGCTTTCACCCTAGTGGCTACTGACTGATCATAACCCATTCCTAAGTTTTTTTTTTTTAATGATGCCCACGAACTGTAAACATAGTAAGACATTAACATAAATAACCAACCAGCATTTTATTATCAAACATTCAGCCGATCCCAAACAGCATTGTAAGATTAAACATGATTATAATAACAAGCCGTAATGGATTTGTAATATTCAAATTTATTACCGACGGGCTCCGTTAACAAGAGACCTTTGCAAATGGCGCGGATAATTCCTTGTTTGTTCTATATTACGATAGCCCGCGGCGTTGCCCGGTTTACTTTGGGTTGAACTTGGATTTCGTCAAGTTTGTTAGTCAATTATTTATGACTGTATTGTACTGGGGAAGTTCTGTAAGTGTTGGTAGATTTGATTTTATGTTCTGCGGTGTTACTTTCGTTACTTAGGAACAAACAGTCAGAATATTGTTAGATTAGGTTATGTTATTTTTAAAACATCATTTTGTCAAATTGTTGGAAGCTGACAGTAACAGAATAATATTTTTGAGTGATTGGTTGGTTGTGCAAGTGGACTTTTGTGTTGTTATATTCAGTAAGTTACAGTCAGTAAAGTTAAAAATAAAATGGCAACATCCTTAGTCTCTTTTTAAGTAATAAAAATGACATAGTTAGTTACTTCGGCCACCACGCGCCACTATTGTACAGGCTCATCGCCAAGTGAATTATTTCAGGAACAGTTGACCGGATATAATTATTAATATGACGTGACATGCTCAATAAATCCCTTTGCTGGCGATAAATACATTTTCACGTATATCTCGCGGGCATTTTATTTAAATTTATACAATACCGAATATTAATCGTGGCTTTAGGCTGTGTTAATTTTTAAAACCAAAACGCTACTTACGTAAAAAGTTGACTAGTATTTGTTCAACTGTATTTCATAAACATTTCAGTCTCTCGTTTTGCTACTCACAGAACTTGCAGCAGATTTTCTAATAAAGGGTAATTTGAGTTATACTTGAATTTGACTAAGTAGGTAAGTACTTATCTTCCGAAATGAATTAATTTATTTAGGATCTCCAACAAAAGATATACACAAAACATGACTCATAAAACAACAACAAACAACAACAACCACAGCAACAACAACAACAATTAATAATACCACCAACTAAATAAAATAAATAAATAAAAATAAATAAATAAAAATAAATAAATAAAAATAAATAAATAAACAACAATAATTAGCAACAACAATAATTAGCAACAACAATAATTAGCAACAACAATAATTAGCAACAACAATAATTGGCAACAACAATAATTAGCAACAACAATAATTGGCAACAACAATAATTGGCAACAACAATAATTAGCAACAACAATAATTAGCAACAACAATAATTAGCAACAACAATAATTGGCAACAACAATAATTAGCAACAACAATAATTGGCAACAACAATAATTAGCAACAACAATAATTGGCAACAACAATAATTAGCAACAACAATAATTGGCAACAACAATAATTAGCAACAACAATAATTGGCAACAACAATAATTAGCAACAACAATAATTGGCAACAACAATAATTAGCAACAACAATAATTGGCAACAACAATAATTAGCAACAACAATAATTGGCAACAACAATAATTAGCAACAACAATAATTAGCAACAACAATAATTAGCAACAACAATAATTGGCAACAACAATAATTGGCAACAACAATAATTAGCAACAACAATAATTAGCAACAACAATAATTGGCAACAACAATAATTGGCAACAACAATAATTAGCAACAACAATAATTAGCAACAACAATAATTAGCAACAACAATAATTGGCAACAACAATAATTAGCAACAACAATAATTAGCAACAACAATAATTGGCAACAACAATAATTAGCAACAACAATAATTAGCAACAACAATAATTGGCAACAACAATAATTGGCAACAACAATAATTAGCAACAACAATAATTAGCAACAACAATAATTGGCAACAACAATAATTAGCAACAACAATAATTAGCAACAACAATAATTGGCAACATTAGGTAGGTATTTAGTACGTATAGGAGCACATTTCTTTAAGTTTGCCTTTATTGTTATTATTAACAGTACCTACCTATGCTAATTATTTTATATGGTAATCTGTGGATAACGCCGTGAGTAGTGTATTTGTTAATTCTATTAGTTTAGTACTCCTATCATGTGTAATATTTTAGTTTAGTACTCCTATCATGTGTAATATTTTAGTTTAGTACTCCTATCATGTGTAATATTTTAGTTTAGTACTCCTATCATGTGTAATATTTTAGTTTAGTACTCCTATCATGTGTAATATTTTAGTTTAGTACTCCTATCATGTGTAATATTTAATATACTGCTGTTTGTTGTCCCTAATAAATATAATATAAATATTATTTGAATTATCTGAAATGGACAATAGAGGATGCTGAAGCAAAGTTCTTGTTAGCGGTCAGAAAGTCTATGGCGCCAGTTACCATTCAGGAGAGGAATATTATGAACGAATCATTGCGTTATAGGTAATTTATTTTCTTACAATATAAATTGAGCTAATTACAAATTCTCTGTATAGAGCTCTTAAGTAGTGGAGAGAGTACTAATAAACGTTTAGACTGAAACTATTAACTGAAACGTCGGGCGCTGAAATTAATTTTGTAAGTACCGTTGCTTGTATGATAGTAACAGCTCGTTCTGACGTCATTGGCTGACTTCTATTCATAACTAAATATAAATTCTCTCTCATTTTGTTTCATGGGCGGTAGTCAGTGGAATAATAATATTGTTGAGTTATTCAGGATTTAATGAAGGCAATTATTATTCTGAATTGTCGAAGAGATAATTATACCTATACCTTCTTATTGATTCTGTATGCTGTCGTGTTTTTACATGACAGCAAATTGTGAATTTGATACCCATTAACTTTTGTTGATGGGACATCTAATTGCAAGACATTGTGAAATAATCGAGTATTTTCACCTTGTTCTGTTTGACTCGCTCATTACTGGAACTTGAAACTGGCGAAATATGACTGTGAAGTCAGGGAAATTAGTTGTTAAGCAATTTGCCTATCAACTTAAATTGTCTATGTTCAAATCACCCGTTATTACCCAGCAACTTGTCATAGGGTGTCAATTTGCTAAGCAATACATTTCCCTGACTGGACTATACACCTGTGCCGTAAAGTTCGGGGAATGCAAGCGTGATGTTATGTTACATTGATAAATGATAAATGATTTTATTTCTGTAAGTAGGTTTATACAAACACTTTTACACGTCAAACATTTTTTTTTAAACTAGATGAGGCCGGCGTTTCCTATCTGACTACACTGAGAAGACAGGCCGAAACAAACTCAGAAGTCACAGTCTCTTTTAAAGTCCAGACATAATCTTGGTCAGATCATGTGAAGACCATGTAGGTTGGTGTCTGAAATGGTCTTTTGAGGAAAGAACCACACAGATTGAGTGGACCTGTCCAGTCAGCGCAAGCATCTGTCAGTAATCATACAGCTCAACATAAAAGTTAAGGAGCTCAACATTCATTTCCTCGTATTGCCATACCTGTAGGAGTTCTCCTCAGTGTTGATGGCGTACTTCTTGGTGGGCAGCACCATGACATTGTCGTACACCCAGTACGAGATGGCGCGAGGATGCGCCTCCGTGTGGCAGTCCACCGTTACGTCCGTGCCCGCCGGCGCGCCCACCAGCTGGTTCGGCACCCAGATCATTGGGGAAACTGGAACAATGAGCAGTTGTTTAATGTCCTGTTTACGAATATGTTGCACCGACTCAAAATATCTACACATAATAAAATTGTAGCGAAGTCAAAACTGTACATTGTTTTTTTTAAGTAATTTTTCGAGGTCTGGGAACCATTCTAAAGCCCAAAAATATTTTTTAGAATTTTTTTCTGTTTGTCTGTATAATTTCCAGCATAACGCAAAAACTACCAAATGGATTTTGTTCAAATTTTTCATAGATATTTCCTATAGGTCCGGTCAGTATGTAGGCATTATCGGGCTATTTGCTATGGGGGATGAGCAATATTGCAATTTGTTCATATTCTTCTATAGTTTTTTAATTTAAAAAAAAATATTTTTAAGATGGGTTTGCTCTTGACACTAGTCTAAGTCAGAGGTGACCAAGACAAAGTCGACAAGGAGCGAGCTTACCCAGAAGAATCCTGCTGACTCTCACTTTAAAGAGATCCGGGTTGTATCCGTTCGGAAACAGACGCAGGTAGAGAGTTCCACCCCTCTACTGTGCGCATCACAAAAGACATTTGGAAATGCTTAGTGCGAATTGGTGGAATAGCAACTAGGTAGGGATGGTAACTTGCAGTGCATCTAGATGCCCGATGGTAGAAGGGGACCAGAATGAGGTCGTGGAGTTCTTGAGCACAATCTGTAGAAGACTGACAAGTAGGCAACCTTGCGGCGATGAGCCAAGCTGTGAAGCTCGGCATCCACCAGTTTTACGTCGCCAATGAGCCTCTTAGCTCTGCGTTCCACCGAGACAAGCGCGACAAGTTGGTATTTAGCTGAGCCATCCCAAAGGTGGCTGCAATACTCCATGCAGGATCGGACTTGCGCTTTGTAAAGGGTTGAAAGCTGTCCAGGCGTAAAGTATCGCTTCACCTCATTTGGGATGCTCAGTTTCTTGGCCGCAGTTTACCGCAATTTTTTTAAATACGAGCCAAAAGATTAGAATATTGCAGATAGTTACAGATTTTTAAAATAAATAACATCACGCTATACCTTTATGAAGCTAAGCAGTCAATCATGACATATACTATACTGGGTGGATTTTTGAGATAGGGCAATAATGGCAGGTACCTTAATCGTTGTCGACAAGAAAACGACGACACGGAACGGAACGGTCATCGAGGACTCTTTCTTAACTTTTTGAAACATTTTGATCTGCATTCACAGATTTTGAAAAAAATGTACAATCAGCAAGGAAATGGGCAATTTTCGAAAAAAAAATTTGATGTCAGTCTATCCTGTTTCTTATAAGGATCAAAAAGCTCTAACTGAGAAACTGAGGTTTGAGTACTACAAAAATCAGAAATCGAGAAAAACTTCTCATAAATTTAATAAGAAATGAGACTCCAACTTACTTTTTATGATGGATAGTTTACCCGCTACAAAAATCAGAAATCGCCAAAAACTTCCCATACATTTCATAGGAAATGAGACTCCAACATTTTTTTTATGATGGATAGTCTGACCGCTACAAAAATCAGAAATCGCAAAAAACTTCCCATACATTTCATAGGAAATGAGACTCCAACATTTTTTTTATGATGGATAGTCTGACCGCTACAAAAATCAGAAATCGCCAAAAACTTCCCATACATTTCATAGGAAATGAGACTCCAACATTTTTTTTATGATGGATAGTCTGACCGCTACAAAAATCAGAAATCGCAAAAAACTTCCCATACATTTCATAGGAAATGAGACTCCAACTTACTTTTTATGATGGATAGTCTGACCGCTACAAAAATCAGAAATCGCAAAAAACTTCCCATACATTTCATAGGAAATGAGACTCCAACTTACTTTTATGATGGATAGTCTGACCGCTACAAAAATCAGAAATCGCAAAAAACTTCCCATACATTTCATAGGAAATGAGACTCCAACTTACTTTTTATGATGGATAGTCTGACAGCTACAAAAATCAGAAATCGCAAAAAACTTCCCATACATTTCATAGGAAATGAGACTCCAACTTACTTTTTATGATGGATAGTCTGACCGCTACAAAAATCAGAAATCGCAAAAAACTTCCCATACATTTCATAGGAAATGAGACTCCAACTTACTTTTTATGATGGATAGTCTGACCGCTACAAAAATCAGAAATCGCAAAAAACTTCCCATACATTTCATAGGAAATGAGACTCCAACTTACTTTTATGATGGATAGTCTGACCGCTACAAAAATCAGAAATCGCAAAAAACTTCCCATACATTTCATAGGAAATGAGACTCCAACTTACTTTTTATGATGGATAGTCTGACAGCTACAAAAATCAGAAATCGCAAAAAACTTCCCATACATTTCATAGGAAATGAGACTCCAACTTACTTTTTATGATGGATAGTCTGACCGCTACAAAAATCAGAAATCGCAAAAAACTTCCCATACATTTCATAGGAAATGAGACTCCAACTTACTTTTTATGATGGATAGTCTGACCGCTACAAAAATCAGAAATCGTAAAAAACTTTATCCATAAAAGTCTAAACGTTCTCAATTATTTGAGGACGTTTGTCTCAGATTACGGAAATCACAAGCAACAAACTATATACATTCTGTTCTCAAAGTAAATAAAATGCCGCGTAACCGTCTGAAATATGATTTTATTTTTGTTAAGTTTGGGCCAGTCTTCATTCTAGCGGGCAGTATATTACAATATTGCAGATTATCATCAAGCAATACCTTTATGGAGCTAAGCAGTCAATCATGACATAATAATAATTATGTTGTTTATGAACGGCTATTTTAGTGGTTGTAAGTTCGATTCCCAAATTTAATATTGACATTTTTTTTTTACATTTTGTTAAACTATTACATGACAATTCATAGAACGACTGTGTAAGTCGTTAATTTGCAGTTTAAGCACTTTAAAAAAATGCGATTAAAAACTTAAATTTGCAGTTGGAGAATTGACCGCGACGTATATCAATGTAAGCGAGAACATGTTATTCAACTAGAATGCTACGTTTGTTTTTGCGATACATTTTCTTCAACTACGGGACCTCTCATTGCACGTGGTCCGACACGCACTTGGGCGGTTATTTTTTATGACGTGTAATAGTAATTCCGATTTCCTATTTACAGAATAAACAATTTCATTTCATTTCATATTCACTAAAAATGAAAAATTTCGCAAGCAAAGGGAAATAGCTACTGAATGAAGGCCGCAGGTGTCAACCTCAGGACGAGCTGCTTCTCACACGGATAACTGTTATGTTCGTCACTTGCTACTGAATGCCGCAGCCTTCGGCCGCAGGTGTCGACCTCAGGACGAGCTGCTTCTCACACGAACAACTCTTATGTACGTCATTTGCTCCCGCGTCACCAGTCCTGACTCTCTGTATATTTTGGCTGCTGAGACCAAAAATACAAACGTAGTATACAGAGAAATTTTATAAAAATGTGGCTGTTGTTCTAGTATAATAATTATTGTGCTGTCGTACGACTTTCACGCGAACGAAGTCGCGGGCGCCAGTTATTGATAAATTCCGAAAATATATGACGTTTTGAACGAAACTTGAAACTTAGGTATACCTAGTCCCGTGGGCAAAGTACGAACGCGCGGAGTAAACGTAACGTTAAGTAAATTCGAACCGTTTTAAAGTTGAAATTTCTCGTTTCGCACATAATACACACATCGAAAGTGTCTAGGGATCAAACATCGTCGTTTGAAAAGGGGGTTTTTGAACTTCGGTCAAAAGATGAAAATCTTCTGTCAAGTCGTATTCCTACGACTATGTAGGGTGAATTGTAATTTGACGTATTCCTTCCAGGACGTGATAGATATGATGGCGTGACCCATTTGCAACAATTAAGCACACCATAAAGCCCATGCGAAAATTCATGGGTTTGGAGAAAACCCAATTTTTATGTATTTCTGAAAATTTCCCAGAATTCGTCACTAAGTATCACTTTTCTTTAAACTCTCAAATTTAATGGTTTTCATTGCTACTCTATTGGATACCTAATACTTTAACAAATCTTTCGATGTAATCAAATTTTCTAAAACACCAAACAGTTAAAAGTTAAAGGAAATGAAATTAATTGAATGAATTAATTTATTTACATAATATATAGGTACTTACATAATAAAATGGTAAAATAATTTTAGTCTCACTATATTCGACTTATCAGTCGTGCAAATATTTCTAATACACGCATAATAGTATCTTACATCAATGTCATTAGTCATTAGTCGCACACATCATAATCATAATAAAATTTAGAGTCTTACTTAATTACTATTAATTTTATAGGCACATTACATTATAAAATATATTAAAATTATTAGATTATATCTCACAGTCAAGACAGTTCATCAATTTATTGATTAAATTTATAAATAATGTCAATAATTATAATTTAAATAAGTGTTCGTAAGATAGTTATGCATCATGTCTGTTTATTTAAATAATCATCTATTGAATAAAAACATCTGTCACAAAGCCAATTGTTTAAAGTTCTATTAAGTTCTAAGTTATTCATTTTTCTTATTTGTTCTGGTAGTTTATTATAAATTTTCACCGCCATAGTGTAGCAGTTTCTGTTACATAACTGTAATCTGCTTCGAGGTACTACCAGAGGTTTTTGTTCTATTTTCCTTTTAAATTGGGCCTTATCATCCTGCTCAAAAAGTGATAGGTGGTTTCTTACAAATTTACACATTTCAAAAACGTATAGGGATGGAAGTGTAAGTAAACGTTTATCAGCGAATACTGGTCGACACGAATCAGTCCACTTGAGACTATAAATTGACTTTATGCATTTTTTCTGGGCTATAAAAGCTCTTTGGGCGTGTGTAGAATTTCCCCATAAGATTATACTATACCTCAATACTGAACATATATGACTGTGGTATCTGAATTCAGGTCAATTATGGGAAAAATTTGGGACTGTTTAAGCATTACCTTTATGTGTGATGGGAGAATATTTTTCTACCGATAGAGCGACCGTGACGTTCCGGTGACTTTTTTTACTAACAGTCGTGACCTGCTTTCGCCAGTCAAGACAGGTGTCGACATGCAGACCGAGATCCTTAACATTGGAGCTAAATGGAATAACGGAGTTACCAAACATTACAGGTGACACAGTTAAGCCATTTAGCTTTCTTATACTGTAGGGACTCTGTACTGACACTTGATAGGGTTAACCACCACCGCAAATCAATCAGACCAGTCCTTAACCACACCTAGATCCCGGTTTAGCTCTTCAATCGCATCGGAAATAATATCAGCACTTGCCTGGTTGTAAATCTGCAAATCGTCGGCGTAAAGATGATACGCAGTCTGAAGCATAGTGGTAATGAGATTAATAATAATGGAAAACAAAAGAGGAGATAATATACCGCCTTGAGGGACGCCAGCTGTAAGATTACACCAACTCGACGAAGAGTCTCCAGCATGAACAGACTGCTGACGCTCCTGAAGGTAAGAAGAAAAACATTCCAATACCTCCGGATAGACCATAAGATAGGAAAGGATGGATAAAAGGACTTCGTGACTTACGGTATTAAAAGCATTGGAGAAGTCGATTAATACTAAGACTGTAACTATAATATCTTCCATTCTCCGCTTCATATCGCCAGTCACTTTAAGGAGAGCTGAAACGGTACTGTGCCCGGGCCTGAAACCGGATTGAAAAGGACTGATGAGGGAGTTGTGGTGAATAAAGTGGGAGAATGGTTTATGAACACTGGCCTTGAGCACTTTAGACAAAAATAAGGATGGAAATTGGACGAAAGTGACTAGGAAGAGAGGAGTTGGCTATCTTAGGCAGGGGCCGAACAAGGGCTTTACGCCACAGGGAAGAGAAAACACCGGTGTAAAGGGAAAAGTTTATGATATTATCCCTTTACCTTCTCACCACCCAGCATGGGATATCTACGTTTTGTAGACAGTTCGTCACAACCAGGTTGCGACCTGGTCGTGACGGCCTGTCTACATAACGTAGGTATCCCATGCTGTTGAGACCCCACTTTCGAGTGGTTACTATTACTCACTGTGAGTAATATTAACCACTCGAAAGTGGGGTAGTGACAAGCTCATCTACGGAGATGAGCTTGTCACTGATAACATGTCGCCTATAATTCGCGTGTTTTTAATCTACTGCGCACGTACAAACTCTCAATTTTTACATACTTCGGCTTTTTAGGATTTTGACTTGAATCTTTTATTTATGTTTTTAGCCTGCAATGTAGACTTTTCACATCATATTTTTGTTATTTGAGAGAAATATCAAGAAAAAGCATTGCCATAATCTTTAACGACGGAATGGTGGTTGTTGTTAATAGTAGAAGAGATTTCGACAACTTTTTACGTTTCCAGTAGTAATGGTCCTACCCACCAATCAATTAACATTGTCTACCGCAACTCACAGCTGGACCTTTCTCGGGCTACTTGCACAGCATGGCATAAAATAATGTGCTGCACAAGCCCTTTAAGAAATTATGAACGTGGTTGTTGTTGTTTTCTTATTAATAACGTAAACGCACCCATTACCGCCAGTTTAAGCGGAGCTCAGATTGATATCCAAAAAATAAGCACATTCTTAATATGTGGCTTCAATAAAAATAATTTTTCAAGTACTGAAATTATCGATTTTTTTAGTTATGTATGTATAAGAACAGATAATCAAAGAATTACTTAAAACATTAAAAATTAAATAAAAGGAAAAAGGGTCATGTCCCTATTACCGACTCAAAATATCGGGTGTGTGCCTAATACCGTTTATGTGACACCTAATACCGACCACTAAATAAATGGAACCGTTAAAGTTAAATAAAAATGCTCGTGTATATTGAACTGTTTATATAAATGCTCCAACACAGTACAGAATGCTATCAACACTTAACAATTATATGTATTTTTATAATAGTATATTCTTAACAGCGTTAAATCAATAAAAAATATCATATTTATACGAATTATGTATAACAAATTACCAAAGGCCAGCCTTGATTATAACTACTATAATATATAACCAATGGGGGCATTTGGTATTATACAAGAGTAAATGGCAATATAGAATCTTAGTAAAAATGTAACATAGTCATATAAAATTACAATAACATTTATGAGGCGGTTTACCGTCCACTAGCGCCGCTAATTGAAAAAGTATCATAACTCGTAAATAGAATAAAAAATACAAAATGTGGTCTAAAGGCATTTGACTGTAAACCGCCTCTTAAGTTTAGTAGTCATGTCAAATCAAAAATCAAATCTTGGATCAAGATTGACAAATGAAACAAATTAATAAAATTATTCATGTGAAAAAAAAAATTATAAAAAATAGCATCATGTGACTCTGAATCAAATTTAAGATTAACTATGATCTCAGCATTCACTACAAAATGTTATCAAAACTTAACGTTATTATAATATATTCTTAACAGCCTTCAATCAGTCTTAAAAAATATACTACTGACGTCCACATATAAATGTTAGCTAAGTATTACTATAATATAATAAAGCTTATGTTATTTTAAATCTGTATGTTTATTATGGAATACTATAATGTCTATTAAATAACTTTATGTTTACTTGAAAATAAATACCAAATAAAAAAACATGTAGTATGGGGTCCGTCGTAAATGTACAAGTAGATCGGTAATAGGTTTTCTTAAAGGAAATCGAATAACCTATTACCGACCCAAGGGAATGTGTATGAATTGTGCAAATACATGTGATTTTTGTACATGTATATGATTTTAAGTGGTGCGGTTGCTAAAAATATTTAATAATAATGTTATTTCAACTATAAAAATACACTATTTAAAAATTATACCTCCTTTATTCATCAAAATATTTACATAAGAACAAAGTTAGTGTATACGGCTACTAAAGCTCTTGAATATATGGCGTTAATAGCTCAAATATAAGTTAACATACAAAGGAACTGAGTTAATATAGCCTCCTGCCTATTAATTTATGCATTTTAACAAAAATCATGGCACACAAAAGATACGACAAGTACTTATCAGCGACATGGGTCGACAATAGGAATAAAATTGTGATTTTTGTTCCTATTACCGCCTATTTTTAATATTGAATTTTAAGCAAAATAAAATAGTATCTCATTAAAATGAATCATTACTTGTGTTCCTGAAAGTATCAAAAATGCATCAAAAGAACTAGAAGTTACATTAAAATGCTTGACGATATAATCTTCTGCTAAAAAAGAAACAAGAGTACTTATGCCATCGGGAATGCCACACTATGGAAAATGCACTAAGGTCGGCGTCCACGGACGAACTGAGCAATTATTATTTAAATCATCGAGTTACGCACACAAACAAGAGATGAACATTTGCAATACAAATATATCTACATTTTTTTTAAAGCAACCAATTGTGTAGCTTTAATACATGACATAAAAATGATAGTTTTCTGAATAGGGCGGTAATGAGCGCGGATTTTAACGGGTCGTTATTAGGTGCGTTTACGTTATAGCATCTTAACTCGTATGGTACTGCCAGGTACACGTTTGAATAAAAAGTTATTTCTTTTACAAAGCCTCAAAATTTAAAGTGTTCATGCGAGCTAAGCGACAAGTGATCAGTGATTAGCTCGTCTACTGCGAGTAATACTAACCACTCAAAAGCGGCGTCTTAACTTGCAACCTGGACGCAACGACCTGGCTACCTAACGCAGGAAGAATTGCAGGGTGGTAAGAAGGTAATGGGATGACATAAACTAGTTAATTAATTCGAAAATAAGTAAATTTTTCAATGTTTCTTTGCAAATTCTACCTTATATTTTTATTTTATTTTATTATATTTGGGAAATTTATATCTAGCTTATACAATGTTCTTAAACAATATAAAATTGAAGGCCATTTACAAGTTTCCACTGATTAACTTTCTTTCTCAGCATTATCGACTGCTTCATGGGCACCTCTAAATATTTTTTAAATATTTGTATCTCGTTAGACAGCTGATTAAATGAAGATCTTCTGCGTAATTTCTACGTTTAATGTCACAGTAAATTTTTTAAAATAACTGGCGTCAAAGTTTATGTACGTAGCTGAATTTTGAAAATGGTAAGTAAACTTCTTCCTTTAACTTGTGATTGTTTGATGTTTTAGAAAATTTGGTTATGTCGAAAGGTTTGTTAAAGTATTAGGTACCAAATGGAATAGCAATGTAGGCCGTTAAATTTGAGAGTTTATAGAAAATGGATATTTAGTGACGAATTCTGGGGAACTTTCATAAATAATAAAAAATTGGGTTTTCTCAAATCCTATGAATTTTAGCCAAGACTTTATGTGGTGCTTACTTGTTGCAAATGGGTCACGCTATCACGTCCTGCAAGGATCACGTCAAATTCCAAGTCACCCTTCCAAATCCTGCAACGGGTTTGAGGCCAAATGAGTGAAATTTCTGCCAAACTTCTGAGTGGTATCAATACAAAAGAATGTTATTATGGAGAGACGTTCTTTGAGCTGAGAAGAAATGACCAGAGCCTGTTAGAGAGAGAATGTTTGAAGCTGGTTCTCGGCAACGTGCTGTGGCAATCGCTCTGGGCACTACGCAGTGTTATAAATCGACTTTGGACACGTTACCGCATCACTTGCAGCGGGGCAGAGCGACATGAAGGACGAGCTTGCATCACCACATCATTACATATAATACAAATCGTCGGTACATCAAGATCGTTACATAAAAATTTCTGCTCGACGAAATCGTACAATGACCGCGATGTTGTTAGTTCATCAGGCTTCATAGCTCTTCAGGGATGTTAATAAGCGATCAAACTATAACAAATCGCTTGCATGAAGTCAATCTCCGTTCCCGAAGGCCGCTACGTGTACCACCTATTGAGCCCCACAATTGCAGAGCCCGTTTACAATGGGCTCGTGAACATGAAATTGGGCAGAAAAAGAGTGGCATTTTGTGTTTTTTTCTGACGAATCTTGCTTTGGTCAGATACGGATGCCAAGTCCATGCATACAGTGGTGGAACAATCATGAGATGGGCGGGATGGAATTTTCATGATCTTTAAACAAAAGATTATCTTCTCAGACCGCGCTATTCATACAATATTTTAAACCAAAATTTCTAGCGTTTACCATCTAGGCACTCTCGAGATTTATATAAAATAATATCAAAGAGTTGAAGAGGTAAAATGATAAAAATAATATCACATTAAATTATGTTCTATGAAACTTTTATTGCTTGTCCCCGAGGTTATGGGTGTCATTGATAGCCAGACGTGTTTTTACTAAAACTGATCTTATCAGTGTATTGAGAGTTTTTTTATGCGTTTTATTAAAAAGATTGGGCTCGGCTACTTGTTTCATGCAACCTATTCTGGAAAAGTTTTCGTTATCACTGCCTAAAATTAAAGAGTACTTTTTCAATCTAACTGTTAACTGAAACTCGAGAACCATGGATTTGAAAATGCATGAATAAAGAGTAAAAAAATATGTAACAATCAGAAACGATGGCTGTATAGGCAAACAAGAGTTGTACCTACATGTATTCACGACGATATAACCTGTAGGAGATACATTACGATGTCTCCAACGCAGTGTAAACGTGTGCAGCGCTTTGAAACCGGTGATAGATAGCCGATAGACGGTGCCAACTAGAGGCACCAATACTATCATGCTAAAGCTATAGGTTAGCTACGAGATACCGATGGATCAACATGCGATTGAGTGATGCACATTCGATACACTGAACATTAATTTATACCACACGTATAAACATTAAATCGTTCAAGAAATGGTTGATCAATTTCATTTAGTTTTAGAAATACGTACCAATGTAATCTATCAAGCTTTGAATAATGAGACAGTTACTTAATACCTATTGTTACGATACCCCCGGGTTTAAACGCGCATCAATATGGGATATTTGCGGTATCAAGTTACTGTTATTCTACTTATATTTAAGTTAAAGACTAGAATATTTTGTGGCCATATGTCATAAAAAAATATTTTTCGGAATTCATAAATATTATTTTTTCGTCAGTACCTACCACATTACGATTAATAAATCTTATGCTAATGTAACTGGCCTTTGGCAGTGTTATGTTAAAGTAAAACAAAAAAATGCTATTACTTATGTATGTAAAAACGAAGGGAAAGAAGAATACAAAATTTACAACAAGCACACGTTGCTTGCTTGAACAGAGAAACATGCACGGAATAGGAACAGAACAGCTTAGATTAATAGATAAACAGGTTAAGAAAGCTATTAGAACATAAAGATAAGAAATTCAAATACCCACTTACCTTAAGTGGCTTTACAAAAACGCCGTTTGTTAAGAGTAGCAAAACAGGGAATCTCTCGAAACAAACCTTGGATTAATAGTTTACTAGATACACATGGAAACAAACATCACAATAGGCAGAAAATTATAGAAATTTGAAACGAATTCTACAACTGTCTATAGTAAGATAATTCAAAACTAGAAACAGAAAATAGAAACACTTGTCCAGAGGATATCCCTCCCATCACGAGATACGAAGTAAACAAAGTGCTAAAACACAACCGAAGCTCTGAAACTAGAATCTGCCACACTGCTCCCACACCTTACTAACTTATTTAATGCAATTTTACAATCGGGTAAACTCCTAACCCAAATGTGCCACGCAAACATTGTTCTTCTTCATAAGAAAGGAGACTGGATCAATATTAATAACTACACGCCCATTAGCTTAGTCTCAGATAATTTAAAGCATTCATCAAGGTCATCCACAATCGCATAGATGAAAAATTAGAATCGCATCAACCACTCGAACAAGCCGAATTCCGCCCAAGTTTTTCTACGAGTATCATAGAACCTACCTTCTACCTTCAAAGTTTAAATCAGTTAACAGAAAAACACACAGAATTTCGAAAACCCCTATATCGGGCTTTCGTGGACTACACAAAAACTTTTGACAGCATTAAACACAGCGTAATATTTTCAGCTTTACAAAGTCAAGATATAGAGGAAAAGTATATAGAACTACTAAAGATTATTTATAATATTAGCACAACCAACGTTAGATTCTGTAGAGATTACATTCAAAATTGACAAAGGGTAAAACAGGGTGATTCGCTCTCTCCTAAACTATTTACCAGCACCCTCGAGGAGGTATTTAAAAAACTCGCAGACATATAGGCAACAAGGGGTATTCCAATCGATGATAAAATGCTATGAAACCTTCATTTTGCAGACGATATCGTTCTTTTTGCGTCTACGGCAGATCGATTGCAACAAAAGCTCCAAGAACTGAGCACTGCAAGCCTCGAGGTTGGACTGACAATAAATCGGTCAAAGACCAAAGTCATGACCAATGCCGCTAAATACAACGTCAAGGTCAATGGGCAGGAAATACACTATGTCGACGAATATATATTCCTGGGCCAGCTATTTTCTTTTTACAACAGACAGGACAAAGAGATCGACCGTCGAGTCGAAAATGCCTGGAGGAGCTACTGGTCCATGAAGGCGCTAATGAAGGGCGACCGTCCTATCTAAATAAAGCTCGTCGACAGGTGTATCCTGCCTATCCTAACCTATAGCGCTCAGACTTGGTCTTTGACCGAGGCTCAGAAGTCTAAACTCAAGGTTTGCCAAAGAGCGATGGAGCGTAGCATCTTAAAAATCAAACTCACCGACCAAATTCGCAACACTGTAATACGCTCCAAGACAGGTATCACCGATGTTGGTAATAAGTCTGCGAGGCTGAAATGGTACTGGGCGGGTCACAACTATAGTGTGTATCTAGATAGATGGGCCAGGATCGTCACACAGTGGGTGCCCAAAGACAGGCGTCGTCACCGAGGCAGGCCTAAGAACTCTGGCGATTTGGACTCGTCCCTAAACCGATTGGACGGAAAAGGCACGGCAGCGGCATGAAGAAAATTGGAATAATATGTGGGAGACCTTTGCCCAGCAGTGGGTTGTCCCACTGCTGGGCAATAGGTTGAACAAAATAAAAATACATATGTTGAAAAATAAATTAACTAAGTAGGACATTCCGTAACATTCCACAAAGTGAAGTTCACAGTGATGCCGCCACAGGCAGAAGTTTGTATTATGATAATCAGACTCAAAACGCTTGTGAAATGGACAAATGGCATCCGTGAAGCAGATTACACAAATATAAATTTTGTTTAAATTCGTCTGTCTAGATGTAAGTTTTAATCTAACTAAAACGTTGCTAAGTTGTATTGAGTTTAAATTAGATAAATAAATTGGGAACGATATAGAAAATGCGAAGCGAAGGGTAAGAACGAAATGTTCTTGGAAATAATATTAAATTATCTAAATTATAATAAAAGAGGACGTCATAATGTAGTGCTTTTCAAAAATCTAAATTGACTACCTGACCTTTTGCGATCACTTTTGTGTACATTCTATGATACTCTATGTGTTAATCTATGATGGTATTAACCATCATAGATTATCTGACAACAGTGCTCTAAGATTGGCTACGACAGTCCTATGAAGGGCCATTCTCAAAAAAAGGCCTGCTGAATGTAATGTGTCGGTTACGAATGGATGTAATGGATGTACCGAAGAAGATGATGATGTTTGGTTATATAGTGATGTAGCTAAACAGGGTATATTTAACGTTTACGTAGAACAAGCTGTAGCAGGCAATGTAGCAGTTAATACATAGAAACGGACTAATGCAGAGACCATGGGCTACGAAGATCATGTAATTACTCGTACACTAGCAGACACTCAAGTGTGAGGACCGGGGAAATGCGAATGTGATTCTAACGTGTGATGCGGTGGAAAATTAAATACGGTAAACAAGTGTAGTGTAGGTAATATGGTATGATCTGGCATTAAATATTATGTCCATTAAAAGGTAGAAACAGCAATAGATGGAAATATAGAAACTTTAATTTATAAAAGAGTGGATGATGCTAATTGGACAGATAAACTAAAATGCAAACAAGTAACAGTTTCTTATTTACGCTACTCGCTTACTTCAGACAAACAAGTCTGTAATACAGCTATAAGTTATCAATTGAAGCAGCACTACAACTAGCGCTGCAAGTACATACAAACTTGAAGGAAGCAATTTATAAACTTTCAATAATGATGGATCGGCCCGAAGTTTGCCGAGTGCGCCCGAACGCCGCCCGACGATTTTTCACATAACGCCCAGATAATAAAATCCACACTTTGAAAACGTAATTCACAACGCTCGAGTTTACGGTGGCAATTTTCACGAGGTATAATACTCGCTTCAGTAATAATACACTTTAATATTCTACTACGTTTTAAAATATTTATAAAGTTGGCGTTTTTTTATGTTCTTAAGACTTCATTATCACGTTTCGTGTTTACTGTCGCTGCGTATAAATTAATATGTTATTTATTTAGATGATATACGAGTATTTGAATTGCATAGCGCTGTAAAGTGAAGACTTCACTGCTTTATTTTTTATTAAATAATTGAATACGTGAACAATGCATCTATTTATTATAATGTCGCCAGTTCGAAAATCTTTAAGTTGTAAATATTGTGTTAGCTAAGCTAACGCGTGCGTTTTACAGAAATAATATAAGTATCCGTATATATGTATCGCTCATGATTCATGCGAAGTGAGAGGAATTTTAAACGATATCAACGTGAGAAGGAATTTCCAAGTTGTGAACAATGATAGATATTCTGTCTACAGACTGCCATAGTGCATAAAATAAGGAGATCTTGCAGAATCAAGAATTGAAGATATTTTAAATATTGAATAAAATTGCAAAAGGTTTCATTCGTTTTATTTCCCCCAATTTACTTTGAATATACCCTTTATGCTGTCGACTCTCATATTCCCGCTGACCACTGCAATTCTGCACAAAAATTAACTGTCACACGTTACTGTCCTTTCATAACCAGACACATGAAACAACACATTTTAAACACCCACCACGATTTTATTTATGGACTTTATTTACCGGAGAGAATTTCAATTGCGAAAATCTTTTGTCACAAACCAATAAAAATCACAAAAAGAACACTCATTTCTTTAAAAACGCTAAGAAAATCTTCAGCTCTTTTTAGCCTTTCAAAGGCGATTAATCGCAAACTACATTTTCATCTTGCAAACATTTCAAAGGCTTTTCTTGAGCAAAAAGGATCTGCAGCCACAATCATGACAGAGCGTGCACCGCGAAAAAATATTATCTTTCAATTATGGCGGGACATCGCCGTCTATTTAGTCAGCCGCAATTTGTAATAAGAATTGAAAATAAAAGGGAACCCGGCCCCGAATTCCCATTGAATATTTTTTTCATTTTAAAACATCGAATGAGTGTTGTTTTATTCACAAATTCTTTTAAACCTCCATTGAAAGACGAAAATCATCCTTTGCAGATGACTGAAACATTCAGGGTAGATAACATCGGAAATGAAAGACATAAAAGTCTTCAGGTCATAAAATATGCAGTAATATTAAGGAAATAGGTCACCTCTATGCTGCAGGAGAGGTGCTTGCCTATTCTTACCATGCCATCCGGAAAGCGGTGCCTTTTGAGCGTAGGCTCACCTTGGAAGCTCATCCATTACTACCCAACAAGTTTACCAGTGCCGATAGTTAATGAATAATCGGAACTAGTAAACGTATGAACATATTTCGCTTGAATATGGTCAAAGATATTATATATTTGCATTACAATGATAAAAGTGCTTCCTGCAGCTAAATATCTCAAGTTTAGCTGTGGTTTCATGAACGGAAAAATATTTCATTTTTATCTGAGCATGAATTCGATATTCCAATAACCCGTAGGGCAAACGATGTAAAAGTGCATTACTTGGTAGCCGGTCTCAAAGGATATTAAAACAATGAATACTTTACAAAGTCCGCAGAAGATTGATGGTAAAACTTTGCTGTAGAATAAAGTGTTCATACGTCTGTTTGTATGGGGAACTTACACCGGAACAAATTATTATAAACTTTTTAGGATTCTGTACGCCCGAATGAAAAAACGGAACCCTTATAGGATCACTCGTGTATCTGTCTGTCTATCCGTCCGTCTGTCAAAGCCAAGTTGATCCGAATCTAATGGACTGAATAAGGTGAAATTGGTATTTGAGAAAAACCTGAAGCATGCTCTCGTTATGGCTGACAAGCCAGCCACGCCAAAACTACCGCAAACCATTTATTTCATATCAATGACACATAGGTATATGAATTTCTGTGACCCAAACACGGACGTGCAACGTAAATAAATTAATTTGGCATTTGAAGGGTCACTTTTGGGGGGTAAATAAGAAAATTAAAAAAAAAAGTTTTACGAACTGTACCGTGCGACATCTTCTATTTAAATATTAAGAAAACTCCCGACTGACTGAATTGGCCAGCCCAAACCCTTGGACCTAGAAAGCTGAAATTTTGCAAAAAAATCCCCTTTATAATGTAGACAAGGAATAAAGAAGGATTTTTCGAAATTCAACCCCTAAAGGAGTAAAATAGGGGACGAATGTTTGTATGGAAAATTGTCAGTTTTGTAGTTTAAACCAAGAAAATTGGTATTTAGCATTCTGGTTAAATAAAATTAAAAATTACGTGTTTCAGCGTCTTTGGAAAATCGTCATTATATATATATATTTCGGAGGAAGTAAACGAAGAGTTAATTGTTGATTGCGTAGATTAATTGATGAGATTGATTGCTAATTAAAAATAAAGGGAAAATATGGAATGAAAGTATGCAAGGAAAAAAAATGGTATTAAGCCTTGTGTTTAGACAAAACGAATGACGTGTTTAGGCGTTTTTGGAAAATCATCCCCTAGGGAAAAAAAAAATCCTTAAAAATCCTTCTAACTCATCATCTCTCAGCCCGACTTTAGCCATCGCCAAAGATACTTTAGTAATTCAGAGAACAATATCTTATAGTTCCGAACCTCTAAATATTTAGGTAACTATTTTTTCCGAGATTCTTATTTTCACTTTAAGTTGCCCTCAAATCCAGCATGCAAGTGAGTAATTTTCCGTTCCGTTATATATTCCATTAGTTTTTAGATTTTTTATCCTCCAACAATCATAATATCAATCCGCGCGCCACTCCTCGAATCCTATATAAGCAGTGCGAGACGACATTATTTACCTGGATTATCACATAGGGTACTTTTAATCCCGGTATTACGTCCCCGTGGGATATTTCCCGACATCCATGCGGACGAAGCCGCGGGCAAAAGCTAGTAGCTGTCTCAGATATTTTTTAAATAAATAATAGTTTTAAAGGAGACGGGCGAATCTGGGCCTAACGTTACACAAATGAAATATTTATCAATATTTTGTTCAGTTTTTTTGTGGACAATTATAAAATATTAAGTAGTTTTATCATGGCATAAGAAATTAAATATCTAATCAAATTGATACTGACTTCCCTTATTTTCATTTTGAAACAATGTTGCCAGATGATATAGGTAAGTTAATCGATGTTACAATCGATTATTATTACAAAAATAGAATAACTAATTAATTATTTAAAATACTTTAAAAGTGATTCAGTTTTATTCCTTATTACATAAGTTTAAATAAAACATATATTTTTTAAATTATGGTTTCCTCGTGACACTTCAACGTTTCAATAAAAGTCGTAAAAGTAAATTGATAGATAAATCGCTTTCACAATCGATTGTCAATGTTTTAATATACAGGCTACAAAGCGGAACTCATGTCAATGTCAGGTCAAAAACTCAAACGTCAATCATATCATGTCTTTGAGTTTGCGGCTGTACGTTAGTGGATATTTTCTGTTGTGTTTTCGTGTGCTGTAATAGTTATTATTCGATAAGTGATCTTGTAACGACTTTGGAGAAAGAAAAGAAAGAGAAAGTGTTTTTAATTCATACTCCCTCTGCTGCCATCTCAAACCTCTAGAATCTAGTTGGACGGCGTCTGAATCTTCAATGTGTGAATGTCCTACAATAAATTCAGGTTAACTCTAGTTAACAATAAAGTCAAATAGTTATTTTCTTGAAGTATTACATGAGAACTAAGTGTATAACCTTAGCTTAGAGGTTGTTTTTATACAAACCAATATCATCCTATATTTTCGTTCTCCCATGGAGCAGTCGTAAATAATTTAGTTTTTTTTGAATGGTATTAGTGTATAAATAAAATAATGCAGTATTTGTTACTGTAACATCAGGCCCAACTTTCTATGAACTTTCGCCCGTCTCCTTTATTTATGAAAATAGATGAAATTAACAATTCCCCCCTTGGCGTAATCAATTTTCATTTTTTTTTATTGATCATTTCCCCCTTATCTCCAAAATCATATATAGCTATGGCTATAATTTTGCAAAAAATACAGAAAATTGTTCTATACTTTTAGATTACAGAAAAACCTATAAGAAGTTCATGGTGCGTGCTTTACATGGTCTCAACTAAATTTATTAACAACATTATGTGAAATTAATTATTTACTGTTTACTAACAGATTATTAACATAAAAATATAATATTCCAGGCTAACTAAAACTATTAAAAAAACTAAAATATGGCATCGAAAAATTCTTCCGCATCGCTGTCGACTTGTAATGTACCCAAGAGACTGGCGGCATTGCCACGTTGTATGAAAATGCATGGTTTCAATATCTATACATTTAAAAAAATGTTAATTAGATTGTGTGATCCCAAAAATCTCCGGAAAGAAAAATATGAGAAATTCATTCAGAATTTCACCTAAGTAAGACTTTCCGTTAGAACCACGAAAACCATAGTCTATAATAAATTATATTATACAATAACTATAGTCTATCAATTCTTCCGATGTAAAACTTTCGGGATGGCTCTATGACATGATAGCATATAACTTCCAAAGAATAGAAGATCTATTTTTTCCAAGAAAAGTAAAGTTATTATAAAACTAGGTATGACTAAGTAGATCGCAGACCGCCAAATTGTGTCGGTACAAGGCAGTGATGTCGCCATGGTTAGTGCATCTATAGGAACTTACAGCAGCATGAATATAAAGAAGTCAGTGTTCATGTTGAAGGAAATTGATGAATAATGGAAAACATGATTGTATCAATTGATTTATTGAAACAGGAAGATAAAGTAACGAACAGAGCATGTACCATAGAGATATGTAAAACAATATAGTTCGAGAGGTTTGCAGCAAATGAAATATAATTGATGAAACTGTTTAGGTCTTTGCATGAATAATAAGTAAAATTAATAGAATAGATACATAACATAACATAACATAACAACATAACATAACATAACATAACATAACATAACATAACATAACATAACATAACATAACATAACATAACATAACATAACATAACATAACATAACATAACATAACATAACATAACATAACATAACATAACATAACATAACATAACATAACATAACATAACATAACATAACATAACATAACATAACATAACATAACATAACATAACATAACATAACATAACATAACATAACATAACATAACATAACATAACATAACATAACATAACATAACATAACATAACATAACATAACATAACATAACATAACATAACATAACATAACGTAACATAACATAACATAACATAACATAACATAACATAACATAACATAACATAACATAACATAACATAACATAACATAACATAACGCCCTGTAAATTAATAGTTTACGTGAAGTTAACTAATCTCTGGGCTAAATAGACAATTTGCACCGTAATTTTAGAAATATTTTCCTATAACTACGCCAGTAATAACATTAACAATCAAGTCGGCTTGTTTGTTGATGGTCCAAATACAGTTGCATAGCCAAGTACACATTATTGTTATGTATTGAAATCTTCTCAATTGAAAGCCGTCTCGGAGCCTAGTTTGCCGGCCTGAGTCGAAATCAATAATGACATAACAGTACAGTAAGCTTGTAATGCGCCAATAGCGAGCGTACGTGAGCCAATTGCGGATTACAGCTGCGAGGGTCAGCAAGATTTTACACACAATTTCAATGTTCAGATTTAGCGACGTCCAGTGTGCTTTGGGGGCTCCACTAACCATCCATCAACCAAGCCAACCCAAGTCTAGATGATCAAGATGATCTCATCTTTGTCCTTAGTCTGAATGGCTTGGTAAAGTCAAATTAAATTAATAGAAATGGAGTAATAGGGTACTATAGGACTGATTGCCTCGTTGATCTAGTGGTCGCAAGCGCTACTGCTGAGCATGAGGTCTTGAGTTCGATTCCCAGGTCGGGCAAAGTGTTATTGGGTTCAGAAGCAGCCCGGAGTTTGGATTTGTGCCCGGTAGATGGCAATAGGCTCGCCCCCTATTACATGGGACTTAAACATAACTGGCAAAATGTGGGTGTACTTACTATAGGTACACCTCTGCCTAACCCTTCGGGGAAATAAGGCGTGATGTTATATGTTATGTTATATAGGACTGACTGTGACTCTGTTACTATACCTATTTTTTCTAATTTCATCATTATCATATTTTTTTTCTTTATTAATCTAGAGTCATTGCAGCAGATTGTATTATGAAGAATTTTTTTGAAGAATCTGGTTTAAATGAAGAGGTTTAAAAAGGAATGTATGGTTTCCAACAGTCGTGATGAACATTCTGCTAGGTATGCTTACTTTGTTGCTGCCCAGTCTTAAGGAACCGGTAGGTACCAAAGATGGCGAATCGGAAATGATAACTACACATACTCGTATAGTCAGAAACTTAACACTATATCTATCATAGATACATACAAACAAATAAAATCGAAGTGTTTGTTTGTTATGTCAAAATAACAGCTTTTTACTAAATGCATATGACAGTATATACGATACCTATAATGGAAAAGCAATTTTTAAAATTCTTGTCTGTCTGTCTGTTTGTTCCGGCTAATCTCCAAAATGACAGGACTTTCACTGGCAGATAGCTAATGTTATAAGGAGTAACTTAGGGTACTTTTTATTATAGAAAAATAATTAGGGTTCCTCGCAAAAGAATTAAAACCTATGAAATTCGAAACGGCTGAACCGACTTTGACGGGACATTCATTGGCAGATAGCTGATGTTATAAGGAGTAACTTGGGTACTTTTATTTTAGAAAAATAATTAGGGTCCGTGCAAAAAAAAAATAAAATCCATGAAATTGTGAACAAAATCTGATTCAAATAGGGAAGTATTGACATCCACGCGGGTGAAGTCGCGGGCAACAGCTAGTATTAAATAAAATGGTCTTACTACGTTACGTCACGAACAATTCACTCCACATTGTAACAGCTCGAAATTTCGCTTAGTCCATAATGGAAAACGAGCTGGAAGCTGTAAGCTTGTAATACGACAGTCGCGTACGTGAGACAATTGTGGATTACGGCGAATCCCCACTGGGTTCACACGCAATTGCTCGGATTGAATCTGAGTGAGCAATATCTTCAGCTGGACAACCAACGAGGCCAATATCTGGTCACATTTTGGTCTCGATTCTATTGATTTATGCAACAATCTTTCAAAAGCTCGTTGTTTGTTGCAATATTATAATTTGAGTTTAAGAGGACATTTTTAAATCTCTTTTATTTTATTTTTCTCTAAGTAAGCGTTTTTTCGATTCAATGGGGATGACTGCAACCATTTCATCGATTAAAGTAGTTTTTCTACTGTCTACCGTTGGGTAGTCAGTAGACCGTTGGGTAGTCAGTAGACCGTTGGGTAGTCAGTAGAAAAAGTCTGAATGATTTTTCTGACGACCTCTTAGCACGCAGGCTGGCATTAAACAAAGACGTGACAAATATTACCCTTAAATTTTATTGTCCTCTCCCCTGTATCCTAAAGATGAAGAAGAAGATATAGAAGAAGAATACAATAAAATTAGATTGGTACTCACATTCGACATCAACAATGATCCTCTTGGAGACGGAGGGCGGCACTGCGTTGGTGGCTATGCAGAGGTACGCGCCCATCTCCGTGCGGCTGATGCGCTGCAGGCTCAAAGTGTCCCCCTCGTACACAGTCACTGGAGGAAAGACGACTTGTCAGCACATGGGATTTGGAAAGAAAACCTATAAACTGTACCTAGAGTTCGGTTTACTTCTCCAGTATGACATACGAATCAAAAAGCGTTTTAAATAGACTCAGCTTCAAAATGTGTAGGAAAACATCAAGAGGAGTTACAGTGGTGGGTTACGACCCGCTCCCTCGCACAGGGAGGAGGTCTGTGTCCCAGCAGTGGGAACACTATAGGCTCATTATGTTTATGTAGCTTCAAATGGATCACAACATTTGCAAGAAGGATTATGTTCTCTTATAACGTACTTATAAAAAAGTACACAAAAAAGTAAGAATATTCTAACAATTTGTAACTTTTTCATGAAGGAGGCTGCGCAAATTCTCTAGAAATATTGTGTCCTAAAGTTAGAAGATTAGCGTTTTTGTTTTTTAACTAATGTGAATTGTGAATCTAATAATCTTTAATGTTTAATGTGCTACTTGTGTGACGTGCTTAGGTAATTTAACAATTATTTTTCTCACGTGAACAGTAGGTATCACTTTTTTCCATTATCACAAACTGCCTTTTCATTTTATACCGAATGTTTTTGACTCAGTTGTTTTTGATATTTTTTCAAAGAACATAGTTAGCCAAACTTTTTTTAATTAGCTTCTATTTCATCTATATCTTGTATAAAACGCACAATATGCAGCCAAGTTTATTATAAGTTGGCGGATTACATCGCTGACAAAAATGCTTAGCTCAACGCTGGTCCTGCTCCACAACGGCGCATAAACTAATTGATTAGCATTTGAAAATACAGTTGGAGCTGCTGAAAACTTACAAAGACTATCTTAGCATTTGTATAAATTCAATCTCTTAGTATTGTATAATTGCATAGTACATGTGTGAGTACTATGTATAAAGCTACCATTTACTGGGTACGTTTTTTATTGACTTGAATGTGCCCTGGCAGCTCACTCTAATATCTCGCTGGTGGCGCGTGTGTTGGATCATTTAGCTCCCTTGAAAATGGTTGTGCTGAATGGGTCTAATCTATGCATCAGGTTCGCGAACGGGCGCCGTCAGTGGGGACTGGTCATCTCTTAGCCGCGGCTTGTTTGAATTTGATTTTTGAATCGTTTTTGTTTTTATCTTTTTATTATTGACACTTTTAACATTCTGCATCGTCTTCACATACATAATTTTAACATGAATGATGTAACCAATATTTTGTAACCATATTTTGATTTAAAAGAGTGCCCGTGGAGTTTCTTGCCCGTTCTTTTCCATAGGTACCTACTACGCTTTATAATGGGCTATAAAATATTTTCATCTTTCTGACTGACCGACCCCTTGGCAATTCAAAAGTGCCTGTAATTTGTTTATTTGAAACAAATGCTTTGAGTTTAGAAGCTATTCAATCAGCTTACAATCCAAGGCACCTCCATCAACAATACCAAACCTCACGCTACCTCCATTGAGGTCATTTAAAACAATCTAGCTCGAGGTATAAAAATTAAAAATTCCTGGCTCGTAGCGTTGGGTTGGCGGGCACCATCAAGTGCCCAAATGAGTTTGCCTCTATTTACAATTAGGGTACGTTTTCTACCACCGTACCGCGCCAGCGCAATGAATGTAATGAGAGAACGCTCTCCACTCGCTACTTGAATACATTAAACAATTAGTGCCTTACCCCGCACCCGTGTACTTGTTTTTAATGTTTATTTTATTGTTTGCATTGTTTATTATAGAGGCAGTTAGGTTTGGCAATCAGCAGGCACGCAATTAGTTCTGCTGAGCAATTTTGGTTTGGGGAATAGCGGAAAAACTGCATTTGGAAGTAATATGATATTCTAGTTTCTTGCTGCTGTCTAGTTGACTAAGTAGTGTTTGTAAAGGGAAAATGTGATTGTATCCTTTTAACCGACTTCAAAAAAAAGGAAGTTCTCAATTCGGTTGTATTTTTTTTAATGTTTGTTACTTCAGTACTACGTCATTTATAATCCGATTTGGAAAATATTTAATTTTTTGTGAAAGGGGCATATTTTCAGGTTGGCCCCTTTTTATCAAACTCCAGTTATGATGATAGGATCCATGAGGAATTGACGGAAATCCTCAAATACCAAGAATCTTACAACACACGGGAAGTCATACAAACAAATATTCGTTGCGCAATAAAAACAGATGAAACTTGCCTCCCTCCCGCCTTACACTTCACTCTTCTAGTCCATACACTATGTCAATAAAAATATATAATAAATTACCGGAAAACATAAAACAAGAACATAAAACAAACATATAATATATAACAAAAAAAAAAACAACGGACTTCCAAAAAAAGCACCGCAAAGTGAAAAATAACTTTAATTTCGGAAGTCGGCGGCAAAAAATTAAAACACAGAGGCAAAGACACCGACTTCCGAAATTAAAGTTATTTTTCACTTTGTAGTGTGATTTTTTTTGGAAGTCGGTTTTTTTTGTGCAAAAAAGGGTTTTTTTTTTGAAGCCATTTCAACTACCTTTTAATTTTTCGTATTTACTATAATGCAGTGCTCATGTCTCTTTCAAAAAAAGTTGTTAGCTTTTATACGAAAAATCTCTCCTGAATTGAAGTATGTCACAAAAAGCAAGTGATAATAAATGACTTCTAACACATAACACAGCGTCCGTAGAGTGGAGCGCTCAGTACATAAATAATTCAGTAACAATGTCACAGCTCCACAACATTAAAATAGAGCTCGTCTAGTCACCCTTTCATTATACGTCGAGCGAGAGTAGTTAACTAAGTGAGACGATTACAGCTTGCTCGGGCAGATGACAGCTGTTCCCTCCTTTTACTTTTATATTCCAATCTGCCAGGAAAAAATGAGCTTATATTTTCTTAAATTGCAATGCATTTTAGAATTTCAAAAAAGATTTCCGCAACTAAAAATGTTGCCTCTTCTTTCCCATTTTCTACATTATTGAGGCGACGAATAAAAAACATGGCCAAAGTTCCACGCTTCACTGTTCAGCATCAAATCTAAATGTTTTCAGTAAAACCTCGCCATAACAACTTTTATTCATCAGCGCGGGCGCTCGCACTCGACTCCTCTTATTCACCGCGAGTAAAAAGGGTACACCGCAACCGTATTAATTCAAACAAAAGATTAACACGTATAGAATCGAAAACGGGAGTTTTTCGATGGCGGCCGTAATGAAAACATCCGTCGGGACAAACATACGTGGGAGTGACAGGAGGGAGAGGGTCACACACAATTAGCGACGAGTACCCTCCACACCACACGTTAATTTTGCTCTGTACAAGGAAATCGCTCTTGAAATTAAACTCAATTTTTGGACGCCTTTGTCGGCGCTTCGGGTACTCTCAACCGGTTTAATTTGGCGGCACAACTCGAGCTTTTCCGGGCCATAATTATCTTTAAACTGGATTTTTTCTTGAAATGAGGCTTAATCCGTAGCTGAAGTGGAGGCCATATTGGATGTGGGATTAAGGTGGCGCAAAGTGGTTTAGTTATCATGTCTACAGAAAGATAACGAGTGGAGTCGAGTGTACGTAATTGGGAGCTCTGTTTCTGAAGCAGCCAGATGAGAAGTACCCGTAGTATGAATGGATTCATTTATCTTTGCTGAAAGAACTGTAAAGCTGATGGTTGGATGTTGAGGTCTGAATAGAACAAATAATTTTATTTTAAATTGTCCTATTTAATCTACAATCAATAATCATCACATTATACTTCCTCAGTTTTTTTAATACTACACTGGGCAAAAACGGCTAAAAGTTTCAACGTGTCTACTATCTAACAAAACTTCCCATCCATTCCTTCCAGATTGCAATAAAATACAGCAAGGATCAAGGAAGCTGCTCCACTTTACTCTCTATTAGGTAATGGTTCGGGAATGGCATCGAATGCAATTGTATTAGCTACACGACCATTCACTGCCATTATGGACGCATCAGGAAATGCAAACAAAACGAATTTTATGGGAAAAGGGGAAGAAACAATTGCACAAGTAGCGATAGAAAGCCAACTGTTGGGGCAGTATAATCGTAATGGTTTTCCTTATGGCGGAATCAGAATTCTGATCTGTTTACTAAGGGAAAGAGGAAACCAACATGGCATGGTGTAAAATTGAAGAAAATAATAGGTTTTTAATTACAGTATAATACACACTTTAAACATTGACGCGACGATCTTACCAAGACGTTAAACTGATGCGCAGAAATGACGATACATAGAAATTATAATTTCTAAAGCAACGTCTATTCGAAACGTAGGTAATTAATAAAACCATTTAACGTAATTGCATCTACAACTTGAACTAGACCTAAGATCATCTCAATAGGAGGCCAACCTTAATTGTCCACTTTAGCCTTAAACATTTTAACAAAGTAAAAGCTTAAGTTAATTAAATTAATTTTAGAGTCTTTTAGGAGGAGCAACCCTGGTATAGAGATCTGTAGTTGGCAGCGGTAACAGCTGCGCTCTGCGGATTGTTAAAATATATTATATGCGACGCTACAGACATGCTCCTACGTAGAGGTTTATCTTAGAATGCCGACCACAACTTGTAGATGTCTAGTTAATATAATGTTGACGTCATGGCGTGAGGCTGACTAACTTAAACAATTTGCTTAGCATAATCAGCCTATAATGTTCCCACTGCTGGGACACAGGCCTCCTCTCTTCGAGAGCTATAAACTTACACACGGGCCCAGTGCGGGTTGGTACATGTCACATGTCTTCGAAATTTTGGTTCTAAGACATGGCGGTTTCCTCGCAATGTTTTCCTTCACCGTTTTTAGAGCAGTGGTGATGATTTACACAAAGTAAAGCGCCTGACTGGGTATGAACCTACAACCGTGAGTGGGGGGTGACACTGGGCCACCACTGCACCTGACTGATTTGCTTAACCAGGCTTTATTCCTTACCAAATCTTGGACATGAAAATGATTTTAATCAATTAACAAGAGTATTCGGGTTCTAAAATCCATCCTTAGTACAATTGTGTAATCTGCAGAGGACTTTGTATCGAAAAATGAAGATCAAGATATTGCACGTAACAGTATATTTCTTTTATTAGGAAATTAAAACTAACAGGTATTATTTCACGTTTATTGCGAGTGCTGAGTAGAAGTCGGGACGATGCGGACGCGACGGAACAATGAAAAGAAATATCGCCAATAAAAACGAAACGAACCGTTAAGTTAGTTTTATTGCAATCTTGATGCTCACAAAATATAGGTTACTTATATTTTTAAATATCTTGTCTCTATATTCTTGCTTCCTCTTTATTAAAGCTATCTCTAAATACTGCAAATTTGATGATATTGTTCTGTTATATCTCAAGAAAACAATTTTTGTCTCAATTACTTACTAGTTGCAAGTTAAATGTACAGTCACGAGCACTAATATGTATACACTTAGGGAAATTCAAAAGCGATTTACTCGTGGAATAACGATAGCAACTTAGAGACGCCTACCTATTTCTTAACTCTATGTGTTCGTGACGACTTAGAATAACAATCAATACAGTAGAAGAAAATCAGTTTTAAAAATAGTCACTGCGCACTTTATTTATTTATTTATTTATTTATTTATTTAAACTTTTCACACTTAAAAAAGTACAAAGGCGGACTTAATGCCTTAGGCATTCTCTACCAGTCAACCAAGGGTGGTGAAGAGATTAGATGGCAGGTGCTCTGTTAGAAATGGAACAATTTGTACATAAATAAGTCATAAACTTATAATACACATACATACATATTTACTATAATATATACCTATATTATATACATATATTATATATAAATTCAAGAGAGAGAGGTTTTGAGATGACTCTACGCTATTTATTTTGAAAATAACTCCGCAATCTCCGCTTAAATGCATACCGACTGGTGGCCATCCTGATGTCAAGAGGTAGCGCATTCCAAAGAAGAATGGACTGAAAATGAAAGGAAGAATGAACAAAGTCAGAAGTATGAGAAGGACAGAGTAGGAGAAGATTGTTAGAAGAACGAAGATTCTTAGCGTGTGAAGAACATAGATATTGGAAGTGAGACACTAGATAAGAAGGAGGAGTGGGAGAGTTAAGAAGGGAGAAAAGCGTGGTCAAAGCACGCAAATTTCTTCTCTGGCGAATGGGCATCCATTTGAGCTCAGACCTGTAGCTCGACACATGGTCATATTTTCTGAGGTTGAATATGAACCGGATACAATTGTTAAGCAGTCTGTCAAGCTTATCCAGCAACACCGCATTCAAGTCAAAGTAGCACACGTCACCATAGTCAATGATAGGGAAAATCAAAGTCTGCACAAGCATAGTTTGCTCCCCGAGACAAGGAAAGTTTAAAAAAAAAAATAGTTAAGTGTATACAAATTAGTGCTCGTGACTGTACGTATCAGGTTTTTATTCTCAGACTACGAAAAAATGTGATTTTGTTTATTTCTAAAAAAAAAAATATTATGCCCTAAATTAATTAATTAATCTACGCATTCAACAATGTGACAGTTTACACAACTACACTTAAACTCTCTATCACAACAACAACTCTTCATTATTTTAAACATTTACAATCGTCACAATACTATAAACGCTTGATTTGTTCGACACTTTACAAATACAAATCACTACATATTTCTTATTTTCCGTTTTTTGTTTGTGTATGAATATTGTGTGCCTTAACCTGGGTCAAATAAATTTCTTTTCTTTCTTTCTTTCTCAGAAAAGAATACCGACACCCCTACAAATTCTCCTCGAAATAACGAGAAGGTAAATTGTATTTGAACAGCAATTGGCACTGCCCTATCAGTGCGCAGTAGATAAATCGCTGCAACACTCTCTGCTAATTGACACGCAATTAAACAACTTTGCTGACGCCGCCAGAACTTCGCAAACTGAACCACGCTCAAAATGCGATTTTAGATTGCGGTATCTTTCGGGACTTCAGCTTTCTAAGTAATTGCACGTATGAATTATACAATATTCTTATATCTTCATACATATTTAAGATTATACAATATGTTAGGTGGCTGCTTTTTTTTGTGGATGGGAAATCATCAAATGACTTCTCCCGCTCTGGGCGGAGCGGGAGGGCGTGTCAGACTTTTACTGACTAAAACCCACCCGTGTTCCTTCAATTGCCTGTGCCGGGGCCACGGTAACTCTTTCGAACATCTCGCAACAGCTGCTTGGATTCTATACCTCATTTTCGGGTGATCACTGAAAATCAGCGCTGTGCTGTGGGTCCTCCATAGCACAGCATCATGCTGAGTGGAAGCGTTCATCTTACATCCACGACGTGCAGCCGCCGACTACTTTTTTTCCGTGCTCTTAAATACATTTGTTTTGTTGTTTACTAAGTAGGTTTTCTTTTTTAAAACTACGTATTTCTGTGACAATAAAACATTTTCCTTTCTGTCGATGAATATTAAATATTGAAAATTAAAATAAACCTATAGGGACTTTGATCTTTAATAGATTCTTGCAAAAAATGGGTGTGATAAAAAAAAAACATTAATTAAACTATCACCTGAGAAGTGTTCGCTAAAGATATTGCTGTTTTAATTACTGTCAACAAACTTCAAAACTCAAACTTCAAAATATGATCATACTATAAAACTCATTGACTCGTGGACTGAGATATCAAAATAACCTTTTAGTTCCTATAATTATTTTTAATCCGACAAGTTTTCCATTATGTTTACTGGAAATACATGAAGTTTACCTTTCTTCCTCCTATCGACGGAGATGGGCTGGCCATCCTCCCTGCGCCACATGATCTTGGGCGTGGGGAAGCCATCTGCCTTGCACACCAGGCTGATGTTCTGATTCTCACGAACTGCTACTGCAGACTGCGTACTCTCTTCGTCCAGGATGTTTGGTGGCACTGGTAGAAAGAATTAAGTCATTAGAATGGAAGGTGAAAATCTAAACGGCCTAAACTATATGGGAGCACATTCTCTTATTTTAAAGCTCCGATATCAAAAATAACGTGGTTAAAACAGGTTAAAAATTTTGCACATTCCATATTTTATTTTATAATATTTACTAAAGGCTTTAATAAATTTCTAACCATATATTAATCGGAAAGGATAGCCTTTCCGATTAATATACCGCTTCTAAAAATAAAAGATGCAGATTTAGAACACGTAAGCAGCCACAAGTTGCGTCCTAAAGCAATAAAAACAAGATAAAAACTACGTGGCACGTTTAAAATGCAAACATGAGAAAAAACCACCGCTTTATTTCCACTTAAAAGTTTGTAGGAAACGGCCATATAAAAGACTAAGTGTTACCAGTATCGGTGATTTGGGACCGAACCACGCCTATGCCATTTTATATATCTAACATTTCCACTGGCCACCAGATAGGAATGTTATCTCGACTGAATTGTAACTCAGACTTTGGCTACGTTCCATATTTGCTGATTTTCGGACTGGAGTGCTAAAATTATTAGTTAATAACGACAAATTTAGTTGTTTTGTAGAGGAGTAAATACAAACTGCGACGTAAACAATGGCAGCTGAACAAGCCGTAGATGCCAAGAACAGGTAAATTATTGATAGTACAGATTAGTAAGATGACAGTTATATTGCTCTAGTAACAACAATTTATGTTAAGATGTTACGGGAGGAACGTCGACATAGAATTATGATGTCTCGTGTCTCTTACAGGAAATTATGAACAAAGAAAAAGGGAAAGTATGTCAATGTCTGCTCAACAACATTCTTGGAGACTCAAAAACATAATTAAAACCCAAAGTAATCATTTTCGTTAGATTGCTTAATAATTTACGTCGGCAGTATAAAACAACAATTAAATTCCACCAAAGAGTTTATTTCACAAAGCGATAAGAACCAAAAGAAGAAGCTATCACTCCTTTCAAAATACTAAAGGAAAGTAATTAAAAGTTTCTTCGCTGAGCAAGATCAGCAGTAAACAGGGCCCGTCGATATTTTCCCATTCCTGATTAATAAGTTTCTATTATATTGCCAAATAGCTCCAGTTGTGAATAAAAACATATTATCATAATTGGCTGCTAATGGATTCAGCAAAAATAACCCACGAGTATTGAGGTATAGAGATTAATTTACTTGTAAACGGAGATTTATGTCGCCATTTTATATATTACTAGCTTCCGCCTGCGGCTTCGTCCGCGTGAAATTTCTTGTTCCGTGCGCGCTCTGTTACTTCGTTTTCGCTTAGCCTACTACCTATAGGTATGGCCTTCCTCAAGAATTGGGCTATAAAATGCAAAAAGAATTTTTCAAATTCAACTGGTAGTGACAGAGATACAGTCAATAAAAAATAAAATGTGTCGGTAACTAATAGACTAAGCGCATTTTTCTTACTTTAAGCATTTTTATACCCGTCGTAATTTCTAAACGAAAGATCCGATTCGATAAATTTAAAAATGAATTTACATGTACTTAATCAACCTTGATTATGAAACTATTTATTTGGATAAGGATTAAAACCATGTTTATGAAAACACCTTCCCAAAATAATGCATTATTTTATAACAAATTTGGTTACCATTAAAAAAGTTATAGTGAGCCAACCTTAAAAGATAGACACAAGTTATTGCAGACTTTTATTTAGAACTTTTTAAGAGTTTTTAACCGTTTACGCAGCGCACGCAACAGAAGCTCTCAAAAGGAATAAATTTTACCCATTTTCGCAAAATTTCCATGGATGCTCCGCTCCTATTAGTTGTATTGTGATGTTATATATATAGCCTTCTTCGATAAATGGGCTATCAAACACTAAAATAATTTTTCAATTCGAACCAGCAGTTCCTGAGATTAGCGCGTTCAACCAAACAAACAGAGACATAAACAAATTCTTCAGCTTTATAATATTAAAGTAAAGATATTTACATAAACATTTAGAAAATTAAATATTGTGTGTTTAGTTTATTTCTTATTTATATTTCATTGCATGCTGCACCGGTCGACGTCATCACGTCAACGCCGGCTGTCGCTGAAAATCAGCGCTGGGGCTCTGTCTCGCATAGGGTCGCAGCATTATGCTGAGTGATAGCCGTTGCGTAGATGTGATGCATATGTTCTTTCTTTGCGTCATGTTTACCGCAAATAAACGTATTTCCTTTCTTTAACTTCTTTCTTATTTAGTTTCAAAACCATTTTATGCGACTACTTTTGTATTTTTGCACATGAAAAAAAAACTACATAGAACCAACGAGCTGCTACTTTTCGACCCGACGCATAAAAACACTACTTTACCCTTATCTGAGTTCCTGCCAAATTCTGTATCTAAATTCAAATATAGCTAGCACAAATAAACTGTATTGTGAGATGTATCCGTCTGTCGTGCGGGGTTAGGACTACATAAGCGATGCATCCATCGCACTAAATCGCGCGCGCGGCGTATATATCGTATATATCGACGAATTCTGGATCCTTACGGGCGCGTCCCGTAGGACCCGGCGCGTTTGATACTTGAGGATTTCAGTGCACTGCGCTGCGCCAGGTTATGTAGAGTAATACTTATAAAGGCATAGAATTTGAAATTATAGTGACAGATAGAAAACATCTAAATACATACAGTAGTTACAACTAGTTTTTACTGAATGCCTTTGTTAATACTAGAATTTACTACTGATCTAAGATAAATATCAGTTTAAACTAGTTATAACTAGATATAACGCGTTTTAACAGAAAGACTCCGTTAAAACAATTTTGGCCGTGGTCAAAGTGCGTCTGCGCATGCCTGAACAGTAAGTCTTCAGCTAAGCACATATAGATCAAGTCATACCCATTTGCGCACCGACAGGGTTTACAATCTGATTTTACCACTCGTAAAATTGTGAACACCCGTAAGTTAAACGTAAGGTAAAAAACAACACTTCAAGAATAAAATAAGAGAATCGAATAATAAAATAAAAACAATGTGGGGAATTATTAATGAACGAACAAATAAAAAAATTAAACGTGAAAAACATAATACAGTGTGAGTCTTTATAATGTGCACATATCGAAATGAGGGAATCTATGCTTAATTTTATCGACGGAAAAAATGTTAAAAAAAATCTAAATATTTATTTATATTTTTTATGGATTTTTAAAAAAAAATTGTTTGCTTTTGTGACCCCAGTGTATACAAAACTGTGTAACTTTTAAACTAAACGATTTATCACGATGAAACAAACTCTATAATGTTTGAAAGTAATTAGGTGTCGTCATAAAATAAAAATTATGGAAAAAAAATAGCCACATTTAAAAATAAACATTTTTGTTTGGCAAAAATCTGATTTTTTTTCATTAATTTTTACAAAAATTGTAAAATTTCTCAATAACATGCCCCCATCACCTTCTTTTTTTATAACTTTAAGTTATTCTTCATTGTATTAGGAACCTAACGGTAAAAATTGCATGTTTTTAACTCAACCCCAACATTTTTTATCAACTGTCAAAGAAAGGCCCAACGCATAGCTATTGTTTAGCAGGTAGATAAACTTTCTTTTGAATGTGCGCAGGTCGGGGAGGTAGGGCCAGCCAAAGGAACTTGAATTATGACAGATGTCAGACTGGCAGTCGCTCCGAATTATTCGCCGCTGCTACATGTGTTTCGGTACTTTCGTTCGCTGGACTTTCATAACTTTCGTTCGCTGCTACATGATGCCGCGTTTAAGTGAATTTTCCCCGGCACACATCGCCGACATACATTTTTATTATGGAGTGGGACAAGGAAGTGCCAGAGCTGCGCGCGCGGCTTACATAGCTGCGTATCCTAACAGGCAACCAGTGCCATCTGCCCGAAACTTCCAGGAAGTTCACAGAAGGTTGTCGATCACTGGACTTGGATCAAGTAGAGATCGTCGCGAGCCACCTCAAGTAATTATTGATGCGGCTACTGAACAAGCAGTATTAAGTGATTTGTTTGCTGATCCATCCATAAGTACTAGACGACTGGCTCTTCGTCACGGAATATCCCAAAAATCAGTGTGGCGTATTTTAAAGAAAGAAGGATTGCATCCTTATCACTATCAAAGGGTGCAACATCTACATGAAGACGTAGACTGGCGTCCAAGGTGTGTGATGTCCACATGGATTCAAAGAAAAACCAGAGCAAACCCAAACTTTCCAAGAAAAATACTATGGATGGACGAAGCGACATTCACTAGAGACGGTATTACTAACTGTCGAAATTTGTGTAAATTTCGACAGTTAGTAATACCGTAATACCCATTTACCGTTCGGCGCGGCACCATCTGTGTAGATGGTGCCGCGCAGGTGAAAACCCGAAACTGAAACGGTCATCTACTTTCCAAGTAAGATTTTCGATAAATGTTTGGGCTGGTCTTATCGATAACATGTTGATTGGACCAGTCATATTGCCGAGAACGTTGACTGGTGAAAGATTTTTAAGTCTATTGAGAGATGATATGCCTCAGTTATTGGAAGATGTCCCACTGGCTGTGCGTCAAAGGATGTTTCTTCAGATGGACGGATGTCCTGCCCATTACGCTACAAATGTAAGAAGATTTTTAAACGAAAATTATCATGACAAATGGATCGGCCGGCAAGGACCTGTAGGGTGGCCTGCGCGTTCACCCGATTTAACGCCCCTTGATTATTTCCTATGGGGGACCATGAAGCAACGCGTCTACAGTACCCCCATCAACAGTGAGGCCGATTTGCGTGACCGCATAATAAACTGTGCGAATGATATTCGCAATGATCCCGAAATGATAAGGAGAGCGACACACCAAATTCTAATTCGCGCGGCTTTGTGTTTACAACAACGAGGTGGACATTTTGAGAACCTGATGCATTAAATTTTGTATTTAATAATAAATGGGTTTCAATTGAACTCTTTTGCATTAATTATCATCCCAAACAAACCACCCTTATGAGAACAATACGATTCCGCGTTCGGAGTGCCATCTTTGAAACGACCCGCGCGCATTCACAACAAAGTTAACAAAAAAAAGTTTATCTACCTGCTAAACAATGTGCGTAGCTATGCGTTGGGCCTTTCTTTGACATTTGATAAAAAATGTTGGGGTTGAGTTAAAAACATGCAATTTTTACCGTTAGGTTCCTAATACAATGAAGAATAACTTAAAGTTATAAAAAAAGAAGGTGATGGGGGCATGTTATTGAGAAATTTTACAATTTTTGTAAAAATTAATGAAAAAAAATCAGATTTTTGCCAAAAAAAATGTTTATATTTGATTATGGCTATTTTTTTTCCATAATTTTTATTTTATGACGACACCTAATTACTTCCAAACATTATGGAGTTTGTTTCATCGTGATAAATCGTTTAGTTTAAAAGTTACACAGTTTTGTATGCACTGGGGTCACAAAAGCAAACAATTTTTTTTAAAAATCCATAAAAAATAAAAATAAATATTTAGATTTTTTTTAACATTTTTTCCGTCGATAAAATTAAGCATAGATTCCCTCATTTCGATATGTGCACATTATAAAGACTCACACTGTATAACCCTACAAATAAACAACAGCGTAACTTCAGAGCCCAAGGAGATAGCCAATATCTTTAATAAATTCTTCGCTTCTATTGGGGAAGCTAGTGCATGCCCAACTGACAGCAAACAAAAAAGAACCCCTGCCGTTATCTCTTCTTCAGAGAACACTATTTTCTTAAGCCCAGTAGATCCATATGAAGTAAACGCTTTAATAAAAAACTTAAAAAATAAATCTAGTTATGGTATAGATGAGCTTCCACCAACTTTATTCAAACAATGTGCAGATGTACTTACTCTACCATTTTACAAACTAATAAACCAATCGTTTGAAGAAGGCGCGTTTCCTGACCTTTTAAAAAGAGCCCTTATCAAACCAATACACAAAAAAAATACAAAAACCGACCCAAATAACTATCGACCCATTGCCCTCTTACCAACCGCTTCAAAAATATTTGAGAAAGCCATGTGCAATAGAGTCTATAAGTTTTGTGAAAAGTTTAATATATTTAATGATGGTCAAAACGGTTTCCGAAAAAATCGATCCACTATCTTAGCAGTCTATAAGTACGTACAAAAGGCTCTCAATATTATTAACGATAAAAAATACGCCATGGGTTTACTGCTGGATATGACGAAAGCTTACGATAAAGTACAATTTCAAATATTATTGAATAAACTATTTAGCATAGGAATCCGTGAAAAATGTCATGATTGGTTTGCATCTTACTTACAAAACAGAGAACAACTGGTAGAAGTACAATATTACAACCAAAAAACAAACGAAATAGAATTATTCCGGTCGAATAACATACCAATCAAAGCCTCAATCCCGCAAGGAAGCGTTATTGGCTGTTTTTTATTTCTTGTATATGTTACGGCTAAAACCCGAAGTGCGGCTACAACTAGTTTTAGCCGGCTACAACTAGGTGTGTTGTGTAGTCACAGTACTAACCTAACCTAACCTACCTTTCAGCCCACACCTAGTTGTAGCCGGCTAAAACTAGTTGTAGCCGCACTTCGGGTTTTAGCCGTAACATATACATATATTAATGACCTTCCTAACCATATTAAAGAACCCTGCGTTTTGTTTGCTGACGATATATCGATAATAACCTCATGTGACTCTAATATCAACCTTAATTATAAATTAAACTCCATACTTGACGATACCACAAATTGGATGACGGAACATAATCTGGAAATAAACTTTAATAAAACCAAAATAATGACGTTCTACCCCCGACAAAAAACACCGTTAGACATAAATTTTAGTTTTAAAGGCTCGAAACTCGACGCTGTTGGTAAGTTTACTCTATTAGGCCTGGACATAGACTCGCACGTTGATTGGAAGTCCCATATCCAAAAATTAAGGGCGAAATTATCTAAATTTTCTTATGCACTCCGCGAGATCAAAAAAACTACAGACCTTTAAGCTGCACTGGTCATGTTTTACGCGTATGCTCATGCATGGCTCAAATATGGTGTCATCTTATGGGGTAATAGTACTGACGCACCTACATTATTTACCATACAGAAAAAGCTTATTAGAACCATAGTTAACATAGATGAAACTGACAGTTGTAAGCCTCACTTTGGGGAACTGAAGATTTTGACCTTGCCTTGCCTTTATATATTTGAAATTTGTAAATTTGTACGCAAATATCCCGAATTATACACCAAAAGAGAAGACATACAGGATAGATTTACTCTTAGACACAAAAACAGACTAAACATTCCAACATCACGACTTAAAATGCATTCATCTAGTACATATGTAATGTCAATAAAAATATATAATAAACGACCGGAACATCTTAAGAATATAAATAAATATAATATGTTTAGTAATAAATTAAAGCTATTTCTAATAAACAAAAGCTACTATAATGTAAATGAATACATGAATGATAAACTATGACTGGAATTGCAGTAGATTTTGAATATTTAATTGAGATTACATGAATTGCATGATTATTACATTTACCTATTACATTCACGCATATAAAATAAACAATAACTATTGTATAATTATATAATTTATTATCCATGTTCTGAATACTATTATTTAATTTTATTATTTAATTTAATGTTTAATTTTAATTAATTAGTTTATCCCTGTTACTTATGTTGCTGTGCCCTTACAGGGTCCATAACTGTATCTTAGCTTTAAGCCAATTTGTAACACCTTTATTCACATTATGGTATGCAAATAAATGAAATGAAATGAAATGAAGTTGTATGGAGAGCAGTGGTGGCCCAGTGGTAACGGCCGTGACTAACGAGTTGTGAGTCGTAGATTCGACCCCAGACCGGCGCTTTGTGTAAATTATTTCATCACCACTGCTCTCAAAACGGTGAAGGAAAACATCGTGAGGAAACCGGCTCTTCCTAGAACCAAAAATTTGAAGACACGTGACACCTACCAGCCCGCACTTGGCTCGCGCGGTGGATTACGGTCCGCTCCCTCTCACAGAGAGGAGGCCCTAGCAGTGAGGACATTATAGGCTGATTATGCTAAATTATGGACTGTCCCTGACTGGTAGGTCTTGGCGGTAGCCGAATTGATTTCAGTAACTAAGCCAGGGCACTCCGACCAAATGGGTTAGGTTAGGTCAGAACTGTGACCAACCATGCTTCTTAAACTTCATTAGTTCAATTAAATCATTACAATCAAACAAGATTTTTTGCCTAAACTAGTTATGCTAGTGTTCAATGCTTAGTAGTAAGTTCCATTGACATATTTTCCAACACCACGCGGGCGAAGCCGCGGGCAAAAGCTAGTAAGCTATAAGCAAAAAGGGAATCACGATCGACTGCAAAAACCTTGGTGATAACAATAATGCACCAGCTGGGCTGATATCAGTCATTCTAAGGCATAGTTCTAATTCAGCAATAGGAATAATTATGTTATCTTATCCCTAGGAGTACCTTGTATACACGAGTATAGGTACGAACCTATAAAGATTTTAGTGGCACCTAAACCTACTTATAAAAAAAGCAGTTTTTAAAATGTTTGTCTGTCTGTCTGTTGGTTCCGGCTAATCTCCGAAACGGCTGGACCGATTTTGACGGAACTTTTACTCGCAGATAGCTGATATCACGGCGGGTAACTTAGGCTACTTTAATTTTAGAAAAATAATTAGGGTTCCGCGCAAAAAAATTAAAACCCATGAAATTATGAACAAAAAGTCGGATTTGAAAAATTCTTTTTGCATTTGGTAGCCCAATTCCCGAGGATAGTTATAGGCTATTTAACATTACGCTACGACCCTTAGGAGCCGAGCAAAACGAAAAAAGTCAAAACGAACACTAAGCGAAAACGAAGTAATAGCGCGGGCGGGCAATGCAACGTGACGAGTCGGAGGACGAGGGAGTTTTATTAAAATGTGGCTATTGTTTTAGTATATTGTGTATCTTACGACATTCACGCGAACGAAGTCGCGGGGAACAGCTCGTCTTAATATAAGACTAGGTTTCTTCACGATGTTTTCCGTCGCCGATGTCAGTAATGTCCAAGATAAACTCTTAATGTACAGATGAGTTGAAACACTCACATTGATATTTGCACGGGTTTAAGCCCAAAACTTCAGTGTTAACACAAATCTACTCAACACAAAATCAATATTAATTGAGATCACCAAAATGACCGTGAATGTGGGAATACATTCTTATTTGAGAATTTTTAATTAGAAGTAGACATTTATCAGCTAAAATTATTATGACATTAAAACTTGTCAAAATAGTGGGTTTACACTAAGAAACAAGAAAAACACTCACCAACAACCTGCAGATATCCGACTTGGCTAATCATGGGGTTGGTATTAACTTGGCACATGTAGTAGCCTCTATCCTCCTGCTGCACTTGACTCACGTGCAGCAGCCAGGTCATGGCGTTGTCGTGCGAGACGCTGAACCGCGCCAGCCGCGTGATCACGTGCCGGTGGATCGTCAGGATCATCTGCCGGTCTATGTGGATCCACGCCACCTGCGGACGAAGACAGTAAAATTACAGTAAAACTTTCTTGGTGAAATAAATACTATAATTTGTTTTTTTTTCTTCTTTTACTAAATTAAATAACAAACTATTTACATAATTACAAAATAACAATGCATATCCTAACTTATATCTTATAACAAACTAAAATATGGCGTCGAAAAATTTCTCGCCATCGCTGTCAACTGTTTCAAATGGGATTTTACATAGTCGCCAGTTTGGTTTCACGAAAGGTAGGTCGATGACTAACGCAGGAGTGAAACTCATTAGTCTCATTTTGGAATCCTGGGAAAAGTTCCAGGATGCAATTGACATTTTCTGAGACCTGTCAATAGCGTTTGACTGCGTTGACCACAATACGATCTGTAAATTACACCACTACGAAGTTCGTGGACAAGCTGCTGATTTTGTTCTTTCCTATTTATCACTATATTATATTATTATTATTATATTATTTCTGTTTTTTTTGTATTGAGTATTGAGTATCAAATAGGCAGCAATAAGTAAACGTTAACGGGGCGACTTCTTCCTCGGGGTTTCTAGTTATGAGAGATGGGCGTGCCTCAAGGTTTAGTTCTTGGCCCTTTCCTATTTCTAGTTTATATTAATGACCTTCCTTACATGATGACTAACTTATCGGATATAATTCTATTTGCTGATGACACTTCGCTTATTTTTAAAATAGATAGGAAAGATACGGATGTCTTACATGGCAACGATAGCCTGGCTGTTCTTAAGAAATGGTTTCAGCTAATAATCTTTTACTTAAAGCGAACAAATAAATGTCTTAAGTTCACATTACCAAATATACCCCAAGTGGATCTAAATTTAAAACTTGATGGCAAGAAACTAGATGATATTATGGAAATAATATTTCTAGGATTTAATCTAGATAGCACACCCACATTTCGCCAGTTATGTTTAAGTCCCAAGTATAGGGGGCGAGCCTATTGCCATATACCGGGCACAAATCCAGACTCAGGGCTGCTACTGAGAAATTCCAGATAGAAAAACCCAATAACACTTTGTCTGACCTGGGAATCGAACCCAGGACCTCATGCTCAGCAGTAGCGCTTGCGACCACTAGACCAACGAGGCAGTCTTTTTCTTAAATAACTTTAACAATATTTTTCTTAAATAATGTTATGTTACTCTAGATTATAAACTACAATGGGGCGCCCACATGAGAGATATTTCAAGTAAATTAAGTTCATCTGCAATATGCAGTAAAAAAATAAGGCAGTTGACTGATAAACCACAGCTAGGTTTGTATACCTACTTTGCTTATTTCCACAGTATTATGTCTTATGGCGTTCTGCTGTGGGGATCAGCAGCTGACGTTGATTCAGTTTTAAATTTACAAAAGAGGGCAATCCGCGCGATCTATAAAATGGGTCCTCGTGAGTCTCTGAGAACTCTGCCTTGTCTTTTTGATGTTCGAAAAACTTAGGATTTTTCAAAATAAAAAGCGATTTCCATAACATAAATACACGTAGTAAACATGAAATTGTGAAACCCAAATTTAGATTAACTAAAACAAGCAAAACATTTCTTATAAACAGTATCCGCTTTTATACCAAGTTGCCAAAGTCAGTTACAGAACTTAGCGATTAAAAGTTCAAAACCCACATCAAACGAGTCCTTATCAAAAAGCATATTATAAGATTAAAGACAACGTTGAAGACAGGGAAGTTTGGCGCTAATCCCTTCTGCACATGTGGCTTCCTTGGTACCTCAGTAACTATTTATGTAAATGTCTATTAACTGCTCCCAAATTACGATGTTTATTTATATATTTATATTTTATGTAATTCCATGACATAATCTTTTCATTATTTTACAATTCTAGAAACAACAATTTCATAGTGGCTTTCGTGAACAGGATATTAATTCAGATTTGTTGTACAGTTGTAATAGCAATCATGTCATTTGGTTTAAAGAGACATAAAACATAACATCATGCCTTGTTTCACCGAAGAGTTGGGCAGAGATTACCTATACTTTACCCACATTTCGACAGTTATGTTTAAGTCCCATGTAATAGGGGGCGAGCCTATTGCCATCAACCGGGCACAGATCCAGTCTCCGGGCTGCTACTGAGAAATTCCATATAGAGAAACCCAATCACACTTTGCCCGACCCGGGAATCGAACTCAGGACCTCATTCTCAGCAGTAGTGCTTGCGATCACAAGACTAACGAGGCAGTCAATTAAATAGTGGTTTAAATAGGTTTTTATTTTTATTATTTTATTTCTCGTTTAAATAGATTCTTTTATATTTTGTGAATGTGAGAACGTTGTACGCTTGTGTACATTTGTTGACCATTTTCTATTTTGTTAAGTACCTGGCTTGTTGACAGACCTACACTGTCCTCCCTTTTCTATTATCACTGTTATTTGAAAATATTGTGAAAGCCAATTATTTTTATAAGAGTAACCGTGGAGGTTCTTGCCGGCTCTTCTCCATAGGAAACGAGCAATTCGAACCATGCTCCTAGCTTCTGACGTTTCATAAGTGCCCATGTAGGTTTTTGTGAAATAAAATATTTTGTTTTTTAACTGGTAATGACCCCAAACGACTGTCGGCATTTCCATCTTGTATAGCAATGCTTAGCCTCTGGCCAAGGTAAAAGCCAGCCCTTGGTTAACGGAAAGCGTCCTTGGTGAAATAAAATCAAATCTAAAGTCGTAGTAAATATTTGTGTGTCAACAAGGATGTTGACTACCTATGGTGTGCTGGATGAATTCTTTTAAAGCTAAATACTGTAACCTATATACCTAATATTGGCTAGCTCAGTTATTCCGTTGAGATTATTTTTACGTTACATGAGGTCAAAATAACATTGTAGGTACCTGGATACCTTGTCATTTTCAATTCAAAGTGATTTTGTTTTTATATTGACAAAAATATTATAATTTAACCAAGCACCACAGCAAACTGTAATAAACAGATTATGTTTTGAGCAATGCTATTACTAATATTTAAAAAACACTTTTTATGTCATACAACTTTCAGTTCAACCCGACAGTATAAAATATTTAAAAAAACAAAAACCTGCACATAACTGCTTTATGAACACAGAATACTAAACATCTGAATTCATAAAAGTTCTGGCATCAAAGCAGCGAGTTATCATTTGGACGTCCGACCGGTTGATATATCGAGCAAAAGCGAGTTGTACTACAAATTCCCTCTCTAGTAAAGGTAATAAAACTAAAATAGAAAGTTTATTGCGGCTGCTTTTACTATATCTACGTGAAATTTATGCCGCTCTGAAGTCAGGTTATTGGTCGGGAATGGATTGAACTGTAGTATAAATTCACTTCTAACTCGATCGGAAATTGAATTCAAACACATACCCCTATTCTATTATGTAGCGATTTCTGTGACTCCTTGTTCTCTTAGCACATAAATTTTTCGTTTAATAGTACTTTCCTATAAAATATTTTATGATTATATAATATTATTATTATAGATAAATAATATTTGATAAGATTAAGGCTCTCTCTTTATCAGAAAACACGATAAAGTAAAAGAAAGAAATCCACTTTCTTCAGCCCGTCATAACAACATGTCACTACCACCAGTTCACCATAATTATGATTTAATTCAATAGGAACTATGTGCACATTTTTCATATCTACTTAATTTTCTATGTAATTTCCGGAAGTGAACTAAAAGATAGAGCTCGGGCGAATAGCCGGCAAGGTATCCCTCCTTATGTTTTATAGCGGTTTTAAAACCCAGTAGTTTACGGCCATACGTGGCTGGAGTGACACTGACAAATCCACTAACATTCTGAATGACTACGACTGCAAAATAATATCTAGGCCATTACAACCATATTACAAAAGTTTATTTTTGATAATAAAACTTTTAAGAATAGAACAATGATGGTTGCCGTATAATGAGCCTCCCAAAAGACCGATGAATCGGTACGATGAACCTACGTAAAAGATATTGCTATAAGCACCTCACTACTTTATGTATACACTTACTTACTTTACTTACTGTAATTGTACAGTTGCTTGTAGACATACATATTATCAAAGATAATCCATAATGCAAAGACCCCAAACGATAGCAAACAACAGATAAATAAAAGCCGCCAGCTTAGATCAAAACTCCCTAAGCTCCGAATCTATTTCTATAATTCTATAGTTGGTCTCGCACAGGCGAGATAGACAAACAGATAAGACCACCAACAATTCTAAAACCAAACGACAAACTGCGAAACTGGCTTAACCACGCATCGTTGTTTACTTTGACGGAGTCTGCCGTTAAATTCGAGAGTCGCCGCAGACGGGCCGCGGTGCCGCACTGCGCAACACTCGATACAGTGCATATTTTACGAGACCTGACTCAGATACTCGCAGACTCGCGATACAATCGGAATTGTAGTTCCTTTACTTTCTCATTTATCTTAATTATCGGACCGGGAACGTTTATAAGGCGACGATTGCAGACAACGCTGGTGCAATAGCGTTCTGAATTAAATATGTGTGTATTTATGAGACTGGAGATTCTCTACCCTTTTAGTGTAGCTTCCGGTTACAACGAAAGTTTAAATTGAGAATTTTATGCCTAGAATAATTCCTTATTTTTGCGGGATGAAAACAAATCATGCGTAATAAATAACGGTTGATTACTCCCCAAATGCGCGCAGCATTTGGCGTTAGACAAAAAAAAAAGTGTATCTTTCAGTGCCGCTACAGACAAAGAGTGATGAATGTGATGAAACATTATTTATTCTACAGTCTCCCGATAAAATGTATTCAGTGCTATTCACGTGGCGCGTTATGCTTTTACGAGAAAAGACTTGATTTCAAACTAATTAAATAAAAATCCGAATGTCGCCAACATTAAGGTGACACGTAAAAAATACATCACAGCCCGAGGGGCGTGGCTTAACCGAAGACGCGGGGAGCGCCCCCGCTTGAATACATCGAAAACTCACCGCTAGTGTGCCTGTGTTTTGAAGTTTTAGAATAGAGAAGGCATGGAGTCGCCAGAAATACAATACATTTGTATTTTTTTTTCTCTGAATTAAACTAATTTGTTAATTTATTATTTAGTATGCTGCTTTATTTAATAATGACAAAAAGAATATAATTTGTGTAAATGAACAGGTAACATCAAATGATCACGTTGACCCGTGAAAAGAAGCCGCGTCAGGAAAAAAATCTGTATAATTGTCCAAAATACACGCTTAGTATAAAAAATATGATTGTTAGGAAAACTGAAAAATGAAATTGCTTTCCGAGTGTTTCTTTGGGAAAGTTTTACTGTGTGACCTTTAAATAACATGTTTTTATTTAATGTTACATTTTCACGCCAGTCTCCTGATCCGTGATGAGGAGCTCGTGGCTAAGTAATAACAGCCGCACGGGTCGATCCATCATGTTAAGCTACGCTTGCCGGGGTTGGTTCGTGGATGGGTGACCATCTTTACATACCGAGACTCCTCCATGCCTCGGAAAGCACGTTAAGCCGTTGGTCCCGGCTGTCATTCGTGGATCTTTGACAGTCGTTACGGGTCGTCAGAAGCCCGAAAGTCTGACAACCAGTCTTACCAAGGGGTATCGTATTACCCAGTAACTGGGTTGTGGAGGTCAGATAGGCAGTCGCTCCATGTAAAATACTGGTATTCAGCTGCATTCGGTTAGACTGGAAGCCGACCCCAACATAATTGGGAAAAAGGCTAGGCAGATGATGACTCGCGCCAGTCTCCCACGAGGGTAGGCAATGTCAACTGATTTCGATTGGCTACGATCTTGACGTAGGTACCTATTTCGCTTGAAATTCGTCACAATTATCAATTGAGTCATACAAACGCTTCTTTTCTATATGCTTTTAGCTAAGTTCTTCTTTAGTTTTATTCATTTATTAAAAATATTTATTTATTACGCATTTCGCAGCCTAGGATTTATTTTGCGAATTGGTAAACCTTTTAAACATTTTATCGCTATAAAAATTATTTATTATTCATTTGTCCGCTCTATTCTAGACTTTTGTAGCACTGTATGGAGCTCATGTTTTGACATACATATAAACAGGATAGAAAAGATACAAAAAAAGTTTCTAAAATCACTTAACTATCGCAATAATATTTACGACGCTGCGTATGAAGATGCAATGCGTAGGCATACACTGATAAGTCTACGTAACAGGCGTGATATGTTCGACATTATTCAATTGTACAAAATTTTAAACTCGTTGACCGATGCACCATCATTCCTTGGTAAAATATCACTAAAAGCACACGCTCGCCTACCCGTACGCCCCTCACGTACCACACCACTCTTTGTTCCTCCTCGACTAAATAAAACATACACTCGTAACTCATTTATATACCGTTCCACTTACAATTATAATAGAGAATTTACAGACATAGATATTTTTAACATTTCTCTTAATAACTTTAAACTAAATCTTAAAAGTAGATATATCACCTAATTAAAACTTACTATTTTTACCTTGTCTATCTTCACTTTACTTTGTAAACTGATAATGATATGTTTAATTGAACTTATGTTCTGATACAAAAACTAACATGTATTTCTTGCGCGTCTTTCCTTATTAGCAGTTTATTGTACTTATTTTTACCATTATATCACATTGTCGGCACTATAGGTCTATTGTAAGGAACCAATTGTCTGAAGAATTATATTGTTTGTATATGACTGTTTGATGCCAAAATAAAATAAAATAAATACATTACGTGATAGGTACTAATGCACAGATTTTAATGGCATAAACTTTACTAATCTACTAATGTAGTGAACAATTTCTTTGATTTTATTTCATTTATAAACTTAAACTTTAAATGACTAGTAGCATAACCTGTTCCAAAACTTCACCATATTTTTATTAAAGATTTTATAACAAATTAAATTTTGTGATGAATATTTTCTTACGAATAAAAGTCAGAGTATGTTAAAAAGATTTATTTAAAATACTAAAATCTATTTTTAACTGTTTTCTTGGAATACATGTATCTCGCCTTCATTTAACGCTTTCGCGGACGCTTGACGTCTATAGACGTCACAACAATAAAACTTCTATTGTGTCTCGTTTATTGTCTGCGAATCGGTTAATATTTCATCAGATATATTATTTCCTCCGCATATTTTATTTTCTTTGTTTGTATCCTTGTGTACCGAGGATCTACCAGTTCAGGTAAGAGACAGTTAAAATAAAAAGACAATAACTTTGGCTCCATTTTTTCATTCCAAAATTTGTCACCCTTGTAAATGATTTGATTTTTATTTTATCTTCACCATATCAAACTGCCATCAAGCATTTGTCTTTTTTACATATGTGCATTCGGCTTTGGAAGGCTTGTAGATACTAGTGAGGTTTTTAATTTACTTGAACCTGTTCTGTTTTCTTATCACAACGCCAAATATGTATTTTTCCTTCTTGAATGGCAGCTTCGATTCTAATTTTGAATGGTGCTATTGGACATCTAATTTCTATCACCATGTCATCTGTGATGCCGTCTGACGTTGCATCAAGAAATAAGCAGGTTTCATCGATAAAAAGCCCACATCCTTGTATTTCTTGATTTATTTGTTGATTTAATTGCTTTAATTCGACTTTCTCATTTTATTTCCATGGTTCCCTTTTTTATGGAGGCCACATGGTCAATATTTGGCCTGTACAGGATATTTTTTACTTCGCTGGCACAATTATTTTTTTTATTCTCTTATCTACCTTACCGGAATTCGAAGCAGTTAACAGATTTCGCCGTAGTTCTAGCCATTCCCCACTGTCACTTTGCAATATCGACTTTTGTTCCATTTCTTTGCTTATTCCTCCGTTTTTACATTTTTTTTTGTACAGGTTGATTGCGCAAACTCATAAAGTTTTCATATCAGGCTTATTGACATTTTCTCCGTAGTCGAAATTTATATTTCTATTATTTATTTATTTATTTCTTTTTTAAGTCCGGTTATATTCACTTTTATTCTCTACTGCTTCTTCGTACTTCTTGATCGTTGCTAACGGACTTCGACGGTGAATGCTTTTATGAACCGTGATCGATATTTTGCCAGAGTTTCATATGTTTTTATTACATTCTTCATGGGACCCAAATGCATGACAAACAGATATTGTTACATCTTTGTGCAAGTTCACCCTCAGTTGTACCCTCAGATTTATTATGTTGAGAACCCTGATAATCAATGGCATCACAGATGTACTTGCGTGTGCTCATAATTGTTTCAGTTGTGAACAATTTACGCTCAGCTAAGGGGTGTGGGACGCAACCTGTGTCGACACCCTTGCGCCATCTCATGTTCCAAGCACGGCGTGCTGTGCTGGCGCCGCTGCTGCGGCTGCTGAGACCCTTAAGCGGCGCAAATACTGTAACCTTATCGGTAACTACAGTTTTGAGCCGTTTGGGGTCGAAACGCTCGGGTCATGGGGCCCGAGTGCGCGTCTCCTTTTTAAGGAAATTTCTCGCCGACTGGTCGACACTTCACGTGACCAGAGAGCTGGCTCGTTCTTTGGCCAAAGAATTAGCATTGCCATTCAACGTGGCAATGCTGCCAGTCTTCTGGGCACGTTTCCGGATGACAGCGATGCGGACGAGTACTTCGACGCCTTAGTTTCCTTTTGTTTTGTATATTTATTTGTATAGTTAGTTAGTTCGTTAGTTAGTGGAAAAAGATATTTTAAGTTTTTTAACATATAATTGTAATTGATATAACGATTATTTTCACTCAGCTAAGTTATATGCTGTTTCTGTTTATAAAATTGCAAATTGTTACAAAAATTTCTTAAAATATGGTTTCTGCAGCCTATCTTTTCCACAGTAATGGAAGGATACAGCCTTGTGTCCAAAAGTTTAGCGTAAATGCTACTGTCACCATCTGCGATATATTATCTTCCGAAGATGAGTCCATGCATCTCTATTGATGGTTTAAATCCCACAGCAATGATCGTAGAGCCCATAGATGTGGAAGCTCCACTAAATTTTTTAAAGCACTCATGTTGCGTAGCCTCTTTCTTTTTACTGCTCTGGCACAAATGCAGCAATATTTGTTTCTAACATAAACATAACATAACATCACGCCTTGTTGACCCGACAGGTTATGCAGAGGTGTACCTATATTACACCCATACTTCATAAGTTATGTTTAAGTCCCATGTAATAGTGGGCGAGCCTATTGCCATATTTGTTTTTGGCGAGCCATATATAAAATTTGGCCAAACCGTCTCCGAATGATGGCTGGAGTTCCAGATAATGCGGCATAATTGGTCTTGTACTAACGTTTACATCAGAAACTATCTAAGATGACGCCAATTATATTCTATCTTTGGTGACCCTTCCTTCTTTCAAAGCTGCTTCTTTTTCATGCTCTCCAGCCATTTTCACCTCCTCCAACGCTGTTACTTTCCATTCATCAAAAACCTCATTTTGGGCTTTTTTTTTTAACAAGTTAGTAGTTAGACATTGTTGATCGTCCAAATTTAAAAATGATAATGGCCACTCTAATCTTTTGTTTTCCGAATCACATGTCTGGCCCGAGGTCTGCTCCAGCGCTGTGATTTTGTCATTTTTATTATGTTTTGAGGATCGGTTTGCTCTGTAAAATAAAACTGGTATCTAAATATTCAATTATTATATGAAATAAAATAATATCATAATCAACCTTATGCAGACTTGATAAGGTCTAAAATACTTGAAAATATTAATAACAAAATCGATTCCATAACCCGAGTAATTTTTTCAAGAAGATGTCTTATATTTAGTTCTATGTATAATATATAAGGTGTATCTATCTCTTAAGGGTTCATTGTACTTATCAATATGAACCACTTTTAATATGGAACCAAACCTGAAATCGCGAAAAAAAATCATCTGTTCCGTACATTTATGTTCGCATAACTCGTCAAAAAATAGGGACCAGCTGATTTTTATTTCGTGATTTCAGGGTTGGTCCCATAGTAAAAGTTGTTCATATTGATGAGTACAATGACCCCTTGAGAAATTTCGTGTATGAATAGATACACCTTATATACATACATATACTCACGCCTGTCTACCAAAGGAGTAGACAGAGACTACTGATCGCCATAAGCCACGATCCTGACATACCTCTTTCACTTCTCCCACAACCATCAATCGATTCATGCAAGTGTTATACACTTACTCAATATGTAAACTACTTATTATGAAGACATGCATATTTAATTTTTATTTTCCGTCATTTTACGAGCATGTTCCCTCAGATGTTCCAACTGTCGGGATTTGTTTACCTTTCATCGTATTTTATACTCATTCCCCATATTTGCAACGTAATGTTATATAAACCTTGGTTACTTGGCAAATATAGACAAAGGTCTTGAAACACACTAAACAAAAACTCTTGAGAATAAAGTTATAAAAAGACTATAACCCGACTACGTTAAAAAGAGGGGGTTAAAAAGGAGAAACTAGAAAACAATTCAAATAGAAATCTTAAATGCATAGGTAAAAAATGGTCAAGGTAGCGCCATGGTCGCACTTACTGCACACCTATGTACTATGGTCGCACTTACTGCACACCTATGTACTATGGTCGCACTTACTGCACACCTATGTACTATGGTCGCACTTACTGTACACCTATGTACTATGGTCGCACTTACTGCACACCTATGTACTATGGTCGCACTTACTGCACACCTATGTACTATGGTCGCACTTACTGTACACCTATGTACTATGGTCGCACTTACTGTACACCTATGTACTATGGTCGCACTTACTGCACACCTATGTACTATGGTCGCACTTACTGTACACCTATGTACTATGGTCGCACTTACTGCACACCTATGTACTATGGTCGCACTTACTGCACACCTATGTACTATGGTCGCACTTACTGTACACCTATGTACTATGGTCGCACTTACTGTACACCTATGTACTATGGTCGCACTTACTGTACACCTATGTACTATGGTCGCACTTACTGCACACCTATGTACTATGATTATGTGGGCGCCAGGAAACAGACATGGTGTGTATAGTATACAGTGGCTGCGACCACAGCTCTACCTTACCTTACATTCAGTTTACATTCATACATCTGGTCATAGACGCACGCCGGTTGCGAGTACTACGCACCTGACCTTTCTGAAGAACATCACCAATAAGATTACTATCAATATAAAAAAGTAGAGGTATTTTCGGAATTAAATTCCATCGAGGATATGTAACCCAATTGCGTTTTTAAAGGAAAAGGAAGGAAGGTTTAGTCAGAATATTAATCAAATAGTCAATAAACATATATCCAAAAATTAAATCCATACATAGTGAAATAAATGGTTACGAAAAAGCCCCCAATTTATTTTGGTATCACCTTAAGTGTATTGGCAACCCTAAAGGCTGCACGGGGCATACGTGTTGCGTAGATCAATACTGACGAGACACAAGTGGTGCGACGTGTTGCGTAGAAGATCACTACTGCACGGGGCACACGTGTTGCGACGTGTTGCGTAGAAGATCACTACTGCACGGGGCACACGTGTTGCGACGTGTTGCGTAGAAGATCACTACTGCACGGGGCACACGTGTTGCGACGTGTTGCGTAGAAGATCACTACTGCACGGGGCACACGTGTTGCGACGTGTTGCGTAGAAGATCACTACTGCACGGGGCACACGTGTTGCGACGTGTTGCGTAGAAGATCACTACTGCACGGGGCACACGTGTTGCGACGTGTTGCGTAGAAGATCAATACTGCACGGGGCACACGTGTTGCGACGTGTTGCGTAGAAGATCACTACTGCACGGGGCACACGTGTTGCGACGTGTTGCGTAGAAGATCACTACTGCACGGGGCACACGTGTTGCGACGTGTTGCGTAGAAGATCACTACTGCACGGGGCACACGTGTTGCGACGTGTTGCGTAGAAGATCAATACTGCACGGGGCACACGTGTTGCGACGTGTTGCGTAGAAGATCACTACTGCACGGGGCACACGTGTTGCGACGTGTTGCGTAGAAGATCAATACTGCACGGGGCACACGTGTTGCGACGTGTTGCGTAGAAGATCACTACTGCACGGGGCACACATGTTGCGACGTGTTGCGTAGAAGATCACTACTGCATGAGGGTCATACTTCATCTCACGATTACCATAACAGTAATCCTTCTGTCGATAGACATCAAGCAAGTACAACACAACAGGAATGTTCAAATATTTAATGTTTCAGTGTAATTTGTAAGCCGGTTATTTAACAGACATGTAACATAACATCACGCCTGTATTCCCCAAAGGGTTAGGCAGAGATATACCTTTAGTGCCTACACCCACATTTCGCCGACACGATTTCAATATTTTATTACTTTTGTAATCCCAATCCGCACCGCTAAAACTGAGCTCATGAACGATTTAACAAACCCACTCTTTGCTCATTGATAATACAGAAGACTCAATTTAGAAATTTAACGGTTGAATTTGGATCACAAAGTGCCACAGTGGGATGATTCTCGGTCGAATTAGTCGTTATTATAAATCAATGCTTTTCGACCTCTGCTGCTATTAAGAGCAATGGCGGATTTGTGATTAAGTGACGTCATAATTTATCTGGCACAGTTCCGGGTATTAATAAAGTGGCGCCGGCTGCGAGTTTCCACTCACCTTCACTCTATTAGCTTTCAACAAGATGAGTTACGGTCTATTGAATATCTGTTATAATGTTCTTGTGAATTTCGTAGTACATAGTTCAAAGTTTGCTAGTAGAGATAAGTTTCACGTGTAGGAAGCATAAAGTATTGCGGGACAAGTATTACACAAATATTATATTTATTAGAATCATCATAACAGTTAGTAGTGTATGAAACCTCATATAAAATAATAAAGATAAAGATATTGTAGAAGGAAAATCACGTCATAAGCTTATCAATGTTCAAAATATTGGCACCCAACGTGAGGCTGATTCAAACAAATAAATAAATTTTAAGTAATAATAAACTTATAAATGAAGATACTGTACAAGAAAAATCACTTCATACTAGTTTCTCAGTGTTCTTAATATTGGCGCCCAACGTGGGACTGGAGGCGTAATGCAGAATCTTCCCGCGCGTACATTGTCACCGCGGGCGTGTCGCAATGTAATTGCATTACGCTCAGCTTTCGCGTGTTGCATGCAAAATATTGAAATCGTCGGATAATTTTCCTTTGAAGATAAAGTGTTGAAAGACATTTTAATGAGTTTCTTGTTAAATAAACTCTTGGGATCCTTACTTTAGGTGTGAAACTAGTTTCAGCGCTGAATAAATTGTGTTAAGAACATGCTATTATAACAGTGTGAAAATGTTTAATTTAGGTGTCTTAACTTAAAAGTAGTTTTTAGACGTTCCTTATAAATATTAAATAGTTCATTAAAGGAGATGGGGATTTCTGGGCTTAATTGTAATAAGTTGAGTTAGGGTTTAAAAAAAGGTTATATTTTTCTATTTCAAAATGTAAAAAATCAACCCAATTTACCATCAGGAAAATGAGAAATCCAAAAATTAAGTTAAGGTTACGAATAAAATGGAATATCGGTTTTATAATCGATTAACGTGACAGAGATAATATATAAAAAATGCTTTTACCAGATAATTAATTCAATTACAGTAATAAATCTATTAGAATTAACGTATTAAACAGCTTAAAAAAAATTAAATACCTAAAGACAAATCCTCACAAATCGATTATTGTAGTTTTTAGTCTGTGCTGTCATGACATAATACTGACAACTCTCGATCCTCTCTATCGTTTGTTTGTTAAGTGCGTGTGCGTTGAGTGTGTTTCCCATAGTTTTATTGATATTGTCCTCGACCCCTGCTTTCTTTCTACGGACATTTGATCTTGCTTCTGGTACGACCCTTGCTACCAAACCGGAAACGGAGAACCTCGCATAAACGTTGGACTTTCACTTGTTATTTTGAATTCAACGACCGGCCTACCGATTGGATATTGACGCCATGGATCATTTTGTAAATTGTGGCATGGCGACTAGCTTCCGTATATACTAGGTCATCGAGCTCTAAACGATTTTTATTTTTAAACATCATGTCCTTACCCATGATTTTTAAATCTTCGTGTTTCCTAACTTCCTCCCACTCTACAAAATATAAATAACGTCCTATTTACGTAGAAAATGACAATCGCACTCCAAAAATCAGCAATTAAGTATAGATTGTAACATAACCTAACTTTTAGTAAATCTCTTTTAACTCAGCTCTCTGATGACCAAAATCTGCGAAACTTTCAGTGATTGTTTCATAATATAGTAGCTATCAATTGAAACTAATTTCATCTTTTTACATCCAGGCCCAAGATTGTATGAAAATGTATCCGTTTCCTTAGAAAAAAAGTGTAGAAAATTATGATACCAGCTGTCTAATAAAAAACAGTAGATATTTATATTCAACAATACAATTAATATTTCATATTATCACTCTTACGACGATTCTTTTCAAACTTTATCACACAAAATCCACCACTTAATCACATAGGAAATGGCACGTGAACAAACAAGCTGTAAGGGCATAACTCCGTGAAAACTTGGCACTCGCGAGCCGCGCAAAGCCCTTTAAGCCTCTTTGCCCCCTTTTTATATCCCCACCACATACTTAACGGCAATTTCAAGCGTGCCCCTTCATCCAACGTTACTTTGGCCCGTTTGAGCCGGCGACGGTTCGAATGTTCTGAATTCGGAATTCGAAACTATTGACTTTTGAAATATTAGTTTTGTTTTGTTTGCTGACAGTGGTAAAAGTTTTCGATCCGGTGTCAATGTATTGTGGATTGTTTTTATAAATAGGGATCTAATAGATGTGCGGTGTGTGTTTGAAGTTTTTGGCAATAGTCTTTGAATAGGTATATTCGTTCATTTCTGAAATTAAATGTGACCATTTTCACTATGTTTTGAGACAAATAACCAGTTATTGCTAGACAACAGTTGACCTTTAACTATAAATGTGACGACAATAATTTAAAACATTTTAGAGTAAGATTCTCTGATTGGTTTATTCATTTAAGAAACACAGGATAGTTTACATTCCTGTCATCTCATTTCCCTGTATCCTCACGTGGCTAGTCACTTCGGCCTGACCATTTATTAGGCCACACCACTGAGTGGCCGGAACATGTTTGCACACGACAAGTATCTGTTCGGGCGCTCGCGTGTTTGTGTTGTGTTATCTTCGGCGCCGCAACTGCCATCCTTGTTCCAGCCGTTATGTATAGGATTATCAGAAGTTAGTCTGGAGATTATCTTAGCGGTAGAGAACTGCTGGGATAATCTATACTAATATTATAAAGCTGAAGAGTTTGTTTGTTTGTTTGGTTGAACGAGCTAATCTCAGGAACTACTGGTTTGAACTTAAAAATTCTTATATTGTTGGATAGCCCATGTATCTATGAAGGCTATAGGCTATATAATATCATGCAACGACCAACAGGAGCGGAGCATTAACGAAAATTGTTGTAAAACAGGGAAAGTGTGTGTATTCCTTTTGAGAGCTTCCGTTGCGTGTGCTGCATAAATGGTTAAAGATACCCAATAACAATGTATGACGGAATTTTTTCTCTTAAAAAGTTCTAAAAAAAAGTCCGCAATAGCATATGTCTATCTTTTAAGGTTGGCTCACTATAACCTTTTTAATGGTAATCAAATTTGATATAAAATAATGCATTATTTGCAAAGGTGTTTTCATAAACATGGTATTAATCCTTATCCAAATAAATATATTTATAATCAAGGTTGATTAAATACATGTAAATTTCTTTTCAAATTATTCGAATCGGACCTTTCGTTTAGTAATTACGACGGGTATAAAAATGCTTAAAGTAAGAAAAATGCAATTATTAGTTACCTACACATTTTATTTTATCTGTTGACTGTTTGAACACGCTGATCTTTGTCACTACCAGTCGGATTTAAAAAAATATTTTTGCATTTTATAGCTCAATTCTTGAGGAAGGCTATAGGTATGTAATATTAAGCTAGGACCCTTAGAAGTCGAGCAAAAAGATAAAAGTAAGAACGAGTGCTAAGCGAAAACGAAGTAACAGCGCGGGCAGGCGATGCGATGCGATGGAATGGGTCAGGGGGACAAGAAACACGCGGACGAAGTCGCGGGCTGAAGCTAGTTTTTTAATAAAGATGGTAATTAATTTAAATGTTGACTGACTGTTTAACTTCTTTTAAATATAATTTTATATAAGTAATATCTAAATGATTGAAACAAGAAAGAAAGAAATGAAAGAAAAATAGGTTTATTTGTCACAGAAACACGTGCATAAAAAATAATAAGAATAATAAGAAAAATAAAACAAAACAGATCCACATTATAATCACTAAATAATGACAAGTATCGTTAAAAAGGACACTTTCTTCTCTTGAATACGCATTAGTCATAACCGTGTACAAGCAAGCAACTAGAATTTTATAAATTTATAAAGTCAAGCTCATAACATACTTTACTTACATATTTTTATTTCAAAACTGGACACAGCCGTTCTGTTCGTAAAATCATTTATTATAAATGTGCTTCAAATAATAAACGAAGATTAAATACGCATTGTTAAAAAAAAATACGTTTACGGGCCACATAAAGAAACATTATCTTGCTGCCAGCGTAACTCGCAAAAGATTTGTCCTCTATGAGCATAAAACTATTTTTCCTGGGAGCTATCATTACATCACCCGAATGCCGAACTTGAAATTGGTCGCAGGTGCGATCAAGCAGAAGAATAAAAGTATTTCCAAAAATCACTTAAGGTCCCAACATAATCCACGCAGGTTATAAACCGGGTCCGCACCGGGCGCGCGGCCCGCCTAAGGTGTATTTGATTAGGGTCCCTTGGGCCACTTGTTCCTCTACTCATACTGCTATTTTTATTTGCCTTGTATTAAATCGTTTTCAAACGATACCTTTACACAATTTATACGAATTCTATTTAGTAATATTATATGAGCTTATTTCGTTTTAATTTGAATGTGTGGAGATATGCTAATGTTTCCGTTTCAGTTTTGCGGTTCATGAAACATCGCATGAAATGAAATGTTTCTTGATCTACTTATTCATTTTCTATTTATTAATTTGACGGGTTAAATTTTTCCTTGTAAGAAATACATAATTTCATTTAAAATAATGAATAAGGAATCCTTATATTTATTTGTATAAAACTCATCCTATGTCTGTCTGTATGTCCACTCGTTAGTGTTACTTATCCACACACTCACGATTTTGCTCGGCCAGGTCTTTATTGTAATGTTAATCCACATCAGCGGAGACAGGGGCATAGCTAGCAGCGGCTTCTAAAGAATTCATATTTTGTGTTACTAAACTTATTGTCTAGTTTATTATCGAATGAAGCTGTAGGTAGTAAATAAAAATTATTCAAAAGCGGAACTAGACTCGAACACAAGATTTAAAGTACAATTTTAGTAAAACAATCCTTATGGTAGGTAAGGAGTTATGAAGAATGTAGATCATCTTATATATCTACGTATATGATTATCTTAAATCTTGAGTCTCGCTTGTGCCGCGTTCCGATGTGGACGTGTTTGCATATTCTGTGTACTGACTAGCGCGGCGCAAGTTGTCGCTCGTAATTTACTCGCCATGAGCAATGAACTTGTGGCGAATAAGCTGCTGGCGTCCCTGCAGCAGAAGCTGGATGTGATGGACGAGGTGACTGCTGTCTAGATCTGCGCAACGGATTTCAGCAAGGTTGACATAGCTGCTGCCAAGTTCAGTGCGCTTAACAAGCGCAACTAGATGCTGTCCCGCCAGCGTGACGGGACTAAGAGAAGCCTGCAAGACATAATCACACTGTTCAAGGAGACCGTCCCAGACGACGTGCCGACGTTTGTGGCGAAGGAGCTACACAAGCTTCCTCCCGTCACCTTCGACCACGTCGATGTAATGAGCCTTCTGAAAGACAATGTTTTTCTGAAGGCCCGCCTCGCGGATGTTCTAGTGAAATTAAATGCATCCCCATAAAACCATCGCCGATTTGCACAAAGAATTTAGCGAGTTGTGCAACAGTGTAGCGGTAACTAGGTCATCAGTCGATGCGTCTAACGTAAACATGTGTCGCGGAGCCGGCCTCGATGTAGCGTCGTCAAATTCCGCGTCAGCTGCTTCGTTGCCAGCGCATCCGTCGTTTGCTGAGCTTGCAGAGCACCCCGCCCGCGTGCCACGCAACTCCGTGCCTGTCACTGCAGCTCCTCCACACAGCGTCGCCCGAGCCCCTCGCCCCATCCCGCAGCTAGTGTCTGCAGCTTTGGCGAAATCCTTACAAAAGGATTTCGCTAGCGTCACCGCGAATGCCCCAGGAGCTCCAAGAATGAAGTCTATGCCAGAAAATGCGCCGAATAGAGCTGATGATGAGGGTTTCGTGACAGTGCAAAGGAGGAATCGCCGATCCCGAACAAACAAGAATCGCTGCGGCTTAGCTCCTACGGAGCCCAAAGTGAGCTTGCGTGCCGTACAGTCGAACACACCGGTATATCTCCCGCCTACACTGCACCACTGAGGCGGAGAACATCATCGTGCAGTACGTTAGAAGACGAGGTAAATGCCGATACACGACTTTCGTGGTACGAGAATCGAATTGTTTTCTGTCCGTCGTCATGGAAGAATACTTTTGGCCGCAGGACGTGGTGTTCCGTCGCTTCCGCGGACAAGTACCGCAAGACAGCACAAAGACAAGCTAGTGAAGTGAAGTGCCACTAACATAGTTTTAAGCTACCTATATTCATTAACACAAATTTTCTTTTATACTTTATGTATGATAGTTTGTAAGATATGTCTACGTACATATGTATTTAGGGGCCATTGTAGCCTGAAATAAATGTTTTATTTTTATTATAAAATTACAGAACAGACCTGATGAAAATGTGTTTGATTTGGACATGAAAGACGGAGAACTAGGTGTTGTGGCTAAACCTGGGAAAAGCATATGTTCAGCGGTGAACTCAGGCCGAGCTGATAAACCAAAAAAAAAAAATATACAGTTATAAAGAAAATCCTATCATCAATAGCCACACAGCTATGCACTTACTTGCCCATGTTATGAAAACCAATAATCGTGGTGACTGTGCCGCTAATTGAATCATATTCACTGTTAGCACGCCGTCGTTTTATAAACACACGCCCGCTGTCGATGAAATTAACAAAATTGATGTTTGCTTTGTGATCGACCACGTGTCATTGATATTCATAGAACTATTAACGAATGGAGTAATTGGTATTGTTTCATTGAAGGTAGGTTCCGTATCTTCCTAAATATATTTTTACATTTATGGACACGAAGTAAGTAGTTTTCATAAATCCCTACCTAATATGCTAGTATGGTACTACTGATATGTTAGTATGGTACTACTGATATGTTAGTATGGTACTACTGATATGCTAGTATGGTACTACTGATATGCTAGTATGGTACTACTGATATGCTAGTATGGTACTACTGATATGCTAGTATGGTACTACTGATATGCTAGTATGGTACTACTGATATGCTAGTATGGTACTACTGATATGCTAGTATGGTACTACTGATATGCTAGTATGGTACTACTGATATGCTAGTATGGTACTACTGATATGCTAGTATGGTACTACTGATATGCTAGTATGGTACTACTGATATGCTAGTATGGTACTACTGATATGCTAGTATGGTACTACTGATATGCTAGTATGGTACTACTGATATGCTAGTATGGTACTACTGATATGCTAGTATGGTACTACTGATATGCTAGTATGGTACTACTGATATGCTAGTATGGTACTACTGATATGCTAGTATGGTACTACTGATATGCTAGTATGGTACTACTGATATGTTAGTATGGTACTACTGATATGCTAGTATGGTACTACTGATATGCTAGTATGGTACTACTGATATGCTAGTATGGTACTACTGATATGTTAGTATGGTACTACTGATATGTTAGTATGGTACTACTGATATGTTAGTATGGTACTACTGATATGTTAGTATGGTACTACTGATATGCTAGTATGGTACTACTGATATGTTAGTATGGTACTACTGATATGCTTGTATGGTACTACTGATATGCTAGTATGGTACTACTGATATGCTAGTATGGTACTACTGATATGCTAGTATGGTACTACTGATATGCTAGTATGGTACTACTGATATGCTAGTATGGTACTACTGATATGCTAGTATGGTACTACTGATATGCTAGTATGGTACTACTGATATGCTAGTATGGTACTACTGATATGCTAGTATGGTACTACTGATATGTTAGTATGGTACTACTGATATGCTAGTATGGTACTACTGATATGCTAGTATGGTACTACTGATATGTTAGTATGGTACTACTGATATGCTAGTATGGTACTACTGATATGCTAGTATGGTACTACTGATATGCTAGTATGGTACTACTGATATGTTAGTATGGTACTACTGATATGTTAGTATGGTACTACTGATATGTTAGTATGGTACTACTGATATGCTTGTATGGTACTAGTAATATGCTTGTATGGTACTACTAAAGTGTAGAAGATACAGAGGAACCTACCACTTCACTTTATCACTCTGCACACTAAACAGTAATATTAGTTAACATAATTATTAAGCAATAACAAGAACTTTTATTTCGCTCTTCTAGATTAATCTGCAATGAATTTTATTGCATACTTAAAAACAATTTCCTAATAAATCCGCCAAGAAAACCATATAACAATAATATGACAAGATTAAACAAATAAACTCAGAAGAAACGAGATGACTCCATACCCATAATACATCAAGACACAATGACTCCATACCCATAATACATCAAGACACAATGACTCCATACCCATAATACATCAAGACACAATGACTCCATACCCATAATACATCAAGACACAATGACTCCATACCCATAATACATCAAGACACAATGACTCCATACCCATAATACATCAAGACACAATGACTCCATACCCATAATACATCAAGACACAATGACTCCATACCCATAATACATCAAGACACAATGACTCCATACCCATAATACATCAAGACACAATGACTCCATACCCATAATACATCAAGACACAATGACTCCATACTCATAATACATCAAGACACAATGACTCCATACCCATAATACATCAAGACACAATGACTCCATACCCATAATACATCAAGACACAATGACTCCATACTCATAATACATCAAGACACAATGACTCCATACTCATAATACATCAAGACACAATCTGACAATATCAACAAATCTACAAGAAGTAGTATTTGAAATAAAACGTCTACAACGCCTTTGAATTACTTCAAAATTACCCTCCATCGCCCAAGTATTTATGAGGCGGGTGTTACAGGATAATAGGGATCGTAAAATAAAATAAATAATTAGGACTGAAGCACATTCATGAATAAGTTAATTGTTCGCTCCCTTCACTTAATTACTGGCCGGAAAATATGAACTGGAATATGATTGGGTAAAGGATTCGCTACTAAACTTGTTTATATTAGTACAGGAAAATTAAAGGGGTTATTATGGAAGACAGTTACTCTTTAGGCTTTGTTGCTGGCTGGTTAATAAACTTTAAGTTTAGGTGCCTATAGACAAACCTCGATTGACCTTGACTGCATCATTAGTCTAGTGGTCGCTAGCACTACTGCTGAGCATGAGGTCCTGGGTTCGATTCCTAGGTCGCGCAAAGTGTTATTGGGTTTTTCTATCTGGAATTTCTCAGTAGTAGCTCGGAGTCTGGATTTGTGCCCGGTAGATGGCAATAGGCTCGCTCCCTATTACATGGGACTTAAACTTAACTGGCGAAATGTGGGTGTACTATAGGTACACCTCTGCCTAAGCCTTCAGGGAAACAAGGCGAGATGTTATGTTGTGTTATGCTATAGAAAGAGAGGTCGTGGAAAGGTAATGTTGGGATTCTTGTATTTTTCAGAAACATCAGTTAACTATGACGTGACAAGTAGGCTACCTGTTACTCTTGGCTAATGTTAAATATCACAAAAGGTTCTAGGGTTGTTGCCTAGTGCTTTGTGTTATTTATTATATACCTTTTACTATGAAAAAAAAAAGTGGAAAACTCCACGCACTTGTTTCTGTGTCCTTACTGTTTAATAAGATAAATGTTATAACCATATTGATTATTATAATGCCAGATAACGCATGTAACCGCTGCATATTATTATATACCTACATAGATATTGTACATAGCAATACATACATTGACCTACTGCTATATGCCGCAGCACATACCCGCCAGGTGTTCTCAGGACACATAATTGTCGCTGACGCGGTTAACTTGCACATCCATTGTGGCGAACAAGACAATGTACTTAATGAGAGCTCCGAGCATACAAAATTAAATTGATATACTGACGTGATAATGTGGAAGGCATTATTATGTCTCGGCAGGTACATGTTCACGTCATTTGTTAACGCTATAAAATAATTTAACTGTAGGACTTGACAAGCTTGACTTTTGCCTCAAAGACTAGTAGAGTAAATATATTGTAGAATGGACAAGTAATACCTACCCTACTTTCACAGTTTTATTTTAACTCTGATATTGCATCAATGATCTTTATTTTGATCTTTTTTTAATTGCTATAAATATTTATAATTCATATTTTTAATTACCTAACCCCTAGGGGTGGCTGTCAGAGGTAAATTAACTCTGAAAGCATTGTAGTTATTTTTGGTTTACATAGAAATCGTTGTTCTATTGTTATCAGAAGTGTGTACACAAATAAAACAATAGAGAGGTCTTAATTCTAATTGAAATATGTCGGTGAAGTATGTACAGTCAGCCTCAAAAAGATGTATACATGGATTAGGGACCGTTTTATTATCAACAACTTTTGTTTATAACATTGTATCCACTGTATAGGTACAAAACATAGTATACCATTTATTTTACCAAAACAAAGTAAACGCTGGGGCGCAAACATCTATACACCCTATGATCAAAACAATGTACACAATGATAATTCCAGGATAAGGTACACAAGACTGACAACGTCATACGACTTATATGGAATGAGATGTCTTAAACTTCGTTTAATAGAAGAACAATAATTTTATTTTCGTCCTCTTCATTTCATGCATGACGTGACTGACGTGTCATTTGTTTTAAAATGATAAATGATTTTATTTCTGTAAGTAGGTTTATACAAACACTTTTACACGTCAAACATTTTTTTAACTAAATGAGGCCGGCGTTTCCTATCTGATTTAGATTTTAGATTTGAAATACAAAAAGGTAAATCATTAATGTTCTTACCGAATGTTGCTCAGGCTTTTTAAAGTGGTCACTCACCGGGTATTCGCATGTAATTAACATTCAATTATTTGATTTTGAGCATATATTGCTCGATCGATTCAGGTGTAATGCTCGGTTATCCGCACTCATTGCGGTAATGTTACGAATTGTATCATAACAGGTACGCACTGTAGTGCTCGCCTGGAACTGTTACATTATACGCAAATGCTCCCGGTGAGTGACTACTTAAGATGTGATCGTTGTCATGACAATAATATAATATGCCAGTCTGACGCGTTTGATTAAATGGCAATTGTTTATGACATCGCATTTTCAACTTAATACATAACTCAACCTCCTCTCGAAGTTGAACTTTTGAATTGAATGAACTTTTAGATTTGTTTACCTCGTTATTGAATGATTACATATTTGTGAGACTTATGTAGATTACCTTGTTTTGGTCATAAGGTGTGCAGATGTTTTGGAACCAAATTTTTATTTTGTTTTGCTTTAATAAATTGTATATTATATTTTGAACCTGGACGGTGGATACAATGTTATAGAACTATGGTTGTAGACAATAAAATAGTTCATTGTCCGTGTATAATTTTTTTTGGAGCTAACTGTAGCTACTTAATGTTGGTACGTGAAAAGTAAGTAGGTATCTTGAAATAGATATACGTAAGTATCTATTTTTTCAAAATATTATGATCACTTTTTATATGCAAAATATACACATCAAAAAAGTGTAAGCAACATGATTGTATGGTTTTGAACTTTTGAACGATTTTCAGAGGCTCACTACAACTTTTTTTAATGTTTCATCAAATCTATCTTCTATCTATATAAATAAAAAATAAAAGTCCTGACTGACAGACTGACTCAACAACGCCCAGCCCAAACCCTTAGACCCAGAAAGCTGCAATTTTGCACAGAGGTTCCTTTTATAATGTAGACAAGGAATAATGAAGGATTTTTTAAAATCCACCCCTAAGGGAGTAAAATAGGGGATGAAAGTTTGTATGGAAAATCGTTATTTTTGTAGTTTAAACCATAAAAATTGGTATTTAGCATTCTGGTTAAAAATTTAAAACCACGTGTTTCATCGTTTTTGGAAAATCATCCCTTAGAGGGGGAAATAGGGGATGCAAGTTTGTAATGGAAAAATTGGTATTAAGCTTTTTGTTTAGAAATTACGAATGACGTGTTTTAGCACTTTTCGAAAACCATCCCCTAGGGGATTAAAAATCCTTACAAACTCATCATCGATCAGCCCGACGTTCGCCATCGCCAAATACACTTTAGTAGGTAATTCAGAGAACAGTAAGTGTTCAGTGTTCCGTACCTGTAATTATTTAGGTAGCCATTTTTTTCGAAATTCCAAATTTCTATTTTTAAAATGAGCCAGTAGGTATATATTATGTTTCCGAGAACAAAAAGATTGTATACCATCTACTTTGTTAAGAAAAAATAAAGTATCAATTAATAAAACATGCAGTTTCTGTAGATGACGCGTGTAACTCTTGTGATGTAAGGAATGTCTTAATGAGATATTTTACTGTCCCCGATATTTCAGGATCTCACATGCTTGCTGTAAACCTTAAGCACAATATCTTTTACTGAAAGTCACGCGTAAAAATTTGCCCTAAGACCTTACAAAACGATGTGAGAATTTCTTCCAAGTTGTCATGGACGGTATAAGCCCCTTGAGGTGAATGCGGGTGCTTGTAGATATGTGCACCTATCGGGTTGCATCTAAGATGGCAGAAATGCATTAGTTGTGACAAGGATAGGTGAGTAACACGTTCAGAATAATTCTTATTGCCGATGACGTTTGTGGTGAGGTGACAAACTTGTCGGTTCCTACAGAAATTAATTTAGTTGTGTTAACCCTTTACATCCGGCGGTTAGTATTTAATTGTACAGTAGTTCGTATTATCCGAAAGGTAAGACAGAGTCATAGGTATAGTAGGTACACCCACATGTCGCCAGCTACACCTACATATTTCCAGTTCTAGCTAATAGACGGGGGCGGGTCTATTTCTGAAACCCGAGCACAAATCCAAACTACAGCCTGCTACTGAGAATTTTGTAATGTAAACCCAATAACTGTTTGTTGGGATCACACAGATCCCACGTTCAGCTGTCGCGCATGCGAACTGTAGACAAACGTAGTCCCACATCCTTTCGGTTAAAGTTTATACTAATATCATATTATAAATGCGAAAGTAAAGCAGTCTGACTGTTATCTTTTTACGCCTTAACGGCTGAACAGAGTTGGATGGGCGCACGGATAGACCGTGAGCTGAGTTAGAACATAAGATACTTTTTACCCTGGTAGTAGGTACGTTTCCGTGAGATAATTTCCGACTTCCTGTTGTGACTGCCTCGTTGGTCTAGTGGTCGCAAGTGCTACTGCTGAGCATGAGGTCCTGGGTTCGATTCCCAGGTCGGGCAAAGTGTTATTGGGTTTTTCTATCTGGAATTTCTCAGTAGCAGCCCGGAGTCTGGATTTGTGCCCGGTAGATGGCAATAGGCTCGCCCCTTATTACATGGGACTTAAGCATAACTGGCGAAATGTGGGTGTACTACTATAGGTACACCTCTGCCTAACCCTTCAGGGAAACAAGGCGTGATGTTATGTTATGTGTTTTGTAATTTCCGACTTCCACACGGGCGAAGCCGCGGGCAAAGCCTAGGAAATAAGTATTTTTAAACTAAAATCCATCTTTGGCGAATGTCAACATGTAGTTGAAGATACTCTCAAAACGAAATTCTCTATTTGAAGCGGATCTGCAAAGGTGAGTCCACACCGTAACAGTCGCGCGATAATTAGTGAAATGGTCTGAACGTAGATTATACCTAGATGTTGCGCCGCTCATCCGCGCCATTCATGAATAACTTAATTGGTTCAGTGCAACTGTTAGCGTTAGGCACGTTGCACACGGCTGTATGACTTCATAAAACCGGAGCGTTGCACGTTTCATTTTTTGTTTTTTAAGAATAAAAATGTCATGTGTGTTGTAGGAAATTGTGTTAAGCTTAGAGTAGAAGTTTATTACAATGCTGAGGATGGGACAATGAGGATTTTGAAAGGTCATTTTGGGTTTACATCAACTGTTTTTGGAAATTGTTTAATGTAGTATTGGAACAAGCAGGTACTTTTGCTGCTTCAACTTGTGACAAGTCATCACAGAGTTACCGTAATAAGGTTCTCTATTCACAGTGAAGTACACTCCTGGAGTCCTAAATCGAGCCAGCATCAAAATAATGATGAGTCATAGAAAACGTTTTTAAACAGTTTGGTTGCCGATATACTGGCCACCATTTTGTTGTCATCACTGTCCAGAATTCTAATTCACGACCATTTAAAAAGTTATAGACTTATATACAAAAAGTGCAAAATGACTATACTTTATTAGTTAACAGCCCTGCAATATTATAATGATAATGACATGTCCACATGCCATAAGAGTTAAGTAACCACTCACGCACACTACAAAACTATATTGCTGCTGTACGTACTGCTACCAATGATAGCCACGCACACAGCGCGTTCGTAGAGTGAGTGCGCTAACGTCTTCTAAATGACAGTATAACATAATTTCGCCACAAAGGACAGTTGCTCTCGTGGCGCTACAGGTAAGCATGCGACCTACAGTGACAAGTGATTTGAGTTCGAGCCACGAGTTTACTAAAATATTATTTTTGAGATTTTGTAATTTCGAGATAATAATTACATATTCTGACCGATTTGAGAATCTACCACAAGTTTCTCGCCTACTGATAATTATTTGCCAGTTTAGAAGTTAACTACCCGCTTTAAAAATATATTTCTGCCTTTAATAATTGTGAACTTATGTATGAGTCAGTCTGCATTAGCAACTACACCTATACTCCTCCTTTTGCACTTTTACGAAGTTTGTAATTGTGATAAATTGATTAACTTAGACCATGCATCATTTAACAATATCTCAAAAAGCTCAGATTATTGTTTTGCATGAGCAAAAAATTTCTGTTAGTGAAATCGCAAGGTGCCTCATGATATCGGTGAGTAAAATTATTATTAATTTAATTTATTTTATTTACTTCAGATACAGTGATCCATGTTTTTTTTAGTATATTTACGAAATTATGTTAGTAACCAAGATTCAAATAAACACCCACACTCATACTATTATAACTAAAATTAAATAACAACAGTGCATTACTCACATAAATAAAATTAAAATTACAATCATCCTTAATTTTTTTTTAATGAATTTAAAGATCATTGTTTAAAAACATCAATATTATTTAAAATCAAGAAATCAATTAAAATCTTTTAATTCCATAATAACGTTTTAATTTATTATGTCAATGTGACCTTAGTTCTAACATTTTCATTTTTTTTCATGTAGAAATACCGTTCGACTGTGGGTGCATCTTCACGCTGAAACAGGCGAAATAAACCGTCGCCTGCCTGGACCGACACCATTGGCTTACACAAATGCTTCGCTTCGGCACCGTGAGATCGTTGCCACCCAAGATCCATTTGCTAAGACCAGCATAACAGCAGCAGCACACAACGTCACTTTGCAAACTGTACGGAACTGAAGAAACGAAATACTCAATACTATAACATCTTCAAAACTTTCGCAGCATACTTAGCCATAATAACATAAGGCGGCGGTACTGGAGTGTGAGTGATGTCATTGTTACTGGATCAGATTATATTTCTAACTATGTGACATGTTTAGTCACTCCGCCCATTGTTTATTATATAATTGTATAAAACGAGGTAATGGTAGGTATATTCTAAATATATTGTTGCATTTATAATAAAACATGTTAACTTGTAAACTTCTTTTATTTTTTAAATAAAGAAAAATGGTTTTATTTATTTAAGCTATTTTAAATAAATAAAACCATTTCTTAACAAAAATTATTCTTTTCGCTTAAAATTTTAAATCACAAAAATAATCTCCATTTCAGAGATTCAAACTCATATAGCAATATTCAGAAGTATATGGCTTCATCGTTGGGTTACAAACGCTTTAACTTTCGATGTGAAATTATGTTATACAATCATTTAAAAGACGTTAGCGCACTCACTCTACGAATGCGATGTGTGCGTGACTGTCAATGTGAGTAGTACGTACAGTAGCGATATAGTTTTGTAGTGTGCGTGACTGGTTACTTAACTTTTGGCGTGTGTACATGTAAAAAACTTTTTTGCAAACAAAAACAACCGACTTCCAAAAAAAAACACTACAAAGTGAAAAAGAACTTTAATTTCGGAAGTCGGTGTTTTGGATCTATATTTTAAGCTTTTGCCACCGACTTCCGAAATCAGTTATTTTTCACTTTGCATTGTTTTTTTTTTTTTGGAAGTCGATTGTTTTTTTTTTTGCAAAAAAGTTTTTTATTTTTCACTTTTTAATGGGTCGAGTTGTAATTTATCTGAGTTACAATAGCCTTATAACAACTGCTCATTACCTTCTACATAATATTGCGTTTCCCGATGGAGGGACGTTAATTGTTGAGGAGTTCTCCTGGCACTTCACCATTTGCATTGTGACGAGATTATATTGGTTAGCAAGCATTTTAAAGTAATCTAATCGCAACCTGTGAAATACCTATTATTGAGTTGGTCCGGTGGCCATCTGTAGTCTTCACCATCAGTTCCACTTCACCAAATGGTGCTTTCCGACAGCAAATGAACAAGTTACTATAAAAAATACCCAAATTGCTATAGGTGTGCCTATAATATTTGCAGAGTTCCCTCGATTTCTCCAGGATCCCATCATCAGATCCTGACCTGAAGACAATGGGACCATCTGGAACGTATACCCTTTCAAACAAAATAAGAACTTTCCAAATCGACCCAGCCATCTTCGAGGGGAACACACATAAAAAAAAAAAGAATCCGATGAACTGAGAATCTCCTTCCTTTTTAAAGTCGGTTAAAAGGGGGCAAGGAGTCATAGGGCATCAAAAAATAATACAAGAGTTAGTTCCACAAAGGAGTAAGTACTGTAGAGGTTTGATGCCGGAGGCAACCTTATGTGTCACAGGCCGTTAAGTATTTGCCTATGGGCGCGTTCGAACACAGCAGGTGTCGAACGTATTCGAATTTGATAGGATATGCCAATTGTTTTGTATTGAGCCAGTTGAAAAATAGCGGTGTCTTGTAAATGTGTTTCCTGTAAAGTTAATATAATACTCGCTTGTGTCTGTGATTTGGTAATTTAGTTGTCCCAGCACACTCTACAGTCAGACACCAACACAGCACACGTAATAATCTGCTGCCCCCAATGCAGATTGCTACAGTACCTTCCTATGCAGTTAGCTATAAGTACGGCGCACGGTAGCCGCAGCTTTGGCCGTGTTAGTTACAGTTACCACATACCGTTAATCGTAGTTTAACCACAACATAACGCTTAGTCTTACTGCGTAGTTCAGTGCCTGTCTGACCGTGTTTCAATATCTTATAGTATGTGAATATCAAGGTTATTCGTAAGCGCTTCTTACATCATCTATCAACAACAACAAAAAAAACCTCTGGATTAAGAACAATCCCAGCTTCAAAGAATCCCGGTACTTCCCTCAAATCTGCAACAAGCCTAATTTGATTGTACCAACGTAGATACACTTTGCTACCTTTGTACTCGCTATGACGCTGAACTCAATGAATAACCTGCGCCGACTGGAATACAGCCTGAAATTACTGCATTAATTCCTTCAGCGATATTTATTATAGCGTAATAATTAGTGGAGGAGACAGGGGGAGAGAATAGAAGGGGAGCTCAAGGGGGGAGAGGAAGCAACTCTAGACCTATCTTTTAATAAAATGTGTAAAGACGTTAAATTATACGATTAATTAGGATGATTAATGCTCTTTAAGAAGGGAAGATGAGAAAAACAGTGTAAGAAAAGGTGGAACAGATATTCTTGTTTTAATTAAGTTATTATTCTCTCGGAATTATGTCGGCTCTTGATTTTCTTAAGAGCTGGAGAGCTTTCTTGCTTTATTTGGAAATGTTGAATGTTAATGTAGAGAACCAGAGCGTAACGATTAAAAATCAATTCCTAAGCTCGGTGATGGTAGGATGTAGGATGTAGGGATGTCAATATTGTCCTAGGAGGAAAGTTTAATTGCAAAGAAGAAAGTGTAAATTAATGTCATCTATATATATAAAAGGAGAAACTGACTGACTGACTGACTGACTGACTGACTGACTGACTGACTGACATATCAACGCACAGCCGAAACTACTGGGACTAGGAACGTGAAATTTTGCACACGGCTTCCTTTTATAATGTAGAGGAGCACTAAGAAGGGGTTTTTGGAAATTCGACCTTTAAGGGGGTGAAAAGGGGGTATTTCGTTTGTATGAAAAATCTTATTCCTTGAGTTAATAAACCTGAAACTTGGCCCAAATACTTATCTTAATAAATTATGAACTTTGTAATTTTTGGTTTTTCTAAACTACCCCCACGAGGGGGATTGGGGGGTGTCAAAATTAGTGTTTTTCGAAAATCTACCCCGGACGGGGTGAAAAGGGGTTGTCAATTTTACAGGGGAGAATTTTACTGCGTAGCTTGATTAACTCAAAAATTGGTATAAGAAATCTTTGATTCAAGTTATGGAAATATCTTAAAAGATTTTTTTAAATTCCACCCCTATAGGGGTGAAAAGTGGGGATATAGTTTAGATGAAAAATCTTATTCATTCGGTTAATAAACTTGAAACTTGGCACGAATATTTGCCTAATTAAGCAATAAAGTTTCTTACTATTGGTTTTTCAAAACTACCCCTGACGGGATGAGAAGGGGTAATTAGATTTTTAAGAGGAGGATTTTACTGTGTGGCTTGATTGACTCAAAAATTGAAATCTCTGAAATATTTGATTTCAGTTATGGAAAAATCCGAAACGATTTTAATTCCACCCCTGTGGGGGTGAAAAGAGGGGATAAAGATTATATGAAAAATCTTATTCCTTTGGTTAATACACTTGAAACTTGGCAATATTTGCCTCAGGAAATAATAAAAATTGTCACTCTTAGTTTTTTAAAACAAGTAAGGAACACTAGGACCGTAAGAACAGTAAGGAACAGTAAGGAAAAATTTTAACGCGCTGCCATATTAACTGGAAACTCGGTACTAATACTTTTCGGAAGTCAGTGTCTTTGGATCCGTATTTTAGGTTTTTGCCACTGACTTCCGAAATTAAAGTTATTTTTCACTTTGTAGTGTTTGTTTTGGAAGTCGGTTGTTTTTATTTTTCACTTTTTAGTGGATCTGTTTGTAATTTATCTGAGTTACAATAGCTTAATGACAACTGCTCATCACCTTTTACAAAACATTGCTTTTCCCGAAGCAGGGACTTCAATTGTTGAGGAGTTCTCTTGGTACTTCACCATCAGCTTCACTTCACCATATGCATTGTGACGAGCTTCTATTGCTTAGCAATAATTTTAAAGTAATGGAATCGCAACCCGTGAAATATTTATTATTGAGTTGTTCCAGTGGCCATCTGTAGTCTTCGTCATCAGTTCCACTTCACCAAATAATGCTTTCTGAGAGCAAATGCATAAGTTACTATAAAAAATACCAAAATCGCTATAGGTGTGCCTATATTGAAGAGTTCCCTCGATTTCTCCAGGATCCTATCGTCAGATCCTGATCTGATGACAATGGGACCACCTGGAAAGTATACCCTTCCAAACAAAAAAAGAATTTTCCAAATCGGTCCAGCCGTCTTCGAGTAATCGGCGAACCATAAAAAAAAAGATTCCGAATAACTGTGAACCTCTTTTGAAGTCGGTTAAAAATAATTTATAGCCAGAGTGCATGTCATGACATTTCCAATAAGCCCCAACACGGCTAGAATACATTGTTTTATTACTGATCTGAGTTCAATGGTACCATTTTCATCAGAAGCATTTATTTAAATTTGCTTCGTCATAGTCGTTTAACTATCTCAATCGAGATATCTTATCGCCACCCGTGAAATACTTATCATAGATGAGTTCCTGTGGCCATCTATGGTCTGCTTCGTCAATTCCACTTCATCAAATCATACTTTCTGAATGCAAATGCTTGATTTGTTGACGAAAATACCAAAATCACTATGTGTTTGCCAATAATATTTGAGGATTTCCCTCAATTCCTCATGGATCCTATCATCAGAACTGGATATGGATAAAGATGGGACCAATCTGGAAGTCCAATCCTTTCAAATAAAAAAATAATTTTTCAAATCGGTTTATAAATGACGGAGTAACGGTAACAAACATTAAAAAAAACATACAACCGAATTGATAACCTCCTCCTTTTTTTGAAGTCGGTTAAAAATAGTAACGAAGTCAGAACTGGGGGCCAACCACCACCTCTAAAAGCAGTATTATTGTAATCTTACTTGAGTGTGGGAAAGAGATGGAGCTAGACGTCCTGTATAGCTTCATCTCTTTCTCACACTGAAGTCTAGCTCCTGTGGATTGCATATATTTGAAAAGAAGTGATTGAACGAGTCTGTTGCCGTTGCGCAAAAACGGTTGATTGAATTTAGAGGAAATTTGGCATACAGATGTTTTAGAACATGGATTCACACGTAGGGTAGGTACTAATTTGATATATTCCGACATACACGCGGACGAAGCCGCGGGCAAAAGCTAGTTTCCTATAAGCCACCTTTATACCACTGAATTACTCATTCAAATCCATCTTATTCAAAATTGACAAAATATAAATTAGTATTATAAATACTTAAAGCATAAAACTCGGTAGAATTAATTCGTGGAATTAAAAATTGGCTTAATAATGGCCGGTGTACCCCCGAATAATACAGCTCGGGGACCAGCACTAAACGAATACACGAAATACAGAAGGTAGGTTCCGTACGGCGAGCGAAACCGTTCTATACGTACAGCAAGGACAAGCGCGCTTGCGACCGGCATTACACATATTTCCCTACTAACAAACGTTGTATAGCCTCTGTATAGTCACACAACGCTTTGTCTTCTTCTTTCGAAACTCAAATTACTGACGACTGAAAGAGAGAAATCGGTGTGTAACTATTCACTTCATATAATACGTTTATTAGTAAGAAGGTTACTGTTTATAACATAATTATATACCTATAGTTTATTATGTTTTTTTTTTTTGTGTCGTTACATGTTCTTATTTTAAGTTGGGTCCATCATCATTATGAACAACTTTTATTATAGGACCAAACCTGAAATCGCGAAATGAAATCACTCATTCACTACTCTTTGACGAGATATGCGAACATAAATAAAGGACAGCAGATTTTTTTTCGCGATTTCAAGTTTGGTCCTATGATAAAAAAAAATCATAATGATGAGTTAAAGATCGCCATAACTACGAGTGTGTGTCCATTCGCTTGTTTTCGTTCGTTCTTATTGTGTGGAGTCAGCCTTCTGTACCTACCTACTTCGTAGTAAAAGGGGGCATTCGGGGTCTTGATGAGATAATTACATTATATTTCACTCAATTCAAGGCTGAATGCCATTGGATCTGTACTAGAGCGGCCCATTAACATTTTAAAATAATATTATAAGTTCACTAACTGGTAGGGTTTTCAAAAGCTTCATTGTTCCGTTTTAACGACGGGATTATTGAAAATTATGTCCAACAGTTTTGTGTCCAATTTTGGATCGAATTTGATCCTCCGTTTTAAATGGGTTGTTATTTGAGACGGGGCAGGGGAGACTATCCATCATAAAAAGTAAATTGGGTTCTCATTTGCTACAAAATGTGTGGGAAAATATTTTTGTGATTTCTGACTTTTCTAGGTACTCAAACCTCAGTTGGTCTGACAGTGTTTTGTTAATTATAAGAAACAGGATCGATTGGCATCAAAAAAAGTTTTTATGAAAATTGTCCATTTCCTTGCTGTCTGTACTTTTTGTTCCAAAATCTGTGAATGCAGATCAAAATGCCTCGAAAAGTTAAGTGGAGTCTCCTGCGACCGTATTCCTGCAGCTGCAACGGACAAGGTACCTGCCCTAACTTCAAAAATCCACTTTGATACTGCCTCATATTTACGTTATTATTATTATTAACTAGCTGTGCCCCGCGACTTCATTCGCGTGGATGTCGTAAGAAACACAATATAATATATTATACTAAAATAATAGCCACATTTTAATAAAACTCCCTCGTTCCCCGACCCGCCACGTTGGATCGCCCGCAATACTTCGTTTTCGCTTAGTGTTCGTTCTGACTTTTTTATTTTTGCTCGGCTCCTAAGGGTCACAGCGTGATGTTAAATAGCATATAACCACTCTCAAGAATAGGGCTACCAAATTCAATAAGAATTTTTCAAATTCGACTGGTAGATCCAGAAATTAGCATTTTACTTTTTTTGCGCGGAACCCTAATTATTTTTCTAAAATAAAAGTAGCTTTAGTTACTTCATGTAATAACAGCTATCTGCCAGTGAAAGGCCCGTCAAAATCGGTTCAGCCGTTTCAGAGATTAGCCGGAACAAACAGAGAGACAGACAAAAATTTTAAAAATAGTTTTTTTTTTATAAGTATCGTATATACATACTATCATATGAATTTAGTGAAAAACTGTTATTTTGACATTACAAACAGACACTTCAATTTTATTTATTTGTAAAAATATATAGATATAGATAAGTTAATAAAATTAGTGTTTATCATTTAAAATTGTGCTTGTTTACGAGTAGCGTAGCTTTTAAGAGGTTAGCTTTTCGCTTCGCTAATTATGAGCAAAATCCGGCAATTGTTTCCACCTGTTTGTTTAAAAAAAAGTAGCTGCGTTTCTAGTTTGTACTTTAGGTACCTCCTCATCATTACAGATTGGTGAAACGTAACATGAAATGTTTACACACGTTAAAAAAATATCGCCTATCTATTATGATACATTTCATGTCACATTTCACCAATCTGTACCCAGCAACTATTACTTTCAAGCTGTACCATTCAGGAAACCTTGCTAATGAAGCTTACCTTGTAAGTGCCGAGGTGCTCGACGACGCACGGCAGGCTGGCGTCCCTGCCGAGCGCCACCGTCACGTTGGGGATAGGCTCCGCGAAGCGAGGTTCCTCCGTCAGCACTGCGGACGATACAAATAATTTTATATTCATTAATACCTTTTAAAGCTAAAATAGAAAGTTGGTGCAGCCGGGCTGTGGTTAATGATGATGATAATTTTCAATCTCTATGTTCTTTTAGACGCGCTACTGTTCCTTCTATTATTATGTTAGCTTTCAGTTAATTCGAGCTACACCACCTAACATAGAATCGGTAGTAATTAGCTCACTGGAATTCTCGTCATTCATGTCTAGTTTCTTCGTCAATCCGTGGCATCACTATCAACAGACCTTCCTTTTCTAATTCTATTACCTTACATTCTGATGCATAGTCTCAAAAAAACTCAATAGTCACTTCTATGACTCTTCTAAAAGAAGATAGAATCGGTTCGTTTGGTTTACACTTTACATAATAAGTATTCAGTGTTGTTCACATCACTGAATATTGTGTTAAACTATTCACTAGTTCTAAATCGTTTATTATGACGAATATTACAATAGCTATTCAAATAATGTCATGAGCAAATCTAATTTATCGATGCATCGGTTGCTATTAACATCATCGCACGCTACATTTACTTCATATCTTTTCAATAAACTATTTGCGACGTACAAACCAGTTTATGGGAATATAATGATGTTTTGTTTACACATAAAGTTTTTTTTTTCAGTTTAATTGATGTATTGTATTCATTGTGAATTTTTCCTTGTGAAGAATTGAATATATATGTAGCCATTAATACACAATTATTTACTTTAATACAAAAACTGTTACAAAGAGGTTACTTTTTAGACTAGCTCGCAAGCGTAACGCGCAGTATAAACTAGCTCATTATCCTCCATGAAATTTGTATTCCGCGCTCGTCTCTTCAGCACAGTTCCCCGTTAATAACAAGAGTTTTAATTACGGCAAACATCCTCAAAATATCAGCCATTTGCAACATCATAAATCCAACAAATTATCTTTTAAAGCAGTTCGTAAAACCAAAGATATCAACCCTAATATAAATCACGGAGAGAACGACACATTTTACAACTGAACAAGTAATATTTCAGATTAAAATTACGAAAACACTTGAAGGACAAGTTGTAATATTTTAGAGTTATTTTAAAAGTTTCATAGTTACGAGCTATGAACATCAGTCTACTAAACTTCAGACTTACGACCTTTTGTGATGTAAAAAGTGTAGCTTTGATAATATAATGAAGGAGCATTTGAGTAGAACGTAACAGCGCTTAGATTGATATTTTTAATCAACCTCAAAGTTAGGAAGGCGGGAGTTGTTGGCTCGTTATGACAAGCAAAATATTGTTTATTACGGAAGTTTGGCAAATTCTCCCCACTTCAGATCAAGGCGCTGATAACGATGAGCCTGTAAAGGGTACGCGGAACTTCGCCTGAGACCACATCAACGAGGTCAAATTAAGGAAGATTATTTTAAAGGCTTTTTCATTCTCATCATTTTAAATTATTTCGTGATGATCTAAAGTTTCAAGAAGCGCACATTTAAAACCCCATATTTTTTTCAGGTCCTCTGACTTGTGCCAAATCAAAAAAAAAAAAAAAAAACTATTAATAGCATTAGTGATCCCTGTCCACTCCCAAACAGTACCTAATAATGTGATAATGTTATTTATCCTCCCAATGCGTATCTTAACTTCAATCATCTAACTTGAACTTACGAAGGTAACCTAAACCTAGTGTTGGTGACACTTGCACAAACATGACCGGTTTCCCTTTTTTCTATTGAGTTGATTAAATTCTATTTTTTGTGTTTTTGTTGTAATTTTTAGAAAGATAACAACAACATGCTTACTTGAAGTAACAAAAACAGTTACTAACGTATTTTTGTATTATGTAAACACAGGTTCAGACGAGGAAAATGCTAATGAAGGTAAATGTACAATAAATATTAATGAAACACCCGATTGTTATCTATCGCCGATTGAAACATTAACCATGCATGAAAGGCCTAAATCTCGTGTAACGTTTATAACCGGATAATAAGGGATAACTGCCTGTTCGATAAGGATTAACCTGAACGACCCTCTAAACTACGCTCCAATATTTACTTTAGAGCAGTCTACGGTTACTTTTCTTTCATTATACGGAAGACAAAATACAGAAAAGAGAAATCACTACACATGTTTTAGAAATAAAACTTGTTGGAATTTCCTCAGGATTCATAACTGAAATCACGACGCGACGGCGCTGTGTGTGTACAGCCTAATGACTCATACTTCGCCGAGTGTGGTAATTAAAAGTTCGTTACACAAACTCAGATGTAAACCATTCCAAAGCGAAAAAGCGCCTGTAGCGGCCGCCTAAATAAATGAAGCTAACATTTTCCTTTTAGCGAATGACAATAATGTTTTATCAATAGATTATTTTTTGTGTATCGGTTGTACGGCATTATTTTGGTTTCGTCGCAATGATTACTTTCTTAGAATTGTGATTCTTATTTAAGTATTAATATCGAAAAGAATTTTCGATGAAAATGATTTCCTTGTCAACGATTAGATGTTTTACTTTTGAGCCCACTTTCAAATTTTGTATTTATTTTTAGACAGTTTGATGGCACAGACAGATGGATAGAATACTCTTTATTATGTACACCATAAATATTACAGATATTAAAAGAAAACATTTTACAAGGGGTGACACAATGACGCTAAGAGCGATCTTCTGCAGGTAGTCTGTGGTGTACCATTTACACATACTTATATACAATAAATACATACATACATGAAACATTTACTTATCTATATACATATATATAGACATTATTAATCATAAAACACGTCCAAAAAACTTAAAGATGACGTTTAAGGACAGAGATATTTTTTACGTGAGTGTGTGTGTGTGTCATAATTATTTTGCAAGTTAAGAATATTTTGCAATTACGAAAATAATATTTTTAGATTTTAATCTACGTTAATGTCTCTGTTTAAAACAAGGTCTGCAGTAATTTACTAACTTCATATCATTCTTAACTTGGACACTTCACATGACAAACAGCTTTAACATACTTTTAACTAGGTACATTTTTATACAACAAAAAATGGCAATCGTTCCGATGAGTTAATAGGTATTATAAATTAAACAGCACTACCGTGACGCGTACAATCGTCACAAAGGATATTAAACACAGTTTTACTCTCATCTCCACTCGTGATCGTTTAATCTTTTTATTTTTTTTATTTAAGATAGGTTTGCTCTTGACTCTAGTCTAGGTCACAGATGACAGAGACAAAGTCGACGATGGAGCGAGCGAACAATTTAATTATTTGTTCATGAGGCAAGCATTATTTTAACGTACCCACGATTTATATTTTATAAACTAGCCGTGCCCCGCGACTTCGTTCGCGTGGAAGTCGTAAGATACACAATGTACTAAAATAACAGCCACATTTTAATAAAACTCCCTCGTCACCCGACCCGCCGCGTTGCATCGTTTTCGCCTAGCGTTCTTACCGACTTTTTTATTTTTGCTCGGCTCCTAAGGGTCGTAGCGTGATGTTAAATAGCCTATAACCATCCTCGAGAATTGCACTACCAAATGCAAAAATAATTTTTCAAATCTGACTTTCTGTTCACAATTACATATGTGGGTTTACATTTTTTTGCACGGAACCCTAATTATTTTTATAAAATAAAAATAGCCTAAGTTATTCCTTATAACATCAGCTATCTGGCAATGAAAGTCCGACTATAATCGGTCTAGTCGTTTCGGAGATTAGCCGGACCAAACAAACAGACAGACAAAAGTTTTAAACATTGTTTTTTTTTTGTTATAAGTACCGTATATATTTTCATAGGCATTTAGTAAAAAACTGTTATTTTGACATCACAAACAGGCAGTTTATTTCCATATATTTTTATAGATTATGGCACTTCAATTCTCAATACTACCTATTCTATTCTATTTTTATAATATTTAAAACTAAACCATTTGTGTAATTGAATCAATCATTTATTTCGTAGTTTACAACTGAAAACCGGGGCAAGGCATAAATAGTTTCGTGAGTTTGAAGTCTAAGGTGTTATACAAAGTTTCATCAAAACATAAAGCGACGCGTGGTTATAGTCATTGTTTAGTTGTTATTACATCAATTTACATCAATTGTAACGCTTTTAGCGAACGAGCATTATTAAAATGTGTGTTTTTTTAAAATATTTTATTGATATCTTTTATTTCAATCCCAATCACATAAAATTCTTTATAAAGTATTTAATGCTAAATTAATTTACCGCAATAATACCGAGTATATCATTTCCCCAAATTCACCGCTGCCCGTCTCTCTGATAGCTTTCTCTTTGAATAATTTGCAAGTCGAAATGGCAATAAATTTTATATTTTAGTCGGAGTTCGTTTCAAAGAAAAAGTAATATTGTTTCTTCACTGTGACATTTTCCAACTTGTTTACCGTAGTGAGACCAACGTCTGCGTGTCTCGGCATTTATAAAACACTGCTAAATTGAGTGTACGCTTGACGCGTTGTATAAACTTATTTCGTGAGTCTTTTAGAATTTGGTGCTTTATATTATTCTAGCAAAATAGGTAGTTTACTCAGTTCAAACAACCAGGGTTTGGTTTTTATATGATCGATCATGTTTCCTGTTTCGAGACACTGGCACTGGTTTATCGGGTTTTTGAGCGATGATATTTGGTATTCTATTTTCACTTCTTTTCCTGAACAACATAACTTCCGAAAATGTCCGTGTTGATAGATATCGACATCTACTAAGTAAAATTATCCTTTCTTTTGCCTTTCTGTACAATCACTGTGTGTTTGGTTTATTAAATACCCATTATATTGTACATAACATAATATCACGCCTTGTTTCCCCGAAAGGCTAGGCAGAGGTGTACCTATAGTACACCCACAATACATTGTACAATATATTGTACAATGACTTAATAGGTTGTGCGTTAGTTCCGGGATTTGTAGTTTAATCTCGATTTCTAGTTATCGAGGGGCACACAAGACGACTACCAAAACATTCTTCTAAACTCCTAGTTTTCCTTCCGTAAGTTTTACACCGATCACATCCCTCCAAAATTCTCGTCTACCACCGAACCCAAAACTACAATTACGTCGTAGAAACACAAATTGATCGACACCACGACTAATTTAATAACCAATTACTCTGTCTATAGCCCCCGTTACTACTGCTCCGAGATATGAGCCGCGAGATTTAATTACTCGAGTTGAGAGCCCCTCAAAATATTGTCTTCATTAAGGGCTCGCTCCCTTTGTGTTCCGTTTTATTTGAAAAGTTCGCGTGTAATTTCGGAAAACTTAGTTAGGTGGCCTGTTAACGTTCGCATTCCTGATTCTCATCATCTTCAAATGTGTTTATGTTTTGTGAAGCATTTGCTTGTCATTATTATTAGGCGACAAAGGCACCGAACGCTGATATTAAAAAAAAAGTAGATAGAGAACATCATATTGTACAGCAGCAATAAAGGCTTATTATATTTTATGTTATTATAAGTCAAACTTATGGTTTCTTGTGTTTTTATCGCAATCGTTTTAAACCAAATGTTGCAAGTTATCAAAATTACTATTTTAGAAGACCATTACTCACTCAATATTTTGAAGTAGACTCAAGATTATGAAAAAATTAAAGTTGCTTCTAAGAAATAAAAATATCACAGAGAAATGAGTCGACGCAAACTCGTTTTAAGTTTATAAAGTTGTGTGGGGAAATTAATGTGAAGGATGTTTTCTCTTAAAATAAATGTATTTTATACATGAGACACATTTTACGACTTGACCTGAAACCCAGTGAACCGATTTTCAAATTAATCGACGCGTTTTCCGAAATGTAATTCATATTCGTTAACTGAGAGGGAATAAAAACTTCGTCAGGAGAAATAACGAACGGTAGAGGAGAAATAACGACCAAAAGAGGAGAAAACGAATCCACCAAATCAGCTTTTTACGTATATGTTCACGTGCCTTGACTTTAAGTGACAACCGATTTGTTACCGTCCTGATGTTCAGAGGGAGCGAATTCCAAAGAAAGACTGCCTGGACAAAGAAAGAAGAGTGAATGAAACCAGAGCGGTGAGAAGGACATCGTAGAAGACGATTGTTAGTGGAATGAAGATATTTACTGTAGGCAGAGCATAAATACTGAATATGGGAAGTCAGGTAAGAAGGAGAAGTGTGTTTGTTGACAATAGAAAATAACATAGACAGAGCCCTTAGATTACTGACAGATGCGTGCACTGACTGGACAGGTCCACTCAATCTGTGTGGTTCATTCCTCAAAAGACCATTTACAATCTACATGGTCCTTACATGATCTGACCAAGACTATGTCTGGACTTTAAAAGAGACCTCTGAGTTTGTTTCGACCTTTCTTCACAGAGTAGTCAGATAGGAAACGCCGGCCTCATCTAGTTAAAAAAAAAATGTTTGACGTGTAACAGTGTTTGTATAAACCTACAATTATTAACCTAGCTATAAGTCAAATACAAATACTAAAATGTAATACTTGCTGCGACCTCACAGGGTCATGTACAAGTTTAAGCCTAGTCTGTAACGAAGTGTACATTATGCAAAATAAATGAAAAAAATTAAATCTCGATTTTGCCCTAAACTCGACTTAACTTAAATCTTACTAAGCATGTCTTGCACAGTCACATTTCACATTTGATTCAACTAAACTGAGATGAAGTAATTATTAATATCTATGTTCCTATAACTTAAATTAATATAAGTTAATTATACGTCAGAAAGAAATATGTATGCAATATAATGTTAAGTGGTATCCCCGGGCTAACCGGATGGCCATCACCCTCTGGGACGCGTTCAGCCGACGGACTGGTCGCCGCCTCACGAAACGCGCCCACACCGGAGCTCCGTAAAGGGCCATGGACCGCACGACCCCCGCGTAGAGCCTCCGGCAGGAGGCGTTTGGACCCCCCAGATTGGGCAGGAGCCATCTCAAGGCAGCCCCGGCCCGCTCCAGTCTGGGAGCCAAACATCGGAAATGCTCCACGAAATTCCACCGGCTGTCGAGGACGAGTCCCAGGTACTTCATCGTCGACTCGACGCCGATGGGAACCCCTCCTACCGTTATTTGGGAACCCGACGGTAGCGCGTTCCGAGGACCATGAAAACACATGGCCTCGGACTTGTGCAAGGCCACCTCGAGTCCCAATTGCCGGATCCCCTCTACAATTGTCGAAACCCATCGTGTCGCTAATTCGGCCGCCGCCTGATGCGACCTCCCCTGCGCCAGGACCAGCGTGTCGTCAGCGTAGCAAACTACGCTGACGCCATTAGGGAGGTCGGCGCGCAGCACCCATTCGTACCCGATGTCCCACAGATGCGGCCCCAGGACCGATCCCTGTGGGACACCGCACGACATCTCTCGCCACTTGTAGCGAAAAAAAAAAAAAAAAGACGGAAGATTCACTTTTCTGCTACGACACGTTTAATTTTGTTTTTAAAATAAAAATAGAAAATAACATTAAAAGGTAAAAAAATTAATATTATTGTATCAAAAAGTTGCAGGTTGACTTGTGTGAAGGGAATAAAATAAAGAACTTTGGTCCGATAGGTACGCGAATAACGGACGAGAAAATAAACGTACTATCTAGTCGATTGCAATCACTAATTAGTAACGCTACCAAAACATATCGTTATAAAAAAATTAGAGAACCAAGGTACCTCGCTTTTTTACAAATAAGAAAATAAAATTAAATAGTTAATGAATTAAAAAAATCTGCAGTGGATTACTATCTACACTATTAAATTTGAACGTAAAATATCATAAAAAAAACCGTGGCATAAGTAATCGCGTCCGGCGAGGTGACGTAGACTGTAGGTTGTTGCAGGTTCAGGAACTGGCGTTGTTTGTGAAACCTTCAGCGGTCAATATGCGACCCAACTCTCGACGTTGGCCAAGGACGTCCAGCGTAATTTTAGGCCAAAACCTGGAGGCCGAAAGGCGGCCTGTTCAAAGCTGTTCAATCCTAAGACAAAATGAATTAGGGTTAGACCAGCGTGATCAGACTGAACTTCCGATTGAGGAAAACTGTTAAAAGATACGTACCAGAAAAAATAAAGATGAATGCTTAGAATAATACTTAATATACCATTCTCAATATAGTTTTGCCATAAGGTTTTAATAGGACGGCAGGAATAGTGGTTCACTTGAAAAAAACTCGTTAATTTTCCACAAACAGGGTCCATATCAATTCATTCAACTTTTGCAACTCAGAAAAAAATGGGGACCCATCTGTCAGAAGAAAAATAATTCGAATCACGAAATAAAAAGATAAAAATCGACCAGGCTCAAATATAAACGAAAAAAAAGGTTGATTATAAAGAACCAAAAAGTTTTGACATGCAGTGTTATGCTGCATTACCCCCTTTCCAACAAAAAAAAGAAAAAATACATACAACAGAAATGTGGCAACCCTAAAACAAAGTGACAACCCTATAAAATAAACAATTGAACGAGAAAATTAATTAACCTACCTATTGCAATCTAGAACCTAGAAGATACTTAAAATACATATAATAGACGACATCGAAGTGCAGCAGATACAGAATAAAATCGAAAAGCGCCCTCCAACTTAGACGTTATCAGCGCGATCTCCAGATGCGTCCACTAAATCTGAGTAACCTAGAGACTTAAAAGCAAAAGATTAAAAACTAACAATCCTAAGGACAACGACTAAAAACCTTATAGAGACTAATTACAACTATATGTACCTAACTAACCTAAATATGAAAGGAACCCTGAAAAAATTAAGAACATGAAACAACCTTGGCGAAAGATAATAGCCTCAGTCAAAGACGATACAACATCAGCCAAAGATGATGTGACATCAGTCAAAAAAAAAGACAAAAGTGACATCAGTCAACAAAAGTGACATCAGTCAACAAAAGTGACATCAGTCAACAAAAGTGACATCAGTCAACAAAAGTGACATCAGTCAACAAAAGTGACATGAGTCAACAAAAGTGACATCAGTCAACAAAAGGTGACATCAGTCAAAAAAGTTGACATCAGTCAAAAAAGGTGACATCAGTCAAAAAAGGTGACATCAGTCAAAAAAGGTGACATCAGTCAACACAAACTTCTGTCCGAAAGAGACTTCAGTCGAAACATGTCGACAGAAGTCCGAAGAAAGTCCGTAGGACTAAGTGGTCCTAGTTTCACAGCCAAAAAAATTAAGCGAGCTCATACGCTCGGGTAAATATGGGGTAAAGCAATAGAGGGATTAATAGCGATGTTAACAAAAACTCAGCAATGAATGAAAGGTAAGACGCGAGTTGAGTCCGACTTTCAGCTAAATTAACGCTTTGAGTCTGACAATCCCGCCTTAACCTCAGCAAAGGAAGAAAGATTCGACGCCTGTCGAGCCCGACTTTCAGCTAAATGGATACTTCGAGTCTGACCATAAGCACAGGTTGAATCTATAAGGACTTCCCTGCTAAATCATTGGAGTTACCAACTGCATTAATCAAATAGAAACGTTAACAATAATGGTTAATTGCTCCATTGAAAAAACAGGATGATTGAGACAAGACTTTGTTAAAACACTTGCGTTTTATCGAAAAAATTTATCGACAATGTTACATCAGTAAACACAAGAAGTAAGCTGTAAATAAGACGTAATCAAAAAGTTCCACTTGTGACAACTAGATGTCGCTGTGGATGGTTTTAGAAATGGTAGTTTGTCGAAATATTTATGAAATTTAAAAATGAGTTTTTTTGTTTACGTAAATATTTTGTAATTCTTGGTTACAAAGGAAAGAAATTTATGTAAAACTAATATTCCAATTGAATTCGTGTAAATCGGACAACGCGTTTTGAAGTTGTGAGAAATTATTTAAGGATATCTTTTATATGATATGTTCCGGAATGGGCAGAATCATAATCTTGAAGGACATAGGTGGTTCTAGAAATAACTCTAGTCACACGACACTTAATAAAGCGACGAGCAAGCTTTCCCGAAAAATAATCTGCTCCAGAGGATCTAGCAAAGTTACGTCTCCATACCGTGTCACCAACGTTAAGAGTAACAGCCGTGCGGTTCGTATTATAAGCCCGAGAATTACGGAGGAAAGCTATAGAAAGATTATCAGCTACTTTCGCATAAACCTCAACAAGAGAGGAAAGATTCGACGCGTGCTGAGCCCGACTTTCGGCTAAATTAGTGCTTCGAGTCTGACTATTCGCACGAGAAGAATTCATAAAGACCTCTCTGCCGAACATGAGAAAATTTGGAGTAAAACCTGTAGCTAAATTAATACAAGAGTTGAGATAGAGTTTGACTTTTGGAAGCATTTTCGTCCAATTTCTTTGATTTTCTTCGACTAAAATACTTAAAAACATGTAACCACGCTCTGGTTGTAACGTTCAACAGTGTTGGCTTGAGGAGTATAGTAAGGAGTGTAAGTAAGTGAATCGATGTGAAAAGAACTAAGGAAGTTTAAAAATATATTACTACAAAAAACAGTAGCATTGTCACAGAGAATAGCACGTGGTACACCAAAATTGAAGAATAATTCAGATTCCAGAGCTCTAATAACAGAACCAGCGTCAACCTTCTTAAGGGGAAATAACCAGACATATTTCGAGAAAACGTCTACCATGGACAGAATATACTCAAAACCATAGTAAGCAACAGGCAAAGGTCCAATGACATCGATAGAAATTACCTGTAGGGGCAATGAAACATCTTTCGGACAAATCAATTGGCCTCGTGGTTGAGTGTTTGCAATTTTATGAGCCTTACAAACCTCACATTGCCTCAAAGTTTCAGAAACATCACGAAACATGTTTGGCCAATAAAAAATCTCCTTGATCTTAAGGTAGGATTTGTGACACCAGGATGTATAGAAGGAAAGTTGTTGTTTGTATATAGGACAAATAGTTTAATATGAAAAAGGGATAGTTTAATCAAAATTGTAGGGATATAAGAATAAACATCTATGAAAAATAAAGCTCAAAAAGGGAATTAGTGAAATAAAAATGTTCCGAGCTATATTTTTTGAGTTAATGTTTAACAAAACCAAAATGTATGAAAATATGTCAAATATTATGGTTTAATAAGATAAAGGGAAAATTTAATACTAATAGGACGGAAACCAGATGAAAATAGAAGCGAAAAAATGTTGTGGGCTGTATGATCATGTTGTCTGTGCTTTGTTAAAAAAAAATGTTGTGCTTTTGTGTCAAAGGCACAGAATTAGAAAGTATTACATAATAAAGTTCCTAGGACAAATCGGAAAGGAAGAATTCAACAAAATAAAATGCGGAGTAACCCTGAATGACATAAGTAGAGGCCTGCAAATAAAAAGACTTCCACATCAGAGTGTCACACACATTGAATTCCTCCATCTGCTATATTAAGCCATGAGAAAAACCAAAACAGAATAAAACAATCCACGAGCATGTTTACCAGTAGTTGGAAAGAGTTATTTAGCGAGTAATATGGCTGGTAGATGAATAGAAAGACACGCAATCGGCAAGCTAAACGGTCGGGCTAGGAGTCAAAGAAAGATAGGAACCTATTACAAAAACAAAACGTGAAATAGGACGAATTGGGCTAATAGAATACCAAAAAAAAAAAACGAAACCAAGCACACAGCCGCATAAAAAAGCTTACCTTTGAAACACGACGCCTATACATTCACACACCAAGCATTCTCTACAGGGAACTACAAATACAGGCATTAAAATAAAACTCGGGATTAAAATATATTTGTTGGGAAGAAATGAAAGAGTTATTAATTTAGTATAATTATGGAATTAAAGTACAATGAACACACACAACATCCAACATTAAAAGGTGATCATCAATGGTATCATTGTCCTGTAATGCATATTCTGCTCCATCCATGACACTGGAAAAAGGACAAAAGGAAAAAAATATGGATTATATTTGCTCGAAGGGCATCACACACAAAATAACAGAAAAAAATATATTAAGTAACCATGAAAATTACTTACTTTAGTTCGGGCGCCATTTTGTAGCGAAAAAAAAAATAAAAAGACGGAAGATTCACTTTTCTGCTACGACACGTTTAATTTTGTTTTTAAAATAAAAATAGAAAATAACATTAAAAGGTAAAAAAATTAATATTATTGTATCAAAAAGTTGCAGGTTGACTTGTGTGAAGAGAATAAAATAAAGAACTTTGGTTCGATAGGTACGCGAATAACGGACGAGAAAATAAACGTACTATCTAGTCGATTACAATCACTAATTAGTAACGCTACCAAAATATATCGTTATAAAAAAAATAGAGAACCAAGGTACCTCGCTTTTTTACAAATAAGAAAATAAAATTAAATAGTTAATGAATTAAAAAAATCTGCAGTGGATTACTATCTACACTATTAAATTTGAACGTAAAATATCATAAAAAAAACCGTGGCATAAGTAATCGCGTCCGGCGAGGTGACGTAGACTGTAGGTTGTCGCAGGTTCAGGAACTGGCGTTGTTTGTGAAACCTTCAGCGGTCAATATGCGACCCAACTCTCGACGTTGGCCAAGGACGTCCAGCGTAATTTTAGGCCAAAACCTGGAGGCCGAAAGGCGGCCTGTTCAAAGCTGTTCAATCCTAAGACAAAATGAATTAGGGTTAGACCAGCGTGATCAGACTGAACTTCCGATTGAGGAAAACTGTTAAAAGATACGTACCAGAAAAAATAAAAATGAATGCTTAGAATAATACTTAATATACCATTCTCAATATAGTTTTGCCATAAGGTTTTAATAGGACGGCAGGAATAGTGGTTCACTTGAAAAAAACTCGTTAATTTTCCACAAACAGGGTCCATATCAATTCATTCAACTTTTGCAACTCAGAAAAAAATGGGGACCCATCTGTCAGAAGAAAAATAAATCGAATCACGAAATAAAAAGATAAAAATCGACCAGGCTCAAATACAAACGAAAAAAAAGGTTGATTATAAAGAACCAAAAAGTTTTGACATGCAATGTTAACCTAAGTCGTATAGTTATTAACCTAGCTATAAGTCAAAATGTAAAACTTACTGCGCCTTAACAGGGTCGTGTACTCTTAAGTTTAAGCCGACCCTGTAACTAAGTGTACATTAAGTGATAAATAAATAAAAACACGTTCAAATGAGATCTAAGATGATCACTGAGAATTTTTAAGAATTTTATTGAAACGGAAGTAATATTGGTTTTGAAAATAATACTGAGAAATATCTAAATATTTCCCGATTTTATTACATTCAATTATAAAGATAAGTAATTGTATTTATTTGCATAATGTACACTCCGTTACAGAGTAACAGGCTAGGCTAAAACATTACAGTGCATGACCCTGTTAGGGCGCAGCAAGTATTGCTTACAGTATTACCATTGACTTATAGTTAGGTTAATTTAAACTTAAAGTTAACATTATATTGCATTATATAACTTCTTCTTCTCCCTCTTTCTCTTTTTCTCTTTCTAGCGCTACTGCTGAGCATGAGGTCCTGGGTTCAATTCCCAGGTAGGACAAAATGTTATTGGATTTTTCCATCTGGAAATTCTCAGTAGCAGCCCGGAATCTGTATTTGTGCCCGTTTGATGGCAAAACAATCGCTACCACATGGGACTTAAACATAACTGGCGAAATGTGGGTGTACTATAGGTACACCTCTACCTAACCCTTCGGGGAAACAAGGCGTGATGTTATGTTATGTTGTGTAACTGTTTCTGACGTATATTTAATTTATATTAATTAAAGTCATAGTAACATAGATATTAATAAAATTATTTTATACATAGATTGTAGATATATGTAAACAATGTTATATAACATTTGTGCTTTATTTTAACTTCTTATCATGCATCAACTCTTAAATACTATAATAACATTTATCTAATAGTACATACAAGTGTGTAATGATTAATGCATACGCGTTTCATACGACGTTTCTCAACTTTGCGAGGCAAAACAATAAATAAAGTTTCATAAACTAAATTACCTATGTAAAAAAAAAATATGGCCCGCGGATTCCTTTTATCGCGGTGTCTTCGCAGATTGAAGAAGAGGTAAAGGCACGAAGCCGTCGAACAGTCTAAAAGGTATTAAAAGCATTAAAACTAAATGTTTTGTATGTTATTTGGATTAGAACACGAAAGAATGTTACTTTTTGACAAAAATAAATAATTCGATGAAATAGTACGAGTATTTATTCATTTATTATATTTTATTTATGTACACAGTAGGCATAAAAAGACATGTAGTCTCTTTGATGAGATTAAAGAATCGCACATCTCCGACTAGTAAATAGTTATCTGTGGCGCATATTACCCTACTAGTGTGGTAATGTAAAGTAAAAAGCACGCCTGTTTAATACACTGCATTGTGAACTTAAAAGCTGTTCAATAAGAGCCACTTTACGAGTAACTGTGTTGAAAAAGGATCCGGTTAGACTGGAAGCCGACTCCAACGTAGTTGGGAAAAGGCTCGGCTGATGATGGTATGTCCAGGTAGCATATTGTACTACATTTGGATGCTCCGGTATTCTGGACTATTTTCATGTATCTCTAGTCTAGGCACTGGTAGAAGTAATTTAGTTTTGCAGCGCTCATTCTTATCAAAATTAAAGAGTTGTACTCGTATATTCTTTTTAACATATATAAGGCTATTTCTAGAATATAAATCGAGGGTAACGTTAGAATATTTTCCATGATGAAGTGGAGTTTGCAGCTATCTCTGGGATTTATGTGATAAATTATTCGTTACATTATTATATTATTTACTAGCACTTTGCCCGCGTCTGCATCCGCGTGGATTTCGTATTTTCTCTTACAAAATTTAACACCCCTTCCACCCGCTTTAACAGGTAGCATCAGAAAATTAATAAGATCCTTTTACTTATTATTACATACATACATAAACTCACGCCATCTTCCCATGAGGGTAGGCAGAAACTACCTACAGAACGCTACCTTTACTTATTATTAATTTATTGATGAAAGGAAAAATAAAATTTTCTATAAACTGTTCCTCCCTTTTCACCCCGAAAGTCTTCAGTTATGTGTTTCGTCATTTAATGTTTGGATTACTTTTGACTTAATCCAGACACTCAGTGAAATCCTCCTCCTAAACCTTAATTACCCCTTTTGCTGGTCGATTTTCGATATCGTTATTCGAGACCGTTAGGAGGGCGTTAAAATTCTACCATACCAAACTTTAGCACCTAGTAGTTTTGGAAAACTAAATAATGACAAACGTTATTATTCAATTTAGAATATCGATAGGTCCTATGTATATGGGCCAAAATGCAAAATTACAACTTTACAGGAGAGGCTTCCAACGTTTAAATTTACTATAACTTCAGATTGATAAAACTGAACTTTACGATTATTTGCTTGTTTGCTAAGACAACTATCCTCCTCATTTATACTATAGTATTTTATATATACATATATAGGTTTTTTTTTTACGTCACATTGACCCTTCTACGTTAGTTTTTGTTTAAATTATTTTTCTTTAAAAACACCCTAAAAGGGCCAATGTGTCATATTGGCCATTATACGCGTATTACGCTAATTAGCATAAAGTATATATTTTTTACATTTTTAACCCATAAAATCAAGTAACAATTGAAGTAGTTGATAATTAATTAATAAGAATATAAGCTATTTAGATATTTAGTTATTTATGTCACATTGACACTTATACGTTTTACAATCTGCTAACCTACGAACTGAGATTTCATTTAGATCATTTGATTAATAAAAAAACACGCAGTAGTTTTATTCATTTATTGAAATAAAAATTGAATTAGCCTTAAAACTTCACTCATGGACACGTATTCAGTCTTTTTGGTATTTTCATGATAAAAAAACTAACAAAAAAAAAAGTAATAAGGAAACTGTAACTGGAGATCTTAGTTTGATTAACAAAATAATGTACTTCACATTATTATTTTCTTAATAAAATTACAAAAAAATAACAAAATTTTAAACCTATCTGGTGAAAAACAAAATTAAAAAAATCTCCGTAGTATAATCAAGTAAGTAATAAAATTACCAAAATCAACAGTACTAGAAATTCTTAATAAGTCTTCATTAATTTTCTTCATTATTGCTTTCATATAATAATGTACTTCACATTATTATTTTCTTAATAAAATTACAAAAAAATAACAAAATTAAAAACGTATCTGGTGTAAACAAAATAAAAAAAATCTCTGAAGTATAATCAAGTAATAAAATTACCAAAATCAACATTACTATAAATTGTTAATAAGTCTTCATTAATTTTCTTCATTATCGCTTTCATTAATTGACACAATGTCATTCGTTGCTACTAAATTTTCATAATAACTGTGGTATGCAGGTGGGATAATATTTTTTCGACATAAATCAAGCAAGTCTTTCTTTTTGGAAGGTTGTATTGGTAACAGCTGATTGTAACATAGTTGCAGAGGAATATCTGTAGGTCTATCGGCAATTTGCCTTCTTGTTCGTACTGGCTGATCTAAGATTTTAATATGATTTTCAATAGCAGCTTCACTTAAATCATTTTTATAGTATAAAACGTATGGTTCATCTCGGCTTACACGAATTTGTTTTATTTTAGACCAAAACATTTTTTGTCCTTCTGAGTTTTTAGTCCAGTTAAAGTGTGTATTTGTCTGCATCTTTTTGAAGTCATAAATCATATTTTGAGCTACGTCTATGACGTTATAAGGACTTCCTTTTGATTTCGCCCATCGAATCAATGAGCTCCATTCAGAGGGTGTGTAAATATTCTTATATTTTGAAGCTCTTTCAATAGTGGCGTGTATGGAGTCGCCTTCATTTTGAGTGTGGCCTACTTCAAGAAAAGTATGCTTTATATTCAAATTAAACTGTTTAGCAGCGTACAGATACATAAAAAACATAATCCTGTTTCGGTTTTGGCCAGTACAATTGTCTGACCAAAATCTGAAGTCGTCACAACCTTCTTGACTTTTTAATTTAATTATATCATAGATACAGCTCGCTATTTCGTTCGAACCCTTCATTGCAATTTGTTCATTCCATAAGTAACAGGTACCAATTAACTTCCCAATATCAAAAATTGATAAGTTATGTACTTTCAACCTTTTACTGTAATAAAATAGACTAATTTCAACACTTGGGGACAACAACACTTTTTGCAAATCAAAAGTAGCGCAGAATATTTTCGTGTCATTTTGTGAATCACGTTTATCCTTTTCTTTTAAGGATCTAGCCTGATTTTTGCTGATTATATGATTATCAAAAAATATTTTATTATCAGGAGTCACAGAACCGTTTTTAAAAGAATGACAAACATGGCATTGGTCTTTTTTTGGCTGGTGAAATGATAAATTAATATTTTTGTTTACTGTATCCCTGTATTGCCTTAATGACTCACATTTATTACCATATTTAGATGGATCATACCATTCTTTGTATAACTTGAACATTCGGATAAAACTTAAAGAACCATCTAAATAAAGTTTATTACTGTCTTTGCGACAATAATGTGAATCAACCGGTTCAAAAGACTTGACGTGGTCCAGTACACTTTTGATCATTTCTGCATCAATAGATGTTTTATGGTGATCATGTCGACCTCTATTATCAACTAAAGTGAGCCTACTTGTATCAGAAAATTTACTCATTGCAGTTCTTATCATTTTTGGCCCACAACGAATGGTGTTTAAAAACATCGTCTTGCATACCACTAGTTTCGTCTTTTGTGTATTTTGAGTAATAGGCAAATGGTACACATATGTGTATGACCTTCGTGAGTCACCCTGGGTAACCGTTCTTTTTTTATTTATTCTTACTACATAGTTAACAATAAAGTCATATTGCTTAGAATGATCTCCAATCATCCAAAATTGATGAAATATAGCACTCCTTGCGTCTCCATCAAGTTTTTTGAAACACTTTAGTTTACATGTGCTCTGACATGGTTCACCTATTTGTTTCTCATCTCTTAATTTACCATTTCTACTGTTATACGCTTTCCCAGTATTTTTAAGTCTTTTTCTCTTCGAATCTACCCATTCATTACAAAATTGTTCTCGTAATCTTCCATTATCTCTTTTTTTAGTAAATTTTCTTTTTCTGGGTCGCTTAGGAGTTGAAACATCACTTGATGAGTAATATTGTGAAACAGGGGACGATGCAGTTACATCTGATAACAATGATAGGACTGAAGGAATAGGTTCTTCCTCACCAAAAGAACTATGATTTGACGATGGCATTGGGGTCGCATTATCGACATCGCGCATATCGTAATTATCCAACAGATCTGTATTTTTACTGAATTTTTCACTATGATGTTCGATTGAAGATTCAAAAACTCTTTCGCTTGACAGATTATTATGTGTTGTTATGATTGATGAACTGCTAGCTATGGGCTCATAATTGTGATCATTTGTTTCTTGTACTGAAAGACAGTTTGAGTGTAAATCAGAATTGTTTTCTTTTTCATGAGTGTCACTGTGGGTACACTTTTCATGGGGTTGAGGTAGTTGACTATTAGAAATTAACATGTTATCAGAGTCGAGCAAAGTAGAATTTTCTAATGTATCATTTTGTTTTTCTTGTTGAGGTGAATCATTTTCAAATATATCAATGAGCAGACTTAAACTGCAATTTGTGAATATCTCACTGGCTCCAAATGGCAAAGGAGCTGCAGACAAAATAAATCAATGTAAGATAAGACCGTATCTAATATTGTAAACAAAGTAAGTTAAATAAAGTTATTAATAACGTAACTAATAATAATAGTAGTTCCAATAATATTTCAACCCTTGCTATCCACATTAACAGGCCAAAAATAAAAAAATACCGTAGGGCGTAAGTGTATTTTTTTTAGAATAAAACACGTATAACGGCCAATATGCCACATTGGCCGTTCATCCAAAAAGCTCGTGATATTTCAGATAATTTATTTATAAAACAATAATTAATCAAAGTTTAAAGATTGACTTGTCTGTAAAAACATATTTGAAGTACTTACAAAGGTTATCATCGCTATTTTCTATAAAATCGTAGTTTTCATAACCTAAATCATTGTTCTGTGCACTGTTATTTTCATTTCCCAATGCCAAATTCACTAAATTCCGACTTCTAGACAACTTAGTGCGATAATTGAATGCCATCTTTTACTTATTAAACTAAGTTGTAACCCAAAAACACAACAATTACATTTTGTATTCATCACAGTGTGGCCGTTGCTTCGTTTAACGTATAAGCACAGTATAAATATGGACAGTACGGAAACTAAGCCCAGTTGAGGACATAATTACCTACGCTCCATTGAAGCAGTAGGGTTGTCACTTGTCATTACTTAATGTTTTTGATATTGTTTATTTTTATGAAAAAAAAAAAAATGTGTTCTGTAGTGATCATTCAATCAAATAGAAATAAGTAGTTTACAAATAAAATTTATACAATATGTAACAAAAACCCTGTTGTTCCGTCTACCTACGTTTTAAGAATCAGTATACGTACGTAATAAAGCAAGTCATTTATAAAAACTGTTTAACAAAAATAATTAAAATAAATATTTAATTATTAATATTTGTAATATTTTACTGATTTCTTACCTCTGCAATTCTGGAAGCGATGACGCTAAACTAGAAATAAGTAGAACGTTCCCGCCAATCTCTTTGATCGGTGCCGCTGCGCCGGCGGTAGGTACACCGTTTTTATTTGCATTTGCGATATTTGCGTTTTTATTTGCGTTATTTTTTTGCAGCCGCCATCTTTGATTTCCATTTTGACATCACTATCGGATTTAACACCCTCGAAAACCATGAAAACGATACCCATGACGAAAAAGTTGATATTTTTTTGTAGCCGCCATCTTGGATTTTCATTTTGACAGCACTATCGGATTCAACGCCCTCGAAAACCATGAAAACGACACCCATGATGAAAAAGTTGATATTTTTTTGCAGCCACCATCTTTGATTTCTATTTTGACACCACTATCGGATTTAACACCCTCGAAAACCATGAAAACGACTCCCATGACTTTAGTAGTTGAGTTATAAACATTAGCAAAAAATAAAATAGATTTAAATTTTACGAATTTATTGTGATCGATCACACGAACTCGTAATTTTGTTCGATACAATATTAAATCATTCTTACCTTTCACAGTCAGTAGGAAGTTTGAAAAACGATAGCTCCGGTTTTGAAGAAGCCGAGTTCAAGCAGCCGTATACTACGCAATACACTCGAGGCATTTTTATAAAGATCGCGCAAAAACTTAAACGTGACCACTCGTCTTGACGCGACACGCGCTACTGACTGCACTGCGAGGTGCACCCGGGGGCCTCGTAGATGCGTATGTTTGTGTGAGTGTGCCGTTCCGAACGTTTGTAGGTAGTTTCCGTACTGTCCATATTTATATTGTGGTATAAGTGTCAAATCAGCTGATTGGTCCAAACTACGAAACAAACGCGCGGGAACTCCCCACGTATAAGTCTCTAACTACTCTTAGGACCTTGTACGTTTAAATTCATGTTACTTATGCCGTTATACTGTAATAAAAAATCGTGTTTCTATGCAGATTTTTTTTTTAATAGCTCACCTAATTCATTACATCTATAAGATGCGTTTACCATAAAAAAGTCAAAATGCCCAAATTGTTAGTTTGACCCATATACATAGGACCCATCGATATATTCGTGCCAAGTTTTAAGTTTATTAACTTAAGAAATAAGATTTTTATACAATAAAAATCCCCCTTTTCAGGCCCCTTTAAAGGTCGAATTTCCAAAAATCTCTTCTTAGAGCTCGCTTACATTATAAAAGAAACGCTTGTGCAAAATTTCTGAAATGTTAGTAATTCAGCACTTCGCCCGTGATTTAGTTCCCGTGGATTTCGTTCTTTCCCCTACAAATTTCAAAACCGGAGGGTGTTTGAAATTTTTATCTCCTTTAAATGGTAGTAAAAATGATTAAGTTCAACCCAATTTCCTGCAACTTGAGAAAATTGATAAAAACGTATAAAATAATAGAATTACGAAGTATGGGCTCCCCACACAAAACTGCGAATTCGCATCGCATCGCAAATATCTGCGAGCTCGAATATACGAGTTTGACAAAAGGCATAGTTTTGCGCAAAAGTTTTGCGTGCGATGCAAATTCGCAGTTTGGTGTGGAAGCCAAAAGAATTCAATAGAAATACATCGAACAATTAAAAAAAAAATTAACACCCAACTACCGACAATAGTGAAATAATAAATCGAAAGGGTCAATCCGCGGAAAATCATAGCACCACGATTCTGAAAAATGCCGTATTCGCACAACGCCATCTATGGGTAAATGAATAAAACGTCTGCACAAAGCATGTTCTAGAGCCGGTATGAATGCAAGTTTTGTTTTTGAATGTTTTAGCGGCATTTTGCATTTTAGTAATTTTATATTATCTCCGAAACTGTATGAACAATTGACATACTTTAAAGGGAAAATCTTATCTCTATGATGTCCTTGTGATCATAAACTAATTCTATTTTAAGAGGTATTTTTTTCCGACTTGCCAGACAAAAATTGTGATAGCTCGGCTAATAAGCATAATTTAAATATAATTTGTAGCCTTTAGCACTCAAAAATAATGTAGCTTTCTACCAGTGAATTTTTTTTAATGTTTGTATCATTAGTTCTGAAGATTACCAGGGGGTAATCTTCAAATTTGTTTGTAAGTTTGTATGTAGGGACATACAAACTTACAAACAAATTTTACCTCTTTATCTATACATCTATACAAAAAAAAATTGAAGTGTCTGTTTGTAATGTCAAAATAACAACTTTTACTAAATGTATAAGAAAGTATAGACAGTACTTATAATAAAAAATATTTTTTTTTAAATTTTTGTCTGTCTGTCTGTTTGTTCCGGCTAATCTCCGAAACGGCTAAACCAATTTTGACGGGACGGAACTTTCACTGGCAGATAGCTGATGGTACGGCGGGTAATTTATTTACGGCGGTTATTTTAGGGAAATAATTAGGGTTCCGCGCAATAAAATTAAAACCCATGAAATTATGAACAAAGAGTCGGATTTGAAAAATTATTGTTGCATTTGGTAGCCCAATTCTCGAGGATATTTAAAGGCTATTATTAACATCACGCTACGACCCTTAGGATCCGAGAAAAAAGAAAAAAGTCAGAAAGGACACTAAGCAAAAACGAAGTAATAGCGCGGGCGGACGATGCAACGCCGACGGGTCGGAGGACGAGGGAGTTTTATATAAATGTGGCTGTTATTTTAGTATATTGTGTATCTTACAACATCCACGCGGACGAAGTCGTGGGGCACAACTAGTAATATTATTATAGACTAGCTTTTGCCCACGGCTTCGACCGCGTGGATGTCGGAAAATATCCCACGGGAACTTACTACCAGGATCAAAAGTACCCTCTGTGTTAATCCAGGTAACAATGTCTTCTCGCACTGCTTAGATGGTATTCGAGGAGCGGCGCGCGGATTGACATATGATTGCACCATACAAAACGTGTGCGTTCGGGGGACGTCAGGAACGAAGTTTCTTCTCACATATAATTTGAAACAAAAATAAAATATTAGCTGGTGCCATATTGGATTTACATTTTGACCTCACTATCGGCTTTAGCACCCTCGAAAACTATGAAAACGACACCGATGACGAAAAATTTGAAAGTTTTCGCAGCCGCCATCTTGGAATTTCATTTTGACCTCACTATCGGCTTTAGTACCCTCGAAAACTATGAGGACGACACCGATGACGAAAAATTTGAAAGTTTTCGCAGCCACCATCTTGGATTTACATCTTGACGTCACTGTCGGCTTTAGCACCCTCGAAAACTATGAGAACGACACCCATGGTGAAAAATTTGAAAATATTCCCAGCCGCCATCTTGAATTTACATTTTGACCTCACTATCGGCTTTAGCATCCTCGTAAACTGTAAAAACGCCACCCATGACGAAAAATTTGAAAATAATCGCAACCGCCATCATCATCATACAAGTATGAACGCTTTTTCGTTTGTGACGATTTCTGCCAGTTTACTTCTACCGCAAGCCGCGTTAAAGAACTTCGTCCAAAAAATCCTAAAACTTAACAATAGTAACGCAATATATAATATGACGGAACGGAAAATTACCTACTTGCATGCCAAATTTGAAGGCAACTTTAAAGCGAAAATATAAATCCTCTTTAATCCTTATCCCGTTGGAATTTGGGAAAAATTGTTACCTAGATAATTACAGGTACGGAACTTAGTAATAGTAATTTTTCTCTGAATTACCTTCTTAAGTGTCTTTGGCGATGGCGAAAGTCGGGCTGACCGATGATGAGTTAGTAAGGGTATTTAACCCCCTAGGTGATGATTTTCCAAAAATGCCAAAACACGTCATTCGTAATTTCTAAACAAAAAGCTTAATACCAATTTCTTCCTTACAAAGTTCCCCCTTAGGGGCTGATTTTCCAAAAACGCTGAAACATGTGGTTTTTAATTTTTAACCAGAATGCTAAACACCAATGTGCATGGTTTAAACGACAAAAATGACGATTTTCCATACAAACTTTTATCCTACTTTACTCCCTTAGGGGTTGAATTTCAAAAAATCCTTCCATTTTCCTTTTCTATATTATAAAGGACCTCTGTGCAAAATGTAAGCTTTCTAGGTTTAAGGGTTTGGGCAGGGCCTTGATGAGTCAGTCAGTCAGTCAGGACTTTTCTTTTTATTTATAAATATATAGAATTTAGATATAGATGTGGTTAAGCTTTATTGATTTATTCTTAGAGTCACAGAATTCAATTAAGAAATGTGATTTGCTAAGATTGACATTTAACCATTGAAATGCCTTACCTTGACATATAATAGTGATGATCTGTATGATACTTATGGCGAAGCTCCTGCAGGGTCCTCGGCGGGTCATGGTGCGTCAGGTTCGCATCTCGTCACCAATCAACCTCTTGTGGCCCGTCCACTACTGCAGCTTCTCGTCACCATCTGTGGACATAGAAACAGACGAAGTTAGTATATCATATAACTAGTCTACTTAACTGGGTTACCAATTAAGTAGACTAGTTATAGACTGGAATACACTGTTATTATGATTTCTTCGGTTACTGTAAATACCAAAGTAAGATAAATTATAAAGAATGTCGTACCAGCTGAATAATATTTTAACTTTGGACAGAAAGTCCTTTCCAAAATACACATGCAATTGATTGAGCCATGAATGAGTCAAAAAGGATTATCAAATATTTTCGAGAATATATGCAAAAGGATTTTCCGCTAGAATTTGCTTCTCATAAAAAAGCTTCACTCCTGATAATAATTTATGAAGGGGGCCTTTTATTATGATATTCACCCTGTTAGGATAGAAGGTAAATACTGCCGTCCCCCAGACATAATACCTTTGTCCCCCTCTTACGATACCCATGGGAAATGATGGGGTGATGAAAACCGAGAACATTTTGGAACAAGTTTCGCTCATTTGGTTGAAAATGCATATCATGTAGCTTTAGCTTACTCAAATAACATGGTTACACATTTCAATACAATTGATCACAGTCATAAGCACAATTTATACGAGTCCTTTATTTCAATGACATTAATGTTGCCAACCTATTCCCCTATGTCAAAACAAAACGATGTTATCATTATAACCAATAAGTTTTGTATTGTCATTGCTGATACAAATTGATAAACGAGTGGGGTTGCCCGGTAATTAATCACATACGCACGGTATTTTAATGTTTATCACGTATTCTGAATAAATTGTCAATGAAATGATAACGATTGAGAATTATTATCGTATTTCAATGGTTTGTGGTATGTGGGAATATATTTGCTTGATGATTAATACGTACTTTATGTACGAAATAACAAAGTAATAACGAAATGTGTTTTGATAGAATTGCAGCATCATAATTATCTAGGTAATTGCGCACCGTGTAGGTATATACAATGTTTTCTTTAACCTTTATCAATTAAACAGCCAAACATTAAAAGTGAAATCGTTAATGTCTCTCTCATCATATTTGTATTGAATAAGTTATGCAAATTAGATTCAATAGTAAAAATCGTCATGAAACTGAAGCGAACGAAGCTAGCATTGATATCTAAATCTGTCGGCCGCCCGAGTTCAATCGATATGATAGCACGGAGTAGCCTCCGTACAGCTTTAGGTGTGTTTTAAACCACAAAAATATTGTTAAAGGCAGAAATCTGGTATTTTTAGTTTGATTCTTTAGATATTTCTTGAATCTTCAAGATTGTAAATAATGTGTCCAAGCAAGAGGAATCTCAATTTATGATTTTGAATGAAGCATAGATTAAAGTATTCCATATTTGCGTTGTGTAGTGGAAGCAAAACGGATTTAGAAAAATAGTAAACGATGCACAGAATCGATTCAGTTCTGTCTAATCTTCAAATATTTGCGTAAAACAAAATGGTCTGTGGTCAATCGTCTGTGGTCTTCCATTATTTTCCTTAGTCTTAAAACACGACTTATTCTACCTAAATAAAGCAAGCAAAAGACTGAGTAGCGACAAAATATTCTATTAAGCCGTCAGTCGATTTGCATTAGGCACAAATGAAGTAAGAATTGAGGAGGAGACTCGTTAAGTAGCCTCAAACGAGTCAAATGAGGTCGACTCAGCTCGAGACAAAGGTTTTGAGGAAACGGCTTAAGTTATTGCCGAGTAGCGGGTAATACTGAAGGAAATAGAGGAGTGAAGCCATGTTGTTATGTGTTATAGTAAAACCAATAAATAGTGTGAGAGTTGCTGATTGTGAAAATGTTTATATTGTTTGGACAATGTTTTATAAATAAATACAAGCTAGTACAAAAGATTCATTTACTCTACTCTGATTATACTATTAATTACATTTATCGTAGATATATCGGGTGTAAAAAGACATTTTCCGAAGCCGAAAGCCACCTATTCTACCCATTATTTGGATCATTTATTCCACTAGACTATACCTGGGAATCAATTGGTTCTGGAGATATTGAAGGTCAAAGTCGTATTTATTTTTTTTATTTCTTTACGAAAACGAATTCTAAGTGTTATTAATAAACTTTTTTCTATAAAAACATTTCCTGAATTTTCAATTTTTCTTAACAAATTACGCATTTGAAGTTACAAAAACGCAATGAATATCAAACGCTCACTGCCACGTCGCGATTGCCTCTACGGCAACAAACGCACGATACAGTGTCACGTGGTACAAGCTAGCCCGACCTAGTCTTGCGTTACGGCGACCGTGTGTGCAGCTGACAGTGACAGCTGATCGGTTTTTTTTAATTTCAAAAACGTTGATATCAGTTGCAGTCCGTTGTCTGTAACGTCGAAGAGCACGCCCTTGTAAAAACTATAAATCTTATCTTTAAACTTCTTGCCTAATTATTTAAAAATGTTGATGAAGTTTGTCCTCATTTGTGACATTTTACAATGAAAGTAAACTGCAAGTTACTACTTAAATTCAAGAGACTGGCAAATACTGAAGAATTTAGTTAGTTATCAAAACCACCTTCTGGTTTCAGCTATTTATTTACTACTTATCGCAAAAATAAAGATACCTACCACGTTATATTCATACCACTTTATTCACACGAAACCATACTGCCAATAGGGTATTTTTTCATTGTTAATAAACGTTTATGCTTGGCAATAATTACTGAACTGCAATTGAAGTCTGGGAGACTTCTTGTAGGTACCTGCTTATGTGTTACACAGAATTGAAATAACATTGATTATTTAGGTAACCTTATGACAGCCCATAGGTAGATCCTAATAACGCAATGATTTCAAATACCTAACGCTTCGATCTCGCGCGCTTCGCATAGGTCAAAGAAAGCCGCCGCTCCTAGGCCATAGCCTCTCCATCAAACCATCAAAACGGGAAGTTTAGCAAGTTTTTAGTATTATTACTTTATTAGTTCCGTTTCTTACGTTATCGAATGCGCTTGCGTTGTTTTTCCGAAAAACATTACTTTTTAAGTGTAGTTACTGTGAGTGCGTACTCGCCGACACACAATATCTTGTCATCTCGTGTGAGTACGTTCTTACCTGTTTTTTTGTTAGTGCGTTAGTGTTATTTGTGTTTTACTTGAGAACATGCCGTCGCATGATTATTCTACGCATGAGTATGTGAACATGGTGTACTGCTACGGTATGGCCCGTGGACATGCTGCTGAAGGCCTACGACTTTACGGTACTGCATATCTTACTGCATTTTAGCTCTCTGATTCACGTATTTTCAATCGGGTAGTGTAACTGTTGTTGGACAACTAGCCGATCGTGCCGGTTTCACAGGGAGGCGGCAGGGAAATTATACCGGCGGCAGTAATGGCCATCCTATCTGTGATGCGGGAAAACCCACGTTTGGGAGTGCGCTGCGTACAGCGTACAGTGGCTAAAGTATTGCGGAGACGGCATGGCAGTCGCGCTAGGTCTGTCTTCGCGTGGGAGGTCGGCAGTTTGAACCGCAGCTCGTGAGTGTCGAGCTGTGTCGAGAGGCCACCAATGTTTGATGATGACAGCGATGGACAGTAGGTAAATATGATACCTATACTGGCTATCTAAAATCTAGTGTTTTTAAGAGTTTTAATTTGAGGAAATCGTGCATGTCAGTAGGTACCTACTTAGTTGTACAATCACGGAAACATTTAATTTATTTCGTTCATACTCGCGAGTACCCGACAAGTATCTGCGCGTACGCGTAGAGCGAAGGGGCGGGGCTTACCTCATACAACTACACTGAGTCCGTTTGCCTGCGTTCGCGTTACATTGCGCGCAAAAATATAGTTTTTTAATACCTAAAAATAAAAGTCGGTTCCCAGAAATAATTTTATCGCAAAGCTACTTAGTTTGATGTACAGTATGCGTAGTTCACAGCTTTGTGATGTGTCTTTTTTTACTCCCTGATGTGTGGTTGAAGTACCTACATTATATCTGTGATCCCGAAATCCAATTCGCTGATAGAAATCCGATTCCTAAAATAAGTAACAATTATTTTTCATACACATTTGGACTAGGCTTATTTATTATATTAACCGTTCACATTTACCAAGTTCCTAAAACAATGAATATTGATTCAAACGTACAAGCGAACTCAATTTCTATACTGGCCACACACATCCTGCAATACCCAGCCACTATCCCAATTCACTCCAATTTTAACGTAGCTGCGGCTTAACTAAAATAGAAATTGTCCTTCTAGTTCCAACATTCGACTCCATTATACACTGCCATTGCTTCGACCACAGTCGACGGCTTCAACGGAAGTCAGCTCCGCTCGTGCCCAGAAACTTGATTTATCCCGCGATCAAATTCAATTGTGTCAAACGAGAAATTGACTAAAAATTCTACTGTCGCACCGTCCGTCCTCGGTGGAATCGTTCCATTTTTTAAAAATATTTTCATACTTTGGATTTTAATTTCACGTAGAGATCATCTTTAGTTTTCTGTAGCGTGAATTTTCTTTAGGTTTAAGGCTCCTGCAAACAGGCGCGACACGTGACGCGAATCGCGCGCGACACAAAGGTACTGCCCACCGCGCGACACGCGGTGCCTGTGTGTCGTGTCGCATGTCGCACCTGTTTGCACCTTTATGGTATTTGCTCCAGCAATCAATCCATAGTCAGCGTGACACCTTTCATTAACTTCTGTAGTAGGTATGTGAATTTAAATGACGTTTAGTCATTTTGAAAAATAAGTAGCTGATTTTAAGTTAGTACCTTGAATTAAGATTTGCATATTCCTATTGTTTCATAATAAAAAGCATATTGTTGGCGCGTTGCCAGTCCCTTGTTTATGATGTTCTGTTGCGTCCTTCTTGCACGTTAATATTATACGTGACTGCACGCGCAACCCCCCGTTGTGTTTGTATCAATGATGTGAATACTGTTCACCGATTTGTTTACTGCACATAATGCCGCAAGTACTTTTTCTATTATGTAAGTTCTATTATTAAATGATAATGTACACGTCAAACATTTTTTTTTACTAGATGAGGCCGGCGTTTACTATCTGACTACTCTGAGAAGAAAGGCCGAAACAAACTCAGAGGCTGTGAAACAGCTGCTGCGTGGCGTGGCTGTGTGGTGTGTGTGTGTGTGTGTGAGAGAGACTGTGAAGTCTCTTTTAAAGTCCAGACATAATCTTGGTCAGATCATGACATGTAAAGACCATGTAGGTTGGTGTCTGAAATGGTCTTTTGAGGAAAGGACCACACAGGTTGAGTGGACCTGTCCAGTCAGTGCAAGCATCTGTCAGTAATCGTACAGCTCAACTTAAAAGTTAAGGAGCTCAACGATTCGCCGAACAATATCAAAGAAAGGACATTTGGGTAGGCCGCATAATTTACTCAAACTGGCAGACTATGATAAAAGCTGAGAGAAAAAAGAAAAAACAAGGACCCACAGTCTTTTTTTTTTTTTTTTTTTTTTTTTTTTTTTTTTTTTTTTTTTTTTTTGTGGATGGGAAATCATCAAATGACTTCTGGGCGGAGCGGGAGGGCGTGTCAGACTTTTACTGACTAAAACCCACCCGTGTTCCTTCTGTTGCCTGTGCCGGGGCCACGGTAACTCTTTCGAACATCCCGCAACCCTAGCTGGCATCGGCCCTAGCGGACCCCGTCAATAGTGCTGACATCTCGTTGAGGCGCGCGTGGAACACGACGCGCCGTCGACTCGGGCCTGGTCCTTATCGGACGGCGAGCTACCCATTGCTCGCCGTCCGCAAGCCCGCGCCTACGGTGGCCGGGAATCGGCTGCCGATTCCCGACGCCCAGGGCGTCTCCTGCGGCGACTAGGGGCGTGAGGGTGCAAAGCTTGCCTCTCCCTCACGCGTCCCGCCTCCTCCTTCACGAGCATTACTGCTTCGCAGAAGGAGGTAATGGCTTCCCATGCACTCTCGCTCCGTACCATGGCCTGGACCAGGGCCGGACGCGAGAGATCGCCGCCGCCGATCGATTCCGCGAGGACACGGCGGTGCTCCACCCAAGCCGGGCAGACCTCCACCGTATGCTCCACCGTGTCCTCCGGGCGATCCACACAGTGGTGACATCCGGGCGTTTCCCCCCGCCTTATCCGGAACAGGTACCTCCCGAAGCACCCGTGTCCGGTGAGGACCTGCGTCAGGCGGAAGGTGAGGACGCCGTGGCGCCTCTCCAGCCACTCCTCAAAGAGGGGACTTATCGCCGCAATTGTGGCGTGCCCAACCCACATAGTCTTGACATTCACAGTAATTAAAATAATATAACATTTTACAAAGTAAATATTCATGTCATTGTATATATTATTTATTTTCTACAAATATGGTATTGTTTAAACCTTTTCAACTTATGCCTACTTATGCTTTTGCTTACTTTATATACCTAGCCAGTTCATCCTTACGTTCTTTAAGTACATTTTATTATTAATATATTTATTATATCTAAGCGCAACAAAATACCCACGCATCAGTTGTCTCATTAAAAGTCAAAAATGTAGCGAAAATATTCATCCAACAATAACTAAAATAAACCCGGACAAAAATGTTGCCCGATCCCAAAAGTTAGGCGAGCAAAAACGCGGCGAAACGCCAACAATACATCATTAACTTTGCCGTTATTTGTTGCGAATCCTCGTCGCTTACTTACGGACATCATCATTGCTCCATTACAAGCATATACCTACATATTACTGATAAAAAGCTCCCAAAGGCCCGCGTAATGAAAAAATAACAGCGGTTAATGCCGCCCCTGATCGGCTAATACCCTGTATAAATATCTCACTGCCGTACCATTATCGCCGATAAAAGTGTTTGGCCCGTCAACATTATCGCAAATTTTCGCATCCAATACATGTTTTGTTCGTCGGAAATCAATCGGTGGCGCTTTTGTAATAGAATTGTGAATTGAAACTCGATCGATTGGAGGGTAGTCGCGAAACCGCTGCGGGCGGACATCGTCTGGTTGTGATTCATCTTTACGTCGCTGTCGTGCCGAAGGTTCAGGGTTGGCGCTTCACTCTTTTATTTCGTTTCTTTTTATAAGTGAGATAAGCAAGTTACGATTTTAAGAATTTATTAGAGCCATCTGTTTTCTTGAATAAATAGCAGGTTTATGACTAAGTTTGGCACTGGGAACTACATAAAAAGTATTTAATGCAGCAAACATTTTTATAGATGAAGTCAACATAGTAAATCAGCTAAGGCAGGCAAACGAGAGATTTTGTTACTTCTACAAAATGTGTCGATGTTTGAGCAGTATTTCAAGAAAAATATACAAGGTGTAACAAAAATAACGCAGAACCTCTTAAGGGGTCATTGTACTCAACATTATGAACAAGTTTTACTATAGGACCAAACCTGAAATCGCGAAAAAAAATCAGCTGTTTCCTACATTTTGACGAGTTATGCGAACATAAATGTAGGGAGCAGCTGATATTTTAAGGAATTCCCTCGACATCCTTCTGTTTCCATTGTCAGACCCTCGATGACAGTCATATCCCAACTAAGTCTAAAGTTCTTAGGTGAATGAAATAAGCCCAAACACGATGTAGCTGCTGAGGGGCTCTCGCGACTGTCTTCCGTCGCCATCATCAGATCAACTTCGGGTTTTATAATGTTGTTGTGCCAACATAACTACATAATTATGTGTACGAAATTTTAACAGAATCGGTTCACAGTTGAAAATTCAGTAGGCAAAAAATCAATCAACCCCAATTTTTCTACCTTTAGGGGCAGATTTTAGTTTTCAATTTTCACCGGGACCAATTTTGAGGTATACCCTCCCAAATAAAACAAGAATTGTTCAAATCGGACTACTCTGTAAAAAGTTATGCATGGTCATACGTAAAAAATAAAAATAACATATGCGTCGACTTGAAAACCTTTTCCTTACTAAACAGGGCAAACGTACCGATTGTGAATAAATTGAGCCTTACATTTTGTTAACTTATTTATTTATTTGGGACAAACAAACAGTAACACATTATATCTGCGCAAACAATATAAACAAAGATATTATATAAATGTGAAACTCACACCGTTATCCACAGCATATACAACTCATATAACTTTACTAATGAACAATCTATGCGAGTAAAACTACAAGACTGTTCAAATAATATCGGAATCCTTAAGTTTTCATTTTCCACTGTTCAATATCTTACTAATTAGACTTCAGCTTCTAGAATCTAATAAATAAGCTCGGTCTATGTTAGTGCTATCGGGCATTTAGACTGCAATAATTTAACCTTAGTTTAACCTTTAGAAAAGCCTTGTATTAGGAAAAACTTAAACAATAGACGCGAATCCATTGATGGTTGGTTTTAATTAATTAATACTGGGAAACAAGAGTATCAAATTATCACTCAATTAGTTTAGTTTATAGCAATTATTCCGAGAAAAACCTTTTCCTTTTACATTATTCTCTTTTGTTAATTTTGTTGGCGGTTCTACCACAGTAATAATTACATTTAGTTTTATTACGAAAAAGGTTATAGGTAGAGGAAAAGCTTTTGAAATGGTTCCTGGAAAAGGTTATAATTACTGGGAAATTCCAAGTAGCCCTTGTCATTTTTCTAAGGCAGAAAAAGTTAAAACTGTCTTCATCAGAATTGGTCGTAGGTGTCACGATGAGCACATACCCATATTTTGAAGTAAAGCAATTTGCGAAGCGAAGTTAATTCAGCAGTTACTCGCCGTATTTTCCTTCACTCCGAAATGAATATGTAATAAAATGTGAATATGAAATTAGAGTCTGAGAGCCTTACTTCAATATTATAATTTTCTCACGTTATTTGGGATATAAATGTTTAACTTTCTTAGGTTATTTTCATAGCGGTGCAAGCCCTGATATTGCCGCAGGGCAGCCCGTTCCCTTGGCCCGAGTACACTGAGCAGGCGAACCGTTCATTTTGTTAAAATCCCGCAGTCGGGATGTTTTTGTTTACGACGCCCTTGTTTATCTTGTACTTCATCAGGACGAGCGCCGCGTCATTACCTGTAATGTTGTTCTAATAACCTTTTGTAGTCATCATTACTTTGATCCTTCAATGTTTCGTTTACCAAAGAAGGAAATGCAGTACTTCTTTGGTAAACAAAACATTAGATATCTCAATTGTCTGTCTTGAAATGTCGCTGTCATAGAGAATGAAATCGGGTTTATTTATCACCTTCTTCATTCTTTACTGAATTGTTGATTTTTCTGCTGAGTTCTCTCTGCTTTCTTTCTGTTGTTTTCTCAATAGGACAACAGATAATAAAATATTGGCATTGTATATAACGGCAGTCATAAACTTTATCCGAGTTACATATCATAAATTTCAACGATTTTAAACCGTGAGTCATAGTTTCACATTTTGCACGATAACGATTCTTTAAAGTCCAGCGCCATCTAACAAGGGTTTAATAATTGTTGGCGTACTACAACGTTGTTACCGGGAACAAAGTAGAAATTCACGGACTAAAAGCCTGGAACCAAAAGCGTCCTGTTGTTACTGTATTTTGTGAAATAGCCAGTTTCCTTACTTTAGTCGGATGATGGAACTCGGTTGAGTGTTTTAAGTTATTGTACTCAGTATTTTTGATCACATTTTTTCTATTAGTTACTTTATTTTGATAATTTCCTGTATCCCAAGAACTAATCAGAATTTATAAATAACGCTTTTGTTTATTACACCTACAGGCCCCACCTATAGGCTCGCCCCCTATTACATGGGACTTAAACATAACTAGCGAAATGTGGGTGTACTATAGGTACTACACCTCTGCCTAACCCTTCGGGGAAACAAGGCGTGATGTTATGTTATGTTTTATTACACCTACTTTATAAAGTAGGCACTGCAGTTTTTTTTCTGACAAATAAACACCACTTGTTCAGCTAAACCTAAAACTGAAATTAATCTCTCCGCGTAAAACTAATAGCTTTACCTAAAATAGAGGAATTGATTTAAATAAACCATTCATTCAATGATACGTTGGATTTGAAACTCTTCTTCACACTGACCTTTACCAAATATAAGTTCTGTCTACAAACTTGTATAAGTAAGGTAACGACATATTATGATAGAATTCGCTCCTTAGCTCCTCAGTGTACGAAGGAGATTGTCGGTTTAACCGAAGCGGTCCTCAAGCTGCGATTAATCTTCAGCCTGAACGTGTGCACCTTAGCCCGCTTGGCCCGAAATGGGATTTAGATTGTTGCTCCTCGCTTTATTAGCTTTAAACTTTCGTCAGGTTTAGTTGGGTGCTCAGTGCTCGTCTGCTTCACTGTTTTGGCTTGTGATAATCATGAGCGGTTGTTGTTACTAATTTTGAGTAGGTTTTACACAGTAATACTCAGTTGATTATCTTTATATTAATCCAGAAAATATGTCATATCATGTCAGATTTATATCTTACCGGTAGTTCATTATTAGATAAACTACTATGTCTTCGGAAACTCGCCATACAATGTCTCGCACTCACACTCGCCGTACAATATTTCAAAAATTAAAACAAAAAAACATCGGCATTTGAAAATATCATTCAAGAACAAAATAATGAATGTGCAGTTATAAGGAATTAATAAGTTCCAGTTTAATAAATAGATAAATAAATAAAACTTTATTTCAGACTAAGGTCGATAATTTTGTTATTTGGTATTAGTAACGATAGAGCTCAGGTAAATTGGTTAGTATTTTTAGTTCTCACAAAATGATTATTTATTTAGACCTATGACTGTCCCCACCCAGTGTTCCTTAAAGGGACAGTCCGCTCTGGTAGCAATCATTTTCAGAATGTCACTATCATGCAGGCGCTGTAGCAAGGAGGCCGCTTTCTTTCGCATGATGGCATGGAAACAATCTGTTAATCAGGTGCCAGGAAGTGCTTGAAAAATAGATTACTAAATTATAACCGGAAACACACAGGTAAGAAACGAAGCAAGTTAATAAGAAGCTTGTAAAACATTCTGTTGATCTCAGAAGGGACAGAAAACATGGCGTTGTTCATAGCACGAAACTGATTAAGTAGATACCACGAACTTAAAACAAGAGCTAAAAGGTTGAAGTAAATAAACACAGTGAAGTTCTTGCAGTTGATACGGTCTTAAAGATATTCTGGAGAAGCGACTGCAATGGAGTGGTAACTAGTAGGAAAGATTAATTATTAGCCAAGTTAGATAACCAGGTACAGCAATGTTAACACGTGTTTTACTTAACTTGTGTAATATTTAGTAGGTGTGCTTCAACAGCAGATGCAAAATAGATTACCTAAATACTCGTAAGATTGTCAAAAACAAGTTAGGCCCTTGGATAAACTTTTATAGGAGATGCCAGCAAATATGTATGAATCGAAATTTAATTAAATATCAAACCGACCACATTACCCCATCATTTTTCATCATCCCAAATTCTTTCATGGGCATCTATTGAAAAATTCTAAATCGGAAAATCCACGATGCGCCGATCATTTTTTGCTCCAAGATACCAATATTTCCAAGGGTTACAGAATAATGCGATTAAATTGAAAATGTTAAACCTTTGGCCCGGTAATAAGGAGCGTGACTATCAACATTTTCCCACCGTCTTATATTGAACGGTATTAAGAGCCCGCAAATGAGTTTGAGAGTTTTATTATGAGCGATGTCACGATTTAAAGGAAATAAAAGTTTAGGGGATTGAATTGTTTGCCTTTATAAATTGGATTTCTGGTCTTACTGCTGTTTTGATTTTCACCGAACCCTACAGCTTAAGTTCCTTCGCGTTAAGAATATAGCAAAACAGAATAACGGCAACATTTAATGTACCTCACAAACGAGTTCCTGGTTTTCTCATTTTTATTACTAATGTTCTTATGCTTGATGTGATTTTGTTGTGTTTACTGCACTTTCAGCTCCCAGTCTCACTACTTTATCGGAACTAAACCTAACGAAACTTTCATTTCTAGTTATATTTCAAGAATCAAATATAATTACAAGTGTAGGTACCAGCCACATATCTTTTATACTTACTAGAATATTTCTTTCTGGGAATTTCTGTAATAGGCGTGCCATTTCCAAGAAAGAAGGGCTTAGGATCTTCGTAACTCGCTGAGAATTTCATAGTTATCACAGTCAGCTGGAAAAATGTAACGAGGGGGGAATATTTTAAGACACGGCAAGATCTCGGTACTTGGTAGTGGGTAATAAAGACCAACTCTTTCAAATTCAAATTATTTTATTTCACATAAGCCTACATGGGCAATTATGAAACGTCAACGCGTTCAACGCACATGTTCTATTGTTAGAATACTGTTAATGGCTTGAGGCAACTTTTATGTGGCTTTTATTGGTAATTTATTTTCTTTTGACTTTGTTTTGTTACAGGTTTTTATTATTATGAAATACTGTAGTTATTCACTATTTAAACCTAAACTGAGCGTACAATCTCAATATTATCCTGGCACATAGCAAATAAACCCGGAGCTATGACTTAGAAACACATTCCACAACTTAATCTTCGAAATTGCCAAGACAATTACTTTTCAACTGTTTTATTCTTTCATGCCAAGAGACTATGACTGATACATATTTTAATAAAACTTTTGTCAGAACAAAAAACATGGGACACACCAGCGCACGTAATCCACATTATTTCCGAGCAGCGCTTAAAGTTTCATTCCGGGTGTCACAGGCAGTACACTGCGGGCCCAAAGTAGAGGGAGAGATGGGTGAAATGAAATATAGGCGAGCGCGAGCGCCGTGGAGCGGTTTTATTACCGCTATGTGTAAAGCTTGTAGAAAAAAATTACTCTCAACTCACTTTTTTATTTGGGTACCACAAGGATGTCTGAAGTTCGGTTGGAGGTGCGAAGAGGCAAGTTTCAGTGTAAAAGTATTCTGGTTATAAACACCTGGCTAGGCGCGTGATTGATCTTGGAAAAAGCACTGTTTCTTAGCTGCGAACGGTACAATAGAACATATTTTTTAATAAACTTGGACGATAGGTAACGGTTTCCTCTAGAATTTTTACATGCTATTGCTTGACAATACAAGAGAAATTTTATCTATTGCGTCATCAAAAGTAACATTTTTGCCTGATTGTGAATATTCAAAAGTTCAAAAAAAGTCACGGTTTCCAGTTTTTACAGCAAGTGTCATCAAATTAACATAATAAACACCCAAAAAGATCACCCCCATTTCTCAACCAAGATATTGCTTACATTGCACCCCATGCACGCTTCAAATCCACATTAGTCGTAAGGAATGAGGTGATGATAATTTTTTCTTCCTTTCACTTTCCCCTTGAATATTGCTCTCCAAACGTCTTTATTTGCAGTCGCGCGTAATTGTCGAAAAGCGAAATAATGGCGCGCTCTCAACCACCCTCGGGTCTGTGTTCGGCGTTTAATATAACTTTTTTAAGGTTTCTTGGAATTTCTGTTGCTGAAAGGTGAATTGAAATGATCATTGTTTTTTTCTGGTGTATCTTGCCTGTTTATTTTTGTATGAGAGCGTTTTAGGAAATAAACTGAATGTTGCACCATGTCGTGTAGAATTAGACTGTCTAAAAATGGAACTCGATGAATTTGTCAGCTAGCACCAGTGTTACCTATTAAACGAACTCTATTTTAATATGATCATAAATTTTTTTTAATTTCTACATTAGTAGAAATCAAACTTAAAGCTCACTCGGAACAAATAATAAAGTAGGTATTTAAAAATTGTACTAATATAATAAAGAATTTGTTCTTTATTCAAAATAATTTATTATCATTTTTAATTATTGAAGTACAATTTATAAAACACCTACTTTATTATTTGTTCCGAATCAAGATAGAGGCGCAATGTGATCTTTATACAAAGAAACATAAAAATAAAACAAACTTATTACATTTATCGCTACACCAAGATTGTTTAAACCCACTTTCGTAAGATAACGTGTTTATTTATTAAACTAAAACCTAATTCACTCAAAACCTTTCACTTCCCTTCCTTAAATTATACAAAAACATCTCACAATTACACATATCCCAGCCACAATATATGTAATAACGTCAGGTAACATGCAAGGGCGCTCGGAGTTTAATCAAGGCAGCTCGTCTGCTAATAAGTCGACCCGAGGCGTTGCTAACAAGGGCTTATGTATGTGCCACGTATGAAGATTTGAATTAGTGGACGTGCGGTATGTAGCGGTGGAGTAAAAATTAAGAGAGGGAAACTTTGGAATGGTACTCGTGCATTGCTCGTGGTTCAGAGATTTTATGTTTGTGTGTAGGTAGGTAGCTTCTGTGCTGGTGAATTTATTGGAAACTTATTGTTGTAGTATTGATTTTGTTCTCAGGTGTTAAAAGTTCCAGTTAGGGTTGCGGGATGTTCGAAAGAGTTACCATGGCCCGGGCACAGGCAACTGAAGGAACAAGGGTGGGTTTTAGTCAGTAAAAGTCTGACACGCCCTCCCGCTCCGCCCAGAGCGGGAGAATTCATTTGATGATTTCCCATCCAAAAAAAAAGTGTTAAAAATTGAGATAGGTTAAAAAAGGTGTTTTTAAGAAAGAGTTTAAATGGTTCGGTTTTGATGGTGGCAGTAAGATTTATTACAAAAATAACTTCAAGTATAAATATAAGTAATGTCCACAACAAGAAATAAGTAACAGCCGCTCATTACGTTTATTCTGCACCAGAAACTAAAGCTTTACTAAAGTAAAGAGTTATAAACGTATCGTTATTCGACAAGCAAACTTGCCGAATAACGATACGGTGCCAGTTACACCTTACCATCCCGATATACCTATTTCTTTTGCGATACTTTCCATCCTCCATTCCTTTAAATACTTGTGCGGGAGATAATTGTTATTTTAAACTTCGAAAAAAGTCCGTAATAAAAGAGGGAATCCAAATATTGAAACTGAAGTTTATTGATTTTATTATCTGAATTGTTAGATTTAAAACTTTTTTTTTTTTAAGAAAGGACAGAAATAATTAATTAATGGAATCCAGTAACGTGGAATGCTAAATACTGGTAGGTACTTCACGTTTACGTGTGTTATGCAACAGACAGGGTTCAAACTCACGACCAGTACGTACGGCAATTAAAGAAGTCCTGTAGGTATTAGCAACACCTCGTATTGGTTACTGTTGTAGATTGATCTACAAATCATCACTGCGATCGTCAGAACTGACAGAACCACAAATTTACAAAGAAAAACAAAGAAACCAAAACTCGGTTTATCAGACATTCCAGTCCATCACAGACGATTATCAGCATATCTTCAAAATAACGCACAATTTCTCAAACCGCCGCCTACTCCAGAATCTAATTAATTTGTTAATCTATTCAGATACATTAAAGATCCCGAATTCCACATCTCATTAATATACAATCATATTTAAACCTCACGTAACTCGAACAGTGTTTTATTCAAATTGGCTAAAGACAAACACTGCGATAGTTGAACCGGTTATAAATCAGAATCAACTTCGCGTCCTAGTTTGGGCGACTCTCGTCCATAATATGAAGATATTAAAGTCGGATATTGTGTGGGTTGAATAAATTAAAAGAAGTTCTCCCGGTTCCAGTGTAATTTCCTTACAAGGTGGCGTAAGGGAGGCGATGCAGCGGAGTCGTTTTTAGGAGACGATTAATAATTTACGCTTTGTGCTAGTTGTGTTACTTGAAAATTGTCTCGGTGATCGTTTAGGACTTGTTTAAACTTAAACTAGGAGTTAGTGTGAAAAGGAGATGCATTTTAGAGTAAGCCTTGATAACTCGATTTGCCATTTCAATTTTACAAGAATAATTTACAAGGAAACCGCTTACTTGAAAAAAAAAAAATGTACCTATAACTTCAGTGGAAAAAAAAAAATCTGTCTGCACAATGTGTAACACAATCATAAAACGAAAAACGATATTATGACGACTTTAAAGAACGCAGGTAATATGGAACAAAAACATTTTTCTTTTTACACTAAGGAGCATTAAAACTATACCCATATCGTATCCACAAAACAGTAAATCCCTGATTTCCCTACGGGTAGGGATTCAAACGAAATAAGCTTATCATAGGATCCGGAACCCGCTATACGTGGATGAAAAGAAACTAGCCGTAAAGTAATAGAATACATTACACAATTTTGCAATAATGCGGAACTTGAAAAAAAAAAAATAACTTATGATGTTTCATGCAAGTATCTCGCTAGAAATTCCGAAATATACCTACGTAAGACTATCAGAAAACAAACAAAAGCACTTTCCGTACCAATCAATCTGCCTGCCTTTTCCCAACTATGTTGGGGTCGGCTTCCAGTCTAACCGGATGTAGCTGAATACCAGTATTTTACATGGAGCGACTGCCTATCTGACCTCCACAACCCAGTAACTGGGTAATACGATACCCCTTGGTAAGACTGGTTGTCAGACTTTCGGCACTGTCCGTACCAACATGGTAAAAAGGAATGGTGCGGCTCAGTCTGTCTGTCTGTCACAGCTGGATATCTCAAGAACTACTAATGCTATCAACTTGAAATTTGGAACAGTTTTAGATGACGTTTGTCCAACTATTTTGAAAATAAGAAAGAAATTAAAAAAATATATTTCGTTTTGCAACATGGACTGAAAGGGGGTCTTAAAAAATGTTAAAAAACAAACCGATACCCCCTTATCTCCGAAGTTTGCATAGAGAAAAATCTGAAATTATTCTATGCGATAGAAGTTTATGTAAAGATTACAGGAAAAATAAAACGACGTCTCTAAATAGCACACTTTTTCAGAAATTATCAACAGAAATTACATTAGTTCCACTATCGCTCAAGAGATGGCGCTGATCTAAAACTGCAATATTCTACACCGCAGTATTATAATTCCTACTCTTGAAGGACTGTACGTAAAATAACACATTCAAAATATTTATATATGATGGTGCGGAACCCTCGGTGCGCGAGTCCGACTCGCTCTTGACCGGTTTTTTATTTTTTAGTAGGTAATGCAAAAAGGCGTATTCAAAGCCTCTCCACGAGTTACCATACTTAAGTACGTAAGTCCGGAGTAGCCTGAGAGTGTGCAGTCAGTCCTGTTGCTGACTTGCTAGTCTCAGCATCACATTCTGGGCTTTCTACCTTTTGTCTTTTTATACGGCAGAAAACGATGGCTCTTTCGGAGCTAGGTCCGTAGCTTAAGTTACAGGTTAAAATGCAGAGTTAATTATCATCTCAATAAACTATGTGCACAGTCTTTAAAATCCGCCATGTTTTTATCCCCCGCACCACGTTCGATCCACTCCACACTCCACTGCCTGAGAGTTGCGAAGTTTCTCCCCTTTTGTTACTTTTTCATAACAATAACTAATTTTGTTGGTTAATTAAGCAACTGAGAAATGTTTGCCGCGCTGAAAATTTTAATGTTTCAATACAGGTCTGGGGATTACAAGAGCCAAAGTTTTCTAGTTAGCTAAGTTGTGTTACTGCTACTTTTGCAGCTACACTTAACGCCATTGGGGTTTAGCCGAGGTATACATGTTTCATACTTTGGTATTTTGGATCTGTTTCGTTCTGGTTTTATTTGGCTTTTGTAATTTATTGTTGTATTGTGTGGTTTCCGATTTAATGTACATATGTATGTGTTTACCATTTTCTGCATATAAAACAACATTAGACGTGTCACTTGCTAAATATGAATTCTTCTTCGCTTTGCTCTTGACAGAGTAGTCGTGGTCACGATAAATGTGTCCGATTGCAGGTGTAGTCGTAGCTCGCCTTAAGATCTCTCTTCTTTTAGATGACACTCTGGAGCATTTATTAACCCTGTTTATTAATGCTGCGGACGGTCATCTAATGACCGATCAAATTAAATCTGCGGTTGGAGGCCCTCGTCCAACTGCGGATGTAATTTATTTATTAAAGAACACCAACAGCATATACATTCAACATTGTTTTATAAAAGTATTTAAGAAAGGTATTACTGCTAACGTATACACAAATTATAGATGTACATAATATTTAAAGAAAAAAGACATTGGACAGAAGCTGCTTATAAACTAAAAGTAAAATTTAAACTAAGTTATTTAACGACAATAAAATAAAATACAAGAGAATACAAATTAATGAAGGACGTGAACATAACACATAATTCAAATACATAATTGGACTGTATAACAGAAATTATGAGACTAAATTATAATTGTTAAGTATTTTTTCGAATACAAGTCAAAGAGTCATGAAATATGTCCAGGTTTGAATTTAAGTTTTTGTTTAGCATATTGCAATGGTTAATAGTTCTTATTAGCGGACCACGGGCACCGATATTGGTACGACAGAATGGAGGACAAAATGTGTTAGTTAGGACAGTGCGGTGTCTCTTAATTTGATCGGTCCACTTCATCGGCAACTTCTCGCGTGGCCTAGTACCCTCTACTCTGCCCTGCACCACTAGATGCTCTATGGAGTCATTATTCCGTCTCGAGACATGACCAAAGAACTTCAGTATTCGAGATTGTACTAGATAGACGCTGTTTGAATCTTAATATGTTACTTATCTCTTAAAAATCTGAAAACAATAATAATATTTTTCTTGTGTTTAAAAATAAAATACCCATCATCAATACTCAAGCCATGGTTTCAGCTTTTCAGACTAGCTTAAATACTAGCTATATTTGAACAATACATGAGTTTGCACCTATTGAGCGTGGTGCCGATGGCAGAAAGAAGAAAACGGATAAATGAAGTCAACGGTGATTCTAAATGAAATATCATAATCTTGACATTTTCACTCCTTTGCCTCAAACTCAAACACAAAGCATTTATTTCAATTAAACCAATTACAGGTACTTTAGGATTGTCGAAGAGGTGGTCAGTTAGTTCGAAAGTTGAAGCTAGTTGCCCATTCCAAGACGTAGGTCTCTATGGAGAAGAAAGGCCAATAAACTCTAAGGAGACTCTTTTAAATCAATATAATTATTACAAAATCCTGGGTACATTATACTTGTTGCTTCTTTATGTGAGAACAATGTAAAAAACAATTCAAAATATAAGATTAAAAATAAGCCCCGGCATTTAAGAGATGACCAGTCTCAACTGACGGCGCCCGTTCACGAACATGACGCGTGGATCAGCACCATCCAGCTCCACCATTTTGTGGGGAACCGAATGATTCAACACACGCGCCACCATCAGCGAGACATTGAAGTGAGCATGACATATTCTCAACTGCCATACTCTTTTTAAGTCAACATACATCATTATAACATATGATACGGCTCGATGGTACTCCCATTTAAAAATAGCGAAAATGCTTCTAAATTATACAAAACTGACTCTACCGATATCGATTATTTAGAACCCTCGACTTCATTTCTTATCCATATCGGATGTTAAAATGTGAGTTAGAGTAAAACTGTTGCATTAAGTGACGCTGCCTCGAGTTCTGCTCACTCGGGCGCAAAGATAAGCGCTATTTATATCTTTTGAGGAAAGGAAACTGGAAAGTGAATAAGTAGACGTTTAGAACACTGTTCTATGAAATCGGATCTGTAATAAGAATAGGATTTGAATACTTAGAATAGGATTAGAACAGCTTCTGTAAGAAATCGACCTACATAAGGGTTTTTGTGGAATGTTATAAAAAAATAAGCTAGTATAATGTTCCAGCCCAAACGCCTGATACATTTTACCTTAATATCTTTAATAATAAACATTGCTAACACAATATTGTTAGGCACTCATTAGCAACGGTGGTTGTAATATTTTTTTTGTGATTAATGGACTTGCTCGGTAGAACGCCGCGCACACGCATCTCTTTTGTAAAACTTGGAATAAACCTGGATTTTGAAGCTATTTCGGAGTTTGCACTTTGAAGAATTCCCTCATTAAGAAGAATAACAAACAATAATGTTGACATCATCATAATTTTACTGCCCATACATGAGAGAAAATGGTAAAACTGCTACGCGATTACATACAGGAGAACAATCCAATGTCTATTAGAGGGTGAAATGTTGCCGTAGATTCTTATTCACTTTAACACGAAGTGAAGGGCCAAGTAGCGAGGACCTTACATCAACCGGGTGGGTGCAAAACGAATGAATAAGGACCAATAACAGATTTAAAATCGGCCAAGTGCGTGTCGGACAACAAACGCACAATGAACGGTTCCGTAGTTAGGATGAAGAAAGAAGAGACAAAATTAATTATCCCAAGAACAAACTTAACATTGTAGTTGAAAAACATGTTCTCCCATACTTTCCAATTTCAAATGTAAGTTTGTACGTACACTATTGAGATATTATACCGTGTTATTTTAAAACCATAGATTTCTTATAGGTTTGCCTATAATCTATAGGTACTTATTGAACTATTTTCTGTATTTTTAAAAATTTTAGGCTTAGTAGTTTCAGAGATAAGGGTGTATAGTTTTCACTATTTAAAAAAATCTATTCGAGACCCTCACAGTGAGCCCTTTCATTTGATATATCACACGGTATAGTTTTCCAAACATTTATTTTTTATTTTCTTATTTGCCCCCCATCTTCGAAATTCATTTATTTACGTTACAAGTTCAAATTTGGTCACAGAAATTTATAATATGTGTACTAAATTTCAACCTAATTGGTCCATTAGATTCGGAGCAAATTGACAGACAGATAGACACACGAGTGATCCTATCAGGGTTCTGTTTTTTCGTTGTAAGTTAAGGAACCCTAAAAAGTAAATAACAAGCAACAACAATCTATCCAATCAGAAAGCAGACAGGTACCAAACAATCGTATAACTAACAACATGTTTTTATCTAAACAGTGGAAAAATCACGGTACTCCTGAAAAGTGTTAGGACCTGAGCCCCGCACGAGCGTGTCGCGCAAATTCCCCCGCTTTGTGCCCAAATAGGGCCGGTCCCCTGGCACGAGACCCACGGGACATTCTACTGTATTGAAAATGTCGGGTCAACCCTCCTACAAACCGGCTCGTTTTATTTTATTGAAAAGGCCTGGCGTTACGTTACTGCAGTAGTTCCGATGAATTTTTGGCAACTTTTTTCGTTGTTATGTCAGCACTGTTTTTGACGTAATTGCTGTCTAAATATTTGGATACAGTTTTCGAACCGCTGTTGTTTGTTCTGCAGTTTTGTTTTTGTCTTTCATTTTGCGGGAATAGGAATCCGTTAAATTATTATTGTCAATGTTATTGCTTGTTTACAACTCAATCCCAAAATTTCTGGAAAGCGTGCGACTGACATGACAATTGAATACTTTGCCTTTGGTGTAAAATATTGGTGAATGAAATCAAAAAGGTACAAAAAAGTGAAAAATCGTGGAATATTTCATATAGTTACTGAAACAACGTGACCTATCAAAACATTCTCAGATTATACTATTTTGGTTATATAGGATAACCGATAACTGTAGGAGTGGGTGCCAGCCTGCCTATAGTAAGGTTTCATTAGACCGATATGTCTGCATAGCCTTTTCCCAACTATGTTGGGGCCGGCTTCCAGCCTAACTGGATGCCGGTGAATACCAGTATTTTACAATGAGCGATTGCCTATCTGACCTCTACAACCCAGTTACTGGGTAACACAATGCCCCTTGGTAAGACAGGTTGTCAGATTTTCGGGCTTTTAACGACCCTTAACGACTGTCAAAGATCCACGAATGACAACCGGGACCAACGGCTTAACGTGCTGTCCGAGGCACGGCGGGGTCCCGTTGTGTTTGTGTGTGTTGGTTCGTCACCCATCCACAAACCGACCGCGGCAAGCGTAGCTTAACCTTCGATCGACCCGTGCGGCTGTTATCATTTAGCCACGAGCTACTCCCTTTAAATTAACCGGTTGTAAGTCGTAATTACACTCACAATTAAAAAGCCATTGTGTCTCGCGAGGATCCGCGTTTCCGTCAGTCAATGGGTTAATAAGACCTATTTGTTAAACAATAAAAATAATAACCCTATTTATTTTAAACCTTACATTTATAAGACCTATTTTACATGGATATTAAATGAATAGACTTCCTTGGTTCGGCAAAGCTGTCAAATGGGGAAGGCAACTGTCAAAATGGCGCTGTCGTAGCTAGTTCCCAACACAAAAAATTCAAATTCAAATTTATTTATTTGTGACACATAGGTATAATGTTGTGGTACATGATGTTATAAAATAAAAGTATTGTATCACGATGCGCTGCCTTGCAAGGCGTACAAATATTGTTGCAGTACACAGTAATAGTTGCACAGGTGGTACTTATAGCCTATAAAATATAAAAAAAAATATTGCTAAGTAACCTTCTTAAATCTTTAGCAATAAAATAAACATAAACAAAACAATACAAATTAAGGTAACAATATTAATAGCTAACTAAAGTAAGTAGGTAACAAATATATCTGAGAATAAGGCATAACGGTTTTTATTTTTCTTCTAAATATTCATGTACGCTGTAATATGCTTTCTGTATTAGGAACTTAAGAAGCGTTTTTTTTTAAAGTATTTAAGTCTTTTGAAGCTTTTATAGGTTTAGGTCATTTGTTATATATTTTTGGAGCCATTGCTAGAAAACTTTTGAGAATAGGGCGGTTTGGTGGGTTTTTGACTTAATTGCACCTTGATGGCGTTTAGTGGAAAGGGTTTCAAATTGGTTAAGGTTATTTTTGATAAACATGATAACTTCATAAATATATAGGGACGGAAGTGTTAGTAATTTTTTATTCACGAAGACACTTTTTTTGGGCTTTAAAGGCCAATTCTCTATCCGTAGAATTACCCCAGAATATTACGCCATATCGCAGTGTGGTGGAGATATATGCGTGGTATGCGGTAAGAACGGTGCTACGATTGGCGACCTTGCATAAATTGTGTAAAGCATAGCAATATTGATTTAGTTTTTTTACTACATGATCAATGTGTGTTTTCCATGACATGTGCTGATCTAACCAAAGCCCTAGAAATTTTGTGTTGTCTATTTTAGCAATTGTATTATCTTTATATTTAATATTTGTATTAATGGAGTTTGTTCGCTGGTTAAAATTCATGACATGGGTTTTCCCTAAATTAATTTTTAAGTTATTATCGATTAGCCATTGAATAATTAAGCCTAAACTATTATTTATTTAATTTTCATATCGTTTTAAGTTTTTTCCTATAAATATTGTAGTACAGTCATCAGCAAATAGAGTCATGGGGTGTTCTATGGTTCTGGGAATATCATTTATATAACATAGGAATAACAACGGACCAAGTACATTTCCCTGGGGTACGCCGTAATTTATAAATCTTTGTTTTGATAAGTAGGTTTTTTCTGTTTTAGTCCTATGACATATTTTTTCTATTTTAGTGATTTGTTTTCTGTTGACTAGGTACGACTCAATTATTTCTAGGACATTGCCCCTAATTCCAAATTTACTTAATTTTATGAGAAGGAGTCTGTGATCTACAAAATCGAACGCCTTTGTCATGTCCATGAATAATGCTGTAACTGGGATTTTTTTGTCCATATTTGAAATAATTTCATTTATTAATTCGTAGATGGCCATATTAATATTTTTGTTTCCTAATACCGTACTGTTCTTTAGTTAGAATATTGTTTTTTTCTAAGAATGAATAAAGGCTGTTATAAATAACTTTTTCGATTAATTTGGAAAACACTGGGATGAGTGCAATAGGCCTATACCGTTTCATATTTTGTGGATCATCCTTTTTATGAAGAGGTTTTATAACAGATAGTTTTAAGTTTTCAGGGAACTTGCCCTTATCTATACAGAGGTTTCCTGTATAACTAAAAACTGGTGAAATTTCAGTAACTACGTTTTTGATTGCATGTGTAACAATGTCGTCATAGCCGGAACTATTTGTATTTTTTAGAGCAATAATAATTTTATGTATGTTATGGCCAATAATACAAGGCGTGCGGTGGTTTTATTTTATTTTGCGAAAATGATGCGTTGTTGTGTTACTAAATACTCCGAAATTGGAGTCCACCATTTCCCCAGAGACCCTAAAACTAAAAGACGGTGGCTTAAAGCTATTCGTAGAGATGTTTTATAAATTAAACAGAGTAGAAACATTTTGAAGAAAGTGACTTTGAGGACATATTTATGGTTTTAAATTCTGACACTTTCCTTATCATTTGCTTGATTAAAAATATTAAAATCACCGAAAATAACGAAAGAGCGAAATAAAAGTAAACTCATGAATGAACGAAATGTCAAACTTACTATAGGTCGTGGGGACCTAGCTATGATCACGCCATCTACAATTAGCTTTGCCCGACCTTCCCCATTAGTGCATCACTTTAAAAATGTATCTATAGTATATATAAAAGGAGAAACTGACTGACTGACTGACTGACATATCAACGCACAGCCGAAACTACTGGGACTAGGAACGTGAAATTTTGTACACAGCTTCCTTTTATAACGTCGGGGAGCACTAAGAAGGGGTTTTTGGAAATTCATCCTTTAAAGGGGTAAAAAGCGGGGATTTCGTTTGTATGAAAAATCTTATCAAACTTGAAACTTAGCACGAATACATTCTTAAATTAATAATAAAGTTTGTCATTATTAGTTAGTCTTTCAAAACTACCCGTCAAAGGAATTGAAGAGGTGCTAAAGTTTGTATGGAAGAATTTTAACACGCTATCCGGTCACCTCGAATAACGGTTTAATACTTTTGACAAAAAACATAGACATAGTTTTTAGGTTTTCCGAAAGTCGACCAGCAAAAGGGGGTAATTTATTTTTTGAGGAGGATTTCACTGCGTATCTAAACAGTTCATGAAGAAAAACATAATTGAAGATGCTTTTTAAATCAACCTCTTTCTGGGTGAATTGGGAGGAACAGTTGATATGAAAATTTAATTTTTACTTTGATCAATATAAATCTATTTATATAAAAAGAAAAGTCCTGACTGACTGACTCATCAACGCCCAGCCCAAACCCTTAGGCCTAGAAAGCTGAAATTTTGCACAGAGGTTTCCTTTATAATGTAGACAAGGAATAACGAAAGATTTTCTAAAATTAACTCGCCTGCCTCGTTGGTCTAGTGGTCGCAAGCGCTACTGCTGAGCATGAGGTCCTGGGTTCGATTCCCAGGTCGGGCAGTGTTATTGGGTTTTTCTATCTGGAATTTCTCAGTAGCAGCCCAGAGTCTGGATTTGTGCCCAGTAGATGGCAATAGGCTCGCCCCCTATTACATGGGACTTAAACATAACTGGCGAAATGTGGGTGTACTACTATAGGTACACGTCTGCCTAACCCTTCGGAGAAAAGAGGCGTGATGTTTTGTGTGTTTCTAAAATTCAACCCCTAAGTGAGTAAAATAGGGGATGAAAGTTTGTATGGAAAATCGTCATTTTTGTAGTTTAAACCATGAAAATTGGAACTTAGCACTCTGGTTAAAAATTAAAAACCACGTGTTTTAGCGTTTTTGGAAAGTCATCCCCTAAGGGGGGAAAATAGGGGATGAAAGTTTGTAAGGAATACATTGGTATTAAGCTTTTTGTTTAGAAATTACGAATGACGTGTTTTAGCATTTTTGGAAAACCATCCCCTAGGGGGTTAAAAATCCTTACTAACTCATCATTGGTCAGCTCGACTTTCGCCATCGCCAAAGATACTTAAGTAGGTAATTCAGAGAAGAATAACTTTACCTGTAATTATTTAGGTAACTATTTTTTTCGAAATTCCATCGGAATAGGGATTAAAGAGAATTTATATTTTCACTTCAAATTTAGCATGCAAGTAGGTAATTTTCCGTTCCGTTATATATTGCGTTACTATTGTTAGGTTTTAGGATTTTTTGGACGAAGTTCTTTAACGCGGCTTGCGGTAGGAGTAAACTGGCAGAAATCGTCACAAACGAAAAAGGCTCCATACGTGTATGATGATAATGGTGGCTGCGGATATTTTCAAATTTTCCGTCATGGGTGTCATGCCTATAGTTTTCGAGGGTGCTAAAGCTGAAAGTGAGGTCAAAATGAAAATCCAAGATGGCGGCAGTGAAAATTTTGTTTAAAATTATATGTGAGAAGAAACTTCGTTCCTGACGTCCCCCGACCGCACACGTTTTTTATCGTCCAGCAATCATATGTATATCAAACCGCGCGCCGTTCCTCGGGATACTATATAAGCAGTGCGAGAAGACATTGTTTATCTGGATTTACACATAGGGTACTTTTAATCCCGGTAGTAAGTTCCCGTGAGATATTTCCGACATCCACACAGCCGCGGGCAAAAGCTAGTCTGTTATATGAATGGAAATATATTTCATTGACAGGTAACTACGGATGTTCTAATTTCGTCCTGCAGCGGACAACAGATTTAGTGCGGCTTTGAAATAGCCCGTCCGTGATCGTACAGTTACGTGCGATAACATTAGACGATTGCGTACGATTGTGACGAACCCTTAACGCAGTTTGTAACGTTTATTTCTTTGTGAGATCATTAGTTTCTTCTTATTAATGTTTGTAAGCCTTGAGTTTTAAATGTTTAACTTTGATACAAAATTTCTACAATCACCTTGGTTGGCAAAAGTATTAATTATGATCGCAGTATTTCACTATAAAAATAACATCCAGACAAATTGGTTGGTTGGTGAGGTAAATTTGGTTTAACATATTTATTCCCTGGTTGCTGATAATTACTTCAGTGTTATGTGATGTTACACTAACAATGCATTTGTTTTAATTAAACCATTAACAGGCACTTTAGAATTCTCAAGAAGTCAGTCAGTAAAGTTTAAGCTAGTTGCCGAACGAGGTAAACAATGCGCAATATCCTAGGATTAAACCGACGTGGTTGACAGACTTTGATCTTACAGCTAGTTAAAGTAACAACCTGAAAGTCTGTATGTCTGTCAACTAAATGAGTTACAAAGCAAGGCATTATGACGGTTTTCTAGAAATTAAAATACATATTTAGATTGGACGCCTGCCTCAACAAGGCTGATGAAGCCTTGTTTCTGCAAAATGTAGGACATAAATTTGCTCAGCTACCCTCATAGTTCCTACACATCTGAATAGTTAACAAATTCCAAGAAATTAGTCCAATTGAATTCGTACTGAGTTAAAATAAAAGCGTTAATTTTAGCCCAGTTTCTTGTAAAACCGTTCATAATCGTCGGGAGCACGTAGAAGACTATTTTTAATTAACTTTTCTTATTAGACGCTACAGTAGATCAAATTATATGTTGGCTTCTTTTTATTCTGTTGAATTTATAGTGGAGGGAATTAAGGATTTATGTTTTTTCGAGGAAGCTATTTAAAGGAGAATTACCGGCCATTTTTGTTACGTTTTTAGTATACTGTCGTTTGTATTTTGGTGAAAAAAATTTAATCGTCATTCAATGTGTGGGTTTGTTAACGTTGTAGGTATATATACGTGCAACTAAATTAAACTTTCGGCTTTGAAAAAAAAAATTCAGTCCCTACTGCAGCAACAAAGCAATTTTAATCGATCATCCACGCGAACTTGGTGAAATATTCCAATCGTTTTACACTGTTTCCTAAATAGTATGATGCTGTTTGTAACTATGTGAAGATATGCTACATATTTTGAAAACAGCATTTATTTTAAATTACTGGTTAATTAGGTCGGTATGAACTAGGGATCACTCTCATTATGATTTATGCTATTGTCTTGTATCCGTATTGTCCGTGTAAAAAAAAACAGAAGTTTTTTTTTTTCTCTATAGAACGTTTTTGGAAATAAACGGAAGACACCTAGATACATGTCTGTCAAGATTTTGAATGATTTTTGTTTTGTATCCACACACTTTACTAAACTTCTTACTCTGAAAACTTGGTTCAAGCCCATTTTAATATCTGGCAGCGTCCTGCAAACTGTCTGATCATGAAATAAACGGTATTTTATAATGCGCTGCACGGAACAATGTTTGTTTGAGTCGCGAACGCGGCGTCAAATATTGACCCACCGCTGAGCACTTTAGATTTAAACTTAATTAATTTTGTTTAACTTGATATTACCGGCAACATTTGCAGCAATTTCGTTTATTCTATGCTGAAATAAATTGATATTGTGGATTAAGGAGCTGGCGTGAAATGGGAAAATAATTATGGAATGAATTATTGAGAGCAATTACCTAGTATTGATTACAAATAGTTGTAAAAGAAAAACAGTAGGTTACGGAATTTTGTGAAATTCAAATTCAAAATATTTTTTATTTCACATAAGCCTACATGGGCACTTATGAAACGTCAGAAGCTAGGTGCACGGGTCCAATTGGTCGTTTCCTATGGTGAAGGATCGGCAAGAAACTCCACGGTTACTCTTTTAAAAATAATTGGCTTTTACAAGGATTTCATATTACAGTGTTATTAAGTATGGGAGGACAGTGTAGTCCTGTCAACAAGTACCAGGTACTTAACAAAATAGAAAATTGTCTACAAATCTACAGTCTATTAAGACCAGAACATTCTCACAGTCACAAAATATAAAAGAATCTATTTAAAATACTACCCGAAGGGTTAGGCAGAGGCCGAACCCTGTGCAGAACATGTGCGTTGTAACATGTGCAGAAAGAATCAACGCCAAACTTGCCTATCTTCAACGTAGTATTTAATCTTATAATATGCATTTCTAATAAGGACACGTTTGATGTGGATTTTGAACTTTCCATCGCTAAGTTCTGTAACCGACTTTGGCAACTTGTTATAAAAGCGGATACTGTTTATAAGAAATGACTTGCTTGTTTTAGTTCATCTTAGTTAGGGTATCTCAATTTCATGTTTATTTATACAATGAAAATCGCTTCTTATTTTGAATAGTTCTAAGTTTTTGCGAACATACAAAATACTTTCTAAGATATAAAGAGAAGGCAGATTTAGTATATCAATTTCTTTGAATTTGGTTCTAAGCGACTCACGAGAACACATTTTATAGATCGCGTGGATTGCCCTCTTTTGTAAAATGAAAATTGAATCTACGTCAGCTACCGATCCCCACAGTAGAACGCCGTAAGACATACTAATGTGGAAATAAGCAAAGTATACTAACCTAGCTGTGGCTATATAAGTCAACTGCCTTATTTTTCGTACTGCATATGCAGCTGAACTTAATCTACCTGAAACAGTTCTAATGTGGGCGCCCCATTGCAATTTAGAATCTAGATTAAATCCTAGAAATACCGATTCCGAGATTAGATGCTATTACATCTAGTTTCTTGCCATCAAGTTTTGAATTTAGATCCACTTGGGGTACATTTGGTAATGCGAACTTAAGGCATTTAGTTTTGTTCGCATTGAGTAAAATATTATTAGCTGCAAAGAATTTCGAAAGAATAGCGAGACTATCGTTGACATGTAAGACATCTGCATCTTTTCTTTCTATTTAAAAAGTAAGCGAAGTGTCATCAGCAAATAGAATTATATCCGATAAGTTAGCCATCATGTAAGGAAGGTCATTAATATAAACTAGAAAGAGGATAGGGCCAAAAATTGAACCTTGAGGCACGCCTATCTCTCATAACTAGAGATCCAGAGAAAGTCGCCCCGTTAACGTTTACTTTTTGCTGCCTGTTTGATAGATAGGAAAGAACAAGATCAGCAGCTCGTCCACGAATTCCGTAGTGGTATAATTTACAGATCAGTGTATTGTGGTCAACGCAGTCAATCGCTTTAGAGAGGTCACAGAAAAGGCCAATTGCATTCTGGAACTTCTCGCAGGACTCCAAAATGTGACTGATCAATTTTACTCCTGCGTCAGTCGTGGTAGCGTTTCACCTTTCGTAAAACCAAACTGGCAACTGTGTAAAATCCCATTTGAATTAAAATGTGATAACATTTGCTCTAGCATGATTTTATCATATATTTTACTCAATGCTGGCAATACAGATATAGAGCTATAGTTAGAAGGATCACTCTTACTACCTGATTTAAAAATTGGTACTACTTTACTATGTTTCATTAAATCAGGAAACGTACCGCTGTTTAAACATTGATTAAACATGTCTATCAATATATAATATAATTATATCTTCGATAATCTTAACAGAAATCCCCCATAAGTGTTTTTTTATGTTAAGACTTTTGAATGCTTCTTTAATTGTGGCAATAGAAATGGGCTTGAATTCAAAACTTAGAATGTCCTTACTGAAGCTTTCTTTGATAAGGGATTTAGCCAATAAAAATGATGAGGAGAGAGATTTCGTAACCTCGATTGAGATGTTGGTAAAGAAATTTTCTAGGGTCTCAGCAACTTTTAACATATCTGAAATGGAACTTATTTTGAATTTTTAAAGACATTCATTCATTCTGATCTCGCTGTTTTGTGTTTCCAGTTTCTTTGTTAATTACCTGTCACATCGCTTTTATTTTATTATTAGAAATACTGATTTTGTTACTTACTAATTTCGATTTAGCTTGAGCGCAGACTCTTTTGAATATCTTAGAATGGTTTCTGACATAATTATTAAGGACTTGATCTGAAGTCAATGATTTCTCGTGGTACAAAGTATATAAAATATCTCTGCTTTTTCTAATGCCAGCAGTGGCCCATTAATTAAATTTAGGTTTGGTACTGATTCCAATTTTTTTACAGGACACGCTTTATTGAATTCTTGGCATACTGTAGAAAATAATGTACCGTAGTTTATGTTGGGGTCTTGTGAATCAAAAGTAGCTGTTGAAAGATTACTAAGAACATTATTATTAAACATTTTCAATTTATTTTTAGTGAGAGGTCTCGACCCAATTGTTTTACCTAAGTGTAACTTTTTATGTCAGTCAAATGATACAAGTTGACCAGTATGGTCAGACCTGACGCCACTAACTAAAGATGAGTCCTTTATTATACAATTAGTAAATACATTGTCAATGCAAAATTTGATAGTCAAGTTACCTGTAAAATTCAGCCTTTACAAGAAATTCAATGTTTTATGATCTTAATTTATGCTAGAATAACTCTGAATGGATATTAGAGAGAAGCAGCTAAATAATGGTCCCACAGTTGTGTCAGCTACCAATTTCACTTCAATTACAAATTGCGAGCTATCTCAGTCGTCTTGCTGGAGCAATCAAGACTTAGTCCTTACAGCCGAAGTCTTGGATGATTTCAGTCTTTATAACTTGTAAATATAAGCTTTGGTCTCTCGAGGAGGCCAACTATGTCATAATATAAGGATAGGTAAAACCATTCGCTAAATATAAAATAAAAATACCTTTCATACTTAGCGATCACTAAATAAAAATTTACTAAAATAGTGTAAGCTCTTTTAGAACAAGCCAAAAGGTTTATAGAGATTGTGTAAAACTTCTATTGACGACGAATAAATTAATGGCATGTACATACATACCTGCTCTTAATAAAACAAAATTACAGTGAAAAGTGCACAACATTAATGCACTCCACATTTGTGCACAATTCCTCGTCCTCTCGGGAAATGTAAACAAGCTAAAATGTTAAAGCAACTATGAAATAAATACGTGTAGTACGAGTTACAATTTTTTCGTGTTCAACTTAGCGGAAGGCTCTCACGCCTCGGCCAGGGTGACAACGCGGGAGCGAGCGCGAGCGCTGTAGCTGTTACGGTGGTGGCGAGGTGGCGGGTGCGATGGCGGGCGCGATTAAGTTGGCACAATGCATCGCGAGTTGTTTTTGCGGGCACCAGAGGGATGACGTGTTTCCACAGGGTAAAACAATAGACGGGGTAGGTCGCTAGCTCGTGCCCGTTTTCACAGGCACTAAGGTCACCTAGACATCGATGTTGATTATGAAACATCGCATACGTATAGGTTGTCACCTAGACGTAAGGCGTAAAGATTAAGCAGATACTCAGCCAAAAATATTTCAGCAAGCATAGACGATGACTAGCTACGACACCGAATCGCCGATGCGTTATGCTTAGGCAACATTTGCGGGTAACAGATTTTTAACAATATTGAAAGGCAGCGAACTTGTCTTAAAAACAGACAATGTCAATATGTAAATTCTTCGAGTTGCCTACTGAGAAACATCTTGCTTAGAAGTCTGCTTGGGTTAGGCATTAGGTAACTACGCGTTGCCTAAACTTGATGTTAGTGAAAACAGGCAACAGTCCAATCGCACTATGGACGCCATCAGCGGTTTAACCAGTCGTATAGTCCAGCCCGCCCTTAGCACATGCGGACACTCATCACCCTGGTCGAGGCCTTACTCCTACGAACATGTTCGTGCTAACTTTACCGTGTTTTGTTTTATATATATTTTTTATATATATATATATATTACGGTTTATGTGTTTTCTAGACGCGTTTATAAAGTTCTTAGTCTTTAACTTGAAGTACACAGTGTGGAGAAATAAGTAGTTAACATGTTTATGTAAATTGCTTTGATTATGCTTATTATACGCGAATGTAATTTATACGATTAACATTGTACATTGAACGATTAACATTGTATACTGAACGTACGTTTCGCAAAAATTAATTGTGAGGATAATTTATATTAAACGTTTTAATTTTTCGTTGTTGTGCCTTGCTAAACAAATAATATTGAGTAGACGCAAAGAAATTCCAAAGGGTTTTAATTAATCTCTTACAAAATTACATTTAAATTCACAATAGAATAGAACCATAGTATGTATGTATATCATCAAACGCAAATAAGAGCTCATATAGTCCCATTGTCTTGCTTGTTCCCGGCCCTGCAACTGACATGTAGAAGTGTCCTATCTTAATTGTGACAAGCGAGTTTAAACTGTATCTCTGTGCACTTAAGTTAAAATTTGCTTGCAGGGTGTCAGAATGATGATACGAAAAGGGGAGTATTTTTTGTTTAGATTATAATTATTCATTTTGGTTAACGTTGTTGAGAGGGATAAGAGGCTGTGGAGATAATCATGATCCTTCACTTAATTATCTTGAGCTTGTTTAGTTAGTTAATAGAACTCTGAGCGGGTAATATTATGTGCAATAGCGCTCGGAACTTTATAACTATGTAGCTCGTAGCCGTAGCAAGCGTAGCGTCCGTAGCAAGCGTAGCAATGTCTACGACGTTGTACACTCGATCTACAAGATTATGGTTGCTAGTAGTAATTTGAAAAATAATATTAAAAGAAACAAGATGATTACTATACGGGCAAATATTATTAACGGTCCTTTGAGTTTTATTTTAATGCAATAATATGCATTTTTTTTTTGCTCAAAGCATCTTTTAATTTTTCATTATGTAATCTACGCTGCTAAAATGGATCTATTTGTATAACCTAGATAGATCGCAATTATAATTCAATTGTAACGATAGATGTAAGAATGATAACTATGATATGTAAATAAATCAAATATAAATACAAATATAAATACGTAAATCTGAGTATTTTCATCCGAAAACCAACATGTATTGTTGTTGGCGTAAAAGTTTGTCTTGTAAGTAAAAACTCCATTGAATGACGCCAATATTGTGGAGAGGGAAGTTCCACCTTTGTTATGAATTCACGTGGAAACGACTTATCTGATCGATCGGGAACTTTGAATAAAGATTTGCAATTCGGTGGAGCTTGGGTAGTGATATGAAATAATATTTTTAGAATATAGGTTGTCAGATTTTTGAAATGAAAACTCGTGGCGCGTTGAGCAATTTTAGTTATGGGAAAAACTGACGGTTTCGCGACATGCGACATGCTCCAACGAGTTTGTGTTAGTTTGTAATAGATAAACTCAAAAAATTATTAACCGATTTTAAAAATTCTTTCATCTATAGAAAGCTACATTATCAGCAAATAACATGGATTGTCATTTATTGTCAGAAAGTTAGAGATCCTTACGAAAATTGCAATAATATAACCAAAGGTATAAAAAATTGCCTATGAAAGTCATAACTTGGCGTGCGCTGCCAAAACCATTGATGATAAATAAAATAATATGCGACATGTTTGTTAGTACTCACACACAAATAAAACCGCGAGGCTTTATGTCTAACTATTATAGTTAAATTACAGTAACCGTTTTTTGTTCAAATTAGTCAGTCAAAACACGGGTAGAATCGAAAGATGAAGACATTCGTATCATGATATTAACCATTATCTAAATAAATAGTTTTATAATTAAGGTTGACTATGTACATGTAAATTCCTCTTTAAATTATTCGACTCGGACCTTTCGTTTAGAAGTTATGACGGGTATAAAAATGCTAGTAAGAGAAATACCGCGGTATGAGCGAAAAGCCCACGCTTAACATATTAGTTACCGACACATTTAATTTTTTATTGATTGATTAAATATTCTAAATATTGTTGAACTTAACGATGATAATGATGCTAACAATAATAATTAAGTTCATTTACATCTATTTAGATACAAATTAAATTAAATAAGTGCATACTAATTATTATTTCAATTAAGTTGTATTTATATTTTGTACTGGGCTTGCGCAGCCCGTCATATGTTTTGATTAATAAATAAATTTTATTATATGAGAATGTATATAATTATTGCTCGAAGTGTTAATAGATGTGAAAACCAGGCTAATAATAATTACAATTTACAAATTATGAAATTGTAATTATTCATACTATAATTAATCTAAAAGTTAAAAAAAAAACACAGTTATTCCAAAGTTTCAAGGTTTCAGTTCTGTCGCCAGTCCCCATGACTGCCAATGTTTTATAAGACTTCTGCTGTTACGAACAGCCATCTACATATAATATTTACTATATTGAGAAACCATCTTAGTGATAGAGAAAATAATAACAAATCCCTAAACATATAAAATGAAGTATAATATTGTACCAGTTCTCAAAAAGTCAAAAAACAAATAAGTTTCTAAGTACATTTTATTGAGATTCTTCTGATTTTCAACAGTATTATTACTTATATGTTAGGTAAGAATTTCAAGATTTTCAAGGTTCACAAATTATTACTCAAACTTCATCAAAAATCGGGTGAAAGCCGGTAGATATAATAATTATGCCAACCTAATTCTAGGGGAAGCAACGTCATGAGATGACAAAAACATTGTATATAAATAAATATGTATGTACACACAACTAACAAGATATATAATCACATGTGCACTCACTATTGTTAGATGTAGGGTGCATCTGACACATGTATAGTGACGCCATGCTGTTTCGCCCTGAGTAGACATACCCACAATTCTCAACGGTGTTGGATTAGTGTGGTCAGGCAAAGTGTTAGTGGGTTTCTCCATTTAGAATTTCTTAGAAACAGCCTGGATTCTACATCTACATGGGATTTATAACATATCAAACGGGTGAAACGTAGGTAGGATGGACTTCATTCATCTACCGGCTTATTCGAGAAATACGTACTTACATAAATATACACATGGGAGTATCTTACAACTATAGGTATTGCAGTCCCTATTGCAAGGGTGGAGGGTGCATTTTGACAAGTAAAAGGTGAAGTCACACTGTAAACAGTGTGACTCAGATAGTAAACTATCTGAGTTAGACGAACCAAATTTAATCTATTTGATGTAGGTAAAGGAAATTAGGGCATCATAAAACTTCAGAAAAGCCCAAGAGCACAACGCTGATGATATACCTATATAAGAATACTTGTTACTATAGATTGTTAAAATGCGAAATGGTATTGTTATCCACGAGAGAACTTTATCAGAAACTTTGAGAGGACGTCATAACCATAAGCATGTTTAATAAGAAAATATTTGCTCTAAAGATGAATGTTTTCAGTATTAATTTTTAACTGTAATAGGTACTTAGTAAGGTAGTATAGTAAAACATACGTATTGTAGGTTCGTGTTCGATTAGATTTTCTACATAACCTTAACATAGTATTTTTAAAAAGACCTTTTCTAGATACTAATGAATTCTTGGCGCTCGAGTAGACTTTATGATCGCTCTGATCACGCGTCGTAAAAATCACAACCCTCGAGAGTTCGGCGAAATGTGTAACGATAGTCAATTGGTTCCGATAACAAATGGGAGGTATGTACTCGTCATAATAACATTGGCATGTAAAAAGATTAAAGCACTATTAAATACCATACGTAAAGGCTTTTCTCATCCAGAGAAGTAACTTCTTAGCTTTGATCAGTACCCTTGCACACTGCCTATTTTAGATCATAATAAGTCTAATCATTCTTCCATCATAAGTTAGTATAGACATTAATCACGACCTTTGCCCCTCAGGGGCTATGCGGAAGTAGGTATATAGTTCACCCACATTTCGCCATTTACAATTATGTCCCAAATTTAAAATTTGGTAAGCTTATTGCCATCAAAAACCGGGCTGCTACTGAGAAATTTATAATAGAAAAACCCAATATGCTTGGCCGAGGATCGAACTCATGACTACTAGACCAGCTGCTTTATTAGATACACAATACACGTTCATAGGCCTCAGCACGAATGTGCTACGTAAACGTAACTTAAATTGGAACGTTTTTTGAATCGAACAACAATCGGCAACTATCCTATAGCATTTTGGTTTAAACGACAGGCACAATAACTATAACCCATAGATATGAATAAAGTCTTAAAACAAATTCAATATTATGTGCGAAACAAGTATTTTCAATTTTAAAATCATTCGAGTTGACATTACGACCACTCCGCGCGCTCAAACTAGGCCCGCTGTAGGATGCAAGCAACACAATATCTCTGTTCTATTACCTCCCCTGCTTCGCTTATCTCGGATTAAAGTTCTGATATCCCCTGTCTTCAGTATATTATAGTTTATATTCCCCTGCCACTCATCATAAACTATATTGCAGTCTCCATTGTCTTGGGTGTGCGTGCGTTTGACAGGTAAACACTGAAGTAATCATACTGCTCGCTTCTGACGGCTTACTTCGCGCAATTCCTATTCCGAATTGTTTGTTTTATTATATTAAACTGTGTTTTGAATTTGTTTTGCTTTATTGACTGTGCGTGGGGTGGCAAGGAGGATTATTGCAAATTGGTTTGTTTAAGACATAATATAATGGAACGAAAATCGGAATAAGTTTTAAAGGAATGTTAAAAACATTCGGTAAAATTTGTAATGGCTTTAGAAAGATACTGTGACATAAGGTGACAGAAAGGACACTTTAAATAGCCGAACTTTTCTAGAATTCGATGGGCATAGAAACCTAAATTTGCTTAAGTACATTGCTAAGTATCGGTTTGCTAAGTAGATAAACGGTTTGAATATATATTTTTTTAATATAGAAGAATAAACAAATCCTATAATACAAATGTAACCTATAGCAAAAACAAAAATGGATGAGTCAAAGTTTCGTAACATTATCTATACATCTATACAAATAAATAAAATTGAAATATCTGTTTGTAATGTCAAAACAACAACTTTATACTAAATGCATAAGAAAGTACTAGGTACTAAATAAAAAGCAATTTTTAAAATTTTTGTCTGTCTGTCTGTTTGTTCCGGCTAATCTCCAAAACGGTTGGACCAATTTTGACGGGCGTTTACTAGCAGATAGCTGATTTTACGGGGAGTAACTTAGGCTACTTTTATTTTAGAAAAATAATTAGGGTTCTGCGCAAAACAATTAAAACCTATGAAGATGTGAACAAAATGTCGGATTTGAAAAATTCTTTTTGCATTTGGTAGTCCAATGCTCGAGGCTATTTAATTATAATAGGCTATTTAACATCACGCTATAACCCTTAGGAACCAAGCATAAAGAAAAAAGTCAAAAAGAACACTAAGCGAAAACGAAGTAATAGCGCGGGCGGGCGATGCAACGCGACGGGTCGGGGGACGAGGGAGTTTTATTAAAATGTGGCTGTTATTTTAGTATATTGTGTATATTACGACTTCCACGCGAAAGAAGTCGCGGGGAACAGCTAGTTTACATTAAATCTAAAGATTTCCTGATTCATGAGCAGTGGTGGCCATGATTTACAAGTTGTAGGTCGTAGGTTCGAACCCAGACGGGCGCTTTCCTTTGTATAAATTATTTCATCACCACTGCTCTCACAATGGTGACGGAAAACATCGTGAGGAAACCGGCTGTCCTAAAACCAACAATTCTAAGACATGTGACATCTAACCAACCCACATTGGGCCCGCGTGGTGGATTACGGCCCACTCCCTCTCACCGAGAGGATAATTACCTATTATTATACATTTGTCAGATCAGAGGATCAGTTTGATCTATCAATCACTGTAGGGATAACTACTAACAGTGACCTAGGATCTTAACAAGTTATAATAGAGATAGGAAAATATAAAAGAAAAGTCTATATTTGAAAAGACTTTATTACTCGTATGTTTAAGTCCCATATAATAGGGGGCGAGCCTATTGCCATCAACAGGGCACAGATCCAACCTCCGGGCTGCTACTGAGAAATTCCAGATAGAAAAATCCAATAACACTTTGCCCAACCTGGGAATCGAACCCAGGACCTCATGCGAACTCCTGCCTCGTGCTCTTGAGGACCGGTGAAATGTGGGTGTACTATTGATACACCTCTGTCTAATCCTTCGGGGAAACAAAGCGTGATGTTATGTGTGTGTCGTGTATTACTCTTATTTTTATCTTGTAGATAGCTTCAAGATATGCAGTGACTGTACTGATAAGGATTCAGAGAATGTGTTATTACACATTTCTTACCTATTAGGTACTTATAAATGCACTTCTCGACGGTAATGAGATCAAGTATGGCAAGTATGTTTAGTTCTCTAACGCGTTCTCCAACTTTTATCATAGCTTGCTTCGAGGAACATTTGCTGCCAAAAAAACTAACAAAGAATGAAACATTTTCCTTATTACCACGCTTGGCAAACAGATCGGTGACAGCAGGAGCTATCGATGGTGGAATCGACGATAGTTATTTGCTGCTCATTCTTCAACCTTTTAATTTCCTTTGAAGACACTCACCGGCGGAAAGGAGATGGCCCCTTTTTCCGTCGGGAACCAGTTCAGTACCTAAAGTGACTTTCTTTCATCGGAGTATTGAAACAACTCTAAGAGTCATCATCATCTGCCTCTAGCCTTTTCCGAACATTGTTGGGGTCAGCTTACAAACGAACCGGATGCATCTGAACAGAATATTTTACATCTAACCTCCACGATCCAGTTATTGAGTAACACAATACCGCTAGGTATCTAGGTAGGTATATAGGATATCTACCATGAACCGATGCATCCTGTACAGCAAACGTTGTCATCATTTCTTGCTGATGATTTTAAAAAGACTCATTGAGAAATGAGTCTTTTTTAAATTATTTAATTTCCTGTGCAAGTTCAGTTCAGTTACTGTCGAGATCCATGAGCTGATCTCATAAATAGTTCGTGCAGCACGAGAGTAGCATGAAAATATTAAAAAAAAATTCGTAAATAAAGCATTGTTTGCGAAATTTTTCAAGCTCAAGCGGCTTAGCTTTCTGACACGAGACTTTCATTATCCTATTGTTAAATACTGTCCCGACAGGCGACGGATTTTAAACTAACTTTGTTAATCCTTTCTGTTCGCGGTTCCTTCCAAGGGACGACGCGAGTGTCATATTATAATATCAAATGTACCTATTGGTAGAATTATTATTTAATTTTAAAAGAAATATGAAAAGATTTTAGATTTTTTTACTCGAAAAGTTTAGTATGTAGGTAGCCGGTTTTGCGTTTTAAGTTATGTAAATAAATAAAACCATTTTCAATAAATTTGTTATCATAAATCTAAAGTAATCAAATTAATTCCTGCAATAAATCCTTTAAAAGTACTTTTCTCAAAACTCACCGTCCCATAATTCCCGAAAAACACAGTTAAATTCTCCAAAACACCGTTCAGCACAAATCCTTATGCACTTTTAACAAAGCGTTAATTCCTAATACTCCGACTGAACACTTTCAACGTCCGACGGAAACTTGAAAAACTTTTCTCGGGCGGAAAAAATCCGGGCGACGGGAGAGCACGCGCGCTGCCGACGGCGATCCGCGACTCACTGAGCCTCCGAGCCTTGCCTCCTCCCGCTACAAACGCACCACCAAAACGATCCACTCAGTTACATAGTAAGATCGAAATTTGATCGCAGTTAGAACGCGCACTAAGACGGCCCGTTGGCTATTTAGACCGAAAAAGGTGGTTTATACGCATGCGCGCGGTCGTTCAACCCTTGCAGTGATGCTGCAGGCCTGATGAGCCACATTAAGCTGGGTTACGTGGGGCGAGTTGTAATGGCGAGTTACCTGTGTTAGCGGCCGGGGCGAGTTGCGCCCGCGGCCGCGGCGTGGGGTTGACGGCAGCGTCGCAGTTGTAATCGGTTTACAACATGCTAGTTGGCAATAATATTGTTGCAATTGGGTGTGAATTGCTTACAATTGATTTTTGACATAGTAATGAAGTATACTAGAAATAAAAAAAAATAAAATGTTCATTGTTGATTTAAAAATATTATCTCTTTATTTTGAAAAAAACGTACATACAGTTATGTAATCAGTCATGATGGCTAACATATCATTCTGGAACTAGCTTTGGCAGAAAGTATTACGAGTAGCAGCAACTATGCAGATAGCTTAAAAGCAGACTTATTCTGTCCGTCTCTCTTCAAGCTATCCAAGGCTAATTTTGTAAGCAAAAACAAAGTACAAAGTATAAGAACTCTTTGCATAACAAGTCGCAGTTTATTAACACGGTAGAGTGGAGATCGTCTAGGTAAACAGGCGAGGCTAATAGCTAGAGGATAGTTACTGGAAGTGAGTACTGGAGGCCAGTGTGATGCTTCGCTTTAAAGAGCAGGATTGACGTCTAGTTTAGGGCTTCGAACATTGTAATAAAGTTCTGTTTGACAAGGTTTCAGTATCATTTTGATGCTGAAAAAAAAACTAAAACTCAAAGTTATTTTAAATAAACCAATTACAGGTGCTTTTGAATTGTCAAAGGTCAGCCAGTCAAGAAGATAAAGCTAGTCGCCTATTCCAAAGCGAAGGTTCCTTTGGAGAAGAACGGGCAAGAAACTGTGACACAATATTGTTACAAAAAATTGGTTACATCATGCATGTTGAAATTATACTTGTGAGAACGATATAAAAGGCGTGCACGTTAAAAGCGTCCGTAATAAAAAGATTTTAAAAAAACAATTAAAATAAGCCGTTTGACCAGTCCCTACTGATGGCGCCCGTTCACGAAAACATGACGTTTGTATGGACCAGCACCATTCAGGTCAACCATTTAGAAGGGAGCTTTATGATCCAACAACCACTCCACCATCAGCGAGACATTTGAGTGAGCATGACATCCTCTCAGCCGCCAGGGCACATTGAAGTCAATGTAAGACGTACCCAGCTCACACATGCATGGTACACAGTGCTCACACATGCATGGTACACAGTGCTCACACATGCATGGTACACAGTGCTCACACATGCATGGTACACAGTGCTCACACATGTGCTATGTGATGATATCGATACCAGAAGTATCAATTAATGTAAGGAACAAACCACGGTTTTTCAGGAGAGCCAAACAACGATTTAATTTTTTATCCGACTTCAAAAAAGGAGGAGGTTATCAATTCGGTTGTATGTTTTTTTTTAATGTTTGTTACCTCAGTACTCCGTCATTTATAAACCGATTTGGAAAATTATTTTTTTATATGAAAGGACATACTTCCAGATTGGTCCCATTTGTATCAAAGTCCAGTTCTGATGACAGGATCCATGAGGAATTGAGGGAACTCCTCAAATATTATAGGCAAATACTTAATGATTTTAATATTTTCAACAACAAGTCAAGCATTTGCATTCAGAAAATATCATTTGGTGAAGTGGAACTGATGGAAAAGACCACAGATGGCCACGGGAACTCTTCAATGATAAGTATTTTACGGGTGGCGATAAGATATCTCGATTAAGATAGTTAAGCGACAATAATAAATAAAATAAAATCCATTTATTTCAGGTTCTCCCATATTAAAAATTACACCTTTACGACAACAAGATACATACAAATCTCAATTTAACATGAAAATGTAAAAATAATAATAAAAACAATGTCAACAAATCAGAACTACAATGACGAAGCCAATTTAAATAAATAGTGCTGATGAAAATGGTACCATCGAACTGATCTGATGATGAAGCCGGAAGGTAGGCACCGGAACTCCGTAATAAAACAATGTATCATAGCCGTGTTTGGGCTTATTGGAATTGTCATGACTTCATAAGATGCACTCTGGCTATAAATTATTTTTAACCGACTTCGAAAAAAGAGGAGATTCTCACTCAGTTCGTCGGAATCATTTTTTTTAAGTGTGTCCCCGATTAATCGAAGACGGCTGGACCGATTTGAAAAATTATTTTTGTTTGAAAGAGTGTACTCTCCAGGTGGCTCCATAGTCATCAGGTCAGGATCTGATAATGGAATCCTGGAGAAATCGAGGGAACTCTGCAAATATTATAGGCACACCTATAGTTACTTGTGCATTTGCCCTCGGAAAGCACCATTTGGTGAAGTGGACCTGATGACGAAGACCACAGATGGTAAGATGGCCACTGGAACAACTCAATAATAAGTATTTCACGGGTTGCGATTCGATTACTTTAAAATTATTGCTAAGCAATATAAGCTCGTCACAATTTATATAGTGAAGTGGAGCTGATGATGAAGTACCAGGAGAACTCCTTAACAATTAACGTCCCTGCATCGGGAAAAGCAATGTTTTGTAAAAGGTGATGAGCAGTTGACATTAGGCTATTATAACTTAGATTAATTACAAACCTATCCATTAAAAAGTAAAAAATAAAAAACTTTTTTATAGTATAAAGAAATAACCGTCTTTCAAAAAAGCACTACAAAGAGGAAAAATGCACCTTCTCGAGGTTGCCAACCCATTCTTGGTCTAATTCCATAAGAAATAGACGTAACAAAAACTACCAGGCGTCATCACTTCCCTTCTCCAGCTCCCGTAACCCCATTCTTTCCCGTCTTATCCCTCCTGTCCCATTCACACAGTCCCTCCCCCCACTCCATCCTTACCCGTATCCTCACTCCTTCTACATCCACTTTTCCAATTTCCACTCCTAACCGCGACCCTTGTGATTGGGTGGTGGCGGGCTCGTCTATCACTAAAATAAGCTGATGGCGAGTAGGAGTGAACAATCACCTGCGCTAGGACCTGCGCAGTTGAGCGCCGTGAGCGGGGATGAAGGCGTCCTGGGGGTTGAGCCGAGCGGGTCTGGCTGTAATGTGCCCGTAGGGCAACATGCCCCTTTCAGTCTGGATTTCAAGCGAAATGGTGGCCCTACCCAATAGCCAGGGGTAGGGCAATGGTCACAGTGTCCCGTCAGAGGGCCACAGGCGAGGTGCGTGAGGTCCACTGAGGTCGTCCTCGGACAGCCGAAGCGGTAGGTAAAGGTCATGCTGATGGTGTAAGTGAGGGTTGATCAGTTCGTTGGGGGTGGGCCTTTTCGACCCCCTCCGCCAACCCGATCGAGCACCCGATGTCGCACTGTAAACCAGCCTTGTGCCCCTATATCTCTCTGGTAGTCCTAACGTTCGAGCTTTTTAATAGTGAGACGTTCCCAGGTGCGGGCTCTATGGAGGATGGGAGCCAGAGAGACGAATTTTATTTTTCACTTTAACGTGGATAATTTAAGGCCAGTTAAAAACCAAAACACTGGAGTGGAGGCGAAAGCTAATGACACTCCCAAGGGAGGTGCTTGCACTTCTCTTGCCCCTGGTGGCTTTGCGGCTCACGCCACGGGTACCAGCGCGGGCGCCGGTCAAGCTGTGGCGAGAACCACAGCTAAGACCAAAACTAAAAAGTCTATTTCCAAACAAAGAAAGTCGGCACTGCTTGGGACCAGTACCGACTCTTCTAATACTCAGGCGAGGACTACGGCGACGATTAATACCACTGCTGGTCCGACCCCTTCCACATAGACGCCAGTGCCGGGTAACACCGGTACCAGGTGCCCGACCAAGCACCCTCGGGAAAAGCTCCTCTAGCCTCCGCCCATCAGATGGCCGTCTTCGGTCAAACGGAGACGACCAGCTGCACCGAAGACGCGTTCTCACTCGCCTGTCAAGTGCAAATACGCAAGGGCAAGGGTAAACGCACTCAAGAAGCCCGTTGCTCTTGCGCTGATCCTTCAGGTCCACCAGTTGCCTCAGAACAAGGCTAGATGAGGGACAGACTGACGAGGAAGGAGCGGCGCCAGGCACGCAGGTGGGCAGATAAAGGCTCCCATAAAAAACAGTCCATCGCCGCTAGTTCGGTCAAACCGAAAAGCAGCCAGCTGAACTTCTCCGCCGGAAAGCGGTCGCAGGCTGAGGCTGGCACTAGCTGACCAGAGCCCAGTCAACCGCCAACCAGTGTTCCAGAGAGACCGGCTGAGGGACCAAGTAAGACACAGCGACCCGATTGGAAGGATCAGGCCGCGGCTAAGCGAGCTCTCAACGAGTCATTGACACCTCTGGGGGAGCACAAGCGGCCGCGTCTTAATCAGTCCAAACGGGTCCCACAACGAAGCTACACCCAAGCTGCCAGCGCTACCCTCGACGTCGCGATTACCTGCGACTGCACGGGGATCCTCAGCAAGGACGTATCGGACCAGGTACTCGCTGCTATCCAGAAGCAGATCATTCTCGAGGCCTGCTCCCCCAAGCAAGACACTCCAGGGCCGACCTTAAACGTCAAGCCGATGTTCGCCGGGTTAAACAGTTCCGTTAGAAAATCGTGCCTGCAGAGGCCATATTTTACTCTGACTCGATATTCTGCAGCCCGTCCACACAGTAAAATACCGTAAGACATGATACTATGAAATGCATTCGAGGAATCCGAAGGTGGGATCTTACAAGTGTTGGTAGACCACTAGACAATCACTGAATTAAGCAAGTCTCTGTAGTTGTGAGAACTAAGCCCTTCACAATGATCTTGGTTTTTTAGTACCCTTTGATTTTTTAGTACACCACACCACAGTAGTATTTGCAGGTAGATGAACCAGAAATATCAAAATAATTCTAACACTGAAATAAAGCTTCGCCGAAATCTCGTCAAAGTTAAAGTCAAAGTATTTATTAGAGTGTTTTTTGGTGATACAATAGGTCTTATAATTAGGATATGGTAACTCAAAAATCTACCCATTAGGGCATACACTATTTAGCAATTTAAGAATATAAAATCAATATTACATACAAATCAACATAAATTTCAATAGGTACTTCGAATACAATCTATTTTTATAATAACCATTTTGAATACAATTAATAAGTCAGGTCAGGTCATTTAGAAATAGTTGGAGCCGTCACTCAACCATTATCTTATCTAGAAGGGTTTCACTTTATATTAGATTAATCATGTTTAAATTATTGCCTTTTCTTCGTATATCTTATAAGATCGTCCCCCAATCCATACTCCCACGGCTGCATCATCATCATATCTTTACAAAGTCATTCAATCTATTAACATCACTCACAGACCGTATTACATAGAAACTATGAAAAACTACTAAATAAACCACGAACTAAGACGATTGATGTATAAATCAAATCAGGTGGATTGTGAGGCCCAAGAGATGAATAAATCTGAGAGCAGCCCGGAGTGTATCGAGCGATATTACCGTTTTGACATTAATTGCTACTGATTTAGACGCCGCACCGCTAAAATGTACCCCGGGGACTGTGTGTTTGTTGTTGTACGAGATTCGCGTGGTTTGGTCTTGTGATGGATTCGGACAAGAATTGTTACGAGTATTTGGATCAAGAGTTTTGCTTATCAAATGCTGGTGTAGTTAAAAATACTAGGTTACATACGCAAGAACAACCACTTCAAGAATTGACAATTATAAGTAATAAAATATGAAATTTTTATTTGGTCCACTTACCTTAAGTGGCGAATGAGAAACGCCTTAGAAGAATGGGGGGGAGACGTCGCTGTCGGGGGAATAAAGATCAGCAACACGACACTACACTCTTTGCATCTTCAGAAAAGGAGCTAGCTGATCTGTTTCCCAGAGTAGAATACGAGAGTGGACTGGTTGGACTCACTATCAACAAGTCGAAGAAAAAAGTCATGCTCATGGACAGAACTGGTCAACTCTCCAGAACGGGAGAACTCGCAAATTTATAATTTGTCAGCGAGTTTATACACCTCGGATCGCTACTTACTGACCAGGAAGGAAGCGAAAGAGAGATTAAGAGAAGGAATCAAATGGTTATAAGCTGCGATGAGTAAGCTGACATGTATTTGACAGGACAGAAAGGCCTCCAATGTTACCAATATGATAGAATAGAATAGAATAAAGTTTATTGTCTCCAGTATTACAGCTACTAGTATTAGTACATATACAAAACTATAATACCGGAAGCAAAAGGTTCAAGCATCAGCATTATGCTTAGGTCCCCTAGTGGGTTGCTAAGCGCTGGTTTTCAGCTTAAACCCTTGACTCTTGTTTACAAAAGAAACAGTACATTTAACAACAACGGATTAAATAATAATTATTTAATGATCATACATTAACATTATTTTATTAGAAAAAAAAAAGGTTTTTAACAGTTAGTGGACACGAACTGGCTATTTAAAAGAAAAAAAAATACCCAGATACAAACATCTACTGAACGATGATGGGCATATTTTATAGTAACTTGGTGCCATTTTTTTGGTAATCAAACACCAATAGCTGCCCTTGTACCCTTTTGCTTTTTGTGTCGGTATCATTAGCGTTTCATTCACTTTTGATCTGGTATATAAGCTGTGGGCGTTCTTTCACCAAGATAATTTATTGTACAAAAGGGACTTCTAACTGCAATAATCCTGTGTGTAAAACACAATAAATGGTGATTACGTCGCGATTCTATGTTAAGTGGTCCCTTCTCAGTTATAATAAGGGAGACGTGCCATCTTCTTGGAACTTTATAACAGAAGCGTATGCATGCATTCTGGACTCTCAAACTCAAATTCAAATTCATTTTATTTGCATTAAAACGTTGTTACAGCATGGTATGGTATTATAACATAGTATTATCTCTGTACTCAATTTTTGGTTTTTTGCAAGAGTCTGGGTCCATACACCATATCACAATAGTTAAATGGTGACAGTATAAGCAGATCCGAAAGTAGTTTCGGAATATCCTTGGAGAGGTACTCACGGATTCCATAAAGAACTTTCAACCTAAAAGAAGCATTCCGGATCCGGCCATTAATGTGCTCTGCAAATCTAAGCCCGTCGTCTATAACCAGCCCCTATTTTTTTGCTACTTTTACCCTTTCTAATAGTTCTCCGTTACAAACTTGGCTCGTATATATCGTCAGCAGTTTTAATCTGGTATTTGGTACCCAATAACATGCATTTTGTTTTAGATGCGTTAAGCACTAGCGTATTTTTTTCAGACCAGGCGAGGTTTGCTCAATGTCCTTCGATATATCGTCCATGGCCTGACTGGTATAAATTGGCTTAAACGATTTATAAATCTGGGTGTCGTCCGCATACAGGTGTACCTTACAGTGTCTGAGAATACCTGGTAGGTCAGCCGTAAAAATAATAAATAAAATGGGACTGAAAACAGAGCCCTGTGGTACACCTCTTTCAACAAGCATCCTTTTTGACTTAATGATATTTCCTTTGTCATCATCTGTAATGACTTGCTGGTGCCGATTCGAAAGGAAAGATCTGAATCATTTGCAGCTATCTATCGAAATTCCGTAATGGATGTTTGGCAAATAGTAGTTCTCGATTCAAACAATCAATCGTACTCGAAAAATCTAATAAAACAAGCACTGAGCAATTACCAGCATCTGACTCAGACAGTATATCATCGGTGACATGTGCCATCGGTGGCATAAGTCGTTGCTGTACCATGACCTGGACAGAAACCCGATTGGTGTTGGGGCAGAATGAAATTGGCCTGCAGGTACACTTTAAGTTGCTTTTCAACTACTCTTTCGATAACCTTTGAAAGAACAGGAAGAAAATTGATTGGTCGCAAGTCTTTAAGTTCATTAATATGTTTAGTCTTTGGAATGGGTTTTACAAATGCTAATTTCCACGAGTCAGGAAATATTTTCGTTTCTATGGATTTATTAATACCTAATATCAGTAACTGTGTGGAGTGTATTAGGAAGGGTAAGCTGGATCATATCAATATTGATGAAGTCATGTTCGTTAAGCCTTGGTTTTTATACGTTTAAAATGACAATTACTTCTTTAACTGTTGTTTTTTTTTTAGTTCAAATTGATTTGGGCTAAAAACTGTATTATTAAAATAATTTAAAAGTTCTAGATCAGGTCCTGCGTTCCCCGGTATATCTAAAAAGCAGTTATTTATGTCATCTGGATTGTTTAGATTATCTAGGATTGACGGTTCACAGGGGTCACTGAATGTAGATGTACTTTTGAGGTGTCTCCGCATGTATTTAGACTTTTGCGTTTTCGTTAACGTAGTGTGTAAAGTAGGCCTTTTTTCGTTTCTTATGCTTGATATGACAAGGTTTTTTAGTTACCTATAGTAGTCCATATGTATTGGTGACTTGGTTACATGAGCCCTAGATAGGGCCTCATCTCGGTGCATCGTCATAATTTTTATAACATCTTACAAGGGGTAGGAGCTTAAGATAATTTTGATACTAGTCCGGACACTGATTTTCTCGATTTCCCTTTAAGGCTGAGAGCCATGGATGATTTGGGCAATAGAACGGAAAAAAATAGACGCTTTTGAGATGTGGTGTTGGCGAAGAATGTTCCGCATACCATGGACCGCCAAGAGAACGAACAAATCTATTCTCAAACATCTACGCATAAGAGATAGACTATCTACGATCTGTTACCAAAGGATTCTCAGTTAATTTGGTCATATTGCCCGTTGGGAAACAGATAACCTTGAAAAGTTGATGGTGATGGGCAAGGAAATGGGAAAAGACCTTGCGGCCGGTCACCTAACCGCTGGCCAGACCAAGTTACCACCCGCACTGGACCCTTTGTTACGACCGCCCTGAGAGAAGCGGAGAACCGACCGAAGTGCAAGAACATCATAGGTACATAACGCTACGAAGGCCTTTCAGGAACACGACCTTCAGTGATGAAGTACGCGACAAAGAAGAGAGATCTCAAGCGGCATGGCCTGCATTCTTTGTCATGGGATCAAGATATTTGTCAAGAGGCGGCTTTTAACGATACAAGATTTACCAAAACTTCCGTAGCAAAATACTCTGTTGCAAAAATCTTCCTACTTACGGACTCCATCTATTTCAATTTATTTCACTTCAATCCAGCGCCATTTTACCCACCTCCGTCGAGTAATCGGTGTCTGCTTCTGACTTTCATTGACAAATTAGATTGATTCTATATTAACGGATCGACTAAAATAACCGCGTGCCGTCCGAAACGCCAAACGTTACCGGTTCAATTCTCGATTGAGTCCAGTTATTTAATGTACGGATGATTGAAATTTGAATGAATCTGTGGTCTGCAGAATGTTCAGTGTATTTAGGTTGCGACTGTGTTGTTGGATTTGTTGAGGTTTTCAAGAATTTCGTTCGAGTGTCGAATTTTGTATGATGTGAATTATCTTGGTCTGGTTTATTGATTGAAACAGTAAATGCTTTTACAAATGTCTTCGGCATATTCATGTGTTTGTTTAATACATTTTTATGTTTGTAGGTAGTGAATAGTTATTAAAAAAAAAAAACTTTTTTACAAAAAAAAAACAACCGACTTCCAAAAAACTACTACAATGTGAAAAATAAATTTAATTTCGGAAGTTGGTGTCTTTGGATCTGTATTTTAGTTTTTTGCCACCGACTTCCAAAATTAAATTTATTTTTCACTTTATAGTGCTTTTTTGGATGTCGGTTGCTTTTTATACTAAAAAAAGTATTTAATTTTTTACTTTTTAGTGGGTAGGTTTGTTATTTATCTAAGTTACAATAGCCTAATGTCAACTGCCCATCAGCTTTTACAAAATATTGGTTTTCCCGATGCAGGAACGTTAATGGTTGAGGACATTTCCTGGTACTTCACCATCAGCTCCACTTCACCATTATGCATGGTGACGATCATATATTGCTTAGCAACCATATTAAACTAATTGAATCGCAACCCGTGAAATACTTATTATTGCCGTTCCGATAGCTATCTGTGGTCTTCATCATCAGATCCACTTCACCTAGAGTCCTAGACGTTCAAAGGCTGACAAGGTAAAGACAATGAACAATCATCTATATCTATAAATATTATAAATTAAAGTCGCTTTTCGTGTCTGTTTGTGCAACTTCTTAGTTCTTCTAAACTACAGAATGGATTTTGATGCGGGTTTTATCATCATTTACAGATTTTTTTATTATTATTTATTTTTTATTTATAAACAAATAAACATAGGTACTCTAGAAAGTTTGTGTGCAATAATACATTATTATTTAACTTAGATATAACTCAATAATTTCGAAGTTTTGAGATATCACTGCGTAGATGGCATGCAAAAGCAGGGGCGGGTCGCTAGTCTACAAGAAATCACCTTATCATAGACAAAGGAACAGTTTATACCAAGTGGCCTTTGGCGGCTGTCCATGAAAGTGTAAGGCAGAAGAACTTTAATAGCCTCTTGAACTTCAGTAACTTATTGAATAGAAAGATCAAAATAATACTGAAAAGTTCAACTTAGCTGGAGTATCGGCTACTTGCAGTTTGGAAAAGGCTACTTCAGAATGGTTTTTCCTTTTAATTTGATTAATAAGGTAACCACGACTTTTGGCAGAAGTATTGGTGATCGTAGAGTTTTTATAGATCGTAGATCTTTCTTCGTTGAGAATGTTGAAGTATTTTATATATTTTTGCAGAAACAGGCCATAATATTAGTAACCATAATACTAGTTTCCTCACATGGTCAACATACTGCTCCTTACTTTTCCCATCACGATCTTATTTTCCTTTCTTATGTCCTCAAACCCCTAAACCTAAATCCAATTTCCAGTACAGGCGTGCCTTTGCACGTATGAATAGCGAGAGGCTTGACAAGATGCATCCAACATAGACTGGTCAACCCTGGAAGCTGCTGCATCAGTTGACGAAAAAGTTAGTTTCTTCAACAAGGTTGTGGTCAGGCTTTATGACACCCATGCTTCTATCAAGAAAGTCAGGTTGAAGCGTCCTCCTACGCCTTCGATGAACAGGGGAGTTCGGATGGCAATACGACGGAGGGACCGCGCGTTTAAAACTAAACGACTAAAAATTATAAAATAATTAAATTGACTTATATTAGTTAAGATATAAATACCTATGCAGCTTGTCACTTCTTTTATATCCAATAATTAATTCAAAACGTGGAGCACTTTTTAGCTATGCGTACTTTTAATTAATTTAAACAAAGTGCTCTACGCTTTTTGAATAGCATAGGTACTTATATCTCAACTAATACAGTTTAATTATTTTATAATTTTTAGTGCGTGATAAAAGTGTGTGTTTTAGTTTTTTTTTAACTACATTTTTTTATTTTTGCTAGGGTGCTGCTGTGCAAGAGACATCGCCCTGCAATTCAACACTCAATGTTCAGTCAATTCTATATTGAGTGTCGGTTATTTAATTTGCTACTTAGTATTATTATTTAGTTGTGTGGTAATTTACTATGGAGTGTTTGAACACATTTTCATTCACAAAAAAAAAACAATTTAACTTATCTATCTAGAGGGCTTCTAAAATAAATGACCGTAAGCATTCATAGACAGCATACAGGGCGTCCCACGGATATGCCACATGGACGGAAAGTACCTTGAATATTGTAGATGGAACATTTTACTGAAAGATGACATTATTTGAATTTAAAAAACAATTTAAACTGCATTCATAGATATTTAAATATTTACATGGTTTTTTTTTTTTATTTAAGACTCTACTCTAGGTCAGAGATGACAGAGACAAAGTCGACGATGGAGCGAGCTTACCCAGAAGAAGCCTGCTAACTCTCACTTTGAAGAGTTCGGGGTTGTGTGTTGGTTGAACCGGGAATCGAACCCGTTACATGAGAAAAATAATCACCCTGTAGCTTTATCATACCGATTGAAAGGCTTCATCATAAGGATTATTTTTTGCTAAATAACATAGTATCACAAATAATTCCATTTATTTGTGATACTATGTTATTTAGGAAAAAATAATCCTTGACGTGCAGCTTCCGACTATTTCTGTTTTGAGCTCGTGATTATAATGTGGTTCTATTTTGTTTTATTTTTCGTATTATTCTTAACGTTTTGTATGCACGTGTTTCTGTGACAAATAAACCTATTTTTCTTTCTTTCTTTCTTCATATTTATTTTATTTTAATAAATATTCGAGTAACTTACAGGCAACTTATACAGTGCTCTTAAACAATATGGAATTGAAGGAAATTTACAAGTTTTCACTGCTAAACACTAAAATATAAACGGTACAAAATACCTATAACATAAATTATGAAAAAAAAATAGTACTCGATCGCCTAATACAAAATAAAAATGCTAAGACGTAAACAATTCCCATTAAATGTCATTCTCTTGCTTCCTAAGCCCAAAAAACATCTATGTTATTCAGATGATTCCATAAAAAAACTAAATATAATACCTTTTAAGAGGCACATACCCATATATTGTACGCAAAGCTGGAGCCACCTTTTGAACGTTTCAAAAGGAATCAGCCAGTCATCTCAAACACGTGGTGATATACAGACATGCGCAGTAAATGATGTATTATTATTATTAGAAGGCGTGAGTTTATGTATGTATGATTAGCTAGTAGTGAAACTGTATGTCAGGATGTCTTGACAGTTGCCTTCTGGTAAGATAGTGAAATCGATTACCTGTTTGAAACAAATTATACGGAAAATAATATAATGCAGGACGCCAGGTGACTTAATTACTTGCTTTACAAACACAATTATTAACCATTTTCCAAACGTTATAATTAATTTAAGCATTTTTTTTAAATAAAAATAAAATACAGAATTAACTTTTAAAACAAAGCTTACTGTGGGAAACCAGTCACTGAAACGATTACCAAGAATTTACGTTAACATTTAACATAATACGGCTTGTATGCATATTCACTGTACGCAATTTTACCTATTTATTTTTATTCACCTAACGGTTACAAATGAGAAAACCTGTTTTCTGTTTGGCAAAGTATGTAATAGATCCTTTCTCGTAGCAGTATTGTAACTTTTTATTACTTCAACACAAGTATGTATTATATTTGCTACGCGGTTGCTACGGCGTAGCAGTCGTCAATCTACGCCGTCTACGCCGCTACGCGTCTCTTGTATAGTATTGTTTTGTATCGGCCGTGTATTTATCATAGACTATTGTTGTATTCTTCCCTCGTAATTAATACAAAGAATAGAACAATAAAATAATGTTACAGATACTACTTATATTTCGGCAATAATTTAATTTACAAATAGGCAACTAGTGCCTATTTGAAATAAACGATTTGACTTTTACTTTTAACTAAAGGAGTTTTTGGCTGACCAACAAAATACCACTAGTAACCACAAATTTTCGGTCGGGTTTAAACGTTGAATCAATAGTTTATGGTTGGCCCGTCGTTTATAAACCCGCAATCCTTCAATGTATCCCTCAATAAATTGTGATTTTCTATTATTTTGTTCAAGAGACAACGCAGCAGAGGATGTTTCACTTTGAATTTTAAAACATGTAATATAACTAGCATTTCCCGGGGCTTCGCCCGCGTGCATGTCGGTTCACCGGGATAAAGATACCCTATGTGTTAATCCAGGTTATAAGCTATCTGTGTGCAAAATTTCATCCAAATCCGTTCAGCCATTTTTGCGTGATTGAGTAACAAACATCCAAACATATTCACAAACTTTCACATTTAAAACACACATCACACATAAATCTAGAAGGATTTAGACTAAAATAATTTTATTTATAGAAGATAATGCAGGCTCACGAAAGAAGTACATGTTTACAAGTGTTGATTAAAGAAAACAGTGATACACCTTTCAGAAGAATTTACAATGTTGTTTTGTCGATAAGGGAATACAATCGTATGTATTGTTACCAAAACTAGCATGTGGCTATGATCAGCAAGAGAATAGTTAAATCAATTCATACATTGTTTAGCTGCGTCAAATCATTCAATGTTGATTGAAAAAATAAAAGAGGGTATATTGATTTAAACTACGAGCATCACCGCAGTATATTACTAGGCTGACCCCTTAGAATACGCGCCTTTCAGTGACCTACAGGTAACCACCGATAACCGTCCAATGTACGCGAACACATTAATGTATGCCGATACTAGAACATACTAGTGTGCTGCGTGGCGTGACTCGGGTTGGTTGTGAGAAATAAGAATCTTTGTTATTTTGTTAGTGTTTCACTTTCTTGTTATGGAAATAGGTGAAAACTTTATAGATTCTATGAAAACCATGAAGTTTCTTGCTGATTTTTTTCATACAAGCTGCACTAAGTTTTCAATAACTATAAATAAATACTGTTCCAGTAGTTCTTCCTTTCTCTAGAAGTACTGTCATGGATATAACTTAATGTTTCTTGGTGAGACTGAAGCCAGCACAACTGGGAAACATTTCTTCTATTTTTATAACGTTCGCATTCAAATCTTAGTCTCGATCTTTGAAAAATACCTCTAATTTACCAACATGTTTTACAAGATTTTAGCAGTGATGGTCGCTGAGATGAGATTACGACTACATTTTGAGCGCTTTTAACTTCTCAAATATCGTATGAACCCCATCTGTTCATAAGATAAATATATTCGAAACAACACTAAATATTATCGTGAAAACCCGTTGAGCGCTCATATGCAAACGGTTTCTAGTATTACGGAATTAGCTTTCTGTTATCTTACAACCCCAAATCTGCTACTTTTAATCTTAGTCTTATCATATTTTGTGCCCAGGCGCATACAAACTAGATTTTAGCAGCAAGGCTTTCTTAGCTAGCAAAGCTTGCAGCTTGTTTTAAAAGTTAAAATATTTTTTTCTAAAATGCTAGTGCAGTTAATTCTGTGAGCTAACTGTAACATTTTCTTAAAGTGGGTAAGTCGAGACTTGAGAGTGAATTTGTCAAGTTTTCCGATCGCAAATCGAGTAGTTTGACTTACTTACGTTCGAACTTAAGTTTGTCATTCAGGGCAACTTGTGGAAGCCAACGGGAACTTAAGATGGGGGACGGGTTTGAAGATGGACTTACAGTCTGTCTACAGGACATTAATTTAATACTGACTGACCCATAAGATTACTTAAATAAGAAGTACAGTTAGCCTCAAAAACGTGTATACGTTGACGAGCTACATATCATCTAAGCTTTTCCCAACTATGTCGGGGTTGCTTCCAGCCAAACAGAATGCAGCTGAACACCAGTATTTTATATGGCTCGATTGCCTGTTTGACGTCCACAACCCAGTTACTGGGTAACACGATACCCCTTGGTAACACTGGTTGCCAGACTTTCGGGCTCCTGACGTGACTGTCAAAGATCCAAGAATGACAGCCGGGACCAACGGGCTTAACGTGCTTTCCGAGGCACGGAGGGTTCTTGTTATGTAAAGATGATCACCCATCCACGGACCAACCACGGCAAGCGTAGCTTAACCTGATCGATTGACCCTTGCGCCTATTATTACTTAGCTACGAGCCCCTCAGTTGACGAGCTACACATTGATAAAGTTTTATGGAACACAAATTATAGACAATCAAGTGAGTTCATGTCAATATAAACATCTTTTTAAAGCTGATTGTACTTTGAATGAAACATTAGTGATTGAATACCGTGTAGGTAGTAAGCGTCTGTAACAATGACTCATAGACTTTAAGGGCGTGTTCACCTGAGCAACCACGCGCCGTTCTGTCCACATAGATTTTGGAATGCCCTAATCATAACGTACATATTCTTAATGATCAAGCACACGCGTCGCGATCGTTGCGTGTGCGCCGTGGTTGCTATTCTATCGCAGAGCGTGCGCGGTATGCTTGATTATTAAGAATACGTAGTTATGACAAGGGGTCATCATTCTCCTACCCTTATCCCACTTTATTCAGCTTCGGTGCAACATGACGTAATTTTCTTGCATACTTCTTTATTAGATGTCATCTCGGTAGTTGCTCGCTTTCCAGCCATACCATCTTTCACGTTATGACAAGAGGTAGGTATAGAGTATGAATTCCTAAATCTTTGAGAAGAGGGAGACTCGTGCGCGGCGCGAGAGTGGTGGTGTCGGGCCGAAAACTCACGCTCGTGTGAACGCAAACCGCAACTATTTATGACATATTGAGTATCGCATAAAAACCTTACCGTTGGCAGACTTACTTAGTATACTAACCATCCCAGAACTTCTACGAACCAAAACAAAATCATAGCAATTTCTACATAGGTATCCCTTTTATTGTATTCTCAGCGAAGAAAACCAAGACCAGTATTGTGTAGAGCAAAGAATATATTAGATTTGAAAGCTTATTGTCTCAGCTGTTATCGAACCAGATAGCAAGGAAGTTGTTACGGAGCAAGTTCTGCACTCTCACATCGTTCCTTCAATGCTGTTGTGAGCTCGAACAGAACTTCAAACTGCGTGAGTTCTCCGCCTCGTTGCTCTGGGCGCCAGGATTCAGCTTAAAGACTTTAAAAATAAAAACAAAGTAAATGTAAAAGCTGTTTGTTTTAGTTTTTCTTTGCAGTTCCGCAACAAAAGGTGATGAGATATTCGTGTAAATTGCAGAACCACGTGTTACCATGTTTTCGTCTCCGTTTTATGTATGAACATTGTCGTCTTAGAAAACTGTCAGAAGAAACAAGATGCAATCACCAATGTTGACTGTCATATACGGGTGATTACAATTGTATTGCTTTTTCCAAATGTGCGTGTATAAAGGAACTGATATATGAAAGCTTTCTAGGGATAAATACAGCAGAATGTATGCATCGAATATCACATTTAAACAAATAATTAAAACATTTTTTTTTTAATGAACCACTTTGATTTCTTATTGTAATGTTAATTGATTGCGTTTAACGATGAATAATTTAATTTCATACTCATTTCGCATCAGGTACTTGAAACATTATTAAATTCGTATGAGATAAAATAATATTAAAATTGTAGTAAATCATATGAAACCTGATAATATATAATGTAGGTGGATAATTTATGACGATTTAGATAGTAAAATGTAACGTAATGCGATTAAATTTCAAGCTCTTTGACTATGAAAACTATATTTTGTAAAATGACAAAGTTTTTTTCGACACGAGCTAATGCTCGTAAAAAATACGCACTTTGTAGTAAGTGCGTATTTTTCCAGGTAGGTACTTCTTAAGCCGACAGGTTTGCTTTTCAGGACATATGTATATAGTTTGTTATGCCTGAAGCTACAAATACAAATAGTTTTTTTTCTTTAACATGGTTTGTACTACATGGCTAGTGATAGAAGTGTCCTTTTAAGCAAATAAATGCCTGTATCTGCTTTCCGCAGCTTAAATTTACGTAATGTCTATTCACATACAAAATTAATCCATTTTTTACTATTTATATAATTTTGAAAAAATACAACAGAAAATTGTAGAAGACTAATATTTTATATCAGTTTATTCGAAAGGGGTGTAAGTTTTGTGTATGGTATAGTTATGTGAGTTGGAAATGTATGTTATCTGTGTGTACGTGTGGGGTGTATGTGTATGTGGGGGGTGTAGCTACACGTCATAATTATTATTATTTATGTAAGTGAAAATTCACAGTTCGTCCTTCAATAGCATTTACTTTATGAAAATAATTTAATAGGGTTTAAATATGGAATTTCCGTGTTGTATTGAAAAATTCAAACATTTTTTTTCTAAGGTAATATGAATTTATTTAATCAAAGTAGTTACCCTCATTGTCTATACATTACTACCATCTCATGGGAAGGTCATGGGAAGGATGCCTTTGCGGTAGAACTCTGGGGACCTGGACTCAACAAACTGTGTGAAGGCATTTTGTATTGCTTCCTGGGTAGAAAATTTTTTACCGTGTAAAAAATTGTCCAAATCACGGAAAAAATGGTAGTCGGTTTGGGCCAGGTCCGGCAAGTACGGAGGATGACGTATGGTTTCTAACTGTAGGTCCTGTAGTGTTAAAACGGTCTCTCGAGCGGTGTGAGGTCTTGCGTTATCTTGGAGCAATAGTGGTGAAAACGAGTCGGGGCTGTCTCGCTGCGAGTTTCGCCATCATTGTTCGAAGTTCTGTACAGTAGACATCCGCTGTTATTGCTTGACTGCATCTGAGGAAGCTGTACTGAGTGAATTACTCTATGAAGTGACCACCAAACAGTAACCATCACTTTGCTATGGGTAAGCTTCGCGCCTTACATTTCTTATATAAGCTTCGCTTTAGATTCGCTGTATAGATTTCTTTTTTTATTTTAGTTGCGGCTTTTGACCTGGAGTCAGCTATTGCGTTGTTCGCTTGCGGTTATCATAAAAAAATCACTTTTCATCACACGTCATAATTCACCCCAAAATACCTTCATTTCTTTATGGTTCAACAAGGTAAGGCAAGCTTCAACGCGCGCTTCTCTCTGCAGATCAGTCAAATCATGGGGCACCCATTTTTCAAACTTTTTTATCTTACCGATTTGATTCAAATGGATCAATATTGTGGGTATGCTAACATCTAACCATGCTGGTAATTCCTTGATAGTTTGATACGGATCGTCTTCCACCATCGCATTCAATTCATCGTTATTTACCTTAGCGGCTGGTTTTCCTCGGGATTCAATCTTCAAGTCGAAGTTTCCACTACGAAGGCGATTAAACCAAAAACACACGGTACGTTCATTAGCGGTATCCTTTCCAAACACAGCATCGATATTGCGAGCTGTTTCTGCTGCGTTATTTCCACGTCAGAACTTGTAATCAAAAATTACTCTAATCTTCAATGTATCCACCTTTACTTTAAAAGCTGAACGAAAAAACAATTGAAGGTCAAACAATCGAATGTTGCACATTTTTCAAATTAAGAATGTTATAGTTATCGTGAGAAAAATGTTTCACTCTGGAATCTCACACCATGCAGGTTTTATTTTAATTCAAAATGGCCATTACGTTAAAACAGCAATGTCATATTTAAACCCCTATTATTTAATTTTATTAGTATGAAATTATAAGTTAGTTTACCCACTCTTTTTAACCGACTTCAAAAAAGAGGAGGTTCTCAGTTCGTCGGAATCTTATTTTCATGTGTGTTTACTTGAAGACGGCTGGACTGATTTGGAAAATTCTTTTTTGTTTGAAAGAGTATACTTGACAGGTGGTCCCATTGTCATCAAGTCAGGATCTGATGATAAAATCCTGGAGAAGTCGAGAGAACTCTTCAAATATTATAGGCACATCTATAGCGATTTGGGTATTTTTATATTAACTTGTACATTTTCTCTCGGAAAGCACCATTTGATGAAGTGGAACTGATGACGAAGACCACAGATGGTAAGATGGCCACCGGAATAACTCAATAATAAGTATTTCACAGGTTGCGATTCCATTACTTTAAAATTATTGCTAACCAATTTAATCTCGTCAAAATGCATATGGTGAAGTGGAGCTGATGGTGAAGTACCAGGAGAACTCCTCAACAATTAACGTCCCTCCATCGGGAAACGCAGTATTTTGTAAAAGGTGATCAGCAGTTGTCATCAGGCTATTGTAACTTAGATAAACTACAACCCGACCCATTAAAAAGTGTAAAATAAAAAAAAAATGCAAAAAAAATAAACAACTGACTTCCAAAAAAAAACACTAGTGATAAATAATTTAAATTTTTCAATAAATTTTTACCGACTTCCGAAATTAAATTTATTTTTTGCTTTGTAGTGGTTTTTTGGAAGTCTGTTGTTTTTTTTTTTTGCAAAAAGTTTTTTTATTTATCACCATCTGTAGATATACAGGCAAGGAATAATTAAGTTAACCCCCATCAGGTAAATTTTTACTTGCACCTTAATATTTTCCGACTACGTCACTACCTACTTTTTTTAAAAGTAAATGACAGTTTGAAAATGGTCCATCATTATATTCCTTCTTGTCCGTACCTACCATAATATAATATTTTTTCCTACAAACAGTCCGGACAAACCAACTCCATTCTAGTAGGAAGCTAATGATACAACATATCGCAGACCCGTGACAAGTCGTTAGCGCGACACTATTGAGATAAGACGGCCAGAGGTCCCCTTGGCTACATCAATAGAGCGTTGGCTAAGTTCACGTCAAAAGAGGTTATTTATAGGTATTCAATGTTCAATACTTTAGGTGGGTAGTTTTTAAGGTGCTGTGGGTTGGAATGGTAGTCATGCTTTTCAAGTGGTCTGCTCTTTGCAATTCACAATCCTTTTTCAAAAGTTCTAAAAGCCCAGTTTAAGTTTTTTATATTTATTTTTTTTTCTAGTGTTTTGTCATTTGAAATTTTTATTTATTTATTTATACATACTTTATTTTTATCAGCCGTAATCAGACTGGTCTCTTCGTTTTCTAGCCATACTCCATCCACCAAGTAATCTACTCTCACAATATTATGTGAAGCAATAGCGCAGATAACTAATCACTTCCTTATCCGATCAAGTAAACAGATAAAGTTCTCCATCCGTACCGAAGATTAATCCTATGTTACGGCAGCTAAACATAAATTATATCTCAAGGCAAAAAACAGCACAAACTTGTGATGAGTGAACTCAACCCTTCCAGCGGTGACGCTGGAAATTCCTCAAATTCATCGCATTCAACAATAAAAGCATCCAATTTTAAATCCTTTCTCAAAGAACATAAAACTTTATTTCCTTTGCACTATATTGGCTCAGCGATTCATATGCTAGTGTGAAACGAAAAACTTTAGAATACAAGATGTTTTAAACTTTAGTTGTATCTGTATAAGGTGGAATTTGAATTGAAGCGACTCAGTAGTGTTGCTTCGACCGGGATTGCAAACTTCTTGCTTAGCTCACTTTTGTTTCGCTGATAGTAGATAAATATTATTCGGAACTAGTTTCGGCCAGTTGATTCCAGTTTCAAACAGTTGGTTTTGATTAAAAGTCATTCAGGATGCTTTTATGTATATATTCCTGTGTTTCCGCGCTTGTGGTTTGAAATGAGTTTTGAAAATGATACTCACTATTTTGTTTCGTGTAATATTTTTGGTTTTTGAACAAACAGTTTTTATATGTTGTGTAGAAAGTTGCATTGTATGAATGTGGTACAATATAATTATGTACGCAATTTCCAAAAAGAAATATACCAAAATTGCAACTATAAGTTCCCTAAAAAAATATATCAAGCAACTCTAACAACAAAGCAATTAATATCAATCAACTAAACACAAACTACATAATCCCACCGCATTGTGTGCGCAACAATAATTATAACGTGCACCGACTAGATGCAATAAACTCCCAAAATGGCCGCCATAATAACAATTGAATCGTAAAGCTGATTATCTAACGGGTTAGCGGCAGTAAATATTGTTATAATGCACGCTCCATTCCCGGCTTGCATACAATATCCCGGTGACGGGAACAATGCAGTCCCCCGGGATCCCAGTAATGCGGTATGTGGGTATAACTTACTGTTATTAATACGTAACTGAGATTATAAAGATGCCAATTTTGGTGTATGCGGCGTTGTGACCGGAGGGAACAATGTATGAGTATTTGTTAGTTTGTGATTGGAGAATCCTTTGTTTTGGTTTGAGTTTTACTTCAATAAATACTCCAAGTATTAATGACATAGTAATGGACGTTGTGCAGACTTAAATCGAAATACAAAGATGATAATAATATTGCTATGGAGTTAGGGGCTCTGCTCCTTCATCCCAGCTTGTAATGCTTTCTTTCACGAACTATGACGTCTAATTTTCTACAATTATAATAAGTAGTAAAGAGATTACTTATAATAATAATAATGGAAATATCACATTGTACTGGGATCGATCCATCATCACTGACAGGACTATTGTTGCCAATAAGCCTGATATAGTGGTGGTGGATCGAATAGAGCGGTGCGCAATGATTATTGACATAGCTGTCCCGCATGACGGGAACCGCGTGAAAGCTGAAAAAAAGAAATAAATCAAGTATCTTGACTTGGCTCGCGAGGTTGTCGACATGTGGGATGTGGATTCAGCGATCATTGTGCCGATAGTCGTATCAGCCAATGGTTTAATTGCCAAGAGTCTCGACCAACACCTAAGGAGGTTCTCGTTGGGCAGCTAGATTAAGGGCTTGATTCAGAAAGCGGTACACGGACATGGCTCGCATTAATAGGAGGTTCCTCTCTCTGGAGCCCTGACCGCCGGTAGCTTGTTCCCAATACCGGTGGGCTACTATTTGTTACATTTTTAAATGTTTTTATACTTTTCATATTCTAATATTTAAAAATATAATTTATATGTATTTACTGAAATAAAGAAAAGAATAATAAGCATCACATAACATAACATCACGCCTGTATTCCCCAAAGGGTTAGGCAGAGGTGTACTTACATATTGTACACCCACATTTCGCCAGTTATGATATGGCTCGCCTCCTAATACATGGGACTTAACATATATTATAATAACTAGCTGTGCCCCGCGACTTCGTTTTCGTGGAAGTCGTAAGATACACAATATACTAAAATAACAGCCACATTTTAATAAAACTCCCTCGTCCTCCGACCCGTCGCCACAGATTACCTGATAAATCACTCCATGTACTTACGCGCGCTAACTACCTACCGACAGCCGGGCCGCACGCAGCCCATTCCTCAGTGGGTAGCCGACAGCCGCGAGGCGCGTACGTACGCATATATAGTTTCAAATTGTTATGATATGGCTGGTTCTGGTGTATTATGTGTAACTGATGGATGTAGATCCAGCAAGAGAAGAGATAAAAACTTATCTTTTTTTAGTTTACCTGCTGATATAGTTTTACTATCGTAATTTAAATAGGTAAATTGTTTAGACTTGCATGTTTCGTGTTTTGTATTTTATTGGTAGGTACGTAATTACTTCTACTATGCGTCTGAGATAAGAATAAAAAGGTCTATGTCCTGCATTTGTCAACTATCATTTGAAAATTACGTTTAGCTAAAATCTGCTTTGTGCAAATTAATTGTCAATACCGTTTTTTATTATTTATTTATTTATTATTTATATATTTAATACTTCATGCACAGAAATGTACAGAGGCGGACTTAATGCCATAGGTATTTTCTACCAGTCAACCTTTGGGTGATGCAGAGACAAACAGTGGTAGGTGCAATTATGAGAAATTGTGGAATACATATTTATTTAAATGTAAAGACACACATATACCTATTACAACTATAAATATAATAATATATACTTAATTATATATAAATAAGCGCAAATAAATATATACATAAATACACGAATATACTAAAACAAATAAGACAAACAATGGGAAAACGTTAACGTTGTTATTATCGTTATTATCTTGCGTTATCTTGTTATTATCTTGTTATATTCATATGATTATTGTTTATTAAAAAGCGTGCAAGTGTTAGAAAAGCGTGCATGACGTCACAATATGACGCCAGCTCAAGTTTGTTCATAGTGTAAAAGAAGCATAGACCTACCCCCGCACCTATCAATCCGACCCATAACGACCTATAACGCTAATTGTGTAAATGAACGAACAAATCAATTAATCGTGTTTTCAGTTTTCCTCCATTTCGTATTTCTTTCTTATTCGTGGCCATGCGGAGTGGTTACGTCACTGATTATTAAATAGTTAGGTACTACACGTTGCGTACGATGTGTGCCTAACTTGTGTTACAACTTCAGTTTCGGGTTGTGGTCAAGTTACCTAGCATAAAAATATTCCTCGGTCTTTCATAAGTATTTTTAACAATTAAACATGCTAAAACATTAAAAAGCAATTCATTTTATTTTATGTTATTTTATAAAGTGTATTACAAATATCTACTGACATATTTATCGAAACAGGCAGCCCTGGCAATTCACAATAACCACGCGGCGCGCAGCTACAAAGCAAAACTCATTTTAAGCTTGTAAGGTTAGGTACATTTTCGTTCGCAGCGTCTAGCGACTCGAAGGTGTAGGCTATTATAGTAGTAGGTATTGAAAATGTTGTATGGAGTGATTAATCTGGTAATCTGTACCGTCGCGTTTAAACGCCCGCCCGCGCTATTACTTCGTATTCGCTTGATGTTCTTTTTGACTTTTTTCTTTCTGCACGGCTCCTAAGGGTCGTAGCGTGATGTTAAATAGCTTATAACTATCTTCGCAAATTGGGCTACCAAATGCAAAAATAAATGTTCAAATCCGACTTTTTGTTCACTATTCTGACTTTTTTCTATCTACTCGGCTCCTAAAGGTCGTAGCGTGATGTTAAATAGCTTATAACTGTCTTCGAGAATTGGGCTACAAAATGCAAAAAGAATTTTTCAAATCCGTCTTTTTGTTCATAATTCTGACTTTTTCATTCTGCTCGGCTCATAAGGGTCGTAGCGTGATGTTAAATAGCCATTGTCTTCGAGAATTGAGCTACCAAATGCAAAAAGAAATTTTTCAAATCCGACTTTTGTTCAAAATTTCATGGGCTTGTAATTTTTTTGCGCGGAACCCTAATTATTTTTCTAAAATAAAAGTAGCCCAAGTTACCCGCTGTTACATCAGCTATCTGCCAGTGAAATACCCGTCAAAACCGGTCCAGCCGTTTCGGAGATTAGCCGGAACAAACAGACAGACAGACAGACAGACAGACAAAAATGTTAAAAATTGCTTTTTTGTTATAAGAACCGTTTATACCTACCTATGCATTTAGTAAAAAGTTGTTATTTTGACATTACAAACAGACACTTCAATTTTATTTATTTGTTTAGATAATGATATTGAATTTGTTATATGTATAATTGCCTAGAGTACAGGGTCAAATTAAATTAGCTAGGAAAACTCTACAGTTGTGATGGCGATCGATATCTAAACATGTTTTTTTTTTTGGTGTCAACGACGTCAGGTAGGCTAGGATTTTTTTTCTGAGAACAGATCCTTTGAGATTTTATACCTACTGCAGCATAACTCTGCATGTCAAAACTTTTTGGTTCTTTATAATCAACCTTTTTTCGTTTGTATTTGAGCCTGGTCGATTTTTATCTTTTTATTTCGTGATTCGAATTATTTTTCTTCTGACAGATGGGTCCCCATTTTTTTCTTAGTTGCAAAAGTTGAATCTATTGATACGGACCCAGTTTGTGGAAAATTAACGAGTTTTTTTCAAGTGAACCAGACTATCTCTGCCATCCTATTAATACCTTATGGCAAAATTATATTGAGAATGGTATATTAAGTATTATTCTCAGCATTCATCTTTATTTTTTCTGGTACGTATCTTTTAACAGTTTTCCTCAATCGGAAGTTCAGTCTGATCACGCTGGTCTAACCCTAATTCATTTTGTCTTAGGATTGAACAGCTTTGAACAGGCCGCCTTTCGGCCTCCAGGTTTTGGCCTAAAATTACGCTGGACATCCTTGGCCAACGTCGAGAGTTGGACCGCATTTAGACCACTGAAGGTTTCACAAACAACGCCAGTTCCTGAACCTGCGACAATCTACAGTCTACGTCACCTCGCCGGACGCAATTACTTATGCCACGGTTTTTTTTATGATAATTTTACGTACAAATTTAATAGTGTAGATAGTACGAGATTTTTTTTTAATTCATTAACTATTTAATTTTATTTGTAAAATGCGAGATACCTTGGTTCTCAATTTTTTTTATAACGATATGTTTTGGTAGCGTTACTAATAGTGATTGCAATCGACTAGATAGTACTTTTATTTTCTCGTTCGTTATTCGCGTACCTATCGGACCAAAGTTCTCTATTTTATTCCCTTCACACAAGACAACCTGCAACTTTTTTATACAATAATATTCATTTTTTTACCTTTTAATGTTATTTTTTATTTTTATTTTAAAAACTAAATTAAACGTGTCGTAGCAGAAAAGTGAATCTTCCGTCTTTTTATTTTTTTTTCGCTACACTACCTACACATTGATGAACCCTCCAGCCACAAGCGTGGGAATGAACCAGATTTTTTATTAAAGAAGACATCAAAGCACTGGTTAGTATTATCTAAAGACGAAGATAAAAACGACCAGCCATTCAATGAAATCTTTTGGTCTGCTAGTTTACTTTTATTCCATTCAATTTATTTATATAAAGTTAAATAAAATAGTACAATACCCATTACATTATTTAACATAGTAACAATCATTATTAAAACTAACATGGAATAGTGGACTCCTTTCCATATTTTCTCTCACAGAACACCAGACATATACGCATAATTTTACTCCATTCATCCGCAAACACATGTCATTCAGGGTTGGCAGTCAGAAGGGCATTCAGTATTTTTAGAGTACGACAGACTGGGGACTCAGCTCTGGCTACAGTTTTGGATGGCAGTTGCGCAAACAGATTGTGCCGGCGGCTCTGACGGTGTCCGATGTACTCGTATTTGTCGGACAGAAATAATCCGCAGAAAAAACCATGGAGCTCTGAGCAATCGACACGTACTCGAAAGGTCTTACAGGCTACCGTGAGCTTACAGGCTACCGTGAGCTGTGGTGCTATTCTGTAAAGATTCCACTGTGAAAATTTAGGTGAAGTGAGCGTGATGTGAACTGTCATCCCACCTTACTCTACTAGGGATTGAACTCACTTCAAACTCACTTCACCTAAGTGCTCACGGTGTGATGTTTACAGAATAGATCGGCTGATCCAGGCCTCTTCTCACCTCCTACGAGTTACAGTCCAACGTCCGTAAAAGATTGTTGGTAGGACAAATGTAGGGAAAGAAATGCTATAACCTTAGGAAGAGGCATCTTATTTATGAAAGTTTTCTGTACCTTTTCTAGTATTTCAGTGGGTCACGGTATACGCCAAACACAGGCAATGGACTCGAGTTTGCTTCGAACCAGAATGGTGTACAACAGTCTTTCGAGTACCTTCGACCTGGTGTCTTATGATATTCTTTGGCATAAACTGCTTGAAAGACCACTGTGCCGAGGGCGCTGGTATCTCTCCTCAAATATTGGTACAGTAATCAAAAGAATGCTGCCAGACGGGTCAACTCGCTTAGACAGGAACACAATCTGAAATGCGGTGTTAGGTCCCCTAGTTTGTTTAACTTGTTTATAAACCAGTTGATCGGCAGGCTCAGTGGGGCCATAGTCGGACGATCAATAGATGGAAGAATGGTCAACAATATTATGTGGACGACATGGTTCTGTTGAGCCCGTCAGTGAGTGCGCTCACGAGACTTCTGGGTATTTATGAATCATATGCAATATCACATGGATTCTATAGTACCCCTCGAGTGTTCTCATGCTATCCAAAACAGGAAACAAGGCTCCCTCGCACGAGCCGCCAATTAAGATCGGTGGGTCGGTACTAGTGAGGGGGCCTAAAGTAAAATATTTGGGTCACAATCATGCTGATAGATCAGCTACAAGACGATGAAGACCTAGAGAGGGGAAAAAGGCCATTGACAATCCGCTGCAATATGTTGGGCCGCAGATTTGTACGACGTACCACAAATGTAAAACTGTTACTTTTTACTTTTACTTCTGTCAGTCTTTATACACCACCGTGTAGTCTGTATATCAACTTTACGTGGCGGGAATACAACGTCCTGCGTGTTCAGTACAAAGACGTGCTGAGGGCAGTGTTGAGAAAACCCCGGTACTGCAGTGCTTCCGCAATGTTTGCGGATGCTGCCATCGATGATTTCTTCGCCATCATCAGATCATCATCATCATCATTAGGAAAAGAACTGCATCGAAGATGAGCAGGGTCCGTGGTATCACCTGTTCTCAGAACGTTAGCGTGCAAAATCAATAGTCCTTTTACTGTCTACTGAGCAGGTGTAAACCTGTACAGAAAGAGGCTTTAGGAATGAATGTGTAACTTGTTTTGGTTAATATCAAATTACTAACACATTTTTATTTTTGCGTGTTCTATAAGAAACTTACTAACGCTATATTTGTTAAAAAAATATGGACTGTACCTATGTCTAAAATAAAGATAAATTAAATAACATTTGGATTGCAAAAGTCACGAGCATTTCGCAAAAAAAAAATCCCAAGCACCTGAAAGATTCCTTCGCAAGGGTAGAAACGAGATCTCTTGAAGTCAGGCAGCGGCCGAAAGTCACTCTCAAGTCCTTTATTTTTATGATACGAGTTAGTACTTTACTAGCCAAACTATAGTCGTACCTAATGGATTAGTCGCAACCCTCTACCGTATGTCATGACGTAGCTCTTGCTTGTATTAAACAATAACATGTTCACAATGCTTCATTCATAGATGGCGTCAATATCCTTTTGAAGGAGTTTGCAATGCTCGTCCGTCCGGAGCTTAAGGTTTCAGCAGGCATTTGATAAACTTAACACTAGTAATGAGTCATTGATCATGATCAGGAACAAAGGCGGCCCTAACACGGACCCTAACTTACGCCCAAGCGTGTATTATGAGGCTTGGACTCGAAGCAGCCATGTGTTTCAAACTGCTTGCGGTTACGTAAATAGTCGGAAAAGAAGTTAAGAAGACCGGTCGAGAAACCGATGGCGCCCAGCTTTGTCAAAAGCACATCGTTGTCAACTCTGTCGAATGCTTTCCATAAATCAAAATACAGAGCGTCAAACTTCCCACCGATGTCCAAGCCACGGGATATGTATTCTACGTAAAATACATAACCACGTGAATCAGTAAATTCGAATTTACGGAGCGACCTGACGGAAAACCGTGTTGAGCATCAGACAAGGACATACCTATTTACGCGTACATAAATGAAAGCGTAGAATATATTATGCTCGAAAACCTTGGCAATGGTTGGCAGAATAGCGATGGGTCTGTGTTCCTCAACTGAAATTTTGTCACTGGTTTTAGGGTTGGGAATGACTCGCAAAGTTTTCGATTGCTCAGGGTAGACTGGTGGGCTTTGCGGGATGTTCGAAAGAGGCGTGGCCCCGGCACAGGCAACAGAAGGAACACGGGTGGGTTTTAGTCAGTAAAAGTCTGACACGCCGTCCCGCTCCGCCCAGAGCGGGAGAAGTCATTTGATGATTTCCCATCAACAAAAAAAAAAAAAGGGTAGACTGGTGAGCCCACCAGTCTACCCTTTTTTTTTTAGCCCCGTTATGTCATGTCTTTAACATAGCCATGTTAAAGACATGACATAACTTGCGGGATGTTCGAAAGAGTTACCGTGGCCCCGGCACAGGCAACAGAAGGAACACGGGTGGGTTTTAGTCAGTAAAAGTCTGACACGCCCTCCCGCTCCGCCCAGAGCGGGAGAAGTCATTTGATGATTTCCCATCCACAAAAAAAAAAAAAAAAAAAAAAAAAAAAAAAAAAAAAAAAAAAAAAAAAGACATGACATAACGGGGCTACTAAGATATCATGACATCCCTTAAGGGTAAAGGCTGTAATTTCGTCATGGCCTACCGAGCCACAGGGTTTGAGTTTAGCGATTGCCTTAACTACCAGATGGTGGGGTTAAAAAGGGAAGAGGAATGTTATCTGCCGTACTACTCACATTTAATTTTTTATGGTCCAATTCAAGCGGTGCTAAGTCCCCTCTTTAAGGAGTGGCTGGAGAGGCGCCACGGCGACCTCGCCTTCCACCCGCAGGTCCTCACCGGACACGGGTGCTTCGGGAGGTACCTGTTCCAGATAAAGCGGGAGAAAACGCCCGGGTGTCACCATTGTCTGAATCGCCCGGAGGATACGGTGGAGCAAACGGTGGAGGTCTGCCCGGCTTGGGCAGACCCGCCGTGTCCTCGCGGAAGCAATCGTCGGCGGCGACGTCTCGCGTCCGGCCCTGGTCCAGGCCATGGTACAGAGCGAGAGTACATGGGAAGCTATCACCTCCTTCTGCGATGCAGTAATGATCGCGAAGGAGGAGGCGGAACGCGTGAGGGAGAGGCAAGCTTTGCGCCCTCACGCCCCTAGTAGTCACGTCGGGAATTGGCAGCCGATTCCCGGCCACCGTAGACGCGGCCTTGCGGACGGCGAGCAATGGGTAGCTCGCCGTCCGGTAAGGACCAGGCCCAAGTCGACGGCGCGTTGTGTTCCACGCACGCCTCAAAGAGATGTCAGCACCATTGACAGGATCCGCTAGGGCCAATGCCAGCCAAGGTTGCGGGATGTTCGAAAAAGTTATCATAGCCCTGGTAGAGGCAACTGAAGGAACACGGGTGGGTTTTAGTCAGTAAATGTCTGACACGCCCTCCCGCTCCGCCCAGAGCGGGAGAAGTCATTTGATAACTTCCCATACCTAAAAAAAGGGTCCAATTCAGGTATATCAGGCAGAAACACGCTAGCAATATACTGAGCAAATGCTTCAGCAGCTTTGAAACCCGAACAAGTTGCACCATTTTAAACCACGTTTGGCTCGAAGCCGTCATTTGATGGCTGGCTAGAAACATGCTGCCAGAACTGTCACGGATTTTTGACTATGTTATTTTCTAAAGTATTAAAATACAATCTGTAGGAGTCCTGGGTTCTTAATTTACGATCCGATTGTAGAGCATTAATTTCTGCTTATATGTATATTATTTAAGATCAGAGCGTGAAAGTTTTAATTTAATATGTTGTTTGGTTTTATGCTGAGTATCGTTTACAAAGTCTATAATAAACCAGACTGGATACTACCTATTTCCAATAATCATTCTCTTCTTATTTGGAGTGGAAGAATCAAATAAGTCATACATTATTATGCAAATATAACCAGCAGCGGAGCGTACATCATTGCAGTGAAGAACGTCTTGCCATGGAGCAGAACGAATAGATCGCATAAAAGTGCGTAGTCCTCTTTTAAAAAGTTCCAATCCCTACTAAGATCAATGTTGCTGGGGTCCAACTTTTCACTATTCCTATGCGATGTGATGGTTTGATATAGGTCGATTGGAACCAGCTTTGTGCCTTCGACATGCTCGCAGGTTACTTCAGCTTTTTCCCGAGCCAACACTACGTCTAACTTATTCCCACGTACATTCACCACTTCATTTATCTCAGCCAGACTACAGAAGCTTATGAAATACCAGTAATAATTATTCACATCCAGATATGCACATTGTTAGTTAAGGTTGCCTAAAATCATTATCATTCCGTTCAATTTGGAGATGATGCTCTCAACCTTACAGAACCACGTCATGTATTCGTCGTCGGTTACAGAGGGCATATGTAGGCAAGACTATATGTTAAAGCCGTAAATAGTGTATGAACACTATTTACGGCTTTAACATATCTGTTAGTCTTGCCTACATAAAGCCCAAAAATCAAAGATTTTTGAGCTTCACCGGGCAAAAGTTACTGGCTCTCTTGTTTGCCTATCGGCGCCAAACCTCCAAACAGCGCTGGCACTCAAGTTTGCCACCCGTACCCGCGCTTTTTAAATCTCCATTTTTAATTATAATTCAAGGCTAATATCCTGTGCAGGCATTTTTAGTCTGTGGTCCGGTAGATATTCACGTCAACTAAATGCTTCAAAACTTATAAGATTTGGTTTGGAACGTAGAAAAAAAATAATTAAAGTGACGTTTTGACAATGATATTTGGCGCGACTGATATCACCGTGTGTTTTTTTATTGAAAATAAAGTGTTTTCGTGTCTAATCGACGGTAAGTGGATAAATATTCATTTATAAGTAGTTATTACATCGTTTTAGATAATATTTGCACGAAATAACATCATGGATACCATTTTGTTTGAGCAAATAATGTTACGTAAACAAACGACATTTTTGGCCATACTCTGTTGTAATCATATTTTGTTTATCTCTCATCTCTCGTAATACGAGTATAGTTTAGATTTTATAGTATGGTATGTTTATTCAAGAACCCAAAACAGTTTACAATAAGTGCCAAGAGCCAATTGAAACATCAGTGGACCATTTTTTGTGAGCAAGGTCATAAATATGTCGTGCCGCGGGAATTCCGCCCGACACTTGACAGATAAAGACATCTCAAGTTTATATACCTCAGCGGTTCATAGCTCAAAAATCTTTGATCTTTGGGCTTTATCGCCTCAGTCTCGAGAACATGCTTTCTCTCTACGGTAACGCCGGGGCGCGCAGCAAGCAACACGCCACCACCCAGAGTCACTCTGTTTCTGCTTAGAATGCTCCAAACTCTGCTTGACATTTCTGAAGCCTCTACTGAATTGTCCCAATTTGTTTCTGTTACGGCTATTAAGTCGTGCTCGGAGAGTAACAGGCTTTATCTTCATGTAGGTAACTTGGTTTTGAGCCAACGCACATTCTAGTACACTAAACGCATTTTAGACATTGCAATCAGTAGAGGTGGGTAAGGCAGGAACGTTGAAATAACTCGGAGTCTCATTACTTCGGCCACGAAAGTTACGCCGCCATGCTTTGACGCAAATATCTACTGCCCAGTTTTAAGCTGACAGGACGTATTTAGCCAGTTTCGAGTGCACACCCAATTTGAAGAAGGCGTATTTGCCGCGGGGTTTGAGCGCTTCTACCATGTAAACATCAGTTCCACAGACAGTAATTATAAGATCACGTACCCTGCTTCCAAATCGGTGGTACCAGGTGCCCACAGGTAGGTGCTATCCCACGCAAAAAATTGCCGAGCGAACGTCGAGAGCGCTTGTGTCGAACTTCCGTCCAAACATCCTTCAATTGTACATCCTGGTCTGAGTCGCCCATCGTAACGTCCGAGCAGGCATCGGCAAGAAAACAAGAGGTTTAGGAGCCTGGCGGGTAGCTGATTTAGGAGGACTGCGATGCATTTTAGGCATTTATATTTGATGCAAATCCAATGGGCTGGCGAGTACTCCAGTCGCGTAGAGGAGGTGTAGACGCGTAGACGTAGCGTATACAAAAATAATATAACAATAACAACACAATGCTCGAAAACTTGTTGTTTTCTAAGTAACTTACGCTGTATCAGCACTTATGCCCCGCACTCAACCGCGAGTGTCCGTTGCGCATGCGTTTGAATCAGGATGATAAGCTTTCAACAGTATTTAGATATTTGTTTTAATTTACTTTCTAAAGTTTTGAGAAGGCTCCTGCAAATAGGCGCGACACGCGATGCGACACAAAGTCACCCCTCGTCGCGTCACCTTTGAGATTGAGAGATTCTGGTATGAAACTAAATCTACTACACAACACTCACACACACACTCTCCACTTTACACACATCACACCACTTCACATCACTTTATCAGATACATTATTTAACAGCTTTTTAAAAAATATTATACCTTCTGAATAGATAGACCATAGGTTGAATATTGGTAAAAAATATTTGGTATTTAGTTTATACAAAACCCACCCCGATCATAAAATATACTGTTATTTTTTCCACCGTAGGTCAACAATATTGGTTCATTTATTTAACCATTTATGTACACCCAAATAAGCAGACAAGAAGAAAGGAACAGAATAATACGTACAAAGATGATGCTTATTTCTAAAGAAATCGTTTTTTTTAATTAATTCAAACTTAATTTATGTTCTGAAACGTTTCAAAATATAATTCAAGTTTTTCATAATTAATGTATTGTTTTATGAATATTAAAATAGTAAGAAATAAGCTAAGACACAAATAATTCTTAGTGAAGGATATTTACAAACCATAAATATTTGTAGGAAAGTGAAAGAGATACCATCCCACTCCACCGACCTTTACTGCTACTCGTTCGTGTCTATCGAAATGAAGATAACATGCTAAGCCACGCGTGTTAACTTCATATTGATAGACAGTTCCTTTGGCTACCAAAAATAATATATTATTGAATAACACTACGAACATTGAGGTCCTGGGTTCGATTCCCAGGTCGGGCAAAGAGATATTGGGATTTTCTATCTGGAATTTCTCAGTAGCAGCCCGGAGTCTGGATTTGAGCCCGGTTGATGGCAATAGGTAAGCCCCCTATTACACGGGACTTTAAACATAACTGGCGAAATGTGGGTGTACTATAGGTACACCTCTTTTTTTTTGGATGGGAAATCATCAAATGACTTCTTCCGCTCTGGAAGAAACAGAAGGGCGTGTCAGACTTTTACTGACTAAAACCCACCCGTGTTCCTTCAGTTGCCTGTGCCGGAGCCACGGTAACTCTTTCGAATATCAATCGAATATCAACACTTCGGGGGAACAAGGCGTAATGTTATGTGTATGTTACTACGAAAAAAATATTAGGTACCATCACACCTAACATTCAGCATTTACGACAAAATATACTCGTAGTAAGTCGAAATGTTGTAACTACAGTCCATAGTTTACACAAAGCGGATTCAAAGGTCTCGTTACAGTCCCGGGACAACTTTTAAAACGTGTCCCAGAGGTGTCCCGGTACCGATACCGATCGCCTTGTCGAGATCGGAACCGTTTTAGAGTTACGTCCTCGACACTCCTGAGGAATGAATAGGAGTTCAGTTTGTTAGTTTTAGACAAAGTGGTTTGTTGCTGTGCTAGTTGTATCTGGCAGGGAAGGGGGAGAAGGTGTCTGAAGGGGATTCCTATAAAACATTCTTTTAGGAAAATGTCTTAACATTAGGAGGACTTCAAATGCTCACAAACTAAGTCAAAACTCACAGGACTTGTACAAAATAGGTCTTACGATTCACAGTCACAGTGCTCACACATTTATAAAATAACTGGCATACTTAATATAATTATAGCAGAAACTGATGTCTCGCGAACTTCAACAGATATTGACGCTTTATTACGTGTGACTATCTCGTAAATATCTTCTCAGTCTCTCAGCTTACCAAATTAAAGCTTCAGAAATACCGTTTAAAATCCTCTAACTTATATCCACTGAAATTATCAACAAACACAAAACACCAGCCCACAGACTCAACACAAACAAAATTGCTCGCAGAATTTAACTAAAAGTGCATAAAATAATATGACCAGCAAAACTGAAGACACAGATATGCAAAACTGTACAACGTTATTTACATAATCCATGGCAAGAAGCCGACCGTCGACGTGTGCCCCTTGTAAATAGAATAAAACCCAGTTATCCTGGGGCTAAACTGTGCCCGATGGATAGAGCTGGAATTAGGCCGAAACGGGTTATGGTTTCGGCCTGAATTTTAGTTTCGGCTTATGCTAAGACTAAAATGCTATTTCATCAAGCTCGTCATTGAAACTGAGAGCCAAATAGCATTAATTTGTGTACTTTTTTTAAAAATAATGTATACCTACTGCACAGCTATGTAAAATGGTTCCGGTTTCTGAAACTCCAATCCAGTTCCCTTAATAAAAACAAACCATGACAAAAGTGTGGAAATTTCTTTCAGACTTTTTTACAACTATCGGTTTCGGCTAACCACTTAGTTTCGGCCAATCACCGGTCCTCACTAAACAGTGTCACATCGTAGTTTTTTGGCGCGAACACGCTTCAACATTGTTGTCACGCGCACTCGCCGCATGCACTCCGCCGCCCTGTTTATAATACAAAAAAAACTACAGCGGACATGATCTTTTATATTTTAACATTAAATATGAAATTGTGTGCCTGAAAGCGAAGGGAAAATAAAACATTCACTGTAGGGATTTCACTGTAGAAATGCAGCAGTTTGTTAAAACAATACATAAGGGCTGCCGTGGTACCGTCCTGTTTAATATAAACTACTCGTAAAGTAAACGTTCATTTATTACAATATACACTATACATTGTATACTATAATATCTCTGTTCGAGGATGTTGTAAAAATTGCCTTATAATAGAAATTGTTTCCCACTTAGGGTTTTTTTGGACTAATATGAAAACAAATATTAAACAATATACAATTATACGTCAATGGCGTTTTATGTACACTTTTGTTAGCGTGTACGTGATGGAAAAGAGTCAACGAAAGTTTTAGTTTTTTGGTTTTTCAGTCTTAAAACTATTTCTTACTCTCTTTTTCTATGCATCTCATGTTCTCACTAATTTCTCAGGAGACTGCCTTGAATTTAGGGCGCAAACTATCTCCAGTTTGAAGCATTACGGAGAATTTATCACACTGGCATTCAGTAGTTGAGCGTTTATAAGTAGATAACAATATTTAAGCAGAGATACGTAGGTACGTACGCCTTAGAAGACGTTCCCATTTGGTCCAGAATATGCAAGTAAGGCTGCATGGTGGAAGCTTATTACTGTGTTTGATTTCTACGAAGGGTAAGCAGTTCTGTGGTTGGGATTCTCTAACGACGGGCCAGTGGCAACTCAGGATTTGGAACCGAATAGGGTTTTAATTGAATAGTTCAGTTTATCGTTGAGCTCCTTAACTTTTAAGTTGAGCTGTACAATTACTGACAGATGCTTGCACTGACTGGACAGGTCCACTCAATCTGTGTGGTTCTTTCCTCAAAAGACCACCTACATTGTCTTCACATGATCTGACCAAGATTTTGTCTGGATTTTAAAAGAGACTGTGACCTCTGAGTTTGTTTCGGCCTTTCTTCTCAGAGTAGTCAGATAGGAAACGCCGGCCTCATCTAGCTTAAAAAAAATGTTTGACGTGTAAAAGTGTTTGTATATCTAAACCTACTTACAGAAATAAAATCATTTATCATTATCATTTATGGTCATACGGTTTAAAGCTCAGGTCAAACTGAGGAGAAATTCGCTCGCGTCGATTACGGAATTGCGTCGACTAACTTGTATGGAGGTGTTCGAACTGACGCGGATAGTCGCGTGACTACCTGATGATTAGCACAAAAGACGCGCGCAGTCGTGTCCAGCGTCCTGCACGGGCTTCACCTCAGTGTGACCAGAGCTTCAAGCCCTATTGCATAAACTGAACTATAAAAACGTAACCACCACCCTCACCACACAGCTAACTTTGCAATTTTCTTCTTGTTTTTGTTTTTGTGTTTGTTTACTAACAATAGTTTTTAAGAACAATGTTACTAACAACTGGGCTTAGTTGCCAAAAAATAAACAATTATTTGATTTGATTTGATTTGATAACCCTGACTGTACTGTTATGCAGTCGTGTAAAAAGTTGTCAAACCGTGTTTACTATTCATCCGAATAAATTAGACAGATGTGCACTACAAACATTTGTCAATTTGTGCAGGCCCTTTAAACGTTGAAAATACCCAGTACAGTGGTCCACACAAGTATCTTCACATAAGCCGAACACGCCACCAGTACGGGACGCTGGGCGCTGAACGAATTCAATTTCCCACTAAAATTCAATAATATTGCCAATCGGCGGCCACAGCGGCGGCCATTGTGTTTTAGAAAGGTTTTGGTTGTGTGTCGCCAGAACGCCGATGGGTCTAAACTACGGAACCTCGTTCGTGTCGCGTGATTTTTTTTTATGTTTCGAAAATGTCACTTGTTTTTGGTGTTTTGTTTTTTTCGTGCTGAATGTTTTGACGTGACTCTTCATGTATGATTCGATAGGATCATATTGTACAACTAGCTGTGCCCCGCGAATTCGTGCGCGTGGAAGTCGTAAAATACACAATAAAATAACAGCTACATTTTAATAAAACTCCCTCGTCCCCCGACCCGTCGCGTTGCAACGCCCGCCCGCGCTATTACTTCGTTTTCGTTTAGTGTTCTTTCTGACTTTTTTCTTTTTGCTCGGCTCCTAACGTGACTCGTAGCGTTGGTTTGTAGCGTGATGTTAAATAGCCTATAACTATCCTCGAGAATTAGGCTACCACATGCAAAAATATTTTTTAAATCCTACTTTTTGTTCACAATTTCATGGGTTTTAATTTTTTTTGCGTGGAACCCTAATTATTTTTCTGAAATAAAAGTAGCATAAGTTACTCCTTGTAACATTAGCTATCTGCCAGTGAAAGTTTTATCAAAATCTGTCTGGCCGTTTCGGTGATTAGCCGGAACAATTAGACAGACAAACAAACATTTTAAAAATTGCTTTTTTGTTATAAGTACCGTATAAACTTCATATGTCGCTCGTGGCTAAGTAATAACAGCCGCACGGGTCGATCCATCAGGTTAAGCTATATTTGCTAGGGTTGGTCCGTGGATGAGTGACCATCTGTACATACCGAGACTCCTCCATGCCTCGGAAAGCACGTTAAGCCGTTGGTCCCGTCTGTCTTTCGTGGATCTTTGACAGTCGTTACGGGTCGTCAGAAGCCCGAAAGTCTGACAACCAGTCTTACCAAGGGGTATCGTATTAACCAGTAACTTGGTTGTGGAGGTAAGATAGGCAGTCGCTTTATTTTTATTTTTTTATTTAAGGTAGGTTTGCTCTTGACTCTAGTCTAGGTCAGAGATGACAGAGACAAAGTCGACGATGGAGCGAGCTTACCCAGAAGAAGCTTGTTAACTCTCACTTTGAAGAGATCGGGGTTGTATACGCTTTATGTAAAATACTGGTATTCAGCTGTATCCGTTTAGACTGGAAGCCGACCCCAACATAGTTGGGAAAAGGCTAGACAGATTGATTGATACTTTCATATGCATTTAGTAAAAAGTTGTTATTTTGACATTACAAACAAACAATTCAATTTTATTTATTTGTATAGATGTATAGATATAGAGTACCGCAGAGTCATCGTATGCAATCAGTCTGAAGAAAATGCTAATTAATTTCAATTATCTGATCTGATTACTTAATGTTACGAACAAGATAATCAAAACTTGATTTGGGTAACATGGGCTCATTATTCTTAAACGCTTCTTGATCTTAGATTATGAATAGGTAAATATTATAGACGTTAGACTTACCTATTGTAAGAGCTCAGAAAAACAACGTCGGTGTCCGCGAGAAAAAAGAACGAAAGCCTCGGTACAATATGGCAGCTCGGCGCGCCGCCCGCGGTGCTATCTTCGCAGTTGTCAACTTCATGACGGTTCTCGAGCGCCATCTATTATTGCCTTACAGTCGGCCCACCGATACACTATATTTCTCATGCTAACTATTCTCATTTTCAGCAAGTCTCGTATCACTGATATATTTGATAGGTCAAAAGCGTTATTTGAAAACTATAATTATGTATTTGCCGTTTCTCTCGTACTTAAACTGTACTTGATTGATACCCGCGTAGACTTAGATAAAGTATTAGAAGTGCAAAGTTTGATTACACGACAAAAGTAGCATTTTTTACAACAACTAATGTAAACTAAGCAACGTTTATAATGCTTTAAGTAATTATTAGCTTCTGCTCAACCACATGATGATGTTTAAACGTCTGTTAACTTTAAGCAACGTTTATAAATAAGGGGAGAAAAATTTACAGCAATCTTATACTTAAACCTTAGCCCCATAAAACCGTTTTCACGGTTTGTTGTCTCGTGCAAAAACACTGAGCTGCGAATAAACAAAATAAACCAAGGTCTCAGTGATACTTCCCAAGTTATAAATAACAACTATGAAACAAAATTAGATGAATCCCTATTCACCACAAGTTTTCTTTCAATGGGATACTTAAAAGTAACCCATCTGTCTACACATCCTTCGGTCTACATTCTAGAGGAGCGTAATTAAGCGACTGGATTAGTTGGCGCGAGATTAATCTAACGATTTTAGATAGTAAATCACTTAGTATGATTGAGACGACTTGATTAATATTGAAGTTGTACAACTAGGTACACTGTACGCGCACCTACTTAACTTGACTGATCGAGTTTCATTACGATTTAATAGTTATTATCTCTCCGCTTAGTTATTAGTTAATTGATCTCTTTTGATTAAAGTCTTTTTTGTCCTCTAAATTCATTGAAATTAAAATAAATGACAAGGACACGATACAGACAAGAAGAACCCAAACTGATTTCTAAATAAAACAACAATGACTACTAATTATAAGCCGTGAGTTCACATTCAAGCGACGATGACGTAGTTTGCCAAAATAATAAGGAATTTTCAAAAGTTATCAATTACATAATAATTATTCCATCTGCCAAGGTTAGGTTCAATTTAGCGATGAAAGCAAGCAAGCTATGCAATCAATCATATTTTATATAACAGTTGTAATATTAACATCGGTTCAAGTTATATGACTTCAAATGAAATGACTTCTCCCGCTCTGGGCGGAGCGGGAGGGCGTGTCATACTTTTACTGACTAAAACCCACCCGTGTTCCTTCAGTTGCCTGTGCCGGGGCCACGGTAATTCTGTCAAACATCCCGCGTCCCTGGCTGACAAAGGCCACCCTTCATTCTTTCTGCTGTTTGTTGTACTCGTCTAATTTCTAATGAAGCAGTAACTTATTCTTGTGCCTCCGGCCATCAATGCCGGGTCCTTCTACGAACTCGTCTATTCTCCTTTGACGGTCAATTATTATTTAAGGCGATTTTATGACGTCACTAAACAATGTTAAACACGAGACTTACGTCCATTGTATCTCGAATATAAACAACTATTTCAATGCGATTGCGTTATTAAAAGATTACAAAAAAAACAAGACAAGTTTACCGTTACACGTTATTCAGAGTTTTCGCGAAACTGTTTGCGTTTCACGATTCTACGTTGACATTGTATTAACCTTATGTTTATGCAGATACTCAATCATGCTAACTACATCAATGAGACATCCATATCCCGCGCCACACACTAAGTAAGGGCAACAATGAGCCAACAGCGCAGGTCAGGGGTGCCCAACATCGGCACAGGTTAACTGCTTGGAGCATGCGCAGTGGTGTCTCTGTATTATATGTGCTCATTAATCCACTTACTGATAACTAGTTTGAGATATTGGATATTAATAAGGTCGTTAAGTAGGTAAGTATAGGTTGTTTAGTTGGGTTTTACAATCGAAAAATTTTTATTGTGTTTTTCTATTAAGAAAGGGGTCATTTTTCTCGATTTTCATCCTTGAAAGCTTATAGTCTTAATTTTTCTATAGCAAATTTAATAATGCCTTAAAATAATAGCCTTAAAAGGTGCGCTTCCCTGGTGCGCAGGGTATGGGGCAGCTCCAATAGTGTCTTAGACATGGTAGCGAGTCGCCTGGACTGTTTGTGTGTGGGTCGCTGTTGTGCCGTCTCTCATGGGATGTCACAGCAGCGATCGGCCATTATTTAATGTTTTGTTTTGTTTCTATAATGTCTGTATTTACTAACATAGTCGTAAGTTTTACTAACAGTCTTGTTGAGTCATGGTCACTTAAATAAAGAGAACAGATTCTATTCTATAATACCTTTCCGTTAAATAAACCACAAGCGTCTGCGCATACTTGCACAGCCACATAGCCATAACACTCCATATCGGATGTAACGCTGTATGTATCAAAATCCTGCACGATGTTATTTTACTACCGCAAATAGTGTGTTTCCACTTTACTTTTTTTCTGCATGGGCATATTGGGCAGGGGCGTGTTGGAAATGCTGCAAACAAAACATTTATTATATAGAAAAACGAAGAGAACGTTGAGAGACATCAATACTTAACAAGAAGAGACTGTTTATCTTACCTTATAACAATTAACAGGTCTAAAGTAGCACTTTTCATTTCATACAAAGTATTTAATACAAATAATAGCTCTAACTATGTGAACGGAAAATAAAGCAGACAGCAATTAGGCCGCGAACCCTGATCATATAAAGGAGACCGTAGTTATCAAATTTTCGCACACCCTAAACAGATTAATCGGGCCCTAATCACGACGCGCTGAATCCACACGATATTGCAGCATTCATAACATTCTGTATATTAGCGAAGCTATGATTTAGTTGTAAATGAATACTAGATTATTGACCCTTTCGGGGCAATATTTTTTAAAATGCGGAAAAGGAACGAGCATTTTTCCTACATTGTAATTGATATCCCACGAAAGTAAAAAATACACTGTACACATACTGTAACTGCTCTTGGGAAGAAGGCGTGAGTTTATGTATGTATGTATGTATCCCACGAAAATAAGTTAAATTAAAGACAAGACAAAGATCTTAATCAAAATAAATCTTACTTAAGATTAATACCGGGATTATCTTTATTCGGGCATTAGAAGTACTAAGTGAAAAGTCCATTATATCTTGTTCATTATATCGACTGTCAAACATCCCAAAATTCAGTTTTTATTTGCGAATATTTCGTAAAATATTGGTTTAACGTCAATTTATGTTATGACAAGTTCATTTCATATTAAGTTACCTGCTACCTACTGAAAATAAAATAAAGTTAAAAGAGTCCAATGAAAGTACATAAGTAGATATTCACCAGATATTAGACACACATCCTCATGAAATATAGCAATGAGTTTTGTATATTACTAGTATTTCTGTTAACGTCGCCAAAGCCAAATACGCTTGTGCTAGGAATCTATCACATCAATATTTGTCCCGTAAATTCCTCCAGAATATTCAGTCTAGCAACTATATGAGTGAAGCCAAGAAGTGCGATTATAGAATGATTCCCTTTCAACAAATCCACCCACAGATTAAGCAACCTCCAACCATTTAACAAAAGATTACCGCCATCGCACATCGAATCGGCATCGTCGATCGCCACTACATCGTGTAATAACGGCGGCCGGTATCAAACGCTGCCGTTTTCCGATATTGATGAGTAGGGAGCGTGGCCGTCCACCGCGCTATGAATCACTGGCATTACCTGATGCCTGTACTCCGAGATACGAGCGGTAGTGTCGGTGTAAGTGAGTTGTGATGCGTTGCTGCTTTGTAGTCTTGTGTGACCTGCCGCGCGAATGTTCAAGGTGAATGTAAACTTACGTCAAAAGGAGCAGCCACATCGTTCTTTTTCATATTGAGTTTACTGAAATCACAATACACAACACGCTGACACGTTGATTGTGTTACACCTTGTGTATAGGGAAGAGCTGATTATATTTTTTGCGATTTTAGGTTTGGTCCCACAGTAAAAGTTGTTTGTGATGATGGGTACAGTGGCCCCTTGGGAGTTTGTGCGTTGATTGTGTCACACCTTGTATATCCAGAGTGAGTAGTCATTAGTTGTTTTCATTAACAATAATTAATGAAGACTTTGATTATTATCATTTGATTATTTTATGGTTCATCTAAACTATTGCCACAAAACTTAAAAAATATATCCGTGAATAGTTGGACCAAACTTTTGTTTTTTTATACTTTAGCTATAGACTATCGTGTAAACATTGAGTAATCAAGCTCTGATCACCACGTTATATCCTCTGCGCGTAGGCGACTTCAGTTAATTCAGTCCAAGTAACCCAAACCTTTTTAACTTTTAATATTAAGTCATTAGTAGCTAAGAATAACTTGAAACGTATTGAACCCGCTTCCCAGTCCATAACTCCACCACTGTTATCATACCTCATTCTGACCGTATCTAGCCAGCAATGTACATCATCCCACTAGGAACTATCGACGCCAGTTATCGCAAGTGAGTGAGCAGTATTGGTGCAACGCATCAGGCGAAACAGCCCGTGATGTATGCTGTAGCAGCAGCGTTTAAATTTAATGTTTAATGAGCTTGAAACATGGCGCTGATGGATTAACAGAATGTGCAGCGCACGGGTTGATGGTGGTTATGTTTTAGGTGGTTTTGAAGGAGTCAAATATAAAGAAGCTATAAATTATTTACTCAACACTCAATATATTTATTACATTCCACAATGTGGATTCATGTGGTAGCTTTACAAAGACATGATCATTGTGGAGCCCGGCCACTTAGCTGTTATATTTATTTAAGTCGTCATTTGCCTAGCCTTTTTCCATTTAAGTGATTAAATGGACAAAGGAATTCCATTGTGTTTGTGTTCTTTTTTTTTTTAGTCAACATACAAATAAACAAAAAAACATAACATCACGCCTTGTTTCCCCGAAGGGTTAGGCAGAGGTGTGTTTTTTTGTCAAGTTTACCGCAAATAAACGTATTTTCTTTTCTTTCTTTCTTTCTTCCTAATTATTTTATAAAACATGTAATTTATTTGTCATTTAGATATTCATTGATAATAAGAGACTATCTTTTGCCCGCGGCTTCGCCCGATTGGATGTCGGAAAATATCCCACGGGAACGTATTACTGGGATTAAAAGTACCTTAAGTTCCGTAATACTCTATTGGTTTACGCGGCGCACGCCAGAAAGCTCCCACAGTCGGTATGATTTTTTCCGACATCTTCAACCATCATCATAATTATCATCATATTTCAGCCAATTTATACAAAACCTTAATGAATTATACACCTAAACCTATATTCGGTGTCTTTGGTTTAGTATTTTCGGTTTTTGCCACCGACTTCCGAAATTAAAGTTATTTTTACATTTTGTAGTGTTTTCTTGGAAGTTGGTTGTATTTTTTTAAATAAGTTTTTATTTTCCAATTTTTAGTTATGGTACCCTATAATCAGCCTATAATGTTCCCACTGCTGGGACACATGCCTCCTCTCCTCTGGGGGAGGGAGGGGGAGGGTCTGTCTGTTATAGTACCTACCCCACCCAAATTCGTATACCACTACTTGCTAAGTAAATAACAGTGACAGGAAGTTATTATAATTAAAAGTTATACAGGGTGTAAGGGACAGCCCTTCGTAAACTAACAGGGTGCATTCAGCTCCTTATTTTGAATCATATTCCACCAGAAATATTTTCAGGAAAATTTAATTTTTTTTAATCGTATTTTCAGTTACTATTTCTTTATTACAATGTAAAATCACATTCTCTGTACGCAGCACTCCATTTATGTAAATAAAACAGCTAAAATAAAAAAAAATCAGCAATGGTTGTTGAAATACTCGGCGCCTGAAGGCTCGCTGCGCAGCCGTCGCTACGCACGTTTTGCCACGGCAACGATACATTGCGTGTGCGGTACTAAAACAAATCAGGTTTATTGGATTCCCATATCGTTCCTGAAATAATTTCATGTACCGGTCATCTTAGTATGATATACTGAATTCACCACATCAGTCTGTAGAGGGCTGTCCCTTACACCCTATGTACACTAAATGGAAAAAAATACACATTATTGAAGCTGACTCAAAACCCACTCATCAGAATTTAACCAAATTTATAGGCTTTTATTAATAAACTTTGCAAAAAGGCAAATATACATCGCGCTAAGTCGTGTCAGAAGTTTGGAAGGAGTAGTTTTATCAGGTTTGGACGCCGTCACCAACAAACTATTAAATCAACCACACGACGACAGATCGTTGACGAAATCTGTCTTCTGACAATCAAGGCCACACATAACATACGACTCAAGTGGCGCAATGTGAAGCATATTACCATTAAAATCATTTATAGCCAGAGTGCATCTCATGACAATTCCAATGAGCCCAAACACGGCCATTGGATACATTGTTTTATTACGAAGTTCCGGTGCCTACATTCCAGCTTCATCATCAGATCAGTTCGATGGTACCATTTTCATCAGAACCATTTATTTAAATTAGCTTCGTTATAGTCGCTTAACTATCTTAATCGAGATATCTTTTCACCACCCGTGAAACACTTATCATTGAGGAGTTCTTGTGGTCTTTTTCATCAGTTTCACTTCACCAGATGATACTGTTTGAATGCAAATGCTTGACTTGTTGATGAAAATACCATAATCGCTATGTCATATCATGGATCCTATCATCAGAACTGGGTTTTGATACAAATGGGACCAATCTGGAAGTATGCCCTTTCAAATAAAAAATAATTTTCCAAATCGGTTTATAAATGTCGGAGTACTGAGGTAACAAACATTAAAAACATATACAACAGAATTGAGAACCTCCTCCTTTTTTTGAACTCGATTAAAAATAAAGACTAAAATGTTACCTCAAGAAGTCAAGAAACGAACTATGACTTTCTCCAATCCCTTAAATCACTTAAAAAGATGTACTTGAGGTACTGGAGGTGTTGGTTTGTTTTTTTTTTCTTTCTTTCTTTTCTTTCTTTCTTATTTACATAAAATTGATATTATTTGTGATTTTTAAAATCCACCCCTATTTTACCTTTTTAGGGGATTATATTTCAAAAACGCTGAAATATATAATACTTTATTTCCTACCTAAAGCATAAATTTGAATTTTAACTATCCGTAACTTAAGAAATGCTGGGTTTCCTATACAAATTTTCATCCCCTATATCACCCCCTGTAGGGTTATTTTTGTGACAAAAAGTAGCCTATACCCTTCCCCAGGATGCCATCTAACTCTTTGCCAAATTTTATCGAAATCCGTTCAGTAGCTTAGGCGTGAAAAGGTAACATACAGACAGACGGACAGAGTTACTTTCGAATTTATAATATTAAAACTATATTAAAGTATGGAAGTATGGATTGTAGCTAAACAATGAAACATCAACAACAGTGTCCAACATTTGCATACTGCATGTTTTTATGGTTCCGCAGTCAACAAGGAACCCTTATAGTTTCACTATGTCCGTCCATCTGTCCGATCATTATGAACTTGATAACTTTTTCGTCTATAAAAATGTACGGTAGGAATATTCTAGAAAATCCTTGACAACAAAGCAAGCAACATGGCCACATTTGCATGTTTCAACTAAAAACAAAAGAAGCACAAGTGTCAGCTGTTCATTTTCCCGCGCAGATTGTAAACGCCATTGAGAAGTAATGGCTATCCATTGAATAAGACTTTGTGCATTATTGCAATATAAGAAAATAAGCAGACAACTTTGTAAGCGATGCATTTTTAAAAGGAAAATTCTATAAATGAATATATAGAAGTTGAATTTTTGCTGTCACTTTTTCTTGACGTAAAGAGATCTTCGAAAAAAAAAGAAAAACATTTTCAATGTTATTTTATAATATAACTAGCTGACCCACCAGGCGTTGTGGTAACCTACAATTTTGACCGAAGAAGCACATCCAATTTTCCCGGTAACTTTTCAAAGTTCTAAAAGTGAAAGTTTTTATTTCCGTAAGAACCTGATTCAGACTATTAAAAATGTTAACAAACAAAAATATGCCAAATCGGTCTAACTGTTCTGAAGTGATGCGGTTATCAACGAACGGCATTTTATTTTATTATTATGTACATATATATAGATAATATAATATATTTTATGTAGTTTTATGGATGAATCGTTATGTAGAACTGGCTCGTGACTCATTGAATTAAAATAAATAGATTATACAGATAGCATTGCAAAATTATAAAGCAAAAGGTACAGGTGACCTCAAGATTTGATTTGTTGTTAGACCAGCAACGTACTACAAGAACTTGGTTGCATTAGGTAGTAAGAAACAACTATTCAAATACAAACTGCAGCCGTATTTAGATTTTGGACGCCACAATCAATACAACCCAAACCTGCACAATACGAGTTAAACCCGCTGTCAAAGTTGCTAACAGTCGGTTAAACCATCTCTAAACATTAGCGAACCTGAACTAAGTTTACGATGATGCTCGCAGTGCCCCGGCTGCAGTAATTCCATCGACTCACCAACTGCATAATGCATCCCTGCACTTACATCGTGCACCTCTCACGATGCCCGAGCATCGAGGGATCGGTACGCTTCATTTGACACGACCGTCTTGATACACACGTCATCCATTGCTGGCTAGTAACCGGTCAAATTTTCGGTAACTCAAACATAGCAAGTTATGTATAGCGAATTTCGGTTATGATGAATTTGGGTGGCAGGTATAATGGTGCGTTTTGGTACAAGTTAAGGGAAGCGCTCGTTTCGAAAGCAATAACTCGAGTGTGCATTGACGAACGCGTTTCGAGTGTCGGCCTCTTAACTAAGACGGAGATCGTTTTGAATGCCTCTTTGTTGTCGGAACGTTAACGCGTTACATTTTCTTCCATCGTGGATCCGCGGCGCCATTGTAGTTTTATGGGTTTACAGCTAAGAGAAGATTAGATGGTTCTTGTTTGAAAGTCAAGATCGGAAGCTGTTGAGTTCGTGTGAGGTTATGGGTGGATGATTTTGTATTGTTTTAGGTTGAGATGTAGAGTGCAGACTGACAGTGTTAATGCTTTTCATTTATTTCTTCTTCTGTTTTCTAATAAATAAATGAATTATGCATTGTGACGACTACTGCGGTTTCACCGCACCTGTTTATAAATGAGTTAATTAATAACAGAGAGTGCAGCCATATTTAAAAAAAACTATATTTCTTTTCTTTCATTGTCAGATTATCAGACGGAGCGCAGGCTCAATATTTTTAAAGAGGTCAGACTAGGTTTTTTGCGGCATACAAAATGTTATGTACCTATTGTAAAATCCATCAATAAAGACCATTCAACATCTCACAAAAGTAAATAAAACAAGACCCCCACTTTGATCTTCACAAATTAATCCACTCTCACACTTAAGATGAATGCAAATTGAAGAATTGAATTAGCAAAGATTCCATTAAGTCTTGCTCCCTCACAATTATCAGCTATGTTCAATTGATTTAGGCTAAGCTATTAGCCCCGGGCCGCTCTAACTGACCCAATTATAGCCGTAATTGCACGACCGACCTTACAAATTCACTACATTATTAAACGTTTTATTACAATTATTATTAATGGCAATAACCGGTCCGTTAAGTGTGTTTGTATTCGAGGTTAATAAGGGATGTGAAATTGTAATTGGAAATTAATTATTTATTAGCCATTATGGATTTCGATTTAATCTATTTTGCAACTGTTATAAAAATAGACTTATATAGTGAGAACGCGAAGTGATCAATGTGGTTTTCTTTTCTCTTCACGAAAAATTTTCTCACTGCTGGGTAAATACTTAGGTACGGGATACGATTACATCAAAGATGAAGCAAGTTCCTATTGAAAGGTGTCATTCTTATAAATGACTAGCTGTGCCCCGCGACTTCGTTCGGATGGAAGTCGTAAGATACACAATAAACTAAAATAACAGCCACATTTTAATAAAACTCCCTCGTCCCCCGACCCGTCGCGTTGCATCGCCCGCCCGCACTATTACTTCGTTTTCGCTTAGTGTTCTGTATGATTTTTTTCTTTTTTCTCGGCTCCTGTGGGTCGTAGCGTGATTGTAAATAGCCTACAACTATCCTCGAGAGTTAGGCCACCAAATGCAAAAGAATTTTTCAAATCCAACTTTTTGTTCACAATTTCATGGGTTTTAATTTTTTGTGTGGAACCCTAATTATTTTTCTGAAATAAAAGAAGTCTAAGTTACTCCCGGTAACATCAGCTATTTGCCAGTGAAAGTTCCGTCGAAATCGGTCCAGCCGTTTCAGAGATTAGCTGGAACAAACAGACACACAGCCAGACAAAAATTTAAAAAAAAAAAATTGTTGTAAGTACCATAGTGTATTATTATTATTATTGGCCGAAAGTGTTTGCGGAAATGTAATCTATTACAATAACAAACAAATTTTCTGAAAGCAAGACTACAATCGCCCAAGCATTCAAAAATACGACTGAAAGTGTACTAGCAGTACTGGTAATAATTAATTTCAGTTGCGTCCGTGAGGGCCCACTGAACGATGCAAAATCGGCCCGCTACGTACAGAATTTTGATTGCTACGTACACGCTACGCGGCTACGCTGCTACGGGGTACTACGGCCTACGAGATATTTCGTGCATACCGTAGTATGAATAAAGCGATCGTTAAGGTTTGTTTAATAATCAATACACGGTCGACGGTGATGTGTAAATCTCAATACATCAATATGCAATCGAGCTTTTTCAAAAATTGCAACGGTAATACTAATTAATGTAAATATTGTAACGGTTTGATGCCTCACATCGAAGATTAAAATGCAATCAATCTACCTAGCCTTTTCCCCACTTTATTGGGGTTTGTTTCCAAATTGAAAATGTAAACGTACATTTAATTTTTACAGACATATAATCCTGTTAAAACAATATTAAATACGTCCAAAATAAAATATTATATACACATACACAGTTCAATATCTTTGGTGTGAAATCATTTTTGTTGTATCGTATTTGTTAATTCATATCGAATTGTTCTGTTTAGTTTACATTTGATACGATGCTGTTGTGTTGTTGTATAACAATGCACTACTATAATTTATTACTCATTGACTGTTTTCATTGCATTTCAGCAAGTTTTCGCGTTCATAACCTGCAAATGAATAGAAAATGCCCCAAGTGATCGTAAAAAATAATTACATACTTAAATAATTTAATTATTATTTTATGTAAATGAAAAAACTTAAGTACTAATCTTTGATGTTTTACAACGTTATTTATGGGTAGCCCTAAGACCGTTTGTCTACTGCCACGTCAACGGGACGTCAACTAGAACGAGTTGACGGCACCAAAGTTGCGATACATACATTTACTACGACCGCGTACCTACCGCACACCACCCCGGGACGTTTCGAATAATCGCGTTTCTCGTTGCCAACTCGTTGACGTTGTGCGGTGGACAAACAGTGTAACTGTAGTGGTATTTCCATTTAGTAGGTATTATTTTCGTGATCAGTTGAAGATCACACTCACGCACACACACTAACACATCTCCGAGGTTGTCATCTGCACGTGCCTTTTACACCTTCTAACACAAAACTCACAAACAACAACAACTCAAAACAATTCATCCAATATTATAAACAGAAATTCCATCTCTTAATTTGCACTCACAAGATAGGTAGTCAAGTAATTATATTGTCTAATAAATGTCAAACTCAAAATTTCTCTTCTCTGGGTCCGCTGTGCGTACAGATAACATAGCTTGTTTAGTGTTATGCCCATGGCTATGCGCGTGCGTCGATGGCGGCGCAACGCAATGTATTTTAACTAATTAAGGTTTATGTTTTGTACAATTATTGTTTTCTAATTTATTTATTTATGTTTTTGTTCAAATTCAAAATATTTTATTTCACATAAGCCTACATGGGCACTTATGAAACGTCAGAAGCTAGGTGCACGGTTCCAATTGGTCGTTTCGTATGGAGAAGAACCGGCAAGAAACTCCACGGTTTTTCTTTTAAAAATAATTGGATTTTACAATGTTTTCAAATTATAGTGTTAATAAGTTTTTTGCGGCATACTAGGAACAAGACTTTATACTTATTTTCTTTGTTTCTTTCTCAAATTTGAACCTTTTTTCTCAATTCCAAATGCAAGTAATACTAAAGTCGTACGTAATTAAGTACTAGAGTACCTCCTACGGGCAAAAATCCTTCGCGTCGTTCGAATTGCAAATTAATCGTCTCACTTGCCACGATATCTTTCGATGCGCGCTTAGCAGGATTTATGGCAAGTGCCTGCAACGGGTTTGCAGCAATGGATACTGAATATTGCAATTTTATGCATATGTGAAACCTTATATGTATTCATAAGCTGATTTGTTGAAGAAGAGTGGGGTAAGGTATGTGAGATAATCTGTTTTTAATATTTTAATCGGTAGTTAATAAAACTCTCAACTGTGTTCTAGCATTACATAAAATTGGTAACTTACATAAAATTTATTTACAATCACAGCGAAAACTACAATAATAAACAAAAGAGAATGCTCAAAAAACCCAGCGTCGATTAAAAAAACTTAATGGTAGATATCAAAAATGTGAAATTAGTTTCTCACAAAATAATCACCATAAGTGCCACAGCGTGCACAAAGCGGCCACATTGTATGCGTTGAATAAAAAGTTTCCTGTATATTTTTTTTTAACTATTTTAATATTTGATATCTGCAATTAATGCCCTTTTACCCCATATACTCATAAGTATTTTGTTATCGACTGTGTTTTTTGCCATACACTTTTGGGCATTCTCCTTTGGCAGACCAATCGGTGGTCATAATTTATTTTTTTGATTTCATTATATATTTTTTATGAAACCTGAAAATCCCCCATACTCCCATCACCACCCCGCCTACTTTAGAAAAACTTTTAGAATTCAAAATGATCATAATGTTAAGCCATCTGTATGTAGTGTAGCTTGAGAAAACGAAAACCTTTGACATAACAAGGCTCTCGAGTGGAGAGGCGCACCGAAAGGCGCGCGACTCAGCGCTTCACTCAATCGTAACGAGAGGCAGCCTGCGAGATATGCGCCTTTTCTTATAAGACAGATTGGCGAACTTAAAAAGGTTGTGGCTGTCCTTTATATGCAACTGGTGTAATATTTTTATGTCGCAATTTTTTTATCATTGCTTTTTATCAGTCTATTTTGAGCTTTTTTAGGACACAGTTTTTTTTTAGTTACTTATATACTGCTGAGCAAAGGTCTCTCCCGTATTTTTCTAATTTTCATTATGCTGTCCCTTCCCCGGCCAATCGGTCAGGAACGACTCCAAATCGTCACGCGTTTCTTGGGCCTACCTCGGTACAGCATACAGTTAGGCCTGTCTAAGTATACAGATAAAAGGATTATTTAATTTCCTACAATTTATGAGTCGGTAGACTAGAGAAAAACCTGCAGATGATCGGTGCTGGATCATTGTTGGACTAAAACTCTTTGATATTTGTCACCACTCTTGACAAACGTTCTAGAAAAAATGGTGTCTAAAGTCCAGTACCTTACAAAATAAGATCACCCAGAATTATATTTATATAATTAATTTTCTGAAACCTTGCAGCGATTAAAGCGGCTCCACGGCTTAGAGCAAGTTCAAACGAGTTTTAGGAAACGGACGATTGATTTATGAAGTTAACTTGGAGATAGTTTAGTGGTTCGCATTTCCTCGATTACCTCGCTGAGATTCGGGTCTGGAACGCGCCGCGTTTATCTACATGACCTGTGTCTGAGATAGCGTGGTAATAGGAAAAGTAGTTCCTGGGAGCTTCTTGAAAAACTTCGCAGAACTGCGGGAGTTTTCTTCTTGGTGCCTGTTAAAGTTGTAGTTTAGTCGTTTCTGTGGGTCGCGTCTGTAGGAAATATAGCTACACCAGCATTTTTATGTTCCAATTTTTAAGTATATGGCGGATTTTGTATCACAGACAAAAATACATAATGCATGGATACGTTAGAAGCAATGTAGCGTCACGAAATAATGTGGGTGGTCTTTGTTTTCTGTTTTGTAATCCTTATGGATGGTGGTGAGTACCACCTGAGAACAAAGGTTATGTTGAAATCCTACCGACCAAAACATAATGGTTCCTTCTGCTACCAAGAGTCGGGAGATACTCGCAAACTCGACTGGATTGCGGGTCACCTACTTTTAAACTAAATAAAATAGTTTCTAGATTCTTGGAACCAGTAGTGGTTCCTACTTGAAATAAACAATCCTGAAAAACTGTTTTAACCTTCTTAACGCCAACTTCTAATACCGTCATTACATTCATCAAATGAGCCACGTCTTACTGGCCAATGGACAGCGCCATCTATCGGCGCGCGGCAGCAGTTAATCTCGTCCCGGCCATTGCTCGCGACAAATCACCTTCCTGCCTGCTCTGCACTCTGAAAACTTCCTAACGTATTGCTTTCAATTTTACTCACGGTACATGTATTTCTTAGTATGCGAGTTATTAGGTCAATGATTAATTGAATCGATCGATTCGTTATTTTAAACGCGAATGAATAAATTGGAGGAATTCGTTGGGAAGTTTGGTGTGCTAGCAATAAAAAAAAAAAAATTCTAAATTCTACCCTGTTTTCATAAGCGTTGAGTATAGTCACATCCAATGTAACAGAATGATTATCCATACCAACATTTATGGAAGATTAATTAATGCATCATTTTACTATGGTTTTATACACAGCGATGCTAATGTTTCTGAGCCTTTTATAATTACAGATTGTTATCGATTATATCAGGCAGTTATATCCTTAAAGGCTCCTGCAAACAGGCGCGACACGCGACACGATGCAAAGGCACCGCTCGTCGTGCGACAAGCGGTGCCTTTGTGTCGCGTGTGATTCACGTGGCGTGTCGCGCCTGTTTGCAGGAGCCTTGACGCTTTGAAGGACAAAAACTAAACACAATAGCAGTTTTATTGTTATCACTGCTATGGCCGTATAGTGTTCTTCAAAGCATTATAAAGTTCCTTTATGAAACATTTTAGAATATTTTTAATTCAGTAACTGTGCATAAATTAGTAGGTTCACGTGTACAAAATATAACATTACCATTACAAACGAACAAAGTACCTACCTTCATTTCCTTCACCCATTTTAAATTCTCACAACATTTCCACCGAATAAAATGAACACGACTTTTACAGCTAATGTAAACACTAACTAACTAGCAAGTAATTACTCCTTTTAAACCCCACTTATATAACATCAGATAGTATCTCGTAGCAACAAGAGCTACTTTATAATAAGCAGTTCTTGAAAATGTGGAGGAAATAAAACTTCAGTTTATGAAAGAAAAGAGTTGAATGGAGGCCATAAGTACTGGACCGCAAACCGTCTCAAGTTCTATTGTTGAAGGCCTTTATGTGTGATGACAATGTTAAATGCTAGAGATTTACTCTTTATATTAAATGGAATATTTTACTGTGGACGTATACCTATGTATTTTTTTTTAGTAGTTATTTGCTGCTACTAAACTAAAACCCCATACGAATACATGTGTCTGATCTGAATTCAATCTTAACGTTTTCTGTCTAGTAGTCGCAAGCGCTACTGCTGGGCGTGAGGTCCTGAGTTCTATCCCCAGGTCGGGCAAAGTGTTATTGGGTACTTCCATCAGGAATCTCTCAGTAGCAGCCCGGAATCTGGATTTGTGCCCGGTTCATGGGAGTAGGTTTGCCCCCTATGTGACTTAAAATATAAATAGCGAAATGTGAGTGTAATATTGGTACACGTCTGCCGAATCCTTTAGGGATTACAGGCGTTATGTTATGTAAGACCTAAAAATGAGTGACCTTAATTATTTAGAATTGAATTCAAAAAGCAGATTAAAATACTCACCCAAATTACTCGTAGAGAATACTCGAGATTCAATAGATTTGTTAAGAAAATAGAACAAAGTTCGATACAAAAGAACCCTCAAATCATACGGTGACAATAAAAATAGACCAAGAACTATTTTCTCGTATAAAATTGATTGAAAATAACGAAGAACTTCAAGCGGCTGATATCAAGGAACAATCAAATAGTAAAGAAGAAAAATCATAAAGTATAATTAAAATTCTTTCGATAAAAGTCTATAAAGAATCTCACAAATTGGAAAGTTATTAAATCAAACTATCGAGCTGTAACATCCGCTATACCAACGTACCGCCCCGTAGATTTCATTAGACTTAATTGAAAAATAAAAAGAATTCCTTTACTTACATCGCATTCAGTCTTGCCTGCCATCCCGCAGTTTAGTCTACAAATGCTATCGACTCTCCCTCATCCTTTTCGAATATATACTCTTCTATTTCATTTCCAAAATCAAATTAGTATTCAAATTCATAAGGTTCAAATTCTGTAATCTACAAACCAAATCTTACATCCTTTTCATTGATAGTCACTTAAAGAGTAAGATCGGATTGTTCGATACGATTATCGACTTTATTTGTGAGTAGTAAAATTCTTTTCTGTTTGAGAGTTGGTTTTATAAAAAGATCTTCTAATACCAAGGGGAAAGTTTCCAGTACTAAGTGCATCGAGATCGGTGTACGTGCATCCGCCGACGATGTCAGTTGGAAATTTCTCGTTACCGCAATAATCCACCATCGGGTATAGCGTTTTGCAATATTTTACAATTTCACGTGAGCGCTCAGAAGCGGCCGGCTCGCAAAGGAAGTACTTTCATACAATTTCTTTGAGCTTGTATATTGTGGGTCGGTAACAAAGAGGATTCTTAGCACTTTTCTGTCGTAATGGTGTCGAATTGAGTGGAGATTAAGGTGCATTGTGTGGACGTCATGAATGTTTGTCTTAATTTGAAATAAATGATGGTATGAAAGAACAAAAATAATGGACATAGTCTACCCACGAATAGCAACGGGCTTGACAAAAATGAGCAATATCTTCATCAATTAAGCTGGCAGTTGTTCAGCAAATAAAAAAACGAACAAAGAAGTCAACCCATGTAACTTCACTAGATACACAAGCTCCACACATAAATACTTAGAACATTGGAGGCTGGTGCAGTTTAAATATTACCGGAGGCTCAGACGTTGCGCCCGGTACGCTCCGTACGCTCCGTACGCCCGGTGCGTGCACGAATACGATATGAAGGGCCCCTTTGAAATGCCGCTGCCTTGTAGACTGTTTCTTGTTTCTACTTTATCTTCAGTTTAAATATTGTGTTTTAAGTTTGAGTACGAGACAGAGAAAAAACATATGTCTGGTAACTAACGCTTCTGTTAAAATTATAAGTTTAACTCTAACTGTGGTCTCTGTCTTGATAATCTATGGTCTTGATAATTCCAATGTCAATTCAGTTAGCTTTTTAACAAGACTCTAATGATACAAGATGTCACGGAAACATACAATCTTATCATATCGTGACATGAAGAGATAGATGATTCTACTGCTCTTGATAAAGTAAGTGAAAATGATAGTATTTCTTAAAATAATAATCCAATAACTGACAATAAAACTATAAAAATAGTTTATAAAAATCTCAATCGTCATTCAAGGTCATCGCGTAGTAACAACTAAAACAAGCAAACTGAACAAGCACTCAAACGAGCAGTTTCTAGGAATAACTACATCTCAAGTCATAAGCAATAATAATAGACAAGCAATAAATAAAGTTTTGATGACGAATCCTGTGTTTACGGCGCCCTCGCTCCGACCACAATATAATACTAATCCCCAAACGACTTCGGAGATATGTTTACACAACTTATGATACTATACAAAGTGCTCTAGTATCTTAGAGGAATGTTCTACAAGATCTTATTCTTTGTTCGTGAAATTATTTTTGAATTTTCAGAGCTCTTGTTATTTATTTTTATGTACAAGAGGGAATAAAAAATGTAAACTTAAAAGATTGTGAATTTTATTGAAATGTCTGCATATGGTTCAATTTCATATTCCAATATAGCCACGGGTCCAGATATTTGGTGTATTAAGCCAAATAAATTCAACTGTTAGAATTAATGGTTTAAACTCATTTAGCGAAATACATACGAAGTAAAATAAATCCCATTGTATGAAACAAAATGAATAACGTAATGACAAAACACGACACAAATTAACCTATCCCCATATAAACCCGTACAAATGGACCAAAAACACATCGCCCATAATTACATATACGGGTAAACATACATAGAAAGCCATACAAACAGGCTTCGTTTCACTTCATATCGTAAGACAACCTCCCGGCTGTTACTGAGAAGCGATATTGAAATCCCTGGAGGGCCGTGAGTGCGCCGTCGAAACATTGTTTTAGATTCAGGTGTCAAATTTTCCATTGTCTTGTCAGGAAATATGAAATAAGCTCCGGTAGGCGCGGAGTGAGGCTGTTTGGGGTAGGTTATGTTTTTGTGTTGGAGAGGTTTCGATAATTTTGAATATGGTTATTTTGGTGTATGTTGGTTTTTTCCTCAATCACTAAAATATTTGCATTTGTAATACAAATAGACTACCTATTACAGAACAGTACAGACTTTTGTCGGAAGTAAAAAAAAAATATTTAAAAAAATCATTTCGATATAAGTAGGTACGTAGCTTAAATATGAAATAAAATCTCTTAGGTTTTATGTCTCTAAAATTCACATTTTTATTGAACTCAGTGGGACCTTATTTCATTTTGAAATACATTTGTGTAAGTAAATTGAAACAAATATCACATTACCACATACATTTCGCATAAGAACGAGAAATATGACCCTCCCCGGAGATGTTAAAAAAGAGATGCGAGCTCCAAGTCTACAGCTGACACAAAATGCCTGCAACTACTTTTATTTAACGCTACATTATTCCACAATATTCTAAAATCGGAAGATATCCGCCTGAAGGCAACAGAAATTACACAAAATTGCAGCTCACAGGAATAATACCTTTGAAACCTCCCAACAGACGTCAAAAAGAACACTAGGTATTTGAAAAAAAAATATCCACGGTTGAGACAAAGACGCACTACACATTCGCGCCCCCCCCCCCCCCCACTCAATTGTCTTTACATCTTACATTTCTGCATCATATTCCGTCGCAATGAAAAGTAAAAACATTGCAGATAGAATTTGTCTCTCTCTAATTCGAACCTTAAGTTTGATAGTTTAGAACTGAGTTTTGAATGTGGTGATAATTCAGTAAATTCAGATGCAGGGAAAGACGAGAGTGGCTGAATTGAGGTGGAAGCCAAAGTGCGGAATAAAAGTGACGAGCCAGACTCGAATGGAATAAAGTGAGCGCTGTTGGCGAATTGGCGGCGAGTCGTAGCACAGCTCTGTTGATTGTGCTATCGATTATAACGTTCATATTTTCTATTATGGGTTTTTTTGCTGTTGGAATAAATTTATGAAGGAGGTTTTCAGATTTCACAATAACTGGGACTTTTTCTGTGTAATGGTCAATTACTGAGCTGAAAGAAAGTGCCTTTTAATTTCCCAGGACAAGGCAACCAACATCTGCCAGTTTATTCCATTTATCAATCCGTATTGTCTATATCCTACAACTAGCCCAGGCTAACTCTATCTAGGGAGATGGACTAGCTGGTCTGTCATTATGTCAGTTATAGCCAATGGCGTAATAGGCACCTCTTAACATCTCAAGACGCTTTAATGAGCGTCTGGATCCAAGGCTTGATGCAGAGCTCTATGATACGGCACTTAATGATTTTATCTGAAAAGTCCAAAACCAATAGAAATGTTTTATCTGTAGCTATAACCGTGAAAGTATATACTACAAGTCTTTAGTTATTACTGTGTGCAATAACATAACCGTGTTTAATCACACTATAGGCACACTGAACAGGGATTATAATTGTTAATGCCATTGTTCCGCTGGTCCTTAATGTACGCGCGCCGCAATCCTCATTACCGACAATCCGGTTATATTCCGGTGCAATGTGTTGCCGTGAAAATATGAACAATTTGTCCCCCGACGATTACTGTAATGTTCAACACTATGCGAGGGTTTGAGCAGTTGTTGGGAGATTGTTATTGATAATTATTGTTGTAATGTTGCGTACATTTTTGGATAGATACTTAGTTTCCAGTGTATAATTAGTAATTATCGTTTTTTTTTGGGAAACCTTTGTAAGATAAACTAGGCTACCGCTACGTACAATGGGATTTGTCGATGCCCTGTCGAGTTACAAATTAGTATAACTGTGAGTTTACTTGTCAGCGAAAATGGATAAAGCGATTTAGAGACTTTTTCTACTTTAAGTTTGAAGTGACTGGGGTAATTGCATGTATTATTAAGCCCAAAAAATCATTCTGATCAAATCTAAGCAAGTAGGAATCTAAAAACATCAGTAGCACCTCTATCCCGCACAAACCAACACCGCTTAGCCCGCAATCGATCGCAAAACAAAAACCGATCAAACTATTACTATTCAAACCAAACATGACACATATGAGCACCTAAACACAATGAAACATTAAAATTCCTCGCAACAGAATCACCGCGGCCCAGCGGTAACCAGCCCACTTTATATTCAACGCAATCGATTGCCGCTGTAAAAGACTCTTTGAGTATTGAACAGAATTAGAATTTAAAATATATTGATTCCCTCATGAAATGGTTGGAGCTCCGATGAAATATTAAATGAGTTGGTTTTTTTCTGCGATTGGTCGCGAGCAGCTGAGGCGGCAGTAAAAGCGAAACGTGACTGCTTTCCAGGCTGCCAACGGTTCTGTTCTGGTCTTATGGTATTAAGGGGTTGTCTTGATTGTGTATTTTGTAACGTGTGTGTTGGTTAGATAATGTTTTGTGCTGTTCTTCAGGTTTTTCGACTGACTTTTTCTCATGCAGGTTTTAAACAATAAATTCTAGGTTATTTCAACAAAAATTTTGCCACATTTTGCTTATCCACAAGATTCTCAATTCATATAACAATATTAATGAATTACATAAAAATATGAGTAAGAACCATTGTGTCTTCTAACGAGATACATTTTAAAATAATGTCACATCTCGTATGTCTACCAAGCTGTCGATATCATTAATAACTAGGTATATCGAGGAATGCAAATTTAATTCCTCTATTACAAAGTAATTTCTAAAGTATTTTTAATTAGGCCGAGACTATCACCACGCATACCCGTAGAGACGCCAGAACTTCACTATACACATTTTTCACTGTAGATATTCGTCATCGGTACTCCGTACACACTCCCTAACAATTGGTCACGCGTTGCCTTGTTGTGGGCGCTGCAGCTAGTATGAGGTATGCGGGTACTTATTATATCTTACACCGCAGGGGGTAGGCAGACGTCTGTCTTTTGATGAAGTAACACTTAGGTACCTACTACAATTAAATCTTATGTAAAGTGTTTTCTGTGACTCAGACTGTTGGTTTAGTGGTCACAAGTACGATTATTTAGGCTGGAATACGGGTCAACGCTTTAGGCATTGTGTTATTCCATGTTTGCATGTATTCCATTAGGTAACTCTTGGTAGTATCCCGGAGTCAGGAATCTTTTCTGGTTCATAGCAAAATGTGAATAAAGTCATACTCAAAACTCAAACTCAAACCATTTAATTCAATTAAACCATTTATAGGCACTGAGTTATCGAAGAGTTGGTGAGATGGTCAGAAAGTAAAGGTTAGTTGCCGGTCCCAAAACGTAATCTCTATGGAGAAGAACGGACCAGAAACTCCATGGACACTCATACTAAAACCGATGTTATCACATACAGCATTAAAATATATTTATTTAATCCTATCCACTTGAAACGCTAAACATTTTAGGCAGACATTTCCCATGATGAATTAAAAATAAACCAAATACGGGATAAAGTTTAGAAGCAACATAAGTTATTCAAAGCCACACAGCGTAGCGGCAAAGTGTCGGTCTGCAAGGCCTAAGTTCTGAAGTAGTTCCTAAGTTCCTCCTGGCGCCCTCCTCCCGCTGACTAATAGGTGCTTAGATATAATATGCATGGCTAATACCTTTGTGGATAGTATTCGTTGTTCAGGCTTCTCTTGACAGATACCAGTTGGCATTTGGTAAATTAAGTAGAAAAGATAAAATTGTGTCTTAATTCGAGATGCTCCTAGATACATAGGTAAACGAACTTTCAGAGGTATGTCTAGGAACAAGTGAGGAGAAGCGAGTAAGCGCGTAATGCAGATTGTCTACCTACCTAGCTAGGCACAAGTGAGGAGAAGCGAGTAAGCGCGTAATGCAGATTGTCTACCTACCTAGCTAGGCACAAGTGAGGAGAAGCGAGTAAGCGCGTAATGCAGGTTGTCTACCTACCTAGCTAGGCACAAGTGAGGAGAAGCGAGTAAGCGCGTAATGCAGGTTGTCTACCTACCTAGCTAGGCACAAGTGAGGAGAAGCGAGTAAGCGCGTAATGCAGATTGTCTACCTACCTAGCTAGGCACAAGTGAGGAGAAGCGAGTAAGCGCGTAATGCAGATTGTCTACCTACCTAGCTAGGCACAAGTGAGGAGAAGCGAGTAAGCGCGTAATGCAGATTGTCTACCTACCTAGCTAGGCACAAGTGAGGAGAAGCGAGTAAGCGCGTAATGCAGATTGTCTACCTACCTAGCTAGGCACAAGTGAGGAGAAGCGAGTAAGCGCGTAATGCAGATTGTCTACCTACCTAGCTAGGCACAAGTGAGGAGAAGCGAGTAAGCGCGTAATGCAGTTTGTCTACCTACCTAGCTAGGCACATGTGAAGAGAAGCGAGTAAGCGCGTAATGCAGATTGTCTACCTACCTAGCTAGGCACAAGTGAGGAGAAGCGAGTAAGCGCGTAATGCAGATTGTCTACCTACCTAGCTAGGCACAAGTGAGGAGAAGCGAGTAAGCGCGTAATGCAGATTGTCTACCTACCTAGCTAGGCACAAGTGAGGAGAAGCGAGTAAGCGCGTAATGCAGATTGTCTACCTACCTAGCTAGGCACAAGTGAGGAGAAGCGAGTAAGCGCGTAATGCAGATTGTCTACCTACCTAGCTAGGCACAAGTGAGGAGAAGCGAGTAAGCGCGTAATGCAGATTGTCTACCTACCTAGCTAGGCACAAGTGAAGAGAAGCGAGTAAGCACGTAATGCAGGTTGTCTACCTACCTAGCTAGGCACAAGTGAGGAGAAGCGAGTAAGCGCGTAATGCAGATTGTCTACCTACCTAGCTAGGCACAAGTGAAGAGAAGCGAGTAAGCGCGTAATGCAGATTGTCTACCTACCTAGCTAGGCACAAGTGAAGAGAAGCGAGTAAGCGCGTAATGCAGATTGTCTACCTACCTAGCTAGGCACAAGTGAAGAGAAGCGAGTAAGCACGTAATGCAGGTTGTCTACCTACCTAGCTAGGCACAAGTGAGGAGAAGCGAGTAAGCGCGTAATGCAGATTGTCTACCTACCTAGCTAGGCACAAGTGAAGAGAAGCGAGTAAGCACGTAATGCAGATTGTCTACCTACCTAGTGTAGCGTTGTATTGCTTCTACAATATCAATTAGTCGAGTGAGCTAACTATTTCACTAGTTAACCGTAAAGTGTGACAACTCTAAAAGCAGGGTACAAAGGGTACAACACTAGCTGTCCTAAGGAAAACTCGTTCATTTCGATCGCTGACCGTCTTGCTGACAGGAGTAAATCCTTGAACCTTAAGATTCTTTGTGCCCCAAATCTAGGGTGAGATCCTCATTAATTAGGATTTATAATGGACCCTATGCGCTGGATAATCTATGTTATTATCATCTCCAATGTGGCATCTGATTTTACAATGGTCCATCTCTGACCATGCGGTTGTCAATTATCCCGTGCGTAGGGGACTGAAATATGTGTGTATTGCTGTTGCATCGGGCTGTGCAAGCCCTTACTGTGTATTATAAGCGATATTGCAAGCCATCTGCTGAGATGCCTGTTGATTTACCTTGTGTTATGCTCGCGTGTCACATACTTAACCTCACATTGCATCTGTCATTGTGACACGCCATCTTTGCAAACTTTCTGCCTAACTGACTGCCTGTAAGCCGCTGTGATGTGTTAAGCTTCCTGCCTACCCTGCTTCCCATACCGTTCCTTGGTTGCTGAATGGGGAATGGAGCTGAGCACATCGCATGCGGCTAGCTGCTTACGCACCGCATCTAACATGCTCACCCTAACGCGCTTTCCAGGGTTCTACGTCCAGACTGAGGGCCGGTCTTCTATTGCTACAAGCTACCCTAGACCAGACTGCGCGCTGCACGTGCTGACGCTGCAAGCCATCGTGCGGGACCTACAGCCCGCTAGCAAATCTGACGAGGGCCTCGAACTGAGCCTGTCTTACACGCCCCTACACCTGCCAGCTATAGCCAAGGACGGTACCCTCTTACCTAACCTAGTGTGCGAGTGCTCAATTCAAACACTTCAGTGACTACCTACCCACGACCTACCCGTGTTACTCTAGAGAAACAATATATGTATTAACCTACCTCCTTGTTTTCATTCTAAATACACAACCTAACTTGTTAACGGCCTCCGCAGCCTACCTGCGAAGCCCTAAGCCGTTACACTAGCTAGGCACAAGTGAGGAGAAGCGAGTAAGCGCGTAATGCAGATTGTCTACCTACCTAGCTAGGCACAAGTGAGGAGAAGCGAGTAAGCACGTAATGCAGATTATCTCCCTACCTAGCTAGGCACAAGTGAGGAGAAGCGAGTAAGCGCGTAATGCAGATTGTCTACCTACCTAGCTAGGCACAAGTGAGGAGAAGCGAGTAAGCGCGTAATGTAGATTGTCTACCTACCTAGCTAGGCACAAGTGAGGAGAAGCGAGTAAGCGCGTAATGCAGATTGTCTACCTACCTAGCTAGGCACAAGTGAGGAGAAGCGAGTAAGCGCATAATGCAGATTGTCTACCTACCTAGCTAGGCACAAGTGAGGAGAAGCGAGTAAGCACGTAATGCAGATTGTCTACCTACCTAGCTAGGCACAAGTGAGGAGAAGCGAGTAAGCACGTAATGCAGATTGTCTACCTACCTAGCTAGGCACAAGTGAGGAGAACCGAGTAAGCGCGTAATGCAGATTGTCTACCTACCTAGCTAGGCACAAGTGAGGAGAAGCGAGTAAGCACGTAATGCAGATTGTCTACCTACCTAGCTAGGCACAAGTGAGGAGAAGCGAGTAAGCGCGTAATGCAGATTGTCTACCTACCTAGCTAGGCACAAGTGAGGAGAAGCGAGTAAGCACGTAATGCAGATTGTCTACCTACCTAGCTAGGCACAAGTGAGGAGAAGCGAGTAAGCACGTAATGCAGATTGTCTACCTACCTAGCTAGGCACAAGTGAGGAGAAGCGAGTAAGCGCGTAATGCAGATTGTCTACCTACCTAGCTAGGCACAAGTGAGGAGAAGCGAGTAAGCACGTAATGCAGATTGTCTACCTACCTAGCTAGGCACAAGTGAGGAGAAGCGAGTAAGCGCGTAATGCAGATTGTCTACCTACCTATCTAGGCACAAGTGAGGAGAAGCGAGTAAGCGCGTAATGCAGATTGTCTACCTACCTAGCTAGGCACAAGTGAGGAGAAGCGAGTAAGCACGTAATGCAGATTGTCTACCTACCTAGCTAGGCACAAGTGAGGAGAAGCGAGTAAGCGCGTAATGCAGATTGTCTACCTACCTAGCTAGGCACAAGTGAGGAGAAGCGAGTAAGCGCGTAATGCAGATTGTCTACCTACCTAGCTAGGCACAAGTGAGGAGAAGCGAGTAAGCGCGTAATGCAGATTGTCTACCTACCTAGCTAGGCACAAGTGAGGAGAAGCGAGTAAGCGCGTAATGCAGATTGTCTACCTACCTAGCTAGGCACAAGTGAGGAGAAGCGAGTAAGCGCGTAATGCAGATTGTCTACCTACCTAGCTAGATTGAAAGGGCATGTCTTTAATCGAACCTCAAATATTTCCCATTTTGCTTTCCTAAAAATATTATTGAACACTAATATAATGAATGTGCCTATTTTTGTGAACCTCAAACAATTCCCATTTTGGGGACCTAAAAATACTAAAGAGTCAAGTAACTGCCACCACCTTGGAAGTAGCGCTCGCCGGTCGCTACCGCGGCACCGCTCGCTTCGCTCGCTCGGCTCGCGCGTGGTTGGTCACAGTTCTACCTAACCCGTTTGGTCGGGGTACCCTAGCTTAGTTACTGCGACCAACTGTGAGAAAAGGCAAGAAAGTTAAAAAAAAGCTCAATTATTTTAAAAAGTGCGCATCATTAGAAGGGGACGTTTTTAGAGGATCAGTTAAATACAATTACCCGATTGAAAGAGCAAAGCATCTACTATATTCACACACTGGACTTACCCAATTAGGAGGGCTTAATAATATCCCGTACTCAACTGACAATGTTTGCTCTATTTACCTTGGTCACCAATTTCGTGCTTAAAATGAATAATTTTATGACATTGAAATTCTTCTATCGGTACCTACCTAAAAATATCCTAATTAGAACAAAAAGCTTTGACTGCGGGACGACTAAAGTTGAGGGATATCCGGCTCATTCATTATTTTTACAAGCCGGTAGAGGACTTCATTACAGCAGCAGGAAGATATTTCGGGATCACCAATGAAATACAATAGATTTTCGTACGGGTGTTTGATGATTATCCTGCCAATATCTACAGATAAAATGATTAAAATATGTTTATTTAAATTTATTTGTTTGTGACACACATAGGTGTAATGTTGTGGTATATTATTGCACATTGTGTACATCAGTTCTTATTTAAAACGAAAAATTTTTAGCCTCAAAAGTTTAGCCACGTCAGATATTGTACAATGCAAATAAATTTCAACTTAATTACAAAGGTATTACAAACAAATCTATACATACATAAATACATACAAATAAATAAAATTGAAGTCGGTTTTTGAAAAAAAAAAAAATTTAAAATTTTGTCTATCGGTCTGTCTGTCTGTCGGTCTGTCTGTCTGTTTGTTTCGGCTAATCTCCGAAACGGCTAGACCAATTTTGACGTGACTTACACTGGCACATAGCTGATGTTATAAAGAGTAACTTAGGCTACTTTTATTTTAGAAAAATAATTAGGGTCCCGCGCAAAAAATTAAAACCCATAAAATTCTGAACAAAAAGTCGGATTTGAAAAATTCTTTCTTGCATTTGGTAGCCCAATTCTCGAGGATGGTTATAAGCTACATCACGGTACGATCCTAAGGAGCCGAGCAAAAAGAAGAAGAATGAAAGCTAAGCGAAAACGAAGTAATACCGCGGGCGGGCAAAGCAACGCGGCGGGTCGGGGGACGAGGGAGTTTATTAAAATGTGGCTGATAATTTAGTATATTGTGTATCTGACGACTTCCACGCGAACGCGAAGTCGCGGGCACAGCTAGTTACAAATAAATTACATACGAACATATTGTTTTTATTTGTCACAAGTATTCAACAATATTAAAACCCACTCATCCCATACACACAAACATTGTAGATACCTACACACAGTTAGTACCTGTCCTAATAAACTGGAGAATATTAGTCAGCAGTGAGGTCCGGTACAGTAATTGCTCGGCGCGTTAACGAGCATTTGATTGCGATGTAATGTCACCGCATCCGACCAGAACCGCACTTTGTTCGCGTCACGAGCTCTAAGTCTTGACTGGAGAACTATCTCGTTGTATGGATGGAGTGCTGAGTTTTGTATAATGGGAATAATTTTACGAAACAATGTAAGGCTAGCTGCCAAAGTCAAACAGATAAAAAGTGAGACTTAGCTGTGCAAGGATCTATGGAGCGTGGCTACAGACGTGAGTTTAGAATTACAAACAAGTAAGGAATTTGAAACTTCTGTATATTATGTACCATATACTGTACATAATCAACAAATAATAACATAAAAACGTCGATTCTTAAGGTATCTTGTTTAAATATGGGCGATTTTCTGCAACTGCGAAAAATAACTTTGTAATTCACAGTATCATTATGAAATACATACAAAGTTGTTGCAAAATATTCTTTGCGAATGTTAAAATTTAAGATAAAAATATTTCTTTGTTGAGTATTTTTAACCGACTTCAAAAAAGGAGGAGGTTCTCAATTCGGTTGTATGGTTTTTTAATGTTTGTTACCTCAGTACTCCGTCATTTATAAACCGATTTGGAAAATTCTTTTTTATTTGAAAGGGCATACTTCCAGATTGGTCCCATTTTTATCAAAATCCAGTTTTGATGATAGGATCCATGAGGAATTGAGGGAACTCTTCAAAAATAACAGTGTTAGTCGACTAACAAAAGGTATTTACACGACAGATGAGAGTGGACATGCCGGGAGGGGACGCCCTAGGAAGACATATAGTGATCTTATTGGTGATGTTCTTCAGAAAGGTCAGGTGCGTAGTACTCGCAACCGGCGTGCGTGTATGACCAGATGTATGAATGTAAACGAGGCAAAAGGAGTATGTAAGGATCGTAGCAGGTGGCGTTCTGTAGTTTCTGCCTACCCCCACGGGAAGAAGACGTGAGTTTATGTATATGTACTTTAAAATTATTGCTAAGCAATATAAGCTCGTCACAATGCATATGGTGAAGTAGAGCTGATGGTGAAGTACCAGGAGAACTCCTCAACAATTAACGTCCCTGCATCGGGAAAAGCAATGTTTTGTAAAAGGTGATGAGCAGTTGTCATTAGGCTATTGTTACATAAATAAATTACAAACTGACTCACAAAAAAGTGAAAAATAAAAAACCTTTTTGCAAAAAAAAAAAAAAACAACCGATGTCCAGAAAAACATTACACAGTGTAAAATAACTTAATTTCAGAAGTCGGTGGCAAAAACCTTAAATACAGATCCAAAGACACCGACTTCCGAAATTAAAGTTTTTTAAACTTTGTAGTGTTTTATTTGGAAGTCGGTTGTTTTCTTTGCAAAAAAGATTTTTTTTTAATACGTACTTTTGAATATTGTACGGTGGTACGGAACCCTTTGTGTGCGAGTCCGACTCGCACTTGGCCGGTTTCTTCAATTAAACCGATAACGCCCCCCACCCTCCTCCCGTCTGTCGAAGAAGATCTCTGTAGCACTTGACACCCTTGTCGGGTAAAAGATTGATGTCAAAAGTCAAACCAAGACAGAAAAGCAAGACAACTATGACACTTGCCAATACTCCTGTAGGGTAAGACCGTTCATTTTATTCGGCATAACGTAACATTTATTCTCAAGTCAGTAAGGAAATGGATTTTGATTTTTGCTGCAGCAATCGCTTTTAGACGAAAGTGTTTGATCGCTTACAATTGAAACGAGGCTCGGAAAACTGTGTATGATTATAATGGTGTATTTTTTAATTCCTACGCTCACACAAGCAGTATAATGATACTTCCTACCTACATAGCAACAACCCCAATTCTTCCAAACTACCCGAATACGGTACAAAACTCATCACTCTATAGGTAACGAACGCACGGACCCACGTATAAACAACATGAATATTTTAGGGAGTGTATCAAAGTGGCCGATAAACGTCGGGATCCAATATCGGGCCCAAACAAAGGCTTACAAGAGTTTAAGGCACGCCCAGTGCACTGCATATTCAACGGGGCCAGAGTCAACATGTTAGGACGGGAGCTGGATGCTCTGGACAACTTCCGGTATAATTAGAATATTTTAGACAAAATAAAACAAAATCAAAATATATTATTTCACATAAGCCTACATGGGCACTTATGAAACGTCAGAAGCTAGGTGCACGGTTCCAATTGGTCGTTTCCTATGGAGAAGAACCGGCAAGAAACTCCACGGTTTTTCTTTTAAAAATAATTGGCATTTACACTGTTTTCAAATTACAGTGTTATTAAGCATGGGAGGACAGTGTAGGCCTGTCAACAAGTACCAGATACTTAACAAAATAGAAAATGGTCTACAAATCTACAGTCTATTAAGCCTACAACGTTCTCACATTCACAAAATATAAAAGTATCTATTTAAAAGACAAGACTATATCATGTAAAATAATGAAAATATTATGTTCTGGAAGCATGTAAAAAAACAATAAAATAAATTAAAGTAATTTGGGAGCAGTTAATAGACATTTACATAAATAGTTATGCTGTTAATGAGGTACCAGGGAAGCGATATGTGCAGAAGGGATTAGCGCCAAACTTCTCTGTCTTCAACGTAGTCTTTATTCCTATAGTATGCTTTTTTAATAAGGACACGTTTGATGTGGGTTTTGAACTTTCCATCGCTAAGTTCTGTAACCGACTTTGGCAACTTGTTATAAGAGCGGATACTGTTTATAAGAAATGACTTGCTTGTTTTAGTTAATCTAAATTTGGGTTTCACAATTTCATGTTTACTACGTGTATTTATGTTATGGAAATCGCTTCTTATTTTGAAAAATCCAAAATTTTTTCGAACATACAAAATACTTTCTGAGATATAAAGAGAAGGCAGAGTTAGTATATCAATATCTATGAATTTGTCTCTGAGGGACTCACAAGGACCCACTTTATAGATCGCGCGGATTGCCCTGTTTTGTAAAATGAAAACTGAATCTACGTCAGCTGCCGATCCCCACAGCAGAACACTATAAGACATAATACTGTGGAAATAAGCAAAGTATACTAACCTAGCTGTGGCTATATCAGTCAACTGCCTTACATATTTTTCGTACTGCATATGCAGCTGAACTTAATCTACCTGAAATAGCTCTAATGTGGGCGCCCCATTGCAATTTTGAATCTAGACTAAATCCTAGAAATACAGTTTCCGTAACAGCATCTAGTTTCTTGCCATCAAGCTTTAAATTTAGATTCACTTGGGGTACATTTGGTAATGAGAACTTAAGACATTTAGTTTTCAAGTAAGGAACAGGTCCGAGTCGATGGCGCGTTGTGTTCCACGAGCGCCTCAAAGAGATGTCAGCAGCATTGACGGGGTCCGCTAGGACCGATGCCAGCCGGGGTTGCGGGATGTTCGAAAGAGTTACCGTGGCCCCGGCACAGGCAACAGAAGAAACCCGGGTGGGTTTTAGGCAGTAAAAGTCTAACACGCCCTCCCGCTCCGCCCAGAGCGGGAGAAGTCATTTGATGATTTCCCATCCAAAAAAAAAAAGACATTAAGTTTTGTTCGCATTAAGTAAAAGATTATTAGCTACAAACCATTTCGAAAGAATGGCCAGGCTATCGTTGACATGTAAGACATCCGTATCTTTTCTATATATTTTAAAAATAAGCGAAGTGTCATCAGCGAATAGAATTATATCCGATAAGTTAGCCATCAGTCTTGTGGAGGAGCTTGTTCGGGGAAGTACCAGTTTACTTATTTCTGATGCCCAGCAGTGTTGCAGTTACAATTTGAACAGTATGGGTGCCGCTGTAACTATAGGTACTTGAAATATTTCAGCTTTGCCTCAAGAATAGCAATGCCTTTGTAACGCCTCTAGTATTGCATGTCCATAGGCAGGGCAGACCTTGCTGGTCATCAAACAACACACCTGTAACTAAGAGGCCGTCTATCTCTCTAGTACTTCTGTAAGACTCACTACAAAACCAGTCCCCAATAAAGGACCATAATTATACGATTTGGTACTCTTTAAAATTTTCCCAATAAAGAAAAATTAATAACTTCAAACCTATAAACATCTGAATCAATGAATACAGCGTAAAACGTAGAATAAACTGAATAGACTGGGTAGTCTGAATGAAAAGTTCGCAAAAGATCGTGTTTAAAAGTTCTAGGTGTATTGATGTTCTAGTTAATCTATGACAAGCAACCAATTTTAATCTTTAACCTCAAACAACGATATTCAAGCCATTGTTTATTTATACAGAAGCCACTTATATAAAAATAAAAGAACAGACTCAGTCAGTGTTTCCTATCCGCAGTTGAGGCAAAGTAAGTGAAATTAATGATGTCGGTAAATAGTGGAGGCATTGCACACTGATGCTAGTTTTGTGGCTGAGTCAGCTGGTTAGCTAGGAAGTTTTGTGGCTGAGTCAGCTGGTTAGCTAGGAAGTTTTGTGGCTGAGTCAGCTGGTTAGCTAGGAAGTTTTGTGGCTGAGTCAGCTGGTTAGCTAGGAAGTTTTGTGGCTGAGTCAGCTGGTTAGCTAGGAAGTTTTGTGGCTGAGTCAGCTGGTTAGCTAGGAAGTTTTGTGGCTGAGTCAGCTGGTTAGCTAGGAAGTTTTGTGGCTGAGTCAGCTGGTTAGCTAGGAAGTTTTGTGGCTGAGTCAGCTGGTTAGCTAGGAAGTTTTGTGGCTGAGTCAGCTGGTTAGCTAGGAAGTTTCCTGTGTTTACTAAGAAGTTGAAAGTATTTCTTTTGCCATTTAAGCATTTTAATCTGTACGTACTCTTGCGTATAAATGCAAATAATTTTTTATCGTTGCAAAAAAAATCAAGTTAAACCAGTCGCTAGTAATCACTAAGGACGAATTTCAGCAATGAAACAACGCGATCAGCACATCTAAACTACGTTCAAGAGCTGTCAGTGTCAATATTACATTACAATCATGACACTGACTGCTTTTGAACGCGGAGTTAATTGCATTCAGTTTCATTGCCGAAGTTCGCCTTTATAAGTGAATTGGATACGTAGGCTTAGGCAATGTCTTCGTGGTCCTAATGAACAAAGTACTATTTACCTCAAAGTCTTGCCATGCTTTCAGTTATGGGTAGGTACCTAGGTCTAGGTTGGTGAAAATCTACAGTCAAAATAGTCAATAAGCAATTTCTCGTGCTTTTCCATACTTACCTGTTAATTAAAACCATTTCCTATAATAGATAAAACACTTAACATGAATTCCCAGCTCCCGGTCGACGTCCACGCATCGCTGCCCGTGACCAATATGTGAGCGTAGTCCCATATACCTTGCATTTGCATACTTTACACGCACTCATTAAACACACATATTGTTATTTATTGGAATTTTAATAAGCGAGCTCGTTAATAACGTTTTAGCAGGAAATATACCGCGTTATTAATCAGAAGTCAAGCTCTATGAATGATTAATACAGCTTTAGGAGTTTATTTATTTATTTATTCTTTTGAAAGCTTTCAGACTAAAATTAATATCTATTTATAAAGGTAAGTTATGTACAATAGCGCTTACGATTGCCATTTACAAGCTTCTACAAATTAAAAACTTCGTTTATAATACAAAAGTTATTTTAGATACAAATAAAAAAAGAAAAGAAACATACAAAAATAAAAATAAAAAATAAAATCTCCTTAAATATAACCAAATTCTTCTTTAAACTAAACATAAGAAACAAAAAAAAGTCAATACATCACATAACATCACGCCTTGTTTCCCCGAAGGGTTAGGCAGAGGTGTAAACCTATTATAGTAACACCCACATCAAGAAGTCAATATATTATATTGAGTACCTAATTAAATAGTGTGTTAAATATTGCTGACCAAGTTTGTATATGTGCGAAAATATAAATACAGAAATATTCGTATTGAAAAGGTGTATCATTTCACTTCAGAAGGGGGATAAGCCAAAAAGTTAAGGTAAATGTTTAAAAATGAATTGGTTGTAATTAATTTGATTTTTAAACACAATTGCTAAACGCTCATTTTTGAAAAACTTACCCACAGGCTTATGAGAACAGGCGGGAGGAAACGCCCGGGTGTCACCACTGTGTGGATCGTCCGGAGGACACAGTAGAGCATAAGGTGGAGGTCTGCCCGGCTTGGGCGGAGCACCGCCGTGTCCTCGCGGAAGCGATCGGCGGCGGCGATCTCTCGCGTCCGGCCCTGGTCCAGACCATGGTACGGAGCGAGAGTACATGGGAAGCCATTACCTCCTTCTGCGAAGCAGTAATGCTCGTGAAGGAGGAGGCGGGACGCGTGAGGAAGAGGCAAGCTTCGCGCCCTCACGCCCCTAGTCACCGCAGGAGACGCCCTGGGCGTCGGGAATTGGCAGCCGATTCCCGGCCACCGTAGGCGCAGGCTTGCGGACGGCGAGCAATGGGTAGCTCGCCGACCGGTAAGGTTCCGACGACCGGTAAGCGTCGTGTTCCACGCGCGCCTCAAAGAGATGTCAGCACTATTGACGGGGTCCGCTAGGGCCGATGCCAGCTAGGGTTGCGGGATGTTCGAAAGAGTTACCGTGGCCTCTGCACAGGCAACAGAAGGAACACGGGTGGGTTTTAGTCAGTAAAAGTCTGACACGCCCTCCCGCTCCGCCCAGAGCGGGAGAAGTCATTTGATGATTTCCCATCCACAAAAAAAAAAAAAAAAAAATAAAAAGGCTTATGAGAACAACTAGGTAACTACAATGATTATTGTGTTTTGTTTTATATTGCTATCACTTTGTCGGCTGCATGACGCTGCACATCGGGTCAGGGCAACTCCTATAATGTGTTGTGTTGTGTTATATTGCTATCACTTTGTCGGCTGCATGACGCTGCACATCGGGTCAGGGCAACTCCTATAATGTGTTGTGTTGTGTTGGTTGCCTGCCTCGACACTAGGATTCCCTGTGTCGTGCAGTTCGTCTTACAACTTCATAACTCAGGTAGGCACATACGTAACATTGGTCAGTAAGATTCGTGAGGTAACAATATTCTAAAGTTATTCCAAAACAATAAATTAATCAATAAACTTGGGTGTAGGTATTAAATTTTAACGTGTGTACGTGTGTGGTGTGGAAGTGTGATGAATGAGTGAGTTAAGTTGGGATTGGACCAAAACGAAGACAGAACAAGAGGAAGGAGGCATTCTCTTCCTGTCACCCCTAATATTTTATGTAGGTATGGTTAGGCCAACGAAAAAATGCTCCCTCTCCGTTTCTATTAGACAAAGAGAAACAAGCAAAGTGGAAACAGGATAAGCATTCGCTCCTTTGGTCCCAATCGACCTTCATGTATTTGTGTGATGAATGTTTATGTTGTGCTCATGAATTAAGGAACTTCTCCGTGCTTTCATCGTCCATTTCTACCAGGATATTTGAAAGGTGATTTTTGCAATTATTTCTAGTAATAGTTGGTTTATGTAGACATCGGCATTGATAGTCTGATTGCTGTCCATTAACTCCCAAATAACATTCCTAGCGAATCCCAGAAGACTGACAGAAGAAGTTTGTGATCATGCAAACTGCTTTATGGCTGTGTTGGTAGCTGTTTATCAGCAGGCATCCAAAAGGCCTTTCGTGTGACGTTCTCATATAAGACCCAAGATTCGTCACTGGTGATAATCGACTCAAGAAAGCTCTTTCTTTGCGGGTGCAACAGCAGACTTTCACAAATGTTGACACGTATTGCGCGTTGAGCATCGGTCGAAGTGTGGGGCGTCCATCTTGATAAAACATTACGATAGCCCATTACCTGCAAATGGCCATCTATAGTATTGTAGTGATATTTAAGAGTTTTCAATAAATCCCTGGTGCTGGAATCCGGGTGCAACTCAAGCTCGCGTCGCAACGCATCTTCGTCAAAAGTGACGGGTCGACCAGTATGAGGAACATCTTTTAGACTTGTGTCTCCTTTATTAAAGCGTTGCAACCAATTTCGTACTGTGCGATCAGTAGTAGTGTTTGGGCCAAAAACGGTGTTGATCTTATTTGCCGTTTCCCTCGAACTAGTTCCCAATTTGTGTTCGTATAAGTAAATCGCTCGAAGATGTTGATTCATTTTGTCAATTTGAACTAAATTCCAGTAACGAGTGCGCACAACCTAAGTGAACGATTCGAGAACATTCTACTATGTACTAGATTTATCCCAAAAAAATTCCGAGACAACTGAAAATATTAAGTAAATTAAGAAATGGGAAAAAATTATGCAACAATCCTATACATGCAATATACAATATTAATATAAACTTTAAATTAAACTTAAAATTAGTCTCTACCTTATCTACTTATATTATTCGTAAATTTATTTAAACACTAACTGTGCCCCACGATTTTGTTCGCGTGGTAGACATAAAATACACAATATACTAAAATAACAGCCACATTTTAATAAAACTCCCTCGTCCCCCGACCCGCCGCGTTACACCGCCCGCCCAGGTTATTACTTCTGTTCTTTCTTACTTTTTTCTTTTTGTTCGGCTCCTAAGAGTCATAGCGTGATGTTAAATAGCTTATAACTAGCCTCGAGAATTGGGTTACCAAGTGCAAAAAGAATTTTTTCAAATCCGACTTTTTGTTCACAATTTCATGGGTTTTAATTTTTTCGCGCGAAACCCTCATAATTTTTCTAAAACAAAAGTAGCCTTTGTTACATCAGCTATCTGCCAGTGATTACGAAATCCCGTTGAAATCGGTCCAGCCGTTATGGAGATAAGCCGTAACAAACGGACGGACAGACAGACACAAAAATTTTAAAAATTGCCTTTTTGTTATAAGTACCGTATATACTTTCTTACACATTTAGTAAAAATCAAACAGACACTTCAATTTTATTATATATTTGTATAGAAAAAGAAAAGCTAGTTTCAAATAAAATTAAAAACGGGAGACGATTTTCCTCAAATATTGTATCTTAGTTATCAGTCATACAAAATTAATTTATCTTCACAACCAACTTAAATATAATTTACATAATTATCTTCCGTCCACCTTACTTTTATCAAAACCAATATATCGTTATTAGTGTTCTGTCAATTCACATATTATGTGTGTTATCATACAAAGACTTGGACCAGGTAGTTGAGGGCCTTTCCCTTCTCGCTCTTTAGCCGAAGATTGACGAAGGACGAGCCGACGCCTCCCGCCGTGATGCTCGGCTGGGCCTTCGACTTGTCTATGTCGATGGCTGATATGCTCTGCAATAATAAGGATTGACATGATTAGTAATGCTTATTTTTCTTCACCTGAGGATACGGGAGAACACGTAAATTACGACTTCTGACTGCCTCGTTGGTTTAGTGTTCGCCAGCGCTACTGCTGAGCATGAGGTCCTGGGTTCGTTTCCCGGGTCGGGAAAAGGGTTTTTCTATCTGGAATTTCTCAGTAGCAGCCCAGAATCTTGATCTGTGCCCGGTTGATAGCAATAGGCGTGAGCCTAAAGGGCTCCTATTACATGGAATTTAAACATAACTGGCGAAATGTGGGTGTACTTTAAGTACATCTGTGCCTAACCCTTCGGGGAAACAAGGCGTGATGTTATGTATATTATGCGTAAATTACACTGAAATAACCATCTAAATAAAATATAACTAACTTTTTAACTTCGACATGAGCTAACATCACAAATGGTAACTCAAGCTGCTATATAGTTGTATTGGGATCAAGGATAAAGAATGGTGGTGATGGGCTATCATTGGAATGATCGTGCCGGTATAAAAGTAGATAATAGATCATGAGCATTCAGTCATTATGTAAATGCTAAAAACATCACTTAGCCGTTATGAAATTAAAGCAATAGACTCACCTTAATAATCTTAGTATTATTCGAATTGTAGAACACATTTTTGATCCTTGTAGTGAAAGGAATGGAGCCTAACTTGACAGTCTCCTGGTACCCCAACTGTCCGTTGGTTGCTGACCCGAGCTGGAAGTCATCGGCACTGTGCAGCGCCACACACAACACACATACTAACAAAACATTTGTAATAAGAGACATTTTGATCTTTTAAATTATTGTAGGGCTTTTACAAACAAAGATTACTTTGACTATGTCCCCGAAGATTTTTTGTGTAGATTTATATTATTTTCTTTGTGTGGCGCACTTGAGATAAAATGATAATGATAAGGCCGTGAATCATTTTATCGAGCCGTTGATAAGGGTTATCGATTGGTGAGTGACAGTGAACTGTCAGTGGTACCTACCTACTCATAAGTGTAGTGATTTATATCTTTATTTGAAGGTTAAAAAAGGCGATTTCACAATTTTTTTTTACCATCATCATCTGCCTAGCCTTTTCCCGACTATATTGGGGTCGGCTTCCAGTCAAACCGGATGCAGCTGAAGACCAGTATTTTACATGGAGCGACTGCCTATCTGACCTCCACAACCCAGTTACTGGATAATACGATACCCCTTGGTAAGACTGGTTGTCAGATTTTCGGGCTTCTGACGACCCGTAACGATTGTCAAAGATCCACGAGTGACAGCCGGGACCAACGGCTTAACGTACTTTCTGAGGCACGGAGGAGTCTTGATATGTAAAGATGGTTACCCATCCGCAGTCCAACCGCGGCAACAAAATTTTTTTACCATGTTAAAATATAATTATGCAGATTGCAAATTGTGTAATCATGCATTTGTCCAGCAGTTGACAGCGATCCTTTATTTTATACTGGACTTTGCCTTATCCTTTAAGTATCACGATTGCGATAATTGTTTGTAGGTATTTGTTATTGGTATGATTTTCAATGGGACTTTCCGTGATTTTGTTTTATAAATAAATGTGTTGTGAAGGTTATTACAGTAATTATCACTTCACACTCCTGAAAATCTCTAATGTTAGTCAAAGGGTCAACGGTACTCTACGATCTCTGTATCGTCTGAGAAACTTTTTGCCCGCTAAGACGAAAACTATGCTTGTGCAGACTTTGATTTTCCCTATCATTGACTATGGTGACGTGTGCTACTTTGACTTGAATGCGGTGTTGCTGGATAAGCTTGACAGACTGCTTAACAATTGTATCCGGTTCATATTCAACCTCAGAAAATATGACCATGTGTCGAGCTACAGGTCTGAGCTCAAATGGATGCCCATTCGCCAGAGAAGAAATTTGCGTGCTTTGACCACGCTTTTCTCCCTTCTTAACTCTCCCACTCCTCCTTCTTATCTAGTGTCTCACTTCCAATATCTATGTTCTTCACACGCTAAGAATCTTCGTTCTTCTAACAATCTTCTCCTACTCTGTCCTTCTCATACTTCTGACTTTGTTCATTCTTCCTTTCATTTTCAGTCCATTCTTCTTTGGAATGCGCTACCTCTTGACATCAGGATGGCCACCAGTCGGTATGCATTTAAGCGGAGATTGCGGAGTTATTTTCAAAATAAATAGCGTAGAGTCATCTCAAAACCTCTCTCTCTTGAATTTATATATAATATATGTATATAATATAGGTATATATTATAGTAAATATGTATGTATGTGTATTATAAGTTTATGACTTATTTATGTACAAATTGTTCCATTTCTAACAGAGCACCTGCCATCTAATCTCTTCACCACCCTTGGTTGACTGGTAGAGAATGCCTAAGGCATTAAGTCCGCCTTTGTACTTTTTTAAGTGTGAAAAGTTTAAATAAATAAATAAATAAATAAAATCATGTCTTATAATTTTTTCCGAAGTACATAGATACTATTTGTAGCAAATTATTGTCTCCTAAATCACTATATACCTAATAAGTTTTATAAAAAATAATCTCATTGACACAATAAACCATTTTGATGAATTAAATATTCATCAACATTCAACACAACATTGTTTGATTGATTCTCTTGTTTTGTAATCGAAATAAATATTGCATTCACAATAATCACATTATTTTCAAGAATTTTATTCTAATATAATATTGGAGTTTATACGTCAACACAAATCACAATTAATTTATATAAAAACATACAACTTTTTTACAAAAAAAAAAAACAACAGACTTCCAAAAAAAAAAAACACTACTAAGTGAATAATAACTTAAGTTTCGGAAGTCGGTGTCTTTGGTTTTTTATTTTAGTTTTTTCCCACTGACTTCCGAAATTAAAGTTATTACCTAACCAGTGTACCTAATCAGGGACCAATTTTATATTAAAAAAAAGATCCCGGCGAACTGAGAACCTCGTTTTTTTTTGTGGTCGGTTAAAAATTTAACAACTTTTAAACTACCGTTAACAGAACAAATCCATCTGTTATTAAATCAACCTCAAAAAACTACTTTGCAACCTTAAAATATCACTTAGCAGTTGAACACGAGAAAGTGATTCAACGCACCAATTCGTTGGGCACTACGGCTTTATCAAAAGTTGGACACATTAGTACCAGATGTGGGCGATGTGGAACGACTTCAACTTATTTTTTATCCCGTTCACATTTGAGGGTTATGACGCCATCTGTTACTGGTCGCCCCTTTATTCGTCAGCTCAGATTCGAAGGGCTTTTTCTTCTCTTAATTTTTTTTGTGTTAATTATTTTAATGCTCAAAGTGGCATGGAGGTTTTGTATTAATCTGTTTTTAAGCACTATGTTCCTGCACTGGGTCCTAAAAGTTTTGTCGGCAGTTTGTTTTGCTGTCCATTTTCATGAGTCATATTTTAGTCCTTAAGACAAAAATGATAATGATTATTATTTTCCTTAGTGTGATGTGAAAAGTGATATTGAAAATTCACAAACGATGCGTCATTACCAATTGAAACGATACTACGATACTTTTTTATGTCAAATAAATAAATAAGTGAGATATAGGTGTAGCTTCATCACTGAGCATTTCGCAGTGTTGAAATAGAGTTTATTTTTATGGCTCCACTCTACTATGTCTTCCTGCAATCTCTCACAGTCCGACTCACCCATGACCTCGAGCAGCAATTTGAGGTCATCTGCAAACAATAAACATAAACTATGTTTGACAACGTCTGGTAAGTCATTTATCATAAAATAATTCGAGAGGTCTCAAATTGCTGCCCTGGCTCATGCCTGACCTAGTGTAGTATGGCTCGGATTCGAACCCGTGTAGTCGACATACTGCTGTCGGTCTTTCAAGTAGCTGGCGAAGAACTGTAGTAGGTATGTGCAGAGTGCAGCTAATTTTTGCCAGCTACATTAGCAGTACATCACTGTCGACGGTATCAAACGCCGTTTTAAAATCAAAATATGCCGCGTCTACCTGCACACCTGCATCGACGGCCGGCAGCACCCTCGCCCTGAAGTTACGCAGATTAGTGGCAGTGGTGCGCGCCGGCCGGAACCCGTGCTGCGCGTCCGATAGCTGTGCGCTGACTTGAGTCTGCACGCAGCGTTGGATAAGTGACTCGAATACTTTTGCAGGTGTCGACAACACTGCCACCGGTCTGTAGCCACTGACATCCAGACCTGACTTACCCTTGGGAACCAGAATCACTCGCGTAATTTCCCACCTAGGTGGAAACGTTGCTTGTTTTAAACAAGAATTAAAGATATGATGCAGGGGCTCAGCAATTTTATAATTGCGATTGTTGTTTTGATTCTTATTTAAATTGTTCTAAATTAACTGTCATTTAAAAATATTGTGTGTGAGTGAAATGCGTTTGCGTTGAAAGTATTTAACAATTTCAGTCGAAAAACAAAATTTAACAAATAAATACAATTGAAGTCTCTGTTTGTAATATCAAAATAACAGCTTTTTACTAAATGCATATGAAAGTATATACAGTACTTATAACAGAAAAACAATTTATTATATGTTTGTCTGTTTGTCCCAGCTAATCTCCGAAACAGCTGGACCGATTTTGACGGGACTTTCACTAGCTGATGTTATAAGTAGTAACTGAGGCCACTTTTATTTTAGAAAAATAATTAGAGTCGACGCGAACGGAGCCTCGGGTAGCCTCTAGTCGCAAATAAAACCCAAAAGTTGTTCGAACTTGTGCGATCGACTTTGAAAAAACTATGACAAAAATAACTTTGTGATATGATTGTTTATTTATGGGCTTCGGTGAGCCACTGTCGTGATATATGGCTCAGATAACTTGCCGTGAACTTCAAGGACAAATATATTTTTGGATGACGAGTTTTGATATTGTGATTAGAATAGTATCGATTGTGAATGGACAAAAGGGGTGTTCAAAATGTTCTGTGTGTAATACGCACGGTAGAATAATTTTACTCGGCTTTCTCTTTTTAGCTGACAACTTAACATGATTGAATAACGAACATGTAAGGTCGAATATCCTCTCCGCTATCGACCGACCTCCTAGAGGTCTCATAACATGACATGTGAAGGTATATTTAATTGTCTGAAGAAAGTCAATTTAAAACTTGGCCTGTAGGTTGTAAAGAGCGCAAGAACTTCCACAAGTGGTGAAACTGAATGACCATGTCTGGCCCACTCTGGACAGTTGGCTTTGTTATCAACTTTACTTGTAATGAATCTCGTACAGCAGAAAAAGAAGATACTTTTACCGAATATTTAACGACTGGCTTTGCCTTTGGCACCAACACAAATGACAATACTCACAAAAATCATTACAAACTCAAAACATTAAATAAAATTTCACATTTCAATACCACAACCGTATATCCAAATAGTAATGCGAAGCCGGGCGACGCATTGTGGTCATTACTTTTATTTTACGATGTGATAACACCGCACACTTGTTTGTAACACAACGTTTAAGGACCGTTGTACGCTTTAAGCCAAGCCGTACTGTGGGGGAATTAAGTTTCATGGTTTATTTGGCGAGGTTTATTATTTTAATTTTTTTTAGTTTCATGGTTTTTTTTTCACCGTGCCTCGGAAAGCACGTTAAAAGTCGATAGTCCCAGCTGTCATTCTAAGATTTTTGACAGTAGTTACGGATCATCAGAAGCCCGAAAGTTTGACAACCAGTCGAGCAGTCGTACTAAGGGGTATCGTGTTACGCAGGGTTGTGGAGGTGAGATAGGCAGTCGCTCCATGTAAAATACTGGTATTCAGCTGCATCCGGTTAGACTGAAAGCCGACCCCAACATAGTTTGGGAAAAGCCAAGGCAGATGATGATTTATTTGGCGAGGCTGTTCAACAGGAATGTTTATAAAGAATATTAAATCTATGCATGTATACATCTTCTCTATAAATAAAATTGAAGTCTCTGTTTGTAATATCAAAATAACAGCTTTTTACTAAATGCATATGAAAGTATATACGGTACTTATAACAGAAAAACAATTTATTAAATGTTTGTCTGTCTGTCTGTTTGTTCCAGCGAATCTCTGAAATGTCTAGACCGATTTTAACGAAACTTTCACTAGCAGATAGCTAATGTTACGAGGAGTAACTAAGACTACTTTTAATCTAGAGAAATAATTAGGGTTTCGCGCAAAAAAAATAAAACCCATGCAATTATGAACAAAAGTCTGATTTGAAAAATTGTTTTTTGGATTTGGTAGCCCAATTCTACAGGATGGTTATAGGCTATTTAACATCACGCTACGACCCTTAGGAACCAAGCAAAAAGATAAAAGTCAGAAAAACGCTAAGCGAAAATGAAGTAATAGCGCGGGCGGGCGATGTCATGTCACGCGGCGGGTCGGGGGATGAATGAGTTTTATTAAAATGTGGCTGTTATTTTAGCATATTGTGTATTTTACGACTTCCATGCGAACGAATTCGCGGGGCACAACTAGTACTTCATAAGTTTGAAGTAATTAACGCTTGATAATTTTGTTAAGCTCTCTGTGAAAGAGCTCATCTGGGGTAATGGCGAACAAGCTGTCGACTTGAAAGTAAGTGGTTTCATCTACCTTTGTTGATTGCTGCAACACTCAACTACATTTTGTCGACTACCTTACAGATAGGCTTCAAATGTCTTGCCTAATTTTACAGAGAAAACAATTTGCTCAGGATAAGACAGTGCTATAATTATGTATATTATAGCTAATGCAATACGATTACCTAGCCAAGGCGTTTGACACAATATTGATAGATCTAGTCGTACTACTGTCCAAACTAGAGGGTATAGAAATACGAGGAAACGCGCTTGACTGGTTTCGAAGCTATTTAAAAAATCGCCTGCAACTAGTAAAACTGACTTCTCTATTTAATTACTGCGAATCTATTTTGGTATTCGCCAAGGTAGTACTCTCGGTCCGACTCTTTTCGCCTTTCATATGAACGACATACTTAATGCAACTCTTCAAAACGTTGAAATAATTTTTACGCAACCGACACGGCAATCATATTCCATGACGAAACTTGGGAACAAGTGTACGATCTTGCTGAAAATGGTCTGCTTATAATCTCCGATACTCTTAGTAGAAACTTACTTACATACATACATAAACTCACGCCTTCTTCCCATGGGGTTAGGCAGAAACTACAGAACGCCACCTGCTACGATCCTTACATACTCCTTTTGCCTCGTTTACGTTCGTACATCTGGTCATACACGCACGCCGGTTGCGAATACTATGCACCTGACCTTTCTGGAGAACATCACCAATAAGACCACTATGTCTTCCTAAGGCGTCCCTCCCGGCGTTACTTTTAAAACCTACTTACACTTAACGTTAAAAAAACTAAGCTCATCACCTTCTTCAAAACCATAGCTTCCAGCCCTTCTCACAAATTGAAACTCAAAATCCACACATGTTGCAACGATCATAATCCACCACTCTCAAACTGTATATGTACTCCTATATATCGCATTTCCTCCTCTCAACTATAATATACTTAGTGCCGCACTGCATGCACACAAATCTATTAAAAACAGACCTGACTACCAAAGCCTGCTCTCAAAACGTATCTTATATGTCCCTCTTCCTAATGCAAACAGTCTTCTGACCAGACGGTGCCCCTCCTACGCACATATTCATATGTACAATAAAATAAGCAAGCGCTGTGATACGAAAGGTCTTAACACTCATCTGTATAAAAGAATGACAAAAAGTTGGCTTCTCTCCCTGTCATATAATGAAACTGGGGAAATAGTGAGTTAACACCAAAAGGCTCAAGCAAGTCATCAACACAGTCACTCAGTTCCTTCACATAAAAACCCACACTCTTAAAACTCACCACACACACACATATGTACTCACACTCACACGCATATTCACACGCACACTATCACATTATTTAGAATGATTTTACTTTGTTCAATATATTATTTCAATGTTATTTATGTTTATTTTATTTGATAGTTCTCTACTCTACCCTAATTAAGTATTCAGTCCATTATCAAACATCTTTAGATAAAATTTAAGATAACGCAACTCAGGCCCCCAAGATACAGGCGCTGCCTAGTTTGGGGACCACTGTTCAAATTACTATATTAAAATATTCTAATTACAGTAAGCATACATTATAAGTAGACTTATTTTTTTTTTAAATATTTTGTAACAATGGACCAATAAAAATTATACTTATTCATATTTATTAAAAAATGGACTACAATTTACTATTCACACAATATATAAGCTAAATTATATTTCACCTTTCAAACCTTTATCTTGTCTAAAACATGAGCCTAACATTATCTCAAAACAGTTGTTACAAAGGAGGTACATAGGGAAACACCAAAATGGGCCGCCGAAGAATTATACCGTTATCATATAAATAAGGATTTAAAGCCTTCGCGCCAGCCTCCGCGGGGCGAGGGGGCGAGGGGGCGAGGGGGCGAGGGGGGCGAGGGGGGCGGGGACAAAGCTCACGGCATTATTTTACCTGCAATTTGTTTTGTTTTCATTGCCTCCTAAGATCCCGTTTATATCTCGAGTTTAGGCTGATGTGTTAAAAGTTTGTAAGGAAATATGTTCTGATAAAGAGCAGGACACTGTTTTTAGGGTTCCGTACCTCAAAAGGAAAAATGGAACCCTTATATGATCACTCGAATCAAATCAAAATATTTTATTTCACATAAGCCTACATGGGTACTTATGATACGTCAGAAGCTATATGTCCGGTTCCAATTGGTCGATTCCTATGGAGAAGAACCGGCAAAAAAGATCACAGTTACTCTTTTAAAAATAATTGGCTTTTAAAATGTTTTCAAAGTACAGTGTTAATAGGTATGGGAGGACAGTGTAGACCTATCAACAAGAACCACGTACTTCACAAAATAGGCAATGGTGTACAAATATATCAATCGTGTGTCTGTCTATCTGTCTGTCTGTCACAGCCAATTTGCTCAGAATCTAATAGATCGATAAAATTGAAATTTGGTGCACATATATATTTCTGTGACCCAAACACGGACAAGTAACGTAAATAAATGAATTTTGAATATGGGGTCACTTTTGGGGGCAACAGAACATTAATAAATAAGTTTTGCAAACTGTACCGTGTGACATATCAAATAAAAAGGCTTACTGTGAGGGTCTCCAAAAAATATACATTTTTTAAATTTTTAAATAAATAGTTTTAAAGTTATTTAAGAAAATAGACGAAAATTGTACACACCCACCTTAGCTCCGAAACTACTGAGCCTAATTTTTTTTTTAAATACTGAAAATAGTTCTATAAACCTAAAGAAGAAAACCTAAAGAAAGTATATGGTATTAAAAAAAAAACATGGTAAATCCTCAATATTGTGCGTACAAACTTACATTTGCAGTTGGAATGTATGGGAGAACATTTTTTTCAACTACAATGTCAAGTTTGTTCTTGGGATATTTTTTTCTCTTCTGTCTTCATTTCAACTACGGATCCTTTAACTGTGCGTGGTCCGACACGCACTTGGCCGGTTTTCCTTTGCGTGGAACTCCCACGACGTAACAGGCGACAAATTAAGACAAAAGACGTACAAGGGCAGCTACTGCTCGCAGCAATTTACTGATCACGATACCTGGCTTATGCAATTCTTGCAATGCTCAAATTATGTTTCAAGATCCTCGTTGAGTAGTTAGCCGTAAGAGTAGACTACTTTGTTGCACTTAACTGGCTGTATTGTTTTTATCCTCGTAGTTTCATTATCCGCATCTACGCCCCGTTTCGCGTCCAATCCCTTTATTTTCTTGCTCCTATTATAGTTTCCTTCTAAGTAAGGACCCGGACTCCACCAAAGCAGAGATGAGACGAGAGGAGATGTGTTTTAAACAACCAATAGAATTAAGTTAGTCACACATCTCGTCTCCACTCAGCTTCAGTGGATACGATTGAGCGGAGATGTATCATATTTGTATGGCGCGATCGAAGCGGAGATGTGAGCTGAGCCTCGCAAGCTGGCGACGGTGCGCAGCGGAGACGAAAAGAGATGTGAGCGGCGTGCAGTGAGCGTCGCTGCTAGTTCCCTCGCGTCGCACAACCTGCCAGCCGCTCTAGCCAGCACACATCTCCGCTCTACCCAGCACACATCTCAGTTCTAGCCAACACACATCTCCGCTCCAGTCTAACCACTACGCATCTCCGCACAGCTTCGGTAGGCACCGTAGCTGAAAACATCTATTCTCGTCTCCGCTTCGGACATCTCCGCACATCTCCGCTTTGGTGGAGTCCGGGCCTAACCTTTGTTTGGTTATGAATAATTCTTAAGGTTAAAAATACATTATTTACTTACTTTGAAATTTACAACACAACAACCATAATTGGCGAAATGTGGATGCACTATAAGGTGCACCTCTGCCCAACCCTTTGGGGAAATAAGGCGTGATGTTATGTTCATGTCATGTTTTGAAATTTCATACAAGAAAAAGTAAGTCCCCTAAAAATAACTTCAAATTATCCACTCCTCTTATACTCACCGATGTTTCCCACACTTTGAGGGTACTTGTGAATATAATGACAATTCATTGCGGGACCAAACACCGGGGCGTGTCGGGACGAAACAAAAACATGAAGTAATCCCTAACTTGGGCTCTTTCGCGCGACGCCTGCGTTCCGCATAATTAAATAGTGATTAAGGCGCCTGTTCAATGTTCAGACTGGAGGATTGGGTGCGAAGGTATTCAGGATTTATGTGAGTGAAATAGAATTTAATTTTATTGAGGCAGGAGTTAGTTACCTACATGTTTAATTATATTTGCAGTCAAAAATGAATGCGATTCTTTGGGAATGAAAGTGGTGCAGTGACCACAATAAACATCATCAGCAGTAACGCATCTAATGGTCAATTGTCCTCTAATATATGATAATATGGTCTATAATGCCTTCATAACAAAAACTAGGAGAAGTGGACTAGCATCGATAAATACTTACCCGTGACTGGCGAGGATACCAAAGAAACTTTGGACTACGATAAAATAAATAAGTACAACAACAGAGGAAATAAATTAACCATTACTTGGAATAGTTCTTGCACATAGTTTAGTTCTGTTTGTCCATGTTAGAATATTCTATATTTATTTTCTTATTATTGTACACCCTGGGCATATTGCAGATATATTTTTTTAAGTTTTTGACCAACTTTGTTTATTAACCACCAGCCGCAACAATAAATACATATTCTGTTCTAGGCAGCAGTAGGTAGCAGGCAGTATTCTATTCTATTCTGAACTAAAGGCGTATCATAATGTGAACAGCCAGCCCCAAGCACAGAAGCACAGAAGCACAGGGTGACTCGATGAATGATTCGCGGCGTCTACTCACGCACAGCGATGCTCGCGTTAACCTTATTAATTACAAGCTTGCAACACCTTCCGACACTCGGCTGATTTGAGACGGTTTGCGTTGAGTTCGATAAGTCGAGCCTTAATTAACTTAATGAATTTGGTTTGTTTCTATATAATCAGCGTTGTGATAATTTCAAAAGTTTTTCTTTTTTTCTCTACGACGAAGCACCCTAACTCGTACCTAAATGTTTACTTTACTAGACCTCGTGTGTCGTGAGTAATCATAATTGTTGTATTAAAGGAACAAACCTATCCATATTGCCACTGTTACCACGCCTAACATATTGCCATTGCCACCACGCCTAACCTGTCCATATTGCCACTGTCACCACGCCTAACAGATATTAAATGAACCTCTTTCCATTTCCAAAAGTTAAGAACACTACCTGCCATTTACATCAAATTGCAAGTCCAGACAGATTTTTTTTCATAAACTTGTTTCAGGGGCTTTCTAAATTCCCACGACCCAACAATGATTTGGGCAACAAGAGTGTCCAACAAGAGCCAGTTACATCAAAAAAGCAATACAAGCGTGTAAACCTCATCTATTTAGGCGAGCACTCTCATCTCGAGTGAGCACTCTTGAGTGAAGGGCTCGACGGTTAAGATGCCTCCATTGTTTTGCTGCTGGTCTTTATGATATTAGAAGGATTATTACTAAAGAATAAAAGCTTTTAAACCGATTTTAATACTCAGGTCTTCTGTTCTTATTAGTATTTTTTTTCTTGAAAGACACGATAGGCTATACTATCATCCGAACAAATCAGATATTATTCTATCTCAAGTAACCAATGTTCAGAGAAACCATTTTTTGGTCTGAGTTCTAGTTCATCGTATTTAGTTTCTTTATCATCGTATCAGCTGAATGATGTCTACTAACAACAGGACGAAAGCCTTCACACTTCCACATATATCCTATACTGGGCCAATCGAATCCAAGCGGGGTAATTGCGTAATACACTTATAATTATTGCAATTCCGCTCATTCTGCAAATTCAACAATATTAATTGCGGTATTTAATTGTCAAGCAGAAACATTTTTCAAACATATGAAGCAGTGGATTTAGAATTACCTTCAAAACCCTTCGGGTTGTGATAGAAGGTGTGTACTGCAACTGGGGTACAGGTTGCATATATCAAACTTAGCTACTGAACATATATGTGAGACACGTTTGCTCATAAAAAGTGGTGGCTATAGTGATCAGAGTCGCTAAACGTATTTCAAGAGTATCAAACAAAATAAACACCAAACGCTATACAAAGGTAAACGCCATCTATTTAGGCGAAACTTCTCGACTCAAGTAGAGGACCCTTGATGCGAGGGCGACGAGGAGCTGGCGTTCAGCGAGCCTCTTCATTGTTGCGTCTGATCGATACTACTTGTATGGTATGGAAATGAGAAGAGTAGTATCTATGGTGGTTTTATAGTAATACCATTTTTGATGTAATGTTTTTAGTCAAATTCTTTATTTTCAACTAGATTATTTATTTTTAATAAAAGTTATCAAAATATGCACATTATTTTGCTGATTTGAATAAAAAAATAATATATATATATATTGTAGTTTAAATATCAGATTGAATAGCATCAATATTGCCAAAATAGAAGCAGCTGTATCTACAGCTGAATGTGGAACACACACTTAATAACCATTGAACAATCAAAGTCCAACTGCACACCCCCCTCCCCTAGCGTAATCTCTTCATAACTTAAACAAGACAGTCCACAGCAACAAGAACCATACCATACCATGACAGAATGAGACCGTTTCAAAAACAATCCCACAAACTTTATCAGTTAAGTAAAGTTGGACGTCAGCCTTGAAATAAAATAAATTGTACCTTGTAATTCCTTCCTTGATGTGGAATGAAAGAAAAATATCCACAGTATCAGCTTATCGTGCTCGCTAGTGTAGAGTTAGCTAAGGAAATGGGTTATTTAATAGGGTTCAAGTGCGATAAGGCGGCCACCTAACGTTAGTTATGCACTGCGAGCTCCTTAAACCTGCTTCCGTGGTGGAATGATTCCCATTTTTATTTGGTGCTACACCCGGTAACTTGTATGGGTAGTTTCGACTTTAGGTTAAAGGCCACCTTGTTTGAAAAGGCAACATCGAAAATCTTGGTCGAAATTAGCCTAATATTAAGCGCCCACAACCACAAATATACTAATCAATCAAGTATAACACTTTTGATGTTTACTTCGAAAAATATAAATTTCTGATACCTTAGAAGGAAATAATGAGCCAAAACTTTATTGGATGAAAAATTTAAAAATTAAGTTGTTCTAGAAGCTGGTCTACCTATCAAGCTTCTAAAATAATCACTCACTCTCCTCGGCGTAAGTAAAGGTGAGTATTATGTAGACTAGAACATTGACGAACATTCGCCGTTTTTCAAATTTTATCGAACGGCACTTCGGACACAACGATCGATGTTTTGTTACAACCTTATTTTAAAAACCAAGGAACGTTTTGGTGTAACATTAAATCGAGCAAAGGCACGAGCGCGGGCGCCGCGTAGTGAGGTGCGCAAGGTAGAAATGTAAACAGGTAAATGCTCACTTGCCGTGAGCACTACGTCGAATGCAGCGTCGAGCGTTCGCAAGAACCTTATATTACACGCAAAAGCTTTTTTAAATTGAGCTTTTGTTTGTATTGTACCATTCGTAAGAACTTTAGGTATATTACATGTTAATGCTCGAAAAAATGCTCTAGTATGTACTTTCATTTCCAAAAACTTTGTAAACAAACAGAGTTGACCAATTAAATGCAAAAGAACAATCTGCCGATCACTCAAAAACCGGCCAAGTGCGTGTCGGATCACGCACAATGAAGGATTCCGTAGTAGGAATGAAGAAAGAAGAGAAAGATTATCCCAAGAATAAACTTACCATTGTATGTAAGATTGTACGCACAATATTGAGAGATTTACCATGTTATTTAAAGACCATATACTTCTTAAAGATTTTCCTGTAATACATAAGTATAGAACTATTTTCTGTATTTTTAAAAAAAATTTAGGCTTAGTAAATTAAGGGCTGATTTTTCAATCGTCAGATAACTTTTACCTGAGGAATAAATATGGCGGTTTGACACATTTTCTACAGAAAAGCTGTCAAAACGTCAAACATATTCCCTAGATAAAAGTTATGTGACGATTGAAAAATCAGCCCTAAATCGTTTTAAAGTTATTTAGGAAAATATATGAAAGTTGACCATACAGTTTCAGAGATAAGCCCCCCCCCCCCCCCCTTATTTCCGAAACTATGTTGCAAATTTTCATCTATTTAAACTCCACCTACCACTTACCTCCATCACTTCTACTTACTGTGAGACCCTCACAGTAAAGCCCTTCCATTTGATATGTCACTCGGTAATTGTTCTCTTAATTTAACTGGAGTATAGTTTGCAAAACTTTTTTTTTTTAATTTTCTTATTTGTCCCCCAAAGTGACCCCTCATATCCAAAATTCATTTATTTACGTTACACGTCCGTGTTGTGTACCAAAGTTGAATAAGTTTACCAAATTTCAACTTAATCGGTTCATTAAATTCGTAGCAAATTGGCTGTGATAGATGGACAGACAGACAGAAAGCCAGACACATGAGTGATCCAATAAGGGTTCCGTTTTTTCCTTTTGAGGTACGGAACCCTAAAAAGAAAAAAAACTACATTTCAATTAAACTAAGAGAACAATTACCGAGTAAAATAATACAAGGAAGGAATGAGCACAAAATAAAATCACCCAGATCCCTCCCGGATAGAACGGTAAACAAGACGGCCTATTAAAAAAGCGGACAACCAGGTAAACGAGTAAATGTTTGATAAGTATCTTGTTGGAGACAAAGAAGCACAAACAAAAGAGGCGTATCGTTGATTTTCAATTTCAAGAGAGCGTGAAGACGAGGTACTGTGCGGGGTTAGTTCTGGCAGGACAACAGATACTAGGAATAAGCCTAATGAAAACAAGGAAATTGATTAAGTTGTTTATGTGAGTAATCTTAAAAACAACCCTCAGATTCTGTAGAAGACGTCTAGATTATAACGTGAAAAGGTTTTGGCAGATGAGACGACCACGAAAAGAAACAGTGCACTGACTCAGTTTTCTGGCTTATAATTTCATATTAGTGTCTAAAGTTAGATATATCACGATTATACTTTTTGCAATTACATATTATTACTGTAAGCACTCTGTTTAGCAAGGCTGAATATCAAATGAAGAAAATAACTAACGTGATTACAAAAAACCTGAAATCCGACATTCCTTCCTTCCTCTGTCCTTACATTTCGCCAATCATACTACGAACACAATACAACATACCAACAACAAAAAACAATATGCCACAGCGTATAAAATAGCAGTGTAACCGCTGACAATGTCACCCCACGTAGTGTGCGGTCGGGCCACAATGCGGCTGTCGGCTGCAGGGCGCGTCTTTAAAACAATAATACCTTTAGAGAACTGATTGTCTACGCCGGACGGTTTAGCCGAATGGTATTGTTCGGTGTGTAGTTTGCCTGTTGTTTATTTTATGTATGTTTTTATTTGTTCTGGATTCACACAAATTTAACGATAGCGTTAGCAAGATCTTGTGAAATCCTCAACTGTAGCGATCATCAGCTGTTAATTTGTGCCTTCTCTAGCAGAAGTGTATTTAATTAAACTCAAACTCAAAGCATTTATTTCAATTAAACCAATTACAGGCACTTTTGTACTGTCAAAGAGTCGGTCAGTTAGTCAGAAAAATGAAGCTAGTCGCCCATAAAAGGCGAAATGTTTACTTATATGCGATGACCAGATTTTTTAAACAATTTCTTGAAGATTAAAATTGTGGACACAATCGATCTGAAAACTGTAAGCTCATAAAAATCTTGAAATAATGTTACAACATGTTGTAGCCTATATGAGCACAAGCAGTTTCTTAACAAATACAAAACATCGCTTAAACTGGACAGACGGCGTTCAAACTAGCTCCCCATATAAAAACACTAGTCCAGAACGTTCGCAATGGAACCAGTAATAAAACTCGCGCAGCGGAGCGAACCGCAATGAATAATTCGTTACATATTTGATGTTTATACAAAAAGAGGGGAGCGTCTGTCAGTTTGACAAACGCCGTCGCAGGTGTCGCTTGTGTGCTCCAATCATGGAATGGAAATTATTCCCGACCCTACTCCCAAGCTGAATCGAAGCTACTCATTACAGCCACAGCCTAGCAAATTTGCTATTTTTGCTCTGCACGATACTGGTGATCGTAGCAACTTTTGCGTTTAGTTGTTTAACAAATCAGTAAGGATGACGAAACAAATCCCACAATTTGTATTTTCGCTTTCGCATTGTTCGTCGTTCGGTTGTTTTTGTTGAATCTGCTGATTGACGACCCTGACGAGTCGGGATTGCTCTGTCGTTCAACTTGTTGTAGGCTTTTTATAGCTCTGTCTGGCCAGAAAGTTGCCTTGTTTTAATTGTAATGTATATTTCATTGGTTGTGTTTAGATCTATCGGTCAACGCAAAGGCTTAATAACTTTGAGGATTGTTCTCCGCGTGTTGTTGACGCAAAAAATGTATTTTTAGCAGTTGTTGGCTTATTCCAGACAACATAAGTGCTTTCCATTTATTGTTTTTACTTTAAGGCTGAGTCTTCACCGCTGTATTACGCCACTTTTTACGATGTTGAGCCAGTCCAATCCATTGCCACGTTGAGATATTTACAGCGGCTTCTGACCAATGTACTCGTATTGGTAGAAGAAACTCGCAGTTTTGTTGATCGGGAATTCGTGACTTGGGTACTTCCAGCTTCCTGCCAGCCTGGTTGCTTGTAGTAAAGTTGCTGTAAAATGTTCTACTTTTATACTCAATTTTTCATAGTAGTACAATCAATCGGGTAGTTAATTAGACCTGTTTAGTAGGAAACGGTTTGTTATAATAACTTATTGTGAATGACAGAGACAAATCATTTTTGCTCTTTACATTTCTAAACATTATTGCCAAGTACACTGTCATTCTCAAACTGCCTTTGTAAGTAGATTAAATATGAAAATTATCATGTCTTTAACTACTTCATCTTTGTACTTAAAGCCAGCATAAACTTTTACATCATAATCAAGAGCGAAATTAACAAAGACTTGAATTCAAATAAAGCCGAAGGGTTCCCGAACGGCTACCGAACAGCGGCGGTTACGACAGTCGGCAAGTTATTTAACAACAGAGGAACATCAAGAGATGTAAATGACCGAAGAAGTAACAAATACCGATACAGTCAATGTCGTAGCAGTTAGGACTATGATACAGTTAAAGCGATAATTTGCATTACGTCCTGAGTACCAGGAAGCGCTGCCTTACTTTTAGATGTCTGCAGTACCGGCGCCCTAATTGCGTAACACACTATCAAGCACAATCTGAATGAAGCAAATTGCTTATCCATTGCTTCATATAAAAATAAAATAAAACATGTTATTCATTAAAAACTTTTTTGCAAAAAAAAAACAACCGACTTCCAAAAAAACAAAAACACTAAAAAGTGAAAATTATCTTTCATTTCGGAGTTATGTGTCTTTGGATCTGTATTTTAGGTTTTTGCCACCGACTTCCAAATTAAAGTTATTTTTCACTTTGTAGTGTTTTTTCAGGAAGTCGGTTGTTTTTCTTTGCATAAAGTTTTTTATTTTTCACTTCTTAGTGGGTCGGTTTGTACTTTATCTAAGTTACAATAGCCTAATGACAACTACTCATCACCTTTTACAAAATATTGCTTTTCCTGATGCAGGGACGTTAATTGTTGAGGAGTTCTCCTGGTACTTCACCATCAGCTCCACTTCACCATATGCATTGTGACGAGCTTATATTGCTTAACAATCATTTTAAAGTAATAGAATCGCAACCCGTGAAATATTTATTATTGAGTAGTTCCGGTGGCCATCTGTGGTCCTCATCATCATTTCCACTTCACCAAATGGTGCTTTCGGAGAGCAAATGTGCAAGTTACTATAAAGAATACCCAAATCGCTATATATGTGCCTATAACATTTGAAGAGTTGCCTCGATTTCTCCAGGATCCCATCATCAGATCCTCACTAGATGACAATGGGACCACCTGTGTCTTTCAAACAAAAAGAGAATTTTCCAAATTGGTCCAGCCTTCTTCGGGTAATCGGGGAACACACACAATAATAAAAAAAAAAGATTCCGACGGACTGAGAACCTCCTCCTTTTTTTGAAGAACCGATTCTTACTATATGTTACGCAATTGCCCTGCAGGCGTCTTTTAAGACACAAATCTAAGAAACAGTTCCACCACAACCTTGACCAGGCCGTCAAAACTTAGTTCAATGTGTTAATTGAACTTACTGTGAATCGAGGGGAATCACACACATAATATATTATGATGGTGAAAACCTAGAAGCAAAACCTCCATTCACCACCGGTACTCAACTAAAGGGTATCTCCTATAAGAAAGTTTAGGATCGGATGTACTGATCTAGTAGACTGGTGGCGAAATAAGTTGAAACTAATCTTTATAATTTAACCTAATTTAAGATGAATATTTCATACCATGTACTATTTAAATATCCACAATCCATATTGGGTTGTACCTCTCCCGTCACCCTTCACAACATCCATCTATCGACATAGTTATATTCGTGAGCTCTTGGCATTTAATCGAGTGGAGTGCTCGCCTGCTCGACGTGACAGCTATTTGTCCAACTTTCTCGAAATGTACGTACATTTTAGATTGTTTCAGGTATTTTTTTGTCTCACAAATTTTTGTTTAGAGTTATTATCTCTCTCTCTGGGGTCGGTCCCTCGTGGCTGAGGATCGTGGTCAGCCTGAGGGTTGCATCGGGAGCGGATGATCAGCCTCCATCGGTATCTGTCCATCGCGTTTCTTTCGACCGTGTAGAATTTGGATGACGACGAGTCTTTGACTTGATCGGTCCATCTTGTTGGTGAGCGACCGCGCGATCTCTTGCGTTATTATATGTAGAGTGATTATATGTACGAGCAAAATACATGCGTTTTTAATGTGATTTGCGGAAGTTAAATTACATATTTCAATTTAAAGTTTGTTTAAGCGCAATAAGCAGCTTGAACAAGGAACTGCCTTGTTTACAAAGTGCAGCGTCAGCGCTATACTGTGCGCTCGGTGGTCGACAAACTTTAACTCCAACGACTCCCCGAGAGTATCCGCTCAATAATAAATGAGACGACCCAACTTCACGCCTGTACCAACACTCTGGCTCTCCCATGAAAAACTTCGGAATGATCCACTTCGGCCAAACTAAAAACAACTTTAAAATTAACAACATAGAGCTTAATTTTAATTACTGTTGTCCTAAAGGCCTGTGTACATGTTTCCCTGAATTAGACATGTGTTAAAAGCTAAATGCATTTAATAGGTAAGTAACGTTGCATATTATCTAGTTGGTATAATATTTTCGCTTCGACATTGTGTTTTTAGTATGAAAAATCTTAGGGAATATCTTTCACTTTATTATGCAAGATTTTTTTTAATGAAATGGAAGTTTTCGCCAAGAATAATGTTGCGCAAAGGATAAAAACCAGTTAAGTGCGTGTCGGACCATGCACAATGAAGGGTTTCGTAATTGGGATGAATTTATCTCAAGCAAAACTTAACATTGTAGTTGAAAAACCTGTTCTGCCATACATTCCAACTGCAAATGTACGTTTGCACTCACAATATTGGTAGATTTACCATGTTATTTTAAAACTATAGACTTCATTTATAGATTTTCCTGTAATCGATAGAACTGTTTTCTGTATTTTTATCAAAGTTTTAGGCTCATAGTTTCGGCGATAAGAGGGGGGAATGAAAAATTTTCATATATTTTCTAAAATAACTTTAAAATTATTAAAAAAAAAAATATGTACTTGAGACGCTCACAATTAGCCCTTTTATTTGATAAGTCACACGGTACAGTATGCAAATCTATTTTTTACTTATTTGTCTGCCAAAAGTGACCTCCATAACCTGAATTAATTTATTTACTTAACACGTCCGTGCTTGAGTTACAGAAATTGATATGTATACCAAATTTCAGCTTAATCGGTCCATTAGATTCGGAGCAAATTGGCTGTGACAGACGGACAGACAGACACACAAGTGATCCTATGTGGGTTCCATTTTTTCATAAAGAATCCTAAAAAATACAGGTATAGGTCTCCTCAAAACCATTTTCCAAGCGTTCAACGCATCGGTCAAACACGGTACCTCAAAATCGACGAAGGCCGGTAAATTTATACTTGAAATTTTGGGGACACCGGGCTCACCCAGGCGAATGGGACGTGTGGCTAGCTGACACTCTCGGTCCTCCAGGGCCACATTAGGATTGTAGTTACTGTGTTTCTAATAATTTGGTCTACTTTTTCAAAAAGTTATGGATGCTTCCATAGATGGAGGAACGAAGGCTACATGTATATAAGACAATATACAATCCAACACAAATATTTATATTATGTACAAGTTTATGAAGAAAAAGAAAACTGCCTCGACTATTTGACTGCCTCGTTGGTCTAGTGGTCGCAAGCGCTACTGCTGAGCATAAGGTCCTGGGTTCGATTCCCAGGTCGGGCAGTGTTATTGGGTGTTTCTATCTATAATTTCTTAGTAGCAGCCCGGAGTCTGGTTTGTGCCCGGTTGATGGCAATAGGCTCGCCCCCTATTACATGGGACTTAAACATAACTGGCAAAATGTGGGTGTACTATGTAGGTACACCTCAGCCTAATCCTTCGGGGAAACAAGGCGTGATGTTATGTTATTTTTATGTTAAAAAAAAAAAAAACAAAAAAAAGGGGAAGAGCTCATTGGACACCAAAATTCGTCCGCATCGCTCTCAGTTTGTAAAAATAGACAGGCAGATAGGTTAAAGCTGCCTGCTAGACTTTGATCAGTTTCATCATCATCATCATCTGCCTGCCTTTTCCCAACAATATTGGGGTCGACTTCCAGTCAAACCGGATGCAGCTGAATACCAGTATTTTACATGGAGCGACTGCTTACCTGACCTCCACAACCCAGTTACTGGATAATATGATACCCCTTGGTAAGACTGGTTGTCAGGCTTTCGGGCTTCTGACGACCCATAACGACTGTCAAAGGTACATGAATGACAGCCGAGACCAACGGCTTAACATGCTTTCCGAGGCACGGAAAGCACGGGTCTTGATATGTAAAGATGGTAACCCATCCACGGACCAACCGCGGCGAGCGTAGCTTAACCTGATCGATCGACCCAAGCGGCTGTTATTTCTTAGCCACAAGCCCCTCTTTTGGTTAGTTTAATCAATTCCTTAAAAAAAAAACCTTGCAATTCTGTGCGCATGTTTACAAGTGAACCTTTGAATCTGTCTATTCCATGTAACATTGCTCGAAAAAAGGCCTCGCGAGGCCTGGCTCAGCCGCGTGTTCGTGGCCTGCTATATTGCTCTTTTCATGTGAGGCCAAGCTTTAGAATGCCGTAGAATTTCTCCTTTCATAATTATTCAGTGGATTCCCGTTATAAGTCGGCTTACTAATTAGAAGGCTAGATGTAATTTTATGTTCCACTAGTTTTTCACTGCTCTGTTGGAACGCCAGGAGTTTGAGTGGTAATATTGTAAGGATCCTTCCGTGAAAGTATGTTGGTTATTATTTTTGCATAAAAGGAGGTAGGGTGCTTTCGTAGCAGTCGTTATTCTGGGGTTTGTTGGAATTTTATTAATTATTCTATAAGGACGTTGCGAATGTTATTATTATTACAGAAACAATTACATGCGTAATATTTTCTTATATTAGAACTAACTTAAAATAAACTTAGGATTAGGTTATATTTTATTAGTTAGAAATAAACGGTCACAAAATTTCCCTTGTCTGACGGGTGAAAACTGAAAAATTGTTTAAAATGACTATCATTATGATGACAAAGTTTTGTAAACAAAATTATGAATTAGCTCTTTTAAACAATTAATAGGAAATGATAAGCTTCATGCTAATATATTTATTATGGTGACCACACAGCAAACACATTTAATTTATGGCTCACCAGACGTGGATGTACCCCGGCTTACAGGAGATCATAATTATACAGTATGGAGCCCACATATATGCAATAAATGACACCGTCAGTAATACTAGTCCACAGAAGTATAATAAAATTAAATATTAAATTAAAAACCGTAAATTAAAAAAGTTACATTTTCAAACAAAATAAATATTAAAATAAATTCAGTAAAAGTAAAAACTCTGTTTAGACAACCGAGCTGGCCACCTGCGGTGCACCACAGCGTCCAATCCATTGTTCGCCGAACATGTTTTTTTTTTTGTTTGCGCACATGTCCAAGGATTCAAGTTCATTGAATCATTGACTTAGTGATCCAATTCTACAGTGTTCAAATTTGCTCAAAATTAAAACTATACTTTTTGACATAATTACATGACCGATTTCGTAAATTTTTTGAATATCGTCAGAAAAGGCGATAACAAGTATGTCCTATAATTTATTGCACATATGTGGTCCCCATACTGTATAGTATCCTATACCTAACACAAATGGATAAAATACTTGTTACAATCACAACACAATATTTTTGGTAAACCAGTTTACTTAATAAACCAGTTTCTTTCCCCATAGTACAAGCTTGTAATATTTTGCGGTTGGCAACCAAAAACTCAGTTGATTTATCTGTGCATTTCCCAAAATAATTATTATTATGCTTTAGTAAACGATCAGTGGGTCGTTTTATTATGTATCGAAACTTTCTAAGACGGTTTTTAAACGGCATACGCCTTGGTTTCAATTTGTATCATAGTCAATTTCATACACAGGTTCGTTTAATAACCGTTTACCGCAAGGAATAAGCAAAACAAAGAGAAGTGCCAGTAAATAGTCATTGGAATGACAGACATTACGGCCAAAGAAACGTAGTGACTGGGATGCCTTCACAAAGATACTCGCCGAAGAGAGAATCTTAAGGAGTATTGGGAGACTTTAAGAGGCGTCTTTGCCCAACAGTAGAAAATAATACAAAATGTATTTGTTTCCTTACGGGAAATTCAATATAATTATCGTTTAACAATAAACGTTGTTCCACACTGCGACCTAACAGCATTACAATACAACAACAACTGCAGCCGCTTAAACAATTACAGTTAATTCGTGTTTGAAGTCACACAGCACCCCGGCTTATACCGGCTTATACGCGCGCCCACTTAAACGGGAGAATAATTACCGCGTTACAAGTAAACGAGGTATAGCCGACACTTTTAGTGGAACTGCAAAGGGTTGCAAGCGGTTGTTGACGAGGGTCGCGTAGTAATGGCGCAACTGTTGTCGTTTTAATTACGTAACGATGAATATGTAAAACATGGAAAGTAGTTCGGAGAATTAGTGTGGACCAGTTTGTTTTTATAATATGGGAAGACGCAGAGGCGTAAACGTAAAAACGTCTTATGATGACACACTGTAAATAAGCTTTAACGTATTTATATACCTAAATTAATTAAAGAATTTAAAATCTTAACACTGTAAAATAAAATAAAAAACAACTCTTGCTAGGAATTTCTCTTCCCTGTCAAAAAATCACACTATCACTCACTATTGTCAGTTTTTAAATTACAAACGTTCGAATACAAAAACTAGGGCAAAGATTTACCTAATAACATAACAATTACTAACCAACTATTCTCATTCACACAACAAACCATTAATACGTATAATCGCCAGGGTGCCAGAGTACCGGGTTCACGGCGTCCCCTGGCTTATGAAGATTATTAGGGTCCGCTTAGAGAGACCGATCTCCTTGTTAAGTGTACCCGCCGGTTGAGCTCGCTTAAGCGAGGTGCTAACGTTATTGTGATTGGGAATACGGTGATGTTGGGCGGCAACATTGGGGCTGTGTCGTCACCCGAACAGTCTGGGCTAAAAAGGTGGTGCTCACTGTCAGTGTGCGCGCGTTTATGGGAGGATGTGCGCTCTTGGGATCGAGCGCACTTGGTGATGGGACCCGCTTGGCATAGCGGGCGAGTACCAGTCGGGAGTGCGGCGAATGTGCAAGTATCTCCCGGGCCTCCGACTCATGGTAGTAGTAGGAACAGTGGGGTTTTAGTCGGTAGGAGTCCGACATAAGCCTTATTGCACCATGTAACATGAGGCAACAGGGGCCAGTGTGAATCTTAGGGTTCTTTCGAGTAATCGAATCTGGTCAAACCACGCTGAGGTCGGTGCACTTCATTCATTCATTCATAGGAGTCCAACATAACCCTCCGTTTTCCCAAGACGGAGGGTATCCATGAGGATTTCCTACGGGGAAGAAGTGTGAAGAGGTACTATTTGTACTTATTCTTAGTATTTTGTTAAATGGAATTAAAGTCCCCTGGATGAAAAGTAAAGAGACTGTATTCGTCATCCTAGTGCCCGTAGGTACCTACATATTTATACATACAAGGTGTAAAAGGTCTCAAACAACTAACATCCTTGTTTTCACTCATCCAGTGTCCTTTTCTGACTGAATTGTTATTTTATTTTTAGGGTTCTGTACCCGAAGCCGATTTCGATTCCGAGCCCTATTAGTAGGCCTCCGTTGTCCATCCGTTTGTCTATCAGCGTGCTGTATCTCATGAACCGTAATAGTTAGGCAGTTTAAATTTTCACAAATTGTGTATTTTTATTGCTGCTGTAACAGGAAAAGATAAAAATATGTATAATAAAGATAAGAATTAAAGGCGGTCCCTATACAAGACACGTGTTTTTTTTTTTTAAACAGAAGTATTTTTCTTAGATATGTAGTGTTAAATATTGTACGGTGGTACGGAACCTTTGATTATGCGTGGTCGGACACGCACTTGGCCGGTTATTGTTAATTTACCTATTTCATCAACTTCTAAGGGATGACAAAACAATGAGTTTGAAAGAATAAATTAAAAGAAAACTAAACAATAGAACAACGTTTAGCGAACTAAAAGAACGCCCAACTTTATGTACATGAAGCTAAATTTTAACTTCGGTTATTATCTTTGGATTGTAGACAAAAAAAAAAACTTTCTAACTAACTCCCTTATTTTTGTTTGGTTTTATTTCCACGCTTCATTTTCCTGCGGCCTGTTCCGCTTTACATTGATTTATTCCCTGGCGGCATTGTTCTATCTTTGCATCGATACGACACAGATCCTATTTTTTTAAAACACTATAAATACACATAATAAACTTTCTAAAATAAATATAACAAAATGTACTAAAATAGCACCTCTAAGTCTTTAGAGAACGGGAAAGTAGTAAGTAAGTAATACAAAAATATTTCTATGCTCCAAATGAAATGAGATGGCATTTTCATGTACTTACAACGAATCTGCAAGCTACAAGAACTAAGCAAGAAGATCAACAACTTATTGATCTGCCCACAATTGTGTAAGCACCTAGATGTCATGAATTCATCGCATCGCACAACCTTCATGCTAATGTTTTCATGACAGTTAGAAGTTCTAGATGGTTAAATAATAGAAAAAACCGGCCAAGTTCGTGTCGGACCACGCACAATAAAGGTTTCCGTGGTTGGCATGAATTTATCCCAAGAACAACCTTAACTTTGTAGTTGAAAAAATGTTCTCCCATACATCCATATACGTCACGGTCAATTCTCCAACAGCAAATATAAGTTTGTAATCGCAAAAAAAAATATGTGATTAAACTACAAATTAACGATTATCAGATTTTTTACTTTACTCGTGCTATGAGACCTTGCTTCTTGCCAAATTTCATAATTCTAGGGCAATGGGAAGTATCCTATAGGTTTTGATTTATTTTCGACTATCAAAATATTTTTTGCAATTACATACTTAAATTTACAGTTGGAGAATTGACTGTGGCGTATATCGATGCATGGGAGAACATGTTTTACAACCACAAAGTTAAGTTTATTTTGGGTATAAATTCATAACAACTACGGAACCCTTCATTGCGCGTGGTCCGACACGTACTTGGCCGGTATAAAGTCCTTATTACGACATACTTGCCTGGAACATAGTCCGTACTGAGACAAATATTTCAGAACCCGATATTTCTCTTCATGAGACTTCCAACCGTCGATCGCTTGAATCTTGTGCCACCGCAGGTAGACGTCGCGGTTTAATGCCTATTCTTGAAGATGACAATATAATTTACATAAGCCAGGGCTTCACTGAGGAGCACTCGGAATACACGTCATTAGACTAGTAGCGAGCGGCTAATTATACTCACAATCATTTGCATTATTATCTTAAGTTTACGTCAGAAAAGTTGAGTAATACTCGATAAGTGACGCCGCTGTAAATAATACAGGCTTTTTGAAAGAACAACAAGGTGATTCAAATTTATTTTGATTTTTCTTTTTATCCATTGCTTTATTTTGAAAATGGAAGATAACGATACGAGATTCAATATCGTAGAATTAAAGTTGGAATTAAGTACTTCATAAGTAGCATAAATTTTTGGCACCAATACACTAACGAGTTCCACAAAGAAAATTAAGACAGCCAGATCCGATGACAAATTGCAGCTACTTAAACATCCGATAGCAATTTCCGATCGAATCCAGCAGCGTCGAGACGAGGCCATTTCTCATCACCGTAGTGATTACGTGGATCTGAGAACACCTGGCCAGGCCTGGATGGAAAAATATGGATTTGCTAATGAAACGCTTAGTTGGTTTGCATCTGTCGCAATTTTGATTGATGCTGAATAAATTCACGAAGTAAAAACAGCCAGTAATGAGTTTGAAGAAGTTCGACAAATGAAATTACAGATGAATAACCGTTTTTATATCTGAGTTTAGCGGAATGTTATTTTTTACGTGGGAAATATTGGTAGGAACGTAAATGAGGATGGACGGAATTTATTGGTAGCAAATTCAAATATGTGTACGAAGGAAAATCTTTGCCTGGAAAAATAGTACAAGACCAAACACGTAGGCTTAGATATCATCAAAGAAGTATAGCACAAAACCTCAAGAATAAGTTATGCTAATATTTTATCAATCATGCAAAAATGTATTACGATAAACATGGCATGGAAAAACATCAATTTAAATGCAAAATAATTTTTTCAAACATGTAATTTTAAAGTTATCTGGTTCTGTAGCCAGATTTGTTTTGACGGGTAAGAATTTAATTATTTTTGTACTAAACAAAGTTATAGAAAACAAAAGAACTAAAAGAGAGCCTGAAATTGTCGTCCGGTTCCCACAAAAATGTTTTACCAGGCATAATTTAATTAACTAATTTCCTAAAATAGATGTCGGCTTATATTCAAATTGCTTTGGTTCACGAGATAATTAACACCTCGAATAGTACGCGAGCTATTTACTTGTGTGTGGAATAATCTATTAATCTGTACAAAAGGTGTCGAGACTACCTACGAGTATAATTAAACAGACACCTGTTTCTATTAACCGACTCCCCAGACTCTCAACTTAGATCCGTGGCTATTCATTTACAAGTACTTTCGTCTCTACTAGACTATTTATTTCTTTAATAACATCATTTATTGCTGTTTCTTTTGCTGACTAAGTAAATATAGCAGATGTCTCTACTTCTATTATTTATTTCTCATCTACATTAAAATTTAAAACCGAAACAAAGTTAACAAAATCTTCTCTTCCAAAATTAGCATTTTCCCAGGCCCCTCCATATTTAACAGCTCAAATCAAGTCAAGATCCAAATTCAGGACAAAATACGAACCAATAATTTAAATGAGGGTAGGCAATATGGCGTTGTTTAGTGCCACAAAATTGTAAAGCCGACTCGGGACGCTAGGGGACGACAAGGGAACGTAATCACAAAGTGTATAGACAATAATACTTTGATAATGAATACAGATGTCCGGCTGTTTATTTCTAGTTATTTATTTTCAGTTGCTTTAGTTTCTGCAATTGTTATTGTTAAATCATTAAATGTACGAAGTTTTAGAATATTCAGGAATATTGTTGCAAATCATTATTACAAATAAGATATCCTTCTTATTAATGCTAAAGGACATACTTATAGAAACAAAGCTCTAGGAGAACAATTGTATTGTGAAAGCAAAATATTAAAGTCCATTTTTATGAAGCAATTGTGTAAATTAAACAAGCTAATAATATTTGCAATGTACTGTAAAACATTCTTAGTGTTACAAAAATTTTTAGAAGACATTGTTTGGTTCTGAAACTACGTAATTTAATTTTATTATATGAAACAGGTACTATCTTAGTTTTCTGAATGTTTGCAGAATACCGTGCTCTATCCGTGAACCATTCTTCCTTTCAAAATTATAAACTTCAGCAGGCATTACCAGCACCATCAATCCATAGCAGCCCACTGCTGGACAAAGGCCTCTTCAACCGCACGCCATATACATGTGCCAATTTTAAGACATTCAATCCACTAATTATTAATTAACCCTATAGCCTGACATTGGCACTAAATCCGAGACCACCACCAATACTGTCTCTGAGACAATGTTCGATAGACGTCAGTTATGAGGGAGTGATAAGTACGATTGTATGTTGTTTATCGCTGCTGGTTCGCGCTTCCGCAGCTGCAGTAGGCTTCAAGCGCTTTTTGTTATTCATTTCGCTTTTTCTGTGTAGGTTTGCGACTATGTAGTCGTGCCAGGTTGAATGTTTGCAGAAAATATGGAATTCTGGTTATATTCCATGAAAATCTACCAATAACACTGAACTGTAAACAAACTGAACTGATTGTTCTTCAATAGCCTTTTTGTGGTGGCAACCAAGGGTTTATTTATCTTACCTGTATTTTCCGCATAAGTTATTGCAGGTAACTTATGCGGAAAATATAGATTCATAAATATTTCTTTGTTATTTAATCAAATGAGTGTATCTAAGGACCAACACAAAGTCAAACGTAATTCAATACCGCAACAATTATGATGTATTGTACCTACCAACGGCAACGTAACAAAGATGATACCAAAAGCTTTTTAAAACTACGGTTTGCTCATCAGACTATTTTACAAAGAATCGCTAGCTGGGTACTCAATATTTTCATAAAAATTCTATGATATTCTCGATTTCACGAAACTAAACAACAGTAAAAAGCATCCCGTCTGCACGCCCCCTTTTGAAAATCGAGAAATTGTCTTGCAATCTTTTTCAAATCAAACCTTCAACCAATTTTCAACCTTGATACTAAAGTTTAAGATTCATTTTCTGGTGTTAAAGTAGCGTGTTTGAACGGACATTTTACATGGAAAAATAAAAATGTCTGCGTGTTTTATCTAAAGCGCAATGAATGGCAAATGCAGCGCTGGATTATTTTACATACAAGATAGCTTCGGTGCGACTGCCACTATTATTTCGATTCGATTTCGGAAAATCTGTGTTCGGATTTCCTTAATAATGGAGTAATTTTTATACAAATACATGGTTTTGTATCGTGAATATCACGAATCATTTTAGAACCGCAAGTTCTGTTTGGCTTTCGTTGATTCTAAATTTCTATTAAGAGTTTCAACAGGAAAACGTTTAGCATAGTTTTAGACGAAATATATTAAACTATTCTAATTTATAAGCTTTTAGTAACAAGCATGTTTTACTAAGTCATAAAAATTAACGGCATATGGGAAAATACTTATGAAGCTATTAATGCCATATAAAAGGTTTCCTTAAGCAAAATGACGCTCAAGGTATCCGGACACTCGTATAAAAGAAATGAGAAAACAAAAGTGTCCAACGAGCACGTCGACCCGATCTCACCCAAACTAATTAAAAAGTTACTACAAATAAAATTTTAATAAACGCCAAAAATATAAATATTAAACCACAACATTATGAATAGAAAGTCCGAAGTTGCGATAAATAACGCCTCTACTCGTCCCGGGGTTATCTCTTTAAGCGCACAGGCGTTGTTAAGGAGGCTCGTAAATTTAATTTTATTGCTTAAATACTTATAAAATTTTGCAATTGTACCTACAGAGGGAGCGTAATGAAAACATAGCTAGATAAAGGCTCGGTAATGTCTTGTTAAAATTCGTGGCGTGTGCTCTGGGAGCTATTTTTTTGGGTACCAAATGAAAATATCAGTGGTTAAGGCTAATTGGAGTGTAATTACACACCACAAGGGGTTTAGCGATGACTCCATGAGATAGCAGAGCCTACTGAGAATTGTTACATAAAATAAGAAGAGTTATTAATTAGGGATTAATTATTGTTTTATAGTAATAATTTATGTACCTATGTACTTAAAACCACGTTTGTGCGAGTAAATATACGAAGGAGTATTTGCTATTACTCGAGGGTGGTCAGCTAAGGTACGAGTCAGACTGTACTTAGGTACCTGTATGAATTCCAAAAAAAAAAACACTTTTTCTTAGGGAAATTATTTTGATGTGTTACTTATTTTTTCTTAGGCGATGGCTTTCTCACAGCTGCAGGAAAAGGTAAGGTTTATCTCATTTCTGCATAAACTACAGCAGAAAATTCTAAAACGTCCATTTACGAAATAATAAAATTGACATTCATTATAATCATACCATTGGCAACAATCAAAAGTCCTTCTTTCTTACAAGATCAAAAGTTAACAATAATCTCAGCCTCGAGCTACACTAGAGCGAGACAGGAACCAAAAGTGTAGCAGGCGCAGTCCCCTCGTACAATATTCATAACATATATTACAGTTCCAGAACTGCGATCCGACTAGTTGTGTTTGTTGTTCAAATTTTCAAGCAAAAGCGGTTTCGGAATGATTTTTACTCAAATCATAATGCGATTCAAGTCTAGTTTTGGGTTCAATTTTATTCTTTACATCATCTGAAAAGACCTTTCCCAACTATGTCGGGGTCGGCTTCCAGTTTAACAGGATGTAATTGAATACCCATATTTTACATGTTTAAGACTAACAAAGAATCTTCTAGTGTCATATTATATACTTTCCAATCGAAAATTAGTTTTTCCTTCTTCAATGGCGTTAATTATATTTTTATTTTATTTTATTTATTTGGAAAAAAAAACAGTGACACATTACATTTTATATACGATAAAAATACAAGTAAGTATGAGCAAATGTGTTACCAACAACATTTTCCACAAAATACATTAAAAGTTTTTATTTGCTAACTATGCCATATAAACCTAAAAACTACAATAATATTATCTAATTAATAATAATTTGTTTTTTCTATTGACCAACTGTCTTAATTATAATATTTTTAAATTTACCAGCCGACAGACAAAAAATATCAACATGCGGGAAGTGTTTGTTGTAATTGCTAGTAAGTCGACGCAGAGGTGCTCGCAAACCTGCGTTACTTCGACAAGAGGTAACAGCAAAAGGTGGCCTCCTGCGAACCTCACGGCATACTGTCATTCTAGGCACAATGTAACAAATTTTATTCCGAACATCAATACAATCATAAACATTATTACACAAGTCAAACAAAAATACAGTCTCTAGGAGCGTGCGTCTAGACTTCAAATCAAGCAATTTATATTTTTTGAGTAAATGATTGTATGACACTGTTGTGTGAAAACAATGATAATGCATGGCTTTTATAATTTTTTTTAACAGTTTCAATAAGTTCAGAGTATCTATTGTAGAAGGGATTCCACACCGGCACTGCATACTCTAGCTGAGATCTTATTAAAGACTTATACAGGTATAAATAAGTGGAGGGTCGTACAAACTCCTTCGCAGATCTCATCACGAAGCCGTACATTCGAAATGCATTATTAACAATTTTATTAATGTGGGCGTCTAGGTGAAGTCTATCGTCAAGCAGAATCCCGAGATCACGAACAAGTGACACCCTTGATAATAAACTTTTGTCCAAAGAATAAGGGTACTTGATAGCATTCTTGTTTTTCGTGAAACTGATACAACAGCATTTAGGAATACTGAGTTGTAGTTTGTTACGCCTGCAATATTCACTAAAGCGATCCAAATCTTCCTGTAATAATCTGCTATCTTCAAGTTTTGTAATGGGTCTGTAAAACTTGAGATCATCAGCATAAAGCAGGATTTTAGAATTTATAAAACAAGTGCTGATGTCGTTTATAAACAAAATAAATAAAAGGGGTCCCAAAATCGAGCCTTGAGGCACACCAGAAGTTACGCTTACTGCAGTAGTTGATCTGAAACCATTAATTACAACCCTTTGAGTTCTATTCGCGACATATGAAGAGAACCATCGGAGCAAATCAACACGTATGCCATTAAACGAAATTTTTTCCAGTAGCAACTCATGGTCAACCTTGTCGAATGCCTTTCGAAAGTCAGTGTAGATGGCATATTGAGTAGGTATAGTATAAACGGAAACATTCTCGCGGATGCTCAAGCACTTTTTAAATTTCACTGAATAAGTAACCGACTGAATATTGACTTTAAGTATAAAATTCGACATAGATATCACGGTTGACAAATGCTTGATGTCTGCGTCGAATGTGCTTGAGCATCCGCGAGAATTTTTCTGTTTCGTGGACCCTTAGGTTGCAAATATCTACCCTGCCCTGGAGTTGCATCAGGGAGGCACTCCGGTATCACCGGATGCCGACCTACCTCTGTCGCGTGGTCGAAGTCTATTTGACAGACAGGGCCGTCATCTATCCCAGTTACCAGGGAGAGAAGAACCGGCGAGAGATGTCGTGCGGTGTCCCACAGGGATCGGTCCTTGTTCCGCATCTGTGGGACATCGGGTACGACTGGGTGCTGCGCGCCGACCTCCCTAGCGACGTCAGCATGGTTTGCTACGCTGACGACACGCTGGTCCTAGCGCAGGGGAGGTCGCACCAGGCCGCGGCCGAACTAGCGACACGCGGGGTTGCAACAATCTTCGAGAGGATCCGGCAATTGGGACTCGAAGTGGCCTTGCACAAGTCAGAGGCCATGTGTTTTCATGGCCCTCGGAACACGCCACCATCGGGTTCCCAAATAATGGTAGGAGGGCTTCACATAGCCGTCGAGTTGACAATGAAGTACCTGGGACTCGTCCTCGACAGCCGGTGGAATTTCGTGGAGCATTTCTGACGTTTGGCTCCCAGACTGCATAAAGAAAGAAAATAAATTTATTTGACCCATGTTAAGGCACACAATATTCATACAAAAACAAAAAACGGAAAATAAAAAATAAACTTAAATAGTATAAATCTTGCGCCCCACGGCTGCGTCAAATAGGCCCAGTTCAGCATAAATGCCAGAAAACTAGTGCCTGGTGCTGGTTTTCAACTGTACCTTATGTCACGAGCACGTCTTACGGATGTAAATCACTTTTATAGTGTCTGTAAATATTTAAATAAAAAGTAGATATATATATGTATATGTGTAGCAAATAATAATAAACTCGGTTAGATATTTGTTTAAAAAATAACAATTATAGATGTAGCGGTGCTTAGGAAACAGGGCTGCCTTGAGGCGGCTTCTGCCCAATCTAGGGGGTCCAAACGCCTCTTGCCAGAGGCTCTACGTGGGGGTCGTGCGATCCCTGGCCCTTTACGGTGCTCCGTGTGAGCGCGTTCTGTGAGGCGGCGACCGGCCCGCCGGTTGAACGCGTCCCAGAGGGTCATGGCCATCCGGCTAGCCCGGGGATACCGCACGGTCTCCGGTGAGGCGGCGACCCTCCATGCCGGATTACCGCCATGGGATCTGGAAGCAACAGTCCTCGCGCACATGTGGGAGTGGCGCGAGGAGGCAAAACGCCGGGGCGTAACTCCGCTGCCGCGAGAAATCGCGGCACGGCGGACAGAGCTCCGGCAGGATCTCATGGCGGCATGGAGAGTGCGATTGTTGCAACCCAGCGTTGGGCACGTCATAATTGCGGCGATAAGACCCATCTTTGAGGACTGACTGGAGAGGCACCTAGGCGTCCTCACCTTCCGCCTGACGCAGGTCCTCACCGGACACGGGTGCATCGGGAGGTACCTGTTCCAGATAAGGTGGCAGGAAACGCCCGGGTGTCACCACTGTGCGGATCGCTCAGAGGACACGGTGGAGCATACGGTGGAGGGCTGCCCGGCTTGGGCGGGGCACCGCCGTGTCCTCGTGGAAGCGATCGGTGGCGGCGATCTCTCGCGTCCGGCCCTGGTCCAGGCCATGGTACGGACCGAGAGTAAATGGGAAGCCATCGCCTCCTTCTGTGAGGCAGTAATGCTCGCAAAGGAGGAGGTGGAACACGTGAAGGAGAGGCAAGGTTTGCACCCTCACGCCCCTAGTCGCCGCAGGAGACCCCCTGGGCATCAGGAATTGGCAGCCTATTCCCGATCACCGTAAGCGCAGGCTTGCGGACGGCGAGTAATGGGCAGCTTACTGGAGTAAGAACCAGGCCTGAATCGATGGCGCTTTGTGTTCCACGCGCGCCTCAAAGAGATGTCAGCACCATTGAAGGGGTCCTCTAGGGCCAATGCCAGCTGATGCGATAGGGTTGCGGGATGTTCGAAAGAGTTACCGTGGCCCCGGCACAGGCAACTGAAGGAACACGGGTGGATTTTAGTCAGTAAAAGTCTGACACGCCCTACCGCTCCGTCCAGAGCGGGAGAAGTCATTTGATGATTTCCCATCCAAAAAAAAAAGACTGCAGGTCACATAAACAACATTAGGGTGATAAAGTAATTACAAGGTCGACTATACAAAAATATGTTAGAATGTTATTTCTCCTGGCAGCACTTTCACTTGCCTATTTGTTTACTACTTTTGTAATGAGCTACTTTTTACATGTCTGCTCTTAGCTTTTACCAGCTCCAATATTTACTTTAAGCCCGTGTGTACAATAGATCATATTTTATAAAATATTAAACCAAGTTTTGGCACAATTTGTCCAAGAAGACTGTGAATATCCTGCGGCTGAACTCCACTGAATAAGAATTTGCTATTGTTTTACAAATATGCTGCCAAAGATTGTATTTTAAAATAGATGTATTAAAACCAAATATATACAAATGGATATCGATACAGTAAAATAAAGTATACAGTATTCTTGAACACGCATCACATTTGTTTGTACTCTCCACCGTATAAAACTTATAATCGATTTATTTGTAGTAGCTTTAGAATGCAATATACTGCATGGGTATCTTCTAATTAGCTTAAGTTCTTCTATACTTGTTATAAATGTTATTCCAAGACTGATATCCATCACGATTTCGGATCGGTACAATCTTCAGTTTGTCGCAGGCCTACACTTAGAAAGTTTAAACAAAAGTGACGCCATATTTCAGGTTATTGGTTTGTCCCCGCCTGCAATAACTTACAAAAAACAAAGTTCAATAATAATGCTTGTTTTTCACTTTTCAGTTGTGTTTTTGTTTTAATTTGCTTTATTTCAAGTTTTAAGTTTTATTAAAGAACGAGTTGTGCAGTTAATTAAATGGAGACATTAAAATGTAATAATATACACTAGCCTTCAAAACTTAGTAATGTAATAACCCATAAGTACCTTACGGGAGCCGAGCAGATTTTTACTTGTTTTATGTTTTGTTGATTGTAATGTGTGTGGGGACCTCAACACTACTAGAGTTTAAACTCCATAAAGCATTATATTATTATACTAGTTTCCGCCCACGACTTCATCCGCGTGAAATTTTTTTTCCCCCACCCCATCTCGTCGCATCGCCTGCTCGTTCTGTTCCTTCGTTTTCGCTTAGCGCTCGTTCTTACTTTTTTTCTTTTTACTCGGCTTCCAAGAGACTTAGCGTAATATTACATACCTTAAAGCCTTCCTCAAGAATTGGACCATAAAATGCAAAAAGAATTTTTCAAATCCGACTGGTAGTGACAGACATTAGCACGATCAAATAGTCAATAAAAATAAAATGTGTCGGTAACTAATAGACGAAGCGCATTTTTCTTACTTTAAGCATTTTTATACCCGTCGTAATTTCTAAACTAAACGTCGGATTTCAATAATTTAAAAAGGAATTTACATTTACTTAATCAACCTTGATTATGAAACTATTTGTTTGGATAATGATTAATACCCTGTTTATGAAAACACCTTCGCAAATAATGCATTATTTTATAACATATTTAATTACTATTCAAAAAGTTATAGTGAGCTAACCTTAAAAGATATACATTTTATTTATTTTACTATTCACATAATTTAAAACCTAATCCTAACCTAACTTTTTAAGAGGAACATACATGATTTTTGCGTAACTTTAACCGTTTACGCAGCGCACGCAACGGAAGCTCTCAAAAGGAATAAGTTTTCCCCGTTTTTGCAACATTTTTCATTGATACTCCGCTCCTATTGGTCGTAGCGGGATGTTATATAGCCTATTGACTTCCTCAATAAATGAGCTATCCAACACTAAAATAATTTTTCAATTCGAACCAGAAGTTCAGCTTTATAATAGTAGTGTAGATTATTTACGCTTATCATAGCTACATGTTCGAGACACCGCTATTTTCTGTCTATCTACAACAGTCAGGGCCGGGAGGCCGACTGTCAACCTATCTTGTTTTTTTCTATCTTCCAACTTTCAAATCAATGCTTGTCTTCTTAAATTAATAAATGTTTAAACTTGCGAAGGTTATATACCAATGGCACGCCCGGTTAAAACCTCTACAGTACTTATCCTAAACTACAGACGTCAGAGTTTTGAAATAAAAACGTTTTATAGCAAATTTCATCAAGTTTCTTAGAAATTATAGTTTATTATACATTAGTAACTTTTTAACTTAAAAAAACCGGCCAAGCGGCCGGCGGCCGGCGGTTTACCCTTCGGGGAAACAAGGCGTGATGTTATGTTCAAACCGGCCAAGTGCGTGTCGGACCGTGTGTGACCCCGCACAATCTTCATTGTACAGTTCCGTAGATGAAAAGAATTTATTTCAAAAACCAACTTAACATTGTAGTTGAAAAACATATTTACCCATCAAATATACGTCACGGTCAATTCTCCAACTATCAATACACCACCCCGCACTGGGCCCGCGCGGTGGATTACGGCCCATTCTCTCTCACAGAGAGCAGGCCTGTGTCCCAGCAGTGGGAACGTTATAGGCTGATTGTGATGATGATGAATGCTCTGACTGCAAATTTAAGTTTGTAATCGCAATTATTTTTAAATGATAAAACTACAAATTTTCGATTTTCAGATTTTTTCCTTTACTTGTGCTGTGAGACCTTGCTTCTTGCCTTTCATGATTCTAGGTCAACGGAAAGTACCCTAGAAATAGCCGTATTTTTTTATTGCGTTGACTAGAATCTTGATTTTTTAGAGCTCTAAGGGTTTATAGACTAAGCTCTTAGGCTCTAAGGGACTTATATTTGATATTCATTTCAACTTTGTACTTCCACGCGTTCCTGAGAAAAAAGGTCTTGACAGACTGCCAGATAGATAGACAGGTAAACAACGAAATGATTCTATAAGGGTTCCGTCTTTTACTTTTGAGGTACGGAACCCTAAAAAGATAAAAACCAAATAAAAGCCATTTTAACGTACCGGAAAAAAACTGACTTCTGAATGTACGACCAGAGCGGTGTGTGGCGGGGCGTTATCCTGTTGTAGTAAATATGGCCCTGCATACTCATTAAGGATCTCTTGAGAATATCTTTATGGTGCCATCTATAGCCACTAGCTCTGTGACTGGTCATCTCTTAGCTGCCACGGTATATTTCAGTTTTCAATTTTTTAATCGTTTTGGTTTTTACATTTTTGTTGCGGACGCTTGTAACGGGCACGTCTTTCTACGTTGTTCTCACATACTTAATTTCAAGATGAATGATGTAACCAATATTTTGTAACAATATTTTGATTTAAAAGAGTGTCCGTGGGGTTTCTTCCCCGTTCTTCTCCATAGAGATCTACACTTTGGAATGGGCAACTAGCTTCAACTTTCTGACTAACTGACCGACTCTTTGACAATTCAAAAGTGCCTGTAATTGGTTTATTTGAAATAAATGCTTCGAGTTTGAGTTTGAGTTTTGTGCGACCTTCTGAAGAGATGCCAGCCCATACGTGTACAGAGCCTCCACCGTATTAGACTCTTTCTGTGAAGCAAGCTTGAACTCACCAGGTCATCTGTTCACTCTTCGCCTTCCATCGGAAGTGAATAGTGAGAATCGAGACTCATCAGTGAACAAAACTTTTGCTCATTCTTCTTCACTCCACTGTATGTATTCACGAACGTAGCGCAGTCTTGCTACTCGATGCCCTATCTCGAGTTTGAGGCCACTTGCTGGCTTTTGGAGCTTCAGGTTTGTTTCAGCAAGTCTTCTTCTCACTGTACTGTCACAAATATAGTCTCATCGGGTATGAAAAAGCAGTTGCTGGACTTCAACTGCGTTGAGGTGGCGATTTCTCAACACAGTAGAGACAATATAGCGGTCTTCTCGGCTACTAGTGCACCTGGGACTGCCATTACAAGGATTCCTCAGATAATTTCCAGTTTCTTCGTATTTTCGTTTCACCTGCCAGACCGTTCTTAATGTTACACACACCATTGATCATAATCATAATCATACATCTTTATTTATCTCAACATCATATTACAGGCACTGGTTAATAAAATGCACAATCTTAAATAGAGAAAGGTGTCTGAGGTAGGAAAAGTCAGTCATAAAGTCTGAAATTGCAATTGAGTGCAGAACGTAAAAAAATTAAAAACAAAATTAAAGAGAAGCAAATCAACATAAAGTTCAAAGAAATATACAAATTATGTATATACATTGATACGTACTTAGGTATCTAAATAACAAAATAAAATAATAATGAGCATAACAAAAATGAAGAATGTTGTGTGTATGCATGTATGTATTCTAGGTGTGGGATTGTAAATGTGTGGGTATTATTAAGACATTGGTTTTAATAAGCTTTCAGTGGCAATGTAGTCCAGATTTAATAGCCAAATGCGTAACTTTCTTTTACAAATAGCTTTTGTATAAGTGTAGATATGTAAGTATTTTGTTATTAATTGAATTATAAAGAAAAGTGCCAAGAAAACAGAAAAACTTTTGGGAGAAACTAGTGTTATAACGGATGATGGAACAAACATTTGTTGATCGTCTATTTTGTGTTGGTAAATCGTGGTCTAAGGGAAGTTCAGTGTGTTTTTTTTAGTACTGTCATAAGAATGAACAACTGACCGTTAGCACTTGGCAGTGTTGGGAAAGTTCGAAAGTTGGATAGAGAATTGGCAAAAAGCAACTAACTTTTAATATGGCTCTTTGGGCTCTTTCTGAATTTGCCATATAAGTTTTAGAGGTACCGCCCCAAATGGTAATTCAATAAACTAGCAAAGACTGGGATAGTGCATAGTAAACTGTTTTGATAACTGATGTATTAGATAAATGTCTTAGATTTTTAAATATGTAGATTAATTTTTGGATTCTTCTATCTCGGGTTTCAATGTGTTGTTGTAAGCTGAGACGGTAATCTATGATTATTCCAAGGTATTTGATAGAATTTGTTTTAACTAATACAGGACAAGAACAGTGGTTGATGAAATTACATGAATGGGCTATCAAGTTGAAGTTTGGTTGATCCTGGGGTCTAAGGGAATATGTCATGTATTTTGTCTTATCGACATTGAGGGTAAGCAAATTGGAATATAGCCATTTATACACCGTATCAATACCTTGTTGAGCATAATTTTTAACCTCATCCCACGTGTTAGCATCGAATATCACGGCAGTATCATCGGCAAAAGTGATGATTTTACCGTTTTGCAGCTTGATGTTACATAAATCGTTTATATAAACTAAAAATAATGTTGGACCGAGGATGCTACCCTATGGAACGCCGTACTGATTATCGCTATTCTTGCAGTACGACGCATACTGATGCTTTATTTCAAAAAAGCCTGATTCTTGCACATTTTTCAGGTGAAAGAGGCATGATAAATGATGTTTACGTGCTGCAGACACCTTTTTTTTTTTGTGGATGGGAAATCATCAAATGACTTCTCCCGCTCTGGGCGGAGCGGGAGGGCGTGTCAGACTTTTACTGACTAAAACCCACCCGTGTTCCTTCTGTTGCCTGTGCCGGGGCCACGGTAACTCTTTCGAACATCCCGCAAACGTGCTGCAGACACCTTGGCTTTTGAATCAAAATTCATCGATCAAGAAATAAATAATATGAAAATAAAAACAGAAACAAAAACGTAAAAAACCATTGCTTAAAAGAAGGTTAGCGACTATAAAGCTTTTATATAAAATATTAAATTCTTTTTGTAATCCTTTTTATTTCGAAAATATATCTATCTTGTGTACTTTATAAGTTATTGCAATTTTAAAAGTGTGGTACTAAGTTCTGAAGGCCAGTGTGTTTAGACATATTTGAAATTGACTCATTACTAGCTTTTATTCGATACCAATATTGTTGTAATTTATTTTAAAAACAATCACTTCCCCTCTTTATTTTGTATTTGCAGATGCAATATATAAATGTTATATAATCTATTATATGTCACTCCCATAATTAAGACCCAAAGCCAAAGAAATAGACATACATATTTATGTACGCTTGAAAAATATTACTTCTGGGGCAGTCAGGTAAAAAAAGAATAGATTTTCAGTAAAGAATACAAAGCAAGGCATTGTTCAAAGTCACGTATTGCAATTAATTGTTAAGCTTCTAGTTACTACGCTTGCTTTTCCACAATGTTTTTTCTTATTTCATAGTTACCTTAATAAATCTTCTCGTGGCATATACATATTTTGTGCATGGTGAATTAAACGCACGCATGCACGGAATATATTGTTACTGGAGTAGATTGAACTTAGTATAGAATGTGAATAAGTAAAATCAATTTTGGAGACTCACTTTCAAAGATAATGTATAGGTATATATTATAGTAAATGTGTATGTAAGTGTATTATAAGTTTATAACTTATTTATGTACAAATTGTTCCATTTCTAACAGAGCACCTGCCATCTAATCTCTTCACCACCCTTGGTTGACTGGTAGAGAATGCCTAAGGCATTAAGTCCGCCTTTGTACTTTTTTAAGTGTGAAAAGTTTAAATAAATAAATAAATGTATACAATAAAATATCAAAAAACATATTTTATATTTGTACCCTCTACCGTATAAAATAATATTTCATTTATATTTAACCATTTGGAAAAGTTTCAATGATTATAAAACAATAATGAACAATTGCATAATGGAAGAGTATTGCATCGGTATCTTCCTAAGCAGCTTTAGTTCTTCTATACTTGTTATAAATATCTTTCCATAGTTGATATTCTTCAGGATTTGGTACTGGTACCAACTTCAGTTCATCGCCTACGTTCAAAAAGTTCAATTGATCTTTTCTGTGCGGAACCCATCTGACCGGCAAATCATTCGGAGTTGGATCTCTGAAATCAAACATGTTATTTTTTTTTTTATATCTTATATATATTATAAAATAGCAGTATTTCTTGCATTATTGTAAAGAACAAGCACATCAAAAAACATGTTATTTAGTGGATGATTTTTTCAATGTTTACTATTGTGTGTGTTAATGATGGCTACTAGAGTGTTAAATCATAAGAGTGGCAGGAGAGGACCTATTATTAATTTTCATTATTTATTTTTGAAAATGGAACTTATCCATACTTAGCAAAATTTGTCAACATTGTTGTCAACCTATCTATGATTATTTGATCTTTATCATTAATTCTGTAGGGCCATATAAAACCGTTAAATATATAAAGGAGATCATCTCCGTGGCTTGCTCCTATTTCATCGCGATATTTAGTCCTGAATTTGACGAAATTCCTGTTACCAGAGTATGTGAAATAGAAACTATATACGGGAGCGTCAATTGTCCGAGCTAATATTTCTGCTTCTAATATCACAGGTACTTCAAAGTACAAATGTGTATACAAATCTGATAATTTCATTATAGTTTTTTCGCTTATATCTTCTTTTCCAAAATAATACTCCTTTACTTTATTCGATATTTTGTTTTCTTCATTCTTAGATGCGAATATTAAATCATCACCAAACACAGTTCGATTGTTGTTCTTTACGAGCGTCTCTTTCGTTTCTTCACCTATGAAAAATATTCCTTCTTGATCCGTTGTCGAGTACATAAGCGGAATATTTTTAGGTTTAGTGGTTAGCAAAGTATTATATGGCAGATCACTGAGTACTGATTCTACTCCAGGAAAGTTTTTCTCGACGCATGGCAGCTGAAATACATTATTATGCGCAAGCTGTGTTATAGGAATATGTGCTGTTGCTAATATTAAGTCCTTGTATGACAACTTGGAAAATAGTTCATAGAGCTTCTTAGGTTCTTTTGCATCGTACCCTAACATGCTAACAATTTTACTTGCTACCAATACTGGATCATAATTTACAGCCCAACTTGCCAACGATGATCCACTATGCATAATTGCTCGTTTAAACAGACCATTTGTTGCTTCACTAGCTACAAGTAAAGATACCGATGTTCCACCGGCACTTGTTCCAAATATAGTTACATTATCTGGATCTCCTCTGAATGCTGCAATGTTCTTATTAATCCATCGCAAAGCAGCTACCTGGTCTTTTAAGCCAGCATTGCCAGGCGCTTCTTTGATTCCTAGACATAGAAAGCCCAGTGCTCCAAGTCTGTAGTTAAATGTGACTAATATAACATCTTGCTTAACTAGAAAATCTGGTCCTATTACCATTTTTCCACCATTTCCTAGTATAAAAGCACCTCCATGGATATAAGCCATGACAGGCAGTGGTCCTTTGGCCTTAGCTGGAACATATATATTGATTTTCAGGCAGTCTTCAGTGCCGACTACTCCAAGGGGCGTATATTGTGGACACTGATATATTTCGTCGACAGCTTTGTAGACGCCTTTCCACTTTGGTGGAGGTAGTGGTGCCTATAAAAACAGATTGCATATTAAACTCAGTAATAAAAACTTTAAAATTAACAAGAAACATATTAAAAAAAACATTGTGTTTTAGTGAATCGAAACAACAAAATTATTATGTCATAGTGTAAGAAATCCTAATATTTATTTCTACGTTCCTAAACATATAATATTTTATGTTCGGTCTACTTTCTTTTAATTCAATGTAAATCACTTTGCTATCGAAACATTTAATTGTAGCACTAGCTGTGCCCCGCGACCTCTTTCGCGTGGAAGTCGTAAGATACACACTAAAATAACAGCCACATTTTAATAAAACTTCACCTCCTCGTTCTTTCTGACTTTTTTCATTTTGCTCGGCTCCTAAGGGTTGTATTGTGATGTTAAATAACCTATAACTATTTTCGGGAATTGGGCTACCAAATGCAAAAAAAAATCTGACTGGTAGTTCCAGAGTTATTATTTTTGTTCACAATTTTATGGGTTTTAATTTTTTTGAGCGGAACCCTAACTATTTTTCAAAACTAAAGTAATCTATGTTACTCTTTATAACATTAGCTATCAGCCAGTGAAAGTTTTATCAAAATCGGTCTAGCCGTTTCGGAGAGTAGCCGGAGCAAACAGACAAGAACCGTATGTACTTTCATAAGCATTTAGTAAAAAGCAGTTATTTTGACATTACAAACAGACACTTCAATTTGATTTATTTGTATAGATTTATATATGTATTTCTACAACACAAAATATAACCACCTGTATTTATTTCTGCTTTAGCAGAAATATAATTGGGTAGAGAATGTGACTAACACTAATTTTAGGGTTCACTGATAACAGGCGCACAGGCGTAATGTTATGTTATGTTAGATTGGAGCACTCGATTTGTTAATTACTCTATCAGAACTTAAAGAGTTGGCACTTCAAAATATAAATGCGTATTGAGATCTAGCAAAGCATTGGGAACTTTAAAACTAATGTTTTATGGACCAAATTAGTATTCCTTTAATGCACTTGATAGATTTGCAGCTTCATCTTCAGTGAGAAATTTTGAATCAAGTGCAAACATGTAAATTTCTTTCTCTTAATGTTAATATATCTTCTGTGTCTTCTGATAACAAGATCACTCCTCCTCTACTTGTCGTGTCATATATTACAGATATGTTATTAGGGTTTCTCATAAACAAATTATAAGGTAAATCATTCAAGACAGCCTCTTCCGTTTCGATAACTTTTTTAGCGCAGGGATAATGTATCAACTAAAAGTCAAATCTACATACATAAACTCACGCCTTCTTCCCATGGGGGTAGGCAGAAACTACAGAACGCCACCTGCTACGATCCTTACATACTCCTTTTGCCTCGTTTACGTTCATACATCTGGTCATACACGCACACCGGTTGCAAGTCCTACGCACCAGACCTTTCTGAAGAACATCACCAATAAGATCACTATAGATCTTCCTAGGGCGTCCCCTCCCGGCGTTTCCACTGACATCTGCCGTGTTAGTCGACTTTCATTTATCCTCTCAACAAAAGTCACAAGTATTTTCCAATAGGTTTCTTCGGCTTGGCTACGATCGAATCTTTATATTTTATCTTAGAAAATATTTAATATATTATATCGCCTGTGGATCTTTCGTTTTATAACCGTGTGTGTGTCTTTTGCTACAAGACTGGATGTAAATAAAGGTTGACGATTAACTGCCCAACTAGAGGCAGACCCACCACTTTATAAAATTTCTCTAATAAACAAGCCCTTATTTTGCTTTATTTTATTAATTTTAGGAAAACTTACAGCTAATACATTTCAATATTTAGTACAATGTGTAAAAGATGGCCAATTACAAGCTTCTACTAATGAATAAAGTGAGTAATATTAACAAATACGCGAAAGCAGCGATGTCAGAATTACGCAAATGGAGTATCCCACACTCAAAATATACAATTGGAAAAAACAAATGAATGGTTATACATACATCGAAAAACCAACTTAGTAGCATCACTCGCTATCAACATAGAAACAAAAGTCTCATCGGCACTCAATCTAAAAACAGTAACATTATCGGGATCTCCGCCAAACGCTACTGTATGTATATTTTGCCTTACCCATCTCAAAGCAGCAATTTGGTCTTTCAGTCCAGCATTCCCGAGAGCCTCTTTAATTCTCAGACAAAGAAATCCTAACGCTCTAAGTCTATAGTTAAAAGTAACTAGAATGACATCCCGTTTGACTAAAAAATAAGGTCCATATAAAATTTTCCCTCCATTCCCAGTAATATAAGTTCCAACATGAATGTAAACCATGACTGGGAATGATTTGACATTGATCTTTAAGTCATCTACGATTCCAATGACTCCAAAGATTGCAGATTGTGGGCGTTGGTAGTTCCCATCAACTGCTTTGTATGTTCCATTCCATGGCAGTGGTGGCAATAGTGCCTGCAATATAAAGTAAAAATGTAAATAATTTGATAATCGATTTTTTATTCAGACACTACTGACACACAAATCCAGGACGTATAGTAAAATGTTTCTAACAGGTAATCTATACAAATAAATAAAATTGAAATGTCTGTTTGTAATATCAAAATAACAACTTTTTACTAAATGCATATGAACGTATACTATACGGTACATATAACAGAAAAGCAATTTTTAAAATTATTGTCTGTCTGTCTGTCTGTTTGTTCCGGCTAAACTCTGAAACGGCGGGACCGATTTTAACGGGACTTTCATTGGCAGATAGCTTATGTTACGGCGAGTAACTTAGGCTAATTTTAATTCAGGAAAATAATTAGGGTTCCGTGCGAAAAAATTAAAACCCATGAAATTGTGAACGAAAAGTCAGATTTGAAAAATTCTTTTTGCATTTGGTAGCCCAATTCTTGAGGATTGTTATAGGCTATTTAAGATCACACTACAACCCTTAGGAGCCGAGCAAAAGAAAAAAGTCAGAAAGAACACTAAGCGAAAACGAAAATATAGCGCGGGCAGGAGGTACAACGCGGCAGGTCCGGAGGACGAGGGAGTAGTTTTATTAAAATGTGGCTGTTATTTTTTACCGACTTCAAAATAGGAGAAGGTTCTCAATTCGTTTGTATTTTTTTACTGTTTGTTACTTCAGTACTCCGTCATTTATAAGCCAATTTGGAAATTTCTTTTTTTATTTGCAACGACGCATTTTTATATTGGTCCCATTTTTATCAAAATCCAGTTCTGATGATAGGATCCATGAGGAATTGAGGGAACTCCTCAAATATTATAGGCATACACATAGCGATTTTGATATTTTCATCAATTAGTCAAGCATTTGCATTCAGAAAGTATCATTAGGTGAAGTGGAACTGACGAAGAAGACCACAGATGTCCACGGAAACTCTTTAATGTATTTCACGGGTAGCGATAAGATATCTTGATTAAGATAGTTAAGCGACTATGACGAAGCAAATTTAAATAAATGGTTCTGATGAAACTGGTACCAACGACCTGATCTGATGATGAAGCCGGAAGGTAGGCACCGGAACTCCGTATTAAAACAATGTATCCTCTCCGTGTTTGGACTTATTGGAATTGTCACGAGATGCACTCTGGCTATAAATTAAATTAATAGTAATATGCTTCAAATCGCGCTACTTGAGTTGTATATGTGTGGCCTTGAATGTCAGAAGACAGATTTCGTCAACGATCTGTCGTCGTGTGGTTCATTTAATAATTTGTTGGCGACGGCGTCCAAACCTGATATAACTACGCCTTCCAAACTTCTGACACGACTTAGCGCGACACATATTTGCCTGTTTGCAAAGTTTTTATTTGATAGGGTATCCTGTGGTCGCACATAAATTTGGTCAAATTCTGATGAGTAGTTTTTGAGTTAGCTTCAATAATAAGTATTTTGTCCCATATATATAGTGTATGTTGATGATGTTATAATAATTTCCCGTCAATGTTAGTTACATAGCAAGTATTGGTATGTGAATTCGGGTGGGATAGATACCACAATTAAAAAGTGAAAAATAAAAACTTAATAATTAATTCAAGTTATTTTTCACTTTGCAGTGTTTTTTTTTGGAAGTTGGTTGTTTTTTTTTTATAAATAAGTTTTAGTATATTGTGTATCTTACTACTTCCACGCAAACAAAGTCGCGGGGCACAGCTAGTTGTTGTGTCGTCGTAGTTGTAAAATAAACAAACAATCAAGCTTACCTTTAACCTCGTTCTGCTATTAGCAGAAGCTTAAGGAATCCCAACGTACTCAAAAAATGATCCGTCTGCGCTCACTTTACCGCTCAAAATCCCTCGTTCAATCCTCACTTCGGGCGATGGCTGTTCTAACAAGTTTATTGCGAATAATGTAAATAAAACTATTCTTTTGCCACTTTTCATATTTGATAGTTCAACTTTCAGCCTTAAATCAACGCAAAGTTTGACTTTTGCAAGGATTAGCTTTTGACTTTGAATGATTGTAAAGTAAATGGGAAAAGTCTTTCAAACAGTTACACGTATTTATTGTTTGGTTTATAAAAATATGAAAATTGTACTAGACGCGGCGTGCCTCACTAAATAATTACGTAAAGTAAAGTAAAGTTTTGGATAGATTGTAGGTATATGACATAAGGTATTCAAACCTTAGATTAGGCGCAAACATTAATAAATGAAGTAAACGAGTAGGTACTTAATAAAAAAAATGTGTCAAATTACAAAATTACGAATTACAGTTCAAAACGGGTACAATTAAATAATTTGGTAAGTATGTCGTTAAATTGCAAAAAAATATTATAATTGTCTTACATTAGAAATTAATATTACGATAAATTTAAGTCATTGTCATTTAGAAAAGCGTTAATCGAGTAGTAACATTGTTCAATCAATAATGCCGATAACTTCTTTTTAAAATTGCGTATTGTGTCATCTTTTATTATGTTAAGTATTATGTATTGTAAGTCCCATACTAATATATTTTTTTATGCAAAGCAGTATTGCAACTATCAACTAGTAAAAGATTTTTGTACTGGCTTAGCATTGGTCTCTTACTAGTTTGTGATACAGTTCAGTTACATTTCTTACTTTGTACTGGCTTAGCATTGGTCTCTTACTAGTTTGTGATCAGTTCAGTTACATTTCTTACTTTGTACTGGCTTAGCATTGGTCTCTTACTAGTTTGTGATCAGTTCAGTTACATTTCTTACTTTGTACTGGCTTAGCATTGGTCTCTTACTAGTTTGTGATACAGTTCAGTTACATTTCTTACTTTGTACTGGCTTAGCATTGGTCTCTTACTAGTTTGTGATACAGTTCAGTTACATTTCTTACTTTGTACTGGCTTAGCATTGGTCTCTTACTAGTTTGTGATACAGTTCAGTTACATTTCTTACTTTGTACTGGCTTAGCATTGGTCTCTTACTAGTTTGTGATACAGTTCAGTTACATTTCTTACTTTGTACTGGCTTAGCATTGGTCTCTTACTAGTTTGTGATACAGTTCAGTTACATTTCTTACTTTGTACTGGCTTAGCATTGGTCTCTTACTAGTTTGTGATACAGTTCAGTTACATTTCTTACTTTGTACTGGCTTAGCATTGGTCTCTTACTAGTTTGTGATACAGTTCAGTTACATTTCTTACTTTGTACTGGCTTAGCATTGGTCTCTTACTAGTTTGTGATACAGTTCAGTTACATTTCTTACTTTGTACTGGCTTAGCATTGGTCTCTTACTAGTTTGTGATACAGTTCAGTTACATTTCTTACTTTGTACTGGCTTAGCATTGGTCTCTTACTAGTTTGTGATACAGTTCAGTTACATTTCTTACTTTGTACTGGCTTAGCATTGGTCTCTTACTAGTTTGTGATACAGTTCAGTTACATTTCTTACTTTGTACTGGCTTAGCATTGGTCTCTTACTAGTTTGTGATACAGTTCAGTTACATTTCTTACTTTGTACTGGCTTAGCATTGGTCTCTTACTAGTTTGTGATACAGTTCAGTTACATTTCTTACTTTGTACTGGCTTAGCATTGGTCTCTTACTAGTTTGTGATCAGTTCAGTTACATTTCTTACTTTGTACTGGCTTAGCATTGGTCTCTTACTAGTTTGTGATCAGTTCAGTTACATTTCTTACTTTGTACTGGCTTAGCATTGGTCTCTTACTAGTTTGTGATACAGTTCAGTTACATTTCTTACTTTGTACTGGCTTAGCATTGGTCTCTTACTAGTTTGTGATCAGTTCAGTTACATTTCTTACTTTGTACTGGCTTAGCATTGGTCTCTTACTAGTTTGTGATACAGTTCAGTTACATTTCTTACTTTGTACTGGCTTAGCATTGGTCTCTTACTAGTTTGTGATACAGTTCAGTTACATTTCTTACTTTGTACTGGCTTAGCATTGGTCTCTTACTAGTTTGTGATCAGTTCAGTTACATTTCTTACTTTGTACTGGCTTAGCATTGGTCTCTTACTAGTTTGTGATACAGTTCAGTTACATTTCTTACTTTGTACTGGCTTAGCATTGGTCTCTTACTAGTTTGTGATCAGTTCAGTTACATTTCTTACTTTGACTACGGCCAAGTTTATAATTTCTTGTTGGTTCAAAGGTTTCCAAGCGGGTGTAACGCGCGCTTTCCGGGACCCTACTAGTATAACTAAATATTGATAATAGTTTCAGAGGTCATAATATATAGGTTGGAAATATACTAGACGGTTGATACCTACGGTTGATATACGAAAGAAACCCTTACATTTTTATGTTTTTTTAATAAGGATTTAGTACGATTTGAAGTTATGATTTGGAAAATATTGAAATAACTATTAATACATATTTCAAGCTTGATTCAGGCAAGCTACTTGAATTAAATTTGACAAAGATAAAAAAAACACAAACTTTTAACTTTTGAAATCATTGGGTTTAATCTTCTTACGATATTTTTCATAAATATTTTTCCATAGCCGATTAGCTTCAGGATTAGGAGTAGAACTCATTTTCAATTCTTGATCTATGTGAAGGAATTTCATGTTGTCCTTAGTACTAGGCTCCCATCTGACTGGTAAATCATTTGTCAGAGTAGGATCTCTGAAAAAAAAAAATTATTGAAAATTAAACATTGATTTGACCAAACTCATGATTCATCCCGAAACCATATGGTCGAAAAACAGGTTATGAAAAAAAAATACAAACCCATATCTAGCAAAATTGGTCCACATCTTAGTCATCCAATCTATAAGTTTTTGGTCGTCTTTACTGATAGGGAAAGGCCAAATATTTCCCTTAAACAAATACAAAATTTCGTCACTGTGACAAGCTCCTGGTTCATTCTTAAATCCAGATATAAACTTTAGAAAGTTCCTTCCACCAGCGTAATTAAAGTAATAATTATATACGTTAGCTTTAGTATTTTTAATTAAAGCTTCTGACTCTAATATAGCAGGTGCTTCAAAATACAACTGTGTGTTGAGATCAATAATAATACTTTGTGCTTCAAAACTGATATTCTTTTCACCAAAGTAAAATTCTCTCGCCATCTTTGATACATTAGCCGCTTCTTCGTCTGAAGTAAATTGTAGATCAGATGCAAATATGTATCTTGCATCTCTTGCTGCTAAAGATTCTTTTGTATCGTCAGGTATTAAGAAGATTCCTTCTCTACTTGTTGTTCCATAAATTACTGATATATTTTTAGGATTATTACTAAAAATATTGTAAGGATAATCTGTTATAACAGCCTCTTCTCCTTCAATTTCTTGTTCAACGCAAGGATAATTCAATAATTGAGTGTCAAAATACATGCCAAGTGACTTTTTTGGTCTAGCTTTTAACAATTTTTTGTACGGTATTTTGGAAAATATTTCAAATATCTCATTTGGATCTTCAGTATCGTAGCCTAACTCTTTCGCTATTAGACTGGCCACCCATAATGGCTGTCTGTTGATTGCCCAACTAGATATGGAAGAACCACTTTGAACGATTACTTTTTGAAACAATCCTTCAGTTGCTTTACTAGCCAGTAACAATGACGTGGAGGTCGCTCCAGCACTTTGTCCAAAAACAGTGACATTATCAGGATCTCCGCCGAATGCTGCAATATTTTTTTTAACCCATCTTAAAGCTGCAATCTGGTCTTTTATGCCAGCATTACCTGGAGCTTCTTTGATACCCAAACATAGGAATCCTAACGCTCCAAGTCTATAGTTAAATGTGACTAATATTACGTCGTTTTTGACTAGAAAATCGGGTGCGTAAATGAATTTTCCACCACTCCCTAGCAAAAATGCTCCTCCGTGTATATAAACCATGACTGGTAGTGGTTTTTGAGCTAAAGCTGGTACGTATACGTTAATTTTCAGACAGTCTTCAGTTCCAACAATACCTGTCAACGAAGATTGTGGACATTGATATATCTCGTCCACAGCTTTGTAAACTCCTTTCCAAGATGGTGGTGGTAGTGGTGCCTAAGGAAGAAAATATCGGTCTAAATACCTTTGTCGTACTTATATATAAGTTAACGAAAGTTCTGTACTTTATAACCCACCGATTTTTTATAGTAGCCATTTTTTTTTGGTAGAATATATCCTTTTTAGTGTAATTTTGAAATCCCCAAAACCAGCAAAACCATAGGTGTCGAGAAAAAAAACTTCTTGTGGCGGATCTAAATTGGTTTCCAAGCAATAATAAGGTCAAAGACACGAACGGGCGCCGTCAGTAGGGACTGGTCATCTCTTAGCTGCCACGGCTTATTTTAATTTTGAATCGTTTTTGAATCTTATCTTTTTGTTGCGGATGCTTTTAACGTGCACGTCTTTCTACATAGTTCTCACATGCTTAATTTCAAAATGAATGATATAACCAATATTTTGTAACAATATTTTGATTTAAGAGTGTCCGTGGAGTTTCTTGCCCGTTCTTCTCCATAGAGATCTACGCTTTGGAATAGGCACTAGCTTCAGCTTTCTGACTAACTGACCGACTCTTTGACAATTCAAAAGTGCCTGTAATTGGTTTATTTTAAATAAATGCTGTAAGTTTGAGTTTGGCATTTTCGAGGTCAAGGTGAACACCCCAAAAGTCAGGATCAAACCAAAATATTTATACTCAAATCTTGGAATATTAGTACCTTGTGGCAAGCTCTGGGGTCAAGAGCATTTTCAAAGTCAGTCATCTCGACAGACACAGTCGTCTCGAAGTAAGGCGTAGGCAACAAAGCCCCGCTTCGCGGGGCTTTTATTTCTGGATGGTTTAAAAAAAATAACCTAAACTGTCTAAGTCAGGGTGCCCCATGTCCCGAGCTTGCTTCGCTCGCTCTTGCATTCTAATTTCTCATTGCCTTTTTACTAAGTCGAGATGTGTTATTTTTGTACAATATGTTGATATCGTGTGTAGTTTAATAGGTTAAAAAGAATACAAAAATAATTAATAACTCGCAGCCTCAATCCATAGTGCAGCGCGCACAAGCGGCTCACTAGATTCCAACACTTACACGACATTAACACTTCGGGATATTGAGATGATGCAGCAGAACGTGAAGACAGCGACTTCGGGAACGCCACGGAGTCAAGCAATCGTAGTTGCAAACATTACGATAAACGCTCTTGTCTGTGAGTACATACGACGAGTGACAACTGTCAAACGTTGGCGCCACTAACATCCGATTACGTTTCGATACCAACAATCGTAGATGGGTATAAATTAAACTTTATTATTTTAAACTTTATTTTTTAAATTAAGCGTCATAATTGTGTCCATTACGGTAGCAGCTATTTAAAAATGAATTAAAGTTAAAAACTTACAATACCTAATTTATACTTTAAACCATTAAAATCCGCTGTCACTTTGTCTGAACGTAACAGGGAACAAACAAGGAGTGAAATTCATTAATTATCTGTGGTAAAATATAAATTTTATTTCGTAATTATGTTTAAGTTTTTGAAACTTTACTATTTATTTTCTCAAAAACTATGCATTTGCTAGCTGTGTCATTTTGCAAAAGTGTTCACCGTGAAAACATCTATAGACAAAAAAAAATTGAAGCTTTTTACGCGCGAGTTATAAAGTACAGAGGAGCCCAACCATCCTTACATCATGATTAATACGTCAGTCGTATTCCAATTACCATGTTGTAATATAAGGTAACAAATAAAATATTAAGTGCCCTTGAGCTAACCTCAGATATTACAGTTTAATGATGACCTACATAATTTATCTTATCTTGGCAAAATAATGTTAATTATGAGTAATGTTGATAAAATATTAGGATTTCGTTCACTATGAGACCGACTGTTACAAACCTAATAAATAGGTAAGTATTTCTCTATGTTTTATGTTTGTTCAACAGTAACTGTTTAGATATCGATTAAAATGTTTTAAATAAATAACTAGCTAGTAATCGTCACGCTTACCTTGAACCTTGTGCTGCTGTTAGTTGTAGCGTAAGGTATTCCAACGTATTCAAAAAACGACCCATCAGTACTAATTTTACCGCTCAAAATCCCTTGCTCGATAGTAACTTCGGGTGCCGGCTGATCCACTAGATTCATCGCGAATAACGTAAATAAGACTATTCTTTTGCCGCTCTTCATCTTGTTTATTATAGTCCGTAATCACTGGGCAATAACGATAAATTTTCCTTGTAGAATTTATAAACACATCTAGAATAGGTTATGTCATAGACATGTTAGAAACACTATGTAATTTCGAACTGCTTAGTACACGTCACTTATGAACTATAATACACGTTTCAAAGAACATTTTGTCGTTATATTTCTAGGTCGATAAAATAAAACATTGTTGCTATGAGTGTTAACAACTTGGAGTGTTTATCTTATTTGACAGTTCGCCCGTTCACCGGTTGGCCTTGCGCGATGACGCGCGGTGCGCACGCGCTTTGCTACTGTACTAACGTAACGAGTGACGACACGTGTTAAGAAAGAGACAGCGAATCTTGGGAAAATTATTATAGAGGTTCGGGAGTGGAACGCGACAAGGACAAATACAGAATATTGTAATTATGATATTGATTGATATAACGAAGTCCACTCAAGTACAGATTGATTTTTATGTCTTTATTTTAGATCAGATTTGAGTTATTTTTTACTAAGCACGGGCTGAGTTTTTTTTTTTTGCTGTTCTAGTTTTCGTATCAACTGATGCAGGATATTAGATAAGTTCACGACCACAACTCGTAAATGACTACGTACCGCTTGTTGTCTTGCTGTAACTATTTGTTGCTCGGTGAGTCTTCAGTAACTCGCTTATAAAGTACAATTTTACGGCTTGCTTTTGATCTAACATTCTGAATTATTAGTCAACCATTGTGCCCAGGTATCTTTAATGTCTTTTTCAAGACATAATGACAATGTTATCTATTCTTTGTAGTTACTGTATCTCTTATGTTAAAAAAAGAAATGTGTGTAGGTGCTTGTCTTAAAACCCCAAAAGATTTTTTTTTCTATCTCAATTTATAGGGTCTGCTTATGTGTAAAAGATTAACAATGAATTGAGACTATTCATCAGAAACCCTTGAACATTACAAATAAATTCAAATTCTCTAACTCTTCCCGCTCCTTCATAACTAGAAACAAATGAAAGTTTATAAATAAAGATGTGTTGATCTTCCATTGGTACGTTTATAATGACCGTACAATTTAAATACAAAACGGGTTCTCCTGACGTGCCTAAACAGGCCTTTTTCCCGTCGCGTCGCATGTCCAAAATTTATTTGAATAAATTACAGAAAAGGCGAAAACTGTTGAATTTTAACCCGATCCCGAACGTGACTGACGAGAACTGACGCAGAATTTTAAATATTTTTCCTACACTTAAATTATTATAATGCCATTAAAACATTATTATAATGACAAAAAGGGCTTTTGAAAAGAATGAAGATAGATGTGTTCATGCTTTTTATTAATTTGTTTAATAAACAATTATTTGATAAGTTATTTGTAGAAAATGCGGATGACACTTCAATCTATACATCTTTACAAATAAATAAAATTAAAGTGTCTGTTTGTAATGTCAAAATAATAACTTTTTACTAAATGTATAAGAAAGTACATACGGTATTTATAACAAAAGAGCATTTTTTTAATTTTTTGTCTGTCTGTCTGTTTGTTCCGGCTAAGCTCCGAAATAGCTAGACCGATGTTAACAGGACTTTCACTGGCGGATAGCTGATGTTACGAGGAGTAACTTAGGCTACTTTTATTTTAGAAAAATAATTAGGGTTCCGCGTAAAAAATTAAAACCTATGAAATTGTGAACAAAAAGTGGGATTTGAAAAATTCTATTTGCATTTGGTAGCCCAATTCTTGAGGTTAGTTATAAGCTATTTAATATCACGCTACAACCCTTAGGAGCCGAGCAAAAAAAAAGTCAGAAAAACACTAAGCGAAAACGAAGTAATAGCGCGGGCGGGCGATGCAACGCGACAGTTCGGGGGACGAGGGAGTTTTATTAAAATGTGGATGTTATTTTAGTATATTGTGTATCTTACGACTTCCACGCAAACAAAGTCACGGGGCACAGCTAGTTGCGAATAAAATTGTTTTTATTGCATCTGAAATAGATATAAATTATCATCAATTACGTACATTTTACGAATGAACTTATATGTATTTAGCAATACATTCCCAAATTTAGTAATGAAATAAAGTTCATCACCATTCTCTAGAGTTGTAAGCAAACAAGAGCCTTAGGACGTAACTTCTCAGAATTCCAGGGTTCTCATAACGTGATACTATTATAAAAAGCTTTGATCAAATCGCTGCACCCAACATTGATACTGTTTGCAATTCGGTCCTAAAGGAAAATACCCTTTTTAAAGAACTTAGTCCCCGGCTTCGAAGTAATAACAAGTGATTTGACAAACCAGGAGACCCGCAAAAACTTTTCCATCTCGCGCTTATGAATTCAAAAGTGTTAAATTCTCCGCGTACCGATTGGCAGGGGCAAAATCGATTCGTGATTTGCATCGAAGACGGAGCGACGCGGCTATTACTGATGACTCCGAAACTAATCTTCAAAGAGTTCGTAAGGTGCTTGAATATATTTTAATGATACTCCATTATCATTTCAAACGGTATGCGCTTTTTGGGATGTCACTTGTTTTTTTTATATTGAGGTATGGATGGGTCTTCATTGTGTACCGCTATGGCATGAAAGATTGGTTGACAATTTATTTTACGTTGATCTTAGGAAAAGAAGTATCCTATTACATCACAAAGTAAACAACCTAACTAACGTGTATTATTTAAATGGGCTCTAAAGCACATTGACATACAAAAAACGAAAGACCGCGACACATGCAATCCGCGGTGGTTTAAATCACCAGCTCGGCATTATTACGCAGAAACAATACTGCGCACCGTGCCACCGCCGACCACTTCAGCACGCGCGGCCTTTTCGCAGTTTTTACTACCGCCCAAATTTTGTTTCATTTCAACGTTCTGATTTAAAGCTGAGTGTTCACTGCTGGCTTTGTGTAACATGCTACAGAACTGTTAGTATTTTCTGGCAAACTTCGAAAAATAGCTACATCGTATCGTTTACAACTGTCATTTCGTTGTATTGGTTGTAAATAGGATCCAGATTGAGATATTCAAAAAACTAAATTGCTCTTTCACCATGGACGGCCTGGCTGAGATGAATTAAAGCTTCGATATTCAAAGGCAAAACAGTAACTGTTGATTTTATTTAAAACTTACAGCTTAAGCATCGTACCTAAAGCGCCTGCTACAAGGTCGCCAACCGCGTCCCCGACGGAGGTGACCTTGATTGAGGACTGGCAGAGCTGTTTCAATATTTGGTCATAAACACCATCTACACGGTAGTAAACCACCAAGGTCACCTCTATCGGGACACGGTTGGTGACCGTAAAGCAGGCGCTATATACGTTCATTACTTCTAAAAAAAAACTTCTAAAGAATTAGTATCCATCTCCTGCCAGCTGATATTCTCGTGCAGTTTAATAATGTCACAATAATACCAGTCACACACATCATATAGTGTGCACCGTCCCTTCGTCACAAGCCTGAACGCGCGGGCCGCCAAGTGGTAATATTCGCACAATTAAAGCGCACGCTACTCACCTCCGGTGTGTGTCGGCACTTTGTGTGTGACGGACGAGTTGTGGGAATATGAAAGGATAACATGAAATGTAGGTAATGGTATTTTAGAAGCATGTAGTTTTACTGTGCACTTGTTGCTGGGAAGGGGATAGTTTGGCTGAATGTTTTTCTCTGTGTAATGTGATCCTTCCTAGCTACGAAATAAAATGTTGGTGTTTCATTGGCCAATTTCGCATTCATATCGTTTATCAGTTCTGTTAAGGTAGGGTCGTATTAGTTATATCGAGCACCTGTTTAATTTTCGTGTGTGTTCCTGTTTTTGTCTAGACCAAAAATACATTCACAGATTTTGATGCGGCATTTGGTGTGCTATCTCACAGTGAGCTTGGAAAAATGATAATAAGGAACTGTTGCCTGAATTGGATTATCTTGGCATAATTATTAAAACCTTAGCCTATGCTCAACTATTGCTGTAATTAAATATATATCTACTCCACTTTCATAATAACTAGGTACAATAAATCAACCGTCGGAAAACCTTTAAGAACGCATGACACACTTCAGTTAACCTAAGACAATAATAAATCTAATTCGTGTGACATAATTTTATCTTGAGAAGACGTTGATAGATCATCTGTACTTTCACATTACATTCATTTATTAAGCGGCGTTAAAACTCGCCTGTTTTTGCTGTTCATTAATAATGAAATATTGCAAGGAATAAGGGATTTGTAAAGGGTGAAGGGCGTGTTTCTGTTGGCGGATGAAACAGATATGGTTGGGAATGTTGATTCGGTATCTGAATATAAATGTCACAATTATTGTGCTTATAAATAATAGAAACAAGTGCAGCAACATTATTTATTCATTTCTTGGCCCAGCTATATGAATATTTAAATACAATTCTAAGTACGATATTGATAAACGAGGCAATTTTCTTTATATGATTGCAATAAATATTTAAATTATTGCTAATCGTTTTCTATTGGAATATATAATTTGGAACGCGATTAGAATCATATCGTGCGATTGTCACGTCACAACGAGACATGAGTAGATACTCTAAATGTATTGCTTGAGTTATCATTATTTTAAGAGTATCTATCCATCTATATTTAACTGTAATCTGTTTTTCAACACATTTACTTCTAGGTAATATTTACGCGTAAAACCAAAGATCAACAGGAGGAGTTCGTGGCTAAGTAATAACAGCCGCATGGGTCAATCCATCAGGTTAAGCTACGCTTGCCGGGGTTGGTCCGTGGATGGGTGACCATCTTTACATACCGAGACTCCTCCGTGCCTCGGAAAGCACGTTAAGCCGTTGGTCCCGGCTGTCATTCGTGGATCTTTGACAGTCGTTACGGGTCGTCAGAAGCCCGAAAGTCTGACAACCAGTCTTACCAAGGGGTATCGTATTACCCAGTAGCTGGGTTGCGGAGGTCAGATAGGCAGTCGCTCCATGTAAAATACTGGTATTCAGCTGCATCCGGTTAGACTGGAAGCCGACCCCAATATGGTTGGGAAAAGGCTAGGCAGATGATGAAAACCAAAGATCAACAATTTCGTTTCCTTCAGCGGAAACCACCGACAAAATAAACAAACATCGTAAGATAAAGCCATTAATAAATAAAGCTGGCGGAGCTTTAAATAATCGAGTTAAGTGTGTGGCAATACCCAAGAGAAGATAAATATAAAGTGGATGATACAAAATGGCATTTTATCTCACGTTATGACGTTGACTGATTGTTAAGATGAGCTGCCGGCAACGCGTTGGGTAGGTATTTACCTCCAGTATTGAAATCTTGTCTTCCACAGAGGTTTTTGGGTGAACTATGATACCTTTGTTACAAACTGACCTTATAATGTTGTAACATTGTTTTTGTAATTATGTGTACAACAAAGCATAGAAAATTTATTGACGAATATCTTGTTAAGTCGTTTTTTATGTTGCAACTTTATGCGTGGGTTTTGAGTTCATTCCCCAGGTCGACAAAAAGTTATTGAGTTTTCCGTTAGGAAATTCTCTGTAGCAGCTGTCTCTGTGTCGGAGAGTGCAACTTGCATTTTTGATCATATTACAGGCGCTGGTTAATAAAATGCACAATCTTCAATAGAGAAAGGTGTCTGAGCTAGTAGGGTCCTGAGTTACAGATCACCCGGCTCTCTTAGATAGGACATGTTAATTTACAAAACAGTTAATGACAAGATATTATAAGTATAATAGAAGTCTGAATCTGTCATCTCTGACCTAGACTAGAGTCAAGAGCAAACCTATCTCAAATAAAAAAAATGCTATTATGTATAGCCAGAACATAAAATATTTAAAAACAAAATCAAAGAAAAACAAGTGAACATAAATTTGACAGAAATAGTCAAATCAAGTATACCTATTGTATTATTATTTACTGATACGTACTTAGGTATATAAACAAAATATAATAATAATGAGCATAACAAAAAATTAATAATGAAAATGGGAAAGAATGTTGTATGTATGAATGTATGTTAGTGTGTATGAGTGTAAATGTATGGGTGTTAAGAAGTGTCTTAACACCCACACTTGCACACCCAAAACTGGTAGGTTTTAATAAGTTTCTAGTGGCAATGTAGTTAAGATTTAATAGCCAATTGCATAATTTTACAACATTACAACAAAACTAACGAAATGTGTGTGTAGTTAGGTAGGTACTTTAAGTGTAATGAAATGAAATGTTGTTTCTGTAAGTAGATCTTCTAAGACACTTTTACACGTCAATTATTTTTGGTCACTATTTTAAAACTACATGGCGCTGGCATTTCCTAGCTGACTGATCCCTGAGAAGAAATATCGAAACAAACTCTGGTCTCTTTTAAATTCCAAACATATATTATTAAGATATTATTTGAGTCTAACAATGCAGGCCTATGTCTGGAAAGGATTGCTTGAAGAAAGAATTATTGCAGCTCTGAGTCGACCTCTCGACAGACGCCATGCATATATATCAGTCATCGCGTAGCTCACCCCTATTTTAGGGAGCTCATCCACCCGTCACACGACGCTACCAGATCTGTACGCCACAGAAACTATATTCAAAACCGCAAGACATTTATAAAGTCATGTATTCTATCTAGCTTACGGCAGACATACTCAATTTTTTATTTAAATGCATGTAAACCGCTGCCTACCCTTTCGATGACTACAGGCTTGATGTTGTTATGTTTCTAAATTTAAATAAGTTGGTCATAATAATAACGTAGCTCGTAACCGTTAAGTTCGTTAAACTACGTTTAGCGGCGTAGTGATTTAACCGCGACCGTTAACCGACAAGTAACCTGTTTACCTTCTCGCGCTGTAAACTAACTCGTTTAACCTCTTTGCTCTTAAAATCTGTGGTTAAGCATACTACAGTGTGAGGTCGATAAGTCCTAGTTTTAGTATTTTAGAAGTAGAGCTTGTTTTGGATGTTTAAGAGCTTCGGGCACAGATTGAGCTCTCTCATAAGTTAAAACAATATAAAAGCTGCAGGAATTATAATAAAATAAATTGATAATAAAATAACCATTATATACGTTACCACCTAAATACACATTTCGGAATGTAATAAGTGATTGAGTATAGAACATACGATATCTACTTTTGTACTGATTTTGCTCTAAGCCATACTTTTTAATGTTTTCTTACTTTTCCTGGTCAACAGTTTTTAATAGTACAAGTGTACAAGACTAAGGTATAATATTTTCCATAGAAATCATAAAGTATCTCCGTTATAGGTACTATAATAACTTCTCGTTATTATATTATCGTGGCGTTTAAATAAAACGAGTATAATTATAATTTAATTTGGTTATTTATTCCTATATTTTAGTTTGCGGTATTTTACATTTTTATCATGACATACGCTTGTCAGCCCGCTAAGCTGACTCGCTATTATTTTTCTTCTGTTTTTAATTTATAATAACGCTTATCTCATAATCTTATCCCATTATAATTATTCGAAAAGGTTGCATATAAAAACATTCTTCCAAAAATGATCCTACAAAGTACATAGACATACAAATAATTCGCGTGTGAGTGTGCAACGTCATCATTACGTGAGTGACGTCACATGAGGCATGATTAATGTTAATGAGGATGTCGGCTGTCTTGAGCACAAAGACGTAAGAAATGGAATGCTACACTCTATGATTAATCTTAAAGTAATCCATGGTTTTTGTGCGAGTATGTACGTGGAACAATTCGTAATCCTTCAAGGAGTAAGCTACAAAGGGATAATAAAATACTAGCGTCCCACTCATGCTTCACAGGGTTTTTACGAGTTGACAAAACGTCGATTTTTCTTTATTACATTACATAACATAACATCACGCCTGTAAACCCCGGAGGGTTCGGCAGAGGTGTGCACCCACATTTCGTCAGTTATGTTCAAGTTCCATTTAAAAGAGGGCGAGCCTATCAACCGGGCACAAATCCAGACTCCGGGCTGCTACTGAGTAATTCTAGATGAAAAACCCCAATAATACTTTGCCCGACCCGGGAATCGAACCTAGGACCTCATGTTTAGCAGTAGCGCTTGCGACTACTAGACCAACGAGGCAGTCTTTATTTCTTTATTATACTTATATTTACGACTAGCTGTGCGCCGCGACTTCGTTCGCGTGGATGTCGTAAGATACACGATATACTAAAATAACAGCCATGTTTTAATAAAACTCCCTCGTCCCCCGACCCGTCGCCCACCGTCGCGTTGAATCGCCCGACTACGCTATTACTTCGTTTTCGCTTGGTGTTCTATCTGACTTTTTCTTTTTGCTCGGCTCCTAAGGGTCTTAGCATAATGTTAAATAGCCTATAACTATCCTCGAGAATTGAGCTACCAAATGCAAAAATAATTTTTCAAATCCGACTTTTTGGTCACAATTTCATAGGTTTTAATTTTTTTGCGCGGAACCCTACTTATTTTTCTAAAATAAAAGTAGCCTAAGTTACTACCCGTAACATCAGCTATCTACCAATGAAAGTCCCATCAAAATCAGCTCAACCGTTTCGGAGATTAGTCGGAACAAACAGACAGTCAGACAGACAGACAAACATTTTAAAAATTGCTTTTTTGTTATAAGTACCGTTTATAAGTACTTTCTTAAGCATTTAGTAAAAAGTTGTTATTTTGACATTACAAACAGGCATATGTAATATTAATATATATATACAGATACTTATATATTAATATTAATGTTTTCTATACATAAACCTTCCGGAATGATTAATTATCTAAATGATGGTGAAAATAGCATCAAAGTCCGGTGCATAGTTTAGAAGAACAACGCAATCACAAAGACAGACACGAAAAATGACTTTAATTTATAAAATGTATAAATTTGCTTTGCTTTGTTTTGTTTTGATTTGTTTATGTTTAAATAGCGTGACTTCAAAATTGTTACCCAGTCAATAAACTATCGAAAAAATACCTACGCATTTTGCTTCTTACCACAACGAGTTGCGGAATGAGCCTACGGTCCACGTCATGTAAAGTGGTGACCATCTATAAAGATGATACATCATGTCTGCAACACCCAATGGTTTGTTCCCAACACCCAATGGTTTGTTCCCAACACCCAATGGTTTGTTCCCAACACCAATGTTCGTGAACGGGCGCCGTCAGTGGAGACTGGTCATATCTTAACTGCCAGGGCTTATTTTTAATCTTATATTTTGAATTGTTTTTAATTATTTATTTTTTACATTGTTCTCACATATAGAAGCAATAAGAACAATGTACCCAGGATTTTGTAATAATTTTGATTCAAAAGAGTGTTCATGGAGTTTCTTGCCCATTCTTCTCCATAGAGATCTACGTTTTGGAATGGCCGACTAGCTTCCTTTTTCTGATTAACTGACTGACTCTTTAACAATTCAAAAGTGCCTGTAATTGGTTTAATTGAAATAAATGCTTTGAGTTTGAGTTTGAGTTTGACCGACGGTTCAACCATTCACCAGCAGTCGGCAAAAACACATTTCAATCTGGGAGAGTTATGCCGCAAGAATGCAAAGAGAGTAGTTACTTCGATTTAAAGTCAGGGAAATTTATTGTTAACTGACGTGTTTTTAACTTAGATTGTCCGTTTAATCAAATCACAACTGTCATTCTTTGACAGTTGTATGAAATTTCTTTTTTTTTTGTTATGTTTATACTTATTCGAAAAAATATGTTAATTTTGTTAGTTTTTAACGCTCCTTTGTTTTAGTTACTATTGTATTTCCTGTGCGTGTTCCAAATAAAACATTAAATTTGTCTTCTTTTTTAACATGGCGAAGTGACGTAGGACATCAATTTGCTTAACAATTAATTTCCATTACTGTACGGTTTTTATATTGAACTCATCTATTTCTGAGCTATGAATTGGTTGGAAAATATGCCGTAGTCTTTCCTTGGGATATTCGACCAGAAATCTCACTGTAACATCTTCTTGTCAATACTTCATACGTACCTACTCAAAAGTCAAGGTTTCACAACATCTCACTTCACACAATTAAAGAAAGTACTACCAGTTCCCGCTGTGAAAATAAATGGCAAGCAAATAGTTTTTTCTTTATTTTTCGTTAACAAGTCACATCCCTTTATGTCGTGTCGTTTCATGAAGCTCTCTTATTTGGCGTAAAAATAATGAACACGGCACTTCTGCTTTCTGCAAAATGTGCTTTAATTATTTTAATTTTAATGGGTTTTGAATAGGATGTGTTTTTAACGTAGTAAGCATAGGTAGTCTTTCGCGTATACCAAGTTAATAGGAAAACGAATATTATACTGTATAGGTCGCATACAATGAAAACGAATGGACAAATGCCATTTTATTACCCTCCATCACTACATTTCTCAGCTCTGTGTGAGATCATCACAACTAAAACTTCTAAAATTACATACAAACACGTTAAATATATAGACACGCAAGGTCTCTGCAAATCCGATCTTTTTTCTCAGTGGAAATCGAATAGGAAACGTAGAATCATTTATAATTTTGTAACTTATTTCCAAGTTTAGTTTCTAACTGTTGTTCGATTGTAATAAACGTTAGCATCACTTCTTGTAAACCTGCACAAGATAGACTATAACCATATTCTAAAAGGAATTTCCGCATCACTATTACGTGATAGAGTATTGAAAATTCTTTGGGAACAGCACTATTTCGAGAGGTTCTACTGAAGTAGACTTATTTAAGGATTTAAGATTTGGCTTCCTTGGCGTGCAGCCAGCAACTTGTCACTGCGAGGGGGATGCGGCTTTTTAAACTCCAATACATTGAAAATGTGTTGGTAGACTTTGTATTGATACGAAAAAATATGTTTCAAAACAAGCTGTGCCCGCGGTATCACTAGCCAGAGAACATTCTCTGGCTAGTGATACCGCGGGCACATATATATATATATATATAATTAATATGTGTACCAAAAAACAAAGTAAGTATGGCCGGAATACAGACGGAATTCCGTTTCGAAATATCGATTTGGAATTTCAAAGGCAGCAAATCCATACAAAATAAATTCGAAGGCAGAAAATTTCAAAAGGACAACTACTGTGGGTACGTGTGTGATAAATCTCCGTAAATTCCAAATCTATATTTCGAAATGAAATTCCGATTGTATGTGGGCGACTTAAAACGCACTATAAATGGATGGTCAAACGGAGTCGTTGCCTTTAGTAAAGTTAGGAAACCAAAGTTAAGAGTAAGAGAGAGAAAGAGAGACTAAGTAAAGAAAGGAGAACTAAGTTTAGTATTCGTGAAAAAATAATGAAAATATCGAGTACATTTGCATTTTTGAGTTTTTGTTCCATATTTTTCTGTCGTTTCAGATATCTAGTGCTGTTTTCGTTTCACTAATCCATATTGATACTAGCTGAACATCTTAGCTGGAAAATATGGAAATAAATCTAATATTTTCTTTGTCATACAATCAAATTATTAGGAATGAAGTTATCCATAAAAGAATCGGAGTAACCGACATAGCTTGTAGAGTAAGCAAACTGAGGTGGCAGTGGGCTGGCCATGTTTTGTCGAAGGACCGATGGCCGGTGGAGCAGACGAGTCCTGGAGTGGAGACCGCGTATCGGCAAGCGTAGTGTGGGACACCCCCAGGTAGATGGACCGACGACTGGCGCAGCCTGGTAGATGCCTATGTCCAGCGGTGGACTGCGATAGGTTGAGTTGATTGATTGATTGATAATCAAGCATTTTCTTTTTGGGGTAATATGGATTTTTTGATACTGATATTTCAGTTGGAATACAGAATGCCAAGTCTCTGATTATGTAGGTAGTCATAAATCTTAAACATTTATTGTCTAAATTATAAATACCACCCTCGACTCTAATTCCTACAATCAGTATAGTGTGAAAAGCTGTTTAGTATTTAATATCGGAGAGAAAATATATCGAAAACGTTACATCTAGTTTAAAAACACTGAATAAAAAAGTCTTCAACAATTTTTTCTACAATCCTCGTGGAACATTAGACCCCTTTAATGTCATTTAACAGACAAATGCTTAATTAACATTACTTTATGCTAACTTCATTTCACGACTAATAAGTAAGAGTCTCTTGTTTTCCATAAAAAAGTTTAATTATTCAAGAAACGGTACTGTTGCTGAATATTAATTAGGGAACACTGTTTTATTATGAAGGACACAAAGGTATTATGTTGCAAGCGAGCAATTTGCGAAGCGACAAAATGTTGTTAGTTCGGACGACGAATTGTCGAGACTACATTTGACATTCCATTTACTTGGTGATTTCATGAAAATATGGAAATGAATGCTTTGAAAGTGGTAGAATTATTGGGTTCAATTTAGAATCATGAATTTGATCGCTTATCACTATTGAATTAAACGTTTACCGCTAAGCACAAAATTTCATATTTATTATTTGTTTACCTTCACATCAAGAGCAGCTGCTCCCGTACCTACAGCTCTTGACGATCAGCGAGATTTAAAGAAGTAAACGTGAGGACTTTGTCGGCCATCATTATAACATGGTCTTTTAGTCACATTTATGACACCCTCAGGTCCTATGTTGATACCATAACTTTGGGGTTACACCTTCACGTTATTATTATTGTTTACGAGTTTACTCACGAGGATAATACGAAATCTCCCAACTTTTCATCCTTTTTAATAAACTGTAGTAATTCATTTTAGAAAAACACATACATTATCATAAACCTATCACATGTCTGTCATGAGAATACCGTTTTCAAGTTATTTTTTTACTATCCGCAGTAGCCAAAAAACATTCAAGCCTAACCGTCCAAACCCATCGTTTTTGCGCCATCAACCACCATGAAATGATGCCACCAACATAGACAAACGGGATCGCGTTAACCCGCCATTGTGGCGCACAAAGCCGCTAGGTATTACAGGCACGCGTGAATTGTGCTGCACCTTAATGCAGTGATAGAGCATGCAGGATTAGTGTACGATGTATGGACAATGTACCTGCATGTAAGTCCTGATAGGCTGCGTAGAATTACCTACTATACGAGTATGTAAAGGTACCTTATTATGGTAGACAAAAGAGTTTCACCTACTGTGCATTAAGGCATTCACATCACTATGGTTTCATCGAAAATGTGTCATTTCAGTACCTTCTTTTGGTTGACAAGGTAGAAATTCCGCCTTCTCTGTATTAAGGTATTTCCTATTTCTATGACTTCATCTGCTATGGAGTTTTTGTCGAATTTTGTCTATGGGAATCGACTAATTGGAACCGTGCACCTTAATTCGCGTCAGAAATGTGAATTTTAACGGACGAAATACTGCGACTGTGATTTTTTGGAATACTTTTTACGAAGTACTTCGTTATAATGACGTCAAGCACCTGAATGCTGTTTTACGGATTTTGAGATTTTGATCAAATTGGTACACAGTTAAAACACAAACATTTCTTAGTATCGACCTCTATGAAGGTTTCTTTAAGAATACTTTTTCTATTTGTATAAACAGAAATCACTGATTTTAAGTTCAGTCAACAACAACATATTTTACCGATGCTTGTTTCTCAACTTGACCTACTCAAAGCTTTCAGATTTATCTCGGCTCCATTTCCTTACAAGACACAGATAGATTATAAAATGTAACATACTTTGTCACACACAAAAGACGGGTACAAAGAAAATCCATTGGAATAAAAAAAAATCAGCGGCGTAAGAAACATGGCAGAAATTACCTAACACTCGAAAAATAAACTAACATAAATGCAGGCTTAAATTTTCCACGACAGTGTCTCAGGAAACCTTACTTTTTCACCTTATGTTGTAGTACAAGTTGAGAGTGAAAGCGGGTAATGTTTGAGAGGGTTGACTTTTGATTTCAAATGAAAATTAATCTTTATTATGCCATAAAACAGTTGTTCTAAAACTATTGATATAAAACCTAACAATCGGATACAGATCGGCCCTTGAACCCATCTTCCCAGAGGCAGTGGGATGAACCGCTCTGCAGGTTGGTACGGAATAATCTAATTAATACGACCACCAATATTGCTGAGCGTGCCCGCCTGCTGGCTGTGGGGGAGTGGGAGTCGGGCCTCTGGCTTCAGGCGCTACCGTCACCCAACATAGGCACTATGCTGGGTGACACCACCTTCCGGCTCGCTACTTGTCTGCGTCTGGCCGCTCCTTGCGTGGCTCCGCATCGCTGCCAATGCGGTGTCGGTGTCGACTGCCTCGGACAACTTGGCCTATCCTGCAGTAAGAGCGCAGGCCGGATAGCACGGCACGCCAGCATCAATGACATCATCCGCCGTGCTCTTGTCACCGCCGGGGTGCCAGCTGTTTTGGAACCCAATGGCTTAGCACGTGACGATGGGAAGAGACCAGACGGAATGACCATAATGCCTTGGAAGGTAGGTAGGCCTTTGGTGTGGGATGCAACGTGTGTCGACACCCTTGCGCCATCCCATCTTCCTAGCACGGCAGGCTGTGCTGGAGCGGCTGCTGCGGGTGCGGAAAACCTCAAACGGCGCAAATACTCCAATCTTATTGGGACTTATATATTCGAGCCGTTTGGGGTTGAAACACTTGGGCCGTAGGGTCCGAGTGCCCACTTAGTTTTTCGAGACATCGCCAGGCGGTTGGTCGACTCCACACGTGACCAGAGAGCTGGCCTATTTTTTGGGCAAAGAATCAGCATTGCCATACAACGTGGCAATGCTGCCAGTCTTCTGGGCACTTTTCCTGTTGACAGCGATTCGGATGAATTTTTTGATGCCCTCTGATTATTTCCCCTCCTTTTTTATATACTTGTACATATTATTATTATTATTTTAAGATTTCAAATTGATATATAAATGATAAATGATTTTATTTCTGTAAGTAGGTTTGTATAAACACTTTAACACCTCAATCATATTTTTTTTTAAACTAGATGAGGCCGGTATTTCCTATCTGACTAACTACTTTGAGAAGAATGGCCGAAACAAACTCAGAGGTCATAGTCCAGACATAATCTTGGTCAGGTCATGTGAAGACCATGTAAATTGGTATCTGAAACTATCTTTTGAGGAAATAACCATAAAGATTGAGAGGACCTGTCCAGTCAGTTTACACATTTGTCAGTAATCGTTCAGCTTAACTCAGAGACATTTGAAAAATAACTAAATTTTGGGTTGCGGATAAGATATATATTTATTTTCTGTTTTATTTATTTACATTTTGTATTCCTGTTCCTTGGCTTTATTAATAACTGCTTAAAAGGGTTTTAGAACCTATCTAAATAAATGATCTATTATGAGCAAATAATTAGTTAATTAACATCCTCTTTACCAGAATAGTAGTATTCTGAATTCTTTCATTGGCCGTAGAAGCTTCAACTCACATACGATAGAATCAAGTTAAAACTCCAGCGCGTCTTTAAATCCAATGAAATAGTATATTTCAAACGGAAACAAACAATGCTGTTTGGGAGCAATTTTATTTAAAAACCTAGATCTACACATATTATATAAATAATATAAATACACGTTGTAAGCATGACATTGTGATACTCTTTATATTAACATTTCTTATAACATCTTCTTATAACAGTATCCGCTTTTATAACAAGTTGCCAAAGTCGGTTACAGAATTTAGCGATGCAACGTTCAAAACCCATATGACATCTAACGTGTCCTTGTTATAAAAGCATATTATATGATTAAAGACTACGTTGAAGACGGAAGTTTGGCGCTAATTTCTTCTGCACATGTGGCTTGCCTGGTACCTCATTAACAGCATAACTATTTAAGTAAATGTCTGTTAACTGCTCCCAAATTACTTTAATGTAATTTATTTTATTGTTTTTTTTACATGCTTCCATGATATAATCTTTTCATTATTTTACATTTTATAGTCTTGTCTTTTAAACAGATTCTATTATATTTTGTGAATGTTAGTACGTTGTAGGCTTGCTTAATAGATTGTACATTTGTAGACCATTTTCTATTTTGTTAAGTACCTGATCTTTGTTGACAGGCCTACACTGTCCTCCCATAAATGATAAATGATTTTATTTCTGTAAGTAGGTTTATACAAACACTTTTTCACGTCAAACATTTATTTTTAAACTGGATGAGGCATACTTAATAACACTGTAATTTGAAAACATTGTAAAAGCCTATTATTTTTTAAAGAGTAACCGTGGAGTTCCTTGCCGGTTCTTCTTCATAGGAAACGACCAACTGGAACCGTGCGCCTAGCTACTGACGTTTCATAAGTGCCCATATAGGCTTATGTGAAATAACATATTTTGAATTTGAATATTATAAATTAAAGTCGCTTTTCGGTTGCGGTTTTCACCATCCTCCAGAATTTGTTCCGAAAGTTTAATATTTATGTATACTTTAATATTAAACTTACATAATTATACTAAAGAAATCTCGATATTTTGTCAAGTCGTAAAAATGGGTCGCAAGTATTAAATAAATTCCACCACCAGAAACTGTTGCACCATTACGTTGTACCACACGCCAACCTCAAGCACGCCGCACCTCTAGCACCATGTGGAGGGCCTCAGCAAAAAAACACCACGACTAGGGCCCTTAAAATATGGCAATTAGGATTTATATTCGCTTGGCAAATCACAAGACGGCACATCGCGGCACCAGAGCCTCCTTAGCAGCGAATATTTCCTTAGCTCGGCAACTTGTTTTGAAAATTAAATTGAAAAGCAAGATTATGAATTCGAAATGCAGATTTCGCTTGCATGTTATTTGCTTAGTTTTGACGGCAGCTTGGGAAGTGAAAGTGATGGCGATTGTTATTGATTCTAGTTTATTTAATGAAATTGGGGAGATTAAGAACAAAAGACTAGACAACGATTCCCAGCTGCACGGCCCGGCCCGGCACCGCACGGGCACTGGCAGCGCACGGGCAATTGTGTCGTGGCTTAAAAATTGCAATAATATTATTCGGTCTTGGCATAGACAGTGAATAAACTACCTATCTTGTTAAGGATCAAATGGCGAACATTTTAGAAATCGAAAAATTAGCAGTACTAAACCAAACCAGACTAAACCAGATGATTCCAGATATTACGACCCCTTATCAGACCTCATCAACAGCCACAGGTAATGACATGTAACCATCACTTCAAACATCATAACTCAACATTTGCGACCACTCCTCATATATTCAATAAGCCACAAAATAAAACTTACATTATGCAAACACGGTGCTTCTAGCGTGATTTTTACAGCGTATATCACTTTTATCGCCTGTCGTGCTGCGTTATCGCCGTGTTTTATTTGTATCTCGTACCAAAAAGCCGCTGATTCTATGGTGTTATGGCTGTAATATATTTTTTATAGTTCCGAAGGATGTGCGATAAAATGTGGCTTGATGCGCGATCGAAATTATCAGTGTGCCTATAAAACAGGAATAATGAGGCCTATTGTTGAATAACTGTTACTGTTTGATGCTTCCAAGCTATTAAGGTCCCTAAACTCACATTTACCTTGAAAATAACTTGGTTTATTTTCTTTCTTGACCACTTTCGCGTGCTTTTGACGTCTATAGACGTCATAACAATAAACTTCTATTGTGTCTCGTTTAGCGTCCGCAAACCGTTTAAGAATCAGTTATTGAGAATATTCTACTCTACTTATGAAGTTACAAATAAATGTAAAAAACTGCACTGCACTGTTCGCTTCGCTACGCGCTACGCTAGCCCTGGCGTAGCTATCACTGTGCTACAATGTATGGCTTCGCTACGCGCTACGCGAACTCCGGCGTAGCAATCACTGTGCTACGATGTATCGCTTCGCTACACGCTACGCTAGGTCCGGCGTAAATAGCACTTTGTTACGATGTATCGCTTCGCTACGCGCTACGCTAGGTCCGGCGTAGCTAGCGCTGTGCTACGATGTATCGCATCGCTACGCGCTACGCTAGGTCATCCGTAGCTAGCACTGTGCTACGATGTATCGCATCGCTACGCGCTACGCTAAGTCATCCGTAGCTAGCGCTGTGCTACGATGTATCGCTTCGCTACGCGCTACGCTAGATCCGGCGTAGCTAGCACTGTGCTACGATGTATCGCTTCGCTACGCGCTACGCTAGATCCGGCGTAGCTAGCACTGTGCTACGATGTATCGCTTCGCTAGGTCCGACGTAGATAGCACTTTGTTACGATGTATCGCTTCGCTACGCGCTACGCTAGGTCCGACGTAGATAGCACTCTGTTACGATGTATCGCTTCGCTAGGTCCGACGTAGATAGCACTTTGTTACGATGTATCGCTTCGCTACGCGCTACGCTAGGTCCGACGTAGATAGCGCTGTGCTACGATGTATCGCTTCGCTACGCGCTACGCTAGATCCGGCGTAGCTAGCACTGTGCTACGATGTATCGCTTCGCTAGGTCCGACGTAGATAGCACTTTGTTACGATGTATCGCTTCGCTACGCGCTACGCTAGGTCCGGCGTAGCTAGCGCTGTGCTACGATGTATCGCATCGCTACGCGCTACGCTAGGTCCGGCGTAAATAGCACTTTGTTACGATGTATCGCTTCGCTACGCGCTACGCTAGGTCCGGCGTAGCTAGCGCTGTGCTACGATGTATCGCTTCGCTAGGTCCGACGTAGATAGCACTTTGTTACGATGTATCGCTTCGCTACGCGCTACGCTAGGTCCGACGTAGATAGCACTCTGTTACGATGTATCGCTTCGCTAGGTCCGACGTAGATAGCACTTTGTTACGATGTATCGCTTCGCTAGGTCCGACGTAGATAGCACTTTGTTACGATGTATCGCTTCGCTACGCGCTACGCTAGGTCCGACGTAGATAGCACTCTGTTACGATGTATCGCTTCGCTAGGTCCGACGTAGATAGCACTTTGTTACGATGTATCGCTTCGCTACGCGCTACGCTAGGTCCGACGTAGATAGCGCTGTGCTACGATGTATCGCTTCGCTACGCGCTACGCTAGGTCCGGCGTAGATAGCACTTTGTTACGATGTATCGCTTCGCTACGCGCTACGCTAGGTCCGGCGTAGCTAGCGCTGTGCTACGATGTATCGCTTCGCTACGCGCTACGCTAAGTCCTCCGTAGCTAGCGCTGTGCTACGATGTATCGCATCGCTACGCGCTACGCTAAGTCATCCGTAGCTAGCGCTGTGCTACGATGTATCGCTTCGCTACGCGCTACGCTAGATCCGGCGTAGCTAGCACTGTGCTACGATGTATCGCTTCGCTAGGTCCGACGTAGATAGCACTTTGTTACGATGTATCGCTTCGCTAGGTCCGACGTAAATAGCACTTTGTTACGATGTATCGCTTCGCTACGCGCTACGCTAGATCCGGCGTAGCTAGCACTGTGCTACGATGTATCGCTTCGCTAGGTCCGACGTAGATAGCACTTTGTTACGATGTATCGCTTCGCTACGCGCTACGCTAGGTCCGACGTAGATAGCACTCTGTTACGATGTATCGCTTCGCTAGGTCCGACGTAGATAGCACTTTGTTACGATGTATCGCTTCGCTACGCGCTACGCTAGGTCCGGCGTAGCTAGCGCTGTGCTACGATGTATCGCATCGCTACGCGCTACGCTAGGTCCGGCGTAAATAGCACTTTGTTACGATGTATCGCTTCGCTACGCGCTACGCTAGGTCCGGCGTAGCTAGCGCTGTGCTACGATGTATCGCTTCGCTAGGTCCGACGTAGATAGCACTTTGTTACGATGTATCGCTTCGCTACGCGCTACGCTAGGTCCGACGTAGATAGCACTCTGTTACGATGTATCGCTTCGCTAGGTCCGACGTAGATAGCACTTTGTTACGATGTATCGCTTCGCTAGGTCCGACGTAGATAGCACTTTGTTACGATGTATCGCTTCGCTACGCGCTACGCTAGGTCCGACGTAGATAGCACTCTGTTACGATGTATCGCTTCGCTAGGTCCGACGTAGATAGCACTTTGTTACGATGTATCGCTTCGCTACGCGCTACGCTAGGTCCGACGTAGATAGCGCTGTGCTACGATGTATCGCTTCGCTACGCGCTACGCTAGGTCCGGCGTAGATAGCACTTTGTTACGATGTATCGCTTCGCTACGCGCTACGCTAGGTCCGGCGTAGCTAGCGCTGTGCTACGATGTATCGCTTCGCTACGCGCTACGCTAAGTCCTCCGTAGCTAGCGCTGTGCTACGATGTATCGCATCGCTACGCGCTACGCTAAGTCATCCGTAGCTAGCGCTGTGCTACGATGTATCGCTTCGCTACGCGCTACGCTAGATCCGGCGTAGCTAGCACTGTGCTACGATGTATCGCTTCGCTAGGTCCGACGTAGATAGCACTTTGTTACGATGTATCGCTTCGCTAGGTCCGACGTAAATAGCACTTTGTTACGATGTATCGCTTCGCTACGCGCTACGCTAGATCCGGCGTAGCTAGCACTGTGCTACGATGTATCGCTTCGCTAGGTCCGACGTAGATAGCACTTTGTTACGATGTATCGCTTCGCTACGCGCTACGCTAGGTCCGACGTAGATAGCACTCTGTTACGATGTATCGCTTCGCTAGGTCCGACGTAGATAGCACTTTGTTACGATGTATCGCTTCGCTACGCGCTACGCTAGGTCCGACGTAGATAGCGCTGTGCTACGATGTATCGCTTCGCTACGCGCTACGCTAGATCCGGCGTAGCTAGCACTGTGCTACGATGTATCGCTTCGCTAGGTCCGACGTAGATAGCACTTTGTTACGATGTATCGCTTCGCTACGCGCTACGCTAGGTCCGGCGTAGCTAGCGCTGTGCTACGATGTATCGCATCGCTACGCGCTACGCTAGGTCCGGCGTAAATAGCACTTTGTTACGATGTATCGCTTCGCTACGCGCTACGCTAGGTCCGGCGTAGCTAGCGCTGTGCTACGATGTATCGCTTCGCTAGGTCCGACGTAGATAGCACTTTGTTACGATGTATCGCTTCGCTACGCGCTACGCTAGGTCCGACGTAGATAGCACTCTGTTACGATGTATCGCTTCGCTAGGTCCGACGTAGATAGCACTTTGTTACGATGTATCGCTTCGCTAGGTCCGACGTAGATAGCACTTTGTTACGATGTATCGCTTCGCTACGCGCTACGCTAGGTCCGACGTAGATAGCACTCTGTTACGATGTATCGCTTCGCTAGGTCCGACGTAGATAGCACTTTGTTACGATGTATCGCTTCGCTACGCGCTACGCTAGGTCCGACGTAGATAGCGCTGTGCTACGATGTATCGCTTCGCTACGCGCTACGCTAGGTCCGGCGTAGATAGCACTTTGTTACGATGTATCGCTTCGCTACGCGCTACGCTAGGTCCGGCGTAGCTAGCGCTGTGCTACGATGTATCGCTTCGCTACGCGCTACGCTAAGTCCTCCGTAGCTAGCGCTGTGCTACGATGTATCGCATCGCTACGCGCTACGCTAAGTCATCCGTAGCTAGCGCTGTGCTACGATGTATCGCTTCGCTACGCGCTACGCTAGATCCGGCGTAGCTAGCACTGTGCTACGATGTATCGCTTCGCTAGGTCCGACGTAGATAGCACTTTGTTACGATGTATCGCTTCGCTAGGTCCGACGTAAATAGCACTTTGTTACGATGTATCGCTTCGCTACGCGCTACGCTAGATCCGGCGTAGCTAGCACTGTGCTACGATGTATAGCATCGCTACGCGCTACACTAGGTCATCCGTAGCTAGCGCTGTGCTACGATGTATCGCATCGCTACGCGCTACGCTAAGTCATCCGTGCGCTAGCGCTGTGCTACGATGTATCGCTTCGCTACGCGCTACGCTAAGTCCTCCGTAGCTAGCGCTGTGCTACGATGTATCGCTTCGCTACGCGCTACGCTAGGTCCGGCGTAGATAGCACTCTGTTATGATGTATCGCTTCGCTACGCGCTACGCTAGGTCCGGCGTAGATAGCACTCTGTTACGATGTATCGCTTCGCTACGCGCTACGCTAAGTCCTCCGTAGCTAGCGCTGTGCTACGATGTATCGCTTCGCTACGCGCTACGCTAGGTCCGGCGTAGATAGCACTTTGTTACGATGTATCGCTTCGCTACGCGCTACGCTAGGTCCGGCGTAGCTAGCGCTGTGCTACGATGTATCGCTTCGCTACGCGCTACGCTAAGTCCTCCGTAGCTAGCGCTGTGCTACGATGTATCGCTTCGCTACGCGCTACGCTAGGTCCGGCGTAGATAGCACTCTGTTATGATGTATCGCTTCGCTACGCGCTACGGTAGGTGCGGCGTAGCTGGCTATGATCGTATCCTCTTGAAACGTTATTAGAGCTTCCTTTGTAACACAATACAATTGTGTCCAGCAGTTTTATTCCTACATTGTTAATATTTTTCACAAAAAATCTAACCACAATTCACTCCTTTATAATTTGATATATATACGTACTTGTCCATATATTATATGGAAAAAATCCCCGTAAATCTTTTTATATTTCATTTTTTATCAAACAATTTTATTAACGAACCAAACTAAAATGATATCCGTGACTCGTGATATCGGTATTACATTAATGCCGCGCACCATGAACATAATAAAGCCGAGAAAAATAAAATAGTGCTCTCACAGATCATTATTTCCAATTTGGCGCGGGAGTCGGTTGCATATTAAAGTTTAAATTGAACGAACACTGCGGCTCTGTGTAAGTCTGCATTAGGAGTCCCGCGGGTATGCGAGTGCTGGGATGCTGGCCTAGTGCACGCTGTGGCGAGGGTACGGACTCTTACGGGTTTCCTATCCTTAGTTACAGAAATGGGACAACTGTCTTGTTTTACAAATTGGCGTGGCGTTGTTGTTACACTGTTCTACTCCTAAATGCTAATTAAAAAACTGTTGTATTGGTTTTGTGAATATTTTGGCTGTCTGTTATTAAAGTACCTGACACATTGGCAAAGAATATGAAGACCATCAATGAATAATACGTTTTTTGAAACAACAAATCTTTCTTCAGTTGCTTGTAAGGACACTCGCTCAGTGTTGATTATACAATAGTATACACTGCCAAATGCTACATAATGCTACTTCTATAGAACCCATCCCGCGCCCGCTCCTGCTCCTCTCTCCACCAAGCCCGAGCCCAATTCTCGAGGGTACAGAACAAAGTATCGCAGTTGTGTGCATAATTCACTTTATTGCATCTCTCTTCCTGCAAGGCGGTCGTCATAACTCGCGATACCTCTGCGGTGGCGCTTCACGAATACTTATCAGTTTGGTCAGCGGTAGAGACCCAAGTCTTAATTCTGTAATGGAGGACTGGTATGGATTTATTTGAGTTTTGCTGCAGTTTCCGTATGCGGTTTCAGTATGTTTTGTGTTCGTTTTCTAATTTAGTTAAGTGCGAAGAAATGAAACTTTACAAATATCTACGCGAACAAAAGAAACTGTTAATAAATATAATAGAAACGTAGGCTCAAGAATAGTTATAATCTCGATTTTAATTCGAAACTAATATTTAATCACAGTTAGTCAAACCGGACAGAATTTGAAACAGAGCTTCTTAATCCCACTAATTTACCTAAATGACGTATTCCAAGTAGTCATAGAAAGAAAGAAAAACTGTTTATTCACGTGAAAGTGACGCACATGCATAAAATTGTTGTTTATCTTAGCCTAATAAAAGCAAAACAAGTGGGTATACATTCTTAAAATAATAAATTAAACGTAGACGGAAATATAAAATAAAATAAATAAAATAGTCACCCAGTCAGAGCTTGCCAAACATTTTTGAAAACAATATCAAAACATCAACATGGAACGTTTTGCCACAGAACCCTCTACTCGTTACCAATACCTACATATGTTCGTTGTTACACAAAGGTGGTCTCACAAGACCGTGGAGACTTTGTGAGCAGTGCATTAATTAGTCCGAGCTAAGGCTTCGCTCATCGGGGCTTAGTTCCGCCCTCGAACAGTGCAACTGTGCGAAGAATGGAGCCATTGTTGCATCGGCCTTTTGGGAGTCTGAATGAATTAGAAGAAACCTTTCCGGAAATACTAGAAATTTTTGGTTTTTGAAAATACTGGCGGCCGCAACTGTGAAAGAATTCATAGTTTTGTGTAGACAAACAAAACTATAAACTTAAAAACACAATTTGAAAAAGTTCAGCCTCTTTTATGTTGATTTCTGAAGATTTATTATTAAAATAAATAAATGGGAATCTGAAATAAAAAAGGAGGCTCAAGGACCATATGAGATTATATTATAAAATATGAATTTGCATAATAACTTACTACTGATGAAAGTGTACTGTGATTATCAAACCTTAAGTTCTGTGTTGAGCTGCACGTTTTCTGACAAATGAGTGCACTGACTTGACAGGTCCACTCAATCTGTGTGGTTCTTTCCTCAAAAGACCATTTCAGACACCAATCTACATGGTTTTCACATGATCTGACCAAGATTATGTCAGGACTTTAAAAGAAACTGTGAGCTCTGAGTTTGTTTCAGCCTTTTTTCTCAGAGTAATCAGATAGGAAACGCTGAACTCATCTAGTTTTAAAAATGTTATTGACGTATAAAAGTATTTATATAAACCTACTTACAGGAAATTAAATCATATTTTATCATTTAACCTCATACATTTATTACAGCACAACCCTGGATTCCAATTCAGGAAAGCACCTCACGGCCAGCAGTCACGTTTATGACAACCAGAAAAAAGTCATATCATGTGGAACAATGTATTGAAATTCAACCAAACCAACGAATTTTAACACACTAAAGAAAAACACACAAAGATAACACGTGCTGCATTCGAATAAAGATACTCAGAACGAAATATACACTGGTATCACAAAACAAAGTATTTTTCTTCGAACATAAGAGAGGTATTTCTCATTCTTTACTCGCCAACTTTTTCACGCGTGTACGAAGGCGGGGGCACAATAGCGGACTATGTTGTAAATCGCACAGTCGCGCGACTCGGAATGATTGTAAATAGGCAATAAATAGCTTACAACACGAGTTTAGCTCAGCAACACACTGGTTATTGGCAGCCGATTGGGAACGCGTATGGGAGGATATTGAGAACGTGACCGTTTGATTTTGTATTTAACGCTAAATTAAATATTTGTGGATAAATAAATGATAGAGTCATAAATAAAATATTGTGAATTTGTTACTATCCTGATGCAAAAAATATCCAATTTATTGTTTTTCATTCATATTTAAAATCATCGTTTCACATCGTCTTGACAAAATGGCAGATTTTTCCTTGTTTTAGATATGCGCCGTAGGTAACGAACTGTACTACTCTAAAATAAATCTTACTTACTATTATGTATTCTGCGCTTCAACATTAATATAAGCAATTATTTTTGTTGTTCCTTAAATATGATAACAAGATATACAAAATAATACCTAAAACCTGCGGCTTATATAATGTTCACACAGTTAGAACTAGACGAGAAACAATAAAACTTTTTACACAAATTGCAAACTCAAACCACGTTGCCGACCAAACTATAGCCCCGTACATTCCCAAACGTATCGGCAGTTAGTTGCAATTCGCGCCACGGGCGGGTCATAAAATGTGTCGCTAGCGTCGCAGGTGGCGCGTGCAACACCGACATTATGCACCCGCCTTTATGATACATTATTTTGCTATCGGCGTTTCGTGAGGCGGTGGTTAATTTTCGGGTGAACATGCCAAGAAAAATGATGATCGGAAAATGCTATCGAAAATAGTGAAGTTGTTTTTAGTGTTTTTATTTTTATTAATTCAACCAATTTTATTTATTATTTTATTTATTTAAACCACAATTTACAGAATCATCCAAGGCTATGTTATTACTATTATAATAAGTCACAATGTTTAAACTTCATAAAAAATGAAATTACTTGTAAGCAAAACTACAATCTACTTACTACTATAATAATTATAAACATGACAACGTTTATAATATCAAACCTTTTTCAATTATTCTTTGTGCCATTTGAATGAATTTCGGCAGGTACATTAAAATTGATATCTGTATTAACTATTATAATATATTACCTACTTATGTAATTGTAAACAAAATCCGTATACTCCGAAATAAAATGCTTCTATGAATAATTAAATGATCTTTAGCTGTTTCGCACTGAATACCACGAAATCTATTATTATAGTTTTATTTATTGTCGTAAGAGTAGGTTTGATATTAATTAAATCCACTCCATATAAAAATATTATTCAGACTCGTTAAAAGGTTTAACAAGAAAACTACAAAATATCTCGCCACGTTAGTTGGAAAAGTAGTTCGAAAATAAAACATCAATCAATACAATATTTAACTTTTATTTATGAACTATTTATGAACTATTTATGAACTATTTATGAACTATTTATGAACTATTTATGAACTATTTATGTATGAACTATTTATGAACTATTTATCCACATACTTCTTCTTCTTTATTAGCTTGAACTACCAGGAATTTATATTATAAACATAACGTCACGCCTGTATTCCCCGAAGGATTGGGCAGAGGTGCACCTATAGCACACCCACACTTCGCCAGTTACGTTTTAGTCCCGTGTTATAGGGGGCGAGCCTATTGCCATCAACCAGGCACAAATCCAGACCCGGGCCGCTACCGAGAAATTCCAGATAGAAAAACCGAAAATTTTATAATATTTAGGCGGTATATAAAATAGGTTTATTAATAACGCATTGGATTGTGGCATTTGTTAGATGAATCAACTGAGTCAATAGTCTTTGTTCAAGAGTGGGACAGACCGGGCTTATAAACAAAAAGTTAAGCGTATAGCATCCGTAATAAGAGCGTAAACGTGTTAATCAGCGACCGAAAGAAAGATAAAAGATTCAGGCTTTAAAAAAAATAAACGTTAGCACGAAAAAATAAACGTAAGTAAGTCTTAGCGCTGTTTCCAAGTCACCATTTGAAAAATTGAAATATTTCTTCATATATTTTTCCCATCTAGCCACGTTTGGCTGATGCCAAACTTTTGCTGTGTAAGTAGTACATACATCTGCACACGATTTTTTCATACATTTGCGCGTGCCATACATTAAAGAAGCCAATTTTGGGGATTTTGCGAGGCTAACAAAACGTGCAGGTCGTAACACGTGAAATCGGGTTTTTCATCAACTCATGTATTTTGTAATTTCACTAGACACAAGGCTGCGGTGTTGGTGGTCTGTTTCTCATGGTAATCACCACGCTTGTGGCTCCCAAGATCTTTGACAGAAATGTACAGTCTAAAGAACCTTAAATTAAACGTTTGTTTTTATTTTTGAACCTAAGTATGGTTCAGCAAGCTTTCAAAAGCAGGACTGTACCTATAGAGCTAGCATAGATCCATCAGCTACTTTATTTGCCACAAGAATTTGCCAAAGAAACGGATAACAACTACCGTAGTTGCCAGTCTACCGTTTGAAACTTCGCTATTCCCTTCACGTGACATTCACTCTTTATTCTACCTCTACCCTAAACCGTATACTTTAAGAAGAATCTTGACAAAAAACCCTCGTCCTTATAAAATATTACACACAGTCTCCCGTCAAAACCAGCTTAAATTTCATCAAGTGGGAGCGAAAAAAATAATAATTCCTTGACCTTTTTTCGAGTAAATTCCTTTATTAGAGAGTATGCCGTGAGGGATGGTCGGTGGGGTCATAAATCAGAAGTTAGCACAAAAACTAACTAAAAGTTTTGCCACGCGAAAATGATGAAACGCTCCAGAGTTTTATTCAGTTAGAGCCCAAGATAACGAAGTAATTGGTTGGGGGTATTCTTGCATTTTTTCTGGGTATAAATAAAGTTTGAATTTAATTTGTTCTTCCTTGTGCCTATTACTAAATGATGGTAATCAACATATTATGTTTGGTTAAGTAACATAGAAGAATTTCCATAGAGGTGTTTTTATAGCCGTAGGAAAAAATGCTTTAGATATTACGAATTTATGTCAAGAACGAAACTGGTCGTGACTATTCCTAAACTAGTCCGAATTCCCTCGTGACTAGTCCGAAGTCCGTCGTGACTAGTCTGAAGTCCCTCGTGACAAGTCCGAAGCTCCTCGTGACTAGTCCGAAGATCCTCGTGACTAGTCCGAAGCTCCTCGTGACTACTCCGAAGCTCCTCGTGACTACTCCGAAGCTCCTCGTGACTAGTCCGAAGCTCCTCGTGACTAGTCCGAAGCTTCTCGTCACTAGTTCGAAGCTCATCGTGACTAGACCGAAGATCCTCGTGACTAGTCCGAAGCTCCTCGTGACTAGTCCGAAACTCCTCGTTACTAGTCCGAAGCTCCTCGTGACTAGTGCGAAGCTCCTCGTGACTAGTCCGAAACTCCTCGTTACTAGTCCGAAGCTCCTCGTGACTAGTGCGAAGCTCCTCGTGACTAATAGCTCCTTGTGACTAGTCCGAAGCTCCTCGTGACTAGTGCGAAGCTCCTTGTGACTAATAGCTCCTCGTGACTAGTCCGAAGCTCCTCGTGATTAGTCCGAAGCTCCTGGTGACTAGTCCGAAGCTCCTCGTTACTAGTCTGAAGCCCCTCGTCACTAGTCCGAAGCTACTCGTGACTAGTCCGAAGCTCCTCCTGACTAATCCGAAGCTCCTCGTGACTAGTCCACTAGTTGTGACTTGTCTGTCACAGGCCAACTAGTCATCAGTGAATGAGTGTTTGTCTACATTGTGGTCCTGTGATTGTCTACGTCATCTCATCTCAAGTTGAGGCAAGGTCTTACCACTTCCTTAGTAAACAACGCTACCAATGTGTGTAGGACCTAGATATGTAGGTACTACACATTCACAATTATGTATATATGTATGTATTGTGAATATCTTCTCCCAGTAAGCATATACGAGTAATTGGGACTTGTATCAAGTTCCGACCTTCAATCTCGCGATGGATGGTGATGACCGCTCCGAACTTAAACATTCATGCTACAGGCTCAATCGAAGTAATCGACGCCATCAATTTTGTTGAATCAGTACCCAATAGGGCTATATTTCGTTATAACATACGTGAGTACGTTAAAAGGATAGGTTGAATTAGGTTTAAGAGACTAGCGAGGGTAAAGAAAGTTTTCATAAGAAAAAATAGTAATAAAATGCTTAGTATAATTGTACTGGCGTAAACATTTACAGACGGTACTATTTATTAAGTCAAGTTCATTTCAACCTTCGCTAGTGCCCGCATACAATCTGAACACGAACCCACATGTTTTCAAAGCCACATCATATCATCACGGATTCACACTCCTATACCGTTTCGAATTTTGAAGTCATATTTAGAGAAAAATACTAGAATCTTGTGGCTAAGTAATAACAGCGACACAGGTCGATCCATTAGGTAAAGTTACGCTTGCCAGAGTTGTCCGTGGATGGGTGACCATCTTTACATACCGAGAATCAAGACTCGAGTTAAGCCGTTGGTCCCGGCTGACATGAGTTAGATCTTTGACAGTCGTCAGAAGCCCTAAAGTCTGACAACCGGCCTTACCAAGGGGTGACGTATTACCCAGTTATTGGGTTGTGGAGGTCAGATAGTCAGTCGCTCCATGTAAAATACTGATATTCAGCTGCATCCGGTTAGACTGGAAGCCGACCCCAACATATAGTTGGGAAAGGCTGGGCAGATTGATTGATTTAGAGAAAAATACTACAAACTCATGTTACGATTAATCAGTTTGACATAGAATAAGAGCTAAAACATCTTCAGTATGTAAGTAGATCTCTTACACCTTTAATTTTCTTACCACGTTTCCTGGTCACCTTTAGGAAAAGTTAATACCGATGCCAGCATTCCGTCTGGTAGACGGCAGTGGGTTTTATTTCACCCCCTCACCTCTGAATATTTTACAAGGCACTACGTGCTACGTACCACGCCTGGCGACTCGACACTATTTACTACCCGCTGCCGAATAGATAGTTTTATGTGAATATCTGAATAAGGACACAAGCCATGAGGGTATGTGGGAATTTTTAATTTTTTGTTTGTAAAGTGCTTCCGAGTGTTCTAAATTTTAGGAAAGATGAAACAAAAATAAGGTCTAGGGTATTTGATGGTAAGGTGATCGTAAATAAAATGATTTAGCATAGTGATTGATCCTGTAGTCATTTTTACGAACGTTTATAAGAATCCGAGCTCAGACACGAACCTTTCAGGTTGAAGCAAAGTTAGTGTCCGAACTTGGATTCTGTTTGGTTATTTGCCCCATTTCAATGTTGCAATATTCTAAATGATATTATGTTATTTTGTAAATTAGAAGTTAAAGCTTAGATGCAACATGGTGCAACGATGTGTAGATAAAATTTTGTGTTGATTTGCAATGTTTTAGTAATAACGTAAATGCACGTTTATAATATCATAACACTATGAAGTAATGATGAGGTCATTAAAACCTTTTTACTAATAGCTAAGAGCTCCTTACATGCAGGGAACAACAGGCATTAAGAGTACGCTTTGTTACCGAGTGTTTATGATTTTAGGCACCAAAGACATACAGAGGTCAAATTGGACCAGGATGTTGCGTAGGACTTAAAACAATAGGGAAAACTGACCCAAACCTATAATAACAGTACTAGCCACAATAACACTCGTACATTAAGCTATTCAGCTCAATTTCAAACACTAAACGCACACAAACACAAACCTCAAACTATAAGCATAAACAAGCAACTTCCTAACTAATTTACCGGTCCGCCTCTACCGAACTGTAACTAGAGTTAACTTTAACAAATACTCTAATATCATTGCATCTACTCGTTTCTTAATCTCTCTGGATTACTGTTGGTAGCGCTAACTTTTGATCAAAGTGTGGCAAGGTGTTTGAGTGAGCTTGTGTAAATATTCTATGTGCGGTCGTTCACCGCAAGTTATGGCGGTACACTTGACCCGGCTCGGTTATTGCCGCTGGCCCGCTTACTTGGATTGTTGGGGAATTAATCGTAGTTAGTGTTATGGGGTCACCGGGCCAGACAGAATTGTGTACTGCCGACGTTTGTAACTGCGGTTGTTCATATCGGCTTTAATCGTCGTTTATATCGGTTGATTTGTGATAATCTTCGTTTTCTGATAGGCATTTTATATCATCTATTTTATTGGTTAGCAGAATCAGAAACTATAATAATAAAGTAATCGAAAAAAAATTACAAACGAAACATACAAATATTATCCAATAATCGGCACTACAAAGCGTTTCTTTTGGATACCAAAAATACATAAAACAGCTTCATTAACAAAACAATTATAGTAATCTGTTAAGAAAGTATCATTATCACTTATCTAATAATACATCAAAACAGCACAGTCTTCCCCTAAAAGAACCTCAAACAAAAGATGACACATCACATAAAGTCTCTTACTTGAATTGAATGCAATTTTTCAAACAATTAGCTCGCAGCGTATGCAGCTCGTCAGGTGTCGTCGTAATCAGGGGCGCGGCGCGACAACCAACCACTGAGCACTAGAAGGTGCGATGCGGTCATTTGACAAAAAAAAAATCGCTTAGTAGTCGAGTAGTTGTGTAGTCGTTTTTTTTGTGTACAGGGTATTTTTTATACATTTTTTGTCACCCTGGGAATAAAGTTAATTAATAGTTAAACATTACGTCGACATTCGTTTGATTGGTAGGTATACAAAAAAACTTGCCAGGTATCAAAGAATTAAATAACTAATGAAGATGACGTCTGTTAATCAACTGAGTAATCGATATCAAAATAGAACGATTATAAAACAATAAAAAAAAACAATTATTTTAAAATATATACAACTTATTGGCAGTTTTCAACATTTAGATTTAGATCTCAACATTTGACAACTTCAACGCTACTGTGTTAGCATTTTATTTTCACGTCTAAGAGGTAGAATAATGTTATCCCTGTCCTTCCACCTTCCTTCGTCCTTCTTGTCCTTTTTTCATACGTATTAAGTAAGATAGGTGCAGGCCAAATATGAGTTTATGTAAGTATTTTTGATGACGAAAACTACTGGATATAAACTGCCTCTTATTCGATGCGAGTAAAAGCGATGGAACCTTGACAAGAATAGGTCGCATAAATTCATAATACCTAGGCCTACAATGATAAATAATAGATGTTCTCAAAAGTAATAGACACAAACAAAATAGCCATATGTAATTAGAAAACGCCTTATTAACAAAGTTGTTTTTTCGATTGATCGAAAAAAGAAAACTGAATTCGGAAAAAAATCGATTTATTAATAGATAAAAATTGATCTGGCAATATTTACTTGCGCATGTCACAGACTGAGACTGCTCTGGTTCGTTACGTGCGTGATTGCTTTGTCTTAATAAGTTCCTCGAGTGCATTTTATTTTGTAAGATATTTGACTAATATTTGGCGGCGGGCCGCGCTGCCACATGACTATCTATATGTACCCGTGTACCCACTTTTTTTATGCAATTTTTTTTTTCTTAATTTGTTTATTGTATTTCTTCGTTAGATTGCATGTGAACCAAATGTGCTGATTAAAACGAGCGCTAATCCCGCCGACAAACTGTTTCGCAGTTTGGTGGGTTTACAAAATGTAAAACATTTTTGGTCCAAAATAAATGATTTATTTATTTATTTTATTTATTATTTATTAGTGCTGTTCTTTGTGAGATATTTGAAATGTCAATGTCAATTTCGAATTATAACCTAGATTTTTACAACAGAAAAACAATGATATCTCTTGAACCAGGGTGAATAAATGAAAAATGGTTTATGATTATGAAAATACAATGTTTTTACTATTATGTAAAATAAAAATCTTCAGGGCATAACAACTTTCCACTGGGACCGAGCTTCCTTTATAAAACGGACTGTCTCCTTTATAACATCTGTTTCATAAAGATCGGTTCAGTGGTTTAGGCGTAAAAAGGTCACAGACGGACATATTGTTGCTTTTGCATGAATCATAAGTATGAATTCAGTTTGAACACAATACCACCTCCAGCGCTCTAGCAGTACAGCTCCACAGAATTCACTTCGTTACCGTGTTTACATAATCTGTTAACTGCGAGCGAGCTTTTCGTTCGCGTTTCTTAATTTGTTAGAGCTACTTAATTGAGCGCAATAAAGCGCTTAATTGCTCGTCCGTTTGTTCGCTTTCGTTATAGACGGCACTTCTCGGATGTGAGGAAAGAATTCATTGTTTTATGTGTGATTAAGTGATGTTCTGATTTGTGTTTATTGTTTATGGGAACTGAGATAGTGTTGGCACAGACTGACACGTAGGTATACTAGCACGTATGTGGTGTACAGATGTGGTGACTTACTTTTATCTAAAGAATCTTTTTGTCTGTGGGTGCATCATCAGTCTGCCAAGCCTTTTCCCAACTATGTTGGAGTCAGCTTCCAATACCACTATACTTTGGTAAGACTGGTTGCCAGAATTTTTTTTTTGGCTTCTGACGAGTAGTCAGAAGCTCAAAAAAACAGTCGACGGTCAAAGATCTACGAATGATAGTCGGGACCAACGGCTTAACGTGCTTTCCGAGGCACAGAGGAGTCTCTATGTGTAATGTATGGTTACCCATCCACAAACCGACCACGGCAAGCGGCCCCTTCGATCAACCCGTGCGGCTGTTATTATTTAGTCACGAGCCTCTCCTGTAGGCGCTTGTTCTGGTCTTTACTAAGGTGACGGAGCTTGCAAACTCGGAGAATTTTTACATGGTGATTTCTTCTTGGAAGGCGTTGTCTTTTTATGAGTTTTGTACAATAAGAAGTTTGGTGAAAGTAAAGCCATCCTGAAAGTTAAAAAGAGTAACAAATTAAACTTTTCAACAATGTCATATTAAAGTTTTCTGCTGCGTATTAATAATGCAGATAATCGGCTTTTGTAATAAGGGTACGATATAATCTTTTAAATGGACAAATAATTAAAGACCCGGTGACGTAATATCTTGGCCACTTGACGCACAAGAGGCGGCGGGCGCGCGGGTGGTCACTTGAGCGGTCATATACCCACTGCATGTCTGTCCTTTATCCACTCTCAAATCTGCAGTAAATATGACAATAATCCGAGTCTTGTTTGCATATAAACTTTGCTTATATTACGATATCTGCGCCCTGCCTACATACATATTATATAGTGGAGTTCAAATCAAATATCGCGCTGCCCGATCCACATTTTATGATCAGATCGTGATTCGAAAACTCATCGACTTTTCTACATTTTTAATAGACAGAAAGGTTAGTTTTTTTTTCTGCGGATGTTTTTACTGTAAGTGTAGGTTTGAGTATGTTATGTTTTTTTTTTTGTAATCGTAGAGATGTTTGGACATTTTTATAATTATTTTTTTGTAAGTTCCTCTTCTTTAGGTTTCCATAACCAAAACCATTAAAGAACTTATGTTTTTTTAATTACGTGAAGAGTAAAACTACTAGCCACTGGTTCTTGCTGCACAATCCCGAGTTTTTTTTGTCCAAACACTTGCGATTTACTTCAAAAAAAGTAGTCTGGCCACTATAGTAGAAAAAAGTACTGAAAAATAGAAGCATTTGCCAGTATCAAACAAAAGTATGAACAACTGCACGCTATCGCTTTCCCACGCGCCTTTTAGGATAAAGAGTGAAAGAGTAATCTCTTATTACTCGAGACCACGCAACAAATAGGTTTTACGTATTGAGACGATAGAGAGAGATTAGGGCGGCGTTACGTTTGTTGTAATAGTAGGATTATGTTTCATATGATAAAAGTATAAAATATTCTTTCTTTTTTCCTTAGTAACGTGTCGTTCCTGAGTCATTGTGAGATTTTTTATTAAAGAAAACATAGAACAACCAGCATAACTCCTGAGCGACAGTCGCCCATATTTTTTTGTATTTTGTACGTAATGTAGGCATGAAATAGGTTCTCTAAGTCATATCATATTATAAATGCAAGCTCTGGGGCACACGAGCGAATATTCTTCAAATCTTAACACGAAACAGCGACACCTCTTACATAATATATGCCGGCAGTACAAGCAAAATGTACAAAAAATCGCATTTTGACTAGCTCCGTGTATCGGGAGCCTATCGACAAAAAACACTAGTATTTTATATTTCTGATCACGACTTAATCGTAAATATGAAAGGTTCGAGAGCACCTTCTGGTAGCTATTGCAAAAAGAACGTTGCGCTCTCCATAAAATATATTGTGGGGGGAGCGAGTCAACGGGTATTTTAGTGCCCCGGAAAATTTCGACTCGACTGTATACTTCCATCCTTGTCTTCCTCCAAAGTAGAGAAAGAGACGGGAGTGTTAGGTTCGGTTTTGAAGCCGAATTTTGGAGGACAGTAGGCGGGTGTAGCGTTACATATTTATATATATTGTAGCCAGTTGCTGGCATATGTTTCTGGGTGTTTTATTCGTGAGAATAAAGTGCGTCTCCAACGAGAGGTTCGTTCGTTATTTTTTCCCTTTTTTTCTCGTGTTATTATTATCTGATATATAATTCGGGCAAAACGTTCGTACGTGCAGGTATTTATGAGGTAAATAATACTTCTGTCCAACCGGCGCTGAGGAGACGTGTTGTTGTTTTATTTATTGAGGTTGAAAACAATATAAGTTTTCGTACGTCGCTCAAGTAACGTTTCTTTTTATTTCATGACAAACTTGTGATTCCCAACGGTTTCACTTGTGATTCCGTCAACAATTCAGTCAGTATTAGCTACTGTCACACTGTTAGCTAATAATTACTGAATTATTGACGGTTCTAGTTCTAAATTACAAAAGGTTGTTAAAAAGTGACACTTTATAAACACATTACCGAAATTTAAAAATAGAATCTTAATACAACAGAGACAGTGGGATGAGCCGCTCTGCAGGTTGGTACGGAATAACCTCATTAATACGTCCACCAATACTGCTGAGCGTGCCCGCCTGCTGGCTGTGGGAGAATGGGAGTCGCGCCTCTGGCTTCATGCGCTAACGTCACCCAACATAGACGCACCATGTATGGCATGCTGGGTGACACCACTTTCCGGCTCGCTACAAGTCTGCGTCTGGGCGCTTCATGCGGGCCCCTCATCGCTGTCAGTGCGGTGAAGCAGTCGACCGCCTCGGACACCATGGCCTTTCTTGCAACAAGAGCGCTTGTCACGGCACGCCAGCATTAATGATTAATCATTCCGTCGGGCTCTTGTCACCGCCGGAGTGCCAGCTATTTTAGAACCCAATAGCTTGGCATGCGACGATGGCAAGAGACCAGACGGAATGACCATAATGCCTTGGAAGTTGGTTAGGCCTTTGGTGTGGGATGCAACCTGTGTCGACACCCTCACGCCATCCCATCTTCCTAGCACGGCAGGCCGTACTGAGGCGGCTACTGTAGGTGCAGAAAACGTCAAACGGCGCAAGTATAACAACCTTACTTATATGTTTGGGCCGTTTGGGGTTGAAACACTAGGGACGTGGGGTCCAAGTGCTCATCGAGTATTTCGGGATATCACTAAGCGGTTAGTCAACTCTTTACGTGACCAGAGGGCTAGCCTATTTTTAGGTCGAAGAATAAGCATTGCCATCCAATGTGGCAATGCAGTCAGCCTTTTGGGCACTTTCCCCACTGACAGCGATGCGGACGAATTTTTTGATGCCCAATGAAAAAAAAGCTCCCTTTTATTTATTTTTTTCTCTTTTCTTTGTATACTTGTACATAATATATTATATATTTTAGTGTAGTGTTCGATTCTATATTGTATTTAAGATTTGTTTTAGAGAAAAAGTGTTATGTTAAAAAGTTGATTTCATCAGACGCCCAAAATGTTTCAGTTACCAGCATCGATCAGAGATTGAGGACAGTTGTTGCAGTGAGCTGTTTCTAAATATTGCAACTCATGGATTTTAAAACAAAGAACTTATGTTCGTAGTGAGACCTCTACTACACAAATTTGTCTTCCCCACCTCCGTCCTTCAATCTGGATCCTCACGACATCTCCAACGACACATTACTTTCTCGGAGCTCCTCCCAGACCATTCCACCAAACAGAAAATGCTCCAATTAACATTTGCCAGTTGTTGTCATAATCGGGCTGTCGTCATCACGGCTGGAGCGATAAATTCGACGCCAGACACAATGCTCGCTCCCCTTAACTTTTCGCCCGCGAATAACGAGTTTTTAACTTTGTGGAAAAGCGAAAAATGTCTCTATCTCCTCTTGGGAGTGGTTGAAGGTATGAGAGGAAGCGGGGCCGAATCTATTATTTAAAAAATACAAACAAGCAATTTCTCCACCCGTCACTCTGTTACAGTGATTCAACTGCACTAGCTTGCTGCCAAACAGCAATACAGCCTTGTGTTTAGGTTTAAACATACAAAAAATCCTTTTCAATGGTGTTGATAAGTGCAAAGCTATGAAATCATATGATACATCCTATGAGTAGAAGTGACCAACGAGGTATGTCGGATATCGGTTAATATATAATTATCCAACTCGAAGTAAAATGGATAAAATAAAACAATTACCTACATAAATTACACATTACGTTACGGATTTAAACATAACTGGCGAAATGTGGGTGTACTATAGTTACACCTCTGTCTAACCCTTCGGGGATTACAGGCGTGATGTAATGTTATGTTTAAAACAATGACCACCCCGCTCACCCCTTATCGCTCACACCACAAAACAAGGGTATCCCGAGAAAATTACAGAAGGCAAACGTCCCTACTTTCAATAAAACTGTCGTCTTTATTTAACAGGGCAAAAGTTATCCCGGAGTCGTTCGGCTACGTCCGCGACACACGCTTTTTTGGACCTCTGGTAATGTTTGCAGACTGGTTCAGAGGTTAGCGTAAATTGAAAGTAGGTGCGTTATTGTTTCTGCTTTCATATTTGCTATCGGCACCTACAAACTTTAGAATGCATTGTTCAGTAATAGTTTCCTGTTAAATATAGAAATAAATAACCACAACGAGCGATATTAATTTTAAGACAAATATGGCGGTGATTCTGTGACCCTTGTGGTATATTTTTTTAATTAATGTTGAATCCGGAATTCCAGACAGAATAGCCCCCATTTTGAACTTGAACTAAACGTGCACTTAATTGTTGTTGGATTGGATCTAGATTGGCAACAATCCCTAAGTGCATTGTTACTACAAAATATGGGTCCCAATAAAAATATTGGAGAAAATTTCGTGTAAAAAAAAAACCTTTTACGCTTCTGTCCTCTTCTTTATACAAATATCTGTCAATGGTAACTGCTGAAAGAAATTCCTTGCAAAATACCGAACAAGTGAAAAATAATCTATTCATAGCTATGAACCACAAAGATCCTACAGATGTTTCTACTCAACAAATTCTCCGAAGTCTGAACAAAATTCAAGGTGTTATATTGAATTTTAATTGAAGAATACCGGCTCCCTTTCAAATATTTAACAAAATAATATCGCGTGAAACAGTGGGCCAAGTTGCCGGTGTAAAGTTGCCGTGGCTAAATTAAGGAGGTGAGAAGTCCAAAAGTTTTTATTGTTATGTCCCTCGGAATTTATCCCGGGGCCATCGTAGCACAGATGGTTAAAATTTTACTTTTCATTACTACGGTAGGTTGTTTTGTATATTATGCTTTTTTTATTTTTCCGCGTTTTATATTTATTTTGAATTTTGTATAACTGTCTGATTTCAGTATTAATTTGGCTATATTTTTCACACAGGGCACACCTAGTATGGTGTTTTATAAAATATAAAAAAATACAAAATCTACCTAATCAATAACACTTGTTATTAATTGCTATTCATTGGGGCACGTGTATGGTTAGTTAAATTAAGCGCACATGCACCACAACTCACAGGACATCACCTTCCTGCCCATGTCCGATGTTACTTGGGGTCGGCGCAACACGTTTTTCTCTTGCACCACAACTCACTAAACATTTATTTAATACATAATTCTGTCTCTGTCATCTTCAAACGATTGTCAGAAACAGAACAATGTTATAGCTACGTGTAGCGGTAAAATGCAAGCAGGTCTTATAAAATACTAACTTGTAGGCAGTAGCCAGGGTGTTGCAGCTATAGTTTCCAGTAGAACGACTAGTAAATCTAGCGCACTGAGCAAGTTTACATTTCGGTAACTCCGCTAACTTTACTGGTCATACTGCAAAGTAATTAATTTATTACCTAATGCTGCTATGGGATGTGATTTAAATTCTAATTGGTGGCTTGTATTAACGGTGTCTTCGACCAGCGTACCCGGTCACTAACACTACCAATTTTGCTTGTTGGCTTATCTTTTGATTACGCAAAAGTCCTGTAGATCAAAATGACTTGATTCTTGATTCTAGCAATAAACTTATAGTCGACTATTATTTCAATAGTCGTGAAATTTTATTGTAATGGGTTGAAACGAAAATAAAACAATAATCTAATGCTGAAATGGACCTTTTTCGCGCAGCCATGAGATACACACTGTTGTTGTTATTTCAAACATTATTTTCACTTTTAATTTCAATTTATATGTTGTGTTTCATGAACTGTGTCCAGATCAATTTTATTATTTCTTTAATAATTCAAATTCAAAACAACTTACTTTCAACATTTTTTTTTTACTTTAAAACAAAAAAAGAAAGCACAAATTTAGCTTCCGCCGCTGAATAAACACGACATTCTTAAAAAAGAAGCGAGCTATAACAAACACTAAAAAACTTTAATCCACCATAGGTACAATTTGAATTACAAAAATAATTACGACGGGAATATTTGAGCGACATGCATGCTAAGCGTTGCCGTGAAGCTGTGAAGCGGCTGAAGCGCTCTCGAGCCCGACTCGAGCGGAACGAGGTCACAGAGCGCAACTGAGCGAGCGAAGCGCTAGCGTCCCCTTTATAAAAGAATATATCGCGTTCTTTTTTTGAGTAATAAGTTAGTTTGAGTGGCAATGGCGGTTTTAATTAGGATTTTTTTTCATGTGAATTTTGATCTTTTGCTTGTGATGAAGAGGCAGGGATTCCTTTTATTTGTTCTCACATACACACCATCACAATCACACACAACATATGTACCTACATACAAACTTGGATATCTACTGTTTTCTTTGAGTATTAGTATTAGTTTTTTTATTGTATACTCCTCTTCTAGTAGATTACGAGTAGAGTATATGAAATTAAGAAATTTATTGTAACGTATATACTTATATACCTACTACATGTATAGCAATAAATGTAATCGGAACGCAGGAGCCCGGATCTCACGACACGGGAGTCCTGGTGTGAGTTCCCGGAATCAACGCGCTCGAATGTAACTTCTTAAACAATAAATTATTCTTATTCTTATTCTTTTGCTGCTTCTGTGAACATTCGCCTATGTTTTTGCTATCACTATTTACTATTGAGATTCTTTTAATTTGACATGTGGCCATTAATTGCGTATTAAGAACAGCCCCACTTCGTCAGTGGACTTTTATTTATGACCTGTCATTTTGACAACATAGCTGAAGCTGGTGCTGAGAGAGACAAACCTTGCCCGATTCTGTTGATCAAGGTAAGCCGCTCAGAGTGACTCTTCGAGTATGGGCTGTGCATCCTAGCGATGACAATTGCCGCGGCATTGCGACCGATACTACACAGGACATTATTGCCTCCGATCAATCCTACACGGGGAATTACTGGCTCCGGTCAATCCTACATAGGATATTACTGGCTCCGGTCAATCCTACATAGGATATTACTGGCTCCGGTCAATCCTACATAGGATATTACTGGCTCCGGTCAATCCTACGCAGGACATTACTGGCTCCGGTCAATCCTACACAGGACATTACTGGCTCCGGTCAATCCTACACAGGACATTACTGGCTCCGGTCAATCCTACACAGGATATTACTGGCTCCGGTCAATACAATATTGTTTTAATAACTTATTTTGGCTTGACATTAATTATCTAATAGCTACACACATTCGTTTTTATTTAGTTAAGGTTTGAAAGGACACCCAGGAAGCCTTTCAAACGATGCTTCTAAAGTTCGTTAAATAAAAACATCCAACACTCATTTCACACCGAACCCCAGGAAATTAATATTTGAATAAATTAAGAGATGAAAACGTCATTTAATTCGTCCGAAACACGGCCGCGCACGTGTGTCACGGTAAAATGACAATTCACCCGGTTGATAAAAAAGCCAGAAATAAAAGTGTGCCTATAATGCTAGCCCCACACGTTACGGTTTACTTGCGCAAGTCTGCGTGACACCAAATGGTTCAGATACTTGTGCTAATTCAACCATACACGTAACGATTTACTTGCGCAAGACTTTTGTGCAAGTAAGTCGTCACACGTATGGCTAGCATAACATTGCTCACTGTAATATCCACATTTTTTACTTTTAGTTGAATACTGCGTAGCAGAGATTGATGCCGAAACTTTTTGTACTGGTTTAATATTTATTTATTTACCGTATTAGTTGTAGTTATTTACTCCCATATTAGTGGTCATAAGTTTCAGGCAGGGCACAATGCAGTCATTGTAGGGAGAATTTTAATTCTAATTAAAGGCTCCGAAAAAATCCGACCAAAATATATTATAATATGGCCACTTAAAGCCTTTGCATCTGCGTTATCTTCCTAGAAAGGTCCCGTAAGTCAACCATCAAGAAATCAAAGTAACTATTTACAGAAATTGAAAAATATGCTCTGATTTTTTACGGAACAAAAAAATCCAAATGGCTATTGTAAGCGAAATAAGAACTCTGTATCAAACTATAAAGTTTCCGAAACTCAAGTCAACCCACGTAAAAATAGTTAAAAGTACCTCCAAGTTAGGAGGGTATCAGTTTCCTGGTGAATATTAAAGTGGCGATGAATAGCTTCAAGTTGTAACTTAAGCTCAACTTTGATGGGAGCGAGTGGATACTAATGTGGTTATACTGTTTGATATTGAGGAGTGTCGGCTTGTGCCGAAGACTGAACTGCCTATCGCTGAGTAACAATGTTCTTTGAGATAAATGGTACGGTATTTGTCATGCACTTTACGCCAAAATCCAAATAACAATTAATTTAGAATATAAAGTGCTTAATTGATCCTTGACTTGACACAGCCAATCGACAAACGTAGCGCTGGACGTTATTTTCCAAATAATTTTGACGACAGACCAGAGTAAAGTAGAAATGTGTGTGTGAAGAGTAAAAAGGAAACGACTAAGATTGGAATTCACAAAACAAAATAACTCCGATATCAAATCATAGAAAAATCCTCAACCTCGCAGAAACACAAGAGTGTGAACAAACACAGACGAATCACCGCCACTAAACACAATAAGTGCGTATAAATAAAGCGTGGCGCACAAAATTTTTCACAAATAACACCAAATTTACGACTATGTTTATGGCTCTCTTCCTCTCAGATAAAGGACATTGAAATTCCGAATGAATACAGCCGTTGCTTCCGTTACGCCACTTTTTCGCGATACCTTGGCGGTATTCTGGTGTCTAATGTGACGATTGAGATGTGGGATTGAGTATTCTAATAAATAGATAATACTAGTGAATAGTATTAAATTAAATGTAGCTTTAATTTTTAATGAAAGTAGCAAAGGAATATAATAATAAAAGGAAAGGATGAAAGAACAAAGAAGATGGACCCCACCACTGAAAATAGCGTAAGGGAGACTTAAATAAGCAAAACACGTGAAAGCGAGTAGGCTGGAAAGACAAAGATGATAATAACGATTTCTCGTTACTGGAGAAGGAACTACAGAGCAAAAACACCAAAATGATGTCTAACAGCAAGATCGCTTTGAACCACCCAGAATACCACCTTCAACCGCCTGTCTCCCGAACAGAAGCAGAACTTTTATTACAAACACATAAAAATCTAGTGCACGTTTATTACGGAGCGTTTATGTGCCCTAATAATATTCCATGTTTACTGATGATAGCGACTGTTATTTTATCTGTTTTTGATTGCCCCCTTTTCCGGTAGCGGTTTTTTTTTTTGGGTGAATTACGCACGCGCGGTGAGGTATCCGTTTCTGGACCTGCGATGAGAATTAAGGTGTTGTGTTTTGCTTTTTATATCTAAACATGTTCGTTTTTGTTTGAAAAGGTCCCCGAATCCTTATGTTTAGTTATTTTCTTAGTTTCAAGAATCGTAAGTGAGACTGGATAATTTTATTCGATATTATTTATCATGTACCTAAGTAATACTTGGGAGTTTTCCGCTTGCGTCATCACCACTTATATTAACATTTCTACAGCCATCATTATAGGGTACGGAGCAACATTCCGTTGTCTTTATCGGCTTCAGTATCCTCTGATATAGAAAAAATCCTTTAAAGAAACTTTAAATTGAATCCTCTGCATGAGCGATATGAACAACATTAGCTGGCTTTAAAAAAAATAAAAGTTTCTTAAATACTAATTAGTTTCTTGGTCCTTGACGTGGGACGACAGGATGCCACAGTCAGTGTCCCATAGTGACCTTAAGTTACCGGTCGGGTGAAATGTGAAGGTGTACCCTTTAAGAAATTAAAAAAAGGTACCGTAAATAGGGCTAAATAAAATCTAATTGTTTCCGATTTGTTTTATCTTCCTTTATTCTTCTTTTCAGTCTGGGTTTATTTAGTAATGATTGGAATTTTGAACAACTGCATGATGAACTCATGGAAATTCAATGAGCAAATCGTAAATTAGGTTTTCCGTGAGACTTGGCTATCAAATAAAAATATATGAGTAATATAGCATGATCTTATTTCCAAACTTTTTGTGGAACAGGGACATAAAAAATAAAACAAATCTTCGTTAAGACTCAAAAACCACGTTTGGACTGCAAACCTTAACCAAAACACAATGAGACTCTCAACTATCAATCTCACGACCTCACGCGACTCAGTCGATGCAACTTGCAAATATAGTACCATCAACATCCCTCACAAAAAAAGCCCTCATAAACAGCCTATAATGTTCCCACTGCTGGGACACAGGCCTCCTCTCTGTCAGAGGGAGTGGGCCGTAATCCACCGCGCGGGCCCAGTGTGGGATGGTAGATGTCACATGTCTTCGAGTTTTTGGTTCTAGGACATGCCGGTTGCCTCAAGATGTTTTCCTTCACCGTTTTGAGAGCAGTAGTGAAAAAATAATTTACACAAAGTAAAGCGCCTGCCTGGGTTCGAACCTACGACCTACAACTCGTAAGTCGCGGCCGTTACCACTTGGCCACCACTGCTCACAAAAAATCCTAACTTGCATCAAATAAACATTGGAGAATAAATAATATAATATTTACACGCACAAGTACAGTCGGCATCGCCTACAACTGGTAAAAAATAAAACGTGTCTTCGGAACGCAAGTCACGCGTCCAATACTCCGATTGGCTCCGGATCGCTATCAATTTTTCTTGAGAACAGACCAGATTTAATTATTCAGAGGCAGTCGGCTTGATGGTTCAGACATGCGATACTTAAAATTTAGACATAAATAGTGAATGTGTGTTGTCGTAAGATTTATTAGGTTCCAAATGTGACTCGGAAATATTGTTGAAAAGCTTCTTTATGATAAAAGGAATACAAGAATGAGTTGTGTGGAAAACCTACTGATTGTTAGCTTGTTCAACGGCTGACGAACAGAATACGGTTGCTTTCAGTCTTTACCATTTTAAAAGCTTCCTTTATGACTTTCAGTAAATTCGATTATATTTTTTCTTAGTAAAGCAATTACATCTTATTTTATTTTTGTTTTGTTTTCTATCTGAAAGAATTATTCCTGTATTTAAGTTTACCATTCATTTTCTTTATTTTGAAAATCAGCAATAAGTTTTATTTCAATAATAATCATTTTCTAGAGGGCTGTCGCATTTCGTCACCTCTCTCGCTCACACGGGACCAACTTTTTAAAAATGTTAAATGAAAAGATGATTTTTTTTTTTGAAAAATGTAATCAATTGGCGAACTAACAAAAAGTGTTAATTTAAAAACACATTTCAATTGTGTTATTTAATAAATCAGCTCAATAAGTATAATGATCTGTTTTTGAGATGAATTAATTAAATGCCACGATAAAAATGTGTTTTCAGTAATTAAGTGTCTATTGAATTAACAATATACAAGGTGGAACAGGACGATTGACATTCCTTTGAACCACGTAAAGAGAATTATATTCTTTATCCGTATACAAAAATACAAAAATGAATACTTTAGCCACAGGAAATTATTTTCATTTTCTTATTTTTCAACATGATGTAGAATCTGAATCCGTAAAATAACAGGTAAACATTGTAAGGTCATGAACCTCTGCAAAACGTATGATTCTATTCTCTGCGTCTCAATATGCTTGAAAGATAGAGAACGGTGTCATTAGATTCCACTTCGACGCACCCCGTCCAGTCCCACAAAATCCCACAATCAGAAAGAAAAATAAATATTACTTATGCAAATTATGCATCAGTGGTGCATAGACAATTGCAAGGGTGTGTGAGCGGAATTTTTTCGGCAAAAAATCTCGGACTCACGGTAATTAGGTCAGTCAGTCATAGCGGCGCCCTTTGAGGAGGTACACACCTATTTTTTCGTGATTTTATGAAAAGTTTAGCGTTTGTTGTTTAGTTTGTTGTTAACAGCCCTCTTAACAACAATCGATATTTCGCCAATCCCTTGATTGAAACATGCTTACATTAAAGGTCAAATAAACGTCAATGATTGACGGCTGATTGAAAGCACTGACCCTATGATTGTGTTACCGATTGACAGTTATCGTTAATAGCCACGCAGCTGCAAGTAAGTGTACCTACAACGTAACATTATTAAACTCTTAATTTACAAAGTATGCAAACGTATTACTGCTACCTATTTTTATACTGAGCATTATAATATTATGCATAATATATTTAGCCTTCAGTGTGTATTTTGAAAAGGGCACAATTTAACAATTGAATCCACTAGGATTCAATTGTTAAATCAGAGAAGTTAAACATGTGGGTACTAACCCACATGTTTAACTTCTCTGATTTAGTTAATATTAAAAATGCCTCGTTGGTCTAGTGGTCACAAGCGCTACTGCCGAGCATGAGGTCTTGGGTTCGATTCCCAGGTCGGGCAGTGTTATTGGGTTTTTCTATCTGAAATTTCTCAGTAGCAGCCCGTAGTCTGGATTTGTGCCCGGTAGATGGCAATAGGCTCGCCCCCTATTACATGGGACAAACAAAACTGGCGAAATGTGGGTGTACTATAGGTACACCTCTGCCTAACCCTTTGGCGAAACAAGGCGTGATGTTAAGCACCAAAATGGAATGCCTTAGTGAAACACTTTTGCATTTTCTAAATCCATGAGATTTAATTTTATCATAGTTTACGGCTGGAGTCGAAACGAAGCGCACATAATTTGAATTAATGGCTTATACAGAATAATAAAAAAGAAATACAATTTGCAAACTTTACCGTTCACCTTTGACAATTCCTTCAGTTATTTATGCAAACGTGCCTTGAAAATGGGGTTCATAAAATATATCAACTAGGAGTAGAAAGTGACCGTTGAAATTAAGATGTATAGGTAGCAAAAGGTAGAACAGTTGTCACGCGATCTGGACCGCGTCACGCACACATCCATGTTTCCCGCGACGTGAAAATTTAATTCAAATGTCCGCAAACACGCCGTCCCGCCGGTTCACGGGACGTGATCCGTTCGTACGTGATTTGTTCGCTTGACTGTACCGTTACATATAAATGTTAGATTAGGCGTATGAGCTGGTTGACTTATTGTGGGTTTTTATTTTTTAACTTTGGCTTTCCGTCGGAAAGGATGTTAAGCCGTTGGTCCCGGCTGTCATTCGTGGATCTTTGAAAGTCGTACGGGTCGTCAGAAGCCCGAAAGCCTGACAACTAGTCTCAGCAAGGAGTATCGTGTTACCCAATAACTGCATTGTGGAAGTCAGATAGGCAATCGCTCCATGTAAAATACTGGTATTCAGCTGCAGCCGGTTAGACTGGAAGCCGACCCCAATGTAGTGGGGAAAGGCTGGGCAGATGATGATTCTTTTAGCCTGTTTTAAAATAGCATTGACTATAGCTACTCTATACTATCGGTCACAAAAACGACATTGAGAAAGACGTTGGTCCTACTTACTTGTGATCAACGCAGATCAGAAAACGAAGCCTAAAAATGGTTGAAGTAGGCTGATAGCGATGACATCATTATCAGTCCATTTGCCCGGCATGTATTTAAACAAACCCATTTTAATTTTCCAAAAACATTCGTGGAGACTCTAATACGCGCACCGATACGGACACTTGGCCACATGTGAAGTTATCATTTTTGACACTGATTAATGGGTAGGTTATATCTATGTTTCTTATGCTTTTAGAACTTAGTAATTAGAAAATGACTACACTATTAAGCATGTTTTCAAAATTAGGCATTTTTGCAGAAAAAAAGGATTTTGCACTATCAATTTAAAAACACTATAAAATGAAAAATTTCTAAATTTCTTAAGTATCGTTTTAATTTACGTTTTAATATCGGGTGTTCCTCCTCTAACCCTAATAACCACTTGCTTGCATACGATCTGGCATTTGAACGATGTTTCTGCTATCAACTTGCGGTATATCTACACAAGCAGCCAGTGTCGCAATTCTATGTTGGTGTAGAGTTTCTGGCGGGTCGGAGGTGGACTTAATCTTCCTTTCGAGCATGTCCTAGATATGCACTATAGAGTTTAAGTCCAGAGTACGTGCTGGCCACTGCAATTTCCTAATGCCAACGTCTCGAAGGTATTCAACGCAACGTGCAACGTGTGAGCGAGCGTTATCGTGCATAAAGACGAATTGGTCGTGCCCATGAGTAGTTCAGAATATGGCAAAACATGTTTATGAAGGACCTCCTCGATATATTGGGTTGCCGTTAAGCGGTTGTTAACAATAACCAACTCCGTGCGAGCATCGGAACTTATTCCTCCTCAAAGCATTATAGAGCCTCCATGAATATTATAAAGGCATGAGGAACAGGGTGTAAAGTTCACTCATCCTCCATATAAAAGGGAGGATCCTCCGACCGGACAGGTGTTGTGTCTGGTGGGCCCGACGGTTGATGTCGGGATGCTGTATATATGCTAGTCGCGCGGTAAACTCTGATTGCGCGATGCAGGATTTTACGTGACGTCAGTGTGACGCGTTCCATTGTGGCGATGTAGATATGCCGCCACAATATTAACAGTTTATGTGGTGGTAATGTGTGGAAACCTCTCTTCTCTTCTTCTCTTCACACGCGCCCGACCATTTGGAGCACGCCGATTCGACACTCGTCTGTGAATAGTACTCGAGCCCATTGGTCATGGGTCCAGCTGGCGCGTTCAAGTGCGAATTGAAGGTGTGCTACTCGATGATGTCTGAGAAGTTTGGACCGCGTGCTGATCTACGGACTTTCAAGTTTACTTTCTCCATTCGTTTTCTCACCATGCTAACATTCACACTTCTGCGATTTGGAGCCGCTAGCGTATCTCAACAGCGGTAAAGTAGTGGTTTTTAAAATTTTCAGGACAATAAACCGGTCATCCCGGGCCAATGTGCATCTGACACCTCCACTGCCTGGTCTGCGGGAGTAGTGGCCTGTCTCCTGGTATCATTTCAGGGCATACTGCATTGACGGCCATGGTACGTTAAGCACCACAGCAACTTCGCGCTGTAACAATCCTTGGTCGATTAATGCTACAGCCTGTGTAACCTGTGCTGCAGTTAATGGCATTTTTATTAGTTATAAAGCACCTTTAATGTTTGATTTAAAAGCATGAAAACAGAATAATTGAATAACTTAACCGTAAACTTTCACAACACACAAATTTAAACCTGCAACTTGTCGCTCAAGAAACCTGATTCAACAAACAATTTAAAGTAACGCTATAAGCACTCAAATATAATGTATTACCCTCTTCAACTAAGGGTAAACATTGTTTGACCGATCTTTATAAGAAAGAAGCATTGAAAACACTTAAAGCGTTTGTTATCTCAAGTATTTGCGAAATAAGCGCTTGGCCAAAATTCCGTGTATAATATTCAACTCAGCCTATCGCAGTCCACTGCTGGACATTGGCCTCTCTCAGGCTGCGCCTCAATACCCTGTCCTCCGCCTTCCGGATTCAGTCTACCTTTTTAAGGTCGCCGGTCCATCTAGCTGGGGAGCGTCCCACACTGTGTTTGCCCATACGCGGTCTCCACTCCAGGACTCGTCTGCTCCACCGGCCATAGGTCCTTCGACGAACATGGCCAGCCCACTGCTGTTTCAGATTGCTTACTCTGCAGGCTATGTCGGTGACTTCGGTTCTTTTCCGGATAACTTCATTTCTGATCTTAACCTTCATAGCGCGCTGTGCGACCTTGAGTTGTAATTGAATTATGTATAATTTTGACTATTATACAATCTTCCAATTAGCCTCTTTTTGTGATCCTCAAAAAAGCCGACCAATATTTGAGGTTCTAAAATTTTTTGAGGCTCAGGTAAATAATACCCTTAACAGAATCCACGATACTGTTGCCAATTTTCTGGGTCCATTTCCAAAGACACATACGCGTCTATGATGCGTTACATGTTCACAAAACAAATAAAAAATACTTTATCTTACACCAACCCTGACAAGGATTATCTAGTCTCTCTAGCCAAGAAAGTTAATTTGAAAATATTGAAGCAATTTTCCCTATAACATTTCCACACATCATTACCAAAGCAACACGAGTCTTACTTCTAAACGAAATTAAACATTCTACTAATGATTTGAAGGCGCTTTTTTAGTATGTAATTTGGTTGTCGCTACTGAGAACATAAATATGGTATTTGTTTTTGATTATTATTCATAATTGTAATAACAATATAATTTAAAATGTTTTCTGTTACATAAACTATGCCCAGAGATGATAGAAACAAGAAACTATTTTTTTTTTCTTCAAAATAAATGTAAATTTAAAATAATAAATTTAAAATAATATGAATTTTCTTGCCCGTTCTTCTCCATAGGTACCTACTACGCTTTGGAATGGGCAACAAGCTTCATATTTCTGACTGACCGACTCCTTGATAGTTCAAACTTGACTGTAAATGGTTTAATTTGTGTACTTTGAGTATGAATATAAAGGAGTAAGTATTTTTAATTTTGCCATTTTATGCATTTTAATTTACATGTTGTCTGTTAGCAAAATTGACGCTTATGAATTATATTTCGCTATCAGTAAATAAGTTAAAACATCTATATGCCTGTAACTTTTTCGGCAATCCAGATGCTGGAAACCTTTCATTTGAGTAAAGAAAAAATTAATTCATAGTTAGCAAAAATCTTCCGAATAGGACCTACTATACTATGGAATAGTAGATGAGATGAGATGGGGCATAACGGAGACGCTAAGGAAATCTACCAACAAAACTATGTAAAATGTAGCTTCAATCACTATTGTTTATCATAACACTTATATATTGTTTACAAATTTACAATTTTGTACAACTATTGGTAAGACAATTACTAAATTAACTTAAAAATGACAATTTAAACTAGACTTATCCCCCGGGGTAGAGGCAACATGGGGTGCCTAAAACAAGGTCCTACACGCACAAGGTAGGTATCACATAATGTTATGTTTTAACTTTGAACAATATCCGAGGGCTCCGATTACGCCTCCCACATGTTAACTAATAATAAATAACATGTATGTAAGTAGGTAGGTATATGATACACAAATTTAAGCATTCTAGATGCGACAAAAAAGCTTGTCAAACATTATGACTTATATTTATCTTCTTAGTGCTCTTCGGGAACGAGGTAGTTTTCCGGGCCTGTATGTTTACTTCTCTTCAACTGTTTTGCCGTTTATCTTACAGACAGTTTTCTTTATTTTTGGGTGGCACTTCTACAATTCGGTTTTATTTATCTGTGAAAGGAAATGACGACACCGACTTCCTTTCGCAGAAAAAAAAACTTAATATAAAATTACTGGACTGCGAAAATACTCAATGCTTCTCACTTTAAAATAATACAAAATGCTAAATTACGGTTACAAAATGGCTTCTTACCCTGGACTCTGGAAAACTTCTTAATCTAATGTAAATTTAAACAAAGAGCGCTTTAATAGATACTGATACATATTTCTATTTATATATTTACTATTCTATATAACAAACATACACATAATTATATACATCCTCAGGTATAACACTCAGACACACACCATCACAATCTCACACAACATACATACATACTTGATTATCTTCTATTTTGTTTGTGTATTAGTTTTTTATTGTATACTCCTCTTCTAGTAGATTACGAGTAGAGTATATGAAATTAAGAAGTGTATTGTAACATATATACTTATATACCTACTACATGTATAGCAATAAATGTAATCGGAACGCAGGAGCCCGGATCTCACGACACGGGGAGTCCTGATGTGAGTTCCAGGAGTCAACGCGCTCGAATGTAACTTCTTAAACAATAAATTATTCTTATTCTTTTTCTTACAAAAAGTCACGCAATGCATTGTTAGTAGATAATTGTCGAAAAATGCTGGCGTTTCTTGTAGTCTCTAGATCCAATGAGTTTTCCCGAAGGTCGAATCTAACGTAGCGTAACATGCACCGTGTGCAGACTACAACTTGTTCGGCTTCTTTCTAGAACCCTTGTTATACACTTTGTAGCTACGTTACCGGGAGATCTTGTATCCAGTTACTTCTTGGAAGCAAGTTGAGCTTACAAGTTATGCTAAAACTTAACTTAGCTGCTTGCTCCATAGTTGCTTCGTCTTCTTAGCGTGTCGATGGCAAAAATAACACGAAACAGTATATAACTATCCTTTATAAAGTTTGGTCCAAAATTCAGCAACGAAGATAACCAGGTTTCGAAAGAAATAAAGAACACATAGCATAACATCACGCCTGTAATCCCCAAAGGGTTAGGCAGAAAAAAAGAGGTTTATTTGTCACAGAAACACGTGCCTTTAGGTACAAAAGATAAGTTAACTCGGAGAAAAAATACACACGGGGTCCACCTTTAGACAATAGGTGAGGATTTCTACTCCAACTTAAAAGCTTTTGTACCCTATGTCCGTGTCATATTTAAAAGCGATCATCGCGCGAATACGAACGAATGATCGTCGTTCGTACTTTTTGTTCGGTGAACCTGAACGCGTTGTCGCGCCGACAGACGGGGGTTTCCCGGTTTTTTGAACAAAAAGTGACATATGGACGAGATGATCGCGTATTAGCGCGACGATCGCTTTTAAATAGGACGCGGGGTTAGACTTCTGAAAAAGCTACTCATAAAATAGCAGGATTATGAAAATATTTTTCCGATGATTAGTCACGATATTAGATAATTCGGTGGCCCAAATCACTTTACCGGTAAGTTTTTTTTCTGAGAATGGGAATGGGCCGTGATCTACCACGGTTGGTGGATGTCACAAATTTCTTCGAATATTCTGATTCTAGGACATTTTTCCACACCATGTTTTCCTTCACCGTTTTGAGAACAGTGGTGATGAAATAAAATACATAAAAGAAAGTGCCTGCTTGGGTTTACACCTAGGGTTGAACCTGAATATAGTTTTCCAAAGATATTTATGCATTCACAATCTTATATTAGAGAACGACACTGCCAGCGTCATCTATGCTCTATAATAGAAACTTAACTGATCGCCAAAGACGGAGAACGCTATCTGCCGACGACGTGCTGTACTAAACAACCTTACTCTTCATAAACTTTACAGCAGGTAACGAATTAAGAGCAGGCACTTGCGACCGTTCCTAAACATTCCGACTTCGTTATTCAGTAAACAGATGGCAGTATTCTGAAATGATACGGCAACCTCTTGAACAGCGAAAATAAATTCAGTTGCTGTTCCTAATGGATAGGTAGCGTTGTAAGTACGAAAACTGAACTTAAATTATCCTTTTCTACTAAGATAACAATGCTTGGTTTAATATCGAATAGATTCATAATCAATTCATAGTAGTTTATTACGCCAAGCTGTAATTGTGAAACTTTTTTGAAAATTCGCTGTCGTAAAACTAACAATTATGAGATTTGCCGCGAATTTATTTAAACTTGTTGTCACCTGTATGATATAAATAGGCAGTTAAATTTTTATCAATGCACATAAATTCGTTATTTAGATCGTCCACTATTTTCTGAAGGTACAGTCCCGAGTATAAACGCCCTCCAGTTACAGTAAATTCAAAAACGTTTATCTCGTTAAATAAAAATTGCAATTTTGATAAAATACCTATCTCATAATAGTGTGTATTTAATAATACTATGTTTGTAACAGCTTATATCTCAAAGTGTCATTTATTTGCTTCAAATGTGTTATTATAAAAGGTGGTAAATAAATATGTGTTTGTGATTAATACATTTTGCCATATTTTGGCATGCAAATAAGGTGCTTATTTAAATAATCTATCAATACAAACTCACAACACTTCAACACTTCGGAATGTTACGTATCTAAGTGTAAGATAAATAATTATGCTTGTGACTGTACACTAACAAAAACATTTGGCAGCACATTACAAAACAAAGCCGTTACAGAAAGTTTTTAACTACCCACACGCTGCAAAGTTGTTTGTTTACTTTGTCAGAACTCTGTGCATTAAATTATCATGAAACAACTATTTTAAATTCTGTTAACTTGAATTTTGTGGATGGATATTCATAAATATTAGCTGTTGCCCCGACTTTGTATTTAGTATTTCATTATTTTGTCATACAAACCTATCCAGGGAGAATAAGCTTATGTCCTTCTCCAGGTCCCAGGAACCTATCTGTCAAGTATGACGATCAGTTTATTGGTTAGGCAGGAAATGGTAACAAGCAGACAGAGTTACTTTTGTATTTATAATATTAGTAGATATACTACGTGAATCTGGATGTACGACATTAAATAAAAACGAGCACAGTACTAGTCCATCGAAACATTTTAAAACACGAAGATTAGTAGTTAATAGAAAATTTAAAAATTGCAGTTTTCAAACAAAATAAATAGCAGAATCAACTGCATACAAAGCAAACATGCTTTATCTACGAAAAGTTACTGACCAACGGTGCGGTGCTGGGCGCAGGTAGATAGGTGCAGGCACTTTAGTCGGAGAACAATACAAACGCAGAGAATAGAATCATATATTTTGCACAGGTTCTTGACCTTACAATGTTTACCTATTATTATTACGGACTCAGATCTACATCATATTGAAAAATAAGAAAATGAAAAATAATTTCCTGTGGCTAGTATTCAATGGATTTGATTGATTTTTTGTATACGGGTAAAGAACATGATTCTCTTTACGTGGTTTAAAGGAATGTCAATCGCCTTGTTCAACCTTGTATAAAATTGGACGATGTGGCTACCTCTTGAACAGCAAAAAATAAATTCGTTGCTAGTGGCGCTGATAGTAAGAAAACTGAACAAAGGCTTTTCTACTAAAAATAATAATAACATAATTTGAAATGATAGTGGCTCTTCGAAAGTCGTTTAAGCAAACATTCATCTACTTACACTGCAATGCCTTATTTTAACGACATGTTCCTATTTCAGGCTCTGTTCATTCTAAATCTTTAATTTCTGTTTGTAATGTTGTGCATATTTTCATAAATAAAAAGTTTTATTAAATAGTAATCAATATTTTCTTTTTGTAGACACCTTTTTATAGCAATATTTTTTATTATAGGTATGGGAAGTCAATAATTAGTAGGGATTTATTTACAAACATCGTGGCTGCAATCACACTAAACAGTGGATTTTATTAAAGTGTATCAAACTGCTTTTCACACACTTGCTTGCTTTTGTGCACTTTCGCAGTAGAGTCTAATTTACCTGTATGGTAATGCATTGAAATAAGACCGATCCGTTATCGAGGAGGAAACACATAATTCAAAGAGAAAAATCAGAGAACGTAACGAACTGAGATAAGTAACGAAATACCAAAATAAATACTCCTTACCAGGACCTTGAAACACTGTTCACTAATTATATTCCTTCATGGCGTCGTAAAAAGTGGTCCGTGGATGGGTGACCATCTTTACATACCAAGACTCCTCCGTGCCTCGGAAAGCACGTTAAGCCGTTGGTCCCGGCTGTCATTCGTGGATCTTTGACAGTCGTTACGGGTCATCAGAAGCCCGAAAGTCTGACAACCAGTCTTACCAAGGGGTATCGTATTACCCAGTAACTGGGTTGTGGAGGTCAGATAGGCAGTCGCTCCATGTAAAATACTGGTATTCAGCTGCATCCGGTTAGACTGGAAGCCGACCCCAATATAGTCGGGAAAAGGCTAGGCAGATGATGATGGCGTCGTAAAAAGGTACAAAGGTACAATGTCAAGTCGATTCCTTTTTTAACCCCTGCCGAAAACAGGAGGGGTGTTATAAGTTTGACGTGTATATGTGTGTCTGTCTGCGCTATCGTAGCTCCCAAACGGGTTGAACCGATTTTTTTTTGTTCATTTGTGACTTGATCGAGTGTTCTTAGCTATGATATAAGAAAATTTGTTAGGCCGTTTGAAAATTAGCAGCAGAGGTTAACGGCAATTAAAAAAAACTTTTTGCAAAAAAAAAACCACAGACTTCATAAAAAAAAACACTGCAAAGTGAAAAATAACTTTATTTTCATAAGTCGGTGTCTTTGGATCTGAATTTTAGTATTTTAGGTTTTTACCACTGACTTCCGAAATTAAAGTTATTTTTCGTTTTGTAAGGTTTTTTATTTGGAAGTTGGTTGTTTTTTTTTTTGCAAAAAGTTTTTTATTTTTCACTTTTTAGTGGGTCGGTTTGTAATTTATCGATAGCCTTATGACAACTGATCATCACTTTTTACAAAAAAATTGATTTTCCCGATGCAGGGACATTTTGTTTTGCACGTTAATTGTTGAGGAGTTCTCCTGGTACTTCACCATCAGCTCCACTTCAGCATATGCATTGTGACGTATGTATGTATGTATTACCTAGCTGTACCGTGCCGCCCGCACCGCGTGGGTTGATAACCCAATAAAATACTCGTACAGTCACGAGCACTAATACGTATACACTGAGCAACTTTTAAAAATCATTTTCTCCTACTGTATTGATTGTAATTTCATGTTGTTACGAACATAGTATTTTGAAACCCATACTATTACGAAAGAGGTCTTATATCAAAGTTGCAATAGTAATTCCACGATAAAAATCATTTTAAAGTAGTCGAATCGCAACCCGTGAAATATTTATTATCGAGTTGTTCCGGTGGCAATCCGTGATCTTCATCATCTGTTCCACTTCACCAAATGGTGGTTTCCGAGAGCAAATGCACAAGCTACTATAAAAAAATACCCAAATCGCTGTAGGCGTGCCAAAAATATTTGACGAGTTCCCTCGATTTCTCCAGGATTCTATCATCATATCCTGACCTGATGACAATGGGACCACCTGGAAGTATACCCTTTCGAATAAGAAAATAATTTTTCAAATCGGTTCAGCCGTCTCGTCCGTCCGTCGTCGGGGAACACACATAAGTGCGGAAAAGGGGGATTCCCAGTTCGTCGGAATCGTTTTTTATAAAAAAGATTCCGACGAACTGAGAATCCTCCTTTTTTGAAGTGGGTAAAAAATGACACCTTGTATAGTGTCCTTTTTCGCTTTCACGCTTCAACCAATCGTCTTGAAATAGGCACTGACAGTTTGCGACACGTGCTAGCATTTATTTTGTAATTCGAGACAATTTTTTTTATCTAGAACAGAAAAGTACAAGCAAAAACATCGTTATATTCGTCATTTGAATCAAAAGACTAAAACATTTTACTTCAGTTAGAACATTCCAGATTCGTGAAGAGTCTTACCTACCTACCTACATAAGTAGCAGGTAGCGTCATCAAGTCCATTCTAAAGGTCAAGTGTTTTTTAAACAAAGGTCAGGTATCTGTCCGTCACAATGGAATTACTCATTTATAAAATAGGGTTCAAGACGTACTGATACTAAACTGTCATTGTTTTAAGTTCCAGTAGAGAAAAAAAAAAGGTTTGGTAAGACCAAATTTAAAAAAAAAATCAAATAAAAATATCTGGAGTGGAGTAAGTAGTAGGTACCTACCAATAATTTTACAAAAAACCGTGCGTCAAGTCGAAATAGACTTTTGGTGCTCATTATCTTAATTATGTAATACTTCCTGCACAACATAGAGTACCTACGCAAAATACGCGGACGTGGAGCTGCAGACACCAGCCCGGCATATTATCTCCCGCCTACACTACACCACTAAGGCGGAGGACATCGTGGAGTACGTGCGCCAGAAGACGAGGTACGCGCCGAGGGTGCAGTTCCTGGAGTCGCACCGCAACGTCAACTTCAAGGCGTTCGTGGTGCGCATACCAACATGCTACCTGCACCTGGTGATGGAAGAAAGCTTTTGGCTGCAGGATGTGGTATTCCGCTGCTTTCGCGGACAAGTGCCACCAGAACGCACAAAGACTTAGTGCAACTAAGTGATACTAACATAGTTATTAAGTTTTATTTATTAACAAAATTGTTACTTTACTTATTATGTATACTTAGGTTAAGGTATGTATCTATGGGTCTTTGTTACCTGATAATAAATGGTTATATTCAAACTCAAACTCAAAGCATTTATTTCAATTAAACCAATTACAGGCACTTTTGAATTGATAAAGAGTCAGTCAGTTAGTCATAAAATTGAAGCTAGTCGCCCATTCCAAAACGTAGATCTCTATGGAGAAGAATGGGCAAGAAACTCCATGGACACTCTTTTAAATCAAAATGGTTACAAAATCCTGGGTACATTGTTATTGTTCTTTTTGCTTCTATGTGAGAACAATGTAAAAAATAGATAATTAAAACAATTTAAAATATAAGATTAAAAATGAGCCCTGGCAGTTAAGAGATGACCAGTCTCCACTGACGGCGCCCGTTCACGAACATGACGCGTGGATCAGCACCATCCAGCTCAACCATTTTGTAGGGAACCGAATGATCCAACACACGCGCCACCATCAGCGAGACATTTAAGTGAGCATGACATACTCTCAACTGCCATACTCTTTCAAGTCAACATACCTACATCATAACATAAACCCGCTCCATGGTACTCACATTTACAAAATTGAAAAGATGCTTCTAATTTATACAAAACTATAGTTTGCAATGATTGTATTAAAAGATTAGTAAACACTAAATCTATAGTCTATATATAGTCAATAAGTCTATAGTAATAACATAATGTCAGAAAAAAAAAGGGATTTTTTAGATATTATATTATTATTACTACTTTATTCTTAGGAAAGCTTGCAGTCAGTCTTGAAACTACAGTAATTACATACAATAAACACATACTTTTGCTATAAATATAATTCCGGTAATGAACTGTCAGATGAGTATGTGACGGAATGTGGAGTTAGGCAGGATGAGTTGAGCTCCCCTACCCTGTTTAATTTATATATAAATGAGCTGACTGTCGGGCCCAGCAGTTTGCATGCTGGCTGCCACATGGATGGGGTGCATTTAATAACATTAGTTACGCTGATGACATGGCACTGCTGAGCCCGTAACTGTCACTTTAAATGGTGATGTCTTGAACCGTGTTCTTCAGTTTAAGTATCTAGGGCATATCGTAGCGGAGGATTTAAAGGACAATCTAGATGTAGACCGGGAGCGAAGAGCGTTTGCAGAGAGAAGTAACATGTTGATCCGAAGGTTCTCTCGCTGCTCGGATGCGGTTCAAATAACTCTTTTTAAGGCATATTGTCAAGTAGTTTATTCTTGTAGTCCACAACTACACTATGGAAACACACACACACACACCCACACTACACTATACACTATGGATTGTAGACTAGCCTCACTCAAAAAGCTGTTAACGCTCTTCGCGTTCAGTACAACAATGCATTCAGGATGCTGTTGGGGCTGCCGCGCTTTTGTAGTGCCTCGAGTATGTTCGCGGACGCGCAAACTGACGGCTTCGCTGCGACCAGACGCAAGCGTGCAGCATCCCTGTTGCGCAGAGTGCGAGCCAGCTCCAACAGTCTCCTGGGTGTCATTGCTAGCAAACTGGATTGCCCTATCACTCACTATTTAAGCCGGCTGCATGTTCCTGCTAATAGGGACTTGAACTTGTAGCTTGGTTGTTTTTGTTGTTGTGTTGTTTATGTTTTGTAAATATTATTGACATAGTTCGTAGGTAAATTGTTACTAACTTTATGGATCCCTGTTACTTGAGAATAAATGTTTTATATTATTATTATATCCCCTGGTGGGTTACGTAACCATTTATTACAATTCGCCTACGGAATCCACAACATATTTCAATGTCTATCTCACCCTGACGCCTGCAGAGGCCGCAATTTGTAACGACGTCATTATCTAACCCTGTGGGGCATAACTGCTTAGATACAATATATTCTAGCAGACAACAATTTCCTTAACAACTGACCCACTTTGTTTAATGTTATGTCGTACGGTCTCTGCGCCTGAAAGGAAGATAAGTTTTCACGAATAACTGAAATAAAAACGGTCACTTGGTTCTGATTTCAGCTTTTCTTTTGTGGATTTTATGAGCTAAGCTTTTCGTACTTGAAGAAACTAACAGTAATTATTTTTTGGGATATTTTGCTGTTAAGGAATTTATAAAATGGTAAATAACAATGGTTGCCCTTGGAAGCACCTAGAAGGAACCTTTAAACGCATAATACATAAATACATAAATTCACGTCTTCTTCCCATGGGGGTAGGCAGAAACTACAGAACGCAACCTGCTACGATCTCCGATACATACTGCTTTTGCCTCGTTTACGTTCATACATCTGGTCATACACGCACGCCGGTTGCGAGTACTACGCACCTGGCCTTTCTGAAGAACATCACAAATAAGATCACTATATGTCTTCCTAGGGCGTCCTCTTCCGGCGGTTCCACTCACATCTGCTTATAAATAGCTTTGTTAGTCGACTTTATTTCACCCTCTCAATATGACCAAACCATCCAAGCATACTCTTTTAAATTTTTGTCACTACATCTTCTTTTAAACCGCACCGATGCCTTATCACATCATTCCTCAGTCTATCATTCATACTCACACCACACATGCTTCGCAAGGAACGCATTTCCACAGCATTTATTCTACTTTTATGCTTCTTTTGCTACACCCAAACTTTCACTTCCATACATAAGCGTAGGCATCAGCACACGATTGTGAATAGCCAGTCGGGCCTTTTTGGACATTAACTGGTTGGTCACAAGCGCATAATATTTTAGTATTATTAATTAGTCTGGGCCCGCGTGGTGGATTATAGCCCAATCCCTCTCACAGAGAAGAAGCTTGTTACCCCGTGGTGGAAATATTGTAGGCTGATTATGTTAGGCTTTGATTAATTAGTAAAAAAAAAAAAATTGCGCACACACACGTGCCCGTGCACGCCCCTGTATGCAGGTTTTAATTCTTATTTATGTACACATTTTTGAGAAAATAAATAAATATACGTTATCTTAACGATAAACAAAACAGAATAGGTATAATAATTCTTACATAAGTCGATGTAATTCCCTCAGTAATACTTACGCATAAAGCTTATGATTCTCCCTAATCGTGTTCCACACGTTGAATTATTATAAGCCCTTAAATAAAACTGGTTTACAATGCTCTTAATACTTGTTCAGTGAATACTGATTTGAAATGTATTGAGATTTCAGTTGAGAGAATCATTTGTAATCATTTGTAAGGGATTACGTATGCTTAGAAATTCGAGCATTATTTTGACAACCTTCTTAGAGATAAATCGAAAATGCTGTAATGGTCAAATACATGCGGCAAGCGCTCGGCAAAGGTAATATAAAAATCCAAATATGTCATGTTTAGCAGCCGAATAAATTACTATAAAACTCATAGTTATCGTGTAATTTAAAAACGGAACTAACTTTTAACTTCGAAACATGGCAACCAAGAAGGTAACTTATCAAAGATTGTATTTAAATTTCGAACTGGCTTGCAAATAAAACTGTTTTAAAGTAAAAGAAACAAAGTATGAACATCTTATTGAAGACATTGGCGCATGAAAAATTATTGTTGTTCGTTATTGATTCTGGAATCTATTTTTAAATAAAATGTTCTACGTAGGTACTACTTAGTTTGACTTTCCACGTGACATTTGAGAAAAGTACTTTACAAGCCTTTGCCGCAACCATCTTTTCACGTTCGTCCATAAATGCCTCTTTTGCCGGCCGCTGTAGTAATGTACTAGTACATACACAATACTGTTACGGCCGAACTCAATAATCTATTTTCAGTAAAAAACAGATCGCTATTGATGGTCGACAGTATAATTCTATCTGTCCTTATGTCAGGCCGGTAAGATTCCATAATCTCTTATAGATTATTGGGACGTTACAACCATACATAGATAGGTTTTTCTATCTCGTATAGATAGGTTATTGGGTTCGGCCATTAGTCAGTTGATCATTTTATCCGCCCGAAAACATTCACTGATAAACTGATTATGATTCTTTTCATACGAGAACATCGTAAATTATAATCATAAATAATATACAATGAATTGATTATTAAAGGAATACTCAAGGATCGATTTGTCCGAAAATACTTTGACGATGAAGGAAAACGGTGCGGCGATGTAGATATGCCGCCACAACGGCCCCGACTTACGAGTTGTAGGTCGTGGGTTTGGACCCAGGCATGCCCTTTACTTTGTCTAAATAATTTCATCACCAATGCTCTCAAAACGGTGAAGGAAAACATCGTGAGGAAACCGGCATATCCTAGAACTAAAAATTCGAAGACATGTGACATCTATCAACCCACGCTAGGCCCGCGTGGTGGAATACAGCCCAATCCCTCTCACAGAGAGGAGGCCTGTGTCGCAGCAGTTGGGACATTATTTATTGGCTATTATGTATGTATGATGCATTCTTACAGATTATTCCTGACGAACGCCTATCACTAAATTAATATTATAACAGTAGATTGTAAACACGGGATTTCTCATTCAACTTACCATGGATATTTATTTTTATTATTACCATAGATAACAGAAAAAGACAGAAGAGGCCTTAACTTCTTCTGTGGTCTATGGTGGTGAGTACGTTCTACGAACAATCATAATTATAATAGTATAATAAAATGTAAAAAAAATCAATTACAAAAAATATCATTAGTTGGGAATCGCACTTGCAACCATACCGCTAAGCTATTTGCTTTGTTCAAACTTGGCTAAAATAGCCGTTTTTATATCATATAATTTGTAATGATTGACTGCTTAGCTCAATAAAGGTATACCGCGCATCACGCGTGATGATAATCATTTAAAAGGTTAATCTGTAACTAACTGCAATATTTTAACCGCTTGGCTCGCCGTGTAACAATTAGTGGTAAACTATAGAAGAATACGACCATAATGAAATAATGCTCATCCCACAATAGCGAATAGCGAATAGCGAATAGCGAATAGCGTGATGATTACAGACGATTGCGATTGCGTGTTTATAGCCTACAGACTGACCAGTCATACAAGGAATATCTATACAAAATTTAAACAGAATCTATCAAGTAATAATAATAATCGTTTATTTATAAAAGGGGCACATTTACAATAAGTAACTTAGCAAAATTAAAACAGAGCACAGTTTTTTTTTGCCTGAACTAGGTTGGATCTGTGCTTCAGGCTAGGAAGTGCATAAATACTTAAAGTAATAAATTAACAATCAGTATAAAGTAAAATCTAAACTAAAATTAGGTAAATATAAGTAAAAATACATGTTAGCGGTTCTATTTGCAGACAACAAGTAGATCTTCTGTCTGTGTACAAGCGATGGTTAGTAAATACTTAAGTATAATTTTTTTACAGCTAAAATAATTTAATTTATAGATACTAAGTTTTCTATTTAATCTATTGTACAGAAATGGGCCTAAGAATGTAAAAAATCTTTCTACAAAGACATGTTTTGAGGATGCATTAGATGTGCATACTATATCATTCCGTCTCTTGTTAGTATTGTCAGCAGTGTAGGCAAGCAAGTGGTATTTGCGTGATGCTAGAACATACATTCAGACAAACAGACAATAATTTTATTCAAAAGCTTTATTTTTGGCATTACATTTGTTCCTAGACCTCGAAGCAATTACTTCTTTTTTAAATATTCAATGTACTAAGTTTAAATAGTGTGTATACACATACATAAAATTACGGCTTCTTCCCATGCGGGTAGGCAGAAACTACAGAACGCCACCTGCTACGATCTTTATATACTCCTTTTGCCTTGTTTACGTTCATACATCTGTTCACACATGCACGCCGGTTGCGAGTACTACACACCAATAAAAAAAAAATTGATAAATTGTTCAATAAATAATAATAGAAAATAGGAAATAGAAAAATAGATAGATTATTGCTTGATTATTGATTGCAATAGGTTTATTACTGCTGAAAATAAAATTCTACGGTTGAATCTTTCAGACACCATAATAGGCACACATTTTCTTTACATACATACAGACATAAAAATAATACTAAAACTGTTCAAAATACACGTATATAATATGACACATAAGTCAATGTGCCAAACAGTTCAAATGGTTGGTAAACAGGCGCACACACTTTCGATATCCATGTCTCTTCAAGTCTAGGCAACACACGCAAAAAAGGATAATGTGCAAAAGCAAAATGCGGAAATGAAAGTTCAGTTTCTGCCTATTCAAATGAGAAAACCGAATGATGTTATTTAGGAAAAAGAAGATTATCAAAGCTACGTATAAATGTTTTATTCAAAATCAAGATACTTTATTTCACGTAAACTTACATACTTATCATCATCGTTATCGTGATCGTCAGGAGCACGGTTCCAATTGGTCGTTTCCTATGGAGAAGAGCCGGCAAGAAACTCCTCGGCTACTCTTTTAAAAATAATTGGCTTTTACAATGTTTTCAAATTACAGTGTTAATAGGTATGGGAGGACAGTGTAGGCCTGTTCTTACATTCACAAAATATAAAATAATCTATTTAAAAGAGAAATAAAATAATAAAAATAATAAATATATAAAATTAATATTTTTTTTAAAATAATAAATATTTAAACCAAATGATATGATTGCCAGTACAACTGTAACCAATCTAAATTAATATCCTGTTCACAAAAACTACTAATAAATAGTTGAAATTAGATTTGTAGGTATATGTATAATGTGTATACAATATGTTACATAAATAACGCACAATCTCTTAAGGGGTGATCGTACTCATCATTATGAACAACTTTTTCTATGGGACCAAACCTGAAATCGCGAAAAAAAAATTCAGCTGTGCCCTACATTTTGACTAGTTAGGCGAATATAAATGTAGGGAGCAGCTGATTTTTTTTCGCGATTTCAGGTTTGGTCCCATAGCAAAAGTTGTTCATAATGATGAGTACAATGACCCCTTAACAGGTTGTGCCCTAATTATGTTACACCTTGTATAATGTAATTTTTTTTATTTGAGATAGGTTTGCTCTTGACTCTAGTCTAGGTCAGAGATGACAGAGACAAAGTCGACGATGGAGCTTACCCAGCTTACTTAATTTCTTTTAAATACAAAAAAAGTAAGTAAATAAAAGTCTCTGTCTGTGTGGGGTAGTTGCGTAATACACTTTCAAAGGAAATGCCTTCCATTATGGTAATTCAACAACATTCATTGCGCCATTCACCTATGTTGTCAAGAAGACGATTTTTCAAAACATGCAACACATGCAGCTAGATTTTGCCCGCGGCTTCGCCCGCGTGGATGTCGGAAAATATGCCACGGAAACGTACTACTGGAATTAAAAGTACCTTTAGTAATACTCTAATATTCTATTTATTTACGCGGCACACGCCAGAAAGTCCCAATCGGCATGATTTTTTCCGACATCTTCAACAATCATGATATCATCATATTTCAGCCAGTTTATACAAAACCTTATGAATTATACACTTAACCTAAAGTCAGTGTCTTTGGTTTAGTATTTTCGTTTTTTGCCACCGACTTCCGAAATTAAAGTTATTTTTCACTTTGTAGTTTTCTTGGAAGTTGGTTGTTTTTTTTTTTTAATAAGTTTTTATTTTCTACTTTTTAGTTGTAGTACCTACGCCACCCAAATTTTTATACCACTACTTGCTAAGTAAATAACAGTGACAGGAAGTTATTATAACTAAAAGTTATATACACTAAATGTTAAAAAAATACATATTATTGAAACTAACTCCAAAAGCACTCATCAGAATTTGACCAAATTTATATGCGACAACCTCTGGAGTATACTTCTTCAAATAAAATCTTTGCACAAAGGCATTATATGTCGTACTTAGTCGAGTCAGAAGTTTGGAAGGCGTAGTTATATCAGGTTTGGACGTCGTCGCCAACAAACTACTAAATCAACCACACGATGACGTTGTGACACGTTGACGAAATCTGTCTTCTGACAATCAAGGCCACTCATAACATATGACTCAAGTGGCGCAATTTGAAGCATATTACCATTATAATCATTTATAGCCAGAGTGCATCTCATGACAATTTCCAATAAGCCCAAACACGGCTAGTATACATTGTTTTATTACGAAGTTCCGGTGCCTACCTTCCGCCTTCATCATCTGTTCGATTCGTAACATTTTCATCAGAACCATTTAATTAACTGTATGTACTTCATCATAGACGCTTAAATATCTTAATCGACATACCTATCTTATCGCCACCCGTGAAATACTTATCATTGAGGAGTTCCCGTGGCCATCTATGGTCTTCTTCATCAGTTCCACTTCACCAAATGATACTTTCTGAATGCAAATGCTTGACTTGTTGATGAAAATACCAAAATCGATATGTACATGCCTATAATATTTGAGAAGTTCCCTCAATTCCTCATGGATCTTATCATCAGAACAGTATTTTAATATAAATGGGCCCAGTCTGGAAGCATGTCCTTTAAAAAAAAAGAATTTTCCAAATCGGTTTTTAAATGACGGAGTACTGAGGTAACAAACATAAAGAGAAATAAAAAAACAGACAACAGTATTGAGAACCTCCTCCTTTTTTGAAGTCGGTTAAAAATAAAGTCTAAAATGTTACCTCAAGAAATCAAGATACGAGCTATGACTACTTTTCCAATCCCTTAAATTTCTTTAAAAGAGGTACACAAAATTTTTATTATTTGTGATTTTAAAAATCCACCCCTACTTTACCCATTTAGGAGATGATTTCACAAAAATGCTGAACCATGTAATTCTTTATTTCCTACGAAAAGCAAAAATTTGAATTTTCGTGTCCCTAACTTAAGAAATATTGGGTTTCCCATACAAACTTTCATCCCCTGTAGGATTATTTTTGTGACAAAAAGTAGCATATGTCCTTACCCAGGATGCCATCTATCGCCTTGCCAAATTTTATCGAAATCCGTTTAGTGGTTTAGGCGTGAAAAGGTAACATACAGACAGACGGACAGAGTTGCTTTCGAATTTAAAATGTTAGTATGGATTTCCTTTAAAATCCTTCGGATTAAGGCTCCTGCAAACAGGCGCGACTCGGGACGCGAATCACATGCGCCACAAAGGCACCACGTGTCACGCGACGAGCGGTCCTTCGAGTCACGTGGCGAGTCGCGCCTGTTTGTAGGAGCCTTTATGTTTGAAAGTGTGTTACGCAATTGGGGTGCTGTTTATACAGTCCAATACATCATCATCAATATCTTTCAAACCAAAATTATTAACAAAAGACCCACAAATTTTCACATCAACGCTATCTTCAAACCAGTATCATAGGCTCAAGTAAATTTGCATACCTACTACCGTTTCAATAAAGCTCAGGTCACACCGCAGCAAACCCCGTGCGGGATGCAAGACGAAAGTTGCTCGCGCCGATTATCAAATAACTTTTATGGAGGTGTTATAACTGACGCGAATAGTCGCGTGACTTCCTGATCCTCATCATCCGCCTAAGTAGCAGCATTTCACAACTATGTTGGAGTCAGCTTCTATTTTATTTGGATACAGCTGAATGCCAGTATTTTACATAGAGCGACTGCCTATCTGACATGCACAACCCAGTTACTGGGTAACACAATACCACTTGGAAAGACTGGTTGTCAGACTTACCAGTAACGACTGACAAAGATCTACGAATGACGACAACTGGGACCAACTGCTTGACGTACTTTTCGAGGCATAGAGGGAATCGGTATGAAATGGATGGTCAACCATCGACGGACCGACCTCAGCAAGCATTGCTTAACCTTGGAGATCGACCCGTGCGGCTGTTATTATTTTGACTTTTACTACTTATTTTATTAGAATTTTATTTACGTGACTTCCTAATACGTCCGAACCCAATAACCTGTTTTCAGTAAAAGACAGATCGCTATTGATGGTAGACAGCATATATAATCTGTCCCTTATGTCAGGCCGGTAAGATTCCATAATCTCTTATAGATTATTGGGACGTTAAAACCATAAGACAGATTTTTCTATCTCCAGTATGCCAAAACTGGTGATAGATAGGTTATTGGGTTCGGCCGTAAAGTAAACGACTCGCGGCTCGGGATTCGCATCAGTTTGGCCAGGGGTTTACCCCGATCATTATTCGCTGACTTCGCACGCCCTATTTAGGGCATGCAAATAAGCCTTTAACATGATAATGGACTGAAGAAACGAGATCGCTAACACTTTCTAGGAGTTTATCTAATTTCATTCTAATAGAATATTCTTCCTTGTTACTTCTTGTTTCAGTTTTTCAAGTTATTTTTTTTTTGTTAAATCCTAATTTATTAGTAGAAGTTTCTGCATGTTCAAGGGTTACGCTTAGCTTCTTACTATTCTTTTGAATAATTTATTTTTGAATATTTTCTTTGTTAAGGAGTATGTAAGGATCGTAGCAGGTGGCGTTCTGTAGTTTCTGCCTACCCTCATGGGAAGACGGCGTGAGTTTATGTGTGTGTGTATGTTATTTTGTTACATGGATACGGAATCATAGGAGGTTAATCCCGATTGAACTGGTTCTGATTTCCAAGTAGGTACCTAAGTGAAGCTGCTGAAAAGGCTGTTTTAAGTATTATTGTTTTGAAACTTAAAAAGTTTCTTTATAAAGCACTCAATTGTCATTACATAAAAACTGAATTTATCATTTTCACTGCAAAATGTTGGAATGTTAACAAAACGGTCAATAAAAAATAAAATAAATGTCAATAAAAATAAAATTAAAAAAATAAAATGGTGGAAATGGAAAAAGCAACATTTTAATTTGAACAAAACTTTACTCTCTGGATACTTCGATGCGTCACAATTGTTTAAACATGTAGAATCTGCTTAGCCCTAGTATAACAGTAATCCGATGTACTTCCTCTTTCAGCTAAACAATATATTATAATTAAAAGGAGCGACTCAAAATATTAATTGTTTAGTTTTAGCTACGAAATCCAGCCTCGTATAAGATATTTTTTTATTAAAATCAACGAAGAATCTTCTAGAATTACGTCAAAATAAAATAAGTAAAGTAAGTTAAAGAATCTGCCAGAAGTTTACCAATCTTTGAAGTAATTGAACTGTCAGGCTTGGACTTATAAAGTTGCATATATTCATATGTTCAAGTTTCCATTTAAAAGAGCTTTTGTATGAACGCCAAAACAGGCAGACAATGTTACCTTATTATTACAGGATTCCGATTTTTCTTTAGCTAGTCGATATTCTCTTTTTTTGCGACCGAGTATAAGCATTTCGTACTTATTCCTTTACATTATTTGCGAAAATATGTGTGTATTTGATTGGTGGGAGTGGGTTGAGAGCCATGGCGTGCCTAAGGATAAAAATTAGGACAAGCTGACGATTTTTTACGATTAAAAAAAACAGACAACTGAGGCATTTTCTTATGTTGTTCATGGTTGTCCGTAGTACTAAATCTATTATAAAAATTTTGGTTAGAAAACCTTTAAACGCTGCCTCGTTGGTCTAGTGGTCGCCAGCGCTACTGCTGAGCATGAGGTTCTGGGTTCTCTGGAGCTACCAGTCGGATTTGAAAAATTATTTTGTTCTTGAGGTAGCTATTTAATATCACGCTATGACCCTTAGGTGCCGAGCAAAAAAAAAGTCAGAAAGAATCTACCGGCAAAATTTAGGTCTAGGTCAGACGGGGGTTTAGGTTGGGGGCCGAAATGTAACGCGGATGAAATCGCGGGCTGAAGCTGGTACCAAATAATGAGGCTGTCCAGTTTTTCTACCAACATCTTGACTTTAAGAAAAGATATTCATATCGGCAGAGATTCGAGCCCATTCTTTTCCATTAGGAGCGACAATTTGAAATTGTGCTAAATTCTTGACTTTTCTTAGGTGCCTTTAAAAGTCATTTTGGGGAAAATAAAACACTGTAAATTATAGCTTGACTTTTTAAAACCTATTGAAATAATAGCGCTGCCCAAGCTAATGTCCCCAAGATATATTAGTCTCAAATAAGCTACCTTTATACGTATTTTTCTGTTCCTTTCTTGCAATGGTTAAATAAATAAATAAATGAAAGAAGAAAATTGCATTACTTAAAATGGGGAAAGGAACAAGGAAGGCCAACAAAATCTTTGTAGAATTAATTTCTGAGCCACAATCACTCCTGGCTTAGCTTCGAAGTGGATTAGTGAAGACACGAAGAGAAATGGGGCAAGAAAATACGCATTATGTTTAATTAATTGTGTTATAATATTATTGTAACATACAATGCTGGATCAGGTCACACATACGATTTAGGATTTGGTATTATAAGACTCTGTTTGAGATTAGTATTAAAGGACTCTTTTACTTTTACTCTTGGATGATACATCGTCCTCAACGCTATGAAGGACACAATACGGCTAGAGCAGTAATAACAACAAAACCTCTATTGTGTCTCGTTTGCGTCCCACAGAGTGTTAAACCGAGTGTAACTGGCGGCACTGCCACCTTGTACATTCCGGCCACCCTGTATATAAACTAAGAAAAACAGTTGAAGGTATGGAAAATAATCGAACTAGAATCGTGCACGTAATTGCATTTCGGCGCCACACCCAGTTCTGCGCTGACCTGGAGTGCAGCAGGTGTCTACTGATCCGTTGTCTTCAGCCCAGTTGCCAGCTTATGACACCAAAAAAGAAACTCTCCTGAATATTTAATAATGATGGTTCTAGAACACTGGATCATTTGTACTTACAGATTTTAAGTCGCAACACGTTTCCCAGGGATTAAGAATACAGTGTAATAGTGAATTATTGGATCAATTAAGGATTTTTTTGTTAAGTAAAAACCAGATTAATTACTTTGCTTTCTTTATAGTGCCTTGACCTAAATACACGTACGTTTACATTAATTAGACTACCTTCTACTACTATAGGTATAATAAGTGAAACAAGAAAGTTATTTAGTTCACAAACTTATATTTCCCTAAATTTTTTTTCCCTGAACTCTTCTTTGAAAGCATGTCCTTTGGAGAGATGATGAAAACTTTGTTCTTTGTGTTCTCTTTCGGTACGATGACGGAACTCTTACACCAGGAGCCGAGAACTGCGTAGAGTATCTCCAAGAAGAACCAGATAAGTTCTATGACGCTGATCACAGACCCTCCGAGGCAGAGGCCGAAGATACCGCCAAGATTTGCTGAAAGTAATTGGAATAAAATGTAATCGTACCAGATTACTTGAAGATAAAATCATACATATTGAGCTCAATACACTGAAACGGAATTTTTAATATAGGTTCAATTATCTAACTCGTTGCGTATGAACAAGCAAGCTCTCGGAGCTTTTAATTCTAAAAGGATGCTTATTAGGTTTCAGACCATTTTACTTTTTGATTATCCATCGCATCCCTACATTAAAATGTTGATTGAGTCATGATACATTAATTCTCATTTTTCCATTAACGACTACAGTTTTTTGTCTTTTAAAGTAATAAAAATATTTAAAATTTTAAATTTTAAACATTCATCCAAATGTCCTTTCTTTGGTATTGTTCGTCGAATCGTTGAGCTCCTTAACTTTTATGTTGAGCTGTACAATTACTGACAGATGCTTGCACTGACTGGACAGGTCCACTCAATCTGTGTGGTTCTTTCCTCAAAAGATCATTTCAGACACCAACCTACATGGTCTTCACACGATCTGACCAAGATTATGTCTGGACTTTAAAAGAGACTGTGACCTCTGAGTTTGTTTCGGCCTTTTCTCTCAGAGTAGTCAGATAGGAAACGCCGGCCTCATCTAGTTAAAAAAAAAAATATTTGACATGTAAAAGTGTTTGTTTAAACCTACTTACAGAAATAAAATCATTTATCATTTAAATTTCGTATATGTGATACAAAATGGACATCTATACTAATATTATAAAGAGGTAAAATTTATTTGTAGGTAGCGTGAGCCTCTGGAACTAGCAGTCAGATTTGAAAAATTATTTTTGCATTTGATAGCCCAATTCTTGAGGAAGGTTATAGGCTATTTAATATCACGCTATGGTCCTTAGGAGCCGAGCAAAATGAAAGAACGCTAAGCGAAAACGAAATAATAGCGCGGGCGGGGAATGCGATGTGATGGGGTGGGTCGGGGGGACAGAAGCTGTACAATAATGTTCATTTACGGTTAGTTACCACAGGTAAAATAAACATTTTTGTTTATTTAGCTTTTGCCCGCGGCTTAGCCCGCATGGATGTCAACAATTCCCTATTTGAATCGGATTTAGTTCACAGTTTCATGAAGTTTTAATGTTCTGTTTTTTCCGCGAAACCCTAATTCATCTGCTATCTGCCAGTGAAAGTCCCGTCAAAATCGATGTAGCCATTTCTAAGATTAGCCGGGACAAACAGACAGACAGACAAACATTTTTTTTGTTTTTTTGTTTTAAGTACCTACCGTATATACTTTCATTACGCATACAAACAGACACTTCAATTGTATTTATTTTATAGAAGACAAAGTAAAATAACACGTAGTCCCTTTTGAGAAACTATTAAATTGTGCTCTCAAACATTTTGGGAACATGGATTTTTGTCTTTTAGAAAAGAACGAAATGCGACTTTGGAGAAATCCTCTGTCTTAACTTATTAAAAACACTTGAAATTCTCCGTAAGACTTCTCTGTGTTTAATCTCAATAGTAAAATGGATTTTAGCAGATTAGATATAAGTTTCAAAACAGTTATATTGCCCGTAGCTAGAGCTTAGCAGAAGTTGCGAAGTATCTTTTTTCATAAAAATATATATAAATTATAAAATTATGTTTAGTAGGCGTACGTTGAAATTTGGAAGTTTTAGGCTGACAGAAACGGAGCGATGTTGTAAATTCGTGTAGCGCTAAATGTATTCAGAGATTAAGAAGGGGAAAGATATTTACAAGACAGATGCGAGTGGAACCGCCATCGCCAGGAGGAACCAAAATACTAAAATATACTCGTAGTTGTATTTTCGATTAAAAATATCGTTCGAAATATGTTACGTTTATTTCGCGCGTCCATGCGGGTCTCTGATGTATGATCATAACCCTTAGTTAGGCGCATTAAGAAAATCCCGCAACTAGGCGCATGGGGTCACTACTGACCCCAAAAATAAAAGCAAAAATCGAATAGAAAAAATAAATAAAACGAAGTACGTATTACCAAAAATATTAAAATACTTTATTACTAATAGACTCATACAAAAATAACATAACTTTGGCTTCAAAAGAACTAAAAATATGACATAGCTTCTTTTCAGTCTTAAATTAAAAAAAATTGCTTATAGCTGAAGTCAAATGAAAAAAAAAAATTATAGAGACTCATTACCAGATTCATCTGGTTCGCAACTAACACAGAAAACTTTGGAATGCTGCTGACAAATAAATTTACCACATTTATGGCATTTATTAGGCACTTTTTTGTCACCCTTCCTAGGGCATGATGAACAGCGCCCGCGTTTAGCAGCCGATTGATGCGCAGCTTCATCTATATCATGCACCTCACGAATACGGTTTGTAGTCGCAGAAGGAGTAGCTCTATGTTGAAGGCGACGTTGTTGGTGGTCCATTACCAAGGCCGATGCTAATTTTTTTTTTAAAATACGCCGTATGTGCGTATTATTTCTAGAAGTATCATTATTCGCCTTGTGTATAACAAAAGCATTGATACCAGATGTATTTAGTAGGTGATAAAATATCGACAAAGGCCATCTTTTTGTTCGTCTTGCAACGTTATAATTACTACATAGCTGATCATTACAGTCCACCCCACCTTTGGTATTATTATAATAGGTAATTATTTCTGGTTTTTGAGCGTTACCTGTTGTTTCATCAATAGAATTGTCGTTATGCATACTGGAAAGTAAAATGACAGCTTTCTTTGGCTTCGGGACATAGGATACAAGAGTCATTTGATTATGAAATCCAAAAAGCGAAGAATATTGTTCCCTGTTATTCCTTGGCAAGAATTCAGATGGAATGTCCGGTTTCCTTTTGTTCAACGTACCAACAAGTGTCAACTTATAATCAGGTGTTAATAACTCTTTGGCCAATTTCAAGCTAGTGTACCAATTGTCAGTTGTTATGTTACGGCCAGTGCGTTTTATTGGTTCAACTAGGCGTTTTACTATATCGTCTGGGGAATTGGATACTTGATATTCCCCATTTGGTTGTTTACCAGAATATACCTCAAACTGACACAGGTAATATGTTTTTGAGTCAACCATGGCCTGCACTTTTATGCCGTATTTGTTCGGTTTGTTAGGCATGTAAACTTTTCCTTTGAACCGACCACGAAAACCGACTAACTGCTCGTCTATAGTAACATTCTCACCTGGTATATAAGCTGCTAAATACTTCTTCTCCAAGATGTTACAAAGATTTCTAATAGCCGCTAAATTATCGACTTCTTGCCTTTCCTGGCGGTCTGTGGTATTGTCAAACCGAAGACATCGTAACAAGAATAGAAAACGTTTGTACGACATTGTCAATCGAAACATTTCTACACCTGTTCCATCTTGTTCCCATAAATCAATGAAATTCAAATGGGAAGCTCTAAGGACTCCAGCCATAATCAATAGGCCTAAAAATTCATTTATTTCCAAATTATCTGTAGGACGTGCATCTCGAGCTTGTTGGAATTTATCTTTTATCTTTTCGATGTATAAGTTAGTATTCAAAACGAGCAGTTCAATAACTTCAATGTCAAAAAATAATTGAAAACATTCTATGGGAGATTTAGCATTTTTAGCATACTGTTTGACTCCTGGCAGGTGTATGACAATATTTTGAGCTCGAGTCCTAACTGTAATTGAGGGTGGTATTTTAGACCATTTCACTTTTGGTCCATTTCTTTGCGTATGTCTAGATAAAAAGTAGTTAACCTCCAATGGTTCAAGGTCACGGTGAGTATCTTCGGATTCTTAAATTTCACTCGCAGAATCATGTTCACTTTGTATAGGTGAATTGTCCGCATGTTCAGATGAAGAACCCGCAACATCTTGCTCATCATCAGAGCCCACTGCAAGCCACAGCTGTATTTGACTTTCTTGATCCATATTGACAACTAAAAAAGTAAATAATCATAATAAGGTTTTGATAAAACTAAACATGGGTATAGGATATACAAATCAAACACACAAAAAAAATGCAAAAATAAATCATTAGAAAACCATAAAATCAATAAAATAGAAACATACCTTCCGACAAGAAAAATCACGTAAGTGGGCGCATGGGGTCAGCGCTCTAGAGAGCAGCGACGCGTGCGCTTGCGTTGGCTGTCCGGCCGCGACTGATTTAGGTACCCCGTGGAGAGAGAAGAAGCTAGCAAGAGCGTTGTCACATTCCCAAAACTGTAACCCATATTTTTTTCAATTTGAAAGTCTCGTGACCCCATGCGCCTAATTAAGGGATAAATGAAGCAAAAGGAGTATGTTAGGATCGAAGCAGGTGGCGTTCTGTAGTTTCTACCTCCCCCCACAGGTATAAAGTATGAGTTTATTCAAATTCAAAAATTTTATTTCAGACCAAAGGATTCATACAGTGTTTGTATAAACTTAGCCTATGTTAGTAAACACAATAATTAAAAAATACAATAATTATAACATCAATTGGCTACATGAACATGCGCACGCACATGTCTGCCAGCCCAGTGCCTGATAAATGGTCCATCAACCTTGTCCGCCAGTGTAGCTAAAATACTGTTAGGGCTACTCCTGAATCGCCGTTACATCGATGCACACCGTTTGCGCAAGATGGCATGAAAGTCAAACATACGAGATGCACTGCAAAACCGAGGCAGCCCCAACAATATCCTCAGTTCATTATTATACTGCACGCGCAGAGCGTTGCAAGCCTTCTGCGTATACCTTACCCACAAGTTGCACGAGTAAAACGACTGGCAGTAGGCTCTGAAGAGCGTCAGTTTTACCTCGTCAGTGCACCGCGCAAACCTGCGGGCAAGCATATTGCATCGGGCTACCAACGCCCTGCGCTCCCTATCTATATCCTGGTCATCTGTTAGAGAACCCGTGACCACATGACCGAGGCATTTAAATTGAGTGACGACTTTTAATGGTGCTCCTTGTAACGTCACCGGTGGTATATTCGTGGGTGTATTATTATGTAGGTACTTTACAAAACCACCACCTCACCTTTTAGTAGCATTATACCTCAAGCCATGAGCCTCCGCATACCTCTCACATATGGCCAACAACTTCCTTAGTCCACAGATTGATGGGCTGAGCAGCACCATGTCATCAGCATAACTAATCTTGTTGATCAGTCTTCCATCCATAGAACAACCAACCATAGTTCTACTCAGCTCTCCAACCAGCTGGTTTATGTACAAATTAAACAGAGTGAGTGAAGTCAAGCCCCCCTGCCTCACTCCACAATCTAGCCCATACTGTACTGATTGAGCATCAGATCATCTAACAGTTTATCTGACTTTCATACCAAAATGTTTAAATACATATTTTATGTTTATGTACGTATATGTATGTGTGGTACAAGCAGGCCTTAGCACCACCCGTTTGTTGGTTGCCTAGACCGTATTCCTAGAACATTCTAGCAAACTTACCTAACATTTGGTCCCAAGTGTAAAGTACTTCCCGTCTATACTTTATACAAGTATTTTGACCGAAATGTACCAGTACCCTGCTGCGAGTTTCATTCAACGTACTGAAAAGAAAAAGTTTTACCTTACTAGGCTTCGGAATTTTGTGCTATTTTTAAAACATTTACCCTCTCAAGAAAATCCTCTGTGTAAAACGTGACTTGAGTATTTTAGGTCAAAAACCAAATAGAGGTAAACTTTTTGTGTAGTTTACGTGACAGTAGATCCGAGCAATATTGTAGGTCCCAAGGGACGATGGTAAACCGAGAGGATGCGAGGTAGTGGTATCGGTCCTTCGAGACGCCGGGAATTTTCTATGGTTTGGTATATTGATGTATTGTCTACCAGATTACTAAATCGAGATTGTTTACTTTAAGGTTTCTTTGGATCAAATATATATCATTTGTTAAAACCGTCGATTTGGCATGCGGTTTAATAACTGGCCTGTTTTTTAATCTGCTGTGGTTGTTAAACTTAAATGAAAACTGAATCAAACATTTAAAGTAAGATTATTGTTATACCTAAACAAAACGAAAATATGGGCTTAAAGTACATAACAGTGAAAGCACCGCTTCACAGCAGCTCACGGCGAGGCTTCGCTCGTGTAGCTTCGTTTTGTATGAAAATGTAGGCAGGATCGTCCACTGCGACCCACGGCCACGCTAGACAAACCTCTCCGTGAACGTCCTACGTCGCCGTGGACGATCACACCGAAGAATACTGGGCGTACGATTGTGATGCTTATCTGAGTGAGCATACGATCGATAGGAAAATATTAAAACGAGAAAAGAATACATAATGAAATAGCTTAGTAACAAATTTGAATATTCACCTCAAATGCCTCTGGTATTTAACAAATTCCACTTCGGTATCATATTCCACGTAGTCGCATCTTTGATAGCATTCGCTATCAGATATTATATCCTTTATGTCAACTTCAATCATTTCTGAAAGCAAAGAAACGAGATTGAAAACTAAAACTAGAAAATTGAAAGTTATATTGATTTTTGTGTATTCAGCAAAGCTATCATTTGAATTATATCTTTGGGTAACAAAACTTTTGTGAAAGAAATCTTTGAAAGTAAACAGATAGGTAGGTTCATTCAGTGACCACTGAACTCATTTTTTTTGAAGTAGTCATTCTTACGAAGACTACCCGCGGACATCACATCAGCTATTTTGCAAGATAAAGTTTTTTGATAACTCGTTACTGCAGTAATGCTTATCTACGCTCTGTCCATTGTCTTGTAAGTCGTGCAATATAATTATTTTGGTTTGTGATTAAGTAACGTCGTAATGGGAAAACAAAAAAATAGTACTTTCCATCCAATTAATTTATAACCTTGAAAAAATAATACTTTAAATACTTATAGGAACAAATCATACAAACCAATTGTTTGGTAAACGCAAATAAACTGATTCCAGGAACATATAGCAAATTCTTCTACGTCCAATTCTTGAGCTGGAAGAAAAACGTACGTTCAAATAACAAGTAAAATACATATTATTATCTGCTAGCGACCCTTGCTTCCCTCGCTTATTAGATCTTGACAAAACATCGAGATTTCGTAAATATATTTTATGTTTAATATCAACATATTATTAGGGGTTTAAATATGAAATTGCCGTTTTGTACTGAAAAATTCAAACAATTTTATTCTTACGTAAAATATATTTATTTAATCAAAGTATGTATCCTTATTGTCACATTACATTCCTGCTATTTCATGGGAAGGTCACTTATGCTTTTGCGGTAGAACTCTGGGGACCTGGACTCAACAAACTGTGTGAATGCATTTTGAATTGCTTCCTGGGAAAAAAAATTTTCACCATGCAAAAAATTGTCCAAATGATGGAAAAAATGGTAGTCGGTTGGGGCCAGGTCCAAGCGAGTACGGAGGTTGACGGATGGTTTCTAACTGTAGATCTTGTAGTATTAAAACGGTCTCTCGAGCGGTGTGAGGTTTTGGGTTATCATGGAGCAATAGTGGTGAAGATCGGTTGACGAGTCGGAGCTGTCTTGCTGCGAGTTTCGCCATCATTGTTTGAAATTCTGTACAGTAGACATCTGCTGTTATTGCTTGACCAGATCTGAGGAAGCTGTAGTGAATTACACCATGAAGAGACTACCAAACAGTTACCATCACTTTTCTACGGGTAAGCTTTGCTTTAGGGCATTGTTGCAGCTTTTGAGCTGGAGTCAGCCATTGCGTTGTTCGCTTGCGACTATCTTAAATAATCCACTTTTCATCACACATCACAATTCACCCCAAAATACCTTTATTTCTTTACGGTTGAACAAGGTAAGGCAAGCTTCAACGCGCGCTTCTCTCTGCAGATCAGTGAAATCACACATACCATTTCTCAAGCTTTTTTATCTTACCGATTTGATGCAAATGGGTCAATATTGTGGGTATGCTAATATCAAACCATGCCACTAATTCCTTGATAGTTTGATACGGATCGGCTTCCACCATCGCATTCAATTTATCGTTATTGACCTTAGTGGCTGGTCTTCCTCGGGATTCATCCTTCAAGTCGAAGTTTCCACTACGAAGGCGATTAAACTAAAAACGCACGGTACTTTCATTAGCGGTATCCTCTCCAAACACAGCATTGATATTGCGAGCTGTTTGTGCTGCGTTATTTCCACGTCGGAACTCGTATACATTAGCGGTATCCTCTCCAAACACAGCATTGATATTGCGAGCTGTTTGTGCTGCGTTATTTCCACGTCGGAACTCGTATACATTAGCGGTATCCTCTCCAAACACAGCATTGATATTGCGAGCTGTTTGTGCTGCGTTAGTTCCACGTCGGAACTCGTATACATTAGCGGTATCCTCTCCAAACACAGCATTGATATTGCGAGCTGTTTGTGCTGCGTTAGTTCCACGTCGGAACTCGTATACATTAGCGGTATCCTCTCCAAACACAGCATTGATATTGCGAGCTGTTTGTGCCACGTTATTTCCACGTCGGAACTCGTATACATTAGCGGTATCCTCTCCAAACACAGCATTGATATTGCGAGCTGTTTGTGCTGCGTTAGTTCTACGTCGGAACTCGTATACATTAGCGGTATCCTCTCCAAACACAGCATTGATATTGCGAGCTGTTTGTGCCGCGTTATTTCCACGTCGGAACTCGTATACATTAGCGGTATCCTCTCCAAACACAGCATTGATATTGCGAGCTGTTCGTGCTGCGTTATTTCCACGTCGGAACTCGTATACATTAGCGGTATCCTCTCCAAACACAGCATTGATATTGCGAGCTGTTTGTGCTGCGTTATTTCCACGTCGGAACTCGTATACATTAGCGGTATCCTCTCAAAACACAGCATTGATATTGCGAGCTGTTTGTGCCGCGTTAGTTCCACGTCGGAACTCGTATACATTAGCGGTATCCTCTCCAAACACAGCATTGATATTGCGAGCTGTTTGTGCTGCATTATTTCCACGTCGGAACTCGTATACATTAGCGGTATCCTCTCCAAACACAGCATTGATATTGCGAGCTGTTTGTGCCGCGTTAGTTCCACGTCGGAACTCGTATACATTAGCGGTATCCTCTCCAAACACAGCATTGATATTGCGAGCTGTTTGTGCTGCATTATTTCCACGTCGGAACTCGTATACATTAGCGGTATCCTCTCCAAACACAGCATTGATATTGCGAGCTGTTTGTGCCGCGTTATTGCCACGTCGGAACTCGTATACATTAGCGGTATCCTCTCCAAACACAGCATTGATATTGCGAGCTGTTTGTGCCGCGTTAGTTCCACGTCGGAACTCGTATACATTAGCGGTATCCTCTCCAAACACAGCATTGATATTGCGAGCTGTTTGTGCCGCGTTAGTTCCACGTCGGAACTCGTATACATTAGCGGTATCCTCTCCAAACACAGCATTGATATTGCGAGCTGTTTGTGCTGCATTATTTCCACGTCGGAACTCGTATACATTAGCGGTATCCTCTCCAAACACAGCATTGATATTGCGAGCTGTTTGTGCCGCGTTAGTTCCACGTCGGAACTCGTATACATTAGCGGTATCCTCTCCAAACACAGCATTGATATTGCGAGCTGTTTGTGCTGCATTATTTCCACGTCGGAACTCGTATACATTAGCGGTATCCTCTCCAAACACAGCATTGATATTGCGAGCTGTTTGTGCCGCGTTATTGCCACGTCGGAACTCGTATACATTAGCGGTATCCTCTCCAAACACAGCATTGATATTGCGAGCTGTTTGTGCCGCGTTAGTTCCACGTCGGAACTCGTATACATTAGCGGTATCCTCTCCAAACACAGCATTGATATTGCGAGCTGCTTGTGCTGCGTTAGTTCCACGTCGGAACTTGTATTCAAAAATTACTCTAATTTTCAATGTTTTCATCTTTACTTTTAAAGCTGAATGAAAAAACAATTGAAAGTTAAACAATCGAATGTTGTACATTTTTCAAATTTAGAATCAATTTTAGTAATTGTGTGAAAAAAGTTTCACTCTTGAATCTCAAACCATGCACTGTTACTTTTAATTCAAAGTGGCCAGTACGTTAAAACGGCAATTTCATATTTAAACCCCTATTATTATTATTGCAAATAGACCTTCCGGAATTAATTCTCCAAATTATTATGAAAGCCGCATCAATATTCATTGTGTAGTTTAGAAGAACTAAGCGGTCACACGAAAACCAACTTTATTTTATAATATTTTTATAGATAGAGATTAAACATGACGTGTATATATATCTGCATAAGCGTTTGTATTTCATGATGCAGCTCCAATCTTGCTTGACAGCACCTGCCTGCCCCCTCCCTTGCCTCTCCCTTGTCTTCCGCGAGATTTTAGAACAAAGTTACAGAGTTCGATCGATTGATGAAAATTTTGGCGTTTAGAGGTATTTTCAACACAAAGGATTGCAATCAAAAACTGTTCAAGGGCCCAAAGTTTGATAAAACATTTGCTATTCGTCTTCGTCGTTTAGTTTCTGAAAAATTAAGTTTAAATTGACTCTTTAGGAGTTAATTCATTTGTTGCAGACATACAAAGATGTTTGAATAATACAATTAATTTGAATCTAAATGAATGTCTAGTTCGTTTTTCAACATCGGTTTTTCGCAAATGCTTGCGTTGATGTAAAAAATGAAACATAAGCAGTATGCACAGGGATATTTAGTTTTTCAGTTAACTGCTCTGCATTTTCGTCTGCTTAAGCAATGTTTCTAGGAAATAAGTTAATTTAAATGTTAAAATATTAGCAAATAACTGGCTTTCAGTTTAAAAGTCTTCATATTTTCAGGTCATGTAAATTATTTTTGTATTTTAAATGACCTGAAAATATGAAATCATAGGTATGTATTTTGAAGTGCGAGTTGTTTTAGTTTTCTCTTGTATGTTTCTTTTCTATCCTGATAATAGAAAGGAAACAATTTCACATGTCAACGAAAATGTTTTGAAACTGTATTCTAAGTCATACACGTGTGTAATAGAGCAACAAACGGTAATTGTGACATATTACATGCCTTTCATACTTTTCTTTTCCTTTTGAGTCCATAGAAATGCAGCATTTTAATGAGCTCTTCAAATTATAATCTACAGCCAGAAGTTCTCAGAAAAGAAACACACTCACAAGTATAATCAAAAGGCAAGCAGCGGCAGCGGTGGACCACTCTCTTCAAGATCAGGCGCGTCATACAACCCTGGTGGAAGCCAGCGCCTGCTCCTTGGTCCTAGCAAGAAACAAATACATTTAATATTACTAATAAGTGATTTCAAAAAGGAAAAAAAATATAAGTAATTGCGAAATCACGAAACATGCAGCTCAAAGTCGGAAAATATTTTTTGTTGTTAGTTTCACAAATTCATTTTATTAGATAATGGAACTTCCCTGAAATATACATACAGTGCTATAGGTAATACAATTATTTTTCTTTTAAAACAAAGGCTAATGCGTTAATGTGCGCTTTTATTACCATGGACGTCCACATTCACGTCACGGCATCACGATAACACAGAGAAGTAAAATGTACGGAAATATATGAAGACGCTTTTAAATTTCCGTCTACGACAACGTTATAACGTGCACGTATTTCCAGACATTTTATGGAAATGGACGTGGACGTCCACGATACTATCGTCACGTTAGATATTATAAAAGCACACAATGGGTCCTGAGACATGCAAATAAGGTAGAGGTCATTTTGCGTCACCTTAAAGGGTTACCAATTTAAAAGTTCTTCAAAGCAATCAGACGATCGGAAATATGCCCATTGAAAACGGAAATAGGCTTGTCTTTACGAAGGACCATCCTTTATTCAGGTTAAATGTGAATGTGGGTATAATAGTTATAGTTATCTTCGTTTTACCCCTCGGGGAATACAATCTCAAAATAAAGTTATTCTTGTAGCACGCCCCCAGCAGTAAGACATAAGCACTGTCAAAGTTAAAATGTACCGGGTATATACGGCTGACTGTACCTAAGTGCGGTCTTAGTCCAGGGACAGACGGACATGATAATATCACTACAGAAGTAACATGTAGGCAATGATATTATAAGTTAAGTATAATTCATTGCATGTAGGTGTGTTACTGTGAGAGTTCAAATGAATAATTCAAATTATCTTGATAATTCATTACAACCTAAATATTACAAGACGAAAAGCTTAACAATTTATTATCTTGTTCACCAATTTATTTATTTATTTTTATTTAACAGTTTATGTACACACATTTATACAGACAAGAAGAAAGGAACAGAAAAATACGTAAACCACCAATTTATTTTCTCTGACATTATAATCTCCTTACCGCCCGCGATCATAGCTGAATTAAGATGGCTTACATATTTTAATATGTTGCGACATTTTAAGCACCCAAGTAGGTATAAAATGGGCGATACAACTTAACATTTCTTATTTTTTATAAAATGGGCGATACATCTTAGCATTTCTTATTATTCATAAAATGAGCGATACATCTTAGCATTTCTTATTATTCATAAAATGAGCGATACATCTTAGCATTTCTTATTATTTATAAAATGAGCGATACAACTTAGCATTTCTTATTATTCATAAAATGAGCGATATATCTTAGCATTTCTTATTATTTATAAAATGAGCGATACAACTTAGCATTTCTTATTATTTATAAAATGAGCGATACAACTTAGCATTTCTTATTATTCATAAAATGAGCGATACAACTTAGCATTTCTTATTATTCATAAAATGAGCGATACATCTTAGCATTTCTTATTATTCATAAAATGAGCGATACAACTTAGCATTTCTTATTATTCATAAAATGAGCGATACAACTTAGCATTTCTTATTATTCATAAAATGAGCGATACAACTTAGCATTTCTTATTATTCATAAAATGAGCGATACAACTTAGCATTTCTTATTATTCATAAAATGAGCGATACAACTTAGCATTTCTTATTATTCATAAAATGAGCGATACAACTTAGCATTTCTTATTATTCATAAAATGAGCGATACAACTTAGCATTTCTTATTATTCATAAAATGAGCGATACAACTTAGCATTTCTTATTATTCATAAAATGAGCGATACAACTTAGCATTTCTTATTATTCATAAAATGGGCGATACAACTTAGCGTTTCTTATTATTTATTCAATTTAATTTAATTGACTGCCTCGTTGGTCTAGTGGTCGCCAACGCTGTTACTGAGCATGAGGTCCTTTTTGTTTTTTGGTTGGGAAACCATCAAATCAAATGACTAAAAAGTCAAAGCGTAAAAACGCTCTGGGCGGAGCAGAAGGGCGTGTCAGATTTTTACTGACTAAAACCCATCCGTGTTCCTTCAGTTGCCTGTCCCAGGGGCCACAGCAAATCTTATTTATTTATTTAACAGTTTATGTACAGGTACACACATATTAACAGATACCCAGATATGGTTTGTACCCGGTAGATGACAATAGGCTCGCCCCCTATTACATGAGACTTAAACATAACTGGCGAAATGTGGGTGTACTATAGTAGGTACACCTCTGCCTAACCCTTCGGGGAAACAAGGCGTGATGTTATGTATGTTATGTTATACAAACAGAAAAAAAGAAAGGAACAAAAAATACGTACAAGGGCTTATTTCTAAAGAAATCTCTTCCAGCATACCTGAGATAGGGACATCCCTATAAACAACAACGACAACGACAACTAGACAACGCGTGTAAGAGTAAAAGAGAAAACAAAATACATACAATCAGAAACGATACACTAATATGAGTGTATACAAATATATAAATACGATATGAGTACATACAAATACATATATACTTCCAAAATAAATCTATCGAATATCCCGTGACCCTGGCAGGCATCGCCCTAGCGGGCCCCATCAGTTAGTGCTGACATCTATTTGAGGCGCGCGTGGAACACAACGCGCCTGGTTCTTACGGCGGACCGCAAGCTACCCATTGCACGCCCGCGACTAGGGTGGCCGGGAATAGGCTCTCGACTCCCGACGTCCAGGGCGTCTCCTGCGGAGCGTGAGGTCGTCGGTTTGGTTCCTAGATCGGGCGAAGTGTAATTGGGTTTATCCATATGCAATTTCTCAGTAGCTGGCCGGAGACTGGATGTGTGCCTGGTTGATGGCACTCTATAGGCACGCCCTCTATCACATGGGACTTAACCCGTCTGCCTTCAAAGCAAGAGTGAATAGGCATTTTCTGGGCACGCTCGTTTCATTAGGCGTGATCGAGGTCAAGAGCAGGCCCACTCAGAAATAAAAAAAAACGTCAGAAATTCATTGCAGAAAGATTCCAGACAACTCTTTAGCTAAAACTTTCTTACATACAGGTAAGTATTAATTTTATTGACCATCGCAAAGTGAATAATATTAAAAGAAGGTTGTGCTTTGAAGTATACCACTGCAACTAGAATGACATTGTAACTGTCCCTAAATTACCCTAGGCCGATAAAATTTTAGTTTTTCCTAATTATGATAATATTAGTGTTTTAGGTCGGTTCCCCCAAGGGGAAAAGGCCGCACTCCGCCCCGTACGACCTGTAGAGCTCGTCTCTAGACTGGACACTCTCCGTGACACTCTCCCACGGACTATTAGAAATGAATTCCCAAACGACGCCTTGTTCCATTAATATGGCAAGGTAAGGATTGATAGAAATGGTAATTGAGACTTAGGAATTCATATTTATGAAATACATTATAATATGTGGTTTTAGAAAGTTAATAAATAATAGAGGGATGCAAAGTATATTATTATATAAACTGTGAGTAACCCTTACGCTGGCGTAACAGGTAATTGATCAGTCGTTACTAACACGATACCTCACATCTATATTCGGAGTACTCAGAGCTACACTTCCATAAGTGACGCAAGCGGCTTTTCAGCGGCATTGCGTCGGCATCATGCTCTTTTGGAGACATAGTCCCTAGCAGTTCTCTCGAACTGGTAAACTGACTGACCGAATTATTGGTTTGAGATAAAGAATACAACGTTCAATAATTATTTGATAATAGAGTTGAGAATCGAAAAAACAAGAATCACTATTTAATATAGTTTTGGATGAACTCTATTAAAAGCATACTTATTGGTCGGAGGCCAAGAGTACATTTCAAGAATAATTAATAAATAGACTTGAAGGTCTATAGAGAGCCCCAAAGCGCCCACCCTTCACCACTTCCTAGTTTTTGAGATGGGGAAAAGAAATGGTGCAACAAACTCCCCAGTAACACGTCTCTGTCTGTAATATTTAAGGCTTAGAAGACGAGAGCGTACGCATAGGTATATAATATATAACTATATTTTAGTATTTTACATGTCATAACGCCAACGTCTCCCCTCAAGCAGATAGGTGTTGATATCTGCAACTCAGTCCTGATGATATGAAAGGGGTAAAGGAATCGTTACGCTTGCGCTTAAAGTCATTATTTATAGCTTCGTTAATTTGTCTGTTTACAATATAACCACTTCAGTGAGACTGGGACCCGTCTTACAACGTATGTCTCATTGTACGTGTTCTATTAGACCTAACGCATAGAACCTATGAGGACACTAATTATAATAATAATTCTAATAGAACACATTTCCTAAGCACTAAAATGTCTTACCTATGACAGAGTACTGCGAAGTCCTACTGTATTGTCCTGTTGTGTGTGGAAGACAAGTATCGAGTAATTCTCAACGCGTACTGTCGTGAATTACACCCTTACGACCAATAGCCCCTTTTTACTAAGATAACACAAAACTAGCACAAGCGTACCGTAGACTCAGTCTCTAACAGAATCCATTGCGATCGTACCTGGTGCACGCCGAAGTGGTATTTCGTCACTTCACATTTCCTTACTCTTCCCCATTTAGAGGATACGTTGCGGCTGTTAGCGGCATTGCGTGCAAATAGCGTATCTCGATAAATGGTTGCCCTAGTTCTAAAAGTCACTAAGACCATTTTTATCGATATTGAGTTGACCAGTTCAAAAAGAAATCTTTTTTGTCTATGATTTGGTCTCATCCTTTTTTTTAATTAAACGTCGCTAAGTTGATCTTTTCCAATTCCTAAAATCACTTAGTATTTAGTGATTGTCCTCTAATTCAACCTAGAATCATGAAGTTTGCCAAGAAGCAAGTTACAGAACAAGTAAAGGACAAGGTTCAAAAATCGTTAATTTGTAGTTTTATCACATCATTTTTTTTTGCCATTTCAAACTTACATATTTTGCAGTTGGAGAATTGACCATACCGTATATCGATGTATGGGAAAACATGTTTTTCAACTACAATGTTAAGTTTGTTTTTGGTAAAAAATTCATCCCAACTACCGAACCCTTCATTGTGCGTGGTCCGACACACACTTGGCCGGTTTTTTCTTAGTGAATCAGCCAATGATTAATAGGTAAATTCAGACGCATTTAATACTGCAAGGATCACAAAATATCTGCAGCGGAAGCGTTCGGACGTATATATAGGTATTGTTGTGTTAATTCACTACGTCTTGTTCTCACTAGATGGGTACGAAATGTAACGGCTGCGATGCCGATATTAACGACGAGGTGTACATATATGGAGTATTCTCAAGGAAAGTGTAAGAACCATCCATCCATCACCATACCATCTGTTTCAGGCGATGACGACGGAGAAGTACGAGGCGTTTACACATGAATACTGACATGAAAAATGGGTGTGTCCAGAATGTGTAAGCACCATTCCAAAACGAGGAAATTCCGACACGCCAGTTCGAGGAAGTATCACAATGGATAAAACTTTTACAGCTGGTGCGGGTGACTGCTACGTAAACACTCAGCGCGGTAGTCGTCGCAACGTGAATGAACCAGAAATTGATAATAAACCCTATGAAGAACTACGGGGGATTCGCTTGGAAATAATATCATGACTGGATGAACAAATGAAGCAGTATGCTTTGCTTCAAAATAGATTTAGCAAAACAGAGACTGAATTGCAAGTTGAAATGAAGATAGTTTAAGAGAAGGCAAACAATGTAGATACGTTAGAAGCACAAATCATAGACTTTATATCATAGACATTATGTCAAACGAACTCCTACAAGCCCGTCTCATTATGGAAAGTTCAAAGCAGGATACTTCAGAAGGATTGCAAACACCCAAGAGCCAGATGCCGTCTTCGTCTAAATCGTTCGTGGACGTTCTCCAGAAAAATCAAAAGCGGGTAACTCACAATTCCACTAATATTATACCAACCAAAGAACGTGTGGCCACAAAATCCACAATTTTTGTATTGAAGAGTGACCACCACTAGTAGTAAATAAAGAGAGTGAAATGAGTATTAGCTTAGTTGAGGTACACGAAGAAGGGATGAAAAGACTGGATAGAGACGAAAATTGGACAGTCGTAAATAGGAAGAAAAGCCGACATCTTAATAACGAAGTTAAAAGAGGAGGAAATGTTACTATAAATGAAATTCAGGGAACGAAAAAAAATAAGTATTACAGGTCTTTTTTTTTGTGGATGGGAAATCATCAAATGACTTCTCCCACTCTGGGCGGAGCGGGAGGGCGTGTATGACTTTTACTGACTAAAACCCACCCGTGTTCCTTCTGTTGCCTGTACCGGGATCACGGTAACTCTTTCGAACATCCCGCAACCCTAGCTGGCATCGGCCCTAGCGGACCCCGTCAATAGTGCTGACATCTCTTTGAAGCACGCGTGGAACACAACGTGCCGACGACTCGGGCCTGGTCCTTACCGGACGGCGAGCTACCCATTGCTCGCCACCCGCAAGTCCGCGCCTATGGTGGCCGGGAATCGGCTGCCAATTCCCGACGCCCAGGCCGTCTCCTGCGGCGACTAGGGGCGTGAGGGCGCAAAGCTTGCCTCTCCCTCACGCGTCCTGCCTCCTCCTTCACGAGCATTACTGCTTCGCAGAAGAAGGTAAGGGCATCCCATGTTCTCTCGCTCCGTACCATGGCCTGGACCAGGGCCGGACGCGAGAGATCGCCGCCGCCTATCGCTTCCGCGAGGACACGGCGGTGCTCCGCCCAAGCCGGGCAGACCTCCACCGTATGCTCCACCGTGTCCTCCGGGCGATCCACACAGTGGTGACACCCGGGCGTTTCCTCCCGCCTATCCGGAATAGGTACCTCCCGAAGCACCCGTGTCCGGTGAGGACCTGCGTCAGGCGGAAGGTAAGGACGCCGTGGCACCTCTCCAGCCACTCCTCAAAGAGGGGACTTATCGCTGCAGTTGTGGCGTGCCCAGCGCTGGGTTGCGACAATCGCACTCTCCGTGCCGCCATGAGATCCTGCCGGAGCTCTGTCCGCCGTGCCGCAATTTCTCGCGGCAGAACGTAAGTGGCCTGCGAACCAAATTAGAGGAGTTTTATATAGACCTATCCAGTTATAACTCGGATATATTTGCTATCACGGAAACTGGCCTAAACGAATCGGTTTGTGATTAGGATTTAATCCCTCCTGGGTTCACTATAATGCGATGTGACCGAGCGGATGGACGAAAGCAGGGCGGCGCGTGTCTCGTGGCCACACTGCGAATCGAGTTGCGGCGAGTACCTGTACCGAGCGGCGTTAACATTGATGACCATGTTTTTGAACTAGTAGATGCCACTGTTTATTTACGTAATAGGTTTTTGTTTTAAATATGTGTTGTTTATATCCCACCTAATAGTAGCGAACGTGAATATGGGTTGCTATTTAGAATCATTGAACAATATTAATATCGTGAAGTGGTAGTGGTAGGAGATTTTAATTTATATTCCTGTACTACAAGCATTAATTCATGTTATGAATTTCTTATGACGTATTGACGACTGTAGGTTTACCCAGAGCAACGGAATATTTAATTGCAATATCGCTGTTTGGACTTAGTATTGAGTACATTTGAGGAGGAGGAGTGTATGAGTGTGTGCGCGGCGGAGGCGCCACTCGTGCCGGTGGACGTTTATCACCCACCGCTTGACGTGTCTGTCAGCCCGCGTTTACGTATGAATACCCACATAGGGCCAAATTTGAGGGCATCTTCATCGGAAACGCGCGCACACGTCAGTTGGAATATTAATAAACCGGATTTTATTTTTTAAATTATATTCGAAGATCGAAGCCGTCGACTGGGCCATATATAACTTAGACTTAGATATGAGTTCAAAGTATTTTTATGACACAATTTATTCAATTATATAATAGATGACCGTGTTCCCAGGCAAAAGCGAAGTCGTGTACACTCGAAATTCATTTATTCCGAGTGGTACACGGGTGAGATAATTCCCGACATAAAACTCACAGCTAGTCTTCACAAAAAATAAAAAAATTGTGGTTTAGGGAATGATTACGAAACGTTTGCTCAGTGCAGGGCTAAAGTTAAAGAGAAGATTTTAGTAGCACAGGAACAATACCGCCAACTTATGCAAAGCCAAATGTCGAGTGACCCTAAATCTTTTTGAGCTTACGTTAATTCTAAGAGAGGTAACAGTAGTAGCCAAAAGATTTTATAGAACAGAGAGGCCTTGACAAATGAACAAGCGGTTCAGGAATTTGCTGAATATTTTTATTCAGTATATAATGTAGAGAAACCTATATAAGATGTAAATGCAGCGATAGTGGAAGCAGGCAGTCAGAACGGAGCAGGGCGGGTTCACCTTGACAGACTAGAGTTGGATGACGTGGTACGCGCCCTGCAGCAAATTAAGCCGAAAAATTTGTCAGGGCCTGATGGTATTCCGCCGTACGTTTTTAAGGACAGTCGAATGGGATTAGCGAGACCACTGTTGCACATCTGCAATCTTTGCCTTAAATTTGCAAACGCGCTCCGTACTCTCAACCTCATTGCTGATGACGTCGACATATTCTGTTGCACTTTGGGTGAATTAGAAAGAATAGCACATTCTTGAATTTGTTATGGTACAAGAAGTAAAGTTATTTAATTTTTAAGTCTGCTACAATATCGCATTGGGTCTAGCCTTTTTTTTTTTTTGGGTGGGAAATCATGAAATGACTTCTCTTCCGCTCTGGGCGTAGCGGGAGGGCGTGTATGACTTTTACTGACTAAAACCCACCCGTGTTCCTTCAGTTGCCTGTGCCGGGGCCACGCTAACTCTTTCGCACATCCCGCAACTAGCTAGCATCCTAGCTGGCATCGGCCTTAGGGGACCCCTTCAATAGTGCTGACATCTCTTGGAGGCGCGCGTGGAACACAGTGCGCCGTCGACTCGGGCCTGGTCCTTACCGGATGGCGAGCTACCCATTGCTTGCCGTCCGCAAGCCCGCGCCTACGGTGGCCGGGAATCGGCTACCAAATCCCGACGCCCAGGGCGATTGGGTCTAGCCTGTAAGGATGTTTGTATGTTTGGAGTGAATGAATAAATATTTAAGTAAAAATATAATTATTACTAACCGTCTCCAATATACATTTTCTGCTGGAAATCGGCAGCGCCTTGACGTTAGTGGAGGAGTCGATAGCCCAGACTTCGATGTTGACGTCAAAGAACGACTCGGGAGTCAAACTGAAGTAGCTGTCGACCAGAGTCACTTTGTTTCTATAATCGTGCACGTATAGCTGCAACAGAAGAATAATAGCAGAGCATAATATCACGGCTGTAATTCGCGAAGAGTTTGGCAGAGGTCATATTCACCCAAATTTCGCCTATTATATTTAAGTTTCATGTAATAGTGGCTAGCCTATTATTGGTATCAAATGGGCACAAATCAAACTCGGGGCTGTTACTGAGAAATTCCTGGTGGAAACCCTCAATTACATCGAAAACCATAATGTTTTTCAATAACATTCTATGACAATATTACTTATTTATTAATTTAATTTTTTTTAACAGTTTGTGTACACACATATAAACAGACAAAAAGAAAGGAACAAAAAATACAATTAAATAAATTATTAATTTTATTAATTTAACAAACTTACTGACAGCACTAACCAAACGAAATGAAAAAAAAAATTGTGATAGGAACAAATATAAAAATGTTGTTATCATGGCTGCTGATTAGAGCTACACTTGTTTTCTTTTTACTGCGGCCTTTGATCATGAAAAAGTACCTACATGCAAGGTCTATAAACTTGATATGTCTTTATCTGTCAAGTGTCGGGCGGAATTCCCGCGGCGCGACATATTTATGACCTTGCTTACAAAAAATGGTCCACTGATGTTTCAATTGGCTCTTGGCACTTATTGTAAACTGTTTTGGGTTCTTGAATAAACATACCATACTATAAAATCTAAACTATACTCGTATTACGAGAAATTAATTTATAAACAAAATATGATTACAACAGAGTATGGCCAAAAATGTCGTTTGTTTACGTAACATTATTTGCTCAAACAAAATGGTATCCATGATGTTATTTCGTGCAAATGTTATCTAAAACGATGTAATAACTACTTATAAATGAATATTGATCCACTTACCGTCGATTAGACACGAAAACACTTTATTTTCAATAAAAAAACACACGGAGATATCAGTCGCGCCAAATGTCATTGTCAAAACGTCACTTTAATTTTTTTTTTCTACGTTCCAAACCGAATCTTATAAGTTTTGAAGCATTTAGTTGACGTGAATATCTACCGGACCACAGACTAAAAATGCCTGCACAGGATATTAGCCTTGAATTATAATTAAAAATGGAGATTTAAAAAGCGCGGGTACGGGTGGCACACTTGAGTGCCAGTGCTGTTTGGAGGTTTGGTGCCGACAGGCAAACAAGAGAGCCATTAACTTTTGCCCGGTTAAAGATTTCTTTTATTAATCATCACGGCTTCATTTTTTCCTCCAATCAGTGCAAAAATTTCCTACAAAGTGAAAATCTGAAATCAACTAAACTTTATCCTTATCATCAATCAAAGTCCCTTCAGAATTTTTATATCTGTTATCCTTTTATTCGTACGAGTATATTTGTATAAAATTTCTGTACAACACAGATTTTTCCCAAAAATATCCAATATTTTTTTAATAAAGTGGAATTGTTGCGAAACATTCCTATGTTTTTTTTTATTTGAGATAAGTTTGCTCTTGACTCTAGTCTAGGTCAGAGATGACAGAAACAAAGTCAACGATGGAGCGAGCTTACCCAGAAGAAGCCTGTTCACTCTCACTTTGAAGAGATCGGGGTTGTATGCATTCGGAAACAGACGCAGGCAGAGAGTTCCACTCCTTTGCTGTGCGCATCACAAAAGACATTTGGAAACGCTTAGTGCGAATTGGTGTGATAGCAACTAGGTAAGGATGGTAACCTGTAGTGCGTCTAGATGTCTGCTGATAGAAGGGGGCCGGCGCAATGAGGTCGTGGAGTTCTTGAGCACACTCCCCGAAGTATAATCTGTAGAAGACCGTCAAGCAGGCAACCTTGCGGCGATGAGCCAAGCTGTGAAGCTTGGCATCCACCAGTCTTACGGCGACAATGAGCCTCTTAGCTCTGCGTTCCACCGAGTCAAGCGCGGCAAGTTGGTATTTGGCCGAGCCATCCCAAAGGTGGCTGCAATACTCCTTGCAGGATCGGACTTGCGCTTTGTAGAGAATTAAAAGCTGTCCAGGCGTAAAGTATCGCTTCACCCTATTCAGGATGCCCAGCTTCTTGGCCGCAGTTTGGGCTTTGTACTCGATGGTGGCACTGAAGTTGAGACATGATGTCAACTCCATGCCTAGGAGCTCGAGCCGATCAGTTACAGGAACAGATATACCCCGAAAAGTAGGAGTTTGATCGAAACGAATCCTTTTAGCGGTAAAAAGACACGCCTGTGTTTTGGTGGCATTATAAGAGACCAGGTTATCATCACCCCACTGGGAGACAAGGCTTAAGGTCAGATCTGTCCGCTCTACCATGGCCTCTCTCAAGGAACGAACTTCGGCCCCGCTGGTTTTTGCGCTGGACAAGTATCTCTCTGAAACTGTACTGTCATCTGCGTACCCAACAATACCAGACTGAAGTAGGTCATTGATGTGTAGCAGGAAAAGAGTTGCAGAGAGAACAGACCCCTAAGGAACTCCGGCATCAATAGCCATAAGGTCGGAAGAGCAGCCGTCAACGACTACTCTGATCGACCGTTCACTAAGGAAGTCCAGCTACAAAAATCAGCTGGGATGCCATAAGCAGGAAGCTTGCTGAGTAGACCAGCGTGCCAGACCTTGTCAAAGGCCTTCGAGATATCAAGCGAAACAGCAAGTGCTTCGCCATGTTTCTCGATGGCCTCGCCTCAGCAGTGCGTGACATACACAAGAAGATCGCCAGTTGACCGTCCCCGGCGAAAGCCATACTGACGGTCACTGAGGAGATCATTGTTTTCAAGGTAGGTCAGCAACTTACTGTTCAGTACCCTTTCCATAACCTTGCACAGAATGGAGGTAATGGCGATCGGACGGTTATGGGCAAGATCTGCACGGTCGCCCTTTTTGGGCACTGGTTGCACATTTGCGAGCTTCCAGGATTTTGGTACCGTCCTTTTTTTAAGAGAAAGGCGGAACAAACGTGTCAACACAGGAGACAGTTCAGGCGCACACTGCCTCAACACTCTCGCTGGAATGCCGTCAGGCCCGCCGGCCTTGTTCACGTCTAGACTGCACAATACTCTTCGGACCTCTTTAATGTGAACTGCGATTTCCGGCATCGAGAAGTCACAATGAGGCACAGTAGGTGGTTGCTTGGAGCCAGCGTCCAGACGTGAATTGCTTGCAAAGAGAGATGCAAATAAATTTGCTTTCTCACCTGCAGAGTGAGCCAGTGACCCATCAGGTTTCATCGTTGGAGGTAAAGTGGGTCAACAGAAATTCGCTTCAGCCGCTTTGGACAGGGACCAGAACTGTTTACTACCCGGAGGGTGCGAAGCCAGCTTGGCCCCAATATGTCCGACATGGTCAAAACGTGCCCCACGTAAAACCCGCTTGCAAAACTTGGCGGCAGAATTAAAAGCTCTTTTCCTCGCGCGAATCCTACGCGCTCTAACTTTGCGGTCGCGGGCCTTGACCCAGGCTTGGTAGGCAGACTCTTTACGGGCCTCAGCGTGGGCGAATTCTGCATTATACCAAGGCCGAGATTTGTGACCGAGCGGGATGTTGGAGAATGGAATAAAATACTCCATCCCCTGACGAATCACGTCCGCAACCACGTCAGCACAGCACGAGGGGTCACCCGAGAAAATGTGTGGTTATGTCAGAAAAGGTTCGTATAGCGAGCTGGATTGTCACAGAATATTAAATCCATTTAGAATAAATTTCTCATTTAGTTTATTTTGTGCTTGTGTGCGAACCCTCATATACATGGTAGACAAAAGTTGCAAAACATTATAACATTACAGCCATATGTTTTGTGTAGCTGGAAATACGTTTACAATTTGAGTGTTATGCAACTTCTGTCTATTAATGCGTTGACTCAAATATTCGGCCACCTTTGAGTCCGGAGGTCGTTCACTAATCACTCTGTACAAATTATTCTAAAGTATTAGAAATTTCGGGCAAATCGTTGGAAATTACAATTGGCGAATTTACAAAAACTGTACACTCATTGGGAAACAAAATAGTTTCGCTAGAAAAGGTCGTCTTCGATCAAATACAATTAATACGAAAACTTATTCGTGTTCAATGGCGACAACCACAAAAATCGGCGCAAAAGTGGGTAAAAATACTGTCAACGTCGTGCAGCAGACCCAACGGCCAGTGCGCGGTGCTCACGTTTGGGGTGAGACGGCACTCTCCGTGAGCGCTCGTAAAACGAAGGGAGTGCGCTACGTTTCGCCTGACTCGCTAACGGGCCGACTGAAAGCGATTGAGCCGAATGCGTCAACGACTTGCCTCAGCGGACTCCCTTTTTTTTTTGTTTCGGGGTGGAAAATCCTCATGGATGTCCCCCGCCCTTGACTAAAAACCACCCCGGTGTTCCATCTCACACCTACGCCGAGGGTTGCGGGAACTTACGATCCTTCCGCAATCCCCGGCTGGTGCCGGCCCGCCACGGCAGGCCTCTACTCGTGTCGAGGGGGGGAGTGAGGTGTTTGACTCCCCCCGCGACGCCTAAGAGGGGCGCGCATGGAACACTACGCGCCGCCACCTCGGGTGCGATGTATGGGGGGCGACGGACGTCCCCGAGTCCGTCGCCCCTGGACCCATTTAGGGGGGCTGGAAAAGGGCGTTGTCCGCCCTCCGCCGACGCCCGGTGCGCCTGCTGCGGGCCGGGTAAGAGGATGTGATCTCCCTCTACCTTTCCGCAGCCTCCTTCTGCGAGATGACTGTCTCGCAGAAGGAAACCACCGCGTCCCAGGACTCCTCGCTGCCGACCATCGAATTCACGACAGCCGGCAGCGACAGGTCACTGCCTACTCCAGAGATGAGGGCACGGCGCGGCTCCTCCCAAGCGGCACACTCTGCCAGCGTATGCCGCGCCATGTCCTCCCGACAGTCGACGCAGTGGTAACACCGGGCGTCTGGCTCCCTGTTTATGCAACACAGGTACTTCCCGAAGCAACACTCCGACTCTACCGCTGCCGTTGGAAACGTCACAACTTGAGATCGTAAACACAACAGCGCCGCCGGTGAATCTTGCGCAGCTAAATGATAACAGCAATGATTCGGACTGGGTTGAAGTCAAACGGAGGTCACGCCGTGCACCTAATAATGTGACTCGTGGAACGGCTGCCCCGGGTTCGGCTATATGTGCATTAGCCATTCCAAGGAGAAAACAGGTTGTAAATTTTGCCTATTTTTGACCGCGGAGTGCGTTAAGTCCGCAGCAAGCGACTAAGCGATACACTGCTGACTGTTTTGAGCGTATCTCACGCCCCAACGCAAACTGTAGGCATTAAGAATACGTTCTTGGTGTCGCTTCTGTACATTTTTACTCTATGGTATTGTGATATAAAACAGATATGTATCGGTGTGAAACAAAGTGCCGCCTTTCATGAATATCTTATTAATGACCTACTGACATTTCGGTGATAACATATTAACATGACAATATATTGATAACCGGACCCAAATCCTATTGGAAAAAATAATTATGTAAAAAGGCTTCTATAAAAAAATAATTACGGCTCCACTTTATAAATCGCGCGTCCGAAGCTTCACAGTTTTGTAGCGTGTAGGTGTCTTCATGTAGACTTTTGCAAAATGACAGAGCCAGCAAATGCATAGTTTTCGAGATAATAAATAGTAAACCACCAGTAAGTCACCTTTGTACGTATTTTTCTGTTCCTTTCTTCTTGTCTGTTTATATGTGTGCACATAACTGTTAAATAAATAAATAAAGTTTCAAAAACTTATACATAAAATAGATTTTTTTTTGACATTTTACCACAGACAATTAATGAATTTCACTCCTTGGTTGTTCCATGTTACGTTCAGACAAAGTGACATCTCGACTAAGTAAAAGGCAATGATAACTTAGAATGCAAGAGCGAGCGAAGGGAGCTCTGGACTTGGAGCACCCCGACTCGGACAGATTAGGTAGAAGTTCGTGGTTATTTTTCTTAAACCAACCAGAAATACGAGCCCCGCGAAGCGGGGCTCCGTCGATCACGCCTTACTTCGAGACGTCTGTCATTGACAATGAAAAAAATAACAACCGACTTCCAATAAAAAAGTGGCGGTGCAGTGCCTCCGGCATTTTCGCTGACCACAGCACGGACGGCTTCCAGGCGGTGCTTCGCAAAAGAACGGCCTTCCTATGGTCTCGGGTAAATGGTCGCACCAACACACTTCTGAGCGTGATGTCGGACAGAGTGGACAGCCTAATCCTGAGACATTGGTCGCCCATGCATGTCCAAAATAATAATTATTTTAAATTTTACTAACATAGCTATAAGTATCTACTTACTAACATAATATGGACTTGTACCAATTACTGTGTGCTTGGTCTGAAATAGATATTTTCAATTTCAATTTGGATTTACATTTTGACCTCACTATCGGATTTAGCACCCTCGAAAAATATGAAAACGACACCCATGATGAAAATTTGAAATTTTTCGCAACCGTCATCGTGGATTTTATTTGACCAAATCCAATTCGAAAGAAAAAAGTCGCATAGAGAGGGCAAAACGTGTATTTAAGCTTTTTCGTTACATGACGATTTATATCAGTCAACTCCTACCCTTCGTTCCAAAAAACTAACTATATTATTACAACTATTTAGAAACTAAACATACACAGGTATTATATTTACAAGACATTTTTGGCTAAGCCGGTAACGGAACTTAGCGGGGTGGCGGGTTCGAAAAAATTGGCGCACGTCCGACCTCCAACACGTTCCGCTCGAGACTAAAGGACACGGGACAAGCGCATGAAAAGATGAAAACACTTGATTTTGAAATTAGTCGTATAGGTATTTTGATATTTCACTTTATGTCGGCCGAGTTAAATCACATTTTTTACTACCTTTATTACGGTATAAATTTTATTTTTAAAAGCCTAATATTATATAATTCAAATAAAATAATAATAAGACCATAACTTAGACCTGTCTTTGCGATTTAATTGGATGCAGTAAAGTGCAAATAATCGTGTATCGTACGGTCGAAATATCTAGATCGAAGTGTGAAATGTATTTTTTTTTCAAAATTTACGAACAAAACACTAAATAAAAAGAGTTTGTTCGGATAACCTCGCCTTAAAACAATCCTCATCCAAAAAGAGAAACAAACTGAAGTTAAAAATAAATTTTAAAAAAACGAAAGAAAAACGAGATTATGTCATCGTCACCACCGTTGAGAATATTTTCTCTTAAAACATGGGTGACCACCATTGATGTTAATAATGTAATCAAATGTCACTTAGACAGTATAGTGCACGCAAAAAAAACACGATTATAACATTTTAAAATACAATGTTATATCCGAGTTAAGAGAAAAATATGAAGGTTGGTATGTAATATTTACTAATGGCTCAACAAGCGCAATTGGTCGCAGTACTACTTTTTATGCTCCTCATGTAGCTAATCATTCTTCTTACAATAATTGTTTTAAATAAAATTACGAATTTTCAGTTATGTCGATGGAACTCATAGCAATTTTAGAAGCACTTTAGTATTCTTGATCAATTCAACAGAATAAAGTCCTAATTTGTTCCGATAGTAGAAGCGTTTTATATCATATAGCTCGATGTGCCTCTGGTGGCAGAGGTACATCGACAGCTTAGACATCCTCTCTGAAATTTATGAGAACAATTTAAAGGGCATTCAGTTGAGATTGCAATGGATTCCATCACATATTGGCATCAGAGGTAACGAGGAGGCTGACATCGTGGCGAGAAAAGCAGCAGTAGATGGAAAAGAGGTTCGAGTTTTGCCAAATTACACTGAGTTGTTGCCTAAATACAAAAAGTACTGCCACAATAACTGGACGGAATATATTAATGAGAGATCTTTGGAAAAAGGAATTTGGTATAAAACAATACAATGTGAGCCTCCTCGAATACCATGGCTCATTAATGTGAGTTTGAGTAAATCTTTAATAGTAACAGCGTTCAGGTTAAGATCTGGTCACGTTCCACTGAACAAGTTCGCACACATGATGAGGAAATCAGATTCTCCAAATTGTGATGTGTGCGGTGTAATTGAAAACGTGCATCACCTGTTGGTGTTTAGAAAAAAAGGTTGCTGAACTTGAAATTGGCTAGTGACACAAAACTAATTAAACATTTCCAAATATTTGATGAGATTGCTTCCGAACTTATGACTGCAGGTGCAAAATTAGAGGAATCCGATAAAGCGACCCGAACACTAACCGAACAGCTATAGCAGCATCGTCACCGCAATCGAGACGTTGAGTGAAGACAATATAACATTAGCTTTTGTGAAAACGAGATTGTTAGATCATGAAATCAAACTTACAAGTGAACAACATAATCTAAGTCTAAAAGTACTTCAGGCTGAAACTTCGAGACTTCACCTTCAAATATTTTCAAGAAATCATTATCAGCAAAAACAAAAGTCAATAAAACCGTTCAAGAATAATTTCAAACCCAAGAAATGTTTTCATTGTTACAAAATGGGACATTTGAAAAGCATTGTTTTTCTTACAAAAAGGCTATTGAAAACAAAAGAAACAACAATAAAACGAGTCGGATGGTGAGTTCAAAACCGCAAAATGCAAATACTTCTGGATTTGCTTTAATGACGGGCAGTGATACAAATGACACTAATTATGGGCAAAACGATATTATTTTTTGGATTCTGGAGCATTAGATCATTTGATAAATATAGAAGATTTGGCATTCAACTTCAGTGTTAGAAGAACCAATAAACATTTCTATAGCGAAAAATGACACGTTTATTATACAAGCGACGAAGAAGCGGAATCTCCTGGTTACCAGTAAGATGGTTACTTGGTTACCAGGCATACTACAGGTCTACAGAATGTATTATTCTGTTCCGAAATCCCCTACGACCTACTATGGTAAAGAAAATGCAGCAAGCGCGTATGGCTTTTAATTTTTATAGAAACGGCAGTGTAGGTACTTGGGTACAATGATGGGAAGCCGGTAATAAAGGGTGAGTCTGAGCAATATAATCGGCGTTACTTTCTGCTTTTTAAACATGCTTTACATAGGGAATGCTCATTAAGTAAAGTCGTAAATAATAATTATGAATTGTGGTATCAAATCTTGGGCCATAATGGAAATTAAAAAATTATGGAAGTAAAAAGAAAGAAACTATTTACAGATATTTATAAAATTTATTATAATATGCCAAACGATAAATTATGTGAAGCTTAGGTTTATTTATGGAAAACAAGTGCCATTTAACAAATCGAAAATAAAATATTTGAAACAACCTCTATTTAAAGTGCACACAGATGTCTGCGGTCCCTATTTATTACGCCTTCGTCTATTGACCGCAAAAAAATTATTTTGTGATTTTTGTGGAAGAATGTTTCTTTTATCTCATCTATCCTATGGTGTGGGGTGTTCTTGGGAAGGTCTTTCAAAAATATTGCAGTTTTGTGAAACAATATTTCGATTATGGGATCCGTTTCTGAAATATAAAGCTTTAAAGTGCAAATTTTTGTTAGTCAAGTGTCCTCCCCATCCCCGCCAGCTAAACGGTTAGTTTTGTATATGTAAAAATTCACAGTAGTAGTAAGTATCACAATTAAGTAGGCTGTACAAGTTAACGAGTAATAGTCGACTAACTCGTCGTTTTGACTTTGACTTTAACTTACATTTGCAGATAGAATGTATGAGAGAACACAGTGAGTCTACAATGTAACGTTTGTTCTTGGGATAATAAACTCATCCCAACTACGGAACCATTCATTGTGCGTAGTCTGACATGCACTTGGCCAGTTTTTTATTTTTAATACTAATTTCGTCCTCAACGTACCACAGAATATCCATTGGAACTCTGGCCCTTGACTGTAACATCCAGCGCGTCAGTGGACTCCAGTCCAGTAATGAAGTTAGTCTGGTTATCTGCATGTTCCCTGTAATGGACAGACATGTGGTTAGTAGGAACGTCTGCTCAATTTGTCAGGTTGTCCCTTAAGAAATTATTTTTTTTTTATTCTCAAAGAAATGTCTGTTAAGTCTGAGAAGGCGGTTATTATACAGTATTTGTTATGTTTTTGGACATGAGCCATAACGGTGTCATCTTCTTTACAAATTAACTTAACAGACTGGGCTTGGTTAGCGCAGTGCATGGGTTAGCATGTCGCGGTATGGCCTAATTTAGGCATGTTCCGTTTAACGCTGACATAAGTATCATTATGTGTAAGTCTAGGTATGTAACACGGTACCCACGTAAATAAATGTTCTTAGGGTTCCGTACCTTAAAAGGAAATAACGGAACCCTTATAGGATCACTTTATTGTCCGTATGTCTGTCCGTGTGCTTGTCTGTCTGTCAAGTCCCTTTTCCTAGAAACGCGTGGAGGTATCAAGCTGAAATTAATATCAGAAATATAGTTTTATGGTCCCTTAGAGCTCTATAAAAATCAGATTCTAAGTCAATGCAATAAAAAAATACGGCCATTACGCGACAATTTTGATACTCTCAAATAAATAAAAACCTATAGGATACTTCCCGTTGACCTAGAATCATGAAATTTGGCAAGAAGCAAGGTCTTACAGCATAAATAAAGGAAAAAGTCCGAAAATCAATAGTTTGTAGTTTTATCACATAAAAAAAATTGTTTTGCGATTACAAACTTACATTTGAAGTTGGAAAATTGTCCGTGACGTAAATCGATGTATGAGAGAACATGTTTTTCAACTACAATGTTAAGTTTGTTTTGGGATAAATTCATCCCAACTACGGAACCCTTCAATGTGCGTGGTCCGACATGCACTTGGCCGGTTCTTTTTATTTAGATTTACCAACGTTTGTACACACTACATAAATTACAGGAAGCAACAGAAAATAAAGAACTAAATGAAACAAACAATTATATGTAAATACAGCATTTTCCGGTTATCACCAACTAAGTGCACAATCTTAAAGTGGAGTACACATTACTATTATAGAACAAAACAAAGAGAGTCGCTCCATGTAACATACTGGTATCAGCTGCATCTGGTTTGACTGGAAGCCGACTCCAACATATTTGGGAAAAGGCAGGCAGATGTTGAAATCAAAGAGAGATACAACCAATCATGAGGAAATGTCGAAAAAAAAGGAGTATCGTAAAAACAGATTTACATACAACATTTAAACAGTAATGAGCAGTTCTCAAACTCACATGAAATACGGTATATCAAATTGGCAGCAATGTCCCGCGATAGTGAGCACTGAGCGGAACATCTCCGAACAGTTGTGCGGGCTGGACCTCCAGCTGCATTCCACTGCTATGTCGCTGCACGGTCTCTTGAACTGTAAAAAAATAGGAAGATTTTATTCCTCAAAAATGCTTGGAAATTCGAGCATTATTTTGACAGCCTTCTTCGAGATAAATCGAAAATGTTGTACTGGTTAAATACATGCGAGCAGCGGTGAGCAATGTTAGTATGAAAATCCATAAGTATCTGATGTGTTTAGAGTTTGGCCAGTGACAGTACTTTTATCTGTCAAAAGAACGTTTTGGCATCGCATAGGTCTTACCAAAATATTATTATGTTGATACTTATAGGTCTTACCAAAATATTATTATGTTGATACTTATAAATTTTTCTTAGCCAGCTAGAGGGACTTTTCAGTACCTACATAAAATATGTTTTTAGAATAGAATAGAACAGAACAGAACAGAACAGAACAGAACAGAACAGAACAGAACAGAACAGAACAGAACAGAACAGAACAGAACAGAACAGAACAGAACAGAACAGAACAGAACAGAACAGAACAGAACAGAACAGAACAGAACAGAACAGAACAGAACAGAACAGAACAGAACAGAACAGAACAGAACAGAACAGAACAGAACAGAACAGAACAGAACAGAACAGAACAGAACAGAACAGAACAGAACAGAACAGAACAGAACAGAACAGAACAGAACAGAACAGAACAGAACAGAACAGAACAGAACAGAACAGAACAGAACAGAACAGAACAGAACAGAACAGAACAGAACAGAACAGAACAGAACAGAACAGAACAGAACAGAACAGAACAGAACAGAACAGAACAGAACAGAACAGAACAGAACAGAACAGAACAGAACAGAACAGAACAGAACAGAACAGAACAGAACAGAACAGAACAGAACAGAACAGAACAGAACAGAACAGAACAGAACAGAACAGAACAGAACAGAACAGAACAGAACAGAACAGAACAGAACAGAACAGAACAGAACAGAACAGAATAGAATAGAATAGTTCTTTATTTGCACAGAAAGTAGGTACAAGTTACAGATGTTAAAATGAAAAATGACCCATAGACTACTATTACTTCACTTTACATAACAGACGATAGATACATTGTCTAGACATCGTAAATACGTACCTCTAAATTTTATTTTCAAATACGTAATAATATCTTCCAAAAACACTATACTTACATACTACCAACTTACTTAGTTGCACTATTGTTAATGTCTTACATTACGCTTACTTGTTTCTAGATTTATTTTATTTCTATTTTTTCTTTAAGCCCTCTACTTATTAACCTCACCATTGTTAACTACCACTTAAGGAAAGAATGAGACAGCACCGACATAAGTACAAAAGTTGCTGGGGCTGCAATTTATGTTTTTTTTTTTTAATTATTTATTTAACGTTTATACAAAAGAATACAGGATTATTCATATTAAATAGCAACCAAAAACCACTAAGGCTTAAATTTGTGCTGTCATGAGTCTATCTCAATATCGAACCATACAATGATGCATTTTATAGGTATGCGTTATTGTTGATACAATTAATAATAACATCTTTAGGTCTTTATATAGTTCCAGTCATTCCTACATTATACTAAAGTAATATTGCTTAAGTTTGCATTTGATATTTTTATATGTAATACCTTTGTTTATTTCTAAGGGTAGACTATTAATGTCTCGGTATAATATAACCGGTAGTTCGTTCGCCATACGTATTATTGGCGCGCTGTGTACGAAGCCTATTCTCAGAAACTGCCCGAATGCGTACAGAATGTTCGATTTTATTTCTTAAATCAACAATTTTAAGAGATCCTGACGAGACTCCTGTACGAAATTGACGCGTTTGTGTTTACTAGATAGAGACTCGTCCTATTTGTGCGATATTGACGCTTTAGTATTGTGTTTTCCCACCATGGTAGGAAAGGGAAATGTGAATTTCGCAAAATGTGGCATAACCCCAAGGGTTGATTCTTCTTTGACCTTCCAAAAATTTTAACATTTAATGTGAAATTTTGTTCGATCGGCGGCGGCGATCTCTCGCGTCCGGCCCTGGTCCAGGCCATGGTATGGAGCGAGAGTGCATGGGAAGCCATTACCTCCTTCTGCGAAGCAGTAATGCTAGTGAAGGAGGAGGCGGGACGCGTGATTGAGAGGCAAGCTTTGCGCCCTCACGCCCCTAGTCGCCGCAGGAGACGCCCTGGGCGTCGGGAATTGGCAGCCGATTCCCGGCCACCATAGGCGTGGGCTTGCGGACGGCGAGCAATGGGTAGCTCGCCGTCCGGTAAGGACCAAGCCCGAGTCGACGACGCGTCGTGTTCCACGCGCGCCTCAAAGAGATGTCAGCACTATTGACGGGGTCCGCTAGGGCCGATGCCAGCTAGGGTTGCGGGATGATCGAAAGAGTTACCGTGGCCCCGGCACAGGCAACGGAAGGAACACGGGTGGGTTATAGTCAGTAAAAGTCTGACACGCCCTCCCACTCCGCCCAGAGCGGGAGAAGTCATTTGATGATTTCCCATCCACAAAAAAAAAAAAAAAAAAAAGACTCCGTCCGCTTACCGGCCCATCGTGCTGCTCGAAGAGGTGGGCAAGCTCTATGAAAGAGTCATTGCAGACCGCCTCATCGAGCGGCTGGTGCGGGCGGGGCCGGATTTGGCAGAGAGCCAGTTTGGTTTCAGCAAGGGGTGCTCTACGGTGGACGCCATCATGTACGTACGAGCCCTCACGACGGAGGATGTTGTGGCCCAGGTTGGGGTCATCTTCCTTCAACATCCTGCCCTGGAGTTGCATCAGGGAGGCACTCCGGTATCACGGGATGCCGACCTACCACTGTCGCGTGGTCGAGGCCTATTTGACGGACAAGGCCGTCATCTATCCCAGTTACCAGGGAGAGAAGAACCGGCGAGAGATGTCGTGCGGTGTCCCACAGGGATCGGTCCTTGTTCCGCATCTGTGGGACATCGGGTACGACTGGGTGCTGCGCGCCGACCTCCCAGCGACATCAGCATGATTTGCTACGCTGACGACACGCTGGTCCTAGCGCAGGGGAGATCGCACCAGGCCGCGGCCGAACTAGCGACACGCGGGGTTGCAACAATCTTCGAGAGGATCCGGCAATTGGGACCCGAGGCGGCCTGGCACAAGTCCGAGACCATGTGTTTTCATGGTCCTCGAAACGCGACACCGTCGGTTTCCTAAATAACGGTAGGAGAGGTTCACATCGGCGTCGAGTCGACGATGAAGTACCTGGGACTCGTCCTCGACAACCGGTGGAATTACGTGGAGCATTTCCGACATTTGGCTCCCAGGCTGGAGCGAGCCGAGGCTGCCTTGAGGCGGCTCCTGCCTAATCCATGGGGTCTAAACGCCTCCTGTCGGAGGGTCTACGCGGGAGTCGTGCGGTCCATGGTCCTTTACGGGGCTCCGGATGGGCGCGATCCGTGATACGGCGACCGGCCCGCCGATTGAACGCGTCCCAGAGGGTCATGGCTATCCGGCTAGCCCGGGAATACTGCACGGTCTCTGGTGAGGTGGCGAACCTCCTTGCCGGGTTGCCGCCCCATGGCGGATCCCATGATCTGGAGGCAAAAGTCCTCGCGCATATGTAGGAGTGGCGCGAGAAGGCAAAACGTCGGGGCGTAACTCCGCTGCCGCGAAAAATTACGGCACAGCGGATAGAGCTTCGGCGGGATCTCATGTCGACAAGAAGAGTGCGACTGTCGCAACCCAGTGCTCGAAACGCCACAATTTCGGTAATTCCCCTCTTTGGGGAGTGGCTGGAGAGGCGCCACGGCATCCTCACCTTCCGCCTGACGCAGGTCCTCACCGGACACGGGTGCTTCGGTACCTGATCCAGATAAGGCGTCAAGAAACGCCCGAGTATCACCATTGTGTGGATCGCCCGGAGGACACGGTGAAGCATACGGTGGAGGTCTGTTCGGCTCGGGGGAAGCATCACCGTGTCCTCACGGAAGCGATCGACAGCGGCGATCTCTCGCGTCCATCCCTGGTCCAGGCCATGGTATGGAGCGAGAGCACATGGGAAGCCATCACCTCCTTCTGCGAAACAGTAATGCCCGCGAAGGAGGAGGTGAAACGCGCGAGGGAGAGACAAGTTTTGCGCCCTCACGCCCCTAGTCGCCGTAGGAGACGCCCTAGGCGTCGGGAATTGGCAGCCGATTCCCGGCCACCGTAGGCGCGGGCTTGCGCACGGCGAGCAATGGGTATCTCGTCGTCCGGTAAGGACCAGGCCCGGGTCGACAGCGCGTTGTGTTCCACGCGCGCCTCATAGAGACGTCAGCACTATTGACGGGGTCCGCTAGGGCCGATGCCAGCTAGGGTTGCGGGATGATCGAAAGAGTTACCGTGGCCCCGGCACAGGCAACGGAAGGAACACGGGTGGGTTATAGTCAGTAAAAGTCTGACACGCCCTCCCACTCCGCCCAGAGCGGGAGAAGTCATTTGATGATTTCACATCCAAAAAAAGGCTCCATTATCAGACTCTGGACACTACCTAGCGTTAAAGCACTTGTCAATACGTATCCAATGAGCCTAAACACGATTTTTTCACATTTCAAAATAGAGTCATACTGCCGCTATATTGACTTAAAAAAAATATATAGCCAGTGTCATTCGGGATGATCTAAGAATTCAAACGATATAACATACATCCAAATCTGTTCAGGTTTATGGTGCTATCTTGTTTGGTTGAGGAATTTCTATGGCCACCTTCCGGTTCCATCATCAGACCCTGAATACCACCTAGTGTAATAGCACTTGTCAATACATATGTAATGATTCCATACACGATGATGCTATCTTGTTTAATTGAGGAGTTCCTATGGCCACTTACCTACTCCATCATCAGACCCTGGATACTATTTTGGGCTATAGAACTTGTCCAGATAAATCCGACGAGTTCAAACTCTTCGACGCTATCTTATACATAGCCATTAAAATAAAAATATAAAACTACCAGAAAGATACCTGAGTCAATGCCAGGTTGCGGCCAAGGCTTGTATAGTACTTTTCTCAAATAATTCACGAAAATAAAAAAAAACTAAGTACCTACTCAAATCAATTATAAATTCCAGAATCAATTACGAACAACGGTAATTTTTCACGCGCCAATATGTTCATTTGTTTCTTTTTATTATAAACAGCTCTTTTTAAACAGACAATATTTTGTACTTTAAAAAGAGAATGACTTCAATTGTTTTTATTTAATTCTTTTGTTTTACTGGAGCTCATGGAAGTAAGTTTATGTATGGAGATGGAAGTAACGTAGGTTGGATTTCGTTAGTCTTCTGATCCTTGCCGTAATTACCAACACCATTATAGTGTGCAGTAGCGTCTACCTGTATGTTAATCACAAGATTTTATTATTTGTGAAATTAGCAATTTTTCCTCTAAACGTAGTTTATAATAAGGCTCTATTTTAAAGAAGCGAGAATGCGAGAATGATATTCTTACTATAACACAGTTACCTATATTCCTATTTTTCAGTGGCCTGCCTAAAATATGTATAAAAGTTTTTTTTATAAAAGAGCAATATTGAGACTTTAGAATAAATTCCGCAACAGTTTTAAATGTCGAGTCTCACGTCGCACGCACTAGCGCACGGATGTGAGTTACGCGTGGGGTATTCATTGCTGTAAACAATGTCTAAGTTTGTGAAGTGTTCGTCGTGTAATATAGTTATCAATGAAGTGCTTGCTTTTATTTGTAATAAAATTGACGTGATGGACGAGGAGAGTATTAACGGCATATGTATTAGTGCCTTTTCAGAGAGCGAGATTACAGCGGCAAAGCAGTTATTATTTGAATCTCTAGCAGCATCGAAAACAATGAAAATACGAAAGAGATCGGGCAAGACACTACGTGACATCGACGACATAATAAGTCTGGTAAAGGGAACAGATCCGGAGAGAATACCTATCTTCGTCGCACGAGAGCTTCACAAACTACCTCCTGTGCTCTTTGACCACGTCGACGTCACTCGACTTCTCAAGGATTTTCTCAAAATGCGAGAGGATATTAATAAATTTCAGGAAGGTTATGTAACCAAAGGGGAATTAAGCGACTTGAAATCTGATCTCGAAAACCTTAAAAAAGCCTCCCTAGTAAATAACTTCCCGTCCAATGTAAACAGGAGACGTGGCGCAGGTTTGATGAATAGTTTCGAGGGTAACAATGGCCCTATGGGATTACCACCCGTGAGTGCTGAAAGTCAAAGGTCATCGCCAATCTTCCATTGTTCTCCACCTCCAGCAACGTCTAGAACACAGGTTCATCACCAGAACGAGGGAGGTGACTCGAAAGAAAATATGTCATCATTGCGGGTAGATAATAACTCGCCTGCGGTTGATACTGTTACGTCAGCGGTGGATCAGCTGGCCTGCACGAACAGCGAGCTAGCAGTGAGTAATAAGGCGATGAGTCATACCAGCGCTCCGTTGCCGTCGCTTTCGAGACATACAGCTGATCGGAACGTGAATAATGCAATAAAGAAACCTTTTTCCGAAATTGTGCGGGAAGGTCAATGGAAACCAGATGTCCAGGATGAAAAATGGGTTTTGGTACAAAGAAGGAAATTGAGAAATCTTTTTGTAAGCAATAAGGGAAGAGCTATTGCGGATTCGCAATCAAACTTTAAGGCCGCGGATATCAAAATACCAATTTATATCTATAATGTTGCAAAGGAAACGACCGTGTGTGACATAACAACTTACATTAAAAATAAGGCAAATGTGAGTGTTACGCTAGAGAAAACGAATATGAAATTCATGAAGGAATATGATTCTTATAAAGTTTACGTGCCAAAACATAAAATAGATGATTTTTTAAAAGAAGATTTCTGGCCTGAAGGTATTTCGTATCGGCGCTTTGTTTACTTTGGGAAAAAGGAACAAAGTGAAATTCGAGCATCGAGTGGAGAAACATCATCTGCCTAGCCTTTTCCCAACTATGTTGGGGTCGGCTTCCAGTCTAACCGGATGCAGCTGAATACCAGTATTTTACATGGAGCGACTGCTTATCTGACCTCCACAACCCAGTTACTGGGTAATACGATACCCCTTGGTAAGACTGGTTGTCAGACTTTCGGGCTTCTGACGACCCGTAACGACTGTCAAAGATACACGAATGACAGCCAGGACCAACGGCTTAACGTGCTTTCCGAGGCACGGAGGGGTCTTGATATGTAAAGATGGTCACCCATCCATGGACCAACCGCGGCAAGCGTAGCTTAACCTGACCGATCGACCCGTGCAGCTGTTATTTCTTAGCCACAAGCTTCGAGTGGAGAAACAAAGTAGAAAAAACAAATATGGATGGTAATTTATCAACAATTATGACGTTCAATTGTAAAAATGTGATTAGATCAGTTGAATGTGTGCGTAGACTATGTCTCGCACTGCCGATATTATTGTGTTGCAAGAAACATGGTTTTACCCACATAACTTATCATTTCTCGGGAGCATAGATGATGACTTCGCTTTCACCGGGAAGTCGGCGATTGACACCTCTGTTGGTGTACTCCGAGGAAGACCCTTCGGAGGAATGGCCATTCTTTGGAGAAAGCATATGTTTTCGTGTGTGTCAGTGGTCGAATGTAGCAGTGTGCGTTTAATTGCTATTAAAATAGTGCTCCGTGATCGCTCAGTGTTGATAATTTCTGTGTATATGCCTACAGACTCAGCGGACAATCTAGCTGCGTTTACGGACTGTTTAGGCGAAATAAATGCAATTATCGAGAACTATAATATTGACACTGTATTTGTGTTGGGTGATTTCAACGCGCATCCGAGTGACCGTTTTGCAAGTGAATTGATGGATTTCTGTACTGAACAATCATGGACCTGTGTTGATTTGGACTCGTTGCCACCCGACACATACACTTATGTAAGTGACTCGCACGATCGTTGTATTCGGTGGCTTGATCACTGTATAGTGACAGGCGCTGCCCGCCAGACAGTTGTAAATGTCTCAGTTTTGTATGACGTGTTCTGGTCTGACCACCGGCCATTAATAGTTAAATGTGACCTAGATTTGATTAAAGCCAAAATTGTAAAACCGGTTTTTTCGTGTAATAAAGCTATATGGGGTGAAAGAGATAACGCACAATATCACAGTTTTTGTAACTCTAAATTGCGACTCGTGGATTTTCCTAATGATTTTCGTGATTGTGCTGATAAGCATTGTGATAATGATAGACATAAGCTAGTAATAGATGGTTTTTATAGACAAGTTATATCCATACTGACAGAAGCTGCAGTAAACAGTTATAGCGAAAGGGTTCGTAAAAAATGTAAATATGTAACGGGTTGGAATAAATATGGTCGCTCATAGGGAGGCTCGTTTCTGGTTTCAGCAATGGCTACTTTATAGAAAACCGAAATCAGGGTATTTGTATAATAAAATGTCCGAAACCCGAAAAAACTTTAAGGAGAAATTGAAATATTGCCAAAATAATGAAACACAAATAAAAATGGATATAATTGCAAGAAATCACACCGAAAAGGACTTTAGCAAATTTTGGAAAAATACGAATAAACTGAACCCTAAACCGGGTCTACCTGTGAGTGTGGGGGATGCGCATGAGCCCGTACACATTGCTAATGCTTTTCGGCGCCATTTCCGTGTATAATCCCCACTCACACAGACGTCACAGGTGTTCGATGCCAGGGAGTGTCAAGGGGACGTTAAAATTCGATTCTCGACTAAGGAAGTTGCGTCTGTGATTACAAGAATGTCGAGGGGTAAGTCTCCTGGACACGACAGTCTCAGCATCGAACACCTGAAATATGCGGGAATACACTTGCCTAGGGTTTTGGCAATGTTATTTAATTTTTGTGTAAGTCATTCTTATGTACCGGATGAACTGATGTATACGGTTGTTATGCCAATAATTAAAGATAAAACGGGCGATGCCTCTGATGTGTCCAATTATAGGCCTATATTGCTACTATATATAGTATATGGCTACTATTGTGGCTAAGGTGCTGGACGGTCTGCTAGACCAGCATCTAAGTAGACACCTGAAGTTGCATGACGCTCAGTTTGGCTTCAGGCCGGGTTTATCGACTGAATCTGCAATTCTATGCCTCAAGCAGACTGTCCAGTACTACACAGCGAGGAAAACACCAGTATACGCCTGTTTCTTGGATCTATCGAAGGCATTTGATCTCGTATCTTATGATCTTCTGTGGCAAAAATTAAATACTGAAACAGACTTGCCTCCTGAGATCACATCAGTTTTTAAGTATTGGTACGGCAACCAAAAGAACAGTGTGAAGTGGGGAGGAGCACGGTCGGACTTGTACGGGTTGGAGTGCGGGGTGAGGCAGGGGGGGTTGAGCTCCCCTAGGTTCTTCAGCCTGTACATGAACCGACTGATCGGTGAGCTCAGCAGTACTAATATTGGTTGTCACGTGGACGGTGTTTGTGTAAACAACATAAGTTATGCCGACGATATGGTGCTGCTGAGCCCATCGATTGGTGCACTAAGAAGGCTGTTGAAAGAATGTGAGCTGTATGCTGCGGCCCATGGACTCAAGTACAATGCATCCAAGAGCGAGCTGATGATATTTAAAGCCGGTAAGAAGTGTTATGAGTATTCTACTTCACTAACACTAGGCGGGATACCACTGAGGCTTGTTCAGCAGTTTAAGTACTTGGGTCACTGGGTCACAGGCAACTTGAACGATGACCTTGACATTGAGAGGGAGTGGAGGGCTTTGTGTGTGCGTTGCAACATGTTGGCCCGTAGATTTGCACGTTGTAGTAAGCAAGTTAAACTGACGCTGTTTAAAGCGTACTGTCAATCCTTCTACACGTGTAGTCTGTGGGTCAACTACACGCAGCGAGTGTACGGGACTCTGTGGGTCAACTACACGCAGCGAGTGTACGGGACTCTGTGGGTCAACTACACGCAGCGAGTGTACGGGACTCTGTGGGTCAACTACACGCAGCGAGTGTACGGGACTCTGTGGTTCAACTACACGCAGCGAGTGTACGGGACTCTGTGGGTCAACTACACGCAGCGAGTGTACGGGACTCTGTGGGTCAACTACACGCAGCGAGTGTACGGGACTCTGTGGGTCAACTACACGCAGCGAGTGTACGGGACTCTGCGTGTACAATATAACAACGCGTTTAGGGTGTTGTTTGGGTTGCCTCGTTTTTGCAGCGGGTCGACTATGTTTGCTGAGGCGTACACTGATTGCTTTTATGCAATCATCCAAAAGCGGAGCGCCTCGCTGCTCAGACGCGTGCGCGGCACTGCGAACGGCATCCTGGATGCGTTGGCAAACAGGTGGGATTCTCCATTGTTGAAGCAGTGGATGAGTGTTCATGCGACGGGGGCTCAGCCCGGCGCATGCTTAAACTAAATTATTATGAAAAACTGTACTAACACTAGGCTAAGTTTATTGTTACTAACACCTATCGATATAATTTTTGAATCCGAAATAAATATATTTGATTTGATTTGATTTGAAATGGCTTCCGACGGAGTGCCATTTCATCTACCTACATTAATTAATTTAATTGATTATTGTTTCGAGACTTCCGAGGTTAAATGACAAACGATTCACAAACGTAATTGCTTGCGTCGATATATGTAGGTACTCTTATTGACATTCTGGGAAAGCAGGTCAAAGTATTTATTTCAATTAAACCATTTACAGGCACTTTTGAATTATCAAGGATCGGGATATGACACGAATGAAACTCCTATGTACGAGTTGTAAAGTGTTCTTGAGTGTCCTCTTTCTGTATAACGAAAGAAGTCACAATAATCTAATCTGTGTGTTAAATCATATTAAATAAATAAATGTATTTTCTTTAACTTAGTATTCTTTTTTGTTTTCCTCCAAATCATTGAAAAAATTAGGACTTCCAGCATCCTTTAATTGCATTTAAGCATTTACACGATTGCAGAATCCTAAGTTCGCTAGGGGAACCCTGGGCAGTTAGACCGGCCACCCACTTTACCTAATAGCTACTTTTCTACCATAGCATGAGCCACTTTGAACAAACTGAGTTAAAGAGTCTCATTACCATTTCCAGCAGATTCTTAAAAGGGTATCCAAGGTCTTCAAGCAAGGAATGTATCTTCCTGACGTACGGCTCTGGCGTGTAGCCCTTACGTTTGACCTCCGAGAAACTCTTGTAGAAATCGTTTATTTCAGTCATGTTGTAGCCGCGAAGGATTCTGAAAAACAAACATTGAATTAATAAAGAAGCCTAGAGCGTTTATTTGTTTCTTACTTGTCACCTCGCTCTACACAATAATCTTAGGGCTTTTGAATGTATTTCACAAACGCAACTGCTGATGTAATCGCTCAGTGGACCCCTACTACGAACGCGCGGAGTAATCTACGTTACGTAAATTCGAACGATTCTGAATTTGAAAATGCTCGTTTCGCACATAATACTTAGTTTTTTTTTTATTTGAAATTGGTTTTTTCTTGACTCTAATCTGGGTCAGAGGTGACAGAGACAAAATCGACGATGGAGCGGGCTTACCTATAAGAAGCCTGTTCACTCTCACTTTGAAGAGATCGGGGTTGTATGTGTTCAGAAACACAAACGCAGTTAGAGAGTTCCACTCCTTTGCTGTGCACATCACAAAAGAGACTTGGAAACGCTTAGTGCAAATTGGTGGAATAGCAACTAGACAACGAGTCGTTATTGGAGTTTACTCCTTAAGAATCGGTTTTCATATAAGGCCCCCGATAGGGAAATTTGATCAGGAGTGAAATTAATACAAGCGTTAACTCCAAAGCATTATGTTTTTCTCCGCAACGTACCTTGCGCAGCTTTCACATTTAAATCATGTATGAGGAGTAAACTCCGGTCGTGCGTAGGAGCTGACACACATTTCTTTTTATATCTACGGGTTATACTTATTGCGCGTGTCGCAAAAATGTAAACTAAACTGCTATGGGATAGTTGTATTTTAGATTAAAAAAAACTTTTTTGCAAAAAAAAAACAACTGACTTCCAAAAACAAAACACTACAAAGTCAAAAATAACTTTAATTTCGGAAGCCGGTATCTTTGGATCTTTATTTTAGTTTTTTGCCATCGACTTCCGAAATTAAACTTATTTTTCACTTTGCAGTGTTTTTTTTTTTGGAAGTCCGTTGTATTTTTTTTTTGCAAAAAGCTTTTATTTTTCACTTTTTAGTTGTGGTACCTATCCCACACAAAGTTGCACCAATACTTGCAATGTAAGTAACAGTGACAGGAAATTATTATAACATCATCAATATACACTAAGTGGAAAAAATACGTATTTATGAAGCTAACTCAAAAATTACTCATCATAACTTGACCAAATATATTTCGGACCAATCGGAAAGTATATCCTATCAAATGAGAAAAGAAATTTTCAAATCGGTTTATGAATGACGGAGTTCTGAGGTAACAAATATTTAAAAAAAAATACAACTCAATGAAGTACCTCCTCCTTTTTTTGAAGTCGGTTAAAAAATCATCCAAATTTACGTAACGTTTACGTCAAGAGTTGCCACTGAGCGATTATGTTAACTGTTTTGTTTTACTATACACTGACCACCATAATTTATCGTTGTCATGCAATCTGTTTTCTGATTTGTTAATCAAAATACTGAACACAGTTCACTGTCCGAAATCTGTATTGTGTGAACCACCCCGATCGTCAATATTATATCACTAAAAATACGTTTTTAATATAATATTTTATTAAAAGCCCAGCCTTTTTTCTAATGAATGTTATTTGCTTTCCCTCTCACAAATCAGTAGACCTTAATGCCAGCTTGCCAATATTTATGCACGGTCGAACATAGGATTACGTTGGCCTTAAAGGATCATCGACCTGTCTGAGGTTAAATACATTTAGGCACAATGAAATTGAATTGATTGAGATTGAAAAGAAATCGGTTCGGTATTAAATCCGTTTTTCCGGAGAGAACGTAGATGACATTAATTAACAATGACATTTTTTTTACACATTTTTGACATTTAATTGTGGAGACGATAACTTAAGTAATTTGTGCGCGACAGAAAATAACTTACATTGTTGTTTTGTATGTCGGAAACTCGTTAAAATTATTTATTGGACTGTATTTATAGATAGATATAATACTATTTGCTATGTACACCATAAAAATTACAGATATAAATGTGTGAGTGTGTGTGTAACCCTAAAAATGTATTGTTTTTCAAATCAATAATTTATAACTACAAATAAAGTCCAATAAATAATTCGTGGTTTTTAAATCCCGAGATTTAAACGTCATTAAAATTATTCCGGGATTTTAGAGGAGGTATTATCCACTCTATGTTACTTCCTTCCTCGAAGCTTAGGCAAATTAGCACCACCTATTCCGATCACTGATAATTACCGATAAGATTATTAAACTTTTTCCACTTGAAATTTTCTGCATCCGCAGCAGCAGCGCCAGCACAGCACGCCGAGCCAGGAAGATGGGATGGCGCAAGAGTATCGACACACGTTGCATCCCACACTAAATCCCACCTTCCATGGAAATAAAGATATTTATAGGGTATACTTACAGCAAGTCGGTGATGTTCTGAGTCTTTGGCAAGTACACACTCTCTGTGTCACAGACAGCTACAGCTGGAAAAGGTATGTTGACCATGGAGTAGTGAGTTGTTTCTACCTGCAAAGAAATAAATACCTAACTTGTAAAGAATATTACCGTTCTAAAAATAATGAAGGAAAACATCGTGAGGAAACTGGCTTGTCCTAGAACCAAAAAATCGATGCATTCGACCCGTGCTGGGCCCACGTGGTGAATTACAGCCCACTCCCTCTGACAGAGAGGAGGCCTGTGTCCCGGCTGTGGGAACATTATACACTGTTTATAAAATATTATTAAAAATAACTCATGTAATTTCTCGTGAAGGTTTTGATTATTTTCGTAAAGGATGGGAAAATAATATAATTGTGTTTAATGTTTTATTGGCTATTAATGTACACATTATTTTAATTATTAATAACACCATTAATTCGCAAATAAAATTAACAAAAACGAGTAGGCACATACAAACGCTGCCTCAGAAATGCTCAAGATATTTGCATTTTAAGCAAACTAATTAAGAAAAAAAGAACTTAAAGTACGAAGATGCATACATTTTCAATAAATTACCAAAACGTATATGAAAGAATAGATCGCTACAGATCAAAACACAACTTATCATCATTGAACAAGATTCGCAGTTTATATTAACTCAATCTCCGTTGAACTAATTTCTTCCTACCATCTTTATGCAGATGATTTACAAATTTACTCACGAGCTCCTCTTGGAAATCTGTCAGAGACCTATCTTAACGATTAATCGTGATTTGGCCCGTATATGCGACTGGAGCAAGAGACCCCATAAAGATGCAGGTTGTGGTGGTGGGCAGTTCTAGAACGGTCTCAAGAATCGACTGGACGACTCTTACCCAAGTTTCTTTTGACTACTCCGTTATTCCCTTCAGCGAAAAAGCTTAAAGCTTGGGGATATTAACTGTCAAGAACTTCTCTTGACTGCCCAGCTATAGGAAGTAAGCCGCAGGCTATTTGCTTCCGCTGCATCTTTGAGACTGCGTAATTTTCTGCCGACTGCCACAAAGATTGCGCTTGCACAATCACTTCTTCTAAACATCCTTGACTAAGCTGATGCCAGCTATCTTGACCTAACTCAAAACCAACTGGATAAACTTGAGCGGCTTCAAACTTTTTGTATAAGGTTCATATACGGTTTGCGCAAATATGACCATGTTTCCGAATTTCGTGTAAAGCTCAAGTGGGCAATTCACTTTCGCCGAAATGCACATATTCTTTCCCTTTTATATAATGTGCTCTTTTTTCCTTCCACCCCCTCTCTGTCGCAAGAAACGTTTCCAGTTTCTTTGCGACTCCCACAAGAAATTAAGGGCACCAGGTAACTTGAAGCTTAAAATGCCAATGCATTCCACAACTTTCCTTGACAAATCCTTTACTGTCCAGGCCGCTCGTTTGTGCAATGCATTACCAGTTCCAGTAAAGCGCGCGCAATGTTTAAAAGACTCTTGAAGGAACATTACTTGTTGTTGTTATTTTGTTTTCGTTGTTAGCTGTAATAACTATAATAGTCGTAATTTATTTTCATTGCTTATAATATACTCGTATTGTACTTTTTATTTGCACCAAAGACAACCCCTATTTATGTCCAGAAAACCACTGTCCATTCCAGGGTTGCCTGAAAGAGATCGCAGTAAGCGATAAGGCCGCCAATTGTATGTTTTGTACTTTATAATTTATTTATAAGAAATGTATAATTTGGTGTAAAATAAAGTATTATGAATGGATAAATAAATTAAATGTAATTTTTTATAAGATCGACTTCGCTCAGCTGACCCCACTAGAACAATTGATATCAATTGAAGATGTTTCCCAGTACGTACAGTTGCCACTTTTTCTCCCTTATTAGCGTTCTGTACCCGAAGAGTCTATTGCTGTCACCGACGTGTCCGTCTGTCCATCATCTGTCACACAGGTTTTACAGCCATACGGTTGGAGCCACAGTCTTCAAATTTTCACAGAATAATCTTATTTACCCAAAGCCATACAAATTGTCAAAAAATATTTTTTAATGTTTTTAAGGGGAGCTCCCATATGACTAAAGGGGAGCGCAAAAAAAATTGACCTATCCCATCGAGTGGAGTATCGTTGTTTAGAGATCGTTGAGTAAATAAATACTATACTAATGTTTTAAAAACCATTGGAAAACAAAGGAATGAGAAACCACCAAATTTTTTAACTTCCCATTGACATACAAACTTGAAATTTGGTGATAATGTTTATTTTTACGTATATTTTACTAACAAATACCAATATATTGATAAATCAGACGTTTAAATTCCCTCGTTTTTCCTATTACAATCAACTTGATTTTGCGGTCAAATGCGTAGCACAGAAGGGATACGGGCGGCGGCACGCCACTGCTACGGACCTACGCGCGCTACGAGGGCTACGAGCGGAACGTAGTGATAAGCACCGCCCCCTAGCTCTATACAGGGCGTCCGACGAATATGCCACATGGAGGGAAAGTACCTTGAATATTGTAGATGGAACATTTTACTGAAAAAAGACATTATTTGAATTTAAAAAACAATTTAAACTGCATTCATAGATATTTAAATAATTACATGGTTGAACCGGGAATCGAGCCCGTTACATGAGAAAAATAATCAACCTGTAGCTTTATCATACCGATCGAAAGGCTTCATCATAAGGATTATTTTTTGCTAAATAACATAGTACCACAAATAAAAGGAAGACCATGAATACATTATTAGACATTTGATGTGAAATTTGGTTCAGAAAAATGAAAAGCTGACGTTGCCGTAGGGACATACAACTGATATTATCATAAGTACCTATTACTAATAAACGTAACCACTTGAGAAGTACGCATCATTTCCCTATTATAATTTAAGTGCATGATGAAATGATAAAGAGATACGTAATTAGTAGGTACCTGGTTGTATGCAACAAATCGAATTCAACAGGAAGGGACTCATTTTGAGCATTTGATAAATTGATTAATTTTGTATTAAAAATGTTAAAATTCTTGGTCTTTCTTTTATTTTTGACACTATGTTGTTCAGCAAAAAACAATCCTTATGATGAAGCCTTTCGATCGGTATGATAAAGCTACAGGGTGATTATTTTTCTCGTGTAACGGGTTCGATTTCCGGTTCAACCATGTAATTATTTAAATATCTCTGAATGCAGTTTAAATTGTTTTTTAAATTCAAATAATGTCTTCTTTCAGTAAAATATTCCATCTACAATATTCAAGGTACTTTCCCTCCATGTGGCATATCCGTGGGAGGCCCTGTATAAAGCGGAAATATCCCACGTGTATCCATGATCAAAATGTTTTGAAAGAAAACATTTTACTTCAAATATTGTTTGCACAGTTGATGTGAAAATATACAGCGTGTTACGGAAAGGGTATATCCATACAAACGGGGTGAAGAGTGTATCTGGTTCAGAATCTCTGTACAAAACTTCAGCTCAAAAGCAATAACTTTGAAAATACTTAATATTTTTTTATTTCGATAGTTTATTAAATTTAAATCATAACAAACGTGTCACCGCACTACGAGGATCATTATGCATTAACTGTGTCTGTGCGCCTAGTACACACAGACACCTGCTAGTTCCTACCTCTTCCGAAAGTATGTGCGCCTAGTACACGCACTTTGACCGCTCTTATGTTTAGGTATGAAACATGAATTAAATTTTGTCGTGAATCGTGATAAGCTCGGTCACGGTCGGTACATCAACTAGACGATTACTAAACTACATCCCGGCGAGGTGTCTGTCTGCCTTCGGTACCACTGAATGCGGCGGAAGTGATATGGATGCTGATGGTCTTGGCGCGGCACTCGCCATACCTCCACATAGTTCTCAGCGCCCAGCATTAATGCAGCTCGTCTTGAGCTACTGCGTGGAGTACGTTCAAAATATTCTAGCACCGCTTCTTCAAATCCATGATCCCTCCTGCTTGGCCGACCTTCCGATGCAGGCTCATGGAATGAACCCCCAGGAGTACAGACGTTGTATCATCCGGCTGAAACATGCCCTCGATGGCAGCGGCCGACGCTCAGTAACTGGTTTTCCGTTGATGAATCGCTGACGATACAGCTCTCGGGCAACTTACCATCTGTTGCTCCAATACACAACTTCATCTCATAGTATTCGCTATTACTGCGTGACGACATTTTCATGACAATTCTACAACGATCACTGATCTGATAATCACAACTTCGCACCGATACGGTCAGAGAGCGACTAAAAAGCACACGAAAAAAGTCGGACATCCTACTATCCTGGTACTAAGGTAACTGAACCAATTATTGCTTTCGTAATTTGTTTATTTAAAATAAGTAAATTGATCGACTTACGACACCAAACACGTCTTAAGAAGCATCTCTCATGCGTTAATAATGCACGAAATTGATAAACCCATTTGAAAATTGACCTTAATTAATTGAAGAATACTTACAAACATTATAAGTATGGTTCATTAAAGGTTTATTTTGAGATGAACAAGTAAATCTTAGTTGCTAAACTTTGCTTACTTGGATATTGGGGATAATCAGGAAATAAACAAAAGTTTTGAGCATAAAACATAATCATTTTGCTTAAGCTAGATATCAAAATGAAAAAAATAATAATTTCATAAAAATCAGAACAGAGGAGCGACGTGCCGAAAGATAACCACCTCATTGACCCTACTAAACACACAAACACACACCACTAAACATTACTGTGTGGGTAATCTTTGTTATCCTACACGATTGTAAAAGTACAGAGATTAGGGTTCAGTATTATTATTGTGCGACGATTTCCGTTACTCATGAAGTCCTAGTAATTTAAATAACTTCTCTTGCATAGTTTGAGACATACGCGATTACGGAAAATTTGAACACTCCCTGTTCAAACACGACGCACGCGCCTACAAAGTGACGTGTTTGGATACATTTAATATTATTTATTTTTGATGTTATTAGCGGTGTCAGCGGTGTTAAGAAGTAACTACCTACAGCCATAACACCTACTTGATCAATGAAAAACTAAAATAAAATTAAGTGCTGAACCCTCTGGCATTATTTGTACCAGAATACACATAACTTTTACGTAGGAAAGTTTTCTAGGGTTGATTTTCAAATGAATTAAACCCTTTTTTTGTATTGAGTACTTTTGTAGTTTCCTATTATTGCAATTTTAACACACTTTTGTCAGCCATTTATATCAGTTAGTTACACTGTCAAAAATACAAAAGAAGGATGATTATGTTAATTCAAATTCAAATATTTACATTTACACGAAAAATGTTAATTGCTGAGCAAATGTTGAACTTAGTTGGATAAGTGTTGAGTGTAGTCATTTAATTCATAGAAAATTTGGGCTATAACTTTTAGGAGTGCATAGTATCTGATATTTACCTAAAGTATGATTTTATGAAAGAATGAAAAATTACTCCTAGTGTACTAATAGTTACATACTGGGCAGTACGTTTTTTTTTTACTAAAAAACAAAAACTATTTCCCAAGTTACAATAAGGTTTTGTAGTAATTCATTTGTGTTGAAGTGTTTGATATTTGGTGGAATAAAACTAACATGCGAAATCCATTTTGCAAATAGTACCAGGAGAAACAAATCTTTTACGGAGCTGTTTTGTGTGCAGTTTATTGACACCGATCAGCTGACTTGGTCTAGTGATGTGTAGAATTCAATTGGAAATATTTGATTATTAGTTAAATGTTTCTTAACTTTATGATTATGTAGGTAAATTTTTAAAAAAAATTATGCCATGTACTTTGTTATCACCAAAAGAATCCATGCCTTTGATATGTATATATCCTTTCCGTAACAGGCTGTATACAAATAGTAGTAGTACTGCTTTGGAATCGAACAGCCTGAGAATAAGTAGTAGTCAATTTGACTCCTTATGGTGTGTTCTTAAAACAGTTTTAGGAGGATCATGTGAACTCAAAGACCGCTAAGAGGTCGGTGCTAAATTATATTTTAAATATTTTGATGTCTAAGTGATTTTTTTACCAGTATACCTAATCTGTCTTTACTCAGTTACATTTTTAGCCAGTTTATGTGAAACAAATAACGTCTATGGCTCGAAAGTGAAAGAAAACTATTTTACAATGCTTGTGCTCGAAAACAGCGTTTTACAAGCAGTCAAACTGTGCGGAAAGTGCAACTTTTTCACACTAGAGCTTTTTATTTTTCAGTTTTTTAGTTTAATATTTAACTCTGTCGTCAGCCCGATGCAAAGAGATCTTATTATTTGATAAAAGTTTTACAAATAGGTCAAGTACAGATTTTAATTCTTAAATAATGTACAATGAAACTAATAATTCATCAAACGCGTTATTAATTATGGATTTAGATTTCGATCAATAAATTAATTTTAAATATTCATTACATATTTTTGACCGAACGTTTATTTTGCTCATGCCTTTTTGCGATACGACGTGGCAGTTATTTACACATGCGCAGTAGTAGACATGCTGAGCGCGCATATGTTTAAAAAAATTCCGCCATTTTACTAATTTCTTGCTTAGTTCGAAGTTGATCTGTATTTTTTTATTTCCTCCCACAATGAATAGTAAAACGTTGTATGATACACGTCCGTAAGGTGATTTCCGCACTTGTAGCATAAATAACTAATTCTATCCATAACAAGATTATTATTATGTTCACTGAATCACTCCCAAGCTATTGTTACAGTTCGTAAGCTCGGCCGAAGTAATTTCCTCTTTCAAATTAACTTCCTAGCGACTGCGGCTTTTTATACTAAATAAATGTTTGTATTTTATTAAATAACTCGCTGTGCCCCGCGACTTCTTTCGCGTGGAACTCTTAAGATACACAATATACTGAAATAACAGTTAAATTTTAATAAAACTCCCTCGTCCGTCGACCCACCGCGTTGCATCGGCATTGCCCGTCTGCGCTATTTCTTCGTTTTCGCTTAACGTTCTTTCTGACTGGTTTACTTTTTTCTCGACTCATAAGAGTTATAGCGTGATGTTAAATAGCTTATAACCATCAAGAATTGGCTTTTTTTTTAAGCGCGGAACCCTAATTCTTTTTCTAAAATAAAAGTATTCTAAATTACTCCTTATACTATCTATCAGCCAGTGAAAGTCTTGTCAAAATCGGTTCAGCTGTTTCGGAGATTAGCTGGAGCAAACAGATAGACAATTTTTTTTATTTTTTATTATTTATGACAAAGAATCTATACGTAATGTAAAATACTGGTATTCAGCTGCATCTGGTTAGACTAGATGCCGACCCCAAAATATTTGGGAAAAGGTTAGGCAGATTGATTGATAACAAAGAACAACTTTATACATACATACATACATAAACTCACGCCTTTTTCCCATGGGGGTAGGCAAAAACTACAGAATGCCACCTGCTACGATCCTTACATATTTCTTTTGCCTCGTTTACATGCATACATCTAGTCATACACGCACGCCGGTTGCGAGTACTACGCACCTGACCTTTCTGAAGAACATCACCAATAAGATTACTATATGTCTTCCTAGGGCGTCCCCTTCAAGCGTTTCCACTCAAATCTGCCGTGTTATGTCAACTAACCTTTTGTTAGTCCGTTTCCATTCATCCTCTCAACATGACCAAACCATCCAAGCATACTCTTTTCAATTTTTGTCACTACATCTTCGTTTAAACCGCACCAACAACAAAACAACAACTTTATTTACGGTATTTATACCGTAAATACAATACAGAAACACAATACAATAAAGAATATTCTATCTATATATCTATACTTTCATATTCATATGCATTTAATAAAAAGCTATTATTTTAAAATTACAAACAGACACTTAAATTTTATTTATTTGAATAGATGTATAAAGATAAGGAACAAGATCCCGTTCTTAATAAAAATGCTACAATCTAATAGCCTCATATCATCTCAAATAAACATTATATCGAGGAGCGCAAAAAATGAATGATTTCGTTCGATTTGAATGTCGCTGCTGTTAACTGTCTCACGGGAATATATAATATTAAAAGGCTTCATCAATATGAAAAGTAAATTACTGAAAATATGAAGCAAAGTTGAGCTATGTACCAAAAATGTTAATTGCTTATTTATTTTTTGCCAAAACAAGCTTAAAGATTTTATACAGCCCATGAATGCGAGATGTGAAATGAAAACGATTAAAATGTGAAGTTAGCTTGACCGAACAGCTACATAAACCGATATAAAAATATCGGAAAATAGCCATAGGTTTTTTTTTATTCAGGTTCAGTATGCTTTATATGCAATTTTATATATCGTTATTAACCTACATAACAGAACCGGGAACACATATACCTAACAGAAATATGAGTGACAGACTGTACTCTAACAACCGACATGAAAATATTTCACTCAGGACATTATGTAAGATGTTACGAACGATTTGCGTATTCGAAAGGACTCGGCTATTTTTTACTTTCTTTATAAACAAAGAACCTTTTTCTTATATGTAAGGTTAACACAAAGTGAGCCAGAAAGATCCGGTTGCTCGAAAAGGTTGTAGGTTAATGGTTTTAGCTTCCGATAGACGTCATTCTTGCGTTCTACCTACACGTTACGTGAATTATTATATATTTGGTTGTATCTTTTGTGATGCGCACAGCAAAGGAGTGAAACTCTCTGCCTGCGTCTGTGTTTCCGAACGCATACAACCCCGACCTCTTCGAAGTGAGAGAGAACAGGCTTCTTCTGGGTAAGCTCGCTCCATCATTGACTTTGTCTCTGTTATCTCTGACCTAGACTAGAGTCAAGAGCATACCTATAGGGTGTCTCAGGAAGAGTGCACTTTTTAAAGTTGGAATATTTTTTTTTCATGCAAGTGGCAACTCTGAAATTTGACAACTGTCACCTCTGTTTATTCCGATTATTAAAAATGGAGCGCTTTTCGAAAGAACAACGCGTTATAATTGTGAAAACTCATTACAAAAATGGGGAAAGTTATAATAACGGAATAAGTCCGTTATGATAACGGACTTCTTGTGGCCTCAACTGGACGGCATGAATCTGGACAACATGTGGTTTCAGCAGGATGGCGCAACCTGCCACACCGCGCATGAAACAATCGACTTATTGCAGCGACGATTTCCAGAACACATTATCTCACGAAATTCTGATGTCAACTGGCCATCAAGATCGTGCGATTTAACGCCGTGCGATTTTTTTCTTTGGGGTTTTGCGAAATCTCGGGTTTATGCGAATAAACCCGAAACAATTCCTGAGCTCAAATCGGAAATCCAACGCGTCATCGGTGAGATACAGCCACATCTCTGTGCAAAAGTCATGGAAAATTTCATGAAAAGAGTAATGGCCTATCATCGGAGCCGTGGGGGTCATTTGCCGAATATTTTATTCCATACTTAATCGGAACATGTCTTCTTTACAATACAATAAAAATATCACAACTCTGTCATTAAATACTTGTTTTTAATTTAAAATGAAAAAGTGCACTCTTACTGAGACACCCTTTATATCAAATAAAAAAAAATAAAAAAATTTGGTTGATAAGTCAAAATAGATTAATGTTTTCCTGTTTGTCTATTCGCGAACTTTTAGGGACAAAAACATCCCCCAGTGTTAATGTTAACCTTTTTTATATTTTATTTTTTGTGTAATGTCAATGCAGCATTACAAAAGTATCAGTAGACTGACCCATACATAACTTTAAAAAATAGGGTGTCTTTCAAAAATATTCTGTGTAAAACGAATTGAAACCTGCTCGATTCGAGATGGTTAAATAAACTTGTACTTATTGTTGTTAATGGCACAACAGTGACGGCAGATGTCTATTGCCAAGAAATGCAAACACTGATGGAGAAGCTCGCAATTCAACAACCAATACTGGCCAATCGCTCTTCCCCATTGCTTCTCCACGACAACGCGCGAACTCACACTTCACGACAGACCATCGCAAAGTTAAAAGAGTTACAGCTGGAAGCTCTCCGTCACCCACCATACTCACTAGACCATGCCCCAACAGATTTCTACTTTTTTCAAAATTTAAACAATTTTTTAAGTGGGTAAAAATTCAACACCCGAGAGGCAATACAAATCGCTTTCGCTGAATTCATCGCCTCCCGTCCGGCAGACTTCTACAGTAAAGGAATAAACAAACTGTCATCAAAATGGCAAAATTGTATAGATAATTTGGGCCAGTACTTTGATTAGCTGAAATAAAAAAATACCAACATTTTTATATTTTAAAATTTTCATACAAATCTCCAATTTCATAGGTTAGAGGAGAATTCGCTACCCAACACCCTTATTTTACCAAGAGTCTAGAGTACTAACAGTGCGCAAACTATTCATACTGGCTGTTGTCCTTAAATTCCACAAAACTGCGCACCTTGCTATACTTGACGATAAACGTTCACAAAGAAGATGCAAAAGGGAAAAGACCAACCTGCAAGCTGAGTTTTGGCAAAATAGCTTTTGCTTTTATGGGCCCTCACCTATACCCGAATATTAATAATGAAGTGAATATCGTAAACTCGACAATACATGTTTGTAAGAAAATTGTAGCTAATTACCTGCTAGATTTGGATTATTTGAACACTGAAAGTATTATAACTATTGACTGAATCAAAACACACCCAAACACTCTCACAACACTCTCATTACACTTACACTACACACTATACTTAACATAAACACCCCTTCTGTACTAATACAAAATATGACTTAAATATAAATACACATAAATCGAGTAGATAAATATTGAATATTGCCACATTGTACGAGAGGGACACAATACCAATCAGTGTTGTTCCTTTCTACACCATTCCTTTCGTACGTCTATTGATATTGTAAATGAAACTTTATGTCTGACGTATAAAGTTTGTTTTTAATTGCAATTTGAAACGATTTTGTGACGTGTCACGCTCTCGTTCGCGTTCAATGTCACGTGACCACTTACACTACACACTATACACTATACTGTAGAAGTAGCTTTCTTTTCACGCAATAATTTCTCAAAAATATAAATTAATCTAGAATCGTTTACAAAATTAAGTTGATATTTGATATTTTTAGCTCATAATAAAAAAAATCTTAAGGTATGTGTATTTTTCTAACTGTCAACTAGCCTGTGAGAGGTCACTTTAGTAGGGTCCGAAGTTTACCCTAGCACTTCACATCTCTGGGAAACGTTATTATATTCTGTTCTCTTTTTCTGTATGGAAATATTGAGAAACTTTAATTACTGGTGAAAATGAAAACTGTACTGTTGTAGACAAAGTGAGAGACAGTACTGTCTCTAAAAACTATATTACCAGTTGCGAGTTATTAAAAACAATAATATAACTTAAATAAAGTAGTATTAGGTTGCCAATAACACTAAAAAAAAATGTAAAACAAACATTTCTACTCACCACAGTCAAAGTAGGATCAATCACAAACTTTTCCCAGATCATGTGTCCGAGGAAGCAGCACAGAGCCATACTAGCTGCTATTATCATGGCCCACAGGAGACGCACACCATAACTGGAAGCTTTGTAGAAGTAGTACACCCCATGCAGGGTGCAGTGCTTGCAAAACGACTTGGATTTGGAAACGAGCGTCGATTTTAATGCCTTGTCCATCGCCATTTTGGAAAATGGTCCAGGTTAGTGCCAATTTTACGAATAAAAAAAGAAGAAAAATTAAAATAATTACTTACAAATTAACGCTAAATCAGAAAGTTCCTGAATGATTTATTCAACGAAAAAGTAAGATGTCTTATTTACAATTTTAATGAACCAACTGCTTTGAATAAAAGCCTAAAGTGCTCTAAAACAAGTATTTCAGTAAGTTAGTAGCACTTCGTTTAAAAACTATCCTAAATTAAAGTTAAAGCAAGCGCACTTATCTGAATTATTAACATTTTACTAATTACAATAAATTGTAGTTGTTGGAGAAGTTCAATTAACTTCAAATCAATTTAAAACTTTCGATATTAAGTTAAGTACAAAGAAGAAAGTATAATTATAAATTTATTTAAGTTGTTGATGATCAAAGTTTTTTTTGACTATGTTGTGCTATTGGGTTTTGCAAGCTAGTATTTAATAATATGCTATAATATCACTATTATGATACGAAATTTAATTATTTTTTTAAGTAGACGGTAACAAATACCTATGAATTAAGAATCCATTGGTCAAGATGTACTTTAATTTTAAAAAATACTACACAAAAACATACAAACATTTCTATTCTATGTGACTTGAATAAAATAATAATTTATTCATTCTTGAATTAAAATGTAATCAGGGCTTTTAAGACACGTTCCTCGTTCAAGCCTAAATCACATACATTTAGGGTAAAGGATTAAAATATTGGTGCGATACGAACATTTTGAGGTGAGATTTATAATTTATTTATGAAAAGTGAATTATGAGTTTAGCCATAAGCTGTTTGTTTTCAATATATTCCGGTGCTTCATTGTGAACAAAGATACTTCATTGCTTTCTCTTTTGTTATTCTTCACCTTTTTTAGCAATTGAAAGTTCACTGCTAACCGCAATTGATCGAAGTTTGCCAATCGTATTTATGCCATCTTGACAAATTAATCAGTGATCACCGATGCGAGTATTTATTTATTTGGAAAACAAACAACTACTTATACATTTTATCTTAACCTAATTATATAAACATAACAAATAGATTAATGTACAGTCAACTGCGTTTTCACGTAATACAAACCGATGTAGGTACAGTGACACATATTAAATGTGTTGGATGGATGCTAAATATTATTTAAACTTACATTACATTTTTTTTCTTATGGCTAATACGAAATTATATCAACAAAATATAATTTATATAAATTATCTATATGTAGGTTCAGATGTAATTTGTAGTCTAAAAGAACGCCGAGGTCACAAATATGTACAAGTTTCCCTTATTAATAACTCATTGCAAAGAAAATAATTAACCTTGACTATGCTTTTGTTTTTCGTAAAGTTCATGAATTTACATTTGGGAATGCTTAACTTAAGTTTGTTTTTTACACAATATGCAGATACCCTGTTTAAGTCTTCTTGAAGCAGAGAGAAGTCATTAGTGGTAGTTATAGTTTTATATACTTTTAGGTCGTCGGCATATAACAGGAGTAGACTGTTCATTCTCACAACGTCCCTTAGTAGTCTAGCTCGCTCATGTGTGCTGTACTAAAAAGCTATTCGAACTTGTTTGTAGCACGAATCAGAAAGAAATAAAAGCATTTGTAGGTACTTTAAAAAGTATAGAATTTACATAAATAAATGATCGTGGCAATTTCTACCTTATATTGTTACTCCCACAGATCAAAATGTCAAAGAAGAAGCAGAAGATAGACAGCACGTACTACGTGTCCTTAATCGAGAGGATCACGACGCTGCACGGGACCAGTCACTTCACGTCCAGGAGTGGAAGGTCGCTGGTGCTGTGGAGCCTGGCCGTGCTTGGCAACGTCATGCTGACCATCGCCTTTATCATGGTCATCAAACAGAAGTTCAATGAGAACCAGATTGTTACTGCTGTGAGTACTGTCTTTCATCTATTCTATTTCCTTTACCCATTCAGTAGGTCTTGAGTTCTTGACACGGAAAATAAGACGTTTTCATCGTAGCTTTGGCTGTAATTAATATTATTACCAATATTATGGCTGTGTTGATGTAGTAAGTAAAGCAACTACTACATGGTCATCAACCGCGTCCCGAAAGAGGTGACCTTGGTGGCTTACAACCGCGTGGTGGTGGTCAGGTGTTAAGGATATGAATAAATTTATAATTTATTTAGTTGTAGAAAATTAAAACGGTATAACACAACCTACAATAAAAAGGTACCCACATAATGCTCACATTATAATTCAATTAAAATCTAACATGGAACAGTGGACTCCCTTGCATAATTTTTTTCACGGAACACCACACATTTATACATAATTTTACTCCATACGTTTGCAAACAAATCACATTCAGGGTAGGCAGTCAGAAGTGAGTTGAGCATCTTTGAAGTAGGGCACATGGGGGATTCGGCTGCAGCGATAGTTTTGAATGACGGGATTGGTTAAACTTGTAGAAGTCGTTTACTGATACGTTCTTGCTAACAAATTACTAACAGCTTTTAACCCGTTTTATGAACGTTATTTACGGATGTAGCAATTCGAAAATCCCGAATGTACTGTTGGGCGAACATTGAGTACCACAGAGGGAGTCTATTTGAAATATCAGTACGAGCTAGCTATGCTTTGTGGTGACATACCAGGTTACGTCCTGGTCAAAATGGTAGCAAGTTCGATGGACTTGTTCCTTTGCTTGGTTTCTTAGTTACCTTCTGTGACGTCGGTGACTTCTGTACGATTACTGACAGATGCTTGCACTGACTGGACAGGTCCACTCAATCTGTGTGGTTCTTTCCTCAAAAGACCATTTCAGACACCAACCTACATGGTCTTCACATGATCTGACCAAGATTATGTCTGGACTTTAAAAGAGACTGTGACCACTGAGTTTGTTTCGGCCTTTCTTCTCAGAGTAGTCAGATAGGAAACGCCGGCCTCGTCTAGTTTAAAAAAAAATGTTTGACGTGTAAAAGTGTTTGTATATACCTACTTACAGAAAAAAAATCATTTATCATTTGTCATTTGTCATCGTTCCTGCGTTGTGTTGTGACCATTAAACGCTTTTTTCAGTTATTTTACTATTCTGCTTGGCAGGGTAAGAAAGAATATGGCATAACAGAAGAGTGAATTGTCATATTGATTTATTTATAATATTCTCATTATTATTTTAATTTTGGAAAACTTGTACAAGGTTGTCCAATTAGTTTCCTGAACTAAGCAACTAAATCCTAAAATTGATAAAAGCAGCTAAAATGATTAATATAATCCTGTTTGCGTTGAATAGTTTACTATCCACTTCTTGGTATATACAAAAGTCATCTCTTCCAATAAATCTGCGAGATTCTAAATTCAGAGTGAATCTAGCTTAACGAATTGGAATCTCAATTTAATTATTACTACCGTACTTTACTGTCGTGACTCGTTAAATCTTCTTCCATTAGTATAGTTAGTAGTTGAATAGTATGTATAATTATAGGGGTAGGTATGTAACAGATAATTTTTAATTTTGACCAGCTTCTTTTGTAAATACCTGAAGTACCAGCAATAAATAATATTCTATTATAGTCCAAAAAAATATTATTTCTATTATTATTTAACCAATAAAGAACAATGGCAGGTTCCCATACATTGTTTTAGTTGTGATTAAAACTCTATGTCTTTAATTGAAAAATATTCTGTTTGACTCAGCTTCAGCCCCTGACACCATATATACAAGAATTTTAATTAGAAAAGGCCGAGAAAAATAGATATTCAAATATGAACTTATACTTTTTTATAGGTTATCCGTACGTCAAAAATGACACTAACAAAAGATTCAACAATCTAAGAAATAAATACTAAACACTGTCCGTTATTTTTCTAATGCTTTGGATGAAAAAGAATCTATCTTATGCTCCGTACTCACATACGGTTTTACTCTACTGCCTTCGAGACGTGAGTCTTGCGGTCCACACGTTAATATTTACTCGTTTTGGAGTAAAACTATCGAGTAATACCGTATTTGAGTACAGAGCTTTAGGAATAGCATTTCTGGACCTATTACACTACTCGTTATATCAACTCGACTCATACACTACTCGTTATAGATATCAATTCAGACTGGTCTTATTTTTTGTTCAGAGTAAGACCGGTCTGTTTTTACACTAAGTACTCGGAGTCTTAATATCGAGTCGTTATAACGAGTAGTGTAATAGGCCCTTTCCTAATAACTATTTGAAGGGGAGGGGACTAACAAAACAATATTATTATTTCACAAAAATATTTATTGATCTTCATCCTCTCTTATAATAATTTCATCTAAACATTCTGCCGGTGCGGAAATATTTTGTTGATGTCTGGCCCATCCTAAGTACCAGACCAGCGTCATTACATGAGCACAACATCCTACTGTGCGCCGACCAACTAAGCAATTACAACAATATTCACAGATACCTGTCCGGCCTGGAATACTTACGATTTGTGGGTACACCCAGTTACAGAGTAAGGTGGTAACTCTGGTATCTAGTTCCAAAGCACGATATCGACGTAGTGTATTAACACAAATGTTACAATTAACACACAGGATTCGTGTTATTCCGCTACGACGACGACCTTCCATTTTAGCGGTAACGTTGAGGCAAAATCGGTGTCCAGTAAAAAACAGCACAATGTCGCAACGGCAATTCTCGATGTCCATAAACATGCACAGGGTCACACAGGGCAAAATCAGAGTCCGTTAGCAGTCCAGGTCAAAGGAGAATACAGAAAAGGAAACACAATCGAAAGCAAAACACAACAGCCAAGAACACAGCGGTCAATCAAGCCAAACTAGTGTTGCCAACCTAAAACTATACTTAAGCTATGCTATTTTAGACATAAGTCTTTTTGCTGCAACCATCGTGAAAAGTTCAGAATAATTTTATTATTTCATGCCAATTATTTATTGCCACCGTGCTAAATTAGGCATACCTATTTAAGAAAAAGAAATAGTTTCATTTCGTTTATATCTAGAACTAAAAATGATTTCATTATCACGACTTACAAACTCCGGCATTTAATTTATTCTAAAGTGGTGTTTAAAAAACTTTAATGGCAACACTAAATTAATAAAAGTTCACAAAAATAATCAATTAACTTTTCATTTAAACTTATTTTTTTGCCCGGCCCTAATTAATTAATGTGATAGTTTGAAAAAATATAAATAATTGATTCAATTTAATTCGTATTTAAGTTAATTCTAGACACTTAAATGTAATTCAAATAAGATTCTGCCATTATTCTTTCCGAAGTCATTAAATATTGCCCTAGCACACTCGATTTAGTCTCATACATTCATAGAAAAGGCCAAATACGTGTGACACGAGTAGGTACAATCGACCGCACGTTGGTGGTAACACTTTGACTCTGACCAGCGGGGAAATTGTGTAACACACTTACAGTAGGAATCGATTACATTTTGACAGTTCAACAACATTCATTGCTAGTGATGGCACCCAGTAGTACATTGCCATCGACACGCTAAGAAGAAGAAGAACATTTATTGCGTTATTTACGTTACTGAGCAGATAATTTTTTCGAACATAGAAGCAATGGATTAGCAATATGCTTCATTTTCATTCAGATTGTGATTGATAGTGTGTTAAACGATCAATTACGATTGATCAATAATTGCCATCAATTTCTACTGTAGTAATATTGACAATCGCTTCAATTGCACTTGGGAGACGGTCAATTTGCGCATCAATGTTCATCGATCACGTAAAATTTGACAATTGCGATTGATTGTTTTGAGGATCGTTTGCGCAACTGAGGGCGCTGGCCTAGCATCGTACAGAGTTTCAATAGACTAAGAGGAAGCGGTTACTGTTTTCACTAACACTGACACGTGACGTGCGGTGTACCGTACATTTCCGTATGAGAGGAACTAAGAAAATATTATTGTAGGCTTTTATTTTTGCTTACCAAGTGAAATAAAATATTTGGCGATGACGTAGTTTTGTGGGTTGACGTAGGTAACAGACGTCAAAAAGTCAATCAGAATTTTAACAGAAAAAACAAACTTTTTCATAAATTGCACTTTATCTACTTGTCGCACGACTACCTTTGATTTGTTGCAGGAAGTCCATGTTTCTTACTTGTGTTAGTTTTTATGCGTTTTATAGTGTTTTCTGCATTGGGAATGTTTTGACTAACAATTTTTTAAACACAAATCATTCAGTTAAAAAAAAAATGTTATCAGGTTAAAGATAAAAATATTCAATTCAATTCAAATAATTTATTTCAATCCATTGCAGATCATATTGTTACAGTTTCATTAATTGGAATAAAATTACAAATTATATAACAATAAATATTTACAAATATATATAAAAATAATAATAATAATAATCACTCAGATGCGCTTTGTGAGGCGGGCGTTCTCGGGGACGGATATTAGTTCTCGAGATTATTTGAGCCGCGTCACAGAGCGTATCGACCTCCTGAAGCAGAAGATCTGTGCATGGGCAAACCGTATTCGTCGATACAGGCGGAGAATGGAGCGGTACACTCAGAATCGCACATTCCAGAGCGATGAAAGGTGGGTCTATAGGGCTTGGGAGCAATCGAACCAAGGTGTGACTGACACGCGCCTACCGGATGATGACGCCATGTGTTCCTTCTGGCGAAGCATCTGGTCGGTGCCTGTCAGTCACACCGAAGGTGATTGGACTGGGGGGCTCGAGCGAGCATGCGATCAAATATCAGAAATGGGGGCACTAACCATCAGCCCCCAAGATGTAGCTCGTGCAGTCCGTCCGTTGCCCAACTGGAAATCTCCAGGGCCGGACGGGCTACACAACTTTTGGATAAAGTGGCTGCAAAGGTCGCACGCCCGCTTGGCATCCCAGTTCCAGTCAGCCTTAGAATCAGGATCGCTGCCCCAGTTCCTAACGACAGGAATAACCCACCTGCTCCACAAATCAGGTAGTACTGCGGAACCTAAAAATTATAGACCGATCACTTGTCTACCAACGGTCTATAAAGTTTTTACATCCATTTTGAGAGCTAAAATTAACAAACATATAGACACTAACTCCATCATGTCTGCCTCTCAAAATGGATGTAGGAACGGATCCCGCGGTACTAAGGAGCTGCTCCTCATCGACATGGCCATTAGCCAACAGGTTCGTCGATCCCGCAAGGATCTGTCGACATGCTGGATAGATTATAAGAAGGCCTACGACTCAGTGCCACATACATGGCTCATGAGGGTGCTGGAGTTGTACAAGATTGATGCAACTCTACGCACCTTCCTTGAGTCGTGTATGGGGCAATGGAGGACGGTTCTCCGTTATCCAGGATGTCGACATATCCAGAGGAATAGCGAACCAATAAGGATCGAGCGAGGTATTTTTCAGGGTGATAGTTTGAGTCCACTTTGGTTCTGCCTAGCCTTGAATCCTCTAAGTACACTGCTGGAGAATTCAGGTCTAGGTTACCGATTGAAGAGAGGTGGTCAGGTCATATCCCACCTCCTTTACATGGATGACTTGAAACTTTTTGCCCCCAACAATTTGCAACTGCTGGAGCTACTGAAGGTAACCGAAACTTTCAGTAGCGCCATCAGGATGGAATTTGGTGTGGACAAATGTGCGGTCATGCATGTAAAGCGAGGCAGGATTATGGAATCCGTGGGAACGCAACTCTCGGATTCCATAAACCTTAGAGCCCTCTCCGCAACCGAAACCTATAAGTATTTGGGTATGTCGGAAGCGTTGGGCATTAATGCTGCTGACATGAAGCAATCGTTGAAGGAGCGCTTCTTTGGCCGCCTGAATAAAGTATTAAACAGTCTTTTATCAGGCGGAAATAAGACGCGAGCCTTCAACGATTGGGTCATGCCGGTTTTGATGTACTCTTTCGGCATACTCAAATGGACTCAGACGGAACTAGACGCCCTGGATAGGAGGGTCCGTACACTGCTGACCGCAAACCGGATGCATCACCCACGGTCATCGGTGATGAGACTGTATATCCCGCGAAAGTGCGGAGGTCGAGGTTTTTTAAATGCTAAGACCCTGCACAATCGTGAAGTATGCAGTCTCAGGGAATACTTCCTAGAAGCCGACGTGGGGATGCACCGAGATGTGGTCTCAGTGGACAAGGGCCTCACCCCGCTCTCCTTGGCTAACGAGAACTGGCGCCAACCTATAGTATTAGATACTAATGACCGCAGGGAGGTATGGCAGAGTAAAGAGCTTCACGGGCGCTTTTACCGGGTCCTACATGGGCCCGATGTAGACCTCTTAGCGTCCGTATCCTGGTTGCGATTCGGAGACCTCTTTGGGGAAACCGAAGGTTTTGTCTTTGCGATTATGGACGAAGTTATGATGACGAACAACTACCGGAAATATATTGTGAAGGACGGCACGGTTGACATCTGTCGGGCATGCCACCGTCCCGGGGAATCAATCCGACACATTATTTCTGGCTGTTCTCATCTGGCTAACGGAGACTACTTGCATAGGCATAACCTTGTAGCCAGGATTATCCACCAGCAACTTGCTCTGAAATACAGCCTTGCGGAATCGGAAGTACTGTACTATAGGTATGTGCCCGACCCAGTTCTCGAAAATGACAATATTACGTTGTATTGGGATCGATCTATCATCACTGACAGGACTATTGTTGCCAATAAGCCAGACATAGTGGTGATAGATCGAATAGAGCGTCGCACAATGATTATTGATATAGCGGTTCCGCATGACGAGAACCTCGTGAAAGCTGAAAAAGATAAGCAGATTAAGTATCTTGACCTGGCTCGCGAGGTTGTCGACATGTGGGATGTGGATACAGCAGTCATTGTGCCGATAGTCGTATCAGCCAATGGCTTAATTGCCAAGAGTCTCGACCAACATCTGAGGAGGCTCTCGTTAGGCAGCTGGATCAAGGGCTTGATCCAGAAAGCGGTACTTCTCGATACGGCACGTATCGTCAGAAGGTTCCTCTCTCAGGAGCCCTGACCACCGGTAGCTTGGATCCTATTCCCGATATCGGTGGGCTACTATTTTTTATATTTTTAAATGTTTTTTTTTATGTTTTTATAAAAATATTTAAAAATGTAAGATATATGTATAAAAATGGAATAAAGGAAATAATCACTCAAATAATATAAATTAAAATAACAAAAAACAATAAATTAATAATTAATTAATATTACTGATAAGACAATTTCAGCATTCAAATTGTCAAATAAGACATAAATTGGCAAAAAAATACACTTAGGTACTTATTTTCATATTTTATCAACTTCTCACTACATCAACTAGATTACAACCTTCTCAGAAACTTGACGTATTCATCGCAGACGTTTTCTTAAGTTCTGACTTATATTTTTCCCTTTTGAGAAATCTATTTTATTGTACTCAACAGATAAACGCGAACTGCAAAGTGAACCAGGTGCCGTTCCCAGCGGTCAGCATCTGCAACTTCAATATGGTGTCCGTGAAAGAATCCCAGAATATTGCCAGCGTTTTGTAAGTATTGACAAGTTGGAATAATAGATAACAGTTTAATTATGTGTTACGACTTGAAAAATAATTTTTATTGAACGATAACGGTGACTTGTGGGTGATTGAAAAATTATTTTAGGATCTAATCAATTTCAAAGTACATATTATAAGCAAGATTATTAGGTAATAAAAATACCTATATCTACGTAATAAGTCTCGTTAGTAAACATTGTCCGTGTTTACACATTACCTATACCTAATTTAAATAATTTTATTACAAAATAAATGCTCAACGTGAGACCAATTTCAATAACCTCATCTAGTTTAAAAAAATATGATTTACGTGCAAAAATGTTTGTACGAACCTACTTACAAAAATATAATTAATAAATACAACAAGTGCATTGAAATCAATGAAATCAAATCAACTCAAAGTTGAGTAAACGGTGCATGAAAAACATAGTTCAGAAACATTCTCATCTCACTATGCTGACTTGCTAATGTTTTCATTTCAGCTAGAGCTCTTCTTGTATAGAACGTTCCTCGTGCCAACCCGAGAATTGTGTGCTAATACTTTGCAGTCGTTATAATTTTCCGAGAATAATGTTGCATTTTTCTTCAGAACCTTCCACGGGTATTTAAAGCTTTTAAATAATAATAATATAAAAAAATCTTGGAACTTGAAGCTTCATTTTGTCATGAATTTCCGTCTTCTTTGTGAAATGCGACAGTGTTCATAATAAATTCAAGGGACAGTTTATCGCATAGCAATAATTCGGGATACATTCTTTTTATTTTTAACCGACTTCAAAAAAAGGAGGAGGTTATCAATTCGATTGTATGTTTTTTTTTTAATATTTGTTACCTCAGTACTCCGTCATTTATAAACCGTTTTGGAAAATTATTTTTTATTTGAAAGGACATACTTCCAGATTGGTCCCATTTTTATCAAAATCTAGTTCTGATGATCTATGAGGAATTGAGGGAACTTCTCAAATATTATTGGCAAATACATAGTGATTTTTATATTTTCAACACCAAGTCCAGCATTTGCATTCAAAAAAGAAAAGGATCATTTGGTGAAGTGGAACTGATGGCGAAGACCACAGATGGCCACGGAAACTCCTCAATGATAAGTATTTCACGGTGGCGATAAGATATCTCGATTAATATAGTTAAGCAACAATGACGAAGCCAATTTGAATAAATAGTGCTGATGAAAATGGTACCATCGAACTGATCTGATGATGAAGCCGGAAGGTAGGCACTGGAACTCCGTAATAAAACAATGTATCCTAGCCGTGTTTGGGCTTATTGGAATTGTCATGAGATGCACTCTGGCTGTAAATTATTTTTAACCGACTTCAAAAAAGGAGGAATTTCTCACTCAGTTCGTCGGAATACTTTTTTCTAAGTGTGTTCCCTGATTACTCGAAGACGGCTGGACCGATTTGAAAAATTCTTTTTTGTTTGAAAGGGTATACTCTCCAGGTGGCCCCATAGTCATCAAGTCAGGATCTGATGATGAGATCCTGGAGAAATTGCGGGAACTCTGCAAATATTATAGGCACACCTATAGCGATTTGGGTATTTTTATAGTAACTTGTGCATTTGCCCTCGGAAAGCATCATTTGGTGAAGTGGAACTGATGACGAAGACCACAGATGGTAAGATGCCCACCGGAACAACTCAATAATAAGTATGTCACGGGTTGCGATTCGATTACTTTAAAATTATTGTTAAGCAATATAAGCTCGTCCCAATTTATATGGTGAAGTGGAGCTGATGGTGAAGTACCAGGAGAACTCCTCAACAATTAAGGTCCCTGCTTCGGGAAAAGCAATGTTTTGTAACAGATGATGAGCAGTTGTCATTAGGCTATTGTAACTTAGATAAATTAAAAACCGACCCACTAAAAAGTGAAAAGTGAAAAACTATTTTACAAAAAAAAAAAAACAACCGACCTCCAAAAAAAACACTACAAAGTGAAAAATAACTTTAATTTCGGAAGTCGGTGGCAAAAACCTAAAATACAGATCCAAAGACACCGACTTCCGAAATTAAAGTTATTTTTCATTTTGTAGTGTTTTTTTTTGGAGGTCGGTTGTTTCATTTTTTTTGTAGAAAAGTTTTTTAAAAATATTTGTTGCGAAAAATATCATAATCTGATAAGACTTTTTGTCTGAACAAACTCTATCAATAACTAACAATAATCCTCGACTCCCACGCCACATTGAATTTAGTAAAAGCTACCATATTCTGAATAAATATTATGAATTACAATCATTATTATAAAATTACAACTTATCATAACATAACATCACGCCTGTATTCCCCGAAGGATTAGGCAGAGGTGTACCTAAAGTACACCCACATTTCGCCAGCATGTATGTAATAGGGGCCGAGCCTATTGCCAGCAACCGGGCACAAATCTAGACTTCGAGCTGCAACCCAATAACACTTTGCCCGACCCGGGAATCGAAGCCAGGACCTCATGATCAGCAGTAGCGCTTGTGACCACTAGACCCACCAAATTCAAATTCAGCCACTGCACCCCGCACACAGCTGGCAAATTGTCATAGCTTCTCCTAATAATAATGCTAATGTACAATGTTAATCATGACTGGTACGTACTGTAGCAATCTGCCGGGGTACCAGGGGGCCAGGCAGATCAGTACGCGTGTGGTGTGTAATGTTGTTATATATCTCTTTGGTGTGTAATGGGAGGTCGATGCTACAAAGATACACGCGCACCAGAGCACTATATTGTTATTTCATACTTTATATTAAGCACATTACAAGTCATACGTAATACTAGCACAGCATCAATCATCATCACCTGCCCAGCCTTTTCCCAACTATATTGGGGTCGGCTTCCAGTCTAACTGGATGCAGCTGAATACCAGTATTTTACATGGAGCGACTGCCTATCTGACCTCCACAACCCAGTGACTGGGTAATACGATAATAGCACAGAATCAATATAAAACAATTTTAATATCCTGTCTTTCAAACTATTCTATCTATTAAAATCAGTGTTTGTCTTATAAACCAATCAAACAATTCGCGAAGGTTTCATGCCAAAGGCAGGCTCGATTAAAGCCTCTACAGTACCTACTCATTGCCATAACATTCCAATTCTAAATGGCAGTTCCAAGATCCGTAAGCCTGAAATAGGCTTAGACTATACTAAATGCTACTATTGGCCTAACCTTTCGTCATCATAGGATAGGTTTAAAAATAGCCTCAAACCACTGTCATCAGTCACCTCACCACAGTCACCATAGGATCAGAGCACCTTTTATCCTTTTCTAACCTAAACTGCCAAAGTCAAGTTTGACATTTCATCAAAGCATAGGACATTGGTATCCGAGTACGTATACGGAACTCTCTCTTCGAAAGGAATTTAGTTAATTGATCGAGTGCCAACAAATCCTTGTAGTAGTGTATATTCAAATCAAAACTGTCATTCTATATCAGTTATATGTAATGGCTATAACTTGGCAAATTATTGAGGCAGGGTGACAACTTGTTTAACAATTAATTCCCTGACTGTACTTCCTTACATATCCTAACCTTCAAATTAGTTTAAAACAACACTGGGAAGGTATCCCAACACAACGCATTTATTACTGAGTTAGGAAGCCAGTTAACTTCGCTATTTGTGTTGTGAGTTAGCCTTTATGCAAAGAAAGGTGAAAATAGACCCGCTCTATAAAATTTTGCTTCCGCGAAACGGAAAGGTGATCAAAGAGTTCTTGTGAAATAGTTCCTTGAACTAAGTGTTACCACCCGAATTTTTTCATGCTAAGAAAAAATTTGTATAGGTTTTCCCCCAATGCAGTAAATCGTCCAATTGTCCACAGTTGGAACTAATTCCCATTTGATGAACCAATATTGCGTTTTTAAATACGAACTTTGTCCTTCATCCCAAAATTAAAATGAAAAAATAATTAATTCAACATGTTTTAATTTCAGAAAACATTACAACAGAAGCGACGAGGAAATCAGAAATTTTTTCAACGCACTCCCGATCTTGAAGAACTTTGGCAAGGGAACAAAACAGTTGGGAAACTTCAAAGAAATCATGGATATTTTGAAACATCATTTCTTCACAGTTGATACAATTATGGAAGAGGTACAGTATAATGATGCTAATAGTTCTCTTGTTGAGATTAATATCAATCCAACACCCGGTTACTAAAAAGCCAATCAACACAAAAATTAAGCTAAGACTTAATATATTATAATACTTATCGACGCGAAATTGGTTTCAACTGGTCAGAAAGAGTCCATTCAATAAAAGCGAAAAACGAGTTTTTCACCACCTGTCGGGAACGAATTTGCGTCGTGCCGAATTTTCGCGACTGAATTATGGTTAAACGTGATCAGCTCAAGATGATTCCGCATCGATAAGTGTGCACATTGCCCTACGGTCCGTCAAGCTGACGTTGACTGCTGTGATTGGCTGAATTAAATTAATATATAACAACCAATTAAACCACTCGAGATGAGTTTGATAATTTGTTAGTTATTTTTTTGTGTTGATCAGCTTTTCAGAAATCGTGCGAAAGATTCTTCAAAGAATTGAAGCGCATTAAATTCTTTATTCAATTCTTTTGATCTATTTCAAGGAACTTTGTGCTTTAGGTGCATCAAAAATGCGAGAATCTGATCCTGTACTGTACGTTCAACAGAAAGGCAAAGAATTGTGATGACATGTTTGTGCTGATCAAGACGTATGAGGGATACTGTTGTACTTTCAATTATGCGGCTCTGAATGATGCTAGCGAGGTGTACGTACATAAATCATGGTTATTTTTAAGAACGAATTTTGTATTATTATAGAGGAAAGTCCAACATAGTTGTGAAAAGGCTAGGCAGATTGACACAAGAAAGTCCAACATAGTTGGGAAAAGGCTAAGCAGTTTGACACAGGAAAGTCCAACATAGTTGAGAAAAGGCTAGGCAGTTTGACACAGGAAAGTCCAACATAGTTGGGAAAAGGCTAAGCAGTTTGACACAGGAAAGTCCAACATAGTTGGGAAAAGGCTAAGCAGTTTGACACAGGAAAGTCCAACATAGTTGAGAAAAGGCTAGGCAGTTTGACACAGGAAAGTCCAACATAGTTGGGAAAAGGCTAAGCAGTTTGACACAGGAAAGTCCAACATAGTTGAGAAAAGGCTAGGCAGTTTGACACAGGAAAGTCCAACATAGTTGGGAAAAGGCTAAGCAGTTTGACACAGGAAAGTCCAACATAGTTGAGAAAAGGCTAGGCAGTTTGACACAGGAAAGTCCAACATAGTTGGGAAAAGGCTAGGCAGATTGACACAGGAAAGTTCAACAAAATTACAACAACATTAACGTATGTTCTGTTTCAAAAGTACTTATTTGATGAAAATGTTAATAAATAGATCAGAAAACGTACCTAATGCAAATTTGTAGCGCCACTTACAAATTGAGGGCTTTGATTATTTAAATACTTAACCTGAAATTCCAATTTTAAATGACTTCAAAGATGTTTTACATTTGACAGTTATTGAGATTATTTAGTTATCTTCAATTCTCGTCGACGATTTTTCAGTTACAATTTAATAACGTTAATCAAACAATAATATAGTTGATAAAGAGGTGAGAAAGAGTTTAAAGTTGAAACCTTCTAAATACAGATGAATTTCCTGTAGTGAGTTACGAGTATTCCGACAGAATTTTGTGTTAACATAGCTAATTAGGTTTACGTCACGTAAATTAAGTCAGGGAAAAAAAGCTTTTAAAAAAAAACAAGCGACTTCCAAAAAAAAACACTACAAAGTGAAAAATAACTTTAATTTCGGAAGTTGAGGAGTTCTTCTCGTACTTCACCATCAGTTCCACTTCACCATATGCATTGTAACATAACATCACGCCTTGTTTCCCCGAAGGGGTTAGACAGAGGTGTACCTATAGTACACCCACGTTTCGCCAGTTATATTTAAGTCCCATGTAATAGGGGGCGAGCCTATTGCCATCTACCGGGCACAAATCCTGACTCCGGGCTGCTTCTGAGAAATAACATATGCATACGCATTATGACGAGCATAAATTGCTTAGCAATCATATTAAAGTAATTGAATCGCAACCCGTGAAATACTAATATTATTGAGTAGTTCCGGTGGCCATCTGTGGTCTTCATCATCAGTTCCACTTCACCAAATGGTGGTTTCCGAGAGCAAATGCACGAGTTACTATAAAAAAATACCCAAATCTCTATAGGCGTGCCTATAATATTTGAAGAGTTCCCTCGACCTCCGATCCCATGAACAGATCCTGACCTGAAGACAATGGGACCACCTAGAAAGTATATCCCAAATCGGTCCAATCGTCTTCGAGTAATCGGGGAACATAACATAACATCACGCCTTGTTTCCCCGAAGGGTTAGGCAGAGGTGTACCTATAGTCCACCCACATTTCGCCAGTTATGTTTAAGTCTCATGTACATGTATGTCTCAGGGACCACCATATCATTATTACCATTTACATTAGATACCATTTTCATCAGAACCATTTATTTAAATTTGCTTCGTCATAGTCGCTTAACTATCTTAAACGAGATATCTTATCGCCACCCGTGAAATACTCATCAGTGAAGAGTTCCCGTGGCCATCTGTGGTCTTCTTCGTCAGTTCCACTTCACCAAATTATACTTTCTGAATGCAAATGCTTGACTTTTTGATGAAAATACCAAAATCGCTATGTGTTTGCCTACAATATTTTAGGAGTTCCCTCAGTTGCTCATGGATCCTATCATCAGAAATGGATTTTGATAAAAATGGGACCAATTTGGAAGTAAGTCCTTTCAAATAAAACAAAAATTTTCTAAATCGGTTTATAAATGACGGAGTACTGAGGTAGAAAACATTAAAAAAAAAAACATACAACCGAATTGATAACCTCCTCTCCTCTTTTTTTGAAGTCGGTTAAAAAGCGCGCTTTACCGCATCATCCCAAAAATGACTACTGAAAATCACTCATCTACAGAGAAACCACGTACTGGTTTTCAGATTCAACCGTCATTGTTATTAACAGATAAAGGATTCCCATATTATTTGTATAAATATTGTGATCCATTTACACGGGTACATTCACGTTGTGTATGACTTTTCAAATTCCAAGATCCTTCAACATGTTTTTTACACGACTTTGCCTTCTCTATATGTGAAGAGGCTTTTGCCCTGATGTGGGACAATAACAGGCTGGTAGTTATTTTCCCAAATAATATAAATACCAGCCTGTACAATACATACATTAGAGTATTACTGGTATTACACAAAAATTGAGCTACAGGGTGAGTAAATGTACCTATGGTTACCTATGTAACCAACGACATTTTCCACATAATATATTATAAAAACAAAATAAAAAAAAAACAATAAAATCATAAAAATACAGTTATAAATTACCTCAAAAAATAAATCTCATTGAAACTAGTACCTACAAATAAATGTCCTGCTGCAATTCATTTAAACTGGCCCAAGAGGAGGAATAATACTAATGTCAATTTTAGTTATGATTTTATGGTCCTGAGTGAGAAATAACGCCCACTTGTAATAATACAACATAATTAATATATTATGTCCACCAACCCGAACTGGGCCTGCGTGGTGGATTATGGCCTCCTTCCCTCAGAATGAGAATACCTGTGTCCCAGCAGTAGGAACATTATAGGCTGATTATTGTTAACGTATTATGTAGGTAAATTATGGAAATATATAATTATTGTTTTAATTACCAGAAGCAATCTATCAACCCTCACTGGGCCAACGTGGCTCACTCCCGCTCACAGAGAGGAGGCCTAAGTCACAGCATGCAGCAGAGGGAACGTTAGGGGCTGATTCTGACTGAACTTATTTGTAGAGTAATATCAACATTATACTGATTACTTCTATGTAGTGATGATTCTAGTAATATTTCTGCTTGCAGGCCTCTTCTGCACTCCACACCGGACAAGGATTTAGAATATTATGATGATCAGAACCCTGATGGAGGAACAGCTACAAATCCAACAATTATAGCCACTTCGGAGTCTGGCAGGTAACTTTTAACTCATTGATATTATTTGACAATGGTTTATTGTATCAAGATTTAGTGTTTTATTCAACCAAGTTTTAGGCGCACACACAGAATGAGTGCATAGGTATTTCAATGAGAACGTTTCGATCGGTACGTCTTTCATTGACTTGAATGCTCCCTGGCGACTGAGAGTATGTCATGCTCACTCAAATGTCTCGCTGGTGGTGGCGTGTGTTGGACCATTAAGTTCCCTTCAAAATGGTTGAGCTGAATGGTGCTGATCCATGCGTCATGTTCGTGAACGAACGCCGTCAGTAGGGACTGGTCATCTCTTAGCTGCGGCTTATTTTAATTTTTGAATCGTTTTCGGTTTTTATCTTTTTGTCGCGGACGCTTGTAACGTGCACGTCTTTCTACATTGTTCTCACATCCTTAATTTCAACATGAATGATGTAACCAACATTTTGATTTAAAAGAGTGTCCGTGGAGTTTCTTGTCCGTTCTTCTCCATAGAGATCTACACTTTGGAATGGGCAGCTAGCTTCAACTTTCTGACTAACTGACCGACTTTTTGACCATTCAAAAGTGCCTATAATTGGATTATTTGAAATAAATGTTTTGAGTTTGAGTTTAAGAAAATGTTAGGTCTCTTCATGCAAGTAGCTCCTATGTTCGTGCTGTATGGCAACAGAAATAGATCCTAACAAAACAAAAGGCCAATATTTGTATTAAGTATCAAAAAACTATCGAAATTAATTTAGTTGAGGTTGGCTTTGATTTAGTGACCATAGACCACAGCTTCCCTGATAGCTAAGATAAAACATTTTCAATCAGAACTAACGGTGAGACAGTTTGATTTAACGGTACTGGTTATAACGCAAAAACATCAAAAGTGAAGCAAATTATTCATAACCTGGTATCTAAATTGTGTTCACTTGACTTCAGATTGTTCAAAAATTTATTTACGACTACCTGTTCCCCGCGACTTCGTTCGCGTGGAAGTGGTAAGATACACAATATACTAAAATAACAGTCACATTTTATTAAAACTGCCTCGTCCCCCGACCCATCGCGTTGCATCACCCGCCCGCGCTATTAGTTCGTTTTCGATTAGTGTTCTTTCTGAATCTTTATTTTTGCTCGACTCCTAAGAGTGGTAGCGTGATATTAAATAGCCTATAATTATCCTCGAGAATTGGGCTATCAAATGCAAAAAAAAAAAAATTTAAATCCGACTTTTTGTTCACAATTCCATGGGTTTAAATTTTTTTGCGCGGAACCCTAATTATTTTTCTTAAATAAAAGTAGCCTACGTTACTCCTAGTAACATTAGCTATCTGCCAGTGAAGGTCCCGTCAAAATCGGTATAACCGTTTCGAAGATTAGCCGGAACAAACAGACAGACAGACAAAAAATTTAAAAATGGGTGTTTGTTTTAAGTACCGTATATACTTTCTTATGCATTTAGTAAAAAGTTGTTATTATGACATTACAAACAGTCACTTCAGTTTTATTTATTTGTATAGATTTTTATGTAAAGGGAACAGCTTTTAACCAATTTACTATTTCAGGGGTTCAGGTCTTAGCGTGGTGTTCAATGTGCAACCAAAAGACTATCCGAGCTGGTCTCCTGTGCCCTCTTATGGAGTCAAGGTACCTTTGGATTATTTATCTTTCACCAATGAAGCATCATCTCAAGATATCTGAAAACAAAATTGTTTCTTCATTAACAAATGAGCACTAAAGTTTCCAATTCATCTTAAATACACACACGAACAACAACAAACAGTCACCTTTAAAGGCTTAAAGTTATAAGTTAAGTTCAAGCCTTTTCTACCCAACTTATAAAACGAGTGTATTCTGTATCAGAAGGTATGTTTATTTGTACGTCATTAATAAAGTTATTCAATTATACTTAATCCAAGTGATATCGTGTAACAAGGCAAAACCAGAATGTGCTAGAAGTGCACGATACAATTTCACAACTGGAAACAAATTACTTTTTTTTCCAACACACAATCTTTGTGTTCCACGCGAAACAAATTAAGCATTTATTTACTCTTAAGTAAGTGTTCACATAATGAATTGAATAAAGGTAATTTAATGAGCCATTAGCCATGAGCCAGCCAGCTTATATTGTTAATTTTATCTTACCCAATTTTCTTGCATTTTATGAACACTCACAATTATGGGCAGATCGTGAGAACCGAGTTGACAAGAGCTCGTCAAAGAATCTGGTCTTTGTTATTTGTAACTGCATGGCAAGTGATAATGACATCTAAGCAATTCTTACACTGATATTGCCTGTAGTTGTTTTACAAAAGTATGCCTGTAGCTAATGGAATAAAAACGTCATAAAAAGGCTGTTTCACTTTAACGAGTTGAGTCAGTCAGCTAAGTTAGTAGCGAGACTGACAGCTAAGTGTTAGTACCTAAGAGTAGTTACATAGAGAAATACGTTTCCAGTACACGCGAGTCTGTGCGGGTCGGTACCGAGCGGTGCAGGTATAATATTCCCATGTTATGTGATGTGCTCACTTATAGAGAAACAGGTTTAAACTTGTCGGTGTCGACTACTTTATTAACCCTGCACCGATCGGTACCGACCCGCACGAGTTTGTCTGTACCGGAAACCTGTTTCTTTATGTACTTGAGTCGTAAACGGCTTTTGTTTACGGATAGCCAGCTGGCATCATACGGGCGGTTGAGTGACTTAATGTTTACGGACAGCCAGCTGGCATCATACGGGCGGTTGAGTGACTTAATGTTTACGGATAGCCAGCTGGCATCATACGGGCGGTTGAGTGACTTAATGTTTACGGACAGCCAGCTGGCATCATACGGGCGATTGAGTGACTTAATGTTTACGGACAGCCAGCTGGCATCATACGGGCGGTTGAGTGACTTAATGTTTACGGACAGCCAGCTGGCATCATACGGGCGGTTGAGTGACTTAATGTTTACGGATAGCCAGCTGGCATCATACGGGCGGTTGAGTGACTTAATGTTTACGGATAGCCAGCTGGCATCATACGGGCGGTTGAGTGACTTAATGTTTACGGACAGCCAGCTGGCATCATACGGGCGGTTGAGTGACTTAATGTTTACGGATAGCCAGCTGGCATCATACGGGCGGTTGAGTGACTTAATGTTTACGGACAGCCAGCTGGCATCATACGGGCGGTTGAGTGACTTAATGTTTACGGACAGCCAGCTGGCATCATACGGGCGGTTGAGTGACTTAATGTTTACGGACAGCCAGCTGGCATCATACGGGCGGTTGAGTGACTTAATGTTTACGGACAGCCAGCTGGCATCATACGGGCGGTTGAGTGACTTAATGTTTACGGATAGCCAGCTGGCATCATACGGGCGGTTGAGTGACTTAATGTTTACGGACAGCCAGCTGGCATCATACGGGCGGTTGAGTGACTTAATGTTTACGGACAGCCAGCTGGCATCATACGGGCGGTTGAGTGACTTAATGTTTACGGACAGCCAGCTGGCATCATACGGGCGGTTGAGTGACTTAATGTTTACGGATAGCCAGCTGGCATCATACGGGCGGTTGAGTGACTTAATGTTTACGGACAGCCAGCTGGCATCATACGGGCGGTTGAGTGACTTAATGTTTACGGATAGCCAGCTGGCATCATACGGGCGGTTGAGTGACTTAATGTTTACGGACAGCCAACTGGCATCATACGGGCGGTTGAGTGACTTAATGTTTACGGACAGCCAGCTGGCATCATACGGGTGGTTGAGTGACTTAATGTTTACGGATAGCCAGCTGGCATCATACGGGCGGTTGAGTGACTTAATGTTTACGGACAGCCAGCTGGCATCATACGGGCGGTTGAGTGACTTAATGTTTACGGATAGCCAGCTGGCATCATACGGGCGGTTGAGTGACTTAATGTTTACGGATAGCCAGCTGGCATCATACGGGCGGTTGAGTGACTTAATGTTTACGGACAGCCAGCTGGCATCATACGGGCGGTTGAGTGACTTAATGTTTACGGACAGCCAGCTGGCATCATACGGGCGGTTGAGTGACTTAATGTTTACGGACAGCCAGCTGGCATCATACGGGCGGTTGAGTGACTTAATGTTTACGGACAGTCAGCTGGCATCATACGGGGGGTTGAGTGACTTAATCGGGCGGCAGTCTACTCGTTTTTTTTTGCGCGCGCTCGAGCAGCGCAGCGGATAATACTTGGTTTCTGAATTGAGAATTTGAAGTTGAGAACTTGTCTAACTATATTTTAGCATAACTTAAGGTGATTGCTTTAAAGTAGCCGCGAAATTCCAGGTTTCTTACGTTTTTTGGACAGAAATTTTAAATTTCGCGGGCTTTAACCTTATTTTATTTTATTTATTTGGGACAAAAAACAGTTACATGCTAAGGCGATACAATAAGATTCTTAAGATAAATTATTAAACATATAACCCACACTATTGTCCACGGATTAATTAAATAAGTGAAAATCCGAAGCTGATTTTAAGAATACTGTTGAAACTTATAACTTATACAATTGATGAATTTTATATATACAATGACATGAATATTTACTTTGTAAAATGTAATATTATTTTAATTACTGTGAATGTGAAGACTATGTGGGTCCTTGTTTTTTTTTCTCTCAGCTTTAATCATAGTTTGCCAGTTTGAGTAAATTATGCGGCCTACCCAAATGTCCTTTCTTTGGTATTATTCGTCGAATCGTTGAGCTCCTTAACTTTTATGTTGAGCTGTACGATTACTGACAGATGTTTGCACTGACTGGACAAGTCCACTCAATCTGTATGGTTCTTTCCTCAAAAGACCATTTCAGACACCAACCTACATGGTCCTCACATAATCTGACCAAGATTATGTCTGGACTTTAAAAGAGACTGTGACCTCTGAGTTTGTTTCGGCCTTTTTTCTCAGAGTAGTTAGATAGGAAACGCCTCATCTAGTTTAAAAAAAAATGTTTGACGTGTAAAAGTGTTTTTATAAACCTACACACAAACATAACATAACATAACATCACGCCTTGTTTCCCCGAAGGGTTAGGCAGAGGTGCACACACAGACATAAAATGATTTATCATTTATCGTTTACTTGAAGTAAGTGCTAATTTAAAATTTTGATACTAATGAAGTTATAACGAGAGTTTTAATTTTTTTATTAGAGGATAAGAAAATTTTAACATCCATGAAGTGTGCGTTATAAGTTTCTACAAGGCGTTGAAGAGGCACTCGTGCCCCGGCATTGGTCTTACTTGAATTCACGTGGAACAGGCGGGGCACGCGAGTCCCACGTCTAATTACATTTTTGGGTACCGTGTAACATAATTTATTTGTGATTTTGTGACGGCATCGCCACAATGGAACGCGTCACACTGACGTCACGCAAAATCCTGCATCGCGCAAACAGAGTTTACCGCGCGACTAGCATATATACAACATCCCGACATCAACCGTCGGGCAGTAGCCCGCCAGACACAACACCCGTCTGGTCGGAGGATCCTCCCTTTTCTATAGAGGATGAGTGAACTTTACACCCTGTTCCTCATGCCTCTATACTGGTGACCCCGAACATGAACGTCAGCGCAGCCTTCGTGCAACTACTACAGCGTGACGTCATCAGCATCACTTCTTTGAGCTTTCGAGCAGCGAGTCACACAGCCAGCCAGCACCCACGGCTTCAACGGGTATCCTGACCACCAGCATGCAGCGACTGCGCATACCTGGTCATCACCCTCAGCCCCATCAGCAACCTTGGCACAGCACACTGCACTCTCGGCCGGTCAAACAAGCAGAGCCCTTCAAACCTCTCCTGGTCGACGCCAGCAGTCAGCCTCAACCCGGCGCTGTACCACATCCGACGCACTGGAGCATAACGCAGCGCCACCCCGACACACTGGGGGCATCTCCGCAGACAGTTCCGACTCACCGCGAACTATGCGGCACCCGGTTCCGACTCCCTGGAACCTCAACCAACTGGCCCTGGCAAGCATCGCAAGATACACGACTCTGCCCACTATCGACATCCGGTCTCCGGAGGGGAGTGATGTGGCGGCATCGCCACAATGGAACGCGTCACACTGACGTCACGCAAAATCCTGCATCGCGCAAACAGAGTTTACCGCGCGACTAGCATATATACAACATCCCGACATCAACCGTCGGGCAGTAGCCCGCCAGACACAACACCCGTCTGGTCGGAGGATCCTCCCTTTTCTATAGAGGATGAGTGAACTTTACACCCTGTTCCTCATGCCTCTATAATTTCAATGCAATCAAATCTATTGTGGCACAACCATGCAGCATCATTGCATCCAAGAGTAATCATCTAGATTGTAGCCTTAGAAGTTTGTACTTACGCAATAAATGTAAGTAGGGAATTTTCGAATGATAACATTTGTAATTCATGCCACGCAATAATTTTTTCTGTATTTTTTCCAATTTGGCAATGTATTTAGCATAATATGGATTCCAAATAGGTACGGCATATTCCAGTTGCGTACGTATTAAATACCTATACAACATCAAAAAAGTAGAGGGTTGCACAAAGTCCTTTGAGGATCTCATGACGAAGCCATACATTTGAATAGCCTTATTTATTATACTTTCAATGTGCAGGTTGAAATGCAAACACAAGTCCATAATAAATCCTGGGTCGCGTACAGAATCTACTGCATTTAAGTGTTGATTATTAATGGAGTAAATAAAATTATTTTTTTTCTTATTCTTTGTATATGAAACATGACACTATGACATTTAGGCAGACTAAAAAAGAGCTTGTTCTCTTTGCAATAGTTATTAAGTCTGGTAAGGTCGTCTTGGAGGAGTTGGCAGTCTTGAATAGTTTTGCATGATTTATATATTTTTATGTCATCTGCATACATTGGGAAATGACTATTAACGAAACATGTTTTAATGTCATTAATATATATAATAAAAATAAAAGGTCCAAAAATTGATCCCTGAGGAACTCCAGAATTCACAGTAATAGTTTCTGATTCGTAGCCATTGATAACGACTTTCTGAGTGCTGTTGAAAATATATGAGACAAACCAACGCAGCAGGTCCCCACGAATTCCGTTGAAGGCCAACTTTTCCAAAAGAAGTCTGTGATCCACCTTGTCAAAAGCCTTCCTAAAATCAATGTACACGGCATCAATTTGCACACGGTGATCCATGTTTTCAAATAGGAAGTTGGTAAATATCATTAGGTTAGTAGTTGTAGAACGCCGTTGAACAAAACCATGTTGTTCGGGTATAATCAGTTGGTGAAATTGAGGATGTAAAGCACCATGCTCAAGCTTTTCAAAAAGTTTCGACAAAGTGGAGAGGATCGAAATGGGACGGTAATTTTCGACGTTCTCTTTATCACTGTTTTTATAAATAGGCGTGATAAACGCTCGTTTCCATACAGCCGGGAAAACCCACTCACCTGAGCGTTTATTAAAAATTAAATACCATGAATGCCATCGGCAGTCTTGATGAAAAATGCGAGTGGCAATCCATCTGGGCCAGCCCCTTTAGAAGGATCAAGTGATGCTAATGCTAGTCTTATGTAATGCTAAAGAAAGTAGAGTTTGACACGATCTCAACTTCAAATTCTCAATTCAGAAACAACGGGTGTAAGAACCATCCGTGCTTAAGCATAACTCAATACATAGGTATTGATTTATATACATAGCAGCGGCGAGGTGTCAATTTTTGTGAGAGAGAAGCCGAAGCGAAGCCGTTTTTAACTTATTTACTTATCAATAAAGTAAAAAATTATTTATTCATTATTATTGGCGATAAAAGGTAGTGAGGCGATAGCAGTATAACATTGATCCCTATCCTAACATATTCCATAGGTATCATAACATCACGCCTGTATTCCTGGAAGGGTTGGGCTGAGTTGTATGTTGACAGTTATGTTGATAAATTAGTTTACGTATAAAATCGTCAAAGTCAAATCGTTTATTTAAAATAGGCATATAAAAGGCACTTTTGAACGTCAAAGATTAACAAGAAAATAGAATTGATTCTAGTTGCCTCTTCCAAAAGGTAGTTTCGTATAGAGAAGAATGGGCAAAAATCTCCACCGTTACTCCTCTTTTAAAATGTTTTACAATATTTTGTATATATTTATTAGTATATCATTATAATTATATGAAGACGCTGCACCTAGAATAACATTAGGTACTGTACCACAAAAGGAAAAAATAATGAAAAATGATACAATGACAGATAAGTTAATTATGTGATTCTACACGGTGCTCACATATTCACAAACGTTGTAAAAGTAGACGATTTTCCTAAAGTTTTAACAAGTAATAAGTCAGTGTGTGAGTTAAAATAATCACAGAATGTAACATCAAAGTCATAAATTTAACCAGTTTGATTTTGTCTACACTCTAAATTGTTCTATGGAGCAGACCCTGCATGTTACCAAGCATTCTTGTCTTGGATATAATCCTCTAATTTGTAATAATATGCTTGTTTACAAAGTGTACTTTTAATATGAGTTTTATATTTTCTTTCATTTTATTCGTCTATCATCGTCTTCTTTGTATTAAATGCCTTAGAGAAATTAAGTCGAACCTGTTGATATTTTCTGTGCAAAATATCATACCCCGATTCATAGCATTTTAAAAGAAAAATCAAATGAAAGAAAAGGTCGTCATGCGGGATTCTTTTTATTTTATTTTATTGTATTTGGGCGGCTTACAGCTATCAATGCAAAAGTAACAGTGAGATTTATCATAACAAGCCATTTACAAGCTTCCAATTGAACTGACAAAACCAAAGCAAGGTGGGCGGGAATCGATATTCGCTTAATAAAGTTGAAAAATAATAATGTTTATTTTTCCATAAATTATACAAAAAAAAAAACAAGAAATTCTGCCAAAAGATACTTTATTTTCAAATAAAAATAATTATTATTTTGAGACCGCTGTAGTTATTGAGCCAAATTCAAATTAATAGGATTCCTTTTTGTGCGTCAATCTTCCAATATTTCATATCCCTTGAGGCTATTTTGTCTCTTTTTTTTGTACCAGCCTCAGCAGTAAATTATATTTAGAGAATTTTTTTACGATTAATTTGAAAAGTATTGGGTTGAGTTGCGGCTTCTATGTATAAAAATTTTGGGTAGGTTTCACTAAGTACTTCAGATTTTCTTTCTCGCGAATAGCAAAGAACTAAAGAAATAAATCGTCGCCCACTTGGCGAATGAGACCTAAACCAAGTGAAGTGAAGTGTAACATTTTGACCGTCACGCCGACCGCTGACGGTCTCGATAAGGTAACATTTTTACCGTCATGCTGACCGCTGACGGTCTCTATAAGGTAAGATTTTTACCGTCATGTCGACCGCTGACGGTCTCGATAAGGTAACATTTTTACCGTCATGCCTACCGCTAACGGTCTCGATAAGGTAACATTTTGACCGTCATGTTGACCGCTGATGGTTTCGATAAGGTAACATTTTGACCGTCACTCCGACCGCTGATGGTTTCGATAAGGACGCTTGTTCCAAAAGTTCAATAAATGCCTATTATTCCACCAGACCCCAGCCGGGAATAGAATTCCGAATCATATACAACGTGTCCCAAAAATCAACGATAAGTGGGCACCAGACGGTAGACCTGCTCAAGACTATTCGAGAAAAAAAATATCTATTTTCTTTTAAATTACAAAAAAAAAAAATTAAATCCTTCGAAAATTGACACCTCTCATGATTTTTTTTAACTTACATGGCCACAATTTTTCAAATATTTCTGAATTGTTTTTTGAATCGGCAATCTAAGTAGAACTGTAATCCACCACAACTCTTAAAAATCCCAGAATGCCTGTAGTTTTCACACAAAAATCAATCAAAATTATACTTTTCCCTAAAATTTTGAAATATTTTTACTTTCACTCCACTTTAACTCATCGTGGTGTAAAAATAAAAGTATGGACACCGCTGTGACAAGTTATTGTTGTTGTTAATAGTAATCACTTTTACTATGTGCCCAAAATAGGTTTTCTGTTGTTGAAAAATGATGAATGAATGAATTTATTTATTTATTTATTTTCCACCATACAATTATCTTTACAGGTTTTACCACCTAATGCGATAATGTAGTCAACAATTTTTATTAAAACTAAACAATTTAAAACTAACAGCTCTCCGTCTTGGTACTTATTGCTAATACAATTATTATGTAACGGCAGGACCGTAACATATCTCAAAGAGAGCTCTCACTATGAACCCACCCGAATTAAAACAAATGGTACCTACAAACAATTTTACATTTATTTTATTAACTTATTGCATTATTAATTACAGTAAATGTTCAAATTCTTTGCCACCAGCATTAACACAGGCACGAAATCGCCTTAAAAAGATCGTTTTATTTGTCGTGCAAATCTTCTACCATTGATATGATCCGCAGCGTGATTGATTTTTTGGCGAAGCTCGTCCAATGATGCAATGGGTTTTGCGTAGACCCTGTCTTTGAGACAACCCCAATAGAAGAAGTCCAGAGGGTTTAGATTAGGTGAACGGAGTGGCCATAAAATAGGACCAAGTCGCCCGATCCAACGCCCTGGATACTCTTGGTTTAAGTATTCTCGCACCGGACGGGCATAGTGAGCTGGACAACCATAATTTTGAAACCACATGATTTGTAAATCACTTCTGGGCACGTCTTCTAATATGACCGCCGTAAAAAGTTTTGAGATCTCATAGAAGTCAAGTCCTATTCAATTTATTTTGTAGTTAGTTATCTATCAACATTTAGTGACTGTATCAGTAGTTTTATTTATAATATAATTATAGTGACTTCTATGAGATCTCAAAACTTTTTACGGTGGAAAAATTGCATGGAGAGACTTGGCTTGTTTTACATTGAATGTTTTCGGTGGGATTTAAATGTACAGAACAATCATACGGACACATTATCTTCCTAATTTTTTAATGTTGTGAAATGTACAAAAGTCTGCTGATATTTACCTACACTTTGGCAGTTCTTGAAGTGACTTTGGGAGGTGTTTATTAAGGCTGGTTAAAAGGACACTATTTTATTTACCCACCAAGGACGGGACAATGTAACAAGAAGTAGGTAAGACCAACTATGTGAAAGGGATAATGTGATGGCCCGTGTCCTTTCCAAGTTCAATATAAACCCGATATGAACTTGACCGTAACTGGACTAGTTACTGCTACATTTGGGTGCAATACTAAGTTACTAAACGTCTTTGTAACATTTTTACGAGCTAAAGGGCGGCCAGATAACAAATAATGGAATACACTGCGCGTTAGTGGTATTAGACAATATAGCACAGATGTCACACTATTAAGTCCAGGTTTTGTCAAGATTTGGTTGAAAAGTATCTACGTGTTTTACATATACAGATAGATAGATAAAATGCTATTTATTATGCACACCATAAAAATTACAGATATAAATGTATACATTTTACATAGGGGGACACAATGGGCAGTCTTATCGCTAAAAGCCAGCTTTATCTATACAAATTAATAAAATTGAAGTATCTGTTTGTAATGTCAAAAAAACAACTTTTTACTAAATGCATAGGAAAGTATATACGGTACATATAACAAAAAACAATTTTTTAAATATTTGTCTGTCTGTCTGTTTGTTCCGACTAATCTCCGAAACGGCTAGACCGATTTTGACGGGACTTTCACTGGCAGATAGCTGATGTAACGGGAAGTAACTAAGGCTACTTTGATTTTAGAAAAGTAATCAGGGTCCCGCGCCAAAAAATTAAAACCCACGAAATTGTGAACAAAAAGTCAGATTTGTTTTATTTTTTTTTTGTATTTGGTAGCCCAGTTCTCGAGCATAGCTATAGGCTACATCATTCTACGACCCTTAGGAGCCGAGCAAAAAGAAAAAGGCAGAAAGAACACTAAGCGAAAACAAAGTAATAGCGCGGGCGATGCAACTCGGCGGGTCGGGGGACGAAGGAGTTTTATTAAAATGTGGTTGTTATTTTAGTATATTGTCTATCTTACGTCTTTCACGCGAATGCAGTCGCGGGGCACAGCCAGTATATGATAAACTTGGATGAATTTGTCAAACCGTCTAAAACAGGTGCCTAGGAAACGAGACGGGTAAGTCTCGCGTTCCCTAAGCACCTGTTTCCTGGTATAAAATATTATACCAGGAAACAGGTGCTTAGGGAACGAGACTTACCCGTCTTAAAATACGCTACATATTACTCGTAACTAAGGAAGTCACAATTTTAGGGCAAAATGTGCACTCTGGTCATTCAGTGTATCTTTCTGAAGTGTCAGTAATTTTACCGAGCTATGACCTCTTGTAGAGTTCACAGCATAATGCGGGCACATGAAAAAGCAGCGTTGTAATGCGGCAACACAGTTCATCTCATCAACTCAACGTTTGCATTTCAGGTACTTATAAGTGATCCCAACGACTACCCAGAAACGACAGTTCTCTACAGATACATTACCTTGGGGCAGTCAGTGGACATCAAGGTGGAACCGATGGTCTTCCAGAGTCACTCCAACGTGCGCAGGGTAGAACCCAAGGACAGGGGGTGTTGGTTCCATGATGAAGTGGTTCTCAGCCATACGAATCGGTACAGCTATGAGACTTGCGTTACCGAATGTCGCATGAAGAATTATATGGACGCTTGTGATTGTGTTCCCTATAAGTATCCGAGAGGTAAGAGTTTTTGAAGTTTACTCCTTAAGAATCGATTTTCATATAAAACTCGGATATGTAAATTTTATGAGGAGTGAAATTAATTCAAGCTTTAACTCAAAAGCGTTACATTTTTCTGCGCAACGTACCTTGCGCACCTGTCACGGAGTAAACTCTAGTCGTGCATCGAAGCTGACAGATACACGTTTTTTTTTTTGGTTTTCACTTTTATTCGTTTCGGCTGAGTGGATACACTGTATATAATATACTAGCTCTTGCCCTCGGCTTCGCCCGTATGTATGCCGGAATATATCAAATTAGTGTTAATCCAGGTTCTAAAACATCCGTATGCCAAATTTCCTCTAAATTCAATAAACCGTTTTTGCGCCAATCCGGAACATACATCCCGACAAACAACAAACGGACAAAAATTCTAAAAACTATAGTGTGCGCAACAGACTCGTTCAATCACTTCTTTTTAAATATATGCAACGCACAGTTCTGACTTCGTTACTATTTTTAACCGACTTCAAAAAAAAGGAGGAGGTTATCAATTCGGTTGTATGGTTTTTTTTTTAATGTTTGTTACCGTTACTCCGTCATTTATAAACCGATTTTAAAAAATATTTTTTATTTGAAAGGATTGGACTTCCAGATTGGTCCCATTTTTATCCAAATCCAGTCCTGATGGTAGGATCCATGAGGAATTGAGGAAAATCCTCAAATATTATTGGCAAACACATAGTGATTTTGGTATTTTCGTCAACAAATCAAGCATTTGCATTCAGAAAGTATGATTTGGTGAAGTGGAATTGATGAAGAACACCACAGATGGCTACAGGAACTCATCAATAATAAGTATTTCACGAGTGGCGATAAGATATCTCGATTAAGATAGTTAAACGACTATGACGAAGCGGTTCCCCGATTACTCGAAGACGGCTGGACCGATTTGGAAAATTCGTTTTTTGTTTGAAAGGGTATACTTTCCAGGTGGTCCTTTTGTCATCAAGTTAGGATCTGATGATGGGATTCTAGAAAAATTAAGGGAACTCTTCTTATATTCTATTCTCTTCTTCTTATATTGAAGAGCGATTTTGGTTTTTTTATAGAACTTGTGCATTTCCTCTCGAAAAGCAACATTTGGTGAAGTGGAACTGATGACGAAGACCGCAGATGGAAAGATGGCCACTGGAACAACTCAATAATAAGTATTTCACGGGTTGCGATTCTATTACTTTAAAATTATTGCTAAGCAATAGAAGCTCGTCACAATGCATATGGTGAAGTGGAGCACCAACAGGTGAAGTAGTCAGTCAGTCAGTCAGTCAGTCAGTCAGTCAGTCAGTCAGTCAGTCAGTCAGTCAGTCAGTCAGTCAGTCAGTCAGTCAGTCAGTCAGTCAGTCAGTCAGTCAGTCAGTCAGTCAGTCAGTCAGTCAGTCAGCCAGTCAGTCAGTCCCAGCTGTCATTCGTGGATCCTTGACAGTCGTTACGGGTCGTCAGAAGCCCGAAAGTCTGACAACCAGTCTTACCAAGGGGTATCGTATTACCCAGTAACTGGGTTGTGGAGGTCAGATAGGCAGTCGCTCCCTGTAAAATACTTGTATTCAGCTGCATCCGGTTTGAGTGGAAGCCGACCCCAATATAGTTGGAATAAGGCTAAGCAGGTGATGATGAGTTTATGTAGACTAACAGATTCTCAGTAAGTACGTAGATACTAGTAGATATCTATGTATCTATTCAGAACTTGTTAGATATTATTGTTATAAATTTGCTGTGTTAGTTATTGAAATTAGTGAAACTGTTTCCCTTCACAAGGTACTTATTAAAATTTCTTCCATGCCATCATCAAATAGTTCACTATTCAGCCCCCAATTTTGAATCGCAATAAAACTAATATTATAACTGTTAATTATTTTTGTTTCAGAAAAATCAACGCGTATTTGTGAATTCGAAGATTTACAGTGTTTGAACAACGTGACAGGTAAATCAATAAGAAAATATATTTGGGCTTTCATTCAGAGTCACGTGTAACGAATTTAAGATGAATGAAACTCTTAGAACTGCCGATCGATTCTGTAAAAATCACAGCGTGATAAGTTAGTGAAGTGATGAGCATAGAGTGAGCTGTCAATAGTGTGAATCTCTAGCATCAGGTGGCATGACAGCTCACTTCAAGCTCACTTCACCAACGTTTCCATAGTGACATTTTTACGGAACAGATCGGCTGTTCACAAATACTCCACTAATTTTGTGTTTAAACAAGATACTTTGTAAGAATTAACCGCAGAAACTGCTACTGTTTTGTACATAGGAAAGTGTGTCGCTCGATATAGTACGTTACTGAGGTTTCTAACCTAAGTACGGAATCGAATAAAGGTTTACAGGGTTGTAATGTTAAGAAAGATAAACAAACTTTTGTGATATCCGATCCCATTATTTTACCGACCATTGTGATAGCCGCGGTTAAACCAAATTGTACCTAACTGCACTGGGAGGTAAAATAGGCTTTATCCAAAAAAGTATTTGTTCCTTGAATTTTATTCAAGAACCAGACATAATGCCGAAGCCCACTTCTCTTAACGAAAAACGTTCAAAATCTAGTCGCAATCTCATCTCAGCAACAATCAAATGTCAAAAATGTAGGAAAATTAAAGGTATTTTTGACATATTGAGACTGAGAGATCAGATTGTGAATGTTCTTAAAATTACGAGAATCGCCCCTCTTGTCTATATGTATATAACTTGGTTAGCTAAACGGGTCAATCGAAGGTAAAGCTAAGCTTGCCGAGATCGGTCCGTGGATGGCGACCATCCACTACATATCAAGTAGTGTTGCCCAAATGCAAGAACAAGACGAGACTTAGCCAGTCTTGGTCTTGGTCTTGCGCCAATACACCTGGTCTTGGTCTTGGTCTTGGTCTTGCGCTCCCAGTCTTGGTCTTGGTCTTGGTTTTGCAGCAAGAGTCTTGCAAGTCTTGCAATTACCTATTAGTCTATTACTATTTATTAAAGTTTACTTTAAATCTTAGAAAAACGTATTAGAATTGGAACATTGTGAGCTTGAATTAACATAGCCATAGTAAAGATCAAGCAGATTAATAAATAACTGAAGATTTGATAAGAAATTCGAAAAATCAACTGACCTATATGTCGTTTTCCATGGAAGTAACTGTTTCTTAATAAACATTTATGATTTATAAGCTTACATTTGCTAAAACATGTAAAAAAACAAATTAATTACAATAACTTGACTGTATTTTAAAGAACAATACTTATCTGTCTAGAAAGAGATTGAACCCTCAACTTATAAGAAATTTAATAAAAGAGTTTTACGATTTATCATTTATTTGAATAAAAAATAAAATACAACACAAATCAACAGCTTTATCATTAGGTTATGATACTTTATATCAATTTTTTTGACCAAGAATTAATACAAAGTAACCATCTGGCTGACTCATCACTTAACCTATTTCTATGTTTTCTAATTACTAATGATGCTTTAGAAAATAACCTCTCAGCAGGTACTGAAGTTGCAGGTATTGAGAGAAAATCACGGGCCATTTTCGATAAAATCGGATACTCTGTCTCATGCGTCCTCCACCAATCTAAAATGTCTTCCGAGCTGGCAGTTCTTGGTTTTCTCAGGTACTCCTCCAACTCGTCTATCACTGAGCCTTGAAGACAAGATCCAGATGACGTCGAGGGACATTCATAGAGTTTATCAAAGTCTATTACGTCTTCATCTTCATCACATACTTTATTTTCTTTTTCTGGTAATTCCAGAGATTTGTTCAGTGAGTGTAGACTTTTATATTCTTCATAAAGTTCATTGAACTTGCGCAGACTTTCTGTTTTAAGTTGCTTCCCCCACATTGTCAGGTCAAAAGTCTGAGCCTTATGCCTTGGGTCTAAAATTAAAGAAGTACAATAAATCCAGTTGCTCTTCTTGTAATGTTTAAGCATTTTGTCTCGAGCTGCTTGGAAAGCTAGAATGAGCCTTTCATCCACTTCAGATCGATTAGGTTTCTCATCTAACTGTTTTACCATGGATTCAATTTTATCTAGCAAGAGATTGAATGATACAATGACTAGCGGTAATGTAACATATTTGTCTCCACCAAGTTTTGTACTTAAAAGTTTAAAGTTTATTAGAAATTTATGTAATTTTTCGAGTACCTGCCATTCATTAGCTGTGATTTGAAAATCATTTAATTCGGTGACAGAACTGCACAATATGTCAATGCCCGCTCTCACTTTTAAACCAAATCCAATCATATCATGTGTGGAATTCCATCTCGTTGGACAGTCAAGAATGGCATTTAGATTTGATGGCACGCCAGCTGCTTCACAAGCAGACTGAAACTTCTTCTTCACTATCTCACTTCTTTTTATTTTACTGGAAATACTGCGTAACTTTGTTACAGATGTACGCGAGTCAGCAATATTTGGTGCAGATTCTTCATCTTCCTCATCCTCAGTTTCGTCTGCATAGTCTTCGTACTGCTGATCTTGCGCGTTAGTGTCAGACTCACAGTGTAATGCTAAGGTCTTTAATAAATCTTGTACACCAAGGTTTAAAATGTGAGCAAAGCACCGGAAATGTTGATTGTCTGAATCAAAGTGTGGCGGCAGCTGTTTGCCCAGTTCATACATAAATTTGGTATTTGCAGTTGCGTTGTCGACCGTGATACCTTGTATTTTATCAATTATGCCATATTCCAATAAACATTCATGGAAAATCGTTGCAATATCTTCCCCAGTATGTCAACCGCGTGATGGTATAAAATCAAGAACTACAGATTGATACTTCCATTCGTTGTCTATATAATGAATAGTAACCCCGTAGTAACTCCTACCAGCAATTGACGTCCACCCATCAATGGTAAAAGACATTTTAGATGATAATTGTTGAAGTCGTTCCTTGAGATTCAATTGGAGCTCTTCAAATCGCTCTTTGACTTTCCTTCTAAGTGTCGCTATGTTCTGTAACCGACTTTGGCAACTTGTTATAAAGCTGTACTGTTTATAAGAAATGAGTTGCTTGTTTTAGTTATTCTTTTGGAAAGGAGATGAATAACGGTCCCATACAAGCTTGGCTCAGAAATGAACACAAATAAAACAAAATGTATTACATAACATCACGCCTTGTTTCCCCAAAGGGTCAGGCAGAGGTGTACCTATTATAGTAACACCCACATTTCGCCAGTTATGTTTAAGTCCCATGTAATAGGGGGCGAGCCTATTGCCATCTACCGGGCACAAATCCAGACTCCACGCTGCTATTGAGAAATTCCAGATAGAAAAACCCAATAACACTGCCCGACCTGGGAATCGAACCCAGGACCTCATGCTCATCAGTACCGCTTGCGACCACTAGGCCAACGAGGCAGTCCAAACACAGACAAAATGTATTATGAAGCTATAATATTGTTTCCAGATACATAACGCGTTATTTATGTGCCATGTCTTGTGTACAGATATATGGATTGAATACTCTTAATTATGTACACCTTAAATATTACAGATAATAATGTAGAAATTTTACAAGTGGTGACAATGGGCAATGGGTGTCGTATATCTTTTGTTGCAGATAAATAAATACATTCATAAGGCAAATTTTACCAATTAACCTGAACGCGGTTTAGACGCACTGGCCGCGTTTAGTTTAAATAATGAGTTATATGTACTTATATGTAGGCTAAGGTAAAATACACATTATTCTTGAAAAAGTCAACCAAAAGAATGTTCAGGTTTATTTCAGTGACCTAAAGAGCACACAAAAGCCTGGAGCAAATTTTCTTAGATGCCCAAAGGAAAACTGTTTGAATTAAATTTTGAATAGGTATTTATAAAATTTAGTAGTTAGCAGATTATGTCGAGTCGTAAACTATGTCACATTGCATCATAATCGCTTACTTTCACGACATACTTCATTCAACGCTCTAGAGCCGCGTAGCTTTGTTGCAAAATCTGATAATGAATGTAGTGCTCATTTTAGCTGTTCCAAGCAAAGAATAGACCGCTTCCAAACGTGGGATGGCATAATAATAGGGTTTGTTGGAGGCAGAGATTGAGAGAAGAGTTTATTACAACAAATTGTTTTGGGTAGGTACCGGTTAGGTAGGTGGTACAGTCGACTACAAAGGGATGTAAAGTAGTATAAAGTAATAAGTTATAAATACATGTACCCATTGAAAGAAGTGTACTTACTTCGTTACTAATAATTATACACATGATATATGACGAGTATACATATGTGTTCACTCAATGTGCCAAATTTATGTATACAGCAAGATGGAAACTAATGTGTACGCTCTGAAACGAATTAATGTGTTCGTCTTTGGTTACAATGATATGTATACAAGCGGACATTCCAATTTTAAATTTCAAAAATTCTGTCAAAACGAATGGAAACTCTTTAGAGGGTTTAATAGGTATTAGCTTCTTTGTGTTCCATGATGACATTTATAAATGTCAAAATATATGTATATACTTCGTAATAATTAATAGTTCCTCATATCCATCATCTTAACGAGAACACGTCCACGATTTGTGGGATTATTATCATGGGTCGAACTTTTGGGAGAATGCTGCAAATTCTTTGCGAACTCTTTTGCAAGACATAATCAGTGCTAATGGAGGGTATACAAAATATTGAACAAGTTTTATATTTTTTTGCCAAAATGTGAAGTAGATCTACTATTGTTATACCTAAGTAAAATAATATTATAGATAGTTATGTTATTAATAGCAAGATGACAATATAAGTTTAAATAAATGAGTTTTATGATTCAATAGTTTCTTTTTTCGAGAAGGTTGTAAAAGAATGGAAATATGTGGCAAGAATAATTTGTAGTCAATTTCAATAAATAAACGGCTAGCCAATAGCGTCATGCAGGTGTCGTGGCCAGATCTTAGAAATAATCATTACATGAAGTGTTCGACCATTTCATGAAATGGTTGTATTTCATGAAATGGCCAATTAAAATTGACCATATAGTTTAAACGTCAACGTTTAATAATATGTCAGTCGCCCCCTATTACATGGGGCTTAAACATACCTGGCGAAATGTCGGTGTACTATAGGTAGGTACATCTCTGCCCAACCCTTCGGGGAAACGAGGCGTGATGTTATGTTATGTTCATGAAATTATCAATTCTAAGATCTGGTCACGACACATACACGAAATGAAGGAGAAAACCGGTATTTCCGAACTATTCTAAAATTTGAAAATAGAATGTCAGACCTATATACATATCATTGTAACCGAAGACGAACACTTTAATTCGTTTCAAAGCGTACACATTACAGTGTCTTTCTTGCTGTATACATAAATTTGGTACATTTAATTGAAACATAAATCTGTCATACATCGTGTCTACAAATATTTGTAACAAACAATGACAACATATTCAAATGATATATATTTTTGTAACTTTCAAAGGTATACATCTCTTTGTAGTCTACTGTACCAATGCGTTTCTTGGCAAAAATACTTGTAATTTGGTAAGCAGTTTGTGGTAATCATCAGATTATCATCATCATCATCAATCATTTATTTCGGAAAACATCCATATCGTGTTAGTATTAGAACTTAGGTACCAAACTATGTTAATAAGTAGCATGAAAATAAAAAAATTAAATCAAGATTACAATCAAAATCCAAAATTAAAATCAATATCAACATTTAAAAAAATCAAAATCACAAAATTAAAATTAAAATCAATTGCAAAATAATAATTACAATAAAAAAAAATGAAAAAATAATAATAATAATAAATAATACCAAAATTACATTAAAAAAAAAATAATAATAAAAAATTAAATTAGAAATAAAACCAAAATTAAATTCAGTTGAGACCAATCAAAATTAAACAAAATTAAATTAACATGAAATTAAAATTAAATCAAACTCAAATTAAAATTAAATCAAACTCAAATTAAAATTAAATCAAACTCAAATGAAATCAAAATATTTTTTTTTTTTTTTAATAACAATGTGTTAGTAGTGAGCGCCCAAAACAATGCGCATCCATTTATTTTGGATAGGGCAATCCGCACGCGATACAATCATCTGCAGGATGCCGTTGCTACTGCCTCGCACACGCTGTGACAAGGAAGCTACCCTTTTGCGCACAATCGCATGGAAGCCGTCCGTTCGCGCCTCCGCAAACATACCAGACGCACTACAATAGCGAGGCAACCGCATCAGCATCCTGAAAATGTTGTTATATTGGACACGCAGAGCATTAGCAGCCCGATGAGTGTAATTTATCCACAAACTGCTCGAGTAAAAGGATTGACAATATGCCTTAAAAAGAGTTATCTTTACTTCCCTCGAGCAGCGAGCAAACCTACGCGCAACAAACGACGATTATCTGCTTATCTCCCATGGATAGCCAACCTTCATACCTTACCTTACTTGGTACCTTACTGGTTGTTGGATATTTAAATAATGTAGACTCGCTTTGAGTAATGAATTTTTAATAAACTTCGGTTACAAATATATAAAATTTTGGAATGTTGATCGCACGGTACGTCCGTCGATGACCGAGTCTAGGCGAGCTGCCTAGGGGCGCGGCAGTAGCAAGATCAGCTGTGACCCCGCCGCCTGCGCACCGCGCACCGCCGCTGATTCACTCGCTTAATGCGTGAACATCCTCCGGCGCGTTGAAAGCCCTAGCTTTCAAGATGTAGACAAGGTAGGGAGCTTGGAAGCGGCCCTCTCCGCCTCGTTGTCATCCTTGGAGTTCGAAGTGGGTAGGAGACACAGCTTGTTGACAGCCCTTCGTATAACTCCCTTTGAGGTCGTTACGTCAGCTACCCTGCTGACGCCGTCGGCCCCTGGATAAAGGCGACACACGCGCCCCAGCCGCCATTGTAATGGCGGTACGTTGTCATCCTTCAGTAGAACCACGTCCCCACAGGTGAGTCCGTGCTATCCAGTGCGCCACTTGGTGCGCTGCTGCAGCTCTGAGATGTACTCCCTGCGCCATCTCTCCCAGAAGTGCTGCCTTATCGTCTCTATGAGCTCGTATCTGTTAGGCCTGGTAGCGGTAATGGGCTTCGTTGGAATTGACATAAGTGGTCTCCCAATTAGGAAGTGGCCTGGAGTCAAAGGAGAAGGATCAGCACAATTGGACGAGAGAGGAGTCAGCGGACGTGAATTTAGGATAGCTTCAATTTGTGTAAACAGCGTTGCTAGCTCCTCAAACGTCAAAGCAGCATTTCCAGCTACACGTTTTAAATGGTATTTAGCTGATTTAATTCCAGCCTCAAATATTCCACCGAAGTGGGGAGAGTAAGCGGGACTAAATACAAATTTGATTCCCTCAGATGTGGCAAAATCACTGACAGATTGACGGCTGGATCGAAGCAGCTTACCCAATTCATTGTTTGCACCTACGAAATTCCTGCCGTTGTCGCAAAAGATCTCATGACATTTTCCTCTGCGTGACACGAATCGTCTAAGGCACAAAATGAAAGCTTGAGTACTCAGTTCACTTACAAGTTCCAAATGAACTGCCTTTGTACTAAGGCATACAAATAAACATAGATAACATTTACTAATTCTGTTACCACAACCTTTACGACTGCTTATCATAAAAGGCCCAACAAAGTCAGTTCCACAAGAGTAGAAAGGGAAACAAGCATTAGTACGCGCTTCAGGTAAATGACCCATTATTGGTTGCACCGTATTCGCGCGCAGACGAACGCAAACAATACATTGTCTAACTACTTGCCGCGCTAAGCATCTCCCTCCAATAGGCCAGTACTTGTCGCGCACTGATGCTAACAGTAGCTGTTGACCTGCGTGGAACAAACGTGTATGTTCATTAATCATTATTAACTTAGTTAAATAATGTTTTGAATCTATTATTATGGGGTGTTTCTTATCAAAATTATACTTTGAGTTTTCTAAACGACCACCCACACGAACAATGTTATTAGAATCTATGAATGGAGTTAACTGTAATAATTTACTTTTGTGTGGTAATGTTTTCCTTTGCTTAAGTAATTCAATTTCGAACGAAAATGATTGTAATTGAGCAAATTTAATTAATAGCAAAACTGAATTATTTATTTCATCGGAGCTTATAGGGCCCGAGTACCTTTGTTTATGTTTATCACAGTTGTGAACAAAACGAAGAACATAAGAAAATATTCTACTTAATCTATTGAAATTGGAGTATTTATTGAAATCTATAAATGAACTATTTTCTGCAGATAATAACGAATGTATCTTTAACTCGGGTAATTTTCCAGCTACGAAAGAATTCTGTGGCCATTCCAAACGTTCCTTCTTTAGGAAAGAAGGACCTTCCCACCACAAGGAAGAAGATGATAGGTCCTGGGGATCAACCCCTCTAGAGGCCAAGTCAGCAGGGTTCATATTTGTAGGTATATGTCTGTGTTCAAAACTATTAGTCAACTCGTTAATTTCATTAACCCTGTTGCAGACAAACATTTTAAGATTTCTAACATCTGTTTTCAACCATCCTAGAACTACTGTTGAATCAGTCCAAATAGTTTTACAACTTATATTAAATCGTAATGACTGTAGAACCTTATTACATAATCTAGCTCCCAACAAAGTGCCAAGTAATTTCAATTTTGGTATAGTAATAGGCTTTAAGGGTGCAACCCTTGCCTTTGCGCACAAAAGTCTTACCGTGACCTCATTTTTGTCATTTATTGAACGTAAGTATACACACGAGGCGTACGCCTTTTGTGACGCATCGACAAAACAATGCAGTTCTATTGATAACGGGAAATTACAAAGAACATATCTACTAATTTTAATATTAGAAAGGAGGTGCAAATTAGAAATGAATTTAAACCACGTATTTAATAGGGTTTGTGGTATAGGCTCCTCCCAATTTAATTTAATTACCCATAACTGCTGTAAAAAGATTTTAGCCTTAATAATGCATGCACAAATTAATCCTAACGGATCAAATATTTTACAAATAGTACTATAACGACCCTTTTTGTAATAACTTGCGGTGGCGATTCGATCTTTGAAGGAAACTCAATAATGTCTAGTTTTGGAGAATAAATCAAACCTAACACACTGGATTCTTTAGTTAAATCTATCGGGTCGAATATATTAGCATCACCAGTAAATGCCTGTGAGCAGTTAGTACGAATCTTCCTTAAGGGAAAACATGCTGAATGTAGAATTTTCTTAACATTAAGATATATGTACTGTAATTCACTTTCACTATCCGCCCCGGTATTCAAATCATCTACGTAAAAGTCATTTTCAATAACGCTCGCAATGGTGTCGTCATTACATTCTTTAGATAACTGTAATAAACATCTGGTACTTAAGAACGGAGCGCTGGCCAACCCATACGTAACGGTATTTAATTGTAAAACTTTTAATAGATTATTATTATCGGGTTCCGTAGAAGATGAATCTCTCCACAAAATTAACTGAAGGTGACGTTGAGAAGTATGTAAGACCGTTTGTCGGTACATTTTCTCAATGTCTCCTAAGAGAACAAATCTATGCCCGCGAAAACGTAACAAAATTGAAATTAAGTCGGACTGCACAACTGGACCTACAGCCTGTATGTCATTCAAAGACTTACCAGAGGAAGTCTTGGCTGAGGCGTCGAATACGACTCTCAATTTTGTCGTTTCACTTTTCTCGCGAATTACACAGTGGTGTGGCAAGTAGTTACCAAATTCTGGTCGATCTACTTCACTTAAGTGACCTAACTCTTTATATTCAGCGATAAATTTAGTGTATGACTCTTTAAGTTTCGGATTTTTATTTAATTTTAATTCCAAATTCAAGAAACGTTTTTTAGCCTTATAATATGAATCCCCAAAACTAGTTTCGGGTTCTTTTAATGGCATACGGACACAAAACCGACCGTCAGGTAAGCGGCTTGTGTTTTCTATAAAGTCAGTTTCGCAAAACTGTTCCTCTAATGAATATGTTTTGGTCTCTGAAGGTAGTTCTTCAATCTCCCAAAATTTCTTAAGGGCATTATCAATATTCGAAAACTGATTGAAATAACAATAGACCTTAGACTTGGAATGATTGATACCGACTGGGCCAGCTATCAACCACCCTAATTGTGATTCTTGTAAAGTAGGCTTATTAGACCCTAGCTTAATTTGATTTGTACCAATAATGTTCCAAAATATGTCCGCTCCTAACAACAAATCTATAGCGGAAGGCTGGAAAAACTTTGGATTTGCTAGCTGTATACCGCACGGAATATCTAATTCTTGAAAGTTTATTTCAACGCTGGGTAAAATACCTGTTATCGTTGGAACCAATAAACAGGACACCTGAGTACTATATGCGGTTAATGCTAAAATGCTAGTTTTAATATTATTAAGTCCACAGACATTTAAGGTTTCACTAGAGTTCTTAGTTAACCCTAATTTCTCTCTCATCACATCTGTTAAAAATGACGACTGACTACCAGTGTCTAATAATGCTCGCGCCGTAACCTTTCTATTGTTTAACTCATTAACGATTTCTACCTGCGCTGTACACAACAACGTATGAGTCATCGTCCTAGCTGATAACGTAACCGGTTCATTTACAGGACTATGTGAACTTTGTTCTACGCAACTATTAATGTCGTTTTTATGAATTAGAGTGTTATGCTTTCCTTTACATTTCTGGCACGAACCCTTCAAACGACACTGATGAATATTATGCCCAATACGTAAGCCTTTGTTGCATAGTTTTAACTTGTTTACCTCGCGAATCCTATCGTCGTAGTTCATTTGCTTGAACTTGGGACACTCATGCACGAAATGATTCTGATTACAAATCGCGCATTTATATTTCTTAGTATCCTCATCCGAAGCAGCAAAGAAAGATCTCACAGGTTTATTTTGTGGGTTTGTCCTATTATGTTCCTGTTTATCAGATCTATTATAGTGGGCAGTTTCTAAAATATCTGCTCGGTTGCGTAAAAATGTGTAAAATTTATCCAACGTTGGTAAATCCGATAAACTATTTTTATATTCCTCCCATTTCATACTAGTGGTGGAATCTAACTTTGCCGAGACTATGAATATAAGTAAAACATCCCAGTGTTCGGTAGGAAGCCCTAAAGTGTGCAAAGAACTCAAGTTTTTTGATACGTGATCTATTAAATATCGCAACGCCTTAAACGATTCCTTCACAATAGGGTCGATACTCAATAATGACTTAAGGTGATTATTTATTAAAATATTTTTACTATTAAAGCGGTCACATAAAAGCTGCCACGCGTTTTGATAATTATCAGCGGTAAACTCACTTGACCTTATAACGACAGCGGCACTATTTTCTAAGCTTGATCTGAGATAATGGTATTTATTTATTGATGGAATCGAGTCGTTTTTATTGACAAGGGAATCGAATGTATCCCTGAACTCTAACCATTTCAAATAGTTCCCGTCAAACTTTGGCAAATTTATAGTAGGTAATTTTATAGAATTCATGGAATGTGAACATTGACTCGACATACTTTCATCATTCACTGATCTTTTCTCTAAATTAGCACATTCAATCAATTCTTAAGCCATGGAAAGAAGAGAAAAGAATTGTGATTCAATCAAATCCCGCTCAATTAACTGCTCATCTTCATTTGACGAGAGTAATTCTATGTTTGATTGTATCACGTTGAATTCTGATAACAATTCTTGGAATTTGTCTTTCCGTAAAGATAATTCTTTGACTTGAACACTAGTCATTTTATTCGCGCTTACTTGGGTTAAAACATTCACGTAATCTTTAAATTTTGTCAGTCTACCCTTTATTATGCTTCGCTTTTTAATAAGATCCCTTAAACTTTCTTTCCCTTCCATGACTAATTATTCGAAATAATAAAATTGAACAATGAATTAGGCAAGATAATGAAATGATCAAAACAGTTACAACGGTTCCGTCGCACTTCGAACCAACCGCCCTCCCGCAGCCGCCACTCAAGCGCGCGATGGACTCGCCAACCGCAAGCAACAGCGCAGCGATGCACTGGGTACAGCAGGATGGCAACCGCTAGGCGCGACGTAAGGCCGTTCTCTTAGAGTTTATCTGGAATTTGCATGAATTGCGTAAAAGTTAATAACTAATTTAATTTTTTTTTTATGAGAGGGTAGACGGTGAAAAATTGACAGCGAAAAATAACTAAGCAATATTTGGCTTTATGAATTTATAGGTTTTGATACATAGCTAAGGATGATAACACTTTATGCATGTGATGTATAGGTGAAAATTTAAAACTACAGGTAAGCCGAAACTCCAACTATTTCAGCTAACTGAATTAATATTTTAGAAAAGAAAAATTATAACGTAGGTAGTAGGAATAGGCAAGCTCTCGCAATAGCCGAAGCGTTTTATGAAAAAGGATAAAGCGGGTTGCAGACCAAGAGCTAAGCTAAGGTAGTTTAGTTTAGCTCGCATATCTGAGGTAATTTTTCGTACTTGTGTCATAGTTTGCGATCTGCACACAAATATGGAAAACTACGCAAGCTATGTGAGCTAAGCTAAACTAACTAAGCTTAGCTTTTGGTCTGCAACCCGCTTTAGATAGTTCGTGTACTCGAAATGCTATCTCATTAACGCTTCAGGAGCGGCAAGCTGCACACAAATTTGAAAGGAAAAATGAGAAATAGTGGATAGGACAGTGTAGGCCAACTTCCCTTGAGTATCCAGCTAGTCGTCCAGCAGTCCTCAGCAAAGTTCTCACTCCACCAGGGCAGTAGGCAGCATAAGCAGCGATCCGATCCAATCTCCTCCTCTTCGGTTAAAATTCAAATTCGAGTAGCGGTTATCCGTTGTTACTCTTGAATTCTTCAGCCTTTGAATGCAGTATTCGGTTCGATTATCGAAGACGGTCGCCAATTTGGTGGATATTTAAATAATGTAAACTCGCTTTGAGTAATGAATTTTTAGTAAACTTCGGTTACAAATATATAAAATTTTGGAATGTTGATCGCACGGTACGTCCGTCGATGACCGAGTCTAGGCGAGCTGCCTAGGGGCGCGGCAGTAGCAAGATCAGCTGTGACCCCGCCGCCCGCGCACCGCGCACCACCGCTGATTCACTCGCTTAATGCGTGAACACTGGTCTTAATGAAAAATAATAAGTATGTTACAGTACATAAATCTACAAAGGAGATGCAGTGCGACCCCATTTGTTACATGGAGTGTCGCGACAAGAAGTACAGTGCTACCAGCGACCTGACGCTTTTCCTACCAGACTACTATCCGGATCAAGTTACGTGAGTATAAGTACATTTTCTTCTTTTTAAATCTGCTTTGCTTCATTCTTTATTTTCTCCATTATTTCCTCTTGATCTTGAGTCGGCCGAGTCGATGTAGCAACGACGATGTACTACGGCTGAAATGATGATAATGTTTATGAGTAATCCGAAATAAGCTTAAAAAGATTAGCCTATTGTTCACGACGCAACCCAAAATAACCAGTTATTAACTCAAATCACCAATGAGTAGTCCGAATGTCACAGTTCAGCACTAGCAATCCATTCAAAGGAATTGGCCTTAGTCAGTGAGGTTGATCTACCTAGGGTGCGTTGGTTGTGCTGGACGTACGGGAATTGAATTTTAATCGGTCAGCCACTAGTCCAACTGTAGGTACCGCTAAAATCGTATTTTTGTCTTGGACCACACACAGTATCATATGTTTTTGTCTTGGACCACACACAGTATCATATGTTTTTGTCTTGGACCACACACAGTATCATATGTTTTTGTCTTGGACCACACACAGTATCATATGTTTTTGTCTTGGACCACACACAGTATCATATGTTTTTGTCTTGGACCACACACAGTATCATATGTTTTTTCACTCTCACGGTGTACTTGTTGTACGTTTCCAACAGATTAGGGTTAGCTTTGTGAATACTAAAATGAATTATTCCTAGGTTAACCATAAAAAATGTAAATTAATTTTAACATGATGGCTATCATAGCTACAACAAACTGTTTTATTCAGTTATGAATATTTGGCGAGGTTTGTCAAGTTTTTAGAATAATCTTTTGGTTTTCTTTTCCAGAAAGTAGAAAGTTCAGCTCAAGTATTTTGGCTATAAAACTTTATCGGATCTGGTGCTTTTCTTTAAAACTTAACTTTAGTTATCTAGTAACAACAAAAATATTTTGGATCTAACAAAAACTAAGCTAAAATATTGTAATTTGTAGATACCTAACTAAAACTGCAAAAAAAAAATCAAAATAAAACAGAATTAGAATGATGTTATTTAGTTTAAACCTTTTTAGTTAATTTCTATTTAAAGCATAGTCAAATCATAACTATAACTAATTGTTCAAGTTTGTAGCCTTTTTTAGGCTCTGCGTTGATGAATCAGTCAGGACAAGTAATTATACAAGATGTTTGGGAGATGGGTGCAAAGCCTGAAGGGGATGATATTTTAGACCATTTAGAACATATTAAGCTAAACTTGTCTTAGACGAAGTCTGTTTCTTTTTTTTTAAACCCTAAGGTTTTTAACAATAATGCCCTTTTTTTTTTCCATCGATTGCTAAAAAATTGTCCAGTAAAAGTTGTTATGCTATTATTTTTTATTTATGTAATATGTGATTACTCAAACAAAATAATTTACAAGCATCTGTGTCATCAGAGAAACATTCTACGCAATATTCAAGATTAAGAAACTTTTAAAAAACAAGAAAATGTTTCGTTTACGGCAAAATGAAAAATAAATAAAATAGCCTCAGCTGTCGAAACAATTTTGGTTATTGCTCTTTTTTTGAGGTACTGTTTACGTTATCTCATTACCAATGTAACGTTCTAAGATCTTATCTATACAAGACAGTATAGTGATAGGACGAAAATTATTGACGTCATCACGTGAGCCCTTTTTGTGTATTGGACGTATCACCCCTATCTTTAAAATGTCGGGATACGTACCAGTCTGCAAGCAGCAATTAATTGAATGTGCAATAAATGGGATTAGTTTAGCTGAAGTATACTTGACATCTTTAGCACGTATCCCGTCGTAACCTGGGCTTTTCATGTCGTTCATTTGCTTGATGATTCATTCAATCGTATCTTCTCGTGCTGGTTTCACCCTCATCGACCTATCAGGAATTATCTCGTACGTAAATTTGTCTAAGAGAGGCACATCGCAAGAGTTGCTTAGGTTCTCTAGATTAGAATTAAATTCAGTCATAAAAGTGTTTGCCAATGTTGATGGATTCGTTCGAGAAGCTATAAGTAAAACGTGTTTAATACATTGCATAATTTTTCCGGTTAACTATTCACATTGCTCCAAATCGTTTCGCTATTTTTGAAATTTTGGGAAACTTCCGTCATTATTTGTTTATTTCTAATGTAATTAGTGTATTTACTTGTTTTATTTCTATATCTTTTGTATCAAAATCTTTTTTGTGGGTTATTTTCATCTTTGAGCCAAATATTAAACAATAAATCTCGCTTCATACACATCTTTTTACGTTTTTAATTGACCCAAGGACATGTATTACGTTTACTGGAACTGCTTTTACTAATTATGAATTTACATTTATCGTATACTTTATTAAATCTAGTATGTATCTACTTAACCATTTAATTTGGGCACCCGTATTAAAAGGGTTTACTCCAGTCATTGTTATTTAGTTTACTGTGCACTAGGCGATTATTTATCTTAGTTATTAATTGACTCGAAGAGTGAGAGTCATTATTGTTTAAAAAAAAATAAAAAAGCGCACTCATGATCGCTCAACCGGTTATGCAGTGGTCGGCCGGTGAAGTGTTTACAACAGATGTATACATGTGCATTGCCGATAAATACATGATCTCTACATGACTTAGAAATTCTGTCATCGTATGTTTCGATGCGCGTATAACAATTAACGCCATTAATAAATCCCAGGGTGCACAGCGAATATAAATATTGTTTTACAAACGGGATTACATACTTTTAGTTCTATATTAATATATCCTATTATTACATAATCCTGTTTTAAAGGATGTTTTCCTATAAAGACGAAAATAATTCCTTTATAAACCGTAGTTTGGATGGGTCGGGCGTTCTGTACCCGGCACATAATCCGATTTTAAGACTATTTATACTTAACTCGCCGGCTTCACATTCAAACTTCTGTGTACACAAGTTACTAAATCTCATACATAAAAGATGCAGACTTATGAATACACAATAGCACACTCCCACCGCTTTTTTAGTTCTTAATTCTGAATTTAAAAATCTGGTTATGAATTCTAGATAAATGACTGTTGTATCATAAATGTAGGTATTGTATCTGTGCCACTAGCTAGTTTTAAATACTTTAAATTATAATCTTTGGAGAACGTAGTGGGTAGCATAATTTAAAAAAATGTAATATTTAAGATAATATGACTGTTTCTTATTGTGCTACTGTTTGTTTTTCCTTAAATAAATGAATAAATATAAGTTGTATTCAGGGAGTCCAAACATTTGTACCAATTCACTTTTAATGTTTATTTCAGTTAATAATAGAATGTGAATTGTATGTTTACTATTTAACACTACGTATTCAATTTGAGCAAAGTTTTTCTTGATAGATCGTGTATTAATATGCAGAAAGTATAATCAATTTTCGGGTACCGGGATGTCGCAAGTAAAGTCGCCCATATTTGACAGTTGATTTCGACTTTATTAGGTTCTGTTGTATCCATCGTAAAAAATATTATGTTTATGTATTTTTTTTTTGACAATAATATAAGCGTACTTACCTATTGTATTAAAAAAAAAACATAGATAAAACCTCCTTCGTGCAGTTCTACAAAAGAAAATCAAATTTTGACCTTATGATGACTTATTCCGATCAAAGAATTAACGAAGCACACGAAGCCATTTTTATCGTTTCGCTTTTGCCTCGTGGAGAATTGTAAAGTAGCCAACCTCAAAATAGCCCTCTTAGCGTATCATGGTTAAGTTGCTTCGAAAATTAGATACGGCATTGTGCTTTGTGGGAATTCTGTTCTTATAAACTAACCTTTAAGGCGACCTATGTCCAATATTGCATCACTTTGATTCAATAATAAACAAACAAATAGTGATTGTTTAAAGCCAAAAATATATATATTGTAGTTTACTATAATTATATACTTTGACTTTTTGTGGTTCAAAACATGATATCGAAAACTTCGCTCGATCAAAAAAAAAATCGGAAGACGAGTCTAATCGATGATTTTTTTGATGTTTTTCTAATTTTGCTTGAAGCTTATGAAAGCAATACTTCCAAAAAATATATCTGTAAAAAGTACATAACAAATAGAAGAACAATTTGTGGTTACATTTTGCAAAATAGTTAAATTCATAATTATATAATTCAGCGGCTTGCGCACTGCGATTCAGTAGCCCGCCGGGCGTTGACGAGGTAGGACCTATGTCCGTTTTGCTAGCGCACGGCTGTTCCGCTAATTTATCGAACAATTCATTCGTAGGACTTTTCGCGGTATATTGTACATATAAGAATGCTGTAAATTTGTTAAAATACACTCCGGATTATTTCAACTCCTTGGAGACACTGTTACGTTTAGCACAATGTGTCCTGATAGACTAATTATTCCTCCAATGAAAAGCTACTTATATCACAGAAGTTGCTTTACAATGGTTAAAAGGATATATAGGGTGACTGGTAATTAGTGACCGATACTTAAACACATGATTTTACACATGATAACAAGCAACTTTTACTATGGCACCAATCCTGAAATCGCGAAAAAAAAATCAGCTCTTCCTTACATTTATGTTCGCATAGCTCGTCAAAATGTAGGGACCAGCTGATTTTTTTTCGCGATTTCAGGATTGGTGCCATAGTAAAAGTTGCTTGTTATCATGTGTAAAATCATGTGCTTAAGTATCGGTCACTAATCACCAGTCACCCTATATAGGTATAATAAATTGCCAAAATCATACAGGGAACTGCCATTCAATCGTTTTAATACAGCGTTATTCAAATGGTTGATAGAAAAATCATTGTATTCTGTGAATGAGTACCTAAATTTTAAGGATTCACGTCGACATTTTAATATTATAATTTGACAAATTATTGACATCCTTATTTTTAATATAAGTAATAGCTAAGATTTATGTTCCAATTTTACTAGCTTCATTTAATTAATTATTTTGCAGGCTAGTTTTAGCGAATTGTTTAAGAAGCTGTTATAAAACCCGACTAACTGTAATACAATTCTTGCAAATAAATAAATTTCGTTTCATTTTATTTCATTTCATTTCATTTCAACATGCCATGATTTTACCTTTTCGATCGAGCGGATTGAGGATATTTTTTTTTCTTGGACACTTTTAGGCACTAATATATTTCCGTGCTTACAACATATAAAGTTCAATAATCCTTTTAGTTCTTCTTTTGTTTTCCATAGCAGCGTATTTTTGGATCTTGGTATCATACTCATCAATTGTATCAGAGTAGAATTGTAGGGTACGTTGTAGCTCATCTTTGATAATTTTCCTCACTTCCTTGCGCAGATCTTGTAACATTTGTTGCATCAGATTGTCTGTGTATCTGTATTTCCGTCTCCGTCGTTGTCGGGATGATACATGATTAATTTTCAAACACCGGAAACAATCAAGATGAAAAGGGCAGGGGAAGAAACCGCTGCATGCGTCCGGCTTTCAAAATATCAGATTGTTATAAAAGCAGCTTCTTAGGAAACGTGCCTACTGATCTGTACAAATGAACTTTACGAGTAACGTGATAACATCAAGATTCTCTGAATGGTTTTTCTTTCTGAGCACATTGTTCCAAAATAAAAAACTTTTACTTTTTTATTAATTTGTTTGGTAAATAAGTTTCTGTTTTAAGTCTAACTAATGTAACGAAAATAAAAAAAGGAAAAACACTTTTTCACTACTTCACGTTTAATTTTGTTCTTTTAAAAAATAAAAAGGAAAACATTGCAATTTAATATAAAAAGTAAAAAAGTGAATATTTAATGTATAAAAAAGTTGCGGGTTGATTTATGTAAAATAAAAAGATAAATAACAGAGATAACTTTGGTCCGAAAGGGTAAAGTACGCGAATATCGAAAGAAAAATAGGACGTCCTAACAAGTCTGTTGCCATCGCTATTAGGTAATGCTCCCAAGATAAACAGTAAAGGGAAAAGAGATCAGAGAACCAAGGTATCTCGCATTTTACATGCTTGAAAATTTAAAATAAAATTGTAAACGAATTAAAAATTTGCAGAGAGTTAAACTAACTACGTTACTTAGCTAGTATATAAAAAATATCGTAAAAATTCATTGTCCAACGTAATTACGTCCGGCCAGGTGTCGTAGACAGCAGGAGCCGATGGCAGAGTGGTCCACGTGGTTGTATGGCCTTCGCGGCTGGATGCGGCCAACTACTTCGCGTTGACCGTTGATGTCAAGCCTTTATTTGGGCCAGGACCTGGAGGCCGAAAGACGGCCTGTTCTTAACTGATTAATCCTAAGACAAAATGAATTAGAGTTAGACCAGAGTGAGCAGACTGAACTTACAATTGAGGAAAACGATTAAAAGATACGTGTACCAGGTTAATTAAGACGAAACTTCCCGACCAAATATGGGATTTGAACTTGCAAGAAACATTTCAAAAGTAGAAGACAAGCGACGAGGATAGCAGCTTGCTATTTTATATAACCAAGAAAATCGTATTAAATACGATTACACAAATTACACGTAAATTTTCAACTAACTGAGTCAGTATCAACAGATCAACTTTTTGCAACTCACGCACCATACTGAAAAAAATGAGGACCCATCTGTCAGAATAAAATAATTCGAGTCACGAAATAAAAAGGTAAAAAAAAATCAGCCAGAACCAATGATGAAACGGAAAAAAGGTTGACATTAAAGAACTAAAAAGTTTTGACATGCAGAGTTATGCTGCACTAAGTAGCTTTAAAACCAGTTGTTTTCAATGTTTCGAGATTTCGGTCGAAATTAAAAGGAAATTTAAAATTATTATAAACTGAGTTCTGAATCAGACTACTAATCGTGGTCATTTTGAAACTTTCCAATACCTACGTCTGTTCACTAAACGGTAATGAACGATCACAAAATAAGAATAATTCCAATTAGCCTATAATTCAAAAACATATAATACCAAGTCAACTAATGACCAATTAAAACTTCAAAATATACCACGAAACCTGTAGAAACCTTTCAAAATTACAATATCTGCGCAAGTGGCCGCCCACACTGAAAACCGAAAGCTTCTGCATTAATATTAATTTAATTCAACCATAAAAGCCTTTATTTTTTCAAATCTTAAATACACTATACAATTACTAACATAATAATAATAATATGTACAAGTATATAAAAAAGGGAGGGGGTAAATAATCAGAGGGCATCAAAAAATTCATCCGCATCGCTGTCAACAGGAAAAGTGCCCAGAAGGCTGGCAGCATTGCCACGTTGTATAGCAATGCTGATTCTTTGGCCAAAAAATAGGCCAGCCCTCTGGTCACGTGTGGAGTCGACCAACCGCCTGGCGATGTCTCGAAAAACTAAGTGGGCACTCGGACCCCATGGCCCAAGTGTTTCAACCCCAAACGGCTCGAACATATAAGTCCCAATAAGACTGGAGTATTTGCGCCGTTTGAGGTTTTCCGCACCCGCAGCAGCCGCTCCAGCACAGCCTGCCGTGCTAGGAAGATGGGATGGCGCAAGGGTGTCGACACACGTTGCATCCCACACCAAAGGCCTACCTACCTTCCAAGGCATTATGGTCATTCCGTCTGGTCTCTTTCCATCGTCGCGTGCTAAGCCATTGGGTTCTAAAACAGCTGGCACCCCGGCGGTGACAAGAGCACGACGGATGATGTCATTGATACTGGCGTGCCGTGCTATCCGGCCTGCGCTCTTACTGCAGGATAGGCCATGTTGTCCGAGGCAGTCGACACTGACACCGCATTGGCAGCGATGCGGAGCCACGCAGGGAGCGCCCAGACGCAGACAAGTAGCGAGCCGGAAGGTGGTGTCACCCAGCATGGTGCCTATGTTGGGTGACGGTAGCGCCTGAAGCCAGAGGCCCGACTCCCACTCCCCCACAGCCAGCAGGCGGGCACGCTCAGCAGTATTGGTGGTCGTATTAATTAGATTATTCCGTACCAACCTGCAGAGCGGTTCATCCCACTGCCTCTGGGAAGATAGGTTCAAGGGCCGATCTGTATCCGGGCAAGCCACTTTCCAGGCGTTCACTGCGTCAGTCAAACACGGCACTTCTGAGTCAACCAAGGAGGGGGCTAAAATTTTCTCGGTCAACTTTTCCGTGCTGTGGACAGAGGACAGGAACGCCGGTAAGCTAATACTGGTAATTTTGCGGACGCCGAAGCCACCAAAACGGATGGGTAGTGTGGCTTGCAGCCACGCTCGGTCGTCCAGGGCCACATTTAAAATGGATGTTAGTGTGCTGCGAATAATTTGGTCAATTTTGTCCAAGAGGTTTGGCTGCTTCCATAAAGGGGAAGAACGTAGAAAGTAAATAAAATTTGGGCCAAAACAACAGTATCTAATCAGGGTGAATGCCGAATGTAAATTAATTTTGAAGAGTCTGTCCGAAATGTCGTTGAAGTTTTTGATTTTTTCGTTGATAAATGGAGAAAAGCTGTCTTCTAAAATTGGGGAACCTAGGAGGTGCAGTGAACTTTTTTCTAAAATTTTGATTTGTCCATAAAAGCCTGTTATGACATCAACTTACTTTTAAATTGGTGTTTTGTACTCAATAATTGACGCTCGGCGCCTGATGAGATGGAAAGTTCTAAAATAATCCTGCCAAAACTTTGTAAATTCGATACAGAAACCCTTTTCCGTCTTCGTCATTGGTGGCTTTGAAAACTAACGCTCGTTTCCAATTACCATCCGTAATTGGTAAAATAATTTCGACTCTTCAAAACAACTTCGAATTGTTACAATAAATATCGTATGACCCAAAATAGAAAGCTGGAACATTATGAGCATCAAGTTACATTACACAATCTGAAAATTTGGCGAAACGTTACTCCGGAGCAGCGCTTCAGATTTCACATTAACGTTCCAAAAAGTTCACTTCATTTTGACTTTTTGACTGACTGACTTCAAAGATATTTTATGCGTTTGGATAAAACATTTCACATTATAGCCAGGCATATGCCTATTGCAACATCCAGCTCATTTTACAAACATTTCATCAAATAATTCCATGAATTGCTAAATACCCTTTTTTTTATTGTGGATGGGAAATCATCAAATGACTTCTCCCGCTCTGGGCGGAGCGGGAGGGCGTGTCAGACTTTTACTGACTAAAACCCACCCGTGTTCCTTCTGTTGCCTGTGCCGGGGCCACGGTAACTCTTTCGAACATCCCGCAACCCCGGCTGGCATCGGTCCTAGCGGACCCCTCCAATGCTGCTGACATCTCTTTGAGGCGCGCGTGGAACACGACGCGCCGTCGACTCGGGCTTGGTCCTTACCGGTCGGCGAGCTACCCATTGCTCGCCGTCCGCAAGCCCGCGCCTACGGTGGCCGGGAATCGGCTGCCAATTCCCGACGCCCAGGGCGTCTCCTGCAGCGACTAGGGGCGTGAGGGCGCAAAGCTTGCCTCTCCCTCAACGTCCCGCCTCCTCCTCCACGAGCATTACTGCTTCGCAGAAGGAGGTAATGGCTTCCCATGTACTCTCGCTCCGTACCATGGCCTGGACCAGGGCCGGACGCGAGAGATCGCTGCCGCCGATCGCTTCCGCGAGGACACGGCGGTGCTCCGTCCAAGCCGGGCAGACCTCCACCGTATGCTCCACCGTGTCCTCCGGGCGATCCACACAGTGGTGACACCCGGGCGTTTCCTCCCGCCTTATCCGGAACAGGTACGTCCCGAAGCACCCGTGTCCGGTGAGGACCTGCGTCAGGCGGAAGGTGAGGACGCCGTGGCGCCTCTCCAGCCACTCCTCAAAGAGGGGACTTATCGCCGCAATTGTGGCGTGCCCAGCACTGGGTTGCGACAATCGCACTCTCCATGCCGCCATGAAATCCTGCCGGAGCTCTGTCCGCCGTGCCGCGATTTCTCGCAGCAAGGGAGTTACGCCCCGGCGTCCTGCCTCCTCGCGCAATTCCCACATGTGCGCGAGGACTTTTGCCTCCAGATCCCATGGCGGTAATCCGGCAAGGAGGTTCGCCGCCTCTCCGGAGACCGTGCATGCTAAATACCCTTGAGGCCAGTATACGAAAAAGGATGTAGGAATATTTTGTAACTCTCTCATTGAGAGCCCTGAGTCCCAGCAGTGGGAGCATTGTGGGCTGATTACCTAAGTTGTTTTTGTTATGCTTCTTCTATTCTATACATATAGCTGTGCCCCGCGACTTCGTTCGCGTGGAAGTCGTAAGATATACAATATGCTAAAATAACAGCCTCATCTTAATAAAACTCCCTCGTCCCCCGACCCGCAGCGTTACATTGCCCATCGTTTTCGCTTAGCATACTTTCTGACTTTTTTCGTTTCGCTTGGTTTCTAAGGATCGTAGCGTGATGTTAATTAACCAATAACTATCCTCGAGAATTAGGCTACCAAATGCAAAAATAATTTTTCATGACCGACTTTTTATTCACAATTTCATGGGTTTTAATTTTTTTGAGCGGATCCCTAATTATTTTTCTAAAATAAAAGAAGCCAAAGTTACTCTTTATAACATCAACTATCTGCCAGTAAAGGCCGCGTCAAAATCGGTCCAGCTGTTTAGGAGATTAGCCGGAACAAATAGACAGACAGACATACTTTTAAAATAGTTTTTTTTATTATAAGTACCATTTAAACTTTCATATTATGCGTTTAGTAAAAAGCTGTTGTTTTGACATTACAAACAGACACTTCAATTTTATTTATTTGTATAGATTAATATAAATTAAAGTCGGTTTCCTAGTCTGCCTTTGTGACTGCGTTGCTCTTTTAAACTACGCATTTGGTTTTGGTCCGAATTTCAACATCATTTAAAGAATGTATCTGTAAACTTCCGTATAATTAAGAAAACTCGATGATATGTCAAGTTATAAACACATACGAAGCAGGGGTGGGTCGCTAGTTCTTAATAAAAATACGGCAGTCTAATATCTGTGTTATACGTATGGAAAATAATAATTCTGTGAATTTTCAGCGCTGGTGTGAACGTGAGTGAGTTGGCTGCATTACAGGTGTTCTTCGGTAAATCGAACTGCAACTGTTACAAGTTGACTGTGCTGATCGATTTGAGCTATTTCATTGGTACGTACTAAATAATATATAGACGCTATTGTGTGTTTGAAAGTATGTTGGTCTCTCCTGTCCTGTGCCCATATATCTCACCGGAACGCCCTTACCGAGCTGCTCGGACTTTCGGTACCTCGGGTTGTTTGTCCAAGGGAATGGCCAAGTAGACCGAAACGTAACGCACCGAATAAACTCAGGATGGATGAAATAGCGACAACGACCAACGGGACAACTTGCGACCCACGGATGCTCCTCAAGTTAAAGGGGACTCACAAGTCCGTGATAAGGCCTATCGTACTGTATGGATCGAAATGCTGGGCCGTGAAGAAGACGCATGAAAAAAGATTGCATGCAGCGGAGATGAGAATGTTGAGATGGATTTGTGGAGTGACGTAAATTGATAAAAATGAGTATTTAAGAGGAATTTTGAAAGTGGCGACCGTGACAGAAAAGTTGAAAGGAAATTGTTTGGCGAATGCAACTAAAAAAGTGATGAATATAAATGTTGATGGATGGAGAGGGAGAGGAGGCTAAAGGAAAGATTTCGTTAAACTTTTAACTCTATCTTTATTTTATACTACTTAAGTTACGGTGCACATATTACATTTAAAACTTTAAACATTTGGATGCTGCAGAAACCTGTACACAACAGATTAAACTCTGTCTCTTAAACTATGGTATCCTGTATTTTAAGAGACAGTGTTTCAAATATCGCAGCATCATGCTGAGATAGGAGCCTTTTTGGCCTCGCACAGGTCTTCTTTGTTTTGTTTTTTTTTCTTTCCTTTTATTTTATTTGTGTTTAAGATATTGTTAGTTTTAATGTTCTTTTTATTGTTGTATTTCCTGTGCGTGTCCCAAATAAAATATTTTTCTTTCTTTCTTTCTTTCAATGAGGTTCCAATTAATATATGTGTCGGAAATACGTCAGTCGTCGCTTGACTAATCGGGACGCCAGCACCGCCAAGCGACGCTCGACAGAGCCTACAAAATAATGCTCGTCGACTGGTCACCGAAGTTAAGCAGAGTTTGTTGGTGACCGTCGAGCAGTGAATACGTTTAGAAACTGTCCCACGTTTCGTAGTTGTGTCGTGTACCTACAGTGTGATTAATTTCATCGTGAATTATAATTTGATTTGAACTGCAAAAAGTTTTTCTGTTGCGCAATAACAAACACTACCCATAGCACGCCTATAGTAGTTAAAATATGGCTGACGATAACGAGAGAGATGTACTTTCTCCATCATATGTATGAGTGGACTGTGTCGATTTACCTTGAGAAGGGAAAAAAGTAATTTATGAAGTTTAGTTTTTAAATTATGTATGAGTATGTTCGAGTGCGAGTGTGAGGGTTAATGAATGTAATTGTAGGTGTGTAGTTGTTTGTGTGTGAGTGTGTATGAGTAGGTGATGTGGTGTTGGTGTGTCAGTGAGTGCGGGAGTTGTATGTGCGAGTGTGTATGGATGCGAGCATAGAGTATTCGTGCGAGCATGGAGATGGGTGCATGCTTATTAGGCGATGTAGGAAAATAAAGTCTCCCTTGCGGCATAGTCCTGTTTAAGTAGCCATTTTGTCACTTTTAATTTTACGTTGTGTTTGTTGAGGTCTAAGATATTCAGTTTTTATATCTTTTTGTAAATGACATAATACTGATGCTGTGCAAATGTGGTCCTGTGTTGGGTGCCTAAGGGAAGGTTTGTACGCTTGTTTGGGTTAGACTGGGGAAGGCTGCTATGTCTCCTAAGGACGGGTCGTAACACAAGATGGATGGATTGTTTGAAGAATGATATGCATAAAAGAAAAGGGCGTGAGTAATAGCGTAACGGTTGACAGGGGTGAATGAAAAGAGAGAACGTGTTGCGCCGACCCCAAGTAACATGGGACAAGGGCAGGAAGGTGATGTCTTGTGAGTGGTGGTGCAAGAGAAAAACGTGTTGCGCCGACCCCAAGTAACATGGGACAAGGGCAGGAAGGTGATGTCTTATGAGTGGTGGTGCAAGAGAAAAACGTGTTGCGCCGACCCCAAGTAACATGGGACAAGGGCAGGAAGGTGGTGTCCTGTGAGTGGTTGTGCAAGAGAGAAACGTGTTGCGCCGACCCCAAGTAACATGGGACAGGGGCAGGAAGATGATGTCTTGTGAGTGGTGGTGCAAGAGAAAAACGTGTTGCGCCGACCCCAAGTAACATGGGACAAGGGCAGGAAGGTGGTGTCCTGTGAGTGGTGGTGCAAGAGAAAAACGGGTTGCGCCGACCCCAAGTAACATGGGACAAGGGCAGGAAGGTGGTGTCCTGTGAGTGGTGGTGCAAGAGAAAAACGTGTTGCGCCGACCCCAAGTAACATAGGGCAAGGGCAGGAAGGTGGTATCCTATGAGTTGTGATGCAAGAGAAAAACGTGTTGCGCCGACGCCATGTAACATGGGACAAGTGCAGAAAGATGATGATGTGTGTTGGAAAGTATAGTCGACCTCGTAATTGCTTATCACTTTTGCCAACAATCCTCAGTAAAAAACAGCACTAAAAAGGTTAAAACTATCTTACTGTCACAAACTGTAACAATTAGACGTTATATGACACTCAACCTTAGGGTGGTAATTTAAGGCAATAATAATAATAATAATAATAATCTGAATTTTACATTTTTTACATTGCAATTCTTACATTTGAATCTGTGGCCCGACTGTCAAGCTGACGGCCGAAAAAATTTAGTCCGTGTAACTTTTTTAGTATTTTTAAACTTTAAACATGCAACAATGTTGTGTTGTGAGTGTCTACACCATTTCTAGAGATGTTTTTTTGAGCCTGATTTTATAACAGGCTCACAAAGTAAAAAACGACACAAGACGGAGAGCGAAATGTTACACGGACAATAGTACAATGCTGACAAGAAGTCGGGCACGACAATTGACCCTAAACACACACCCAACATCTTCGGGTTCGTCGCTCAGCTCCGCCTCGCAGTTACCGGAACCTGCTCCAGATGTGAGTCCAGTGATATCGGCCGCTGCAGTTGCGTCGAGCTCGAGCGACGAATACTTCTCGCCGCCGACGACACCACCACCAGTACGTCGGCGTGGAAGAGGCCGACCACCGGCCAGCTTAGGACTCCGAGGCCCATCGGCCTCTGATAGGGTCCCCGCTTCCGGTGGAAGTGTGCAGCGCATGAGATGGACACAAACAGTCAACGAAAATGTCATGCGCGCATACTTTGGGGCTACTGAGGGGGGAAGTAACTTGACTGCGTACCGTGGTCGAATGCTCTCTCTGTTTCAGGTGCTTGAGCCAGCTGTCAACGTGTCGGCGCAACGACTGTCGGATCAGGTGCGGGTCATCCAGCGTAACCATATGCTGGATGACGTCGTGCTTGATCGACTACGTCTCGAATCACGGAATAGCCATGTTACACCGGCTTTGCCACCGGTCGCGGTGCAACTGCAAAATCTCCCCAGTGCTTCACCGCGACCCGACCGCGTTGGTGAAGTGGATGATGACGGGGCTATATCCGTGAATTCCCAATGCAATGTACGACTGAGGAGCGCTTTGGAGGATGCTTTCCGGGAGTACCGCTCCACTCCGCCTGGACTTAGACCACGTTTACCTCGTTTGCCCATGCACAAGAAAAACAGGGCGCTGGTGTGTGCTCTAGACTCGCAGCTGTCAAATTGTTTTGACGGCAGCAAAGACCTCGCCGACACCCACTCAATCTTGTACTGTGCAGCTGTAGCGGCATGTCGTGTAGCTCAAGTTAAATTTCCTAACAGTGACAGAGCTCCACGACCAAAACCAACTGTGCCAGCTTGGCAGTGCAGGATTGAGCGACGTATCGGTGAGGCTAGAGCACTCATCGGCAAGCTAATCTCCTTCAGGCAGGGCAACACTCGCCCTAGAGTGATGCGCTTTGTGAGGCGGGCGTTCTCGGGGACGGATATTAGTTCTCGAGATTATTTGAGCCGCGTCACAGAGCGTATCGACCTCCTGAAGCAGAAGATCTGTGCATGGGCAAACCGTATTCGTCGATACAGGCGGAGAATGGAGCGGTACACTCAGAATCGCACATTCCAGAGCGATGAAAGGTGGGTCTATAGGGCTTGGGAGCAATCGAACCAAGGTGTGACTGACACGCGCCTACCGGATGATGACGCCATGTGTTCCTTCTGGCGAAGCATCTGGTCGGTGCCTGTCAGTCACACCGAAGGTGATTGGACTGGGGGGCTCGAGCGAGCATGCGATCAAATATCAGAAATGGGGGCACTAACTATCAGCCCCCAAGATGTAGCTCGTGCAGTCCGTCCGTTGCCCAACTGGAAATCTCCAGGGCCGGACGGGCTACACAACTTTTGGATAAAGTGGCTGCAAAGGTCGCACGCCCGCTTGGCATCCCAGTTCCAGTCAGCCTTAGAATCAGGATCGCTGCCCCAGTTCCTAACGACAGGAATAACCCACCTGCTCCACAAATCAGGTAGTACTGCGGAACCTAAAAATTATAGACCGATCACTTGTCTACCAACGGTCTATAAAGTTTTTACATCCATTTTGAGAGCTAAAATTAACAAACATATAGACACTAACTCCATCATGTCTGCCTCTCAAAATGGATGTAGGAACGGATCCCGCGGTACTAAGGAGCTGCTCCTCATCGACATGGCCATTAGCCAACAGGTTCGTCGATCCCGCAAGGATCTGTCGACATGCTGGATAGATTATAAGAAGGCCTACGACTCAGTGCCACATACATGGCTCATGAGGGTGCTGGAGTTGTACAAGATTGATGCAACTCTACGCACCTTCCTTGAGTCGTGTATGGGGCAATGGAGGACGGTTCTCCGCTATCCAGGATGTCGACATATCCAGAGGAATAGCGAACCAATAAGGATCGAGCGAGGTATTTTTCAGGGTGATAGTTTGAGTCCACTTTGGTTCTGCCTAGCCTTGAATCCTCTAAGTACACTGCTGGAGAATTCAGGTCTAGGTTACCGATTGAAGAGAGGTGGTCAGGTCATATCCCACCTCCTTTACATGGATGACTTGAAACTTTTTGCCCCCAACAATTTGCAACTGCTGGAGCTACTGAAGGTAACCGAAACTTTCAGTAGCGCCATCAGGATGGAATTTGGTGTGGACAAATGTGCGGTCATGCATGTAAAGCGAGGCAGGATTATGGAATCCGTGGGAACGCAACTCTCGGATTCCATAAACCTTAGAGCCCTCTCCGCAACCGAAACCTATAAGTATTTGGGTATGTCGGAAGCGTTGGGCATTAATGCTGCTGACATGAAGCAATCGTTGAAGGAGCGCTTCTTTGGCCGCCTGAATAAAGTATTAAACAGTCTTTTATCAGGCGGAAATAAGACGCGAGCCTTCAACGGTTGGGTCATGCCGGTTTTGATGTACTCTTTCGGCATACTCAAATGGACTCAGACGGAACTAGACGCCCTGGATAGGAGGGTCCGTACACTGCTGACCGCAAACCGGATGCATCACCCACGGTCATCGGTGATGAGACTGTATATCCCGCGGAAGTGCGGAGGTCGAGGTTTTTTAAATGCTAAGACCCTGCACAATCGTGAAGTATGCAGTCTCAGGGAATACTTCCTAGAAGCCAACGTGGGGATGCACCGAGATGTGGTCTCAGTGGACAAGGGCCTCACCCCGCTCTCCTTGGCTAACGAGAACTGGCGCCAACCTATAGTATTAGATACTAATGACCGCAGAGAGGTATGGCAGAGTAAAGAGCTTCACGGGCGCTTTTACCGGGTCCTACATGGGCCCGATGTAGACCTCTTAGCGTCCGTATCCTGGTTGCGATTCGGAGACCTCTTTGGGGAAACCGAAGGTTTTGTCTTTGCGATAATGGACGAAGTTATGATGACGAACAACTACCGGAAATATATTGTGAAGGACGGCACGGTTGACATCTGTCGGGCATGCCACCGTCCCGGGGAATCAATCCGACACATTATTTCTGGCTGTTCTCATCTGGCTAACGGAGACTACTTGCATAGGCATAACCTTGTAGCCAGGATTATCCACCAGCAACTTGCTCTGAAATACAGCCTTGCGGAATCGGAAGTACCGTACTACAGGTATGTGCCCGACCCAGTTCTCGAAAATGACAATATTACGTTGTATTGGGATCGATCTATCATCACTGACAGGACTATTGTTGCCAATAAGCCAGACATAGTGGTGATAGATCGAATAGAGCGTCGCACAATGATTATTGATATAGCGGTTCCGCATGACGAGAACCTCGTGAAAGCTGAAAAAGATAAGCAGATTAAGTATCTTGACCTGGCTCGCGAGGTTGTCGACATGTGGGATGTGGATACAGCAGTCATTGTGCCGATAGTCGTATCAGCCAATGGCTTAATTGCCAAGAGTCTCGACCAACATCTGAGGAGGCTCTCGTTAGGCAGCTGGATCAAGGGCTTGATCCAGAAAGCGGTACTTCTCGATACGGCACGTATCGTCAGGAGGTTCCTCTCTCAGGAGCCCTGACCACCGGTAGCTTGGATCCTATTCCCGATATCGGTGGGCTACTATTTTTTATATTTTTAAATGTTTTTTTTTATGTTTTTATAAAAATATTTAAAAATGTAAGATATATGTATAAAAATGGAATAAAGGAAATAATAATAATATATTTATTCAAGTTATAAAGTAGAACAGAAAATACAATTATGCTTAAATCTATGTCAAGTTCACTAATGTTATTTGCCTGAACTAGGACATCCTGTGTTTCAGGCGAGAGGAGGTAAAAATATTGAGATATAATCACTGTAATTTTACAAAATAAAATAGTCATCTAATAGGTACGTAAGTAATGTGTAAAATCTTACTTTCTAAAATCTTATCATACTAACTTATCGAACTAATTAAAAATAAATAGTACGCTAAACACTCTTTATTTCAATACTACTAACAACTTCTCTGTATCTTCATAGGACAAACTTTGAAGAGCTACCTTGAGAGTTTTTTTGCAATTTGCATAATTTAGGGCATAGATGTTTGCTTTTGCATTTAGTCTGTTATACAGTAATGGTCCAAGAAAAACATGAAATTTGCAATGACGAGGTGGACTATATTCTCGTGCGACCCAAAGCTTCCTCTCGCGCAAAGAACTTTGTTCATTACTAGCTGTGTCCCACGACTTCGTTCGCGTGAAAGTCGTAAGATATACAATATACTAAAATAACAGCCACATTTTAATAAAACTCCCTCGTCCCCCGACCTGTCGCGTTGCATCGCCCGGCCGCGCTATTACTTCGTTTTCACTTAGTGTTCTTTTTGTCTTTTTCTTTTTGCTCGGCTCCTAAGGGTTGTAGCGTGATGTTAAATAGCTTTTAACTATCTTCGAGAATTGGGCTACTTAATGCAAAAATAACTTGTCAAATCCGACTTTTTGTTCACAATGTCATAGGTTTTTATTTATTTTTTTGCGTGGAACACTAATTATTTTTCTAAAATAAAAGTAGCCTAAGTTACTCCCGTTACATTAAATATCTGCCAGAAATTTTTTTGTCAAAATCGGTCTAGCCGTTTCGGAGATTAGCCGGAACAAACAGATAGATAGACAAAAATTAAAAAATGCTTTTTTGTTATAAGTATCGTTTATACTGTAATATGCATTTAGTAAAAAGCTGTTGTTTTGACATTACAAACAGACACTTACATTTTATTTATTTGTATATAAAGACGATATTACGCGTATACCTAGAGACTGAATACTTTCTACATTTTACAAACGGAGTAATCCAAAAATTTATGAGCGAAAAGTCTTAACCGACGTCCAATCTTTTAATAAAACCTACTTTTTGCAGCCGACAAAATTCTAATTTAGGGATTTTATAGAATCAGAAAAAAGTAGTTGGGAATTCTGAGAGCGCTGGCATCTGTAATCAAATAAGTACACACAAATGCGCAGAATACCAAAACGCGAGATAGCCATTAATTATTTATGTTTTTGTCTTTGAAAAAGTCCGAGTAAAATGTTGTGCTAAAACACCGTACAAAAAATACCAAAATACAAGATGTGTTTGTGTTTCGATTGTTGAGCATATTCCATAAGCAATCCAACTGAAGGGAAAACTGCTATACTTAACGCTAAAACTCTTTAATTTAATAGTAGGACGAAACTTACGAGAATTGTTGATCACTTTTGACGGATTTCCATTATAATATCTTCAAATTCTGTGACTTCTTAATTAACATCAATTAAAATTAAGTTAATAACCTAATTTACGTAGGCACGGCCAACGTAATCCTTCTTAACGAACTGTTTGTGGAATCTTTGATACTGATACATTACAAAGTCACAAATCTTCAAAGTAAGTTAGTTAGTTAGTTATTCAGTAATTACTACGTGTACTCATGCTTAAAAACCAATGAAAAAACAAAACTAATGTTTAATTAAAAAGTATTAATTACAGCTTCAATCATATTGGATGAGTCTTTCAAAAGCGGCGGCAAATTACAGTCCACGGAAATTATTTAACAACATAATCGGCCTTCGCAACCCTGTTTTTTTCTTTTGTGACGGTATTATTAGAAAAATAAATCCAAGAACAAAAGGGTTTATAATGCTGTTTTTGTAATTATAATTATGTTTTGCGCTGTTTTTCTTACACGTTAAAATAATCCCGAAAATATGATTAAATAAGCATACTTATTTCCCTGTAATACGTATTAATAGCCCCCTGGGTGTATAGCAATGAACTGCGAATCAATCTGTCCGCAAATGTTCATGAGTTTCTATGTTGCTGGTTGATTGACTCAGCGTAAGAAAGTGTTATATCCACTTGTGGGTGAAGAAATGGTTGAGGAGGTCATCTCCCCCGTGACGTGCTTAGCTAAAGTAAAAAAAAACTTGCCAAGAGCGTGTCGGACGACGCACAATGAAGGGTTCCGTTATCATCATCATCATCATCATCAGCCTATAGCAGTCCACTGCTGGACATAGGCCTCTCCAATTGCACGCCATTTAGCTCGATTCTCAGCAACTCTCATCCAGCTGCTACCAGCCACCCTGCGAAGATCGTCGCTCCACCTGGCCTGAGGGCGTCCTACCTTACGTTTGTCAAATCGCGGTCTCCACTCAAGAACACATCTACCCCAACAGTCATCGCTTCTACGGCTAATGTGGCAACCCATTGCCACGTCAGCTTGCTTATTCTGTGTGCTATGTCAATAACTTTGGTTCTCTGTTGACAACTTTGGTTCTCTATCTGATCACCTCGGGTTCGATCCGTCAAAGAGATTCTAAGCATAGCCCGTTCCATAGCTCGCTGAGCGACCTTGAATGTATGGTTGTGAGTGTCCACGTTACGGCTCCGTAAGTCATAACAGGCAGGACGCACTTATTGGAGACCTTCGTCTTTGGGCTCTGTGAAATATGCGTAAGACTTGCCGAAGCTTCCCAAATGCTGCCCAGCCCAGCTGAATACTTCTGTTACCCTTCCTCTCAAAGTTGTTATTACCAAACTGCAGAGGAAACGTATTCTCGAACAACCTCGAGAGAGCGATAAAACGGAAGTTTTAAGTTGTAGTTACTTAACGGTAAACGGTAGGTTTGCAGGGATCGACCCAATTGCAACCAAACGAGATTTTAAAAGTGGATTAGAGCTTAAACCACAAACTTTGTAGATCCTTGTAGGTATGTTATTGGGCATTCTAGACCACTTTCCGTTCCATTCGCAACCAAAAGAGATTCAAGTAGCGCCCAAACCACACGCTGAAAAATATTTCCGTTCCATCGGGTGGAATTGGCGCCGAACCAGTATTTTACTGAACTATCATACGTACTATATAATATTACTGAGCATTCTACTCCACCGAGAGTGACGAGGCGAACGGAGTGAGCCGATGGAACGGAAGGTGGGGTAGAATGCCCAACTTATTTTATAGGATGGAATTGAATTCATGGGTATCATCTTATGGGGTCATTGTACTCATCATTATGAATAACATTTTGGCTTTATGAAAATGTTTTGTCCTTCTTTTAAAAACTGCAACATTTGATAATGAAATACTGTTTTTAATTCTGTAAAGCCTTAGAGTATAGGATTTAATAATGTTTTATTACTTCCGATTTCGAAGGAAATGAGACACTGTATTCTTAAACACTATTTACTTTAATTTCACATACAGTTCCTATGTTTTTATTGGACGATGAATAAAGTTTCAGCGAAAACTATCCTCAATGATAAAAATGTGAATACAGCTAGCAACAAAAGCCGATTAAGAATGTCAAAAAATTGATACAAAATGAATCGATAACCGTAACTAAGAGTTAATAATAATTCTCCTTAAAATTTATATGAGTTCAAATTTTACATGAATATTTTGGTCAATAATTAAGATTTAAAAAACTGAAGTGTGAATTTACTTTTGTTGCTGACTGACCCTACCTTGCCTTCCTTATCGCTGCTCACTTATCTTAGTTCTATCAAAAGGGCATAAAGTAAGACTAAGTTAAGTTGGTAAGATGAACAGGTAGATAGACTTACGAGTAGTATGGACGTCACTGCGCCTTATACATTACGTGCGCTCAATATACCAGTAATAATCCTCTCAATATACCAGTAATAATCCTCTCAATATACCAGTAATAATCCTCTCAATATACCAGTAATAATCCTCTCAATATACCAGTAATAATCCTCTCAATATACCAGTAATAATCCTCTCAATATACCAGTAATAATCCTCTCAGTATACTAGTAATAGCCTTCATCTCAAGCTTGAGTTGAGTTTGATAAGTTTCATTATTACTTTAGTTGCTGTGGTTTCTGTCCGAAAACACACGTGCAATTTGTTTAATACGTGAAGCTGAAGTATGAGAAAACTTTCAAAGTATAATTTGAAAGTGTTTCGGTCCTGAAAAAACAGGCCAAGTGCGTGTGGGACCACGCAAAATGAATGATTCCGTAGTTGGAATGAAGAAAGAAGAGAAAGAATTATCCCAAGTACAAACTTAACTTTGTAGTTGAAATACATGTTCTCCCCTAGATTCCAACTGCAAATACTTATATAAGTTTGTACGCACAATATTGAGGGATTTACCATGTAATTTGTTTAATTTTACTAATTGGAAAAATATCACCGCAAGCCAAAAAATGCGCGAATTTTCATCCTTCAAAAGACGCTAGAGCGGGGAACGATACGCGGTGACAATAAGGAAACGCAAGTTAGTCGACTACTTTTTCATCTAACAGTTCGGACGAAGGATGGCAGCTTCCGGCCTCGAAGGATCTTCTACAGCTCATAAGTGATTCCTCGATGTTCCATCCAACCTGCGCCACATTCCTAAGCAGCAGTTGGCGCTTTCGCTGATGTGGTCCCTTGCGGCAGTGTTGATGTAATAAAGAGCCCTGAAAGACAAGCATACAAGGCCGCACACGGCACAACGCAGACATGAATTATAATCTATGCGGCAAGTACATGACAGCCCCTGACGGCAATATGCCCCCTCAGGCATAATTTCCAAAACCAAATCACAATCCAATTACAGCAGTGATTACTACTATGGCCCGCTTCGGCAGTCAAAACTTATAAGCCCAAACGGCAATTAGGTTCTTTAGCCCCTAACGGCAGTTACCGAGTTTTGCAACTCTGAGCCCCTTTCGGCAGTTACAAAATTTAGCCCCTATTGGCAGGTACATTCTTATGCCTCAATCGCCAGTTACTATTAGCAGTAGGCCCTCACGGCAGGTATAACCAGAAACCCCTGACGGCAACTATCATAAACAAGAGCCCCTGACAGCGGTTGTGAAAATTCGCACTTTTGGCATAATCAATTATAACTTTGAAATTTTTAAGATTCAGTCACAATATCAATATCCTCATCGGATGAACTCTCACATCTAGCATGCCACAATTTCAACTTGTCACGGGCGATAATATTTGTATATGTCCTCTTGCCCCTTTCGGCTGAAGTGACTTCATAACGATCATTGGGCAACACAGTTGTAACCTTATAAGGCCCTGCAAACCATGGCACCAACTTACCACTGGACAAACCAGGTCTTAAAATCCTTCTCTCCATCATAGCCAAAGACCCAACCGCAATTGGTTTGGTTACACATCGACCTTTATCATATCGGCCCTTCATTCGAGATGCATTAGCTTCAACTTTCTTTGCTGCCTCCGCCCTCAATTTTACCAAGTAAGTGTTATGATATGAACCCTGAAGTTCACCAGCCAATCGACGTCTTAGCCCACACAAAAGTTCTAAAGGAAATTTGCCAGTACCTTGGCTAATAGTCGAGTTAATCCCCAACTGTACCTTGGGAAGAAACCCATCCCGCCCTCGCTGATCATCGCCCATATAAGCGGTCAAAGAACTTAAAATAGTGCAGTTTAGGCTCTTCAATTGCCCAATTGCCCTTGGAGAGGCTATCGCGATGAACACATGTTTTATACCCTGTTTTTCAAAGTACTCTTTAAATTCCTTTCCAGTGAAAGCAGTGCCTCTGTCACTCACTACTCGCACCGCATAACGAAACACTTAGCTTAACTTATTAAGAGCATCAATAGCACCTTTTTTTTGTGGATGGGAAATCATCAAATGACTTCTCCCGCTCTGGGCGGAGCGGGAGGGCGTGTCAGACTTTTAGTGACTAAAACCCACCCGTGTTCCTTCTGTTGCCTGTGCCGGGGCCACGGTAACTCTTTCGAACATCCCGCAACCCCGGCTGGCATCGGTCCTAGCGGACCCCTCCAATGCTGCTGACATCTCTTTGAGGCGCGCGTGGAACACAACGCGCCGTCGACTCGGGTCTGATCCTTACCGGACGGTGAGCAACCCATTGCTCGCCATCCGCAAGCCCGCGCCTACGGTGGCCGGGAATCGGCTGCCAATTCCCGACGCCCAGGGCGTCTCCTGCGGCGATTAGGGGCGTGAGGGCGCAAAGTTTGCCTCTCCCTCACGCGTTCCGCCTCCTCCTTCGCGAGCATTACTGCTTCGCAGAAGGAGGTAATGGCTTCCCATGTACTCTCGCTCCGTACCATGGCCTGGACCAGGGCCGGACGCGAGAGATCGCTGCCGCCGATTGCTTCCGCGAGGACACGGCGGTGCTCCACCCAAGCCGGGCAGACCTCCACCGTATGCTCCACCGTGTCCTCCGGGCGATCCACACAGTGGTGACACCCGGGCGTTTCCTCCCGCCTTATTCGGAACAGGTACCTCCCTCGCGCCACTCTCACATGTGCGCGAGGACTTTTGCCTCCAGATCCCATGGCGGTAATCCGGCAAGGAGGTTCACCGCCTCCCCGGAGACCGTGCGGTATCCCCGGGCTAACCGGATGGCCATGACCCTCTGGGACGCGTTCAACCGACAGCAATAGCACCCTTGGTATTCGCACTTGCCACTGCTTCAAGCCACACCAATTTTGTAAAGCCATCAATAATGACAAAAATGTAAGCCTTGCCGTTGCTCTTACAAAAAGGACTTAAATGATCCACATGCAGGGTATCGAATGGAACCGACACCCTTGGTATAGCATTTATTAGCCTTAGTTGCTTTCCAGTAGGCTTTTTAGTAAGTTTTTTACTGGCATCTTCAGCAATTCGACAAAGCAGTCCATTTACCACCTTGAACCTGTCAGTAAAACCATCTTTCTTATTTTTATTTGCCTTAATATCTAACTTTAGATTCTCAATTAAACATTGTATCTCTTCATCACCATCCTGAAGAGCATTTATGAAATCCTTCTCTTCAATGTGACATACAGAAACCGGATTCCAGCTTAACGCGTCAACGTACATCATCGACGTTTCTGGCCTATGCTCCACGTCAAAGTCGAACTCCTGAAGATCAAACCACCATCGAGCTATGCGAGGGGACAAGTCTCGTTTACACCAAGCCAACCATAACGCTGAACAGTCGGTTACCACACTGAACTTAAGGCCTGAAATGTACACTTTGAACTTTTAGATACTAAAAGAAACAGCGAGAGCCTCAAGTTCAAAACTGAGAAAATCCAATGCGCGAAACTGTGATACTTAGCTACAGTAGCCGAAGTTTGCCTACTTGCATAGGCCACTACTTTCCACTCACCACCAGCTTGACGTTGGAAAAGTACACCACCTAGACCTATTTTGGAAGCGTCTGTGTGAATTTGTGTTTCACGTTTTGGGCTATAAATAGTGAGAACAGGATCAGACGTTAACAATCTCTTCAATTGTATCTTAGTGTGACCAAGATACTCGACAGTCTTAGTTTAAAATGAACATTTGTTTCGTTTTAATTTGACACCTGCTGCATCAATCAATTTAAGGATGCTTTCTAAATTAGCTGTACACTCATCTACATTATCACCCCAGACAATTACGTCATCAATCTACTCTTCGGGACATTCGTGAATGACAGGAGCCAGTATTTCTTTCATGGCCCTTTAGAAAACGGCTGGTGCATTACATAATCCAAAGCTCATCATGCGGTACTGATAGTGACCATCCGGTATCACAAATGCTGTAAATGGTCTTGATGATTCTGCATTTTTAATTTGGTGATACCCATTTGTCAGATCTAAACAACAGAACACAGATTTATCAACTAGCCTGCCCAATAAGTCTTGAATAACAGGTAATGGGTACCTCTTCTCTTCTGTTATTTTATTTAAAGCTCTATAATCTACACAGATGTAATGACCACCTTCGTTCTTCTTAACCAACAGCACGGGACTCGCATATGGTGAAGTAGATCTTTCAACTATTCCTAGTTCCATGCCATCACCCGAGAAACAACCTTTATATTTTCAAGAAGAGTCTTCAATACCAATTGTTACCCGTCAGATAATTCTTCTCCTATTTTAGGCTTATTAGTACCCCTAGAAAAGTCCAGTAATCAGCTCGAGCTATACACTCCTCACTTTTTAGTTCAACAGCTTCACTGGCCATATTGACAAGTTTTATAATTGCCATGCCTCCTTCACTTTCAACTTCTTCACCTAAAATATCCTTCTCGCGTCTTGGTTGTCTTTGTTCACTATGTCTGACTCTAGTTTCACTAGTAATAGGCTCAGTTCTGACAGTGAATTTATTGACACCAGGATTTAAGCCAACAGTAGTATCGGGAAACAGGCGTACCTCGTCTAAATTTTCACATAAATCAGCAATCTCTTGAGCCATTTCTTTGTCAATAACATTTAAATGTATAGAAACCTTGACCACAACAATATCTCGTGCTTCCGTGTATGGTTGCCCTACTCAAATATCAAAATCTTGCAATTCATCATCCACAATGTAAAATTCTGTCTCTTTCTCAACACAATCCACTGTCAAAATTGCTATAGAAACACCTTTAAGCATAGTCAGAGCATCACCATAACCTTTGATCACCACTTTATCATTGCTTATAGTTTTTTTAACCCAATTTGTCAAAAACACTTTGTTTCAGAATGTTGCATGTGCTACCAAAATCAATAAAAGCATTTGTGGGGGTCTTATTGATAAGCACGGTCTTAAAGTACTTCCCATCAGATAAATCAGAGCAAACTGTTTGTACTTACCTGACAGTTTTATTTGGCAAACCTGCTGTGGAACGTTTCTGACACTCTTCTACAGCATGTCCCTTAATTTTACAAAAAGAACAAAATTTGTCTGAATTTTTCTTTTGACATGTCATTCTTAACATGTCCCGGATTGTCATAAAATGAACACTTTTTCCTGTCATCTTTATGTTTCCTTGAGCGGGGGCAAATATAGGCTTTATGCCCATCTTTATCACATGTAAAACATTTGACAACCTTATTTGTACTAGCCTTTCTACTAGACTGTTTTCATCTCAACATTACTGTTGCCAGAGTTCATAAAACTAGCCAAATGTTTGAATAACGAGGTGGTATCTTGACCACCAGCTGACAAAGCACCAACTTCTAGAAATTTATCACCAAGTGAACCAATAATAGCTTCAGTAATTAAATCACCACTGAGCTGACATGACATTACAATACCAAGCTTGTTGTAAAAGAACTCAATAGTGTTATCAATAGGTAACCTTATTTACAAGTTCTCTTCTTTGAGCAAGCTTATTCTTTGCAAATAAAAAGCCTTGATAAGTTTGTCTTTCCAATCGGTCCAACTCATCTCATATACTGCTTGTCGCTCATACCAACCTTTGGCATAACCACATAGCTTTGATGTGACAAATCAATGTGCGTTCATCCCAATCATGCATCTTTGAAATACCTTCCAAATTGCGGATCCAGTGTTCTATTGAAACTGAAGCAGTTTGAGGATGAGGATCAAACTCTGGAATGAAATCATTTCAACCCACATAGGGAATAGGCGATGTAGAATGCCCTACAGCTTCTACCGAGCCATCCCGGTGAGAACTATTTTTCTTCCGCAGCTCCCGGACTAAACCTTCTAATGCTTCAATGCGATCATTATTTCTTAGTCTACATTATGTTCACTCCCAGAACTTGAACTACTTCTACTTTCTGACCACTCCTCTTGTGACGATCCATGTTAATAAAATTAAATCAATACTATGTTTACTTAAATAGTATCAGTGTGTTACGCATCGGTGTAACAGGAGGAATGCTAGATACGATACAATAGAAGGAACGCTGATATTAACTGACACCATTCCTGCGCATCGCAACCGCGAGGCGCCGACTCAGCAAGTGCGTCACTACATCGCGCCACCTTCGATTCCGCAAACTTGTAATTAATTATGCTTATAAAATCATATTCATTCTTGGTACACATACATCGACCATTTATACACTTTAAATTGTAATTCTTTTTACATTTAAAATTGTCCTAAGTAAATTGTTTTTTTTTTTGCATCCTCCGGCTCCAGTTCATATAATTAGTGCACCAACAGTTAAATCAAAACATAAACAGTGACTTTTCACTTACATAAACCAAGAAAATTAAAATAAAGTTAAAGTGCCTTACAATCTAACAACAAAAATTACACATTATGAACAACCACAACCAGGCAATTATAAGCTTCACTGTGAATGTTTAGCAGTACAAGTGCAAATACAATAAAGTTAGTGTTCCTTTTAAAACCACAACACACTTTCATTACTGTGTTTATTAAGTTTGCAATCAAAAGTCAATAGTATAACATGGACTGAGCTCACCCAGATCTTCATGCAAACCAATATATGCAAAAATCAGCTGTACAGTAAGCTAGATCACTCAAGATCCCGGCAACTCCACTCCACACCAGCAAGCCAGCATGAAGGAAAACAAGCAACTCGTGCAAATTAACGTCCGCCAGCGAAACCAAACGTATCGAAATTTGTCAAGTTCTCAACTTTGTTTGCGTTTGATTAAAAACGCATTGAAACTAAATACAGTATACAACATACCACTTAAATAAGTTCAATAATCAGTTTTATGCACATTTAATGCGTCCAATGACTTAATTTTAATAAATTCATAATTTTAATAAATTGTAAAGTAATCTTTATAAGCGTCTATAGCGCAATTGAAATCATTTCACCAAAGTGTGTATTTTTTTTAGTACTTTTACGATCAAAGTTCACAAACACTATTTTCGCACTTAAGTAACATTGCACTTCTGAAATTTAATAAAGATAAACGCAGTTTTAACACATTAAAACATATAATTTTACTAATTGGAAAAATATCACCGCAAAACAAAAAAAGCGTGAATTTTCATCTGTCAAAAGACAGCGAGGAACGATACGCGGTGACAATATACATAGATGCGCTAGTTAATCGACTACTTTTTCGTCTAACAATAAGTAGGTATAGAGTAGTAGTTTCGGAAATAAGGAGTATGTTCAATTCTCGTCTATTTTATTAAATAATTTTAAAACTATTTATTTTAAAATTATAAAAAATTTGGTACCCTTACAGTAAGTCTTTTAATTTGATGTCACACGGTATAGTTTGCAAAACTTTTTTTTAAATTTTCTAATTTTCCTCCAAAAGTGACCCCCATATTCAAAATTCATTTATTTACGTTACACGTCCGTATCTGGGTCACAGAAATGAATATGTGTACCAAATTGTAACAAAATCGGTTCATTAGATTCGGAGCAAATTGATTGTGACAGACGGACGGACAGGCAGACAGAGAGACATACACACTAGTGACCTTATATGGGACCCGATTTTTTTCCTTTTGAGGTACGGAACCCTAAAAACTATCTTTATGATTGTGTAATCATTGTACTCTAGACATATCGTTAAGCAATATCAGTGAATGTTTTATAGCCTAAATTACTAAATTTGATTAGCATTGATTTCCACAAATACCTTAATTACTTACATAAAACGTCCAAACCGACTCTGCCTGGTGGTGGTGGCATAGTTACGCTTTTAGCTACATACACCCTATTTGGGCCTAACGTGATTAGGGTGGAGATACTATAGGTACGAGTACTTCGGGGATTACAGGCGTGATGTTATATGTATACACACACATACGTGTGTGAGTGATTAGGGACGCGACCCATCGTCATTAGACGGCAGCGGCATTTCCCAGAATTATTTAGAAGATTAAGATCGTTAGTTTTTCGCTATAGCTGCAGAAATAGAAACAGTAATAATTAAGCGTCCCGCAAGACTTAATACTATTAGGTATAGAAACAGTCCAATGACAGGAAATATTTTTAAATTGAGGGCAATTCATTCGTGACTTACCATAGTTAATTAATGTAAAACTGACTGACTGTTGTTATTATTAATGTAAAACGGATTTTAAACCAGAGTCTAAGTTGTAAATTTTGTATTTAGTTTACCTCAGTAGGAATAAGGAAACCTTATTCAACCTGATGCAGAATACAAAAACTGGCTGAAAGGTTTAAGCACAGTATAATAAAGTTGATTTACTGTAGTTTAGACCAACGACAAGACGGCTAATGTTTAGGAGCTATGGCTTAAAGGTCGGTACCAGGAAATCGTGTTATGGGTTTTGGATAAATTTAAATAATTAAAAAACTTAAAGTCCTAGCCTCCAAAAAAGATGTCTGGCTAGCTTAAGAGTTTCACTAGTTAGGGAAAAAATCAGATTGAGGATGTACCTTGTAATGACTGTTAAAAAAAAATTGATTATCACTAAAAACGTGCAAAAAGCACTGCCGTATTTTGATAACTCTGGCGTAAATAAGAAGTCACCTAATTTCCTGTCTTTTCCACCTCCTACTGCGTCAAGCGTTGTGAGGGGTTCTTTCCTCACACTCAATGACTAACCAAACTTGCTTGGGACTTTAACCTCGCTCCGAAAATGTAAAAACATTTTCGCAACAACTAGCTTCGCTCCTTTTCATCCTGTTGTGTCAGAGTTAATTGATCTTTGTCATGATTAATTACTATTGGACAAGGGTAAAACACAGAATAATTATTCCATTTTTAATATTCATCAGGAATTTGCAAAATAAAATGAAATTATTTTTGTCCTTTTTTTCAGCTACATACGGTGGTGTTTTCTCCTTGAGTTTCGGCGGCTCCATAATAAGTTTGGTAGAAATAACATATTTGTTCTTTTCTTTTGTGATAACTGTTGTATTACGAGTTGTAACAATTGTGATTTCGAGGAGACAATTAAATCCCATGTAAACGTGTGGCGTTTGTTTTATTTAGAAACATCTACTTCAGATGTGCGTGTTGGGTTACACACACACACACACAGTCCACACACACACACAGTCCTGCCGTGCCAACTTATTATTTTACGTAAAAACAACTCAGCTACATTAGCTGCTACTTTAGCAAATCGCGCAGCATGACAAGCATTTTACATTTCAGAGAAAACAGTGCCATTTGAGACTGCGTGTGCAGTCATTCCATGAATGAAAGGTTAGGTGTTCTCTTAAATTTCAAATCATTTATTTATTTAACTCTATTAATAAAAATAATCTGGAATGTAGGTAATTATGTACTACCGACAAGTAATACTTGGAAAAAGTTAAAAAAAATAAAGTGGATGAATATTTATCAATTTTTTTTTTTACGTTTTCCTATTATTTTTTTTGTCTCCTACTCAAAACGATGTTATTCTAATTTAGTCAGTAGCAGATTAGGGATTTCTTTGAAAACGGGACCAATTTCCGTATTCTCTGGCCAGTTTTCATGGAAATCCCAGATATGCGATTATCGTATATAAAGGATTCCCCAACCGATTATGTGAAACAAATATTGGTTACTTACCGTTAGGCTGGGAATACACATGCAGCCAGGTAAAAAAGTATGCTAGTTAGTCGCATGCCCTTATACCATAACCACGAGGCCATAACAACTTATACCACGAGGATCTTTTGGTACTTGAATGATATTGACAGGAGGCGTCGTTGGTGAACCAAAATGACTTTTACAAGCTTTATGATACACATATTAACTTGCTTCATTCGTACGTTTCCGGTTACTGCCTTTTTCATCCATATTTCAAGCATTTCCTGGCATCCAATTAAGATTAAACTTGGCATACTTATATAACTTCGGTGATAACACAAAAATATGTTACCCTGGAGCTGGTCTAGTGATGAGACTCGAAGGTGGCACAAGAGCTCCTCATCTAAATAAGATAGCGGCGTTGTGTATGAACTGTTGCTTTTGTCTTGACAAGTACAAGCCCAAGATGGTGTCCAGCGTCTGATGATGGATCTGGAAGGTGACCATAGGAACTGCTCAAACAACTAAGATAGCACCATCCTGTTTGGACGGATTGGGTATGTATTGACAAGTGCTATTATGCTAGGTGTTGTTCAGAGTCTGATGGTGGTGCTGAAAGATGGCCATAGGAACTCTTCAATTAAACAAGATAACCCTGTCGTATTTAAGGTCGTTGTTTTGGTCTTGCCAAGTACTATAAGCCCAAGGTGCAGTCCAGGGCCTGATGATTGAGCTGGAAGGTAGACTCAAGATCTCCTTAACTTTACAAGACAGCCCTGCTGTATTGGGCTCGTGGGATTTGTCTTGACAAGTACATTACAAGTGAAGGTGATAGAACAGATATTTTAACAAATTCTGTTGCTAAAAAGTACAAAATAAAAGTTAAGTAAAAATATTTTTAATTATTTTTCTAAAATAAAAGTAGCCTAAGTTACCCGCCGTAACATCAGCTATCTGCCAGAGAAAGTCCCGTCAAAATCGGTCCAGCCGTTTCGGAGATTAGTCGGAACAAACAGACAGACAGACAGACAAAAATTTTAAAAATTGCTTTTCTGTTATAAGTACCGTAAATACGTGCATATGCATGTAGTAAAAAGTTGTTGTTTGGTATTACAAACAGATACTTCAATTTTATTTATTTGTATAGATAAAGCAAATTATTAGCTAAACAAAAAATACCCTGTTGCAAAAACACTTAACTGAAAAGAGAAAAACAAGCATTACAAATATTATAATCTATAGATTTTTGGTATTGCAGGCGGAGGACAAACAAAATCCTTTTTTTTTTTTAATAATTTGCTTTCAAGCTTTTCAGTTTTACTAATAGGTATATTATTTAAAATTGACTCATTATTTGTTGTTTTTTGACACCAATATTGTTGTCATTGATTTTAAAAAAACCTTCCTTTCAGTTTTTTTTATTTCCATATGCAATATATAAATATTATATAGCCTATTGTCACTCTCACATTATTAAGACGAATCTAACGACACCGCATATTATGTTAAAATCTATCAAGTCGTTTAGACTATAGAGCGTGCCAAAGAAATAGACATACATACTCTCTATAAACATTATCCTCCTTCTGGGGCAGTCGGGTAAAAACAAGCTTTTATTGAACTAATAAGTATGAATTAAAACTGTTGTGAACATTGAGATTAATATTTTCTTAAAAGCTTGAGGCGTGAACGTGCTTCTTACACATAAACATAAGTCTCAAGCTTTTAAGAAAATATTAAAGTTCTGTTCACGTAAGTTTTATTTCGTACATTTTAGTTCATTAGAATTTTGTTTTGGGAATAAAAATTACTTGTATTTTATTTTTTCGACGTTAGTTCCGATTGTGGCCACGCCCCAAGAGATGTCACACTTTGTTCGACGACACTACTTTCCGCCTCGCTGCTTCCCTACGACTAGGAGGCCTTTGTTGTCCTCATCGCTGTCACTGTGGCGAAGTTTTCAACAGCCTCGGACACCACGGCCTGTTTTGCAGCCGAAGTGCGGGTCGCATAGCGCGGCACGCGAACATTAATGACACCATCCGACGAGCCCTTGTCACCGTCGGCGTTCCAGCTGTATTAGAACCCAATGGCTTGTCACGCGACGATGGCAAGAGACCGGACGGCATGTTTTTATTTCCATGGAAAATGGGTAGGCCTTTAGTGTGGGACGCAACTTGTGTCGATACTCTTGCGCCATCCCATCTTCCCGGCTCGGCGTGCTGTGCTGGCGCTGCTGCTGTGGCTGCGGAAAACCTCAAGCAGCGAAAGTATAATAACCTTACCGGTAATTATATTTTCGAGCCGTTTTGGGTTGAAACCCTCGGGCCGTGGGGTCCGAGCGCTCATGGTTTGTCTAACGAAATTTCCAAACGGCTAGTTGACACTTCCCGTGACCGGCTTTTACCTTGGCCAGAGGCTAAGCATTGCTATACAACGTGGTAATGCCGCTAGTCTCTTGGGTACATTACAAGTCGATGGCGATCCGGAGGAATTTTCCGACGCCATATTTTAGTTTGTGAATAGTTTTAGTTAAGTTAGGATATAACTTAATACCTTATGAGAAATGACCCTTCGTGCCAAAGGCTACTACTGGCACGTCGATATTTTCAATTTCTTGAAAGCCTTATTGAATGCAAAAATTCTAACAATGAACTGCTGCAATCTAATTCTTGTCTGTTAGCAGAATTCGGATCGATGTGATTCCGAAAACTGCGATAGGTGTGTACATATTCTGCGAGATATGAATTTTTATTGATATTTTTTTTTTAATATGGATTTTTATTTGGATTCTTTTGTTATTATTATTTGTATCGGATAAAATAAAACAAAATCGTTATATTTATAATTTTATTAATCGTACTATATTCTTTATAGATTAGTATCACATTGAATATAAAAAAATCTAACATGGATTACACTTACTTACACCATGAACATTCAGAACATAAAAACATTTATTTACTAGGTTTAATAATTACATTTGGTCCGATTATTTTCTGATATCTTTCGACGAACCGTAAAGTCTCTAAGAACTTGTACACACGAGCGTATTTATAAACTTTCACCGTTAGGAACAGTAATAATTAATAAAGCTTAGACTACACACTTAACATTGGGTACGACAAGCGATGAAACATACAATATGGTACAAATGTTTTTATATTATATAAAAGTAATATAGTTAGGAATAATGTATTTCAAAAACCCCACCATTTCATTGCAGCAAAACTAAATCCTGTAAACTTTTTCAGGGACTTGTTTGTTTATTTATTCTATGAAATATATTATATATTCTGTGAAATATGCTTTAGGTGTTCCTAGCAAGTTGAGAGTAATAAAATCTGAAAATTAACTGGTTAAGTATATTTTATTATTTTTTTGAGATTGTGGATTTTCGGTGTTTCTGAAGTACAATAGCGGTCATATGTGGAGTAGCAATCTCACAAAACAATAGATAGACACTTCGGTTCAACTTACAACCATCTTATAATAAGTCATTTCTATACTACACACACACTCACATTCGTTTGCAACTCATTGCATTTCTTAAATTCAACCACTATTGAATACGGCATGGCAGCTTAGCGGTAATCGTGTTTGGGTAAGCGCGTAAATGTGTACCGAGCCGTGGGTTCGAATCTCACGCAGGGTATTAAGTTTTTTTTAATGTTTTAATAATTACTCGAATAATGACGCTTTTGACTAAAGTTCCTTGTTCACTTAACTCGTAAAACTTTATGATTACACCCACAGAAACCTAAATTAAAAAGTAAAAAATTAAAAAGTAGACGGATGCAAATAACTTACGACTCATTCACCGCGACTAAACGTAACGCTAGGTAGATTGTGTAGATTGGCTAGTTGCGGTTTGTTAGAGTACCCACACACACACAATATTATTAATTATTAAGACAATATTTTAAGCCTGATTGTCGTAGTTCACTGATTACCTTTACTTCAATAAATTGTTATTTATGAGAAAATAAACTGTTTTAACCAGAAGTTTTGTAATCACTTAATGAACATTTTTTAACCCCGTATTTCATTTCAATAACAATTTAATAATAAAAATAAGTATTGCATTATTATTCTCGTTTATTAATTAATTGAATAATAAAGGAACAGAATGAAGATAATTGTTGAAAATTTAAAAGAAAAATGTAAAAGACCCATTTCGAGATTGGAACCCAGACCTATGTGATTCATAATCCAATACGGTACGCTACCCTCTATCGGAACTTAGTACAGGAATGTGTATTTTAGCAATCATATGAACCGACCAAGGTCAGACGTACTTACTCTGCGTGTTATAACAAGCGACGGTATGTTTTTTGTTTCATTCGACGCACGCCAGTGTGTGAATTCAGAGATGTGTGTTCTGTGTTGATACATAACTTAAACACACAGATGTAGGTATGACCTGTACCGCGTGTTCACAGCAATACAATCCTTAGCGTGGTACTGCACTTATGACCGCTTACTGTACTTACATTACATTTGTATGGGGGATAAATTAAAAAAGTAAAAAAAAATAATTAAATGCATATTTTATTAAACAGCAGCCATAGAAATAATGAGTTAAAACCACAGATGAGTGTCAATGTGACACAATTTTATGAAATTGTGTCAGCCATCTCACCCGTACCCACAAGTGTATTGCAAAAACACTAATTATAATACTCCAGGGATTTTTGGGGTTTCTCACATTTAACGAGATTTTGTTTTATACATTTTATTAGAATAAGGCTGATTGTTGGTGTTTCTATTTAATTCATTTTTGTGTCTAGGTCCATAAATTAAAAATACAGCAAAATGTGAAAATCGAAAAAAGTGTGGCTTTTTGAAATACGGTTCATAAGTATCTTAGATTTTATTTACAAGTAATTTTTACACACTTTGTACCTACGTATACAAAACCTCTTAGACAGGCTGAAATATTATGATGGATGGGTTTGCCAAAATTGATATTAAGAAAAATGAAGTCGAATGAAGCCAGCTGAGCTCGATTAGGGAGAAAACGAGAACCAGAATTAGGTACCTACTTAATTAGTTTTATACAATAACTGGTGTAAATAGTACGAGAAGGTCAATAAATTTGCTAATAGTACGAGTAATGACCAAGTCCTGCTATGTGATACAATATTTGGTTTTTTCAATAAAATTACATGATTAATTTTCCTGTAGATATTTGTATTATGTAAGTAATATAGCACAAAACAAGAAATAAAAAAATAGAATTTGAGATGATTTTTTTAAAGCTTCCTGGAAGGTTTTCAATTAAAACCAGCTATTTATAATACAGGTGGCACATGACGATGTCCCAAAGACCCAGATATTAAAAAACAATCGTGGGTAATAGAGTTTTACAATTATTGTTATTTTTGTGCGACATCATTAAAATATGTCAGATACAGATTAAACAGGTAGTATGGCGTTGAAATTATAATTTTATGTTGACGTTTTATAAATGTGCACTCTACAGGGTGGTCCAAACAGTGACGTTCAAAAAAAAGTTTGAATTTCTCATACCCAGAGGTATTCAAAAATACCTCATAGACGTTCCGCGATTTTTTTAGTGTTCGAGTTATTTTTTTTTGTTTGTAAGTTGTTCAATGTGCCTTTGTGACATAATCGTCTTACATGTTACTTTCATACGTAAAATAATAAACTTCCTAACATTCCTGCAAATTACTCAAAAAAGTGTCCATAGCAGAGATTTACGTTTTTATTTGGATAGACTCTTAAATAACTCGAAAAACTACAAAAATCGCTGAACATAAGTCTGCTTACTGGTAAAACAAGATAAATGCATTTCTTTACTAAATTGAGTTAAAAATGCAGTTACATGTAATTTTTTACGCACTATCTACTGGTAAAATCGAATAAATGCAATGTCCAATGTCTGCAGAGATAATTAGTTCGTAAAAGTGATATCTTCTCACGTTTTGAAAAAAAAATACCAGTGTATCATAATAAATAATCTTCACGTCGATACAAAAATTTCTTGATGAGTAACAATCTTAAATTAAATTAAAACCTACTCAAAAATCGGGTAACAGTCGCATCAATTCGCCCATCCAATAGAACAATGACGTAATTACGTTTTAGCTATTTTTCAGGAGAACGTTTTAAAAGTTTTTTTTTTTTTATTATTCTCAAAAATACATATTTTGTGGTTTTTACATTTTTACTCGCCAAACTTACGAGTTTGATGGCGAGAAGCGCCTGTTTTTATACACATATTGTTTGAAATTGAAAATATGATATATTTCCAATGATTATGACAAAATCTTTTAATATTTATGTATGTTACTTAAAACTATCAATAATAATTTGTAATAACTTTATGAGTAAACACAAGAAAACTGTTAAAAAATTCGAAATAAAACAAACCTGACGTCACTTATGCCATTTTACAAATGAAATATAACAATTAGTCATAATTGTTATAAACAAGTAATAAACAAGGTTTTGAAATGCGAATAAATAATTAATTTAAACAACAAATTATTCAATTTAGTTTTATTTTTATAAATCTGTGTACATTTATATACGTACTAGCTTTCGCCCGCGATTTCATCCGCGTAAAATTTCTTGTTCCCCTGACCCACCCCGTCGCATCGCATCGCATCGCCTGCCCACGCTGTTACTTCGTTTTCGCTTAGCGCTCGTTCTTCCTTTTTTTTTTTGCTCGGCTTGTAAGGGTCCTAGCGTAATGTTACATACCCTAGAGCCTTCTTCAAGAATTGGACTTTATAATGCAAAAAGAATTTTTCAGCCCTATATAGACAAATGCTATCGCGGACTTTTTTTTTAACTTTTTGAGAGAAACAATCCCGTCATACATGATTTTTGCATAACTTTAATCGTTTACGCAGCGCACGCAACGAAAGCTCGCCAATGGAATAAATTTTCCCCGCTTTTGCAACATTTTTCATTGATGCTCCGCTCCCATTGATTGTAGCGTGATGATATAAAGCCTATAGCCTTTCTCGATAAATGAGCTATTCAACACTTAAATAATTTTTCAATTCGAACCAGTAGTTCCTGAGATTAGCGCGTTCAACCAAACAAACAAACTCTTCAGCTTTATAATATTAGTATAGATAATAAGAAGTAGGGCAAAACTTGGCTAATTCGTGATATGCAGCTATTCGGTGATAGATAATTGTGTTTTATTACCAAGTAACTACTGACTTGATAAATGTACATTTTTCAATCATTATAGTATTTGCCACATTTTTAGATATAAGTTAGCAAAACTTATTTTGTCTACTATATCACAGTAAATTTAAAAAATAGTCTGATCAATGAATCGAATTTTACAAGTAAAAAACAAAACTATCACCGATTACCCAAGTTTTGCCCTAACATTTTTTTTTTTGAAAATGAGTCACAAAAATTTAGTTTTTATGTTAAAACAAAGATACCTAGATTATGTAAGATAATGATTGATTGATGATGATTGTAAATGATTGATGATTATAAAAAAAAACTAAAAAAATACTGTCAAATAAGTCTATGTTTCCGGGTGACCTTTTGACAAATACGCCAATTCTCTAACGACACTCACTCTATCGAAAACCACCGTAACTATAATTCTGTCGTTTTTGTCTTATCGTCTATATAACGTATATAACGTCTTTCGAAACGTGAACTTATGACATTCAAAATTCATTTTCGACATTTTCGTAATTCCGTCATTGTTGTATTGGATGAGCGAATTATTTAAATAAACCTATCCTACTAATCCTATCCTAATACCCTACTAATAATATTATAAATGCGAAAGTTTGTGAGGATGGATGGATGGATGTTTGGCACACAGATAGTCTATAACCTGGATTAATACATAGCATACTTTATATCCCGATATCCCGACGGGATCGAGACTTATGCGGGTGTCACCACGGAGCGCTGCTAGTATTATGTATATTTAAGTATTATTTTACAGAATTGTTACTTGTACTACGTCGTATACTTTTACGTAAAAAAATAACAAGCTAATAATGGCAAGCTTCAGGGTTTACATTTATCCTACACCTACCCTAAACCCCACCCTAAACCTTAGTTTCGATTTTTTGTGTAAATTGTTTACTTATATATTTTGTTAATCAGAATGAAGAGTTAAATAAAATAAGTTTGAATATTTTGATCATGGTCAGGTCAAAAAGATCAGGTTAATTTATTTATTATAACATTAATCTCTCCAAGATTTTTGTACATGTAGATCGTATCGTAGATTAGGGATTCAGGGCCCTCTCCCACAAAACTTAAGGCTTCCTCTATATGACGCCAGAACCGCACCGGCGTCGGAGCGCATGCTCGTTGCTTTACTATCTAGCTCGGTATCAATGTGGTGTACACTCGGCTCCGGTGCCGCGGTGGTGCGGCGCATGGGGGATATTCATTCCTATACACAGACATGCGGTCCGGCGCTGGTGCGGCTCCGGCGTCATGTACAGAAAGGTGTACAAGTCAACAAAATTGTGAAATTGTAGATAAAATGTCATAACACAAAAAATATAAAATTGTACGAGTTTTAATTAACAGTCTACAATTCTATATAATTTTTAAAAGCTTAAGGTATGAGGGTTATGTAAACATAAGTTGTAGACTTGTCACTATAATTTACATATTCGTAAGGTATTTCCGTTACTTAGAGTTTTGTGGTGCACGGTCTTATAAAATTTTCAAATTTATTAAATGTAACTTGTAAATTGTTTTGTGGTATATGGCTCAGAATAATAGTTTAGTCACATAAACCAAAATTAAATGGTGCCGGGAAAAATCTATAGGTCATGGATTCAGCCCAGGAAGTTACAGGCTATAAGCTCAGGAGTACAAACACTCACAACACACTCACACACACGTTATCAAACACTCACAACACACCCCCACACACGTTACCAAACACACATAACTATCACACCAACTTTAATATCAACGTTTAAAGTCAATGAGTCCATGTCGCTGCAGCATTTCCACGGACAACGCATGCGCGGGTGCCGTTCTTCGTGAGGATCTAGTGACATGGCTGAGCTGCGTGGTCTGCGCACGAGTTTCTATGCCGCGGGGAATGTGCGTGCCGTACGCGGGCCCGTTGTTGTTGCGCAGGTTGTGCATCTGTGGGCGAAAAAGATTCCGTTAGATCGCCGATCTATTCCGCTAAATTCTCACAGTGAAAACTTTGGTGAAGTGAGCAGTCAATTCCATAGTGTCAACCCCTATTACCAGGCGGAATGACAGCTCACTTCAGTTAAATTTTCATGGTGAGATTACAATTCTTAATAAAGTATAATCGGGATCATAATCGTAATAAAAAGATAATGCACTCAGTTGATTTAATTCCAGTTATGGTTGTCAACGTCATAAATGCATAGTAAATATATTTTGTATTAAAGTGTTTTTTGCGTTTATTTGATATGAAGAAAACTACAGTTCGTGATAGAAGTCAAGTGGGCTTTTACTAAGTAAAATATTTTTTGTGAACCTGCTAGGGTTCTAATCTATTTTTAATCTTATTTTTAGGGTGGCTGATTCTCGCGTAAATGGTTTAAAAATTAAGGTTCAATCATGGTTTTCATCAATCGTGAAAGGGAATGTATTTTTTGTTTGCTTGTCAGTTAGACTCTAGTGATGTTACTCAGTCATTAACGGTCAAGCAGTCGATAGCAATCGTAATTATGTTATTCAAAACTCAATTCTAGTTGTATCTAAGGTAAGTGTTGATACTAGAAGGAGGTTTTCACCAGCTTCATACGTTTGAAACGCATCGTATTTATATAGGTAACACTAAAAAACTAGAAGAAAATAATCGTCAAGATCCCAAATATAGCAACCGTACATTCAATATTTGTACATCGGGCTTTAAGTCAGTAAGTGACGTTCGGCTAAAATCAGATTTGTTCAACTTTGTGAAGAGCGTTTTCTCATATAGTATTTTTATCTCACGAAGCGACGCGCGCTTTACTCGTGGTTACCAAGTTTACAAAACGCTGTGCACAGTATCAAAACTGTTGCAACTGCTTGGTGCGCAACCATGTTGTCGGCAGACAGCAGTGCTGTGCACATGTAATGTCTGTGCTGTGGTATTTATCTTGGGCACGGTATCAAGATGAGTGGTGGAGCGACCTGCATCTTTTTATATGAAATATTACATACTTCTAAGTCGTTTAACTTTGAAAATGATATACTCATAGTAATAACAATGTTTTCTTAAGTTTTTTTTTTAATTTCCTGTATGATTTACAACACTCTAGATGCCTACTATTTATTACTGAACAGTGCACCATTTTACTAATGTATAATAATAATAGGAGCTACTCACTAAACAATAGCTCTTAGTGAATTTTTTGTTATGATCGTATTTCTCAGTATTCCCTTTAGGCGAAATATAATTATTACTACTACTGTAATTAAGAGATTGTAAGAAACAAATTAGCATGCGTTTTATTAATATACGCCACAATTTTTGGTGGGCCTAATCTCCGAAGAAAATAATCTATCTTTTTTGATCCTTGTATTGTCCGTGTATATTTTGTGTTCTCGCTGCTATTTAATTTACTGTGTGTTATGTGCTTGCATGACTATGCCTATTAACCTTGTGTGTGCTGACTAACTAACCCTATGCACCTTCTAAACAATACTGTGTGTGTTCATACTGTGATTCTGGACTTTAGAAATCTGGACTTTATAGTACATAGCCGTTAGTCAAATAATATTATTCTTAAAACTTGCTACACATATTCATCTATCGCACTGGACGTATTTGGTAACTAAACATCTACGTAGGTAGTGCAGCATAACTCTGCATGTCAAAACTTTTTGGTTCTTTATAATCAACCTTTTTTCCGTTTGTATTTGAGCCTGGTCGATTTTTATCTTTTTATTTCGTGATTCGAATTATTTTTCTTCTGACAGATGGGTCCCCATTTTTTTCAGAGTTGCAAAAGTTGAATCAATTGATACGGACCCAGTTTGTGGAAAATTAACGAGTTTTTTTCAAGTGAACCACACTATCCCTGCCGTCCTATTAATACCTTATGGCAAAACTATATTGAGAATGGTATATTAAGTACGAGTCTAACCATTCATCTTTATTTTTTCTGGTACGTATCTTTTAACAGTTTTCCTCAATCGGAAGTTCAGTCTGATCACGCTGGTCTAACCCTAATTTATTTTGTCTTAGGATTGAACAGCTTTGAACAGGCCGCCTTTCGGCCTCCAGGTTTTGGCCTAAAATTACGCTGAACGTCCTTGGCCAACGTCGAGTGTTGGACCGCATTTCGACCGCAGAAGGTCTCGCAAACAACGCCAGTTCCTGAATAAAGAACTGCGACAACCTACAGTCTACGTCACCTCGCCGGACGCAATTACTTATGCCACGGGTTTTTTTATGATATTTTACGTTCTAATTTAATAGTGTAGATAGTAATCCTCTGCAGATTTTTTTAATTCATTAACTACTTAATTTTATTTTCAAATATGTAAAATGCGAGATACCTTGGTTCTCTGATCTTTTTTTCATAACGATATGTTTTGGTAGCGTTACTTATTAGTGATTGCAATCGACTAGTTAGTACGTTTTATTTCTCTGTCGTTATTCGTGTACCTATCGGACCAAAGTTCTCTATTTTATTCCCTTCACACAGGTCAACCTGCATTTTTTATACCATAATATTCATTTTTTTTTACCTTTTAATGTTATTTTCTATTTTTATTTTAAAAACAAAATTAAACGTGTCGTAGCAGAAAAGTGAATTTTCCGTCTTTTTATTTTCTTTTCGCTACGGTAGGTTGGATAATTCAACGCTTTGTCATCAACAACGTTCTCCTTTCTTCTTATAATAAGTTATACTTTTGTCGAATAACTCCTACTTCCCCATTTTTAAATTAAAATTTGAATCGGATTTCTAGTCTTAAGCAATTCGTTTCAGAAATCTCAAACAATGCCTTTAAGCACTTTGATCATGGAAATTGCTTCTGTTCTCTGATACAGAAGGTTTATTGTCTGCTTGGAATTTCACTTGTTTTTTCTTTATTCGTTGCGCTGAGAACAATACACCTTTTTTACCTTGACTGGTTGGCGCAATGGTCCAATCACAGTAGTGAGCAGTCTTCTGTGAGGTTTCGTCGTGAATAAAAAAAATATAGGCTAACTTTTAATTTGCTAGCAATTTTTCATTGGATTAAAGTTTTTGAATATAAACGAGTTTTACTTAATACCAGCTACTTGGCACATAACAGAATTTATTGCTTTTTTGGATCTAGAATTTTGTTTGTGTAAGAAAAAAAAAAATAAAATAAATTGAATTGAATTGAATTTTGTTTGTGTAAAGGTATCGTCACCTTTATTCATAGTTACCGTATAGACAACCACTTTCTTAAAATCAACATCTCCCTAGGGGTATTTTTAACTTAAAAAGGGGTATCCGTAGGGAGATACTGATTTTAAGAAAATGGTTATCTATACGGTAACTATGACCGCAGCTATATGGATAAACGTAAAATAATTAATCGATTTAGATCCAGCAAAAATTGACGAGATGTATCTGATGTATCTACGTTTTTGAGCTTACTTTTGGAACTTTTATCTCGGAGTACACTTTATGTAGCACCAGTTTCTTCAAGATTATTGTTCCTTGGAACTCGTAAGAATAAAGGTGCATACTGGTTAATCTTTAACCGAAGATAAATAAGGTCTCATCAATCAATCTCATCAATCTGCCCAGCTTTTTCCCAACTATTTTGGGGTCAGCATATTTTAACATCTGACTTCCATAACCCAGTAACTGGGTAATACGATACCCCTTTTGGTAAGACTGGTTGTCAGACTTTCGGGCATCTGACGACCCGTAACGACTGTCAAAGATCCACGAATGACAGCCGGGACCGACGGCTTAACGTGCTTTCCGAGGCATGGAGGAGTCTCGGTATGTAAAGATGGTCACCCATCCACGGTTCAACCCCGGCAAGCGTAGATTAACCTGATTGATCGACCCGTGCGGCTGTTATTACTTAGCCACGAGCTTCTCCTAAATGTACACGTGTAACAGAAGACCTTATTTGTTGAATTTTTGATTGAAAAAATATTCTTTTGAATTTCGTTTGGTAAGTGTACCTTCATGATTATTTTTATATTTAAGTTTCGTAAGATACCTGTTTGAAGGAATATAATGTTCAGCACCGTCAAAAGTACTTCAGGTAGGTAATGCTTGGCAATCTCTAATAAACCCTTGGAGTTGAGTTTGAACTTCCCCAGTAGTTACGAAGGTGACCATCCAAAGATATAAAATACTGTATGAAGCTCGTAGTTTTCTTTACGAGGTCAGCGAAGCAAATACTACTTAAAGTACAGTTTGAAAAGAATCAAGCAGAATAGTTCAACAGGAAAGATAAGTTGTTAATTATATAATAAATAAGTAATTCATTTTCTCGCAGCCGGCGTGCGTGTATGACCAGAACGCCAATTCTCGTAATTAAAAACGTTCAAAATCTAGTCGCAATTTCATCTCAGCGAGAATCTAATGTCAAAAATTTAGATAAACGATATACAATATTTGACAGATTGTGACTGAGATTTGAATGTGAACGTTCTTAAAATGACTGGAATTGCCCTTAGATGTATGAACGTAAACGAGGCAAAAGAAGTAGGTATGTAAGGATCGTAGTAGGTGGCTTTCTGTAGTTTCTGCCTACCCCCATGGGAAGAAGGCGTGTGTTTATGTATGTATGTATATCTTTTTTATACTTAACTATCGTAGGTACGTAGGTAACTATGCTTAATAAGTGGATATAGCATGGCAGCCAAAATTCGATATACTTAGAGCTATTTAACACCCGAATAAGAATGATCAGACGTGATACACAGTTGTTCGGGTCGGCGTGATTAGCCATAATTCAGTACAGCCGGGTGGCTTAATACGATTTATGATTATAAAAGTCTTTCTTAAAACAATGATTATTCATTTTAATATTATCACCATTAATTTGTAATACATACACACTACACTACTATATATTTACTGTATCTACATGTTAGATATGTTATTATTTTATTACTTTAATATTGTAATGTAATAACTCTTGACCAAGTGGCCCCGTTTTAATGAAATAAAGACTAAATGTTACCTCAACATACGGACTATGACTATATTTCCATTCCTTTAAATCTCTTGAAAAGTAGTACACAAAAAAAATCAATATTACATGTGAATTTTAAAATCATCCCCTATTTTACCCCATTGGGAGATGATTTTACAAAAACACTGAAACACGTAATTCTTTATTAAAGGCATAAAAGCATAAATTTGAATGTTCATATCCCTAACTTAAGAAGTGCTGGGTGTCCCATACAAACTTTCATCCCCTATATTTACCACCTTTTGGGTTATGTTTGAGACAAAAAGTAGCCTATGTCGTTTCCCAGGATGTCGTCTATCTCCTTGCCAAATTTTATCGAAATCCGTTCAGTGGTTTAGGAGTGAAAAGGTAACATACAGACTGTCAGACAGAGTTGCTTTCGAAATTATAAATAATATTAGTATAGATTCGATTTTATCGCTCCGCTGAATCATGTCGAGCCAAACTAGTGACGAGTGATGAGTGCGAGTGTCTGTTATTTTAAATATAGATGCCTCATTCTGTTGCGGGGGCTTCGTACACGCGAATATTTCCGGGTTAAATCTACATATATTAAGTTTACGGTTTTAGACATTTATTTCTCAAAAGATTTACACAATCACTTACAGAGAAAATACAATATTTAAACTTAAAATACATAAAGCCGATTGGCGTAGTAGGTTAGTGTTAGGACAAAATACATTAAGATTTCATAACAGTTTTAGTAATAAGAGAGTAGTTGTAAATAAACAAATGTTCACACGAAACTAAGTACACAACATCGGTCGTATGCGCATCGCCACTGCGGGTAGGTGTGCAAGAGTTGAGGGATACAATATTTGTTTACTAAGGCCCATGACACACATGATTGATCGTTTCACTGCGTTTAGAGTACTTTGATGGTTGTTAATATTGTCTTCATTTTACATATTTTTAACTTACTATTGTTACGTTATGTTTATTACTCTGAATACAAACCTGTAAGTAACACCTTTTATGTGGCTCGTGGTACAACTCGTAGTCACTCGACGAACCTTCAGGCTTCTGTGCACAGCGCCACTGTTGACAAAGAGAAGGATTTTTTTTTAATTTATTAAACTAATACCCACTTATTTACTTAGATACCTACTTCTTATGAAGGCAGTTTTCGGGTTTTACAACGGTCATGGCCTCAGAGGAACCACAGCAAGCGCAGCCTATTTTCGAAAAATGGTCTTATACCTTCAGGAATTGCAGGCGTCAGTGATGGTATGTAACGTTATCGTGGTCATAATTATTTTCACGAAATAGTCTTATCTCCATCAAATATTGATGTTTTTAATTATTATAATTTAGAAATTATTTTATCATAATTGCCGAGTATTGAATTTTGATCAACATACAACTTAAAACAGTGCTGCAATTTGTAAAAAGTAAGTAATTTTGAATTTCGTTACGTAATCCAATCTGAATGTATATGCCTACGTCATCAACGTACAGTATTTATTCTAATTTATTTGACGTCGAAGCATAACCTCCTTTTCTTCCATACACACATAACATAATATCACGCCTGTAATCCCCGAAGGGTTTGGCAGAGGTGTACCCACACACACCATAAAATACACCTCAGTATTATACACTGATTTAAAATACAATAAAATGGAAATCAAAAAGGGGCGTAGGGAGTGTTCAGTCTACCTTCCCTAAGTTCTGCTGGGACAAGTTCATTAAACGGCTTGTTCAGTAGGTGTTCCTACCTACATAGTAACTTAGCGTAGGTTTGATGTTCTGTGTGTAAAGTTTCCCCGAAACGATCAATAGCAATTGTCAATTTTTACGTAATTGATACACATTTGTGACGGGACTTATCTATGTGAGGATAGATGTATATAAGTAATATTATAGTAAACAGTCCATGGATAAGTCTTGTTATAGTTGAGTTACGTTTGTGTCATTTTGAAACGTTCAAGCCACTGTCAGTTATCAAATCATTTGACATTGAAGTAAATTGTCGGTTTAACAAGTTGCCGCCATGAGGCAGTCTTGAACGAGGCACCGGAGTGACAAGTTTTAAGGTTAGTAAAACAATCTAAAAGTGTACTGATCCGTGTTGAATAATTTATAATAAATATTGTTATTGCGTTGATTTATTTGTTGTTTAAATTCTATGACTCTCTTCTGAGGTAAGTTTTCACATTGATGCGCAAATTGCCCGTCTACAATAGAAATTGATGGCAACTGATCAATCGCCATTGATCGTTGTTTCGGGGACCCCAAATACACGAGATGCACATTAACCGTATTACTAAGTTCTCAACTTGCTTACTTAGTGGGCCGAGCACGAATGCGCGTATTAAACGTAATGTAAATTAGAACGATTACAAAACTGAAAATACTCGTTTTGCAAATAATATTTATTTAGTTGTTCATATCTATGGGTGATACTAATTGTGCTTGTTGCATGAATTTATACCAAAATACTATAGGACAGTTGTATTTTGGATTAAAAAATCTTCCGAATTTATGTAAGAAACATTGTGAACGAGTGAAAAGCATTGTGTTAAATTCTGAAGCTTACTAATTCGACGAGACGAACCCAAGATAAGAAAATATAAAAGAAAGTAGGTAACATCTTCATTTCAAACATTTGAATAAACGTCTGCGTCAAGAATACAATAACTTAATATGATTTTTTGAACTAAATTGTTCGCAAACCGAATTTTTGATTGAGTCTCCAAAATAATTTCCATTGAAATTCAATTTCTTAAGTGCAGGAAAAAACAATATTGTGACAAAGTGGGCTACGCAAGGCTTCGTCTATTCAATAGGTTGTGAATTCGATGTCTGGTTCAATTCCAAATGGAAATAGCTGGAATAAATATTTAAATAAGCCAATGAATATTTTCACAGACGTTTTCTTAGATGAGGAGAAAGGAACCTAATAGGTACAAGTGTTATACAGGATGTATGGTGCATCGTTTACCAAATGAAAATGGTACAACATAATAAGTACCTAAGTATTACTTTGAATATACTTTGCTGTTAAAAGCCAACAGTAAAATTATAAACGTTTCAAAAGCTTCGGAGATATTGAGCGACAATCATAAAAAGGTACAGTTGGATTAATATCCTCTTCGTCATTGAAGTCGGTTTAAAAACAACTTCTTTCTTTAGGAATGATTGCGATATTTTTTGACCGTACTTATTAGATAAAAAACTTTATTTACAAAAAAAAACAACCGATCTCCAAAAAAAAATAAATGACGGAGTACTGAAGGTAACAAACATTAAAAAAAAAACATACAACCGAATTAATAACCTCCTCTTTTTTTTTGAAGTCAGATAAAAATGCACAACCACAACCACCTTCGACGATCTCTTAAATTATTCTATCCTAAGCATCGTTTACAAATCTCAATCCTCCATTATCTGAATAGATTTTACTACCTTCTTTCGCATGTCTAGCATTTATTTCTATTTTTTTTTTATTGAGACTAGCATATTTTGTATTTTCTTTTTGTAACATATTTTTTTCATTCTTCACATGAGCGTTTCGAAATTTCACTGTCTCTTGCAATCCTATTGAATTACCTCCACGAACTCTGTTCATCAAGTCAAATTAATTTTTTTTGGTTGATTAGATTTTTGTATTAGAATCGGTGAATTTGGTGAAAATTTTCGTCTTTCATTTAAATATACATATTTTTTTAACTTCTTATTTACGAAGCACCTAATACCAAGCTTTTCGAAAATTGTATGTTTACGCTTACTTATCTATGAAATATGTACAATATACACTTACTCTTCATTTTAATCAAGAATATTTCTGCATCCAAACACTACGCAGGTTTAAGAGCTTTCAAAGTGAATAGATACGGTTACCGCAGCCTATATTTTGAAATTCAATTTAAAGTCAACATGATCTTCCACTGTCGCTGAGCGAACAAAGCTTCATTGCGCTGATCCATGACCCGCTGACTTTTTCTAATGCAATAAAGCTATTATATACGTTTAACCGATATAGGTTGAGTTCTTCTCTCGTAAGGGTACAAATTACATAGAAGAGAGTTCATGGTGAGGTAAACATATAAGCAAGCCAGTAAGTCGTTTAGAAAGTAGATAGCCACATAATGAACGCCAAATGAAGGAATAAATAAGTCGATACTGCATAATGTCATAACCATGAACGGTCAGTCTTCACACACTGATGGACATAAGTCTCTGTTTATTACTTGTGGCAACATCAATGCTTATGTAACAGGCTCATCCGAGTTCGTTAAAATCATAGACCAATATATCAAACCACAGGCAATTAATAAAGTTCCAAACTGAGTTGAGTTCTAATTACTCAAAAACCAATATGTTTACCCACATTATAGGTATTGATGGCCTCAGGATGTCTGCGAATCGTCTAGAACTTTATACAGTTGGACAAATCGAACGTGGTGGAGGTGTGGGCGGTCATTTGTGTCAGTTTTGATTTGCGACGAACCCTGGCCCAGCCTCGTTAAGACGGTAGCTTTATGCCTTCATTAGACAGAATGGATTGACCAGTTGACCATTGATGTCGCGTTGAAATTGAAGACATTAGATTCACAAAACTTGTCTGTCACTAAAGAAAATTCCAAAATCTTTTTTAATGTTTTAAGTTTATTGGATACTGTAGCAGATGTAAACCGAGACTTAGATGCAATCAAAAAGTGGTCTGATAGTTTTGGGGTGTCAGTGAACCCCTCAAAGTGTCAGGCCATTGTAATTGGAAGCTCGCGCATGATGGGTAGGGTGACGCTTAGCTCTCTTCCTCCTCTCATTTTCAATGGTACCGTCATACCCATTACCCCTACTGTGAAAGATCTCGGTTTGCATCTTGACTCGACGCTTAGCTGGCAGCGCCAGGTCGCTAATGTTAGTCAAAGGGTCAGCGGTACTCTACGATCCCTGTATCGTCTGAGAAACTTTTTGCCCGCTAAGACGAAGACTATGCTTGTGCAGACTTTGATTTTCCCTATCATTGACTATGGTGACGTGTGCTACTTTGACTTGAATGCGGTGTTGCTGGATAAGCTTGACAGACTGCTTAACAATTGTATCCGGTTCATATTCAACCTCAGAAAATATGACCATGTGTCGAGCTACAGGTCTGAGCTCAAATGGATGACCATTCGCCAGAGAAGAAATTTGCGTGCTTTGACCACGCTTTTCTCCCTTCTTAACTCTCCCACTCCTCCTTCTTATCTAGTGTCTCACTTCCAATATCTATGTTCTTCACACGCTAAGAATCTTCGTTCTTCTAACAAAGTCAAAGTCAAAGTCAAAGATTTATTTGCAGATAAATATGGTTACAATAGTTCTTAAGATGGTAGGTAATATCAATCAATCTTCTCCTACTCTGTCCTTCTCATACTTCTGACTTTGTTCATTCTTCCTTTCATATTCAGTCCATTCTTCTTTGGAATGCGCTACCTCTTGACATCAGGATGGCCACCAGTCGGTATGCATTTAAGCGGAGATTGTGGAATTATTTTCAAAATAAATAGCGTAGAGTCATCTCAAAACCTCTCTCTCTTGAATTTGTATATAATGTATATATATAATATAGGTATATATTGTAGTAAATATGTATGTACGTGTATTATAAGTTTATAACTTATTTATGTACAAATTGTCCCATTCCTAACAGAGCACCTGCCATCTAATCTCTTCACCACCCTTGGTTGACTGGTAGAGAATGCCTAAGGCATTAAGTCCGCCTTTGTACTTTTTTAAGTGTGAAAAGATTAAATAAATAAATAAATAAATAAATAATGTTGACCGATAATTAGTTAAGATAATTTTAATCAATAAAACAAACCTGAAACACGTTTGAAAGTGCCAAATAAAATAAAACTTTTTTACAATAAATAAAACCAAATAACATCACACCTTGTTTCCCCGAAGAGTTAGGCAGAGGTGTACCTATAGTAACACCCACATTTCACCAGTTTGTTCAAGTCCCATGTAATAGTGGGCGAACCTATTGTCATCAACTGGGCACAAACCAAAACCAACAAAACCGGCAAAACCGACTTCCAAAAAAAATAATAAACGCTACAAAGTGAAAAATAACTTTGGTTTCGGAAGTCAGGGTCTTTGTTTTCGTATTTTCGTTTTTTGCCACCGAAATCAAAGTTATTTTTAACGTTGTAGTGTTTTTTTGGAATTCGGTATTATTTTTTGTAAAAAAAAAATATTTTTCACTTTTTAGTTGTGGTACCTACCCCACACTAATTCGAATATAAATTTCTGCTATTTAAATAACAGTGACAGGAAGTTTAATAACTTAGAACATCATCCACATAAACTATGTGGGAAAAATGGTGTCCCCTTGTTTCGTATACAGAAATTTCATGGAATTTCGTTTCCCAGAAAATGTTTCATAAAATATTTGGTCGTTTTATTTTTATTTCAAATATTATTATTTCAACTACTATTTACTTGAATGAAACATATTTTACAGAAACACAATTCAATGAATTTTATAATCACATTTTTTTATTTAACAAACTTATCAAATAGTAGAATTATTTTGTAACGAATATTGTTTGTTCGGTGGTTCGATTCCATGGTATTTTATTTCAACAAAAATGTAAAAATAGACGTAATGTTATCCACAAAATTAATAGTTAGTTAGTTGTTAAGTTAGTGAGTAAAGTTAGTGACAGAAACAAATCGCTGCAAAACCGACTCCACGTAGTCTTGTCTGCCCTACCCCTTTTTTTTTGTGGATGGGAAATCATCAAATGACTTCTCCCGCTCTGGGCGGAGCGGGAGGGCGTGTCAGACTTTTACTGACTAAAACCCACCCGTGTTCCTTCTGTTGCCTGTGCCGGGGCCACGGTAACTCTTTCGAACATCCCCCAACCCCGGCTGCTGCCCTACCCCTAGAGTGTAATTTAAGCCCGCGTAGGCGCGGAGGGGCGAGGCGGCCCGCGAGCTGAGGAGCAGGTGGCTTTAATGGTCGCCGCCGCGGCTGAGGCTGGCCGGCAAAGCGGGCCAGCAAACCGAAGTTGCGGTGGTGAGCGTTAATATCATCTGCGGCGATAAGCTCGCGTGGGACCGCCTCGCCCCTCCGCGCCTACGCGGGCTTAAATTACACTCTCACTCGCCGGAAACCAGGCCTGCTGCCTGTTGCGTGCTCACTTGCATGCTGCATGTTCGCTTGCATGCTGCATGTTGCATGTTGCATGCTCGCTTGCATGCTGCATGCTTACTTGGATGCTTACTTGCATGCTGCATGCTTACTTGGATGCTTACTTGCATGCTGCATGCCTGCTTGCATGCTGCATGTTGCATGCTCGCTTGCATGCTGCATGCTTACTTGGATGCTTACTTGCATGCTGCATGCTTACTTGGATGCTGCATGTTGCATGCTGCATGCCTGCTTGCATGCTGCATGTTGCATGCTCGCTTGCATGCTGCATGCCTGCTTGCACGCTGCATGTTGCATGCTCGCTTGCATGCTGCATGCTTACTTGGATGCTTACTTGCATGCTGCATGCTTACTTGGATGCTTACTTGCATGCTGCATGCTTACTTGGATGCTGCATGTTGCATGCTGCATGCCTGCTTGCATGCTGCATGTTGCATGCTCGCTTGCATGCTGCATGCCTGCTTGCACGCTGCATGTTGCATGCTCGCTTGCATGCTGCATGCTTACTTGGATGCTTACTTGCATGCTGCATGCTTACTTGGATGCTTACTTGCATGCTGCATGCTTACTTGGATGCTTACTTGCATGCTGCATGCTTACTTGGATGCTTACTTGCATGCTGCATGCCTGCTTGCATGCTGCATGTTGCATGCTCGCTTGCATGCTGCATGTTGCATGCTCGCTTGCATGCTGCATGTTGCATGCTCGCTTGCATGCTGCATGCTTACTTGGATGCTTACTTGCATGCTGCATGCTTACTTGGATGCTTACTTGCATGCTGCATGCTTACTTGGATGCTTACTTGCATGCTGCATGCCTGCTTGCACGCTGCATGTTGCATGCTCGCTTGCATGCTGCATGCTTACTTGGATGCTTACTTGCATGCTGCATGCTTACTTGGATGCTTACTTGCATGCTGCATGCTTACTTGGATGCTTACTTGCATGCTGCATGCCTGCTTGCACGCTGCATGTTGCATGCTTACTTGGATGCCTACTTGCATGCTGCATGCTTACTTGGATGCTTACTTGCATGCTGCATGCCTGCTTGCACGCTGCATGCTGCATGCCTGCTTGCACGCTGCATGTTGCATGCTCGCTTGCATGCTGCATGCTTACTTGGATGCTTACTTGCATGCTGCATGCTTACTTGGATGCTTACTTGCATGCTGCATGCCTGCTTGCACGCTGCATGTTGCATGCTCGCTTGCATGCTGCATGCTTACTTGGATGCTTACTTGCATGCTGCATGCTTACTTGGATGCTTACTTGCATGCTGCATGCCTGCTTGCACGCTGCATGTTGCATGCTCGCTTGCATGCTGCATGCTTACTTGGATGCTTACTTGCATGCTGCATGCTTACTTGGATGCTTACTTGCATGCTGCATGCTTACTTGGATGCTTACTTGCATGCTGCATGCCTGCTTGCATGCTGCATGTTGCATGCTCGCTTGCATGCTGCATGCTTACTTGGATGCTTACTTGCATGCTGCATGCCTGCTTGCACGCTGCATGTTGCATGCTCGCTTGCATGCTGCATGCTTACTTGGATGCTTACTTGCATGCTGCATGCCTGCTTGCACGCTGCATGTTGCATGCTCGCTTGCATGCTGCATGCTTACTTGGATGCTTACTTGCATGCTTACTTGCATGCTGCATGCATGGTGTATGCTTGTTTAGTATGTGTATATGAAGTCACTATTAGTGAGAATAACAAGATTGTTTTCCTGCTTGACAAGAATTTACCCGCATTATTTTTGTGAACGCGATGTTGTAATTTTATAGGAGGGTATGCATTTTATCAAAGGTATGAATTGAAACGTTTAGAAACTGTCACTAGATAAAATATTTTTCTTGGTAATTAGTTTAATGTTAAATAAACAATAATAATATAATGATAAAGAATATTTGATTTGTTATTCTGTGATATGAATATTCTAATTTTAAACTTTATGTGAAACATGTGTGTTATATTTCTTCAAAGTAAGTATTCTGCGTATTGATTATTCTATGAAATGATAATATGAGAAAAATTTTATGTGAAACGAAATCCTATAAAACTATTAGCTGTAAAACAACGTACAGTCGGGAAAAATACGTGTTATTGAACCTAACTCAACTACCAAGCAATAATACATTTTATATAGGACCAACAGCGAGGTGCAGGGTGCGAATAAATCCTCCCGAATAAAACAAGACTCGTTCAAATCGGACTCTCTGTAAAAACTTATGCGTGGTCATAAATAAAAAAATATACGCCTCGACTTGCGAACCTCCTTTTATTCTTCGGTTAAAAATGAGGTAAATTAATGGCTCTAAAACTACAGGAAATAAAAAACAGTTAGTGAAATTAGCAAAAAGAACAAAACACATTTTTCGACAAAATCATTTACAACATTGAATAATGCTGCAACAATATTATTGATGCAGTGTTACTTTACTAAGTTATAGAATAAATATTAGATAAAATACAGAATCAGGCTATGAGAATAATCGCAGGTTTTATCAAAAGCAATCCCATTCATGTAAAGGAAAGCGAACTGTGCTTACCTCCTTTGCATAATAGGATATTATTTCTTTCTACGGGTACGGGTACGGGTACTGTCTGAAAAGTATATCTTGGTCAAACAGTATAATTATGTAACTTCTTGCCGAACTAAATGAACTGACGCGGATGAGAGTTTGGCAAAAAAAAAAGAAACCTTTACTTGTATCGGCACTTGATGAATATGAATCTTTTCGCGCGCATTCCTTGGAGAAAATAGATGAAATTATTTTATGTAATTTAGAAAGTAAAACAGGCCCTAAAAATTCTTTAAATTTTGCTTCTCTTAAATTTGAAATTGTTAAAGAAATTTACGACAAATACCTTGAATATCTATATCTACTTATATACTCTATACAAATAAATAAAATTGAAGTGTCTGTGTGTTATGTCAAAATAACAACTTTTTAATAAATGCAAAGGAAAGTATAAACGGTTCTTATAACAAAAAAGCAATTTTTAACATTTTTGTGTCTGTCTGTCTGGCTGTCAGTCTGTCTGTTTGTTCTGGCTAATCTCCATACGGCTGGACCGATTTTGATGGGACTTTCACTGGCAAATAGCTGATGTAACTGCGGGTAACTAAAGCTACTTTTATTTTAGAAAAATAATTAGGGTTTCGCGTTACAAAACTAAAACCCATGAAATTATGAACAAAAAGTCGGATTTGAAAAATTATTTTTGCATTTGGTAGCCCAATTCTCGAAGACAGATATAGGCTATTTAACATCACGCTATGACCCTTAGAAGCCGAGCAAAAAGAAAAAGTCAGAAAGAACACCAAGCGAAAATGAAGTAATAACGGGCGGGCGATTCAACGCGACGGTTGGCGACAGGTCAGGGGACGAGGGAGTTTTATTAAAATGTGGCTCTTATTTTAGTACAATGTGTATCTTACGACATCCCCGCGAACGAAGTCGCGGGGCACAGCTAGTAATAAATACTTCACTGATGGTTCTAAGGGTAAGGATGGTTTGGGAGCAGCGTTTTATGACGTTAATAGAAATAATTCATATTTGTACAAAGTAAACACTAATGTGTCTATTATGACGATGGAACTCATTGCAATCTATGAAGACATTAACTCCGCTTATAACTCAAGAAATCGGTATTTTGTGATTTTCACAGATAGTAAGAGTAGTCTGCAGCATTTAGCTCGTCGTGCCTCTCATAACAGAGGTTATCGGTAGCTTACTCCATATTAAGTAAGGTTATAAGTCTTACAAACAATGACATAGTGCTAAGATTGCAATGGGTTCCACATCATGTAGATTTGAGAGGTAACGAAGAGGCTGATAGACTAGCAAAATTAGCGGTTTTTCAAGGTCAAGAATGTTATATAGTACCGAATTATTAAGAACAATTATGTAAATGCAAAACAGTTTTCTATGATAAGTCTAAAGGGTATTTTGACGAACGAACTAGGGGAATAGGGTATCTGGTATAAAACTATACAAGGTCAGCCTCCTCGTATGCCGTGGTTTGCTATCAAGGAAATGAGTAGATATCATATTGTTCTGCTTCATAGATTACGCTCTGGTCACTACCCATCCCGCAAGTTTGGTTATATGATGAATAAAGTGAATTCTCCCAATTGTGAAACATGCGGAACGGTTGAAGAAGTTCACCATCTACTTATGGTATGTACTAAGACCAATAAGGAAAGAGAGACACTGTTGAGAACGGTAAAAGTTAATAAATATGATATTGGTTCATATGTTAAAGTTTTAGCGCAGCCTTCTCCTGAGGTAGCAAATCTACTTGCCGATTTGTTTAGGCTTTAACAATTTACATTGTATATGTAGATTTAGTTAAGAATAGTTTAAATTACGGCCAGGCTGACATGCCACTGTGGATAAAAGCCTCTTATAAAAATAAAGAATAAAAAAAAGTTATAGAAAGAAGTACTTACTCGCACAATTTTTTAATTTATCAACGTTTTTTTTTAATCTAGACTTCTTTTTAAATAATCGTTAGCTGTAAAGCTGAGGCACAAAACCCAGACAGTTGATGATGCACTCGCAGACACGCTTCCTTTTATCATTTTGACGATTTCCCAGATTAAAGTCAAACTGACTTTAATCTGCCAGTTTTTTAGGGTCAGATTTTTCAGTTTTATCAGCATAGTATACAACCCCGATCTCTTCAAAGTGAGAGTTAACATGCTTATTCTGGGTAAGCTCGCTCCATCGTCGACTTTGTCTCTGTCATCTCTGACCTAGACTAGAGTCAAGAGCAAACCTATCTTAAATAAAAATAAAAAAATAAATAAAATAGTATACACTTAAATAGATCAGTTTCTTTTACTGAAATCGGAACATATCAGAACAACCCTGTTTCACCACCTCCAATAAAAATCACGTTAAATATAATAATATACAAAATTCTGTTTAGTTCTTTTTTTTTTTTTTTGTGAATCTTGGCTTTGGCATAACCGTTCCTAGGTATTATTAAAAACGTTTTGCAACTAAAATCTCTTTTACAAACACGAAGGTTGTAGAAAACCAAAGCTAATGAATCAGGTGAAAAACAAATTAGCATAACAAACAGGTTACCGTGAAGTTGGTCTGTTGACACACGCCGCGCCCGCAGAGCAGCTTGCGAGCCGAGCGCTGGAAGTTCCTCGTCATCAGACAGTACACTATGGGGTTAATGGCTGAATTGGCGTGACCTGGTGACAAAATTATTGTCGGTTAAATGTAGTTTATAGATGACTAGCTATTACCCGCGGCTTTGCCCGAGTGAAAGTCGGATATTAGCCCACGGAAACGTACTACCGGGATAAAAAGTATAAATGTCCAAAACCAAACAGTTACTTTTCCATATTAGTATGGATTTGGGATGTTTTTTCTAGATACAGGATATGATGTCAATATTGCAAATAATATAGATATAGATAATTCCGTGCGGTGTACTTGGAAATGCTGTATATAGGTATACTTCTTATCTTTTCGGGGCTTTCTCGTAAAACCCTACCTTCACTTAACTCAACTTGAGTTTCTCTTTTAAACTTTAACTTGAGTCTCTAAACTCAACTTAAGGTTTATCTTTAACCTTGATCTCTTCGAGCAGTTGACAACTCGGTAAAAAAGCCCTAATGTCTTAGTATTAAACGGGTTTTCGAACAGGTACGGGTAACGACCCCTGAGCTAAAAAAATAAGCCTTCGTTATCACAATTAAATATTTCCATGTGGAGTATGCGTCATTGAATGTGAACCATATTACTTACGTGTGAATGAACGAGAGTATTCGATGAAAGCATGAAAGATGTTGTGTGATAGACCAAGGACTTATTTTTAACCTTCAAAATTTTCAATGGAGTTGAAAATTTTCCAAGGTTGTCGGGGAAAAGTGGTATTCCACTTCACATCCCTTAGTTTATTTATATATTTTGCAGTAAAAGGGCTGGTTGTGTTCATTATTTCTTGTTACCTGTACCTATATTTTTAGATATGAAATCACAGGACTTTCATTTAATTAAAAACGTCTAACGGGCCTCTGCGATTTGGCTTCGGCTCCTCGTATGAAGCTCCAAAGTTCCGGGACCCCAAGGTCCCAAGAAATGTCAAGAGACGTGAAAATAATAATTATATCATATTTATGTATTTTATGAGACTGAGAGACTAGGTCTAATTCTTTGTCATCTGTAATAGAGTCATCTGAATCTGAGCTTTCAGAGGACTGGTCTATGATGACATGTGCACCTGCAATTTTATTTGTATTTAATGTAAATAATGTAACTCTACCTACCTAATCAAACTTCACTGACTTGTAGGTACTTACGTTTACGTATCTGTTCTACACCTTTATGAGGAAACATTTCTCCACAACACCAGTTAGATAAAAAGAACTTAAGAAAACCTTAAAGAAGAAAGATAAGATGATCTCAGTTAGGTACTCGACTTAGTCCGGCTTACACTGCCGGCCGTGTCCTTCCGATCGGAAATAAAAACCAAAGCTGAGTCATACTAATGTGCAATCAGCCAATCAGGGCCTGTCAAGTGAATGACAGAGTAACGAGGCTGTGCGTCAAAGAAAACCCCTATTTATTAATGTAAAATACCGCTACCGATACATTTATGAAGGTTATGGTACTTCTACCAAAATATACCGGTATGCATTTCCAACCTCAAAATTCCGCCACTGAAAAAAAAAACGGTATCGAAATATTTCGGTAACCCTTATTTAATGGTATGACGTCATACCGAAATTTAAAGTTACCTTAATTTTTGGGTAATTCAGTCCCTGCATAAAACTTGATAAATCATTTCCACTATTACACTACTTATTAGCACTTAAAAACGATTAGGATTATTTTAGAATATTCTAAATTACGGAGCTGATGTTGTCGTTGCCAATAATGACCAACTACCTATCATCCTACCGACCGTCAGTGAAGGACAAACATCGTGAGGTTACCGGAACCTCTAATTAATATAAGTCTGAGATCGCCAATCACTAACACCCAAACACACAACACAAACACCCTGCACACTCACACTCACACTATCATCCCACTTCACACTCACACTCACACTATCATCCCACTTCACACTCAAATTACACTATCACTTCACCTGCACACCACACAACATTACACTAAAATTGTTTTTTTATAATTCAAATTTATTTTTATTTTTTGGTTGATTAATTTAAACATGTCTATTTTTTCTTTTATCAATAAATAATTTGTCTAGAGTTTGAAAATTAACCATAGTAATGTTAACAGATTAATTTCGGGGTGAGAGCTTGGTGATCTGTCATACAGGGTATGGACGTCAGTCTCTCACAAAGGATCATATTTTATGCTTTTTGTCAAAACGCTATGATTTCTTGTCTCTATGATTGTGATTATGTGAACCTTTGTGAAGCAAGAAATAAATAAAATAAATATATAAATAAATAATCAACCTTGAGCAAGCATGGTGATCAATGCTTGTGCCTTCTCTGTAAGAGAAGAAGCCTTTTCCCTGCAGAGGGACAATAATAGGCTGCTTTTATTAGTTATGAAAAGGAGAATGATTGTACTCACCCATAAACAGCGCGTAAGGTAGAAACATGCTGAGATCCTTAGCGTCGACTAAGTTAACGTCTAGTAAGAGCTGCATGATATTGTACGGCATCCAGCACATCGCGAACAGCACTGCTAGCAGCAGCAGGATCCACGCCACTCGCTTCCGTTCCTTCATCAGTCTTAGACCCTGAAAGTATTTGTCCTTTTAGCACAATGTTTGAGAAACTACTTAAATTATTGATACATAAATCATATTTATTTTTTGAATTGTTTAAAAATAACACACTCAAAACGTCAATATATGAAAACATTCATATATTGACGTTTTAGGAGTGTTATTTTTATTTAACCTAGCCGACAACTTTGAGAAAAAACACCAAAATAAACCCAGAAGTCAGTCTCTAAAATCCATACAATTACTTTGTACTGTTCAGGGGGCCAACCACCACCTCTTAAAGCAGTATTATTTTAATGTTACTTCAGTGTGAGAAAGAGATGGAGCTATATAGAACGTCTGGCTCCATCTCTTTCCCACACTGAAGTAAGATTACATAATACTGCTTTAAGAGGCGGTGGTCTAGCTCCAGATCATATGGGTAATGTCGTGAGGTGATATTGAGTTAGGTTTCTACTTAATTGTACCTATCATGTTTGCAGGTAATTTAACGCTTTTCGGGACACTGACGAGACACAACAAAAGTTTTATTGTTATTACTGCTATAGCCGTATTGTGCCTTTAATGTGTAAATAATAAGCAACTTCTTTCTGTCAGCAGGTAGATTTATTTTTGCTCAACGTTCACTAAGTTGCACTCTGTCCCAGCTACCTTCTTAAGGTCGTCGGTCCATCTACCTGGGGTCCGTCCCACACTACGCTTGCCAAAACGCGGTTCCTACTCCAGGACTCGTTTGCTCCACTGGCCATCGGTCCTTCCAAACATGGCCAACCCACTGCCACTTCAATTTTCGTCGGTAACTCCGGTTCTTTTCAGGATTATTTTTTTTTATTTGAGATAGGTTTGATCTTGACTCTAGTCTTGTTCAGTGGTGACAGAGGCAAAGTCGATGATAGGATAATTTCATTTCTGAGAAACTCCTGGCAAGGACGTTCTTAAGAAGGTTTTTTTTTTTTTTTGAGATAGGTTTGCTCTTGACTCTAGTCTAGGTCAGAGATGACAGAGACAAAGTCGACGATGGAGCGAGCTTACCCAGAAGAAGCCTGTTCACTCTCACTTTGAAGAGATCGGGGTTGGCTTAGTACGAATTGGTGGGATAGCAACTAGGTAAGGATGGTAACTTGCAGTGCGTCTAGATGTCCGCTGATAGAAGGGGGCCGGCGGAATGAGGTCGTGGAAGGTGGGACAGACTGGATGCGGAATGCGGAGGACAGGGTGTTGTGGCGCAGCCTGGGAGAGGCCTATGTCCAGCAGTGAAATGTGATTTTATTAATCGTACACATCTCGATAATTCTCGGTGGACAGTAAGTTCGTCTCTAAAGACGAATGCGAAATGCGTGCACTGACTGGACAGGTCCACTCAATCTGTGTGGTCCTTTCCTCAAAAGACCATTTCAGACACAGAGGGAGTTAGGGCACTGAAAAAGTACATTTCCACAATAAAAGAATTTAGAGCGCCCAGAACAACTGGAGAACTACAAAGTTTCTTAGGCCTGGTTAATTACGTGAGCAAATGGATCCCAAGCTATGCAACAGTCACAGAACCTCTTAAAACACTGCTGCGAAACAAAAACGGAGATCGAACCGATATTACAGAACACTGGGGACCAGAACAACAGCGATGCTTTGAGTCATTGAAGGAAATCATGACAAATATATCTAGTTTAGGGTTTTACGATGTAAACGATCGTACGATAGTCATAGCAGATGCAAGCTCAGTAGGTTTGGGTGGAGTATTAGTGCAAATCAATTTTGAAGGCGATCCCAGGATTATTGCATATGGTCACAAAACTCTGACTGACTGTGAACGCCGCTACTGCCAAACAGAAAAAGAGGCGTTAGCCCTCGTATGGGCAGTAGAACATTTTCACATATTCCTCTATGGTAAAGAGTTTGAACTTATAACAGACCACAAACCGTTGGAGGTTATATTTGGTACTAAATCCAAACCATGTGCTAGGATAGAGAGATGGGTTATGCGCCTACAATCGTACGACTATAAAGTAGTTTATCAATCGGGGAAAACCAATATCGCAGATTCGTTGTCTAGACTCAGTAAAGATGCAGAGAAACCTCTAATACAGTTAAAAGACAATCACATATACCAAATTGTAGATTTTGCCCGTCCTCGGGCCGTTTCCCTCAAAGAAATAATAGATAGTTCAATGAACGATCAGGAAATTTTAAACGTGAAAGAAGGTTTGTATCACAACATATGGAACGACGACGTGAAACTATACAAAATATTTCAAAATGAACTGTGTTTCCATGAGGGTATATTACTGAGAGGAACAAGAATTGTGATTCCCTCGGCAATCCGTAAAAGAGTTTTAGATGCAGCCCATGATACATCCTGGTATCGTGTCGACGAGGGCAAGACTTCGAACAAAAGTTTGGTGGCCCAGATGCGACAAAGATGCCGAAAATATCGTGAAAGCGTGTAAAGGATGCACTCTCGTATCTGCACCGTGTCCACCAAATCCTATGAAACGGCGTGAGTTGCCAGAAGGGCCCTGGATTGATATCGCGATTGATTTGATGGGTCCTCTCCCAAGTGGTGATCACTTATTTGTTGTAGTCGACTATTACAGCAGATATAAAGAAGTGAAGATTTGTCGCAAAATCACCTCTACAGAAATTGTAGCAAAACTTAAAGAAATTTTCAGTCGCTTAGGAAATCCAATTTCAATAACTGCAGATAACGGAAGACAATTCATCAGCGAAGAATTTAAATCGTTTCTTACAGAAAGAAACATCACTCTTTTCAATACAGTGCCATATTGGTCACAACAAAATGGAGAGGTCGAACGACAGAATCGTTACATACTTAAACGACTTAAAATAAGTATAGCTGAAAATAAAGACTGGAAGGAGAGTTTGCTAGACTATGTAACTATGTACAATAGCACACCACATTCTTTTACTGGAAGAACCCCATCAGAACTTTTCTTCAATAGAAAATTTAGAGATAAATTACCTATGGTTAGTGGTACAATGGAGAGCATATCACAGGATACTGAGGTTAAGGATAGGGATCAAGAAAAAAAAAGAAAAAGGAAAGGAATATGGAGATAGGAAACGGAAGGCTGAAGAATGTGATTTAACACCAGGAGATAAAGTGTATATCAGAAACATGAATAGAGAAAATAAATTAAGCTTGGAGTACAATCCAGAAACAGACACAGTTGAAAATAAGAAAGGAGGAGATATCACTGTTCGAAATGATGAGACTGGTCAAATTCGTAGAAGGAATGTAGTGCATTTGAAAAAATTCAAGGAGAATGGAGCGTGTGCCAAGATCGAAATGAAATCAACGACGAAGAAATGGACGTTGAAACCTAACCATATTTCCCCTAAATAATGTTAAGTTTTGATTTACCTTTATTGATACATCAATTATATTTGATTAATTTAGAAAACAAATAAATATTTATCATACTGGATGAAAACCTCATTACATACATAAAAACGTCTTATAATTTAGATTTACTAATAAATAGAAAATTAATCAAAAATAATCAAAACAAAAAAGGGATGTAGTGTATTGACTAAAGTGTTGGTTGTCTCATGCGCTATGTCACGAGTCGGTCGCGCTCCGGCAGTCAAGCGGGGTAGTTGTGTAGTGCGATCGTATGCGTGTTGTGGTGTTGGTGAGCCGTAAAATACTCCAAAAAGCAGGACAATACAACGATCGTGTCTAAAAACTATATAACGGGAATCAATAAATTCGGTATCGCAAATCTCTACAGTCAACCAGGTTTCTGTTAAAATGATTATGTCGTAAGCATGCCATAGTATATTTATGAATAATGTGTTCAATTTGATCCTGATCCCTCGATAATATTGATAATAAATTGACAAATTATTATCTAACATCGCAATATTTGGTAAAGATACTAGGATTAATTTTGAGTGATATAACGGAGGGTTTATTACACAAATGAGTAAACATTAAGATTGAGTGTTTCCAAAAAGTATGCTCGATCAAAACTACAAAGATTATTAATAACGAGATTAGACGTTAAATTGAGAAAAAATAGACACCATAGACTACTTCATACTATGAGCAGAATTAAAGTTAAACAGCATTTTAAGTGTGCACAGTCAAATAATGAGATCAAACCTGGAAATGTATTTATAAATATATAAAGAAAAACCTTACAAGTAACAAAAGGCCGAGGTTGCATCAATGAATTATGGGGAGACCGTTTGGGACAGAGAGCTCATTATTACGGTATACCCCAAGGAAGTATTGTAGGATCTTTATTATTTATTATTTACATTAATGACATGCCCAGAGAGACACATCATCCGATGGTTTTGTTTGCTGATGATAGCACGGTCATTTTTAGTGGTAAGAATGATGCGACGACACTTGAGAGAGAAGTAAACCACTGTCTCCAAGTATTAGTAGAATGGATGGGCGCGAATAATTTAAAAATCAATATTGACAAAACTAAAATAATGACATTTGAGCAAAGGATAAATCATGAAAAACCTGACATAAAATATGGAGACAAGACAATTTCAGAAACGACAACGACCAAATTTTTAGGGCTTGATCTGGATAGGGACATGTCGTGGAGAAAACTCATACTTACAGTGTATGTAAACGACTGAGTCAATATTCATATATGCTTTACGTAATCTCGCAAAGGAGGTCAATCAAAAAGTTTTGGTTACAGCGTATCATACTTATGTTACGTCTGCATTACGATACGGGATTATATATTGGGGTAACTCCACCAACAAGGAGATGGTATTTAGAGCTCAAAAGATGTGTGTGAGGGCGATATGCGGCATTCAAAGCACGGAAAGCTACAAACCGTTCTTTGTGAGTTTCCGTATATTAACAGTACCGTGCCTATACATATATGAGGTGGCCGTATTTGTCAAAACAAACTTCCACCTATTTGAAAAACTGCATAGTTCGCGACATAGAAATAAAATAAGCAGTAGGCAACACAAAAAGGCAGTTTTCCGTAAAAACTTCTTAGGAATGGCACCACATATTCATAATAAATTACCTAATGTTTTGTTAAGTATTAAAGATATCTATGTATTTAAGAAGCAACTCAATAATCTACTGATAAATAAGACATACAACACAATGAATGAATCTGACAAAAATTTGTGTGTATAATACATATGTATATTTAAGGTGAATACTCGAGTCCAATTTATTTTATTAAAATTATTTTATTTGTATTGCTAATTATGTGTTGACTGTATTGGACATTACCTAATTATTATGACATTATATACTCTGATATTACATACTTATTGATTTGAATTTATGACATTATATAATTATGCTATTATTGTTGAGTTTGTGAAATTGGTATAATTTTAATAATAATTTTGCGTGCCTGAATTGGTGCAACACAGTGGACTGCGCATTCACTCGACATCTAGAAACGTATGTACCGTGTTGAGCAATAAACATTTTGAATTGAATTGAATTGTCGGGGGACGAGGGAGTTTAATTAAAATGTGGCTGTTACTTTAGTATACTGTGTATCTTACGACTTCTACGCGAAAGAAGTCGCAGGGCACACCTAGTATTATAAAATATATAAGTTCCACTTTTTCTTCTTTGGTGAATATTATGTTGTATGGTCTTTTTCAACCAAGAAACATGTTATAGGTTCACGAAATGTAAAACCCTGTACTAACTTTATATTTGTTATATTCAAAACCTTTTATTTACACAACAAGTAAACACGTCGACATCTTCGACATTATTTACTGTTGCCTTTGAAGTGGGCACTCAAAATATTAATTTAACTAATACAAATACAAAAGAAATACAATAGAAGTCTGAGAAATATATTTTTTGCGTCTGCATCGGAGCTGATAATACCTACTGAGACAAAAAATAATGGTTGTATTTAATTCATCGAGTGTTTATTTATCAAGAGTGAACTACTAAGTAAATATCATTATTTTCTCTTTCTTTCCTCGACGAGGACTTTTTCTCGCTACGACTGAAGTCGATTTTTTGCTTCCATAGTGTCGTAGGTGTTATGCAACAGAACTAGCCAGATAAATAATTATGTTCCAATACTGTGCCGTGTTTTGTTATGTTTTGGAGAGCTAGCCTCGTATTTTTAATTCTAAATACGAAAAAGTATTTTCGTTATTATGTATCACCCAGTTTTTAACATCATCCTAAACCAAGCGAGTGCTAGCAAAATATTTGATACACAACATAAACACGATTTATTAAAAGCAATCTATGAGCTACAAGTTCAAGGAAAATATTTAATGGAAACGTGATTTATATGAGTTCAGTTGACATAAAGGATATTGGAACTTCTAGTTTTCAAAGCCCAAGTCAAATCATTTATTTCAAATAGGCACACAAAAGGCACATTTGAACGTCAAAATTCTAATTTTCTTTTCTGTAAAAATAATTAAAGACGAAACCTCATAATAATGTTTTTGCCATAAGCACTTCACTATTAAATTAGTTGAGATAAGTATCTGTGGGATAAATATAGGTAAAATTTATCTCTATGAAATAAATACATGGTAACGACGAAACCAAACTAACCTTTTCAAACTCTACGAAATACGTACAAGATACATAGTGAGGTCTATTGTATTGTATTTAATGAGTACTGGCTAAAGAGGTTATCTTTACACATTTTTGCGTAAAAACGAAAATGTTCAACATTCTTTTTAACCGACTTCAAAAAAAGGAGGGGGTTCTCAGTTCTTTTTTTTATGTATGTTCCCCGATTACTCGAAGACGGCTGGACTGATTTGGAAAATTCTTTTTTGTTTGAAAGGATATACTTCACACGTGGTCCCATTGTCATCAAGTTAGGGTCGGATGATGGGATCCTTTAGAAATCAAATCAAATCGAGGGAACTCTTCTAATATTATAGGCACACTATAGCGATTTGTATTTTTTATAGTAACTTGTTCATTTGCTTTCGAAAATTACCATTTAATGAAGTGGAACTGATGATGAAGACCACAGATGGCCACCGGAACTACTGAATAATAAGTATTTCACGGGTTGCGATTCGATTACTTTAAAATTATTGCTAAGCAATATAAGCTCATAATGCATAATTATGGTCAAGTGGAGCTGATGGTGAAATACCAGGAGAACTCCTAAATAGTTAACGTCCCTGCATCAGGAAAAGCAATATTTTGTAAAAAGTGATGAGCAGTTGTCATTAAGCTATTGTAACTTAGATAAATTACAAACCGACCCACTAAAAAGTGAAAAAAAAACGACTTTCAAAAACAACACTACAAATACCATGCCTAATGATGTAATTCTGAGATTGCAGTGGATTCCTTCACATATTGGCTTGAGGGGTAATGAGGAGGCTGACATTTTGGCTAAAAGATCTTGTTCAGACGGAAGCGAGGTATTTATAATTCCTGCTTACTCAGAATATTTTTCACGGTACAAGACAATATGGCAACAAAAGTGGAACGAACATTTTGACATCAGATCTCGGGAAAAAGGAATATGGTTCAAAACCATGCAATGTGAGCCTCCTCGCATACCGTGGTTTGCCGATGTTAAACTAGGTAGACAATTAATTAAAATAGCATTTAGAATACGATCTGGACATGTACCACTAAAAAATTTGCCTTTTTAATGAAGAAATCACTTTCACCTAACTGTATTGTTTGTGATAAACCAGAAGATGTCCAACACCTCCTTATAGTCTGTATTCGCAATCATTTTGAAAGGCAACATTTATGTAAAAGACTAAAATTAATTGCATTAGATTTAGGTAAATTGCAATGTATTCTGGCTCACCCTGCAAGCAATAAAGCTAAGCTTATTTATAAATTTATATTTAATAGTCTTAAGAAAATTTTGTAAGTAACTTGATTAAGGATATGATGGGGCTGACATGACCTATTAATGGTTGCAAGTCCCTAATAAATAAAGAGAAAAAACAAAACCTAATTTCCTAGAAAAATAACACTTTGAAAACGATAGAAATTTCAGCGAAAAGGTAACGCTAATGAGCACAAATGAAGTGTTACCACTTCAGGTGCACAAAATTAAATGTTCCATGTATGTTATTGCAATTTCTTTTATATCTGGGGGTAGAAGGATTATTTGTGTATCCTGAAACGATAAATGACATCATAATTTGACCATCGACATTTCAGCCCCACTATGGCGGGACCACTGTGCGCTGATGGTTCACATGCTGATACACCTCAGCGTCAGCTCTAAGTGTGCCCCAGCGATCACCTTCGGGCAGCGGTCCTATACGTTTCTTTTTGAACGAGTCTCGATTTTGAGTGTATTTGCAGAGCCACGTTAGCCACGCCAGTAATTTCTCATTCGTGTGTCCGCCCCCCATGTGATTAGATGGGGGATCCTGCCGTTTTGCCGAAAAGATTTTGCCAAAGTTTCACTACCGAAACAAATGTGAGCAACCTTTTTTATACCAATGCAATATTTGGAATGATTTTAGTACGCACATTTTCATTTGGTCAAATTTTTACTTGGCAGAATATTACCAAGGATAATGTCATTAAGGCATTTGTATTTAATAAAATGATTTATTGCAGCAAACAATCTTTAGACAGTAAACGTTTGGTCAAATGATTTGCTATGACAAAAATAAGACATAAAGGCAAAAATAAGATTTTTTGGGAATTATATAATTAAAAATTAAGGTTAATTGTTAAAAAAATGATTAGGTTAGGTTAGGTTGAAACTGTGACCTCCTAAGCACAAGCCGAGTGAGCGAAGCGAGCCGCGGTGCCGCAAGGTGGTGGTGCAAGGTGCCGCGGCAGCGGCCGGCGAGTGTCAGAAACGACTAGATTATATAGATAAAATATGCAAAAAAAGAGATTATTTTTAGCAGGCTAACAAGAAAAGAACCGAACTAGTTAGACGAGGTTAATTATTTAAGATAATGGTTAGGTAAGGGTAGGTTAAAAGAGTGACCTCCTCCGATGCACGAGCCGAGCGAGCGAAGTGAGCGGTGCCGCGGTAGCCGCCGGCGTGTGCCAGAAACAACTAGATTATAATTATAGAAAAAAATATGGAAAAAAGAGATTAATTTTTAGCAGGCTATCGAGAGCTGAACTAGTTAGACAAGGTTAATTATTTTTAAAAAAAATGGTCAGGTTAGGTTAAAACTGTGACCTCCTACGCATGAGCCGAGCGAGCAAAGCGAGCAGTGCCGCGGCAGCGGTCGGCGAGTGCCAGAAACGACTAGATTATATAGGAAAAAAATCGATATAAATAACGACGATACTAAATATTTGGCTTATTTTATTTTGCGTAAGATGTGTCCAACTGAAATATTTGACCACATAAAAATTGGTAAAAGTACTAGTTGGTAAAGAAGTTATTGTTTAAACGTTCACTTGCTAAACATTAGGTTTGCGTTACAATTATTTGTGAAGAGATTTTTTTCTAAGTAAATGAAATTATGCGGAAAATTGTTTGGGAAGTGATCATTTGGTAATTTCTTTTCGATGAAACAAGGGAGACCTGATCAGATGGTCAATCAGGACGTGTGGTTTGAGTATATTATTAATATTATTTATTATTATATAATAAATATATATATCGGAGCGAGACGATGGTCTCAACTCACACCTCGTCTAACTCTCAAAATCACGATGGTCTTTGTTAGCGCACAGAGCTTATTGATATTAAATAATGAACAATTATTTCCGATAAGAAAGGCGGCGACGTGAACCTGATTGCGTCGAACGTGGCCGGGGGTCGGCTTACTTTTCTCTTGAGAACGTTTTAAGACGATAAGAGTTTAGCATCAGAGGGGCCTGGACCAGGCATTCGGTTACATCCAGACCATGAGGTCATGAGATCGACCGAGCGCGAGCGCGACTCGCGGAGTCGTTGCGCCTTTCTAATTCATTTAAGAAAAACGTAGATTATTAGTTATACGTAGACTTTTCTAGTTAGTGGACAGTATTGTTAAATAAGTTTAGTAACTAGTGATTATAGTACTTCGCGCGTTTTCTTTGCCCACAAAGTAGAGAGACAGTTACATAATGAACAATTTAATTAATAATTACCCTTCTGACGAGGAATGTGAGCCCGTCGCTCCGACATATACATATAATATGTTATTATAGAATGATAATTCTGAAATCGTGAACCCATCTTGAACAAGTGGTGATCAATGCTCGTGCCTTCTCTATAGGCGAAGATGCTTTTGCCCTGCAGTGGGACAATAATAGGTTTGTATTTTTTAGACTAACCTGTTGCATACTGACGTTTCCCTCGTCAATGTCGAAAGGAGGTCGCACAGAGCAGAGCGTACGCCCCATGCACGCATACGACAATATTGTTATTGAACCTGAAACAAATTCATAAGTTAAAACAAAATAATGAATACATTACTACGTTGAAATGTAGGAAGAAAGAAAGGAAACAAGAAATGCATTGGCAGAACAAAAAACACATTTTTCCATACACACTTTGACACCCGCCAATCCCCCTTTAGGGGGTAGTTTAGAAAATCAAAAATTACAAACTTCATAACTTATTTAGATGTGTATTCGTGCCAGGTTTCAAGTTTATTTATTTACTCAAGGAATAAGATTAATAAGAGATACAAATAAAATCCCCCTTTTCACCCTCTTAAAGGTCGAAATTCCAAAAATTCTTTCTTAGTGGATCCTTGCAACACAAAAGGTATCAATTGTCAACATTTCAAGTTTGTAGCCGCAGCGGCTTAGGCTCTGCCTTGATAAATCAGTCGGGACAAGTAATTATGTATGTATATAGATAGATATCACGTGTATCACTTCAAAATATGTAGGTAAAGACTAGACTTTAAGGGTACCAAAAATACCATCAGGCAGATGTAACTGATGTTATGAATGAACTGATGTTAGTCGCCGCAGGAGACGCCCTGGGCGTCGGGAATTGGCAGCCGATTCCCGGCCACCGTAGGCGCGGGCTTGCGGACGGCGAGCAATGGGTAGCTCGCCGTCCGGTAAGGACCAGGCCCGAGTCGACGGCGCGTCGTGTTCCACGCGCGCCTCAAAGAGATGTCAGCACTATTGACGGGGTCCGCTAGGGCCGATGCCAGCTAGGGTTGCGGGATGTTCGAAAGAGTTACCGTGGCCCCGGCACAGGCAACAAAAGGAACACGGGTGGGTTTTAGTCAGTAAAAGTCTGACACGCCCTCCCGCTCCGCCCAGAGCGGGAGAAGTCATTTGATGATTTCCCATCCACAAAAAAAAAAAAAAAAGGCAGATGTAACTGATGCCACAAAACTAACTCGATAAAAGCATTCTCCTTTTAACTCCAAGTCATCAACAACTTGAATTACCGAGTTAAGTCGAGCGACACAGTTAATCGGGTGTCAATCACCGCGTGTCAATCCTTGACGTAATGCTCGTGTAATTAATGCCGAGCTAAAGGTCAATACTTAATCATTCGCACTCAAAGTAATAGCCAATTACTGGCTAATATTTTAATTACAAGCCATAAGTAACGTACTAACCAGTAAGTTCAATGGGCACGAGTTTTAAGCGTCAGGTTATAGGTTCAAAATCAGTGCCATCCAGGCATGACATAACACATAGTTTCTTTGAAGTCAAAAGCATACTAACCTGGTATTGCATATACTAATGTGAAGCTCAGCATCCCGAACTGTTTCTTCCTGTCACCTGGCCACTCCTCGGTACAGAAGTGCACATCTTTCGTTTCTATCTAGAATGAATGGTATTATTTAGTAATTTTATTTATTTATTAAGTAATTGATAACATAGCTAGTGGAAACTTTTCCAAGTTTCCTTCCAGAAAATACAAAAATGATTGAATGTAATCAAGTGAGAAACAAACTCTAAAGTCAAATATTAGAGCACGGCATTTATAAAGTAAACAAAGTAGTCAATTATGTAATCAAACGGGTTGAAATTATGTTGAACCAAAATGATTGAGAGAATCTAAACATTAATTCAACAATAGTTCTCAATCAAACATATGTATTACCTCATACTCACTAACCTAAAGTTTTGATCGATCAGCAATGTTAGAAAAGGTATAGGGGATTGAATCAAAACGAAGGAATGGAGAAAACTGTTTATTTTGACGTTAGAAATTCCGATACAACTTCCTTGACGATTTCCATTGGGACCGTTATTGCGGCATTTCACATTTATATTGACAATTTGGAAAGCGTTATCTGCAGTGAAGACTGAAAATGTGTTTATTTTTCTTCTTTTACAAAACTGTGAAAGTGTGACTTTCTTACAGTATTTAATGAAGCAAATATTACCTACATATTAATATACTACCTTACATCGCAGTAACTCGATTAATCACCCGGAGCGACCCATAGTAATTCTCAATTATCCTCGCCCTATATTGTCTCACCTACTTACAAGTGTCGAAACTAGGTAATTTAGTTCAGAGAGAAAAGGGAAGGACACACATAGTCATGTAGGTTCCCCAAAGGTACAAATCGCCCATTCCGCTGCAGGTTATAAAATAGCAAGATCAGCATTAATCAACTAAACCAACAGCGCTCGCCACAGAAACATTACTGACATAGAGGAAATATTTGAAAAATTACGAAGACACTTTGGTCACAAGAAAGACGAGTAAGTGGTTTTATATTTAGACCGGTTCCATGCTGACAGCCGGAGACCAATGATGCTACCTTTGACATAAGCGTAGACGGCTCCCGTGTTAGTCGTAAGGTACTCTTAGTTACTAACCCTGCTGCAACATGGCTGCAATAATTCGCCATTCCGACAGAATAATGGTGGTATTCTCTCATAATGTATTCAAACAAAGGCGCTACTTAATAAAATCTAACAAACAATCTAGACAGATATTTTTTTTTTTTAGAAGTTTCGAAGAATTTATAAATGATAAATGATTTTATTTCTGTAAGCAGGTTTATACAAACACTTTTACACGTCAAACATTTTTTTTTTAAACTAGATGAGGCCGGCGTTTCCTATCTGACTACTCTGAGAAGAAAGGCCGAAATAAACTCAGAGGTCACAGTCTCTTTTAAAGTCCAGACTTAATCTTGGTCATATCATGTGAAGACTATGTAGGTTGGTGTCTGAAATGGTCTTTTGAGGAAATAACCACACAGATTGAGTGGACCGGTCCAGTCAGTGCAAGCATCTGTCAGTAATCGTACAGCTCAACATAAAAGTTAAGGAGCTCAACGATTCGACGAACAATACCAAAGAAAGGACATTTGGGTAGGCCGAATAATTTACTCAAACTGGCAGACTATGATTAAAGCTGAAAGAAAAGAAAAAGAAAAAAACAAGGACCCACATGGTATTCACATTCACAGTAATTAAAATAATATAACATTTTACAAAGTAAATATTCATGTCATTGTATATATATAAGAGGAAAAAAAAAGTTAGCAAAAAAAGAACAAAAAAAAATCAGTAGGTATGTTAAAAAAAATGGAGCAGCTCAATCCCACGCCTTTTTGTCTTCAATATATATAATCTTTAACGGTATAATAGGCTTTCTGGCACAACTTACGTTTAATGAATGATTTGAATTGATTTAGGCTCAGATCTTGAACGTGACTTGGAAGTTTATTACAAAAACGTATACATTGACATCTGAACGAGCCACCTATTTTCATGAGCCTTGTTGTAGGTACAACAAATTTGTGTTTGTTCCTAGTATTTATATTATGGATATCACTGTATTTTTTAAACAATTTTATATTTTTATGGACATATAAAAGATTTTGAAAAATGTACTAAGGAGGCACGGTCATTAATCTCCTTAAATTTCTCTCTGAGAGAGTGACTTGGAATTAATTTATAAATTGATCGAACAGCTCTTTTCTGCAAAACAAAGATAGTCTGAATGTCGGTGACATTTCCCCACAACAGGATACCGTACGACATTACGTGCCATTTATCCGTGTATTGTTTTTATCAAACATTGGTCAGGCAGGAGCCATAGTCCTTCTATCGTTTTAGATAACCAGTCCACTTTAGCCATCCAAACCCATAGCCCAGTTTTTTTTTTGTCTCCATATCCTGCACTAGTCCTACACTGATCGGGGGTTATCCTTGGGTGCACTTGCATAGTACGTACAGGGATAATCGTCGGTTGGTGCCTCATTTCCATTGAAACCGTTTAACGGGCCTCTGCGAGTTGGCTTCGGCCCCTCATATGCCTTCCAAAGGTCCGGGACCCTAGGGTACCGAGAAATATCAAATAATCAAATCAACTAAACATACATATGTTAACACAAATCTTTCGTCTAGGAACTCGTTAATGTTATAGTATACTTTATTTACTAAATATGTCTTAAGGTATCTTTTCAAGTGTACATCTATAAGCTCATTCGAAATTTTAGGCAAGTTATTGCAAATAATTGGAGTCATAAGAAATACACTTTTGCACATAAGTGCAGCCCTAAAGATAGTTGAGTTTGGTTACGTCTGTTCCTGGGAAATTGATCTGCTGTGCGCGGAAATAATTTAGGATTGTTCCTAACAAACATAACGTTTTCAAGAATATATATGGATGGCAATGTTAAAATGTTATGCATGATAAAATATGGTTTGCAGCTTTCCGTGGTTTTCAAATGAAACATTGCTCTAAGGGATCTTTTCTGTGCCATATATGCTACTTCTCTATTAGCCGAGTTACCCCAAAAGATAACACCATATCTGAGCACGGATTCAGCCAGACCGTAGTAAGCTGTTAATAACACCTCCCTATTGACATTTCGTAACAGCAAGTACAATGCATAGGCACTACTACTGATTCTTTTACTCAGAGAATCTATGTGATCAGAAACTTGGTTGTATTAACCGTGTTAATTTTTATATTATTATATATTATGTCAAGATTGGAAAATGTTAATAAACGCTGGTTAAAATGCATAATTACTGTCTTACTTAAATTAATTTTTAAATTATTAGTGTATAACCATTGTATAGTATTGATCAATCTATTATTAATGTCACGTTTATATAGGTCTTTATTATTACAGGGTATAGTTATAGTACTGTCGTCCACGAAAAGTATTACAACATGGTCAATTGACTTTGGAAAGTCATTTATGTGAAGAGTAAAAAGTGGGGGTCCTAAAACACTTCCTTGCGGAGCTCCGAAGGTAACGGACGGACCGTTACCTACGGAGTTCCGCATTAATTAGTCCCAGAAACTTAGTTGTATTAACCGTGTCAATTTTTATATTATCATATATTATGTCAAGATTGGAAAATATAAATAAACGCTGGCTAAAATGCATAATTACTGTCTTGCTTAAATTAATTTTTAAATTATTATTGTCTAACCATTAAATAGTATTGATCAATGTATTATTAATGTCACATTTATATAGGTCTTTATTATTACAGGGTATAGTTATAGTACTGTCGTCTGCGAAAAGTGTTACAGGATGGTCAATTGACTTTGAAAAGTCATTTATGTAAAGAGTAAAAAGAGGGGGTCCTAAAATACTTCCTTGCGGAACTCCGTAGGCAACAGTCCGTTCCTCTGATAGAATGTTTTCTTCATGTTTGGTTTTAGTGTTTATTCTACTTATTTCGGTTATTTGTTTTCTGTCGTGCAAATATGATTTTATATGTTCAAGAACATTCCCTCTAACACCGTGCGCATCACATTTTTTTAAATAAAATATCACATTGGACATAATCAAATGCCTGTATCATGTCACAAAATATAGCACAGACTGGAGTATTTTTATCCGTATTAGACATAATCGAGTGCAAAAAGTCATAAACTGCCATATTTATTGATTTACCTTTTCTAAATCCTTTTTGTTCGTTACAGAGTATATTGTTCACTTCTAAATAACAACTAAGTTAATATAAATATAGTATTCAATTACTTTTGCGAACATCAGTATTAATGCAATCGGCCTGTAACACTCCATTAGTTTTTCTTTTATTTTTTTGGGAAAACAGACAATCGTACATTGTATATTTTAACTAGATACACAGTATGCCATAAGTAAATGTACAATCCACTACGTTTCCACATGTTACTAGCTTATAAAAGATACAGTTATGGTAAAATTATGTAAACTCAATACAATTATACAACAACAATACAATTATTTCGCAATGTAAATCTAAAAACCAAATAGTTAATATATACTTAAATAATACTATAGTAATTCAAATTTTTGAGCAAGGCGCTTAATAATTTGTTTTTAAATGTATGTTTAGATAGGGCAAAAATATCGATATCATTAAAATTCTTATTGTAAGCCTGAACCAATCTCTGAAGCGGCGCTCTCTCTCCTGCATCTGTACGACAGGGAGTTGTAGCAAACAGTGGATAAAAGCGAGCCTCACGTCTCGTTACTGTTCTAGGTACAATATAGCATATTTTACTAATTAATTCAGAGCAATCAAACCTATTATGTACAAGTCCATGGAGCATCATTCCTTGGAGCAACAAGCGTCTAGAGCGTAATGTTAATAGTTTAAACTTACACAAAGCGTTTTTATAAGATAAACGTACGACACGGCACTTGTACTGCAATGTACTGAGGAACTTACGCTGAACTCGCTCAATTGCAGTCTCATATTTAACATAATAATATGGATCCCAGATCATACAAGCATATTTAACCTGTGGGCGAACTAAAGAATGAAATAAATACAGATATGTGGCTGGTCCTTTAAAGTCTGACGTAGTTCTCATAACAAAGTTATACATTTGAAATGCTTTAGCAGTAACTTTATCTATATGTAGATTTAAGTGAAGTTTGCAAGCAAGAAGAACGCCCAAGTCATTAATATAGGTTTCCTTAACTAGAGTCTTATTACAAAGTGAATAATCGTAGGCTATTACATTTTTATGTTTAGTAAAATGTATGTATTTACACTCAAGGATGCTTAGTTTTAATTTATTTTCATCACAAAAATCAGATAATCTATTCAAGTCTTCCTGCAAAAGACTGCTGTCAACAGGGTTTTTTATTGTTCTAAATATGTACCTTAAGATCATCTGCGTATAATAAGAAATTACTATTTTTAAAGCAGTTACAAATATCGTTTATATATATAATAAACATCAATGGACCCAGAATAGATCCCTGGGGAACGCCTGAGGTCGCCAGAAATGAGTCTGATTTGTACCCATTGCTTACCACAGTTTGACTACGATTGCTGATATATGAACAGAACCAACGCAGTAAGTTACCTCTGATGCCATTAAATGCTAATTTGTTTAATAGAATTGAGTGGTCCACTACATCGAACGCCTTTTTAAAATCAGTATAAACAGCATCGGTCTGATAACCTGCTTCCGCGTTACCGAACAAGTGATCTGTTAAGATCATTAAGTTAGTCACTGTAGACTTATTTTTAACGAAACCGTGTTGTTGTGATATTGTGTCTCAAAAATGGATAAGTGGCTTGATGAACGAGCTTTTCAAATATTTTTGCAAGAGTACAAAGAATCGATATAGGTCTATAATTCTCTATGTTTTATCTAGACCCACTTTTATGCACTAGTATTATATTTGCTTTCTTCCACGAAGACGGAAAAGTACCACTTTGGATACACTTGTTAAATAACATGGAAAGAGGCATACAAATTGTTTCAGCAGTCCTCTTTAGAAAATAGGGCGGTATGCCATCAGGTCCCGGTCCCTTGTTTACATCTAACGATTTTAGTTGTCTGCGAATTTCATGGACAGTGAAATCCAAAGTACAGAGAGAGCTGTTATTGCCATTACTCAAATCAGAAGCTGGGCACCATCCGGAAAAGAGACTAGACGGCCCATAAACTGACTGAAAGAATGCCGAAAACCAATTACAAAATTTTAGTTCCCTGTCTTGTTTTTTAAACAAAGGCTTTATTGCCGATTTTTTTAATGTGTCTGGAAAAATACCTTCACATAAACACATAATATGACTGAGTGGGTGACTTATTTCATCAGCTACTGTTTTTAGTATTTTTGTACTGATCTCGTCATAACACACACTATTTGTATTGTTTAAACCTAGAATGATTTTCGATAAGTCATTCGGAAAACTTGGAGCGATAAACATAGAATCCTTGCTGTTCAAAATATATTGTGTTACTCTAAGGCCTGAATTTATCGAGGGTTGAATTTTGTCACTAAAATAATCGTTAAATGAATCAGAAATATGGCTTGGATCCGAAATAATTTCATTATTAATTCTAATTTTGGGGATATTATTCTTTGGTATATTTAATTTTGATTTGTGTATAATTTGCCAGGTAGTTTTAGATTGATTTATTGATGTCTTTATTTTATAATTATTTTGTGCTTTCTGTGTTAAATTTATTATTCTTTTAAATAATTTTGAGTAATTCTTAAATCTCGTTTTATTCTGTTGAGAAGGTTTTATCCGATACTGCCACAATAATTGTCTTTTCTTCTCAGTGCATTTTTTAATACCGCAGGATACCCATTTTTGTTTATTGTGGACATTAACTGAAATAAGATTTACGGGGAAGCACTGATCGTATAACAAACTGAAAATATCTACGAACTCCTTATATGCTACATTTGGGTCCCTGGCTGCATAGATGTCTGAAAAAGTTAGGTTTTGCAGATAGCCTTTAAACTTATTAATATTCTCGTTATTGTAGTCACGCCTTCTCTTAGTCCACCGTTTAAAAGTACATACGACACTAATTGGATATTTCAGTAACTGTGCAGTATGGTCAAACAACGCTAACTCCAATACTGTGGCTTATCAGGACTTTTTAAAATATGCACGTTTGGCTCTTAAGACGCGTCGGTTGATGAAGAGCTAGTTTTAAGTTAAAGCTTAGCAACATATATTTTCAAATTTTGTTGATTGCTTATTTCTCTTTAGATAAATGATAAATGATTTTATTTCTGCAAGTAGGTTTATACAAACACTTTTACACGTCAAACATTTTTTTTTTAAACTAGATGAGGACGGCGTTTCCTATCTGACTACTCTGAGAAGAAAGGCCGAAACAAACTCAGAGGTCACAGTCTCTTTTAAAGTCCAGACATAATCTTGGTCAGATCATGTGAAGACCATGTAGTTTGGTGTCTGAAATGATCTTTTGAGGAAAGAACCACGCAGATTGAGTGGACCTGTCCAGTCAGTGCAAGCATCTGTCAGTAATCGTACAGCTCAACATAAAAGTTAAGGAGCTCAACGATTCGACGAACAATACCAAAGAAAGGACATTTGGGTAGGCCGCATAATTTACTCAAACTGGCAAACTATGATTAAAGCTGAAAGAAAAGAAAAAGAAAAAAACAAGGACCCACATAGTCTTCACATTCACAGTAATTAAAATAATATTACATTTTACAAAGTAAATATTCATGTCAATGTATATATAAAATTCATCAATGACAATGTGTATATAAGAAAAAAATAGCAAAAAGAAAAGAAGAAAAAACAAAATCAGTATGTATATAAAAAAAAAAAATAGTTGGGGCAGCTTATCCCACGCCTTTTTGTCATCAATGTAATCTTTAACGGTATAAAAGGCTTTCTGGCACAACTTACGTTTAATAAATTATTTGAATTTATTAAGGCTCAGATCTTGAACGGGGCTTGGAAGTTTATTATAAAAACGTATACATTGACATCTGAACGAGCCACCTATTTTCTTGAGCCTTGTTGTAGGTACAACAAATTTGTGTTTGTTCCTAGTTTTCATATTATGGATATCACTGTATTTTTTAAACAATTTTATATTTTTATAGACATATAAAAGATTTTCAAAAATATACTGAGAAGGCACAGTCATTATATTAATCTCCTTAAATTTCTCTCTGAGAGAGTGTCTTGGACTTAACTTATAAATTGATCGAACAGCTCTTTTCTGCAAAACAAAGATAGTCTGAATGTCGGCGGCATTTCCCCACAACAGAATACCGTATGACATTACACTATGGAAATAGCTAAAGTACACTAAACGGGCTGTCTCTATGTCAGTTAAATTACGAATTTTTTTAACAGCGTATGCTGCAGAACTTAGCTTCTTTGACAATTTATCTATATGTGGGCCCCACTGAAGCTTAGCATCCAAAGTTAAGCCCAAGAATACTGTGCTATCTTCAGGATTCAATTCTTCGCCCTTTATCAACACCTTAGTTTTCACCTGCCTAACGTGAGGCAGCGTAAACTTAAGGCATTTGGTTTTTTTTTCATTGAGAAGTAAATTATTTACATTGAACCAGTGAACTACTTTTGAGATCGCGTTATTTACATCGTAAGTAACCAGCTGCTGACGTTTAAGTTTAAACAAAAGTGATGTGTCATCCGCAAACAACACTATATCATGATCGTCTTTTACGAGGTAAGGCAGGTCGTTAATATAAATAAGAAACAAGAAAGGACCAAGAATTGAGCCCTGCGGGACTCCCATTTTTACTGTAGATCCGGGAGATCTTTTCCCATTAACGTCAACGCACTGAATCTTATTACTCAAGTATGAAGTAAGAAGATCCAGAGCGGTGTTTCGGATCCCGTAGTGGCGGAGTTTCCTATATTAAAATCACCTACCAAAACAATATATTTATAATTATTTTCACTATAGTCTGTAATATTATTTCTAATTTATTCATACTTTCGTTGAAATTTTTAGTATTAGGCACTCTATAAATACAAATACAAACAATCTTATGACTAACAAGTTCAATGGCACAGCATTCAAAGATAGCCTTTGATGACATTTTTGAAACTTAATGCATTTGGGCTTTTTTTATTAAAGTTACGCTAAAATCATGTATGACGGGATAGTTCCTCTTAAAAAGTTGTAAAAAAATTCCGCGATAGCATATGTTTATCTTTTAAGGTTGGCTCACTATAATATTTTTAATGGTAATAAAATTTGTTATAAAATAATGCATTACTTGCGAAGGTGTTTCCATAAACATAATATTAATCCTTATCGAAATAAATAGTTTCATAGTTAAGGTTGATTAAGTACATGTACATTCCTTTTTAAATTATTTGAATAGGACCAGCTTAGAAATTACGACGGGTATAAAAATGCTTAAAATAAGAAAAACGCGCTTAGTCTATTAGTTACCGACACATTTTATTTTTTATTGGCTGTTTGAACGCGCTAATCTCTTTCACTGCCAGTCGGATTTGAAAAATTATTTTTGCATTTTATAGCGCAATTCTCGAGGAAGGCTATAGGGTATGTAACATTACGCTAGGACCCCTAGAATCCGAACAAAAAGAAAAAGAAGTAAGAACGAGCGCTAAGTGAAAACGAAGTAATAGCGCAGGCAGGCGAGGCGATGTGACGGGGTGGATCGGGGGAACCAGAAATTTCACGCGAACGAAGTCGCGGGCGGAAGCTAGTAGTAGAATAAATACATAGATATACATAATTATAAACGGAATAAATTTCGTCAGGAGAAATAACGATCAAAAGAGGAGAAAACGAATCCACCGAATCAGCGCTGGTATGTTTCTGCCAACTTCTTACGTATATGCTCACGTGCCTTGACTTTAAATGACAACCGATTTGTTACCGTCCTGATGTTCAGAGGGAGCGAATTGCAAGGAAAAACTGCCTGGACAAAGAAAGAAGAGTAACTTTTAAAAGTATAAGAACATTCTTGTTTTTGTTTCTACATCTTTTGGTGCGTAAACTCCTAATATGTAATTGCTAAGTTCAAATGTTTGTGATTATGAGAAAACTTGGCGTCCAATTTCCCAAAGTGGTCCTCCTTTCCTATCCCAACTCTTTTAGAAAAAGTGAGGTATGAATTTTTTCTTGCTTCTTGCACCATAAGTTACACGAAATACTTAGTAATTGTATTTAATTTATTTTATAGTTCTAGTTAATTTGAGAAACTTCGTGTTCACGCAATTGATTTTAATATATAATTGAAACGAATTAATTTGTTTCATAACTTTCAAATTATATTTTCTAAGCAATAAGTAATGTTATAATCTAGTCTGGTAACAAACTTATTAGTTAATACATATTTCAGGTAAGTTATTGGAATAACTTGATGTAGTTATAAGTTTTGTTGGAGATCAAAAGTTTTACTCTGTAAAAGTTATAATTGGTCATACAAAGGACATGTACAAATCAGATGTCGATGACGGGCAAATTTTTTTTATTATTACATTAAATATTAATTTATATTAGTAATAATTTATATTTAAAAGGTATATAGACTTATGGACACTTACGAAATCCAACCGTTGTAGGGTGTAGTATCAAAAGACCATCTCGGACACTAATCTGCATGGTCCTCATAATTATGATAGATCATAATGGTTAGAACCAAGATAATGTAACTGGATGTAATTTCAAAAGCGATTGTGAATTTGTTTCGTCGTTTCCTACTTGTCAGAGTAGTCTGTTAGGAAACATTGACCTCATTAAGTTTTATAATTTATTTCGTTTGACGTGTAAATGTGTTTTTTAAAACCACTTAGAAGAAATAAGTAAATTATTTATGGAGTTTCAGGAAAAAAATACAAAATGGTACCTAACCATAACCATAACAGCTATTAAACATTCTCTTTCCGAAAAGAAGCAACAAGAAAGTTACTATCAAAATATGATTGGAACTCAGCAATAAAGTCTCTAAAAACTTTCACCTGCACAAAAAAGCTCATACAATGAATCTTATACATACCGATATATTCTTCAATGCCTTCGATATGATCGGAACAGGTTCTCTTCTAACAGTGGCCACCATCAGCAGAGGTATGAATATCAGCAGAGCAGCACACCACAGCAGTAACAGCAGAAGTAATGCCTGCTTTCGTCCTGGTGGTCGGAGCCTTGGTTCTGGTGATATTGAGAGCCATCTGTCTACTGACATGGCTGTTATTGTGAATACACTGGCTGCTACTGCTACACCTAGTACAAAAATAAAGGCTTTGGTATTATTGAGGTCAGCAAACATAACTTACTCAGGTGGGGTTTCTCAGCTAAATCCATCGCTTTCTATCAGGTAAGATCGAGGTCAAGAGGAATACTGGTAGTAGAAGAAGATTCCTGACCTACTTGAGGTTTTTGTCCTTTTCATATAAATATAGTTTTATTCGGCTAATATTACAAGCGTTACATAAATATTTTTAAATGTTTAAGAAAACATTGTTAAATAAAATACTAACCATAATACAAGGTGTTATGGTCAAGCTGGCCAATTTGTTTATAGCAAGATAACCGGATACAAATCAAATAACAATTGAATCTGAATAGATTGCGGACTTCAATTTGTCGTAGTCTACTCGTAAAATAATAATAAGTCGCTTTCGAAAAATCTGAATTAGAATATTCAAATCGTTTCGAGAAAACAATGAAATAATCTCAGGCCTATTTCTATTACAGTTGCAAGTTATGGTAAGAAATTAAAACTGCTATAGAATAAAAAACGTCTTGAAAATTTGAAATATTATCTTAAGGAAGAATTTCCATCAAAAGTAGTTGCAAAAATATGAGAACTACAAAAACCTATGGGGCTTATGCGACATGCAGACTAGTTTTTGCGTGCCAACCTATGGGGCTTATGCGACATGCAGACTAATCTTTGCGTGCCAACCTATAGGGCTTATGCGACATGCAGACTAGTCTTTGCGTGCCAACCTATGGGGCTTATGCGACATGCAGACTAGTCGTTGCGTGCCAACCTATGGGGCTTATGCGACATGCAGACTAGTATTTGCGTGCCAACCTATGGGGCTTATGTGACATGCAGACTAGTCGTTGCGTGCCAACCTATGGGGCTTATGCGACATGCAGACTAGTATTTGCGTGCCAACCTATGGGGCTTATGTGACATGCAGACTAGTCTTTGCGTGCCAACCTTTGGGGCTTATGCGACATGCAGACTAGTCTTTGCCTGCCAATCTATGGGGCTTATGCGACATGCAGACTAGTCTTTGCGTGCCAACCTATGGGGCTTATGCGACATGCAGACTAGTCTGTGCGTGCCAACCTATGGGGCTTATGCGACATGCAGACTAGTCTGTGCGTGCCAACCTATGGGGCTTATGCGACATGCAGACTAGTCTTTGCGTGCCAACCTATGGGGCTTATGCGACATGCAGACTAGTCTTTGCGTGCCAACCTATGGGGCTTATGCGACATGCAGACTAGTCTTTGCGTGCCGTATGAACCCCAGGTTCAGACACAATGACTTTTTATTTGTTTCTGTAATTATGTCATGCGACGGGAAGAGATTTGTTGTACAACACAGCGCAGGTACTTTGACACGTATTAAGCTTCGCGTCTCGTCTGCGTGTGAGCTAGTTCTAATCCGTGATTGTCGCATGATCTGATGTCATCTCTAACTCACTTATCTTGAAAGTCCGCATCACCACCTCCCTTGCCTTTTCCAGCTAATGCAGCTGAATACCAGCTTTTTATATGGAGCAACTGCCTATCTGACCTCTACTACCCGGTATTGGATATCACGATATCTCCTGGGGAGACTGATTGTTAGGCTTCCGGGCTTCTGACTATTTATTTATATAATAATTGCTTGCTGCTCTTACATTAAACACCAAAGCTAGCCAACTAACCAACAACATAACATTTAACTTAAAAACTTCACGCAAACATTGAACATAAATCTACTGCTATACATAAATATGTCAACATCCGGCTCCTGAGCAATCAGCAGATTGATCGCCTGGGTTGTGGGAGCATATCAAGCCGTAATTCGTATGGGTACGCATTGACGGAGCCGCGAACAAGCACCATGAGGCAAAGGCGCGCGGCTGCCACAGCCGGTCCGGAGCAAACAATGAACCGATGAAAAATGCCTCGGGTACTTGTTGAAAGCAGACGTGTCGAAAATATTTTGCGGAAATTATCACGATTAATTAAATACTAAACAGTGGAAAGTGATTATTAGTCTCATGAACATAAGGTCTAGTTAAAAAAACAAAGTGCACAATAACTTAAAACCTTGTGTTTCCGCGCGACAACGCATCGGCGAGTGCGCAGCACCGCTCACCCCCGCGAGGAACGAGGACTGCTGCTATTTTTCGTCTCACTCACGCCCGTACGGAGAACGCTCAAGTGATCACGTCAAACCAAATAATACAATGAACGTGCAAGGGACACCACCTCCGCAGGAGACGCCCTAGGCGTCGGGAATTGGCAGCCGATTCCCGGCCACCGTAGGCGCGGGCTTGCGGACGGCGAGCAATGGGTAGCTCGCCGTCTGGTAAGGACCAGGCCCGAGTCGACGGCGCGTCGTGTTCCACGCGCGCCTCAAAGAGATGTCAGCACTATTGACGGGGTCCGCTAGGGCCGATGCCAGCTAGGGTTGCGGGATGTTCGAAAGAGTTACCGTGGCCCCGGCACAGGCAACAGAAGGAACACGGGTGGGTTTTAGTCAGTAAAAGTCTGACACGCCCTCCCGCTCCGCCCAGAGCGGGAGAAGTCATTTGATGATTTCCCATCCACAAAAAAAAAAAAAAAAGGGACACCACCTACACCCAATACCAGGGTGATAAGCGAGAGCGGAAGCGCTAGCGGGTCTGTACCAAACTTACCCACCTACTGCGATGATGATTATAGAAATGTTAACACATTTAAACGAAAAGAGCGTACTGAAGAAACCGAATATAAAAAGGATTTCGAAAACTTTCGCACTGAGATGATGAGTTTCCTAGAGAATTTTGCCAAATCCCAAAATAATAGCCTAAACTACATAAAGGAAGAAATACATGAGATTAAAAATGAAATAAAAACCATGAAATCTGCAACAGAAAACTTTACCCAACGTTTCGAACAAATAAATGGCGAGATGGAGAATATTAAAGCTAACATCACGACCACCCAAACGAAACTCGAACGTATAGAAGATGAAATAACTCAAATAAAAGGACTTCAAAACACTGAAAACACAACGCCTAAATCGCTTATCTTATGCCACCAAAACCTCATCCTCGAGCTAAAAGACCAAAACGAGCGCGAGAAAAACATTGTTATTGTGGGTACATTGGAAATTAACGAAAGAAACACTAACTCCAGACGAAATCACGATAACAATGAAGCCATGAAGATACTTGCAATGCTGTATCCAGACTGCCCTAAACCAATTAGAACCATCAGACTGGGGAAATATATCCCAAACAAAAACAGACCATTTAAAAGTCTGTTTCAACAATGCAGAAATTCCAAAATACCTACTACGAAATAAAAAAAACCTACAAGATAACATACGAGTTTACGCAGATCAAACTCCAGCGCAAAGGGAGTTTTCACAATCATTAAACGCAGAACTAAACACACGTATTGAAAACGGCGAGGGGGATCTCATCATCAAATACGTAAAAGGAATACCGACAATCACTTTAAACAAAAATAACCAAAAAAACTAATAACCAAACCAATACAAAGTGCAAATTACAAGGATAGACTAAACCATCAACTAGTAAGCAGATACGAAGACATACTATCCCACCCGTCCTCATCCCACCCGTCCTCGTTACGATTTTTCTACGCGAACTTACGCAGTATCCGCAAGACTGGCAAATTCGACGAAATAAAATGCATAATAAAAACAACACCAATGACTTTACACGTACTAATTTTTACTGAAACGTGGATCACGTCAGAATCAGATGCCAAATTTTACCAACTACCACATTATAAACATATTTATAACTACAGGCAAGATCGGAAGGGTGGCGGCGTTTCAATTTACGTACACGAAAGTCTTAAATACGAAATAACAGAGGAGTTACACGAACTTGGTAATCATTACTTATGGATACATATAGACAAACTCTCATTGAACATCGGAGCGATATACAAACCAGGTGAAACCAACATAAACAATTTCTTAGAAACATATATTTCACAGTTGGAACGACGAAAAAGGACAGTTGTTTTCGGAGACTTTAACATCGATCTGCTTAGTAAGGACAACCACGCCACGAGATACCTAAGTGAAATAAAAGGAACCGGCTACGAAATATTAAATAAAATAAATAAACTGTACAGTACCCGTGAAACCAGCACTACAAACACCATACTGGACCACATATGTACGAACATAAATAATCACGCATTCAGCATATCAATAGTTGAATCGTGCCTCTCAGACCACAAGCAGATATTTCTAGAGATAGGCAGCTTACCACCAAAAATAAACAAAAGGATCAAATACAAAGCACTCAACTATGACAAATTATACAATAGTACCCTAACAGCAAACTACAGTAATGAAGACAACGACTACCTACATTTAGAAAGATTTATCTCAGAACAAATAAACAAAAACAAAGAAGATAAGACTAAAATCCTAAACCTACCTCAAGAAGACTGGATAAACAGAAATATCATAGACTCAATCAACTTACGAAATCACCTATGGCAACAAACAAAATCTCACCCAAAAGACGACACCCTAAGGAAGAAATTTAACGAAGAACAGGACAGGGTAAAACAGCTTATCAAGACACAGAAGAAAAACTACTATCACAACCTATTTCACGACAGCTACAAACAACCGAAGAAAATGTGGAAAATAATTAATAACTTGGCAGCAAATAAAATCAAAGACGCCAATGCTCCCCCCAAACTATTATCGAACTCGCAATTTATCACAGACGGTAATGAAATTTGTAACGTATTCAACTCATTCTTTGCATCAATAGGCGCGGACTTAGCTAATAACATACCCAAGACACACCACATAAATACAGGCAATACCCTCATGTACGACACAAATTACACGCACAACATAACTATGAACGAACTTTCGCCTTGTGACACTAACGAAATATCAAAAATTATTGACCATCTCGACACCAACACTAGTACAGGCTTGGACGGTATCAGCACTAAAGCTATTAAATGTCTTAAAAACATAATTGCTGATAGATTAGCAGACTGTATAAATGAGTGTTTGGTGCGCAGAATTTTCCCCGACTCACTCAAAGTAGCGAGGGTCAGTCCTATTTACAAATCTGGGAGTAGAACTGACCCCGGCAACTACCGTCCGGTGTCGGTCTAAATGCGTATTTGACTGAGAAGGGATTTTTAATCGATCAACAGTATGGCTTCCGCCCTAAATCAAGTACTATCACGGCCTCAGTTGATTTAATAACTAAAATAAAGACACACATTGATAAAAAAAACATAGTTTTAGGTATTTTCATTGACCTAAAAAAAGCGTACGATACGGTAAGCCATCAAAAACTACTGCAAAAGTTAAACAATCTAGGTATTTCAGGCAGCGCTCTCGATATGTTCACGTCCTATTTACAAAACAGAAAGCAAGTCGTTAAGATAGACAACTTTACTAGCTCGATGCAAAACATTACATACGGATGTCCCCAAGGCTCAGTAATTAGTTCATTATTATTTATTATATACGTTAACAACATTAATAAAATAGGGCTGACAGGACACTTAACGTTATACGCAGATGACACTTGCCTCTTTTATTTCGACAAGTCTGTACAAAACATTCTAACGACTGCTCAAAAGGACCTTGACCTTCTTCATGAATGGCTCAAATATAACTTGCTAACAATTAACACAACAAAAACATCATTTATGATTTTCGCAGCAAAAAACAAACCGCTACCTAAACTTACGCCACTTACGATCAACGGAGAAATAGTTAAACGATCTAATCACGAAAAGTATCTCGGACTGTGGGTAGATGACAAACTTACTTGGAAGCTACATATAAATCATATCAAAGCAAAATTAGTTTCACTTTTAGGCACGCTACGAAAGATCACAAAATGTATTCCGAAAAAGATACGTCTAAATATTTACAACTCGCTAGTAAAATCAAACCTAGAATACCTAATTGAATTGTGGGGATCAGCCGCTAAATCTAACTTAAACTCACTCCAAAGAATACAAAAGAAAATTATCAAAGTACTATTTCATTATCACTACCTATATCCAACAAAAAAATTATACGAAAAACTAATCTACTAAATCTCACACAACTGTACACATATTACACCTGCATTCTAATAAAAAAAATCACCACGAATTCTGTACAATCAAACATCAAACTACATAAAAAGACACCTACATACAACACAAGAAGTAAAAACAAGTTTCAACTAATGACCACACGTGCACGAACTAACTACGGCAAGAAAACCATATTGTCTGAGGGTGCAAAACTATTTAATGATTTACCAGAAGATTTAAAGAAGTGTAATAATATAAACATATTTAAAGCAAGGTTTAAAAAACATATTGTGTACCCTGTAACGTTGCCAACACCCTAGAGGCAAATATATATTTTTAGATGCAAGCACTATTTGTATCTCATTTTAAGTGAACTGTTATTTAAGTTCTTATGAGAATAAAATTCTTTAAACCTAACCGTGAGCTAGAGTAGTCGCGTCATCGATCTTATTATTGAGCAAAAAGTAGTAGTGCATCAACAGCGCACACTTACGTCTACAAACGTACGTGACTATAATATTCTACCCGTTGTGACTGCCTAGCACCTACGAATGACAGCCGGCATCAACGGCCTAACCTGCATACCAAGGCATGGAGGGATCTCGGGACAAACCCCGGATGGGGTGACGACTTTCTGTTACCACCTAACACCATGTTAGTAAGATGACTTATTTTACCTTGAGTTACACGGTTCACTCAAAGCTATGTGGTTCTTTCCCTAAAAGATCCCATCTCAGACACTCATCTGTATTGTGCTCATATGGTCTGACCGAGATAACTTCTGGACTTTAAAAGAATCTGTGACCCTTACGTTTGTTTTGTTGTTTCTTCTCAGAGTAGTTGGTTAGAAAACGCAGACTTCATCTAGTTTTAAATTATTTTTATTTTTTTTGACGAACCAACTTACAGAAATAAATATTATGTTTATTTCTTTTTATAACCTAACCTTGAATATAATTGACGATCTTGCAGACCGTCTCTCCGTAGAACCACACGAGGGTGATGGCTTTGCTGAGCTGGATCGGCATGCAGATGCTCGTCACCAGCAGGTCTGCGGCCGACAGGTTCACCAGGAATATGTTCGTCACACTGCAACAAAACATATTTTGTGAGAACTCCGCTCAAAACGCATTCGAAGACTTCCAGGTATCTATTGTGTGGTTTCAACTTAAGGCCAGTTTCTCGAACTGAAATGATCGCAAAATGAATGTGACAAATTGTCAAGTGCGCGTAAACTGCTGTGATTGGTTGAATGATGTATCATTGAACCAGAGAAACTAGCCCCCAGTCTTTTGTCTATTCCTAGTGATTTTCATTTGCAGTAACAGTATATCCAATATCAATTTATTTTCGATTACCAATTAGCAGATTCTTTTTTAATTTTTTATTTGATATAGGTTTGCTCTTGACTCTAGTCTAGGTCAGAGATGACAGAGACAAAGTCGACGATGGAGCGAGCTTACCCAGAAGAAGCCTGTTAACTCTCATTTTGAAGAGATCGGGGTTGTATGCGTTCGGAAACACAGACGCAGGCAGAGAGTTCCACTCCTTTGCTGTGCGCATCACAAAAGACATTTGGAAACGCTTAGTGCGAATTGGTGGAATAGCAACTAGGTAGGGATGGTAACCTGCAGTGCGTCTAGATGTCCGATGGTAGAAGGTATAGTAAAAGTTGTTCATAATGATAAGTACAATGACCTTTTAAGAGATTAACACTGTTTAAAATTACACCTTGTATAACTCGGAGTTAACAACTAACTCTGGAATAATCAAATTATTCATTTTGCGCCACCAAGAGTTAGAGGTAAACCTAGAGTTAAACTTTTAAATATTTAACCCACCGATGTGGGAGAGTTACGATGCTTACTCTGGGTTAGTGTGTCAAAGTAAATTGACGTTATGAGGTGCCGCTGGTAATTTATTTTGTATTTTATACACAATATAACTTTAAAGTGCTATTTTTTGTTAGAGTCAAGTGCCCCCCCCCCCCCCCCACCAGCTAATCGGTTAGTTTTGGATATGTGAAAAAAATCACGGTAGTAGTATATACTTAACATCGAAGCCAAAAGGAAAACTATCACAGCTAAGTAGGCCAACTTACATTTGCAGTTGGAATGTATGAGAGAACATGTTTTTTTAACTACAACGTTAAGTTTGTTCTTGCGATAAATTTATCCCAACTATGGAACCCTTCATTGTGCGTAGTCCGAGATGCACTTGGCCGGTATTAGTGTTTGTGATTACAGTCAGAAATAAAAATGAAATAAGACTAAGGTTATTTTAGTAATTAAAGTAATTTCGTTAAACGCGTGAGGCACATAGTGATAATAACTCCTGGCAAGTAAACATCAAAAAAATAATCTCTTATAATGTATTTTTGCCTTTCTCGAAGACCCAAGTTACCCAATTTAGCTATTTGATATGTACAAACGTTTCGCTAATAGCACGTACGAAAAACTAATAAGGCTCAAGGAAATCTCGTCACCCGTGGTAAGCAGTTTCTTATCTAGGACAAAATAGGTACTAATGATTTATTATATTTATCTAATTATCTTTCTTTTTTTTATTTAACATAGGTTTGCTCTTGACTCTAGTCTAGGTCAGAGGTAACAGAGACAAAGTCAACGATGGAGCGAGCTTACCCAGAAGAAGCCTATTCACTCTCACTTTGCAGAGATCGGGGTTGTATGCGTTCGGAAACAAAAACGCAGGCAGAGAGTTCCACTCCTTTGCTGTGCGCATCACAAAAGACATTTGGAAACGCTTAGTGCGAATCGGTGGAATAGTAACTTCCTCAATCAAAATCCTCTTTATTGAATCAAATGATTACGTGACAGGCTTTTAATCAAGGAAAATTTGGAAGCACGGATTAAAAAGGATAAAGCTAATGTCAACTCAGAAAGAATATGCTTACATTTGGACAGTTTGAAAATAGATCGTCATAATCCGTTCTAGTGAATTAATTTGGGCAATAAAATAAGAATTATTGATAAATAAAAGTAAAGTGAACAGTATTGAGTGTATTGCAATAAATCAAAAACCGTGCTAAATATATTGTGTTGGCTTGATTCCAATATACATAATGGATTACCGTCCATTTTATTTTGTAAAGTGCAGTGCAAACGACTGTTCAGAAGAAACTGGGGAATCAGCCCCAAGGTTAGTTACTGGCTATACACTACAGTTATCCGACCAATTATCACTTATGGCTCACTAGTCTGGTGGCCCAGGACAGACCTCAGCACAGCCCAAAGGGATCTCGGTAAACTGCAGCGGTTTGCCTGTGTGGCAATCACTAGCAGTATGAGAACCACACCCACAGCTGCCCTACAGGCAATGCTTGGACTGCCACCCCTACACCTCATCGTGAGGGAGGAGGCGGCCCTTGCTGCCTTTAGGCTTCATACGTCAGGAACCCTAAGCACAGACTCCAGAGTCAAGCACATACGCATAAAGGAAGATGCGATCAAACGACAGCCAATGATGGCATCACCCTGCGACAAAGCCCCGAAAATTCATTACTTTCAAAAGAGTTACAACATAATACTCACGGAAGAACAGTGTGACTACTCAGGCCCGAAAGAGTTGAGAGTATACACTGACGGATCAAAGACCGACTCTGGAACCGGAGTCGGAGTTTTCTCACACGACCTAAACATAAATATATCCAGTCCGCTGGGAATGTTCAACACCGTCTACCAGGCGGAATGTGTGGGCATTATACAAGCGGCCTACGCCATAGAAGCCAGGAGAGTCACGGATGCCCACATACGCATACTCTCTGACAGCGCCTCAGTTCTCCAGTCCTTAGGGAAGAAACATATTACATCGAGACTAACACTAGATTGTCACAATGCACTGGAACGTCTAACGGTTTCAAATCGCAATACAGTGACACTGCAATGGATAAAAGGACACAGTGGATCATTAGGCAACGACGCAGCTGACGAATTAGCTAGGAGAGCATCCGGCATGTCAGTCTGTGGGCCCGAACCTATTGTACCCATTCCGTTCAACCAACTACGCAGGTGGCTACAAGAGTTCACCCACACACAAGCGGAGAAATGGTGGGCCTCGGCACCGGGCTGCAGGCAGTCCAGGGAAGCTATGCCATCATTAGATGGCAGGCTGACCGGCCGCTTATTACGCCTAGACAGGGACGGCCTGCGCCTGGTGGCGGGGACCATCACAGGACACTGCTCGCTAAACAAACACTTCCACACAATAGGCATAACGGACAGTCCTCTGTGCAGGGCATGCATGGAGGCTGAGGAAACCGTTGCGCATGTGCTCTTTGAATGCACAGGCGTCGCCCAGATCAGAACAGAAACCCTCGGGTCACCCAGATCTTTCAAAGACATCCTAGACAGACCAGAAAACATAATCAAGTTCTGGAGGGAGGTGGGCTGGTTGGAATAACCGCCGACGGCCGCCATGGCCCATGCACAATGGTCCACATGTAGGACTAAGTGCGGAAACCAAGTCCCGTAACATAGAACATAGATAGATAGATGATTATTCATTTACGTATAAAACTCGGGTTTGATGACACGTTTATACGTGTTGTTATAATCACATACCTATTCATTTTCATAAGGGGTACTCATTTGTTGTGTTATGATTGTCGTATGATCGTGTTTCATGGAAAAGAAAAAAGTATTCACTAGACTTACAACTTTCTTATTCAGCTACTACTATACTACAACAACTACAACTTGTACCTAGTTGTATTGTTTAAAGTTAAACAATTTCATCATTCCGTTATTGGCCTTGTATTTTTTAGATTAGTTATATATAGGTATGAACATTGACATATTATAAAGTTCATTCTACCAGAAAAAGATGCAAATGCAGTGCATAGTTAATGTCCATTTTTGATGCTTAACTTTGTTGTTTTTTGCTGACTCATACATATTGGTAGAGATTTGTCAGCTGCCTGAATTATTAGTAAAGATCTGACAGTTTTTTTAAGCAGTAGCACTTCCCGCGCGACGACTGCGTGAATTTCGTATTTTTTTCAAAAAACCTTTATACACGTTATTCCTTATTTTCGGTCTTAAGTATAAATACTGAGTTTCAAGTTAATCGGATCCCGCGTTAAAATTCTTCCAACTCATTCAATTCTTCAAACTTTAACACCCCCCAATCCTGCTTTTGGTGGGTAGTTTAGAAAAAACAAAAAATGACAAACTTCATAATTTACTTAGACATAAGTATTCGCGCCAAGTTTCAAGTTTGTTAGTAACTCAAGAAAAAAAAATCTTTCATACAGACAAAATCCCCTTTTTCACCCCCTTAAAGGTCTAATTTCCAAAAATCCTTCCTTAGTGGAAGTTTATAATAAAAAAGGCATCAACTGCCAAAATTTCAAATTTGTAGCCCGAGAGGTTTAGGCTCTGCGTTGATGAATCAGTCGGGACAAGTAATTATATATACAAGGTGTAACATAATTAACGCATAAAAACTTAAGGGGTCATTATACTCATCATTATGAACAACTTTTACTATGGGACCAAACCTGAAATCACAAAAAAAAATCAGCTGCTCCCTACATTTATGTTCGCATAACTCGTGAAAATGTAAGGAACAGCAGATTTTTTTTTCGCGATTTCAGGTTTGGTCCCATAGTAAAAGTTGTTCATAATGATTAGTACAATGATCCCTTAATAGGTTGTGCGTTATTTATGTTACATCTTGTATATACATAGATAATCGAACTTAAGAGACGAGCATAATTTATTTATATAACTATTGCTTGCTGGACTTACTGTAAACACCAAAGCGCGCAGCAAGCCAACAACATCAGCCAAGGTCGCGGGATGTTCGAAAGAGTTACCGTGGCCCCGGCACAGGCAACTGAAGGAACACGGGTGGGTTTTAGTCAGTAAAAGTTTGACACGCCCGCCCGCTCCGCCTAGATCAGGAGAAGTAATTTGATGATTTCCCATCCAAAAAAAAAAAATAAGCTAACAACATAACATTTACTTAAAACTCATAATATCATCATTCCGCCAAAAAACCCACACCTTTATTGATTTGATCTCTTTAATGATCATGTCCATTCGCAAATTACAATCCAATTTGAACAAATAAAATTGTAATCGTCTTGATTAAAAATCAAGCATCTAATGAGCTTCCAACATTGCACGTGACCAGAGGGCTAGCCTATTTTTAGGTCAAAGAATAAGCATTGCCATCCAACGTGGCAACGCTGTCAGCCTTTTGGGCACTTTTCCCGCTGACAGCGATGCGGACTAATTTTCTGATGCCCAATGAGCTCTCCCTGTTATTTAATTTTTTTTTCTCTTTTCTTTATATACTTGTACATAATATATATTTTAGTGTAGTGGTAGATCGTATATTGTATTTAAGATTTGTTTTTATTACAATAAAATTAAAAGTCCAACATTTAGGTCTTTTGTGTTTTTATTTCTTGAATCAAGTAGGTAAATGGTTCAAAAAGCTCCGTCTTTTGAAGGGATTAGTTTATGATGAACCACCGACCGATTCATTCAATTTCTTCATTATGGGCCTTGAACCTGACACGGGGTGATGTGATGAGACGTTGATCTGGTGTAGCCAATTTCAGAAACTGTCACTTGAAAGCTGTAAATCACAACTTTAAATATTTATACAATCACCGCCAAATTACACGCCTCCTTCTTATCAATACATAACCACACCGTTTTCAATGCACAATAATTTTGTATGCACAACCACTAATCCATTTTGCCCATTCTAAACTCCACTAAATCCAAGCATTATCCCAAGTTTGATCCCTCGTATAAAATCAGATGCTATCCGTTTATATTTTCCCAACAAATCAGCATATAAATGGGATACGAATGGGAGACTGACAGCGGTCTTCGTAATCGCTTCGAATAACGGACAATAAAGCCTTTCGATTGCAAGGTTAACGAGTTGCTCTTTGTTAGCGAGAATCGATCGAAACGTTCGATTCCGATAGACGGTGATTGACTGCGATTTTTGGAATTGGAGAAGATCTGTACCTGAATCTTTCGAGGAAGATTTTGGGATTTAAAAGGAGACGTTCTTTAAATGTACGGGGCTTGGTACTAAAATAATTGAAAATTTAAACAGCCTTCTGAGCTACATAGTCTGAAAGAGGGTAATTATTTTGATGTCTTTGGGCATTTAATTTTTTTTTAAAGCCGCCCTTTTTTTTTTAAACAAGTGTTGAAAGATAAAATGCTTATGTTCGATTTGTAGTGGTCAATCAATTTATATTCGTATATTTGGCATTCGATTTGGCATAGTACACCCCTTGTGCCAGTGGATAATTGGATATGGTGTTTTTTTTTTATTTTAACGTCATTCTGACCTTTACAGATTTGACCTTTTTCCGACACGTTTTGATATTGCATTGTCATGATAATCAATATTTTTTGTCTCAATTTCATGGAGCTGCAGCTAAAATTATAATAAAATCTCTAAGTATTTAAAAGAAACGGAAACTTTAGCCACTTTTATTTAAAATAATTATATGGCATAGAAATGAATGAATAAAGGCTATGTGCGTTTTGTTTGTACTGAAACATTTTCCACTTTTTTACAAAAACAGGTGCCTGAAAAAATCAAATTGAACTTTAATATCGTAGCATAATAAATAAGCTTTCTAATAAGGTACATCATATTAACGTTTAAAAATCTTCGGAATATTATACCACTTTTGACCTCTTCTTTGTGGGAGTGATCTTAAAAGCAGGTCAATTAAGAAAAATCTTGTTTACAGCTTTTGATCTTTAAATGAGGATTTATTTAGGTGCAAGGAAAATTAAAATCAACAAACATTTATTCGTATTGAAAGGTTTAACCTACCTACTCAAGTATCTTTGTAATAATGATATAATTGCGTTTGTTTCAATCTAAATTCGCCATAATGAGATTAATACGTCATTATTCAATAATCTTGTGTTACGTACTAACATGTATGTCACTAATGTCGTTATAATGAATAAGAGGATTAGATGTCTAATGAATGTTTGTGACGATGTTCTATAATGTAGATTGTAGGTAATCACAAAGTCATAGACCAAAGGTATGGTAAAGGTCAAATTTGACATTGATTGTAATACAAGGGATGACAACATGTATATAAGGATCTACAAATCTACACATATAAACACATATACAGGTTTGTACGAATGGACGTAAATTTATATTGGTTCACGAAATAGATTTGTCGGAAATACGTTAGTCGTCGTTTAACTAATCGGAACGCCAGCACCACCAAGCGGCGCTCTACAACATAACGCTCGTCGACCGGCGTTAAGCAGAGTTTGTCGGTGGCTGTCGAGCAGTGAACACGTTTAGAAACTGTCACGCGTTCCGTATCGTTGTGTCATGTACCTACCGTGTGTGAATTACTAGTGTGACTAATTTGATCGTAAATTATAATTTGATTTGAACTGCAAACTGTTTTTCGATTGCGCAATAGCCAACACTACCCATAGCACGCCCACAGTAGTTAAAATATGCCTGTCGATAACTAGAGAGATGTACCTTCTCCGTCATATTTTTATTCGCATTTTTGTAAGATCCACTGTCTCAATGAGTTGACCTGCCATAGCCGCCATGCCAGTTGAACCAGTTTCGACTGCCTGCTGATACCAGCTTCTATTTTTTTTGTAAGGATTTTTCATACAATATCACTCCTGTATTCCCCGAAAGGTTAAAGCAGAGGTGTACCTATAGTACACCCACATTTCGCCAGTTATGTTTAAGTCCAATGTAATATGGGACGAGCCTATTGCCATCAATCGGGCACAAATCCTGACTCCGGGCTGCTACCTGTGCTACTAATGAGAAATTTCAGATGGAAATACCCAAAAACACTTAACTAAAAACTCGGTACTAATGCTTAAAATAAAAAAAAAATACATGTTTCAGGGTTCTTCAAAAATCTTTTAGAAAGAAAGAAAGAAAAATTGTTTATTCTGCACAAACAAAATGTACATTACAAAAAAATGACATAAATTACACACATACAAAGTATCCAAAAGCCTCAAATTCAATCCGTATAAAGTTGTAAAATTTTTGTCCATTGCTTGATGTCCGGGCCAGGGACCAAACACAATTTACATTGCCTCTGTATATGTGTTGTGATACTGGCAAATGACGTCAAACAATCAACACAAAAACAAAAAACCAAATTGCGGATTGGAAAAATAACTTTTTTGTAACAAACAAACCACTATCAAGAACAATAAGCCATGCGTCGCATCTATGCAAGAGTATGTCGTTGCTCAGCCGCTCACCGCGTAAACTAATAAGAATAGACCCTTGGGATATTTTCCGACATCCACGCGGGCGAGGACGCGGGCAAAAGCTAGTCTGTTCATATACTGAATAGTAAAATGGAACTCTTTCCAGTTTGTTGCAGGTATCCTGAACCCGTTTGATAATTGGTTGCACCTTCCAAAGTGGATTGTTAGTCTCAGTTTCAGTTGGCTGGTCGTGATCAACTACATGAAGAACATTGCGTAAAGTAATAAATCGGTCGCGAACTATTTGGTCGGCAATAAATCCAATCCTCATATTTATTTATTTAAATTTTTCACACTTAAAAAAGTACAAAGGCGGACTTAATGCCTTAGGCATTCTCTACCAGTCATCCAAGGGTGGTGAAGAGATTAGATGGCAGGTGCTCTGTTAGAAATGGAACAATTTGTACATAAATAAAATAAGTTATAAACTTATAATACACGTACATACATATTTACTATAATATATACCTATTATTATTATATCATATTAGCTCGCCAATACATCGGAATTCGTGGGTATGGAAGGCATCCTATGAGAATATGCACAGAAAACACTTTAGCTATTTCCGCTTTTGTGTTTTGAGTTCCTGGCCAGTCTTACGCATGTAATATAAAATTGTACACCGAGCAGTCTCCTCAAAGAAGTAGAAGCCTATATCAAAATAATCATGAAGATATTCGGATGGTGTAAGAACTGAGTTTTTTGGTAAAGTTGCAGTATAGTCATGTGGCTTATTGGTAAAAGGAATATTCTTCCAGGTGTCTCCATGACCATGTTGCTGCAGATTTCACCTAGTCACCGAAGTATGAGAACGTCCTCAGCGTGATTGTATTCGTTGCGAAGTAGTGCCACGAGAACGCCCTCTGCTTCCAATTTGCTGCGAAGGAGTGCTACGAGAACGTCCCTTATTTGAGGTTGTTATCTGACTTAGAGGTCCAGGTTCCATTTCATCGCCTGAACCTTCAGAATTGTCGTCCTCGCCTACAAGGTCAGCGAGAACACGTGACTTTACTTCAAAATCTTCATCGTCGTGGAATTCTTCTATGTCTATTGACCTATCTAAATTAGTTAGTTAGACTCGTTTCCATCACCAAGGAGTTCCAAGATGCGGCCATTAGATACAGGAAGCACTAAAATAAAATAAAAAAACAATCAACTATGTTAGCCACAATACCAACTTTTAATCAATAAACAAAAAACCAAGGTGAAATCAAACTATAGAGTCACAATCGTGCTTCTTAAAAGTTAGTCTCTTTTGATTCTATCTTAAAAAACAAAATAGCAAAAATAGTTTGTATTTCATTTGATTAATGTTTTAATAGTAAAATAAAACAAAAACTTTACTCAAAATATAACAATAAAACACAATACTTACACGTGCCGCTGGTTGGATCAAAAAATGTGGCCATCTTGTACCTCCGATTGAGACAAAGTAACAACCTATTCCACGACTTGGGTGTCACTACGCGCGAGTACACATCTCTCACGATCGATCTTCGTCGGTTGCGTTCGCAAAAATGAATCCGCGCGGTCTTAAGATATTATAAAAGTTACCTGTACTATCGTTTAGCATCAGGTGTAAAGGGTTTGTTATTGTGACGTCTACCTCGTGTTCTCAAAATTATACGCCATTTTTAACTTTATCAGTGATTTTCAATCTAAACGCTTACCAATTCTTATTTTCCATAATTTTATTAATGACTAGTTTCCGCCCGCGACTTCGTCCGCGTGTTTCTTGTTCCCCCGACCCACCCCGTTGCATCGCATTGCCTGCCCGCGCTGTTACTTCGTTTTCGCTAAGCATTCGTTCTTACTATTTTCTTTTTGCTCGCCTTCTAAGGGTCCTAGCGTAATGTTACATGCCCTATAGCCTTCATCAAGAATGAACAAACAAATAAAAATAAAATGCAAACAGAATTTTTCAAATCCTACTGGTCGTAACAGAGATCAGCGCATTCAAACATTCAATAAAAAATAAAATGTGTCGGTAACTAATAGAATAAGCGCATTTTTCTTACTTTAAGCATTTTCTTAGCCGTCTTAATTTCTAAACTAAAGGTCCGATTCAAATAATTTAAGAAGGAATTCACATGTACTTAATCAAACTTGATTATGAAACTATTTATTTGGATAAGGATTAATACCATGTTTATGAAAACACTTTAATAACTAATGCATTATTTTATAACAAATTTGATTACCATATAAATAGTTATAGTGAGCCAACCTTAAAAGATAGACATATGCTTATGGTGACTTTTTTTATAACTTTTTAAGAGGAACAATTCAGTCATACATAATTTTGCGTAACTTTAACTGTTTACGCAGCGCACGCAACGGAAACTCTCAAAAGGAATACATTTCCCCGTTTTTGCAACATTATTGATTGATGCTCCGCTCCTGTTGGTCGTAGTGTGATGTTATATAGGCTATAGCCTTTCTAAACGAATGGACTATTCAACACATAAATAATTTTTCAATTCGAACCAATAGTTCTTGAGATTAGCGCGTTCAACCAACCAAACAAACTCTTCAGCTTTATTAAATTAGTAACTATTAGTATTAGTGTAGATGATGAATATTAAATTAGTGTATTGAATTGTGTGTATTGAATTGGAAGTTTCGAACGAGGCAGCATGCCGTTCTGCCGTCATCTTAGTGTTCTGTTTCTTCGTAGCCATAATTTATGTATTATTAAATTTTATGCAATCTTTTAATTTTTCAATTTCAGCAAGCAATTTAGATAAAATTACATTGAATGTTGAAAAATCAAGCTTCAGTATTGTATTTCAAGAGAACACCTCTCGTCTGTCTGTATTGTCCGTCTTCTGGGTCCAATTAATCAGCTTCAATTGTTTGTTCAACAGATGAGTGCGGTGCACTTACTTTATGAATAGAAGCTGGCCTATTGTTTACAATAATTATCGTCTACGTCTGTTTATTGCGACTATAGTTTGCATAATTTATGTTGGCAACATTCTCGTGTGTTGAGCAAATATTGGATTTTATATTGGAATTTTGGTGTTTTGTTAGTTGAGAGAAGATGATTTCGACTTTTTATTGGAACGAAGATATTTTACGCGGCTAGCGATAGGAATAAACTGGCGAAAAAGCGTTCATACTTGTATGCCCCTCTATGAGACTATCATCTTTCTAATTATCACTCAAAGTGTGAATTTGGTCAAAATGTAAATCCAAGATGGCGGCTGCAAAAAATTTATAAATTTTCGTCATGGGTGTCGTTTTCATAGTTTTCGAGGGTGATTATGCCGATAGTGATGTCAACATGTAAATCCAGTATGGTGCTGCGAAAATTTTCAAATTTATCGTCATGGGTGTCGTTTTCATAGTTTTCCAGGCTGCTAAGACCGATAGTGACGTCAAAATGTAAATCTAAGATGGCGGCTCCGAAAGTTTTCAAATTTTATGTGATGGGTGTCGTTTTCATAGTTTTCGAGGGCGCTTAAACCGATAGTGAAGTTAAAAATAATATTATGTAAATCCAAGATGATGGCTACGAAAATTTTCCAAATTTTTCGTCATGGGTGTCGTTTTCACAGTTTTCGAGGGTGCTAAAGCTGAAGCCAAAATGTAAACCCAAGATCACGGCTGCGAAAATTTTCAATTTTTTTCTCATGACAGTGGACATTCATAGTTTTCGAGGGTGTTAAAGCCGATATTGAAGTTAAAATGTCGCCCCTGATGACGGCTGCGAAAATTTAAAAAAAAATTCTCATGGGAATTGTTTTCATGGCTTTCATAAACATGATTTATTGTTTTGGTAAAACCTATGGTAACAGTTATATCGACTTCTTCTGATGATAAACCCTGAAAGACTTTCACAACCTAGACATTAATTCCACTTAAAGCATAAAGGCAATCTTCATACAGTTTTAATAATATTGTTGTTTCCGTGTAATAAAGTAACTGTTCAGGTAGCAGGATTCTGATCGGCACACCTTTGCACGGCTGTCTACAGCTTTAGGAAAAAATATCGAAATTCATTAACGGCGGTGCAGATAATGTCAGTCTGCGTGCGGGGTTTTAATTTAATGTCAATAGGTATGTTCCCGTTCTTTTTTTAACCGACTTCAAAAAAGGAAAGGTTATCAATTCGGTTGTACGTTTTTTTTTTACTGTTTGTTACCTCAGTACTCCGTCATTTATGAACCGATTTGGAAAATGAAAGGACATACTTCCAGATTGGTCCCATTTTTATCAAAATCCAGTTCTGATGACAGGATCCATGAGGAATTGAGGGAACTCCTCAAATATTATAGGCAAACACAGTGATTTTGATATTTTCAAGAACAAGTCAAGCATTTGCATTCAGAAAGTATCATTTGGTGAAGTGGAACTGATGGAGAAGACCATAGATGGCCACGGGAACTCCTCAATGATAGTATGGAGGCATGAGGAACAGGGTGTAAAGTTCACTCATCCTCCATAGAAAAGGGAGGATCCTCCGACCAGACGGGTGTTGTGTCTGGTGGGCTACTGCCCGACGGGTGATGTCGGGATGTTGTATATATGCTAGTCGGGCGGTAAACTCTGATTGCGTGATGCAGGATTTGGCGCGACATCAGTGTGACGCGTTCCATTGTGGCGATGTAGATATGCCGCTACAATAAGTATTTCACGGGTGGCGATAAGATATGTCGATTAAGATATTTAAGCGTCTATGACGAAGTAATTTTAATTAAATGGTTCTGATAAAAATGTTACGAATCGAACTGATGATGAAGGCGGAAGGTAGGCACCCGAACTCTGTAATAAAACAATGTATCCTAGCCGTGTTTGGGCTTATTAGAATTGTCATGAGATGCACTCTGGCTATAAATTATTTTTAACCGACTTCAAAAAAGGAAACCAAAGGAAGGAAGGAAAAAGGGAAAAAAAGGAAAGGGAAAAGAAGGAAAAAGGAAAGGGGAAGGAGTCAGTTCATCGGAATGTTTTTTTTTTAATTGTGTTCCCCGATTACTAGAAGACGGCTTGACCGATTTGAAATATTCTTTTTTGTTTGAAAATGTATACTCTCCAGGTAGCCCCATATTCATCAGGTCATGATCTGATGATGGGATCCTGGAGAAATCAAAGGAACTCTGCAAATATTATAGGCACACCTATAGCGATTTGGGTATTTTTTATAGTAACTTGTGTATTTGCCCTCGGAAAGCGCCATTTGGTGAAGTGGAACTGATGTGCCAAGATATAAGCTCGTCATAATTTATATGGTGAAGTGGAGCTGATGGTGAAGTACCAGGAGAACTCCCTAACAATTAACGTCCCTACATCAGAAAAAGCAATGTTTTGTAAAAGGTGCTGAGCAGTTGTCATTAGGTTATTGTAACTTAGATAAATTAAAAACCGACCCACTAAAAAGTGAAAAATAAAAAACTTTTTTCCAAAAAAAAAAAAACAACCGACCTCCAAAAAAAAATCACTACAAAGTGAAAAATAACTTTTATTTCGGAAGTCGGTGGCAAAAACCTAAAATACAGATCCAAAGACACCGACTGCCGAAATGAAAGTTATTTTTCACATTGTAGTATTTTTTTTGGAGGTCGGTTGTTTTTTTTTTTTTTTTTGTAAAAAAGTTTTTTATTATTTAAAAACTTACATGTGACTTATTCTTCATCGACTAATAATTTACAATTGGTCTGACAAGTTTAACTTTAAGTTGGCGGAAGCCGTCGCGAGACCGACTCGAAAAACCGTTTATAAAACGTTTGTAACACGTCCAACGGTGAGGTGCGGGGCGCGGCGGTGGCGGCGGTGCGGGGCGCAGATAGGTACTTTACTCGCAGAATAATACAAACTCAAATTAGCGCGTTGTTAATTACAAGAGCACTGATTGTATGATTAATCACATAATATCAAATCACAATCAGAATTGACATCATCAATAGAGTCTAATTTTTAAATTTTCATAGTGTCCGTTGTTCATTCTGCACAAGGGACATCGTCTTTGTAAATTTTCACGGACTCATCGTAACGTAACAATTCCCCCATCTGCCATTATTTTTAGTTTGTTGAAGGCAGTAATTATTTTAATTGTTAAATCGTCTATAGTGTTCACTTCTCGTGCATACACCTCGTTTTTACGGCCTCCCACAAAAAGAAATCCAGTGGTGTCAGGTCAATAACAACTAAAACTTTTCATAAAATCACGACAACGAGCGCGCGGCTCGTCTCGTGATAATAAAAATAGCACGTGCTCTCCTCAAAGGGCGCCGGTGCACTGACTGACCTGATTTTCGAGAGTCCGAGACTTTTTGCCGAAAAAATTCTGCTCACACTCACACTCGCAATAGTCTATGCACCACTTATGCATAATTTGCATAAGTAATATTTCTTTTTCTTTCTAATTGTAGAATTTTGTGGGACTGGGCGGGGCGTGTTAGAGTAGGATCGTGTGTCTTTCAAGCATATTGAGACACAGAGAATAGAATCACACGTTTTGCACGGGTTCTTGACCTTACAATGTTTACTTATTTGATATTTCTGGGGACCCTAGGGTCCCGGACCTTTGGAAGGCATATGAGGGGCCGAAGCTGACTCGCAGAGGCCCGTTAGACGCTTTCAATGGAAATGAGGCACCAACCGACGAATATCCTTGTACGCACTATGCAAGTGCACCCAAGGACAACCCCTGGTTGGTCCTGGTTGGACCTGGTAGTCCTACGACTATTGCAGGATATGGAGACAAAAAACATATTATTGGGCTATGGGTTTGGATGGTTTAAGTGGACTGGTTATCTAAAACTATGGAAGGACTATGGCCCCTGCCTGACCAATGTTTGATAAATACAATACACGGATTAAATGGCAGGGGGTGACTTGCACACTCAACAATGGGTCCCCGGAAACGGTCGCTAGCACATAGTGTCGTAGCGACAAGGGGGCAACATGTCCTGAGGTGCTCAAGAGGAGTGGAGAGGTCAATGTTTACTTATTATTACGGACTCAGATCTACATCATGTTGAAAAATAAGAAAATGAAAAATAATTTCCGTATTCATTGGATTTAATTGATTTTTTGTAAACGGGTAAAGAACATGATTTTCTTTACGTGGTTTAAACGAATGTCAATGTTCCACCTTGTATAGACTTACGGTGCTTGTTGATGGTTTTGTATAGGTACTAAAAATGAAATGAATGAAGAATTTCATTAATATTTATGAACATAAAAAATTGCTTGTATTTCATGTTAACTGCACTGGCATTTTTTATTATAAGATTTTACGTCTAGAGGGTGTAAAATTCCAATAGAAACTATTTCATAGATCAATATTACTTGTCCTCACCTCAACTAACACAACTCTAATTGTTTCCGAATCATTGAATCCATAATCATATAAATCCACGAGAAAATGTATACAAAATTTGTAAGATATGAAATCATTTTAATAAAGTATTAGCTTTTACGTTGAACAATAAAATCTGTGTACTGTCTTTATTGTTTTAAAATTGGCGAGAAGCCTGGACTTGACGGCCTTCATTCTAGGTTTTATTTGATTATTTGTTTGGATAGTTTAGTGACTTATGTCTACAGTTCTGTCTTATTCACCATCACCTGTCACATCACTGATTCATAATATAATTTTATTATATTCCATGGTGTAAGATCAGTTACTTTGTTTTCGTCTGGTGGAATTGAAAAGAATTACGCCAACCAGGTGGGCGCCAAAATACCTGCCTGTTTAAATGGGCGTCAAAATAGAGAACATTTGAATGTTTTCTATAAAGAGTAACGTAGTTTGTTTGAAGTTTCGTTCTTTGAGTTAAATATACTATTATAGGTACTTAGGTAACCTATTATAATTTTAAAGGTCAAAATTAGGGTGGTTAATTAGATGGTGGGACCCTGGGACTTACCGTCACGGTTTTATACGGTACAAACAGTTAGATAAGGCATAGCAAGGGATACTGGGACGTTACCTTAAAATAGTTATATTTTATTTTATGTAAATATGTTGAAACATTGTACGTTTTATGCTTAGAAAACACTTTATTCATAAGTATTAAGTTCATGAATAACGAGTAAACTAAGCCAGTTTCAACAGAAAAATGTAGGTCTATATCTTACGAGTCGTTTATTTCCGAGTTATGAAATTAAATAAAACATAGATGACTCACGCACTGATCAAATTGCTCAACAATATCCAGCACAAAGATAGCCAGCTACCCATTAGCTCATAAAAGCTTAACCCAATCAATTTAACACGCCAATAAAAACTGTATACATTACAATAAACACCTGTCTATTGTTTATGACGTTGTAAACAAGATGGCGCGTGCTATTGCCATACCGTTTGATTGAATACATGCCAGAGGAGGTCGTTTCAAAGAATTATGACAGTAATGACGTGCACGAGATGGGTTGTTTTGATTTTCTTGTCTATGGTTCACAGAGTAACGTGTTGTTTGTGTTCTGGAAATGAGCTTGTTTGTGTGTATGAGTTTTTGTTTTGATGTCATTAACTGTGTTTTGCTTTGTTTTTAAGTATCTCTTGCACGATTTGAGTACGTCAACATAGAACCTACCTGATGAGAATGGCTTTAGAACAAATGTTGAGCACCGGCCATTTAAATATCTTATAGTATAAACTCGGGGTAAGAGCGTTTAGGAAGCACATTTTCAGAAAGTGATTTGCGCTTATAAATATACCTAAGTATTCTAAATAACATAATTTTCTTCTCTTCCAATAAAATGATATCTAAAGAAAATAATGTGTTCTAGATTGTATTATTATTAGTTACCAAACGATACCCACAAATCCCACGCACAATATGGTACACCTGAAGAACACGTGGAGAACTTACAAATCTTGCAACATCTTGAAGGTAAAACAAAAGAAAACTTCGAAAACTGTATAAGTACATTTTCCTTCTTCTCCAAACTTAAGATGATCAAGCTTAGATAATAGGAGTTTTTCCATGTGACAAAACCTATTTTTCTGAAGTCAACTAAAGTATATAAAAGTACATTTAAGAGGAAATGCGGTCACGTGGTCGTTGGCGTTCATTCAATATTATCTAAGTATATATTTTTCTTCTAAAATTAATATAATTACACCAAAAACAAAACATAAGGACGTGATAGTGGTAGATATATAATTATACAAATTATATCGTAAAATAATATTTGAACTAGTATCATTAACCAGGGAGAAAACAAAGGAATACGTTAGAATTGAATGAACGCCAATAAGGCAATAACCGCGTTTCCTATAACATTAACATTTTGTTATGAGTGTTTGGATGATAATAGAAACTTCAGCAAATTGTTGCATCAAGATGGTCGTTTTTGCATACTAGTGCGTCATGCGGTCGGCATCATGTTGAGTCTTTGGAGTTTTTCTTCTAACACATTATTTTTAGCGGATTTTTCTTATGAAAACTAACTAAAAAAAACGAAGGGGAAAATCATAGAGCATCAAAAAATTCGTCCACATCGCTGTCAATAGGAAAATATTTTTTATATACTTGACATTTATAATAATTATTATTTTAAGAATAAAAATTTAAAGTTATTTTGAACGGTTTTATTAATGCTTATAAATAAATTGTTTCGCTTGATGAGACAAGCATTATTTTTTTTAATCTCTTGGTTATTAAATGAAACATAGGGTCTATGAAATATTCTTTCGTTGAATGTTATTTGTACCAAGCATAATCTTTAGTTATCAATAGGTATGTAAAAACAAAGCGTACATTTTGGCGGGTGTCGGCGGGTGAAATGATTGTCCACTGTTGTACATAATTAGGTACGCAAATTTTATTTTTTCAAGCGAAATTTCTGTTGTGCCAGCTATTTCATTTCTTGTTAATCCTCCAGAGACTTTTTTTCTTTAGTAGCAATATTTTTTTCAAATAATACGTCTAAGACGACATCATAAACAAATTTACCGAAACGCATGTATGTTACGGTATAACGCCCTAATTGGCCACAATACGTCGCTTGATACCACATTTCATCAAGCGGTAAATGCCGACGCGTCGGTCTTGTAACAAGCATGAAAAGCCGACGCGTCGGTCTCGTAACAAGTATGAAAAGCCGACGCGTTGGTCTCGTAACAAGCATGAAAAGCCGACGCGTCGGTCTCGTAACAAGCACGAAAAGCAAACACGTCGGTCTCGTAACAAGCATGAAAAGCCGACGCCTGGGTCGCGTAGCAAGCATGAAATGATTTAAATATGACACATCGAGATTAAAGACTGTCACAAAAGCATGAGTGTCAGAGACGACGCTCAACAAGGCCGTTGTTCTAAATCGCGAGGTATCATCTCAACAACTGGGTACCGTAACATTTGCCTCCAATGCCAAGCCTTCACACTCACAACCACCGAACCAATAACACAATCTAGTTAGCGCTAATACTAGATATGTTGTGGGGTATACCGTTTGCCTCTTTGTTGTGATACTAGCGCGACTGCTGTGGGGCCAAGGGTTTGGGCAGCCTTGGGCAAAAATTTAGATCGAGTTTTCCGATTACGAAATTCGTAGTAGCAGCCCGGAGCTGCTACTACTGGTACTGCTGGATACAGGGTGGGGATGTCACTACAACAGTAAAATTAACTTAGGTTATAGAATATACCTATAGCGGAACGTATGATACAGAAAGAGATAGCTATTTGTAGTGTTGCGCTTGCCAAGCTTTGTTTTGCTCGCTGCTATTAGCCGACTAAATCAAATTACAACAATTGTCTGAATTTGTCTGCACCAATTTGCGCGCGCTAGTGCGATATCTACCTCTTTATTTATATAATATCACTAGCTGTGCCCCGCGACTTTGTTCGCGTGGAAGTCGTAAGATACACAATATACTAAAATGACAGCCACATTTTAATAAAACTCCCTCGTCCCCCGACCCGTCGCGTCCCGTCCCGTCGCCTGCCTGCGCTATTACCACAGATTATCAGATAAATCACTCCATGTAGTTACGCGCGCGCGCTAACTACCTACCGGCCGCCGGGTCGCACGTGACCCATTTCTCAGTGGGTTGCCGACAGCCGCGAGGCGCGTACGTACGCATATATTTCAGTCGACCCGACGTACTTAGTTTCAAATTCTTATGATATGGCTGGTTCTGGTGTATTATGTGCAGTTGATGGATGTAGATCCAGGAAGAGAAGAGATAAAAACTTATCTTTTTTTCAGTTTACCTGCTGATACACTTTTACTATCGTTTTTTAAATAGGTATATAAGTATTGTTTAAACTTGCATGTTTCATGATTTGTATTTTATTGATGCATCTGAGATAAGAATAGAAAGGTCAATGACCTCCATTTGTCAACTGTCATTAGAATATTAAGTTTAGCAAAAATCTTTTTTGTGCAAATTAATTTTTGTTAATATTTATTATCGTTATTATCTTGTTCATGTTATTTTCATATTATTATTGTTTTTTTTAAAAGCGTGCATGACGTCACAATATGGCTCCAGAGCAGGTTTGTTCATAGTTTAGAAGCATATTAGTTACCAATTAGGTACGCTAATTGTATAAATGAACGAACAAATCGATTAATCGTGTTTTCAGTTTTCTCTATTTCGTATTTCATTCGTATTCGTAGCCATGCGGAGTGGTTACGTCACTGATTATTAAAAAGTTAGGTATAGCTACTATACGTTTCGTACGATATGTGTCTTACCTGTCTTACAATTGCAGTTTCGGGGTGCGGTCACAGAATACTAAATAGTTACGTAGCATAAAAATATTCCTCTGTCTTTCATAAGTATTTTAAATATGCTAAAACATTACAAAACATTTTATTTTATTTCACAAATACCTACTGATATCGTTACCGAAAAAGGCAGCCTTGGCAATTGACAATAACCACGCAGCGGCTCGTAGCTAAAAAGCAAAACTCACTTTTAAATGCTTGTAAGGTTAGGTACATTTTCGTTCGCTGCGTCTAGCGAGCGACTCGAAGGTGTAGGCTATTATTATAGCAGTAGGTATTGGAAATTTCGTATGGAGTTATTTATCTGGTAATCTGTGCTATTACTTCATTTTCTTTGTGACTTTTTTCTTATTGCTCGGCTCCTAAGGGACGTAGCGTGATCCTAAATAGCCCACAACTATCCTCGACAGTTGGGCTACCAAATGCGAAAATAATTTTTCAAATCCAACTTTTTGTTCACAATTTCATGGGCTTAATTTTTTTTGCGCGGATCCCTAATTATTTTTCTAAAATAAAAGTAACCTACGTTACTCCCCGTAACATCAGCTATCTGCCAGTGAAAGTCCCGTCAAAATCGGCCCCTGCCGTTTCGGAGATTAGCGGAAACAAACAGACAGACAAAAATTTTAAAAATTGCTTTTTTGCTTTATGTACCGTATATACTTTCATATGCATTTAGTAAAAAGTTGTTATTTTGACATTACAAACAGACACTTCAAATTTTATTTATTTTTAAAGATGTATAGATAACAGCCACATTTTAATAAAACTCCCTCGTCCCCCAGCCCGTCGCGTTGCATCACCCGCCCGCGCTACTACTTCGTTTTCGCTTAGTGTTCTTTCTGACTTTTTCTTTTTGCTCAGCTTCTAAGGGTTGTAGCGTAATGTTAAATACACTATAGCCTTTCTCAAGAATCGGGCTGTTAAATACAAAAAAAAAATTTCAAATCTGACTGGTAGTGACAGAGATTAGCACGTTCTAACAGTCAATTAAAAAATAAAATGTGTAGGTAACTAATAGACTAAGCGCATTTTTCTTACTTTAAGCATTTTTATACCCGTCGTAATTTCTAAACGAAAGGTGTGATTCGAATAATTCAAAAAGGAATTTACATGTTATTAATCAACCTTGATTATGAAACTATTTGATAGTAGTAGATCTTTGACAGTCGTTACGGGTCGTCAGAAGCCCGAAAGTCTGACAACCAGTCTTACCAAGGGATATCGTATTACCCAGTTACTGGGTTGTGGAGGTCAGATAGGCAGTCGCTCCATGTAAAATACTGGTATTCAGCTGCATCCGGTTAGACTGGAAGCCGACCCCAACATAGTTGGGAAAAGGCTAGGCAGATTGATTGATTATGAAACTATTTATTTGGATAAGGATTAATACCATGTTTATGAAAACACCTTCACAAATAATGCATTATTTTATAACAAATTTGATTACCATTTAAAAGGTTATAGTGAGCCAACCTTAAAAGATAGACATTTATGCTATTGCAGATTTTTTTTAGAACTTTTTAAGAGGAACAATTTCGTCATACATGATTTTTGCGTAACTTTAACCGTTTACGCAGCGCACGATACGGAAGCTCTCAAAAGGAATACATTTATCCCGTTTTTGCAACATTTTTCATTGCTGCTCCGCTCCTTGTTGCCTATAGCCTTCCTCGATAAATGGGCTACCCCACACTAAAATAATTTTTCAATTCGAACCAGCAGTTCCTGAGATTAGCGCGTTCAACCAAACAAACAAACAAACTCTTCCTCTTTACAATATTAGCATAGATTGCTCCGAACTGATTCGTCGTGCAGTGCGGACGTATACCATCGTTTCCATAAAATGATTAGCTATTTGTGTGGCCAGGAGACGACAAAACAGCAGAAATATTTTGGGTGCATCCCTTGAACAATGATCGATATCATAAAGGCCAAATTGTGACGTTCGTATAAATCGGCGCAGGTACTTGTATTATACCTCAAACTGTAGCTAAGGAGTTGATCTACTACATTGTACATACATTATGTATGTAGCTGGTACTGGTTTATATTAAAGAACATCTAAATACGATGATTCAAAAATTATACTCTAAACTCACCACCTGTATGTGTACATAATGGATTGCAATAAAGAATAATTGAATTGAATTGAATTGAAATATCACAAAAACATCTTAATTTTATTTTTTTCAGAAAGCGTATAATGTATACTTTCATCTGGTATGCATAAATATGCTATATAGTTTTTACTATATTTACTAAGAATATTTATCTCATGACGTATTATTTTTGCGTATCTGAAACTTTCAATTAGAGTTTTGACAGTTGCCGTTTCCGAAGGTCTGTAAATGATGTTATTTGATAGTAAATTTAATATTATTTTACAGGAAGAAAAAAAAAGTTGCAACTTCATTGCCATATGTTAATCTATTATCAAATCCAATCAAATAACTTTATTTTAGACAGAATCCATAGTGTTAGTAACAATAATACTTAATATATATTATTAGTAGGTACATACAAAACCTAAAAATATAAAAATTACAATTCGGTGTGGAGCCGCATCCATCTCTGCAGTATAGGAGAATCCCACCGATCTGCGAATCTATTAAGAATAGTGTTGGTACTGCCGCGGACTCGTGTCATTAGGGAGGCACATCTTTTCCGGATGGTGGCAGCAAAACCATTTATATTTGCGTCTGCAAACATGCCGGACGCACTACAGTGCCACGGCAGCCCTATCAGTACTCTCAACGCATTATTATATTGGACCCGTAGGTCGCTGAAAGCACGCTGAGCATAGTTGAGCCACAGGCTACACGTGTAGAACGACTGACAGTAAGCTTAGAATAGTGTCACTTTAACTGAATTCGTACATGTTCGTGTTGTGTTGTTGTGTTCGTTCGTGTTATAACATGAAATAGTAAAAATTTCTTATAAATACATACCTAGGTGATTTATTAGTTGATATAGGTTATACTTGTGATATTTAATTAGTTGCAGTTTATGTTTAGATAACGTATCGAGTTTTTCTCACCATATTTTAGTTCACACGCACAATAAATTATCAATAAAACATATCGGAAACCGCATAACCACCTAATGATAATTAGTTCTTTCTACCACATTTTGCACACGTTTCAAATCAATTATTTTGTATAAAATAGGGCCTCTGCGTACTCAATAATTACATACTATTTTTCGTTCGTCATTGTCGTTACTAAAAGTGTACCTAACCCACCTATCTTCTCACAATGAGTGAATTCAACTGTACCAGACGCGACCTATGTCTTGTTTTAATTGAAAGTGACGGGAATTACGTTGTTGCTTTACCACGTTATATACGGAATAATTTTGTCAACTTTTCCGAGGCAAACATCACTAAGATTGTCGGAAGTGTACAAGAAAATCTTTTTACTAACTTTCGCCAACGCTACACTAAATCTAACAGAAATAAGGATTTTTTTTTAAATCAGAATAGCGTGTGGATGAACGTCATATTCACTGTGAATCTGAAAGAACCTACGAAGACAGTTCTGATAGAACACAAAGACGAAAAAACAAGGAGTTGCTTGAAACAAGTGGCCTTGATTTTATACTGAATTCATATCTTCAGGGATTGAGATCTCAAGGAGAAACAGTACGAGTATTGTCCATAGAAAAAAAAGTGAAATACGTCAAAATCTTTTAAATGAACCGGCATAATTTAACAGCGTACTCTAAAGATGAAGCTCTCAGTATTTATGTCATTATCTGTCCATAAAGTCCTAATTTACGGGGAAAGCGTCATTCGGCATTATTCAGTGTTACGTCTTGGACAGCTCTACGAAGATGCTCAGGAATCAAGGAACAAAAACTATAAACGATTCAGACTTCATCATGCTAGAAAATACTCTACAGTAGCCACAAATGAAGATGTTCTACATACACTTTTGTACACTTCGGACCCTTACATAACAAGTTTAAGAAAACCTACCAATAAAAAGTCTATAGAACTTATAGACGACGCTTTGGAGCTAGTAGAATAATACACGTAAATGTTTTTTTTCTTATTATATTAATTAATCACAGTAATTTTAAGAGTTTATTTTGTATTAATTATAACATTTTAGGTCACACTGATTGGAAGTACCCATCGGCGGCCCATCACTACTAATTAGGGCGGATTCGACCAAACTTTTATACTTAGTATTAGTCTAATTCAGCGAATAAATTTTAAATTTTTGACAGATTTTCTACACAATCAAGTACAAAGCCCAACCTGCGGCCAAGAAACTGGGCATCCTAAATAAGGTGAAGCGATACTTTACGCCTGGACAGCTTTTAACTCTTTACAAAGCGCAAGTCCGATCCTGCATGGAGTATTGCAGCCACCTTTGGGATGGCTCAGCTAAATACCAACTTGCCGCGCTTGACTCGGTGGAACGCAGAGCTAAGAGGCTCATTGGCGACGTAAGACTGGTGAATGCCAAGCTTCACAGCTTGACTCATCGCCGCAAGGTTGCCTGCTTGTCGGTCTTCTACAGATTATACTTCGGTGAGTGTTCTCAAGAACTCTACGACCTCATTCCGCCTGCCCCCTTCTACCATCGGACATCTAGACGCACTGCAGGTTACCATCCCTACCTAGTTGCTATTCCACCAATTCGCACTAAGCGTTTCCAAATGTATTTTGTCATGCGCACAGCATACGAGTGGAACTCTCTGCTTGCGTCTGTATTTCCGAACGCATATAACCCCGATCTCTTTAAAGTGAAAGTGAACAAGCTTCTTCTGGGTAAGCTCGGTCCATCGTCGACTTTGTCTCTGTCATATCTGACCTAGACTAGAGTCAAGAGCAAACCTATCTCAAGTAAAAAAATAAAAAAAAACAAAAACTGTCAGACGTCAACTTTATTCCGAGAATAAAATTTATTCCTGTTTGATCGAATCCGGCCATAGAATGTTTGAAAAAATCATTCACTTAATGTCAGTGTTGAAAATTTTTGATGGTTCAAAATACTCATATGCACTAGTAGTAGTGTCGCCCACATCTCACTCAGCCTACACCCTCAGAAATACAAACGTGAGCGTGATGTTACTTATATATTACCAGATAAAGTACACAATAGTGACAAACAGACGCGTACGTCGTTACAGTAACAACCCGCAAACTATATCGAACAAAGTGCACAATAAAACTGAGATATCGCTATAATTATCTTAGTGAAACTGTTCTCCAGACATGTTTACAATGTATTGTTTAATATAACTCTTGTTTAAATAACGATGTGATGAAGAACAAGGTTATTTTTCATTTGTTTTTTGTTCTTATAACAGATGCCCCATTGATCAAATTGTAAGAACATTTTGAGTAAGTTTTGAAGGTCGGAAATAGTGTTATTGTCTATTGTTTTAATTAGAAGATAAATGGTCCGATACAAAGTTTTTAAAGACTTCAAGTTTTATTCTATTTAATACATATGGATTTGAAAAAGTTTGAATAGTAGTTATTTATAGAAAGTCTTTGAGGCTTGCCCCCAATAGGGGGCAAGCCTTTCTCCTCAAAACTCACATAGGACGTTTGTTGGTGAATACAGGTGTGATGCGATGCATTGTTGTTTCGATGTTTTGTGTAACCCGCCAATGAAAATTCATTGAAACCTACAGAACTTTTACATGGCCAACGTTCGCTAGATTAGCAACCTTCACAAAGTACAAGTGAAAGTTCAGCGTAGAGCTTTATTGCTTCGACGAAGATAAATGACGACATGGTGTGGTTGATAAAATATCAAGTGTTGTGTTGAAGAGGGAAATTCTAACAAGAGTTAATTTTACATTCATTAAGTCCCGAACGTAGGAGTTACTGCAGACATAGGTCTTTGCCAGTTTTAATATATCGTATAAAACACCCACACTCCAATAAAATGTTAGTGCGTACACTCTAGAGACGCATTGACAAACACGTGTCGAGTCTTCACAAGATTAGGTTTAGATGTTACGTCCCAGCAATTAAGTACTTTGTAGGTGAACTTTTATAACTCCTGGTACCTCATGTTAATTACTTGCGAAACAACACGACAGGGTTGAGACTCGAGACACGTATGTACCTAAATAGCTGTTGTCAGCGGCTTCGCCCGCGTGAATGTCAATACTTCTCTATTTGAATCGGATTTTGTTCACAATTTCATGGGTTTTAATTTTTTTGGGCAGATTCTTAATTCTTTTTCTAAAATAAAAGTAGCTTAAGTTACTCCCCGTAACATCAGCTATTTGCCAGTGAAAATTCCGTCAAAATCAGGCAAGCCGTTTCGGAGATTAGCTAGAACAAACAGATCGACAGACAAAAATTTAAAATTGGGTTTTGATTATGAGGACCGGTTTTGGTTATGAGTACTTTCATATGCATTTACTAAAAAGCTATTTATTTTGACACAACAAACAGACACTTCAGATTTATTTATTTGTATTTATGTCGATTATATTATAATAAGGTATAGATAAGGTCGTATTACGTAATTGTACGTGGAGAAGGACTGTTCAATTTGGAGCAAGGTTTATTAAGTGGCAGCCTACTCTCATCCTAAAACTTTTGAGTATAATTAATAAATAGCTTGTACTTAACGGTATTGTGAAGATAGGGTCGTCATTGTGAAATACAAGTACCTACTGTAAAAGTCTGGCTAATCAACATTTGAGGTTTGAGTTTGTAACTGGTTACTTGTAAGTAGCGTCGCGGACGACGGGCCTTAGGCTACTGTTTACTAGAAGAGCGGCGGCCGCCATATAGCGGCCGCAATTTTCCGGCAAATGACGTCACTGAAACGTTGATTATGAAAGCAAGTTGGTCTGTTTTTCTAGAAAGCGTTTTTTGACGCCGTCAATTCAAAACACGCTGCCATCCTTTTCATGACAATTATGTATCGGCCACCGCTCTGCTAGGAGACCCTATGGTCTCCTACAGCTATCTGTAGGTAGTCATCGTAACTGGCGTTTGTTGCTGAACGTATGCGCTGGGTCAACGTGACGCCACGGCACCGTGACGTTCGTATCGATGCAAAAACGTCTATATGACGCTGACCATCAACGCGACGTGCTTCAAATTATTTATTCTTTACACGTAGTGCAGTTATCATGCCTACAATAGAAAGTATAAATAGAGGAATGGTAACTATATTATTTTAATAGCTGTGCCCCGCGATTTCGTTCGCGTGGAAGTCGTTACATACACAATATACTAAAATAAACAGTGACATTTTAATAAAACTCCCTCGTCCCGCGACCTGGCGCCTTGCATTGCCCGCCCGCGCTTTCACTTCGTTTTCGCTTAGTGTTCTTTCTGACTTTTTCTTTTTACTCGGCTCCTAAGGGTCGTAGCGTGTTGTTAAAAAGCCTGTATCTATCCTCGAGAATTAAGTTACCAAATGCAAAAAGATCAAATCCGACTTTTTGTTCACAATTTAATGGGTTTTATGTTTTACGCGGAACCCTAATATTTTTTCTAAAATAAAAGTAGCTTTAATTATACCCTGTAACATCAGCTATCTGCCAGTGAAAGTCCCGTTAAAATCAGACAGACGAAGATTAAAAAAAAATGTTTTTTGTTATAAGTACCGTATACAACGTGTATCGTGGATGTACGACATTAAATAAAAATGAGCACAGTACTAATGCATCAAAACATTTTAAAACACGAAGATTAGTAGTTAATGGAAAATTTTAAAATTGCATTTTTCAAAACAAAATAAATAGCCGAGTCAACTGCATAAAAAGTAAACACGCTTTATCTTCGAAAGTCACTGATCACCGGTGCGGTACGGGGCGTGGCGGCGGCGTTGCTAGGCGCAGGTAGGTAGGCGCAGGCACTTTAGTCGGAGAACAATACAAACACAGAGAATAGAATCATATTTTTGCACAGGTTCTTGACCTGACAATGTTTGCCTATTATTATTACGGACTCAGATCTACATCATGTTGAAAAATAAGAAAATGAAAAATAATTTCCTGTGGCTAAAGTATTCATTGGATTTGATTGATTTTTTGTATACTGGTAAAGAACATGACTCTCTTTACGTGGTTTAAAGGAATGTCAATCGTCCTGTTCCACCTTGTATACTTTTTATACATGAAGTTAAAAGTTGTTATTTTGACATTACAAACAGACACTTCAATTTTATTTACTTGTATAGATGTATAGATAAAAGTTAGAGCACATGCTCTACAAATTTAATTAAGGACAAATAAAAACCGTGACGAATAACGTGACGGGTCTACATTTGTTTTTACTTTGAGTTAAATAATACCTCTTTATTTAAATGAAAGAAATAAACTATGAATGCACCATCGTGCTATTTTATTAGATCATTCATCTGACATTATGTAGTGCTCTAAGACAGGCGTAAATTTCAATTCAATAACGGATTTAGTTAATTAGTTATTTTAGTACAGAAATAAATAGTGACTGGATCGTTTGCCAATGGGTATGGATAAACCGACACATTCGAGCTGGTAAATTATTCATGGAACTGCTCACAGGCACCTTTCCCAAAACGCAAACCAGCATCCTCTATGCACTCTGAAAAATGTGTTGAAGTTATTTCTAAGGTTGGTTCTAATTGTTGAGACTTGCCTTGCTGATCTAGTGGTCAAGCATTATTGCTGAAAATTCCGTTCAGCAACCCATCCCGGGTTGCTGAACGGGATGGGTTGTTCTCGGCTTCGATCTTCGAAATGAATGAACAGGAGGTTCATTCATTTCGAAGATCGAACCTTTATTTATTTATTTATTTTACTATTTATGTACACACAATAAAACATTATGCAGTTAGGACATTATGATCATTGAGTACAAAGGTACTGCTTATTTCTTAAGAAATTTCTTCCAGCAGACCTGTGAAAGAAGAAATTTAAAAAAAAATGTAGACAATAGTGTGTGAGAACAAGAAGAGAAGAATATGATTTGTGACGTCTTAAACTAAAATATATATACCTACACTTATACTATAAAGCAAAAGTTAACAAATAAATAAATATACTATAAACCTCTAAATATATATATAAATTCTGATAGTTGAGAGGAGAGGTAATGCTCTTTTATTCGATATTTGAATTGCGAAATAGATTTCAAATCTCGAATACTAGGCGGAAGTGAGTTCTTACAGCATGGACAGAAAAGGAATAAGAATAGTAGCTTGTTTTATGAGGATGGGATTTAAAGAGGGATCTGAGGTGTGATCTGCATGGTGCATCGCTAAGGCGAGCGTAAGAAAATCGCTTACGCAAATAGGAAGGATAAGACGGGTTGTGTAAGATGTTGAAGAGGAGACATCAAATTCGAGTGTTCCTGCGAAGGCGGATTGAGTTCCTTGCGAAGGTGAAAACATGGTCATACTTTCGCAGACCGAAAACAAAGCGAATGCACAAGTTTTGCAAGCGCTCAAGCTTGTTTAATAGCTCCTCAGTAGCATCCAGGTAGCAGGCGTTGGCATAATCTATAATCGGCTGAATAAGTGTTTCTGCCAAACAAATTTTAGTCTTCAAGGGCAGGAGACTTTGAAGGCATTTCAGTGAATGAAAAGAGAAATGTACCTTTCTACTGACCTCATTGACCTTAACACGCCACGAAAGATTGGAGTCAATAATAACACCCAAATCTTTGGCGGTTTCGGTATAGTCAATGGGAACACCATCGAGATATAATATTATAAAGGCATCAGAGATGCAATATCAGTCGTATTGCGAACGAATCTGCTGCCTATGATCATGGCTTGGGATTTAGTTGGGTTAACTTTCAAACCAAAAGACTGAGCCCAAGCGCTGATACAAGCCAGATCACGATTCATAGCAGCAATTGCAGAACCCGCGTCGGCTACAGTAAAATGTCGGTAAAGCTGCAAGTCATCTGCGTAGAGATGAAAACTAGAGGAGATTACTCTGGTAACGGCAGTTCTAATGAGATAACACTATTTAACTGATTTAACTGACTGGGCGCGTTATGATGTAAAATTACGCAGTCTTATTGATAGGAATAATTATGAGACTAATATAAAATACACTATATATTTCTTCGTCCCGGTCTAAAAAAAGATCGGCTTTCAAAAATAGCAAAAGTACCTTCTTGACTATATCCAAGTTTTCAGTAGAAAGAAACTAACCTTATAACCAGTATATAATATGAGTCAGTTCTCTGCTAATGCATTACAGTATGGGGCGGAGTCGGCTTAACCTCAATGATACAATTGGAAAGAGCTCAAAGATCAGTGCTAAAGGTTATATAGAAAATACTTTCGTTATCCCACAGATCACTTGTATGACGAAGCATCAGCACTTAATGTTCAGCAGTTATACATCCATAAATTAGTACTAAAACAACACAAAATAACAATTCAATGCACAGAATATCAACAACTACTTTAACAACGAATTTACAAATGTCCACTTACTGTAGTAAAAAGCGCTTTTGCACAAATTATGCAAGAATTTATGCTCAGTTTCGTTTACAATAAAATTGCAAAAATCAGTGACATAAAAAATTGTATGACCAACGAAGCCAAAAAACATATTAAACAATGGCTGTTAGCCCAATCCTACTCAGAAACCGTAGCCTTCGTTAGAGTAATGTCATAATAACATACTTATCACAAACTATTACCTCACTCTCTTCCTCATTCATACCCTCACTCTCACAGCAGCTCCCAATAAACATAATATTCATACTTTAACATTTTCTTGGACTCACGCTTGCTAAATTGCAAATAATAAATTCCTACATTTACGACGCACCCTATTTCAAACATAGTTGTGTTCACGATCTTATTTTATTTTTTCTAGTCTTTTATATTGATTTTGTTTTATGTTAAACTTTCAATACAATATGTATTAAATAAATGTAAAATACAGTATCGACCCTGAAATTTCAAATTGTTTAAAACTCTCAAGGACTCCACGAGGTAGGCGCGACCTAGTGTGGAGTCCATAAGTTAAAATATTAAAATTATGTTTCCCTTGTAACAATAATTTTAGGAGTAGTTTACTTGTACTTTAGTTTTACGGAAATGTAAGAACATTATTTGGTTAATAAACGATTTTTATTATATATTATTTACTATCCTATTTTGTACTTGTTTACCTATTCTATTTAAACCTAATTCATCGCATGCCATAAAGCACGTTCAATTATTGCCATTCAAGAATTGCATGCAAGTGCTTATATGCGTGCGATTTCCAACATATAACATACAATAATTGAATGCAACTTTTGCCTTTCAATAATTGCATGCGACTTCTGTTTACACTAAGGCAATTTTTGTGAGGCGATTGTTGGATGTAAGTTTTGCTTTGTCTAAACATAGGGTTGCACGTCCCTGTACAATAACTGATTCAAGTATTGTATGCGATTTTATTGTACGTGTTGTTTACACCTATACCAGTTTTGAACGGCAACTAACTTGTACGTATCGTGCAACAATAGTACGTATTGTTTAGACGGTGCCAGTAAATTGTTGCTTCAAATTTATGGTACGCCACAGGCAATAAACTTGCACCGTGTAATTAGGGCTTTATTCTTAGCTTTATTGAAGTATTCTAGGTACATATGTGGAGATGATCAGTACCTACTGCTGAAGTATTCTAGGTACTTGGAAGTCATCAGTACCTACTGCTGAAGTATTCTAGGTACAATGTGGAAGTCATCAGTACCTACTGTTGAAAAAATTTTTAATCATGCTTTCGAGCATTTGTTTGCTGTGAACAAATAGAAAGATGAATGGTGAAGTCCTTGCTTCTCTACCAAAGTAGAAATAGTGGGTGCGGAAAACAGGCCTACGCAGTCCGCCTGTCGGTCCGTCTGCCTGTCACAACGCTGTATCTATTTGCCCGCAAAAGGTTGCCAGTTGAAATATTCAGAGTACCTACCTACTACTACGAGGAAGTAGCGAAAGGTACGTCTTACGGGAATGTATTATGTAATTTTGACGTTCTGATTCTTAGCCTAATTTGGATAAATTACTTATGAGTTTTATTTTACGTGTATATATGGCCTATATTAGGACAAAAAAAGTTAGCTGTGATATTTACACACAAGGAAAATTATCATGTAGACATTCATGTCGTTATTAAATGTACGTTATTAAATTAAAACTAGCTTGTAATTTTGCTATTTATTTATTTTTGCATTTTATTTTAATCAGAACCTAAGAATATATTCTTAAACTAGAGATGTATCTGTCGTTATTTACTAAAATCTCTCGCAAGCACATTAATTCCGCGTTTAGTGCGTGTTACGGCGTGGGCTGTATGTAATTGAAGGAAAACCATCTTGTTTGAATATAAATATTATTATTTATAAGAGCAAAGACATTTTATTGTTGACAGGAGTAAAATTATAAATCATTATCTTACTTCATGGTGTGTATATGATCGATTGTTGAAAAATCGCTGTGAAAAGCTGCTTGCTCTCTGGGTTGATTTAACATAAACCATATAACAAGTTATCCAGAAATGTAATGAATACGGCATGGCTTATTATTTGGCATTTGTAGATTATAATAAAGCGTTCAACTCTTTAAAACACACGAAAATATGGGAAGCGCTTGCAATACAAGGTGTTGAACATAAATACATAAGACTAATTAACAACATAAACACAAGACATACGACTAATTAAACAAAAACATGAAAGCAAAAAATATGGACAGAAAGAGTAGGAGAATACTTCCCTATAAAAAGAGGAGTCAGACAGGGAGATCCACTATCACCCAAACTATTCTTGGCTGTGACGAAGAAAAATATGCGCAAACTTGAGACCTGTTAACACTATATGGAGCGTAGTATGCTCAACGTCAAGTTGAAAAACAGAATAACAATTGAAGTAATAAGAAAACAAACAAAAATTAAAGTCATAATATACTGCATAAGAAAACTAAAATGTACGTGGGCAGGTCATTTGATGAGAAGTAACAAAGATAAATGGGCTAAGGACGTAACCTAATGGTGTCCAAGATAAAATAAATGAATGAAAGGTAGGCAATGTCTTAGATGGGAGGACGATATTAAGAAAATAGCTGGTGTTACTTGGAGGAGGAACCCATAATCGGAAAGGGTGGCAAGCTTTAGGGATGACTTCGCGGAAACACAAGACGGTATACGACGGTAGACGCGTTACCGGTATCAAATAATGACTATTTTTTAAGTTTAATTAGTTACTATGTACTGTAGTTTAGTATACAAGTTTCATTCATGTTGTAAAAGATTGTTATAGAAAGGCTATTATTATTATATTACTTCTCACTAATCCTACTAATATTATAAACGCGAAAGTTTGTGAGGATGGATGGATGGATGTTTGTTACTCTTTCACGCAAAAACTACTGAACGGATTTGGATGGAATTTGGCACACAGATAGTATATAACCTGGATTAACATATAGCGTATTTTTAAACCCGGTCGTTTGTTCCCTTGGGATATTTTCCGACATCCACGTGGGCGAAACCGCGGGAAAAAGCTAGTCAGAAATGAACATGTTTGACGCCGCATGAATGGCAAAAAATACCTGGCAAAATAGAAGTAGTAAATTCGCATTGCATTTAGAACTTTCTTTTGGTATAAGTACCAAGTAGTAGTACTTTAGAAGTCTTAATGAGGATCATCCAAAGGTTGTCTGTAAAAGATCGCTTTTAACGATAAGACCGCCCATAGTGTCACCCTATGTGTAAAATTTCTACATTTGTAAGCATCCAAGCAAAAAGGGTCCAGTTCTCGGCATTTAGTTTCCGAGATATACGCAGTTTTGTATAGTTGAGTGAAAAAATTGCATTTCTCGATTTTAATTCATTATTAATTATTTGGGATTTTGATTTTTTTTTAAATTTATTATGTGGGTGTACTTACGATAGGTACACCTCTGCCTAACCGTTCGGGGAAACAAGGCCTGATGTTATGTTTATGTTATTAATTAATTCTCAATTATCTACAAGTTCATATAGTAAATGACTTTATATGATATTTCTAAGTACCAGAAAATGTAAATAAAATCATCAGAAAATGTACTTAGTTGTACCAAAAATCAAACTTTGAAAATGCTTTTTCTCAAAACAAGCTTTTTCAGAGTTTCAACTTCAAATGTCTGATAAAAAAAATGTGCCAGTTCTTGAATATTTTTTAATAGGTACTTATTATCAATTGACTATTCTAGATACCGAATCTGCTCTTAACTCAATACCCCACTACTGGACCCTTTTTGCTTGGACGCCCACATTTATATCTATAATTTTTATGGTGTACATAATAAAGAGTATTCTATTGATATATCTATAAAAACTTTCTTAAAAAAAAGAAAGGTACTTTCGTCGTTTTCAACCAAAAATGTCGCACTAGAAAAAAATAAACAGAAACGCGAATTCCCAAATCAAACTGACGCAAATAGATATCAGTTAAAGTGGATTTCAGTATTCTGAACAAGCGCCTGAGCATTTAAAATTCAAAAAGCGTTAACACGCAATCAAATTCAGCTGTCCCCTTTATTTACAGGACACTGAGAAATAATGGTAATGAACGGAATTTTGGGAAAACTTATAATCCAAAGAACTGAAATGAATAATGATGAAAACCTTTAATTAGATTTTAAGAAGGATTTCGGAGAAAACTAGTAAGATCGTGAGGCTGGGTAGATACTCCGTTTGCGTTCTAATACTTTACCTTAGAACGATAACCATTTAAAGGTTTATTTTTTTTAATTACTTTTTTAAATTATAATAAAAACTAGAATATTTGTTTGTAATAATGCGTCTGTGTTTCCGAACGCATACAACCCCGATCTCTTCAAAGTGAAAGTGAACAGGCTTCTTCTGGGTCAGCTCGCTCCATCGTCGACTTTGTCTCTATCATCTCTGACCTAGACTAAAAAAAAAAATATTTGTTTGTATTAAGTAATTAACAGTTTTGTTGTTAAACAAAACTATTAATTAATACAAACAAATATTCTAGTTTTATTTTTAATTTTTATTATTTGAGATAGGTTTGCTCTTGACTCTAGTCTAAAACCACGGTTTTGAGTCGTTTTCCCTTTGACACCACCCACACCTGTAGCTCGCGTTACAGAAATTAAGCCAAAATTATGAAATAACTTTAATTTCGGAAGTCGGTAGCAAAAAACACAGAATACAGATCTCAAGACACCGATTTTCGAAATTAAAGTTATTTCATAACTTTGAGTTAATTTCTTTTTGAAGTCGATTTGTTTTTTTTATTACTTTTTTATTTCGTTGTTTTTAGTTTTAGGTAAAAACTGGAATATTTTTTAGTAATAAGTCCAAAAAACACTACAAAGTGAAAAATAGCTTTAATTTCGGAAGTCGGTGTCTTTGGATCTGTATTTTAGTTTTTTGCCACCGACTTCCGATATTACTACATTTGTCACTTTGTAGTGTTATTTGGAAGTTTTTTTTTTGTATAAAATTGCCATTACAACTGTAACAAATCTGAATTAATGTCTTGTCCACAAAAGCCACTAATAAATAGCACTAGTACGAGGGAATAGGGTGAATCAGTCCAGAGACAACCAAACCATTTTTTCTTTTTTTTAATATACCACTTCACATTCTCCAACTGTTGACCTGCCTAAATTTTATTGTCTAAATAACTTTAAACGATAGCTGTCTACCTTGTGCTTATTATTAAGTTGCTCTGTATGGTTGTTTCATATTTATGCAATAAACATTATTATTGTTATTAGTTTAAACCGCTGAGGTCTGTAAACTTGATATGTCTTTATCTGTCAAGTGTCGGGCGGAATTCCCGCGGCGCGACATATTTATGACCTTGCTCACAAAAAATAGTCCACTGATATTTCAATTGGCTCTTGGCACTTATTGTAAACTGTTTTGGGTTCTTGAATAAACATACCATACTATAAAATCTAAACTATACTCGTATTACGAGAGATGTATTTATAAACAAAATATGATTACAACAGAGTATGGCCAAAAATGTCGTTTGTTTACGTAACATTATTTGCTCAAACAAAATGGTATCCATGATGTTATTTCGTGCAAATGTTATCTAAAACGATGTAATAACTACTTATAAATGAATATTTATCCACTTACCGTCGATTAGACACGAAAACACTTTATTTTCAATAAAAAAACACACGGAGATATCAGTCGCACCAAATGTCATTGTCTAAACGTCACTTTAATTTTTTTTTTCTACGTTCCAAACCGAATCTTATAAGTTTTGAAGCATTTAGTTGACGTGAATATCTACCGGACCACAGACTAAAAATGCCTGCACAGGATATTAGCCTTGAATTATAATTAAAAATGGAGATTTAAAAAGCGCGGGTACGGGTGGCACACTTGAGTGCCAGCGCTGTTTGGAGGTTTGGCGCCGATATGCAAACAAGAGAGCCATTAACTTTTGCCCGGCATACTATAATTGTTTGTTTACAATGTTAAATAAGGAAAAGATTAGGTATGTCAAGGAAGTATTAGGTTGGGGAAAAAGTCTTTTCGCATTATAGTACCTATGTATGAACTTGTAATAAAATCTCTTTGGCTATACTATTTGTATCTGGCTGGTTTTGGTATCATTGAAAGTTTAAATTTTAAAGAACATAATTCCAAATTCAAATTAGGAAATTGTGTGATTTTCATTTGTTTTTCGTACTGTCAAGATAAGTGAATCTAATGAAGAAATTCGATACATTTTAAAATTTTACTACAAAAAAGGTAAAAATGCAAAGCAAGCCGCGAAAAAAATTTGCGATGTTTATGGACCTGGTGCAGTGTCTATGAGAGTAGTACAAATTTGGTTTAAGCGTTTTCAATCCGGAAATTTTGATGTTAAAGATGCACGTCGCTCTGGTCGCCCTATTACGGATAAAATGGATGCCATTTTTGAAAAAGTGGAGCAAGATCAGCATATCAGTAGTTACGACGTATCTGAAGAACTAGGAATTGACCACAAAACAGTTTTGGCGCATTTAAAAAAAACTGGGTACACAAAAAAGCTCGATATTTGGGTACCTCACGAGCTCACTGAAAGAAACCTAATGAACCGTGTACTCATTTGTGATTCTTTATTACGACGTAATGAAACCGAACCATTTTTAAAGAAGCTGATAACTGGTGATGAAAAGTGGATCACGTACGACAAGAACGTGCGAAAAAGGTCGTGGTCAAAGGCCGGTCAGGCTTCACAGACTGTGGCGAAACCCGGGTTAACTCGCAACAAGGTGATGCTGTGTGTGTGGTGGGATTGGATGGGCATTATTCATTATGAGCTGTTACCACCAGGCAAGACCATCGATTCTGAACTCTACTGCGAACAACTGATGAGATTAAAGCAAGAAGTTGAGAGAAAGCGGCCGGAATTAATCAACAGAAGAGGTGTGGTTTTTCATCATGATAACGCTAGACCTCACACATCTTTAGCCACTCAGCAAAAATTAAGAGAGTTTGGCTGGGAGGTGTTAATGCATCCGCCGTATAGTCCTGACCTTGCACCTTCAGATTTCCACCTGTTTCGGTCTCTTCAGAATTCTTTAGGCAGTGTCAGGTTAACATCACGAGAGGATTGCCAAAACCACTTGTCGCGGTATTTTGATCAGAAGTCCCAAAATTTCTACAGTAATGGGATCATGTCCCTACCTACAAGATGGCAAAAAGTTATCGAACAAAATGGTACCTACATACTTTAGTTAAATGTGAATAAACTATATTAAAAAATGTTTTGAATTTTCTTAAAAAATGCGAAGAAACATTTTCCCCTACCTATTATGTAAAAAAAATAACATTGTAATTTGGGAGCAGGTAAAAAAGACATTTACATAATGATGCCGTTAATGAGGTACCAGGGAAGCCACATGTGCAGAAGGAATAATTGCCAAACTTCCCTATCTTCAACGTAAATAAAATAATAACTATGTACAAAATTTAATTTATTTTATATAGTATTTAGTTTTAGATTATTATCAGTATATAAAGGCTTTATAATGAAAAAAATATAATGTTAGACGCTGAAATTAAACTTTACTATTTTATGTGGAAAATTCGTTTACCACCAAATATTTACTATCTTCTTATTATTATTTACATTTTTGACATCTCGGGACCCTGGGGTCCCGGATTTTGGAAGGAGTACGAGGGGCCGAAGCCAACTCGTATAGTTCCGTTAGACGTATTTAATGAAATGAGGCACCGTATTATTTGAGACCTACACTTAGAAGCCAAATAGGGCTACAATATTAATCGCATGCCCGGTACCATTGTCTAAAAATGGGCTGTTTTATTAACCAATGAGCTTGTGATCATATACAAAATTTTATAGTAACATTATGCTAATTGTATAGCTACAGTTTTGTTGGTTTTGCCATCATTGAAAACGCTTATTATTGTACCAAAAACATGCTTCTAAGCTATAAAAGTTTCGTCATTGACGAGCCACCCAGCGCTCGTTTCATCCACTGACGATCCACAAGATAAAGAAAAGAGTTTTCAAATACAACTTTAGTAATATAATAATCCCGCAGCTTTAGCTTTTCGTGACAGTTGTCTTCTTATAAAAGAGAATAAATATAATACTTATCCTTATTTTAAGCAAATAATTAGGCTTTGCTTGAGGCTATTTAAAATGGTCTTTGGTTTACTCCGGCCAAAACATTATTTTATTTGGAAACCCAAAAAGCTACATTGGCCTGAAGCAAGACACAGAAGTTTATAAAGTCAAAACAAAACAAATCGTCCCTACGCGACAATCTAATTGCCTACCTGTTTGATACCCCAGGCTTGCTTTTAAAAGTTACAAAGCAAAGCAAAGTGAGGAAAAGAATAATCTAAATAAAGCCATACATCTATACAAATAAATAAAATTGACGTGCCTGTTTGTAATGTCAAAAGAACAACTTTTTACTAAATTCATAAGAAAGTATATTATATACGGTACTTATAACAAAAAAGCAATGTTTAAAATTTTTGTCTTTTTGTTTGTTCCGAATAATCTCCGAAACCGCTGGACCGATTTTGACGGGACTTTCACTCGCCGATGGCTGATATTACGGGGAGTAACTTAACCGCTGATCTGCTTGAATACTTCAGATGTCACAATCTGTCAAGTCTCGGGTGGAATTCCCGCGGCGCGACATGTTTATGACCTTGCTCACAAAAAATGGTCCACTGATGATTCAGTTGGCTCTTGGCACTTATTGTAAACTGTTTTGGGTTTTTGAATAAACATACTATACTATAAAATCTAAACTATACTCGTATTACGAGAGATGTATTTATAAACAAAATATGATTACAACAGAGTATGGCAAAAAATGTCGTTTGTTTACGTAACATTATTTGCTCAAACAAAATGGTATCCATGATGTTATTTCGTGCAAATATTATCTAAAACGATGTAATAACTACTTATAAATGAATATTTATCCACTTACTGTCGATTAGACTCGAAAACACTTTATTTTCAATAAAAAAAACACACGGAGATATCAGTCGCGCCAAATGTCATTGTCAAAACGTCACTTTAACTTTTTTTTTTCAACGTTCCAGACCAAATCTTTTATGTTTTGAAGCATTTAGTTGACGTGAATATCTACCGGACCACAGACTAAAATTGCATGCACAGGATATTAGCCTTGAATTATAATTAAAAATGGAGATTTAAAAAGCGCGGGAACGGGTGGCACACTTGAGTGCCAGCGCCGCTTGAAGTTTGGCGGCGATAGGCAAACATGAGTGCCAGAAACTAAGTTACTTTAATTTTAGAAAAATAATTACGGTTCTGCGCAAAATAATTAAAAGTCCCATAAAATTGTGAACAAAAAGTCGTATTTGAAAAATTCTTTTTGCATTTGGTAGCCCAATTCTTGAGTATAGTAAAAGGCTATATAACATCACGCTACGACCCTCAGGAGCCGAGCAAAAAAGAAAAAAGTCAGAAAGAACACTAAGCGAAAACGAAGTAATAGCGCGGGCGGGCGATTCAACGCGACGGTTGGCGACGGGTCGGGGGACGAGGGAGCTTTATTAAAATGTAGCTGTTATTTTAGTATATTGTCTATCTTAGGACTTCCATGCGAGCGAAGAAGCGGGGCACAGCTAGTATGCCATTTAACTAGTTCAGTTTTATTTTGAAACTTCATGTTCCGTACTTCTACCTATTTATTTCCATCAGCACGACGGTAACGATTTGTAATATGTAGTTATGACTACGTTGGGACATGAAAAGACCACCCACGAGCGACCTGAGACTTATAAATATGTACATGAATTTATACATCCTGTGCATCCTAGACAGTCACCACCTCACAGTCTTACAAATATACAGGGCTATCTTAAATTGGGTAGCTAAACTCCGTAGACGCGATGGTATCGAAATCTCTAAGTAAATACGATAAAATCAACTTCACAAATAAATAAAATTGGAGTGGCTGTTTGTAATGTTAAAATAACAGCTTTTTACTGTTTTCATATGACAGGATATACGAAACTTATAACGAAAGAGCAATGTTTAAAATTGTTGGCTGTCTGTCTGTGTGTTTGTTCCAGCTTATTTCCGAAACGGCTAAACTGATTTTGACGGAACTTTTACTGGCTGATAGCTGATGTTACGGTGGGTAACTAAGGAACTTTTATTTTAGAAAAATAACTAAGGTTCAGTGCAAAAAAAAAATAAAACGCATGAAATTATGAACAAAATCCGATTGAAATATACGTGGATGTCAATAATTCCCGTATTGACATCCACGCGGGCGAAGCCGCGGGCAACAGCTATAAAAATAAAAAGATTTAATGTTTTTTTTTATTACTTTAAGTATGAGTTGAAAATAGTTATTTACGCTACAATGAAATGAAATTGTTTATTCTGTAACTAAGATATCGGAATCACTTTTCCACGTCATATTATTTTCTTTTTAAGCTAGATGGAGTCGAAATTTCCTATCTGACTACCCCTGAGAAGAAATGGCGAAACAAACTCAGGGGTCAGTCTCTTTTAAAGTCGAGAAATAATCTTGGTCAAATCATGTGAGGACTATGTAGATCCGTATCAGAAATGGTCTTTTGAGGAAAGAACCACACAAATTTGAGTGGACCTGTCCAGTCAGTGCAAGCATTCGTCAGTAATCGTGTAGCTCAACTCAGGACTTAAGCAGCTCAACGACTCGACGAACAATACCACAGAAAGGACATTTGGGTAGGCCACATAAAGTACTCAAAATGCCAGACCATCATTAAAACTAACTGAGAAAGAAAAAAAGTAGATGACTCATATAGTGCTCACATTCACAATAATTGAAGTAATATATATTTTCATTCATGTCATTTTGTACATAATATTCAACAATGTCAATATGGAATATAAATTGGTTCCTATATAATGATGCTACAAGTTCAGAAGGTAGGTGATTGCCGGCGAATGGCATTTTTATTCACGAGCGAGCGAAGCGAGTGAGAGTATAAGTCGACACGAGTCGGAAATCATCTTACGCACGTGTTTCATACAACGTTTTATTATGCGTTGTGCGAGGAATTAAAAAATATTAACATTTACACAGATCGACTCCGAACTAAGCAAGAAATTTGTAATTTTACAAATTTCTTGCTTAGTTAAAATAAGCCCGCCGTTTGGCGGGCTTATTTTAAATACATGCGTGCTCAGCTTATTTACTATTGCGCATGTGCAAATAACTGCCACGTCGTATCGCAAAAAGACACGAGCAAAATATACGTTCAGAAAAACATATTCAATGATTATTTAAAATTAATTTATTGATCAAAATCTAAATATAGAGTACTCGTAATTAATAACTCGTTTAATAAAGTATTAGTTTTATTATACCATGAATGATAATCTGTACTTGACTAATTTGTAAAACTTTTCTCAAATAATATAAACTCTTTGCTTTGGGCTAGTGACGGAGATAAAAATGCTATAAATATGCTATGCTATATATGTAAAAAAGTGGCACTTTCCGCACGATTTGGCTGCTTGGAAAACTTTAGCTCTTTTCGAGCACATGCATTGTAAAAACAGTTTTTTTTATGTTGTATACAACATCACAGACGCAATCGTCTGTGAAGTTTTCACAAAAAGAAATATAATGAAAAGAAAAAGAAGAAGATGATGATGATTTTAATAAAAATGAAATGCTGTTCGTTGGTAAGCGCCACACTTCAGAACAGTTGGACTGATTTGGCAAATTTTTATTTTAAAATATTCATAATAGTTCGAATTAGGTTCTTACGGAAAGAAAATTTTGAAAAGTTGCCGAAAAATTTGGAAAATTCAGGAAAACTGCAAACTGCTTTTTTTTCTGTGGGAATTTTGCATGAAATATTGAAATTTGTACAGGACAACGTCTGTCCGGTCAGCTAGTCTAATATAAAATAATTTTTCGTGTCTGTCTGCGTGACCGTTTCGATTTCCTAAACTATACAATGAATTTTTGTTGCGGTCCTACCATAAAATCGCATCCAAATTTTGAACTGAATGCGATTAGCACGTAAACCAAGTTTAAGGGCCGTCAGTGTCATTATTTTCTTTGGAATAATAACACTGACAGCTCTTGAACGTAGTTTAGATGTGCTGATCGCGTTCAGTTTCATTGGTGAAATCCGCACTTAATATCTATATACCTTCGTTATACATACGATACTTTTGTGGCTAAATTACTAACTGTCTGAAATACTCGTACAACTCATTAGCCCCTGAAGATCAAGTCATTGTAAATGTTTTTACGTGGTCATTACCATCTGCCTTGTCTTTTCTCAACTATGTTGGGGTTAGCTTCCAGTCTAACCGGATGTAACTGAATACCAGTATTTTACAGGGAGCGACTGCCTATATATCTGACCTCCACAACCCCTGGATAAGACGGTCGTCTAACTTGCGGACTTCTGACTACCCGTAACGACTGCCAAATATCTACAAATGATAGCCGGGACCAACAGCTTAATGTGCTGTCCGAGGCACGGAGAAGTCTTGATAATTTATGTAATGGATGGTCATCCATCCACGGACCGACCTCGGCAAGCGCAGCTTATCTTAGATCACCCCGTGTGGCTGTTATAATTTAGTGTAGTTAATGTTTTTACGGGGTATAGAAGATTAAATAATGATTTCTCGAAAATTTAATCTTAATGAACGAGGTATTAAAGTTGAAATTAAAGTGAATCGTATACCTACTTATCAATCACCTACCTTCTTGCAGCGAACATAAGGATCCCCAAACTTCAGACACATTGCTTCTTTTCCTAATTTAAAATCTGAGATACCTACCTATAAACCTTGACTGAATGAAAGTCTGCCTTTCAATTTAAACACGGTGGAACTGAAATAAATAAAAACATGAAAAGGGGTTACTGTATGATATCATTTTGATCAACTATTACTATGAGACCAACCCTGAAATAACAATAATAATATCAGCTGTTCCCATCATTTTGGTGAGCTACGCGAACTTAGAACTTATGTATGAAGTATCGATTTCAGGGTTGGTTCGATAGAAAAATTTGCTCATAATTAAATAAATATGCAATCTTTTTTTTTATTATTTGAGATAGGTTTGCTCTTGACTCTAGTCTAGGTCAGAGATGACAGAGACAAAGTCAACGATGGAGCGAGCTTACCCAGAAGAAGCCTGTTCACTCTCACTATGAAGAGATCGGGGTTGTATGCGTTCGGTAACACAGATGCAGGCAGAGAGTTCCACTCGTTTGCTGTGCGCATCACAAAAGATTTTTTGAAACGCTTAGTGCGAATTGGTGGAATAGCAACTAGGTAAGGATGGTAAACTACAATGCGTCTAGATGTCCGATGGTAGAAGGGGGCAGGCAGAATGAGGTCGTGGAGTTCTCGAGCACACTCACCGATGTACAATCTGTACAAGACCGACAAGCAGGCAACCTTGCGGCGATGAGCCAAGCTGTGAAGCTTAGCATCCACCAGTCTTACGTCGCCAATGAGCCTCTTAGCTCTACGTTCCACCAAGTCAAGCGCGGCAAGTTGGTATTTAGCTGTGCCATCCCAAAGGTGGTTGCAATACTCCATGCAGGATCGGACTTGCGCTTTGTAGAGAGTTAAAAGCTGTCCAGGCGTAAAGTATCGCTTTACCCTATTTATGATGCCCAGTTTCTTGGCCGCAGGTTGGGCTTTGTACCCGATGGTGGCACCGAAGTTGAGATATGATGTCAATTCCATGTCTGTTGTCTCCATGTCAGTTACAGGAACAGTTGTACCCCGAAAAGTAGGAGTCTGATCGAAACGATTCCTTTTAGCGATAAAAAGACACGCCTGTGTTTTGGTAGCGTTAAAAGAGACCAGATTATCATCACCCCACTGGGAGACAAGGTTTAAGGTCAAATCAGTCCGCTTTACCATGGCCTCTCTTAAGGAAGGAACTTCGGCCCTATTGGTTTTTGTGCTGGACAAGTATCTCTCTGAAACTGTATTGTCATCTGCGTACCCAACAATACCAGACTGAAGTAGGTCATTGATGTGCAGCAGGAGAAGAGTTGCAGAGAGAACAGACCCCTGAGGAACTCCGGCATCAATAGCCATAAGGTCGGAAGAGCAGCCGTCAACGACTACTCTGATCTGACTCTGTATCATTCATTTTAAGGTTTTCAGTTTTTTTTTTTCAAATACACGATATAAAATGGGCTATACCCGCAGCTTACCACGCGTCTATTTATTTATTGCTGCTTAGCTACTGATGAAAATAAAATCACATTAATGATTTAAAATAAAAATCACACACATAGGATACCAGTCAAGTTGTTTTCGAGTTCACGAACAGAGCCAGAGAGACGTTGTGTTGTGTTTTGTACATGTACGTTAGGAAAATTGTAAGAACATCTAGCACTTGGTTACGTGTAGTTCTGAAAAGAAAACTTTCTGTAAATACCAGCGGAAAATAAACAACTTAGCAAGTTCTTTAGAGAAATGTTATTAAGTAGTAAAACTTGTAATTAAAGTGAGGCTAACCTTTGATGTCAGCATGGCAGCTACTTTGTCGCAATGCCTTGGTAACTCACATTTTTAATTTAATTAAAATAGCTGTCTATATTAAAAACTTAAATGCTATGCAGTGACTAAAGTTACTGAAAAATGATTATGTAAGTTTTACTAGGAGCTCGTGAAAGGGCAAAAATATGAGTTCAAATAATTTTCAGAAGACTTTTGGGTTTATGAAAACTGGCACTAACTTGCAAAATAGGCGCCTCCACCATATGTAACGATCTGCCAGGGCACCAGGGCCGCGGGAGGGCATGGGCCGAGCAGACCGCTACGTGTACATGTGGTGTGCAATGTAGTTTTATATTTCACTTATGTGCATGCTGGGTACATCGAGGCTACAATGATACACGCACGCCGAAGCACCACATTATTATTTTAGCACATTACATGACAAACGTAATATTAGCACTGACTCGATATAAGACAATTTTCCTGTCACAAACTATCTACTAAAATCAATGTTTGTCTTCATAAAAACCATCAAATATTTAGCGAAGGTTCCATACTAAAGGCAGGCCCGATTAAAGCCTCTACAGTACACAATGATTTCTGTATATTTTGTTATGGACACAAATATCATAAATCACCCTTTTATACTTACCTAGCTAACAACCAATACATTTTAATATTATTTAGGTTTAATTTACCAAAACAATTCGATTAAATTTCCCGTTGTTCAATTTAACTAGTTTTGCGCGTTAACCGATTGTTCAAAATGTTATTAAATCTATTCAATTGAGTTTAGAACTAGTTAGATAGAAAAAGAAAAGAAAGAAAAATTGTTAAGACCATTAAAATAGTTAGGACTATTATTCGTTGAATTAATGAAACTCAGGCTGGTTTAAAGTTAATTTAGCAATAGTAAAAACCTAGAAGTATAATATATTATTTTACCGTGGAAAGTCATCCACCTGTTAAAATAAAATTTCAGTTCAATAAAAACAATTATCATATATGATATTTGGAGAGTGAAATGTGGGTGCACAAGTCCGCATACCCCTTCGGGCAATGCAGGCGTTATTTTCTGAAAACCAAATTCAATCTTAAAACTCAATAAATCGACGCGGGCATAACTCGCACTCATATGAAATTCTAAATATACGACGCAAGTCAGATCCCGTTCAATGGAAGGCACTCGCAAATTCCGAATATTTTTTTTTTTCGTTCTTCTCCATAGGAACCTACTACGCTTTGGAATGGGCAACTAGCTTCATCTTTCTGACTGACCCCTTGATAATTCAAAAGTACCTGTAATTGGTTTATTTGGAATAAATGCTTTGAGTTTGAATAACTGCATTAACAGGATGAAATGCTTTATAATAAATGTCAAAGCATTATGATAGACGGAATAGGAAAAAGCATTATTTAGGTGGCATTCATTTTATGTCCGTCATTTTAAAAGCCTTATCAAATTTTTGTTAGAGTCGTTAGGTAGGTACACCATTAACTTTTTTATTACCAACACCACTCCATAGGAATTTTCACTCACAAAATGTTTCTCCTTTGAATCACATTAGTTGGGATTAGTAGAATACAATGTTATCTTCCATTCTCACATGACAGTCATTGAGTTTTACATAACATTCGCCTTTTCTAACGATCAATAGTTTCTATGCAGCACTCGCTAGTCACATGCGTTTCATCCCTTGAAAAACAAACATCATGCTTTTTATTTTCTAATCTATAGGGCTGCCAATCCACTTTAAATCTGCCGAGCGTACGTTAGCAGGTAAACATCCAGAATCCGATTCAAACAAGAACACATATTTAGATGCGGTCTGCACAGTTTTACCGAGGAGAACAGAGCCTGGTGGTTAGTTACTAGCACGTTTGATATAGACATCCTAATTTATTTTCTAGGTAAATCAGGGATTTTAATCCTCTGTAAGGTCAAGAAGACTCATCATTACTAATATAATAATTAATATATTGATTTCCACAATGTGAACTTAGGTGTTAGGTTCACAAAGACATGATCATTGTGGACCCCGTCGGGCACAGCAGAGGAGAGAGGACGAGGGGTTTAGTTTGACAACTTAGTTGTTACATCTACTATATATAAGTTAAGTAATTATTTTATATTTCTAGGCACTAACCCAGTTTTGGGACGAAGAATACGCTAGCGCCCCTACCGAAAGACGGATACAACTTATGCTCTAATAATCCGCCATTATCTTGGGAACGGTGAAGAGGAGCTCGTGGCTAAGTAATAACAGCCGCACGGGTCGTTCCATCAGGTTAAGCTACGCTTGCCGGGGTTGGTTCGTGAATGGGTGACCATCTTTACATACCGAGACTCCTCCGTGCCTCGGAAAGCACGTTAAGCCGTTGGTCCCGGTTGTCATTCGTGGATCTTTGACAGTCGTTACGGGTCGTCAGAAGCCCGAAAGTCTGACAACCAGTCTTACCAAGGGGTATCGTATTACCCAGTTACTGGGTTGTGGAGGTCAGATAGGCAGTCGCTCCATGTAAAATACTGGTATTCAGCTGCATGCGGTTAGACTGGAAGCCGACCCCAACATAGTTGGGAAAAGGCTAGGCAGATGATGATCTTGGAAACGGTGAAATTACTTACCTTGAATTTCGGACGATTAATAAAACATATTGATTGCATATGTTAAAGTATTATTTTTGTTTATCTTCTATCTAACGTGTCTAACTACATATATATATATATATACTTAGATAATATCTTATCAATCTAACTAACATAATATATCCTAAAATGTATTTTTTTTTTCATTTTAAAATTAAGTTTTTTACTTTCTATTCCTAACTATTCTGAGCGGAAACAGTTTAATTTTGTTGTTTCGAGGGGCGTTCTCCTGTTGCCTACAAGGCTCTGTGAAAGTTGCATTCTTTTCTCAGAAATTGTAGAAGGAATTAAACGAGGTAAATAGTTGCTTTTAGAATCAACTACTTAGCAGAGTTATTACATTTTATGCAAATTTTCCTAAAGAATTGAAATGGAACAGCTGGATTTTTAGTAAATAAATTAGCACGATGCTTTATTTTCTAGTAATCTGGGGATTATACTGTTACCTATCCACCTACGACATTCAGGTTTTTTTCAAATTTTGTTCTTCATTCTGTGTATCAAAAAATATTAGGCTAGGTGGGAAGTTACGTTAAGTTAAAAGACGCTGTAGCACTTCATTGAAACTATCGATTTACAAAACAAAAAGAAATTTTGTTTTGTAATTAATTTCTATATTCATAGTCATTACTGTCTGCGATTAAAATTTCCACAGAGTTCGAAACTTTTTATCCAAAATTTTATAAAGACAACGTAAATGAATTTCTTTTTTATAGCTTCAAGTTCAAACTAATGAAATATTATAACATAGGTACTGTGATAAAGACAAAGGTTCTGAGTCACAATCGGATACCGGATTCCTTTTTAAATGTTTTTAGGGTACTGTACCTCAAAAGGAAAAAAAACGGAACCCATATAGGATCACTCGTATGTCTGTCTGTCTGTTTGTTTTTGTCTGTCTGTCATAGCCAATTTGCTCCGAATCTAATGGAGCGATTAAATTGAAATTTGGTAGGTACACAAAGTACTCAAATGAATGGGCTTACTGTGGGAATTTTATGATAAATAGAGTAAAAGTTATTAGTTTAAGAAAATAGACGAAAATGAACCATGCTCCCCTATATATTTGAAACTACTGAGACAAACATTTTGAAAAAAAAAAAACTACAGAAAATAGTTATTTACATACAGGTTACAGGAAAACCTACAAGAAGTCTATGGTCTTAAAATACCAAGGTAAATCTCTCAATATTGTGCGTACATTTGCAGTTAGAATGTATGGGAGAACATGTTTTTCAACTACAATGTTAAGTTGGTTCTTGGGTTGATCCTGTCTCTTCTTACTTCATCCCAACTACGGAACCCTTCATTGTGTGAGGTCCGACATGCACTTGGCTGGTTTTTTCTTGTTGCCTTGAGTTTTCGAATGATTTTCATTGTTTGACTGCCTCGTGTTCTAGTGGTCGCAAGCGCTACTGCTGAGCATGAGGTCCTGGGTTCGATTCCCAGGTCGGGCAAAGTGTTATTGGGTTTTTCTATCTGGAATTTCTCAGTCAGCCCGGAGTCTGGATTTGTGCCCGGTAGATGACAATAGGCTCGCACTCTATTACATGGGACTTAAACATAACTGGCGAAATGTGGGTGTTACTATTAGGTACACCTCTGCCTAACCCTTTGGGGAAACAAGGCGTGATGTTATGTATGTTTATGTTTCATTGTTTTATTTTTTTTTTTAATAAAAAGACTAGCTCTAAGCTAGCACACAATAAAAATTGTAAAAGTTACATTCTTGCCATTCTAGCTGTACAGGTATTTAATATGTGATAACCTCATTGCTACTCTGTATTACTGTCATTATATTATCACTCACACACATGCAATTTTGCACAGGAAATTCTAGTAATGTGAAAATACCAATGTTAGTCATATTTTTGAAATAAACGATACGGGACCACTATTCCGTAGCATATGCAATTTTTTGTCAACTCACAAAGGATACCCATATCGGAATGAAGTTAGGTATTCGGAAGTCAACTGAAGCGTTTAAAAATCGAACAAAATTTTAGGATGCTAGCTGGTTTAAAAATATTTACTAGCAGCTTGAAAACCGACCGTGTGTTCGGATAAAATTGTCATGCTGCGACGTATTTTTTTTTTTTTTGTTCGTTAACGATCTGAAATAGCTTTAGGCTTTATTTTCGAAGTCTAACGAGCTGCAAAAATATTGTTTATTCAGTTCTGTATACCTCTTTAAAAGTTTATTTTGGTCATTCGGATTCGTAAAAGAAAAATACTTATATAAAATATCCTGACTGTCCTAAATGTCCTAACTGTATAATATTTTATTTTGTGTACATTAATAGTAAAATAAATAAATAAATATCGAAAAATTAAAACATGCTCGTTTAAAATGAGTCCATGTAGGTTAGGTACCTACATATATGAACTCATTTTAAACGAGCACGTTGAAAAAAATCTTACAGGCATACGATTAGATTTATATAAATTTTATTTAATATAACTTAATCGTCTCCCACAAAGTTACTTAAGTACTCATTAGTAAAAAATTCAAAACACGTTTTCGTAAACGCTTCACTTCACGTACCTAACAGCTACATATTTTACACACAGACGCTAATAGACATCGCAATAAACGAACAAGTCTATGTAACATGTTCTTCAGTCGCACAAACGAATGCGATTTATCCCGAACAAAATTTAATGTCTGCAGTTTATGTAACCTGTGTTTAGTTTATGTAACTTAACGTTTTGCGTTACGTTTACTTGTGGCTTTGGTGATTGAATTGCTATATAATGGCTATGTTATTGTTTATTTCAGTGAATAACACACTTTGTTTTAAAAGATGGAGATACTAAGAGAGACTTTCTTTCTTTCACATCTGTGAACCTATGTATGTACTCATGTTCTCATTATTCAACTCATGTTTATTACTTATCTACCTGCATTTAAGGAAAACCAAAACTATGTCATAAAGGGTCCCCGAAACGATCAATTGCAATTATCCATTTTCACGGTATTGATACACATTGATGCGCAAACTGATCGTCTACCAAATGCAATTGAAGCGATTGACAATAAGTACTACTACAATAGAAATTGATGGCATTTGATCAATTGCATTTGTTCGTTTCGGGAACCCGTAAGCTAATAATAATTATATTCCATAAAATATAGCATGTTTAATGGTTAAAAATACTTATGAAAGATCGAGGAATATTTTTATGCTAGGTAACTATTTAGGATTCTGTAACCACACCCCGAAACTCCAGTTGTAAGACAAGTAAGGCCCACATCGTACTCAACGTGTAGTACCTAACTATTTATTAATCAGTGACGTAACCACTCCGCATGGCCACGAATACGAATGAAATATGAAATGGAGGAAACTGAAAACACGATTACTTGATTTATTCGTTCATTTACATAATTAGCGTAATATGTAACTACTTTGCTACTACATTATGAATAAAGCTGCGCTGGCGCCATATTGTGACGTCATGCACGCTTTTCTAACACTTGCACGCTTTTAAATCAACAATAATCATATGAATATAACATTAACAAGATAATAACAATAATAAATATAATTGAAAATTAATTTGCACAAAGTAGATTTTTGCTAAACGTAATTTTCAAATTACAGTTGACAAATGGAGGGCATTTACCTTTCTATTCTTATCTCAGATACATAGTAGAAGTAATTACGTACCTACCAATAAAATACAAAACACGAAACATGCAAGTTTAAACAATTTACCTATTTAAAAAACGATAGTAAACCTCTATCAGCAGGTAAACTGAAAAAAGATAAGTTTTTTATCTCTTCTCTTGCTGGATCTACATCCATCAACTGCACATAATACACCTGAACCAGCCATATCATAAGAATTTGAAACTATATATGCGTACGTACGCGCCTCGCGTCTGTTGGCTACCCACTGAGAAATGGGCTGCGTGCGGCCCGGCTGCCGGTAGGTAGTTAGCACGCGTAAGTATATGGAGTGATTTTTCTGGTAATCTGTGGCGACGGGTCGGGGGACGAGGGAGTTTTATTAAAATGTGGCTGTTATTTTAGTATATTGTGTATCTTACGACATCCACGCGAACAAAGTCGCGGGGCACAGCTAGTTTGTTATAAGTACCGTGTATACTTTCTTATGCATTTGGTAAAGTTGTTATTTTGACATTACAAACAGACACTTCATTTATATTTATTTGTATAGATTAAAGGTTACCCTAATCCTAAGTCCAAAAAATTGTACAATAATTGTAATTCTTGTTGTATAATAATATTTTGTTAATTAATCTTGGTACAATATACTTTTATAAGGAACAATAACGATAGAGGTTCTTTGAAAATCGCTCATCCTGTGCCTTACAAGATTTATAAGGCGGTATGGGAATTGCGAATCGAACTTTTGAAATGCAAAACTCATTTCTTATTTAGCACTTGGCACACTTGGCTATCTTATAATATTAATAATATTTATTTATTTATTTTAGTACATAGAGGACTTACAGCTAATAAAAACAAATAAAAAGGAAACCATAGCACCAGAGAGCCAATAACAAATCCTCACGTATAAAATTATAATAACAATTTATGGTGTGAGCACAAAAACAAAAACACATCGCCTAAATTAAAGTAAGAAGCAATATAAATACTTGATTTGCAATTATACGACTGAAATAAAAGAGAAAAGAAAAAATAATAAAAACAAATAGCCTACCGCTACCTACCGCTACTTAAAAAAATTGAGGCTTAAGCACCTTCTGGCCGAATTCACACTAATTGTGAATGGATCAAAATCATATTCCTGGCATATATCATTGAAACTTCTGCTTGCTCGCACAACATAACTGTTCTGCCTATAATTCTGGCCACTTCTTCTGTGTTTTCTACCTGCTTTATTCTCAATTGTATTTTTCTTTTCTTTTTTCCTTTGAACTTGTGTGTGTGTCAATAAATAAATAAATAAATTCGAAGATGTATGAGGTACACGTATGGGTGGATTAAAATGAAGTCCTTTTCTTGGCACATTAAAATAAATTTTTGACAATACCTCAGGGTTATTGAGGATTTTCAACAGGAATAAACAGTCTGCAATTTTACGTCGATCTACCAGGGGTAGCAGATGGTATTTCTTACATAGTCCAAGATAATCGGTTGACTGTTATGGAATCGTTTGATGAAAGCAAAGATATTTTATGAACCGCCTTTGGATGTTTTCCATGCGGTCAATGTATTTATGATAACGTGGATTCCATATCTGAGACGCATACTCTAGCTGACTTCTTCCAAAAGTGCAATACAGAATTTTTTGTGTTTTAGCATCAGTAAAACACTTAGATAGACGTATTATAAACCCGAGCAGTTTAGAAGCTTTTTTGACAACTGCATCAATGTGTGTGTCAAAAACTAACTTACTGTCGTGATGGACGCCCAAGTCACGAATAGTCGTGCACCTTGGCATGATCTAGCCCGCCAAAGTAGAAGTAGTGGCTAGGACTTCACGTTTTCTAGTATAAGTGATCACCGAGCACTTGGATGGGTTGAGATCAATTTTATTAGCCCGACAATACCCTTCAAGCCGATACAAATCAGTCTGTAGTGCTAGTCTATCTTCGAGCGTTGAAATAATGGCATAGATTTTCATGTCATCGGCAAAGCATAATAGTTTGGATGAATGGAGGCACTGATATCGAGATACATTAGATATTAGATAGGTATAAGAAAATGATAATGATTACGAAACTCCGTAGTAAGCATAATGTATCTATTACGTTTACTGCGGAGTTTCGTAATCACTTCCCTTACTACCTATCCACAGTTACCAAGTTCCATACATCTTAACCACTTAACATAACTATAATAATGCGAATAAGACTCTCAAAACCACAAGTCAACTTGAACCCACAGAACTTTCATGTTCAAGCTGTAATTAACCATATTTTAATAGAATATATTTAGAGGGAGTCATCCTTACGTAAAATTACACGAAACGTAAAATATCTGGGGCAAATTAAATTCGTTACATCATTCGTAATATGCACCATTATATTTTATGTGTTTATAAACCTGTGTAGGTAGGAAATTCTGAAGTTTGTTGTGTTCAATGCTCATACATATTTAGTAGTAGCTATGTACATGTATTGTCATATACGGTTGTGTAGCTATGTACATGGCATATATTTAATAGGCATTTCTTCAAACAAAACTAGTCCCTCAATACACTTGTAGTAGAATACACGTCTTTTCGTACTAAAATCCCTATACAAAGCAAAGTGAACCTAATAACCATCAACAAGGTACTTAAAACGAATAATCCAAAATGTTATAATATTTGCAACATTGGAAATATTATTACATCTTGTATTCAATTCACTTAAAATCGCCCGGAATCAAGTAACCGCACATGATTAAAAAGCTAACACCTCACTTACGAGTAATTTTTTATTGATTTTCACACCTCTATAACGGTCGAATTTTGGAGTGATGTTCAGAGAACGCTACAGTTCGTCCAGCAGACGCATATTTGTCACTCCTTGTGCACCGAATGTGCCGTACAACGGATCTGTCAAAATTGGAGTTGACTGTTAACTTTTATACAACGGCAAGTTTTCCGTAATCCCACACTATTGCGATTATCTATAAAACTAAGCCTTCTATCGCTCTCATTCTTGCGATATAAGTAGTGAACACATAATACAGAGTTAACAATCAAACACACTATGCTATTAACATTTTAAACGTCAAGGCAAACGCATCGCAGCGAAAATTCACTTTCGGATGTTGCAAAAAAATGGCGAAAAGTCGCAAATATTGCGTTTTTTAATTTTGTTGTATTTTGTTTGCTTTTTGGCTGATTGGTATATGCGAATGTTATGCGGTGTATTATGGGCTCAAATGTAACGTCACAAACAACAAAATAATGGTTTTCAAAGCAGGCAGCGTGACATATTCATGCATTCCTTATGTCGCACTGTGTGGAGAATACCTGCGAAGAGTGGACAAGTTTAGGTATCTGGGCTACTGGGTCACTAAAGACCTTAAAGAAAACTGTGAAAGAGAACATAGGTTGCTGGCTGTCTGTTGTAACATGCTGGCCTGCGAGTTTGAACGATGTACGAGGGCAGTTAAAGTAACGCTTTCAAAGCTCAGTAATTTTGACAAAGAGAGACAAAGTGGACGATGGAGTGAGCTTACCTAGAAGTTCACTGTCACTTTGAAGAGATCAGGGTTGTATCCGTTTGGAAACACTGACGCAGGTAGAGAGTTCTACTCCTTTGCTGTGCGCATCACAAAAACATTAGGAAACGCTTAGTGCGAATAGGTGGAATAACAACTAGGCAGGGATGGTAACCTGCAGTGTGTCTAGATGTCCGATGGTAGAAGGGGGCCAGTGGAATGAGTTCGTGGAGTTCTTGAGCACACTTACGGAAGCAGTACTGCTCATCTGTAGAAGATCGACAAGCAGGCAACCTTGCGGCGATGAGCCAAGCTGTGAATCTTGGCATCCACCAGTTTTACGTCGCCAATGAGCTTCTTAGCTCTGCATTCCACCGAGTCAAGCACGCCAAGTTGGTATTTAGCTGAGCCATCCCAAAGGTAGCTGCAATACTCCATGCAGGATCGGACTAAAGGTGTTGAGTTCGGTGTTGAGGAGTTCACCTGGTACTTCAGCTCCACTTCACCATTTGCATTATGACGAGCATAATTTGCTTAGCAAACATTTTAGCAAAGTAATCGAAATGCAACCCGTGAAATACTTATTATTGAGTAGTTCCGATGGCCATCTGGGGTCTTCATCATCAGTTCCACTTCACTAAATGGTGCTTTCCGAGAGAAAATGAACAAGTTACTATAAAAAATAATCAAATCGTTATAGGTGTGCCTATAATAATTGAAGAGTTCCCTAGATTTCTCCAGGATCCCATCATCAGATCTTGACCTGATGACAACAGGACAACCTGGTAAGTATACCCTTTAAAACAAAAAAGAATTTTCCAAATCGGTCCAGCCGTCTTCGAGTATTCGGGAAGCACACATAAAAAAACAGATTCCATATCTTATAGTTTCACCGTGTCCGTCCGTCTGTCTGTCCGTCCATCCGCACGCAGCTTAGCTCAGAGACTCTTAATAATAGAAAGCTATAATTTGGCATGGATATACATATTAATCACGCCGACAAAGTGGTAAAATAAAATTATGAAAAAAAAAATATTGTACCTCCTGTACACGTAAAGTGGGGATGTTTTTTTTTTGCGTTGTTGGATAAGTATTTCAAAAATATTGCGGTCGGCGAGTTTGATATCCATATTCAGGCTGGAGTCAACGATGGGATTGGTGTCGAAGTTCATAGGCGTGCCGGGGCCAACGTGAGAAAGGGTATCAGCGTCCATTTTCAATACCAAAACAATACTTGAAAAATAATCACAGTAAAACGAGGCAAACAATATTCACGATACCAAGCATCAAACTGAATAACAAGATTGACAAGTGACTTGAAGTGACAACTGACATTGACATAAGACTTTTTAATCGATATAATAAATTGATTAAAAATCGAAATTCATTGACCAACTTCGATATACTTTTAAATACTTTTGTTTTCCAAATATATGGATAAAATATGTTCGCAATAATGTAAGTGATTACAAATAACAGCTTTATTTGACTGTAAACTCTAGACTCTTATATGAATGAGGAGGACTTAGCAGTTGAACTTCAGAAATAACAATTAGAATCGATTTGTAAATAATTATTTTAAAATATACGATTAATTGTTGGCATCACTATGAATTATGAAGGTCGAGTACTGTCAATGTGTCGAAGCATAAAACAATTTCAGTACTTATTAAATACAATATTCGTGGGCGCCAGTTGATACAAAAATATAGAATAAATAAGCGTTTAAAAACTAAACATAATTTTTGATTAATTTGTTTCTTTTCGAGCATCGTGTTCACGTGAAGCCGAGAATGGACAAAGAGCCCTTTGGTAAACTTCTTCTATGTTAAGGTATCAGGTGTGATATGGATCATTTTTCATTTTAATGTCTGTAACTTGTACCTACTTTCTGTGCAAATAAAGAACTATTCTATGTTTTCATTGAAGTAATGTATGTTAAGGTTCATGCTAGGTAACCGTTGCGTAAAACCGTTGCCTTCGTTTTCTTTTCGTTTATTTTCAGATTGTTTTCCTGTATCCATTGTATGGCTGATTTTAAGGAATTATTAATGTCATTTTCATACTTCTCTACACTTTTACAAGGTATTGTCGAATAGGGTCACCGGTTCTTCAATGCACTTAGGCAAGTCATATAATATAAAAATAAATGGTCCCAACACGGTTCCTTGCGGTACCCCGTGTTCTACTTCACGCCCTGACGATCGATAAATCTCTTCTTTATTCTTTACGGTATTAATATGTCTAATTTCAGTTATTTGATTTCTGTCTTAAAAATGATTCAATTAAATTAAGGACATTGCCTCTTATGCCATATGCTTCCAACTTTTTTAATAGTGTAGCATAATGCACGTGGTCAAATGCCTGGGTCATGTCTGAGAACATGCCACAGACTAGGTTTCGTTTGTCCACATTATCAATAACATTATACAAAAAGTCATATATAGCCATATTGGTAGTTCTCTGTTGTCGAAAGCCCTTCTGTTCATCACATAGAATTTTTTTTTAACGAATTCAGACAGTTCTTTATATATGTACTTCTCAAATATTTTTGATATGACTGGAATAATAGGCCGGTAGTTTTCCATTAGATCCCTATTTTCTTTCTTATAGAGAGGTTTTATGATAGAAGTTTTTAATGGAGATGGATAGACATCCGCGATTATACTTAAATTTATTATGTGACTTAGATGTCCACATATTTTCGCTGATACATGTTTTATTACTTTACTGGAGATGTCATCATAGCCTACGCTGCCTATATTGTTTAATGACATTATAATTTTATGTATGTCTGGTGGTACGCTGGGTGCCATGAACATAGATTTGTTGTTCCGATATAATTTTAGACATTTGGGATTACTGGCAACGTGTAATTGTGGCTGGATTCTATTAATGAAATAGTCATTAAACGTTTCCGAAATTTTTTGGTGACATGTTTCTAAGCGATTTTCTAATTTGATTTTATGTATGCTGTGTTTAGGTAAATTATGTTTAGCACGATTAATTATTTGCCAGCTGCTATTAGATTTGTTTTTTGATGTTTTTATAAAATAGTTATTTTGTGCCATTTGTGTTAGGCGTATTAACTTTTTAAACAATTTGGAGTAGCTCTTGAAACAAGCTTTATTTTGACTATTAGGGTTTAATATAAGCTGCCATAGAAGTTTTCTTTTTCATTGAATACACAATTTTATTCCACTAGACAACCATTTTTTTTATTATATCTGTTTTATTTAGTTTTTTCGGAAAGCATAGATTGTACTCGTATATCAATTAGAATATGTCAATGAATTTGTCATAAGCTATATTAGGATCATCTGTTGCATAAATATCCGAAAACGAAAGACTGCTAATATAATTTTTGAATTTCACTAAATTGTCAGTATTGTAGTCTCTTCTTGTCGTGTACCAGTAGTTTATGGCGTATAATGTTTGAACGGGACAGTGAAGTAGCTGTGCTGTATGGGTCAGAGAAGGCATAGTCTATTACATCCGTCTTACATGTTTTATTGAAATTGTGGACAAAATTATTTACACATGTCAATCCAGCCATACGAGTGGGTTGTTTTAATGCTATGTTTAGATTGTAACTATTCAATAGACATTCAAATTCATTAGTGTGACTATTTTGTTTAAGCACATCTATATTAAAATCACCACAAAGTATGACATTCTTGTGGTGCAAGCGTGATATTTCTCGCAAAATTGTTTCTAGTTTATTCATGCTGTAGTCAAAATTGTTTACATTTGGTACCCTATAGATACAGACTACAATTATCTTATACATAGTAAGCTCTATGGCAGAGCATTCAAATACACCTGGAGTTGATATATTCGATATTTTAGATATATGTTTAGACCATACACCATTTTTGACTAGGATACATGCCCCTCCTCTTCTTTGCAGCTCTCTACAGTAACAAGAAACTAAATGATAATTCGGTACATATGATTGGTTTTGGAAACCTTCTATAATAAAATGCTCTGTGATACACAATACTTCTACATTGATTTTTTTTTTCAGATAGCTCATTCAATCATACTGTAAGTTTATTTGATTTATTTATCAACCCAGCAATATTTTGATGTATTATCCTCACTTTTTATTTGATAGTAATTTATGACATTTAGTATGCAAATGAGCAATATTCGAATCAATTAATTTGCAATCAACACTATCAGCGAAAAAATTCGGTACATTCATTATTTACATTTGAATTAGTGGGGGTGTCAAATTTTGATAGTAGAGTATGTCAATATTTATATTTTCCATAATTTTTCCATAAGTATGTATAAGTGCCCTTTTATTAATTGCACCTGAATAACTCGAAAACATGTCGTAACTTAAATAGGAATTTGTGTCAAAATAATATGCGTAAGATCCACTATTTATTTACTTAAATAATAGGTTATTGAATATCTCGACCTTATGATTATCCTAAGGAGATCCGTAGACATAAGTTGGACTGCACACTATTTTATTTGAATAAGTTATAAGCTCTAGAGATTTCCTAATGGTCTCTACTATATGTAAGCAGTTTGAGGAAGTTTTAAGATCCTTCTCTCCCAACATAATTATTTAATAATCATTTATGCCGAAATTTAACAATTTATTGTGAATGTAGCTCAGAAGACGATCTGTACTGCAGTTTGGATATATGTAATGTCAATAAGTGAAATCCTGTCCAAACGTGTCTTCTATGACCTGGTGTGCGTTGTGTGATGCAACGTTGCTCAGGATACAGTTTGTTCTTCTCACCACCAGTTGAGTTAGTAGCAGTCGGGGAATTTTTATTGATGGGATATTCTGATTTTGAATCATCAGTATTTATATTTGCCTGAGCAGCTTGCGGTGATTTACTATGAGCATTGTTAGGTACATGTTCCGTAGTCTGCGTTTCTTTTGTGTTCATGGTTCTCATTCGGTTTGTTAATGGTGTTGTATTCGGTGTTTGTATTTTTGTTTATTTTTTTGTTTAATTGCACTGTTCGTATTTTTTTATAGATTTCCTTTTTTTTTATTAGCTCCGTATGCATTTGTAGCAAATTGCTGATTTCCAAGGTCAGTGTTTCGATTTCTTTGTGCGCACTATTTAGTTGCGACTTAAGGTTCTCTATCTCTTCTTTGTCTGATGTGTTCTCATCTTCAGACATGCCTGGCATGCTGCTTGTGGTACAGTCCAGAGTATGAGTAGTTATGCTGTCGTCAATGTTATGCTCTGATTTTTTGCGTGTGCGTCGAAACGTGATGTTTTCAAGGAAATTCATTATTTTATAGTTGCTTTGTTTTATTTAACTATTAATTCTAACTCTTATTTTTATATTAAATTATTTAGTTTAGTATATGAAAGGACAATGCCAGAGACTCTATAGAGCTTTGACCCATCAAATAAATGTTGGTTTACAAGTATGCCAAATGTAGCATTCTATTGCTGCTTTATTAGTGATAACTAAAACATGTTTAAATGTCTTTAGATTTTGCGGTTTCTGTTTAAATTTACGAACAATTATTACATTTAGGTTAGGTACCTTAAGTTTAGGTTAATTGCAGTTATAATTGTAGAAATAACTAAATAAGTGCTGTATATTGTTACAACGCTATCCTAGGATGTTTGGCTATGAAAGGAAGGAATGACATAACACCAACATCAACCTTAGTAATAGTTTTGACTTAGGACATAATTGTAGTACCTACATAGTAGTACGTAGTACCTACATACCTGTTGCAACGATTTCCATTTTACGAGAAGTGTTTGCAGTGCAGATTGTAATGAAGACACAACATGTCTTTGCATCCTGTCGACGCACAAGTGCCAATTTAAGCACCTCAACGTCGTTATCCAAGTCGAAAACAATGGTCAGAATCCGTAGTAAATAGCACAAAGTCGGCGAGTAGGCGAGATCGAGTCCGTGTACAAAAGCGAAAATCGTCGTGAAAATATAACAGTAATATGATAGCAGAGAGATTAGGGAGCTTAAAAACAAACAACAATGCAAACAGAACAGAGCGAATGTCAATGAATGACTTTTTGACATAGCTAATATTAGCACGTCAATGACGTTTCATTACACCTAATCACCTACTAGGGCTCAAATGCGAAATAATGATGAGAATATACATTCTTAATAATATATAATATTATTAAAAAAAACATTATTTTCATGAACTATGTGTATTTTAACCAAATCCATATTAAAATCCATTCATAATACATTAATAGATGTTATTTTTTTATGAAATAACTCGTTTGGTTCCACGTGTATACGTACTAAGTAACGCAGATAGTCGCGAAGTTATTATATAAGGATTATATAACATAATATCACGCCTTGTTTTCCCGAAGGATTAGGCAGAGGTGTACCTATAGTACATCCACAAGGATAAGGAAGGATTAAAGAAATAAGGATAAGGATTACATAAGTTATTATAATATAGTATAAGGAGATTAATATAATGACTGTGCCTTCTCAGTATATTTTTGAAAAACTTTTATATGCCCATAAAAATATAAAATTGTTTAAAAATACAGTCATATCCATAATATGAACATTAGGAACAAACACAAATTTGTTGTACCTACAACAAGGCTCAATAAAATAGGTGGCTCGTTCAGATGTTAATGTATACGTTTTTATAATAAACTTCCAAGCTCCGTTCAAGATCTGAGCCTTAATAAATTCAAATCATTTATTAAACGTAAGTTGTGCCAGAAAGCCGTTATACCGTTAAAGATTACATTGATGACAAAAAGGCGTGGGATTGCGCCGCTCCATTTTTTTTAAATTTTTTTTAATATACATACTGATTTTTTTTTGTTCTTTTCTTGTTGCTAACTTTTTTTTTTCTTCTTAAATACACATTGACATTTATGAATTTTATATATACAATGACATGAATATTTACTTTGTAAAATGTTATATTATTTTAATTACTGTGAAAGTGAAGACTATGTGGGTCCTTGCTTTTTTTTTTCTCTCAGCTTTAATCATAGTCTGCCAGTTTGAGTAAATTATGCGGCCTACCCAATTGTCCTTTCTTTGGTATTGTTCGTCGAATCGTTGAGCTCCTTAACTTTTAAGTTGAGCTGTACGATTACTGACAGATGCTTGCACTGACTGGACAGGTCTACTCAATCTGTGTGGTTCTTTCCTCAAAAGACTATTTCAGACACCAACCTACATGGTCTTCACATAATCTGACCAAGATTATGTCTGGACTTTAAAAGAGACTGTGACCTCTGAGTTTGTTTCGGCCTTTCTTTTCAGAGTAGTCAGATAGGAAACGCCGGCCTCATCTAGTTTTAAAAAAAATGTTTGACGTGTAAAAAAGTTTGTATAAACCTACTTACAGAAATAAAATCATTTATCATTGCAAATATTAAACACTGAACAAAACAGTATCTTTTACTAAGTTCACTGCTTTCTAATGCTGTTAGCAAAGTTCTTGAGAGCACTGTTTATTTTTTGTTATTGTTAAGCTCTAAAAAGGGTTTCCGCAAGAACTTCGTCGTATTAGTAATTTCACTGATTTCACTGAACGTCGATTGTCACAAATAATATAGCTTGGATATTTTTGTCCACACATGCAATTCCACAACTTTTAACTTAACTTAGTTAATTATTTCAATTAATTACTAATTTTAAATAAACGGGTCATGTAAACAGCGTGTAAATATTAATATATTCATCTTAAAGGTTTCTAGATAAGAAGGCTTCAAATGTAAACAATTACCACAAAGGATAACTTTACCTACATTATGGCCGTGGGTGATATTACGACAACAAATTACGTGAACAAACTTGGTAGAACTAATATTATTCAATACTAATATTATTTTGTCTTGATTAGATTTAGGGCTCGTACAGACTGGCACGACGAGATACCGGTAGAATAATTTCTAGGAAAACTTCATGGAAATTGCTCTACCGGTGTCGAGTCGCACCGTCGCATTGCGCCAATCTGTACGAGCCTTTATACATACGTAGCACATGTTCTTTGAAAGACAATATGGCTATAAATCCATCCGGCCCTAGGGCGTTGTTTTGGCACAAGGCTAGCAATAAAGACAGGAATTACTGGAGGGATAGATACTACTACGCAAAGCAACGTGTTTCACACTAGTAATGCAAGGATTTGTCCAAAAACTTCTTTAGTTTCTAATACTTCTATATGACTCTTTTACAATTGTCATCTATACATCTATACAAATAAATAAAATTGAAGTTTTTGTTTGTAATTTCAAAATAACAGCTTTTTACTAAATGCATATGATGAAGGACGTACTGTACGAGACGTAATGCCGCACGGGGACCGTACACGAAAGCTTCATTCGTTCTACAGCATAAGTAGTGATAATTACTTGATTCTGGATCAGTAGCGGTTTGTCAGAAAATTATTTAAGTAAAACAAGTTATTGAATTGCTATGTCGTTATAATATTGTTACATAGGTCGTTAATACAGAAAACGCCACGTTAGCACCATTTGTTATCGAGTAGCAGAACTACACGATTCGTTCCTAATCTTTCTGGAACTCCCTGGGCCCTTTCCTCACAGGTGTGACGAAGTAGCTTGTATGCGTAAATGCCAACATCGCCTTTCTCGGATTAACGTCTAAAGTGAGTCAAATCTTTTGGAAGACTGTCGCAAAGATTTATCTGAAAGAGAAAGGGAGAAGGCTAAGAAGATGCTATTTTAGTACGCCGACACTTTCTCTGTAAATGATGCTGACATAGGGAAGACTGGATTAGTTCAGCACAGAATTATTACGGGAAACGAGTTACCAGTTCGTCAGCGACTAAAAAGACTACCAGTGGCAAGAAAAAAGGAAGTGGATACCATGATTGAAAGAATGGTAAAGGATGGAGTTATAGAGCCTTCATCTAGTCTATGGTGTTCTGCTGTGGTCTTAGTGAAAAAGAAGGATGGCAGCATGCGGTTTTGTGTGGACTATCGTCGACTGAATGACGTTACAAAGAGAGACAGCTATCCACTACCCAGGATCGACAACACACTGGACACTGTCAGGAATGAAGTGGTTTACTACGTTAGACCTAACAAGTGGCTACTGGTAAGTGCAAAAAATATTAAAGACAAGGAGAAAACCGCATTCTCTACAGTAAAGGGGCTATGGCAATTTAACGTTATGCCATTTGGATTGTGCAATGCTCCTGCAACTTTCGAAAGGCTAATAGAGCTAGTACTCACTGGATTATTAATACTTAAATAACACATTTTAATAAAACTCCCTCGTCCCCCGACCCGCCGCATCGGCCGCTTGCGCTATTACTTCGTTTTCGCTTAGTGCTCTCTCCGACTTTTATCTTTTTGCTCGGCTCCTAAGGGTCGTAGCTTGATGATAAATAGCCTATAAACATCCTCGAGAATTGGGCTACCAAATGCAAAAATAATTTTTCAAATCCGACTTTTTGTTCACAATTTCATTGGTTTTATTTTTTTCGCGGAGCCCTAATTATTTTTCTAAAAAAAAGTAGTCTAAGTTATTCCTTATAATATCAGCTATCTTGCTGTGAAAGTCCTGTCAAAATCGGTCAAGCCATTTCGGAGATTAGCCGGAACAAACAGACAGACAGACAGACAAAAAATTTAAAAAACTGTTTTTTTATTATAAGTACCGTATATACTTTCATATTATTGTTATATCCAACGTGATAGTGAAGCAACGTGACCATTATGTCCCGCTGCTTAACTAATAGGTTTGCCACTAAATAGTGACAGTTCTTTTACATTTCTATCTGCCTGGCTATTTCCGTATAACTTTCTGCGCTAGTATGTTTTATTTTACAGCATAAACATGCATCCTTTTGATTCACACTTCGCAAACAAAACCCCATTTTATCTATTTCCCGCGAGAGAAAAAGTGGCGCGAAGTATACAAAATCAACTTTCTGATTTTTAACGATGTGTACCGAAATTAATACACACATTGTACGGTCCACGTACATTGAACCTACTTCTGGCTGACAAGGCGAATCAATAGATTCACTTGTCACAACAAATATTGATACTTACTCAGTGTGCAACTTACCAACACGCGGAGCAGACGTACATGTAAGAATCACCAAACTTTACGCTGTATGACACTAGTAATAAATAAACTTTGGGTTTATTAAGTGAAGTGTTTTACATGTTGGCCACGCTCGCTACTTGACACACAAACAGTTATAGTGTACAGTTCAGGAACTAATCTGTCCCGTACGCACATCAAAAGTATCTAGGGATTAAGCACGTTTCTGCTAGTTACTGAAAATCTGGTTTTTTAATTAGGTTTATTTTTTGTAATTTTATGGATACATTTTAGTATAAATAGTTTTTGAATTTTGGTCAAAAGATGAAAATCTTCTCTTGAGTCGTATTCCTATTTAATCCTGCAAATGGTTTGAGGCCAAATCAGTAAAATTTCTGCTATTCTTCTGAGTGGAATCAATACAAAAGAACGTTATTATGGAGAAAAGACGTCATTTGAGCCGAGAAGAAATGAGCAGAGACGTGGAAATGTTGGAAGCTGGTTCTCGGCAACTTGCTGTGGTAATCGCTCTGGGCACTACGAAAAGCGTTACAACTCGACTTTGGATACGTTCCCGCATCACTGCCAGCCTGGCAGAGCGACATGGAGGATGAGCTCGCATCACCACACGCAGACAAGATCGTTACTTACAAATTACTGCTCAACGAAATCGTACAATGACCGCAATGATGTTGGTTACGAGGCTTTAACGGTTTTAACATCTCTGAACAGCTATCTCTTGAGAGATGTTAAAACCGATCAAACCATAACAAATCGCTTACATGAAGTCAATCTCCATTCTCGAAGGCAGCTACTTGTATCACTTATTGAGCCCCGCAATCGCAGTGGCCGTTTATAATGGGCTCGAGAACACAGAAATTGGCCAGAAGAAGAGTGGCATTTTGTGTGTTTTTCTGACAAATCTCGCTTTGGTATAAGGCCAGATAATAGACGTACGCGGTACCCCAAGACCACCTGGAAGCCAAGAACGTTTAAAATCATGGAAGGAAATCCATGCAACAGTGGTGGAACAATCATGATATGAGCGGGTATTTGGATCGGCGGAAGAACCGAACTGATTTTGATCAGAGGCAATCTCAACGCACAGATTTATCCTAAAACAGATGTTGTCATTCCTTTGTGGAGCCAATTTGGTGCTTCATTTCTGCTTATGCATGATAACGCATGTCCACACTGTCAGAGTCTTTGCAAACATACTTGCCGCAGCTAATATCAACGTCCTACCATGGCCTGCTCAATTGCCAGACTTGAATCCCATTGGGCACGCAGGTGATACTTCAAAAAAGAGCTCTTCCAAACATGGATGCCGTACACACACCATAAAATCTTTTTTGCCTGTTACACTTACAATAGACGTGGGCCGCCATTCTGCAACGTGATTTGGATGAACTCATATTGAGTATGCCGAATCGCTGCGATTGTGTTAGAAATTTATGACGTAACGTAGCGGCTGGGCGCGGAATACGCGCGATATCACGTTTGACCCGGCATGACCCCGCTCACAAAAAATGGTCTACTAATGTTTTTATCAATAGCACTCCTTAACGTGAATTGTGTTGTGTTCTTGAATAAACAGACCATCCTATAAGATGTAAATAATACTCGTATTACAAGATATGTATTTATAAACAAAATAAGATTATAAGAGAGTATGGCCAAAAGTATAGTTTGTTTACGTAACATTATTTGCCCAAATAAAATGTATCTATTATGATGTTATTTCGTGCAAACATTATCTAAAACGATGTAATAACTACTTATAAATGAATATTCATTCACTTGTCGTCGATTAGACACGAAAACACTTTGTTTTCAATAATAAACATGCGAGAAATCACTCGCGCTAAATGTCACTGTCGAAACGTCATTGTTTACTTTTTCAAGTTTCCGAACGTGATTTTGGGTTTAGAATCATTTATTTGACGAGAATAGCCATCGGACCATAGAGTAAAAAACTATTGTTCAATGCTACCTTTGACCATTGATTCAGCACTTCGCCGGTGGACGCGCGGCCTACTTCAAATATTGTCATAGTTGCATATTACACGCATAGAATACTAAGATATTTGTACATTTGTGTGTATTAAGAAAAAGTAGTATATAAGCTGTAATATTTGTAAAATAAATCAGATTAGAATTTATTCTTGTCTCATTACCCCTCACTGTGGCCAAGACACCTTTCGCCATCTCTGATCAGTCCTGTGAGTCTGCTGGACTGGCAGTGAGTTTACCCTTCACCCTCACCTGGAATTCCTAACCACTATCCGTCTGTTACCTTAGGTCTCTTGGTGCAGACATCCTGTACTTATTTATATATTTATCTATTACAAATTATATGGTAGGTTAGGGCTGTAGGGCTTATAGGGCTTAGGGTCGTAGGGACTGTAGGGCTTATAGGTCTTAGTTTAGGTTCTTTTAATTTACCATATATTCATGTACAGCCGCAACCTTTATTAAGGGGTGGTTGTACAACTATTATACAAAATATTAGCCTTTATTTATAATAATAACAGAGGTTTAAGCCGCGTGAATCGCGTGTAACCAATGTGTTACAGTGGGCCTTGACAAAAAGCACTCATACGATCGATTCGATTACCCGAAAAAGCGCTCGTACCACTTGTGGTACGAGCGCTTTTTCGGCTAATCACCTAACTCAAAAGACACGTTGACATTTCTAATTATTTTTTAGGAACCAATTTACGAAACGATATTTTGTGTAGTTACAAGAACTTCGGTCGTCATCGTTAGTTTGTGATGAAACTAGAACATTTACTAATTTTAATCTGAGGACATTCATACATTCATTCCTTTTTGCAGTGTTTGGCATTTAAATCATGATCATCATAATTATCAGCCGAAAGACGCCAAGAAAAAGACCAGGACTCTAATGAGCTGTCCCCGTCATTAATTCCTTCAGGCTTTGATCATTCCTGATACAAACAAATGCAATCAATTCAGCCAACCAAGCCAAACCAAGGCAGAAGCTCACAAAGAGATATTTAATAAAAAGGCACGGACCATTATTAACAAATTATGGACAGTATTTTGTCTGAATTAAATGAATTTTATTTTATTTTTATTATGACACCTTATTTGGTACCGACCGACTATAACTAAGAGTTGTTTATAAATAAAACTTACCAAAACCTACGTAGGGTAATCAAAACAACCTATTTTTTTAATACCAAAGTTACTTAAATTAAATCAAACACAACGTATTGTTTCTGGTCGTAAATAAAAACCATAAAACCATGGATTACACCAGGTTTGGTTCGATGTATCCGACACCGTGATAAGTTACATGTTAAGGTTAAGAAAAATTTCAATAACTCGGTTCCCGAAGTCACTTACAAGCGCTACAGAAATTTCTGTAACGGTCTATTGCGGAAGCTTAAAATAAATTATAAAAAACTCATTTACAAAATGCAAGAAGTAGTAAGGAAACGTGGTCAGCTATAAAATCAATTACTGGTACTGCCAAGCAAAAATCTTCTGCTGATGATTTACTAAAGAACAGTAATAGCCCCCACAATGCCGTTGAAACTGTGAACAATGTTTTCGCGAATGCCGCCGGAAAGCTACTTGCCGACAAGATAAAATGCTCTGACAATCCCGAAATCACCCTGCCTACATTAAATGATTTCAGTAGACCTCGCGTCCCGAATTCTATGGTACTGCTCCCACCAAACGAATCAGAAATTGAATCTCTTATCATGAATCTTAAAAATGAGTCTGCAACGAGCTGGGACTCTATTTCGAACAGGATTTTAAAAATGCCACAACATATTATCGTCCCACACTTTACCACGATAAACGATTACGGCTACGGTTACGGCTATGTATAGAGCAGGGCGTTTTCCCTAGTGTATTTAAAAGGGCGCTCATCACTCCTGTCTACAACAGTGAAGCTCGAGACAGCGTAACACACTACAGACCAATTTCTGTGTTGCCAGCGCTCTCTAAATTACAAGAAAAAGTACTGAATAACCAACTCATAAAATTCTTCGAAAAAATAAAATATTATCTGACTCCAAGGCTTTAGGGTAGTTAAAAGTACACAGTACATCATACATAGTATGATGGAGCCATTAGCTCGTTAGTAGATTATATTACAGCTTGTCTAGATAATAAACAAAAGTCACCTTTCACTCAACAGTGCTCGTGTGCAACTCTGAGCAAAGCTAAGACGGTCAGATACCTCGGGGTTCTCTTATACGAGAAAATATCCTGGCAACCACATATCGAGATGGTTTCGTCACTAGTCAGGAAACTTACATGGGAGTATAAAAATCTGAGGCATGTAGCTGACTGCGATCTCCTCCGTACAGTTTATTATGCATTGGCACATCGGTAATGGTTACTGTATTGGTGTTTGGGGAGGTGCATGTAAAACGCATCTCTTACGCCTGGAAAGAGCGCAACGGTCCTTGCTTAAAACAATGTCATTCAAACCATACAGATTTCCCACTAAGACTTTATACGAGTTGTGCCGGGTATTTACAGTAAGACAACGTTTTATTTTTCAGATAATTACTAAAAAAACACGTATCTACCCTATATGATCCAGGTAAACTTCGAAAGAAGCGATCAGCTCCAAACGTAATTGAATCTGGTAAATGTCGCACGGCTTTTGCAAGACGACAAAACGCTTTTCTTTCTGTATATTTATACAACAAAATTAACAGATTCTTAAATTTGTATCCGCAAACACTACAAGAATGTAAACTTAAAGTAAAGAACTGGCTCTTTACTCTTGATTATGAGGATGTAGAGAAAAAAAAATCTCGTTTTATAAAGGAAGACATACAAAGAACATACCTTTCTTTCATACACCTACTCATACACAAACACGAACGGGAACCCACCGACACGCACACGTACACTCCTCCCACACACACACAGCACGATAGAATAAATTATATTTTTGATGATTTTTCATACTTTTTATTTCTGTTATTGTGTTTTATTTTGTTTTTACTTCTTTTAAATTGTCTGTTTTTTTTTATTTGTCTTTTCCTATGTTGACATTAGTATCTAAGCCAAATAAAATGGGAGAGGACGCTGACTCCTGACATACAGGTACACCTAGTCCAGGAGTCAGAGGTTTCAAACAAGTTTCTGTAACCTATTATGTCAATAAAGAATTATTATTATATTATTATACTTACTTAAATCGTAGGTAATGCTCACAAAAGATTATGTTTCGTAAAGAAAAATCGAGGGAAAATGAAAATGTACATGAGTTTGGGAAAAGTTTTAAGCCTCCCCCATTAAACCCGGTCGTTACCCGAGTGATTAGGTTGGATAAAAATAAATCCGTTTGTCGGGATCGTTTTTGGCCTAACATATCACAAAAAATATATGGAAACGGACCGGAGATTGAAATACGGGTCGGATAATTAAGTTTATATGTACTTGTGTATCTATTCTATTTATACCTAATTCATTATGATATATTTTCGATATATTTTTTTTTAATCATTGTTCCTCTCAAACAGAGCACCTGCGTTCTTATCTCTTCACCACCCTTGGTTGACTGGTAGAGAATGCCTAAAGCATTAAGCCCGCCTTTGTACCTTTTTTTGAGTGTGGAAAGTTTAAATAAATAAATATGTTTTTGCTAGAGAGACATTTGGTCTCGATTGGTACAGTCAACAAAAAAGTAAATTTAGGGACTACACTGCTAGTTTTACACATCACCTAAATCGACACTAAGTTTTTCGTTACATTGTATTTCAGAATTTGATACAATAATTAAGAGTTAATAATCTATTAATTTTACTACTGTTCAGATTTTAGATAAATATTTAGCACAATAATTAGGGTTAAAAAAATTAAGTGTTTGGCTAAAAATTCACGGAGCGATTTTCACCCGCGCCCGCCGCGGTTGTGGAACAGCTGTTTTATTTCTAAACTCACGAGACCGGTTGTTTGTGCGGTTACGCAGCCGTCGTGGTTGCGACCATCGACACTAACATGGCGGGCGATGATTGCAAGACGGGCGGTTATTTAGTTAAGTGCCAGACTGCCATGGAAACACATCAGAAACGCCTGCCAGCCGATCGCAGAGCGCGCATGCGAAGCCCGCCAAAGTCGCTGTTGACCGTGACCCGCGCGATTCTACTAGTTGACCGCCGGTGCAGCAGGACCCGCAAATAATCGCGCACGCCGCGGGCTTAAATTGCGTCGTAAAATTTACTATCTACATTTCCATGTACTACGGAACCATGTAGTACAGGAACAACTTGTGACCCACGGATGCCCCTCAAATTAAAGGGAAAAATTTATAAGTCCGTGATAAGGCCTGTCGTACTGTATGGATCGGAATGCTGGGCCGTGAAGAAGGCGGATGAAAAAAGATTGCATGCAGCGGAGATGAGAATGTTGAGATGGATGTGTGGAGTGACGAAAATGGATAAAGTAAAAAATGAGTATATAAGGGGAAGTTTGAAAGTGGCGCCAGTGACAGAAAAGTTGAAAGGAAATCGTTTGGCTTGGTATGGACATGTGAAGAGGAGGGAGAAAACGCATGTGACTAAAAGAGTGATGAATATAAATGTTGATGGATGGAGAGGGAGAGGAAGGCCAAAGAAAAGATGGATGGATTGTGTGAGGAATGATATGAAAGAGAAGGGAGTAAATGATAGCGTGACTTTTAACAGGGGAAAATGGAAAGAAAAAACGTGTTGCACCGACCCCAAGTAACATGGGACAAGGGCAGGAAGATGATGATTTCCATGTACTACGTATTTGTACGAGTGTTGCGGTCCCGTCACCGTGGCGGGCGCGGGTGAAAATCGCTCCGTGGGTTCTTTGCCTCAGGAATCAATTTTTGTCGCTGACTACATAAATGGCGTTAATTATGTTTCATCACTAGTAGAGGCTTTTCTCGCCTGTACTTGTGACAATATTTGATTGTACCCCGGTCGAAACTACCAAACGATTTGTTACGCTAAAATTTTCACCAAAGCATACAATTATGGGGGCAGTGGTGGCCCAGTGGTAACGTCCGCGACTTACGAGTTGTAGGTCATAGATTCAAACCCAGACTGGCGCTTTACTGTGTGTAAATTATTTCATCACCACTGCTCTCAAAACGGTGAAGGAAAATATCGTGAGGTAAACTGGCATGTCCAAGAACCAAAAATTCGAAGACATATGACCAACCCGCACTGGGCCCGCGTGGTAGGTTACAGCCCACTCTCTCTCGCAGAGAGGAGGCCTGTGTCCCAGCAGTGGGAACATTATAGGTTAATTATGCATACAGTTATTCTCATTATCTACCTTATGCCAAGCCCGATAGGGATGTGTTTGAAACACATTAACTCGATTTATATAAAAGGGTTGACAGACCACTGCAAATCATTATGCAAATTATCTGTAGTAAAGATTTTAATTATCTATAGGCATTACCTGTCAAAGGCGGGTGTTCAGGGAGCCGGGGGGGGGGGGGATACCCAAAGGATGAAAGGGATAGGAAAGACATAAGGATAACGGGGACCTTATCCGTTCTATCAAAACATTTCCGAGTGAATGTGATGGATAGCTAGTTATTTAAAAACTTTTGCGTCACGGTAACATGAATGCTGAAATGGAACCACAGAAATCTAAATAATAAGGCAATAGAAATGCTATCTACTGTCTTTTAATACCAGGCCGCGTGTCGCCAGTTCGCTGCTACCAACACATAGACAAACAAAAAATACACAATTACGCCTACACATGTCACTAGCATTGATGCAACGAAAATTAAACTTTAAGCAGCTATGGCGTTAAGTAATCTATACTAATAAATATTATAAAGCTGAAGAATTTGTTTGTTTGGTTGGTTGGTTGAACGCGCTAATCTCAGGAACTACTGGTTCGAATGAAAAAATTCTTTTAGTGTTGGATAGCTCATTTATCGAGGAAGTTTATAGGTTATATAACATCACACTACGACTAATAGGAGCGGAGCATCAATGAAAAATGTTGCAAAAACGGAGAAAATTTATTCCTTTTGAGAGTTTCCGTTGCGTGCGCTACGTGAACGGTAGTTACGCAAAAATTATGTATGACGGTTTTCTTCCTCTTAAAAAGTTTTTAAGAAGAAGAAGCACATTTCATTCCCATTTCGGTATTTTAAAACTAGCTAAGCCAAACATAAAAATATATCGATACGAAATAGTAGTGGCACGTCACTAGTTGGCGCTCAACTCATGCGGCCGTGTTCCTGGAAATTTACGTACGTGGCGAAATTGTTTATGGCGCATGCCTATAATTCCATTGCTGCTTTTAGTAGTTGTAATCGTAGACATGAACAAGTTTAAGCATCAATGTTTATTGAAATCAGAAAACAATTCGATTTGCTGCGACAATCGTAGTACTGGTGGTGAATAATTTTACTTGAGTATATTTCATTAAAAAACAACATTATTTCAAAAATTAAGTACCTACTTACTTATGAAATGTTATCCCTTTATTTGAAAAGTTACATGTTGTGGAAGAATTCCTGTAGTTGGATATGCTGCAAAACACCATTTTTACGTCTCTGCGTCCGAAACAACACTGGTGACCGAAACAAACGCTCCACGCGCACTTGGCGTGTACGAGTCACATGTGCGGCGACAAGGTCACGCACCTTTACGACTTCTACTGCCTTATTATTTAGATTTCTGTGGTGTAAACCTTTCAGCTCGCTAATGACTTATTTACATTTTCTTTAGCGAGCTCCACCAACCCGCACTGGACGCGCGTAGTGGATTACGGCCCACTCCCTCTCGCGGAGAGGAGGTCTGAGCTAGGTTAGTGCGAAAATTATAGGCTGATTATGCTAAGTACCTAGATTAGTTGAAGTAGGAAGAGTTGTGTCAAAACGTCAGTTTTACATTGTGAAGTGTCACGTGAAGACGTCAAGGAACTTAACTCGCTACTTAAAGCTGTATAAAGAGCTTTTGGCGTGTGACAAAAATCAGAACTGATGCCGCCATTTTGTTTTTTAAATACAAAAATGAAATGACAGCGCCCCCATGTCGACGCCATTGTAGCGCCAAAAATTTTTGTAACGCTGTGTGAACGATGGTTCACAAGTTACTGCGCTACACTAATTTACATTAATTCATTAAACATGCGTTTATCTACCCTATTTAACTATTTATACAATACAAATAAATAAAATTGAAGTGTCTGTTTGTGTTGTCAAAATACCAGCTTTTTACTAAATGCGTAAGAAAGTTTATACGGCACTTTTAACAAAAAAAAAAACAATGTTTCAAACATTTGTCTATCTGTTTTTTCCGGATAATCTCCGAAACGGCTGGACTGATTTTGACGGGATTTTCACTGGCAAAGAGCTAACTTAGGCTACATTTATTTTAGAAAAAGAAATAGGGTTCCGCGCAAAACAATTAAAACCCATGAAATTGTGAACAAAATCCGATTCAAATTGGGAATTACTTATTGACATCCACGTGGGCGAAGCCGTGGGCAATAGCTAGATTGTTAATTTACAAAAAACTGGACTCCAAAAACATAGCATAATTTTATCAATTTTAAATCAAATATCACGAACTTCTGAAAGAGAGGAAAACGACTAACTTTTAAGCTGCCATCCACTTTTTATGTAAGTTAAAACTTAAGACAACCTACAGTCCGTCCCACACAGTTAATATTCAGCGCAAGTGTTCAGTACGAATACCAACTCGGTCTAAGTTTCATCACTGTTATTATCTAGTTTGCACGTGGAAGAAAATCTAGAACACTGGGCGATTTTCAGGCCTTGAAATCATAAACGTTACAAAATGTTGAGAAAATTAAAAGGTAATTTGATATAGTGTCAAGATGTGACAAGTTGTGACATTTTGGCAATGATTGATTTGTAAATTAATGCTATCGGAATATCCACCGCGCAGTAAACGTAAATAAGAAAAATTTCAGAGGAAAATTCAGACAAGTTTTTTGTTGAAAAGAAAATAAAGAAATAAAATACATTTATTTGCGGTAATCATGACGCAATGAAAAAACACAAACACAAAACAAAAAAAAAAAAAATTGGGGCAAAACGGCCATCGCTCAGCATAATGCTGTGACACTATGCGAGACAGAGCCACAGCAAACCAACCATAAACTAGATAATAACGCGTTAGTAAGTCGCGTCGTGTACAAATGGCCATTGAAATAGTGCTGCGACATTCTGGCTACTCATTAGTGATTTGAGTTTGTAACACGTTTTAAATTTATTTTACATTACACATTTTACAATACTGATGTAGATGTCGTTATAACAGTTATAAATAATACAAATACAATAACAACGTTACAGAGCAGTGTCGTGGACAATGGGCTCCAGGCGAACAAGTTGTTCAAATAATAATTATTGTTGTTGTAACTTTCATGTCAAGACTAAGTGTAGTCTGAGTAGGCTGGGTGCCACAGACTAAGTGTAGTCTGAGTAGGCTAGGTGCCATAGACTGAGTGTAGACTGAGTGTAGTCTGAGTAGGCTGGGTGCTATAGACTGAGTGTAGTCCGAGTAGCTGGGTGCCACGGACTGAGTGTAGTCTGAGTAGGCTAGGTGCCATAGACTGAGTGTAGACTGAGTGTAGTCTGAGTAGGCTGGGTGCTATAGACTGAGTGTAGTCCGAGTAGCTGGGTGCCACGGACTGAGTGTAGTCTGAGTAGGCTAGGTGCCATAGACTGAGTGTAGACTGAGTGTAGTCTGAGTAGGCTGGGTGCTATAGACTGAGTGTAGTCCGAGTAGCTGGGTGCCACGGACTGAGTGTAGTCTGAGTAGGCTGGGTGCCACAGACTAAGTGTAGTCTGAGTAGGCTGGGTGCCACAGACTGAGTGTAGGCTGGGTGCCACAGACTATGTGTAGTCTGAGTAGGCTGGGTGCCACAGACTATGTGTAGTCTGAGTAGGCTGGGTGCCACAGACTATGTGTAGTCTGAGTAGGCTGGGTGCCACAGACTATGTGTAGTCTGAGTAGGCTGGGTGCCACAGACTATGTGTAGTCTGAGTAGGCTGGGTGCCACAGACTATGTGTAGTCTGAGTAGGCTGGGTGCCACAGACTATGTGTAGTCTGAGTAGGCTGGGTGCCACAGACTAAGTGTAGTCTGAGTAGGCTGGGTGCCACAGACTAAGTGTAATCTGAGTAGGCTGGGTGCCACAGACTAAGTGTAGTCTGAGTAGGCTGGGTGCCACAGACTAAGTGTAATCTGAGTAGGCTGGGTGCCACAGACTAAGTGTAATCTGAGTAGGCTGGGTGCCACAGACTGTTACTTACTTTGTTTATTGTGGAAAAATAATAGAGTTTCTTTACTTGGCATGTTGCCGTGCAAACAATTTTGGGTCACATTACTTTTGCAGACCAATTACCGTGAAGGATACCCGTTTTCAGGGAACTATGAACGTTGAAATAGAACTAAATGATCTATACAAAGAAAAAAAATACTATGAAAATATTATGTTCAGGTACCTTGTTGGTTTAAATACTAAAATTGCTAGGAAAGTGAGTAAAACAACGCTGCATTACATCAGTAGTACCTACCTATCTACCTAAGAAACTGAGAGATGAACTGGTACTTTTTGAAAGTTAGAAATATAAACAGTCTTAATCAACTGTCATAGACTAAGTAAGAAAATCACTAAACAAACTTAAAATAATCATCATCATCCTAGCCTTTTATTTATGTATTTCAACCACACTCAAAAAAGGTACAAAGACGGACTTAATGCCTTACGGCTGAACCCATATTTTCAGTAGAAGACGGATCGCTATTGATGGTAGACAGTAGAATTCTATCTGCCCTTATGTCAGGCCGGTAAGATTCCATGTCTTATAGATTATTGGGACGTTAAAACCATAGATAGATAGGTTTTTCTATCTCCAGTATGCCAAAACTGGTGATAGATAGGTTATTGGGTTCAGCCGTTAGACATTGTCTACCGGTTAACCAAGGTAGTGAAGATATTAGATGGCAGGTGCTCTGTTTGCGAGTATTGAATCTAGTCTCTTCAAATCGCTAGAGTACTCTTTGAATGGTTGATCCAAACCCACCAACCAACCACCAACTGTTCTCGCTGTATAACGCTGATGGCGCCCGTCTTCAAACATTGTCAGAATTCTGGTACACTCTTCAGGGGTTAGTGGCATATTTGCAATTGTATTTGATCACTATAATGAATTTCTGTATAAAAAATGTCTTATTTTATAAACAAAAACAAAAGTCAAACATAATAATATGATTTCAGAGTTGTTAAAATTTAAAAAATCGTCTTTATTTTTTATTTATGGTTTTTAATACAATCACCAAAAAGAAATAAAAAGGTTTTACTTCTTCCTATATTTGTAATGAAATAAACATTAATTTAGTTTTTGTTTTAAAAGGATTGCTCAAATATTTTAAAAGTTATTGCATTTTTTATAACCGACCCGCTTTCTTTGCGGTCTAGTGTATGCTAGGGTCGGCTTCCAGTCTAACCGGATGCAGCTGTATTTTTTTTACATGGAGCGACTGCCTATCTGACATCCACAACCCAGGTACCTACTGGTAATACGAAACTCCTTGGTAAGAATGGTTGTCAGACTTTCGGGTTTCTGACGACCCGCAACGACTGTCAAATATCCACGAATGACAGCCGAGACCAACGCCTTAACGTGCTTTCCAAGGCACTGGGGGATCTCGGTATGTAAAGGTGGTCACTCATCCCTGGACTAACCGCGGCAAACGTAGCTTAACCTGATCGATCGACCCGTGCGGCTGTTTACTTAGCCACGAACCCCGAGACCAACATAAAATAATATTTAAATGAATATCAAATAGCTGAGTTTGAATTTAATAATACCTATCATTAAATAAACAACTACTTCAACATGGTTCAAGAAACCTTAAGCTTAATTAATTAATGTTATTTGCGTTATTTTTGCCCGGGTTTTGAGTGGAAAATTATAGACCTGAATTCCATAATATACATATTTATTAATTCAGAATCCCGAGAAAGGTGACATGAATAAGTAGGTAGTTACTTAAATTATTTCTATCCGAGCGTAGTTTTAACGATGGTACAATGCCATGAAACAGTTGTGTATGAATTTGAATGGCTTTACAAGTAGGGGAAGAGCAAAGAAACGATGGATGGACTGTAGGAAAGATGATATGACCAGAAAGGGGGTGACTACCGAGATGACGACTAATACACAAGTATGGAATAAAAACACATGATGCGCCGACCCTAAATACATTTTAATAACGGCAAGAGGGTGATGATGATAATGACACAGTTTAACAACTTTTTTTTGGTACATTGGACATAGGGAAAAAAATTGAATGTTTTGTGTTTCGTAATGTTGAAGACTTTGCATAATATTGAATAGAATAAATTTCTTCTAACTAAACAGTCACCGCTCCTTCCAAGCTAAAGCGTTAGGATGTTGTGAAAGCCGGGCATTTTGGGGGACTGGTTCCATGTAATTTTGACGTTCAAAATGTGATTGATTTGATTTCAATCTCTGATTCTCATCAATCAGCCTATAATGTCCCCACTGCTGGGACACAGGCCTCCTCTTTGTGAGAGGGAGTGGGCCGTAATCCAACACGCGGGCCCAGTGCGGGTTGGTGGATGTCACATGTCTTCGAATTTTTGGTTCTAGGACTTGCCGGTTTCCTCACGATGTTATCCTTCACCGTCTTGAGAGCAGTGGTGATTAAATAAATTACGCAAAGTAAAGCGCCTGCCTGGGTTCGTTTCTCAGCCGAGTTTGAATCAATTATTTTTGATTGAAACAGAGTATTTTCTTGATTATTTTATAAATCTCTAAACATGTCTAGATTAACATTTATAGTAACTAAATATAGCTTATAAAGTCGATATTAAAAGTATTTCAAAGAAGTTTACGTTAAATATTGAAATCATCCGTATTTAAAAAATATAATAACCAATAAGCACAAGTATCAGACTACTTTGCATATGATTGGGTGCTAAACACCATGTCCTGCCCTGATCCGCACCTTAATTTAGCTTGTATAGATCTCAGTGACATTCAGCATTAATCACAATGAAAATTACCATCGACACTATAAAAAATGCAAACAAATGAAAATAGAATTAAGTAAAAAACTTGCCTCTTAGTATAATTACACTTCACTGCAACCACTATTAGAAGAATATTTGCCACCATTGACAGCAAAATCACTGGCACATACAACGTTATAAGCACATTTTCAGGCTGAAAAAATATGTCTAATTCGGAACCGAACTGAAAACTTCCGTTCAAAGCACCACTTATGTTCAGACCGTGTAAAGCCCCAAAGTCTTGTAATGTCAAATTCGAATACATTTTGGAAACTATAAAATTTTTGGTAACACTTCACAAATTATTTTCACAGTTTTTGTAAATATTCTCACTGCACTCATTAGACAAACTTTTCATAGACAAAACTCACATTTAAAATAATAATAATAACTCGTATTGAAAACTTAGCTAGAACTTTACAAATGACTCGAATAAACAACTTTCGTAACTTCAACGATTCGCGCAGGTTTCAGGAGCTTTCAGCATCGACGTGTAGCAAACGGAAGGCTCCAAAGCTCACTGAATGGCAATCCGTGCGAGAGAAATAGATAGCGTGCGAGCGAGACGACTCATTGATAAAAATGTTTGAAAAGTACTAGAACCACATAGTTTCAGAAATATTGCCCATTGAATGGGAGTACCGAATTTGATTAGTATTGTCCGAACTATCTGTAAATGTTTACACTGACCAATTATTGGATTTATCTCATTCATTTCAATTGTTTTCATTATTAATTAATCGTTCCGTAGTAGTGGATTTGAGTTATTAATTACAATGCTGAACTCGACATCAAAATTGTAGAATGTAGGAATTGTTGGATTAATTAATAATTGTAAAGGAAGAAATGGAAGCTAAGACTAAAAGGCAGTTCTTAAACAAGTGTAATGTGAAAATAAGTTAGTTTAATGTGAATTCTGTACGTTTTCTGAGAGATTAATTACGTTAACAAACTTCAAAGAAAGTTTTACCAGCGGGCAATTGCGTAACACACTTACAGTAGGAATCGTTGTCATTTTGACGGCTCAACAACATTCATTGCCTTATTTATGTCGTTGAGCAGACAAATTTTTCGTACATGAATTTTCTTCAAAATTATTCAGGTTGCGATTGGTACGCAATTATGGTGAAGTTTGGAATCAATGACTATAGCTAATACCGAAAAGAATTAAATACTTACATACATATAATTCTATAAGTTTCCTAGATGTTGTGAAACATACCAATAACATTAGGAAACTTCATTTAGTGCAGAAATCGATTATTATAGCTAGAACTGGAAATAATTACAAATACTGTCCATTAAACGGTCAGTGTGTTTCATTTTGGATGCGTCATACAAATCATCGTAAAATGAAGAGAGTACTCGTAAGAGTTTGAAAATGAATGACATTCGGAATGAGCGGTGACTGGTTCATAGCTATTTTCTCTCTCTCAATATTATTCCTAGTCGTAAATACACAATATATTAATAGCGCACTAATGTGCTATGATTTATTTTAACAAGATGATATCACGGTATGCTGTACACGTAAATAAATATTGTGGTATTTTACATCTGGCATTCGCTTCATTAGCATTTTTGCAGCAAACTTTTTGGTCACCAAAGAACTCTGCGGGATGATTGCGTAACTCTCTTACAATAAAAAGACCTTTAGTTTTGACAGTTCAACAATATTCATTATTTACGTTGTTGAGCAGATAAATTTTGTCATACCTTTGAAGCATTCGATTAGGAATTTCTATCAAATTCTTTCGGATTGCGATTGGAAGTGTGTTACGCAATTAGTGTGCTGGTCTATTTAGCGGTCTTTCGGGAGACTTACTCATTAGTCCAGTCTCTGCAGACTTTTATCCTCCGTTTAGCCATGAAAATTGACTGATACACCTGAGTGTTAGGATCGCTAGCCTGTTGGTAAAGACTTATACTGACGCTAAAGCTTCAAACTCGGTATCGTCACTCTTAAGCTATTTTCCAAATTTCTAAAATCGATACAACGTAATTATAGCGCGTAACTAATAGCGTTATTTGGCACCCTTATTTTAATCTAAAGTGACAAAGTACGACGTTTTGGAAACGAAACTACATTGTGCTTATTTTGCGCAGTAATTGATGCTATTCAATAGCGCGCACCTAATTGCGTTATTTGACACTCTTATTTTTATCAAAAGTCGTGCCTCGGAAAGCACGTTAAGCCGTTGGTCCCGGCTGTCATTTGTGGATCTTTGACAGTCGTAACGGGTCGTCAGAAGCCTCAAATGTTTGACAACCAGTGTTATCAAGGGGTATCGTGTTACCCACTAACAGGGTTGTGAAGGTCAGATAGGCAGTCCCTCCATGTAAAATACTCGTATTTAGCTGCATCCGGCTAGACTGGAAGCCGACCCTAACATAGTTGGGAAAAGGCTAGGCAGATGGTGATTTTTAACAAAAGCGACAAGTTCTGACGTTTAGAAAATGAGTACTACCTTTTTGCTTATTTCGCCGAACTTTGATGCCTTTCGAACGTCACGTATGTAAAAAATAAGGGCTTAACAATTATTAATTATTAACTTCAACCGTTTATATCACAAAAATAAATACACGGTTTTCCTTTTTGATACTTACCGTTAGTTCTCAAAGTTCAGCCATGACGTCACAAAATTTTATCATGACGAAAATACGCAGTGTTTCACCCAACTCAGATTAACGAAGACAAATTACTTCAAGGGTCCTTAATTTAGAAGAAATAAAGACAACATTTGGGCTCGCATCTTCGTATATTAGAGGCGTGACAGAGAAAAATGCGTTGCCTGTGTCATGTGCCATGTCACGTGCGAGACGCCGGAGTATGCGTTGCCTGTGTCATGTGCCATGTCACGTGCGAGACGCCGGAGTATGCGTTGCCTGTGTCATGTGCCATGTCACGTGCGAGACGCCGGAGTATGCGTTGCCTGTGTCATGTGCCATGTCACGTGCGAGACGCCGGAGTATGCGTTGCCTGTGTCATGTGCCATGTCACGTGCGAGACGCCGGAGTATGCGTTGCCTGTGTCATGTGCCATGTCACGTGCGAGACGCCGGAGTATGCGTTGCCTGTGTCATGTGCCATGTCACGTGCGAGACGCCGGAGTATGCGTTGCCTGTGTCATGTGCCATGTCACGTGCGAGACGCCGGAGTATGCGTTGCCTGTGTCATGTGCCATGTCACGTGCGAGACGCCGGAGTATGCGTTGCCTGTGTCATGTGCCATGTCACGTGCGAGACGCCGGAGTACTTACGGAAGCTGCTTTTTACGTGCTGAAGTCAAATCATTATTGACGCAGGTCTTGTCACCTTCTTGTATTAGGTCCACATGACAAAGAGGTACATAAGTCGATGATAAAATGTTAAGAGCATAAATAAAAGCCTGTATCAAATTCCACAATCTTTGGTAATTATCCTATAACCGTCTTATCGCTGTTTGAAACTAGACTTTATAATAATTTGATTAAGGGCTGATTTTTCAATCGTCAGATAACTTTTATCTGGGGAATATGTTTGACGTTTTGACAGCTTTTGCACAGAAAACGTGTCAAACCGCCATATTTATTCTTCAGGTAAAAGTTATCTGACATTGAAAAATTAGCCCTAAATAGAATAAATCTATGTGTTTACCTTTAATGTTTAAAAAAGGAAAGCAAAACTGTTCTTATTAGAGTAAGAGTGACATCAAAACTTGTCATCTATCAGATTCTGATAATTCAAAGGATTAATGTAGAAATATCTGAAAAAAGTACTTTTGTATGACTACCGAGATAACGACAGAGACGTATAGAAGAAATGACAAATGAACGAATGGATGAATGAATGATGGCATCGACTCCAAATAAATTGGGATAAGGGCAGGAGAATGTTGATGTACTTCTGTGTGCCTACACAAAAGCGCCAATTCAAACAAATTCGAACTCAGACAAAATTCTTCTTAATATAAGGACTAAGGCTGGTAAGGAGAATTTGTCTTGAATATCTTTTGTCCGCAACTAAACACTATTTCGTAGATAAAACTTACCAGTTAATTTTCCCTTAGCCGATGTTCCCACGGACGTAAAAATATCATAGCGGGATTTTATTGCGCACTGGATTTTCAACTCTCGGTGTTGAGCCGAGCATTGAGAATCCATCAGAGTGCATCCTAGCGCTTTAAAAAAAACACTGATGGATTTTCAAATCTCGGTGCTAAGCAGAGCGTTAAAAATCTAGTGCACGAAAAAAAATCGCCGCGATGTTTTTACGTCCGTGCGAATGTCAGCTTAAAGTTCATTGCCCCGTAACATCTATAGCTAAACGTTTGTTTAAAAGTTTCCTGTAAGACTTCATACACTCTTGATTGCTTCACAGACTTTTCCAGCACTCCAGTTACTTGAGATTAAATGCAGCGACCAAACACATAGCAACTATATAGTACAATAGTTATTTACGCTACAAGTGCGGAAAGTAGGTGATTTCCTGCGAGTGGCATTTTTATTCACAAGCGAGCAAAGTGAGCGAGTGTATAAGTCAACACGAGTCGGAAATCATCTTACGTACGTACATATATCGTACAACGTTTTACTATGCATTGTGCGAGGAAAAAAAATATAACACAATAACATAACATCACGCCTTGTTTCCCCGAAGGGTTGGGCAGAAGTGTACCTATAGTACACCCACATTTCGCCAGTTGTGTGTTATGTATAAAAAAATATGTATTGAAAATTAATTTATTAATCAAGATCTAAATCTAGAGTAATTAATAAAGCGTTTAATGAAGTATTAGATTTATTGTACTTTTTATTTGAATGATAATATGTGCTTGACTAATTGTAAAACTTTCCTCAGATAATACCTCTTTGCGTCGGGTAATGCGATGGAGTTAAAAATTAAAAAAAAAACTAAAGTAAAATGCACTAGTGTGAAAAAGTGGCAATTTGGCTGCTTGGAAAACGCTATTTTGAAGCACATGCATTGTAAAATAAATTATTTTAATGTAGTTTATATATTTCCCAAGCGATCATTGAAAAGTAATACAGTAGATAATTACTCGCTGCTTGCCACGTGGGGATTGAACTTGACATTAAAATAAATTAGTACACATTTATATGCCGTTGGAGACCATTGTTTTTGTCAATATTTCAAAAATAAGTAAAAAGAGGAATAATTTAGTAATTAAGTTACTAAGAGGTTAGAAGCCGTAATCAAACTCTGGCCAATCACAAGGAATTTACCCTTCAGTGGACACGGATGTAGCGTCGAACCATTTTAGCTGTTTAACAAGTTTGACCATTTTTGTGCCTTTGAGTTTCGTGTCTATCCTGTTATCATGGTTTTGACATCAAAGAAAACTCTTTGACGGAAACGTTGCTAAGACAACAGACAAAGTTATTAATGAGCCTAACCTAACCGAAAATAAAAGCACGAGTGAGCTTTCGATAAGTAGGTATTAATAAGCAAATGTAGGTAAAAAGGGTTTCATAAAAATATATTTATGTACATTGTAAAGTGATATGATATAATGATATAATAATCTTTATTTACATAAAACAGATTGTAGTACATGTAACAATTTTCTCAAAGTGGGTAGTATTTAATCTCTGGCAATCAAGTGGGTGACGTGCTGCTCTCCTTGCTAGGCTACAAAATAGCCTGTATTAAGGAGTAGCAGTGCCAATCCCCTCTAATTATATTACTACAATTTTATTTTGTTTTTACACATCAAATTTTTTAAAACATTAATACAGGTATTAGTGCGCTAGCGCATTTGTGTGAGTGCTTGTGCGTGTGAGGATGCGTGTGTGAAGTGTGCGTGTGTGAAGTGTGCGTGTGTGCAGTGTGTACTTAAGTGTATGGATCTGAGTGTGTGTGTGCGTGTGTGTGTGTAGGTGAGTGAACATGAGCGTGCGGCTGTGTAAGCGTCCGTTAAGTAAGGGGATTAGATTAGTGCGGGTCTATGTTTTGGGTGAGTGGTACAATATACAAACTTATCATAAATTAATTAAATTAAATATTTTTCTGTTTCATCGTAGGTTTTATCTTGAAGGAATGCCCGGACAGACTTTTTACAATTTTGATAAGACAATTTATATATTTGACATTTTCTGTTTACTGTATTGTATAGAGTTGGACCTAGATAATAAAAGAATCTTTTAGTAAACGGCAAGCGGGTTTTTGGAGGAGTACATATTATATCTTTTCGGCGTTTGGTAATTTCAATATAGGGGGTTATGCGGTGTTGCAACAGAACTGACTGTAAAATAAAGTGTTGCCGCACGTTGAGTACGTTGCAGTTTTTGTATAACAGATTAGTTGGGTATAGCAATGGACGGAAGGTAGACACTTTCAGTATAGCGCGATGTGCAACTTCCAAGGGTTTAAGAAAAGTTTTCGCAGCACCACCCCAACAGGGGATACAATAGGTAATAATAGATAGGCATAAGGCGAAATAGACATTACGGATAATATAGGATTTGCAATATTTCTCAAGGTTTTAAAGATATATATAAGTTTGCGAACTCTGCCAGTAAGGACATTAATATGAGATTTAAATTTAAGATTCTTATCTATGACTATACCTAGGTATTTGATTTCATCCGTAGAGGATATAGGTGCACAGTGGCATGAAACCTGAGTTCGCAAGTGGCATGTGTGAGCTTTAAGTGATATTGGAGGGTTTTGTTGAGTAGCAGAACTGATTGAGTAGGTAATGAACTTCGTTTTGGAGGTATTAAGTGTAAGCGTATGGAAATAAAGCCAGCTTAGCGCTACATCAAAGCCATGTTGTGCTTTTCTCTCGAGCTCAGACCATTTGTTAGCGACAAAAGTTATCGCAGTGTCATCTGCGAAAGATGTTATCTTGGCATCTGGGATATTTAAATTGCATAAGTCATTTATAAAAACTAGAAATAAGGTGGGACCCAAAGTGCTTCCTTGTGGAACGCCATAGTAGATAGGAAGCTCACTGCTGCTGTGACAATCAATCCTTACTATTTGGGAGCGATTTGTGAGGTAACTTTGAAAGAGGTTAAGTTGCAACCCCCTGACACCCATCCTTTCAAGCTTGATTATGAGAGAACAAACGGGGACGGTGTCGAATGCCTTCGCAAGATCTAAAAATATTGTTAGGACCTTTTTATTACTGTTTAGGTTTTGCACGATATTATTAGTTAATTCCTGAACTGCATCACAGGTTGACTTGTTTTTACGAAATCCAAATTGTTGCGGTGATATTAGTTTGTAATGTTCTAGGTAGTGTACAAGTCTTTTATTTATAAGACGTTCTAGTACCTTGGATAGGGCCGTCAGAACTGCAATGGGACGGTAATTATTCGGTAATTTCCCGTCGCCTCCCTTGAAGACCGGGTGAATGATTGCCTTTTTCAGAGAAGAGGGAAAGACAGCAGTCTCGAAACAGAGGTTAAAAATATGGCATAGTATGGGTGCCAGGGAGATTGAGTACCTCTTCAGGATGTAGGGGGATATGCCATCCCAGCCAGTAGCAGCATCAGAGCGCAATGAACGGATGACTGTTTCAATTTCGTCAAGGTCAGTAGGGTCGAGGACAAAAGACGAAATCGATGTGGTATGAGAAGTGGGTTGAGTGACTGTCAATGGCCGCGTAGTACCAGTGTGAATTACATCATTTGCAAGCCTCTTGCCAATGTTAACAAAGAATGAGTTTACAGTGTTGCAGGACTCCATAGGTGAAGATGATAAAGTTAGTAATTGAGTGGATGTATTCTTAGTTTTAATAGTGTTTGTTACCCTTTTTATAGTGTCCCATAATGTTTTTGGGTTTTTACTAGCTTTTGTTAGTTCCTCTGCATCATAAATTCTCTTTGCTTTCTTTAAAATTCTATCACAAAAGTTTCTGTATCGATGGTAAGTAATTTTTAGCACTTCATTTCCTGGGAAATTTTTAACTTTCCTGTGCAGAGCATCCCTGTTTCTTATGCACCGTAATAAACCAGGTGTGATCCACGGTTTGAGGATTCTCTTTTTTGATGAAACTATTTTGACTGTGGTATTTGCAGAAATTGACACAGTCATTAAGTTCAGCAACTTATCGGTAGCCATATTTGCATCTTTCATAGTGAGAATAGGAGTAAAGTCCAGTTGCGACATAGATTTGTCAAGCCCTTCATAGTCAATTTTTGTTATATGGGAGTTTACGACCGTTCGTAGACATTTATCTTGAATGCAAACTAAGGAGGAGGAGTGATCAGTTATTGTGGAGCTTAAGACAAATGTGTGGGTGGGGGAAATTGTTTTGAGGAACGTGTGGTCCAAACAATTTCCTTCCCTGGTCGGTAGAGTGTGGGCAGGAAGATAGCCGTGAAAGGCAAGGCAATTTAGGTATTCGTGGGAGCGCATGTCAAGTGTGGTAGGTTTGATCTCCACATTCAGGTCACCCGTTATAATTACCGATTTAAATCTATGCAGCGACGGAAGAATGTTGTTAAGAGCTGTGATAAAGCTGTTTATATTATCTATTGATGGCGATCGATAAATACAGATTATCGCCAAATCAAAGTTATATGCCGTTGGAGACCAAGTAAAAGTAGGTACTCAGTACTTATATCATTGTAGCATTCACACCTGGCACACACAGCGTGTCTAACTTGTAATGTAACTCATCGAAGCGGACGGAAGCATGTCGGAACAAACGCGCGTATTTGTGAACACTCCAATGGCACTGACATGGTAAGAGCGTATCCATGCGTATCCTCGCGAATTCTCTCGATGGAGAATAATCATGAAGGAGATACGCGGGAGTGATTGCAAATATGGGCACAGCCGAACGAGGAATGTCACAAGCTAAATGTTAAGAGCGTTGTCACATTTTATCACCCCTCTCGCTCACACAGGATCAATTTTTTAAGAATGTTAAATGAAAAGATGATTTTTTTAAAAATGTGATCAATGGGCTCCCTACTAAATAATATTAATTTAATAGGTAATTATTAAAAACACATTTCTATTGTGTTATCTAATAAACTTAGCTCAATAAGTATTATGATCTGTTTTTGAGATGATTTAAATAAATGCCAAAATAAAAATGTGTTTTTAATAATTACCTATTAAATTAATATTATTTAGTAGGGAGCCCATTGATCACATTTTTCAAAAAAGTATATTTTCATTTAACATTCTTAAAAGTTTGGTCCCGTGTGAGCGAGAGAGGTGACAAAATGTGATAGCCCTCTTAAGTTATGAAATTGTTCTTTTGACCCAAGTTTTTTTAAGGTTTATATAGGGATAATATTTCAAATTAAAGTGTTATCGCGTGCTTTCCCGACCTTACTTGATAAATGATGTGAGTAATTCGGTGTACAGTAACTGTGACGTCATTCAGTGTTCTTTGTATGGTGCTGCTCAAACGCTACACGTGTGTGTAACAATGTGCGTGTGCGGGTGTTTTAGAAACACCCCATTTCTTCCGTATTCTGAAATGTTGACACGAAATTCAGTATTGGATATTCACATACTTACAACTGCTTAAATGTTGAATCTCAAATCAATCAAAACCAATGTTTTCAAATATAAAAGGATATCTGACAACCTGCGTTTGGTTTGATAAAATAAAAAGCTACCAATAACTTAAGCCGTGGGTCAAAATAAATCATAGAAGAGGAATTTGACATTTACTATACATTATGCAGTTTGACAGAAACAGATAAGTGCTCTTCCGAAAGGCGATCACGATCGTAATCCGCAGCGGCAACTTTGCTCAATGGCAGTGACAGATCGCCAGTATGAAAACGGTGACAAGTGGCTATGTAAAAGAAATACATCGATGATGGGCAGGGTTTGTGGTGGTACCAACACTGTCCTCAGAACGTTAGCGTGCGAAATTGATGGTTCATTTACTGTGTATTGGGCGGGTGTACACCTGCACAGGAAATAGACTTTAGGTAAATTTATTGTTGTGTAACTTATCTTGTTTAGGGGAGACCGAGGAGGGTTGTAACAATTTTCACCCCACTGGAGATAATATATCTCAGCCAAAAACAGACTTAACTCTGTGCACGTTTTAGATACAAGTTCTCTAAATGAGTCGTTATATCACAGCTCTCATAGTACCGAGGTAGGCTGTGACAGAGGTGGAGGCAAGTTGTGACATGCTGCCCTGCGGGTTCATGTATCTCTCTTGGTCTGGCTACTCATCCTAGCCCCGTTTCGGCAAAGTAAACTCTACCGGTACAGACCTAGAGTTCGAAGCGCGCAAGCCGCACCACGACGTCAACGTAGAGATACGGCGGTGGGGTTATTATTATTAGTTTGATGATAATATTTTGATTTGAGCAACTTTTTTAGGTAAGTAAATAATCTTTTTTAACATCAATTCATCATAAGATTTTAGTTTGAAATCATACTCATATTTTATCCTTAATGCAGATTCTGTCATGAGAATCAGATCAGCGCGGCAATTGCGTAACACACTTACAGCAGGAATCGGTTTCATTTTGACAGCAGAACAACATTCATTCAGCGTTATTTACGTTCTTGAGCAGACAAATTTTTTCGAACATATGAAGCAATGGATTAGCAATTTGCTTCAAACTGATTCAGATTGTGATCGATAGCGTGTTACGCAAGTAGGGTGCAGGTACAGACTCATTACCCACTGTCTGCTATCGTCACTTCCTCCTTTCCTGTTCCTTCACCCATCTTAGGGCCTCCATGAAACATGTGTCGGCACTCACTGGTTTACGACTAGTAATTAGAAGAGATCTAATGGCTTTCTGGTTTAACTGCGGCAATGAAATGTTACTTGTTGCTAAGTAGAAACTACGGATTAGGTATTCCAAATACGTCACTCGCTACTGTATGGTGTGTTCCAATAGTACATATCTTATGAGAATGTACACAATCTCTATTTACGTTAAATTCTTACGCAATGACTCACTAAAGTAACACATTCATCTGTATTAAGAAGGTTTCAACTTTATACCTCACCAATTTTGCCATCAATTATTCGTTGAATATGATTATTAAATTGTATTTGATAAATCAGCGAAAATCGAGGTTATAGAATAAACCTCAAGTGTCAAATGATACACGTCTATAAAGTAACTTTAAATTAGAATTTCGGGGTTATGTATTCAAATAATCAAATCAAAGCACTCGATTTGTGAGTGGCGCAACAAAAATAAATAAGTTATTAATAAGTTAGGATATGAGTTAAGAATTATACACTGTCGTAATAAATTACTCTGTAATGATAGATGTAAGTTGGAAAAATAAAAAATTAATAAATAATAAGTCAAGCCTGTAAGACAGGCCTGTTGGTCTAGTGGTTAGTGACCCTGACTGCAAAGCCGGAGGTCGTGGGTTCGATTCCCACCCAGGACAAACTTTGTGTGATGAGCATATTGTTTGTTCTGTGTCTGGGTGTAGTTTATCTATAATATGTATGTATTTGTAAATTATATAAGTATGTATATCAGTTGTCTGGTTACCATAACACAAGCTCTGCTTATCTTGGGATCAGATGGCCGTGTGTGAGTTGTCCCAAGATATTTATTTATTTATTTATAATAAGTAAATTGGTATCTACTGGTAGGTACGTTTTCTGGTCCGTTTGTAGACATTTTCATCAGATACTTTTGGAACAAACTGTTGTACGACGCACGCACACATGCGCCATTCTGTGTGCGCATTTTTTAGGAGGAATTCGCCAGTGAGTCTTCGTAATTCTTTGTATCTTACGTGCGTGGCTGAGTCCGACAGCGGGAAGTTCTTGTTTCATGTTATGTAGCGTGTTTCAAGGTTTACTATGACAATGAACGTTACTTTATTGCTACTCGTTCGTTCTGTTTAAGGGTCCATTTGACGTCAGTTGGGCTTTATGAGTCAATGTTAACTGGTAGTAAAGTTCTAGGTTTGATAGATCTGTGGTTGGTTGGTAGATTCGCTACGTGCTAATGGACTGTCAACGAGTGACAGAAATTGGTTAGAATAAAAAGTTACTTTTCGTGTTTGTCAGTCATCATCATCTGTCTAGCCTCTACCCAACTATGTTGGGGTCGGCTTCTAGTCTAACCGGATGCAGATGAATACCAGTATTTTACATGGAGCGACTGCCTATCTGACCTCCACAACCCTGTTACTGGGTAAGACGATACCCCTTGTTAAGACTGATTGTCAGACTTTCGGGTTTCTGACGACCCGTAACAACTGTCAAAGATCTACGAATGACAGCCAGGACCAACGGCTTAACGTGCTTTCCGAGGCACGGAGGGGTCTTGGTATGTTTATCACCCACCCACGGACCAACCGCGGCAAGTGTAGCTTAACCTGATCGATCGACCCGTGCGGCTATTATTACTTAGCCACAAGCCTCTCTGTAACACAAATCAATTATTTAATTTTTTTCAAAGGAAGTATTCTTCGTATTGATTATTCTATGAAATGATAATATTAGAAAAAAAATCTGTGAAACGAAATTCTATAAAACTGTTATCTGTCTAACAACGTACAACCTTTTTTTTATTTAAGTATTTGAATTGTAAAGTTGGCGTATAATGATCGGGAACTAAAATAAAAAAGTCAAGTCAGAAACACATCAAGACTAAGAAAGAAATTCGTCGAACACATAAAACGAAGCACTATAAATTAACCAAAGAAAATAATTATAATAAAACGAAAAAAATAACGTTTCTTGCATGAAACTTGTATTTTAAGAGTATTTTTTAAACTACCTGAGAAACATTCTTCATTCAAACACCGAAATATTAAAATTAAAAACAAAAAAATCTAAATTGTTAATTCAAACAAAAAAGTTGGCGGCAGCCAACGGTAGTCCGAAAAATAACATTCATACAGAACTCTAATTATTATTATAATCATGCAGACATTTGAACTGCTTTACGAATTGTTCAACGATTTATGACATTATTATACTAAAATATGATCACCAAAAATTTGTTTCATTATGTGCTGTAGATGTTTTAACCGGGTGTGCCGTTAGCATGCAACCTTCGCAAGTTTAAAAATTTACTGATTTAAGAAGACAAACACTGATTTTAAAAGTTCGAATAGGAAAACACAAGATAGGTTGACAGTCGGCCCCCCGGCCCGGACTGGTGTAGATATAGATAGAAAATAGCAGTGTCCTGAATATGTTCCTTTAACGAGTGAAATTAATATAATAATATACCGCTTTGTTGAGTTTAATCTCCAGTAGGTTAGTTATCCCCCGCACACTACACACAATACACGTAATAATCTGCTCGACTCCCGAAGGGGCCTTGTAGATTAATACAATACCTAGCGATCCGCCCCGGCTTTGCACTGGTAGCACTGTTATACATAGGTATAACAGTGCTACCAGTGCAAAGCCGGGGTGGGGGGACAGCTGTTCATCTAAGTACTTAGATAAGGACAGCCTAATCTAAGTACTTAGATAAGGACAGCCTAATCTAAGTACTTAGATAAGGACAGCCTAATCTAAGTACTTAGATAAGGACAGCCTAATCTAAGTACTTAGATAAGGACAGCCTAATCTAAGTACTTAGATAAGGACAGCCTAATCTAAATACTTAGATAAGGACAGCCTAATCTAAATACTTAGATAAGGACAGCCTAATCTAAATACTTAGATAAGGATAGCCTAATCTAAATACTTAGATAAGGACAGCCTAATCTAAGTACTTAGATGAACTGTATGTATAGGTAGTGATAGTGATGACGGTATTCTAATATTCCAGATGTTTTAATTAGCTCAACGTTAATTATTAATTAAAAAAAAACATCTTGCTCTGAAATTCCTTTCTGATATTTTTCTATCACAATCAAATAATATTCATATCTGTTTCTATTGAAATCATAAAGCTTGTTAAAATAATAATGTAAGAAGTATTGAATTTTATTTAAAAGAACCGAACAGCTTTTATAAGAATAGTACAACAAAAAGAATTACAAGAATAAAGTAAAGAGTAAAAACCATAACTTTTTGTATCTATATAAGTATATGATACAAAAAGTTATGGTTTACTTAACACATTTTCCTTTTAGATGAATTATGTAAGATATTTGGATAAGCATGCTCGTAAAAAGAACCTGTTAAAACGCTTCAAGATGATCAAAATAATTTAAAAACTTCCAAAGTACTTTTAATGCTATTTGAGATCTACTTGTATCTATATAGACTGTGTCTTATGTCCAATATAATATAAATAGGTAAGGCTCCCACATACTGGGGTGACTTGTCGTGTGACACGATTCTGCGATATAATATCCGTAGAACAATTTCTATGAAAACGCGCGCGAAGCTTCACACAGGAGCGACCTGTCGCGTCGCAACACAGATATATCGCGTCACGTGATGCGATAATATTGCGATATTATCGCGCAGCGCGACACCGCGACACCGCGATATCGCGGTGATATCGCCGCGACGCCATACAAAATGATCGTTTTTGTATGGCCTCGCGGCGATATCGCGTAGCGCGCGCGACGCACGCGCGAAGTATCTAGGTTAGTTGTTTCCACTTAAACAAATATCAACTTTACTAGCGTGTAAATTAAGATGATTTCAAAATGGTAAGTAGGTACCTACCATAGATTTATATGGTACCTACCTACCTACCTATTCATAAAACGACCGTAAAAACGTGTTGCAGCCGAAAGTACATTTACATTAAGAAATTAAAGTTATTTTTCACATATATGTCTAATGGAAACTAAGAAGTCAGTAAAAAATAAAACGTAAGTACCTAATTATTATATATCAGTAAATAAAAAATCTGGATTTGTAAATAAATACTGCTTAAAAGCACGTCGGAATTCACCAGTTTCGTCGTTCGTGTCTGTGTGGTCAAGCTTAGGTACCTATGTACTTAGGTTCGGTTAATCGAACCTAGGACCCCACGCTCAGCAAACACGTACAGACCTGCCTTCGTTCTGTGACGAAGATCGTCTAATACTGAGCTCAGCTAGGATTGCATCGCCATTTATACTCTCGTGTCGCGGCGTTATCGCGGCGATATCGCGCTGGTGTGAAAGGTGTTGCGTGGCGATAATATCGCAATATCGCCACGCGACACGTCGCGCGACAGTGTCAGAGCCTTTGATAAAATCTCAGTACATGCAGTGTATAATAGAATTTCTGGTTCATTATGCATTTATGCCATAGCTATGCTTTCAAATGACGCCTAACTGAACCAAGTTGGGAGGTTCATTGCTTGGCCGCGTTCATTAGTTAGCAGCTTAGACCAATAAAATTTAAACGTATCCAACTTATTTTTATAATAATATTCGTCATCATATTCTAGAATACTAAAAGTGTAAATACTGCCTCGAAAACAAAGAAAACGTTTAAGCGCGTTAAATGCAAACAAGATGTAAAAAAGTAAATTAAAAAAAATAGTAAGACCCCGACTGCGTTAAAAATGCTCTTTAAAAAATGGAAACACGATGACATATTTTGTATCCAAAACAATCTCGTGCAGACGGAGGCTGGTCTTTATTTTTATAAAGAAGATGCCTCCATGTGCATGAGATTGTTTGGAGACAAAATAGGTCATCTTGTTTCCATCTTTTTAAAGTTCACTTTTTACGCAGTCAGTTTTTTTTTACTTTTCTATTTTACACTTTTTAGTTACAATTATTTTTCTCTTCCTGTATTGAATAACGCTTTAGATAATGGTCGTTAACACAATACCCACTCATATTTGGGTGATAACGGCCTCTTACTCACTCCAAAAGTTCAGGATTGTTTTATTTATCATTTCTCATTCCAAATTACCTACATATAAACGTATCATTTGTACATATGTATTTCTGTAATCACCGTTTAAACCCCGTCATTTTGATACCCCATTCGATAGGATTGGAAGATTTTTTTTTTGAAATCATACATATTGGCGCTAAAAATCCGCCATTTTGATTTTTTTCATAATTTTAATATAACCAGTGACACTCGCGCAATAAAGACAAATTTAGAGACATAATAATATAATTAATCAAAATCGGTTTAGCCCTTTAGTAGTTACGAGGGTACATAGGGACGGACATCCATATATAGATACATACAGGTCAAACACATAACCCTCCTTTTTTGGCTTCGCAGTAGTCAGGTAATAAAAAATAAATCACAATTCTAAGCTTTTATAATAGAGAGAACATAAGTCACAAATATGGTATTTCTTATGTCCATGCTTTCATATAAGGCTTGACCGGCCGAAGGGTGTGGAGATGGTTTCTTTCAAGTGATTTATTTTATAATGTTCAAACAGACAATGGTAGAAATCTTTTCAAATTAATCAGATTAGACCGATAAGATTTAGGTTTATAAACTTTAGCCGAGACAATATGAAAGTCTGTGATTTGTTATACTCCAATTTAGATGAAATAAAAACTCAATCTGAAAAACGACGTAGTTTTAAGTTCATGATATAAAATCCCATCTCAGTCTAAAATAACAGTCCCAAACCAATTAACTGAACGCCGGTAGACCAAAATATTAGCTGTCAATCAGTCTTACAGAATTAAGTCGGTTGTCGATAGAAAAGTCAATATAAGACATAAATATTTTTAATACAAACTCAATAACGACAGTTCCTATAATAATGTCTAGTGTACTAAAAAAAAAATAATTGAACATAGTTAAAAACATGTTAAACTACGATTGTATCATATAAATCGCGATTGTTAAAAACATGATTGACAAAATGTGCTTTCGTGGCCGAAACGAAGTTAGCTACCTACGTAATACGGATAAACGGTTCCATGGAAGTAATGGCTAAATGGGAGTTTTCAAGGCGGTTTTAATAAAATACTTGCCAAAAAGGCCTTCGAAAGCAATACCCCGAGAATGAACCATACGAAATTCCAACTATTTTCAATATCTAACGAAGCTTTGTCTAGCAGTTTCCTTCCAGTGTTTGTTTACGTGAATGAAAAAGAAAGAAAATAATTAAGGAAAGGAAAATTGTTTATTTTGCATAAACAGGAAGGATATTACAAAAAAAAAAATGACAAAATACAAGTAGTTAAAAGCCTCGTATTCAAAACCTTAAAGTTAAAAGTTTGAGAATGTTGTCCGCGGCTCGTCCGGGATCTGTCCGTGCCGGGTGTCACAGATCCTTGAGTGAAGATAATACACAGATATGTGGTAGTTTTAAGGTTAGTTTTTATACTATATTATGTTTATTAACAACAAGCGCTTCTCGCCATCAAACTAGAAAGTTTGGCGAGTAAAAACTGTAAAAACAAAATAATGTATGTTTGAGGATAATAATTTTAAAAAAATTGCTTGATGTCAGGGCAGGTCAGAATTTAATGGTCTACACTCTACATAGTCTGTAGTCTACACCAAAACCAAAGACAATACACGGAAACATGGTTCCATAACATTTGAATCGCACCTAATTATGTATTTGTTGTTTCGAGTCATCGGCAAGCTTTTCTATGTTGTAATTAGGTTGTTGTGTATGAGGTATGTGAAACAATATTGTTGCGAGCTCGTGGGCGGCTTATAAATATAGAATAAAGAAAGAAAATACGTTTATTTGCGGTAAATATGACGCAAAAAAGAACACAAAAAGAAAGGTATAGGTTTAGGTTTTTGGATATTGGTGTCTTATATTTCTTTAATCTGGGTTTCCATTGATGTGGTAGTTTGATAATTGACCTTCGAGTGACTATGAAGAACAATCAATCCAACACTGGTATCCAGGTCACTTTTAACACTTTCGCGGACGCTTGACGTCTATTGACGTCATAACAATAAAACTTCTATTGTGTCTCGTTTATCGTCCGCGAACCGGTTAATGGACTCCTGTCTCCATGTTGACACATACATGTAATAAATTTTGTACGACTTCTAACAAAAAACAAAAGACAGCTCACCATGTCTTTTTTTAGGGTGGGCAATCATCAAACGACTTCTCCCGCTCTGGGTGGAGCGGAAGGGGGTGTCAGACTTTTGCTTCATTTTCATTTGCGTGTTCCTTCGTGCCAGGGGCCACGGTAAACTCACCATGCCTAATCCCGTGATCACGCATGGTGAGTTGACGATAATTTGCTGCAAGTGGTTTCAGAATTTAAAAAGACATGAGATAAATTCCAAACAAAGTCCTTGGTATTATCGACTTTTTTTATAAAAACAACGGGATCCAGAGGTCTCGGGTTCGATTCCCAGCGGGGGCAAAATTTTCTGCTCGGTTTGGTTGGTGGTAGGACTTGTTCTAAGTCCCCCTGGCTAGCTGCCACCATCTTATCTAAGTCTGTCGCCAATGTTAACAGCATTGTTGTGTTTCGGCAGTTAGAGGTAAGACAGCCAGTTCCTCTGTACTTCAGGACTCCAGGTTAAGCTCGCTTTCACCTCGCACCTTCGCACCACCAGGTAAGATGCAGGCCAAGGGCCAAGGGCATTGTAGTTACAAAAAATATAATATCAAATTAATCAATCACAAATTTAGTAACACATTTGAATCATTTTGCACTGGTTAGGTTAGGTTACATAATTATTTTGAAGTGAGCAAACTACTGCAAAATATGTAGGTAACAGACTAACTTTTAACGGCCGAACCCAATAACCTATTTTCAGTAAAAGACATCGCTTAAACATAACTGCCGAAATATGGGTATACTTTATAGGTATACATCCGCCTAACCCTTCGAGGAAACAAGGCGTGATGTTATGTTATGTAAAGACATCGCTACTGATGGTAAACAATATAATTCTATCTGTCTTTATGTCAGGCCGGTAAGATTCCATGATCTCTTATAGATTATTGGGACGTTAAAACCATAGATAGACAGGTTTTTTCTATCTCCAGTATGCCAAAACTGGTGATAGTTAAGTTGGGTTCAGTCGTAAGTTACCAAAATTCCATCAGGTAGATGTTACTAATACCACTAATATTACTCGAACAAAGCAATCTCCTTTTATCTCGAAGGCATCAACAACTTGCATTACCGAGTTAAGTGCGCTCCCCCTGGAAATCAGGATGGCTACCAACCGATTATCCTTTAAAATGAAAGTTCGCGAGCACATTCGTAAGAAGCTGGCAGTATCATCACAACGTTAACGTTTTCCCATTGTTTGTCTTGTTTGTTTTAGTATATTTATGTATATATTTATTTGCGCTTATTTATATATAATTAGGTATATATTATTATATTTATAGTTTGTAATAGGTATATGTGTATCTTTATATTTAAATAAATATGTATTCCACAATTTCTCATAACTGCACCTACCACTGTTTGTCTCTGCATCACCCAAAGGTTGACTGGTAGAAAATGCCTATGGCATTAAGTCCGCCTCTGTACTTTTCTGTGCATGAAGTATTAAATAAATAAATAAATAAGTCGACAAAGTTAATCGAGTGTCAATCACCGCGTCGGGTCCTTGACGTTACGTTCGTGTAATTAATGTCGAGCTAAAGGTCAATAATTTAATCATTCGCACTCAAAGTAATGACAGATTTCTGACTATCATTATCTATATATGCAAAAAAAAGGATGTGTGTATGTAATTTTATTACCTTAGGGCTCCAAAACGGCTGGAGCGATTTTTATGAAATTTTCAGAAAATCTTCAGATTAGCCCACCGGGTGATCCTATGAAGTTTGGTAGAGATCGGATCGACATAATTTTTTTTTAGCTTTTTGGTAATTTTTTGTCATATTTTTTCTGAACAGTCCTAACAAAAAGTACTAGGCTTGTTTGAATTCAAGATAGTATTTCAATCATCCACCACAAGTCATCTGGCTATACCTACCCATGCGAAGCCGGGGCACGTCGCTACTAATATTATAAACTAGCTGTGCCCCGCAACTTCGTTCGCTTGGAAGTCGTAAAATACACAATATAATAAAATAACACCACATTTTAACAAAACTCCCTCGTCCCCCGACCCGCCGCGTTGCATCGCCCGCCCGCGCTATTTGTTCACAATTTCATGAGCTTTAATTTTTTTGCGCGGAACGCTTATTTTTCAATAATAAAAGTAGTCTAAGTTACTCCTTATAACATCAGCTATCCGGCCAGTGAAAGTTCCGTCAAAATCGTCCAGCTGTTTCGGAGATTAGCTGGAACAAACGGACAGACAGACAGACAAAAATTTTAAAATATTTTTTTTGTTATATGTAGGTACCGTATCTACATTCATGTGCATTTAGTAAAAATCTTACTTTGACATTACAAACAGACACTTCAATTTTATTTATTTGTATAGATGTATAAATAACATTTATTTGGTGCCGGTTTGATGTGATACTAATTGGATTGAAGTTATATATTTTCTGTAAATATTGTTTTTACTAATTACGTAAACCATCGACCAATTCAAAATAACAGTGAGAACATCATCATTCTTAAGCCCTTATCCCAATATATTCGCGGTCGGCGCAACATAATTATCTTTTTCGTCCATATTACTTCTCTATTAGTTGTCATCTCAGTAGCCGCACCCTTTCTAGCCTTATCATCTTTCACACGGTCCATCTGTCTACGTAATGAAAATATATCTATCTATTAGTAAAAATTATACTTAAGTATGTGCATTTCAAAATCTCTTCTACTAGTAAGTAAACAAGCCATATTAATAAACGATACAAACATTTCTTGCCGCGGAACTCTTATTTTTCAATAACAAAAGTAGCCTTAGCCTTATAACATCAGCTTTCCGGCCAATGAAAGTTCCGTCAAAATCGGTCTAGCTGTTTCGGAGATTAGCTGGAACAAACAGACAGACAGACAAACAAAAATTTTAAAATATTTTTTTTTTTTTGTTATAAGTAGGTACTGTTATTTTGACATTACAAACAGACACTTCAATTTTATTTATTTGTATACATGTGAAATAGAGTTTGTTTGTTTGTTACGCTTTCACGCTAAAACGGCTGAACGCATTTGTATGAAATTTGGCACATGGGTAGACTATGACCTGCGGGGCAATTGACTAACACACTTACAGTAAGAATCTGTTTCATTTTGACAGTTCAACAACGTTCATTGCTTTATTAACGTTGTTGAGCAGACAAATTTTTCAAACATTCGAAGCAATGGATTAGCAATATAGTTCAAAATCATTGAGATTGTGATTGATAGTGTGTTACGCAATTAGGATGCTGGTTTAGGACATAGAATACTTTTTATCCCGGTAGTACGTTCCCGTGGGATAGTTTCCGACCTCCATGCAGGCGAAGCCACTCACAACGGCTAGTAATTACATAGATTAAGTAACGTGATAACCAAAAGGTTTAATGGGCACGATTGATAAGCGATAGGTGGTTCACTATCTGCACAGTGTGGGTACATGTACACATCACGCCTGTGTTGTGTCTTGTTGTTGTCGTGTACATTTCGCCAATCATGTTTGAACATAAATCAGGTTTTTTTTTTCTGTAAGTAGGTTTACACAAACACTTTTACACGTCAAAACTTTTTTTTTTTTTAACTAGATGAGGCCGACGTTTCCTATCTGACTACTCTGAGAAGAAAGGCCGAAACAAATTCAGAGATCACAGTCTCTTTTAAAGTCCAGACATAATCTTGGTCAGATCATGTGAAGACCATGTAGGTTGGTGTCTGAAATGGTCTTTTGAGGAAAGAACCACACAGATTGAGTGGACCTGTCCAGTCAGTGCAAGCATCTGTCAGTAATCGTACAGCTCAACATAAAAGTTTTAAGATTTAAGATAGCTTTGCTCTTGACTCGAGTCTAGGTCAGATATGACAGAGACAAAGTCGACGATGGAGCGAGCTTACCCAAAAGAAGCCTGTTAACTCTCACTTTGAAGAGATCGGGGTTGTATACGTTCGGAAACACAGACGCAGGCAGAGAGTTCCACTCCTTTGCTGTGCGCATGACAAAAGACATTTGGAAACGCTGGTTATAGGAAAAGAGGTTATTGACAATATTCAGCAATTTCAAAGAACCATTCATGAATATCGATTTAAAACGATTGAAATCGTACAGATCTAAAACCACTCGGAAAACCGAAATTGCCAATTATGAGAATTGAAACACGCAGTGGGGTAGCAAGCTTACCTCGCTGCGTGTTTCAATTCTCACAATGTTGTTCATTACATAATAGCATCACTTTACTACCAGTTAACATGTTTAACTGTCAATAAGCATGTTACACAATGCTCCTGGAACAAACTTGAGAGGTTCTGCTTCTAATAAGTTCTCGGTTTGCTTCAGAGATTGATACCAACAATAGTACGAGTACCTACAAAACGTTGCTGAAATCGGATCCTACGAATTTGCTGTAATAGCATACGAAAGTGTTTACTAAAGTCATATCTTTATTATCATTACGAAACCATATATCATTTAACTATTCACACGTTCATTCACTTTAGCTGTTTCTTTGCTCTATCTAGATTCTGAGAAGACCACCCTTTGTGCCCAGTGCATAGCAATGGTAATTAGATAAATGGCAAAAGGATCAAAACATTGTTTTATTAACTTGATTCTAACCTAAAAATATTCTTTTATTCTTTGACAAATTACTTTGTTCAAATTTATCTTATTTAACAGGTTATTTTACTTTTACCTCTGTAACGACGCATCCTGCCGAGCCTTCTTCGGTTTATCTCCTCATTGTAGGTAACATGATGCCAAGGTTTCATGTAATCCTTTTTTTTTTTTTTTTTTTTTTGTGGATGGGAAATCATCAAATGACTTCTCCCGCTCTGGGCGGAGCGGGAGGGCGTGTCAGACTTTTACTGACTAAAACCCACCCGTGTTCCTTCTGTTGCCTGTGCCGGGGCCACGGTAACTCTTTCGAACATCCCGCAACCCTAGCTGGCATCGGCCCTAGCGGACCCCGTCAATGGTGCTGACATCTCTTTGAGGCGCGCGTGGAACACGACGCGCCGTCGACTCGGGCTTGGTCCTTACCGGACGGCGAGCTACCCATTGCTCGCCATCCGCAAGCCCGCGCCTACGGTGGCCGGGAATCGGCTGCCAATTCCCGACGCCCAGGGCGTCTCCTGCGGCGACTAGGGGCGTGAGGGCGCAAAGCTTGCCTCTCCCTCACGCGTCCCGCCTCCTCCTTCACGAGCATTACTGCTTCGCAGAAGGAGGTAATGGCTTCCCATGCACTCTCGCTCCGTACCATGGCCTGGACCAGGGCCGGACGCGAGAGATCGCCGCCGCCGATCGCTTCCGCGAGGACACGGCGGTGCTCCGCCCAAGCCGGGCAGACCTCCACCGTATGCTCCACCGTGTCCTCCGGGCGATCCACACAGTGGTGACACCCGGGCGTTTCCTCCCGCCTTATCCGGAACAGGTACCTCCCGAAGCACCCGTGTCCGGTGAGGACCTGCGTCAGGCGGAAGGTGAGGACGCCGTGGCGCCTCTCTAGCCACTCCTCAAAGAGGGGACTTATCGCCGCAATTGTGGCGTGCCCAGCGCTGGGTTGCGACAATCGCACTCTCCATGCCGCCATGAGATCCTGCCGGAGCTCTGTCCGCCGTGCCGCGATTTCTCGCGGCAACGGAGTTACTCCCCGGCGTCCTGCCTCCTCGCGCCACTCCCACATGTGCGCGAGGACTTTTGCCTCCAGATCCCATGGCGGTAATCCGGCAAGGAGGTTCGCCGCCTCCCCGGAGACCGTGCGGTATCCCCGGGCTAACCGGATGGCCATGACCCTCTGGGACGCGTTCAACCGACGGACCGGTCGCCGCCTCACGGAACGCGCCCACACCGGAGCTCCGTAAAGGGCCATGCACCGCACGACCCCCGCGTAGAGCCTCCGGCAGGAGGCGTTTGGACCCCCCAGATTGGGCAGGAGCCGTCCCAAGGCAGCCCCGGCCCGCTCCAGTCTGGGAGCCAAACGTCGGAAATGCTCCACGAAATTCCACCGGCTTCATGTAATCCTGAGTCTTCCTTAAACGTAGTTTAATGAACTCAAACAAGCGTTATACTACTTTGATAAACTTCACTGACTTTTGAATAAGTTCATTAGTTTATTTTTATAAAACTGACTTACAGACGAAACACAATGAATTTAAAAAAAAAAAATATTGTAGAAGCAATGATTAGGAGATCCAAATACGTCATTACATTATATATTATATGACACTATGCACAAGTATTAATTTGATAAATTATCATAAAACATTTGTCTAAAATCAAAGCGAACATTGTTTAAGCGACCAATAATTATGTTACGTCTTATATCAAAGACGGGTCGTGTAACAAAAAAAGCGTGTTGAAAAGGAAAGTTGAACATTTTCCTTTTTACGTAAAAACGTGAAAAAATAACTTCTTTAGCCCGTAATCGTTAAAATATAATAGGCCTCACTATGTACGCATTTCTTAATAGGTAAGTACCTACATGTCGTAGACTCTACAAAGGTCAGAAGGATTTTTTCATCGTTACTATGTATTACATAAAAATAAATAAATCTACATATTTATCTTACAAATTATCTCAACTAATTTTAATAATAAAGAACCTAAGGCTTAACAGACATTATTATAAGATTTCGTCGTGGTTTATTTTTACCAGAAACGAAAATCAGAACAAGAAGTTCCAATATCTGTTAAGGATTATAAATCACGTTTCCATTTATTATTTTTCACGAAATTGTAGCTCATAGTTTGCCTTTAGTAAATTGTGTTTATCTTGTATTTTTTAAATATTTTGCTAGCACACGCTTGATTTAGGATGATGTTAAAACTGGGTGATACCTACTAACAAAAAATCTTTTTACCCGACTGCCCCAGAAGGAGGGTAATGTTTTTCGAGTGTATGTACCTCTATTTCTTTGGCACGCTCTACAGCCTAAACGGCTTGATGGATTTTTACATATGGGGTATCGTTAGATACTATTTAGATTATATTTTCTTTAGATATTATTAATTATTTATTTCTGTTTTCTCTGTCTGGTCTTGAATGAAAAAAAAACTGAAAAAGTGTCTTCGTAGAGGCCAAAGAAAGAGAAGGTAATTGCCTTTGCTTAGCGTCTTGACACAGAATAGAAACTCGATGAATAAAACATAAGCATCACCTTTGTACATATTTTTCTGTTCCTTTCTTCTTGTCTGTTCATACGTGTGTACATAAAATGTTAAATAAATAACCAATATTATATATTATTTTTTGTATCAGTAGGTAATAATGCCAAATTGGCCGGATATCAAGGCACCGTTGAAGACGTAAAAAATATATTTTCTCAGAACATTTTATTTTTTTCCATTTGTATAATTTATTGTAATTTTTCGAGTGTCCACTTCAAAGGCAAGAGTAAATAATGTTGACGTGTTTATTTGTTGCGTAAATCAAAGGTTTTGAAACGAAAAAAAAAATTAGAGTAGAGTAGGCTAGAGTTAGTTTAGAGGGTTTTATATTTCGTCTATCTATAACATATTTTATACTTCGTCTGTCTATAACATGTTTTATATTTCGTCTGTCTATAACATGTTTTATACTTCGTCTGTCTATAACATGTTTTAGATTGAAAAAAAGAGCATATGTACAACATATTCATCAAAGAAGAAGTGGCACATACATATAAGAATAATTATTATCTTGTCACAACCAAACTAAAACTATTAACAAACTAAAATATGGCGTCGAAAAATTCCTCCGCATCGCTGTCGACTGGAAATGTACCCAAGAGACTGGCGGCATTGCCACGTTGTATGGCAATGCTTAACCTCTGACCAAGGTAAAAGCCAGCCTTTGGATCACGGGACGTGTCAAGCAGCTGTTTGGATATTCCTTTGAACAAACCATGAGGAATTTTTCGACGTCATATTTTAGTTTGTTAATATTATACATAGTTTTAGTTAGGTTAGGATATTTAACTAGATTTTCCCCGCGGCTTCACCCGCGTGGATGTCGGAAAATATCCCACAGGAACGCACTACCGGAATTAAAAGGAAGAGAAGCGATGGTCGCATACCTAATAGCTGAGGGAAAGGTCATTGACTCCTGTCCTAGCGCTACGCCGCCGATAACCATAACTATTTTGTAACGTACAAGTTTGAATCATATCATTAAAATCATATCATATAATTTAAATTAATCTTTTAAAGTATTCATTTAAATGTTTAGATGTCAATATAAATTAAATGCCCAATTTAAATAACATATTTTATTGGATAAGGATTAATATAACACCGGTCAAAATAGCTTCGGAAATATCAATTAAATGATCAATTTCTGAAAGATGGTTACTGTGGGTCATCCTGAGAAGATAGACATTTATGCTATTACGGATTTTTGTTGATTTTTTATAATGTACAATTCTTTAGAATATTAATAAATGTATCATTCTATTTTTTTTATCTCTTACGGTTTACGCGGCGCATGCCAGTAAAGCATAGATGCATCCCAAAACACCGTCGTCAATTTGCGCAAAGAATTTACCGAGTTGCGCAATAGTGTGGCGGTAACAAGGTCATCAGTCGATGCATCTAACGTAAACATGTGTCGCGGAGCCGGCCTCGATTTATCGTCGTCAAATTCCGCGTCAGCAGTTTTGTCGCCAGCGCACCCATCGTTTGCTGAGATTGCAGAGTGCCCCGCCCGCGTGCACTGCAGCCCCGCGCCCGTCATCGTAGCTCCTCCACGCAACGCCGCCCGAGCCCCTCGCCCCGTCCCGCTGCCAGTGTCTGCAGTCCTGGCGAAGCCCATAGAAAAAGAATCCGCTAGTGTCACCGCGAGTGCCCAAGGAGCTCCAAGTAGGAAGCCTATGCCAAAAAAGGCACCGAATAGGGCTAATGAGGAGGGTTTCGTGACGGTGCAAAGGAGGAAGCGCCAGTCGCGAACGAACAAGAACCGCTGCGGCAAAGCTCCTACGGAGCCCGAAGTCAGCTTGCGTGCCGCAAAGCCGAACACCCCAGTGTACATCTCCCGCCTATACTACACCACTAAGGCGGAGGACATCGTGGAGTACGTGCGCCAGAAGACGAGGTACGCGCCGAGGGTGCAGTTCCTGGAGTCGCACCGCAACGTCAACTTCAAGGCGTTCGTGGTGCGCATACCAACATGCTACCTGCACCTGGTGATGGAAGAAAGCTTTTGGCTGCAGGATGTGGTATTCCGCTGCTTTCGCGGACAAGTACCACCAGAACGCACAAAGACTTAGTGCAACTAAGTGATACTAATATAGTTATTAAGTTTTATTTATTAACAAAATTGTTACTATACTCGTACTTATTATGTAAGGTTAAGGTATGTATATATGGGTCTTTGTTACCTGATAATAAATGGTTATATTATTATTAAAGCTCCCAGGCGGCATAATTTTTTCCGACGTTTTCTACAATAATCGTCATGTCTCAGCTAATTTACACAAAACCTTGATGAATTATAATTCTTTTAAACTTTCCTCATGAATTACTCCGTCCATTGGTGAAAACTGTTTAGAAATCTGTTAGGTAGTTTTTGAGTTTAACGCGTTCGCACATACAGAAAGATGCGGCGAGCGACTTTGTTTTATAATATGTACGGATTTATTGATTATTTTATGACACCATGCCTTGGCGTTTGGCCTGGCTGTGGTTGCAAGCTCTGCGGCTTCCTCTAGGCGGGAAGTCCTCTCAGCGGACTTTCACCCCTGTCTACTGGCTTTTTGGCCACAGCCACAGGTTTATTGATCACCTGCGCTGTCTTTTTGGTCTCAGCCACGGGCTTTTTGGCTCCAACCACTGGCTTTTTGGCCACCTCCGCTGGATTTTTGGCCCCAGGAGTGGATTTTTTGGCCACCTGCGGGAGCCCCACCATTGAGGTCTCCTCTTTCCCCCGATTGTCCGCTGCGAGAGGCGGCCGGAGGGTCTGAGCTGGGAGGAGACTCGACTCTAACCCCTCGAGGAGGGCATTAATTTTTTCTCCAACTTGAATCATGATGGCCCGGGCTATTTCGCCAACCAACTAGGCTTACAATGCCGGAGTGGACGCAGAAGGTGCAGGTATCGCACGCTCTTGCGTGCGATACCTGCACCTTCAGCAAGAGCTGCTGACAAAAATCGGCCCTTAGAGCGGCAAGTTCCCGCCGAATGACCTCCATCTCAGATTGGAGACGGCTGTTCTCCTCACTTAATCTCTTCCACCGCCTCTTTTAGAGCTCGCGTGAACCTGTCCTTCAAGTTGCGAGACTTGGTGGCAAACTTGACGGTTTAGAGCCGCTGCCGACAGATCCTCTGCAGCGGTTAAGCGAGCAGATCGCCGCTCTCTGGCTTGACTGGCCCTTTCAGCCACCTCGTCTAGATCCACTGTCCATCTCTCCTCTCTCCCCTTCCCCTTTGTGCTTGCTAGAGAGGTAGAGTATTGTAAAGAAGTGCCCTCCGCTTGCTTGGTCCCCGAGTCACTTCCTCCGCTGGGTACCGGCGTGTCAGGGCGCTTGAGAAAGCGCCCTAGAGTCGCGCGACGTCGAAGGAGCTGACGCTCTACTAATTGTGCGACTTCGCCATCTCCTGCCCGACGGCACTCTGACGGCCGATAGGTTCTCCTCGCTAGAAGAGAAGCCCGTCAACCCCGCGTGCCTCTCATCCTCCTTACGTGAGCGCGTCCCCCAAAATTTGGTAGGGTGCCCAGCCGTCTCCTCTTCAGTCCGCGAGCGCTTTAAATTTACGCTCGCCTTGCTCACCACACTCATTCTGTCAGATGTTTTGTCAGAATCTGACACCGCACCCACACCCATCTGCTCGACCAACACGATTGGCAATTTATTAGTTTGATTTTCTTCTTCCATATTAGAAGAAAATCAAAAAATCAAACTAATAAATTGAACAACAAACCATTTTATACACTGCTACTTGACTTTATTCCTTTATTTTTTTCTCTGTTTCTGAGTTTTATACATTATTTTACGTTTTATTTAATCAGTAAGTATTTCTTTATTAGTTATTTTATAATACAGATTAATTAAAAAAAAAAACATAATAATTAAATAAATTAATCATGCAGTATGTATTTGAGTTCGCACGACTAAAACGGATTTTTTTGACATTTGACAGTTCTGCGATTGGCATCGGCGCAGTCCTTTGTTGTTGTGTGTGCGTCGCGTTGTGTACTGTGCCATTACGTGTGTGTTACAGAGTGTTTGGATGTCGTAGTTATAAGAAATTTAGATGAAAATGATGATAATTAATAAACCATTCCACTTTAACATAGTGTTTTATTTGTTTTTTCCCGTTCGAGCGTTATTAATTAGTTCTAGCACATTTATTTTTTTATTACCTATTTGGTAACGGCAAATCCTAACCTAAAAAGTAACATTAATATTTTTTGGACTTCTTAGCATTTAAATAGTATAAATGACTAGATGACATTATTTTCTAAACTTACAGGTAGTCTTTTTACTATACCTTATAACTATTCATAAACTTTCATTATCAGGTTTTTAATTGTATGGGAAGTGGGCATTGTTCTTTAATACAGTAGAGCATTGCTCGAAGTACCAAGCTGTAGAGATATTTAATAAGTTGCCTTCTGAGCTAAAGTTCCTGATTTATAACACCCACTTGTTTAAAGCAAAGTTAAAAGCCTTTTTATTAGAAAAATGTCTGTATCATATATCGCAAACATCAAAAACGTCCCCACTTTACGTGTACAGGAGGGACCCTTAAAAAACTCTTTTTCATGATTTTATTTTACCACTTTATCGGCGCGGTAAATATGGATATCCATGCTAAATTATAGCTTTCTAGTACTAAGAGTCTCTGAGCTAAGCTGAGGACGGACGGACAGACGGATGGACATGGCGAAACTATACGGGTTCCTTGTTGACTACGGAACCTTATAGATGTATAACTCGCACTTTGCTCTTTCACCCGAGTGACAGTTTTCCGATTAAATAAATGTCCATCAGACTAGTTATTACATTCCATAAAAAACTAAAATGCTACCTTCATATTCCATTAATCTTTGTATGTTAGAATTTAGGTAATAAATTCAGGGAAAAATTGACGTTGTTGACGCCAATTCTGAATGTTAAAATAAATTAAGTTTATTTTTTTACGAACATTTACGGGTGAAAACAAAAAGGATAATTGCGCAATGAGGCCGTATTTATCGATAGTTTGTTCTTGAACAACAAATCTACGCCGCATGTTTTGTTTATAAAGGTAAACATTGTACGTTATTCCAAATCATTACGGGTTTATCCGGTTCAGTCACCGATTCGTCTCATTTTTGATACAAGCTATGATTCTTGAGGCGAATAATTCTTTCTCATTACTTTTTGTTTTGATACAGATCGTGAAAAGAAAACAAATAAGATAGAATTTGTTTTCTTAAAAGTTACAAAAATCGACGTCTTAGTAAAACAAGCTACAAATATATGGGTCGGTCCTGACTTTTTGTCTGTGTGGTGACCTACCTCTGAAATTATCGCACCAACATTAATAAATATTGTAAACCAAATTCTTGAATGACCTCGATTGTCCTAGATTCTAGATCAATAAACTATTTACCATTCGTAGGTAGGTACATATAAGTTACTATGAAAACACCTACATAGTTCAAAACTATGGCGAATAATAGTTCTGCTATAAACTATGTAGAAAATATCTCGACAACTAGAGCAAAATGGCTTTGAAAAAACTTAAAACTACTTTATTCAAGCAGCAAGTCCTCACCTGCCTAGCTTTTTGCCAAGCATATTGGGGTCAGCTTCCAGTCTAACCAGATGCAGCTGAAATAGTATTTTACAGGTAGCGACTGCCATCTGAACTCCACCACCCAATCATTCTAGCAGGTTTATCTATCAGTGAGTATTTTTAGTTACAGCTTTTTAAGATCTGTAATATTTATATTGTACATAATAACGAGTATTCTATTTATCTGCTCAGAGCAGTAGTGTGGCTTAGTGGCAACGGCCGCGACCTACGAGTTGTAGGTCATAGATTGGAACCCTGACAGGCACTTTGTGTTAAATATTTCATCACCGCTGCTATCAAAACAGTGAAGGAAAACATCGTGAGGAAACCGGCATGTGCTAGAAGCGAAAATTCGAAGACGTGACATCCAACAACCCACACTGGGCCCGCGTGGTGGATGGCCCACTCCCTCTCACAGAGAGGAGGCCTGTGTCCCAGCAGTGGGGACATTATAGGCTGATTACGGTGATGATGATGAAACGTTACCTACCGAATACAGCAGTACACTATACTAACAAAAGTATACACTGAAATCTGATATGGGCAGCGATCTGTGGATTCTGTATGAATATTAAATTAATTAATCTCTGTGGTTATTCAATCTGATTGATAACATTCTTGTCACGTATCGCCGCATAATGTGTGATTCGATTGAGGAACGTGACGATGCATGCTATTGAAGCAAAATGTTCACCTAGATGTTGATATATAGGTTTCTGTTGATGTGGAATAGAGCTGGGTTGTGATATGCTTGTTTATACAGAACATTGTACCTACTTACAAACATAAATAACGAGCATTAAAAACTCGAATTAGTCGTTGAAAACAGAAAAACGAGCATTATTATTTCTTAAGACATTGTAGTGCATTCATTTCTATGCATTAACCGGCGATGCAAAAATTTCTGCTGGACTTAAAGCGTGATTCAGCATTTCATTATTTGTATTTAATTTAGGTTGCTAACATTATAAGTCAAATTGTTACTAATACGCGCGGACACGGTGGAGCATACGGTGGAGGTCTGCCCAGCTCGAAGGCGGCGATTTCTCGCGTCCGGCCCTGGTCCAGGCCATGGTACGGAGCGAGAGTAAATGGGAAGCCATCACCTCCTTCTGTGAGGCAGTATAGAGGCATGAGGAACAGGGTGTAAAGTTCACTCATCCTCCATAGAAAAGGGAGGATCCTCCGACCAGGCGGTGTTATGTCTGGTGGGCTACTGCCCGACGGTTGATGTCGGGAAGTTGTATATATGCTAGTCGCGCGGTAAACTCTGATTGCGCGATGCAGGATTTTTGCGTGAAGTCAATGTGACGCGTTCCATTGTGGCGATGTAGATATGCCGCTACGGCAGTAATGCTCGCAAAGGAGGAGGCGGAACGCGTGAGGGAGAGGCAAGCTTTGTGCCCTCACGCCCCTAGTCGCCGCAGGAGACGCCCTGGGCATCGGGAATTGGCAGCCGGTTCCCGGCCACCGTAGGAGCTGGCTTGCAGACGGCGAGCAATGGGTAGCTCGCCATCCGGTAAGGACCAGGTCCGAGTCGACGGTGCGTTGTGTTCCACGCGCGCCTCAAAGAGATGTCAGCACTATTGACGGGGTCCGCTTGGGCTGATGCCAGCCAGGGTCGCAGGATGCTCGAAAGAGTTACCGTGGCACAGGCAATTGAAGGAACACGGGTGGGATTTAGTCAGTAAAAGTCTGACACGCCCTCCCGCTCCACCCAGAACGGGAGAAGTCATTTGATGACCCAGAAAAAAAAACCATGATTTGCCAATCAATTCTACTATCTCGTCGTGCCAACGTTCTGCTGGTCTGCCTTATGACTTTAGTGCGTGGTAACCTTGATAAATGGAAGTTATTGGCGGTTCCACGTCATTATGGCCTCAACTGTTATTAAGTATGTAAAAGACCCGCATTATAGATGATCAGTTGGTGAACGTTGTAAGAGAAAATGAAAGAAAGAGAAATGAAAACAAATACAAGGTGTAATAGAAAACCCCTGAAGAGGTCATTGTACTCATCGTTATGAACAACTTTTGCTAAGGGACCAACCCTGAAATCGCATAAAAATAACCACTATTTACATTTATGTTTGCACAACAAAATAAAAAAAAATGTAGGGAAAAGCTGATTTTTTTTTCGTGTTCAATTCAGATATTTCAATTTCGTCCTGAAGAATGATCCATAATATCTGTCGTGTTTAGCGGCCGAATAAATTTTAAGAAAACTCATATCTGTCGTGTAATTTAAAAATGGAAAGAACTTTTTACTTGAAACATGACAAGCAAAAAGGTAACTTGTCAAAGATTTTGTTTAAATTTCGATTTGGCTGGCAAATATAGCTGTTTAACAAATGAACATATTGGCGCGTGAAAAATTATCGTTGTCCGTCATTGATTCCGGAATTTATAATTAATTAACTTAGTTTGAATTTCCGCGCATTATTTGAGAAAAGTACTATACAAGTATTGGCCGCAACCAGGCATTGATGGACTCTCGTAATTTTGACGTTCGTCCATCAATGTCCCTCTTGCAGGCCGCGACAGTAATGTACTATTAGCTTTGAGTCAGATTCTCAATTTCGAGTTGTGATACCCTCAAAGTTCAAAGTTATCTTTCTAAATTGCTATACGGTACTTATAACACAAAATCATATTTTAAATTATTGTCGGTCTGTCTAACTGTATGTCTGCTTGTTCCGATAAATCTCCGAAACGGCTGAACCAATTTTGACGGGATTTTCACTGGCAGATAGCTGATGTAACTAAGGCGCTATTTTTATTAAAATTTTAGAAAATGAATTAGAGTTCCGCGCAAAAAATAAAACCAATGAAAATTGTCAGCAAAATTCGATTCATACAGGGAAGTGTTGACATCCACGCGGCCAAAGTAGCGGGCAATAGCTAGTAATTTAGTAAAATGACCAAAAATACCGTGAAAGTGACACGGTTAACGGAAACAACGCGATTATATCCACTTACTGATGCATATTTAACTACATAGGTATCTGCGATAGTTTAGTTTGAAAATTAATTATTCTTTCATTAACAACTTATCTGTCCCATTGAATTTATATCTGTTTGAATCTTTTCAAACTGTACTTTAAGTAATATTTGCTTCGCTGACCTCGTAAAGAAAACTACGAGCTACGAGCAGTATCTTATATCTATATAGCCTCCTTCGTTATTACCCGGGAAGTCCAGACTCAAAGCTTCTCCAAGGTGTTTTAGTCTAGGTGGCGAGATAACACATGATAATGATATTACCAAGCATTACCTTCCTGAAGTACTTTTAACGGTGCTGAACATTATATTTCTTCATACAGGTATCTTATGATACCGACACTTATATTCAAAAATAATTATAAACCTACAAAACCTACACTTACCAAACGAAATTCAAGAAAATAAATTTTCAACAAGCTGTGCCCCGTGACTTCGTCTGCGTGGAAAACTTAAGATACACAAATACTAAAATAACAACCACTTTATAATAAAAGTCCCTCTTCCCCCGCCCGCCACGTTGCATTGCCCGCCCGCGCTATTGCTTCATTTCGCTTAGCGTTCTTTCTAACATTTTTCTTTTTGCTTGGCTCCTAAGGGTCGTAGTGTGATGTTAAATAGCCTATAACTATCCTCGAGAATTGGGCTAACAAATGCTAAAAGAATTATAGAAGAATTTTTCAAAATAATTTTTCAAATCCAACTGGTAGTTACAGAGATTAGCGTTTTAATTTTTTTGCGCGGAACCCTAATTCTTTTTCTTAAACAAAAGTAGCTTACATTACTCCTTATAACATCAGCTATCTGCCAGTAAAAATCCCGTCAAGACGGGATTTTCACAGATCTTGATCGGTCCAGCCGTTTATGAGATGAGCCGGAACAAACAGACAGACAGACAAAAATTAGAAAAAAAAATTAAAAATTGTTTTTTGTTATAAGTATCGTATATACATTCATATGGATTTAGTAAAAAGCTGTTATTTTGATATTACAAACAGACACTTTAATTTTACCTAGATATTTGAATAGATGTATATTTGTATAGTGGGGGCTTGTGGCTAAGAAATAACAGCCGCACGGGTCAATCGATCAGGTTAAGCTACGCTTGCCGCGGTTGGTCCGTGGATGGGTGACCATCTTTACATATCAAGACCCCTCCGTGCCTCGGAAAGCACGTTAAGCCGTTGGTCCCGGCTGTCTTTGACAGTCGTTACGGGTCGTCAGAAGCCCGAGTCTGACAACCAGTCTTACCAAGGGGTATCGTATTACCCAGTAACTGGGTTGTGGTGGTCAGATAGGCAGTCGCACCATGTAAAATACTAGTATTCAGCTGCATCCGGTTTGACTGGAAGCCAACCCCAATATAGTTGGGAAAAGGCTAGGCAGATGATGATTTGTATAGATGTATATGTAGATAAAAAAAATTGCAAGGTCTTCTGTTACTCGTGTATAACACAGTACTCAGCTGGCTTTGCTCGCCCGCGTGGATGTCGGAACATATCCCACGAGAAGGTACTACCCAGATTATAAGTACCCTGTGTTAATACAGGCTATAAACTATCTGTGTGCCTAATTTTATCGAAATTTATTCAGCCGTTTTTGCGCCAAACCAGAACATAATATATCCAGACAAACAGATAAATGGATAAAAATTCTAAAAACTATAGTTTGGCCATCAGACTCGTTCCCGCACATTGTAGCAATTTTTTTTAATATTTAATGTACAGTTTTGATTTTGTTACTATTTTATTATATGTATGGATACATTTTATACTACGTAACAAAACGATAGTGACAATAGGACGACCCACTCTTATTTTCTCTTTTCTTTTTAAAACATATTGTTGTTAAGAAATCACGGAATTACCTTCTTTGAAACCACAAACAAGAACTTCTATTTTTGCCTACCCAATCTTTTGCTGAAGATTAACGAGTAAGCATCTCAGTTCTAATATACGAGTTCCAAACAACAATAATCTGAAGAAACTGGTGCTACTTAAGTTGTTCTCCAAGATAAAAGTTCTGAAAGTAAGCTCAGAAACTTCCTGCATTCATGAACAAAGTTTTTATTTGATACATCTCGTCAAGTATCTGCTTTATTATAGAATAGAATCTTTATTTGCTTAGAATGTAGGTACATAAAAATAAGCTGGAAAATAATATATACGAATCCATGTACATTCTGCCTTAATATAGCATGCAAATATAATACATGTTAGCTTTTGATTTTAATGTAAGTAAATCTGGTTGATTGGGTGCAGATTATTTTGAAAATGTTGTATTTAATTATTTGAGACTTTCTGCAAACAACTTCCGGTACTGTAAATACCGTGTCCGGTTAGTGAACGGAAGACGATTGGTAACTTGATTAAAATAATATTTGATATCTTATTTCCGGAAGTTGCTTGGCACGCCACCTATTTGAAGTTTTGAGAGGTAGAAAGATATAAAAGGAAATGGCAGTGCATTTTTAGGGGAGTTTATTCGTGTAAAATAAAGAGCTATAACGTTACGCTGCTCGTTTTCTTGTCCCAATCGGTTCTGGTTGCTTACATCAGAAGTGGGATAATACCCAAAGTGCAAGTGAACTAAGAATTAATAAGTTTTTAATCTAAAGCAATATATATCGTTTTTTTTTTATAAACTGTAAGGTGAACTTTAAACGGTACGGTGTGTTTCTGTGGTGGTGAACTTTATTATGCCCAAACGCACTCGTGGTGTTAGTAGTGGCTCTTCATCAAGTGAAACAAGTGGATATTCGTATAGAAAGAGACATTCTAAACGACGAAAGGATAAAAGACATTCAAACTCTAACAGTCTTGTACATACCCACAAAAGAAAAAAAAATCTAGAAGATCACGCCGATCGAAGGAGAGCAGCAGAAGCTCGAATAGAAGAACCTTGAATGATGACAGGTCATATGAATCTCCTATAGGGCAACCAAGAGGCGAGGTTGTTTCTGTAGCGGTTGAAGATTGCTGTAATGTTCCTGAACCAGGACCCGTAGAAGAAAATAGGAGCTATGCTGCGGAGACTGTACGAGAGGCCGTGCCAGGATCTTCAGGAGTTCCAGATGGAGGTTTGGAAAGCAACCCACTTAATTTTAATTTGCCAATCAATTTGCATGATTTAGTGAGCTTTATTTCTTCTCGTGTGAAACCTGATCATTCTTTAAATTCTACATTAAAATGTGATAATAATATAATTCCTGAATTTGATCCGTCCGTTAAAAATCAAAGAATAGATACCTGGCTATCTAAAGTCGACGAATGTGCTCATATCTATGGTTGGTCTGATCAACAAACGACCCATTTTGCTTTGCCACGATTGGTAGGTCATGCCAAAAAATGGTATGAAGGGCTTAAAACTATAAGATATACGTGGTTAGAATGGCAACATAATTTAAAACGTGCGTTTCCTACTGACACTAATTATGGTACTTTGTTATTTGAAATGCTAGAAAAGAAATATAAAATAGGTGATTCCCTCGATGATTACTATTATGATAAAATGATTTTGTTGAATGCATGTGATATATCAAGCAAGAAAGCAGTAGACTGTATCATTTACGGTCTTGAGGACCGCACTATTAGAGCTGGAGCATCTTCAGCCCGTTTTGCTCAACCTGAAGATTTATTAAAATATCTTAAGGACATGTGCCGTGATCAAACAGAGTTAGAACCTAAAAATAAGTTTGAAACCTCTATGCCGAATAATTCCATCATAATTTGTCGTATTTGTAGTAAAAGTGGCCATCGTGCAAACCAATGTAGGCAATCAAACAATACTCCTTCTGTGTGCTTTAATTGTAAACAAACTGGCCATAGAGTTTCACAATGTCCAAAACCCATTATTAAGTGCGAAAATTGTAAAAAAAATATGGGCATAAAACTGAAGACTGTTTTTCGAACAAAAACAAACAACAAAATGATAACCCACATAAAAGGGTTTTAATGATCACTACTAATGATTTGGACAGTTCATAAAATAAATATTATAAAAACGCTTCTATTAATAATAATTCTATTCAAGTTCACATTAATTCAGAATTAGCAAAAGAAGAAATTGCTAAAGTACAAGGGTTAATATCAAAATATAGAACAAGTTTTGCTCAAAATCTCTCTGAATTGGGTTGCACTAATCTCGGTGAAATGGAAATTAAATTAACTGATGACACCCCTGTTGTTTATAGGCCTTATAGATTGAGTTTTAAAGAGAGAGAGATAGTGCAAGAGTATGACTGCAACATCATTTATCGCCCTTATCACAGTATGACTCACGTAGACGCGTTGAGTAAGTACCCTCAAGTAAGTTGCGATACAAATAACGAAGTAGATTCGTTAAGAGTTTTAAATATTACACAAGACGATTGGTTACTCAGTGTTCAAGTTACAGATCCTAAAATATGTTTTATTAAAGATGTATTAAATGATCCAAAGTACGAAGAGATTATTGATATAAAACAAAATTTTGTTTTTCAACATAATCGGCTGTTTAGAAAAATTAATGGTGAATTAAAATGGGTAGTTCCAAAGGGGGCCAGGTGGCAAATATGTAAGCAGAATCATGACGACATTGGTCATTTTTCAGTTGATATTAAACTTTATCTAAAATTCAGAAAGATTTTTGGTTCCCAAAGATGAAAAAGTTTATTATAAAATATGTCAAGTCTTGCTTACATTGTGCATATGGTAAATTACCTGCAGGAATAAAAGAAGGGTTTTTACATCCAATAACAAAAAACGATATTCCCTTTGAAACCGTTCATATTGATCATCTGGGCCCCCTTGTAAAAAGTTCAAGGGGTAATGCTTATTTACTCGTTCTGTATTTTAAAACCATTGCGAAATTTAAGGACAAGTTTAACTATTAGAGCTCTAGACGATGTCTCTACAACATTTGGTTATCCGAAACGTTTGATCTCCGATCAAGGCACCTCATTTACCTCTGATGAGTTCCGAAAGTTTTGCCAGAGAATCCATGTTAAGCATGCTTTGAACGCTGTTGCCTCACCTCAGCCAATGGCCAGGTGGAGCGCTATAATCGGACAGTATTAGGCGCGTTAACTTCATATACTGATAGATTAGGAGAGACCAAATGGGATTCTGAGCTGGGTAATATGCAATAGGGGATTTGGAAAAAAAAAATCAAACGGGTAAGTCATAATGAAGGCCAAAGTAAAAAGGTCCTCGGGTCCATACAGAATCTCAAAAGTTTTACAAAATGATAGGTACTAAGTTTCAAGCATACCAGGGTCTAACATTGGCAAAAAGCAGTATTGTAATATTTGGGCTGTGGATCAGATACAGCCATGGATTAGCACAAGTATTAATTAAGTTCAGGATCTGATTCTGAAAAGGAATGACCAAGTTGATGAGGTAGGAGATAAAATGAAAGACACATTAATTATAGAGTATTTAATTGTTTATAGGTTATGCAAACAGAAAGTTGTTATATCATTGAGAAAATTAACAGAAGCTTATGATTTACATTTCTTCATATGATATGGTTGACCTCAGAGAATAAAAAAAAAAAGAATATTAATGAAAAGAATTACATAAATATTTGGTATAATTAGTCTTACGAATTTCATGATTAAGTTATTGCTGGAAATGTGAATTAAAAATCTATGATGTTGTCTTTAGAAGTTAGTCTGTGTTAGAAATAATAGAGATAAATCTAATGATTTATACGAAACTTTAATTAATAAAGTAACATGTTGGTACTACTTGAGTTAAACTAAAATGAAAATACATAAGTACTTACCAGAAAAATAGATGATTAGAAGATTGATGTCGTGGGGTGGTTGGCTAGATAGATAAGTGTTGATGAAGCTCAGGATGAGTGGTCAACCGCCAGCGAAATTCCACGGTTCATCTCACACCTAAAGCATAGGCCATTTATTGGAAGTCGTACAGTGACTGGCAAGTGAGAGTGCTTGACCAGTGAAGCTTGCGGTGCAATGTGTGGCCTGTGTAGAATGTGATGTCACTCATTGGAAGTCGTACAGTGGCTGGCAAGTGAGAGTGCTTGACCAGTGAAGCTTGCGGTGCAATGTGTGGCCTGTGTAGAATGTGATGTCACTCATTGGAAGTCGTACAGTGGCTGGCAAGTGAGAGTGCTTGACCAGAGAAGCTTGCGGTGCAATGTGTGGCATGTGCAGAATGTGAGGTTGAAATATTATGAGTCGCTCATTGGAAGTCGTACGGTGGCTGACAAGTGAGAGTACTTGATCAGTGAAGATTACGGTGCAATGAGTGACTGATGTAAATTAATATTTAAAAGTATGAATGAGTTAATAACGATGAAAAAAAAATTAACAAAATGCGACTATTTAATACATATCTTACCTTTTTAGTGGTTCCTGTGCTTTTGGGGTAAATTGTCACTAAATTATTATTTCATTAGATACTGTAATAATTAGCGCTAAAAACTCAGGTCTTCTATAATATTGGTTATTTAATTAACATTGGTAATATTGTGTAATTTATAGTTTGAGGACAAACTTGATGTCAGGAAGGCCGAATGTTAGCTTTTGATTTTAATGTAAGTAAATCTGGTTGATTGGGTGCAGATTATTTTGAAAATGTTGTATTTAATTATTTGAGACTTTCTGCAAACAACTTCCGGTACTGTAAATACCGTGTCCGGTTAGTGAACGGAAGACGATTGGTAACTTGATTAAAATAATATTTGATATCTTATTTCCGGAAGTTGCTTGGCACGCCACCTATTTGAAGTTTTGAGAGGTAGAAAGATATAAAAGGAAATGGCAGTGCATTTTTAGGGGAGTTTATTCGTGTAAAATAAAGAGCTATAACGTTACGCTGCTCGTTTTCTTGTCCCAATCGGTTCTGGTTGCTTACATACATAGCAGAGAATAGTAAGCATAGGTATTACAAAGAATTATCATTTAAGAAATCCTGAACAGAATAATATTTGTTTACAAGTAATTCTGTGAAATGTTTTTTAAATTTTTGCAACTGTAAGTTTTTCATTTGTTCAGGTATTTTATTAAAGATTACAGGAGACATACAAATCACATTTCTTTTCAATAAGCTAGTTTTAAATACACCCGTGCATAATAGATTCTGGTATTGAGATCTCATAGCTGTAGTTCGTTTTCTAGTTTCTATTAAAGTTGCAAATAGATATTGCTTATGCTGCTTTATCTGGATCTTTTCGTTTATCCGTATAAATGCGGTCACGGTACATACTAGATTTTGAACGTTTTTTTATTACAGGAATTTTATTTGCCTTCTGATATAACGTAATCTTTTTTCGCCCACAGATGCACAACCTGCGCAACAACAACGGGCATGCGTACAGCACGCACATTCCCCGCGGCATAGAAACTCGCGCGCAGACCACGCAGCTCAGCGATATCACTAGATCTTCACACAGAACGGCATCAGCGCACGCGCTGTCCGTAGAAATGATGCAGCGGCATTGACTTTAAACGTTGATAATAAAGTTGTTTTGAAACGTATGTACGAGTATATTTGACAGTGTGTGTGAGTTTGTAATGAGTGTATATACTCCTGAGCATATAGCTGATAACTTCTTGGGCTGAATCTGTTACCTGTAGATATTTCTCAGCAATATGTGTTGGTGTATGTGACTACATAACTATGGTCTGTTCAAAAAGTGTCTGATGAAAATGTAAACAAAGGATCAAAGTCGTACATGTGGATGCCAATTTGTAGCGCCACTTACAAATTGAGTTCTTGTTGTGTGCTTGAGTGTTGTTGTTGTTGTTTTTCATTTGACAATAATTTGGGGTTATTTATGGAACATCTATTTTCATCGATGATATTTCAATTACAGTTTATATGAGAGTAAGAATTTAAACTGAACAAGGTTTGTTTACTTTCACAACAAACTTTTAAAACGGACATTATCTGATCTACGCTAAGATCTACCTGTACAAAAATCGCGAAGAGAGATAAAAGTCTTAATAAGAAAATACACCTGAGCTCTTTAAGATTTTCAAGATCAAAAAATTCAAACTTATTATAACTTATACTTAGCTCCTTATTCTGATTAACACAACAATGTATAGTTCATCTAAGTAAGCAATTTACACAAAAACGCGAAGCTAAGGATTAGGGTAAAGCGAGATAAATGGAAAGCCTAATGCTAACGCAGGAAGATTATTTTTTTTACGTAAAAGTATACGACTTAATTTTAAGTAATAATGTTGTAAGAAATACATTATAAGTGCATATTTAATATTTAAATAGTTTATGCGAATGTTACCTAATTTTTGACTAGATTTTAATTTTATTTGAAATTGTTACTCGCCAAGAAATGTTTGTATCGATTATTAATATGGCTTGTTTACTTTCTAGAAGAGATTTTGAAATGCAGATACTTAAGTATAATTTTTACAAGTCCATATTGGCTCACCTAAAGTTCTTTACCCGAAATTGTTCTTCCTAATGATTTGTAATCCGAATGATCACTCTTCCTAAAATTCATCCTAAAGTTTTCATTCATACTATTTGTAGTGCTACAGGCGATGTTCATAACACTCATGTTTCCGAAAATTGTAATTAATAATATCATTCATATTTAAACTCCTGCTGTTTTTATCATAACGCTTTTATACCTAAACATAATTACCATAATATTTTCACTCATACTCAGAAAGAAACATTTACCAATAGAATGATTAAAGGTCGTCTCACTGATTTTTGTCTTAAATTAATGAAATTTCATTAACGTCATTCAGGTTCATTCAGGTCAGTGTCGTCTTGGCTATGAAAAAAATACTTAGAAAAATTTCGCGACCAATTTCGAGGTAGCGCTCGCCGGCCGCTGCCGCGGCACCGCTCGCTTCGCTCGCTCGGCTCGCGCGTAGTTGGTCACATTTCTGACCTAACTTAGGAATTGTGATTGTTAGGATGAAAAATGTTAGGAAGAACATTTTCGGATTTCCAATTATCGGAGTTGAAAATTTAGGTGAACTTTGGCGCACCCAATTTTTACTAATAGGTAGTTATATTTTCATTACGTAGACAGATGGACCGTGTGAAAGATGATATGGCTAGAAAGGGTGCGGCTACTGAGATGACAACTAATAGAGAAGTAATATGGACGAAAAAGATAATTATGTTGCGCCGACCGCGAATATATTGGGATAAGGGCTTAAGAATGATGTTTTCACTGTTATTTTGAATTGGTCGATGGTTTACGTAATTAGTAAAAACAATATTTACAGCAAATATTTAACTTGAATCCAATTAGTATCACATCAAACCTGCACCAAATAAATGTTATCGATACATCTATACAAATAAATAAAAATGAAGTGTCTGTTTGTAATGTCAAAATTACAACTTTTTACCAAATGCATAAGAAAGCATATACGGTACTTATAACAAAAAAAGCATTTTCTTTAAAATTTTGTTTGTCTGCCTGTCTGTTTGTTCCGGCGAATCTCTCGATTTTGACGGGACTATCACTGGCAGATAGCTGATGTTACGGGGAGTAGCTTAGGCTACTTTTATTTTCGAAAAAAATTTTTGTAAAAAATAATAATGATGATGGAAGAGATTTCTTTAGAAATAAGCATCACCTTTGTACGTATTTTTCTGTACCTTTCTTCTTGTTTGTTTATATGTGTGTACATAAACTGTTATATAAATAAATAAATAAATGATCTATAATATTTAAATATCGAACGCGTATACGGCATCAGGACAAACTAGACATAGTGCCTAGTAAGACTCATTTCTTACACAAAAGTATTTTCTGCTCTGCTCCACGTATATTTAATAATATTCCAAGGCCTATAAGAGCAATTACTGAAATAAAAGCATTTAAAAAGAAACTCCATGAACTATTAGTGAACAAATGTTATTACTCTATGAAAGACTTTTTTGATGACAAATCACTATTAAAATACAATCTGCCTGAGTCATGATGCGTTCTGTGTAGATAATCATATAATATAATAATAATAATAGTTAACGAAGATTCAAGAATCTAATAATTTGCAATGTATTACATTATTGTTGACATGCATGTACGAGTAAACTCACTAGATACTTACCTACTCGTACATTCTATTATACGCCCTAAGGGTAGGACATAGCTGGTCCTAAATATTTAAATAACACCATCTGTATTATGTACCTATGATCCACAGTAAAGATGATTTGATTTGATTTGATTTGAAAAAATAATTAGGGTTCCGCGCAAAAAAAAAATAAAACATGAAATCGTGAACAAAAAGTCGGATATGCAAAATTCTTTTTGGATAGTTATAGGCTATTTAACATCAGGCTACGACCTTTAGGAGCCGAGCAAAAAGAAAAAAGTCAGAAGGAACATTAAGCAAAAACGAATTAATCGCGCGGGTGGGCTATGCAACGCGACCGGTTGGGAGACGAAAGAGTTTTATTAAAATGTGGCTGTTATTTTAGTATACTGTGTATCTTACGACTTCCACGCGAACGAAGTCGCAGGGCACAGCAAGTCATAAATAAAATTTTAAATGATAAATGATTTTATTTCTGTAAGTAGGTTTATACAAACACTTTTACACGTCAAACATTTTTTTTTTTTAACTAGATGAGGCCGGCGTTTCCTATCTGACTACTCTGAGAAGAAAGGCCGAAACAAACTCAGAGGTCACAGTCTCTTTTAAAGTCCAGACATAATCTTGGTCAGATCATGTGAAGACCATGTAGGTTGGTGTCTGAAATGGTCTTCTGAGGTAAAGAACCACACAGATTGAGTGGACCTATCCAGTCAGTGCAAGCATCTGTCAGTAATCGTACAGCTCAACATTAAAGTTAAGGAGCTATAGTATTCGCAGTAAATATAAGTATTTTTCTACTACGTCGATGTACCTATAATTATAATTTCAACGCCACACCTCTCCAATCTCTATTTAACATACTTTTAATGATGTTACTAAAAATTTTTGTAATAAATTATTGAAAAACCTAATTAGTGAATTCTTTGAGAACATCTTTATTAATTTAAATTAAATTCGTTATTAATTAGCGGCTTATGATTTCTACCTTTAAAATTATATTTTTTATCGCTGAATCTTTGAGACAATGTCATGTGAAGCTTATCCACTTTGTTATAAATCAATTAGTCAATCAACTCAGCCTATCGCTATTAGTTTTATTGTACCTTTTATATAAATGATAATCTGTACTTGACTTATTTGTAAAACTTTTCTCAAATAATAAAAATTCTTTGGGTCGAGCTGACGACGGAATTAAAAATAAAAATAAAAACTGAAAAGTAAAAAAACACTAGTTTGAAAAAGTGGCACTTTCCGTACAACTTGGCTGCTTGGAAAACGCTCTTTTCCATCACATGCATTGTAAAATATTTTTTGTAACATTACGATACAGGACAAATCCAAGAAGTTTCCATCAAATATTTTTTTCTAATGGAACGCATAATGCAAGACTTAAAGACATAATGCAAAACTTTTTTGTAATGCTATAAAAATGGTGCGCACCATTTTTATAGCATTACAAAAAAGTTTTGATTCCAATTTTTTACTTGTCCGTCGCAGCCCCGCTTTAGCGCATGCGCGGTAATGTGCTGGGTTTTAGCGTCATTCCATACGTTTTGTTGTACTGAATTGCGTGGGATTTTTATATATTCTTGCTTAAAAATGACTGACATCAGTGAAGGTGAAGAAAATTTTATTCTGCCCGATATTTTAGACGCAGGGATGGAAATGACGGGGTGCTTGGACAGGTAACCTCCCCGTGTGCCTGTGGGCTGGAATTCCCTTATGGATGCATCCGGGGGGAAGGCCAGTCACCGGGACGGTGCACCCTGGGTATTGGTATATTTATTAGGTACTGTGTGCCTAAGGGGTCTTGTTGCCCGTATGCCAATATCCTGTCAGAAGTACGCTCCAACGTGTCTCTCTGCGCTCTAAGCAGAGACGCACAGCGGCGGAGTAAGAGCGGGCTCGGTGTGCACTAACTCTGCCGCCGGGCAGGCAGGAAGAGGCCTTCTCTTTCTGCCACCGTTATTCTCGTAGCCCCGAAGATTGTCAGGGTCATGTCTCTGACTTTTGACGGGGGTCGAGGGTCTTGGCTTAACCGCCCGGGCCGCGAGGAAGAAAGCCTCTATAAAAAATCACCCCAAACCTCCAAGCGGCGGCGCACCGTGAGGGAGGTTGATAGCTTGACTAATGGGTAGCTAAATTAGTCGCTAGTGCGAACCACTAGTTTTTGGGAAATAAAAAGTTTGTACTCGTGGGAACAAAAATGGAAAAATCAAAGAATAAAACTAAAAGTAGTGAAGAGGAGGGAAGTGATGCGGGGTCGGAGTCCGACGCCGTATCTGGCGCGAAGGGCTCGTATAAGAGCCAAGAGCGCGTAGTGGTTGGGGTGGCTAAGAAGAACCTAGAGTTCTTAAAGAAGCGCCCCAAACCAGGGGATGGCAGGAATCTTCCTCGGACGGATGGGTGAGCTCGGCCCGGAAGAAGATCAGCCGGCGGGGTGGGGCCCATGAAAGTGGTGTTGGCAGAGGGCTCACCATGAAGGAGGCCAGCAAGCCGAGCCAAGCCGGCCCGGCCGAGCCAGAGTCGCAGTTAGGGCCGGTCTCGGCCGGGTCGGAGTCGTCAGGTGGTGAGCCGGACGTCACTGGCGGCTCGAAGTCGGAGCGAACGGTCAGGTTCGCAGAGGTCGTGGCAGCCGCTATTAAAAGTGTGGCCTTGAAGAGGACTCAGTCCTCTAAAGACAAGGCCATATCCGCAGCCACGGCCTCCATTATGGCGGCAGCGGAGGCCAGTCACATCGGGCCCCCGTCGGACGCAATGTCCGAAATGCGGGCGGAGGTCGCCCGTTTGACAGCCGCCATGGAGCTTCTCCGAAAGGAGAACGCGGAGCTCCGAGCGGACCTGGCTAGGCTTCGAGAAGCCGGCCCCCGGGAGGTGCCACAGGAGGAGGCGCGGCATGGGCAGGTCAGGCCCATGCCTACTGAGGACCGGGTTCTGGCCCTGGTCCGACGGGAACTGGCTGCCTTCGGGAGCCGGTTTTCCGCCCTGGAGGCTATAGTCCTGCGGCCCCCGCTAGCGGCGAGCCAGCCGGCCTCGGGCCAGCGGAAGGCGGCATCGTATGCCACCGCCGCAGCTGCCACGGCCAAGCCGGGGTCATCGGGGCAGGTGAAAGGCGGAGCCGTCCCGGAACCCGCGAGGGCCCCAGCCCCGGCGGCGAAACGACCGCCTCCGCCTCCTAAATCCCCTCCGGCTGACGCCGAATGGCAAGTAGCCGGGGAGAAGAGGAAGGCGGGTAAGGCAGCAAGGGCGGCCAAAAAAAAGGAGAGGCGGCAGCGGCGCAAGGAGCGAAGCGTCGCGGCTAGGCTCCGTGCCTCGAAGTCCGCAGCTGTAGTGATCACACTACAGCCGGAAGCGGAAAAGAAGGGCGTGTCCTACCGCGACGTGCTTGCCAAGGCGAGGGCGGCGGTGAACCTCTACGAGCTCGGTATCGCAGATGGCGTCCGGGTAAAGGTCACTGCGACTGGGGCCCGGATGCTGGAGGTCCCCGGTGCGGCCAGCGGCCCGACCGCTGACGCTCTGGCCGAAAGGCTTAGGGCGTCCCTAAATGCGGACAAGGCCCGAGTGTCCAGACCCACCAAGCGCGCTGATATGCGCATACTGGGTTTGGACGACTCAGCGACGGAGGGAGAGGTGATGGCCGCCGTTGTTAGGACTGGAGGGTGCTCAGCCGAGCAGGTTAGGGTAGGCACCATCCGTCCTGACTTCACGGGGATGCGAACCGCTACGGTGAGCTGCCCCGTGGCGGTGGCCCAGAAAATTACCGGGGAGGGCCAAAGGCTCAAGGTGGGCTGGGTTTCCATGCAGGTGAAACTGCTGGAGCCCAGACCTCTGAGGTGCTTCCGCTGCCACGTAGGCAACCACGTGGGAGCTAAATGCACCTCGGAGGTGGATCGTAGCAGCCACTGCTTCTGCTGTGGTCAGCCCGGTCACAAGGCCGGCTCGTGCAAAGCCACGCCGCACTGCATCGCGTGTGCGGCAGCTGGCAAGCCGGCCAATCACCGGGCTGGGAGCAAGGCTTGCACTCCACCCGCCAAACCCAGGGCCAGCAAGCCCTCCGCCACCGTCGTCACCGCCGCAGCCGCCGCCACTGCCACCGCTGCCGCCGCCGCCTCCACTGTCGCCGCCGCCGCAACCACCGCGGCAGGGCCCTCACAGGGGATTTGGGAGGGGGCTGATATGGAGTGCCAATAATGGCCCCATTACGCCTCCTCCAGGCGAACATCAACCACTGCGCCTCCGCTCAGGATCTGTTGCTCCAGAGCATGGCGCAGTGGTCGATTAACATCGCCGTGGTCGCTGAGCCGTACTTTGTCCCGCCCAGGGATGACTGGGTGGAGGACCTGAGCGTCTCAGTGACTCTTATTTCATCGGCCGCCGCCGGTACCCCGTCCCTCGAGGCGGTCAAGAGGGGACGGGGTTGCGTGGCAGCACGGTTCGGGGAGATAGTCGTGGTAGAGGTATACTTCTCCCCGAACCGAACTCTCGCCGAGTTCCACAACTCCCTTGCGGAGTTGAGAGTCGTCGTCGTCGGGTTCCGTTCCCTGCCTGTGCTCGTCCTTGGGGACTTCAATGCCAAGAATGTGGCTTGGGGTTCCCGGCTTACGGACACACGGGGCAGGATGGTGGAGGACTGGGCTCTGGAGACGGGCCTGGTCGTCCTAAACCGGGGTTCTGTCCCCACGTGTGTGCGGATGCGGGGTGAGTCAGTGGTGGACATTTCGTTCGCCAGCCCCGCTCTGTCGCCGCGTGTCCTCGACTGGCGCGTCATGGAGGGGGTGGAGACCTACTCCGATCACCGGTACATCCGGTTTGACGTCTCCGCCCAGACCTCGAGCGCGCCGGTCCGACAGACCCCGAGTGGTCCGCGGTGGGCGTTGAAGCAGCTGGACCGGGAGCTCCTCCTGGAAGCCTCGATCGTGCAGGCCTGGGTGTCACCACCGGACAGGCCTGCTGACATCAATGACGAGGCGGTGTGGTTCCGGGAGGCCATGTCCGAAGTATGCGACGTGGTAATGCCCCGGGTCCGGCCCGGACGCGCCCGGCGCCAGGTGTGCTGGTGGTCGCCGGAGTTGACGTCTCTGCGCGACGCGTGCGTTGCTGCGCGACGCCGGTACACCAGGCACCGCAGGCTCCGTATCCGCCCTCCGGATACGGAAGCCATTCAGGCGGAGCTGTACGAGGGGTACAGAGCGGCGAAGACCGCCCTCCGAGCGGAGATCCTGCGGGCCAAGGGACTGGCCCGTGAGGAGTCGCTGGAGACTCTGAACAGGGACCCGTGGGGACGCCCCTATAAAATGGTGCGCAACAAGCTCCGCCCATGGGCTCCCCCGCTGACGCAGAGTCTCCGGCCCCAGCTCGTGGAGGACGTGGTGAGCGCTCTGTTCCCTTCGCGAGGGGAACATACTCCCCCGCCCATGGCTCCGCCTCCTGCGGTGTCGGATGCGGACCACGCAGCCGACGATGACGACGATGCTCCGGAGGTGACCGAGGTAGAGCTGAGAGTGGCGGTGCGCAGGCTGAATGCCAAGAATACCGCCCCAGGACCCGACGGCTTACCTGGAAAAGCCTGGGTCCTGGCCTTGGAGGCTCTTGGGCCTTGACTAAGGGGGCTCCTAAGCGCATGCTTGGAGAGGGGCCAGTTCCCGCTTCAATGGAGGACAGGGAAACTGGTCCTCAATAAGAAACCGGGGCGCCCTGCGGACTCGCCGTCCGCTTACCGGCCCATCGTGCTGCTCGACGAGGTGGGCAAGCTCTTTGAAAGAGTCATTGCAGACCGCCTCGTCGGGCGGCTGGTGAGGGTGGGGCCGGATTTGGTGGAGAGCCAGTTTGGTTTCCGCAAGGGGCGCTCTACGGTGGACGCCATCATGCGCGTACGAGCCCTCACGACGGGGGATGCTGTGGCCCGGGGTGGGGTCGTCTTGGCGGTGTCTCTAGACATCGCCAATGCCTTCAACACCCTGCCCTGGAGTTGCATCAGGGAGGCACTCCGGTATCACCGAGTGCCGACCTACCTCTGTCGCGTGGTCGAGGCCTATCTGACGGACAGGGCCGTCATCTACCCCGGTCACCGGGGAGAGTGGAACCGGCGAGAGATGTCGTGCGGTGTCCCGCAGGGATCGGTTCTGGGACCGCATCTGTGGGACATCGGGTACGACTGGGTGCTGCGCGCCGACCTCCCTGGTGGCGTCAGCGTAGTTTGCTACGCTGACGACACGCTGGTACTGGCGCAGGGGAGGTCGCACCAGGCGGCGGCCGAATTAGCGGCACGCGGGGTTGCGACAATCGTAGAGAGGATCCGGCAATTGGGACTTAAGGTGGCCTTGCACAAGTCCGAGGCCATGTGTTTTCATGGTCCTCGGAACGCGCCACCATCGGGTTCCCAAATAACGGTAGGAGGGGTTCTCATCGGTGTCGAGTCGACGATGAAGTACCTGGGACTCGTCCTCGACAGCCGGTGGAATTTCGTGGAGCATTTCCGACATTTGGCTCCCAGACTGGCGCGGGCCGGGGCTGCCTTGGGGCGGCTCCTGCCCAATCTGGGGGGTCTAAACGCCTCCTGCCGGAGGCTCTACGCGGGGGTCGTGCGGTCCATGGCCCTTTACGGAGCTCCGGTGTGGGCGCGTTCCGTGAGGCGGCGACCGGTCCGTCGGTTGAACGCGTCACAGAGGGTCATGGCCATCCGGTTAGCCCGGGGATACCGCACGGTCTCCGGGGAGGCGGCGAACCTCCTTGCCGGATTACCGCCATGGGATCTGGAGGCAAAAGTCCTCGCGCACATCTGGGAGTGGCGCGAGGAAGCAGGACGCCGGGACGTAACTCCGTTGCCGCGAGAAATCGCGGCACGGCGGACAGAGCTCCGGCAGGATCTCATGGCGGCATGGAGAGTGCGATTGTCGCAACCCAGCGCTGGGCACGCCACAATTGCGGCAATAAGTCCCCTCTTTGAGGAGTGGCTGGAGAGGCGCCACGGCGTCCTCACCTTCCGCCTGACGCAGGTCCTCACCGGACACGGGTGCTTCGGGAGGTACCTGTTCCGGATAAGGCGGGAGGAAACGCCCGGGTGTCACCACTGTGTGGATCACCCGGAGGACACGGTGGAGCATACGGTGGAGGTCTGCCCGGCTTGGGCGGAGCACCGCCGTGTCCTCGCGGAAGCGATCGGCGGCGGCGATCTCTCGCGTCCGGCCCTGGTCCAGGCCAAGGTACGGAGCGAGAGTGCATGGGAAGCCATTACCTCCTTCTGCGAAGCAGTAATGCTCGTGAAGGAGGAGGCGGGACGCGTGAGGGAGAGGCAAGCTTTGCATCCTCACGCCCCTAGTCGCCGCAGGAGACGCCCTGGGCGTCGGGAATTGGCAGCTGATTCCCGGCCACCGTAGGCGCGGGCTTGCGGACGGCGAGCAATGGGTAGCTCGCCGTCCGGTAAGGACCAAGCCCGAGTCGACGGCGCGTCGTGTTCCACGCGCGCCTCAAAGAGATGTCAGCACTATTGACGGGGTCCGCTAGGGCCGATGCCAGCTAGGGTTGCGGGATGTTCGAAAGAGTTACCGTGGCCCCGGCACAGGCAACAGAAGGAACACGGGTGGGTTTTAGTCAGTAAAACGCTCCCGCTCCGCCCAGAGTGGGAGAAGTCATTTGATGATTTCCCATCCACAAAAAAAAAAAAAAAGGGATGGAAATGACTCATAATCTATTATCAGCAAAGTCGAGAAAATTATACGTAATTATGATAAATACGACTTTATGGCATGGCAAATGCAGAAAAACTCTATGATCTTTTATGTAATAGGTTCGATTCCAATGTATGAGAGTAGATAAAATAGTATATGAAACTATCTGCACTTATCTGGGTATTAAAACACGCGTGCGATACTATTATAAACCTCGTCTTTGGCTCGGTTTATAAACATTCACTCGTGTTTTAATACCCCTCGTTATGCAACAGTGTCATAAACTACTATTATATATCTAAATGTTCATGTGTAAGTTAGTGTAATCAATGGAAGATTTTTTATGTTCAATGTGATATTATTCTATAAAGGATATACGTTGAACAAAATTATAAATATTAGTGTTTTGTGTTATAATGAACGCGTCCTGAGAGAGAAAATTCGTGAAATTATAATACTTCTCTGTCATCTCTGACCTAGACTAGAGTCAAGAGCAAACCTATCTTAAATAAATAAATAAATATACTTTTCTTTTCAGATACAAACAAGAATAACAGAAGAACCCGAATACATTCCATCTTCAATATCTCGAAGAATATGACGTAGGAATATTTTTTTTTTAAATACGATCACAATAATTTGATTCCAAGAATTCCATCAGTTTATTTTTGGAATTTTTGCATTAAATAAATAAATCTAAGTGCCAGTTTTTAAAGTTACAGTTTCCAATAGAATAGAATACTCTTTATTATGTTCACCACACGAATTACAGATATATAGATCTACACAACTACCAACAGATACCTACTGGTCATTCCTATAATAAAAAATTTGCCGTCCATAAAAATAATTTTCAAAGACCAGTTTCTATCTGGCATAAGCAACGTCAAATCAGATTATCGATAACATGAAAAAAACCTGAAAGTGCGAGTACGACTCACGCCCTGAGAGTTCCGTCTCAAAGCTGCGTCCGGCGGCCCGCGGCGTCACTCAAGTGTGAGTAGGACTCGCGCCCTGAGAGTTCCGTCTCAAAGCTGCGTCCGGCGGCCCGCGGCGTCACTCAAGTGTGAGTAGGACTCGCGCCCTGAGAGTTCCGTCTCAAAGCTGCGTCCGGCGGCCCGCGGCGTCACTCAAGTGTGAGTAGGACTCGCGCCCTGAGAGTTCCGTCTCAAAGCTGCGTCCGGCGGCCCGCGGCGTCACTCAAGTGTGAGTAGGACTCGCGTCCTGAGAGTTCCGTCTCAAAGCTGTGCGCGGCGGCCCGCGGCGTTACTCCAGCGCGAGTAGGACTCGCGTCCTGAGAGTTCCGTCTCAAAGCTGTGCGCGGCGGCCCGCGGCGTTACTCCAGCGCGAGTAGGACTCGCGTCCTGAGAGTTCCGTCTCAAAGCTGTGCGCGGCGGCCCGCGGCGTTACTCCAGCGCGAGTAGGACTCGCGTCCTGAGAGTTCCGTCTCAAAGCTGTGCGTGGCGGCCCGCGGCGTTACTCCAGCGCGAGTAGGACTCGCGTCCTGAGAGTTCCGTCTCAAAGCTGTGCGTGGCGGCCCGCGGCGTTACTGCGTCCTGAGAGTTCCGTCTCAAAGCTGCGTCCGGCGGCCCGCGGCGTCACTCAACTGATACAGCCTACAAATTTCCAATTCCAGACTGAAGGACAAATTTAACATTTTAGTTGAAAAACATGTTCTCCGAGACATTCCAACTACAAATATATATTTGTACGCACAATACTGAGAGATTTAACATGTTATTTTAAGACCATAGACTTCTTTAGGTTTTCCTTGAATCTATAAAAAAATAAAGTTCAAAATTAAAGCTCAGTAGTTTCGGAGACAAGGTGCCCTCCCCCCTTATCTCGGAAACTACTGAGAATGATGAATGGAGTATAGTCAATTTTGATCTAACATAACAGCTCGTCTTGTTTTCTCGAAGGGTTGGGTAGAGGTGTACTTATTGTAAACCCACATTTCGCCAGTTAAATTACTTTCCCCAAAGTTAAGATGCTTGTCATGCTGCGTGACTTGCTAAAGTAGCAGCCAATGTAGCTGAGTTGTTTTTACGTAAAATAATAAGTTGGCAGGACTGTGTGTGTGTGTGGACTGTGTGTGTGTGTGTGTAACCCAACACGCACATCTGAAGTAGGTGTTTCTAAATAAAATAAAAGCCACACGTTTACATGGGATTTAATTGTCTCCTCGAAATCACAATTGTTCTCTTAACACAACAGCTATAACAAAAGAAACGAACAAGTACGTTATTTCTACCAAACTTATTACCGAAACTCAGAGAGAAAACACCACCGGATGTAACTGAAAAAAGGAGAAAATTAATTTCATTTTATTTTGCAAATTCCTGATGAATATTATAAATGGAATTGTTATTCTGTGTTTTATCATTGTCCAATAGTAATTAATCATGACAAAGACCAATGAACTGTGAAATAATAGGATGAAAAGGAGCGAAGCCAGGTGTTGCGAAAATGTTTTTATATTTTTGAAGTGAGGTTAAAGTCCTAAGCAAGTTTCAAATAGCCATCGAGAGTGAGGAAGGAACCTTCTCACAACGCGGGACTTCACCGACTCATTATGCCATAGCTCTTAAACATGCTAATGTTTTGGAGACGGCTACGTCTTATGACAAGACCTTTGGTCCAAACTTAAACCCTTCAGTCAGTTTTTGTATTTCAAACCTTATTGCGACTGATGTAAAGTTTCTAATACAAAATTGACAATTTAGTCTCTGGTTTAAAAACAGTGTTTGTGAATAAAAATGTAATATAAACTTACGTAATAAATTAACATAGTCTGATCATCGAAGATCTCTTTCGCCCTTTTAATCGACGAGTAGGGAGTATTTTATTTCAATAAAACTACACCACGTACTCAGAACGAAGACATTTATTTAATATTTCCGAATTCACTTACACTACACGTGGTATCAATCCATAGCGCGAATTTAAATCGGCCAACGCCATCTATTGAGACATGAGGTAAACCTTAACTACAAATCTGTGAAATATTATAACTTTAACATTCCGCCCACCAAGGACCCAGTCCTTTTAAGCCGCCCACCATGACGTAATCGAGATTAAATATATGGACAACTTCAGCGTTGTACTGGAATCCTTGGTGTTCGGAGACTACAATGTTCATAATTATCTTAACATAATTAATACCGAAAGAAAAAAAAATGTTTAGGTTTTACAACAATATATCAAAATTTTATGTGCTTACCTTTACATTTCTAAAATTAATATCTGAGTGGACTGTATATATATATAACATAACAAAAAAATAAAATTACACGTGTTCTAAATTCATTCATCGTTGACAGGCAAAACGCATAGCTTAGAAATTGGACGTTTGACTCGGGAGTCCTTACACCGAAGGGTAACTACGCGTACTAAATTGTCCTTGCCAGGGTGTAGTTCAACTACCTTCCCGTATAACCACTTGGCAGGTGGTAAATTGTCTTCTTTTACGAGGACAACATCACCAACCTTCGGATCGCGCGTACGTTTAGCCCACTTGTGTCGTTGGAAAAACATAGTTAAATACTCCTGAGACCAACGTTTCCAGAAAGATTGAATCATTCTTTGTGTCAATTGCCAACGTCTCAAGCTACTGACTGTCACGTACTCGTAATCGTAATCTGGTACTGTTACCAGTGGCTGACCGACCAAGAAATGTCCTGGCGTCAATGGGTTTGGATCTGACGAGTTCTCACTAGACTGTGATATAGGTCTGGAATTCAGACAAGCCTCAATTTGGGATAAGACGGTACTCAGCTCCTCAAAAGTCAGTGTCGATTCACCAATCACCCGCTTGAGGTGATGCTTGACGCTTTTGATCCCAGCCTCCCATAGACCTCCAAAGTTAGGAGAATGAGGCGGGATGAAATGCCATTCGGTTCCATTATTGGCCAATATAGATGCAATTTCTCGGGGAAGAGATGCGCATTCATCGCGAAACATTGCTTTAAGCTCCTTTGACGCCCCTACAAAGTTGGAGCCATTGTCGCTGTAAAGGTGACTACAACGACCCCGTCTAGCCACAAAGCGTTTAAATGTAGCAAGAAAGCCTTGAGAGGTCAAATCAGAGACCGCATCTATATGCACAGCGCGAGTCGCCATGCATACGAACAGACATACGTAGCCTTTGAAGGACTTATGTCCACGACCCTTTGCTGTTCTTATTTGAATCGGTCCAGCGTAGTCGACACCTGAATGGAGAAAAGGCTTACTTGGAGTCACTCTGCATGACGGTAACTGACCCATCAATTGGGTTTTTGTTACGGCTGCATGACGAATACACGGTACGCATTCGCGGATGTGAGCCTTGATCAAATTCTTTCCACGAACAACCCAATATTTTGACCGAAGAAAATGAAGTGTTAATTGGGGTCCGCCATGCAGTACACGCTCATGGGCTTCGGATATGAGTAATCTTGTCAAATGGGATTGATGAGGAATTATGATGGGATGCTTCATAACATCACTTAGTTGCGAATTTTGGATCCTACCCCCTACTCTCATCAAGTCCGTATCATCCAAGTAAGGATTCAAAGAAGTCAAACCGCTGCTTTTGCTGACGTCTCTTCCGGCTTGTATTGCCTTTATTTCTGGCTCAAACCAAACCTGACTTTGCTTGAGACAGCAATGCATGGTGTCCGCAATCTCAGAAGCTGAAAGGTAAGGTGGCAACTTTTTGCGTGATTCTCTGGCTATCTTTATTTTCAGGAATCGTCTGCAATAGGTTAGAGTCCTGATCAGCCTTCGGAACGATGAAAATCTGACCCACATCAGTTCAATCGGGTGATCGTCTATCTGTGCTGCATGAACCTTGATAGATTTTAGTTCCAGTTTAGTCATTATAGCTTTAGGTCTGCAGTGTTCTATGGTATCCGCAAGCAACCACGACGGTCCATGTTTCCAAAGCGAGTGGTCTAACAAAGATGTGGGCGTTGTACCCCTCGAAGCAATGTCAGCTGGATTGTTTTTCGTATCGACATAATGACATTGAGTAGAATCAAGGGAATTAAGGATTTCAGACGTCCGGTTTGCGACGAAGGTTTTCCATCGACTCGGGTGATCGCTCAACCAAGCCAATACGACCGTAGAATCTGTCCAAACATGTAAGTTGGATTTTTGGATATTCAAGACACGAGCTACATCTAAAAGTAATTTGGTAACTAAAACTGCGCCACATAGTTCCAGCCGTGGTATAGAAATTTGTTTAATAGGAGCCACCTTCGTTTTTGCAGTTACCAGATTACAGTGGACCCGACCTACAGCATCGATGACTCTAATGTAAACAACCGCAGCGTATGCTACGCTTGACGCATCAGAGAAACCATGCAGTTCAACCGTTTGGTCATCGCTTTTTCTTCTCAGCCACCTAGGAATTCTGAAGTTGTTGAGTGTGTGCAACTCATTACGATAAGACTGCCACTCTGTTAGAAGATCCTCAGAGAGTTTTTCATCCCAATCCAAACCAGCGATCCATAGTTTTTGGATGAAGATTTTAGCGGTAATTATACATGGTGCAATCCAACCTAGCGGATCATATAAACGTGATATCTCTGATATAACTTTCCTTTTAGTTTCAGATGCAGACGGCGGTAACGGCGACGGTGTTGAAAAGGGTAAGTTTACAGTATAATGGAATTCATCGGAATTGCGATTCCAGGTAAGTCCTAGAATTCTAGTGGTTCCATCTTCTTTTATTTCCAGATCTCTTCCAGTATCCAGCCTTATCTGTTTTAGCAACTCCTCTCGGTTACTTGTCCATTTTTGCAAAGTGAAACCTGTTTTGCTCAATAGTTCATTAAACTCATGATAGATTTTTACAGCTTCTTCGTCAGTCTGGCAACCTGTCATTAAGTCGTCCATATAAAAGTCTGTCCTAACCCTCCTAGCAGCGCTTGGATACGATTGACCTTCATCGCTAGCGGTTTGCTGCAATGCCTTGACTGCCAGGTAAGGTGCACTAGATGTTCCAAATGTAACTCTCAAAAGCCTGTATTCCTTTATATCAGAATGAACGTCATCTCGCCATAAAATCCTTTGAAAATCCACGTGATCATCAGCTACTTTAACTTGGCGATACATTTTTATGATATCGGCTGCCAAGCATACTGGATGTTGTCGCCACCGCATAACTGTATGACGTAAATCAGCCTGTAAGGGTGGTCCTACCATTAAAGTGTCATTCAAAGACACACCATCGGATCCCTTGGATGACGCATCGAATACCACTCTTAATTTTGTGGTCGACTTGTCTTCGCGGATTACAGCATGATGCGGTAAGTAAACAGCGCCAACTTCATTCTTGTCATTTTCATTAGAAATCTCTTCCATATGACCTAGTGATAAATATTCCTTTATTACAGATGTATATTGTCCTCTAAGCTCGCTATTTTTTGCTAGCTTCCGCTCAAGACTATATAATCTTTTTAACGCTATTTCCTTTGTGTTGCAGGGCATTTTACTGGATCGAAAAGGCAGTTTTACAATGTAACGACCTTCGGCATCCCTACACGTGGTAGCAGCAAAGTTATCTTCACATGCTTGCTCTTCAGGGCTAAGAATTGACTTTTCAGAGCATGTTGGCTCTGCCTCTAGTTCCCAAAACCTTTTTAGGATTTCATTTTCTTCGACCTTAGCGTGCATGCTTAGAATTACATTGTGACAAGACATCACTCCATCTTCATCGCTGACTTCTCCCGATATGATCCAGCCAAGGTAAGTATCTTGAGCCATTGTTTTACCCTTAGGGTCCTTGATTAAGCCTTCTTTTAAGACTTTAGTATAGACTCCCGATCCTAACAAAATGTCAATTTTGTTAGGCTTATTGAAATTTGGATCAGCTAAATGATCAATACTGTTAAGCTCTGGCCAATCCACCAACGTAAATTTCCTTTCAGGTAAAATCGAAGTCACCTTACTCAGCACATAAGCTTCTATTTGAAGGGTGAAGTCAGGATCCCGTAACGACTGAATGTTAATTCTAACCATAAATTTTGACGTTAGATCGCTCTGACCTCCCCCTACACCTGAGATAGACGTTTTAACCGCTAACTTTTTTAACTTCAATAACTGAACCGCAGATTCCGTAATAAAGGAAGCTTGTGAACCCTGGTCTAACAGGGCTCTCATAACTTGTGGATACCCATTTTTCGATCTAGCCTTAATAACGGCTGTAGCCAGTATAACTTGACTTTGAATACTTTTTGCGAAATGGGTTGAAATATGAGGTTCAGCCGTGGTCTCGTTCTGTGGCGTTTCCTTTTGCAATGGAGACGCAGACGCAGAAGAGCTCGCCCCTGCTTCTGGGTCCTTTTTTAGATGCAATAGAGTATGATGCTTTCCATTGCACATTTTACATTTGGTATTTACTCGACAATTAATATTAAGATGACTTGAGCGAAGGCAATTGAAACACAAACCATGAGATTTAACTATTTGACGACGCTGATCGACGGTCTCCTGAGCAAACTTTTTACAATAAGATAAGTGATGCTCCTCGGAACAGTGTGGACAGGATATTTTTGAAACTACGTGCAATGCTTTAGTACTACCTTTAGACTTGCTACTTTGAGGTTCTACAAATTCAAAAGCCCGAAAACGTTTGTCCAAAAAGTCCCGAAAATCATTGAAGGTGGGAAGTTCCTCGCAAGATTGACTTACCTGCAATTCCCACTGCTTCCGAGTCTCAACGTCCAACTTGGAGCTAATCAAATAAATAATAATAATATCCCAAGCGCCCACCTGCACCCCTAGATTTGACAATTCATGTAAGCAATCGGTTGTGGTATCTAAAAGCTCCTTGAGAGCAATAGATGACTCAGCCGTGATTTGTTTTTGGTTTAGTAAGCGCCTGAGAATACAATTGGCTAAAAATCTCTTATTATTATAACGACTTTGTAACAGAGTCCAACATTTCTTATAATTTGCATGCGTGATCGGTATGTGCTTTATGAGTTGTGATGCTTCACCTGACAACTGAGATCTTAAATAGTGTAAACGTTGTACATCATCAAGCGATTGATTACTATCAATTAGTGACGAAAACAAATCCCTAAACGTTGACCATTCCTGATATTTACCACTAAAAACAGGAATTGTTATTTTGGGCAATTTAGCAATTGACATCATTTTTGGTTGGCTATGGTCTGGTGAGGCATCACTCATTTTAGAAGATTTTGGTAAAGCATTTTTTAGTTCTACTTTATAATTTATAAAAATGTCTGTAACCTCTTCAAACACATCATTTTTGATATAACTGGTTGCACTCAATTCACTTTCTGTGTAGTTGACCAAAAGCTCTTCATGTTTTCTTGTAAAATCTTCAAACTGTTTATCTAATATTTCCAAACGTGAGTCCACATATGCCTGATTTATTCTGTCTTTCGGAGATTTTTTGAAGTTAATAAGCCCTTTCTGAATACGACTTTTAATATCTTGCAACAGCCTTAACTTAGCCTCCATGATTCCAAATACGGGTACTTCGTTATAAGCAAATAATTCAATATGTCTAATTTGCTAAATGTCAGTGTGGAATTTCACTAAGTGTTAGAATGTCGTAATTTTTCTAAGTGTTTGAACTGTACTTTAATTCTAGGTGAAATCGGGCATAGATTCGGGGTCTCTTCAATTTTTGACGAACTATTCTAAGTCCCAAGTTACTTCAAATTTTTCTAAGTCCTAACACTTGGAACTGTTAATCAAACAATTGTACTCACAGTTTTGAAGTTGCACTTTGCTCACTTTAAAATCACTTTTCTTTAACGTTCCACTTAGCTCCGCCGACCTCGCTCCGCTCAGCTCCGTCGACCACGCTCCGCTCCGCTCAGCTCAGCTCAGCTCCGTCGACCACGCTCCGCTCAGCTCAGCTCCGTCGTCCACGCTCCACTCAACTCAGCTTCTTAACTCTCAACTCCGACACCAGAGGGCGCTTTTAGCTTTTTCTCAAAAATCGTTCCGGATCGTAGGACCTTATGATCATCGAAGATCTCTTTCGCCCTTTTAATCGACGAGTCGGGAGTATTTTATTTCAATAAAACTACACCACGTACTCAGAACGAAGACATTTATTTAATATTTCCGAATTCACTTACACTACACGTGGTATCAATCCATAGCGCGAATTTAAATCGGCCAACGCCATCTATTGAGACATGAGGTAAACCTTAACTACAAATCTGTGAAATATTATAACTTTAACATAGTCGTTAAACATTGGTTTAAATCTGGGTCTTAAGAAAAATCTTGTTTTGTAAGGCCAAAATTGTTGGTCGAAGTTCTTTAATTGAAACCATTTACTGAGCCAATATACGCCACAGTAGATAACAGACATCCATTATACTGTCGCAATCCGTTGCTTGACATAGGCCTCTCCCAAATGGCGCCACAACACCATGTCTTCCGCCTCCCGCATCCAGTCTGTCCCAGCTACCTTTTTAACTTCGTAGCTCTGCAGCTAGCTGGAGCGCGTCCCACACTAAGCTTACCGATACGAGGATAACTGACATAATTTCTGAAAATTATTAACAAATGAAGCGTAAAATGATAATGACTGATAAATTAAAGGCACGTCTTCATTTGCTCTGGAGCTAGACCACCACCTCTTAACGCAGTATTATTGTAATCTTACTTCAGTGTGGGAAAGAGATGGAGCCAGACGTCCTGTATAGCTCCATCTCTTTCTCACACTGAAGTAACATTAAAATAATACTGCTTTAAGAGGTGGTGGTTGGCCCCCTGATTATGATAGCAAATTACTATAATTTATTCGCTTGCGTAAAACGTCATGCGATTTTGTTTTTAGGTCAGTGTGACATTGACAAAGTGAATATAGACCAGTCGTGATTAGGGTTCCATGTCGAATTAGGGCCTACGAAAGCCTTTTAAAAACTGTATCCTTGACAGAACTCAATCACAATCATGGTATGAGATGGTGAAAATATTCAGTAGGCACAAATCTTGGAATACGTCACGTGAGTCACGAATAGTCGCACTCGACCAATTTTTTTACAATATTTCCTGTCATTACACTGTTTCTATAGTCTTGCGAGAGGCTAAACTATTACCGTTTCTAATTTCTGCAGCTAGAGCGTAAACTAGCGACCTTAATCGTCTAAATGTTTCCGGGAAATGGCGGTCAAATGACGACGGGTCGCGTCCCTTATCACGTTAGGCCTAAATAGGGTGTATGTAGGTATAAATATTATAATTATGAACATTAAAATGATCATCAGGCAGTCGGTTTGGACATTTTATGTAACTGATTAAGGTATTTGTGAAAAACAATGCTATATTCTCAACATTTAGTTATTAGGGTATAAAACAATCACCGACATAGCTAAATGAAAGTATCTAGAGTAAAAAGAATACACAATCAAAAAGATAGTTTTTTCAGGTCCACGACACTTTGAAATTATACTTTGAAAGTTTTCTCATACTTCAGCTTCATGTATTAAACAAATTACATCTGTTTTTTTTTTGGAACAGAAACCATATTCCAAAAACACATTTCTATTTTGTTATCTAATAAACTTAGCTCAATAAGTATTATGATCTGTTTTTGAGATGATTTAAATAAATGCCACAATAAAAATGTGTTTTTAATAATTAACTATTAAATTAATAATTATTTAGGAGGTCACTTATTACATTTTTCAAAATAGCATCTTTTCATTTAACATTCTTAAAAATTTCATGCCGTGTGAGAGAAAGAGGTGACAAAATGTGACAGTCCTTGTAATTGACTTTGTGAGCACACTTATAAGGGGAAATTATATAATAAATAGTGTTTAAGAATTCAGTGCTCATTTCCTTTGAAACTGAAAGTAATAAAACTTTATTCAGTCCTATTAAAGATTTATAGAATTAAAACCGCTATTTCATTTATTAAATGCTGCTGATTTTTAAAAGAAGGACAAAACATTTTCATTTATTATAACTCCTCTCGGCTCTAGAAGCGGACAGCTGTTCGTTCAAGTTGCAGTGTTGTCACTGTAAAACCTTATATTAACTAAGTAGGACAGATTTTATGCAATATGTATAAAAATATAAAATGTATGGTGGGAAATAAATAAATAAATAAATCCTGGTGATTCATTTTCAGAAGGAACTGTTAATTATGTACCAATAATATGTTTATGTTTTCTCAGAAAACTAATTACAACTATAATTAACATCATAACATAACATCACGCCTTGTTTCCCCGAAGGGTTAGGCAGAGGTGTACCTATACGAGTAGTACACCCACATTTCTCCAGTTATGTTTTAGTCCCATGTAACAGAGGGCGAGCCTATTGCCATCTAGCGGGCACAAATCCAGACTCTGGGCTGCTACTGAGAAATTCCAGAAAGGAAAACCCAAAATTCCCAAATTCTGAATTATTTTTGACTGCCTACTGCTGAGTATGAGTTCAGCAGTAGGCAGTCAAAAATAATTAGTTTAGCAAAACTAGTCCCAGCTATTTCGTTGTAGCACTAAGTATTTAAAGGTACTGCTAGTTGTATTTAAATTATGATTTTCAACTGTTTAATGACAATTTATCTGTAAATGTAGATAACTCAAATCACCGTAGATCTATTTGATTGATGGATAAATTTAGGGATATTTCTGTCACAACTATTTACCTCTAAACATTGATTTTCCTTGTTTTATTTGTTTAAACTTTTCACACTCAAAAAAAAAAGTACTAAGGCGGACTAATGCCTTAGGACCAGTCAACCAAGGGTGGTGAAGAGATTAGATGGCAGGTGCAAGAAAGCACCAATGAGCTTATTGAATTAGGTATAAACAAAACAAAATAGGCACACAAGTACATAAATAGGTTATAAACTTATAATATTAAAAACATTATTTACCATAAGAGAGAGAGGTTTTGAGATGAATCTATGTTATTTATTTGAGAAAAACTCCGCAATTTCCGCTTAAATGCATACCGACTGGTGGCCGTCCTGATGTCAAGAGGTAGCGCATCCGGGTGTCACCACTGTGTGGATCGCCCGGAGGACACGGTGGAGCATACGGTGGAGGTCTGCCCGGCTTGGGCGGAGCACCGCCGTGTCCTCGCGGAAGCGATCGGCGGCGGCGATCTCTCGCGTCCGGCCCTGGTCCAGGCCATGGTACGGAGCGAGAGTGCATGGGAAGCCATTACCTCCTTCTGCGAAGCAGTAATGCTCGTGAAGGAGGAGGCGGGACGCGTGAGGGAGAGGCAAGCTTTGCGCCCTCACGCCCCTAGTCGCCGCAGGAGACGCCCTGGGCGTCGGGAATTGGCAGCCGATTCCCGGCCACCGTAGGCGCGGGCTTGCGGACGGCGAGCAATGGGTAGCTCGCCGTCCGGTAAGGACCAAGCCCGAGTCGACGGCGCGTCGTGTTCCACGCGCGCCTCAAAGAGATGTCAGCACTATTGACGGGGTCCGCTAGGGCCGATGCCAGCTAGGGTTGCGGGATGTTCGAAAGAGTTACCGTGGCCCCGGCACAGGCAACAGAAGGAACACGGGTGTGTTTTAGTCAGTAAAAGTCTGATACGCCCTCCCGCTCCGCCCAGAGCGGGAGAAGTCATTTGATGATTTCCCATCCAAAAAAAAAAAAAAAGAGGTAGCGCATTCATTCCATCGCGAGTTGCAGCGCGGTGCGGTCGTGTACAGTGTCTGTGTTCCCCAGTAACTCGTTGACTTCGTGTATCCTCGTCTGATTGGGTGTTGTTTAAAATTTTAATTCCCTTTTACACCTTAAGTGTTCTTATGGACTGGCTCCGCCTAGTGGGCGGTAATAGACAAATAGAATGATGTCATATCACCTAAAATTGTGGCGCTCTGATTTGAACCGGCGTCTGTGGCATTGGCAGTCGCGCGCTCTCGTCCCTAACCATCCGATCTATTTATCGACCGGCGAAATTACGGTACCCGCGCGCAAGCAGTGCTACGCGCTGACGTCATCGTGAGTGCTACAATGTGTCGCGTGACTGTTACGCGCCTACGAGCCTACAAGCCTGAGTATCGACTACGCGTCGCGCCGCTACGGAAGTCACTGGAATTCGCCACTTGATAGTTATTTCCTCTGAACCAAGGTTGGATTTCGTTTGGCGCGTCGTAATTTTTCTCTTGAAGCGGACTCGTCCGGCTACTCCTGCATCTACCAACAGCATATTACACTCAGTATCTGATTTTGACATTCCTCAGGTGACCATAAACAGTCCTTATGAAAGTGTCAATATCACCTCGCGTCATAAGCGCCCACGTCAGGCTTTTTCGCCTAGTAGCGAACTGCAGGACTTCAAACAGGAAATTTTTGATATGGTCAGTACATGAAAGACGGAAGAACAAGCCTATTTCCTAAAGTTTTCTCAAGAACAAAGCTCATCCCTAGCTAAATTAGTCTCGGAGGTAGCCGAGCTAAAATCACAGAACTTAGAAATTCAAAAGCTAACATTGAAACAGAAAAGACGGTAATTTTCATCAATAAACAATACGACGACTGGATGAAACAACTTGAGTTACTACAAAATGATATACAAATATAGGTATACAGGGATTGTATCCAAAAACTTAGAGATGAAAATTCATCGTTTATATCTTTAATGGCACTATCGTATTTGGCTTTTGCATTGGATTTTAATTAAGTAAATACCAGTACACGTGCCTAGTAATTAACGAAGAAAGCTAAATTACTTTGAAGATTTGTGACTTTGTTGTATACAGGGTGTGGCGTAAATAGAGGTCAAATGTTAAAGAGTCGATACACAGTATATTCAGCTATCAAATACCACAATTTGAAACGTTTTTTCCATAGATCTCAGAATAAAATATGTTTCTATTCTTTTTTGAAAAATGTACACCTTGCTTTACTAATGTGGCTGTAATTTCTAAAAAAGATATTCTTTTATCATATTTTTTTCTTTTTATAACTGTGAAATACATGTGCCATCACATGCAAGTATTTTTGTAAATGTAGTTTTATAGGTAATAAAGAAAAATGTGTTTATTTCAAAATGTAACTCAAATGTCTAGAAAATTGTGTGACTTGGGGTAGGAATGGTGTAAAAAAAATGTACGACACTGTCGGTGCTCATTGCTTTAAAAACTTGTTCAATTAATGCAGATTCTAAAATACTATAATAATAACTGACTCCTTAATTAAAACAAAAGTTGTAGCCATTTCTATTCAAAAAGACCTGAATTGTACAGCCCAATTAGTATAGTAAAGTGTAAAACTTTCAAAAAAGAATAAAAATATTTTATTCTGAGATCTATGGAAAAAAAGTTTCAAATTGTGGTATGTGATAGCTGAATATACGGTGTATCGACCGCTTAACGTTGGACCACTATTTACCCACACCCTGTATAAAAGATTCCGTAAAAAGTTCGTTAAATGTGATTGTTGTTAAATAAAAAACAGACTTTGCATATATTTTAATTAACATCCGTCAAGAGTGAGCAACCATTCTCGACTAACTTGATTATTATGTCAATTAACTTTCGTCATTTATTTATTTATTTCATATAAGGAAGCTTCAAAGTTGACAATAAGTATAACATTATTACTATTCCAAACATTACGCCATTTACGAAGTACACAGAAAAATAAGTAATACCGAGAATGACATAATTATTCATATTTATATGTATTTTCTTGCAAATAAACATTTTCAATTTGAATTTATAGTGTGTGCATGCGTGTGTATGTGTGGTGTAGGTGCTGTAAATGTATGTGATTATGTCTGTGTGCGTATGACTAAACTGGCACTATTTAGTAAGCTGAGTATCCAGTTTTAGTTGACTGTTTCGTTGGCCTAGTGGTCGCAAGCGTTACTGCTGAGCATGAGGTCCTGGGTTCGATTCCCAGGTCGGGCAAAGTGTTATTGGGTTTTTCTAACTGAAATTTCTCTGTAGCAGCCCGGCGTCTGGATTTGTGCCCGGTTGATGGCAATAGGCTCACCCCCTATTACATGGGACTTAAACATAACTGGCGAAATGTGGGTGTACTATAGGTACACCTCTTCCTAACCCTTCGGGGAAACAAGTTGTGATGTTATGTTATTTATGTTCTATCTAAGTCAGACTGGATCAATTGGCAGTCACGGGGGTTATTTATTTTCATAAATATTTTTTTGTCGTCCGCATACAGAAGATGTTCAGAGTGAAGGAAACACTGTGCTATGTCAAATAAATAAATATTATAAAGTAGGGGGGATACCAGAGAGCCCTGAGGCACCCCTTAAATAACGTAACAGTAATCAGATCGGCAAATACCGATAACTACAGCTTGCCGTCCGTTTCTCAGATAAGAGTGTATCCACCTTAGCAAGTTCCCCTTAATACGTACGGCTTTTAGTTTTTCGATCAGAGTGCAGAAATCTACCCAGTCAAACGCTTTTTCGAAATCTGTGTATATTACGTCCACTTGGGCATCATCATTCATACCGTTAACAACATAGTTGGTAAGCTCGAGAAGGTTGGTGTTGTCTGAGCGTGATTTAAACGAAGCCATGTTGGGAAGCGGGTATACAAATCTTAGTTGCAGCGTCAACAATTTTCTAAAGCAACTCTTCCCAAAGTTGTTCAGTAGTGATACCCCTCGGTAATTAGATACATTCAGCTTGGAACCCTTTTTATGGATCGGGACAATTTGAGCCTCGCGCCATTGTTTCGGGAACGTGCCCTCGTCGAGAGATCGTTGGAAAATGATCTTAAGGGGAGAAGTTAAACCTGATTCGCATTTTTTTAAAATAAAAATTGCAGGTATCCCATCCGTACCGGCTATTTTCTTACTATCCAAATTTCCAAAAACTGTTTCTAGTGATTCAGGAGTGATGACAATAGAATGAGTAACGTTTGACAAAGGGAGTCATCGTAACACGTTACACTGTTACTGCTAGTAGGGCTAAACACGCTTTGAAAATAATGATTGAACGCATTACAAATATCCTCGCCGTTCAAGTATGTTAACCCTTGATAAACCATATTGCGAGGGTATCCAGAAAATTTTCTTTTATTATTTACGTACTACCAAAATTCTTTATGCGACTTTATTAATTGTTTCTCGCATCTGGCTGTATATTTAGCGTAGGACTCCTCTTGGAGTTGTACCACAGATCTTAACGAGGCGAATTCGGCGTAGTCCGTTTGGGATTTGAATTTTCATGCTAATGTTATGCTATTAAATAACAGACTTTTAGCGTTATGTATAGCAGTTTAACTACTCATACCTCCCTCTAGTTGGGGTTTTTAGGGGGAGGGGTTGGGTTCTGTCTATCTATGCTCAATCACTCGGAACACAAACATACTTTGCTCCTTGATATTTATACTATAGATATATACATGTGTGGCGGCATATCTACATCGCCACAATGGAACGCATCACACTGACGTCACGCAAAATCCTGCATCGCGCAAAACAGAGTTTACCGCGCGACTAGCATATTATTATTATATACAACATCCCGACATCAACCGTCGGGCAGTAGCCCACCAGACACAACACCCGTCTGGTCCGAGGATCCTCCCTTTTCTATGGAGGATGAGTGAACTTTACACCCTGTTCCTCATGCCTCTATACATGTATATCGTTTGGTGTTGTACCTACTAACTTGTTTTGGTATCCTGTGAGTTTGCGTGTATTTATTTCATTTATGTTGCCAACGATCTCAGAATTTTCAACTACTTTTCCGAATTCAATAAAATACGTAAGTTAGAAGGTTGTTTAAGACTTTTCGCTTATAAAGTCTAGGGTTACTCCGTTTGTAAAAGGTAGGTAGTATTTAAACAATCTATCAAAAAAATGCGCGTACTGTTCTTGGCGCAAGAGAAGGATCAATACACTCTTTCGTAATAAAGTAAAATATTTGCATAGATAACACTTTCATTGCTCTTTAAGGTAAAATTCATTATTACCTAAAGCAGTGGTGACAGTGGTAACAGCCGCTACTTACGAGTCGCGCCCGTTACCGACTTACTGTCGTAGATTCGAACCCTGACAGGCGCTTTACTTTGTGTAAATTATTTCATCACCACTGCTCTCAAAACGGTGAAGGAAAACATCGTGAAGAAACCGGCATGTCCTAGAACCAAAAATTCGAAGACGTGACGTCTACGACGATTACGGCCCACTCTCTCTCTCACACAGATAGAAGGCCTGTGTCCCAGCAGTGGAAACATTATAGGCTGATTATGCTTATATGGGTGTCTTCATAAAAAAATAAGTGTGAATTATTATATCATCACTTCAGCAAACCAAGATGTTAAACTGGCCACTGGTCCACTGGCCGCCCCGTCTATGGATAGATTTTATATTCTTCGAATTTCCAAACAAACAAGATCTGCAGCTAAAAAATCAGCTATTCTCTACATTTTGTCGAGTTATGCGAACATTTTATGGGTCAGCTGATTTTTTTCGCAAGTTTTGGCTCGGTGCTCATAGTAAAAGTTGATAATGACGAATTCCTACAATGAGTGCTTTTTAGGTTTTCAGATATTTCAATTATCTACACCTTGTATATTATATGTTCTTTCAAACACACAATAGTGTATAAATATTGTTTAATAGGTACGTACTAATAAAATAGCTCAAATCGATCAGCACAGTCAGCTTGTAACAGTTGCAGTTCGATTTACCGATGAACACCTGTAATGCAGCCAACTCGCTCACGTTCACACCGGCGCTGGAAATAATTCAAAGTATTATTATTTTCCAAACGTATGTATAACACATAGGTATTAGACTGCTGTATTTTTTATTAAGAACTAGCAACTCTTCCCTGCTTTCCATGGTTTTAAGATTTGACAAAACATCGATTTTTTTTAAATAAACAGAAGTTTCAATGTAAAGGGTCTTTCAACAAGGACGGGTCGATATTAAAATTGAATAAAACAAGATGTGTGTGAGATATTAACGAAATTTATTTTTTATTTAAAAGGGCCATTTATGCCATTATGGATGGAATATGACATCGTTCAAATGTCCGCCGCGGCTTCGTATAGTGGCACGAATCCGAGAGGTCCAATTTTTAATGACTCTGCTGCATAGATACGGCTGAATCCGAGCGATGGCCTGCGTTATTTTGGCTTTCAGGGCAACGGTCGAATGTGGTTTATTGGCATAAACCTGCGACTTCAGAAAACCCCACAAGAAAAAGTCTAGCAGACTCAAATCACACGATCTTGGTGGCCAATTCACGTCACCTCTGCGAGAGATAACTCTACCCTCAAACCGTTCATGCAGAATATCGATTGTGTCGTTCGCTGTGTGTCAAGTAGCGCCATCTTGCTGGAACCACATGTCGTTCACGTCCATATTGTTCAATTCAAGCCAAAAGAAATTGTTTATCATTGATCTGTAGTGCTCGCCGTTGACGGTGATGGCCTCGCCAACGTCGTTTTCGAAGAAGTACGGACCAATGATGCCGCCACACCAAAATCCGCACCAAACAGTAACTTTTTGTGGATGCATTGCCACCTGGTGAACCTCATGTGGGTTGTGGTCATCGCATATACGGCAATTTTGCTTATTAACAAAACCATTCATCCAAAAATGTGCCTCGTCGCTAAAGATTATTTTTCGGCCAAAATCGGGGTCCTCTTCCAAGCGTTCCGATGCCCATTCAGCGAACACACGGCATTGTCTATGGTCATTAACTTTGAGCTCTTGGGTCAGTTGGATCTTGTACGGATGCAGACCCAAGTCCCGACGCAAAATTCTCCAAGTTGAGGTCTGCGAAAGGCCGAGTTCTTGAGCACGGCGAGAAATCGACTGCCTCGGAGTCTCCTGAACACTCTCACGTACAGCGGCAATGTTCTCGGCCGATCTGGCGTTCCTTTGACGTAAAGGTGTTGGTTGGTTGTTTACCGAACCGGTCGTCTCAAATTTAGTCACCAATCGTTGGAGAGTGGACTTTGAAGGGCCACCGCATCTGCCGTAAAATGGGCGCAATGCGCGCAACGTTTGCACTAACGAACACTCATTTTGATAATAAAGTTTTATCATTTGCACATGCTGCTCAACCGTGTAACTTGCCATGGTGATTTGGCATCACTGACTGCATAATATACAACAGATTTTACAGATCCCACCAAAATAGTATGGCTGCCACAGACTGTCAACATCGACCCGTCCCTATTGGAAAACCCTTTATTATGCACATAAACCTTCCAACAGAAATTCTTTAAATTGTGGTAAAACCGTATCAAAATCGGTTGCTTAGTTTAGAAGAATACCGCGGTCATACAGACAGACGTGACTTTATTTTAAGCGACTTTAATTTATAATATGATGTTGAATATAGAATAGAAGAAACGTAACAATAGCAACATAGGTAATCAGCCAACAATGTTCCCACTCCTGGGACTCAAGCCTTTCTGTGAGATAAAACGCCGTAGTCCACCACGCATTTCTTCATACAAAAATACACACACATTAAACCACTATATATAGAGAGGATTTACCCCTAAAAGCAGTTCAAACGAGGTGACGGCACGGCTTACAATGTTTGTGTGCAACAGAAGTCGTGACTGTCGTGAGCAACGTCTATGTACATACTATGCATGAAATGGTTCCCATTCATGGAAAGTCTAGGTATGCAACCTTTGCTATTCCGATCAGAAGTTTGTCTAAAACCTCTGCTACAGAAATGATTGAAGTTCTGTTTAAGTTTCACCTTTATGAAATTAAATGATAAGTTATTTGAATCGTAGGTGTTAGTTGTTTTCTCGTGGGTGTTTAAGGGCGTCAATTTGTAGGTTAGTAATAATATCTTAGGATCACTAGGTTTTAGCTGTGCGATAGTAACTTAATTCAAGAATTCCTAATAAATAACAAACTCAAAAACTAACTTAGACAAAATGACCTCACTTTTATGCTACGGCTACACTGTCGCGATAACGAGAGCTACACTTCACGCTCTCTCCCTCTCGCACACCGGTCGACGTCTCACTGCACAACAAAGAACGTGCGAAGTGTAGTTCGTGTTATCGTGACAATCTAGCCGTAGCATTAGAAGATGATTCCATGGGAAACCAGTATTTCACAAGGTGAATAAAGATGTATTAACAGAACCAAGAATTAATCGAAATCTCAGGCCCATCGTCCACGATGCTACACAAAAATAACGTCGTAAAAACGCAAGTCACCAATGAGTAGCCAGATTGTCACAACAGTCAGCACTTACATTTTCATGGCGGTCCATACACGTCGCGACTTAAATAATGAGCCTATATTGTGCCTAGAGCCTATTGAGACAAAAGCCTCTTCACTTTGAGAGGGAGTGGGCTGTAATCGGATGATGCGGGGTGGTAGATGTCACATGTCTTCGATTTTTCGGTTCTAGGACATGCCGGTTTCCTCACGATGTTTTCCTTCACCGTTTTGAAAGCAGTGGTGATGAACTTATTTACACAAAGTAAAGCGCCTGTCTGGGTTCGAACTCACGACCAACAACTCGTAACTCGGGGCCATTACCACTGGGCCACCACTGCGTTATGACGCGACTTACTAACGCGTTATCACTTATTTTGTGATTGGCTGCGTAGCGTACGGACCATCATAAAACAAAATCAAAGTGGTCAGAAACATGGTGAAATACTAGTGCTGTGACACGTTAGTGATTTGACCTTGTAAATGGTTATTTTAAGCAGCGTCGTTTACGATGGGCCTTAACCGATTCATGGCCAATGACTCAACAGTTGAGTCATTAAAAAACCTTTAGGAAGGCCGATGGCTCAATTGGTGAGTCAAACCAAAATTGTATAAAAACTGATATTAAAAAAAAATAATATCACTTAAACTACCATTTTTCAGATCTCATTAAACATTTCCGTGAATATCAGACCTGGCCCTTCATTTTACAGAATATTTTTAATGTTCACGAAAATGAAGGTGGCAATGAATCGGTTAAACTCAAAATTAGCTCACGCTCGTAATATTACAAACGTATTATTAAGTGTGAACCAAACCTCAGCCACTGTGCCAACCTTTCTAAAGGACTTTAGAATATCCGCCAGATTAATCAGATAACTATCTACCCTCTTCGCGTAATACTTTGGGTCAAGATAAAGTTAACGAACCCAGCGTTAAATGGCACATTATAATCAACTTTCGAAAAAGCCTCTTAGAGTTCTTTCATTTAAAAGTTTGTGGTCAAGGACTATAATAGCTAACTAAACAGGTACTTATCTTTTCTATTTTGTTACTCCGTAGTTTGTCGGGTCTGATTTTAATTCAATGTCCGTAGATTTGTTTTTCTTGTTTCATAGATGTTGGGCCTACAAAAAAAAACTAAATCTCTTCTATTTATTGCTGGGAGAAAATGTGGAATTGGTCTCTAGCGGACACGTAATCTATATGATTTATGCACTAATTACATGACATAATAAAGACATTACGTGTGACTTCGGATAAATGAAAGCGAAAGCGATGTTATTTTGTTACTATGTCTTGTACCTTTTTAGTTGCCGTTTTTGTCGTAGTTGGGGTTCAATTTTTAACTTTAATTTTTATTTAAATTATTTTGGGGTTAGGAAAAATTGAAGGCAGGTAGAAACTAATTTGATACCTTTGATTTCTTAAACACCCTACGTATAACAGTTTAGAAGGGGTTTGTAACTTTTTAGTGTTGTTGAAAGCGGTCAGAGTGAAACATGATTGTTTTAATTCTTATTTGGGGTTTATGTACGAATTATTATAGATACCCAATATATTTTCAGAAAGTACTCCTTATGACCTTTCGTTAGATATCAAACACGATGTGATAATATTGAATTCAATTCATTTATTTCAGACAAATTACATAATATAAAAAATATTTTTTTATATTTTTCAGTAACGTTTTACATCCGCTGCAGGCCACCATATTGGATTTTATGTGAAGCTTATAACCCGCGTAAGAACATGACGCTTCCTAAGATACCTCGTTTATCAAAATACAAATAGAAATTTAGGAGTTATGAGGGAACAGATGAACATATTATGTAATTTTTGACGTTCGAAAAGTGCTGATTCTCAGCCTAGTTTGAATAAATGACTTATGATTTTGATTTTAATGTATACGTACAGAATGCAGTTTTGATGCCGACATACTGGCCATCATTTTGGTGACGTCATTGTTCCGAATTTGAATTCACGACCATTTAAAAAATTATAGAAAAGTGTCATTTTATACAAAAAGTGCAGGGTAGCTCGATGTAGGAGTCCGGGAGTGTATTACAACATATTTTACAATGCATGTTCTCGGAAAGAGCGTTTTCCAAGCAGCCAAATTGTGCGGAAAATGTCACTTTTTCACACTCGTCCTTTTTACTTTTCAGTTTTTTTTTTTTTGACTCCGTCGTCAGGCCGACGCAAAGAGTTTTTATTATTTGAGAAAAGTTTTACAAATTAGTCAAATACATATTAATTCATCATCATCATTAATATAAAAGGGTACAATAAAACTAATAATTCATTGAACGCGTTAGTAATAACTTTAATTTAGATTAATAAATTAATTTTAAAGATCCATTAAATATATTTGGCTGAACGTATATTTGCTCGTGCCTGTTTGCAATATGACGTGGCAGCTATTTGCACATGCGCAGTAGTAGATTATGCTGAGCGCGCATGTATTTAAACCGCCCGCCATTTTACTAATTTCTTGATTAGTTCGCAGTCGATCTGTGTAAATCTTAATATTTTTTATTTCCTCGCACAATGCATAGTAAAACGTTGCATACACACACCACTCGCCGGAAATCACCTACTTTCCACACTTGAAGCATAAGTAACTATTTTCATGTACCTATTTACAAATAAATTTAATGGGACTATTAGAAAAGTTACCAAAATACTTTATGTCGCAATGGGCTCACCATGCCATATTGGGCTATAATGTGAAGTGTTTTTTCCAAGGATAAACTCCGCTTAAAATGTGTTTGAAGTCAGTCAGTCGAAATGAACGGAACTTATTAGAACGTTAATGTGAAATCCGAAGCTTTGCTTTAGAGTTACGTAGCCCACGTTTCTCCGAATTCTCTGTTATGTAATGCAACTTGATGCTCTTAAAGTTCCACCTTTCTATTTTGGATCTACCTTCCCTGTGTTATGTTAAATATGTTATGGAGATAAGATATTTGTAGTAAAATAAAGAAGCTTGAGTCGAAGTGGTTTCACCAATAACAGTTGGTAACTGGAACCGAGCGTTGGTTTTCAAAGTCACTTACGACGAAGACGGAAAAGGGTTTCTATGTATATTGAATTTACAAATTCTTGCAAGGATTATTCCAAAAGTTTCCATTTCATCAGGCGCCGAGCGTCCATTATTGTGTACGAAATAATAAATTTAGAAGTTTGTTGATGACCTAATAGGCCTTTGTTGTTGAATTAAATTAATATTAATGTAGATGCCTTCGGTTCGCGTTTTGGGCGGCCATTTTCGCAGATGTTTTAATTCTGAAAAGGTTTGATTTAAATGGTTTCTTGGCATATTTTGGAGTTTTAATTGGTTATTAATTGACTTGGTATTTTATGCTTTTGAATTACAGATTGGCATTACTCTTATTTTGTGGTCTTTCGTCACCTGTCAGTGAACAGTCATAATTATTGGAAAGTTTCAAAATTACCACGCTTAGTAATCTGTTTCTGATCTCAGTTTTTTGACTTGATAAGTTAATGATTTCAGTCGCGTGCGGCGTACCGTTCTGAGCGCACGTTTACTACAATTACGTTCCAATGTTAAGAGTAGTTTTTTACATCTACCATCCGTAACTTTAATAAATTATTATTATGAGTAAAAGTGACGAAGAAGTTTGTTTGAGTGTAAATAGTGATGAAGATGTTGAGGAAAGGAATCAGCAGACTAGTGATAAACGCTCATCTAGTCCGATATTATTACGTACTGGACCCGAAAAGCGAGTAAGACCAGATAGTGATGAAAATGGAGATTTAGAGGACGAATTTATAACTGTTAGAAGAAATGCAAAACGATTAAATAGAAAAAATAAAGAGAGTGAAAATAGTTTAGAAAAGGAGAAACTTTTTTCCGCGGAAGAGAAATACGAAATATGTATGACATCAAAAGAAGTTTTGCCAAAACAAATGGGGCTTGCAAAGTTATTAAGAAAAGAAAATATTGGAGGTATCATCGCAATCAAATATAAAAATCCTTATAGAGTGATTTTACAATTTAATAATGAAGAAGAAGCTAAGAAACTGTGTACGAGAATGAATGAGCTAGGTTATAGATGCCAATCAACACAACAAATCAACATATCTCATGGTGTTATCAAAAATATTGATTTGGATGTGGAAGAAGAAGAATTGGTGAAAGCATTTAGTAGTGATTATGAATAGTATCGGTGAAAAGAATGAAACGCTACACAGAAGAGAAATGGATAAACAGCGAAACTGTCCGTGTGTGTTTCAGAGGCCCATCTTTGCCCCCGTATGTTTACAGTTACGGATGTAGGTTTAAGGTGGAGCCCTACGTATTTCCGGTATCGCAGTGCTCGGGCTGCTGGAAGTATGGTCATCTTATCAGACAGTGTCCTACGAAGAAAATTATTTGTCCGAAATGTGGAGGTCAGCACACCAACTGCGAAACAACTGAATACTATTGCATCAATTGCAAAGGAGAACATATGGCACTCAGCAAAAATTGCCCTTTATTCCTTAAGGAAAAACAAATTCGTTTACTCATGTCCCAAGAAAACAGTACATATAAACAAGCATTAAATATATACTTACAAAAACATGATAACAATGACAGGTCAGTAGAAATAAATTCCAATTCAATGAGTAACACACAAAATTCTATTGTTGAGACAATAATTAACGACCAATTAAACAATGAGCCAGCAAGTAATAAACCAACATATAAGGAAACATTATTAACAAATAGTAAAGGAAAAGAAGACTGTTTAAATAAAAAGAAAAATGAGATAGTAAACTCAACTCGGAACACATCACATCTCAGTTCGGAAGTAATAAGAAGAATTAATAACAAAAGACATATCGAAAAGCCGACTGAAACAAAGATGCAAGTTGATGGAGAATCTAACCGTAAAGAAAATCAAAGCATAATAGTGGAAAACGAGGAAGAAACACAAAATAGAGAAATATTTAGAAATAAAAGTTTAATTGGAAAAATAAAAGATATTTTGCTGTCGAGGACCAATAGGAAAGAAAAAATTGTTGTAATTCTAGAAAGTATAGTAGAAGAGTTTAAAAAGTATTTCATGCAGATGTTTAAAGAATTAGAGTGGTTTAAGGTAATTTGTGATATGTTTAATAATGGCCAGTAACGCTAAAGTAATTAAGTTAAATATACTCCAATGGAACTCACAGAGTATTAGGCCTAAGCGTTTGGAGTTTGAAAGCTTATTAATTCAAGAGAAAATTCACTTGGCTATTCTTAGTGAAACGTGGCTAGAAAAAGAAAAAGAATATAACATTAATGGCTACCATGTATACAGGAAAGACAGAGAGGACTCGTACGGTGGGGTTGCCATAGTAATTCACAAGTCACTTAAGGTACAGTCGTCTGTAATTAGAATGGGCAATGTAGGAATTGAAATATTACATTTAAAATGTAAATAGAAATTTTATTATTTCAATTAAACCAATACATAATATTTACATAATATATAAGCTAACAGACTTAAAATAATAATTATAATATGTACAAATGTAAAAAAATATATATATTTATATAATTATAGGGCATCAAAAAATTCGTCCGCATCGCTGTCAACAGGAAAAGTGCCCAAAAGGCTGGCAGCATTGCCACGTTGTATGGCGATGCTGATTCTTTGGCCAAAGAATAGGCCAGCCCTTTGGTCACGTGAAGAGTCGACCAACCGCTTGGAGATGTCTCGGAAAACCAAGTGGGCACTCGGACCCCATGGCCCTAGTGTTTCAACCCCAAACGGCTCGAACATATAACTCCCAAAAAGATCGGAATATTTTCGCCGTTTGAGGTTTTCCGCACCTGCAGCAGCCGCCCCAGCACAGCCCGCCGTACTAGGAAGATGGGATGGCGCAAGGGTGTCGACACATGTTGCATCCCACACCAAAGGCCTGCCTAACTTCCAAGGCATTATGGTCATTCCGTCTGGTCTCTTGCCATCGTCGCGTGCCAAGCCGTTGGGTTCTAAAACAGCTGGCACCCCGGCGGTGACAAGAGCTGACATTTAAAATTGCTGAATTGCTCTAATTTGGAAAATGTCATATCGGTATATTGCCCATCAAGTACACGCACTACCTCATCCGACTGGGATAGTCTATTTAGTGTAAATTAAAAAAAAAACATTGATAGCTGGCGACTTTAATGCTCACCACACAAATTGGTCATTTAAAAATGATACAAGAGGGATACAAATCTTGGATTCAGCGATTGAGAATGGCTTTATTTCCCTGAACAATGGCATCCCTACAAGAATAAGATTGGTGAGTGGTATACTACAAGAATCGTCTCCTGATGTTACATTTGTGTCATCGGACATTGCTGTTAACTTTAAGTGGGATGTAACAAATGAAACATTAGGAAGCGATCACTTGATAATTAAAATAAGTTTAAATTTTTACAGTAATTGCAAGCCATTTAGGGGGCGTAATTATAAGTTGGCCAATTGGAAGCTGTATAAGGAGTGTCTTACCGTAGCTTTTAGGTCCATAGAGGTAACAAATAATATTCAAGAAAGATATGATTTTATAATTGATCAAATCAATACCGCTGCTAATAAGAGTATTCCACTAATTAAAATATCTACCGACCTGTTAGGTATATACATAGGAGACAAGTGAAACTACGGGCTGCTGTTAGCACACTGGTTTATTCAATGCATGACACGACACGGGATCGCGCGCGCACACACACATGCGTCGCGCGAGGCACCCATATATAACATTTCCTCCCCTTATTAGACTTATACTATAAGCAACAAAATAACTAACTAACTTATACACTACTTAAAAATAGGACTTATAATCTACACGAGGAATGTTTCTTAAAAGTCTATTCGCACATCTTGATACCGGGGCACCCGGTTCAATTGTTGGAGGTGGGGGTGACGACGGCGTGTTTGTCACAACACTTTCCTCTCCCGCGGGTACAGGCTCTTGAGCCCTGCTAATGGTTGTATTGTTGTTATTCTCCAAGTCATCAAAGTCATAGTGTCGTTGCGGTTTTTGTGGTGTATTTTCCTTGCACATTATTAGCTGATTTGTATGTTTTTTTACCTTGGACGCAGTATTTGTGTCTTGGACGACGTACAATACTTTCCCTATTTTCTTTTGTATAATTCCCTTACTCCAATTAAATTTGTTGCCGTGGTTAAATTTCTTATACAATACATGGTCACCCGGTTTGAACACTTGTTTGTTTGTTCCCCCATATGACTTAATCTGCGAGCACTGTTGACGAATAACGTTATCAGTGGGGGCTATGAGCGAAGTCGACGCTGGTTGTGGGTTAAATAAATCTAACCGTGACCTAAGCTTTCGCCCATAAACTAGCTCAGCCGGTGAGAAACCTGTGACAGAATGAACTGAATTCCTATAATCAAAAAGGTACTTTAACACTTTTAACTTTCGCTTTGCATTATGTTGTGACGACATAATGCTGGTTTTTATGCCTTTTTTTACAATTTTGACAAAGCTCTCTGCTTGTCCGTTACTTGCAGGGTTATAGGCCGGTGATGTCAAATGAGTGATGCCATTTAGCATGCAAAAATTGTTAAACTCGTAAGATGTGAATGCGGTACCGTTGTCGCTGACTATTGTGTGGGGTAGGCCGTACTTTGACATAAAGTCGTATAACTTTTCCACGACGCTTGCCGAAGTGGTCGACGTGCTGACGTCATACACTTCTACCCACTTGCTGTATGCATCTACTACTATCAGATATACTTGATTGTTAAACGGTCCGAGGAAATCAATGTGTATCCTATGAAATGGTACTGGCGGGTACTGCCACGGTGCGAGAGGCGCTCGCCCTGGGGACGGCCGCAGTTGTTGACATATTTCACAGGAGTGAATCATTGCCTCCAACGCTGCATCTACCCCTGGAAACCAGAACCGAGACCTGGCTTCTGCCTTGGTTTTCACTATTCCAAGATGTGAGCTATGTAATACCTGCAATACTTTATTTCTTAAGGTTTCGGGAAGAACTACTTTATGACCTCTCATGAGACATCCGTTTTCGTATGACAGTTGTGTGTGACATAAATAATACGGTTTAATATGCAAGTCTGATAATAATTTTCCTGGCCACCCATTCTGTACATAATTAATCACCCTCATTAGAGTAACATCTTTAGCTGTTTGTTCGCGTAACTCATCCAAAGTCACCGGCATATTACCTTCGATAACAAAGTTAACGTACGACGCGCGGTCTATAGCAAGCGCGGCGGCGGCAGCGTGCGTGTCGTCCTTTTCCTCCGCCTTGGACCTTTCACTCTCACAGCGTATACGCGCCCGTGATAAATAATCTGCGCTATTGTCGGCGCTGCGAAAATATTCGATGGTATAATTATACGCGCTTAAAAACATCGCATACCTTTGCAACCTGTTAGCCGTTACCTCTGGTATTCCCTTATGCGGACCAAATATTGATATTAGTGGTTTATGGTCTGTTCGTAATACGAATGGTTCTGACCGCCCATACAAGTATTGGTGATAGCGCTTTACCCCAAATATGATTGCAGTCGCCTCTTTCTGAATCTGCGAGTATCGTTTTTCTGCAGAATTCAGTGTGCGTGACGCGAACGAAAGTGGTCGTTCTATGCCGTCGTCACGTACTTGTGTCAGGACTGCTCCTAGACCGTTTGGAGAAGCATCTACCGTCAATATTATTTTTGATTTACTGTTGTAATGTGCTAATACTTGTTCGGATGTTAAATATTTTTTTATTTGGGTGAACGCGTTTTCGTGAGCTGTGGTCCAATTCCACTTAACTCCCTTTTTTAACAAGTCATACAATGGGCAAAGTATACTCGATGTTTGTGGTACAAAATTCCTGTAATAGTTCACTAGTCCTAAAAATGACTGCAAGGTGTTAACGTTGGTAGGCACGGGGGCGTCGACAATAGCTTTTACTTTCATGGGATCTTTTTTCAAGCCGTTTCTATTGATTACGTAACCTAAATAATTTATTTCATCTTTGAAAAAGTCACATTTATCTTTCTGCAGTGTCAACCCTGCATCCTGCAGCCGCTCTAATACCGTATGTAATTTTTTCATATGTAAATCCGCTGACTCTGCAGTTATTAAAATATCGTCGAGCAGACATAAAACCCCGTCTAATCCGGACAGCAAGGTTTCCATGGCGCGCTGGAAGATAGACGGCGCACTCGACAACCCGAACACCAGACGCGTATAATTAAATAATCCACGATGTGTGTTAATGCATGTCATGTTTTGCGACTCTTTATCAAGTTCAAATTGGTTGTATGCCATTGATAAATCTAATTTTGAAAACTGTTGTCCCCCATGTAATTTAGAAAATAATTCATGGATGGTGAGCAAGGGATATTGTTCGATTTTTAATGACTTGTTAATTGTTACGGAATAGTCCGCGCATAGCCTAACCGAGCCGTTACGCTTAAGTACGGGAACAATGGGTGACGCGTAGTCCGAGTGTTGAACGGGTTTTATTATTCCTAAGCTCAGTAGTCGATCTATCTCCTTATCTACTTTGTCGCGTAGTGCAAATGCGACTGGGCGCGCTTTAAAGAAAAGTGGTTTCGTATCATTCTTTAACTGTAGGTTAATTCGATATTTTTTAAAAGTACCTAACTTATCCGAAAATACTTCCGGGAACCGAGACTGTAACTGTTCGCCTACACTTTGGTTATCTTTCAGGAAGTTGACCGAAATCAGTTTCATGTTAAATTTTGATATAAAATCTCTGCCGAGTAGCGGTGGGCCGCCGCTGTGTATTACGTAAACATCGAGTGTACGCGTGCGCTGCATATAAGTTACCGGTAGTCGCACATATCCTACACACTCCATTATGTTTCCTGTGTAACTATAAAATTTTTTCCGAGATGATAGCAAGGGCATGTCTACAAAGAAAGTTTTATAAGTACCTTCCGATATTACCGAAACAGCAGAACCACTATCGATTTGAAATTGAATATTTTTATCATTTATTGTAACTGTTTCTGTCATAGGTTTCCCTTGAGCTGAACATATGTTAAAAAGCGACTTACCATCGTCGCCCTCGCTCACATCCCCCGTGGCCACGTAGTTTATTTTACTTTTACACATCCTACGCAGATGACCCACCACGTTACACTTTTGACACTTGTACTTCGCGAATCGACATTCCGCCGTTTTATGATTGCGACGACCGCACACTGTACACTTTTCACTCATAGCACTGATGGATTTAGCACTATTTGGTCCTTTTTCGATCTTGAACACTTGTTCCTGGTTCGCTGGGGCCGCCGGCGTGGCGGCGGCGCCTGTATGCGCGCACCGTACGCTCTCAGCGACCTCCGCTGCCATTGCCAAGGTCAAGCTATCCAAGTCCCGGCCGAACAACTTCTCTCGTTCGGGACCCGCTAACATCCCCATCACGAACCGGTCACGCAATGCTTCTTCTACATTGCTGAAGTCGCAATGTGCGGTGAGTCCTCGCAGCCTTGCAGCCCACTGCGTGTGTGACTCGCCTGGTTGCTGCATAGCCGAGTAAAATTTGTGTCGCTCGCTGAACCCGCACCGTTTCGGGGTGAAGTGATTATCGAGCAACTTAATCAGTCCTTCGTACGGTACCTCTTGTACGTCTTTCGGCAACGCCAGATCCGCCGCCAATTTGTAGGTACCGTCGTGGAGTGCGCTTAGCAGAATCGCTCGTCTTTTTGTACCTGTCGCGTCACTTTTGGCGTCGATGTCATTAGCGATAAACCACTGTGTGATTCGTCCTTTGTACGTTTTCCATTCGTGGATATTGTGATCGAAAGTCGATAACACACCGAACGACGCCATTTTAGGTTTGCTCGTCGCCACTGTTAGGTATATACATAGGAGACAAGTGAAACTACGGGCTGATGTTAGCACACTGGTTTATTCAATGCATGACACGACACGGGATCGCACGCGCACACACACATGCGTCGCGCGAGGCACCCATATATAACACGACCCTACTAGCAAATTTAGACCAAAACCATATTGGAATCCTAACCTGTCTAAGTCAGCTCAGAGAAGATTAATGCTCAAACAATTTAGACGCAATCCTACCCCTTTAAATCTCTCAATACTTGAGAAATGTATTGCTGATTCAAAAAAAGCCTTACAGCAGGCTAAGCAACAGAGTTGGAGTGGTTATTGCAATAGTATTGACGAGACAACTACAGCTACAGAGATGTGGAATCGAATGCGATGGATTAAGGGCTATAAAAAGGAACCATTTCAACCTACAGACCATCAAAAAGAGGAACTATTGTGCAACTTGTCACCTGACTCTGTACTTCCCCCGATTCCTATCATCAATTCAATGAATCCATCTCTTGAGGCAGATTTCAGTTATGAAGAAATGCAGAAATGTTTTAAGAAAAAAGACACTGCCCCTGGACCAGACCTTATAACTTACTCAATGTTGTATAACTTACCAACAATTGTTAAGCTTTACTTATTGGATACTTATAACTTGATTTTTTCACACGGTTACATCCCCTTACAATGGAGACAGATTAAAATTATCCCTATTCCTAAGATTAGTAATGAAAATGCTGCGACTAAGATAAGACCAATTGCTCTCATGTCCTGTGTTTGCAAAATTCTCCACACAATGATCAATAAGCGTTTAGAGTGGTACGTTGAGAAAGAAAAAATTTTATCCACCGAAACTACAGGTTTTAGACGGCCTCATTCAAGTTTAGATGCGTTGGTAAGATTAATTTGTCATATACAAATAAGTTTTTCTAAAAACATCTCGACTTTAGCATGTTTCCTCGACTTAGATAATGCTTATAATAATGTCATGGTTAGTCAAATTATTAATATTTTGGAAGATATCAACGCGGGCTCTAAAGTATCTAAATATCTATGGATGTTTCTTAGTGATAGGCGTCTTGTGATAAAAGCGGACAGTACCCACGACACAGACTGTGTATGTCGATGGACGCATAGAGGTTTAGCTCAAGAGGACCCGTTGTCCCCTCTATTGTTTAATATTGTTACCTCTAAGATTACCCACAACATAAATAACGTATCAATATCTCAGTATGCAGATGATTTTGTTTTTTTTACTAGTCAATCTCAAGTAAACGATAGCATTATCAACATGCAAAGGGCGCTAAACACCATGGTAGGGTTGTTACAAGAAATTGGTCTGCAGCTATCTACTTCTAAGTCGAAGTACTGTTTATTTAGCAGGGGATTTAGAACGCAACCAATTAATTTAGTTATTAATAGTCTACCTCTAACTGTTACTGAAAACATCAAATATTTAGGTATGTGGCTTGATAGGCAATTACGATGGGGAAGACATATAAATGAAACTTGTCAAAAAACACAAAAATATCTAAATTTATTAAAAGTATTGTCTGGACCTTCATGGGGAATTCATCCGAAACATATTAGACGATTGTATATTGCGTTGATTAGGAGCAGGATGGATTACGGTAGTTATTTATATGACAATAGTGCAAATTCGCACACATACAGGTTAGATAAGGTCCAGAATCAGAGTTTAAGAATTGTTGGTGGGTTTATTAGAAGTACACCCATTCACACAATGGAGTGTGAGTTATGTATTCCTCCTCTATTTATTAAGCGACATTTTTTAGCTATAAAGTACACTTGAAAAATACAATCATGGTCAAATAATACTACTATTAGTCTATTAAAAGAACTAAGCGCTCTTTGTACCAAAAAGTATTGGCAAAAAAAGAAAATTCCTCTATTAGTTTCAACATATGAAAAAACTCAAGAAGAAGTTATATCATCCAGTTATCCGCTAGAAATGTTTACATTGAATACTTGGGTTACTAACATTCAAATAAATAAGATTATCAAGTATGATCTAGATTCTATTAAAGGTAGTAAACACAATTACAATTTTAATATTCTTAAAAATGAAATCTTACATGAATTACGTAATAAATATGATAATTGGCATAGAATATATACGGACGGTTCAAAGAGCGTTTGTGGACTAGGGGCTGCCTTCTATCACCCCGAAGATAAAATTAGAGGTTGTTTTAAGGTTAATAGTAGTAATATATCTATAATGACAGTGGAACTTACTGCAATTTCAGAAGCTCTAATGTACGCTAAGACCAAAGGTTTACATAAGGTAGTAATACTCACAGACAGCAAGAGTGCCTTGCAGCATATTGCTCAATGCTCCTCTGGTGGCAGAGGTGTTTCGAAAGCTTATGCCATTCTTAGTCTAATTCATGAGTTCAATTGCAGCAATAGAGATCTGAGATTGCAGTGGGTTCCATCCCATGTTGGCTTACCGGGAAACGAGGAGGTTGATTTACTTGCAAAAAAGTCAGCTTTACAAGGAATACCTATTGATGTTAAATGTCACTACTCTGAATTATTAAATAAATATAAAATAAATTGTCACAACATGTGGAAAGAATACTTTGATAAAAAATCTCTCGAAAAAGGTGTTTGGTACAAAACGGTGCAATCTGAACCTCCGCGTATTCCCTGGTTTGCCGATATGAGAATTTGTCGAAAATATATTGTAATAGCACGTAGGTTAAGGACCGGACACATGCCACTCAACAAGTTTGGCTTCCTAATGAAAAAAGTGAGTAGTCCAAATTGTCAATACTGCGAGTCTGTGGAGGATGTCCATCACTTGTTGGTGGAATGTGTCCGTAATCGCAGAGAAAGAGATGCCTTATTGGCAGAGTTAAAAATTAGTAAGTTAGATTTAGGTGCTGTTCAATGTTTTTTGTCTAAACCCTGTAGTGAGGAGGCTAAGAAAATTTATAGTTTTGTTTGCAGCTATTTAGCTAATAGAGCGTCTCTTGTCTCTTAGTTCGTAAAAATATTTTTGTTATGAGTTATGATGGGGCTGACATGGTTATGTATGATAACCAAAAGCCTATATAAATAAAGATTAAAAAAAAAAATTAATGATTTGAATTGCCTTTCAATGTCAAACTAAATCTTATTTTTTGGTTCTGTAGGAGTATGTGAAGTCAATTTGTATCGATGAGGGTGGCATAATCTGCCTATATAAAACACTCTTTAAATAAATAATGAAAGAAAAAGAAACCTAAATCTTGAAACTTGAAAGTCATTGTTAAAGCTGCTTAGTTCGACTCAAAACAAATACTTATTTTTCAAACAAAAATGTGCTGAGAAAGGAAAACCATTCAACGAATCATAATAATCGGATTCCATACACCAAAGATCCCTCTTCTCAATCGAAACTTACAAGTATTTGGGTAAGTCGGAAGCGTTAGGCATCAACGCTGCTGACATGAAACAGTAGCTGAGGGAGCGCTTCTTTGGCCGCCTGAATAAAATATTAAATAGTCTTTTATCAGGCGGAAACAAGGTGCGAGCCTTCAACGATTGAGTCATGCCGGTTTCGATGTACTCTTTCGGCGTACTCAAATTGACTCAGACGGAACTTGACGCCCTGGATGGGAGGGTCCGCACATTGCTGATCGCAAACTGGATGCATCACCCATGGTCTTCGTTGATGAGACTGTATATCCCGCGGAAGTGTGGAAGTCGAGGCTTCATAAATGCTAAGAACCTGCACAACCGTGAGGTATGCAGTCTTCCTAGAAGCCGACGTGGGGATCCACCGAGATATGGTCTCAGTGGACAAGGGCTTCACTCCGCTCTCTTTGGCTTACGAGAACTTGCGCAAACCTGTAGTATTAGATACTTATGACCGCAGGGAGGTATGGCAGAGCAAAGAGCTTCACGGGCGCTTTTACCGGGTCCTACATGGACCCGATGTAGATCTCTTGGCGTCCGTATCCTGGTTGCGATTCGGTGATCTCTTTGGGGAAACTGAAGGTTTTGTCTTTGCGAATATGAACGAAGTTATGATGATGAACAACTACCAGAAATATATTGTGAAGAACGGCACAGTTGACATCTGTCGGGCATGCCACCGTCCCGGGGAAACAATCCAACACATTATTTCTGACTGTTCTCGTCTGGCTAACGGAAACTACTTGCGTAGGCACAACCTTGTAGCCAAGATTATCCACCAGCAACTTGCTCTGAAATACAGCCTTGTGGAATCGGAAGTACCGTATTATAGGTATGTGCCCGACCCAGTTCTCGAAAATTTATTTATTTATTACAAAATCCACAGCTCTTTACAATCTTAACCTAAACTATTTTAACTAATCCTACAGCACAAAAACCGGTAAAATGACAATATCACGTTGTATTGGGATCGATCTATCATCACTGACAGGACTATTGTTGCCAATAAGCCAGACATAGTGGTGATAGAGGTGATAGATCGAATAGAGCGTCGCACAATGATTATTGATATGGCGGTTCCGCATGACGAGAACCTCGTGAAAGCTGAAAAAGATAAGCAGATTAAGTATCTTGACCTGGTTGTCGACATGTAGGATGTGGATACAGCAGTCATTGTGCCGATAGTCGTGACGGCAAATGGCATAATAGCCAAGAGTCTCGACCAACATCTGAGGAGGCTCTCGTTAGGCAGCTGGATCAAGGGCTTGATCCAGAAAGCGGTAGTTCTCGATACGGCACGTATCGTTAGGAGGTTCCTCTTTAGTGTTGAGGGTACACTAATTATTGTGCTTGTGAGGTGCGCAGTGGCAAATAAAAGATAGTAGTTTGCTACTCACGGTTATAATGTTCTTACACAAAGCACAGAAACATTCACAGAAGACAGACATTTACAATTCGACATTCACTGGGATAGTTCGACAGACACTGGGATAGTTACACACTGAAGAAAGTCTTATCTATAATAGAACAGTTCGTACACCAAAACACCTACGTACTACGAGAATCCTGAAGGGATAAACCGGGAATGATTAAACTAAGAATTAATTAATTGTTGCGTGGGCTTCGCGTCGCGACAGCGAGATCGGACTCAAGGGCAGCCAAGGTGAACGGACGAACGCGCGCTCCGTAGCGCGACCCCACTCATGCGCATCTACTACGTCACCGTGTGACGTAGACGCGGCGCGTTTCCACAGCACCGTATCGTGTGTACGATGGTGATGAATTTACATAGATAATATTAAAATAATATAAGTGTAAATATGATCGGTAGATATAAGTGTATAATTGTATAATGTGTATAGGGATAATTGTTTAAGACAGATATATAGTATTGCATTGTGTTATTGTATTGTATTGTGTAAGATGAATGTTATAGATCGCCACATCACTCCCCTCCAGAGACCGTCCTACGGGCGATAATAATCCGGGAATCGAACCCTTCGCCCAGATCTGGTCGTTCTGACGGGAGTATCCGTGAGCGGTTTTTCCTCTTTTTGAACATCTTGGTCGCTTGGTGGGATGTCAGCCAATATGTAGGCGGGTTTTAGGCGGTCCACAGAAACTTTGACCTTTTTACCTTTGCACATTATTGTGAAGGTTTTGTCGCCTTTTTGCACCACTTCATGGGGGCCGGTGTAAGCTGGTTGCAATGAACCTCGAAGCGCATCGTCCCTGAGGAATATGTGGCTTGAGGTAGCGAGGTCCTTGTGGACAAATATTTTGTCCCTGGAATGGCGTGCAGCTGGAGTGGGCTGCAATTTTGCGGCAAACGAGCGTAAGCGAGTGGTGAACTCCGAGATGTCGGTGGTGCCGCTGTCACCGGAAATGAAAAACTCTCCCGGGAGTCGTAATGGCTCACCGTACAGGAGTTCCGCGGAAGAAGTCCGAAGATCCTCTTTAATAGCGCTCCGGACACCCAGTAAAACCAAGGGCAGAGATTCTGTCCAGTTATGGTCAGCGTGGCACATTATCGCCGTTTTGAGTTGCCTATGGAATCGTTCCACCAGGCCGTTGCATGCTGGGTGGTAGGCTGTGGTCTTCCGATGTCTGAAACTGACTATTTTGGCTAGATATTGGAACAGTGCGGATTCAAATTGCCGTCCTCTGTCTGTAACAATATCCGTTGGACAACCAAAGCGGGAGATCCAGTTGGTCAGCAACGCTTTACCGACTGTCTCTGCGGTAATGTCTGCAATCGGTACCGCTTCTGGCCACCTAGTGAAACGATCCACGGCCGTCAGGCAGTACCGGTATCCCTGTGATGGAGGAAGAGGGCCTATTAGGTCGATGTGCACAAAGGCAAATCTAGCACGGGGTAATTCGAATGTGCCCAATGGTGATGACACATGGCGATTGACCTTTGTGCGTTGACAGCTGAGACACGTTCGTGACCATTGCCGGCAGTCCTTGCGGACTCCAGGCCAAACGTATCGCTGTGCAATCAATTTTGCGGATGTGTTTGCTCCTGGATGGCTGAGGCAATGAAGGCTCTCAAAAATTTGCCGTCGGAAGGGTTTTGTCACGAATGGTCTGGGAGTGGCTGTGCTCACATCACAGAGCAACTCGACGGGACTGCCGTCGATTTTAAGCCTCTTTAGTTGAAGAGATGTTTCTGACTGTAGAAGTTGCAACAGTTCTGGGTCTGAAGCTTGAGATTTAGCGAGAACCTCAAAATCGACCGGAGTTTGCAGTTCACTGACGCGGGACAATGTATCGGCGACGATATTGTCCTTACCGGAAATATGTTGAATGTCCGTAGTGAACTGCGAAATAAAGTCGAGGTGTCTATACTGGCGTGGAGCACAGTTGTGCTTTCGCTCATGGAAAGCGTATGTCAACGGCTTGTGATCAGTATAGACGGTGAAGTGTCTCGCTTCCAACATGTGGCGGAAGTATTTTATGCCTTCATATATCGCGAGTAGCTCACGATCGTATGGCGAGTACTTCTGCTGAGCGGGGCTCAACTTCCGTGAAAAGAAAGCAAGTGGTTTCCACTGTTTGTCCCTGAACTGTTGCAAAACTGCACCCATTGCCAGATCAGACGCATCTGTAACTAGGGCGAGCTTCGCTTGGTAGTCAGGATGTGCAAGCAACACAGCGTTGCAGAGGCTGTCTTTGCACATATTAAAGGCGGTGAGCGCCTCACCTGCTATTTCCACGGGATGTTGACCTTTTACTGAGCCAGTTAGCAGGGCGTTAAGGGGACCTTGAAATTTTGCGGCTTTGGGTATAAACCGCCTGTAAAAGTTCAACATCCCTAAGAAACGCCTAAGCTCCCTAACAGTTTTAGGGGTAGGGAATTCCTTGATGGCTTCCACCTTGGACTCCAAGGGTCTCGTTCCGGCTGCAGAGATGCGGTAACCTAGAAATGTGACTTCGTCAGCTCCAAACACACACTTCGAGGTGTTAATGACAATGCCATATTTCTGCATCCTGGTGAAGAGCTGATGCAGATGGTCCTCGTGCTGCTTCTGGTCTTTCGAGAAGATAAGGAAATCGTCGAGATAGCAATAACAGAAGTCAAGGCCGCGCGACATTTCATCGACGAATCTCTGAAATGTTTGGCCTGCGTTCCTCAGACCAAAGGTCATATATGGAAATTCGTACAGACCAAACGGAGTTGTTATCGCCGTCTTCTGGATGTCGTCCTCGCTGATCGGTATCTGGTTATACGCCTTAACCAGGTCAACGGTCGAGAAGACCGTGCAACCAGCTATGCTGTGGGTAAGGTCGTGGACATGTTTAATGGGGTACCTGTCAGGTATAGTCCTCGCGTTGAGCAGCCTGTAGTCGCCGCAGGGTCGCCAGCTGTTGTCCTTCTTCGGCGCTAAATGAAGTGGTGCTGACCAAGGGCTCTCAGATGGTCGAGCAGTGCCGTTGCTAAGCATGATCTCAAATTCTTGCTTAGCGATCTGCAGTTTGTCTGGAGCTAGTCTGCGAGGGGAACAAGAGATGGGCGGGCCGGGTGTGGTGCGTATGTGGTGTACTGTGTGGTGTGTGGTTTTTCGGTGTGTGCCAGCGGGTCGCGTGATCTCGGGGTACTTATTGAGTATCAAGTGATACCTGGAATCTCCAACCGAGACCTTTACTGAACACGTCGCTGAAGCCTTTGCAACGGAAGCTGTTACAAACATGGACGTGGTTTTGTCCACCAGACGTTGATTTCTGATGTCAACCAGCAAATCATAAAAACTTAAAAAATCTACACCAATGATTGGCTTGGTGACATCAGCTACAATAAAACGCCATGGGAAGTTACGGCGCAAACCTAAGTCTAAGTTTAACTGAAGATAGCCGTAAGTATCAATTATAGACCCGTTAGCGGCCGATAATTGGTAGTTCGACTTGACACGCTGTTCACGTAGAACATGCCGTGGAAACACACACAAATCACTACCCGTATCCACTAAAAACTGTGTCTTTGATGTTCGATCCGTGACGAAGAGGCGACCTGTGGTCGTCAGACAGCCGTCAGCCGCCATTACCGACTGTCTTTGGAGTTTCCCGACTTCTCGTAATCGCATGGCTTAATGCATTTGTGAGCGTTGGCCCCGAACTTGGAGTGGTAAAAGCAGAACGGTTGCTTCTGGTGGCTGGACGCGGACCGCTGTCTGGATCGATGGCGCTGTTGGTGGTTCGAACGCGACTGCGAACGAGGTCTTCTATTCAGCTGTATCGTCAGGTTCCGCACGGCCTTCTTTAGTTCGGCGATCTCATTCGCCATCTCGTGCATGCTAGGACCCGACGCCGATGCTGCGGCGACTTGGCATGGGGTCACGATGTCCTGGACCCTGTCCGCTAGGTCTGCTAGTCCCTCTAGGGAAGTATGTGGCTGTGAAGCCAGTAGGGTCTGGACGTTGCTCGGCAGACGACTGCTCCATATTGTCCGGAGAAAGTCCTCTGGGACGCTCGGTCCGGCCAAACTTTGGAGATGTCGCAGGAACTGTGAAGGCTTGCGATCTCCGAGCTCTTCGTGTATGAGAAGCTGCTTCACTCTCTTCTCGTGTGACGCAGTCAGTCTCTTAATGAGCTCGTGTTTGAGCTTCTCATATTTGTTGTGCTCCGGCGGATTAAGAAAAATATCCCTTACTTGTTTGGAGTACTGGTGCTCAAGGTTGCCAATGACGTAGTTGAATTTTGTCGCGTCGCTGGTGATGTTTGCGTTCGCGAACTGAGCCTCCACTTGAGCAAACCAAATCTCCGGATCATCCGGCCAAAACGGTGGTATACGTACCGCGATGCGGCAAATGTCGGATGGCTCGTCAATGGACACGCACTTTGCGCGTCGTAGTTGTTGACGCGATCTGGTGCTACCGAACGATTTTGCGGAGTCACTGCTATCACTCATCGTGCTACTGTGATTTTTCTTCGCTTCTTTAAATCTCGAACTTCCTTTTCAGGGCACCCGGGCGGTTGTCGAGCCTTTCTGGCGTATTCTAGGCGGGGTCACCAATTTAGTGTTGAGGGTACACTAATTATTGTGCTTGTGAGGTGCGCAGTGGCAAATAAAAGATAGTAGTTTGCTACTCACGGTTATAATGTTCTTACACAAAGCACAGAAACATTCACAGAAGACAGACATTTACAATTCGACATTCACTGGGATAGTTCGACAGACACTGGGATAGTTACACACTGAAGAAAGTCTTATCTATAATAGAACAGTTCGTACACCAAAACACCTACGTACTACGAGAATCCTGAAGGGATAAACCGGGAATGATTAAACTAAGAATTAATTAATTGTTGCGTGGGCTTCGCGTCGCGACAGCGAGATCGGACTCAAGGGCAGCCAAGGTGAACGGACGAACGCGCGCTCCGTAGCGCGACCCCACTCATGCGCATCTACTACGTCACCGTGTGACGTAGACGCGGCGCGTTTCCACAGCACCGTATCGTGTGTACGATGGTGATGAATTTACATAGATAATATTAAAATAATATAAGTGTAAATATGATCGGTAGATATAAGTGTATAATTGTATAATGTGTATAGGGATAATTGTTTAAGACAGATATATAGTATTGCATTGTGTTATTGTATTGTATTGTGTAAGATGAATGTTATAGATCGCCACACCTCTTTCAGGAGCCCTGACCACCGGTAGCTTGGACCTTATTCCCGATAACGGTGGGCTACTATTTTTTACCTCAGGACATGTTGCCCGCTTGTCGCTACGACACTATGTGCTAGCAACCGTTTCCGGGAGCCCATTATTGAGTGCGCAAATCACCTCCTGCCATTTTATCCGTGTATTATATTTATCAAACAATGGTCAGGCAGGGGCCATAGTCCTTCCATAGTTTTAGATAACCAGTCCACTTTAGCGATCCAAACCCATAGCCCAATATTTTTTTTTTGTTTTCATATCCTGCAATAGTACTACACCAACCGGGGGTTATCCTTGAGTGCACTTGCATAGTGCGTACAGGGATAATCGTCGGTTGGTGCCTCAATTCCATTGAAAGCGTCTAATGGGCTTCTGCGAGTTGGCTTCAGCCCCTCGTCTTCCAAAGGTCCGGGACCCCAGGGTCCCGAGAAATATCAAAGATATAATAATAATAATAAATCTTTATTTTCCATTGTACAATTTACATTTACCACTTGATATAAACATACCATATTTTGTCTTAAAAATTGTAGGTTTGCACAAGGTTATAAACCTCTGACATCCAAGCTAAGATTAAACGTGTGTTATAGGTGTCTCAAGTTGACAATTAAAAGTTCGAAATTTCCTAGTGTAGGAACTGTAAACAAATAAAAAATGAATTTTTTAAAGAGAAAAACAACTGTACAGTGTTATGGTTTATGTTGTGTAGTGTTGTGTAGTGGTGTATGGTGTTTTCTTGTGCAATGTTGTGTTGTATTGTATTGTGTAGTATTCGTTTTTGATGTGTTAGAAAGTTACCCTGTATTCGATGACGTGTCGGACGGGGTACTGTTTAGGTGAGAAGGGGGTATGCGGCAAAGCTACTTATTGAGGATTTTTTCAACCTCGTCATAGCTAAGGGTTAAGATCCAGTTACAGACATTGCCTTTACAATCAAATTTATTTAACGTGTATTTGTATTTAATTTATTTAATATTATCACGTTACTCGTAAAGTTCATTTGTACAAATCAGTAGGCACGTTTCATTAAAAGCTGCTTTTATAACAATCTGATATTTTGAAAGCCCGACGCATGAAACGGTTTCCTCCCCTGCCCTTTTCATCTTGATTGTTCCCGGTCTTTGAAAATTACTGGTGGTAAGGAAGTTGCTAAAATGTTAAAAAAAAAAAAACAGGAAAACTTGTAACTTGCGAAGTTGTAGGCCATTCAATTTATTAGGTCAAGCACAATATATTTTTTTCTTTATAAATTGTTTGAAAAATAGTAAAGGTTTTATTTCTGCTTTTCAATCTTTAATTGGCGCAAAACTGATTCAAACTAGATCAGAGCCTAGACCACCACCTCTTAAAGCAGTATTATTTTAATCTTACTTGAGTGTGGGAAAGAGATGGAGCTAGACATCCTGTATAGTTCCATCTCTTTCTCACACTGAAGTAACATTAATACTGCTTTAAGAGGTGGTGGTTGGCCCCTGTTCATACTCCCGTTTATTTTTAACAACACATTAAACAGAATAAAACTTTTAATTACCCAGAGCAAAAAGGTCGAAACGTTTTTGCTTTGGGTAATTAAAAGTTTTATTTTTTATTCTAAACTTATTAGGCACTCGATTAACAATCTTGGCTTTGCTCATTTCTTTCTATTATATTATGATGACAGAAATATTTTTTCACTTATTCTTTAAAAAGTTTTTATGCTATAAATAAAAATTAACTAACCACTGAAGCGTCCGGGCGAAACAGCAAATTATCCTGTCAAACGTCCGCCCCCCCGCGCCTGCGTAGTTTGCAAAAAAATTGCGCGCCATTTCCAGTTGGAATGTTATTATCTAGTAAACTACTAACAAGATTACAATAGTAAAAATGTGTGCGTATAGCTGAAACTATACAGAATCAACTTATCTGAAACGTGAATTACAGCAACTAGCCCTAAGTATTAAAAAAAAAAGTAAAACTTGAGAATGTGGGTTGAATTTGAGTAAAATATCTGCTATACCTAAGTTTTTACGAAACATTTTGTAGTTTGTGTCAATAAAACCTATTTTATGATTAAACTAGACTATATAAGCAATTATTTGATGCCCATATGTAAGGACTAAGTATGTTCTGAGTAGCAAAATAAATTAAAACAAACAAGCCGTTCCCCATCAATTTACGTTAAACATCCCAGGCTACCCAGGTTCCGCGTAATTAATAACGTATAATGCTAAATAATTTCATTGTATTTTAATATTCTAAGTGTGTTTAAATACTAATAATGACCTATTTTCCATATAACGAGCAATATTTTAATAGAATATTTAACAGAACTATTACGAAAAATAACTGGGTGAACTGAGGTGAATAAATGAGGTTAATAAATTATCTTATTCGGTTCTGGTTCATTGAAAAGTTATCCTGTTTGTGATTAAATCCAATGAATGTCAAACTATAATACATTGCCACAATACTACCGAAGATCCACCAATACTGGCCGATAATAACCAAAGAGATTTCTTTCAATGCCCTTGCCTAAAAATATCTTGCAATCGATGATGTATCCGGAACTTGCGCGCTACAAATGTTTTTACATAATATTTTAGTTTTGATACCTCATACACCTATTTTGTAATTTGATGCCTCGCCTCCATTGATGTATCTCGCCTCTCATGCACAAGCTTGTGGATTCAAACCTGGGCAAGTACCAAGGTGACTTTTTAAATTCATAATAATGTACTTTTTTAGTTGATCTATTATTGGTACCGGTGAAGGAAAACATCGTAAGGAATTGTTATTAATATAAGTTTGAAATCACCAATCCGCCTTGAGAAAGCGTGGTGATTAATGCTCACACCTTCTCTGTACAAGAAGAAGCCTTTGCCCTGGAGTAGGGTGATAATAAGGCTGGTATTATGTAGTGTATATGAAATTTTGTGTATATTATTGAGTCCTTGTTACTTGTACGTCAGAAAACGGTCGGAAGCGCCTTTTCACCAATGTCTATCTTCCAAATAGTTTGTAATTTATATTCTCAAGTATCTTGACTTGGCTCGCGAGGTTGTTGCCACGTGGGATGTGAACTTAACGATCATTGTGCCGATAGTTGTATACTCAGTATCTTCTTTATTTTAATTAATACTTACATATAAATTATATTTTTAAATATTAGCATATAAAAAGGATAAAAACATTCAAAAATAAAAAAATTGTAGCCTACCGGTATCGAGAACAGGGTTTTAGCTACCCGGCGGTCAGGGCTCCAGAGAGAGGAACCTCCTTACAATGCGAGCCGTGTCCAGAAGTACCGCTTTCTGAATCAAGCCCTTAATCCAGCTGCCCAACGAGACCCTCCTTAGGTGTTGGTCGAGGCTCTTGGCAATTAAGCCATTGACTGATACGACTATCGGCACAATAATCGCTGAGTCCACATCCCACATGTCGACAACCTCGCTAGCCAAGTCAAGATACTTGATTTGTTTATCAATCTTTTTCAGCTTTCACGTGATTCCCGTCATGCGGGACCGTTATGTCAATAACCATTGCGTGCCGCTCTGTTCGATCCACCACCACTATATCAGGCTTATTGGCAGCAATAGTCCTGTCAGAGATGATGTATCGATCCCAGTACGATGTGATATTTCCATTTTCGAGAACTGGGTCGGGCATATACCTGTATTACGGCACTTCCGGTTCCACAAGACATTATTTCAGAGCAAATTGCTGATGGATAATCCTGGCTACAAGGTTGTGTCTATGCAAATTCTCAGTATTATTTATATATTTATTTTATATAATTTAAAACATATTTATTTATTTATTTTCACAATTATCTTTATTCAATATCCTCCATTATTACATTTATTTAGTTTTCTCAATTCGACGTTTACTCGTGTACTCTCACTATAAGCGGGACATAAGCGGCACATTCTATAATTCGATGAGTTGCGGCTTTCTCTCGATTTCTTAGAGACAGTGTATACTCGACCGTCCATACAATAGAGAGTATAACGGAGTGACGTCATATCGGTAGGTAGGTAGTCGAGAAACCTTGAACGGAAGTTGTTTCTAGCTGATTGACAGAGGCTGGTGCGTGAACTGTATATTGGAACATCTAAGAGCCTCCATGATTGCTTTGTCCAGTGTATAGGGACTACCCCTTGCTTCTTAGTCCTCAGTTTCTCAGGACTAATCTGCATGATAATAAGTATTGCTATTAAAAATGCAAAAGCATAATCAGCCTGTGAGGGGGTTGGCCACAATCCGTCCTCGATTTTTGGTTCTAAGACATGCTGTTTTCCTCACGAAGATTTTTTTGCCGTTTTGAGAGCAGTATTATTAATGAATTGCAATTTATCATTCTGTTTTTGTTATAGATACATCTACATGCTGTGAAACTATAAGCCAGACAGCGATTTTGCCAAAGGTTGGTAGAATTCAAATAACTTAAAAAATCGTTTTCACAAAATACTTATGCATTTTTGCAAACATCTCACATACTCACTTTAAAAACATGTCCATGAAAATAAATGTTGCAGACAAACTTTTCAATGAGGCACGTTACTTGCCTGCAGACCACAGAAGGTTTTCAAACTCAATAAGTCAGAGCTACGCTTTGCGTATGAATATCAAAGCAATAAAGGATTTAAGTGCATACTTCAGTTAGGGCTCCCACATAAAACTGCGAATTCGCATCGCATCGCAGTTTTGTGTGGGCTCCCTTAACGCTTAGAGCATTAAATGCTCTAAGCCTTAACGTGACGGCTCCACGCATTTTGTTTACACTATAGCTTTAGATTTTGATCAGAATACTTTAAAGTTTTTCAAAGTGTTGATTTCAGTAATAATGAAGTTCAAAATTTTGTATAGAATTCTGATTATTCATAGGTCAGTATCATTTATATTTTAAAAATATAGATACTTTTACCATTCAATTCTGTAAAACCAATCGGTGAAGCCATTTTCATCTGCATTTGTACACAGACACGCACACTCGTATATTGGTATAAAATTTGTCTGATCATGCGCGTATCATTGCGATCATAGTTATGACATGTGCTAAAACGTAACCAATTTTTTTTTACATACTTTTTAAACTTTTTTTCAGCACTACAAATAGACCTAGATAAGTGGTAACGGTTTCCAAAGCATTTCGTTTTCCAGAACGACTTTCAACAGGATTGACATAATAAACTTTTCAGAAGTTTATGTCAATCCAATACATTTTAGACTTTGTTGTCATCGTTATTACTGATGGGACTGTCACTTTGTCTAGGCCCTACAAAGGTCATTGAATCATCATCTGCCTGCCTTTTCCCAACTATGTTGGGATCCGCTTTCAGTCTAACTGGATGTAGCTGAATACCAGTATTTTACATGGAGCGACTGCCTATCTGACCTCCACAACCCAGTTACTGGGTACCCCTTGGTAAAACTGGTTGTCAGACTTTCGGGCTTCTGACGACCCATAACGACTGTCAAAGATCCACGAATGACAGCCGGGACAATGGATTAACGTGCTTTTCGAGACACGGAGGGATCTCGGTAAATAAAGATGATCACCCATCCCCGAACCAACCGCGGCAAGCGAAGCTTAACCTGATCGATCGACCCGTGCGGCTGTTATTACTTAGCCACAAGCCCTGAAGCTACTCCTTAGTGGCTTAGGGGCTTGCAGCCATTTAATGTTAATAAAATAAATAGTTATTTAAAAAACCTAAAGTCGGCGTAAAATTCAAACGCAGTTGTCTGTATTTATCAAAAAATAAAACTTGCATGCGGCTATATTTCGTTTACAAACGGTAGTATTCTTTAGATAGGTTGGTTTTGTACTGCAAAAATTGGATGTCAACGATTTATATGTATAGTAATGCTATTCAAACTAACGTAACATATTAAATATTCATTGAAGAGGAATGTGTTAATATTATAGCAGACAAAATCCGAAAGTTCAACAAACGGTCCATGTTCTATAAATAAACGTTTCAGAATAGGAACGTGAAAAAATTCACACAGACAATTAGCGCAATTCGCAAGCACGACTACTTGCGAATTGCTAATTTCTGAAGTCATTGTCTTTGAACCTGTATTTTCGATTTTTGCCACCGACTTCCGAAATAAAAGTTATTTTTCACTTTGTAGTGTTTTTTTGGAAGTTAGTCCTTTTTATTTGCAAAAAAAATTTTTATTTTCACTTTTTAGTGAATCGGTTTGTAATTACGTAGTCTGGCCATAAATACTGTTACAATTAAAAATAAACAAAATATTATATTTGAATTTGGAATCTGTCATTTTTATATGATTGTTCATTGAGTTTTCTCATTTTGGCGCCAATACATTGTACAATATTTTGCGATATTAAAATGGAGTGGGGTGATAAAGAGAACCGAATCGCTGTGATTGCATTACACAAAGTAGGGATGGAAAATGTTTGTGTACCGGGCTATTAATAGGTACAATGAGACCTCCTCTGTTTGTGACAGAAAAAGATCTGTTCGTCTACGTAGTGTTCGTACGAAAAAGGTGGCCAAAGCAGTAAGGGAAAGAATTCGAAGAAATCCTGTCCAAAAGCAAAAGATTTTATCTCGGGAGATAAGATAGCACCTAGAACCATGTCGCGTATTTTAAAAGATGACTTAGGACTTGCAGCCTATAAGAGACGTACTGGTCATTTCTTAACTGATAATTTAACCGCTGAGGTCTATAAACTTGATATGTCTTTATCTGTCAAGTGTCGGGCGGAATTCCCGCGGCGCGACATATTTATGACCTTGCTCACAAAAGATGGTCCACTGATGTTTCAATTGGCTCTTGGCACTTATTGTAAACTGTTTTGGGTTCTTGAATAAACATACCATACTATAAAATCTAAACTATACTCGTATTACGAGAGATGTATTTATAAACAAAATATGATTACAACAGAGTATGGCCAAAAATGTCGTTTGTTTACGTAACATTATTTGCTCAAACAAAATGGTATCCATGATGTTATTTCGTGCAAATGTTATCTAAAACGATGTAATAACTACTTATAAATGAAGTCATTGTCTTTGAACCTGTATTTTCGATTTTTGCCACCGACTTCCGAAATAAATAAATAAATAAAATCCCCAATTTTTGACGAATCCTTTCCAACGTTTGTTGAGGAAAAAATTCAAAATTTTCATGACGTCTCGGAAAGACTATTCAAAATTAACATCCATTCGGCCTTCACACTAATTCGATACTGCTGCTTTGGACCAAAATTTACGTATAGCCTTCGCTCCTCCCATCTATGGAAGCATCCACAACTTTTAGAAAAAGTAGACCAAATTATTAGAAACACACTAACTTCTATTCTAAATGTGGCCCTGGACGACCGAGCGTGGCAGCAAGCTACACTTCCCATTCGCCTGGGTGGTCTCGGCGTCCGCAAAATTTCAAGTATAAGTTTACCGGCCTTCCTCTCTTCGGTCCACGGTACCGACAAATTAACCAGGAAAATTTTATCTTCCTCACTGGTCGATTTTGAGGTACCGTGTTTGACCGATGCGTTGAACGCGTGGAAGATGGCTTGTCCCAATACGGATTTACCTGACAACCCAGCCTCCCAGAAACGGTGGGACGTGCCGCTCTGCAGTATTATACGGAATACCCTAGTAAATACGTCATTTAATACTGCTGAGCGTGCCCGTCTGCTGGCTGTGGGAGAATGGGAGTCAGGCTTGTGGCTTCAAGCGCTTCCGTCATCCACCATAGGCACTATGATGGATGACTCTTCGTTTCGGCTCGCTACGTGTCTCCGCTTAGGCGCACCTTGTGTTGCTCCGCATCGGTGTCACTGCGGTGAAGCTGTCGACAACCTCGGACACCATGGCCTGTCCTGCTGCAGGAGTGCAGGCCGCATAGCAAGACACGCCAGCATTAACGATATTATTCGTCGAGCTCTTGTCACCGCCGGCGTACCAGCGATATTAGAACCAAGCGGCTTGGTACGTGACGATGGGAAGAGACCAGACGGCATGACGTTGTTGCCTTGGAAGGTGGGTAGACCTCTGGTGTGGGACGCAACCTGTGTCGACACCCTTGCGCCATCTCATGTTCCACGCACGGCGAGCTGTGCTGGCGCCGCTGCTGCGGCTGCTGATACCCTTAAGCGGCACAAATACTGTAACCTTATCGGTAACTACAGTTTTGAGCCGTTTGGGGTCGAAACGCTCGGGTCATGGGGCCCGAGTGCGCGTCTCCTTTTTAAGGAAATTTCTCGCCGACTGGTCGACACTTCACGTGACCAGAGGGCTGGCTCGTTCTTTGGCCAAAGAATTAGCATTGCCATTCAACGTGGCAATGCTGCCAGTCTTCTGGGCACGTTTCCGGATGACAGCGATGCGGACGAGTACTTCGACGCCTAAGTTTCCTTTTGTTTTGTATATTTATTTGTATAGTTAGTTAGTTCGTTAGTTAGTAGAAAAAGATATTTTAAGTTTTTTTTTAACATATAATTATTATAATAACTTCCTAAAATTATTTTTTTAACTTCAGCTGAAATTACTTTACATTTAATTCTTTTTTTAGCTGTCGGGTTTTTTGTTTTTTTTAACAATTTTTTTATTTTAACTAAGGCTAGCCTTTAAAATGATTAGCAATAAATGGTAAAGGTACTGTTTATTTTTCATAATAATCAGCTAATAAACTAATCTATTATTTTTATTTAACAATTATTAACCCTAGATTACTACTCTACGTCGCAGAGGCGCCCGCGTTTTTGATATATTGCTCTCTCTTTTTATCCTTCGCGCGTATGGCATTCACGTTCAAGGACATCGCAGCCATCGCCAGCACGTGTCGCAGGACGGTGGTTGCGTTACGGTAAGTAAGCTAGATTTTTTGATATTACTACCCTTGGCGCTCCAAAGACGTATGAGTAGCTTGTATGTAAGTTTTGCGCTATTAATCAAATTATTTTGTTAGTGTTTTTTTTTTGCATTATTAGTTACTACCGGTGTGTTTTATCTTTTTTTCGAAATATATGGTTAACGCTTTGCCATACATTGGAAGAGCCACCGACACCGGAGGATTACCTCAGGGAGAGTAGTACGTAAAGGAATTGACCCGTCCTATACATGGTACTAATCGTAACGTGACATTTGTGATAGTTGGTTCACGTCAGTATCGCTGGCCAAATCACTACTTGCTGAACCATACAAACTCACGCTTGTTGGTACGATAAGATCTAACAAACGGATAATTCCTCAAGAAATGAAAAACACCCGGAGTCGACCTGTTGGTACATCCATGTTCGCCTATGATGGCCCTTTGACTTTGGTTTCCTACAAACCAAAACCAGCTAAAATGGTGTTCCTGTTATCTTCGTGCCACGAAAAAGGGCTCATAAATAATGAATCTGGAAAGCCGGAGATGATCATGTTCTACAACCAGACCAGAGGTGGTGTAGATACATTGAACCAAATGACTTCCTCTATGTCATGCTCTAGAAAGACTAACCGATGGCCAGTGGCTATTTTGTATGGCATGCTAAATATATCTTTCGTGAATGCATTTGTTATATGTTGTCATAATATATCAACAAAAAATGAAAAACCCCTGAGTCGAAGATAATTTTTGAAAAAACTTAGCACGCAGTTGACTACTGAATGGATGCAAAAAAGACTAGAAGCACCTACGTTGAAACACAATATCCGGGATAATATCGAAGTCATCCTGAAAAAACCTTCCGATGACTCTTCTGTACCACCACCACCGCCAAAAAAAAGAAGATATTGCTCTTATTGTACAGACGCCAGCAGGTCAAGCTATCCGAAACTGTCAAATTTTCTCAATCAATCTTGAACGTAATGCTATAGCAATAAAGTTGAAAATCTATTAAAGAAATTTGACAGATTGTAGTAGCTTGATGTGCTGCCGTCCATACATCTAAAAAGAAGAGGATGTCCAAAATGACGTGCGCCAAGTGTCAAAAATCTATCTGCGGCGAACATCAAGTTCATGTATGTATCGAATGCATCTAAAATATTTTTTTTGTTATTTTGTTATTTTTTTTTTTTAGTTAATTACTTCATAATTTACTATTTTTTACGAGAAGTGTATACTTTAAGTTGTTTTTTGTTTTTTTAATGAGAAGACTGTTTAATTGCCTAAGTTCCTAAAATTTGTTCCTAAGATTAATTTGATTAAAGATTTTATAATAAAAATATATAAATATTATTTAAAATTGTGTTTTTCTCTTTTTAGTAATATACACAATTATATAAACAGTCAAAACATATCAATCATACTTATAGGTTTTGAATAAAATCATTAGTCAATATGATGCGCCTCGCGGGCGTATGAGTAGTTTCTTTGTACGTCGCAACATGAGTAGTAATGTAGGGTTAATGAAACTCAAACAACAGCACGAGCAAGAGTATAAAACTCAAAAAATATAAATTCGAAAGTATTAACTATTATTACTTATAAATGAATATTTATCCACTTACCGTCGATTAGATACGAAAACACTTTATTTTCAATAAAAAAACACACGGAGATATCAGTCGCGCCAAATGTCATTGTCAAAACGTCACTTTAATTTTTTTTTTCTACCTTCCAAACCGAATCTTATAAGTTTTGAAGCATTTAGTTGACGTGAATATCTACCGGACCACAGACTAAAAATGCCTGCACAGGATATTAGCCTTGAATTTTAAAAATGGAGATTTAAAAAGCGCGGGTACGGGTGGCACACTTGAGTGCCAGCGCTGTTTGGAGGTTTGGCGCCGATAGGCAAACAAGAGAGCTTTTAACTTTTGAACTTTTGCCCTTTTGCCAAAAAGAATAGGGTGGTAAAATCGAAACAACTACTGAAGAGGTACGCAAAGGGAGGTCACAGAAAAATTTTGTTTATGGATGAGAAAATTTTTACCAAAAACAAAATGACCGTATTTATGCTCAAAGCTCTAAGGAAGCTTCCAAATTAGTCGAAAGAGTGCAACGTGGGCACTATCCGACTTCAGTGATGGTTAGGTGGGGTATTATAACCCTTAACTGCTCGCATGGGGTCATCTCACTTTCGCGCTTCGAAAAAATGCACTTGCAACGGTCGAAACCCCCCCGCGCGCCCGCTAGCCTCTTAATATACGCTAAAGAACATATTTTAGTACCGTTTAGACCGCTGCAGGTGCAGGCCGCGCCGCTGCTCTCTTGAGCCGTGACCCCGTGCGAGTATTTACGTAACTTTTTTGAGAAAGGTAAGCTTTTTATATTCTATTATTTTTTTTTTGTTTTTATTTAGATATTGATATAATTTTGAATGAATATGATTGTGAATGATATTTTATATCGTTTTACTAGTTTAGATTTTTTTTATTGTATTTTTGTATTGTATTTTACAAAAATGTTATTTACATAGGTTTTTTTTATTCCTCAGTTGTCAAAGATGGATGAAAGAGACGAGCGTATTGCACAGTGGCTACTGGAGGTACCTGATGAAGAACAGGATGTTGAGGGCTCGGATTCAGAGTCGGAAGCTGAGGAAATATTACAGAGTGATCACAACACAGCTAGCAAAATTGATGAACTGTCAAATGAATCGCCGGACAACGATGAAGATGCTTCTATAAATCAGTTTTTATGTAATGAGCACTTCATTGTCTACTGCCTAACCTGCAATAACGACGATTCCCTTAGTTCCTAAGAATTCATGAAATTTTAATACATGATCTCATATTGTGCCAAAAATGTTCCCTATTGTAGAAGTTTATATTTTAGTTATTTTGATGTCTTAGAAGATTTTATTTTTAGTTGTGGTTTTTATGCCTTATAGTTTAAATAAAGTACTTTCATAATTACTATTGGCGTGTTTCATTAAAAATTAGAAATCATCAAATTTCATCCATACAAATTGGGGTCACCACGGACCCCATGCGAGCAGTCAAGTGATTTTCTTCGTGCGAGTAGTTAAGGGTTAACTGTGAAGGAGTGACTGAGCCATACTTTTGTGAAAAAGGTATCAAAACATCGGCACAAGTGTATCAAGATACCATTATTGAGAAGGTAGTGAAGCCCCTTAACAACACAATGTTCAATAGTCCGAGATTTTTGCTGAAAAAATTCCATTAAGGCATAGTTGGCGAAAGTAATATTTATTTTTCTTTCTAATTGTAGGATTTTGTGGGACTGGGCAGGGCGCGTCAACGTGGAATCGAATGACACATTTCTCTGTCTTTCAAGCATATTGAGACGCAGAGAATATAATCATATGTTTTGCACAGGTTCTTCACCTGACAATGTTTACCCGTTATTTTACGGACTCAGATCTACATCATGTTTACTCTTTCAGGGGCACTATAATTTAAGTTACAATATAGGTGTTTTTTATGTTTTTTTCTAGTTATATTTAGGCTAAACAATACTGAAAACATGGTTGAAAAAATATCACAGTGAAGGCTTTTGAGGAATCACATGGTTAGCTACGGTAACCATCGCCGCTGTAGAACAAAACAACACTATAAAAATCATATAGTTTTAAATCATGAATACAGGCTAAAAAACATATCAGAACACCATTTTTATCTTACTTCTTATGAAAATCTTCGAAGCAGGACTTTCCTTTACGCAAATATAGTGGAACTTTGCAGGTTTTGCATTTCCAAACAGTACGTACTGGAATATTACTGGTACTGCATTTGGCGCATCTCCTTGATGTGCTTCGCTCTGGCTGATGGCGATTGCTTTCAATGCGGGTCTCATTAGCCACTGTTAGCTTATGCTGTTTTATTATGGCCGGACCTGGAGAAGGCGTAGATCTGGCGAAGGACAGTCCACGTATACCCCCTTAAGAAAAGAAAGGGGTAAAGACAGTATCATGCAAGTCCGGAGCTGAACACCAATAGTCTCTATAGCTTGGCAGTTTTATTATACCCATAACCAGGTTCAAGCAACAAACACATCGATTTCTTCAGATGTAGTGGGAGTATAAGCTTTTCCAGATTGAGTGGCCTTCTAAGCTTTCAAACCACCAGCCGGGGTTGCGGGATGTTCGAAAGAGTTACCGTGGCCCCGGCACAGGCAACAGAAGGAACACGGGTAGGTTTTAGTCAGTAAAAGTCTGACACGCCCTCCCGCTCCGCCCAGAGCGATTTCCCATCCACAAAAAAAAAAAAAAGCTTTCAAACCAACCTTTATGGTTGGTTTGAAAGCTTATAATTTCTTGCAAATTGTCTGACCAAAACAAGCGAAACAGTGCGAGAGGCGTAATACTTTCCAACTCCAGTATATGTGCTGGTACACCCACATCTTCAGTAAACTCACCTGGTGGGGAAAGTGAGTAGTTCTTCTTCCACTTTGGCACTCTTGTTTGAAGACTGCTGGAGCTGCTCTCTTCGGCTGCAAGAGTGGCAACCTCCGGAGGTAGCGTAGAAGGGAAACTTTACAAGGGTTCATTATTTTCTTCATCAAAACTGTAAGTTTGCAGACGTTCCCCTACGACATCACCCAATAACATGGTAGCTGGTGGTGCATCATGAGTTTCCTGGTCCAATTCCGCACTGCAGCAACTGTAGTCATTGGAGGGTATCTCCTCCAGACAGTATTCAATATCCCCGTCAGCTAACGCACGAGACATTCTGTAAGATATACAAAAAAAAACACTGTGACATCTATACGAACAAATAAAACATTCTATCTGCGCGCTGGTTAGCTACTCTAACCACCTATTTATGAGTGTGATATTACATTAGAAACGCAATATTACATACATTATTTATCAAATACATGCAAAAGATGTCTAAATACGTCTAATAAAACAATCATAGTCATAAAAATAATTAACTCACCTTATTTGTGAAAGTTTTTCCGAGCACATTACAAAAAGACTGTCAACGAATGATAAACAAACCAACAATACACACACAGACGATTATCGGCGCCACTTACTGCCTAAACTAAATCAAGCGTAAGGTGTATTTCTATGTTAGTTTAAGAAATAATCGCTAGATGACATGAATTTTAAGAAAAAAATCCGAAATATGTGGTTAGCGTAGCTAACCGCTGACCCTGAAAGAGTTAAAAAAAAGAGAAATAATAATAATTTCCTGTGGCTAAAATATTCATTGGATTTGATTGATTTTTGTGTACGGGTAGAATACATGATTTTCTTTACGTGATTTAAAGGAATTTCAATCGTCCTGTTCCACCTCCTTTAACATCATAGTTATTAGAGCACACATTCCTAAGGAAAATTGACGTTTTAGTCCGCAAGCCACGTACATACATTTTGGAGATAAATATTAATTGGCATATTTAAAAGTGAAAATAATTAGAATGAATAATGAAGTAACACAAAGAATGCCGGGTACTAGAATAAGCGTATAGTAAATACAGTGCGGTGTCATAATTTGGTATAATGTGGAGTGTTATGCAGATGTCACTACTCACCACGGAAATCAAACTAGATTCCGTACTGTGACTTGCTGGTGAGATATCGAAGAAGTGAAGATTATAGTATTTCATTAGGTGAACGGTGTAAAATAGGCAAAAGTTGTATCAAAATATTGAATATCTCTCCTTCTTCTTCTTTTATTTTTATACAACATGTAACATTAATAACGCACAACCTCTTAAGGGATCATTATGAACAACTTTTATTATGGGACCAAACCTGAAATCGAGAAAAAAAATCAGCTGTTCCCTACATTTTAACGAATTATGCGACTATAATTGTAGGGAGCAGCTGATTTTTTTTCGCGATTTCAGGTTTGGTCCCATAGTAAAAGTTGTTCATAATGATGAGTACAATGACCCCTGAAGAGATTGTGCGTTATTTATGTTACACCTTGTATTTAGAAGCTAGGTGCACGGTTCCAGTTGGTCGTTTCATATGGAGAAGAGCCGGCGAGAAACTGCACGGTTACTCTTTTAAAAATAATTGGCTTTGACAATATTTTCAAATAACAGTTATATTAGTTACTAGGCATATCTCATGTCTGCCTATGTTTCTTTCTTACTTCAAGGAAAGGTAGTGACCTAGTAGGAAAGGTAGGGCGTTGAATTATGATGCCATGGCTAGGTAGCCATGACGTCATTATTGTCGATTGCCTTTCATTTACTTGTCCTTATTTTATTAAAATTTTGGGCTCGTTTTATTGAATCTGGAAATTTTAAGAACACGATTGGCTCAAATAATAAAAAATAACCTTTATTATTTAATCTTTCTTTTTTTTGAAGAAAAAGAAGTATGTAAAAGCCCTATTTCCTGACTTCCTGTTTAAACATTAACTTTCCTCGGAAGTTTTTTGAAGATGATTTGATTTGAGCCAATAATGTTCTTAAAATTTTCAGATTCAATAAAACGAGCCCAAAATTTTAATTAAATAAGGACAAGTAAACGAAAGGTAATCGAAAATAATTATTTCGTCAATTATTTAGCAATTTAATATAATGCTCAAAAGGAACAATTTTATCAAAGCACCATCCAAAAGAACAAACGGAACAAATTTAATTATTCTAATTTAAATAAACACTTTGGCTTTGCACAAATCCGTTTGACAAGTCCAGAATAATAATGCCTTCTTTCTCGCTCTTTACCTTAATGGCAGAAAGAGATGGAGCGTTTCGAAAGGATGTTACCTACAACTAGAATTTAGCATTGACAAGTTTCAGAGACTCAGGTGTTTAATACGCTTTCCTAGTTTTGCAGTGTGTTTAATTAATTAATTGATAAGCTTCTGCACAAATTTCTTTTATCTGTTGGTTGTTTGTACAAGTTTCATGTGTTTAGAGATTATTGTTGAATACTTCTCGGTATTAATTAATCGGTCTTATATTAATATTCTATGTATTTTGATTTGTCATAAAATCGCCATAATACATACATGATCAACTGGATTATCAACACATTGGGAGGATTTATTATTACAGAAACATTACATTCAAAAGTGTTCTGTACCTACATCTGTTTATGTAGTCTACGAAACAGTAATAAATTACTAGCGCGTTACGGGAAGGCACTACTTACTTCTTGACTGACACTGACCAATGATACGGAAAGAGGAGACCTTGACCCTGTTTATAGGTACTTTCTTTTATTCTGTACACTAGGCAAATCGCAAAGCAGTATTTATATAATGTAATATACACGAATCTTAATTACAGTATATAATCTGATACTACTCGTTGGTCTAGTGGTCGCAAGCGCTACTGCTGAGCATGAGGTCCTGGGTTCGATTCTCAGGTTGGGCAAAGTGTTATTGGGTTTTTCTATCTGGAATTTCTCAGTAGCAGCCCGGAGTCTGGATTTGTGCCCGGTAGATGGCAATAGGCTCGCCCCTATTACATGGGACTTAAACATAACTGGCGAAATGTGGGTGTACTATAATAGGTACACCTCTGCCTAACCCTTCTGGGAAACAAGGCGTGATGTTATGTAATCTGATACTGAAATATTATATCGTCGGCTTACTGCAAGAACTCGTTAATTACAGAAAATAATTAAGTTCAGTTAATAATACAGTGAAACTCGTCTCCATAACTTCTACATATATTGAGCAAAAACTTATTTATTTCTGGCCTTTCAAATTTGTATGGATTAACTGGTTTTAAAGAACTAGGCAAACTATAATAATAGTTTTTAACAACAAAAAAAATCAAAATAGCGCATTTTTTTGTAATATAAATGTCATTTATGTGACTTCTTATTAAGACACGCGTTACGCACATCACTTTAGAACAGCATTAGGTTAAAGTTCATTAGATGCACATAATTTCATCTTTAAATCCGTGATTTGTGACAAAAAACATATAGTACAAATATATAAAGAAAAAAAAACAAAGAGCTCATTTGGCATTAAAAAATTCATCCGCATCGCTGTCAGTGGGAAAAGTGCCCAAAAGTCTGACATCGTTGCCACGTTGGATGGCAATGCTGATTCTTTGACCTAAAAATTGGCCAACCCTATGTTCAAGTAAAGAGTGGAAATATTTTAACCCAAACATCTCCTGAGCCTGTAATCTTTTCATGGCATATTATGCATAACACAGGTTCAGAGGTTGTTACAAAAGGTTCATAAGTTACACTGTATTATAACCATCTGTGTCGACGGAGCGTTGTGTTCCACGCGCGCCTCAAAGAGATGTCAGTACCATTGACGGGGTCCGCTAGGGCCGACGCCACCCAGGGTCGTGGGATGTTTGAAAGAGTTACCATGGCCCCGGCACAGGCAACTGAAGGAACACGGGTGGGTTTTAGTCAGTAAAAGTCTGACACGCCCTCCCGCTTCGCCCAGAGCGGGAGAAGTCATTTGATGATTTCCCATAAAAAAAAAGGTGTGCAAATATCTCAGGAAAATTTATTTATTTATTTATTTATACAATCTTACACTATCTTTACAGGTTCACACCTAATGCGATAATGTGATTAAACTATTATTATTCCCTAGTTAATAAATCGAGAGTCACCCTCACGAATTCCGCCAATGTACAGTTAAAAATGTCAAGCCTTTGTGAGGCGCTGTAAGAATAATTATGACACAGTTATTCTTATACAGTTGTTTTCTTAATTAAATTACATGTAATTGAAAAAATACACAGGTAGTAAATTTTGTTACACATTAATTAAATCTGAACGAATAAAAATTATAACAGCAATGTCAAGCTAATTAATAATGTCATAATAATTATAATTATTATCATATTGAATTATTGCACAAATATTTGCTATAACTAAAATAAAATACCTTTATCTTCTAAGTAGTCTTTTATATTATAATAACATTTTTCAATTAGGAATGTGTATAATTTCTTATTAAATAGATGAGTAGGTAACTTCTAAATGTCATCGGGCAATTTATGATATTATAAATCAGTGATGCCCATAAAAATAATACTTTTATTGAGTAATGCCGTTTCCCCATCCGGTATTTCTAAATCTAACCTTTTTTTGTCCCGTAATTGTCTATAATGGCTATTAAAAGCAATCTTAGCAGCAAAGATTTAATTCGTAGGGGGGGGGGGGGGGGGGATTTTTAAATTTGTAATGTTGACAGCTTGTAGTACTATCTAGATGGGACATTGCTGTGATGCATTTCTTTTGGGCTTTGAATACAAATTCCTTGTCTACCGAGTTACCCCAGAATACCATATCTTAACATACATACGAGTGGGTGCAACAAGTCCGTGATATGCCGTTATGACGGCTTCTTTATTGAAAATTTTGCATAGTTTGTAGAGGGCGAATGAAGATTTATGTATTCCTTCACAAAGATTACCTACATGTGTTTGCCATGGCAGATTGTACTCTATATCAATTCTCAGAAATGTGGTGTTCATTACAAGATGTACTATCTGTCCGTCGTTACTAACGTTAATAATATTTGGTTAAATTGTTTGGCGAAAATGCATTATTGTTGTTTTGCCCATGTTTATTTTAAGATTATTGTTTATTAACCATTGAATTATTGTACTTGTAAGTGTTATTGAGTTTTTCTATCTGGAATGTCTCACTAGCAGCCCGTAGTCTGGATTTGTGCCCAGTAGATGGCAATAGGTTCGCCCCCTATTACATGGGACTTAAACATACTGACGAAACGTGGGTGTACTATAGGTACACCTCTGCCTAACCCTTCGGAGAAACAAGGCGTGATGTTATGATGTTTATCTTATCGTACTTAATGTTTAATTGATTTCTTCTTCATAATCATTTGGTTTGTCACATTTATTATTACTGTGCTATCATCTGCAAACAGTTCAGTCATTTAAAAATAAAGACTAAAATGTTACCTCAAGAAGTCAAGATACTATGACTACATTTCCAATCCCTTAAATCTTATAAAAAGAGGTACACAAAATTTTTAATATTACTTGTAATTTCTAAAATCAACACCTATTGACCCCCTTAGGGGATAATTTTATAAAAACGCTTAACCATTTAATTCTTTGTTTCCTACCAAAAGCATACATTTGAGTTTTCATATCCCCTTAAGAAATGCTGGGTTTCCCATACAAACTTTCATCTCTTATATCACCCCTGTAGGATTATTTTTGAGACAAAAAGTAACCTATGTCCTTCCCCTGGATGCCATCTATCTCCTTGCCAAATTTTATCGAAACCCGTTTGGTGGTTTAGGCATGAAAAGGTAACATACAGACAGACAGACAGAGTTACTTTCAAATTTATAGTATTAGTATGGAGTATGGATATGGATAATAGTTTGAGGAGCTCGTGGCTAAGTATTAACAGCCGCACGGGTCGATCCATCGGGTTATGCTACGCTTGCCGGGGTTGGTTCGTGGATGGGTGACCATCTTTACATACTGAGACTCCTCCGTGCCTCGGAAAGCACTTTAATTCGTTGTCATTCATGGATCTTTGACAGTCGTTACGGGTCGTCAGAAGCCCGAAAGTCTGACAACCAGTCTTACCAAGGGGTATCGTATTACCCCGTTACTGGGTTGTGAAGGTTAAATAGGCAGTCGCTCCATGTAAAATACTGGTATTCAGCTGCATCCGGTTAGACTGGAAGCTGACTTCAACATAGTTGGGAAAAGGCTAGGCAGATGATGAGTATGGATAATCAGTGTATACAAAATATTGTAAAACATTTTAAAAGAGTAACTATGGAATTTCTTGCCTATTTTTCTCCATACGAAACTACTTTTCGGAAGGGTCAACTAGAATCAATTTTATTTTCTTGTTAATCTTTGACGTTCAAAAGTGCCTTTTATGTGCCTATTTTGCTAGTCGTTTGTATTGGAAACAACGACGCACCTAGTTTTAATGCGAGTTCTGGAGCTAGACCACCACCTCTTAGCAGTATTATTGTAATCTTACTTGAGTGCGGGAAAGAGATGGAGCTAAACGTCTTGTATAGCTTCATCTCTTTCTCACACTGAAGTAACATGCCCCCTGGTGAGTGACGAATGGCATGACAATTAGTTAAAGTCAAATTAGTGCCCCTTTTTAACCGACGACAAAAAATATATACGCGTCGACTCGAGAATCCCCTCTGGTTTCTGAAGTCGACGTGTATATATATATTTTTATGTATGACCACGCATAACTTTTTTCAGAGTAGTCCAATTTGAACGAGTCAACGAGTCGACTTGAGTCATTATTGAATATGTATAATGTAGCCATTACTATGACGGCAGGCGAGCAGTGGTGGCCCAGTGGTAACGGCCCCAACTTCAGAGTTGTAGGTCGTTTGTTCGAACCCAGGTAGGCGCTTTACTTTGTGTAATTTATTTCATCACAACTGCTCTCAAAACGTTGAAGGAAAACATCGAGAGAAACCGGCTTGTCTTAGAACTTAAAATTTGATATCTACCAACCCACACTGGGCCTGCGTGGTGGTTTACTTACAGCCCACTATCTCTCACGAGAGGTGGCCCAGCAGTGGGAAACTTTATAGGCTGATTATTACTAAAGCAAATGAATCAGTTTCTAGAAAAAAGAACATTTGAGAAAGGAATAAATAAGCGTAGATATATGCCATGTCATGCCAGACGACATTGTTGCCAGTGGAGGTAAAACCTGGATGAGACTTGCAACTGGAGCGTGGGGATGGGTACGGGAAGCCTAGGCCCAACAATGGGTGAAGTCCGGCTTAGAATAATATATTTATGTGAACTCAAACTTCTTTAGCAATCTCATTGTATCAAATTTCGATCACCATAATTTCCAATGCGTGGAGATTATGATAAGTTTCCGCTTTATCTCAAGATCGTTTATCATCATTAGACTGTTTTCTTACCACCAAATACAAACCCATCATATCTACTGCTCTTTTGACTGTCTTCAAAATGATATTGTGTTGCAATCTTCGGAAACCAGCATTTTAGCAATACTATGTTTCTAATAGAAGTTTGACAGAGATAAATAAATAACAAAAAATAGCTTGAAAGTTCACTTTATATACATTATGCTATATACAAACTTATCTTTACCATTAAATATTAGGTAATAATACAAAATTAAATATTTATAGTAATTATAATTACATCGTTAATTGATTAAAATAGAGAAAATAATTCAATTATACGATTCTTAAATAGGTACTTTCATTTGACATAATTACATTTCTAGAGTAACGTCAAAAGTTCCGCCTCTTAGACTGATCAGAGAAGACAATTTTTTTCTAATAGAATTAAAAAATCATCATCAAAAATTAAGGACGTAGTAGAAAGTCGTAATTAATTCAGGCTTTCCACATGATTCACAGGTTCATACCAAGCACTAAGACCATACTGTTTTTACCCGACTACGACAAAGCCAATAGGAAGGGTTATGATTTTAGCAGTCTATCAAACAGTTACAAATAACTGTTTTTAGCTTGCAAACAAATTCAACAGAAAAATGCATTTGAAAACACAGTTGTGCCATCTCTACCTAGACGGTCTTAACTGTTTGAAAAAGTCGGCAGCAAATGGCCGTTTTCAATTGTAATCATTACTGAGTAAAGCGACATCTATTGGCTAACAATGCCAGCTTTCTTTTAAAAACTGCAGTCAAATTACTGTTTTCTCTCTTTTGAGATCGTGTACTTACGATATAGGTACCACCCTCACCACCTACCCCTCTTACCTGTAGGTAAGTACACCTCTGCCTAACCCTTCGGGAGATACAGGCGTGATGTTATATGTTACGTTTACTTACAATATACGTAAGAGCTTAAAATTAACTTACACTTAAGTTTTATTTTATTTTACAACATTAATTAACACAAAAATCATACAAGAAATAACATAAATAACGCACAACCTCTTAAGGGATCATTGTACTCACCATTATGAACAACTTTGACTATGGAACCAAACCTAAAATCGCAAAAAAAAAATCAGCTGCTCCCTACAATTATATTCGCATAACTCGTTAAAATGTAGGGAACATTTTGACGAGTTATGCGAACATAAATGTAGAGAGCAACTGATTTTTTTGCGATTTCAGGTTTGGTTCCTTAGTAAAAGTCGTTCATAATGATGAGTACAATGACCCCTTAAGAGGTTGTGCGTTGATAATGTTACACCTTGTATAAGTATTTTACACTTTGACTTGAGTTTCTTTTAGCATAATAATTATTAGTAGGTACCAATTTTAGAATTATCTTAAACATTATTTGACTGTAAAATAATGACAGCACATTGCCTGTCTATAAAAGCTATTTCAAATTTCCACCGTGTAACGCCATCTAGTGATAGTTTAGAATACTAAGCTTTGCGAAAGCGTTTCATTCCACATTCTGAAGATAGCTGGCGCTTCTATTAATGAAATTGTTAAGCATTTTATTTATCTTTCATTTAATGGGAAAAAGAAGCTACCTCATCCGTAGCTCTCTTTCCTTCTTTTTCTTTTCTTTGGCATTGATGTGAGCTGCTTAACGTTTACACCTTATATTTTTTTAACATCACCTTTATACCGAGACCAACACACTGATAACAACATTCTCTCCTAATTCGAATGATTAAATAAGCCAGCTGTGAAAGTTCTCTTTAAGCAAATGCGACGTCTACCGCAATTGGCGCTTCAAACAAGAAATCTTTTCTGCAACTTTTTGTTTAAATTATTATTTAATTTTATGCTCACGTTCATTGTTTTATATCCTAATTAGTTGAATAGAAGGCAATAATTTACAAAAACTGAGGCGTCTTTTGGTAGCGGTCCTTCCATCCGTTGTCCCTAAAGGATGAGGTCCTATTGGCTCTCCCGTATTGAATGTTAGGTGGCCCACTGGTCCTTCCGATCTGGTTGTTACTGCTCCTGAAGGTGACGGTGGTGCAGGTGCGCATGCTAGACGTGTTGGATTTTTGACGTAAGCCTTGCATCTGAAAGTGGATGAGGAGGTAAAATATAGTATTTTTTAATATAAATAATTTTGCAGCAGATTCTAGTACTTACGACTTTAATCACAATCAATTGACTAGTTTAATCTATTTTTACCCAACTATGGCACAGAGGAAAGATTTATTATTGTTGGTAAGGAAAATACAAAAAAAAATATGCTCTTAGGATGAGTATGAGTGGGGTTCTATGCTGAGCAGCAGGTTTTTTAATAGTCTCTAAAAACATTTTATATAATTTTTATGTATTTTCTTTGATGTCACAAAACACTCAAACTGTAATTAATAATTCCAAAACTATGAGGTTATCAATTAGGTAACAAAAAGTATGAATCTGAATATGTAAATAAGTATAAAAGTATATTAACACAATTTGCAAGTACCTAGGTAAGTTAATCTACTCGTTTATCACACCAAAGTTAACTTACAAAAATATTGTTAAGCACTAAAACTACAACCAATACAAAAAGTTTTAATTAATTGGAAGTAATAACACACACATAACAACACGCCTCGTTACCCGAATGGTTAGGCAGAGGTGTACCTATAGTACACCCAAATTTTGCCAGTTGTGTTTGGGAGTAATAACTACTTTCAAAAAACACAAGAAGGTTTTAAGCGCATTCACACAAAATTAAAAGCTAGGCTTAGTAATAGATATTAGTGAAGTTTCATGCTGATGGACTCAAAAGAACCTAAAAGTTTGGTATAAAAGTTTAAAGTGTTGTAGTAAAGTATACTTGACTTAATTTGATCATTTTACGTGGGTCATGTTGCATTATATGAGGTGGTAACATATTATTAAATAAATAGCAACATTTAATTAACGTTTGATACAAGATCTTGTTGTCTCTCGCTTTAGTTACACTTTTGCTAAAGTCAGATTTATTATGAAAGAGGGAATTGTATTGAATTTACATGCCACGCAAGGTTTCTTAGGGGTCCAGTTTTTGAAGCGGTCGAAAAATTTTAATAAAAAGTTTAGTGACAAATGTCGTTAAGTTAATCAATGATTAGTATTTGACTTTACCGATGATTTTCTGTAAACTTACATGGAAATGAGTACTAGAGTGTATGTTACCCGGATCGTGGCAGATGAGCTTGCGGAGCGACCGACGGAAGTTGCGCGTCATCAGACAGTACACTATGGGGTTGATCGCCGAATTCGTGTGGCCTGAAATTACACATGTAAAAAGGTGGTTTAGGCAAATTTATTCAACATTAAATAATGTAACGTAGAATACATAAAATTACACCACTGTGACGAATGGAAAAAAAAACAATAATGATTTTAGAAGTTTTATTTATTTATACAGGCACTAAAGTAACTAACAAACTATTTAAAAAAAAATAATACCTAATAACATAACATAACATCACGCCTTGTTTTACCGAAAGGTTAGGCAGAGGTACACCTACATACAAAAAACAATAAAATAACATAACCTAACTAATGTGGGTGTACTATACAGGGCATTTTTTTTAATCACTATCCAAATTTTCGCAGGGTGTTCTACCCACGAATATGAACAACTTTTACTATGGGACCAACTCTGAAATCACGAAGAAAAAATCAGCTGATTCATACAAAAGTTCAATACTTACTCAACCAAAATGTATGAAACAGCCGATTTTTTTTCGTGATTTCAGAGTTGGTCCCATAATGAAAGTTGTTCGTATTCATGGGTAGAACACCCTACTAAAATTTGGATAGTGATTAAAAAAATGCCCTGTATGTAATGCCTAATCCTTCGGGGAAACAAGGCGTGATATTATGATATGTATAACCTACCTTAAACTATTAACAAACTAAAATATGGCGTCGAAAAATTCCTTCACATCGGTGTCGACTACCCAAAAGACTGGCGGCATTGCCAAGTTATATGGCAATACTAAGCCTCTGGCCAAGGTAAAAGCTAGCCCTTGGGTCACGGGGAGTGTAAACCAGCCGTTTGGAGATTTCGTTGAACAAAGCATGTTTTTAGATCAATTTACTATGAATCTACAATCCATAAAAATAAATAAATTGTTTCTTATTTAGCTATTTCTAATGAATACAATAAATAAAAAATAATATCATGCAAACCCTTAATTAGGAGGCTATTCGCAAACGTAGGCGGAACAGAATTTCGTGAACATTTTATCTACTAGTAATAAGAAACTCATAATGAGGTTTATATTTTAGTAAATGATAGGGGACTTTTAGGAAACAGCAAATTGTATTTAAAGACGTTGCCTTTATATACCAAAAAGTTATACCTTCCTACCTACTAAACAGTAAAATGTGGAAAGTAATTTATAATTTCGTATGTAACAGTATAGCCGATACTAAAACATGAAGGTTATGGAATAGTCAATATCAATTTCATACATATTCTAAAATTTAATTCAAACCTCGCTCTTCAACAGTCGCATATGCAATACAAAATAAAAAAGCGCAATTGGAATAAAATTCATTCTAGTTATAGAATTCCAATAGATCGGTCTACTGATATTCATCAGTTCCAACTCGATAGCCAGTAATGCTGTTAAATCATGCATTCACGTAATTCGGTTTGCATACAATAGGTTGCTTAAGGACTGTCGTATTGGAATTAGATAATTAGAAATTATCGTTGTTGACGAATTGATGTGAATACATATTATTGTCATCATGTTTACCTCGATGATTATTTGTCAAAACGCTAATTCGAATCCATACTATATTAATACTATATTATCCATACTCATAATATAAATACGAAAGTAACTTTGTCTGTCTGTCTGTCTGTATGTTATCTTTTCACGCCTAAACCACTAAACGGATTAATAAAATTTGGCAAGGAGATAGATGGCATCCTGGGAAAGGACAAAGCCTACTTTTTGTCTCAAAAATAATTCTACAGGGGGTGACGTAGCGCATGAAAGTTTGTATGGGAAACCCAGCATTTCTTATGGGGGAAGCTCCAGGTAGCCCGCGAAATTCAAACTTTCTTATGTTTGTTGCAATTTGCAAGGCAGTATTAAGTTGTATGGTGATTAAAGTATCATTCGCGACCGTAACAAATATGAACTTACGGAATTATAATCATCAAAATCAGTAATAAACCTCCATAAGTTTGTATAATCCTAATTATCAAGATTTCATGAAATATTCATTCAATAGAGTTACCTGGTCTTAAAGAGTTGTATTGACGACTTTAATTATTATAATTCTGTGAATACATATTTTTTACGATCGTGAATCATATTTTGATTAACATATAACTTAATACTGACTTGCAAATTACAAAAATCGTAAAAAAAAAAAAATTCCCAGGCTACCCTAGCGCTTTCAGGTTAAGCTAGGGATATGAAAATTCAAATTTATGCTTTTGGTAGGAAATAGAGAATAATAAGGGTCAGCGTTTTTGAAAAATGATCGCCTGAGGGGATAAATAGGGGTTGATTTTAAAAATCACAATTAATAATAAAAGTATTTGTATATCTTTTTTTAAAAGTGGAACTCATGAAGAAGACCACAGGATGGCCACGGGAACTCCTCAATGATAAGTATTTCACGGGTGGCGAAAAGATATCTCGACTAAGATAGTTAACAGACTATGATGAAGCCAATTTAAATAAATGGTTCTGATAAAAATGGTACCATCGAAATGATCTGATAATGAAGCCGGAAGGTAGGCACCCGGGATCTCCGTAATTAATAAAACAATGTATCCTAGCCGTGTTTGGGCTTATTGGAATTGTCATGAGATGCACTCTGGCTATAAATGATTTTAATGGTAATATGATTCAAATTGCGCTATTTGAGTCCTATATAAGCGCGGCCTTGATAGCCAGAAGACGGATTTCGTCAACGATCCGTCGTCGTGTGGTTGATTTAATAATTTGTTGGCGACGGCGGCGGCGTTCATATCTGATGAAACTACGCCTCCCAAACTTCTGACACGACTTAGCGCGACATATATATGCCTTTTTGTAAAGTTTTTATTTGAAAGGGTATAGTCCTGAGGTGGTTGCATATAAATTTGGTCAAATTCTGATGAGTGGTTTTTGAGTTAGCTTCCATAATACGTATTTATTTCATTTAATGTATGTTGATGATGTAATAACTTCCTGTCACTGTTATTTACTCAGCAAGTAGTGGTATACGAATTTGGGTGCGGTAGGTACCACAACTAAAGAGTGGAAAATAAAAACTTATTTATAAAAAAAAAACTACCGACTTTCAAGAAAAACACTACAAAGTGAAAAATAACTAATTTCGGAAGACGGTGGCAAAAAACGAAAATACTAAACTTCTGAAATTAAAGTTATTTTTCACTTTGTTGCAGTGGTTTTTTTTTTGGAAGTCTGTTGTTTTTTTTTTTAATAAATAAGTTTTTATTAAAATCGGTCCACTCGGTCAAAAGTTTTTTCTTATGTGTTATTAGAGCGTGACTGGCTTAATTTTAAAAATAAATAAAAGTCCTCCTGCCGCGTGTGTCTGTCTGAACTTGATTAACTCAAAAACTACTGAACGGATGTGCATTCGGTTTTCACCAATGGACGGAATGATTCATAAGGAAGGTTTAGGTGTATAATTGATTAAAGTTTTTTTTATAAATTGGCTGAAATAGGATAATAATATGATGACTGTTGAAGATATCAGCAAAAATCATGCCGACTGGGAGCTTTCTTCAGTTTGACGGAACATAGGGTACTTTTAATCCCAGTATTACATTTCCGTGGGATACTTTCCGACATCCACGCGGGCGAAGCCGCGGGCAAAAGCTAGTATTAAATATTAGGACGAATACTGCTGTGTATTGTTTCAACAATATAAATTAGTCTCAATCTTAGTCCATCCTAATTGGATAAAATCCTAATTGGATTTTTTAATTTTTTTTTTATTATTATTTTATTTATCATTTATACAAAAGAACACAGGATTACATATTTAATAGCAACCAAAAACCACATGAGTCTATCTCAATATAAAACTATACATGAAGCATTTTACATGTACGCGTTACTGCCGATACAATATTTAACATCTTTAGGTCTATAGACAGTAACAATCATTCCTATATAATACTTAAGTAATATTGCGTAAGTTTCCATTTAATATTTTTATGTATGTACATTTGCTTATTTCTGAGGGTAGACTATTAATAAGTCTCGGTATAATATAACCGCTAGTTCGCTCGCCTCGCCACGATAAAATCCTAATAGGTTTTGCAATAACCATAAAGCAATAAACATTAGGTACAGCTTCTAGCTAACATTTGTTAAACGATTTTCAGAGTTCTGATCGAAAACTGATTCTTACTTGATTAGATTAGTTGATGATTTATGAAATTATGAAACTAAATTAGCTGTTCTAAGCATTTTATAAATGAAATAATGATGTATCTTGTTAGGTACGACAATAACAAGAGGACATTATTTAGTATGTAGAGAACCATCATCTCTGTATACCTACATTATTAGCAAATAAATGATTTCTATTCTATTCTATTCACATGGGCTATATATTAACTTTTATCTTTAATATAAATTAATCTGACGTATGTACCTCTTCAAAGTGGTGGGAAACACAACTGTTTGAGTGACGCGCGAAATTTGAATGGCAGGAAAAATAGAAGATTCCGGTCTTTAAATGATGATGAACCAAATAAGACAATACTCACCCAGTAGCAACGTGTAAGGCAACATCGCAGATACGGACTCGACATTTACAGCATTCACATCTATCAGCAGCTGCAGAATGTTGTAGGGCAGCCAGCATAGTGCAAACAGCACAGCAAGAAGAAGCAGGATCCATGCCACTCGCTTCCTTTCTCGGACGATCCTTAGGCGCTGAAAATGGTTTTAAAAAATAGACTTTAATATTTTTGGGTAAATATTTGTAGTGCCCCTGTAAATAATAATTTCAGCCCTAAAATTACTGGCTGTCAAAAAGAGGTTATAAATAGCTTTATCCCAAAATGTTTTGAAATGTGATAACGGGTTCCATTCATACAACACAATCCGCTTAAAAGGTTAGAACAATTTAGATTGTAAAACAAACAAAGAGGATAATTATACAACCATCTTTGCCTTTCTCAAACTTTCATTCAGCCCGTTACAGATTATGCCTATGGCTATTGTTTGGATGCCACCGAGAAGCTTTCAAATAAACTTGAGCGTTTGCAAAATATCTGCATTCGTTTCGTTTTTAACCTTAAAAAGTATCGATCACGTTTCTAACTTTCGCAGGATACTCAAAAGGCTTCTTATTCGACTTCACAAGAACTTTCGAATATTGTGTCTGCTTTTTAACCTCCTTCACAATCCTAAAATGCCATCCTATTTGTGGGAGCGCTTTTCCTAAGCCCGTCCTTCAGATGCGCTTTGCAGGTTGCATCTTAGAAACCTCCTTACGTCCCCTACTCCCCACTCCACTGACTTCTAATCCTACTCCTTCACTGTGCACGTGGTGTGGTTGTGGAATTCACTTCCACCTGACATTATATTGACTGCCCCAAACAGTTGCAGTATTTAAGAAGAGTGAAAGAACACTATCTTTCCACTTCATCATAGTTGCGTTTGTATTTATTTTAAATTACATTTTTAATTATTCGTATTCTAGTGACATTTAGTATAGAAGTAGGCAAGTATTTCTGTAAGGATTTTCTTTGAATATTTATTTTATTTTATAAAATGATTTCTTTTTGATTTCATGTATTTTATTTTATCTTCTACATACATCGTCTTCATCTCTTTATCTACTTTTCAATCGCAGGTATGCTGGAAGAGACTGAGAAATGAGCTAGTGCTCATTTCTAACAAGAAATGAAGAAAATAACAGAAAATAGGTGACAAGAAGTCTTTGCACGTACTTTTCTGTTATTTTCTTCTTGTCTGTTTAAATATTGTGTGTACAGAAGTGGTTAAATGTTGGGTAGGTTTTCAGAGTGAAAACACAGGAAATACTGTTAAGCATTTATTAGGAAGGTATAAAGGTTTATCTAAGAACAATATGTAAAACGGAGTCTAGTACAAAACTATGAAAACTAGTATCTAGACAGGTTTCTATCTAGCCAGTGTCCGTATATGCAGGTGATATACCTTCAACATTAATTATATAAATAAACTAAGCTTAGTTTTAAGTAATTTCTGACCGTATAGATTATTTTATTTACACATCTTATGTAACATTGAATGGTGTTTTGTCATTTTTCATCTTTGTAAAATATATGCTAACCATTATAAAAAAAGTTCAAGGTAAATGATACACGGACAAAATATTCAGTATATGGTGACATTTCTAATGTTTTAATGTAACTCAATTTAAAATTATAATATTATAGTGACCAGCCACGATACACAGGCAGGTCACTATGTGGTTTGTCTGTGGGGTCTCGACTTCGAGGTGTGTTCGGGGGTTTTTATACAAATGGGAACACAATAGGACTTTTCTTGATATTTATTTGCTTATATGAAAGCAACAATACATTATATTACTGGGGCTAATATTACACTGACTCCATATAAAACAATATGACTTTATGTCATAATCCATACCTATTCTAAGTTTCAAATAGAAAACCAGAGTTTGTGTTTGAGTTTGTTGTGAGTTTGTTTGTTTGTGTTAGCCAATGTCATAATCCAAAGAGGATTCATGCGGAAGGCAGGCTCAACTCAGGCCTCTACAGTTATATTAGTTTTTTTAATAGTTTATGTTAGTTTGGGATATTGTGTTTTATGTTAATAATCTGTTTTAAATAATTACCCATTTAATTTAAAATGTATTCTGTGTTAATGTTTCTATTAGTACCAAATATATTAATTTGCACTCCTCATTAGATACAAAGTACCTTTTATACCTGTAACACCTTTTTATCATGTATGAGGCAAATAAACTATATGATTGATTGATTTGATTGAAGGTTCAGATTTTCAGAATTTCATTGAGCCATAAAGCTTTTTATACGAAGTTTGCTAAATTATTTTCAGTTGACGTTCGTGATGCAATGAACAATGAACAGCTCGGAACCGTCGCGTCGGTTTATGAGCGACTTTAGTTGTGAGCATTCTCTTGCCCTTATCCCAAATTATTTGGGTACATACCTAATAATAAAGGTTATAACAAATCAAGTATCTTGATTTGGCTCGCGAGTTTGTCGAAATGTGGGATGTGGACTCAGCGATCATTGTGCCGATAGTCGTATCAGCCAATGGCTTAATTACCAAGAGCCTCGACCAACACCTAAGGAGGCTCTCGTTGGGCAGCTGGATTAAGGGCTTGATCCAGAAAGCGGTACTTCTAGACACGGCTCGCATTGTTAGGAGGTTCCTCTCTCTGGAGCCCTGACCGCCGGTAGCTTGGACCCTATTCCCGATACCGGTGGGCTACTATTTTTTTATATTTTTAAATGTTTTTTTTATAATCTTTATATTTTTATATTTAAAAATATAATTTATATGTATTTATTGCAATAAAGAAAATAATAAGGTTATAATAACTAAATAATTTTAGAATGAAAATGCAGAAAATAAGTATGATACGTTGTGCTCCACAAGATTATTTGTTATTATTATTACAAACAGTAGTTTTACGTTGTTAAGTTTTATTATAATTCTTACACACAGCAGTTATTGACCGCTATGCGGCCACATAGCGGTTATCAAGATGCTCTCAATGCAACATACAACTTGCAACTTTAATCAGTCATACTCGAATATACTGCAAATACTGTTTTTGCTAAGCAATCATTTTTCATTTCATTTATTTAATTAATATAGGTTCATAAGGTTTATGTTTAAAGCAATGTTTGATTGAGGACAGACTATGTATAGAATCAAGTTTTTCTAATTAAACAGACAACTGTGTTGCTGGGGAGTTTGTTGCGTCACTTGTTCTTCCCCGGCTAAAGCACTGGGAAGTGGTGAAGGGCGGGTGTTTTGGGGGACTGTCTTGTGTAATTTTTGACATTCGAAAAGCGCTGATTCTCAGCCTAGTTTGAATGAATGACTTTTGGTTTTGATTATGAAATGGTTCACTAAAATATGCAAAGATCATTTTTGCGCAAAACTGATCCGAACCGAAGGAAATTCTTTTAATTATTTATTCAATCTTCATGTACAGCAGTGGTACGTACATAGGCGGTGGTTCAAACTCAAAGCCAAAGGAAACATATTTTTTTTTGTAAAGACCAGAGGTTGAGGCAGTATAACAGCCGAGAAACAGCAAAGAGTTTAATGTACATTTAAATCAATATCAACAAGACATTACAGCGGTTTAACGATTACGATCGACGGTAGTTAAACAAATTTAAAAATTTGATTTACGCGAATAACCTAGACTGTTTGCAAAGAAAATCCGAAACAAAGAATTTTATGGGTTGTAAAAGTCGACATGAAGTTTTTTGGTGTTCCGTACAGAGATTAGGAAAATAGTTAAGAATCTGACTCATATTTGCTGTATCTAAGATCGTAACTAGAGTACTTAGGTACCTACTACAGAGGAATCTTCAGGATATACAAAATTGGCTCACTATAATAATAATCAACCTGCAGGGCAGTATGTGGCGAGCTGTTGGGCAGTAGCGACCCCACGGACCCTATCTTCCGGGAGAAGTCTTGTTTCTTACCTCTGCCTTGCCTTTATTGGCCGGTTGGAGGGAACACTGACGAGGAACAGAGCTCCTACCTTTTTCTTGCCTTTATTGGCCGGCTTGAGTGGAGATCCGCAAAAGCAAACGTGGGGACGTTTGCTGGAAGTATTCCAGTTAGATGCTGGTAGAGATCTTGACCGTACTTCCAGGATTGTCCTGATCTACCCCCGATAGTAAAAATGACGTATCTAACTTTTTCCAAAACTGAGTTACTTATATTGCCGGAATTAGGAAAAAAAGACGAATCTGCTGATATATTTTTTTTTATCTCATTTAGTTTCGGATTTACCACAGTGAAGAAGGGCTCATCTCCATTATCAATTATACTTTAACTAAGACTTTAATAAACATGTTTCGATAGGTATTGTTAGTGATGAACCCGTTAGAACTTTATCAATCAAAATCAGGATAGATATTAATTGGTATGGCATATTTCACATCGGGTATTACGAACCTAAAACTCCAAGATAAACTTTATTACCAATGTACGGTTCTTTATCCCAAACACTATAAATCAATCTAAAAGTTATGGCGTCGGTTGGTACAGACGATGACATATCAAACTATACATTTCTAGTGTAAGCTGACCTTGTATCTTTAGGCTTTCCTTACAGTCAGAGGTCAGTTTATAGGTGCTAATTGTATATTTTGTCTAACTAGATTATAAGATGTAGTCGCATGTATATACGGAACGTTCAAGAAATCAGTCTCACTCTTAACAAAAATTCACCTGTTGGCTTGTCCAGGGTCGACATTTAATGGCCAGCAATAATGCCGCTATAAACCTGTTGAATAAAGGATATCTTATTTAATTTACTTGCGTTATGGCCCATCTTGCAGTATTTTCTTTTTTATTCGTGAAAGACTTTTATTGATTTACCGGACAATGGAGCCTTTGATGTTGAAGAGATTTATTTTTATATAGGTATTTTGGGCAATGAAACTAAGTGCTTATGACATTTAGTTAGGTGTTTCATAGTGGGAGGTACCTACTATAATTTTTGACTAGTAACAAATATATGCTATGTGTAAAGACTTTGACTGATGAATAAAAACGCAATCTGTATGAATGGATACCTTATTGCAGAACAATGGTGTTTCGGGATGAAAACACTGAAATGTACTTAGTGTATGTATGCTACTGACATTCGATGACCGTTGGGGTAGACGTGTTCTTGAGTGGAGACTGTTAATCGGTCCTGGGTAAGCCTGATCATGAGGTTCTGGGTTCGATTGCGATGTTATTGGGTTTTCCATTATAAATTTCTCAGGAGTAGCCTGGAGTCTGAATTTGTGTCCGGTTGAAGACAATAGGCTCGCCTCCTATTTTATGGGGCTAAAACATAACTGGTGAAATGTGGGTGTACTATAGGCACACCTCTGCCTAACCCTTCGGGATCACAGGCGTGATGTTATGTTATTATACTTAAAGAAAATACTAATTACAACAACGTAACTCAGTTCACTTTTTAACTCGGTTCAACTCACGGAGTGGATACCGCGAATCGGCAAACGTAAGGTGGGACGCCCTCAGGCCAGGTGGAGCGACGATGTTCGTAGGATGGCTGGTAATTCCGGATAAGGCGGGAGGAAACGCCCGGGTGTCACCACTATGTGGATCGCCCGGAGGATACGGTGGAGGTCTGCCCTGCTTGGGCGGAGCACCGCCGTGTCCTCGCGGAAGCGATAGGCGGCGGCGATCTCTCGCGTCCGGGCCTGGTCCAGGCCATGGTACGGGGCGAGAGTAAATAGGAAGCCATTACCTCCTTCTGCGAAGCAGTAATGCTCGTGAAGGAGGAGGCGGGACGCGTGAGGGAGAGGCAAGCTTTGCGTCCTCACGCCCCTAGTCGCTGCAGGAGACGCCCTGGGCATCGGGAATGGGCAGCCGATTCCCGGCCACCGTAGGCGCGGGCTTGCGGACGGCGAGCAATGGGTACCTCGACGTCCGGTAAGGACCAAGCCCGAGTCGACGACGCGATGTGTTCCACGCGCGCCTCAAAGAGATGTCAGCACTATTGACGGGGTCCGCTAGGGCCGATGCCAGCTAGGGTTGCGAGATGTTCGAAAGAGTTACCGTGGCCCCGGCACAGGCAACTGAAGGAACACGGGTGGGTTTTAGTCAGTAAAAGTCTGACACGCCCTCCCGCTCCGCCCAGAGCGGGAGAAGTCATTTGATGATTTCCCATCCACAAAAAAAAAAAAAGGATGGCTGGTAGCAGCTGGATAAGAGTTGCCGAGAATCGAGCTGAATGGCGTGCAATAAGAGAGGCCTATGTCCAGCAGTGGACTGCTATAGGCTGATGATGATGATTGTGCATTCTATAGGTACCTCCACAATAAAATCCTAAAAATAAGTTTTGACTGTACAACATTATGTTGTAACTGTACAACATTATGTTGTAACTGTACAACATCATGTCGTAACAAACAGTTCCAAGCTTTTTATACTTCCTGTTGTACAGTTGATGACTTTATCGTAAAATGTTTAGTATTATAACAACATTTATTGTTTAACATTTCCTTTGATCATTTAGTTTAATGCTATTGTACGATTTAAATTTATTTGGTTAATGTAATAGGTAGCTCTAGTCGTTTTATGCAAATGTTTTTACATCTCCGTAACTTATATCAACATTTCTATATGTAAATGTAGTCAAATAAAAAACTCATAAATCCCTTCATCTCTTCTTTTATAAACTAGCTGTGCTCCGCGGTTTCACCCTATGTAGATTTCCCAAAGTGACCGTGTTATTTTTCTGACACAAAAAACTTTTTTGAAAAAAAAATACAACCGACTTCCAAAACAATCACCACAAAGTGTAAAATAACTTTAATTTCGGAAGTCGGTGTCTTTGGATCTGTATTTTAGGTTTCTGCCACCGACTTCTGAAATTAAAGTTAGTTTACACTTTGTAGTGTTTGTTTTGGAAGTCGGTTGTTTTTTTTTTTTTGCAAAAAAGTTTTTTATTTTTCAATTTTTAGTGAATTAGTTTGTAATTTATCTAAGTTACGATAGCCTTATGACAACTGATCATCACCTTTTACAAAATATTGCTTTTCCCGCCGAAGGGACGTTAATTTTTGATGTGTTCTCCTGGTAGTACACCATCAGCTCCACTTCACCATATGCATTGTGACGAGCATAATTTGCTTAGCAACCATTTTAAAGGATCGTAATCGAAACGCAACCCGTAAAATTCTTGTTCCGGTGGCCATGTGGTCTTCATCATTAGTTCCACTTCACCAAATGGTGCTTTCCGAGAGAAAATGAACAAGTTACAATAAAAAATTCCCAAATCGCTATAGGTGTGCCTTTAATAGTTGAAGAGTTCTTTCGATTTCTCCAGGATCCCATCATCAGACCCTGACTTGATGATAATGGGACCGCTGGGAAAGGGAATATACCCTTTAAAACAAAAAAAAAATAATTTTCCAAATCGGTCAAGCCGTATTCGAGTAATCGGGGAACACAAAAAAAAGATTCCGACGAACTGAGAACCTCCTCCTTTTGAAGTCGGTTAAAAGAAAGTGTCCTATGGCAATTTGAAATAGTGTGGCTTTTACCACTGAAAAAATGTTGTAATTTGATGAATATTTTAAGGTATCTATTAAGTTTTACATACGTACATACAAACAACTTTTACCTGTTTATTATAATAGTTTCAATTTAGACAAGAAATATAAAACCAAGAGGCACTATAGTACAAAATCTGTGTTATACAGCGAAAAGTCCATTTGCGTACTTTTTACTTCCAATATCTTTATGAAAATAAAATAGGTAGCGTAATTATTTTATTCGCGAATACAATTACTGAGTATTACGATTACGAACATCGGCTCATCTATAGTATTTGTGGAGAATCTGAGTTAATTTATCAAAACTAGCGCCACTGTAAATTCTCCTAATTAATTCTAGGAGAACTTACTATGAAATAATGGGTTGGTATTAATTATTCTGGTACCTTGTTATAAGCGTAAGTATAAAACCTTATCGGTAATATTTACATAATATATTAGCTAAGATACTTTATATAATAATATGTACATGTATATAACACAGGAGTGAAAAAAATCATAGAGCATCAGAAAATTCGTCCGCATCGCTGTCAACAGGAAAAGTGACCAATAGGTTGACAGCATTTCCACGTTGTATGGCGATGCTGATTCTTTGGCCAAAAAATAGGCCAGCCCTCTGGTCACATGAAGAGTCGAGCAACCGCTTTTTTTTTCTTTTTTTGATGGGAAATCATCAAATGTTTTCTCCCGCTCTGGGCGGAGCGGGAGGGCGTGTCAGACTTTTACTGACTAAAACCCACCCGTGTTCCTTCTGTTGCCTGTGCCGGGGCCACGGTAACTCTTTCGAACATCCCGCAACCCTAGCTGGCATCGGCCCTAGCGGACCCCGTCAATAGTGCTGACATCTCTTTGAGGCGCGCGTGGAACACAACGAGCCGTCGACTCGGGCTTGGTCCTTACCGGACGGCGAGCTACCCATTGCTCGCCGTCCGCAAGCCCGCGCCTACGGTGGCCTGGAATCGGCTACCAATTCCCGACGCCCAGGGCGTCACCTGCGGCGACTAGGGGCGTGAGGGCGCAAAGCTTGCCTCTCCCTCACGCGTTCCGCCTTCTCCTTCGCGAGCATTATTGCCTCACAGAAGAAAGTGATGGCTTCCTATTTACTCTCGCTCCGTACCATGGCCTGGACCAGGGTTGGACGCGAGAGATCGCCGCCGCTGATCGCTTCCACGAGGGCGATGTCTCGAAAAACCAAGTGGGCACTTGGATCCCATGGCCCAAGTGTTTCAACCCCAAACGGCAATTATATTTTCGAGCCATTTGGGGTTAAAAGCCTCGGGCCGATTGGTCCGAGTCGCGGCAACGCCGCCAGTATCTTGGGTAAGTGAACCAAAAAAAAAATTCATCCTTGTTGAGGGTGAATTTTTCGACGCCGTATTTTAATTTGATAATAGTTTAAGTAAAATTAGAAGATAATCTGGTTATTTTTTTAAATTAGTTACCTACCATCAATCTAAGTTACTAAGCTTCATAACTACCTTTTTTAGCACTGTTAAATGTTAAAGAGTTACTGAAACCCTCTTTAAGTATTATATGTTCCACAAATATATATTACAAGACGTTTTGTGATTCCAGAGGTGCTTGTTTGCCGTAATCTCATTCTTTACTTTTTGTTCTTTCGAAACATCTCTCCGTCATTCCAAAGTAAAGAGGAAGACACTTAAGAATTAAAAATATTAAAAAGAGGCAGATGGAGTATAGTCTCACCGTGTACTGGTAGGTATTTTAGTTTCTCGGGAAACGTTTTGACGTAAGATTTATTTTTAGCAAAACTTTTATTTAAAGCCTCAGAATCCATTAAATTATTTCATAATCAAAGAACTTGTAGATTTTTATTTAGTTAGCCTAATATTTATAGGTAAGCCATCAAAAAATTGCCAATATCACTTAGGTTCCACAAAAAACTACAAACATTTTTGGCACTGAGAAAATATTTGGTTTGATTCAAGTCCTGAGTGCATAATGGAGAAAGGGGCGTATATCTTAAAGGCACAAACATCTAAAACAAATAAGAGATATTGTTTTACGAGTCCCATTCCAATGTTTGTAAGCAAATGTTTGCGCCCAACCTACATAAGTTGGTGATGATATTAAATAATGCCTTATTCAAATGTCTTGTGCATAACAGAGGGATGTAATGTGAGTTATAATGAGGACTTTAAGGGATTTGTGTCAAATCATCTTCGGATTATACTGAATTGAGATTTGGTAATTTGATATTTGATCCTGCGACAGAAAGGCTTTCATATAGTACGTGAACTGTGCAGGTACATTAATAATGTGTTTTATTAGTGTGTGTTATCTGTCGGGAACTTACTTTAGTTTGTGACAATAACACGAGAGTAGTTAGGTATTTTTGATCTAATATTAAGGTACACCTCAGTTTACGATTTGCTGTTTGAATAAATCACTTTAAGACTATTATGACTAACCATAAATAAGTCTTGATCGTTACTAGGTAATAGGCAATACGGGCTGGTGTCCGTAACTCCACGTGAAAGCGCGCATTTTGCGTACGGTTACTAATAAAAAAATTAAATACACCACCTTTTCAACCAGACGAAAAATATTGATACAAAACAATCATTGCTAAGTATCTGTCGTGTGTAAAATTAGTGAGTTGAGAGGTTTTACAGTAAAAACATCATTATCATAATCAGCATATAACATCCGCACTGCTGGGACACACGCCTCCTCTCTGTGAGAGTGACTGTGCCGTAATACAACGATACTAATAAACGAATTTTTGTTTCTAGGACACGCCGGTCTCCTCACGATGTTTTCCTTCACCATTTTGAGAGCAGTGGTGATGAAATAATTTACACAAATTAAAGTGCCTGCTTGGGTTCGAACCCACGACTTACAACTCGTAAGTCGCGGCCGTTACCACTGTACCTGTTACCAGTAAAAACTTGTTAATTAGCAATGCTCCTGACACTTAATTAAAACATTAATTTAAAATACAATTTTTTTTTCATGCGCAGTATTTGTTCATGACATTTTACTAAATTGAATTTTTATCTCATAATTAAAATATTAATTGATAAAAATTTAATAAGATTTGTGAAATAGCACATGAGTCATACTAAGGTAAGCCTGTGCAAAGTCGAAGACTTCTGCCCCACACTAGGCGACACTCAAATGAATGCCTAAATAAAAGCGCATTTGGAAAGCGCTGTTGGATTTACAGCGCGCTCATATGTAGGCATGAATTTAGGTGTCGCCAAGAGTTAGTGAAAGCGGTAATGCAAAATAAAAATAAAAAATTGTTTTACTGTGACTGAAACACGTGCTTATGAAAAATATATGTTTAGTGGGTAAAACAAAACAATTACCTACATAAGCACGAAAAAAACGTAATTGGCAGCTGTGCACCGTGACTGTGTCAAGGAGGCCTGACATACCTTTTTTTTTTTGGATGGGAAATCATCAAATGACTTCTCCCACTCTGGGCGTAGCGGGAAGGCGTGTCAGACTTTTACTGACTAAAACCCACCCGTGTTCCTTCTGTTGCATGTGCCGGGGGCACGGTAACTCTTTCAAACATCCCGCAACCCTAGCTGGCATCGGCCCTAGCGGACCCCGTCAATAGTGCTGACATCTCTTTGAGGCGCGCGTGGAACACAACGCGCCATCGACTCGAGCTTGGTCCTTACCGGACGGCGAGCTACCCATTGCTCGCCGTCCGCAAGCGGCCGGCCGTGACGGGGAATCAGCTACCAATTCCCGACGCCCAGGGCGTCTCCTGCGGCGAGGCCTGACATACCTGACAGATCTCGGTTACAAACCGGCGACATTCACCTACCTGCCTCTTTTACTTAAGAAAACAGTTAATTTTAATTAATCATTATTTACCTGTTGACTGTTTGCGCTGCCTTCCGTCTGGTCGAACGGCGGGAGCACGGAGCACAGTCGGCGTCCCATGAGAGAGTATGACACCACCACTATGCAGCCTGGAACATAACATTTATCTTTTGTTACGATCATTAATTATGATTAACTTTGCTGTTCATGTTGGAAAGGGCGGACGCAGTTTTACAACTTGGTAGTAGTTCCAAAATGGACATTGATTATTTATATCGAATTGATGAAAACTCTTACTCTCTCTTTAATGAACCCCATTCGGATCAATTTATAATACCATTTGTCTCGTTGTTCTAGTGGTGATGACAGCAGTAGAGCACGAGGTCCTAGGTTCGATTCCCGGGTCGGGCAAACTGTTATTGGGTTTTCCTTCTGGAATTTCTTAGTAGCAGTCCGGAGTCTGAATTCGTACCCGGCGGATGGCAATAGGCTTGCCCTCTATTACATGGGACTTAACATACGCATAAAATAACTGGCGTAATGTGGCTGTGCTTGCCTAACCCTGCGGGGAAACAAGGTGTGAGATGTTATGTTATATTATAATAAACAACATTCAATGAACTTGAATATGGAAAACAAATACTAACAAGTGTACATCCAATATACATGGCTAAGATAAGATGCATAAAACATGAGTAGGTACCTATACACACACATGGCAAGATGTTACATAAAATTATATCACAGCCATGTCTTGTCATAACGGCATACAAATATAAAAAACATCATATAAGAATTTTGTCCACTATTCAAACAAATAACAATCCCAATTCAAAACTTGACAAATTAAAATGAACTACAGAGTGGTGTCATCGACTCGTCATAGAAATGTATACTAAAATTAGTCACTCAAATATCAAAGTAATTAGGAATAAAGTCTAGATATTTCTCACAAGTCAGATTAATTTGTCAGTCAGAAATTCGTTAGTAATGTAATAGCCTTTCTCTAACAGAAGGTTTTTTAACCCAGGCAGGTATTATAGTCTCTAGGGATTTCCGATTATGTAAGTACCTATACAATATTCTTGTCCTTACTTTTTATTTTACGAAAACCTGCGGTACCTACTCACAATACATTGGAAATTATAATGTAATCTACACAAATAATTAAAATTGAAGCATCTGTTTGTAATGTCAAAATAACAGCTTTTTACTAAATGCATATGAAAGCATATAAGTAAGGTACTTATCAAAAAATTGTTAAAAAAAAAATTCTGTCTGTTTGTTCCGGCTAATCTCCGAAACTGCTGGACCGATTTTGAGGGGACTGTGGCGGCATATCTACATCGCCACAATGGAACGCGTCACACTGACGTCACGCAAAAATCCTGCATCGCGCAATCAGAGTTTATCGCGCGACTAGCATATATACAACATCCCGACATCAACCGTCGGGCAGTAGCCCACCAGACACAACACCCGTCTGGTCGGAGGATCCTCTCTTTTCTATGGAGGATGAGTGAACTTTACACCCTGTTTCTCATACCTCTATAGGACTTTCACTGGCAGATAGCTATCTGATAAGGAAATCCTCAAATTTTATAGGCACACCTTTAGCAATTTGGGTATTTTTTATAGTCAGTCGTGCATTTGCTCTCAGAAAGCACCTTTTGGTGAAGTGGAATTGATTATGAAGACCACAGATGGCCACCGGAACTACTCAATAATAATAAGTATTTTACGGGTTGCGATTCTATTACTTTAATATGGTTGCTAAGCAATTTCAGACTGAAGTGGAGTGTGAAGTGAAGTGAAGTGATGTGATGTGATGTGAATTGGTGCTGACGGTTATTTCCACCAGCTCCTGTTCTCCTGATTCTTACCAGGACAGCTCCTCAACAATTAACGTCCCTGCATCGGGAAAAACAATGTTTTGTAAAAGGTGATGAGCAGTTGACATTAGGCTCTTGTAACTTAGTTAAATTACAAACTGACCCACATAAAATCATCTTTCACATAAAATCATATTAAATCATTTATAGCCAGAGTGCATCTCATGGCAATTCCTATAAGCCAAAACACGGCTAGGATACATTGTTTTATTAAAGAGTTCCAGTGCCTACCTTCCAGCTTCATCATCAGATAAGTTCGATGGTACCATTTTCATCAGAAACATTTATTTACATTTGCTTCATCATAGTTGCTTAACTTTCTTATTCGAGATATCTTATCGCCACCCGTGAAATACTTATCATTGAGGAGTTCCCGTGGCCATCTGTTGTCTTCTTCGTCAGTTCCACTTCACCAAAAGATGCTTTCTGAATGCAAATACTTGATTTGTTGATAAAAATACCAAAATCGCTATATACATATATGTCTATAATATTTGAGAATTTCCTTCAATTCCTCATGGATTCTATCATCAAAACTGTTATGATCATTTTGCTAACAATGGGACCAATCTGGAAGTATGTCCTTTCAAATAAAAAAAAGGATTTTCCAAATCGGTTTTTAGATGAAGCAGTACAGATGGTAACAGACATTAAAAAAAAACAACCGAATTGAAATTCTCATCCTTTTTTTGAAGTCGGTTAAAAATAAAGACTAAAATGTTACCTCAAGTAGTCAAGATACTATGACTACATTTCCAATCCCTTAAATCACAAAAAAAGAGGTACACAAAATTTTTAATATGATTTGAAAGTGAGAGTGAACAGGCTTCTTCTGGGTAAGCTCGCTCCATCGTCGACTTTGTCTCTGTCATCTCTGACCTAGACTAGAGTCAAGAGCAAACCTATCTCAAATAAAAAAAAAAAACGCTGAACTATATACATATATTATTTCCTACCAAAAGGATAAATTTGAATTTTCATATCACTAACTTAAAAAATGCAGGGTTTCCCATACAAACTTTCATCCCCTATATCACCCCCTGTAGGATTATTTTTGAGACGCAGTAGCCTTTGTCCTTCCCCAGGACGCCATCTATCTCCTTGCCAAATTTTATCGAAATCCGTTCAGTGGTTTAGGCGTGATAAGGTAACATACAGACAGACAGAGTTACTTTCGAAATTATAATATTACTAGCTTTTGCCCGCGGCTTCGCCCGCGTGGATGTCGGAAAATATCCCACGGGAACGTACTGCTGGGATTAAAAGTACTCTATGTTCCGTAATACTTTATTGGTTTACGCGGCATCCGTCAGAAAGCTCCCAGTCGGCATGATTTTTTCCGACATCTTCAACAATCATCTTATCATTATATTTCAGCCAATTTATAAAAAAACTTTAATGAATGAATTATACACCAAAACCTTCCTCATGAATCATTCCATCCATTGGTGAAAATCCGATGAAAATCAGTTCGGGAGTTTTTGAGTTTATCGCGTTCAGACGGACAGACGGCCTATCTGACGGACAGGGCCGTCATCTACCCCGGTCACCGGGGAGAGTGGAACTGGCGAGAGATGTCGTGCGGTGTCCCACAGGGATCGGTTTTGGGACAGCATCTGTGGGACATCGGGTACGACTGGGTGCTGCGCGCCGACCTCCCTGGTGGCGTCAGCGTAGTTTGCTACGCTGACGACACGCTGGTCCTGGCGCAGGGGAGGTCGCACCAGGCGGCGGCCGAATTAGCGGCACGCGGGGTTGCGACAATCGTAGAGAGGATCCGGCAATTGGCACTCGAGGTGGCCTTGCACAAGTCTGAGGCCATGTGCTTTCATAATCCTCCGAACGCGCCACCATCGGGTTCCCAAATAACGGTAGGAGGGGTTCCCATCGGTGTCGAGTCGACGATGAAGTACCTGGGACTCGTCCTCGACAGCCGGTGGAATTTCGTTGAGCATTTCCGACGTTTGGCTCCCAGACTGGAGCGGGCCGGGGCTGCCTTGAGGCGGCTCCTGCCCAATCTGGGGGGCCCAAACGCCCCCTGCCGGAGGCTCTACGCGGGGCTCATGCGGTCCATGGCCCTTTACGGAGCTCCCGGTGTGGGCACTTTCCGTGAGGCGGCGACCGGTCCGTCGGTTGAACGCGTCCCAGAGGGTCATGGCCGTCCGGTTAGCCCGGGATACCGCACGGTCTCCGGGGAGGCGGCGAACCTCCTTGCCGGATTACCGCCATGGGATCTGGAGGCAAAAGTCCTCGCGCACATGTGGGAGTGGCGCGAGGACGCAGGACGCCGGGGCGTAACTCCATTGCCGCGAGAAATCGCGGCACGGCGAGCTCCGGCAAGATTTCATGGCGGCATAAAGAGTGCGACTGTCGCAACCCAGCGGTGGGCACGCCACAATTTTGGCGATAAGTCCCCTCTTTGAGAAGTGGCTGGAGAGGCGCCACGGCGTCCTCACCTTCCGCCTGACGCAGGTCCTCACCGGACACGGGTGCTTCGGGAGGTACCTGTACCAGATAAAGCGGGAGAAAACGCCCGGGTGTCACCACTGTGTGGATCGCCCGGAGGACACGGTGGAGCTTAAGGTGGAGGTCTGCCCGGCTTGGGCGGAGCACCGCCGTGTCGTCGCGGAAGCGATTGGCGGCAGCGATCTCTCGCATCCAGCCCTGGTCCAGGCCATGGTACGGAGCAAGAGTATATGGGAAGCCATTACCTCCTTCTGCGAAGCAGTAATGCACGCGAAGGAGGAGGTGGAACGCGTGAGGGAGAGGCAAGCTTTGCGCCCTCACGCCCCTAGTCGCCGCAGGAGACGCCCTGGGCGTCGGGAATTGGCAGCCGATTCCCGGCCACCGTAGGCGCTGGCTTGCGGACGGGCGAGTAATGGGTAGCTCACCGTCCGGTAAGGACCAAGCCCGAGTCGACGGCGCGTTGTGTTTCACGCGCGCCTCAAAGAGATGTCAGCACTATTAACGGGGTCCGCTAGAGCCGATGCCAGCTAGGGTTGCGGGATGTTCGAAAGAGTTACCGTGGCCCCGGCACAGGCAACAGAAGGAACACGGGTGGGTTTTAGTCAGGAAAAGTCTGACACGCCCTCCCGCTCCGCCCAGAGCGGGAGAAGTCATTTGATGATTTCCCATCCACAAAAAAATAAAAATAAAAAGACGGACAGACGCGGCGGGAGGACTTGGTTTAGTTAAAATTATGCCGGTCACGCTCTAATAAAGTAAGAAATAACTTATGACCGAATGGACCGATTTTAATTAAAAACTTATTTATAAAAAAAAAACAACCGACTTACAAAAAAAAAAACACTACAAAGTGAAAAATAACCTTAATTTCGGAAGTCGGTTTGGTTAAGTATTTTCGTTTTTGCACCGACTTCTGAAATTAAGGTCATTTTTCACTTTGTAGTGTTTTTCTTGGAAGTCGGTTGTTTTTTTTATAAATAAGTTTTATTTTCCACTTTTTAGTTGTGGTACCTCCCCACCAAAATTCGTATACCTCTACTTGCTAAGTAAATAACAGTGACAGGAAGTTATTATTACATAATCAACATACACTAAATGGAAAAAAAATACATATTATTTATTAGATCTAACTCAAAAACCACTCATCAGAATTTGACCAAATTTATATGCGCCCACCTCAGTAGTATACTCTTTCAAATAAATACTTTGCAAAACGGCAAATATATGTCATGCTAAGTCGTATCAGAAGTTTGAAAAGCATAGTTCTATCAGGTTTGTATGCCGTCGCTAACAAATAATTGAATCATCCACACGACGACAGATCGTTGACGAAATCTGTACTCTGACAATCCAGGCCACACATAACATACGACTCAAGTAGGGCAATTTGAAGCATATTACCATTAAAATCATTTATAGCCAGAGTGCATCTCACGACAATTCCAATAAGCCCAAACACGGCTAGGATACATTGTTTTATTACGGAGTTCCGGTGCCTACATTCCAGCTTCATCATCAGATCAGTTCGATGGTACTATTTTCATCAGAACCATTTATTTAAATTTGCTTCGTCATAGTCGCTTAACTATCTTAATCGAGATATCTTATATCCCCACCCGTGAAATACTTATCATTGAGGAGTTCCCGTGGCCATCTGCGGTCTTCTTCGTCGGTTCCACTTCACCAAATGATACTTTCTGAATGCAAATGCTTGACTTGTTGATGAAAATACCAAAATCGCTACGTGTTTGCCTACCTGAGGAGTTCCCTCAGTTCGTCATGGATCCTATCATCAAAACTGAATTTTGGTAAAAATTGGACCAATCTGAAAGTATGTGCTTTCAATTAAAAAAATAATTAAAAATGACGGTTTATAAATGACGGAGTACTGTGGTAACAAATATAAAAAAACATACAACCGAATTCAGAACCTCCCCTTTTTTTGAAGTCGGTTAAAAATAAAGATTAAAATATTACCTCAAGAAGTCAAGATACGAACAATGACTACATTCCCGATCCCTTAAATCTCTTAAAAACACAAAATTATTAATATTATTTGTGATTTTTAAAATCAACCCCTATTTTATCCCCCCAGGGGATGATTTTTCAAAAACACTGAACCATATAATTCTTTATTTCCTACCAAAAGCATAAATTTGAATTTTCATATCCCTAACTTAAGAAATGCTGGGTTTCCCATACAAACTTTCATCCCCTATATCACCCCCTGTAGGATTATTTTTGAAACAAAAAGTAGCCTATGTCCGTCCCCAAGATGCCACCTATCTCATTGCCAAATTTTATCGAAATCCGATCAGTGGTTTAGGCGTGAAAAGGTAACATACAGACAGACAGACAGAGTTACTTTCGAATTTATAATATTAGTATGGACTAGCTTTTGCCCGCGGCTTCGCCCGCGTGTATGTCGGAATATATCAAATTAATACCTACCACCTACCCTATGTATTGCTTCAGGTTCTAAAACATCTGTATGCCAAATTTCCTCTAAATTCAATCAACCGTTTTTGCGCCAATCCGGAACATAAATACATCCCGACAAATAACAAACGGACAAAAATTCTAATAACTATAGTGTGCGCAACAGACTCGTTCAATCACTTCTTTTCAAATATATGCAATGCACAGTTCTGACTTCGTTACTATTTTTAACCGACTTCAAAAAAAGGAGGAGGTTATCAATTCGGTTGTATGTTTTTTTTTTTAATGTTTGTTACCATCTGTACTGCTTCATCTAAAAACCGATTTGAAAAAATATTTTTTTATTTGATAGGACATACTTTCAGATTGGTTCCATTTTTATCATAATCCAGTTCTGATGATAGGATCCATGAGGAATTTAGGGAACTCATCAAATATTATTGGCAAACACATAGTGATTTTGGTATTTTCGTCAACAAATCAAGCATTTGTATTCAGAAAGTATGATTTGGTGAAGTGGAACTGGCGAAGAAGACCATAGATGGCTACAGGAACTCATCAATGATAAGTATTTCACGGGTGGCGATAAGATATCTTGATTAAGATAGTTAAACGACTATGACGAAGCAAATTTAAATAAATGCTTCTGATGAAAATTGTACCATTGAACTCAGATCAGTAATAAAACAATGTATCCCAGCCGTGTTGGGGCTTATTGGAAATGTCATGAGATGCAATCTGGCTATAAATTATTTTACTGACTTCAAAAAAGGAGTAGGTTCTCAGTTCTTAGGAATCTTTTTTTTTATGGTTCCCGATTACTCGAAGACGGCTGGACCGATTTGGAAAATTCTTTTTTTTTTGTTTGAAAGGGTATACTTTCCAGGTGGTCCCATTGTCATCAGGTCAGGATCTGATGATGGGATCCTGGAGAAATCGAGGGAAGTCTTCAATATAGGCACACCTATAGCGATTTTGGTATTTTTTATAGTAACTTGTGCATTTGCTCTCGGAAAGCAATAGTTGGTGAAGTGGAACTGATGACGAAGACCACAGATGCTAAGATGGCCACTGGAACAACTCAATAATAAGTATTTTACGGGTTGCGATTCCATTACTTTAAAATTATTGTGAAGCAATAGAAGCTCGTCACAATGCATATGGAGAAGTGGAGCTGATGGTGAAGTACCAAGAGAACTCCTCAACAATTAACGTCCCTGCATCGGGAAAAGCAATGTTTTGTGAAAGGTGATGAGCAGTTATCATTAGGTTATTGTAACTCAGATAAATTACGGACAGACCCACTAAAAAGTGAAAAATATAAACAACCGACTTCCAAAACAAACACTACAAAGTGAAAAATAACTTTAATTTCGGAAGTCAGTGGCAAAAACCTAAAATACAGATCCAAAGACACCGACTTCCGAAAAAGTATTAGTACTGAGTTTCGAGTTAATATGACAGCGCGTTAAAATTTTCCCATACTGTTCCTTACTGTTTTTACGGTCCTAGAGTTCCTTACTTGTTTAAAAAAACTAAGAGCGACAATTTTTATTATTTCCTGAGGCAAATTTTGCCAAGTTTCAAGTGTATTAACCAAAGGAATAAGATTTTTCATATAATCTGTATCCCCTCTTTTCACCCCCACAGGGGTGGAATTTCGAAAAATCGTTTCGGATTTTTCCATAACTGAAATCAAAGATTTCTTATACCAATTTTTGAGTTAATCAAGCCACACAGTAAAATCCTCCTCTTAATAATCTAATTACCCCTTCTCACCCCGTCAGGGGTAGTTTTGAAAAACCAATAGTAAGAAACTTTTTTGCTTATTTAGGCAAATATTCGTGCCAAGTTTCAAGTTTATTAACCAAATGAATAAGATTTTTCATCTAAACTATATCCCCGCTTTTCACCCCCACAGTGGTGGAATTTTAAAAAATCGTTTAAGATATTTCCAAAACTTGACTCAAAGATTATTCATACCAATTTTCGAGTTAATCAAGCTACGCAGTAAAATTCTCCCCTGTAAAATTGACAACCCCTTTTCACTCCGTCCGGGGTAGATTTTCGAAAAACCTTGATACAGGTTATTCTTTATTTTTGGACTTAAGTATAAATACTGAGTTTCGAGTTAATCGGACTGCGTGTTAAAATTCTTCCATACAAATTTTGACACCCCCAATCCCCCTCGTGGGGGTAGTTTAGAAAAACCAAAAACTACAAAGTTCATAATTTACTAAGATAAGTATTTGGGCCAAGTTTCAAGTTTATTAACTCTAGGAATAAGATTTTTCAAACAAATGAAATCCCTCCTTTTCACCCCCTTAAAAGTCGAATTTCCAAAAACCCCTTCTTAGTGCTCCCCTACATTATAAAAGAAAGCCGTGTGCAAAATTTCACGTTCCTATTCCCAGTAGTTTCGGCTGTGCGTTGATATATCAGTCAGTCAGTTTCTCCTTTTATATACATAGATGTGTCAAACCGCCATATTTATTCCTCAGGTAAAAGTTATCTGACGATTGAAAAATCAGCCCTAAATGGAAAAAAAACGTATAATTGAAGCTAACTCAAAAACCACTCAACAGAATTTGACCAAATTTATATGCAACCACCTCAGGACTTGCAAATAAAAACTTTGCAAAAAGGCAAATTTATGTCGCGCTAAGTCATGTCAGAAGTTTGGAACGCGTAGTTTCATCAGGTTTGGACGCCGTCACCAACAAATTATTAAGTCAACCACACGACGACAGATCGGTGACCAAATCTGTTTTCTGACAATTAAGGTCACACATAACATACGACTCAAGTAGCGAAATTTGAAGCATATTACCATTAAAATAATTTATAGCCAGAGTACATCCCATGACAATTCCAATAAGCCCAGACACGGCTAGGATACATTATTTTATTACGGAGATCCGGTGCCTACCTTCCGGCTTCATCATCAGATCAGTTCAATGCTACCATTTTCATCAGAACCATTTATTTAAATTTACTTCGTCTTAGTCGCTTAACTATCTTAATCGAGATATCGCCACCCGTGAAATACTTATCATTGAGGAATTCCCGTGGACATATGTGGTCTTCTGCATCAGTTTCACTTCACCAAATGATACTTTCTGAATGCAAATGCTTGACTTGTTGATGAAAATACGTAATTAATATTATTTAAATGCATATAATATTTGAGGAGTTCCCTCAATTCCTCATGAATCCTATCATCAGAACTGGATTTTGATAAAAATGGGACCAAACTGGAAGTATGTCCTTTCGATATAAAAAAAGAATTTTCCAAATCGGTTTAAAAAAATACATACAACCGAATTGAGAACCTCCTTCTGTTTTTTGAAGTCGGTTAAAAATAAAGACTAAAATGTTTCCTCAAGAAGTCAAGATACGAACTATGACTGCATTTTCAATCCCTTAAATCTCTTAAAAAGAGGTACTTACACAAAATGTTTAATATTATTTGTGATTTTTAAAATCAACCCCTATTTTACCCCCTTAGGGGATGATTTTTCAAAAACGCTGAACCACATAATTCTGTATTTCCTACCAAAAGTATGAATTTGAATTTTCATATCACTAACTTAAAAAATGCAGGGTTTCCCATACAAACTTTCATCCCCTATATCACCCCCTGTAGGGTTATTTTTGAGACAAAAAGTAGCCTATGTCCTTCCCTAGGATGCCATCTATCTCCTTGCCAAATTTTATCGAAATCCGTTCAGTGGTTTAGGCGTGAAAAGGTAACATACAGACAGACAGACAGAGTTACTTTCGAATTTATAATATTAGTATGGAAGTATGGATATATACTCGTAGTATGGATTTACAAAATACCCTTTATTCTTTGGTTACGCCTAATGATACAACCCCTTGAACTTAAAGAGACCTTATCAAAAGACATTCAAACACTTTTTTTCTGTAATAGAAAGATGTAATGACTCCACGTCACTTACATAATAATCATGACTTTTCTCCCCATAGATAATAACAGAAAAAACTCCATCTTTTGGGATGGCCCTCGTATTAACAATTAATGGCTACATCTGAGAAGCTCAATCTAATACCGCAGCAATTGACCCATGCCAGAGGAAAAAAAAAACTGGGGGTCAGAACCATATGCCGTAACCTTTCCGTAACTAAGGACCAGTAATTGCATTTCCCTCAAAGCAGCTTACGTAAAGATCTCTTCGGCAATAATAAATACTGAAGATACATTAATTTAAAAGGTATTACGTAAGAATAACGGCCGAACGCTGAAACTAAATTAAAAGTCGCCTTAAAGTATTATGATGTCATTGTCATATAAAATGTTACCTATTGCGACTGCAACTTTTAAGAACGTCTTAAAGTGAAGACCTCTCCGTGCCACGGAGGGCCCGTTATAACTGGTGTAATAATCTTAACTAAGCCCAGAGTCACTTTTAGGTACTTCCCGTCATTGTGATCATATTTTTGTACCGGACCATACCTGGAAACCTTGCTACGGAGATATTGAACGTCAAAGTTCCAATTTTGTTTCACGAAGACAAGTGTTAAATGCTATACAATACCAGCCTATTATTGTTCTACTGCAGGGCATAGGCCTCTTCTCATACAGAGAAGGCACGAGCATTGATCACCATGCTTGCTCAAGATCAGTTGCTGATTTCAGGCTTATATTAACTACACAAGTCCAGGCTTCCTCACAACCTTTTCCTTCACCGACGTCAGTGGTATTCAAGATAAACTCAGAAAGTACTTATGAATTGAAAAAGTGACACTGGTACTTGCCCAGGTTTGAACCCACAACCTCGTGCATGAGAGGCGAGGCCTTAACAACCACTGGTCCATCACTACATTTATAATATCTCCACAACATGTACCGACGCATGCACTTATAAGCACAATGTTTCGCGTGCATTACATTGCGCGCTGCCGTTAACAGCGATTTTTCACAGTAAAAATAAAAGCCGTTTCTCAGCAATCATTTTTGCTCTATTTAGTTTGAAATACTTACTTAGGACGCTTTGGAATGGCAACTAGCTTCATCTCTCTGACTAATCGGCCCTTGATAATACAAAAGTGGCTATCATTGCTTTATTTGAAAAAAAAAATGCTTTGAGTTTGAGTTTAAACAGAATGTGCAAGTCCTGAATTGAGCTACACGATTACTGACAAATGCTTGCACTGACTGGACAGGTCCACTCAAAGGATCATGACCAACGATGTATGGAAATCCGTCTTAAGTTGAAACACAACAAATCTTTATTTATTATAGACTACGCTTTATATACTATTAAATAAAAGTATTCATTTTCACATAAGTATCCGAGTTTTAAAGTAATTAAACAAATTCGGAGATAACCTAAAATTTATGTCTAAACTACTCGCAACTTATAAAATGACCACAGATCAATCATGTAGGTATAAAACAACATTCTGATTTCTGGGTATCAAAAGTGAACAATTGACACATCGCCTTCTCATTACCACCGGCATCGGTTGATCAGAATCAAGCATCGACATGATTAGAATCTCAAGAGTTCTGAAACACAACACAAAAACGTCCTGGCGTAATAAAACACAATTAAATAAGAAAACGTCCTGTCGTTAGTTACATGAAACACGCTAAGTTGTTTAAAACAAACACACCAATGAATTTCCGTAAGTATTACTATTTAAGTGGAGAGATTAATCGCGGTGAGTATTCTCATTCAACACATAAACAGTAATGGCGGCTTCCGCAGGCGCCGGCTTAGGGGTGGCGATCTAGAATCGATTTTATAGGTCAAGCAAATTGTTTTTTTTAATCGATCATAAACAATGAATTATAGATTTTTTTTAATCGATTTTAGAAACTTGAAAACGAGTTCCGATGTTTTTCCTGCGGATTGCAACTCTTAAGTTTAGATATCGATTATTCATTACATTTGACTAATTATGCTGGCAACACCAAAACGAATAAGTGATTATCTATAGTAAAGCTGTCGATGTAGAATAATGGCAGGAACAGATCTATCAGAACTCAATTTATTGCTGAATCGATTCTTTCCTGCGATTCGGATAGATTTAAAAATCGATCTTGTTTAGGAATAATCGTCATCCCTACCGGTACGTCTGTCATCTGCCTTGACAGTTGCATCTGCGTGAGACGAAACACAAAAATAAATATTTTCACAACGGAACTATGAAATACATATACAGTACCTACGTTATGATTATGATATTACTAATTATTTAGCTATTTATGAGTTTAATATCATTTTTGTGATGTTTTTATGTAAAGGCTCATACTTACGTAACTCTTACAAATGAAGAGAACGAAACGTCCATCATGACTATACGGAAATGTAGTACCTAGCAATCGTTAATTTACTGTTTATCTTAAAATTATAATTCCGGATACGAAAACAAAATTCCTGAAGTGAAAAGCTTGTAAAAAAATAAGAAAATAATTTGTATATTAATTTGGTTTTCATACGTGCAACTTTTCAAGACTGCTTTTGGTCAATCTCCTTTGTGTGGTGCTTTCCTCAAAAGACCATTTCAGACACGGATCTGTATAGTCCTCGCATGATTTGACTAAGATTGTTTCTAGACTTTAAAAGAGACTTTGATCCCTGAGTTTGTTTCGCCATTTTTTCTCAGGGGTAGTCAGATAAGAAAAGTCGACTCCATCTAGCTTATTTTTTTTAATATGACGTGTAAAAGTGATTTCGATACCCTATTTACAGAATAAACAATTTCATTTCATTATGTAGTAGATGACGGCTGTGATGGGTCATTTGACACCCTGTTTAGGACAATGTCTGCCAGCCCGTCTCGGGCCTGAACGGAAGCACGGATGCATATTGTGGTATTTCGCTACACGGAAACCACATCTTTTAACTTGTTTATTTATTTAGTGTTATAAAGGCTGTTTCTTAACAATAATTCATGCAGCTAAACCCATGTTTTCATAGGTGAAATCATACAACACTCACTTGACTCACATTGTACAACACTATTTTTTATTACCATTAAATGTTTTCGATTCTTAAACTGTAATTTACGATAATTTTCTCATTTTTCTTAAAAATCTTAGAATGTTTTCATGACTTTTATGTTTTTTTTTTACCATAAATTGTCATATCTCAGTTTTTCTTTTCCTATATTATAAAGTTAGAAAAGTGAGGTTGGTCTACATTATAACTTCAGTGTTTAGGTTGAGTCTTCATTGTAAACTTTTATATTGTGGCTATGTTTCCACTGTAAGCTAGTGCGTTAAGGCCAAATCCTCACTGTAGCCGCCTTAGATGTTTCTGACCGTCAATCAGTACTTAGGGGAAACAAGGAGAAAAGCCTTGAAAAGCAGTTTAGTTTTGGAACTCGAGTCTTGAGAGTGATATGTGGAGTTTCCTTCATGTTATACCCTTATTTTAAAACTACAATATTGTAAACCAAATGAACCATAAACTGAATATAACATTGTGAAGTGAAACCTTTCTTTTATCTCCCACTTCCCTTCGCAAAACGTCACGGCGTCCAACGGCGTCCAGCGACGTGGCACTGACCATCGCCATCCACGTCTCCTCAATAGCAGTGTGGCGTAGGAAACCGCCGCCAAACATTGTGTCCATTCTCGGACGGATGGACCACCGACGTCGTATCAAACTGGGAGCGTGACGTAGGCTGTCACCACGGTCCTCATTGAGCGTGAGGTGTAGTGAAGCACCTCCGCTAACCTTACTTTTTTACCAATATTACCTTCCTCTGGGCAAGAACCACAGGGATGTCGCCGACGCCCGTCTCCGACCTGGCGTACGGCGCTGCAGCGTCTCTCTGCCATCACCTGCCGTTTCCTGATTCTAGTCTTTGAGTGCTCACCGCAAGACCCCGCTACTACTTCAAGCTCAATCCTTTTATATTTCTATATTTTTCTATTATTTCTTTTGTATGTGATTTTACAATTTAGCCCCTCCGGCTAAATTGTAACGTTACAATATACGCAAAATTTTAGAAAACTATGCTGAGCGATTTTTTGTTAATAAACTTTTAATGCTGCCTTCATGAATAGCAATTTACTAGCTAGGTGCCCGAGTTTCTCTGAGAGATTTTTTTAAAGATATTAGTATTCTCACGGTGTTATCACAATTAATCTTCGCCAACATCTTATATATTAGGATAAATATACATTTATACACTAAAAACACTGATATTCACAATATTGACACCAGAAATAAGGACAAATTACGCGCACCATTTCACCGGCTTTATAAGGTTCATAACTCATTTGTTGAGCTTGGTATAACCTTTTATAACAAGCTACCTTCTTCCTTGCTAGATTTGCCCTTTAATGCGTTTAAAGCTAAAGTAAAATCCAGCCTTTGTTCAAAGGCATACTATTCTATCAACGACTACTTAAACGATAAGAATAGTTGGTCGCTGTGATTAACTCAAGACAATGTTTATCTGGAGAAAAAACTGCTCCAAAATTAGCTTACCTACTGACAGGTTATATGAATTCATATAATTGATTATTTATTTGACTGTATAAGTCAATTTATTTTAATTTATTATTGACTTGATCTACTCGTTACAATGTTTTTTTTTTTAATGAGTTGTATTGCAATATGTGGTTAGCTAGCGACCTCGACAATGGATCATATTATTCTTGCCCGAGCAACCGGCAGCAAGTTCGTCATGTACCCTTAGGTGTCACTGCTTGCGGTAGCGTCGGGGGTCGGGTTGCCTCTTTCCCTCAAATATGGTGAGGGGGGTAATGGCTGATCTTTGCGTTATGCTCGTGAACGGGTGCTGCTTGTGGTGACTGGTCGTCTTGCTGACCATTATTTTTTAATTGTTATTAGTTATTAACCGCTTATTTATTCTACTTCGATGGTCCTAGTTTATCATTTGTGACTTCGAGTTACAGCTATTTATAGCTTTACGTAAGCGGGCCCGGCCTTTATTCCTGGAAGACTTTATTTAATTATAAAGTTCTTTTACGTCGACGAGTTTTTAATTTTTATTTCTGCTTGAGTATAGTTTCGATGTTTTTTTTATATATTTCTTTTTATTGGCATATTGGCGTGTGTTAGCTGACACATGGCAAATAATTATGTTAATAATTTTGCATACTATTATATAGAATCAAGTTTAACTAACTAAACAGACAGCTGTGCTGCTGAGAAGTTTGTTGCGCCACTTCTTCTCCCCAGCTAAAGCACTAGGAAGCGGTGAAGGGCGGGCGTTTTGGGAGACTGTCTTATTAATTTTTGACGTTCGAAACGTGCTGATTCTCAGCCTAGTTTGAATAAATGACTCTCGATTTTGATCTAGGTATGAATATCTTCGATTAAAAAAAATATTCCCTTTACTTTCTATTGGTTGGCAACAAAGTATTGACTCACTTTGAAAAAAAAATTCTTTCTTCTTATCGAAATGAACTAGAAAGTTCTTTTTTTAGATAAATCTAGAACATTTCAGAAGCTTTATTATTGAATAAATAAAAGGCGGCTAGAGCGCGTCTTTTGCAGTTTAATCCATGACATGGACCAGCACGCTATTCGAGCTGTAATATTTTACGAGTTTAAACGTGGCTCCAGTACGAGGCAGACAAATGCGAATATCAACAACGCATTTGGAGAGGGCACAGTCACACAGTCAACTGTAAGTCGATGGTTTCATCGCTTTCGATGCAGCAATACAACACTAGAAGATCGAGCCCGTTCAGGTCGACCAGTCAAATTCGATGTCGACGTGCTGCTGGCAGAATTAAATCAAAACCCGGATGCTACTACTCGCGAGTTAGCGCAGGCACTTGGCAGCTGTCACATGGCTATCGAAAAGCGAATGCATGCACTGGGATATCAGCGAGTGCTGGCAAAATGGATTCCGCATCGTGAGTATGGCAAACCAAGCTGCCCGAATATCGATTTGTCAATCGTTGCTCTTCCAGCTCAAACAAAAGGAATTTCTAAATGATTTAGTAACAGGAGATGATAGCTGGATACTGTATAAGAATGACAAGCATAAAGCCAACTGGTTACCACGAGGAGAAGAACCGCCAATCCAAGTCAAAGAACAAACTCATAAACGGAAGGTTTTGCTTTGTTGTTGGTGGGATGCAGGCGGTATGATTTATTATGAATTACTCCCCGAAAGATAAACTGTCAACGCCAACGTCTATGTTAATCAGTTCGTAAGTTCGCGGCTGCTGTGAAAAAAAAAAGCGAAGAAAAGTCAACATCCACGATAATGCGCGACCTCACGTTGCTTCCGCCACACGTCAGCAATTGCAGGAGTTAGGCTGGACAACGCTTCCACATCCACCGTATTCTCCAGACTTAGCGCCCTCCGATTATCATCTGTTTCGCTGCCTTAAAAACTTTCTGCGTAGACAGCGCTTTAGTGATTTTAGCGCAGTGGAGAATACACTGGATAACTTTTTTAAACTGCAGCCCGTTGATTTCTAGGAGCAAGGCATTCAATATTTGCCAGATAGATGGAAACAAATTATAGATTTACACGGCGATTATATCGTCGAATAATAGTTTTTAATAAAGAATACAAATATTAATATTTGTTTCGTTCGAAAGTGAGTCAGTATTTAGTTGCCAACCCAATATTTCAACGTTAAAATTGCCGAACTGGATATTTTACTAAACATTGACGTCCGCCTGACAAATTTCGTCAATTTATACAAAATGCTTATTATCATTGCTTACACGTGGAGGTCTGTACTATACATGTCACGGTTCGGGTCCGGGCTGGCCGGGAGCCCGGGACGGGTAGCATCAATCATCCCTAAACCGTCTGTCTCTGTTGTCATAGAAACAATCTGTGACAGTCGTTAGGTGGGACATTCACGATCGACTTAAACCATTGGTAAATCATTGCAATGTAACTCTGATCTCGGTAAGTTAAGGTATCAATTAAAAGGATCGTTGAGAGTTTTATCAATTTCACGGCAATCATTGTAATTAATACTTTATAGCAATGAGATAAGAGTTTCATTGCAATGACTTACTAATGGTTTTACGAACATGCCAGGACGGTGACTGTTACCACGATGCGACTTGTGCAGTGACGAACGGAAACAGGCACGCGTGCGCGTGTTGATTAACATTGATTTGAAGCATATCCACCTTTACATAGATACATTTAAATTAACTTGAATTACAATGAGTACCTACCAAATCAATTTATTACAACCAGATTCAATTTCAGATCTATGGTGAAACCGTCCAGGAGCTAGACCACCACCTCTTAAAGCAGTATTATTTCAATCTTATTTGAGTGTGGGAAAGAGATGGAGCTAGACGTCCTGTATAGCTCCATCTCTTTCTCACACTGAAGTAACATTAAAATAATACTGCTTTAAGAGGTGGTGGTTGGCCCCCAGATGAGTAACCTGAGACTGAAATAGTAATGACACTCAGTTATTAGATAATAATTTCAATGTATAATTTATTCGATTTTACAATTATTTATTCCTGATATTTTCCTTTCATTCAAATTTTGATTAGAATTAAGTTTAAAATTAATTAATTTTGATTTACTCTATTAACTCCAATAATTATTTTACTATTTATCTAAAAAATAATTTGTGTTTTTTTTTATAATTAATAACGTATGTATTGTAATTTTAAAATGGAGGCGAGGATAAAAAAGCGTTTATTATTATTTCCTTTATTTACATATATATTATATTTTAAAATATAAGAATATAAAAAATATTAGCCCGCCAGTATCGGGAACAGGGTCCAAGCTACCGGCGGTCAGGGCTCCAGAGAGAGGAACCTCCTAACAATGCGACCTGTGTCCAGAAGCTTTCTGAATCAAGCCCTTAATCCAGCTGCACAACGAGAGCCTCCTTAGGTGTTGGTCGAGATTCTTGGCAATTAAGCTATTGGCTGATACGACTATCGGCACAATGATCGCTGAGTCCACATCCCACATACGTCGAGAACCTCGCGAGCCAAGTCAAGATACTTGATTTGTTTATCTTTCCCGGCTTTCCCATCATACAGGACAGTTATGTCAATAATCATTGCGCGCCGCTCTTTTCGATCCACCACCACTATATCAAGCTTATTGGCAACAATAGTCCTGTCAGTGATGATGGATCAATCCCAGTACAATGTGATATTTCCATTTTCGAGAACTGGGTCGGGAACATACCATAACCATACCATAATAACCATAATAATAGTTTATTTTCATAAAGGGATTGTAAAGTTTACAGATGTTGCATTTACATATTTGTAGGTTCACTAACAGTTTACAATAAATACGGGTGAAGTACTGTTCTCCTAGCTAGGTTAAAATTTAGCCTGTGTTTAGGAGAGACAGTGCCGGTCCCCTGATTGGCGGATTTTATAAAATAGTGGGCGCTTAATATATAATTTTAAATTTTAAACAGCATCTGTGACTGTAGTTACTATACAATAGTTATTTTTACAATTATTTATACAAGACATATCTAGAGTGTTGTGGGTGTGTGTGTGTGTATGTGTGTGTGATGGTGTGCGTGCGTGTGTATATGTGTTAATGAGATTACTTTGCAAGGAATAATACAGTGTCATCATAATTGAGGTCCAAAAGGAGCGTCCGTACAGTTTTTTTACAATTGTGCAATGAGAGTTTAAAGATTTTGCGTTAATTTTATTATAGAGAGATGGAGCAAGATATAAAGAGAATTGTTTTACGAAAGAGGTACGTGGAGGTGGAATTGAGCAGATTATGTCTTTTCGACGTTTAGAGATATGTCTGTAAGGTGTTCTGGAATGTTGTAATAAAACTATATGCAAAATGTACTGTTGTCGTACATTTAAAACGTTCCAGGTTTTATAAAGCTCGGTTTTTAGAAATAAGATAGGGCGAAAGGTGGCAACTTTAAGTATGGCCCTGTGAGCGATCCGTATTGGCTTCATCACTGTCTTAGCAGCTCCTCCCCAACAGGAAATACAATAGATGATTAAGGATTGGCAAAGAGCGAAGTATACATTCCGGATAACTGATGCGTGTGCTACATGTCGCAGTGTTTTAAAAATGTAAATAAGTTTCCGTACGCGGCCTGATAAGGTATTAATGTGTGATTTGAAATTTAAGTGTTGGTCAATGATAATGCCAAGATATTTTATTTGATCTACTGGAGTGAGTGGTGAGCACTGGCAGGCCTGCTGCGACATTAAACAACACGAATGAGCTTTTAGGGAGATACAGGGATTTGGTTGAGAATTTGTGTTTTTGTTGAGAAGGTAATAAAATTAGTTTTAGTGGTATTTAGGGTCAAGGAATGTGTGTAAAGCCATCCTAGTGTGGAGTTAAATCCTTTTTGGGCAATTGACTGTAGTTCCAACCATGAGTTTGCGGTAAAAGTTATTGCAGTGTCGTCAACATAAGAAACTATTTGGGCATTTGGTAAATCTAAGTTGCAGAGGTCGTTGATGAATACAAGGAAGAGAGTGGGCCCTAAAATACTTCCTTGCGGCACGCCGTATTCGATAGTAACTGTATCACTATTATAATTGTCCATCGTCACAAATTATGAACGGTGTGTTAGGTAGCTTTTAAATAAATTAAGTGGTTGGCCCCTTACACCTATACGTTCTAGCTTGAGTAAAAGGGTCGGAATGGGCACAGTGTCAAAGGCTTTTGTAAGATCTAAGAAAATGGTCAATACCTTTTTACTATTGTCTAAATTCTTCACTATGAGATCAATTAACTTGTGAATTGCGTCATTTGTGGATTTGTTTTTGCGAAAACCGAATTGTAGTGGTGATTAAATATTAAAATGCTCAAGATAGTAAATGAGTCTTTTATTCATTAAACGTTCAAGTGTTTTTGATAAAGTACTAAGAACCGCTATGGCGCGGTAGTTATTTACTAGGCACCCATCGCCGCCCTTGAAAATGGGATGAATGGCTGCCTTTTTGAATGAAGTGGGAAAAATGGCTTAGTCAAAGCAAAGGTTGAAAATGTGGCATAGTATAGGTGCGAGGGTTTTGGTGTAACATTTTAAGAACAGGGTGGAAATACCATCCCAGCCGGTTGCTGCATTTAATCGCAGCATGTTTATGGTTGAGATTATTTCCTCAGGATCTGTCTTTTCCAAAACAAATGATTTTTTGAAGGTAGATGTGTGGGGAAGTGAAGTGGGAGTGAAAGATTGTTGGTTGTTTAGATCATCTGCAAGGTTCCTTCCTATACTTGCAAAAAATTGGTTTACGTCATTGCAGGACTGTATTCCGATACAGTCCTGCAATGACGTAAACCAATTTTTTGCAAAACCAAACACTCGTACACACAGTTGTTATCAGCTTCATCATCTCCGGATGATGAAGCTGATAACAACTGTGTGTACGAGTGTTTGGTTTTGGTAGTATTGGTGATATTTTTAATAGTTTCCCAAAGTTTTTTAGGGTTATTCATAGCCTTATTTAATTCTAGAGAATCGAATTGTCTTTTTGCTTTTTTTAATATTGCTGTACAAAAATTTCTGTATCGTTTATACGTGGTACTGGTTACGATGTTGTCTGGCGATTGCTTTACTATTTTATGCAACGAGTCTCGGTTACGTATACACCTTAGCAAACCTGGCGTTATTCACGGTTTCAGAGTTTGTTTCTTCGCAGATACCTTCATTTTTGTAGTGCAGTCTTCTATGGCTGTTTTAGTTAACCTTAAAAAGGTTTCTGCAGAATCATTTGGATCCATCAAAGACAGGACGGGTGCAAAGTCTAAACCTGTCATAACTGTGTCAAGAATATCGTAGTTTATTTTATTTATATACTTTCTGGGATTTGATTTAATAGTAATTTTGTTAAGGCAAAACAGAGAAGAATAATGATCCGTTACAGTTGAATCATAGACAAGAGCCAAAGGCTTAAACTTGGAGCGAATTATAAGGTGGTCTAAACAGTTACTTCCTCTGGTAGGCTTTGTATATGCAGGTAAGAATCCATGATAAGCCAAGGTGTTGAGATACTCATGACTTCGTGTATCTGATGAGTTATGCTTAATGTCTATGTTGATGTCTCCTGTTATGATTACAGTTTTGTAGTTAGCCAGCGATTGAAGTATTATATTGAGTGCAGAGAGGAATGTGTTAATATTATCGTTTGCGGGTGATCGGTATATACAAAGTATTGCAACCTCTGGGCCTAATTTTATTATTAAACCAGAGGCAGATCCGCTAAAGTCCGGTTCTTCGTAAGCAGATACAAGAGTGGATTTTACATAGACGACCACTCCGTCGTTCTTATTTAAGTGTTCGGAGGTGTGGTAGGTAATATAATTTTGAAGAATGGGGATGTGGTTGTTACTGGAGCAATTTAACCAGCATTCAGTCAGTACCAGGAGTTCACAATGAATATCAATACGGTGTACGGGTCTGTAGATCAGCAAAGTTTACATTGATTGATCTTATATTTTGTGAAAAGATTTTCAATTAATATGTTGATTGTTTAACAAAGTTTTGTATCTGTTCTGGGGTGCATGTGTGTGTATCCGATACAGAAAAGTGATCAACATTATCGATTAAATCATAAGTATTGTTAGACATTTTTAATGTAGGTGTTTGGATGTGGGTTAGGAATAAGGCGGTAATTGCGAGGTATTATGAAAATTATTAAATGATACGAATGAGGCCACATGTGTAGTGGGGATATTTGTAGTGTATGTTTAGTGAGTGTTTGAAAGATATTGATTCTCCGGGACGGTGGCATGCCCGACAGATGTCAACCGTGCCGTCCTTCACACTTAATCTCCCGTAACTGTACGTCATGATAACTTTGTCTATAATTGCACAGACAAAACCTTCGGTTTCCCCAAACAGATCACCAAAACGCAGCCAGGCTACGGACGTTAGCAAATCTACATCGGGTCCATGTAGGGTCCGGAAAAAACGTCCGTGAAGCTCCATACTCTGCCATACTTCCATGCGATCGTTAGTGTCAAGCGCTACAAGCTTGCGCCAGTTCTTTTTAGCCAAAGAGAGCGGGGTGAGGCCCTTGTCCACTGCGACCACATCTCGTTGCATCCCCACGTCGACTTCTAGGAAATATTCTCTGAGACTGCATATCTCGCATTTGTCGAGGGTCTTAGCATTTAAAAAGCCTCGACCTCGACACTTTCGTGGGATATACAGGCTCATTGTCAATGACCGTAGGTGATGCAATCGATATGCAGTCAGCAGCGTACGGACCCTCCTATCCAGGACATCGAATTCAGTCTGAGTCCGTTTGAGTATGCCGAAAGAGTACATCAAAACTGGCATGACCCAACTATTGAAAGCGAGCACCTTGTTTCCACCTGATAGAAGACTATTAAATACTTTCTTCAGGCGGCCAAAGAAGCGCTCCTTTAACGATTGCTTCATGTCAATAACCCAAATACTTATAGGTTTCGGATGTGGAGAGGACTCTAAAATTTATGGAATCCGAGAGTTAGGTTTCCACGGATTCCACAATCTTTCCTCGCTTAGCGTGCATGACCGCACATTTGTCCACACCAAATTCCATCCTGATGGCGCTACTGAAAGAAAATTTAAAAAAAATATTATTATTTTGAAGTCTGACATATCTCGGGACCCTGGGGTCCCAGACCTTTGAAAGGCGTACTAGGGGCCGAAACCAACTCGCAGAGGCCCGTTAGACGTTTTTAATTATATGAGACACCAACCGACGATTATCCCTGTATGCACTATGCAGGTGCATCCAAGGACAACCCCCGGTTAGTGTAGGGTTATTGCAGGATATGAAAACAAGGATATTGGACTATGGGTTTGAATGGTTATAGTGGACTGGTTACCTAGAACTATGGAAGGACTATGGCCCCTGCCTGATCAATGTTTTATAAATACACCGATAAAATGTCAGTAGGTGACTAGCACACTCAATAATGGGCCCCTGAAAACGGTCGCTAGCACATAGTGTCGTAGTGACAAGGGGCAACATGTCCCGAGGTGCTTATGAGGAGTGGAGAGGTATTCCATGGCTATCCCGTAAGTACGGTCGAGATCCCTACCAGCATCGTACTGGAATACTTCTTTCCTCCGAGCACGTTTGCTGTTGCGAATCTCTACTCAAGTTGGCCAATAAAGGCAAGAATGAGGTGGGAGCTCTGATCCTCGTCATTGTTCACTCTGGCTGGTCAATAAAGGCAAGCCAGAGATGACTTTTCCCGGGAGATAGGTTCCGTGGGGTCACTACTGCCCAACAGCTCGCCACATGCTGCCCTGAGGGTTTCTGTATCTCTCTTGGTCTGGCTCCTCACCCTAGCCCCGTTTCGGCAAAGTAAACTCTACCAGCACAGACCTAGAGTTCAGGAGCGCGCAAGCCCCACCAAGACGTTAACGTAGAGATACAGCGGTGGGGTAATTATTATAATTTTTATCTGTGAACCGGCGGAAAAGCATAAAGCTTTAATTTTAGAATATTTACGATTCTTACAAATTCAATGCAGAAAGCAGAGGGAGAAGTTGTTGGAAATGTAATATTTTTTTTAATAAATTACTAGTAACATTTCTAAAAATATATTTCTATCCTTTCTAGGAGGAAGTTAAAAAAGCATGTTATGTTTTATAATTTTTATTTTTGTCTCATTTTTCTCTGTACACTACAGGTATATAAATTACTAGCACTTTCTCGCGACTTCATTCGCGTAAATTTTGTATTTTTTCCTACAAATTCCAACACAAGGAGTCGTAGCGTAATGTAAAATAGCCTATACCTTCCTCAAGCATTGGGCTATCAAATGCAAGAGTAAGATTTTTTCTAATCCGACTTGTAGTTTCAGAGATTAGCGCATGCGTACAATAAAACAAACAAACTCTTCAGATTTGCAGATGAGGTATGTATCAGCCGATTCCCGGCCACCGTAGGCGCGGGCTTGCGGACGGCGAGCAATGGGTAGCTCGCCGTCCGGTAAGGACCAGGCCCGAGTCGACGGCGCGTTGTGTCCCACGCGCGCCTCAAAGAGATGTCAGCAGCATTGAAGGGGTCCGCTAGGACCGATGCCAGCCGGGCTTGCGGGATGTTCGAAAGAGTTACCGTGACCCCGGCACAGGCAACAGAAGAAACATGGGTGGGTTTTAGTCAGTAAAAGTCTGACACGCCCTCCCGCTCCGCCCAGAGCGGGAGAAGTCATTTGATAAATTTCCCATCCAAAAAAAAAAAAAAATAAAAGATGAGGTATGTATACCTTACTAACAATGTAAATGTTGTAGAATGATGCACGGAAGGAACTATTTCTTAGTACAAGTTTTTAACGTGCCAAATTGAATCAAAGTTGTTCCCAATTCATTCTTACCTAGTCGCTCTTATCTTACTGAACTATCAAAATGTAGAAATTTACCATACAGTATTGCGAAACCTACCGCCAATTGCGTTGAAAAAAAATATTTTTCTCGTAAATACCCGGTAATTTGAGCAATATACAAATATCCGAACATCCGAATAAAATGCCAAAAAGCTGTAACACCTTTCCAGAAATCTCGTAAACGATTGTCGGAAAATATTTTTGTGAGCTTGACATGTCATCCGTGATGTAATAAAACATTGTATTGACATAATACGTGTGCTGTGTGATTTTTTTCCAACTGATAGGTAGACTTGTTGTTTTCTGAATCCACGAGATTCGTAAGTCTGCCTACCTAGCACGAACGCGTATCGTAAACTAATTAAAGATTCGAACGATTTTTGAGTAAAAAATACAACTATCCTATAGCATTTTATACACCCATAGATATGAATAAAGTAAAAAAAAAAAAAGATCCATCAGGTTAAGCTACGCTTGCCGGGGTTGGTCCGTGGATGGGTGACCATCTTTACATACCGAGACTCCTCCGTGCCTCGGAAAGCACGTTAAGCCGTTGGTCCCGGCTGTCATTCGTGGATCTTTGACAGTCGTTACGGGTCGTCAGAAGCCCGAAAGTCTGACAACCAGTCTTACCAAGGGGTATCGTATTACCCAGTAACTGGGTTGTGGAGGTCAGATAGGCAGTCGCTCCATGTAAAATACTGGTATTCAGCTGCATCCGGTTAGACTGGAAGCCGACCCCAATATAGTTGGGAAAAGGCTAGGCAGATGATGATGATGATGATGAGATATGAATAAAGTCTTAGAACTAAGTAAATATTATTTGCGAAACGAGTATTTGAAATTTTTCAATCGTTTGGATTTACATTACGTTTACTCCGCGCGTTTGTGATAGGCCAATCAAAGTTCAATGTAAACTAGAGCAGAGGCGCTATTGCGTAACACACTAAGTCCTCGTTTACGGAGACGCGTGGCGTCGCGCGTCACGCGTCGTGTGCGGCGTGGCGTCGCGCGTCACGCGTCGTGTGCAGCGTAGCGTCGCGCGTCGTGTGCGGCGTGGCGTCGCGCGTTGTGTGCGGCGTGGCGTCGTGTGTCGTGTGCGGCGTAGTGTCTCGCGGCGCGTCGGACGTTTTTTCAATTCACAGACAGGCGGCGCATGCCATTTCACGCGCAAAGACAAACATATGGTATAACCCGGTTCATTAAAGAAAGGAATCTAAAATGGCGGTGCTTATCATGTTTTCTCGCTTGCACACTAGTGCCGTCTATACTCACTCTCGCGCGTACCGTAGACAAAAAAAAAATTAATCTTGATTTGCTTTCATGATGTCTTGACGCGCTCAGTAATCCTTTTTACGAATTCCTTGTTATAGTTTTCTGTTATTTTTCCGTTGTTACCTGTTTGTTATTGCTTTTGAGTTTTGTTTTATTGTTAAGTTTTGTTGTTTGGACGTTTGGACTGTGCGGAGACAGAATTATGTCTCCTCGAAAGCGAGGGAAGGTTATACATAGTGATACACGTCAAATAGTGTATAATGTCATCAAATATTTTGAAGAAGAAAAAGATCTGGAGCGTTATCATCCATTCGAGCATAGTAATGCTCGAGCTTCCATGGCCACGGGATTGCCAGTTAGCACAATAGTGAAGATAAAAAAAGAAGGTATGTATGTATGATGCAACTGTTTTACATAAAATGTCTCCTTTTTACAGTTTTACGTTCCTTCTTTTTATGTTATTGTATAATGTTTGATAAAGATAGTTTTTAAAGAATTGGTACGCGTTCATACACTGTCGTATAATTTAATTACGAGAGGAACTTGAAAATGTGTTTTTTTTGTTTGTTGAGTTATCTTTAACGATTTTGGTGTCAAATAAAAGGTCTCAGTCTACAACCATTTTATTCTTATAAATTATGTTCCTAAATCGGTCCACGTGTTTACGAGATAATCGCTAATTAGTATATTGAAAATGTAAAAAAACCAGAAGTTTTTACGTTTTGGAACAGAGTTCCTTATCGCACATGATACCATTTCTAATTCATTAATGAATACCTTTACATTGCAGGTAAGCTCGCCGAGCAAACATCGACAAAAATACGTACGCCTAAGAAAGGAAAACGGGGACAGAATAACACACGTGTTCCTGTCGACAATTTCGATATCAGTGCAATCGGAAACATAGTTAATTCTATTTATGATGTGCGCAAACAAGTGCCCACCCTCAACAAAATATTAGCAACCGCTAAACAAGATTTGAATTTCAAAGGATCGAAAACAACATTGGGTCGTATCCTAAAAAATAAGCTGGGATACCGGTTTAAAAAGTGTCGTCAAAACAGAAGCGTGCTCATCGAAAGAGATAACATAAAAGCATGGCGTATACGTTATTTAAGACGAATAAGACAAAATGACGAACTGGGGGCTAATAAGAAACCTGTAATATATATGGACGAGTCGTGGATTCATGCCCATTATACTGTAAGTAAGTGCTGGCAGAGCTCTAAAGATAAAGGAATTAAAAAAAATGATAGCCCAGGCCAACGCTGGGTAATGGTGCACCCCGGTGGCGAAAATGGATTCGTTAAAGGCGCTGAGCTGCTATTTAAAGCAAAATCAAAGAAAGGCAATTATCAAGATGAGATGGACGGAAATAATTTCCTCAAATATTTAAAGGAAAAACTAATTCCTAATCTGCCGCCAGCGAGCATCTTAGTTATGGATAACGCGTCATACCACAGTATGCAAGTTAAAAAAGCGCCAACATCAGCCACCCGAAAGGAGGAAATAAAAAAATATATGGAGGAGAATAATATCGCATTTGAAGAAAAGTGGACAAAAGCAGAGTTGTTAACTTATTTGAAGAAAAAACTGCCTGAGAAACGACATGTGGTTGACGAACTATTAAAATCTCACGGATGTGAAGTCTTAAGATTACCACCTTACAATTGCGATTTAAATCCTATTGAACACGTTTGGAATCTTATAAAACAAATGGTTGCTGACAAAAACGTGGAACAACATGAAAATAAAATTGAACAATTGACCAAAGAAGCAATTGCATCCATTACTCCGGATGACTGGAAAAAGCAAATCAATCACAACAAACGGGTTGAGGAGACGTACTGGACAAGAAATGTGATCAGAGAAAAAGAATTAGAGGATTTTATTATTAATTTAGGACAAGAAAGCAGTGATTCTGAAACAGATACAGAGAAGTCATCGGACGATAATGAAAACGAGGACTTATGGAATGAAGAAATGTTGGGAGTAGAACCCTTTCCCTTTGATGATCCCGGTGAAGGACCGTCTCATAGACAGTATTAATAAATGAGTTAAAAGTAATATTAATTCTTTACTTTTTTCCAAAATCATAATAAGGATCCACCTGAAATTTTGTTTTATACATTGTCAGGTGTACAGAAGCGGAACTTTCATCCAGAAAAAAAGCCTACCCCAATCTGTCAGATTTTACCAATTGAATATGAACCTTTTCCATTGTAGTAAAGTTGAAAATCTATTAAAGAATTTTTACAGATTGTAGTAGGTTGATGTGCTGGCGTCTGTACCTACTGTTTCCGATGAAAACAACAATAACGATCCTATAAGAATAGATAGCGCCACTGTCTTTCAAATCTTCAACTATGTAGTTTGAAATAAATACGGCCCGGTCATGTTTTTATTATTTTTAATTTGAAAAAAATATTCAACTTGAAATTTTATATGCTAACTGTACTATCTGTCAACGCAAGTACAAGCCGCCATTTAAGATTCCTTTCTTTAATGCATCGGCTTATATCTAGTAGTTTCGTTTATGAAGGAGCGCACAGACTGGTATTTGGTCGTAAAAGTTGGCCAAAAATATTTGGTACGCCTAATGGCTGCCTAACGATGTTTTATTTCAGTATTAGCTTGGAAAGTATAAAAAAGGCCGGTGTCTGCTCTAGTTTACATTGAACCTCAACGGCTAGGCCCACTGAATCCACGTGAGTCGCAAGTCCTGGTTACTGGGTATTGTGAGCCTGCATCATCCCATTGCTGGGCTGAACTTCCGATGAAGTTTCGTTAGTTTTTAGGTGGACTATGTTAGTTGGAATTATGCATCAAAATCTGTACTGGTTACTGCATTCCAAAGCTAAATTCTATAAAATCATCTCACGTTGTAAAGACCGTGTTAAACAAAAATCTTTGTAAAAGAAACTCAATTTTAAACAAAGTTTTAGTTAGAATTAGTTTAAAAAAATGTGATAAATCAATCTGAAATGATTTTCTAAAAGATTTCATTTCATCACTAAGCGATAAGAAAAGATCAAATGACAACATTTTCAAACCTTTGACAAAGCCACAGAAATACTATCTGTATTTCAATTAAGCACAGAGCTATGCAAAAGGCGCTTCTATTTGAATGCGGACTGCGTTTGATCTATTACAATTAATTACGCTTATCTCCTATATAAATAAATACTCAGCATTGTCTCTCCTTCTCTATTTAATTTCTATTTCCAAAGGTTGTCTGTAAAAGATTGTTTTTAGCGATAAGATCGCCCATTGTGTCACCCTATGTAAAATTTCTATATTTATATGTATTATTTTTATGGTATACTTATTAAAGACTATTCTATCTATCTATCTATCTACTCAGAAACCTATTGTAACTTCGACAAACCTACTCCTATCCTACTCAGAAACCTCAAACATGTACAATAACTACTCCATTTATCAATATTAATAGTTTTAGTTGAAACTCAGTTACAAGTCTGTCGAACATACCGCAAACAATTAAATCAAAGTGGAGAGCGATCTATCAAAGAGTACACTTTTGACTGCCCTTGGGGACTTAAAAGGAGCTGCTTTTCATTGGCTAAGAATTGGCACTTATGAACTGTCTTTCTGTAAAATGGTTTCCAGGTTGAATTAAAGCTAAACCTAAAAATACCTAAAAGTGCATGTATTTCAGTAGGTTCCTACAAGGACTATAGGGAAGTGTGAGACTTTTCTGTTATTTAATAATTATTTTGTTATTATATGGACATTATTATTATATTCTCAAATAAAAAAAATAAAAATATACATATACATCAGGTAGGTACTTTGAAAAAAATACATGAGAAAAAAGAAACATGTTTCATGCCCCTGCCCCTGTTTCATGTTTATTATTGTATATAACATATAGATATATAATATATATTTATATGTTAATACACATACTTATATATACATATTATGTATATATGTATACGTATGTGTAAAAATTCGACATTTATATTTGTAATTTTTATGGTGTACAATAAAGAATATTCTATCTATCTATCTATGTTTCCCCAGGTGGAGAAACATATTTTTTTATTAATTACTTCGCACGAAGGCGTTCTGTATGACGACAATTAGTAAACCTATTAAATTAGAACGAAAAGAAATATTCTACAATTATAAATATCCCTAATTAAATTATCATTTGACTTTGTTTCAGATCCGTGCCTACATCAAAAGGAGAATCCAATTAAAAAATAATAATTAAATTATACGTTTTATTTGTATTTCCTCTTTCCTACGTCTTCTTGGCAACAGTAAAAACCATTTTACAAGTATTTCCTGTAAAAAATATTTCTTAACAAATTTGGAAGACGGAAAGTAGTCGAGTCGAGCACTTCCTAATGAACGCTTATTCGTTAAATCAGAACTTCAAAGGATGAAAATGTACGAATAAAACAAACTAGCATTTTTCATTTTTTATTTTATAATTACGAATATTTATTCTAAAATTAGCTAAATCGTCTTCTATCTACACTATATAATATTATTTTTAAGCTGAAGAGTTTGTTTGTTTGCTTGAATGAACGCGCTAATCTCCGGGACTGCTGGTTCGAATAGAAAAATTATTTTAGCGTTGGATAGCCCATTTATCAAATAAGGCTATTGGCTATACAACATCACGGTACGACCAATAGGAGCGTAGCATCAATGAAAAATGTTGCAAAAACGGGGAAAATTTGAGAACTTCCGTTGCGTGCGCTGCGTAAACGAATACAGTTACAAAGAAAAGAAAAGAAAAAAGAATGTTTTAAATCCGACTTTTTGTTCACAATTTCATGGGTTTTAATTTTTTGCGCGGAACCCTAATTATTTTTCTAAAATAAAAGTAGCCTAAGTTAATTCCCGTAACATCAGTTATCTGCTAGTGAAAGTCCCGTAAAATCGGTTCAGCCGTTTCGGAGATTTGCCTGAACAAACAGACAGACAAAAATTTTAAAAATTACTCTTTTGTTATTAGTACCGTGTTTACTTTATGCATTTAATAAAAAGTTGTTATTTTGACATTACAAACAGACACTTCAATTTTATTTATTTGTATAGATTGACTGTTTGAACGCGCTAACCTCTGTCGCTACTAGACGGATTTAAAAAATTATTTTGCATTTTATAGCCCAATTTTTGAGGAAAGCTACGGGGATGTTGACATTACGCTAGGACCCTTAGAAGCCGAGTAAAAAGAAAAAAGTAAGAAAGAGCACTAAGCAAAATCAAAGTAACAGCTTGGGCAGGCGATGCGATGCGACAGGGGCGGGTCGGGGAACAAGAAATTTCACGCGGACGAAGTAGCGGGCGGAAGCTAGTATGTAAAAATGAAATGCTGTTCGTTGGTAAGCGCACCACTTGCGAACGGCTGGGCCGAATCGGCTATTTTTTGTTTAGAGCGTTGTCACATTTTGCACCTCTCTCGCTCACACAGAACCAAATTTTTAAGAATGTTAAATGAAAAAATGCTTTTTAGAAAAATGTAATCAATGGGCGGTCTACAAAACAATATTAATTTAATAGGTAGTTATCAAAAACACTTTTCTATTGTGTTATCTAATAAAATAATTTAATTAAGTATTATGATCTGTTTTTGAGATGATGTAAATAAATGCCACAATAAAAATGTGTTTTTAATAATTACCTATTAAATTAATATTATTTTGTAGACGGCCCATTGATTACATTTTTCAAAAATGCATCTTTTCATTTAACATTATTAAAAATTTGGTCCCGTGTGAGCGAGAGAGGTGCAAAAATGTGACAACCCTCTTAAAGTTTTCGTAATAGTTCGAATTAGGTTTTTTGCGGAACGAAAAAGTTTCACGGAAAGCGTTCAATTCCGAGAAAAACTTAACGTCCTTGTTCTATGGGATTTCTGTATGACCTCAAGACCATAACTGATGATTCAAATGATGGATATCTATAATACTTTTTTTGTTTTGGTCACGGAAACGTTATCAGGAAAAAAAACAGGGAGAATGAAATAGTAAGTACTGCAATGATCTGCCAGAGGTTGTATGGGAGCCCAGCAGACTATTACGTAACATAATATCTCATATGTAGTGTTTGATGTATGTTATGCAGTGTAGAGGGACATCAACACTACAATGACTTGGGAGACTAATAATGATTTTAAAGTTATATTTTATAAGTTCAAAGAAAACACATTTACAAGACACCGCTATTTTGCAACTGACTCAATACAAAACAATTGGCTTATCCGATCAAATTCGAATGCATTCGACACTTGTTGGTGTTCGAACGTGTTCATAGACAAATACTTAACGGCCTGTGACACATGAGGTTGACACCGGCATCAAACCTCTACAGTACCTACGCAATACTAATTTTGCGATTGCAAAATTAAATCAAATCAATGGGTCAATTCTATTCTAATAATTTCTATTACCTTATAAATGTTGAAGTTCAAAAGTACCTTTTAATGGCCAACTTGAAATAAATTATTTGACTTTGACTCTGGGAAGAGACCTTTAACCCGTATTGGAACAATTACAGGTTAACAACCCCGTAGGCTTTGTATTCAAAAATCAAATCAAATCAAAATCAAATCATTTTTAATTCAGGCATTGTATAAGTACATACAAATACATTTCACCCATAGAGACTACATGTCATAAATAAATAAACATTATTATTATTATTAATTTATATGTATTACAAATTAAATTAAAATTAAATTAAATGAAATTAATACGTTCATACATTATTATTATTACACATTATTATTATTATATACTTTTATTTATTACATAAATTAAAATAGCCTTTACAATTTAACTACGACGTTGGCGTGGTGGTCAAAAGTCTTACTGCTGTGCGTCCTGGGTTTGAGCCCCGGGTTAGGCAAAATGTTATTTGGTTTTTACCGGACTAGATTCGATATCTAGCGAAAAGTGGTGTCTTGTTATAGTTAGTTCCAATACAATAGAGGAATGAACCCGCTTATCTCCACCTACCCTTGAAGTACATTAACTTGCTAAACAAGTTACTAAAAGTTAACAACAACAGACTCGAATGTTAGGAAATTTTAATGAAGACGCTCTTTGTCATGTCATTAGGAGTTTCTTCTCTATCACATTAAATAAATATATAATAATAATTTAGTACAAAGTTGGTTGGTTAGTTTAGTTTAGTTTGTAGTAATAATTTAGTATTTCTATTTGTAATTTCTCAGTAGCAGCCCGGAGTCTGGATTTGTGCCCGGTAGATGGCAATAGGCTCGCCCCCTATTACATGGGACTTAAACATAACTGGCGAAATGTGGGTGTACTGTAAGTGCACCTCTGCCTTACCCTTCGGGGAAAGAGGCCGTGACGTTATGTGTGTATGTTAATAATTTAGTTACGAAAAAAGATTGTACAAAAAACACCTTAAAAGCTAGTAAGCTATATAAATACAATACAAAATAGGAGCATCTGTAACCGAACTAGGTGAAACCTGTATCTCGGCATGCAGCGCCAAACCTCTCAGTATATATCTCATAACGTTATGTGTTACATTGATCTGAAGGTGAGCAGAGTTCCATGCTATCCTTGTTAGGTGTTTTGTTTGCTTTTTATCCGACTTCAAACAAAGGAGGAGGTTCTCAGTTCGTCGGAATATTTTATTGTGAAAATAGAAATTAAACATTGGCTCTTAGCTATTGTCAAAATTTAATTAAAGTTGATTGGTAATGGACTCCATTGCTCTCAAAGATACTAAACAAGACTAGTGCGGTCAACTTTATTTTCAAAAATAACTATGATGGTGCGAAACAAGATCACCTTCTCGCTTATACAGGAGACGGATCAAACGTGAATCTTTAGAATTTATTTTCTCCGGCTATTATCAAATGTAGGATATACTGTAGAGGCATGAGGAACGGGGTGTAAAGTTCACTCATCCTCCATAGAAAAGGAAGGATCCTCCGATTGTGTTGTTTCTGGTGGGAAAATGCCCGACGGTTGTTTTGTTTTTGTTTTTGGGGAATGGCATCTCGCAGTTCAACCTATAGGAGGTTGTCGACTGCTTAACCGGGCTTTCCTGTGGATGCCTCAATAAATTAAGGCCTCCAGCCAGGCTTAAAACTAAGACTAAAAAAAAAAAAAAAAAAAACTAAGCGACTACACGCTAAGGGCACCCCCTGTGGGGTACGGACCTCGGCTTAGGGCGTCGCTGGGAGAGGACAGCAATGGGACATGCTGGATCCCGACGGTTGATGTCAGGACGTACTATTAAGTATATACTAGTCGCGCGGTAAACTCTGATTGCGCGATGCAGGATTTTTGCGTGACGTCAGCGTGTGATGCGTTCGCATGTGACGATGTACATATGCCATCACAATACCAATATAGAAGTTTAAACATCTTTTACCAACAAACTCTAGGAGTTGAAAAACTCTTAGTTATTACATTTTTATAATACAAATCTTGTTTTCTTGAATTATTTTGACTAACCCTTTCTCCAAATCACTGCACAGTTACCTGTAACACTTCGTATGTATAAAAAGAGGTACCTAAATAGATATCTATTATAGTACAATTATTTTTGTCTGTAACATATATAGTTTACCAATATAATACACCTTTAATACAATATCATATTTACCATCCAACGCTACTTCAAAATTAAACGTCGCCGAATATTTGCCGCCATTTTGAAAGTCAGCTGTTCATTCTCGCGACGACTTATAGAATGTGTGACGGGTATTGATGCTCACCTCTTAGAGTTTGGAGACAGTCAATTAGTTATATTCTGTAAAGAAACTGCTTTTGAAATTCTTATAGTATTTGTAAGTAATAATTTACGACCTACAATTTCCTATTACCTACCAAAAATATTTTTGCTTTTCTTACATCATAATTTATTCAATACCTATTGTAGATATTTTTACGGTAATAGGTACCAGTACTGTAATGTATGTAGTCGTAGATGAAATGCTCTGGTTTAAATAAATGATCACAATACACTGAAATGTACAGGTTCCATTATCTTATTGAATCTGATTGAACTAAAACTCTTACTAGAAGCAAAAAATCTTAAATTAAATATTCATAAAAGAAAGTATGTCAACTAGATTACTACATTTTTCAAATCTAATAGTACCTAGTGCACATTGTGACAGAGACCCTGAATGACGATGCGGATATCGAGCGGGAACGAAGGGCGTTGTCAGTGCGTGCTAACATGTTGGTTCATAGATTCGCAAGGTGTACAGTAGATGTAAAGGTAACATTGTTCAGAGCCTACTGCCAAAACTTTTATACCAGCGTTTTATGGTTCAACTACACCAAGCGGGCCTACAACGCTCTTCGCATCTAGAACAATAACGCCTTTAGGATTCTTGTGAGGCTCCCTCGATTCTGCAGCGCGTCGGGCATGTTTGCTGCCGCAAGAGTCGATGACTTTTATGCCATTATGCGTAAGAAAACAGCTTCGCTGATGCGCCGGATTTGGGGGAGCGCCAACGGAATCCTAAGGGTGATCTCTGAGAGACCAGAGTCTGCAGTGCTGGGGAGATTCGTCCAGCTTCATGTGACGAGATGACATTATTGACATTGTTGACATGAATGATTTTATTAATTGTATTTTTGAATTATGTTATTTTTTTTAATGAATGTTTGAAATACTAACATAGATTTAAGACCATGTAACTAATAATTATGGATAAATTAATTTAGTCTGAAATAAAAAGAATTTAATTTTTTATTTAATTTAAATCTAAAAAAACTGAAATCAATTTACATCTTGATGAAAAAAAACTAATTCTCATCGACGTAGACACCTACGCTGCTACGGGCTACTGCTACGGGCTACGAAATCACGTAGCAAACTAAGTAATGTGGACAAATAAGATCCAGTCGAACAGCTGTTATGTGTAGTCAGCAACAAAATCTAAGGAGCGTACTTATATAATTTCTATTTTCTTATAAAAGTATTTTTCATGAAAATATTTTAGGTAATGTTACTAAAACTTATTGCCAAAACGTGATCGCAGTTGAATAAGCTCATTTGGAAAAATAAGTGCAGAATATTATTGTGGCAGAGCAAAAGGTTAATGACAAAAAAGTGAATTATAAACTTCCTGAAAAAACTTTAGAAACCTTAAATTCATTTGTTAGTCGTTGTCGTGTGTGGTTAATCCGTTGCCGTAAAATGAAGTCGAAATACAAAATCAAGTCTCGTCACTCAACATTAAACATAAACGCCATTTACTTATAGACATAATAAAAGTTTAGTATTTTTTTGTTTACCCTACAAAAAACTGTTTTAGGTGAACTAACACTGTCTCGACACTTAAAAATACAAAATGTAAACAGAAAAAGTAGCAGTACCCACGAACGAAAGAACAGTACGAAAGTAGACAGTTCGGAATAAATTTTCAATGTACGATAACTGTTTCTAGTAGGCGTCAGTGGGACCGCCATACAATAGGCAATTTGTAAAGCCTCGTTTATAGTTAGTAGTTCTGGATCTGCAAAGTGAGTTTGTGAGAATTAGGTATCTAAAAAAAGTCCCCAAGATATCCAAAAATCAAAAAGGGTTTTCAATTTATTGAAATTAGTACTGCCATTTACACTCGTAATTAGTGCGTAGTTTTCAAAAATAAGCCAAAATGTATGCTTTCACTACATTAATAAATGATAAATGATCTTATTTCTGTAAGTAGGTTTATACAAACACTTTTACACGTCAAACATTTTTTTTTTAAACTAGATGAGGCCGGCGTTTCCTATCTGACTACCTATGAAGAAAGGCCGAAACAAACTCAGAGGTCACAGTCTCTTTTAAAGTCCAGACATAATCTTGGTCATCATGTGAAGACCATGTAGGTTGGTGTCTGAAATGGTCTTTTGAGGAAAGAACCACACAGATTGAGTGGACCTGTCCAGTCAGTGCAAGCATCAACATCAGTAATCGTACAGCTCAACTTAAAAGTTAAGGAGCTCAACGATTCGACGAACAATACCAAAGAAAGGACATTTGGGTAGGCCGCATAATTTACTCAAACTGGCAGACTATGATTAAAGCTGAGAGAGAAAAAAAACAAGGACCTACATAATCTACTCCTAGATATAAAATTCTCGCGACTCTAAATAGACCAATCGAGATAGAAAATCGTCACTCATAATACAATAATTTCCGCCTTCCTTCTCACACAGCACTACTCCTACGGTTCCGAGCCGGTAGTCCGTGAAATAATAACGTGGAACAAATGTCCCTTTCTTGTCCCTTCTAAGGCCAATTTTTTCGGAGAAAAACAATGAAAGGACTTCATTTTTTCCAGTAGATGCCTCTTGAGTTTCGGAACGAGGTGTTTTGGATACTTACCTACAAGATAACTAAAGAATTTTTTTGCATGTTTTGTAGGGTGTTGCACTGGTGATGTTAAGTAAATCGTCGTTCTAATCTAGTCAGAAATATACAATACCACCAACAACAACATACCCCAACCCACCACCAACCCCACCCGCACATCAACCAACACAATACAATACCTACATTTATATTTTTTTTAGTCAAAGAAGACGGTTTGACAAAAAAATAAAAATCATAATCATCACGTTTCCGGATGACAGCCGTGTCATTTTGATATTTTTTTCACTTTTTTAATGTAGTACCTATCTAGTGTGATTAGTTAGTTGTAAAATTACATAATAATCATTTATATAATTATTTATTTATTTTCTCATCACAATATCCTTATAAAATAGTAACAAAGAACAATATTGTCCAATCATTGGCTCAAAGAAAAATATTGTGAGAGACGAGTACTTAAGCTAAGCCGAAGCCTGTATTTCAGGCACCAGGTCTCCGCCCCAACTACATAATTACGGTCTCCCGTAAACTAAAACTAGACAATAATTTACATTTGACCTTACTAGAGAAAGAAATGTTCGTGTGGAGTGTGGGTGTGCGAGTGTGGATGAGTGGGGGTGTGTGCGTGTGGGCGATGGATCAGTTGGTGCTTGTTAAACTATTTGTTGAGTTCCTTATTAGTATGTGCCTTCGGTGGAGATAACATAGACGGAATACGGTGACTATTTTGGGATAGAAACTTGATTTTCAGTTGTGATGACACAAACGAAAATCTACTTTGTGAGTGGGAAGATGTTGTGAACTTTATATATTTTAGTAAAGCAAAAAAAAAAAACAGAAGAATTGCCTGGAGAAACATGTTGTAAATCTACCAAGGGAGTATAGGTGTGAGACTGTAAGTCAAAATCAAAGTCAAATCGTTTATTTCAATTAGGTACATAAAAGGCACTTTAGAACGTTAAAGATTAATAAGAAAATAGTATTGATTCTGGTTGCCCCTTCCAAAAGTTAGTTTCGTATGGAGAATGGGCAAGAAACTCCACCGTTAGGGTGAAGCCAGACGAGCGTAATTTTTTGAGTTGTGAGTCGCGTAATTTCAGTCGCGTAATTTCTGCTCGGCAAAAATTCTGTTGGGCCGCCAGACGAGCGTAATTTATTCAGTTGCTTTTCAACGCTTGTACTGGGTGTTTGTGTAGTGCAATGGACAGTTGTTACTTTTCTCCTCATTAGTGAAATTATTCCAGTCTTCGAAACAATTTTCTGCAATCTCTTGCCGTGTCCTGTTTTAAAAACTTGTCACTATACGACTTTTCTGATAAATTCCACAGACATGGCCGTTGTTCAACTTCAATTATCAAATTTTCCGTGTCTACAAACATTGTAACGTATTGACTCCCACGCGTTCCATGATTGACTGTCGATTCTCTCGCCGCGAACTCAATTCAGCCGGGATTGTGCGCGTCTGTTGGCAGACAACTCATTTTGTGTCGCCGTGTGAACGAAACAGGATTTTTGTATGAAACCGAATGTAGCAGAAATTACGTGATTCACAACTGAAAAAATTACGCTCGTTTGGCTTCACCTTTACTCTTTTAAAATGTCTTACAATATTTTGTATACATTAAGTATAATTATCACGGGTAGGTACAGACTAAATTACAGATAAGTGGCATTTTATATGACAACAGTAGACCATTGTCAATGGCTTGTATCATGTCAAAATATCATTAACTAGCTTCCGCCTGCGACTTCGTCCAGGTGAAATTTCTTGTTCTCCGACCCACCCCGTCGCATCACATCGCCTGCCCGCGCTGTTACTTCGTTTTCGCTTAGCGCTCGTTTTTACTTTTTTCATTTTGCTCGGCTTCTAATGGTCCAAGCGTAATGTTACATACCCTATAGCCTTCCTCAAGAATTGGGCTATAAAATTCAAAAATATTTTTTCAAATCCGACTGGAAGTGACAGAGATTAGCGCGTTCAAACATTCAATAAAAAATAAAATGTGTAGGTAACTAATCGACTAAGCGCATTGTTCTTAATTTAAGCATGTTTGTACCCGTCGTAATTTCTAAACGAAAGATTTTCTTTTTTTGAGATAGGTTTGTTCTTGACTCTAGTCTAGGTCAGAGATGACAGAGACAAAGTCGACGATGGAGCGAGCTTACCGAGAAGATCCGATTTGAGTAATTTAAAAAGGAATTCACATGTACTTAATCAGCCTTGATTATGAAACTATTTATTTGGATAATAATTAATACCATGTTTATGAAAACGCCTTCGCAAATAATACATTGTTTTATAACAAATTTGATAACCATTAAAAAAGTTATAGTGAGCCAACCTTCAAAAAATTATTTAAAAAAAAAAAAACAAAAACCGACTTCAAAAACCTAATAAACACTAAAAACTTAAAAATAATATTAAATTGAATAACTACATATAATCAAGAATTATTAACCTAAATAACCTTACCTAACTTTAATCTACACTATATTTTACAATTTAACAGTTTTTGGAGTCGGTGCCAAGCCAAGTGTATCTATCTAATAGGGCCATAAAATATTTCCTTAATTTTTATTATTACAATAGTTTACGAGAGTAAATTAATATCATATTATTAGGTACTTACTGATATTTTTACAAAGCTGTTAAAAGTTTTAGTCAGCGCTCGATAGTTGGCGTTGTACCGTATTCTGAATCGCGATATAGCGATTCAGAATACGGTAGCGATCCAGCATATCCATTTGCTGTCCTCTCCCAGCGACGCCTTAAGCCGAGGTCCGTACCCCACAGGGGGTGCCCTTAGCGTGTAGTCGCTTAGTTTTTACTTTTATGCCTGGCTGGAGGCCTTAATTTATTGAGGCATCCACAGGAAAGCCCGGTTAAGCAGTCGACAACCTCCTATAGGTTGAACTGCGAGATGCCATTCCCCAAAAACAACTATCGAGTTTCACATTTCGTCCGCAAGAGCGCGCCACTATCCGAACAAAAACAACTCCATCTTCTTCTGTTGACATTCTGTTTTGTGATGTAGGTAATTTTTTTTCAGTTTGTTTTGTTGAGTCTGTTAATTTTTTTGCTGCTATAGTACCTACCTTTTTTTAGGTTAATATTTTGTGAGTGCGGGCTTGGCACCGACTCCAAAAACTGTTAAATTGTAAAATATAGTGTAGATTAAAGTTAGGTAAGGCTATTTAGGTTAATAATTCTTGATTATATGTAGTTATTCAATTTAATATTATTTTTAAGTTTTTAGTATTTATTAGGTTTTTGAAGTCGGTTTTTGTTTTTTTTTTTTTAATAATTTTATTTTCTAGTTTTTAGTTTAAGTTTGTACAAAATTCATAGTTTTAAAGTTTCTTTTTCAATTGTTTATAGAAAGAAAATTAATTTTGTTTAAATGGGAAGGCCTACTAAACGCGCTGTTCAAATGAGACAGCGCCGTTTGGAAGAAAGTACTGACGAAAGGGAAGAACGTTTAAAGAAAAGTAGGGAAAAAAATATTAGAAACATTTCAAATGAGAGTGATGAGTAGCGAGCGTATAGACTTTCTCAGAAGAGAGCAAACACAAAATTATCAAGGAAAGTCCAGAAAGTCATGCTCAGCGGCTCAGTTTGTTTCGTGAACGATTATCAAACGAGACTCAAGAGCAACGTGCTCATCGTCTCCAAGACGTGGTGCTGCCTGTTGCATTAAATTTAAAAATGTAGATGAATTACAACATGGCATACTACGACGAAATTTGTTTACACCGACGACTAAAGTGACGGCCCAGGATAATATCTTTCTCAATGTGTACTCATTAACTGCTTTGGTTATAACACCAGAGAATGAGGCCGCAAATAAGCTTTTAAATCGACCCCACGATGAGAGAGCTTTAACAGAAATGGCCCGGTTGCGTAATCTTTCCAACAACTAGGTTGGTTTTAAGAATATTTTATGACTAGCTTTCCGCCCCGCAGTCACCCGCGGAAACTTCGTTTTCCCGTTATTTCCTATCCCGTTGGTATTTCGTTAAATCCTGACTTAGTGTGTTCTATATGGAATGCCCATGCTAAGTCGATTTCACTTTTTTGTTATTATTCATTTTATTTTTCTTAATTTTTAATGTCGTAGATGGACAAGGATTACAATTATATACATACACAACACATCTACAACTGTAAAAAATGTAGATATAACAATGATAAATTACACCTTTACTGTATTATTGTTACAATTTAAAAGCGCCCTTAAAAGCGAACTGGCGTAATGTTATGTTATGGTATGGCGTAAACTATGCATACACAAACAATCGCAGCAACCACGAGACATGTGCTGTCGTTTTTTGAAGATTTCTATCGTCTGTGGTTAGTCCATCACCTCCTGACCTGATGATCACGAGACCAAAATGGCAAACGCCCTTTCAAACATCAAAAAAATAATTTACATAATTTCAGTCGATGCCTACTCCTTACTGTTAAGGAGTTGTACCTTCCATCATCAGCTCAGCTACATGAGATGATGATGACCATACGCAAGTACTTAAATTACTTCATAAGATTTGCGAAAAACGATATGTGGGCCCATAAAATATGAGGGTTGCCCTCGATTTCTCCAGGATCCAATCATCAGATCCTGTCTTAGTGACTATGGGACCACTTCAGAAGTATCTCCTTTCGAACAAAAAAAAGATTTTGAAAATCGGTCCACAATTGGCGGAGTAATCGCGTAACAAACACACAAAAAAAAAACATACCGTCGAATTGATAACCTCCTCTTTTTTGAAGTCGGTTAAAAATAGACATATACTATCGTGGAATTTTTTTTAGAACTTTTTAAGAGGAAAAATTGCGTCATACTTGATTTTCAAATAACTTTAACTGTATAGAGGCATGAGGAACAGGGGGTAAAGTTCACTCATCCTCCATAGTAAAGGGAGGATCCTCCGACCAGACGGGTGTTGTGTCTGATGGGCTACTGCCCGACGGTTGATGTCGGGATGTTGTATATATGCTAGTCGCGCGGTAAACTCTGATTGCGCGATGCAGGATTTTGCGTAACGTCAGTGTGACGCGTTCCATTGTGGCGATGTAGATATGCCGCCACAACTGTTTACGTCGCGCACGCAACGGAAGCTCTCAAAAGGAATCAATTTTCCTCATTTTTGCAACATTTTTCATTAATGCTCCGCTCCTTTTGGTCGTAGCGTGATATTATTATAGCCTTCCTCGATAAATGGGCTATCCAACACTATAAGAATTTTTCAATTCAAATCTGTTGTTCCTGAGATAAAAGCGCGTTTAACCAACCAAACAAACAAACAAACTCTTCTGCTTTATAATATTTGTATAGATTATGAAATACAATTTTGCAGAACTAGACCAACAATGGGATGGTCCGATCTTCAAATAGAAAAATCAAATAAATATAATAATTATAAACGAAATTTGCAGAAGCCAGCCAACTTCGATGGCCGGATTTTGCTTAATAATAATTAGGCGTTGCTGGATATTTTGCTAGATCAAAACGAAAAATGATCGTTTTTAACACAAAAAAATGGGTGATAATGGACATGGTCTCATTTGAAAATTTAATATCTTAAGTAAAAATGTGGTCTGCAAAAATCGTGTCTCTGGAAAATCTAAAAATCGGGTTTGGTCACTTTTCGCGCTTCTACGATACATCGAAATACTCGTTCCACCAATGTAAACACATGAAATAAAATACATAAGTAAAAGTACTTAGGGCTGATTTAACCAAAGTCTTTTAACCGGGGAATAAAATTGACGTCTGACAGTTTTTGTATGGAAAATCTGTCAAAAATTAAAAATTTATCCGCTAAATTAGACTTATACTAGGTATAAAAGTTTGGTCGAATTCACCCTAGATCTCTATAAAGAAAAAATATATATTTATTTGTGCTGTATTAAACAGGAAATCTTTTTTTATCGTTTACAGAAGTTTTATTTATTTTTTACAAATCAAGAACCGCCTTGTATCTCAATGCGAAGAATGTGGTCATTGAACTTTGCGGTGGTATCCTGTCCTCATCACGTTCGCGGAAAGATACAAGGGTAACTTTATTGCTCTGTTTTCCTTAAACGCCTAATTGGTTTTCAGTTAAATAAAGCTACGACACGTCTACCCGTTTCTTTTCTTATAGCTCTTCCTTTTAATCTAATCCTTTACTGTTGCCGAGTTCAAGTTGTTGTGGTCTACCGTAGGGCCATATTTTTAACTCGATTTGAATACTAATGGGATCATTGTAACTCTCATGTAATTTCTAAATTAATTATCGTTAAGACACTAGGACTTAATGGTCATAAATTCTCAATACTCAAAAGCAAGTGTGGTGAATGATGATCAACATTCTTGTTCTTTCTATGTATGAGAAAAGGTTAAGGCCCGTCAGAAGAACATAATATAAGCTATTATTTTTTATTATTTATACGTTACGACACATTATCTAGTAATTGTGTTGCTTTTCTACAACTTGTTAAACACAAACAACCAAAAAACAACCGTATTACTTCTACACCTTTAAAAACAAACCAACCCTCAAAAACATGTAATCTGTTCGGCACAGAGGAACCGTGGCGTCGCTTTAATAATAAAACACTCACCGGGCACTGCGTATACTAGGACGAAGCTGAACGCGCCGAATAATTCCTTTTTTATCGAGTCCGGCCATTTCTCTGTGCAGAACTCGATGCTGCGCTCGATCCAGACCTGTGGGAATTAAGTGGTGGTTTAGAATGGAAATGTATGCTGTTGAAAAAAGGATTTGAGATCAGAAGGCAAAATTCTCGTTCTTAGAAAACGTTCAAAATCAAGTCGCAACCTTATTTCAGCGACAGTCAATGTAAAAACCTGTGAAAAATTTAGGTAAAATAAAAGTTTTTTCGGTAGTTTGAGACTGATAATAGAAAGTGAACGTTCCTTAAAAATACGGGAATGGCTCTTCAGATGTGTGTTTGCGCTTTAATTAGGATAAATATCTGAAAAGTAAGAAACTTATGCATAAAGTACATATAAATCAGTCAGTGATAATTATTATAGTGATATCCTCCTTCATCAGTCAGATGGACCCATGAAGGAGGATATCACAGGACACATATAGTACAGTCACGAGCATAACTAATATTTTTATTGAACTAAAAACAAAATGATTACCTATGTTAAATGTTAAATGAGTGAATTATTTTTATATTTATTGTACGAAAACTTTTTATACCTAAACATAAACACTAATAATTGATTTACTTAGATTAGAATTGATTCATCATCACCATCATTTCAGCCAAAAGACGTCCACTGCTGGACGGACGTAGGCCTCCCTCAAGCACCGCCACTTCGACCGGTTCTGTGCTTCCTGCATCCAGCGGATTCCTGCAGCCTTCACAAGGTCATCGGTCCACCTTATGAGAGGCCTTCCAACGCTACGTCTTCCGGTACGCGGTCGCCACTACAGAACCTTTCGGCCCCTTCGGCCATCTGTTCTGGGAGCAATGTGCCCTACCGCGATGGCCGTTTTGCGTGGATGTGACACATATTTTCCCCAACTTGTTTCTTTTTGTGTTTGTGTTTTTTTTGCGTCATGTTTACCACAAATAAACGTATTTTCTTTCTTCTTTTTTCTTTATTCTTTTTTCTTTCTTCTTTCTACCCACTGCCACTTAATCTTCGGGCTATATCAGTTACCGTGGTTCTCTTGCAAATCTCTTCATTTCTGATTCGATTAACTCCTCTTCGGGAAATTCCAAGCATAGCCCTCTCCATTGTCCTTTGGGTGACTTTTAGTCTTCTAATAAGGCACATTGTGAGTGATTACGTTTCAGTGCCATAGGTCATCACTGGCAACACGCACTGGTCAAAGACTTTCGTCTTGAGACGTTGTGTTATGTGGCACGAGAACATATAGCGTAGCTTCCCGAACGCTGCCCAGCCGAGTCAGATTCAACGATTGACCTCTTTCTCGAAGTTGGAACTACCTAACTGGACAGTTTGTCTTAAGTAAACATCCACAACCAGTCGACAACTTCGAGTGTTGTGTCTCCGATCTTCATGAGAGTGGGCATTTGACATGACCTTTGTCTTGGCCATGTTTGTTTTAAGACCCACTATTTCGGAACCTCTACTAAGGTCATCGAGTATTGTACTGAGGTTCTCCATAGTTATGACCGTTAGACAGCTCTTTGCTCTGAAATACAATACTGGTCATCTGGCAAATAGAAAATCAAAATATGTCTGTCCCATAGAACTTTACAGTACTAAATTGGCTGAAAGACACTTTCGATATTGGGTAGTCGAATTTATAATGTAGTTAACAAACAATGCAATATCTATGGCATAAATAAATTCGAGTGTAAAAGGAAAGTGAGTGAATGGCTCAAGACTCTTACCTATGAGGAGATTGAAAATTTACTCGGAAAGCTTTGTTAACAAATCCTGCTTTTTCAGACCACTCAAACATAGACCAACATACGACACAAACACACGACACATACACCATTTTTAATTTTTTTTTTTTTTTTATTGTTTTGTTTCTATCATTTTATTAATTTTATTTTCTTTTTCTACTCAACTATAGCTACTTACCTAATGTAACTCAGTACTAGTTTGTATAAATTGGGAATGTATCAATAGAGAGAGCCCTGGTACCCATAACACAAGTTTAATCTTAGCCTGGGTGCCAGTGGAGATAATCAGTGATTTTTGCAATTTAAAAACAGTATTGTCATATAATTAACCTATCGACGTTATGTAAATTGTTTATTTCGAAATAAAGTTATTTATTTATTTATAGTCTCAGCCATGACTACTATAACGTCAGCAAACCGAAGATGAGTGAAGTCCAGAACCTTAAAGCCATCCTTCAGTGCAGCGGTGAACAGTTTTGGAGAGATAACGTCTCCCTATTTCACACCTCACTGCAAGGATAGGTTTCGAGGTCTGGTCCTGGAGTCGGACTGAAATTGTGGCGTTTTCGTGCAGATACTTCAGCACCTCGAAGTACCGATAGTCGATCTGGTACCGTTGAATAGACTGCAATACAGCGCATGTCTCGATCGAATCGAAGGCTCTTCCGTAGTCCACAAAGTTCACATAGAATTTATTTAAAAAAAAAAAAAAATATTTACGCAATATTGAAAAACGATTTCCTCCTAAAGAATTTATAGAAGTTTTATGATGTTCGAACATAGCTTTTTAGAAACCATACTGTTATGAAATACGCCTTTTCTGCTGCAGTTTCTATTTCACGGGAAATTCACTTTTGAATTTTTGCGTAAGTGTAAGGTATCTATACTCGAGACCGTACTTTCAAATCAAAAGAGCACTTTCGTAAAACTCTTATACGATATTATGAGAGTAATGAGAAGTAATATATTAGCTAGACTTTATTAAAATAATTATGTGGTTAACTTCAAAGCTGCAGAGCAGTTATATTAATCTAGAATTTAATGTTTATATGCAAAATTACTATATTTTTTGCTTGCATGTAAAACAAGAATGTATCTGAAGACTGATTTATATTTTAAGTATAAAGTTAGTGACGTCTCCTCGTGACACTTCACAATGAATTTACACTGTTGGACTGATGTTTGGATATTGGCAAAAATCCTGATATTATTTCGAATTATTACGATTATCTTTCTTAGTTTTCAATAATCTGGTCTGTCTTTTGCAAATATCGTAGGATGTTCGCAAAGATTCGTTTTTCTAATTATCCTGCGACATGTAGTTACCCATAGCAAAGTAATTTAAACTACAACAAACTTATTAAATATTCTGTTTTAATATAAAAATGCAAAATTCCTTGGAAACGTTAAAATTTCAAGTGAGTCAATAGGTTTAGTGATGAAATAACTCCTTGTATGCAATTTCGAACTATAAGGAAGCCTGAGCTTGAATCTACTTCCATGGATACGCAGCCATTGGCTTATATTAGGTTTAACGACAAGAAAACGCCTTAGTTTCCATAAAGAGACGTGAAAATCACTTAGTGTATAACCTTATTGCTTATTATAAAAGTACCTGATGAAAATGTAAACAAACCCTGTTCAGGTTGCATTCGTACGCAATTACTCACTAAAAGGATTTAGTAACTTATTCATCTTTATTTAAAAGGTTTCAACTTACATCTCACCAGTTTTTCTAACAAATATTTATTGTTTGAAAAACATGATTAAATTGTAATTAAAAATCATCAACGAAAATTGAGGTTATGAATCTAACCTCAATTTTGTCAAAGGAAAAACATATTTAAAGTTATTAAAAATTATTATTTTGGGTTTGAATATTCAAATAATCAAATCGAAGCAATCACACATGTACATTTTGCTGGTGATACTTTTGGAACAAACTATAGTAATTAGTTTTGACCACTTATAGCCACAGCGCCATTGCCGCTATTTAACAGTGCAGCCTTAAAGCATATTACGTATGTAGGCTATGGAAATAACAGTCACCTTAGAGAAATGTAGACTAGTTCGTGGAGGTAGTAAACTGAAACTGTGTGTACCTAACTTTATGCTACCACCACTCCTCTCTGTACGTCTACCATGAGTTGTTCTCGAAAACTTACTCGCTAGTGAAACTCGCTAGCGTATTATTGTGGACCATATAGAATTCGATAATGCTTGCACCATCACATTTACGAAGTCATACGCAGGCGCTAAGGTAAGCTCGATAGATCTTGTCGTCTAGCTAACTTCACTCCTTATGTTTTGTTTCTTTGTTTGTATAGATAAGAAGAGAGGCTCCATCTCGTCGATTCAATTTGTAATTTTATTTAAGTTGTATGGTCCGCGCCGTTTTTGTCCTAGATGAGCCAAGACACTTGAAACTTTAAAAGTGTAATAAATTAGCTAAGCTAAAGGTGTCTAAAAATACTAAAATTGCTTATTGCGTGAGGAATGCAACAAACAAACAAAAAACGGTAATGTTTTGACAACCTTTAATTTAAAGGCTTTGCTATGTAGGTAGAGTTAAAATGGATAACATAACATATTAGATATCAGTAGTGCAGCTACGATTATCGTTAGAGGAAAGCCGAAGAAAAAATTGTTCAGTTCTCATAAGTAAACTGTTATCATCAAAATGAATAAACTCAAAAATTAAAGTCATTACTTTACTTGTATTATCGTAATGCCATCTATGGTCAAGTAACATCACCAAAGAGACGCTACCACTACACAAACAGAATATTTTATCATTTTTTTACAGAAATAAACGATAAAATGCAAAAGAGCAGATAAACACCAAATACACGTGAATTGATGTGTCAAGAAATCAACATTTACAAAGAACACTAATAAAGAAATTGAAAAGAAAGAAAATACATGTATTTGCGGTAAACATGACGCAAAGAAAAACCACAAACACAAAAAAGAACAATCATTCATTCTATCTCGTTCTCGCCTACATACTTTTCTATTTATGTCCCTATCATAACTCGCTGTAGTTTGGCTTCCCTAGTTACTTATGAAGCGTTGTTGCAAATCACGTGGGTATGTCGAATTTAGTACCGCATTCTGACACACAAGGGCCTGCTTATTTTGACGCTGATATTATCGGAAATCTTTGTTTAGACAAAAAAAATTGGCATTTTTGTAATGTTTTTAGTCTTATGCTAAACTGGTATTAAATATTTATAATGTAATGTGATACACAGGTACATACACAGGTTTATAATGATTATTTGGCAATAGTAGACACTAAGAAGAGAGGTTGTTCCGAAGGGAAGCCGATAGGATTCGGGTTGTATGAACGCTGCGCTACTATTAGATTTATGTAATAAAGTCTGTTAGGTTTCTTAGCTATAGAAATCTATAGTGCTCATGGTACGAATTTTAATTCTTTCTGTTACCGCTAGGGGCGCTGTACAATATATAATACATATCATTTACGTCGACGCTAGCGAGTTTGGGCTGTGTAAACTCATGGTAGAGTTACTGTTATAGTAAAGAGTGTCGTTTCGCCTTTAATAGTCGAAGGGCTGGGCTGAAGTTTACCAAGGAGTAACAATTATTTAAATGGTCTAAAAATATATGTTCGGTGTCCATTATGCTGAAAGATGTTTTGTATTAATTCATAATAATCAGGGTGCATAATATTAGACTCCAGAACGACACACAGGAGGATTAGGTGGGTTCGACGGGCCTTGGGCAGTCAATCTTGCTGACTGGCTCATCTTTTCAACACCACATTAATAGCAAATGATACATTTACACTTCAAAAAGAAATAACAATATTTTAGATTACATTTTTTTTAAAACAAATAACCCGACCTCAAAAACACATATCTGAAAAGAGGAAAACAAGCATTATAATCTAGTGGATTTTGGTATCACAGGCGGAGACAAACAAAACTGACAAAATATTTCATGTTATTGGTTTCTCCTCACCCGTGATATCAAAATTATATGGATTATAATGCTTGTTTTCCTCTTTTCAGATATGTGTTTTTGCAGTTGGGATTTTGGTTTTTAAATAATTTGCTTTATTTCAAGCTTTTTAATTTCATTATTATATAGGTATATTTGGAATTGACTCATTACTAGTTTTCATTTGATACCAATATTACTGTAATCTATTTAAAAGAAACCTTCCTCTCCCTTTTTTTGTATTTCCTGATGCAATATTTAAATATTATATAGCTTATGTGACTCCCTCAATTAAGATAAATCTAACGACACCGCATATGTTAAAATCCATTCAGCCGTTTAGGCTACAGAGCGTGCCTAAGAAATAGACATACGAGTACATACATATTCTCGAAAACATAACCCTCTTTTTGGGGCAGTCGGGTAAAAATAGACGAGGTCGGAGGAGAAAATAACTGAATTTCCCAATTCAATTATTTTCTATGACAGCGTGGCGCTGTAAACCTTAAAACCCAATTCTAAAAGATAGGGTCAAAGTTGAAAGCAATAACTAGTTAAATAACTCTGAAAAGAAAGTCTTAGCATGACTATCATAATGTATTAATCAAGAAAGTCTTAGCATGACTATCATAATGTATTAATCAAGAAAGTCTTAGCATGACTATCATAATGTATTAATCAAGAAAGTCTTAGCATGACTATCATAATGTATTAATCAAGAAAGTCTTAGCATGACTATCATAATGTATTAATCAAGAAAGTCTTAGCATGACTATCATAATGTATTAATCAAGAAAGTCTTAGCATGACTATCATAATGTATTAATCAAGAAAGTCTTAGCATGACTATCATAATGTATTAATCAAGAAAGTCTTAGCATGACTATCATAATGTATTAATCAAGAAAGTCTTAGCATGACTATCATAATGTATTAATCAAGAAAGTAGCTTGGTTGGTACTCGTAAGAACTTTGAATTAGATTTTTATCAAAAAGTACATATGTCAAAGGTTGTTGAATGCAGGCTTAACGCAGGATAAATTGTTGTTTGTCATTCCATTTGTAGAAATTGGCGTAAATGTTAACGTTTAATGTTAAAAGGCATACTAATAAAACAATATCATCATCTGCCTAGCCTTTTCCCAACTATGTTGGGGTCGGTTTCCAGTCTAACCGGACGCAGCTAAATACCAGTATTTTACATGGAGCGACTGCCTATCTGACCTCCACAACCCAGTAACTGGGTAATACGATACCCCTTGGTAAGACTGGTTGTCAGACTATCGGGCTTCTGATGACCCGTAACGACTGTCAAAGATCCACGAATGACATCCGGGACCAACGGCTTAACGTGCTTTCCGAGGCGCGGAGGAGTCTCGGTATGTAAAGATGGTCACCCATCCACGAACCAACCCCGGCAAGCGTAGCTTAACCTGATGGATCGACCCGTGCGGCTGTTATTACTTAGCCACGAGCTCCTCCGTAAACTACGTACTACGTAACTAATAAAAAAATATACAGGGTGTCCGGTAATTAATGGATAACTTTGCGATAGCATATAATAGACCCTATAGCCGTTCTAAAAAAAAATACAAAAAAAAATGTATATCCCAAGTAAGTAAGTACCTAAGATATATTTTTTTTTTGAAAAAAATTCTGTGTAATTTCTAGTCACATTATTTATTGCCTCTCTGTCGGCGGCATAGTCAACGTACAATATTATAACAACAGATAACCGATGGAATTCATTCATTTGTGGTTGTGGTGATGAAAAATGTAAAAAAAAGTTAGTATTCTTTTTCAAAAAAATCTTAGTTATTACTTGGGATATATTTTTTTTTGTATTTTTTTTAGAACAGCCGTAAGGTCTGTTATATGCGATTTCAAGGTTATCCATTCTTTACCGGACACCCTGTATATATTTAAAATTAGCGACCCACCCCTGCTTGGCGCGACCCACCCCTGCTTGGCGCGACCCACCCCTGCTTGGCGCGACCCACCCCTGCTTGGCACAGTTTTTACGATATGACACAACATCGAGATTTCTTTATTAAATGTAACTTTAATATAAATGTATCATATACAGTCATTGACCTTCCAAAAAATGATAGAAAGAACCGCATCAAAATCTGCTGCGTAGGTTGGAACAACAACACAGGCACACAAATAGACAAGAAACGTGATTATTTATTTATTTATATATACTTTATTGTACACCAGATTACACATTACATAAAGATACATCTTAAACTACAAAATATACAATTGGCGGCCTTATCGCATACTGCGATCTCTTCCAGGCAACCTTGGAATGGACAGTGATTTTATGGACATTAAATGGGGTTGTTCTTGTTGCAAATTAAAAGTATATAAGTACAGTATACTATAATAGATACACAGATACATACATATGCTATATAGTAGATAAATATGCCATATAATATATACATAGATACATACATACTAAATATTATCTAAGAGACGAAAACAAAAGAAGACTGTCAGCCAGCAACGAGAACAAAATCACAACGACAAGTAATGTTCCTTCACGAGTCGTTTAAACACAGGCAGTGATTGCGCGCGCTTTATTGGAACTGGTAATGCATTCCACAAACGAGCGGCCTGGACAGTAAAGGATTTGTCAAGAAAAGTTGTGGAATGCATAGGCATTTTAAGCTTCAAGTTATCTGATGACCTTAAGGATTTCGTGTGGGAGTCGCAAAGGAACTGGAAGCGTTTCTTGAGATAGAGAGGGGTGAAAGGGGAAAAGAGCACATTATACAAAAGGGAAAGAATATGATTTTGATTATACTATAGATTCGTACATCTAATTATTTATAAACTTTAACTTTAACCCACTTAGGTCCAAATAACCCTTCATTGTAAGCAGATCACTAATCACTTGGAATCCTGCCCAGAATCTAAACAATTAAGCCGTAACGACACTGCATACTAGTATGACAAACGTTCACGTATGAAGTTTACAACGAGCATCACTAGCAGTTACTTATATGTATAGTCAATCAACCTGCCGAGCCTTTTCCCAACAATGTTGGGGTCGGTTACTGGGTAATACGATACCCCTTGGTAAGACTGGTTGTCAGACTTTCGGGCTTCTGACGACTCGTAACGACTGTCAAAGAACCAAGAATGACAGCCGGGACCAACGGCTTAACGTGCTTTTCGAGGCACGGAGGGGTCTCGGTATCTAAATATGGTCACCCATCCACGGATCGATCCTGGCAAGCGTAGCTTAACCTGATCTATCGACCCTTGTGGCTGTTATTACTTAGCCACAAGCACCTCAGTATGGAACTCTTAGTAAAATCGTTTATTTCTATAAGATCTTTGACTTGGCACTTTCGGAAGCAGTAGGTACGTATCTCAAACTACTGATAATAATTTTATTATTTGTTCATTACGCTGGCGAATATAGAAAATAGAAATCATGATACAAGGCTAATGTAAAAGGCAGACATTAGTCAGCGACTCTCGGCGTCGTGTTCCTGTAGTCTACTTAATTTTACTTTCAGTATGTATTCCATTTTTTTTTAGAACTTACCTCCGTGGTATATCAATACTGTAGTACTTAATTGTTTTTTTTTAAACTACAACGGGGAAGCCCTTGACCTGCATCTCACCTGATGGTAAGTGATGGTCAGGCCGAAGGTGGAAGCGAGCTTCACCCGAAATCCTCACAGAGGAACTGGTTATCTTACCTCTAACTGCTAAAACACAACAATGCTGTTAACATTGGCGACAGACTTAGATAAGATGGTGATAGCTAGCCAGGCGGACTTAGAACAAGTCGTACCACCAAACAAACCGAGCAGAAAATTTCGCCCCCGGCCCCGCTAGGAATTGAACCCGGGACCTCTGGGTCTGAGACAGGTGGTCTTACCACTAGACCACAGGCGGCGGTCGTTTGCTTCTAAAAATAAAAAAGTTAAATTTAAAATTAAAAAAAAACCTCTTACACCAACAAAATCCTTTAAAAGTAATGAAATATATTGTATTGGCCCTTTAGCCCGTCCTCGCGGTATGCCTCTCAGGTACATGCTGTACTAGTTGTGTGTGAGTCGTGTGTTGTTTTAGGATATATGTATGTACTAATATAATTTTAAGTGTGTTTTACTAACAGAGGGACTTATGCTGTCTGAAAAATAAATGATTTGATTTGATTTAAGTTTAATATATTTTGATCCAAGCGTCGTCGCGTCTGGGCACGGCTAGTGAAAATAGGAAGTTAACAGCAGCTAACCTTTCTACAATAGCATACATTCATTATTGCTGGATATAAGCCTCGTCTGTTTGGCGTTTTCATTAGCCGTGCGGCGACACGACAACGCTGGGATCAAAATATTACCTACAAGTTATATTAAACTTAAAGGGCCAATACATTTTATTTTATTACTTTTTAAATGATATTGTTTGTGTCGGTGTTTTTTTTTTAATGTTAAAAACTTTTATTTCCTGCTTTTAGAATTATATATTGCAGCATAACTCTGCATGTCAAAACTTTTTGGTTCTTTAATGTCAACCTTTTTTCCGTTTATGATTGATTCTGGTCAACATTTTTTTTACCTTTTTATTTAGTGATTCGAATAATTTTTTTCTGACAGATGGGTCCTCATTTTTTTCAGTATGGTGCGTCAGTTGCAAAAAGTTGATCTGTTGATACTGACCCAGTTTGTTGAAAATTTACGTGTCTATATATTTAATATGATTTCTTGTGTTTTGATTAAAAAATGCAAAGATGTTTTCGACGTCGCCCTTTCTTTTACTTTCGGTATGTATTCCGGTTATGTTGTTGCCGTAGTAGGATTATGGTTTTTTTACCTTCTGTGCTAATATTCGCTATTTATTGTCATAGGAACGTTTTTTTCAAGTTCGAATCTCATACTTCCATGGTTTGAGTCGGGAAGTTTCGTATTAATTCTGTCTGATCACTCTGGTCTAACCCTAATTCATTTTGTCTTAGGATTAATCAGTTTAGAACAGGCCGTCCTTCGGCCTCCAGGTTCTGGCCCAAATAAACGCTTGACATCGACGTTCAACGCGGAGTAATTGACCGCATCCAGCCGCGAAGGCCGTGTGGCCTTGTGGTGTGGTAGTGGTTGTGTAACCACGTGGACCACTCTGCCAGCGCTTCCTGCTGTCTGCGACACCTCGCCGGACATAATTACGTTGGACAACGATTTTTTACGATATTTTTTATATACTAGCTTAGTAACGTAGTTAGTTTAACTCTCTGCAAACTTTATTTTACATTAATTAACCCGCAACTTTTTTATACATTAACTATTAGAACAAAATTAAACGTTATGTGGTGAAAAAGTAGGTATATTCCTTCTTTTTTTTCGCTACAATATGTATACTTATTTTTAGTAGACACGCTACGATCCACACGTGCCTCTTTTAAATCTCTGCAGCTGTGCGTATTTTTCTCACAGTAAAGTTAGTTACTAATCCAAACCATCTCGATCACGTCAGCTTTCAAACAAATAAAAAAACTGCATCAAAATCAGTCCATTCATTTAGGAGCTACGATGCCACAGATACACAGACAGATCCGTCCAACTTATAACACCCTACCTTTTGCCTCGGGGATTAATAAAAGGTATTCAGGAACAGTTTATTGTTAAACATGCAAACTGTATAAAATGTTATAAAGAATTTAGTTTGAGTTTCAAACGTCTTTTTTAATAGTCGACTTACGAAAAAGAAAGTCGGGAGGTATCGTGGGACACTCGCTTGGAACGATCTTCCTTTCACTGCATATTAATAGGTAGGGGAAAAAGTTTCTTCGCATTTTTTAAGAAAATTCAAAACATTTTTTAATATAGTTTATTCACATTTAACTAAAGTATGTAGGTACCATTTTGTTCGATAACTTTTTGCCATCTTGTAGGTAGGGACATGATCCCATTGCTATAGAAATTTTGGGACTTCTGATCAAAATACCGCGACAAGTGGTTTTGGCAGTCCTCTCGTGATGTTAACCTGACACTGCCTAAAGAATTCTGAAGAGACCGAAACAGGTGGAAATCTGAAGGTGCAAGGTCAGGACTATACGGCGGATGGATTAACACCTCCCAGCCAAACTCTCTTAATTTTTGCTGAGTGGCTAAAGATGTGTGAGGTCTAGCGTTATCATGATGAAAAACCACACCCCTTCTGTTGATTAATTCCGGCCGCTTTCTCTCAGCTTGATTGGCTTCGCGCGCTAGCAGTAAGACGTGTTGCGAGTCGCTCCGCTAAGAATAAATATTTTCTGTTTATTTATTAGCTTTATCGGTACAGTTTTGCGCCAATAGAATAGTTCACTGGTTACTACACGTTGTGGTGAAATAATATCCACGAGAACTTTATTAATTTCGAAGAAATAAGCAGTTTAAAACTTGAACGAAGAAACAAAGCACCAAACAACAGTGAGTCACACTACGCGCGCTACTCCTATTCGTCGGTCGGCGGTGAGTCAGAACACACGAAACGGCTCGGTGCGCTACCACATATGGTTACAAATCCACAATTGCTACAATTGCCCCGCCCACCAATACACAGGTACGAAATAGTGATCGCGTATTTCGCCACTGCTCCGTGTGTCGAGATAGCTAACAGAAGTTTGGTGCGACATCACATTGATGGGAACACAAGTTCAAATCTGAGTACCAACTTTTCTTTTTGCATTTTTATTTTATTGATGCTTGCCTTTTTTGTTGATGTGCTTCTTTTTTTAGAAGCAACTGCTTAGTTTTTGCCATAATTCATATATTTTTGAATTAATTTTGCGCTTTTTCACTAATAACAATTAAACATGGCTGATGACACATCTCCGACAAATAAGCACGAAAAAGCTACTCTGCGTAATGTTTCGACCACCAGAGGGAACAAAAGGCAAGCTCTTGGGTCCCCACCTCAGGAGACTACTGAAAATGTACTATCGCGAGATGATGTTCGTGAAATTATCCAGGAAGTTATGAAGACTGAATTGTCGATGATGTTGTCTAGACTAAATGAAACCATCAATACAATACTACATAGAGAGTTGCAGCCCATCAATGCGAAAATTTCTGCCATGGATGACTCGATGAAATTCATGAACAGTCAGTATGAGGACCTACTAAAGGAGCGTGCGTCATCTCAGGAGACCATTATGGAACTGCGGAAGGAGAACCTTGAAATTAGCAACATTGTGAAGTCGCTAAATGTTCGTGTAGATCAGCTGGAACAACAAACTCGATCTAACAACATTGAAATTCAATGCGTACCTGAGAGGAAGCACGAAAATCTCTTTGATATTGTGTCAGAAATTTCTAAAGTGGCCGCGTGTGTTGTGGAAAACAGAGATATTTGCATTGTACTAGGGTTGCCAAACTAAACCCTAATAATACTAGACCACGTTCAATAGTTGTACAGCTGGCTACCCCTCGACTTCGTGACCAACTCCTAGCGGCTATTGTTAATTTTAATAAAAACAATAAGGATAATAAGCTGAACAGCGTGCATCTCGGTTATTCTGGGCCAAAAACACCAATCTTCGTGACTGAACATCTGCCCCCCACATACAGGGCTCTGCACGCTGCCGCAAGGATCAAAGCCAAAGAACTTGGTTATAAATTTGTGTGGATTCGAGGTGGTAAGATTTTTATGCGTAAAGTAGAAGACTCGGATCATATCATGGTTAGAAACATGGACACTTTAAATAAGTTAAAATAATTTTTAACTTTCATTAACATTAATTTATTGTAGTCGCAGCTTTGGTATCAATTATAGTTAAAATTCTCAGCTCATAATATTAATATTTATTACCAAAACACAAGAGGTCTACGCACGAAGACTCATAATTTTTGTCGTCAATTGTCTTTAGAGAACTATGATATTGTAATTTTAACTAAAACATGGCTGAATAATAGTGTTTTGAGCGTGGAGCTTTTTGACGATCGGTATATAGTATATAGAAGAGATAGAGATGGTAGGAAAAAGGACGGGGGTGGTGTATTGATCGCTGTATTAAAAACAATTAACTCAAAACGTATGGTTCAGTGGGAAAGTCAATGTGAGGATCTTTGGATAACTATAGAGGTACCATTTTTAAAATTTATTCGTCGAATAGCTCTGTGCGCAGTTTATTTACCACCCCCTGTGTTACGTAGTAGTTTGGACAATTTTTTGGACCGCTGTAACGTGGTTCTTGAACAGACAAACTTGTGCGCCTGTATTGTCGGTGACTTTAATTTGGGTAATATATGTACAATGGAATTTGGTATATAACGCAGAAAAAAATTATACTCCTCCTGGCATTGCTAATATACTAACTGACTTTACTTAATAACTTAATAGCATCCTGAATGTGTCTGGCCGAATATTAGACCTTGTATTAAGTAATGTACCCACCGGTAGCGTTACTGCGGCCCTAAATTCCCTCAGCACCATTGATGTCCATCACCCCCCCATCGAAATCCTGATTACAGCGAGTGAAGAAACCCGACTTCCATATAATCCTCAGACTACAAAAATAAATTATAATAAACTTGCTTACACAAAAATTTGCGAGAATCTAAACGATATAAACTGGGAACAACTTTTTGAAAAAATGGCTGATGTTAACGAAATGCTTCGAATGTTTTATGACAGGCTCCTGCATATTATACATATGCACGTACCCTCTAAACCTACTTTTAAATATAAAAAATATCCTCCTTGGTTTAATAAAAGCTTAATAAGAGCTTTAAAAGAAAAAGAAAAATAAGATCTCGCTTCAAAGTCTATAAGAACCCTAGGGATGAAATCGAGCTCAAATTATTAGGCAAACGGTGTTCCAAATTAGCTACTGATAGTTATAATGAGTATATTAGAGACATTGAAAATGAAATACCTAAAAATCCGAACCGCTTCTGGGCATACATTAAAGATAAAAAAGGTGGCTCTAGCTCTTATCCAGCCACAATGACTAATGGAACCGTATTTACATCAGATGGTCCAGAAATTTGTGAAATGTTCGCGTCAAATTTTTCCTCCGCTTTTAGTAGCGCGACAGCGACCCGTAGTGAACCTGAGTCCGATTTTCTTCATAATATGAAGAATAACAGTCTACCACTAACAGCGCCTGTGATTGATCGCGATAGCCTGTTGAACAAGCTCAAATTATTGGATATTCGTAAAGGTGCTGGGCCTGATGGTATTCCGCTAATATTTATTTATAAATGTGCTCCCGCTTTGGTATTCCCTTTACCACTAATATTTAACAAGTCTCTTAGCTCAGGTGTTTTCCCTGATTTATGGAAAAAAGCAAAGGTTATTCCAATTTATAAAAGTGATCAAAAGGATGACATTAAAAATTATAGACCGATCTCTATCTTATCAACCTTTGCTGAGGTTTTCGAATCCTTAGTTTGTCCTTACATTCAGGCACATTTCAAATTGTATTTGAGCTTTTCTCAGCATGGATTCGTAGGGTCTAGGTCTACTTGCACTAATCTGGCGACTTTCACAGAAATGCTATCGGATGCCATTGACTGCGGCAAGCAGATTGACGTGATTTACACAGACTTTAGCAAAGCCTTTGACCGCGTGCCTCACCATATACTTCTATCGAAGTTATCTGCGTATGGAATCACCGGTACACTTTACGACTGGCTTAGGTCTTATCTCGAAAATCGTTCCTTCTTTGTCGCAGTTAATGGTTTCCAATCGGGAACCTACAAAACATCATCAGGGGTCCCCCAGGGCTCACATGTTGGACCAGTTCTATTTATTATGTTTGTTAATGATATCCCGCACTGCCTAAGATTCTCAGATTGTTTCATGTATGCAGACGATCTTAAATTCTCGCGGATAATCGAATCTGAAAACGATTGTACATTACTTCAGAGGGATGTAGACTCGTTGGTTAAATGGTGTAATGATAATGAAATGAGCTTAAATATAAAAAAGTGCTACCACGTGAAATACACTCGAAAAAAGAAAGCAACTGCTAGTGTATATCGTGTGGGCCCTAACGTTATCCAAGAGGTGGATCAAGCGAGGGACTTGGGAGTTGTTTTCGACAGCGCCTTGACATTTGTACCTCATGTCAAGGGTGTCATCAAAAAGGCTTCTAGAATGCTAGGTTTTGTCGGAATGTTGCTGGTTTTATGCGTAATCGGACGAAGATCTTATTGTACAACTGCATCGTTCACATTCTTCGACTGGAGCGAATACAAAAGAGATTCCTCTGGCATCTAGCCTATGCTAGCGGAAATGCTAAAAGGATACGATCCTATGAATCCCGACTATCTTATTTTAAGATGGTCTCACTTGAGAAACGTAGAACAATCATTGCCACTTCCTTTGTTTATAAGCTACTCCGGTGCAAAATTGATTGTCCTCTACTACTATCAAAGTTTCAGTTTCGTGCTCCTGCCAGAATCCCTCGTGCTCCTATAACTCCTTTACACCCTCCACTCCGCAGACCTATACTAGGTGCAAACTCTGTCGTTCCTCGTCTTTGCAAATTATTGAATAACAGCAGTGATCTTATAGACGTGCATTTTGACTCATATGCCAAGTTTCATAGAACAACTATATCAATTGTTTAATTTTAATTTAATTTTGATTTGTTTTTGCTTGTTTTTACTTTTACTTTTATTTTAATGTTAACTTAAATTTTAATTTTGATTGTAATTTTGATTTTAATATTAATTGTGATTATAATTTGACTTTTGATTCGGATTTTAATTAATTTTGATTTTGATATTAATTGTGATTTTAACTTGACTTTTGATTTCGATTTTAATTTTGATTTTAATATTGATTGTGATATTAATTTTACTTTTCATTTAGATTTTAATTTGTGATTGTAATTTAGATTTTAATATATTGTGATTTTAATCGACTTATGATTCGGATTTTAATTAATTTTGATTTTAATATTAATTGTGATTTTAATTTGACTTTTAATTTCGATTTTAATTTTTGATTGTAATTTTGATTTTAAATAGATTTTTAATTCGGATGCCAATTTCGCTATTATGTACAGTTTCGATGTGTTTCTGTTTGCTTTTCGTACTGTAAATCTCATCACGTAATGCTTGTTATACCTATTAATTTTAATTTTAGTTAAGTACCCAAATATTAATGTTTAATAATAGTTCAGTGCTTGTGGCACATCTTATTTGTTTATGGGGCATGCGGTGCTAACCTGTAATTAATTGTTACACTAACCTTGGATATTATATACTTACTTTAAATGTTATCAGTGTAAACAATTGTTGGTTGGCCAATAAAGGAAAATAAAATAAAATAAAATAAAAACTTCTTGCTTTAATCTCATCAATTGTTCGCAGTAGAGTTCAGAATCGATGGTCCTGCCTGGTGGTAACAGCTCATAATGAATAATGCCCTTCCAATCCCACCACACACACAGCATCACCTTGTTGCGAGTTAACCCGGATTTCGCCACAGTCTGTGAAGCCTGACCAGCCTTTGACCACGACCTTTTTCGCACGTTCTTGTCGTACGTGATCCACTTTTCATCACCAGTTATCAGCTTCTTTAAAAATGGTTCGGTTTCATTACGTCGTAATAAAGAATCACAAATGAGTACACGGTTCATTAGGTTTCTTTCAGTGAGCTCGTGAGGTACCCAAATATCGAGCTTTTTTGTGTACCCATTTTTTTTCAAATGCGCCAAAACTATTTTGTGGTCAATTCCCAGTTCTTCAGCTACGTCGTAACTACTGATATGCCGATCTTGCTCCACTATTTCAAAAATGGCATCCATTGTATCCGTAATAGGGCGACCAGAGCGACGTGCATCTTTGACATCAAAATTTCCGGATTGAAACCGCTTAAACCAAATTTGTGCTACTCTCACAGACACTGCATCAGGTCCATAAACATCGCAATTTTTTTTCGCGGCTTGCGTTGCATTTTTACCTTTTTTGTAGTAAAATTTTAAAATGTATCGAATTTCTTCATTAGATTCACTCATCTTGACAGTACGAAAAACAAATGTAAATCACACATTTTCCTAATTTGAATTTAGAATTATGTTCTTTAAAATTTAAACTTTCAATGATACCAAAACCAGCCAGATACAAATAGTATAGCCCCAAAGAGATTTTATTACAAGTTCATACATACTATAATGCGAAAAGATTTTTTCCCCAACCTAATATGTATTAATTTTTTTTTTGTGTATGGACTAATTGTGTCTGATAATAAAGTTTTATTAATATTATTATATTATTATTAATACAGAGCCATCTAGTATGGACTCAAGTTTCAAGTGTCAAACATTTTTGTTTTTTAATACAGCAATTCTATAATGGCTAAACTATAATAATATTAACGCTTTTTCGTTAGTGACGATTTCTACCAATCAAGCAAGCCGCGTTATAGAACCTCGTTCCAAAAATGCTTTTAATAATTATGAGCGTCAAAGTGCTCCCCGCACGCCCACATAAGTAATACGGAATAGCGCGTTCATTCTTTTGTATTTACCTACCAGCAGTTAGAAATAATTAAAAATGTTAATCATGTACGTCTCATTTACTTCTTTCGTGCTGTACTTACTTACAGCGACGGCGTAGCTACGCCGCGCTACGCAAGCTTTCGTAGCGCTGTTACTACACCGTAGCAAAACTCGTAGTCACTTATTTCAAATATTTAGTTCAATAATAATTAATCTATCCTATAAATCTTGAAAGTTACACGAAAAAAAATCAGCAGAGGGATTTAACAGTTCTGAGAATCAATTCTAAGTGAAGTGAGCAACTTACACACCACGACAACACAACGCAACGGCACGGCAACTTCAACTAAGTTGGAGTTTAACTTAACGACTAAGTTGGCGCGTACTAAGATCCTAACGTGGAACTTAGTCGCCTTTTTCTTACTTTTTTCGTGTTAATTCTTGTTAATCTCGCAATTCAAAGATTTTCATTCTCCTGCTTCACTAAATATTTTGCATAAAACCTTCTACCAGTTTTGAAATATTGACGAAAACAAAATTGGTTTGAAAACATACATAAAAAATTAAAACGGGACGAAAGTACAGTACTCCACCAAGAAGGCTTAACCTGCCAAGTGCGTATCGGACCAAGTACAATGAAAAGACCCGTAAGTGGGATGAATTTACCCCAAAAACAAACTTGACTTTATAGTTGAAAAAATGTTCTCCCATACATCGATATACGTCACGGTTATTTTTCCAACTGCAAATGTAAGTTTTTAATAGTAAAATAATATTTTTTTATGTGATCCTTTAAGGTTTCTGTTTTTCTTTTGAGGTACGGAACCATAAAAAAACATAAATACAAGCTGCTCTTGTAACTTGCGTTGGAAGAATTTGTTAAATGATAAATGATTTTATTTCTGTAAGTAGGTTTATACAAACACTTTTACACGTCAAACATTTTTTTTTAAATTAAACTAGATGAGGCCGGCGTTTCCTATCTGACTACTCTGAGAAGAAAGGCCGAAACAAACTCAGAGGTCACAGTCTCTTTTAAAGTCCAGACATAATTTTGGTCAGATCATGTGAAGACCATGTAGGTTGGTGTCTGAAATGGTATTTTGAGGAAAGAACCACACAGATTGAGTGGACCTGTCCAATCAGTGCAAGCATCTGTCAGTAATCGTACAGCTCAACATAAAAGGAGCTCAACGATTCGACGAACAATACCAAAGAAAGGACATTTAGGTAGGCCGCATAATTTACTCAAACTGGCAAACTATGATTAAAGCTGAGAAAAAAAAAAAAAACAAGGACCCACATAGTCTTCACATTCACAGTAATTAAAATAATATAACATTTTACAAAGTAAATATTCATGTCATTGTATAAAATTCATCAATGACAATGTGAATAAAGAAAAAAGAAACAAAAAATTGCAAAAAGAAAAGAACAAAAAAAAATCAGTATGTATATAAAAAAAAGAAGAAAATAAATTAATTGGATCAGCTCAATCCCACGCCTTTTTGTCATCAATGTAATCCTTAACGGTATAAAAGGCTTTCTGGCACAAGTTACGTTTAATAAATGATTTGAATTTATTAAGGCTCAGATCTTGAACGTGGCTTGGAAGTTTATTATAAAAACGTATACATTGACATCGACTGTTGACCTTAATCAATCTATCAATTTGTCCAGGTTCCGCACATGTTTGTTCTAAATCACATAACTTGCCAGAACGTTGGCCTCTATTCTGGCTCGATACAACATGATTATTTTTATCTCAGAACGTACGTCATTTCTTCCAGAATTGACTTTTATATGTTGCGTGGGAAGATAACACTGCACACTCAGATGGCCCTTTCAGAATTAGCGCAATATAAAAATAGTTTATGTGGCTTAAGCAGTAAAATGGCCCTATTTCTCATCGAGGATTAAGTTTAGTTACCTTGTGTGGTGGTTAGGTTTGGACGATTTTCTACCAATCAAACATTTTTCCAACATTAAAAAAGGGTGTTATTGGGTTTTTGCCTCTGGAATCCAAACGGATCTTTACCAAGGTCATCTATTTATCCAATAAGAGGCCACACTGAACAAGTAGACACAGACTCTGCAAGTATATAAAGAGTTTTAGTAATGAATTAAAAACAGGCTTCTACTGGGTGAGCTCGCTCTATCGTCGACTTTGTCTCTGTCACCTCTGACTTAGTCCAGAGTCAAGAGCAAACCTACCTCAAAAAAAAAAAGATACTAAAACACAAAATACAAGACAATCATTGTCTTTTGCAAATTCAACCAATAATCAAATTCAATCATAGCCATTTAGCAAAAAAAAAATCTTTACATTAATTTACATGTTTTCTTAAACGATTTATACAAAAAGCTTTTATCAACGTTTAAACTCAGACAAACGTTGAAGTAGTTCTAAAGAGCTGTCAGGGACACTGGTGTCTGTAATATGAATGAATCGATTTTATAAATGCAGAACAAACACTTTTATTTTTAAACCAACAATCGTCTCTATATTCCAAACTATTTTAGTTAGCTTCATAGACGTACCTATACATATTTGCATTCCTAATTTAATGTAGAATAATTATACACAGGTCACGTTTTCTAACAACAATCTACAATCTATGAAATACAAAACTCTTTTCATCAACTTAAACATGTTAGCCATCATCAAACCAGTTCATGCAGCCGAGTTCATCATCGGCCTCTAGCAGGCTCCAGCTGGACATAGGCCTCTCCTATTGCACGCCATTCATCTCGATTCTCGACAACTCTCATCCAGCTGCTACCAGCCACCCTGCGAAGATCATCGCTCCATCTAGTTTGAGGGCGTCCTACCTTACGTTTGCCGATTCGCGGTCTCCACACCGTGAGTTGAACCGAGTTAAAAGTGAACTAAGTTATGTCGTTGTAATTAGCGTCTTCTTTAAGTATCATAACATAACATCACGCCTGTAATCCGCGAAAGGTTAGGCAGAGGTGTGCCTCTCACATTTCGCCAGTTATGTTTAAGACTCATAAAATAGGAAGCGAGCCTATTGTTTTCAACTGAGCACAAATCCAGACTCCGGACTGCTACTGAGAAATTCCTAATAGAAAACCCAATAACACTGGAATCGAACCTAAGACCTCATGATCAGCAATAGTGTTTGTGACCATTAGACCAACGGGGCAGATTAAGTATCTAAATTCAATAATCAGGTAACTGTGTATGATCGTCCTTGAAATTACTTTATCACTTTTGACAACAATTCCCAGTAGATAAATTGAAAATTCACTAAGATTCAAATGATCTAGCTTTTACATAGACCTCGTCGATTTATGACGTGCAGGTGATATTCAACCATAATGGTAATGAAATTACGAGGTCGATTTCACAAAAAAAATCCCTGATGACTGATTCATTGATTCATCTCCTGTCAGTGAACTGACAGGACAGTTCACTAATACAGTCTACTGCTGGACATAGGCCTCTCATAGACTCCGCCACAACACCCTGTCCTCCGCCTTCCGCATCCAGTCTGTCCCAGCCACCTTTTTGAGGTCATCGGTCCATCTAGCTGGGGGGCGTCCCACACTACGCTAGTTACGAATATCACCCAGTATATCAACAATAATTATTAGTATGTCACCATCATCATCTACCTAGCCTTTTACCAATTATTTTGGGGTCGGCAGCTGAATACCAAGTTTTTTTATTGTTGTACACAATCAGATGCATCATTTTAAGCAAAGCCTCAATTCTGATCACAACAAATAGGTTTTTTTTTATTTGAGATAGATTTGCTCTCGACTCTAGGTCAGAAATGACAGAGACAAAGTCGACGATGGAGCGAGCTTACCCAGAAGAAGCCTGTTAACTCTCACTTTGAAGAGATCGGGGTTGTATGCGTTCGGCAACACAGACGCAGGCAGAGAGTTCCACTCCTTTGCTGTGCGCATCACAAAAGACATTTGGAAACGCTTAGTGCGAATTGGTGGAATAGCAACTAGGTAAGGATGGTAACCTGCAGTGCGTCTAGATGTCCGATGGTAGAAGGGGGCAGGCGGAATGAAGTCGTGGAGTTCTCGAGCACACACACCGAAGTACAATCTGTAGAAGACGGACAAGCAGGCAACCTTGCGGCGATGAGCCAAGCTGTGAAGCTAGGCATCCACCAGTCTTACGTCGCCAATGAGCCTCTTAGCTCTGCGTTCCACCGAGTCAAGCGCGGCAATTTGGTATTTAGCTGAGCCATCCCAAAAGTGGCTGCAATACTCCATGCAGGATCGGATTTGCGCTTTGTAGAGAATTAAAAGCTGTCAAGGCGTAAAGTATCGCCTCACCATATTTAGGATGCCCAGTTTCTTGGCCGCAGTTTGGGCTTTGTACTCGATGGTGGCTCCGATGTTGAGACAAGATGTCAACTCCATGCCTAGGAGCTCGAGCCGGTCAGTTACAGAAACAGATGTACCCCGAAAAGTAGGAGTTTGATCGAAACGACTCCTTTTAGCGGTAAAAAGACACGCCTGTGATTTGGTGGCATTAAAAGAGACCAGATTATCATCACCCCTCTGGGAGACAAGGCTTAAGGTCAAACCTGTCCGCTCTACCATGGCCTCTCTTAAGGAACGAACTTCGGCCCCACTGGTTTTTGCGCTGGACAAGTATCTCCCTGAAACTGTACTGTCATCTGCGTACCCAACAATACCAGGTTGAAGTAGGTCATTGATGTGCAGCAGGAAAAGAGTTGCAGAGAGAACAGACTCCTGAGGAACTCCGGCATCAATAGCCATAAGGTCGGGAGAGCAGCCGTCAACGACTACTCTGATCGACCGTCCACTAAGGAAGTCTGATATCCAGCTACAAAAATCAGCTGGGATACCATAAGCAGGAAGCTTGCTGAGTAGACCAGCGTGCCAGACCCTGTCAAAGGCCTTCAAGATATCAAGCGATACAGCAAGTGCTTCGCCGTGTTTCTCGATAGCCTCGCCCCATCAGTGCATGACATACACAAGAAGATCGCCAGTTGACCGTCCCCGGCGAAAGGCATATTGACGGGTCACTGAGGAGATCATTGTTTTCAAGGTAGGTCAGCAACTTACTGTCCAGTACCCTTTCCATAACCTTGCACAGAATGGAGGTAATGGCGATCGGACGGTAATGGGCAGGGTCTGCACGGTCGCCCTTTTTGGGCACTGGTTGCACATTTGCAAGCTTCCAGAATTTTGGTACCGTCCTTTTTATAAGAGAGAGGCGGGAACAAACGTGTCAACACAGGAGACAGTTCAAGCGCACACTGCCTCAACAGTCTCGCTGGAATGCCGCCAGACCCGCTGGCCTTGTTCACGTCTAGACTGCACAATACTCTTCGGACCTCTTTAATGTGAACTGCGATCTCCGGCATCGAGGAGTCACAATGAGGTACTGTAGATGGTTGCTTGGAGCCAGCGTCCAGACGTGAATTGCTAGCAAAGAGAGATGCAAATAGATTTGCTTTTTCACCTGCAGAGTGAGCCAGCTGCAGTAGCAGTAGGTACTATCAAACACAGAAAAACTCCAAACGTTTGACAACTAGTCTTAGCAGTCCATGTAAAATACTGGTATTCAGTCGTATCCAGTTACGACTGGAAATCGACTCCAACATAGTTGGGAAAAGGCTAGGCAGATTGATAGACGAGTCTGAAGGAACAGGTACAGAAAATACATAATCATTAAAAATCCGAGGATTGAATAACCTATAGTATAATTATACGAGTATACACTGTTAAAAATAACCATGTAAAGCATGGTTTTTGTGCTTCAGAAAATCATAATACAATTAAGGGCTCGGTGTATAACATAACATAACATCACGCATTGTTTCCCCGAAGGGTTAGGCAGAGGTGAACCTATATAGTACACCCACATTTCGCCAGTTATGTTGTGGCCTCGGTGTATAATTTCGTTATATTTTAAAATTTCCCTTTTCTGTCCAAAACTTGTTCATATCTCTTAGCACATATTTCTTAACTTTATATTGCAAGTGCTGGCACATTTCTAAGTCGTAGATTCTCAAAACGTTGGTACTGAATAAATACGGAACATTCAACGATATCTTTTTAAAGTTGAAGGATAAGTTCCGGGTTTTCTAGTAAATTGAATGTTCGAGGGTATTCGATTTAAAAGTAAAGTTTCTAGCTTCCTCATTGCTCTGTATTATGATTTTAGAATTTCACTACGCTGATTGGAATTCACTTGAAGTTGAACAACTTTTTTGAGTGTTGAAATTTAAGTTTTATGACAGTATTGATTACATTATTTTTGTCTACGTAGGTGTGTTATTTTGAATATAAGACCATAAATATAGGTATCGTAAGGTGTTCTAATTGTCAGCACTATTGACGGGGTCCGCTAGGGCCGATGCCAGCTAGGGTTGCGGGATGTTCGAAAGAGTTACCGTGGCCCCGGCACAGGCAACAGAAGGAACACGGGTGGGTTTTAGTCAGTAAAAGTCTGACACGCCCTCCCGCTCCGCCCAGAGCGGGAGAAGTCATTTGATGATTTCCCATCCACAAAAAAAAAAAAAAAAAAAAGGTGTTCTAATTATTTCGTATGTGATTTGAACTAAGGCCAATCGTGCACGACGCTTTTCAAAAGTAACCAGTTACAAACTAAAACCACCAATGAGAAGCCCGAATGTCACAGCACTAGTACTTCAACGGAACTCCCTACATGACGTAACATAGTAATGTAATATTAACTAGCAGTTAGTTTCGTTTTGATATTCTAGCTATTCATTGGAGATTTGAGTTTGTAACACGTTAAGGCTCCAACTCGAAGGCGAGACGTTACCCCGGTAGAACAATTTATTTATTTATTTCAACTTTTCACACTCAAAAAGGCACAAAGGCGGACTTGATGCCTCCACAACAATTTATATGAGGTTATCATAGAAATTGTTCCACCAGAGTCGCGTCGCACCTGTCTGCGGGAGCCTTTAGTTTTGAGTAGCATCGTAGATGATGGGCCTAAGAGTGAACGGTCCCCTAATAAACATACGTCTTACAGAAACAGCTACAAGAAAAAGTTCGAGAAGTAAATGTCATCCTTGGTCACTGCGCTTCGCTTATGGACCAGCCTTTGTTATTAACAAGTTGTTAGATGCTGCTGTCAATACTCTTGACAAGTCTTAGACCCATCTTCCACGATGCTGTCTAAATAAATTTATAATATCAATAAATTAATTATTAATTTATAATATCATATATTATGTCAATAAAGATTATTCTTATTCTTATAATATATAATACATATGATTTTTTTATAATAATTTACCTAATATTCAACTAACAAACAGACAAGTAAAAATATTGTATTAGTAGCTAATTACTTATCAGTTGACGGGCGCAGCAATGACGCGTCTATTGTTCTAGCGACGACCGGTCACTCGCGCTAAGTCATGCGAGACGGCATCATCGTGCGTCGCACTCATGCACCCGCGCCGAACAGGCAACGCGCGCGCGCCAGGACTTGCAAGTTTATGCTCACTGCACGCACTGCTTTATGTTCTGATTTCGCGATCCTAGTTTCACTGCGCTAACTAGTAACACTTGACACCTTCTTTTTTACGTTTAACTCTTTATCCGTGCTGTTCTCTGGTATCTGCATTTCTACCACTCCTTTTTAACTAAGTGTAATTCTTGTGTGTGTGTGTGAACTGAAACCTGTGTCTGTGTACCTAATAAACTTTCATTCTTCTTCTTGTGTACTTATTACTTCACTACCTATTTCTACCTACGACATACACCCCTACACTACAACGCTACTTAAAAGTAATGCGACGCAATTTACTAACCAGTTATTAACTAGATAGTTTGTGATTGGTTGCGTCGTGTACCTACGGACCGCCATTGAAATATGCTTTATGCTGTGACATTCTGGCTACCCAATGGTTATTTGAGTTCGTAACTAGTTTTAAGTAGCGTCGTGGACGACGGGCCTTATTCTCTGCAACGCCGTTTACGTACGCCACTGAAGGCTTTGCTGGAACATATAAACTTATGATAATAATACCATTTATTTCAGGCGACACAGGCCCATAGAAAAATACCTTAACCTAAACATACATATTTTTATGATCAAAAACTTGTGTTATAAACTTACAGACCTGTCTTTCTTTTAATTACCTTCTCCTCAATGCACAATCTCCTAAATACAGATTACTCAGTGATCTGGCTAAGACAGCAGCGCTTCAGCCAACAATTCGTGTGAACACCTTGTAATTAATAAGCATACTTTGTATGCCCCTCTTGTACCACAAAACCTTTATTTGCCTAAATAAATTATTACCTATACATACATAGAAATAAATAATGTATACAACACGGTTAAGAATTCCGTCACATCAAAGCACATTATGCCATAAAGATAGCTTTATCACGGCTATTAAAATATTCAACAATATTCCAAAAGAAATATGGGAACTCCCTTTTAAACACTTTAAATCCAAACTACATATGGCATATTGGTAATTCCTTTTATAGTGCGAAAGAATTTATTGATAAAAAAGTAACAGATAAATATGGTTACTGGATTTTCATTATATAGATACCTATTTTGACTGCCCCTAAATTACCCTCGGCTGATAAAATTTTCGTTTTTCCTAATTATGTTATTATCAGTGTTTAGGTCGGTTTCTACTAAGGGGAAAAGGCCGCACCCCGCCTCGTACGACCCTGTAGAGCTCGTCTCTAGACTGGACACACATCCACCGACTATAAGAAATGAATTCCCATACGATGCCTTGATAGAAATGGTATTTGAGACTTAGGGATTCTTATTTATGAAATACATTAGATGTGGTTTTAGAAAGTTAATAAATAATAGAGGGATGCAAAGTATATTATTATATAAACTTGTGAGTAACCCTTACTTTAGCGTAACGGGTAATTGATCAGTCGTTACTCACACGATACCTCACACCAAACGCGTACTAATGTGAATGACACCCTTACGGCGACTAGCCCTTTTTACTAAGATAACACATAACTAGCACAAGCGCACAGTGTGTTAGAAAGCCCGATTTTGTTGCATGCCCTTTTTATTACAGAAATCGATAGTATTTATCATTTTAGGCACTACAGTCAAAGTCCGGCATCGATACGACTAGTAGATTATTTTTAAAAAAATCTCAAAGTTCCTGTATAACCGGGTCATGAAAATAATAAAAAAAATTATATAAAAAAACCAGCCTACATATTTATATTTCCATTATAACTACTAATTAAACTTATAATACCTAACTATCTGACAAATTTTCGTGTCTGTATTGCAAATAGATCGCGAAATATTAATATTTTTATGTTTTTTACTTTTTATTTAATTTCTTGGCAATAATGCGGTATTAGATAGAGATATTTGACCAGCCGATTGTCTACATGTATGTCTATCGACAATATTAAAACCACAATCTAATTCAGCGTTATTTAGAAGTTATGAGAATTTTTCTATTTTGGCTAGGGTTGTCTCATTCGAAAATATCAAGTTTTATCCGGGTTGCAAAAACTACAAATATTTACAAAAAACTAAAAAATTATAAATCTTGGTTTTCATTTTGAATGATTAAAGTCTCATCATGTTCAGTGAATGACGAATGATCATCCACTAAATCATTTTCAACATTAACTGGTTTCAGCAAACTTAAAGCTACTGCTGGTAATGGGATCCTCTTTGCACTTTTATTTCTGTCCTTTAAATGAAAATCAGAAATAACTGGGTCAGAGGTAATAAGCGCTCTGTGGAACAGGTCGAACATTGTAGCTTCACGACTAACTTTTCGAGAATGATACTCCCTATCAATCCTCCAAAACTTATTTCTTGATTCAGCCGCTTGTTCAGACATCATTCCAACTGGCAATGGCGATGCTGCTATTATTTGTGCACCGTGAGCTAAAACTTTATGAATTGTGACTGACATTGGATGCCAGTTATAGGTCTCGACATATCTATGTGCCAGTTGATTACAAAATGTTGCAAATTTTTCAACGTCAATTGGTAAATTGCTGGATAAAACAATTGAAATAATGTATAAATCATCCAATAGCCATTTCTCAATACCTAAAATTTCCGCAAACGTTGCACGATGTCGATCAGAAAACGCAGTTCTGGCAGTATTTCAGTCGTTTGTGGTACCTGAAGTTGGGCGTACCACATCTACCAAGAGGCCCAATTTATTTCTGATATCATCTTGGATTTTAGCTATGCGATCTTCAACTAACTTGTATTCTGCAGATTTTTGCGTAATTCGCCATTGTTTCACCATAACTTTGTATCCCAGTTTTAAAACAAATTCTAAGGCTCGGATCCAAAAGTGTAATGGGCTAACACCGTAATGCAAAAGGCTTTCGTCAACAGAGCTGGAAAATACTGCATCTAAATTATTAAACTGTGACGAGGTCAACTGGCAGTACGGGCAACGTAACTGAGATTTAGTATTTAAAAGAGTATTTAACACTTTTCCATCTATAGCAGCGCAATATAGTTCACATTTGATCTTAATTTGATGGCCCTCAGATGTTTTGGCGAGCATGGGAGTGAGATTGTCAATTTGGTTTTGAACAAGCTGTTTTTCGGAATTAATCAAATCCTGTGACTCTTTTTTATATTGAATATGCACAGGCCTGCAATATCGGTATGACTGTGGCGAAGGGTTCATCCAAATTATTTCACCAGTATTCGTCGAAATTTGTAATGGAGTAAAAGTTGTTGCAAACATAGAATTTTCATCAACTCCTGCATCTGAAAATTTCTGTTTGTACAATGATTGACCTGTAGATCCATCAAATCCCCAAATTCCTTTTAAAACGCATTTTACTGTTTGAATTTCTTTGTGTGTGCAGAAATTGATGAAAACTGCGTCCGTTAATGACAGAATGCGATCAAATGTGTGCCTTACTAAATTTTTTACAGATACAAAAGCTTCTCTTTCAGATATTTGTATCTGATCAGGGTAGCACATTTTTTTTGCCTCTTGTACTCTGTGATACGGCGGGTATATGTCATTTCCACGATTTTTCATGTCCAAATGAAACTTATTATAAGTTTCAACCGATAGATTCCTATCAATAAGAATAGAAAGAGCTTCCTCTGGGGTATATGGTTGGACGGAATGCTCTATTTTCTTCAAAATCTCGGTAGAAGCAGTATCGGATGAAAGGCATAAATTAATAATAATCTCTAAACTCTTTGCTGATGTATGAGACAGTGCTTTATCATTAATTTTAAGCGATCCAATAAATGCCTTGATTTTATTAGAAGAAGGACTGTCTTCTAGAACCTCCTACAGTTTTCTTTTGGATCTATATTGTTGAGTCCTACTTAACGTCTTAAACTTTTTGGATTTTGGAGATAAAATACCTTCGCTTCCTTCAGAAATGTTCAAATTACCACTTATAAGTGTTCCACTAAGCCATGTTTCGTGTTTTTTTAGAAAAAAAGGTTCATTTCCTTTACAGCGCTTTAGTAAATCTGAGCTTTTGGAAAGAAACGCTGCAAGTACGCCTTTGAACTGTTCACTGGTCTGCGATAATTGGTATTGAGGGCCAAAATAATCAAATACCAATTTTATCCGCTCCTCTACGGCTAAGTCTCTAGCTTTTCCCTTAAAAAGCTTAAAAGCGTCTAGCCGAGTAAGTACCTTAGTGTTTGAAGGACCGCTTTCACAATCGTCTGCTCGTGTATTTGCAAACACTCCCGGAGGTTGAAGAGTGCTGGCTGTGGCGCTATCCACAACTTCACTAATTGCCGCTCGTTGACCAGCATGAGGGTTGGCGCCCTCATGCCCTCCTCGCACTAAGTCCTCTGGTCGGAGCCCAGATGGACATCCCCCAGCAGGGTGGGTCAATTCCTGCTGAGGCAAAGTGACATCATGAGTCTGGAACGGCTCCATGATGCCTCACCCCCGTTTCTCCATGCTACATGCAATAACTTGGGGTTTTAGCTAATGCCTTTCGAGGGTGGACTCCTTCCCAAGTCACATGTAGCATATCATCAAAATACATATTAAACTTTCAGGACCACCTTTTAAAAAAAAAACCTAAATAATGTTTGTTTGATATTTAGTAAACATTACAAATAATCTTGACAAGATTTTAATTAGTATCACCGTCAAATCTTTAACTTTTACCATTTACCATGAAAATGTTTTTTATTGCAAGGGCATAGTTTTTTTTACACTAGTTATATGGATGAACAAGTAGACGAGACACCTGGTGGTAAGCGGTCATTGTCGCCTATATCACATATCGTCCATCTAGACACGTCGCGCAAGAATAATGATTAATAACTGGCCTGTTGGTCTAGTGGTTAGTGACCCTGACTACTAGGCCGGAGGTCGTGGGTTCGATTCCCACCCAGGACAAATGTTTGTGTGATGAGCACGAACATTTGTTTCTGTGTCCCCAGACACCCATAACACCCATGTTATTATCTATAATATGTATGTATTTAGAAATATATAAGTATGTTTATCAGTTGTCTAGTACTCATATCACAAGCTCTGCTTAGTTTGAGACTAGATGGCGTTGTGTGAAAGTTGTGGAATATTATTATTATAAATGAGACGGCAGATGCGTTACCCACCCTGAGTCTTCAAAGTGTTCTGTCTAACGTGCCTATAATTTTGCTGGCTAACTGGTCCTTTAAACCGGAACACAATAGTGCAACACTACTGTTTGGTGGCAGAAATAGACAAGTCGGTGGTACCCACCCAGGCGGACTTAGTAAAAGAATCAAAGAATAAGAGTGTATAGTTTCAGTTATTGGTAAATGCACATATAAAGATAATTAATCGATAATATATACGACTTCTTTCAGCTATAACTCAAAATTTAAAAAATATTAAATTTAAATTTCTGGATAAAGTGACAACCCTAGTACAAAAAAATCCGGATATAACTCAAAATTCTCATAACTTCTAAATAACGCTGAATTAGATTGTGGTTTTAATATTGTCGATAGACATACATGTAGACAATCGGCTGGTCAAATATCTCTATCTAATACCGCATTATTGCCAAGAAATTAAATAAAAAGTAAAAAACATAAAAATATTAATATTTCGCGATCTATTTGCAATACAGACACGAAAATTTGTCAGATAGTTAGGTATTATAAGTTTAATTAGTAGTTATAATGGAAATATAAATATGTAGGCTGGTTTTTTTTATATAATTTTTTTTATTATTTTCATGACCCGGTTATACAGGAACTTTGAGATTTTTTTAAAAATAATCTACTAGTCGTATCGATGCCGGACTTTGACTGTAGTGCCTAAAATGATAAATACTATCGATTTCTGTAATAAAAAGGGCATGCAACAAAATCGGGCTTTCTAACACACTGTGAAGCGTACCGTAGACTCAGTCTCTAGCAGAATTCATTGCGATCGTACCTGGTGCACGCCGAAGTGGTATTTCGTCACTTCACATTCCCTTACTCTTCCCCATTTAGAGGATGCGGAGTTAGTGGCTTTGCATCTAAATAGAGTCTCTCGATAAATAGTGTCGATTCAGTAATAGGCCTACCAGCGGCGTCAATAGGCCTCACATGATGCATTCTGTGGCGAGACCTTCTTAGAAACAGTATAATCAGTAACGTTTGGTTGATTTATAATGCAATTACAGATTGGCCTCATAGCCTAGTTCGATTTAATCGAATTGCGAGTATTTACGGTTCTGCCTTCCATATGTGGTGCATCAGTTAAAGGTCAACAGTCGTCAAAAGTCAAGAGTGTCAGTACTCTGTGTCAAGTATAGTGGAAGGCCTTCCCCTTTTCCCTATAACCAACTGCAACTGACTAATATCTGTTAAGGTACGGATTAGGAGATGGACATATAATACGAGAGAAAATAGCATTAATTATAAATAACGATATTAAGTAACAGTAATTACGCCATGCTGAAATAAATGATCATTAGTAGTTCGTCAGCGATATCACCTAACTGTTTCCTATAAATAACAATACAAATCAACCTGCACATAATGGGAAAGTCCTTAACTACTATGAGTACACACTATTGCTAAAGATTAAAATTATAAAGTTGACACTCACCAAATATCTCCTTAGAGAGAATAAGATTACAACTCATAAAATACTGCATGAATCACCAGTTCACCTCGGGCACAGCTCCTCACGGTTATCTAGCTTAGACTACGTCTAGCGCTACTTAAAGTGGTCTTGAGCACACTACCAACTTTAACTTAATCAAACCTACTCGGTCCATTTCAACTAGTCTTCTAACTTAGCTTGCCTGGACTCTGGACTATGGACGTCTGTATCATCATGGTCAAAAACTTACCTGAAGTCCTTCCTTGTTTACTAGCTTGGAATATCACGACTGTACCCTATAGCCGTTCTAAACCAACTGTCCTTTCATTTCGCATCTCATGAAATCCCCATACTCAGTCAGCAAGTCCTCCAACACTTCCGTCGGACAGATTTATGACCGTTTTTGTAACATCGTCGACCCAAACAATTTTTGGTAATTTCTTAATAGCTTTTAAGAGTCCATTTGAATTGCCTGAACTTAACGTATCGTTGCCAGATGTGGCCCCAGCTTTGTTATTTAAAATTAGAAATCGGATAGCTCACTAGTTTCTTAGAATTTGTACAAAATATCGCATCTTAAGTGACGGTAGGTTGCATTGTCCCTAGTAGATAAAAGTTTCCCATAACATAGAGAATTTATGTGTTTCTAAGTGGGCCGTTACCATACGCATAATATCCTGTTATTAAATAGTCGTAAGTGACAGACAGTCACATTATCTATGTATATTGTTAAGATTTTACCAGTAATATCAGACATGTTAGAATAATATTTTTAACAAAATATTGTGTCGTTTTAATTTGTTTCATTTAACATGTTTAAATATTTGTATGCCAGTCCATGGCAAATCATGTAAGATGTTACATATTCTATAAGACCTTAATGTACTATGTTTTAAAGCAAATCAATATATTCTATTCTTTTTGTTTGTAATGTCAAAATAACAGCTTTTTATTAAACGCATATGGAAGTATATACGATACTTATAACATTTTTTTTTTAATTTTTGTTCGTCTGTCTGTTTATTCTGGGTTATCTTTGAAACGATTTTGACGGGACAATCACTGGCTGAGCTGATGTTATAAGGAGTAACTTATACTACTTTTATTTTAGAAATAGGATTAAGGTTCCGCTCAAAAAAAATAAAACCCATGAAATTGTGAACAAAATCCAAGTCAAATAGGGAAGTACACGCGGGCGAAACCGCGGGCTACAGGTAATATTATAATAAAACCCTATTATGTTCGAAATAACCTAATCCTGTTTACGGTAAACACACAATAACATTTCCTTGATAATAAATTACCAAGGTGACAGCGGCAAACCAAACCTTGACAAAATAAATCTTTCTGATACGAAATAATATTGTTTACAGAAAAAATACCTAAAGTACTGCTTATGACTGTTCGGGGAACACAAACATTAAAGTGATGTTTATACGTAGGTATTGTCAGACTTGTAATTGTTTTATCACTTTTGACAACAATTCTCGAAAATCTAAACTACTTAAGACGAAAGCGCCAGGGTAGCACGCGAGGCGGCGGCCGAATTAGTGGCACGCGGGGTTGCGACAATCGTAGAGAGGATCCGGCAATTGGGACTCGAGGTGGCCTTGCACAAGTCCGAGGCCATGTGTTTTCATGGTCCTCGGAACGCGCCACCATCGGGTTCCCAAATAACGGTAGGTGGGGTTCTCATCGGTGTCGAGTCGACGATGAAGTACCTGGGACTCGTCCTCGACAGCCGGTGGAATTTCGTGGAGCATTTCCGACGTTTGGCTCCCAGACTGGAGCGGGCCGGGGCTGCCTTGGGGCGGCTCCTGCCCGATCTGGGGGGTCCAAACGCCTCCTACCGGAGGCTCTACGCGGGGGTCGTGCGGTCCATGGCCCTTTACGGAGCTCCGGTGTGGGCGCGTTCCGTGAGGCGACGACCGGTACGTCGATTGAACGCGTCCCAGAGGGTCATGGCCGTCCGGTTAGCCCGGGATACCGCACGGTCTCCGGGGAGGCGGCGAACCTCCTTGCCGGATTACCGCCATGGGATCTGGAGGCAAAAGTCCTCGCGCACATGTGGGAGTGGCGCGAGGAGGCAGGACGCCGGGGCGTCACTCCGCTGCCGCGAGAAATCGTGGCACGGCGGACAGAGCTCCGGCAGGATCTCATGGCGGCATGGAGAGTGCGATTGTCGCAACCCAGCGCTGGGCACGCCACAATTGCGGCGATAAGTCCCCTCTTTGAGGAGTGGCTGGAGAGGCGCCACGGCGTCCTCACCTTCCGCCTGACGCAGGTCCTCACCGGACACGGGTGCTTCGGGAGGTACCTGTTCCGGATAAGGCGGGAGGAAACGCCCGGGTGTCACCACTGTGTGGATCGCCCGGAGGACACGGTGGAGCATACGGTGGAGGTCTGCCCGGCTTGGGCGGAGCACCGCCGTGTCCTCGCGGAAGCGATCGGCGGCGGCGATCTCTCGCGTCCGGCCCTGGTCCAGGCCATGGTACGGAGCGAGAGTGCATGGGAAGCCATTACCTCCTTCTGCGAAGCAGTAATGCTCGTGAAGGAGGAGGCGGGACGCGTGAGGGAGAGGCAAGCTTTGCACCCTCACGCCCCTAGTCGCCGCAGGAGACGCCCTGGGCGTCGGGAATCGGCAGCCGATTCCCGGCCACCGTAGGCGCGGGCTTGCGGACGGCGAGCAATGGGTAGCTCGCCGTCCGGTAAGGACCAGGCCCGAGTCGACGGCGCGTCGTGTTCCACGCGCGCCTCAAAGAGATGTCAGCACTATTGACGGGGTCCGCTAGGGCCGATGCCAGCTAGGGTTGCGGGATGTTCGAAAGAGTTACCGTGGCCCCGGCACAGGCAACAGAAGGAACACGGGTGGGTTTTAGTCAGTAAAAGTCTGACACGCCCTCGCGCTCCGCCCAGAGCGGGAGAAGTCATTTGATGATTTCCCATCCACTGCAATTTGCAGGACAGTATTAGGTTGCATGTTGATTAACATATAATTCGCAACCGTAACAAATATGTATTTACAGAATTATAATCATTAAAGTCATCAATACAACTCTCTAAGACCAATAGTAACCCTATTGAATGACTATTTCATGAAATCTTAACATTTCAGGATTATACTAACTCAAGGATTGTATTACTGATTCTAATGATTATAATCCTGTAAATACATATTCGTTACGGTCGCGAATCATACGTTAATCAACATTCGCCCAGACACTGAGCTGCAAATTCCAAAAATAGTAAGAAAATTTGTATTTCGCGCTAAAAATTTTTGACGAAGACTAGACCTTGACCTTATACCATAAAACTTTACAAGTCTTCAATTTTACTAAATTGTAAAACAAATTGCGAAACACAAAAATTACAAATTAATATGTATGAATCACAATATTCTAGACTCGTTATTACAATTAACAGTCATATTTGTAAGGTCTAGTGGTCGCAAGCGCTACTGCTGAGCATGAGGTCCTGAGTTCGATTCCCAGGTCGAGCAAAGTGTTATTGGGTTTTTCTATCTGTAATTTCTCAGTAGCAGCCCGGAGTCTGGATTTGTGCCCGGTAGATGGCAAAAGGCTCGCCCCCTATGACATGGGACTTAAACATAACTGGTGAAATGTGGGTATACTATAGCGTACACCTCTGCCTAACCCTTCAGGGAAACAAGGCGTGATGTTTATGTTATTTGTAAGGTTTGTCCGTTACAATTGTGTGGCTTAGAGTTTTGTGGTACACGCACTTGTACACACACTTGTAGCTTACAAGTTAGTTTACAATTGTAAATTGTAAAGTTTTGTGGTACAGGGCCCAGCGGGGCAATTGTGTAACACACTTGTAGTAGGTCCTGTACCTATCGGTTTCATTTTGACATTTCAACAACATTCATTGCATTATTTACGTTGTTGAGCAGACAAATTTGAACATAATATGAAGCAATGAATTAGCAATATGCATCAAAATAATTCAGATTGATTCAGATTGAGCACTATGATGTGAGAGGCAAAACTTTACAGCTTTTCTCATCATTTTTAAGAAACAGGAAAATGTATGTGGATATTAGTAATATGTAGTAAGTATTGTATCCCTCAACTCTTGCACACCTACCCGCAGTGGCGATGCGCATACGACCGACGTTGTGTACTTAGTTTCGTGTGAACATTTGTTTATTTACAACTACCCTCTTATTACTAAAACTGTTATGAAATCTTAATGTATTTTGTCATAACACTAACCCACTACGCCAATCGGCTTTATGTATTTTTAAGTTTAAATATTGTATTTTCTCTGTAAGTGATTGTGTAAATCTTTTGAGAAAATAAATGTCTAAAACCGTAATATGCAAGCTAATGGTAATAGCAATTGCAATAAATCTTCTATGCAAGATATAGTAGCAGGGGTACCCGAAGGATCGACTCTGGCGCCTATTTTGTTTATTTTATTTTCAAATGATTTAATTACTTACATTAATTCAAATTTTCCCGATACACAGCTGATAGTTTTAACAGATGACACCAACGCATTATTTGAAGCTAACGACATAGAGGAGCTTGCCGCTAAGGTTAATGCAGTGTTGACAGTTTTAGTTCTTGGGTTGAAAGTAACTAGCTTATAATTTACACCAAAAAAAACAAAAATAATGTCATTTAGTACAACAGCTCGTAATAAAGACAATATGACGATCATACATGGGGCATACATTGACAAATATTTAAATTGAAAAAGAGAATTGCAATGCACTGATTCGTATATTTCCTCACCGTGTTATGCCTTACGCAGTATTAGGGATGAAATAGACATAAAACACCTTAAAATGATATACTATGCTCTAATAGAATCAAGGTTGAGACGTGGTGTTCGGTTTTGGGGAAATAGTTTTAAATATAACTGTCAGAGAGCCTTTGCAAAAAAAATTGCAAAAAAGTGGGTACAAGGGTACATACGGATAGTCACATGGCAGCGCAAGCCGCCGCCGGCACACGCGCCAGTCGGCGGGCCACAATAATTAGGTATTCAGAATTTTTAGGTCCACTTTACGATAATAAACATACACAGAAATACATTTAACCGTAGTATCTCAGGTATATAAAGCAAAGGTTATATGAAGCAATGGATTAGCAAATCCTTTCAAAATGTTTCGGATTGTGATTGAAATTGCTTTACGCAATTATGGTGCAGGGACCACCACGGAAAATAAGTTGTACGGCCTCACGTTTAGCTTATGTTCCGTGGCAAAATTGTCGCCACGAGCGAGTCACCGTGCTGACTGGCTGATACTTTTACTACGACGTGGGTACTTTTTATACCAATTCGAGTAAAGATTTACTATAAGTTGTGCTATAAAATATACCAACACATAATTATATTATAATCTCCTACCTATTCATTACCTGTAATAAATAGCTTGATGAAAAAATCTTCCTCTATCTAACTTCATGAAAAGTCTTTAAAGTACTACTGTCAAAGGGTTTTATATAAAATTAAACCCGTAACTTTAACTCAAATCCTGTGATACACAATTTCTGATATTTTAATATTGCCTTAAATTCGCTAGTCCACATTTTATCCAGAGCTTTCGCACAATTTCGTTCACGGCTGCCGATTCAACTATAAATTTTGAAAGTTCGCCCAAAACCTTGGAGCCAAATATTTATTATAAGTACTACAATAATGTACATTTTTTGTATGTTGTGAAACTGAGTTATGTTAAGGATAAACCGTATAATATATTCAACGCTTTTTGACTGAGAATGTGTTCAAACTGTTTTCGCAGTTAAACTGAATTTTTTACTCGTGCTTTGGAGCGTACCTTATGAAAGTACAACCACAAAAAAGGGTTAATCTAAAATACATTTTGTTTCACTCATATTGTACTCATACATTCTGTTTTGATTTCTTTGAGTAAGAAATCGTATCATGTCTGAAAGGACAACCATTAGAAAGCAAATCAATGTTCCTATTGTAAATTGTGATTTTACTTTAGCTTACGAACATTAATTTTACAAAGGAATTTAGCAGTAGGTATTACTTTAATTTAAGTGGTAACTTTGCAGACCACAAAACTTTAAGCATTCGAATTTAAAGATAATGTACCAGTCTAATATTATTATGTGATTGTTAAGTTTAAGAGTGCTGATAGTTTTTAATTAATTAATTATTAATTAATTAGCGTGGCCACCTACTGAGCCCAAACAGTGTAAACAACATAGATGTAGGTACCGTCGAAACAAAAAGAAGAAGTAATTAATTAGCTTTTAATTTATTTTAAACATGTACGGAACGATAATCTCATCTTCTGTTCCATTATTACTATATTAGTGCGTGACTGCCTCGTTGGTCTAGTGGTCGCAAGCGCTACTGCTGAGCATGATGTCCTGGGTTTGATTCCCAGGTCGGGCAAAGTGTTATTGGGTTTTTCTATCTGGAATTTCTCAGTAGCAGCCCGGAGTCTGGATTTGTGCCCAGTTGATAGCAATAGGCTCGCCCCCTATTATATGGGACTTAAACATAACTGGCGAAATGTGGGTGTACTATATAGGGTTACACCTCTGCCTAACCCTTCGGGGAAATAAGGCGTGATTTTATGTAGAACGCAGTATGCACTAGTGTTTCAATCTGATGTAGATGATAATTTGGGCTGACGATACGAGACAAAAACGTCATGACTGATATGAAAATATTTTTCTAAGTACGTAAAATATTCAAATCATGAAAATATGTTGGTTAAGCCAAAGATTTCAATCGTTACTTTGGGTGAATCTTGCTCTCGATGTCATCAAAAGGTGGTCACGTTTCTGTTTCGTTGAGAATGACATTTTAATAGTATTGTCTCGTTCACTCATAAAATCGGATCTTTTATTATTTTTTCTCAGTATGGGCACTTTTTAGTGTGACCTAAGTAAGATTGGAGGAAATCTAATGATTCAAATCTTTTGAATATATAATTATATTGCAGATGGATTGCTTAATTAGCTGTTTTTTAAAACCGCTAGCTGTTTTACAAAACAGCTCCGTTATGTAAAACAGCAAAAATGTTCAACTGGATTGCCATTAGGTACGTTACGTTTAACAAAACTGCTACCCACGTTTAGACGTAATGCAGAATGGCTTATCTGCAGTCACAGTAAGCATTTGGTGTGGCTTAGTTTTACCTAAGATGGCAGATTAGGCGACTAAAATCTTAGAAATTCGAGCGAAAACGTGAAATAGCCCCGCAGTAACTAAGCTAAGGCAGCCTGACCAATTGGTTTAGGTTAGGTTAGAACTGTGACCAACCGCGCGAGTTAAATTCGTGAAGCAAACTAAAGACTTTTTAAAAAGTTAATCTTTAATTGCTATAAGATACAAAGACTTTATATTTAATTACAACTAGTTTCACAATACGCTTATGCGCTGTGTCGACAAAGGAGTAATAGGTCTAGCCTAATACAATGCAATGCGCCGAGTTTTTTTTTTTTTTTTCCTAACTATGGCATCTCGTAGTTGGCCAAGAGTGGCCGTGACTACTTAACCGGTCAATCCTGTGGCTGCCTTAAGCTAACTCAAAGCCTCCAGCCAGGGGCGTGTTACTTACAATACTAAGTGACTGCGCGCTAAGGGCACCCCCTGTGGGGTACGAACCTCGGCTTAGGGCGTCACTGGGGGGACAGCAAGTTTGGGACAGGCTGGATCAAAATTGGATAATTATTATTTATCTGGGGAATTTTACGCTACAGGCTCAGCTTCGGCGCGGGCTGGCGCTTCTTCGAGCAAGGGTCGGGGGGAATTATTAACTCGGGGTTTTCGCGATGGACCTCGGCGGCGGGGTCGGAATGTCGGTTTTTTGTGTTTGTGTACTGTACTAGTAGCCCTATTGCTTTCCTGGAGGAGAGTAATAGGGTCGTCTGGGTCTAATAGTGTGTGCCTCGGACGGCGGACTTTACTAATGTTGGAGGGGGTATATTTAGCGGCCTCGACAACTAGGGGGTTGCGATGTTTGGCGGCGGTGTCAAAGAAACGCTTGGAGTTACGTTTCATGAACTGGAGGATGGTGGGGATTTTTAGATCGAGATGGAGGATCTCGTTCCGGACATAGAAAGGGGATCCCGTGATCATTCGGAGGGCACGGTTCTGGAGGGTCTGCATCCTATGGATGTGGTGGGGTTTTGCGTGAGCAAAGACTGCACAGGCGTACGTCATAATAGGGCGTATGCACGCCGTGTAAATGCGCAACTTGCACTTTAGTGACAACTTGCTTTTTGCATTCATAATCGAGTGGAGTCTACCGAGAGCGAAAGCGGCGCGCGAACGAACCTTCTTTATGTGCTCTGCGAAGGTGAGGTGCTCATCGAGAATCACACCTAGATATTTGGCTCGCTTCTCCCAAGGGATAGGCTTACCGAACATGGAGATTGGTCGGGGGGGGGTGGGGCTATGGCGCGGTTTTGAATAAAGAACCGCTTGACTTTTGTCGGGATTCACTTCAATTCTCCACTTCCTGAACCAGTCGCCAAGTTTGGTGACCGCTCTTTGGAGAGTGAGAGAAATCGAGGCTTGTTTGGTGCCCGAGCAGTAAATGGCCGTGTCGTCTGCGAACAGAGCCAACTGTGCCTTTTTGCTCCTGGGTATGTCGCTAGTGAACAGCGTGAAGATGAGGGGGGCAAGCACAGAGCCCTGGGGGACGCCTGCGCGGATAGGGTGGGGGGAGGATAGTGCTCCTTCGATGCGATAGCGGAAGGTGCGGTTCGACAAGAAGTCTCGTAAGATGAGTACGAGACGGTCCGGCACACCGAGTTGGTAGAGCTTATATAATAAGCCGTTGTGCCAGACTCTGTCGAACGCTTTCGCTATGTCGAAGTATATAACACCCGTCATCAAGCCACGCTGGAAGCCAGCGCTTATGTGTTCGATGATGCGGTGGGCCTGATGCACACAAGAGTGCTGGGTTCGAAAACCAAACTGTTCGTTTGGGATGAGGCCTTTTGTTTCGGCATAGTCTCTGAGACGCTTATAAATAAGTTTCTCATAGACCTTGCCGAGGACATTGAGCAGACTGATGGGGCGGTAGCTCGAGGGCTCGGATTTGGGCTTTCCAGGCTTGGGAATGCCGATGACAGTGGCCTTTTTCCATGCATCTGGGAAGATGTTATTGCTCATGGCACCATTGAAGATGGTGGTCAGTAGCATTATGAGGTGGGCAGGGAATAGTTGTATTACCCTGTTTGTGATGCCGTCTGAGCCGGGAGCTTTACGGGGCTTTAAACCCTTGATGATATCGTGCACTTCGTCTGGAGTGACGGGAGGCAGAGGATAGTCAGGGTTTTCAACGGGGGGAAGGGAGGCTCTACGTTCGACTTCAGCGTCGACTTTTGACAAGTGAGCTTGGTCTACTGGTTGAGAGCTGGGAGAGCATTGAGCCTCGAGGCTGTTGGCTAGGCATTCAGCCTTGTCTGCATCGTCGAAGGCGATGGTCTTGTCAGGGCGGAGTAGGGGGGGCATGGAGACTACTTCTTTGGACTTTAGTTTCCTTTGAAGTTCCCAGAAGGCCTGATGAGTGGGCTCTAGGTCGCTTAGCATCCTGTCCCAGTCAGCGGTACGCAGCTCCGCTAGGCGTGTCTTTACAGCTCGCTGTAAATGGCGCATATGGGCTTTGTTCGCAAGGCAGGGAAAGTTGCTGTATGCACGGACAGCCGCGTTCTTCTCGCGCAACAGTTCACGCACATCGTCCGGCAATCTCCAGCGACGGTCATCGTCCGCTGGAGCTACCTTTGAACAGTCGTTCAGGACTGATTGTACGTGCTCAGTGAGCGAGTCGATCGCGGCCGTCGTGTCCGCGACAGAGTCGAACTGATCAGGGATGGAGTCCAAGTGATGGGAAGAAGTGGATTTCAGGCTTTTGCTTACTTTCCTCCAATCTGTGACTATTTTGGTGAGAGGGGGTTGAGTGGGGTCATGGAGACCGACACGGGGGGCCAGTTTCATGACCACTGGTCGGTGGTCAGAGGAGAGCTCTTGTACCGCCTCTATAGAATCCAACCGTAGGTTGATATTCTTCAGAAGCGCTATGTCGAGGACGTCGGCGGTATGGTTGGGGTCGTGGGGAAAATGGGTTGGAGTCATCGGGGCGATGACATCGAAGTTTAGTATGGGGCAGAGACCGAACAGTTGCCTACCTCTGGCTGAGGTGGTGTTGCTGTTCCAGGCAGGGTGTTTGGCGTTGAGGTCGCCCGCTATGATAACGGAATCACTCAGGCCGAAGAGGGCAGAGAGGTCGTCAGAAATCGACTGGGGATTTTCTGACGAGGTTTGGGGGGGCACATAGGCCGATACTAGGGTGATCGGTTGGTGGCCTGACATGCCTAGCCGGCATACAGACACTTCTAATTTGGATAGGGGGGGAGGATCCGTAGGGATGCAGTGAAGAACCTTTCTATAGTAAATGAGGGTGCCACCCTTGTGACACCGAGTCCTGTCGTTACGAACTACGCAGTAGTTAGCAATTGACGGGTTACGGACGTTGGGCTTGAGGAAGGATTCCTGTAAAAGGAGAATATCAATTTGATGATCACGGAGGAACTCGGCGATCTCATCGCGTTGTCCACGAATGCCGTTGGCATTGAAGTAGCCTAATTTAAGGGATCGGGGCTTAGTTCTCCCTTTGGCTTCTTTATCCATAGTGGGGGTTGGGAAGGTTGGCGAAGGAGGATAAGGCTTGCGTGATCTCGGGATATGAGTTATATATCTCCAGAATCTGCAGAAGGTTGCCGGCATTTCTGGCAGCAACTAATTCGCTTGCCATTTTCCTGGCGCGTGGGGTGAGGAAGGCCGTGAAGGTGCCCGAAATAATATTGAAGGGGTCGAGGGGGTTGGGGCCAACCGTGGTCGGCGAGTGGGGGGGTGCATTACCGGCTGCAGGGGCGGTTTTAGGCGCTTGCACCGGTCTCGGGGGGAGGGCGGGGGCGGGCGCGGCGGCGCGGTTGCGGGGGTCCATCAGTGCTGGGATGGATGGAGGTGGGGGGCTGGTTTTGGCCAGGGCCGGGAAAGCCCTTTGATGGTTAAGGGCCGTCCAGGGGCTAGGCCTTTGAGGGCTTAGCCGTTCTGGCATTTGGGTCGAGGGGGCGGGGGCTTCCCTTTGCTGGCGGGCGACTGCGCGCTTGGCCAGTTTGGGGGATAATTTCGGGGCTTTAGGGCAGCCCCGGTAGTTTGCTGGGTGACCTGACTCACCGCATAGCACACAGCTAGGTGGCTCGGTGCACAGGGTGCGATCCTTGGGACGGGGGCAGTCAGAGGTGCCGTGCTCGCCCAGGCACTTGACACACCTGGGTTTGGCGTGGCAGTTTTTCTGCGCGTGGCCGTATAGCTGGCATCGGTGACATTGGCCGATGAAGCCATATTTGTTGGGCTTCTGGATTTCGAAGCCCACGAGATGACAAATGGTTTTTACACCAAAGATAGGGTGATGCCCTTCAGTTGGGGGACAGACAACGAGGACCATGTCGAATGCATGGCCGCCTCTGGCGCGGTGCATACGGTGGACCTCTGCAACCGGAATATGTTGGGCCTCTAGATCGGCCTTGATGGCGTCAGTAGGGATTTCTTTCGGAATCCTACGAATTACCACTCGGGTCTGGCGCTCTTCGGGAAGAGTGTAGGTGTGGAAGGACACACCTCTCGCCCGAAGGAGCCTGGTGAGCTCCCTATAGTCCTTGGACGTAGGGATGCTCACTTTGATACCCTGCTGGGTGGAGCGGGTGTTGGTGAAGCCGATCTTATGCTCGGTGCACCATTGGGACACATCTGTCCACTTTGCCTTGTCCTGAATGAACACAGGCGGGGGGGGTGCCAGCTTCTTGGGGGCAGAAGAGGCAGGAGTCAGGGCGGGGGGGGCATCCTGCGAGGAGGATGTGAGGGCGCTATTTTTTGCCGCGGAGGCAGGGGTAGGGGATTCAGGCTTACCGGCCAGGGAAGGACTGGCCGAGATGGGTGCCGTGGGGACAGAGGCAGAGGAGGAGGTGGAGGCTGGGGCGGCAGGGATGGCTGCCGCCAGAGGCTTTTTGGCCTTGCCGGCCTTTGAGGAGGCGCTCTTCTTCCTCTTCCCTCCCTTTCCGACGACTTGATAGTCGTCCGAGGAGGAGGAGGAGGAAGTGAGCGATATGGCGTCCTCTGATTCAGAGTCCGAAGGAGGGGTGGAGGTGTCCATCACCTCGGGCTGGGGGGAGACTACGGACGGCATCGAAACCGCCGTAGGAGGGGTGCCCCTGTCTGCTACAGGGGGGGAAAGCGGGCTCTCGAGAGCCTCGCTTGGGTCGACGTGGCGACTACGCCAAGCCTTCCCGTATTTCAGCAAGAAGTCGGGGTCCTTAAAAAGGACCTCCCTTGCGAAGGCTACGATGTCTGCGTCAGACATCGTAGCAAAAGGGAAAAAAGAAAATAGAACAGTAAGGGGACCTAATGATCCTACTCCTACTCCCCGGGTGGATGGGCCCGGGGATGTGTGGCCCTCCCTGTCGGGTGCAGACAGGGAGGTGTGTACCTACTTGTGAGCCCTAGAGCTGAAACCTGTCGCCAATCTTAATGTGCGACAGGGCCCTGACCAGTCTAGCGCGAAGGGTGTAGACACACCCTAAAGACACTAGGTGAGTAACTGTGGAAGGAAAACTGTCACCAGAGCCGACTAGGAGACCCCCCAAGGCCGGTTAACTCTGGGACCCGTCCAATTGACTGCCTTACCCTGAAGGGGCTCAGCGGGTGTGTTGGGTCAACACCCCCTTGACTTGGTTGTCACCGTGAGGTATCCGTCAAGGACCACGAAACTGTGGTTTTTTCCCTGAGGGGGTCAAGGAGACACGCCGAACGTTTATGAGACGGACGACGTCAAAGAAACAATTTGTCAACGATCGCCTTGAAAAAGGCAATAATTGATAATGGGTGCAGTCAGAGACTACTGGAGTCGGAGCGTGACGTGGCGTCACGAGCGAGCTTCGATGGCGGTGAGTCAGCGGTGAGTCAGCGGTGCAGCGAGCGGGATGCGTCAGCGGCACGACCGTCCACAGCGGAGTCGAGCGAGGGAATCCCGCGCCGAGTTTCCTTTAACTATTGCTTATATACTAATGAGACCCGGATGCGGTGGCGGCGGCGATAGCGCTGATGTCGTTTGGTCAATAATGACTTCTGGCTGAGATAACTCTGTTATGATTTTATCTTCATTTTGGGTAATTAGTGTTGATGCAATTTGTGGTTGAGATAACACTATTATGTTTCCATTTTCCTTATGAGTCATCTTCTGATTTACAGGAACTGAAGTGTAGGTTACAGTGGGGAGATCGCAACTAGTAACTCTCCTCCCTTTAAACTTTTGATATGCCTTAAAAGATATCAAAAGTAAGACGATGCCGAACATGATGCCCAAGATTGATCGGGTCACGGTACTGGTTCGTTGTCCTTCTTCAGCCAAGTCATTTAGCTGGTCTAGATTTTCTAATTGACGGTCAATATCCTCTTGCAAGGGGGGTTGTTTGAAGGGTTTCTTATTAATAGGATCTTGATATCCGTACCATTCTTGATAGTTAATTGTCTTGAGTGTGGTACTACAATTTGTTATGTCTTGGATAAGATTTTCGCTGAAGGTAATGAAGTCCTTGTTGCAGGGGTTATAGTAGCTGTGTTCTTGATATGAATACATGTAGCTGTAGTGTTGCATAAAGGTCTCTTCGTAGTATTGAGGACATTCGATGGTTGTTATGTGACATAAGAATTCTTTCTTCCGTATGCTTTTCTTCTGGCACTCGGTGGCAGGCTTCGTTGAACAAATTCTAGCTTTGCAGTCGGTTGCTTCATATATTTCGTCATTAGTGACAACAAACTGTCTAGGGATACTGGGATAGGTACAGTGGTGGGTAACGTTATTGTATTGGATTAGGGGTAGTAGATAGTATAGGGTATAGTCAAGTGGTTTCAGTAAAGGAATTGTTATTATTATGGAAAGATCTTCGTCTGTCATATGTAGATCTACGGTGGCTGTGGTTATAAGGGTATTTAAATCTTTAGGATACCTAAACTGTTGAGGTATCGTGTCTAGAGATTGGTACAGATTTTCGATTGGGAATACCGAGACATGCAGTATTGAATGTCTGGCGAACGTTAGAGTTTCTTCTATCTCATGGCAAATGTCATAGAGTGTTGTCATATGACCAGTGAGGGCAATAGTTTTACGGGCTTCTTGGAGGCTTTCCCAAGCTCTTTGTATTTCGGCTTTTGATGAGTGTAAAATGTTTATTTTTTCATTTAATTCATGGACGAGTTTAGTTGCAAGGCTGATTCTATGGTTAATATTTACTAAATCATTATTATCCAAGTTACCACTAATACTTTTGATTATACTACCGAGTCCATCGATTAATCCACGTTTTGTTCGCTTATGGGTATGATAACCTAATGTTTTTAAACAGTTTCGAGTTTTAGTAAACAAATAGGAGACATGAGGCATGTGGGTTTGATTCATAACTAGAGGGGCGATATATTCGTAGGCTTGTTCCAAACTCTTTACATCTATTGGGGCGACCATTCTCCATTCTCCATCTTTTATAGCTACCTTGCCTTTGTTAAACACTAGAATGTTACTAGTCAATTATTGGGTTCTAACGTAGACACATCTGAAACAACAGGTATCCTCATTTGATTAAGGTGAATTCGTCGTTCACGTCCTAATTTATTATATGCTACTCTGTTTCTAGTTAATATAGTTTTAACTGTGAATGGGCCAAGGAATGGGTTATTATGTTTAGCGCGATCGTGTTTTATAATATAAAATTTTAAACCTATCCTTAATTCATCTTTCAAAGGGATACGGGTTTTATTAATTCGTTCTATGACTTTTTCTTTAGTTAGGGTGACCCTCTGTCGGATATTTTCTAGATAATCACTTTGTTGCTGTGGGTTCATGTTAATATTGATCTCTCGCAGGAAATGTAGTTCGTTTGGCGTTTTGTTTGTAGTTGAGTGTATAGTAGAATTATAACCTAGGATAACTAAATTAATATTCTCGTTACCAAGTTCTAAATTGATTCTAAGTTTTTCAATGATAGTGGAATGAAAACGTTCTATGTCTGCTTGAGACGTATGATGACCTGGGGTTGTTATATGATGTTGTATTCCTAAACTTCTGAGAAATTCTTTCATGATTTCAGATATTAAAGTAGTATCATTGTCGGTTGAGATTATTTTAGGGTATCCGATTATTGCAAAGATTTCCATTAATGTATCAATAATTTTCAGCGAGGTGTTTTCTTCAAGGATTTTCATGAATGTCCATTTAGAGTAAACATTTATTCCGGTTAGGTATAGTTTGTTTTTAAACCTAAGTGTATCAATCATCCATTTTTTCCATGGGACTAGTAGGGGTGATAGTTTTTTCAAAGGGTACTTTTATGGGATTTCTATTGTACTTAGTTTTAACACATATTTCGCAATCATTTACAAACTTTTGTGTATGTTTATTTAGGTTTTCTATATAATACACTTCTGTTATTTCCTTAGTAAGCGCGGGGTTACCTATATGTCTGTTTAAGTGTTCATGAGTTTTTCTAATTATTCTAAGGATTTCTTCTCGGTCTTCAACTTCTATTCGGGGTCTGGTGAACCATATGATTTTTATTTCATTTGTATCAAAGTTTTTACGATATATCTCAGAAAGTTGTTGCATTAGTTCTTGGTCGGGACCAAGGATTGCGTAATGTTTACTACCTAGGTATTCTCGGCAAAATCTTATAAAATCTGCAGGGTCTTGTATGTTTAAATTATAATCAGTAGTTTGATTATCTTTAGGTTTTACTTCAACTCGATATGGGGCTGGCTCCTCGAAAAAAGAATCAGAGTTATCATTTTGTGGAAGAGGATCATTTTGTATAGGAGGTTGTTCCTCTTCATAGTACTCGGGAATGTACTCTTGTCCGTAATAGGGGTCGAACGTATGATTCATTTCGTTACGGGGACGTTTTAATGGTATATTATTAGAAGCCGTTCGCATTGAAACATCTTGGTTTCTTCCTTGATTATTAAACTGAGGGCGCGGAGCTGGTATCCACTGTGTATTACGCGGAGTAAAATTAGGGGAATGAGAGGACTGTATTGGTCCACGTATCTGTGCCATAGAATGATCACGAGAATTAGGTTGAATGGGACGATTAAAGAAATGATTTCGTTTATTAATTTTTGTTTCTTATATAATTACATTTTTAAATATTTCTTAAAATACAAAATATAAAAAAAAAACATTTAAAAATATAAAAAATAGAATTCCACCGGTATCGGGAGCAGGGTCCAAGCTACCGGTGGTTAGGGCTGCAGAGACAGGAACCTCCTCACAATACGAGCCGTATCGAGGAGTACTGCCTTCTGGATCAGGCTCTTGATCCAACCGCCTAACGACAGCCTCGAGAGATGTTGGTCGAGGCTTTCGGCCATCAGGCCATTGGCCGTTACGACAATCGGCACAATGACAGCCGAGGTCACATTCCACATGTCAACAACCTCGTGTGCTAAGTCGAGATATTTTATTTGTTTCTCTTTCTCAGCTTTCACGAGGTTCTCGTCATGCGGAATGGTAACATCGATTATCATTGCGCGGCGCGCTAATCGATCTATCACCACTATATCAGGCTTATTGGCGACAATAGTCCTGTCAGTGATGATAGACCGATCCCAGTACAACGTGGCATGGTCATTTTCAAGAACTGGGTCGGGCACATACTTGTAATACGGTACCTCAGAGTCCACAAGTTTGTATTTCAAAGCAAGTTGCTGGTGAATAATCCTGGCCACTTGGTTATGCCTGTGCAAGTACTCGCCGTTAGCCAGACGAGAACAACCAGAGATAATATGTCTGATGGACTCACCCGGACGGTGGCATGCCCGACACACGTCAACCGTCCCGTCCTTCATAATATGTCTCCGGTAGTTATTCGTCAAAATAACTTCGTCCATAATTGCACAAACAAAACCTTCAGTTTCCCCAAAGAGGTCACCGAAACGTAGCCAGGATACGGACGCTAAGAAATCTACACCGGGCTCGTGTAGAGCCCGATAGAAGCGTCCGTGAAGCTCCTTGCTTTGCCATACCGCCTTGCGGTCATCTGTAGTAAGTACTACAGGTTTGCGCCAGTTCTCTTTAGCCATGGAGAGCGGGGTGAACCCGTTGTCCACTGCGACCACATCACGGTGCATACCCACGTCGGCGTTTAGAAAATATTCCCTGAGGTTGCACACCTCGCGGTTGTGGAGGGTCTTCGCATTTAAAAAACCTCGACCCCCGCACTTCCGCGGGATGTACAGTCTCATCACCGATGATCGTGGGTGATGCATCCGGTTTGCGGTCAGTAGTGTACGGACCCTCCTATCCAGGGCGTCTAGTTCGGTCTGAGTCCATTTGAGTATACCGAAAGAGTACACCAAAACCGGCATGACCCAACCGTTGAAGGCGCGCACCTTGTTTCCGCCCGAAAGAAGACTAATTAATACCTTCTTCAGGCGACCAAAGAAGCGCTCCTTCAACGATTGCTTCATGTCAGCAGCATTAATGCCCAACGCTTCCGACATACCCAAATACTTATAGGTTTCGGTTGCGGAGAGGGCTCTAAGGTTTATGGAATCCGAGAGTTGAATCCCCTCGGATTCCATAATCTCGCCTCGCTTTACATGCATGACTGCACATTTGTCCACACCAAATTCCATCCTGATGGCGTTACTGAAAGTTTCAGTTACCTTCAGTAGTTCCACCAGTCGCAATTTGTTGGGGGCAAAGAGTTTCAAGTCGTCCATGTAGAGGAGGTGAGATATGACCTGACCACCTCTCTTCAACCGATAGCCTAGACCTGAATCCTCCAGCAGTGTGCTTAGAGGATTCAGGGCTAAGCAGAACCAAAGTGGACTCAAACTGTCGCCCTGAAATATTCCCCGTTTAATCCATACAGGTTCATCATTCCCCTGGATCTGTCGACACCCTGGATAGCGAAGGACCGTCCTCCATTGCCCCATACATGACTCAAGGAAGGTGCGTAGAATTGCATCTATCTTGTACAACTCAAGCACCCTCATGAGCCATGTATGTGGCACCGAGTCGTAGGCCTTCTTATAATCTATCCAGCATGTCGACAGATCTTTGCGGGATCGACGAACCTGTTGGCTAATGGCCATGTCGATGAGGAGTAGCTCCTTAGTACCGCGGGACCCGTTCCTACATCCATTTTGAGAGGAAGACATAATTGAGTTACTCTCAATGTGCGTATTTATTTTCACTCTCAAAATGGATGTTAGAAGTTTATAGATCGTCGGCAAACACGTGATCGGTCTATAATTCTTGGGTTCCGCGGGACTTCCTGACTTATGGAGCAGGTGGGTAACACCTGTTGTTAGAAACTGCGGTAGCGACCCAGACTCTAAGGATGACTGGAATTGAGATGCCAGGCGAGTGTGTGAACTAATTAGCCATTTTAGCCAAAAGTTGTGCAGTCCGTCCGGTCCCGGTGATTTCCAATTTGGCAACGGGCGGACTGCTTTGGCTACGTCTAATGGCGTTATTAAGATCTTTTCCAAAGATTATTGAAATGATTATTATTACGGGGTGGATATGCGTGTACCGCAGGGGGGTAGCGTAGGAGTTGTTGATTTTGAGTAGAATATTTATTTACTACTGACGGATTATTATTTTTATTTTGGTTATTCAAATTTAACTTTAAGTCGTATAGTTCTTGTTCTTGTAGTGCTTGTTTGAACTCGACCCAAGGTAAATGGTTAATTCTAAGATTCTTAGGTATATATTTAATTATATTAAGTTTAGCCATAGTCTGAAAGTCTTCTAACTTTTCTGAATGACTCAAGCTAAGTTTATGGACTAACACATCTAATTGATGGATAAATATAGTAATATTGTTATTTTGGGGTTTTAATTCTTGTATCTCTATTAGAGATTGAACGAAAGGTTTTGTACCTCCGTGTAAATTTATTAACTTACTTCTAATAGATGCCCACGAGGGGTTTAAACAAGGGACTACGACATCTGCCGCGAGACCACGAAGTTTTGTCAGGACTCTAATCATTAAAAGGTTTTCCTGGACATTAGGATTTAGGAGTCGGTATTGTTCCACTGATGCTAAAAATCTATGCAGTGTTTCTGCACTCCCATCATATTCCTGTATCAACTCATGATAGTCACGGGGATTTTCGTTAGTCATTTTATGGATCTCTTAGGGACTGATTTTATACTGGAGTAAAGTCAAGTCGTCAAGTCGATCGTTAGGTATTATCCTCCTATTAGTCGTCGGTCACCAATTTACATATAACAAGGGACGTATTTGCGTACAGGAGCACAACTATGTCAGTTAGTAAAAGGGATTTCAGAGATAGGTAAGGATAGACAGTCTGTACTCACAAGGTCACGATGATCAGCAACTGCATCTTCTTTAACTTATTTCTTTGATGTTGGTTCGTGCACGGGCAGGCGGTTCTTCGACTTCTGCAGAGCGGTTGAAGAGTTTCTTCTTGAAGACCAGAGGTTTCTTTTGAAGACCTGCCCCACGTTGGGCGCCAGTTAAATTCGTGAAGCAAACTAAAGACTTTTTAAAAAGTTAATCTTTAATTGCTATAAGATACAAAGACTTTATATTTAATTACAACTAGTTTCACAATACGCTTATGCGCTGTGTCGACAAAGGAGTAATAGGTCTAGCCTAATACAATGCAATGCGCCGAGTTTCCTTTAACTATTGCTTATATACTAATGAGACCCGGATGCGGTGGCGGCGGCGATAGCGCTGATGTCGTTTGGTCAATAATGACTTCTGGCTGAGATAACTCTGTTATGATTTTATCTTCATTTTGGGTAATTAGTGTTGATGCAATTTGTGGTTGAGATAACACTATTATGTTTCCATTTTCCTTATGAGTCATCTTCTGATTTACAGGAACTGAAGTGTAGGTTACAGTGGGGAGATCGCAACTAGTAACTCGCGCGAGCCGAGTGAGCGAAATGAGCATTGCCGTGACAGTGGCCGGTGAGAACTACTTCTAAGTTGGTCACAGTTACTTGGCTGTTTAGTATTTTTAGGAGTAACTTTCATAAAACTCTGATAATTTTACATTAAAAATTTCCTTAAAATCACTGTTTTCACTTGAGTTAGTGTAATTTCACTCATATTATTCGTTTTATTTATATCTGTTTTGGACGTTTCATTTCATGCTATTTTACATAACCTCTAATCGTTGACTCGCTGCATTGATAAATGCATAACGTTTACGCAATTATTCTGCATATTAAATTTCAGTAATTATAGAAAATCGCTAAACGTCGGCGTCGTTCAGCTATTTTACAGAATGGAGTTGTTTTGTAAAACAGCTGGTGATTATTTAAAACAGTGGATTCGCCATCTGCGACATATACATTTAATGTTCACTCACTTTTTTCAGTTGACCTTCCCAGTGCCTAAAGAACTTACGTAAACATAATCCTTGTTATCTGGCTAATCCCACCCGAGTAAACCCAGGCTTATGAATAACTCTCTTGACAAAAACTGGCTGGATTCATGATTGTATTCAACATCGTTTTGTAAGCAAAATGTTGGAGACAATCTTACATAAAAATATTCTGAAAAATAATAAACAAAACATTGAAGTTATGCTTTGTTAAGAATACAACGCCTAGCAAATCGAAGTGGACAAAATAAACACTGGCTAAATAGTTTTGGCAGCCACTTATGTTTGAGAAACGTTAACTTTGTTTTTTTAGGGAACATGAAAAGCCTCAAGTTGCTTCCAGCTCAGGTTCAACACTATACGAGTTAGCCGAGTACCTAAAGGGGACGCTCAGAGTTTCCCTACGTGACAAGATTTAGAACAAGGATAATCTTTATAAGATTTTACCGAAGTTACTGACGCATCTCTGAAGTTTACCAAGTTCACGTAGGCTTGTGATTTTGTAATTTTCTACTTCATTACAGTAGCTCTAAGTGAAATTAATTCATATTTGAGTCGTATAAAACCAAAAGCGGCAAAGAAGTTAAATTGGCAAACCTGTTACAGTTAGTCTGGCAACACAGAAAATTTAATGCAACCGACTCATTGGATGCTTCACTATCAATAACGGTTTTTAACGCTTTAAAAACGGCAATGAGTACTGACATTGGGACCAAAACCGGCTATCGTCTGGAGCACAGAACCTTATATACCCTGACGGGGTCTAGACTTGACAACCTGTGTTGGCCATCTCTCGCTGTCAGCTAATCAGAAGTACTGATTTGTTCGGCATCAAAGTCAGCCATCTTTATCCATCTTGGGTTCAAATAGGTACGGCATTCTGGATAATTTACAATCAAAGTCGTCAATCTAGCAAATAAAAAGTGTTTTAATACGGACACGCGTCATTTTCGTCGAAAATGTCGTTATTATTGTATATTCTTATGTTCTGCAGATTATAGTAAAACATAAGTATTGTTAGTTTATGGCTCACTATTGAAATAAACTGTTTCTACCTCCTGTCAAGAATTAGGTCAGACCTACTTTGCCGCTTTTGATTTTATACGACTCTTATCAACCTGTTACATCTCGTTTTCGGGACCAACGAACCGGTTCAACCCTCCTTTATGAATTTTGCGTGTGAGCGCGCGTGCGATTGTTTTATCCCCAGCAAGGCGCTCAGCTATTGTTTTGTTTTATAACATGGGAAGATTTCTTTAGAAGCAATTTATTTCGTCCCATACCGTCTTCCTGTCTGTTTATGTGACGCTTAATTTTTCTAAACTACTAGATCTTCACCTCCATTTAGATAATTTAGTCTGGAAGGTGTATGTTGCAGCATAACTCTGCATGTCAAAACTTTTTGGTTCTTTATAATCAACCTTTTTTCCGTTTGTATTTGAGCCTGGTCGATTTTTATCTTTTTATTTCGTGATTCGAATTATTTTTCTTCTGACAGATGGGTCCCCATTTTTTTCAGAGTTGAAAAAGTTGAATCTATTGATACGGACCCAGTTTGTGGAAAATTATCGAGTTTTTTTCAAGTGAACCAGTCTATCTGTGCCGTCCTATTTAATACCTTATGGCAAAATTATATTGAGAATGGTGTATTAAGTATTATTCTAAGAATTCATCTTTATTTTTTCTGGTACGTATCTTTTAACAGTTTTCCTCAATCGGAAGTTCAGTCTGATCACGCTGGTCTAACCCTAATTAATTTTGTCTTAGGATTGAACAGCTTTGAACAGGCCGCCTTTCGGCCTCCAGGTTTTGGCCTAAAATTACGCTGGACGTCCTTGGCCAACGTCAAGAGTTGGGTCGCATTTAGACCACCGAAGGTTTCACAAAACAACGCCAGTTCCTGAACCTGCGACAATCTACAGACTACGTCACCTCGCCAGGACGCAATTACTTATGCCACGGTTTTTTTTATGATAATTTTACGTACAAATTTAATAGTGTAGATAGTACGAGATTTTTTTTATTCATTAACTATTTAATTTTATTTGTAAAATGTGAGATACCTTGGTTCTCAATTTTTTATAACGATATGTTTTGGTAGCGTTACTTACTAGAGATTGCAATCGACTAGGTAGTACGTTTATTTTCTCGTTCGTTATTCGCGTACCTATCGGACCAAAGTTCTCTATTTCCTTCCCTTCACACAAGACAACCTGCAACTTTTTTATACAATAATATTCATTTTTTTTACCTTTTAATGTTATTTTTTATTTTTATTTTAAAAACTAAATTAAACGTAACGTAGCAGAAAAGAAAAGTGAATCTTCCGTCTTTTTATTTTTTTTTTCGCTACAATGTGTATAAAATATTATTATTAGATATAGGACAGAAATGTCGATGACGTGTCGCCACATTACTAGGTTGGACCCGTGTGAAGCAAGGGCGGATTACTATTTATACATATTTTTGGTGATGATTTCAACAGCTGTTTGTTGAATGCTGGCTTCTTACTATTGTTCTTTCACATCAATTTCTTCAAACACATTTTTCGTGTGTGCAAACACTAGCAAAATAAATCAATTTCAAACAATTCTGAAGGTTTAATTTATAATGCCCGTTTTTGCCATTCTACTACAAAGCGTTGTACATACTACTAGCTGTGCCCCACGACTTTGTTCGCGTGGAAGTCGTAAGATACACATTATACTAAAATAACAGCCGCATTTTAATAAAACTCCCTCGTCTCCCGACCCGCCGCGTTGCATCGCCCGCCCGCACTATTACTTCGTTTTCGCTTAGCTTTTTCTTTTTGCTCGGCTCCCTAGGGCGTGATGTTATTTAACCAATAACCATCCTAGAAAATTGGGCTACCAAATGCAAAAATAATTTTCAGATTTGGCTGGTAGTTCCAAAGGTTATCGCAAAATAGCTTAAATTTCATGGGTTTTATTTTTTTTGCGCTGAACCATAATTATTGTTCTAAAATAAAAGTTTACTCCTTAAACATCAGCTACCAGCCGGTGGAAGTCCCGTCAAAATCGGTCAGCCGTTTTGGAGATTAGCCAGAACAAACGGACAGACAGACAAAAATTTTAAAAATAGTTTTTTTTTTGTTATTAGTCCCGTATATATTTTCATACGAATTTAATAAGAAGCATTTTGACATTACAAACAGATACTTAAATTTTATTTATTTGTATGTATATATTAGCTCGCAATGTGACCTTTTTGGAACGCTTTATTGACAAACATAAGCTACCCTTGTGTATATCCCATACATATGTAATGAAATACAGTCAAATACATTTCATGATACTCCCACGTTCCAAGCATATTAAAATCCACACATCCCCAAAAGGACGTCAGAAAATTTGAGTAGATGATTAACCGCCATAGAATTTGAACCTCCGATTTACATGATCTGAATAAATTTAAAATCTTTTTTTTTTACTCATAAAAGACTGCATGTTTCAGGTACTGTAAATTAACGGAAGATACGTATTTTTATTTATTGGTTACAAAGTGATTTAATTTCTTTTGACGTGACAGAGAAGAGTAAATTATTTTTACCGAGTGAGAGATAAGGTTTTTTTTTATTTTTTGAGGAAAGTATATTATTGTGATGTGATTTTTATCATTTGTTTCCTATTTTCTGAAGGCCAATTCTCGTATTTAAAAAAACATTAAAATTCAAGTCGTAATCTCATCTCAGCGACAATCAATGTAAAAAAACTTGACAAAAATGTGGGGAAATTAAAAGTTTTTTTGACAGTTTGAGACTGAGATTAGACTGCGACCGATGTTAAAAATACAGAAATTGCCGCCTGAAGTCAGTACATTATTGTTTATGACGATTCATGACGTCGTTGTAAATGGATCCTATGTTTGGAAACGCCAAAGACATCGTGAGGTAACAAAAATAGGTACCTACAGTCGTAGTATTGAAGACTCGTGTTTGAAATTTTACATCACGTCTGTATTCTCCGAAGGGTTTGGCAAAGGTGTACTATGTATAGAACACCCACATTTCGCCAGTTATGTTAATATAAGTGCTATGTAATAGGGGGCGAGCCTATTGTCAACCGGGCACAAATCCAGGCTCCGGGCTGCTATTGAGTTTCATAATAGAAAAACCCATTTACGGTTTGCCCGACCAGGGAATCGAACCCAGGACAGTAGGGTTTGCGCTATTTATGTAGGTATCCTTACATATTCCATAAGCACTGTTTTTTAGAAAATTGAAACGCACTAAGAGTTTAAACTCGAGTCTACCAAAATATCTATCGCTGGGCTGGCTTAGCAACCTTTCAGGAAAATTAAATTACAAAATGCGTGACACACAAGTATATATATATATCTCTGTAGGCGAAAGAGCCGTCCCCATGTCATATCTGAATCTAGTCGACATTTGGAGGTCGCACTGTCTTCATACGATAACTAGCATTACATTAGGTTAGGTTAGGTAGGTAGGTTAGGTTATGTGTATCAAGTTAACCTACTATAAAGTTGTGAGAACATAGAAAAGCATTATATTTCAATAGAGACGATATCTTAGCTATTTATTTATTTTTACATATAGAGTCCACTCAGTTCGAGTAGTAACTTTATCGCCGCGATATCAAGGGACTTATTTAAGCTGAAAAAAAAATTACCAATATGTCACTATGATTGTGTCATGTGTCATGAGTCGTCACAGACATTTAAATCAGTATGCTACTTTTAACACACGTGAGGAGGGGGGGGGGGGGGAGATTGTAATACTGTAATACTGGGAAATTCACTCCATTCAATTTTCATCCCGGAAATCCCAACGAGGGTGAGGACAGAGAAAGTTAACACAGACCTATTTTCACATTTTTTCGTGCCAACGTATTATTTTATACATTATGTAGCTCCGAAAGATTTATGGATCTAACTGTTACGCTCCTCCCCAAGAGCATTGCGGTTTATATCAAAATACGAGACCCACTTAAATCTAGGATTTCTCCAGGGGGTTTTGTTAATATTTGGACTATTCAATAATAGTTTACAATATTATGTAAGAGTCAATTTGAGAAGGGTTATTTAGATTATAGTGAGGACTGGTGATTTTCTACAAAATGTTTCATAATTATTTACAATGTATGTGCTCGAAAAGAGCGTTTTCCAAGCAGCCAAATTTTGTGAAAAGTGCCACTTTTTCACACTAGTGCATTTTAGTTTTCAGTTTTTTTTTAATTTTTAACTCCGTCGTCAGCTCGACGCAAAGAGTTTTTAGAAAAAAGTTTTACAAATTAGCCAAGTACAGATTATCATTCATATAAAAGGTACAAAAAAACTAATACTTCATTAAACGCGTTATTAATTACGCATTATTTAGATTTTGATCAATAAACTAATTTTTTAATACATATTTTTTTATTTCCTCGCACAATACATAGTAAAACGTTGTGTGATATACGTGCGTAAGATGATTTCCGACTCATGTCGACTTATACACTCGCTCGCTCGTGAATAAAAATGCCACTCGCCGGAAATCACTTACTTTCCGCACTTGTAGCTTAAATAACTATGAAAGTAAGTAGTTGTGTTTAGCTTTTTTTATAGGACGACTAGCATTTGCCTGCGGCTTCGCCCGCGTGGATGTCGGAAAATATCTAATGGAAACGTACTACCGAGATCAAAAGTACCATATGTGTTTATCCAGGTAAGAACACATTGTTTCATATAACTATAGTAGTTTACGCGGCGCACGCCAGTAAAGTTCCCAGTCGGCATGATTTTTTCCGACATGTTCAACAATCATTGTCATATTTCAGCCAATTTACACAAAACTTTAATGAATTATTCACTTAAACCTACCTCATGAATCACTCCGTCCACTGGTCAAAACCGTATAAAATTCGTTCAGTAGTTTTTAAGTTTATCGCGTTCAAATACACAGACAGACAGATGCAGTGGGGGGACTTTGTTTAGTTAAAACTATGACGGCCACGCTCTAATAAAAAATAACTTTTGACCGAGTGGACCGATTTTAATTAAATAAAGACTAAATGTTACCTCAATATACGACCTGTGATTACATTTCCAATCCCTTAAATCTCTTAAAAAGAGGTACTATAGAGGCATGAGGAACAGGGTGTAAAGTTCACTCATCCTCTATGAAAAGGGAGGATCCTCCGACCAGACGGGTGTTGTGTCTGGTGGGCTACTGCCCGACGGTTGATGTCGGGATGTTGTATATATGCTAGTCGCGCGGTAAACTTTGATTGCGCGATGCAGGATTTTGCGTGACGTGTGTGACGCGTTCCACTGTGGCGATGCCGCCACAGTACCTACACAAAAAAATTAATATTTTTTGTGAATTTTAAAATCAACCCCAATTTTACCCCCTTAGAAGATGATTTATCAAAAACGCTGAGCAACATAATTTTTTATTTGTTACCAAAAGCATAAATTTTAATTTTCTTATCCCTAACTTAAGAAATGCTGCGTTTCCCAAACAAACTTTCATCCCCTATATCACCCCCTGTAGGATTATTTTTGAGACACAAAAGTAGCCTATGTCTATGCCCATGCCTAGCCCAGGATGCTATCTATTCCCTCGCCAAATTTTATCGAACTCCGTTCTGTGGTTTAGGCGTGAAAAGTTAACAGACAGACAGACAGACAGACACAGAGTTACTTTCGAATTTATAATATTAGTATGGATTTATAGACTTATTATTTCAAAAGAAAAAATTTCACATAAACTGTTCCTCTCTTTTCACCCCGAAAGAGGTTGATTTATGAAAAATCTTCAATCATTGCGTTTTGTCATTTAATGTTTAGATTACTTTTGACTTAATCCACGCACGCAGTGAAATTCTCCCCCAAAAACTTAATTACCCCCTTTTGCAGGTAGATTTCAAAAAACCCAAAAACTAATATCCATATTATTTGTCAAAAGTATTAATACTATAGAGGCATGAGGAATAGGGTGTAAAGTTCACTCACCCTCCATGGAAAAGGGAGGATCCTCCGACCAGACGGGTGTTGTGTCTGGTGGGCTACTGCCCGATGGTTGATGTCAGGACGTTATATATATGCTAGTCGTGCGGTAAACTTTGATTGCGCGATGCAGGATTTTGCGTGACGTGTGTGACGCGTTCCACTGTGGCGATGCCGCCACAGTACCTACACAAAAAAATTAATATTTTTTGTGAATTTTAAAATCAACCCCAATTTTACCCCCTTAGAAGATGATTTATCAAAAACGCTGAGCAACATAATTTTTTATTTGTTACCAAAAGCATAAATTTTAATTTTCTTATCCCTAACTTAAGAAATGCTGCGTTTCCCAAACAAACTTTCATCCCCTATATCACCCCCTGTAGGATTATTTTTGAGACACAAAAGTAGCCTATGTCTATGCCCATGCCTAGCCCAGGATGCTATCTATTCCCTCGCCAAATTTTATCGAACTCCGTTCTGTGGTTTAGGCGTGAAAAGTTAACAGACAGACAGACAGACAGACACAGAGTTACTTTCGAATTTATAATATTAGTATGGATTTATAGACTTATTATTTCAAAAGAAAAAATTTCACATAAACTGTTCCTCTCTTTTCACCCCGAAAGAGGTTGATTTATGAAAAATCTTCAATCATTGCGTTTTGTCATTTAATGTTTAGATTACTTTTGACTTAATCCACGCACGCAGTGAAATTCTCCCCCAAAAACTTAATTACCCCCTTTTGCAGGTAGATTTCAAAAAACCCAAAAACTAATATCCATATTATTTGTCAAAAGTATTAATACTATAGAGGCATGAGGAATAGGGTGTAAAGTTCACTCACCCTCCATGGAAAAGGGAGGATCCTCCGACCAGACGGGTGTTGTGTCTGGTGGGCTACTGCCCGATGGTTGATGTCAGGACGTTATATATATGCTAGTCGTGCGGTAAACTCTGATTGCGCGATGCAGGATTTTGTGTGACGTCAGTGTGACGCGTTCCATTGTGGCGATGTAGATATCATCCACATCACTCCCCTGTGGAGACCGGAGATCGATAGTGGGCAGAGTCGTGTATCTTGCGATGCTTGCCAGCTCCAGTTGAGGTTCCAGTGAGTCGGAACCGGGTGCCACATAGTTCACGGTGAGTCGGAACTGTTTGCGGAGATGTCCCCAGTGAGTCGGATGTGGTACAGCGCCGGGTTGAGGCTGACTGCTGGCGTCGACCAGGAGAGATTTGAAGGGCTCTGCTTGTTTGACCGGCCGAAAGTGCAGTGTGCTGTGCCAAGGTTGCTGATGAGGCTGAGGGTGATGACCAAGTATGCGCGGTTGCTGCATGCTGGACTGCTGGTGGTAAGGATACCCGTTGAAACCGTGGGTGCTGGCTGACTGTATGACTCGCTGCTCGAAAGCTTGAGGAAGTGATGCTGATGACGTCACGCTGTAGTAGTTGCACGAAGGCTGCGCTGACATTCATATTCTGGGTCACCAGTATAGAGGCATGAGGCACAGGTTGTAAAGTTCACTCATCCTCCATAGAAAAGGGAGGATCCTCCGACCAGACGGGTGTTGTGTCTGGTGGGCTACTGACCGACGGTTGATGTCGGGATGTTGTATAATGCTAGTCACGCGATAAACTCTGATTGCGCGATGCAGGATTCTGTGTAACGTCAGTGTGACGCGTTCCATTGTGGCGATGTAGATATGCCGCCACAATACCGTTATTCGAGGTAACTGGACAGCACGTTAAAATTCTTCCATATAAAATTTAGCACCCCCTTAAATTCCTTTTGACGGATAGTTTTGAAAAACTAAATAATGACAAACTTTATTATTAATTTAAGAATGTATTTGTACTGTTTCAAGTTTATTAACTTCAGAAATAAGATTTTTCATACATTAGAAATCCCCCTTTTCACCCCCTTAAAGGTCGAATTTCCAAAAACCCCTTCTTAGTGATCCCCTACATTATAAAAGGAACCCTTGTGCAAAATTTCTCATATTATTGTATCAGTCATTTAGCACTTCGCCCGCTATTTCATTTGCGGTTTCGTACTTTCCCATTTAAATGCTCCCCTACATTATAAAAAGAAACTTTGTGCAAAATTTCTCATATTATTGTATTAGTCATTCAGCACTTCGCCCGCGATTTCGTTTGTGTGGGTTTCGTACTTTCCCATTTAAATGCTAATAATGATCTTTATTATTTATTTATACGTAAGTAGACATGTTGCGCCGACTAATAATAAATTGAGAAAAGGGCAGGAGAATGATGATGAAGTATTCAGACCAAGCTTCAAGTTTATAGATCAACGAAATAAGATTTTTTTTCATACAAACTGTATCTCCCCTTTTCACCCCCCAAAGTTAATTTTGAAAAATGTTTTGTGACGTTTTCATTATTTTACTTATAGGTTATTTATACCAATATTCGACTTAATCAAGTCTCGCAGTGAAAAATAAAAAAAACCCCGAAAAAATGTACTACTGCTTTTCACCCCGTTGATTTTTTAATACCCTGATACACGTTATTCCTTATTTTTGGTCTTAAGTATAAATACCGAGTATCGAATTAATCGGACCATGCGTTAAAATTCTTCTTCCATACAAATGACACCCCTTAATCCCCCTTTAGAGGGTAGTTTAGACAAACAGTAGTCGTGCCAAGTTTCAAATTTATTATCTCAAAGATTAACAAACTGCATCCCTTTACACCCCCAAAGAGGTTAATTTTTGAAAAATCTTTTGTGATGTTTCCATTATTTGACATATAGTTTTTTTTACCAATTTTCGAGTTAATCCAGCCACGCAGTGAAATCCTCCCCTATAAAATTTACTACCCTTTTTCACCCTGCTAGGGATCGATTTTCGAAAAACCTTGATACACGTTATTATTTGTTTTTGGATTTAAGAATAAATACTGAGTTTCGAAATAATCGGACCTCGCGTAAATTTTTTTTCGAACAAACTTTGACACCAATCAGGGAATTAGGGGTAGTTTAGAAAATCTAAAAATGATTGACTTTATAGTTTACTTAGATAAGTATTCGTGCCAAGTTTCAAATCTATTAACTCAAGGAATAAGATTTTTCATACAAATAAAATCCCCCTTTTCACCCCCTTAAAGGTCGAATTTCCAAAAAACCCTTCTTAGTGCTCCCCTACATTATAAAAGGAAGCCGTGTGCAAAATTTCACGTTCCTAGACCCAGCAGTTTCGACTGTGCGTTGATATGTCAGTCAGTCAGTCAGTCAGTCAGTCAGTCAGTTTCTACTTTTATATTATAAGTATATACGGTGGAAAAATTGACATAGTAAATAATGTGCGAGTTACTTTGTGTCAATAAGCCAAAATCTCTGCTAATAGGGAAACTGCCTGAGTGCAGTGCACTTAAACGTTTTGGTACGAACCTAAGTCTTCGTGTGTTGCAATTATTTAGGCTACAGTTGGGGTGCGCTTATACTAATAAGTGTTAAGCCTTGTGCCCGATGGGATTTTCCCATCGCCATTTTTGACAAAATCCCATCGGGCACAACTTCCATTCAAACTTTCATCCTCTATTTAAACCCTTTATAGGATGATTTTTCAAAAATCCGTCCTTAGTGCATACTTTTGTTTGCAATCGTTGTATAAGGAACTGTTGTGCAAAGGACATTGTTAAAAATGACCTATGAATCAACACACATGAAACCTTTACAATCATTACTAGTTCTTTTTATAATTTACATTACAATTATTACAATAGAACGGACACTTCAGAATTTCGAAAACATTTTAAAAAGTAATTCACTTGGGTCTTATTCCCCGGCGCCATTATTTTTTGTTACAATTTGACGTTTTGAATAGGCAAAGGGCAATGTAGCCCATACAGCCAAGGCTTTGTACGCAGCGGTATAGCGTGCACCGTAACTACAAAACTCGGTACTCTCAGCGCTGTGTGAAACGAGCGACATCGACATGTCAGAGTCATCATTGACAGATGACAGTTTGAATTTAATTATGATATACCTCTGGTGCACTGCATAAAATCCAATGTATTTTCACTGATAAACGCTAAGTTAGTATGTTTCTATTGGCCTAATATAACCTCAAAATCCAAAAGTGTTTTGGATTTTTTACAATGCTCAGAAGTGTCCTATCATGCTTCTAGACCCAGCGGTTTAAAATGTCCGATGCCTGTCAGTGAATGGATGATTTTTATTTTTTATTATAGGTATAGTAAGCTAAGGGGCTCGTGGCTAAGTAATAGCAGCCGCACGGGTCGATCGATCGGGTTAAGCTATCCTTGCTGCGGTCGGTCCGTGGATGGACCATCGTTACATACCAAGACTCCTCCGTGTCTCGGTCAGGAAGCACGTTAAGCCGTTGGTCCCGGCTGTCATTCTTGGATCTTTGTCAGTCATTACGGGTCGTCAGAAGCCCGAAAGTCTGACAACCAATCTTACCAAGGGGTACCGTGTTACCCAGTAACTGGGTCGTGGAAATCAGATAGGCAGTTGCTTCATGTAAAATACTCGTATTTAGTTGCATCCGGTAAGACTGGAAGCCAACCCGAACATAGTTGGGTAAAGGCAGGCAGATTGGTTAGAGATGAAAGCAACCTATTAAAAGAAATGTGTTAGTTGATAAAGAGTTCAAAGGAAACTCACAGTCTCGAAATACCCTTTACTGCAGTGGATTCAATCAATCAACTCAGCCTATCGCAGTCCGCTGCTGGACATAGGCCTCTCCCAGCCTGCGCCACAACACCCTGTCCTCCGCCTTCCGCATCCAGTCTGTCCTAGCCACCTTCTTAAGGTCGTTGGTTCATCTAGCTGGGGGGCGTCCTACACTACGCTTGCCGATACGTGGTTTCCACTCCAGGACTCGTCTGCTCTACCAGCCATCCGTCCTTCGACAAACATGGCCAGCCCACTGCCACTTTAGTTTACTTACTCTGCAGCCAAAGTCGGTTACTCCGGTTCTTTTCCGGATAACTTAATTCCAGATTGTATTCATCAAAAAAACTCCAAGCATAGCCCGCTCCATAGTGCTTAGAGCGACCTTGAATTTGTGGACCGGCCCAACTGTCAGTGTCCATGTTTCGGCACCGTATGTCAGCAGGGCAGGACGCACTGGTTGAAGACCTTAGTCTTCAAACATTGCGGGATAGGTGACGAGAAGACTTGACGAAGCTTTCCAAACGCTGCCAACCCAACTGGATCCTTCTATCGGCTTCTTTCTCAAAGTTGTGTCTACCAAGCTGGATGACTTGCCCTAGATAGACATACTCCTTTACAACTTCAAGGAGCGATCCTTCGATGCGGATTGGTTTCGGCAAGACGTGTAAATTGTACATGACTTTCATCTTGTCCAAATTCATGCCAAGGCCAACCCGACGAGAGTCGTCTCTGTCATTATGACGATGTCATCGGCAAAGCAGTGCATTGCGTAGGACTAACTAGACTATAAGTTTAGTAAGGATCGATAAGAAGATTATTAATGCATCAGTTCCCAAGAGCAGTGTTATTGGCTGTATCTCATTCATCATCTACATCAATGACCTTCCCAAAATCATAAAAGAACCGTGTGTGCTATTCGCAAACGATATATTATTAGACCATTAGCTTACCACATGCGAAACTAATAGTAATATTAACGAACAACTAAACACGATATTAATTAAAACTACAAAATGGATGGATGAGCACAACCTTGACATTAATTATAAAAAAATCAAACTTATGATAATTTATTTTTTTATTTTTTTTATTTTAAGAATTAATTTTATAATTTTATGCTGTTTGCTGTGCTCTACAGGATTTATAATTGTACCTTAGCTTTAAGCCATTGTAACACCTTTTAAATATTATATTATGGAATGAAAATAAAAATATGTATATGACTAGTTCATCACCCACTGTATAACAAAACAATGATCGTATTACAAATAGACTGGACCGAAATGGCTTTGCAATGGAAGTGTTTTAAGTTTGTTTCCCTTCCAAACTAGAAAAAATTAAACTTTCATCTTTATGTTAGTATCCATCTAACCAGATAATTCTCTAATCTAATCAACATTGAACATTTAAGTTTAAACGTTTGAAATCCGATTTACTTGCATAAAAATCCAATTTGTAAGAGAACCGGACTAGTAAAGAACCGTTTCACGAGTCACCGAGTGTTCAGCCGAGCGCTCGGCCGAGTTAAAGGGCAGTCCCTCGGACCTAGACTGTGTGCCCACCCTCGTGCTTCCCCGCACTGCCTACCTTGCCCACTCAGCAGGCATAAACATGCACTCAGTGCGTACTCACCACTCGGCACGATCACGCCGCGCCGCTCGCAGCACGCTACAGTTTCCCGCAATTTTTGTGAACTGACTGACTGACTCGGTGCCATGTTAAAAAATATGCGTAAACACCTACTCTTCCACCCAACTCCCTAAATCTCTCGGCATAGTATCATTTTGCTGTCTCGCCCGTCTACTCAGTACGTGTGATCAAGGCATTAAAAATTCGAACAGTGCCTACCGAGGTTTCAATCCGCGATGACTGTAGGTAAAAACAACAAGTCCTATTTCGATTTCTGTGCGGTTACTTGGATGAAGTATGAAGAAAACTTAACAGAGTAAAGAGCATGTCAATAATTTTTCATAATCACCAATGAGGAAAAATATACTGTCTTTATAGGTAATATTCGTTAGCTCAATGGCGTAATTCCAGTTGGTGAGCCAATATATTGGCTGAGAGGTTAACTTCTAAAAAAACACCTTAAAACTATAAAAGAAAAAAAAGGTGTGTGTGTCAGCTCTGACGCACGACTGGAGTTTACTCCGTGAAAGGTGCGCAAGGGACGTTGCACAGAAAAACGTAAAGCTTTTGAGTAAACGCTTGTATTAACTTTACTCCTCATAAAATTACCATACCGGGGACCTTATATGAAAATCGATTCTTAAGGAGTAAACTCCAACAAACTTTAAAAAAGAATTACATATGATACAGCTGATACAGCTCGTGAAACACAAAATACAAATAACAAAATAATAAATTAAAATAATGTGTAAACTCAACTCTTGAACTTTTTACCGCATAATTGGAACAAAAAAACTTGTTCTTGCTTAAAAATACCGCGAACTGCAGAGCAACGTTACGTTTAAAATTTTAATTTTAATTTTCCGAACTGACTTTCCAACAAAGCTAAAAAAATGTTTCAATATTACAAAGTTTTTCACTCAAAAGAGTTGTTCTGTAATAAATGATGGTACGTTTAAAATAAAATACCTACTAGAGAAATGTTGTTTACATTGAGACGAACTAAATAGATAAATTGATTATCTATTTTGTTCTAAAAATGTAAAATACATCCCGATCACTGAATATCCAGTGAATCATACTAAAATGTTGCTACGTAAATTGTAGCTAACATAACGTGGAATTGTAACGTTAATATTTATTTGAATGGATTGTAGATACAGTGAATAAAATGTAACATTTAAAATAATATAGGTGATCCTTGTACAATCTACATTATTTTACGCATGCAATATTATTGTAAAATAAATGAATTAATACAAAATTAAATGCAATGATGACATAGTTAAATTATTTTTGAGATATTACAGTTCAGCAGTAGTCGGCATGGTAGGTACATTCATATAATAAAACAAGTCAGTACTCAACCATTTTTGTTTGATGTTTCAAGGTCTTGTAATGGATGTAAACATACACAAAGCATCTTCAATTTGGTCTAGACTCGTGGCCTTGGTTCAATAAAAGAGGGCAGTAACCTAGAGATACATACTCAGAGATATTTTTTTAATTATGAAAATTATCAATAATTTAAGTATTTAAAATTGGCCAGGATATTACTTTGGAAAGGTGTCAGTCGGTGTAGTTGTTTCGGACTACCTCGTCGGTTTAGTGATCACAAACGCTGTCTACTGAGCATGACGTCCTGGATTCGATTCCCAGGTCCAGCTAAGTATTATTAGGTTTTTCATCAGCAATTTCTCAGTAGCAGCCCAGAGTCTGGATTTGTGCCCGGTTGATGACAATAGTCTCGCACCCTATTACATGGGACGTCAACATAACTGGCGAAATGTGGGTGTACAGGAGATTAGGGATAAGGAGGATGAGAGGATGTCTCGTATTTTGAGATTACAGGAGTGATGTGAAGTTAGGTCAGTCAAAATTATGACCAATTGAGAACATTTCAGTTTTGTTGACATGTAAGATATGCTGGTAAATTAAAATTAATGACTGATTATTTTCTTATAACATCCTTGAGTGCGCCTGTAAGACCCTCTGATGTTTGCGAACAGTGAGAATCCGTATTTATAACCTATAAGCTTGATCATTTATTTATGAATGCATACTCAGCATATGTTTAAGCAAATCTTAAACGATCTTTCAGTTTTATGTACTCGTATATTTAGAATAGCCTCGAAGCCTGATCAAACGCTAAAAAAAATTCGTAAAATAAATAAGAAGCAAAAAGACGCGATGTCAAAGCTTTTGGTATTCAAATTGAGATGAAATGTAGGTAACTGTGTTTCAATTACATCCGTCATCAGCCGTTGTAAGGAAAGAGTGCTTCAATCTATATTTAAAGAAGCCATTAAATAAATGCGAAAGGTAAATATATAATGTTTTCTTTTCTTGAAAGGAGTTGTGTTTTTTGACATACTTTTATAAGAGGCATTTTGTTGCTATGTTCATTTAACATTAACGGCTATTTTTACTAATAACTTTGACCTGTTTAAAGGCTGCTTACGTGTTGATTGGAGTGAGAATAAGAAAAACATCACCTACTTATATTGATTACTTTAATATTACGTAGGAGAAATAAGAGTCAAAGATAATAATACAGTATAATGTTCAGATACAGTATAATGCAGTAATACTGTATAATTTTGTTGTGTGACAGTCGCGATGACGTTTGCACACTACCGTTTACTGCCACAAAGTATGCTGCTATAAAGCTACAGCATGTATCGTTACTTATGCAGTTTGTAAACTAAACTAAAATATAATATGACAGACAGAAAAAACCCTACAAACTTTTGAGTCTGTGTTTTATAACGCTCAAGCTACCTACTCCGTACGCCCACGTTGCTTGGAAAAAGTTGTTACAAGGGACTCCATGGAATACTTGCTCCATAACTTACTTCGTTTGCGTCACAACATATCAATTCTGTATTTAATTTTCCCGTTAGTTTCGCGAAAAATCTCTAACAAGTTTTTCCACGTCATAAAAACGGTTCTTTTCTTTCCCATTGTCGAGTTATTTTCGTACATTCTGACAATACAATAACTTATGACTTTATGTTATGTTGTCACCAAATAATATTTTCCTTTCGCAGAATCACGTTGGAGCAATCTCTTAAAGTTTTCCTGTTAAGGTACATATGTCCCTACTTGGGGCATACAATTTAATCAATTTTGCAATTATTGGTAAATTGACACAGCAGTGGTAACCCAGTGGTATCAGCCCCGACTTACAACTTACAGGTCGTGGGTTTGAACCCAGGCAGGCGCTTTACTTTATGTAAATAATTTCATCACCACTGCTCTCAAAACGGTAAAGGAAAACATCGTGAGTAAACCGGCATGTCCTAGAACCAAAAATTCCAAGACATGTGACGTCTAACAACCTGCACTGGCCCCGCGTGGTAGATTACAGCCCACTCCCTCTCACAGAGAGGAGGCCTTCTGTTCCAGCAGTGGGAACATTATAGGCTGAGTAGATTGACGTAACGTTGTCTATTGGTGCTGCCAATAGATAGAACTAGCCGTGACCCTGGACTCCTTTGGCGAAACTTTAAAGTAGCTACAAAAAACAAATACGACGACGAATTGGAATCCCTACTAATAAAAAAATATTAAAAATAGGAACACTTCTTAGCTAGACTCCATTAATTTAATACTGGTCTGATCCGTCTAAAAATATTATAGTACCTTACATATTTTCCAATATCCACTTTACTGTCCGTGCGACACACCAATTATCTTGTCAAACGTCCTGTCAAAAAAGAAATCAGCGGTTCCCTACATTTATGTTCGCAAAACTCGTCAAAATGTAGGAAACAGCTGATTTTTTTTTCGCGATTTCAGGTTTGGTCCCAGAGTAAAAGTTGTTCATAATGATGAGTACAATAACCCCTTAAGAGGTTGTGCGTTATTTAAGTTACACCTTGAATACAGAATCAAACTTACTTATCTGAAACCTGAATTATAGCAACTAGCCCTAAGTACTTAAAAAAAGTTAAACTTGAGAATATGGATTGAATTTGAGTAAAGTATTTTGCCATACCTAATTTTTTTCAAAACATTTTTTAGTTTGTGTCAAAGTTATTTTATAATTAAATAAGACTATATAAGCAATTTTTTGATGCTCATAATATGTAAAGACTTGGTATGTTGTGAGTAGCACAATAAATTAAAACAAACAACCCGTTCCCCATCAATTAACGTTAAACATCCCAGGCTACCTAGGATGCCCGTACTTAACACAGTATAATGCTAAGTATTTTCCTTGTATTTTAATATTCAAAGTGTGTTTAAATACTAAAGACCTATTTTCCATATAACTAGCAATATTTTAATAGATTATTTAATAGAAATATTACGAAAAATAACATAAACAAAATAAAAATATTGCACAATATGCCGCCATGGCCGTGTTTTTCGTATCGATTTTATCAGCATAAAAAAACATTGGAACCCATAATAGATGTAAATATTCTTAAAGCTTGATCGTGAGGATTTTTTTTGATATATTACACTAATACATAGCGTTATTAAATAAATTGCACTTACATTGTAAATACGACACACGTAACCACTTGACAGAACTTTACATTAGAATGATGACTTTTAATTTTTTTTTTCAATATTTCTCTATACTCATAATGCATGGAATTGGTACTTACTTAGTTAATAATTTTTTTAGAAGCTTTAATCGAGATTCCACCTTAAAAAAACGTTTTAAAGGGAATAATTCGTCTGGGCCAACGTAGTAGTCGGGGCATTTGACCGGATAAATGATTGGGCTACTATTGTAGCCTGGACATTTCAGTGGACAACATTGGAGAAGGCGCTAGTAAAATGAAAAATGAATAAAAAAGGTTCCAAGAAAAATATTTTCACAAAAGTAGGTACTCTTATGCGGAATGGGCCAAAATATTACTAAAGCATGTTTTGTTTTGAAAGAAGGAAAGAAAGAAAGAAAAATATTTTATTTGGGACACGCACAGGAAATACAACATAAAAAGAACATTAAAACTAACAATATCTTAAACACAAATAAAACAAAAGGAAAGAAAAAAAAACAAAACAAAGAAGACCTGTGCGAGGCCAAAAAGGCTCCTATCTCAGCACGATGCTGCGATATTTGAAAATACAAATACAAATACCGCAGCGCTGATTCTGACAGGGCCCACTGTGATGCCACGGACTCACCTACGGACATAAAATAAATGAATAAAATAAGCAATAAAATATATTCTAAAAAACAAAATTCTATGTCGCTTGTCTATGCTACAGACTACGGTCTGTGACAAACGAAGGGATGCGAGCGCAGGCGATGCACTATTGCACTATACAATTAGCGGAGCCCGATAATGTCAAAGAAGAAAGAGAAATAATGATAAAAAAAAACAAAAGACGTACAATGCAATAAACAGCATCAGATTAAATAAGTGATACTTCAGATTAGAGTGAATTAGAAGACAAGGTGGCTCAAATATATAATAAAATATATTGATAATGTGTATGATTGACTGTATTGTGATGCGGGTGGAGGCAAAAGGATTTAATCACCGGGCTAAACAAAGTAATAGAAGCAGATCCATGTACTACAACATAGTACTCCGCTAAGGTCACCAATACCAACTGCGTGCAGTCCCAGGGTAAGTTTAGTGACTGGTTTCCTTTTGTAAACGTAGCAAGTGTTGTTTAAATTTATGTCTAAAAGTACCAACTGTTTTTATAGCACGAAAAGGTGGTGGCAAGTCATTTCAGCAGCGGGAGGCAGCGAATTTTCTATTTTATAATTATGTTAGTTTGTAAGGTATGTGTCTATGGGCCATTTTAGCCTTAAATAAATGTTTTATGTGTTTGTGTTTTATGTTTTGTGTGTTTTATGTTTTGTGTGTTTAATGTTTGTGTGTGTGTTTTTTGTCTGTTTTGTTTTTGTTTAATTAGATTTGTTTCTTTGACATATCTCGGGACCTTGGGTTCCCACACCTTTGGAAAGCGTACAAGGGACCGAAGCCAACTCGCAGAGGTCCGTTAGACGCTTTCAATGAAATGACCACCATATGGCACCAACCGACGATTATTCCTGTACGCCCTATGCAAGTTCATCGAAAGGCAACCCCCGGTTAGTATAGGACTATTGCAGAATGTGGAAGGAAACAAAGTTAAGACTATGGATTTGGGTGGCTAAAGTGGACTGGTTACTTAAAACTAAAACTATGGAAGGACTATGGCCCCTGCCTGAACAATGTTTTAAACATGCAATACACAGATAAAATGGCAGAGGGTGACTTGCACACTTAATAATGGGCCCCCGGAAACGGTCACTAGCACATAGTGACGTAGCTACAAGGGGTGGGCCCATGAATTTTAACATTTTTAATACAAAATTAATCAATTTATCAAATACTCAAAATGAGTCCCTTCCTGTTGAATACAAAGTCGCACTATGTTGATTATTTCGCTCCCAAAATTTCACATCAAATGTTAAAATTCATGGTCTTCCTTTTATTTGTGTTACTATGTTATTTAGCAAAAAATAATCTTTATGATGAAGCCTTTCGATTGGTATGATAAAGCTACAGGATGATTATTTTTCTCATGTAACGGGTTCGATTCCCGGTTCAACCATGTAATTATTTAAATATCTATGAATGCAGTTTAAATTGTTTTTTTTAAATTCAATAATGTCTTCTTTCAGTAAAATGTTCCATCTACAATATTCAAGGTACTTTCCCTCCATGTGGCATATTTGTGGGCCACGCCAGCGTGGGTGACACCTTGTATATATATATTATGTACAAGTATGTACGGTACTTGTAACAAGAAAACTATTTTTAAAATGTTTGTCTGTCTGTCTGTCTATTTGTTCCGGCTAATCTCTGAAACGGCTAGACCGATTTTGACGGGACTTTCATAAGCAGATAGCCGATGTTACGGCGGGTAACTTAGGATACTTTTATTTTAGAAAAATAGTTAGGGTTCAGAATAAAAAAATGAAAACCCATGAAAATATGAACAAAAAGTCGGATTTGAAAAGTTAATTCTCGAGGGTGGTTATAGGTTAGTTAACATCACTCTACGACCCTCAGGAGCCGAGCAAAAAGAAAAAGTCAGAAAGAACACTAAGCGAAAACGAAGTAATAGCGCGGGCGGTCGATTCAACGCGACGGGTCGGGGACGAGGGAGTTTTATTAAAATGTGGCTGTTATTTTAGTATGTTTTATACACAATACGACATCCACGCGAACGAAGTGGCGGGGCACAGCTAGTCTAACCTGAGCCTAATTTTCGAAAGATTTTATGGCTTCAAAACGAGCGGGTACTCGTAATCTTGTAAAACGTATTTTTCATTTACCTCCTGTTATAACAGACAAAAACACCTTTAGCAAAAAAGTGACAGTTTTACAACTCAAAAAGAACAAAAGAAATACATCCTTTTAAAGGAATTGTCCTTTTCTCAAACATGCTTGGAAATTCAAGCATTATTATGAAAACCTTCTTCGAGATAAATCGAAAATGCTGTACTGGTCAAATATCATACATGCGAGATGCGGCGGGCTATTTTAGTATGAAAATCCATATCTGTCGCGTTTAGCGGCCGGCGATGTTAGTATGAAAATCCATATCTTTCATGTTCAGCGGCTGAATAAATTACTATGCAAACTCATATCAGTCGTGTAATTTAAAAAAACGTTTTTACAAAAAATAAAACCGACTTCCAAAATAAACACTACAAAGTGAAAAATAATTTTGATTTCGGAAATCGGTGTCGATTTCAAAAACCACCCAAGCAAAGTTAATAAATTTACATAAAAAATATATACGCCTCGAATTGAGAACCTCTTCCTTTTTTTTGTCGATTAAAAATGGGGCGAACTTTTTACTTCGACACACGGCAATCAAGAAGGTAGGTTGTTAAAGATTTCGCTTGTAAATAGGGCTGTTTAAAGTAAAAAAGAAACAGATGAACATATTGGCGCGTGAAAATTATCTTGGATCGTCATTGATTCTGGAAATTATAATTAATTTACTTAGTTTGAATTTCCATGCATTAGTTGAGAAAAGTACGATACAAGCCTTGGCCTCAACCAGGTATTGATGGACTCACGTACGTGTGCCTCGGCTTCCAATGTCTCTTTTGCAGACCGCAGCAGTAATGTACTATACCTAAGAACATACTAAAGCTACGAAACCAATTAACTTTGCAGGGATATAAGTAACTGCTAATATTACCGTAGTCACTTGAATATTAAAGGGCTACCCAAAACACTCTAGGGTGTCCGGACGATTTGCGATCTGACCCTTCTTCGCATTCCAAGAGCGGTGAAATTGGGCCATACATTTCAAGAGGAAAACGGCTTTTGTGAAATAATGTTTATAAAATGTAACATTTTTACCGTATACTAGCATAAGTTATAGGTTACCACCGATTATGATCGTCTGCAATGCCAAAAGCAGGTGGGCAACATGGTGGTAAATAGTTAGCACCACCGATTATGGTCGTCTGCAATGCCAAAAGCAGGTGGGCAACATGGTGGTAAATAGTTAGCACCACCGATTATGGTCGTCTGCAATGCCAAAAGCAGGTGGGCAACATGGTGGTAAATAGTTAGCACCACCGATTATGGTCGTCTGCAATGCCAAAAGCAGGTGGGCAACATGGTGGTAAATAGTTAGCACCACCGATTATGGTCATCTGCAATGCCAAAGGCAGGTGGGCAACATGGTGGTAAATAGTTAGCACCACCGATTATGGTCATCTGCAATGCCAAAAGCAGGTGGGCAACATGGTGGTAAATAGTTAGCACCACCGATTATGGTCATCTGCAATGCCAAAAGCAGGTGGGCAACATGGTGGTAAATAGTTAGCACCACCGATTATGGTCGTCTGCAATGCCAAAAGCAGGTGGGCAACATGGTGGTAAATAGTTAGCACCACCGATTATGGTCGTCTGCAATGCCAAAAGCAGGTGGGCAACATGGTGGTAAATAGTTAGCACCACCGATTATGATCGTCTGCAATGCCAAAAGCAGGTGGGCAACATGGTGGTAAATAGTTAGCACCACCGATTATGGTCATCTGCAATGCCAAAAGCAGGTGGGCAACATGGTGGTAAATAGTTAGCACCACCGATTATGGTCATCTGCAATGCCAAAAGCAGGTAGGCAAGATGGTGGTAAATAGTTAGGACCACCGATTATGGTCATCTGCAATGCCAAAAGCATGTGGGCAACATGGTGGTAAATAGTTAGCACCACCGATTATGGTCGTCTGCAATGCCTCTGCCTCGGCACCTTCCAAAAGACGCTGCGTCTGGTGTCACATAACATGACGCCTGTAATCCTCAAAGGGCTAGGCAGAGGTGTACACCCACATTTCGCAAGTCCCATGCAATTGGGGGCAAGCCTTGTCTCAATATTTGTCTGTATTAGATAACACAGGTCCCAATAACCTCCAAATCGGAATATGAAAAAAATATTTGTCTGCTTGGCAGAAAAATCAAAAAAGTTGTATGGTAGTAGGTACAGTCAGAGAAATTAATAACACATCATACACTTAACAGGTTGCATATTAGAAAATCAAAACTTTCCTGAGCAAATTTCAAAAGAACAACGTACAAATCAACAAAGTTTAAAATAACGGTCATTTGATCAAAAGTTCAGCTGACCCAAGTCTGGAATATCAATGTTTAAATTATTTATTACACTATTGACCAAATCGTTTAAAGGTCAAAATGGATTACTGGATAAATTATTAATTATCAAATGGATTACGTTCATTTGATGTCACATACATTGAGATTTTAAAATTTTTCTAAATAAAACATTTGGTCATTTAAATTTTGTTATTTCGTTTATTGTTCTTTTGAAATTTGCTCAAGAAAGTTTTGATTTTATAATATGCAACCACTTAACACCACGCCTGTAATCCCCGAAAGCTTAAGCAGAGGTGTACCTATTGTACAGTGTACATTATGTACACCCACATTTCACCAGTTGTCTTTACGTCCTATGTCATAGGTTAGCCTATTGCCATCATCTGGGCACAAAACATTATTCATAAAGGATAGTGATATTTATTATCTACGAATTACAACAATGTAATTACTGTGGTAATAGTTCTACTAATATAGCTAGACGGCACTGATTATTCTTGAGTCACTTATAGTGTTGGTTTAGGATCTTAACGACACTATATTGGGTAATCGTCTCGTGGATGTAACTAAAACTAATGAACCGTAGTCTCCTAAGCGTAGTAAAATACACTAAGTATCAATTTAGTATTACGGTTATAGCAAAACCAAACTTACAATTGAGTAAGCAAAAAGGTTTTTTATTCCAAGAAATTTTTCATTACATCTACACTTAGGACACACTTAGTATAAAAATACTATCTCAACATTTTTAATATTCATGCTGATTTTAATAGAAAAACGTCTCGGTACCGTCAAACGCACGTCAATACTACCCTTACTCTTCAACTCGCTCCTACTGCTATGACACAAAGCCGCTGTCAAAGTTAAACTGATACCATGACGCCCAAAACACCTACACTATGGAAGAACTTTGCGAGGCCAACGCTAACTCTGTCGAAGTAGCCGAATTCTTGTCGAAGCTTATATATAAAATGAACACATTCTTTTCGGGAAACGAGTAAACTCGTCACATCCCTTTTTATAGTAAAACGTGGGAGACGAGTTTATGGAGACGTCTTTTTAAAGTAAAACACTGAAAGTTTCATTGAAAAATATCAAATAGATCGTAAGATAGGTATGCATATTTAACGGAAAGTCTAATTTTGGCGCGAAAATTAAAAAAAAACACCCGCGCTACGCCGCGTTTCGGCGGGAAAATGCCCGACTACATAGTGTTAATAAAGGAGAATCATCGATACAACGAAGAAGAAGAACCAGACGCGTGCGGTTGACTGTATCAGTTGAATGAACTTACAGAGATGAGTCCGTTTAGTATTCAAGATGGAGCAGCTCAACCACTATCCGAGAATAAAGTTAAGTTATGAGATATTATAGCTATCTATATCAGTTCAGATATTGCTTGGTAAAAGTATACAATCGATGTTGATGCAACTTGTGAATATTGTTATTCAGACTAGATGCCGCGAATAGCATTTGATGACAGCTAGCACTCTCGTTTGTGTACCAATATTGAAGCGTACAGTCTATATTCATAAGTATTGAAAACTCTTTCATCTTTGAGAAACCTTTCATGAAAATAAATAAGCACAGCATTCAAGTCCAGAACAATAATTTCAATAAGTACACGAGTTTCTTTTAAAGTACATGATAATCTATACTCAATCATTTAGTGCGTTCCACAATGTGTACAGATATATGTATATACTTAAGGAAATTTAAAAGCGATTTTATCGTGGAATAACGATAGCAACTTAGAGATGCCTACATAGTCCATAATTCTATGTGTTCCAAAATACTATGTTCGTAACAACATAAAATTACAATCAATACATACATCAGTCTCGAGCGAATCGCCGAGGTGAGCGCACGCGTTAATTCGTGGTCGAGTTTATACGAGCGTTGTTCTTGTTTTCTCTCACTATCTTCATATTATTCTTAATAAATACATTCGTACATACATACATAAACTCACGCCTTCTTCCCATGGGGGTAGGCAGAAACTACAGAACGTCACCTACGAGTATATATAAATATAGCAATTGCAGTAAGTTTCATAGTCTTTTTTTTGTGGATGGGAAATCATCAAATGATTTCTCCCGCTCTGGGTGGAGCGGGAGGGCGTGTCAGACTTTTACTGACTAAAACCCACCCGTGTTCCTTCTGTTGCCTGTGCCAGGGCCACGGTAACTCTTTCGAACATCCCGCAACCCCGGCTAGAAGTTTCATAGTCTGGATTATAGATTCATAGATGAAATTAGTTTGTCATATGGGGTAGTGAAACAAATTGACTTAGAAATTGAAGAGAAGGAATTTCCAGAGAGTATTGTTTGTGAAAAAGAAGTTGTTTCTGTCAAGAGTTTAAAAAGACAATTGGATAGCGGAGAATCAAAGCGAGACAATTCGCATTGGTTTTAAAAGTCTTACCTTACCCCCGTATTTGCTAATATACGGGTGCAGATTTAAGGTAGAACCTTACACTTTTACCGTTAGCCAATACTCGGGATGTTGGAAGTTTGGACATTTGATTAAGGCTTGTCCAAATAAGAAGCTATTGTGTCCATAATGAGGAGAAACCAACGGCAATTGTGAAACCGACAACTTTAAGTACATAAATTGTAAAGGTCCGCACATATCTACAAATAAATCGTGTCCTGTTTTTAAAAAAGAAAAAGCTATCCGACAAATCATGCGCGAGGAAAACTTCACATATAGAAGAGCTTTAATGATATATCTAAACAAAAATATTCATCAACAGGACAGTGAAATTATTAACATAGAAGATATTATTATTATAACTCCAACGAGCCAAGGTCCACTATCGGTTAGCAAAGAAAAGTCATATAGAGATTTGTTGTTGCCACAAGTTCAAAATCACACAGAGAAAATGGATATAATACCCCAAAACTCTAAGAATGGCGAAACGAGTCGCGGTATTTCTAATTTTATCTTATGTTGTCTAATTTTTAATGTTATCTTATTTTACTTACTTTATCTTATTTTATCTTATTCTGTTTAATTTCATTTAATTTTATCTTTTGTCTAGTTTTATGTAATTTTAACTAATTTTGTAATTTTGTGATTGTATGGACCGATACTTGTATGTGTGGTGCAAACTGTAAATATAAGTTGGTTATTAATAAATGAATAAAAAATAAAATACATTTTCTATCACGGTAATACGTTTCCGTGTGATAATTACCGACTATAACGCGGGCAAAGCCAGTGGCAAAAGCCAGTTAATAATAAAAAAAAACACTCACCGATCCATTTTTCGTCCTCGAAAGTGAAGGGACATACTCTCTCTCCACCGTGGCTACTGCCAGCAACGGCGCGAAGATCGCGAAGGACACCAGCCACAGTCCTGCCAGGAGGCCGCAAGCTCCTCGTCTCGACGGCATCCAGGGTTGCCGGAGAGACTGTGTGATAGCCAGGTAACGGTCCACCGACATCGCTGTGATTGTGAACACGCTGGAGGCTACCGCCACACCTGTGGGGAAATGAGTGGTGTAAAAATAGGTCGAGTTGAAACGTAGATAGACTTTTTTCCAGCATGTTGCATTGCTGTGGGTGTTGATGAAATAAAACATATGTACTTATTAAAACTCCTATAATAGATAGGCACAGATTATTATGACATTTTAATACCTGCGAGAGAGAGAGAGAGAGAGCTATACCTGACTGATAGCACCATTCCTTTTACGGATTGGAATCATGATGGCATTAAAACTTCATAATAAGTTCCCAGAACGTGGTACTAAATATAGTCAACATTTCGCAAGAAGAAAAAAATAGGAAAACAAAATAACACTTTTATTCATTCACGTTTTGGAATAAGAGGGTAAACGTTTGTCTCTAGGGGAGGCAAATAAGCCCTAAGAGAGATCTTACGGAATTCGTGGATGAACTGCTGATCTTGTTCATTCCTATCTATCAAACCGGCAGCAATAAGTAAACGTTAACGGGGCGACTTCCTTGGGATCTCTAGTTAAGATGGGCGTGCCTCAAGGTTCAATTCTGGGCCCTTTCCTATTTCTAGTTTATATTAATGACCTTCCTTGGCTAACTTATCAGATATAATTCTATTCGCTGATGACACTTCGCTTTTTTTTTAAATAGATAGGTAGAAAAGATACGGACGTCTTACATGTCAACGTTAGTCTGGCCATTCTTTCGAAATGCTTTGCAGCTAATAATAATATAATAATAATAATCTTTTACTTAATGCGAACAAAACTAAATGTCTTAAGTTCTCTTTACCAAATGTACTCCAAGTGGATCTAAATTTAAAACTTGATGGCAAGAAACTAGATGCTATTTCGGAAAATGTATTTTTAGGATTTACTCTAGATTCAAAATTGCAATGGGGCACCCACATTAGAGCTATTTCAGGTAGATTAAGTTCAGCTGCATATGCAGTACGAAAAATAAGGCAGTTGACTGATATAGCCACAGCTAGGTTAATATACTTTGTTTATTTCCACAGTATTATGTCTTATTGTGTTCTGCTGCGGGGATCGGCAGCTGACGTAGATTCTGTTTTCATTTTACAAAAGAGGGCAATCCGCGCTATCTATAAAATGGGTCCTCGTGAGTCCCTTAGAGACGAATTCAAAGAGATTGATATACTAACTCTGCCTTCTCTTTGAAAGTATTTTATATGTTCGAAAAAACTTAGGACTTTTCAAAATAAGAAGTGCTTTCCATAATATACGAAGCAAACACGTAGCAAACATGAAATTGTTTGTTTGTTGTTTGTTGACTATGGTGACGTGTGCTACTTTGACTTGAATGCGGTGTTGCTGGATAAGGTTGACAGACTGCTTAATAATTGTATCCGTATCATATTCAACCTCAGAAAATATGACCATGTGTCGAGCTACACGTCTGAGCTCAAATGGATGCCCATTCGCCAGAGAAGAAATTTGCGTGCTTTGACCACGCTTTTCTCCCTTCTTAACTCTCCCACTCCTCCTTCTTATCTAGTGTCTCACTTCCAATATCTATGTTCTTCACACGCTAAGAATCTTCGATATTCTAACAATCTTCTCCAACTCTGTCCTTCTCATACTTCTGACTTTGTTCATTCTTCCTTTCATATTCAGTCCATTCTTCTTTGGAATGCGCTACCTCTTGACATCAAGACGGCCACCAGTCGGTATGCATTTAAGCGGAGATTGCGGAATTATTTTCAAAATAAATAGCGTAGAGTCATCTCAAAACCTCTCTCTCTTGAGTTTGTATATAATGTATATAATATAGGTATATATTATAGGTATATATTATAGTAAATATGTATGTATGTGTATTATAAGTTTATAACTTATTTATGTACAAATTGTTCCATTCCTAACAGAGCACCTGCCATCTAATCTCTTCACCACCCTTGGTTGACTGGTAGAGAATGCCTAAGGCATTAAGTCCGCCTTTGTACTTTTTTAAGTGTGAAAGGATTAAATAAATAAATAAATAAATTGTGATACCCAAATTTAGATTAACTAAAACAAGCAAGTCATTTCTTATAAACAGTATCCGCTTTTATAACAAGTTGCCAAAGTCGGTTATAGAACTTAGCGATGGAAAGATCAAAACCCACATCAAACGTGTTCTCATTAAAAAAGCATATTATAAGATTAAAGACCACGTTGAAGACAGGGAAGTTTGGCGCTAATTCCTTCTGCACATGTCGCTTCCCTAGTACCTCATTAACAGCATAACTATTTATGTAAATGTGTATTAACTACTCCCAAATTACTTTAATTTAATTTATTTTATTGTTTTTTTTTACATGCTTCCAGGACATATTTTCATTATTTTACATTATATAGTCTTGTCTTTTAAATAGATTCTTTTATATTTTGTGAATGTGAGAACGTTGTAGGCTTAATAGACTTGGTACCTATTGACAGGCCTACACTATCCTCCCATGCTTAATAACACTGTCATTTGAAAACATTGTAAAAGCCAATTATTTTTAAAAGAGTAACCGTGGAGTTTCTTGCCAGTTCTTCTCTACAGGAAACGACCAATTGGAACCGTGAACCTAGCTTCTGACGTTTCATAAGTGCCCATATAGGCTTATGTGAAATAAAATATTTTGAATTTGAATGTGTATTATTCGATACCAGATGTATCAATTAACTAAGGGACATTTTGGCGATAATAAGTTATATACGTCATTCGATTCAGAATTTCCCGCTCTACCGATTGGTATTATTAAAATTTCTCTATCGTTAAAAAAATGTCCTTACAGAACCAATTTTTGGACTGCGTAAAACGATTTACAACAAACAAAAAATGATTTAACAGTCATTATCATTTTTTCTTCTCAGAAAAATAAAGCAAGCAATCGTATTAAATAATTTACACCCTTACCTTAAACCGCAAATCAATCAATTTAAAAAGCTATGATAGTTAAGCCGGAGGAGCTCGTGGCTAAGTAATAACAGCCGCACGGGTCGATCCATCAGGTTAAGCTACGCTTGCCGGGGTTGGTTCGTGGATGGGTGACCATCTTTACATACCGAGACTCCTCCGTGCCTCGGAAAGCACGTTAAGCCGTTGGTCCCGGCTGTCATTCGTGGATCTTTGACAGTCGTTACGGGTCGTCAGAAGCCCGAAAGTCTGACAACCAGTCTTACCAAGGGGTATCGTATTGCCCAGGTACTGGGTTGTGGAGGTCAGATAGGCAGTCGCTCCATGTAAAATACAGGTATTCAGCTGCATCCGGTTAGACTGGAAGCCGACCCTAACATAGTTGGGAAAAGGCTAGGCAGATGATGATAGTTAAGCCGTATAACCTGAAACTAACGTATATATTTAACAGACTTATTTCCATGGTGTTAAAATACGATCAATTTTAGTAGATAATCTACAGTTACATCAAGTTGAACACTGTAAAAGTCTTTTCGTTTATACCATGAAAGAAGAGGAAATTCTAAGAAACTTTGCTTTAGACACAATTAAAATTGGAGCAGACAGTAAGACGTTATAGACAGATTTTAAAAAGTAAAATCGTTTTTTGGCTCTCCTGAAAAACCATGGTTTGTCCCTTACATTAATTGATACTTCTGGTATCGAATATTATTATTAAAAAAAAAACTTAGCACTGAGTATCAAAGTAACATACTTAAAAGTACCTACTTTCACTTAACATACTCGTAATATCAACATTAACCAAACAATGCTTCTATCTTTGCAGCAGTAATCGTAACGATATGCCCCTTAATATTATTTAGTGATTCATTCTGTGGTTTGGTGCAGTAGCCAGCAGTTCTAAGCCAATACAGAGTTTACACTCTCTGCCAATATCAAACCACACAAACTTATATTAATTCAAATATTCGGCAAAATTCACAAACTTTGAGCCAGAGCTTTACAACGACCCGGTAAAGCTCTGGTTCTCGTAATTTTTTAAGGTAAATCATAACTCCCGTTTGTAAAATATTTACGCTCAAGTTCTGGAGTGGAAACGACCAGCCGCAACACGTAATTTAAACGTACGTAAAAAGTTTTGGTAGGTACCTACAAAATTAAATAATACAATAATGACATCGATCGCGTTTCCTTAACACCCACGTGAGGTACACATAATCAAGCTAAACATTAACCCGCTATTTATAAACGTTGCTTTTTTTTCGAACAGCCTTGTAAACGTTACTTAAAGTTAAGAGACGTTTGAACGTCAAAAACTATGATTAAACAGTCGCTAATCACAACTTAACTTAAAGCAACGTTTATAATTAATTAACACCTAACTAACTTACTAAAATAAGAGTGAACTAAAGTCCAAATATCTTTAGCCTCCAGGCAAAAACAAAGTCTGGAGTTACTATATTATGAATTTCTGACGGATCGTCTAAACTTGATTGAAAGTTTTAGTTCAATTTAATTTAACGGGTATGATTTTTTTTTGTTTCATCGATAAGATCAATACAGTACTTAATAGATTTATTTATCTTTTGTGCCCAAACGACAGCCGTCAGAAAAGAGCCGTAGAAAAAAATATGGAACGTTGCCAAATATATTCCAAAGCAGTCCTGTAATTTATTTCAATATCCTAATAAAAATAAAACTAATATTAGTCCCACCTGCGACGATGCTATAAACTAAAAATATAATAGTAAAATCTTTTCGTTTACGTAGCGTTACATTGTACCATGTTCTATTTCTGCAAAATGTTACGAAATAAAATAAGAATATTAAGGCGATACGTGACTTTTTTCATATATTTTTTTTTTTATTCAATCACGACTGTTCTGTATTACAAGTTTTTATTTGCCTCCAGATATATTCCAGTGTTGCTGTTCTAGGCTGGGCTAATTATAGTTAGATACTAACGTTCATCATCATCATCTGCCTAGCCATTCCCTAACTATGTTGGGGTCGGCTTCCAGTCTAACCGGACGCAGCTGAATACCAGTATTTTACATAGAGCGACTGTCTACCTGACCTCCACAACCCAGTTACTGGGTAATACGTTACCCCTTGGTAAGGCAGGACTTTCAGATAGTTACTTACATTATGTTATGTTTAACTGCATTGAGTTATTGCGCGGTATAATAATTTCATACGTGACGATATTATTGTGGACGTCCACATCACGGCATCACGATAAAGGAAGTAAAATGTGTAGAAGAAGAAACCGCTTTTAAATTTCCGTCCACGATAACGTTATAACGTGAACGTATTTCCATACATTTTATGGACGTGGACGTGGACGTCTACCATAATATCGTGGCGTTAGAAATCCGCCAGGCTCTATCAACAATGTAGGATCTGTAAATATGCGTATTTAAAGATCCTACATTGTCGATAGGGCCTAGCGAATTATTGAAGTGCACATTCGCGATCATCACGCAGTTTGTAGTGTAGTTTCTCAATAACATCTATTTTGAAAAGAGACCACTAAGAATGGAATGGAATGGTCTGGAATTTCTCAGTAGCAGCCCGGAGTCTGGATTTGTGCCCGGTAGATGGCAATAGGCTCGCCCCTATTACATGGGACTTAAACATAACTGGCGAAATGTGGGTGTACTATAGGTACACCTCTGCCTAACCCTTCGGGGAAACAAGGCGTGATGTTATGTGATGTTACCACTAAGAAATTGTAGCACTTATTTAAACTGAAAAGTACAATAAACAAAACTGACACAGTATAGGTACGGTGTCCGAGCGACTATCGTAACGGAAACTCATTTCTTATGCAAACTAACTTAATTGACTTGCACTGTTAGGAAAAGTAACTTTTAAAAATCAGTCGCTTTCACATTGTTTGTTTTTATGTCGGACAAAAAAAATATGAGAAAAAAAAAGAATATAAAAGCAAAGTGCATACATAGGTAGTCAGAGAAATTAATTGTGACACAAATTGACTACCAACTTAAATATTTTCCATTTATTCTAATCACAACACCTGTCATTCTTTGACAGTTGTATGAAATGGCTATATCACAGCAAATTGTCGAAGTGTGTCTATTCGATAAACGATTCATTTCCTTCACCGCTCAACCCAAGGTAAACAAAAAACAAAAACGAAATTTTCGAGCGAATTACAAACCGTATAAGCCCAGGCTCCTGAAAAAACAAAACCAATCAACCAAGCAAGACCCAAAACTTTCTCAGATTCACAAATCAGCTTATAAACGAAGTTGAATCTGCAAAATTTAATCAAGCTCCTCCAGTCTGATAACAGCATCTCACTGTCTTGTATGTACTTGAGCCGATATTATACAAGTTAAGTCCCTAATACCGCAAATTGTGGGGTTCAGAAGGACCACTTCAAAGAGGTTTGTCTCAATAGCAGATACTTGTTGGTACCCAAAACTTTATATACCTACGGTCTGTGTACCCAAAAAAAGAACAGCTTGTTTGTTTGTTGCTCGTATTGATACTCGTACCTATCTAAAAGACCCCCGTCCTTGTACCTTAAACGATTTTGTGTTTGTTTTTTTCTTTAGGTACCTATTTGTACTTAAGTGACCCCCGGTCCTTAATGTTCACAACGATATAATAGGTTTTTTTTTATTTGAGATGTATTTGCTCTTGACTATAGTGTAGGCCAAAGGTAACAGAGACAAAGTCGACGATGGAGCGAGCTTACCCAGAAGAAGCCTGTTCACTCTCACTCTGAAGAGATCGGGGTTAGACGCATGTAGTTTGACTTGCGCTTTGTAAAGGGTTGAAAGCTGTCAAGGTAAAAAGTATCGCTTTACCTTATTTAGGATGCCCAGTTTCTTGGCCGCAGCTTTGGCTTTGTACTCGATGGTGGCACCGAAGTTGAGACATGATGTCAACTCCATGCCTAGGAGCTCGAGCCGATCAGTTACAGGAACAGATGTACAGAGGTACTTGGTTTTATGTTGCTTACCGGATGTAACCGGTCCAACTGAAAGTACGTTGTAACGTACTTTCAGTTGGAGACAGTTGGAGTCTATTAGATACACAATGGGACTACGCTATGCTACAAAAATTTTCATCTTGGTATGAAGATTTTGCTGATTAACGCTTTGAAGGACACTGAACGAGACTCAATGAGAGTTTGATTGTTATGATTGCCGTGGCCGTATAGGCACTTCACTAAGTCATGAAAAACCTTAAAATGCTCTAACTTATAAAATCTGTTATGATTATGCAATAGAGACTTATTTCCTACATTTACCAAGTTATGGCAAGTAACAACACGAACTTTCATTCTTCTTACATCATTAACTTGTGTCACTAATTGTAATTCAGAAAAGTCACTGACCTTCTCTCCATTATATTTACACTGAACCGAAGCGGAGATGAAAACCGTTGATCTTAATTAAACCGTTTTTGTCAGTTTGCTCCGTTTGAGATGAAAACAATAATAATTGACGACTATTTAACCCTGGGTCCGGGCCCTCAATTCTAGAGCCGCTGATTTGGAATTAATTCTGCAAATAAACATATTTCCAAGTTTATTGAACCTTAACGGAAATAGAAATAATTTATTTGGAACTGGCCAAGTGCGTGTTGGACTACGCACAATGAACGGTTTCCTAGTTGGGATGAAGAAAGAAGACACAGAATTATCCCAAGAACAAACTTAACTGCACAAGTAAGTTTGCGCACAATATTGAGAGAATTACCGAGTTATTTTAAGAACATAGACTTCTTATAGGTTTTCTTGTTATCTATAAATACAGAACTATTTTCTGTATTTTTTTCAAAATTGTAGGCCTAGTTAGCATAATTAATAGATAACCCTGTATTTGCGGGTGGGGCCCCATGCCTTATAATATAAAAAATTGTCAAACCCCGGAGTTAATGCGTATGCGCAATTTTTTATTATTATTATTATTTGAAAAATTGCCACCTTTGGTCACTTCCTCGGCCACCGTGTTTATAAATGAAGGAATTTGCACTATCTGAATTCTGTATAATATTTGTAATAAAACGTGCTATAAGACGTGTATTACAGTTTCAGAGTACCTCATATATTTTTTTTTAATCATACCGTGAAAAAATTGAGTTTCTGTAAAAAAAAATCTGAAGTTTGAGTTCGTCTGGTGAAAAAAAAAAACGTATGGAAACTTAGTTGCCCACATTTTTATTAAACTTGTCCCCTTATTGCAGATTCCAAAATAGTATATCATTATTCCATATCTATTTTAAATACAAAGTTGTTGCTAATAAACTGAGGAAGGAGCTATTTTCAATTTTTTACAATTCAACCAAATTGTCGTTAATTTTATCAATATGCAACTTGTAATATGATCTCAATGACGTTAAAGGGATTAAATGAAGAAAACAAAAAACACCTCTTTTAATAGAATTACACAAAATGCTCGAAATGGGCACCACGTGCTGCGATACACACTCTGCACCGTCTAATAAATGACCGTTTGATCAGACGTGCAAAGCCTGCTGCATTTATCTCTTTAGCAGCGATTTGCACCCGTTCACGCAGTTCCTCGACTGAATTCTTCATTTCTTTCAAAAATTCCCAGTAGAAAAAACCACATTTTAATTGATTTTTTTTTTTCACTTCCTCGGTAATCGGTAATCGGCAATAACTTTGTATCCAACAAGAAATATGGAAAATTGATATTACCATTTTGGAATCCACGTTATGGGGACAAGTTTAAAAACCTATGGGCAGCTAGGTTTCCATACACTTTTTTTTTAAATAAATGCTATTATAACATTAATTATGCCACAGCTTGTATATAGTTTAGGAGATATGGGGGGTATAGTCAATTTTCATAAATAACTTTAAAACTATTTAGTTTAAAATTATTTTTAAAAAAAATTCGAGACCCCACAATAAGCCCTTTAATTTGATATGTCACACGGTATATCGTGTGACGTATCAACTAAAGTTTTGAAAAAAAGTTTTGCAAACTATATTTTGCAAAACTTTTTTTTTAATTTTCTTATTTGGCTCCAAAAGTGACCCACATTAAAAATTAATTAATTACCGTTACACATCAGTCTCATACCTATTGGAATATGGACATAAACGTAACAAAAACGAACACAACGTTGTTTCTGGACGATTCGCGCGTACGTTTCTCAACGAACGCACTATTGTCTGTGGTTTACTTTTTGCCTTGTCATTGTATACATTTTTCTCAGTTCTTGTAATCGATTATAATTATAATTACTTTAAACTTTATTGTTTCATTACATTAGGTTATGGGCACATGACCCGTTAAAAGTCATAAATAGTGAAACTCCGTTAGTATAAAGTTATCTAGTTCCGCGAAGCGATTTCTCTGATTTTTAGGTAGCCACCGTTACAAATCATTTTTTGAATTTGCTTCGACGTAAAATGGCTATGAACAACGTTCAAATAGAAAAATTAAAGGGAAGAGAGAATTACTGTACATGGAAATTCGCAGTACAGACATTTTTACAACACGAAGAATTGTGGGAGTATGTCGAACCTGCCGATGGCGTAACTGTAAATCCGAAGCAAGATTTGAAAGCAAAATCAAAAATCATTCTGCTTGTGGCCCCGGTAAATTATATACACGTCCAAGATGCACAGACTTCTAAGGAGGTATGGCAACATTTACGAAACGCCTTTGAAGATTCAGGTTTAACAAGAAAAGTTGGGTTGATGTTGGCAGGTTTGCCGCAACAATACAAACCTATGTTCTTGGGACTGGAAAGCTCCGGTGTGAAGATAAGTACGGACTCAATAAAAACTAAACTTTTACAAGAGGTTAAAGAGTCAAATGTCGCTGTTCTTTATACATAGCAAAAATCTACCCTCCGACAGAATTCTGATAATAATCAGCAAAATAAGCCAGCCGGCCCTCGTTGCTACAACTGCAATAGGTATGGATACATGAGTAAGTTCTGTAATAACAAAAAGAAGAATAATAAAAAAGGTTATGCAGCAGTTTTTTCAGCAACTCATGAAAATATCAACAGTGAGGAATGGTATGTAGATTCGGGAGCATCTTTACACATGACTAACATACCTGACTGTATGTATGATGTCCGGGCTTCTCTGATACAAGATATAAAGGTAGCCAACAATACATCAGTCACCGTAGAAAAAAAGGGTAATATAAACCTGGATTTAATTGGTGACGATGTTAAAATAAATCACATACAGGTGAGAGATATTTTGTATGATCCACAATTAAGTACGAGTATCAACTTGTTGTCTGTCAGTTAGTTGGCAAAGAATGGCTGTCAAGTAATATTTAATAAAACTCAGGCACAAAAACACAGGCACACACGTCAGGCAGAAAAACAGCTAAGAAAAATTCAGCAAAAGCTTCTGCCGCCTTAGCACCCGAAAAAGTTAGACCCTTGTATGTTATATTGGGTCCAAACCCACCTTTGGACCGCAGGGTGGAAATGTGCGACCAGAATTGACGAGAGTTATGTTTAATTTTAGTCTCTATATTTCTCATATATAAACAATACGCATCTGCAAGACGGGTTTTAAGGCTTGATTTGAGGCCAGAAAATAGCAAATACGCGCTATTGTACTTGGTTTGTTCCCAATTTTTATGGAGTTTTAACTTCAGCCTTAGATCCTGGATGATATCACTTGTAAACGATATAGGATATCGCCGATTTGCCGATTTCCCTCGGCGTTTTTTAGGCATGCTCTTATCAAAGAGATTATAGATAATGCTCTAAAACTTGAGAGTAGCTCCTTTTACATCCTCAGATTCCAAAACCTGCTCCCAAATATTTTGTGTGACTTTGAAGGTTGGTGGGATTATCTTTAATGACCACAGGCTGGTTAGAGCCGGTCGGGACGGGTACATTAGAAGGAGCATTCTTTGCTTTAGTTTTTTTTTTTCTATTTTTTGGCACATTGCGCAGTTTGTACCGGTGTAGGAGCATCCAGTGCTGGGAGTGTGGGCTGAAATTGCTGTTGAGTGGTTGCAATTTGTGGCTGCTTAGTGGTAATACAAAGGGGTTGCTGCTGGACAACATTTATACACGTTACTAGTAGGGCATTATTTTGCTTTAACTGGGTATTAAGGAGGTCAATTTAAGAAGTATATCCGCTTAACTTGCACTCGTAATTAGTAACAAGAGATACCGCTTTGCTAAGTTGTTCCTTTAATATTCCCATCTCAAGCCGTAATTTGCTCATTTCAAATGACAGTTCCTGAAATTCAACCCGGTTTTGTGCGTTTTGCATCTCTGGGACTTTTTTCCTAAACGTAATATTCGAATCTCTATCATGAGTTAAGGCAATGCTGTAGTCATCACTTTCCCTCCGGCAGGATAGACACGCTCCGGGCAAATCCAAGTGGTTAGGTGCTCATCAGACGCGATAGCTCCGCCTGAATATTGAATGTGATATTTTAGTTTACACTTATTCTATGTGCAGCTGAGAAATTCTTCCCCTATCACTATAAAGCCTCGATAGGCGGCACAATTTATGTTTGTTACATGGGACTTCTTAGAAAAAGCTTCACTGGCAATAACGGGCGAAGAAAAACTCAGATGATTACTTGAAGGACTTTCTGACCGGGAGGAATGGACTGGCGTATTAGTATTATCGAGTTTTGGTTGTTTGCATTCAAGGCATTTCCAATTACCACGGCTTTCAGCGTTCATCAGCCTATTTTTACTTATATTAGCACAAATGGGATCATATAATTTGAAGCAAGTGACACAGTCTTCGCCTTCAAATCACTTAGACAAATAGCAGCTAGGAGAGGAGTTCATGGGCACATCTACAACGACCAGAGGACTAACTTTATAGGAGCTAACAGGATCCTTAAACAAGAAATCTCAGAAATCTCAAAAACCCTATCAAGTCAAGAGAATATGCCAACTATCTCAGATATGAATATCGAGAGGCATTTCAACGCCCCGTCATGGCCATCTGCTGGCGAACTTTAGGAAGCTGCCGTAAAGAGTTTAAAACATCACCTTAAGCGTGTCGTCGGTTCCCAGAGGGTCATGGCCATCCGGTTAGCCTGGGGATACCGCACGGTCTCCGGGGAGGAGGCGAAACTCCTTGCCGAATTACCGCCATGGGATCTGGAGGCAAAAGTCCTCGCGCACATCTGGGAGTGGCGCGAGGAGGCAGGACGCCGGGGCGTAACTCCGTTGCTGCGAGAAATCGCGGCACGGCGGACAGAGCTCCGGCAGGATCTCATGGCGGCATGGAGAGTATGATTGTCGCAACCCAGCGCTGGGCACGCCACAATTGCGGCGATAAGTCCCCTCTTTGAGGAGTGGCTGGAGAGGCGCCACGGCGTCCTCACCTTCCGCCTGACGCAGGTCCTCACCGGATACGGGTGCTTCGGGAGGTACCTGTTCCGGATAAGGCGGGAGGAAACGCCCGGGTGTCACCACTGTGTGAATCGCCCGGAGGACACAGTGGAGCATACGGTAGAAGTCTGCCCGGCTTGGGCAGAGCACGGCCGTGTCCTCGCGGAAGCGATCGGCGGCGGCGATCTCTCGCGTCCGGCCCTGGTCCAGGCCATGGTACGGAGCGAGAGTACATGGGAAGCCATTATCTCCTTCTGCGAAGCAGTAATGCTCGCGAAGGAGGAGGCGGGACGCGTGAGGGAGAGGCAAGCTTTGCGCCCTCACGCCCCTAGTCGCCGCAGGAGACGCCCTGGGCGTCGGGAATTGGCAACCGATTCCCGGCCACCGTAGGCGCGGGCTTGCGGACGGCGAGCAATGGGTAGCTCACCGTCCGGTAAGGACCAGGCCCGAGTCGACGGCGCGTTGTGTTCCACGCGCGCCTCAAAGAGATGTCAGCAGCATTGAAGGGGTCCGCTAGGACCGATGCCAGCCGGGGTTGCGGGATGTTCGAAAGAGTTACCGTGGCCTCGGCACAGGCAACAGAAGGAACACGAGTGGGTTTTAGTCAGTAAAAGTCTGACACGCCCTCCCGCTCCGCCCCGAGCGGGAGAAGTCATCTGATGATTTCCCATCCACAAAAAAAAAAAAAGCGTGTCGTTGGTGAGCAAAAACTCACATACGAAGAGTACAACACTTTACTATCACAACTCGAAGCTTGTCTGAACTCACGACCACTTTGTCCTTTGACAGAAGATCCCGAAGATATAGACTTTTTAACCCCGGCACACTTTTTAGCAAGCGGGTCTAATTTGACTATCTTTGAAACAGAAAATGATCTTAGAACTCGGTGCTACTTGGTGCAAAAAATCTATAGAGATATTTGGGCTCAGTGGAAGAACGAATATCTCTCACAACTATCCGTAAGAGCCTAATGGCGACAAATTCAAAAGGATCTCAACCTCAACGATAGTGTAGTCATAAAGAACGAAAATCTCCCGCTAGGAAAATAGGCCTTAGGTCGGGTAGTTGAGCTTCATCCCGGAACGGACGGACATGTGAGAGTCGTCACACTTAGAACAAAAAACGGTTTAATTAAACGACCAGTTGTTACGCTATCGCTGTTGCCTACGAAAGGATGTAATTATACTCCTAATGACACGAATGTTGATGACAAAGCGTCAAGGAAGAAAAAACCCAACCGTATCTCATTCTCGGCTATAGCTTTGTCCATGACGTTATATTTTCCATCACTGGTAAACTCATCTCAAGCATCCTATAACTATACCCCACTGAACAACAACAGCGTTTATTTTGACAAAATCTCAAACATGCACCTTATTCGAGACGATTGGCGTTTAATTGTTTATTATGACACAAATCCCTATAAAGAAGGTATGTTGGCACTCGCAAAGTATATCAAATATCTTGGAACAATATGCACTACAATAAAGGAACAGACACCGTGTGACGGTATCATGTTGCAACTCGGGCACGAGTTCGAAGAAATAAAACATTACGATAGTATTATTATAATGAATGAATCATTTGTAACAGGAGAGGAACGCCGCCGTTGATAGAAGGAGTAGGCTACGTAGCAAATAATTTGTTTGGCATATTAGATCAACGATTTGCTGAGAAGTATCACGCGACGAGCGGTACATTTTTGTCGCGTCACGCGTCGCGCCTGTTTGCAGGAGCCTTTAGTCGTCATCTCGGTATGTAGTCAATTTTTAGCTGTATCATTTTCACACTTTTCTTTGATCTTCCCTACTCTTATAGTCTGTTGAGTTATATTAAAATAGGTACTAACATTTATTTGAAAGCGTTTCTCAATAACCGTCTCTGGCACATTAATTTTCCGTTCAGAACTGTTGACAGATCTCAAGTTTACTCCTTAATTTACTTTTCACGTGCCTAAACTTATTAAATTGGAATGAATGTTAATGAAAGTTTAAGTTTTCAATCAGAAATTCCGAATGCGAATATACTAAAGTATATATAAGTATACTAGGGTTGAACAAGTTTAATTTGGAGGCAATGCCGATAAACTCCTTTACGCTACGGGACGATCGTATATACCCAGTCACGTGGTACATAAATCTTGGTTTATAGGCCCTAACAGCTGGAGTGTTGCTTTTTTCGATACTATTATTCATGAAAGGGAAGCTAAGACTACTAGGTTTAAAAATGCATGTAGTAATATATTGATGAAACCATTAATTTTAAACGTTCTCTTTAATACATTTAGATCCTGCTTTTTTGAGTTCGCAATGCCTAGAAATATAGAATCTTGGAAGGCTTTCATGAATACCATGTTTTCTATAAATAGACACCATCTGCGTGGGTAAAACCAAGGTAGTACCTACGAAAAGCCCGGAAACTTAATAGAATTGGAAGTAATCCTATTATGTTCGTATCATTACAGATATGGAAGCTTAGTGATAGTTTGACGGTGACCGACCATATAGCGGAAAAACTCGAAAACACACTGTTTTCTAGCTTTAGTAACGAATTGAACATACTGGCACCTGTGTCAGCCCTAACTGGAATTTAACACCATTATAATGAAACAATAAGCATTAATTGTGTAGTTAAGTATCACAACCCGAGTCACGCCACTATTTGAAATTGAACTGTGAATGGATGTGTGTGATGGATGGTCAAATTTGAAATTTCAAAACGCAAAACTGTTTGTTTTTAACACGCTTATACAGAGTGGGCCATCAAGTGTTTTAAATTCGAATCGGCTATAAAAAAAACTACTGATTATTTTTTCAAATTTTTGGTTTTATTGGAAAGGTTGAAGTTTGTCATTTAAGAATGGAAGACAACATCATTCATATGACTATCACGACTGGCTCGGCAGTACCCCATCCGATCAACCCAATTTTTCAGTGCATTTTCGATTGTTTCGGCTTGAATCTCTTCAATGGCAACTTCGATTTCATGTTTCAACAGTTCAATTTTCTTTGGATGGTTTGCATTTATCCTTAATGGTTCTCCACAGAAAATAATCTAAAGGGCTCAAATCACAGCTCCGAGGCGGCCAATTGACATCAGCATTTCGGCTGATTATTCGATTTTCAAAAACAGTGCGCAAAAGATCGATGGTTACGTTGGCTGTGTGACATGTGGCCCCGTCTTGTTGAAACCAAATGTCATCCATGTCATTCTCTTCAATTTTGGAAACAAAAATTCGTTGAGCATGGCACGGTAACGCTCACCGTTGACGGTAACGGCGACTCCTTGCTCTTTTCGAAGAAAAATGGCCCAATGATGCCGCCAGACCAAAATCCACACCAAACAGTGACTCGTTGTGGATGCATTGGCTTCTCCATAGTCACGTGTGGGTTGTCTGAACCCCATATGCGGCAATTTTACTTATTGACATAGCCACCGACATGAAAATGAGCTTCATCTGAAAACACGATTTTTCGGTAAAACTCTTCATCTCCTGCCAAACAATCTTCAGCCCTTTGAGCGAAGTAAAAACGCATCGTATGGTCATGAGGCTTCAGATCTTGGACCAATTGTACTTTGTAAGCTTTCATACCGAGAGGTCTTTATGCAAAATTCTTCTCAGAGAAGTGCGAGAAATGTTCAGTTCCTGAGAACGATGACGAGTTGATGTTGATGGATGTTCTTGCACATTCTGAGCCACAGCAGCAATGTTTTCGGTTGAACGCACTGGACGAGAACGTACACGGGTTGCTTTGTCCAATAACGATCCATTTTCACGAACTCGTTTCACAAATTGACGCACAAACTGAACTGAATGCAGATCATTTCTCGAAAATTTTCCACGTAATTTTCTTACAGTTTGCGTTAAAGTCTCACTACTTTGGAAGTAAGTTTTTAATATTTCCCAATTTTGTTCGAGCGTATAGCGTCCCATTTTGCAAATGTCAATCATAAAACTATTTTCCTGTCAAAAATTGAATGTAATTCTATCTGTCACAGTAATCGGTACTTCAAATTTAAAACACTAGATGGCCCACCCTATATTAGCTTCACTTGTAACTAACAATGTAAGAAAATCTTGGTCAATTTTAACCTACTTATAATTGTTGTATTGAAATGAAACTTTGTATGTAAATGTAGTTTGGAAGACAATACTATAATTTGTTATCTTGGAGCTGATCTGATGATGGAGCCAGGAGGTGTATAGTAGAACTCTTCAGTGGCTACTAGTAAACCCCTCGAGTTTGGGCTCATATGATTCGTTTTGACGAATCCAATAGATTGGGCTTAGTAACAAAGATCTGATGATGGAGCCAGGAGGTGGATAGTGGAATTCTTCAGTGGCTACTAGTAAACTTCTCGAGTTTGGGCTCATATGATTTGCTTTGATGAATCCACTATATTGTACTTGGTGTTGAGGGTCGATGATGGAGCCAGGAGGTGGAAGTGGAACTCTTTAGTAGCTATTAGTGAACTCCTCGCGTTTGAGCGTTTTGACGAGTCCAATAGATTTGGCTTGGTAACGAGAGTCTGATGATGGAGTCAGGAGGTGGATAGTGGAAATATTCAGTGGCTACTAGTAAACCCTTTCGAGTTTCGAGTCATATAACTCGTTTTGTATCCATCAAATTACACTTGGTGTTGAGGGTCTGGATGATGGAGCCAGGAGGTGGGTAGTGGAACTCTTTAGTGGCTACTATTAAACCGGTCAAGTCATTAATTCGTTGACTTTAGACTTATTAACTAAATGTAGAATATACTAGACTAAAAAGTAAAAAATAAAAGTATGTAGTTTGAATAAACTAAAAAAACGTTTTTATCACGCAACAAAAATTATAAAAATAAATTACTCGTAGTTAAGATATTAGTACCTATGCAGCTTGTCACTTCTTTTATATCCAACGATGAATTCGAAAAGCTTGGACCACTTTTTAGTTGTGCGTACTTTTTATTAATTTAAACATAGCACTCCACGCTTTTTTATTTAATCACTAGCTGTGCCCCGCGACTTCGTTCGCGTGGATGTCGTAAGATACACAATATACTAAAATAAGAGCCACATTTTAATAAAACTCCTCGTCCCCCGACCCGCCGCCAACCGTCGCATTGAATCGCCCGCCCGCGCTATTACTTCATTTTCGCTTAGTGTTATTTCTGACTTTTTCTTTTTGATCGGCTCCTGATGGTCTTAGCATGATGTTAAATAGTCCATAACTATTCTCGAGAATTGGGTTACCAAATGCAAAAAGAATTTTTCAAATCAGACTTTTTGTTCATAATTTCATGGGTTTTATATTTTTTGCGCGGAACCCTAATTATTTTTCTAAAATAAAAGAAGTCTAAGTTACCCACCGTAATATCAACATTCTGCCAGTAAAATCGGTCTGGACCGATTGGAACGGCTGGCCGTTTCGGAGATTAGCCAAATGAAAATTGCTTTTTTGTTATAAGTACCGTTTATACTTTCTTATGGATTTAGTAAAAAGTTGTTATTTTGACATTACAAACAAACACTTCAATTTTATTTATTTGTATAGATAGTTGTGCCCCGTGACTTCGTTCGTGTGGATGTCGTAAGATACACAATATACTAAAATAACAGCCACATTTTAAAAAACTCCCTCGTCCCCCAACCCGTCGCCACAGATTACCAGATAAATCACTCCATGTACCAACTAACATGTGGCGCTAACTACCTACCGACAGCCGGGCCGCACGCAGCCCATTTCTCAGTGGGCAGCCGACAGCCGCGAGGCGCGGACGTACGCATATATAGTTTAACATTCTTATGATATGGGTGGTTCTGGTGTATTATGTGCAGTTGAGGGATGTAGATCCAGCAAGAGAAGAGATAAAACTTATCTTTTTTCAGTTTACCTGCTGATAGAGGTTTACTATCGTTTTTTAAATAGGTAAACTGTTTAAACTTGCATGTTTCGTGTTTTGTATTTTATTGGTTGGTACATAATTACTTCTACTCTGCGTCTGAGATAAGAATAGAAAGGTCAATGCCCTCCATTTGTCAACTGTCATTTGAAAATTACGTTTAGCAAAAATCTACTTTGTGCAAATTCTGTTTCAATAATATTTATTATCGTTATTATCTTCTTACGCAATATGGCGCCAGCGCAGGTTTGTTCACAGCGTAGAAGCATAGTAGTTACCTATTACGCTAATTGTGTAAATGAACGAACTAATCTATTAATCGTGTTTTCAGTTTCCTCCATTTCGTATTTCATTCGTATTCGTGGCCATGCGGAGTGGTTACGTCACTGATTATTAAATAGTTAGGTACTACACGTTGCGTACGACGTGGGCCTTACTTGTCTTGCAACTGCAGTTTCGGGGTATGATCAGAGAATACTATATAGTTACCTAGCATAAAAATATTCCTCGGTCTTCATAAGTATTTTTAACCATTAAACAAGCTAAAACATTAATAAGCATTTCATTTTATTTTATATTCTTTCATAAAGTACCTACTAATATCTACTGACATCTTTATCGAAAAAGGCAGCCCTGGCAATTCACAATAACCATGCGGCGGCGCGCAGCTACAAAGCAAAACTTATTTTAAGCTTGTAAGGTTGGGCACGCCACAATTGCGGCGATAAGTCCCCTCTTTGAGGAGTGGCTGGAGAGGCGCCACGGCGTCCTCACCTTCCGCCTGACGCAGGTCCTCACCGGATACGGGTGCTTCGGGAGGTACCTGTTCCGGATAAGGCGGGAGGAAACGCCCGGGTGTCACCACTGTGTGAATCGCCCGGAGGACACAGTGGAGCATACGGTAGAAGTCTGCCCGGCTTGGGCAGAGCACGGCCGTGTCCTCGCGGAAGCGATCGGCGGCGGCGATCTCTCGTGTCCGGCCCTGGTCCAGGCCATGGTACGGAGCGAGAGTACATGGGAAGCCATTACCTCCTTCTGCGAAGCAGTAATGCTCGCGAAGGAGGAGGCGGGACGCGTGAGGGAGAGGCAAACTTTGCGCCATCACGCCCCTAGTCGCCGCAGGAGACGCCCTGGGCGTCGGGAATTGGCCGCTGATTCCCGGCCAGCATTGAAGGGGTCCGCTAGGACCGATGCCAGCCGGGGCTGTGGGATGTTCGAAAGAGTTACCGTGGCCCTGGCACAGGCAACAGAAGGAACACGGGTGGGTTTTAGTCAGTAAAAGTCTGACACGCCCTCCCGCTCCGCCCAGAGCGGGAGAAGTCATTTGATGATTTCCCATCCACAAAAAAAAAAAAAGCTTGTAAGGTTAGATACATTTCGTTCGCAGCGTCTAGCGACTCGGAGGTGTAGGCTATTATAGAAGTAGGTATTGAAAATTGTGTATGGAGTGATTTATCTGGTAACCTGTGCCGTCGCGTTGAATCGCCCGCCCGCGCTATTACTTCGTGTTCGCTTAATGTTCTTTCGGACTTTTTTCTTTCTGCCTTTTTTTGTTCTGTTTAGAATTGGGCTACCAAATGCAAAAAGAATTTTTATAATCCGACTTTTTGTTCATAATTCTGACATTTTTTTCTGCTCGGCTCCTAAGGGTCGTAGCATGATGTTAAATAGCCTATAACTGTCTTCGAGAATCGGGCTACCAAATGCAAAAAGATTTTTTCAAATACGACTTTTTGTTCATAATTCTGAATTTTTTCTTTCTATTCGGCTTCTAAGGCTCGTAACGTCATGATAAATAGCCTATAACTGTCTTCGAGAATTGGGCTACCAAATGCAAAAAGAATTTTTCAAATCCGACTTTTTATTCATAATTTCATGTGTTTTAGTTTTTTTTTTTTTTGTGCGGAACCCTAATTATGTTTCTAAAATAAAAGTAGTTTAAGTTACCCGCAGTTACATCAGCTATCTGCCAGTGAAAGTCCCGTCAAAATCGGTCCAGCCGTTTCGGAGATTAGCCGGAACAAACAGACAGACAGACAGATAGACAAAAATGTTAAAAATTGCTTTTTTGTTATAAGAAGCGTTTATACTTTCTTATGCATTTAGTAAAAAGTTGTAATTTTGACATTACAAACAGACACTTCAATTTTATTTATCTGTATAGATTGGATATAAAAGGTGACAAGCTGCATAGGGACTGATATCTTAACCACGAGTCAATTTAATTATTTTAACATTTTTAGTACGTAATAAAAGCGCGTTTTTTAGTTTTTTTTTTAAACTACATATTTTTCCAAATCAACGTACCTACCTAAGTCACTAAAACACTACTACAATAACGTTTTAAATCGATGATTTCTTTCATATCCCGGTATGTCCACTGACATGTATTTATCAAAGTCAAGCACGTTTGCAACGACCAATCAGCGTGAAGTATGGTAATGAGGTCTAAGATAGCTGTGATTTCCATGAGATAACGGAAGTGAAACCGGTAAGTTCAAAATATTTTTTTTTTTTTAACTCCGGTACGTTTCGCTAGTTTATATCAAACATCGGTATGTCAATTCTTTACCCTGATTATTTTGCTTAATTCGTTATTTATATATTATTTTATTTCTATTCTAATAAACAATCTCCTACACGAAAACCCCATAACTTATTAATCTATAGCAAACAACATATTTCTTTCATTTCCCACTTTTAACTTAGAGTGGATATATTATGGGTTTTGATATTTAACTAAACAATTGGCTATCAAAAAAATCTAAGATCGCATTCGAAGCTTTACTCGTATAGAACGAACGACGCAACAGCACACGAAGTAAGTAACTATTATACGGGTATATTTGTTGAATTCATTCGAATAACACAAATAACATCTTGTATCTAAGATTATTTAGGAAACTCAATTTAGTTTTACAATACAATTTAGTCTTAAATTAATTTAAGACTAAATTATTGTATTGTATCATTAAATTTATTGAGTTTTCTTACAATTTGAGTTTATTACTGTCTTCTCAGAAAACCGCAAAAGATTCTGTCGCTATTTATCGGTACGTAATTGTAGTATTTTTCTATTACCTAATCTACGGATGGAAATCCTGCGGTAGACGAAACGAAACACGTTTCGCCGATACCGGCTATATTTTTTTCATAGAAGCTCGAAACAGTATTTAGGCGAATGAAGCCGTCTAAATCGTGTTTCCATGGAGACACATTCGGATAGCGAGATGTGGTGTCATATTTATTTATTTATTTAAACTTTTCACACTCAAAAAAGTACAAAGGCATTCGACATCGGCTCAATTTCCATTAGGAAAAAAAAAGTACAAAGGCGGACTTAATGCGTGAGGCATTCTCTACCAGTTAACCAAAGAGTATAGTAATATAGATGGAATAGAGAACCCTCTCTCTAGAATTTTTGACACCTATATTAGACGGTGTCGCCATCTGGTACTATATCCGCTGAACTAATCCCAAAAACTATAGGTGGGTACATAGGTACGTATTTATCTACATATTTACTATACTCTGAATTGGTTTGCTATGGGTAGGCGGGTAATTTGCAATGTAGGCCATATAAAAATCAGTTTTTTAAACATTTTGTATTTGTTCCATAGCAATTCGTACTTGGTTCTTGATTAACTTATGAAAAAAAAATTTACAAAATAAAAATAAAACAAATACCTACAGTTAATGTTTACAAAATTGAATGTTTTACAAAGCCAGCACAAAATAAAAAAGATGAATGTGTTAATATTTAAGTCATTTATTGGTCTTATTATGACGATGTTTATTAAAATAATCTTGAGGAATCTTAATCTTAATCTCTAAACCACAACGTCTTGGCATTTTAACAGTAAACAGTAAACACAAGATCTGAAAGCGTCTATTTAGCAAAACACAGCACTAAAGTTAATGAGGTTTCCGGATGAAAAACTGACAAGGAAGACGGGAGGAGGACTACCACTCAACTCAACCGCACTTTCTGGAGCTTTAATAGAACCGAAACACCATAAAAATTACACAAAATGGAAGAGAGTTACAAACAAGCGCACACGCCGAAAGTAGTGACCATTTTGTAAACCACAGAGTATAGTAATATTTTGCCGAACCCAAAAAAAATATTTGCAATTGCAAAATGCTTTTATAATAAATAAATAAATATTTATTCTGGTTTAGAATGAACATTTATTATTTTTGACTAAATTTTCATTATCAACAAGGCGTAACTATGCACACTGGCGATAACTGGCGTAAGCACCATCTATGTAATTTTTTCGTACTAAATCTCTCAAATTTACGCGGATTTCGTAAAAGATGGTGCTAGTATCTTTGTGAAAAATTGGACGCCTACATCAAGTACGGCAGTGTCCCCCCCTGCAGTTAACCAAGGGTGGTGAAGAGATTAGATGGCAGGTGCTCTGTTAAAGAGGAACAGTGCTAAAAAAACTAGAATAGGTACACAAGTAGATAAATAGGTTATAAACTTATGATACACATACATACATATCTATATATATAAAAGGAGAAACTGACTGACTGACTGACTGACTGACTGACTGACTGACTGACTGACTGACTGACTGACTGACTGACTGACTGACTGAGTGACTGACTGACTGACTGACTGACATATCAACGCACAGCCGAAACTACTGGGACTAGGAACGTAAAATTTTACACACGGCTTCCTTTTATAATGTAGGGGAGCACTAAGAAGGGGTTTTTGAAAATTCGACCTTTAAGGGGGTGAAAAGGGGGTATTTCGTTTGTATGAAAAATCTTATTCCTTAAGTTAATAAACTTGAAACTTGGCTCAAATACTTATCTTAATAAATTATGAACTTCGTAATTTTTGGTTTTTCTAAACTACCCCCATGAGGGGGATTGGGGGGTGTCAAAATTTGTATGGAAGAATTTTAACACGCAGTCCGATTAACTCGAAACTCAGTAGTTATACTTAAGACCAAAAATAAAGAATAACCTGTATCAAGGTTTTTCGAAAATCTACCCGGAACGAGGTGAAAAGGGGTTGTCAATTTTACAGGGGAGGATTTTACTGCGTGGCTTGATTAACTCGAAAATTGGTATAAATAATCTTTGAGTCAAGTTTTGGAATTATCCTAAACGATTTTTTAAAATTCCACTCCTGTGGGGTGAAAAGCGGGGATATAGTTTAGGTGAAACATCTTATTCATTTGGTTAGTAAACTTGAAACTTGGCACGAATATTTGCCTAAATAAGCAATAAAGTTTCTTACTATTGGTTTTTCAAAACTGCCCCTGACGGGGTGAAAAGGGGTAATTAGATTTTTAAGAGGAGGATTTTACTGTGTGGCTTGATTAACTCAAAAATTGGTATAAGAAATCTTTAAGTCAAGTTTTAGAAATATCCTAAACGATTTTTTTAAATTCCACCCCTGTGGGGGTGAAAAGCGGGGATATAGTTTAAGTGAAAAATCTTATTCATTTGGTTAATAAACTTGAAAGTTGGCACGAATACTTATCTAAGTAAATTATGAACTTTGTAATTGTTTGTTTTTCTAAACTACCACCAAGAGTGGGGTTGGGGGGTGTCAAAGTTTGTACGGAAGAATTTTATCGCGCAGTCCGATTAATTCGAAACTCAGTATTTATACTTAAGACTAAAAGTTAAGAATAACCTGTATCAGGGTTTTTCGAAATCTACCCCTGATGGGGTGAAAAGGGGTTGTCAATTTTACAGGGGGTGATTTTACTGCGTGGCTTGATTAAACCCAAAGTTGGTATAAATAATCTTTGAGTCAAGTTTTGGAAGCAACGTAAACATTTTTTTTTAAATTTCACCTTCGTGGGGGTGAAAAGAGGGGACAAAGTTTATATGAAAAATCTTATTCATTTTGTTAATAAACTTGAAACTTGGCAGGAATATTTGCCTAAATAAGCGATAAAGTTTCTTACTATTAGTTTTTCAAAACTACCCCTGACGGAGTGAAAAGGGGTAATTAGATTTTTAAGAGAAAGATTTTACTGTGTGGCATGATTAATTCAAAAATTGGTATAATGAATCTTTGATTCAAGGTATGGAAATATCGTAAACGATTATTTTTAAATTCCACCCCTGTGGGGGTGAAAAGCGGGGATAAAGTTTATATGAAAAATCTTATTCATTTGGTTAATTAACTTGAAGCTTGGCACGAATATTTGCCTAAATAAGCAATAAAGTTTCTAACCATTGGTTTTTCACAACTACCCTGACGGGGTGAGAAGGGGTAATTAGATTTTTAAGAGTAAGATTTTACTGTGTGGCTTGATTAACTCAAAAATTCGTATAAGAAATCTTTCATTTCAGTTATGGAAAAATCCAAAACGATTTTTCGAAATTCCACCCCCGTGGGGGTGAAAAGAGGGGATACAGATTATATCATCTGCCTAGCCTTTTCCCAACTATATTGGGGTCGGCTTCCAGTCTAACCGGATGCAGCTGAATACCAGTATTTTACATGGAGATTATATGAAAAATCTTATTCTTTTGGTTAATACATTTGAAACTTTGCAATATTTGCCTCAGGAAATAATAAAAATTGTCACTTTTAGTTTTTTAAAACAAGTAAGGAACACTAGGACCCTAAGATTAGCCGGTTAGCCCGGGGATACCGCACGGTCTCCGGGGAGGCGGCGAACCTCCTTGCCGGATTACCGCCATGGGATCTGGAGGCAAAAGTCCTCGCGCACATGTGGGAGTGGCGCGAGGAGGCAAAACGCCGGGGCGTAACCCCGCTGCCGCGAGAAATCGCGGCACGGCTGACAGAGCTCCGGCAGGATCTCATGGCGTTATGGAGAGTGCGATTGTCGCAACCCAGCGCTGGGCACGCCACAATTGCGGCGATAAGTCCCCTCTTTGAGGAGTGGCTGGAGAGGCGTCACGGCGTCCTCACCTTCCGCCTGACGCAGGTCCTCACCGGACACGGGTGCTTCGGGAGGTACCTGTCCCGGATAAGGCGGAAGGAAACGCCCGGGTGTCACCACTGTGTGGATCGCCTGGAGGACACGGTGGAGCATACGGTGGAGGTCTGCCCGGCTTGGGCGGAGCACCGCCGTGTCCTCGTGGTAGCGATCGGCGGCGGCGATCTCTCGCGTCCGGCCCTGGTCCAGGCCATGGTACGGAGTGAGAGTACATGGGAAGCCATTACCTCCTTCTGCGAAGCAGTAATGCTCGCGAAGGAGGAGGCGGAACGCGTGAGGGAGAGGCAAGCTTTGCGCCCTTACGCCCCTAGCCGCCGCAGGAGACGCCCTGGGCGTCGGGAATTGGCAGCCAATTCCCGGCCACCGTAGGCGCGGGCTTGCGGACGGGAGCAATGGGTAGCTCGCCGACCGGTAAGGACCTAGCCCGAGTCGACGGTGCGTTGTGTTCCACGCGCGCCTCAAAGAGATGTCAGCACTATTGACAGGGTCCGCTAGGGCCGATGCCAGCTAGGGTTGCGGGATGTTCGAAATAGTTACCGTGGCCCCGGCACAGGTAACAGAAGGAACACGGGTGGGTTTTAGTCAGTAAAAGTCTGACACGGCCTCCCGCTCCGCCCAGAGCGGGAGAAGTCATTTGATGATTTCCCATCCACAAAAAAAAAGGACCCTAAGAACAGTAAGAAAAATATTAACTCGAAACTCGGTACTAATACTTTTTCGGAAATCAGTGTCTTTGGATCTGTATTTTAGGTTTTTGCCACTGACTTCCGAAATTAAAGTTACTTTTCACTTTGTAGTGTTTGTTTTGGAAGTCGGTTGTTTTTATTTTTCACTTTTTAGTGGGTTTGTTTGTAATTTACCTGAGTTACAATAGCCTAATGACTACTGCTCATCAACTTTTACAAAACATTGCTTTTCCCGATGCAGGGACGTTAATTGTTGAGGAGTTCTCCTGGTACTTCACCATCAGCTCCACTTCACCATATGCATTGTGACGAGCTTCTATTGATTAGCAATAATTTTAAAGTAATGGAATCGCAACCCGCGAAGTACTTATTATTGAGTTGTTCCGGTGGCCATTTTACCATCTGTGGTCTTCGTCATCAGTTCCACTTCACCAAACGTTGCTTTCCGAGAGCAAATGCACAAATTACTATAAAAATACCAAAATCGCTATAGGTGTGCCTATATTGAAGAGTTCCTTTATTTCTCCAGGATCCCATCATCAAATCCTTACCTGCTGACAATGGGATCACCTGGCAAGTATACCCTTTCAAACAAAAAAAGAATTTTCCAAATCGGTCCAGCCGTCTTTGAGTAATCGGGGAACCGCTTCGTCATAGACTTTTAACTATCTTAATCGAGATATCTTATCACCACCCGTGAAATACTTATCATTGATGAGTTGCTGTGGCCATCTATGGTCTTCTTCGTCAGTTCCACTTCACCAAATCATACTTTCTGAATGCAAATGCTTGATTTGTTGACAAAAATACCAAAATCACTATGTTTTTGCCAATAATATTTGAGGAGTTCCCTCAATTCCTCATGGATCCTAACATCAGAACTGTATTTGGATAAGAATGGGACCAATCTGGAAGTCCAATTCTTTCAAATAAAAAAATAATTTTCTAAATCGGTTTATAAATGACGGAGTAACGGTAACAAACATTAAAAAAACCATACAACCGAATTGATAACCTCCTCCTTTTTTTGAAGTCGGTTAAAATAGTAACGAAGTCAGAACTGTGCATTGCTTATTTGAAAAGAAGTGATTGAACGAGTCTACTGCGCACAGTATAGTTTTTAGAATTTTTGTCCGTTTGTTGTTTGTCGGGATGTATGTTCCGGATTGGCGCAAAAACGGTTGATTGAATTTAGAGGAAATTTGTCATAAAGATGTTTTAGAACCTCGATTAACACGTAGGGTAGGTACTAATTTGATATATTCCGACATACACGTGGGCGAAGCCGCGGGCGAAAGCTAGTTTACTATAATAAGGTATAATGTTGTGGTACATGATGATAGAAAATACAAGTATTATATCACTATGCACTACCTTGCAAGTCATACAAATATTGTTTTCGTACACAGTAATAGTTGTACAGGTAGTAGTAGCCTATAAAATATTTAAAAAAATATTGCTGAGTATAGTCGCCAGCACGAGTCGAGAGCACAAACTCCACTTTTAAACCTTACGAATCTTATTTCCTATTACGGTCATTTGTACACGGGCAGGGGCAATGGGGTTAATATAAGATCAAGCTTATTTGTGTATACAGGGTGTCTGGTTTCGGAATAGTAAAACGTAAAGGGGAGGTAAAGACCATCAAACTGAACAACTTTTTCCCGGGGACCAACATCGTAATCGTGAAAAAAAAATCAGTCATCCCATACAAAACTTCAATACCTACTCGAACAAATGTATGAGACGACTGATATTTTTTTTGCGATTACGATGTTGGTCCCCGGGAGAAAGTTGTTCAGTTTGATGGTCTGTACCTCACCCTTAATTTTCGTCACACTGTGTACAGACACATTGTATAAAAACAGAATACAAGAGCCCACTGTCGACGGCAACAAAAGTTCATGTGGAATTTGTGCTCACGATTCGTGCCAGCAACTATAACCGTCTTAAATCTGTAGCAATAAAATAAACAAACAAAACAGTACAAATTAAGGTAACAATATTAATAGCTAACTAAAGTAAGTAGGTAACAAATATATCTGAGAATAAGACATAACGGTTTTTATTTTTCTTCTAAATATTCATGTACGAGTATGGTATTATGCTTTTTGTATTAGGAACGTTTTTTTGAAAGTATTTAAGTATTTTGAAGTTTATATAGGTTTAGGTAATTTGTTAAATGTTTTTGGAGCCATTCCTAGAAAACGTTTTGAGAACAGGGTGGTTTGATGGGTTTTTGACTTAATTGCACGTCTAACTGATTCTATTTCAATGAATAGTTTGCTGTGAAACCTTGTCAAATCTATCTTAGTAACTAACAGCGTGTATGTTGGATCGATCTCTAACGGAAGAGTGTAGGTGACGGGTGAATTTATGGAGACTGTCCCCTTCTTTATTCCCTGTCACTTGGGAATTTAAAAAAAATCGGCCATATTCCTTGTTTACGTCTTATGGGGACAGCTTTTTGGTCCAAGGGTTTGAGATAGGCGTTGATGAATCAATCAGTGAGTGAGTCAGAACTTGTCATTTTAGGGATCCGTATTCAACAAGGAACCCTTATAAAGGGTTTTCCAATAGGGACGGGTCGATGTTGACAGTCTGTGGCAGCCATACTATTTTGGTGGGATCTGTAAAATCTATTGTATATTATGCTAGAGATGCCAAATCACCATGGCAAGTTACACGGTTGAGCAGCATGTGCAAATGATAAAATTTTATTATCAAAATGAGTGTTCGTTAGTGCAAACGTTGCGCGCATTGCGCCCATTTTACGGCAGACGCGGTGGCCCTTCAAAGTCCACTCTCCAACGATTGGTGACTAAATTTGAGACGACCGGTTCGGTAAACAACCAACCAACACCTTTACGTCAAAGGAACGCCAGATCGGCCGAGAACATCGCCGCTGTACGTGAGAGTGTTCAGGAGACTCCGAGGCAGTCGATTTTTCGCCGTGCTCAAGAACTCGGCCTTTCGCAGACCTCAACTTGGAGAATTTTGCGTCGGGACTTGGGTCTGCATCCGTACAAGATCCAACTGACCCAAGAGCTCAAAGTTAATGACCATAGACAACGCCGTGTGTTCGCTGAATGGGCATCGGAACGCTTGGAAGAGGACCCCGATTTTGGCCGAAAAATAATCTTTAGCGACGAGGCACATTTTTGGATGAATAGTTTTGTCAATAAGCAAAATTGCCGTATATGGGATGACCACAACCCACATGAGGTTCACCAGGTCGCAATGTATCCTTAAAAAGTGACTGTTTGGTGCGGATTTTGCTGTGGCGGCGTCATTGGTCCGTACTTCTTCGAAAACGACGTTGGCGAGGCCATCACCGTCAACGGCGAGCGCTACAGATCAATGATAAACAATTTCTTTTGGCTTGAATTGAACAATATGGACGTGAACGACATGTGGTTCCAGCAAGATGGCGCTACTTGCCACACAGCGAACGACACAATCGACATTCTGCATGAACGGTTTGAGGGTAGAGTTATCTCTCGCAGAGGTGACGTGAATTAGCCACCAAGATCGTGTGATTTGACTCCGCTAGACTTTTTCTTGTGGGGTTTTCTGAAGTCGCAGGTCTATGCCAATAAACCACATTCGACCGTTGCCCTGAAAGCCAAAATAACGCAGGCCATCGCTCGGATTCAGCCGGATCTATGCAGCAGAGTCATTAAAAATTGGACCTCTCGGATTCGTGCCACCATACGAAGCCGCGGCGGACATTTGAACGATGTCATATTCCATCCATAATGGCATAAATGGGCCTTTTAAATAAAAAATAAATTTCGTTAATATCTCACACACATCTTGTTTTATTCAATTTTAACATCGACCCGTCCTTGTTGAAAGACCCTTTAGTTTCGCCATGTCCGTCCGTCCGTCCGTCCTTTTTTTACCATCATTTTTACCATCACTGGTTGCCTTCTATTCTGATGTCATTTTTACCATCACTGGATGCCTTCTATTCTAACGTCATTTTTACCATCACTGGTTGCCTTCTATTCTGACGTCATTTTCACCATCACTGGTTGCCTTCTATTAAAAAAGTCGATTGTTACAAGCCATGGTTATTGAAATTGTTTGAACAAAATTCGGCACAGAGTTTACGAATTGTTGCCATCACACACACGCATATATGAGTAACGGTGGAGTTTCTTGCCCATTCTTCTCCATACGAAACTACATTTTGGAAAGGGCAACTAGAAACAATTCTATTTTCTTGTTAATCTTTGACGTTCAAAAGTGTATTTGATGTGCTTATTAGAAATAAACGATTTGACTTTGACTTTTACATACGCCTGCAAACTCCGAAGGGACAGAGATATATCTATAGTACAACCACATTTCTCCAGTTATGGTTAAGTCCCGTGTAATAGGGGGCGAGCCTATTGCCATCAATCAGGCACAAATCCAGACTCCGGCTGCTACTGAGAAATTGAATTGAGTTGTTTCCGTTCCACGAAATTCCACTGGTATATAGCTATTCCGTAAATAGCCTCCATCAAGACAGTGCAATATTTGTGGAATATAAATTGCTCTGCAACAATGCATGAGCAATTATTATAATTGGCTAGGTCGTGGTCGTTCTGTATTCTTGCGTTCAAAGTCGACAGCTCCCAAGTCTTTGTTCGGGCAAGAAAATTGCTCGTTACTTTGTCCGTGTTGTACCTTCAAAGTAACGGTAATTTGAAAGGTTTTCTATTATTAGAGTCATGTTTATACAGGGTGCTCGGAAATTCGACCTATTCCTTGAAAGGGGTTATACTAGAGGTCATTTCCAACAAATTAAGCCCTGTCAACTACAGGTAAAAAATTAATGGTTTCCGAGTTACGGAGGTTTTTAGATTCTTGTTCAAATTTTCAGACTGGTTACTAAAACGGCGAAAACGGAAACGGCTTTGGTATTCCTCTCGTGCAGCAGCTGCGTCACCGTTACAAAACTCGTAACAAAACATAATGTCTCCATATTCTATGTTTGTAAAAGCAGCCCTTTCAAAATAGTATTTAGTTAATAACGACACGTCCGTACTTGAAGGTATTTACTACTAACTGATTGGATTGCTGAAACTGAGTGAATAAGACAGTCTCGGCCGAGTCTCCGAATTACTCCGAAGATTTCCGAAGACCTCCGAATAATGCTACACTCACCGTGTGCAAAAGAAACTAGCTAGAAAACAATACAGTAACGGCACAGGCATGGCATTTTTCTTGGAAACCTGCTACACCTGACTAGGTAATCGTTTTTTTTTTTACTAATCCGTCTCAAAGTACATAATATTTGTATATTCTTAGAAAGGTTATTGAATAAGGAATTTGTATTTCACATTTGTATGCCAAGTAGGGTACATTTTTTTCAAGTAAAACACATCTAAACTTATAAAAATTAAAAAAACGAAGGTTTCCTTTCCACTCAAGACCGTTTATTTCTGAAATTATAGGAATTTAGAGCATGAATTTTTTGTATAAATCATTACTCATTTATCATAAGTCAGAAAAATAATAAATAAGTGCCGAGAGAGAAGTACATAGTTCTTTTTAAATTATTTGTTTTTCGTGACCAGTCCGAAAATTTGAACAAGAATCTAAAAACCTCCGTAAGTCGGAAACCATTAATTTTCGAACTCTAGTTGACATGGCTTAATTTGTTGCAAATAGCCTCTAGTATAACCCCTTTCAAGGAATAGGTTGAATTTCCGAGCACCCTGTACTGTCGGTTTTGGGAAGTAGATAAATAGAATACTCTTTATTATGACCATAAATATTACAGACTAGGCATGCCCGCGGTTTCGTTCGCGTGGATGTTGGAAAACAACTTCCTTATTTGAATCGGATTATGTTCACATTTCCATGGGTTATAATTTTTTTTGCGTGGAACCCTAATTTTTTTTCTTAAAAAAGTAGCATAAGTTACTACTCCTTATAATATCAGCTATCTGCCAATGAAAGTCCCGTCAAAATTGGTCTAGCCGTTTCGGAGATTAGCCGGAGCAAACAGACAGATAGACAGACAAACAAAAATTTAAAAAAATGTTTTTTGTTATATACTTTCCGTATATACTTTCATATGCATTTAGTAAAAAACTATTATTTTGACATTACACTTCAATTTTATTTATTTGTATGTATGTATATAAAGATAAAAATGTAGAAATTAGAAAGGACAGAAAAGAAAAAGTAAAGGGGAAAGGAAAGGGGTAGGGGAAGTAGGGTTCAGATGTTTGATCAGATAGTGTCAAACGTTGAGACAGCATTTTTTTTACGTAACTAGTTAAGTTGTTTCTGGTGAATCCACAGTTGTAGTCCGCAAAATTTAAATTTTCTTGCGTTTTATGCAATTTGCAGGTTAGTGTCACGTTATATCTTGATCGAAATATGATTCGCGACTATAACAATTATGTATTTATATAATTGTAATCATAAAAATCATCAATACATCACTCTAAGTTAGATTTGTTATTTTTTGATCTAAAATATCATGATTTCCGAAATCAAATCAAGATCAAGATACAACCTAATACTGACCTGCAAATTGCAAAAAACGCTTGAAAATTTGAATTTCGCGGGCTACAACTGCGGACCTACCTTAATGAAGCAAAATTGTCACGATAAAAACACTCGTAAATAAAATACTGCTGCCCAAATGTGTTTACGTAGCGCTATTTTATTTTTTGTCTTAGGAGTCCATAATGAAACCTGCCATGCTTAACATTTCGGGGATTACAGGCGTGATGTTATGTTTTTTTATGAGTCCATAATACCTCAGCTCAAATTCACTCTTTATGTTGCTCGCACACTACTGCCCACGGACTGAGTGAGAGCAAGACTGAACGGCAGGGAAAATAATTTCTTTTTACGGTGAAAATACAGATAATTAAAAAAAATAGTATTCTGATTTACATTTAGTTAAGTTATTATCAGTGATCGCAATAGGTAATGCTAATTTGCCTAAAGTTTGAGGAACATAGACGAAAGGCGGAGACTTCCTTATGACTATATTTTTTTTACGGGACAACGGTCCCGGAATTCGGGACATCGCCTAAGAAAATTAAAAGATAATGTTATGAATACAGTTATTAATTGTATTACTTATTTTGTATCCCAGAAAAGTTAGTAGACATGTTTTTTTATGAATTTGAAAAATAGAAGACAATCTTGCGATCTTAGATTGAATGTATTCTTTTTATTATCTTAGTTTGTATGAAATAAAATATCAACATTAATAAAAGAATTAATATATTTATTATAGCAATGCAAAGGTTAAGAAAAACAAGTTCATCATGTATATGTCTTAAAATACCATTTATTTCTTTGGTACAATTATTTTAAAAGTAAGAAATATACATGGTGAACTTGTTTTCACTCGTACAAAGTTGTAAAACAAAGATGTCACTCGTACTTAAATTCATTCAGAACAAATGCATCGATATTGAAAAGTTGAACCTGACCACACCTCACATGCTTTATCGTCATCCACAGAAGTAAAATAAAGTACGATGATTTTTTATATATTTTTAATTTTTAATCGATTTCTTTTTACACTTAAAATTGATTTATATGAAGAGAAAGACCTTTCGACATCAACAGAAGTTAGAGGGTACATATTTGTAGTATGACAATTGATTTTCATTTAATCCTTTTACAACATCTTCGCAGACGTCTCTTAATACATCTAAATCGGGATTTCTCGCTATCACGTTTTCTAATTTTATTTTGACTGACTCACCAGACGAATACCAGCTTAGAACAGTTTTGCTTCATCAAATATATGAAAAGATTCAGTCAAAGTTAAATTAGATTTTTGTAAAGCCTTTAATGTTTGAATTATTTTATAGTATTAATATTAAATTTGTCAATATAATCTAAATCAGTTTTTAAATTGTCTTTGTTCAAAACTGATTTAACATGCCTGATAGATTAAGCATCAGAGCTTCGAAAAAGTCTAATAATTTTCATAATGTCTTGATAATATTTAGCATAATAAGAAGCTGCTTCTAGCCATGTACCCCATCTTGTCATGACTGGTTCCGGTGGAATTGGGATGTTGGGAAACTTTTCCCTTAATAGTTTTACTCTGTTAGGAACTTTAAGAAATATTTTTTTTTACGTTTGATATCAACATATCAACATTTGAATACTCTGCACGTATTTGTTCTGCAACGCGGTTAAGAGCGTGTGCTAAACATGTGACATGTTTCATATTTGGTAAATAATTCTTTAAAATACGTCCTGCTTTTAACATATATGCTACGCTATGAGAACACAAGATTAAAACAGCTCCTACTTTGGATTGATAAGAATCTCCCCACATATTTTCTATGCAACCAATCACAAATTGAGCTATTGTATCACCATTTACAACTTCTAACATTTTGCGCGCTATCACAAATGATTTGTTTGTTACCTCATTTAAAAATTTGACAAGAAAATGTACAACATATCGACTTAAATAATCAGTTGTTTCATCTAAAGATATCCACAGTTTTTGATTTTGAATATTGTCATGGATTGAAGCAATTTTTCTTTTAAAACAATGTGTCAAATAAACTTTCCTCAGTAATGATTCATCAGGAATTATTTTAAAATTTGTAGTACAATTACAACAGATACATTTCTGTAGAAACTTTTTAAAGGCTGGTTGGTTTACTTATGACCAAGATGTGTTACACAATATAAGAAACTGTATTAAATCAAAATAAAATTCTTCATTCACTTTCTTATGCTCTTAGTGTTTCGGTCCCTCAATGTGTCTCTTGACACTGCTTTTCTAGCTTGTAATGCTGCTCTCACATTTCGAACAGAATATTGTGTTGCTAGCGGAATCGTGGTATAGAATTATCATCATTCATTCTGAATAGAATGATCTTTGATCCACGACTGCACAACCCCTTCGGAAGGCTTAGTCCCCATTTGATTGCTAGCTGCTATGAGGCAGCAAAATAATTGAAAACAATGAGACAAAGCTACCTTTAGTATGCTATATATTATAAAAAACAGCTTTTGTCCGCAATTTTGTCTACGGTGAGTCGATTCCTAATTTTTTGCGTAAGCATATTCTGTGGCTTTTAAATAAAATAAACGTAGACACAATAAAAAACATTAATAAATTATTATGTTGATTAACATCAGCTTAACATTTTTTTATCAAATAAAAAAATAGTTAAAGTATATAAATTATCTGAATAAAATTTTTATTTACCTTGCGCTCAAAGTCCAAGAGAATACATCCATATATCACAGGTGATATCAGAGTCCATAAAGTGTAGCTAAAAGTCGTCGTTCCAAGCAAAAATACCGTTCCAATCACAATGTATATCAAAATCCATAAAACAAAAGCCCAATCGTCAAAAATATCACTCAAAAACAACGAAACACCCGTGCACATAATGAAAGATTAGACGAAGAATTCGTATTTTAGGAAGAAAAATACAAAAGCCATATGAACGTTAGCGTAAGGAAGAGGTACTAGATAAAAGTTTATTCATGTCTATTCTTGTATCACTCTTGTTTTTCTTAACTTTTGCCTTGCTGTATATACAACGTCTTAAAATGAATGCGCAAAACCTGAAAATAGTTTGTTCAGAATCAATAGTAGAATCCATTCCACTAATAAAAAAATATAGGTCACATTTTATAATATATTAAGAAAACATTTTAGCTATGCCGCTTTTAAAATTACTTAGAACTGACTCAAGTGCATGAACCGGCAAAGTTGCAATCATGTTTGAGCGACGCTAGCGTCACGGGAGCACGTGTAAGTTTTTTCGCGAAACCTGCATGCGCGTACGGCAACATTGGAGGGTATTTCCGTAAAGTTACTAATTTGCTAGAAATGCCAGAAACTAAAAAAAATCAAGTATCTAAATAAATAGTTCGCAAAAATTAAATCTAATAATTTATATCCATATACCTATTTTTGACATTAAAAATAAGTTGGGGTGTCTGAGGTTCTGTGCATTCAAATTAACAATTTGTATAATGTGTAGAATGTACTATACATATTAGTTATTTTATTATTGCTGGTAATTTACCTTTATAAACATATTATATTAGCTTTCGAGTTTTCTTACACACTAAAATAATAAAAAATAATACATTCAATCTAAGATAGCAAGATTGTCTTTTATTATTGAAAATCGTAAAAAACATGTCTGCTGATTTTTCTGGGACACAAAATAGTTAATACAATCAATAACTGTATTAATAACATTATTTTTTTATGTTCTTAGGCGATGTCTATTTTGAATTGTTTTTAATTATCTATTTTTTACATTGCTCTCACATATAGAAGCAACAAGAACAATGTACCCAGGATTTTGTAACAATTTTTGATTTAAAAGAGTGTCCATGGAGTTTCTTGCCCGTTCTTCTCCATAGAGATCTACGTTTTGGAATGGGCGACTAGCTTCAATTTTCTGACTAACTGACAGACTCTTTAACTATTCAAAAGTGCCTGTAATTGGTTTAATTGAAATAAATGCTTCGAGTTTGAGTTTGAGTTTGTCCCGAATTCCGGGACCGTTGTCCCGTAAAAAAATATAGTCATAAGGAAGTCTCCGACTTTCGTCTATGTTCCTCGAATTTTAGGCAAATTAGTAGGTACTACATAATGCGATCACTGGTTATTATGCAGCTTCATGATATAATTTGAAGTATTTCTTTAATATGTACTAACGGTTTGGTGATAACTTTGTAATTTTTTACAGTCGATAAAATTTTATGGAGTTCTCTTTTCGTCAAACATAGTACTTAAAATTAATTCTCAACAGTAACAATACGATGTATTTATTTCAAAATTAATGCTGCAGTATTTTCGATATAACGGAGGATCGTGCGAAGCAACTTGGCGTAGGCAGTGTAAACTCTTAAAATATGATCTCCTACAGGTCGCGTTTAAAGACAAAAATATAATAAGTGAAAGGTCTTATGACCTACTTTTGAACTTAAAAATTAAGTAATTGACTGACAAAATAGACTTTTTCCATAATTGACCTGTCGATTCAGTGAGAGATTTACAAAAACTATATACCGCTATAACTCTACCTATGGCCAGTTCTACCTTCTACTTCATTATAATTGATTTTGTACCTTCTATTATAGTACCTGATAGACAGTTTTAAATGTAACATTATTCGGAGCTTACCTTGCAAGAAATTAACAGTCTTGCACATGACCTCGCCGAAGTACCACAGCAAGGTGACCGACTTGGCGATCTGTACCGGCATGCAGAACAAAGTCACTAGCAGGTCTGCTACTGACAGGTTCACCAGGAAGATGTTCGTCACGCTGGAATCAAAGAAAACACTCTTTAGCATAATCAGCCTATAACTTCTCACTACTGGGACACAGGCCTCCTGTCTGTGAGAGGGAGTGGGCCGTAATCCACCACGCGGGCCCAGTGCGGTTGGTAGATGACACTCTTCAAATAACCATAAAAACATACAAAAGGAGTAGGCAGGGAAGGTAGTCGGGAAATATGTAGTAGTTTTTTATAGATTCTTTGTAATTAGAGACGTGTTTACTGCGATTTACCAGTTACAGTTTAAAAACTTCAGGCTACTACTGAGAAAATTATTTGACAGAAAAAGTCACATAATTCGTTGTTCGAACTGGAAATCGAACAACAATCTATTCAAATCCTTGTTTTGAATGGATGTTATTGTCACTTCAAACAAATATTAACTTTATGTTAGTGTAAAATTAAGTTGAGTTTAGAATGACAAGTACTTCTAAAAAGGTCAGTTGAAGTTGTAGTGTGTGTGTAGTGTATGAATGTGTGAGGGTGTACTGTGTATGTAATTCTTGTGCGACTGTTTGTGTTTATTAGTAAAAATGAGTGAGAGACATTAAAAAACATATTTAATGGTACTCGTATGTATGATACTTTCTGTACTTTCATAGTCCATATATCCAGCAGCCAGTTACTTACAGTAGTTTCGCATTTATATTTAACCATTGAGTACATATGTAAGATTGTATTAACTTTGTTGTATACAAAAGGACCAAGGAATTAAAAGAATCATTGAGCTAACTTGGAATGAACAATAATGGACGAACACACTTATACTTTCGCCTCAAGGCTTCGAACTTTTCGGGATTGTAGGAATTCCGGGAGTGGACTGTTAGAATTAAATTTAGAATGTACAATTTCCGAATAGAGAGGACCTTACAATTTTGATAAAGTTCGATGGTAGGAAATTGATAAGGAAGGGACCAACCTACTTTAAGGACCGCTCTTTGGGCACGTTCCAGTTTTAACAAATGTGTTATTGTATTATATTTAATTTGTTAGGACCATTATTGTACCATGTTTTAATGTAAATAAATATATTTTATTTTATTCTATTCTACAGGTTGTAAGGGACAGCCCTCCGCAGACTAATGGGGTGAATTCAGTTCATCATACTAAGATGACCGGTACATGAAATCATTTCAGGAACGTTATAGGAATCCATTAAACATGATTTGTTTTATTAGCTCACCCGCAATGTATGTGTATGTTTTTAATATTTTAGCTGTTTTATTTACATAAATTGAATACTGCGTACAGAGAATGTAATTTTACATTGAAATAAAGAAATAATAACTGAAAAAACGATTAAAAAAATAAAATTTTCCTAAAAATATTTTCGGCGGAATATGATTCAAAATAAGGAGATGAATGCACCCTTTTAGTTTGTGGAGGGCTGTCCCTTACACTCTGTATAGCTATCCGTATAAATTTTACATCCGAATCTAGGACCATTTTTATTTAACTTTCACCGATGAGGAAGCAAAACTGAAAATTGTATAAGTTCCAAGTGATTTATGGATACCATTAATAACATGATAATGTAAGGGAATGATAAATTACCATCAGCTCTTAATCGACACGTGAACTGCGAACCTCGGAGTGGTTTAGCATATTGAGAACTAATTGACTATAATGATAAGATTCCGATCTCCCCTTGAATGCTTGAACCGTTCGTAATTAATTAAGATCAATAGTTACTAATGGTCTATTTCTCTGCCTCCAGATACATATCAATTAACTTATCTAACAGATAACAAAGCATAATCTTTCGCCAGTATTCTCCAAAGGGATCAAAAGCGGTGTTTGTAGGTAGGTATAACACACGGTGTATGGAGAAGTGTTATGATTAATTCAGTATAATTATGATTTTATAAACTATGAGTAGAAATCTCAAAAAAAAAATCTGCTGTTGCATACAAAAGTAGTGCTAGCGCGGTCGAAATGTATGAAACACCAGTTTTTTTAGGGTTCCTAGCTACATAAGGAAAAAACGGATACCTTAAGATCACTTTGTTGTCCGTCTGTCTGTCAGTCTGTCAAGACCCTTTTTCTCAAGAACGCATGGAGGTATCAAGTTGAAATTAGTATCAAATACGTAGGTCTAACGGTCCCTTGGAGCTCTAAAAACATCAAGCTTCTAAGTCACCGAAATAAAAAATACAGCCATTTATGCGACATATTTTGATACTCGCAAATAAATTAAAACCTTTAAGGTTCTTCTCGTTGACCTAGAACCATGAAATTTGGAAAAAAGCAAGGTCTCACAGCACAAGTAAAGGGAAAAGCCCGAAAATCAATAATTTGTAGTTTTATCATAATTATAAAAAAAAAAAACATTTTTTTTGCATTTGCAGTTGGAGAATTGACCGTGACGTTATATCGATATAAGGGAGAAAATATTTTTCAACTACAGTGTTTAGTTTGTTTTTAGGTTAAATCCATCCCAACTGCGGAACCCTTCATCGTGCGTGGTCGGCTCCGCACTTGGACGGTTTTGTTTTTTTTTTAAACCGGCGATTAATTTCAACCCTGGTGGGTCTAGAATCATGCACCGAATTTATGGTAACAGTTTGCGCGTCGATGTCCCTGTATACTCTCAGCAGTAGTCGAGACACCCAAGGTCAGTGTGGGGCAAAAATTAATTGTGAAAACAATTAACAACTAACAATTAAATTGCCAGATTTAGTTGCAACTAACAACTAAAATAATTAATTGAAATTGCAAGATAAGACAATTAACAATTAATTAATTGTGCTTGTAAAACTTTGCAATTACAATTAATTAGTTGTTAATTGTTTGATGTACGATCACAATTACATTTAACAATTAATAAATGTCAGTAACTGAAAAACATAATGCATACATGAGCCTTAAAAAATTTAAGCCTGGATTTATGTCAGTACAATACGTACAGTTGTAAATGATAAATGATTTTATTTCTGTAAGTAGGTTTGTACAAACACTTTTACACGTCAAACATTTTTTTTTAAACTAGATGAAGCCGGCGTTTCCTATCTGACTACTCTGAGAAGAAAGGCCGAAAGAAACTCAGAGGTCACAGTCTCTTTTAAAGTCCAGACATAATCTTGGTCAGATCATGTGAAGACCATGTAGGTTGGTTTCTGAAATGGTCTTTTGAGGAAAGAACCACACAGATTGAGTGGACCTGTCCAGTCAGTGCAAGCATCTGTCAGTAATCGTACAGCTCAACTTAAAAGTTAAGGCGCTCAACGATTCGACGAACAATACCAAAGAAAGGACATTTGGGTAGGCCGCATAATTTACTCAAACTATAATAATAATATGTAGTACAGGTACCTAACTAGAATAAGTCAGGATTGGATGGTTAAAGGGAACAAAGTATAAAGTCTACACTATTATAATAATAATATAATATTATAAAGAGGAAAAATTTGTATTTTTGTTTGTTTGTAATGGATAAACTCAAAAACTCCTGGACCGATTTTAAACATTCTTTCACCATTAGAAAGATACATAATCTGCGAGTAACATAGGCTATATTTTATTTTAGAAAAAATAGGGGTCCGTAAGATATTTGGGTTTTTCGGACCCAAGGTGTAAAAAATCATCCAAAAAAGTTCCTTATTTGGCGTACGCCGCCTAAACTATAAAAGATAAAACCATAAAATGTTCTAACTAATTAAAGACCTTAAAAATATCTACAAAAAAGTCCACGACACACTATACCTATCTATTTCGAGTTAAGCACAACAACCATTTTTTTATTTAAAAATCTTGAATTTTTTTAGGACTTCATTTAAACGCATTTATTTTGCACATGTCATTACTCTTTATCAAAATAAACTATTTTGTCACAAAGTACTGTTTATGTAGATAATAATTAGTCTTTAATTCATTAAAATTGGACGTTTGGTTTGAAAGTTATGGCGAAATCAATATATTACTATTTCTGCGCTCCGCGGCCCGTGGCGACGGGCGAAGTAGACGTCACCAAGGATGTGATGCGGGAGAGTTTAGATCTATGAGTAAGGTACCCGCGCGGCTCAGACGCGTGGTCGGCTCCTAACGCAGCGGTCGCGCGCGGTTTCTAATAATTTCCTTAGGAAATTTTTTTAGATTTCGTTGTTAAAACTAAACCTAACAAAAAGTTCTTTTCAGAGCTACTTAAAAGTTTCTTTTCAAAGCTATATAAAAGTTCTTTTCAGAGCTATATAAAAGTTCTTTTCAGAGCTATATAAAAGTTGTTTTCAGAACTAAACAAAAGTTATTTTCAGAATTAAACAAAAGTTCTTTTCAGAGCTAAACAACAGTTCTTTTCAGGGCTAAAAACAGTTCTTTTCAGAGCTAAACAACAGTTTTTTTCAGGGCTAAAAAACAGTTCTTTACAGGGCTAAAAAAACAGTTCTTTTTAGGGCTAAACAGTTGTTTTCTGAGCTAAAATATTACACGCCATTAACATTTTCTTAATTATACGAGTATATATTTTTTGTTTGTTACATATCTACAGATATATCTAAAGTCTGTAAAATGCCTAAAAGAACGAGGTCTCAACTTTCTAAACACAGTTCTCAAGCAAGGGCAGCAAGAATACGTCGTATTGAAGAATCTTCACCTGAACGTTCACAACGTCTTGCCGAACAAAATCTGAGAACCTCACAGGTGCTCGCACGACAGTCGAGTGTCGAGCGTTCGCAACGACTTCATGAACAAAATGTAAGAACCTCTGAGTTACGCGCACGAGAGTCGAGTGTCGAGCGTTCGCAACGACTTCATGAACAAAATGTATGAACCTCTGAGTAACGCGCACGAGAGTCGAGTGTCGAGCGTTCGCAACGACTTCATGAACAAAATGCAAGAAAGAAAAAAGAAATACAAAGAACTCTTATAAATCAACCTTTATTTAAATTAGTGTTCAGATTCATTGCCACATAAAAGAAAAAAATCGTTTGTTCTTTGAAAGTTTGACGCGTACTATATTTATATTCATCAAATAGTTATTGGTGCCGATTCTCTTGTCACAAATGCATCTAAACTAGACTAAAAGTCACCAAAAATTAGTTTATTCCTATTCCTATCAAACGAGGATTTCCCACTCTGAAATTGACTAAAGTAGTTTGACAGCTAAGATGGCACCGAGTTATTAATTTAGTGAAAATGGTAATTTTGCTATTCTGAATTTGACGTTTTTCACCTAAAATTTAGATTTTCTAACTAAATCTGACTTTTGATCGCGATTAAAAAGGTATGGAATAAAATTAGTTGACATGAATTAAAATTCACACCAACACCTCGACTTCAGGTGCAAAAACAGTATTTTTTTTTCTTTTCTTTTGCTTATAATTATCTCGAAAACGGTGTGTCGTGTCGTAAAAATAATGAGATTTTCGACCCCCTTTATAAAAACCACCCCTAAAACTCAATACGTAGGTAATATTTTTTCATATTTTCCATACAAAAAGTGAAAAATTCTCTACAAAACACGTCGAGGCTGCCCGCCCTGCGCGCCTCCGGCTCAAAAAATCACGGGGTTGGGCAAACAAGTACTGACCATGTGGAGTCGCGATTGTCAAATTTGATTTAGTTCTGTCAAAATTATTTTTAAATTTAGTAATATTTTTTTACAAAATAGCTTGTAAGATTCTCATAGCACATAAGTTAGGAATTTTAGTGACAGTTTAGTTTAGTTCGGTGTACAAGAGGATCAGCACCATTATAATATATGTTTAATTGTTATATTTAATTGTTATAATAAACAATTAAGTTAATTGTAAATAACAATTAAAATTTTAATTGCAATTGAATTAATTGTATATCACAATTAATAGATTTAATTGCAATTGATTTTAATTGGATCTCACAATTAAAAAATAATTTAATTAATTTAATTGCAATTAATTTAGTTGGAATAAAAATAGTAATTGTTTGCTTCTACAATAAAAAATTAATTCAATTATGCTGCTATGCTAACACTGCCCAAGGTATACCTAATTGCCTATCCAAAGACTATGAAGTTGGCTCTAAATCATTCAGCAATATTCACTTAAGTTTGGAAGTTGATATTGTTAATCATCTTATATTGTACCATTTACGAGTTATGTCAGCTTTAACTTGAATCTCAGACCCATCTGGTCACATCCTAATAATAAATGTGAACGCCTACCCTTATAAGTCTAGTCTTCGAGTTTCTTGGAAAGTTGACACTTCTGCTGAACCTGAAAGTTAGCCTGATCAATTAAAGTTATCACCTGAGATCACTGTCACATGTAGGTACAGACTAGAAAACGATCACTCGTGCTATTTTTAACCGACTTCAATAAAGGTGTAGGTTCTCAATTCAGTTGTATGTTTTTTTTTTAATGTTTGTTACCTCAGAACTCCGTCATTTATAAACAGATTTAATTTTTTTTTATTTCAAAGGATATACTTCCAGATTGGTCCCATATAAATTTGGTCAAGTTCTGATGAGTGGTTTTTAGAAATCTCACAATCTCACATGAGCAAATTCGGGCGAATTTTTATCGCGGAGATAATTAACCTATCTTTGGAACAGGGCTGTTTTCCTGATAGATTGATATTGACCATAATTAAGCCATTACATAAAAAAGGCTCGCAATCTAACGTCGACAACTATAGACCTATAGCACTAACTCCCATACTTTCAAAAATATTTGAAAGAATAATTTACAGGCGGTTATTAAGGTTCCTAGATAAATATAACATTCTAGTCAGTCAACAATATGGATTTAGACAAAATAAATCGACTAACTTAGCAGTTTATACGTTAATAAAACAAATTATGAACAATATCAATAAAGGGATCCCTTCCTGTGCACTATTTTTAGATTTAAGGAAGTCATTTGATCTCGTTGACCATGTTAGGTTACTGAATAAAATGGAAAGGTAAATACGGAATAAGAGGTCCAGCTATAAAATGGTTTCAGTCGTATTTACGTGAAAGGAAGCAAATAACAAGAGTAGCAAAGTTAAACCAATTAGCGAATACTATGGATAATTGTGAATCCGAACCAAGAATAACCCATTGCGGCGTCCCTCAGGGAAACATTCTGGGGCCATTACTATTCCTTTTTTATATAAATGACCTACCAAAATCAATAAAACATCAGTGTGTTCTGTTTGCTGACGACACCAGAATTATTATTGAATGTAAAGATCAACAAAACTATGATAATGAAATTAATAAAACACTGCATGATATTATAACATGGTTAGATATTAACAAACTGAAACTAAACCTTGCTAAAACGAGCGTACTTCACTTTAAAACATCGAAAAGTAAACCTGTCCATCTTCATGTCGCGTATAATAACACCAGCCTAAAGCAGGTTCATAACACACGGTTTCTAGGGGTAACACTTGATGAGCACTTAACATGGAAAAATCATATTGAGATACTCGCCAAGAAAATCAACCAATTTGTATTTGCGCTAAGAAAAGTAAAAAATGTAACGTCAAGAAAAACCTCTGTAATGGTGTATCATGCCTATGTCTGCTCGGTCAGTCGCTACGGCATAGTTGTGTGGGGAAACTCCTCAGAAATAGATCGGATTTTCATTGCTCAAAAAAAGTGTATTCGCGCAATTTATAACATGGAGTGGTCTGATTCGTGTAGGCCAATATTTAAATCACATAACCTTTTGACTGTACCTTGATATATCTTTGAAATTGCCAAGTTCCTAAGATCCAATCCTGAGTTATTTGAACGAAGGGATAATATTAATAAGAGGAAAGCTGCACATTTGGATTTTGAGATACCTGTTCCTAAGTTTCAATTCTTCCGAAAGAGCTGTATTTACATGACTCCCTTAATCTACAATGCTTTGCCGAAATCAATTACCCAACTACCCTTCAAAAAGTTTTGTTCGGCATTACGGAATTGGTTGTTGCAGAAATGTTTTTATTCAATTCACGAGTTTTTTGTAAAATGTCCCTGTAAAGTCTATTCTCTTGATCTGGCATCCAAATATAGGCATAAGTAATTATTTAAGTTAATGGTATTGTATTATGTCGAATTTATTGTTTAATTTTATAATATGGTGAAAATAGAAGAGTGTGCAATATATCAAAATAATAAATAATAATTAAAATAATTTATAATTTAAAAATTAATGTAATGTAACTAATGTTGAAAAGAATGTAATATAAATAGTGTTAATTGTAATTTCATGTAATTATATTAATTTTGCATACCGTAAAAACGGTGAGACATCTAACACCATTGTAATTTACCATGTTTCTGGTAAATAAATAAATAAATAAATAGATTATCTTTCGCGCACTGGATTTTCAAAACGCCCTGCTTAGCGCCGAACGTTGAAAATCCAACTGTGTGTTTTTGAAACACTGTTATGTGCTCTGTTGGATTCTGAATGCTCGGTTCAATACCGAGAGTTGAAAACCCAGTGCGCCGTAAAAAATTGTAGCGTTAAAAAATCGCCCGTGCGAACCTTAGCTTAAACAGATTCACGCGTAAGCAGACTCAATACAAGATTACCTAACGTTCCCAATACACACAACGTTCTCAATACACACAACGTTCTCAATACACACAACGTTCTCAATACACACAACGTTCTCAATACACATAACGTTCTCAATACACATAACGTTCTCAATACACATAACGTTCTCAATACACATAACGTTCTCAATATACATAACGTTCTCAATATACATAACGTTCTCAATACACATAACGTTCTCAATACACATAACGTCCTCAATACACACAACGTTCTCAATACACACAACGTTCTCAATACACACAACGTTCTCAATACACATAACGTTCTCAATACACATAACGTTCTCAATACACACAACGTTCTCAATACACACAACGTTCTCAATACACACAACGTTCTCAATGCACCTAACGTTCTCAATACACATAACGTTCTCAATACACACAACGTTCTCAATGCACCTAACGTTCTCAATACACATAACGTTCTCAATACACATAACGTTCTCAATACATATAACGTTCTCAATACACATAACGTTCTCAATACACATAACGTTCTCAATATAAATAACGTTCTCAATACACATAACGTTCTCAATACACATAACGTTCTCAATATAAATAACGTTCTCAATACACATAACGTTCTCAATACACATAACGTTCTCAATACACATAACGTTCTCAATACACATAACGTTCTCAATATAAATAACGTTCTCAATACATAACGTTCTCAATACACATAACGTTCTCAATACACATAACGTTCTCAATACACATAACGTTCTCAATACACATAACGTTCTCAATACACCTAAAGTTCTCAATACACATAACGTTCTCAATACACATAACGTTCTCAATACATATAACGTTCTCAATACACATAACGTTCTCAATACACATAACGTTCTCAATATAAATAACGTTCTCAATACACATAACGTTCTCAATACACATAACGTTCTCAATATAAATAACGTTCTCAATACACATAACGTTCTCAATACACATAACGTTCTCAATACATAATGTTCTCAATGCACCTAACGTTCTCAATACACATAACGTTCTCAATACATAACGTTCTCAATGCACCTAACGTTCTCAATACACATAACGAAGAGCTTTTTACTTTATTGGCAAATCCTAACTTTTTGGATCACATAAGCCGAAACACGCGATTCGAATCCGATCAGAAATCCAGCGTATTGAAAAAAAAAAAAATTAAATTAAAATAAATACGACTCTATTTTGCAAGTCTTTAGGTCTGATTTACGGTAACGACAAGAAGTTATAAAAAGTCAGTCGTCTATAAAAAGGCAGGCATTATGTTTTACGATATTTCTTTTGTGTTGCTATTTTCGATTTACATACCTTATTGTATTAAGTAGGATTTATTAAGTCTGTTTATTGTTACCTTTAGGTTTTTGTCTATGAAAATGTTAGTAGGCCAACTTTTAATACGCAATTAGATCCTTTTGAAACAGACAGGTACAGTCTAGTACTGACAAACGCGAAAATAAATTTAGCGCATTAAAAATTATTTTGGTAAAGTATTGCAAGTACAGTACGCCACACGTCAGTAAGCAATATAATAATTTATTTGAGCAGATAATATAAGTGGGTTTACTTAAAAATTCCACTGCTCACGACTTATTGATATTTTTATCCAACTTCGCTCACACGTAACTGGTAATATTGCCAGTTATGTATTAAGTCATATGACTTAACACATCATAACAAAACTGAGCACGAGTCCCTTTTATCCGTTAGAAGAAACATTTTCAATAAAACTACGTATTTTAGTAGAATTGTAAAAGGTAATATCAGTTGCAAGCAAGGTTCAGTTATTTCAATACATTTTATGTCAAATAGAGAGAAACGTGTTACAGTCATTACGAATAACTAGGAGTTACACAAAATATCTGCAAGAATCAACTTAGCCTATCGCAGTTCACTGCTGGACATAGGCCTCTCTCAGGCTGCGCCACAACACCCATTCCTCCGCCTTCCGCATCCAGTCTATCCCAGCCACCTTCTTAAGCTCGTCGGTCCATCTAGCTGGGAGGCGTGCCACACTACGCTTGCTGAAACGCGGACTCCACTCCAAGACACGTTTGCTCCACTGGCCATCGGTCTTTCGACAAACATGGCCAGCTCCACTGTCACTTCAGTTTGCTTGCTTTGCAAGCTATGTCGGTAACACCGGTTCTTTTCCGGATAATTTAATTCCTGATTTTATCCTTCAAAGCTAGCCCGCTCCATAGCGCATTGAGCGACTTTAAATTTGCGGACCAGACCGACTGTCAGTGTCCACGTTAAGGAAGAATAAGCTCTACAAATAAGGTTAAGTACTTAAAGATCTCCATTCTAAAACACTTGTTGTTATTGGTAAAAGAATTGAATAACTGTTTCTGTAGCCATCTTCGAAGTTACCAAGAAATTCTTATTAAACCCGCAGGGCAGCATGTGGCGAGCTGTTGGGCAGTAGTAACCCCACAGACCCTATCTGTAGGCGAAGCACAGTAATGTGAGCTCTATTTCTAGGTTTAAGATAAGTTATATTAGGATAGAAGTATATAACTATAAGAATATTGTAAAGCAATTTGACTGCACATGTTTGTTTTGCTAATTAGTATACCCGCTACTTGTGCCATGGTAGTAAAATGCGCGCCTCCCGCATTGACAGTCGTTGGGTAATAACGGCGGGGGTACATTTTACGACCCCCGCCACTTGCGCTACCCATGCCAGCGCATAAAAAGGGCGCACCTTGGCACAAGCAAGTAGCCCCGAAATTATCCCCCAAACTGGCCAAGCGCGCAGTCGCCCGCCAGCAAAGGGAAGCCCCCCTCAACGGGCCCCCCGCCCCTTCGACCCAAATGCCAGAACGGCTAAGCCCTCAAAGGCCTAGCCCCTGGACGGCCCTTAACCACCAAAGGGCTTTCCCGGCCCTGGCCAAAACCAGCCCCCCACCTCCATCCATCCCAGCGCTGATGGACCCCCGCAACCGCGCCGCCGCGCCCGCCCCCGCCCTCCCCCCGAGACCGGTGCAAGCGCCTAAAACCACCCCTGCAGCCGGTACTGCACCCCCCCACTCACCGACTACGGTTGGCCCTAACCCCCTCGACCCCTTCAACATTATTTCGGGCACCTTCACGGCCTTCCTCACCCCACGCGCCAGGAAAATGGCAAGCGAATTAGTTGCTGCCAGAAATGCCGGCAACCTTCTCCAGATTCTGGAGATCTATAATGCGTATCCCGAGATCACGCAAGCCTTATCCTCCTTCGCCAACCTTCCCAACCCCCACTATGGATAAAGAAGCCAAAGGGAGAACTAAGCCCCGATCCCTTAAATTAGGCTACTTCAATGCCAACGGCATTCGCGGACAACGCGATGAGATCGCCGAGTTCCTCCGTGATCATCAAATTGATATTCTCCTTATACAGGAATCCTTCCTCAAGCCCAACGTCAGTAACCCGTCAATTGCTAACTACTGCGTAGTTCGCAACGACAGGTCTCGGTGTCACAAGGGCGGCACCCTCATATATTATAGAAAGGTTCTTCACTGCATCCCTATGGACCCTCCCCCCCTATCCAAATTAGAAGTGTCTGTATGCCGGCTAGGCATGTCAGGCCACCAACCGATCACCCTAGTATCGGCCTATGTTCCCCCCCAAACCTCGCCAGAAAATCCCCAGTCGATTTCTGACGACCTCTCTGCCCTCTTCGGCCTGAGTGATTCCGTTATCATAGCGGGCGACCTCAACGCCAAACACCCTGCCTGGAACAGCAACACCTCCTCAGCCAGAGGAAGACAACTGTTCGGTCTCTGCCCCATACTAAATTTCGATGTCATCGCCCCGATGACTCCAACCCATTTTCCCCACAACCCCAACCATACCGCCGACGTCCTCGACATAGCGCTTCTGAAGAATATCAACCTACGGTTGGATTCTATAGAGGCGGTACAAGAGCTCTCCTCTGACCACCGACAAGTGGTCATGAAACTGGCCCCCCGTGTCGGTCTCCATGACCCCACTCAACCCCCTCTCACCAAAATAGTCACAGATTGGAGGAAAGTAAGCAAAAGCCTGAAATCCACTTCTTCCCATAACTTGGACTCCATCCCTGATCAGTTCGACTCTGTCGCGGATACGACGGCCGCGATCGACTCGCTCACTGAGCACGTACAATCAGTCCTGAACGACTGATCAAAGGTAACTCCAGCGGACGATGACCGTCGCTGGAGATTGCCGGACAATGTGCGTGAACTGTTGCGCGAGAAGAACGCGGCTGTCCGTGCATACAGCAACTTCCCCTGCCTTGCGAACAAAGCCCATATGCGCCATTTACAGCGAGCTGTAAAGACACGCCTAGCGGAGCTGCGTACCGCTGGCTGGGACAGGATGCTCAACGACCTAGAGCCCACTCATCAGGCCTTCTGGGAACTCCAAAGGAAACTAAAGTCCAAAGAAGTAGTCTCCATGCCCCCCCTACTCCGCCCTGACAAGACTATCGCTTTCGACGATGCCGACAAGGCTGAATGCCTGGCCGATAGCCTTGAGGCCCAATGCTCTCCCAGCTCTCAACCAGTAGACCAAGCTCACTTGTCAAAAGTTGACGCTGAAGTCGAACGTAGAGCCTCCCTTCCCCCCGTTGAAAACCCTGACTATCCTCTGCCTCCTGTCACTCCAGACGAAGTGCACGATATCATCAAGGGTTTAAAGCCCCGTAAAGCTCCCGGCTCAGACGGTATCACAAACAGGGTAATACAACTATTCCCTGCCCACCTTATAATGCTACTGACCACCATCTTCAATGGTGCCATGAGCAATAACATCTTCCCAGATGCATGGAAAAAGGTCACTGTCATCGGCATCCCCAAGCCTGGAAAGCCCAAATCTGAGCACTCGAGCTACCGCCCCATCAGTCTGCTCGATGTCCTCGGCAAAGTCTATGAGAAACTTATTTATAAGCGTCTCAGAGACTATGCCGAAACAAAAGGCCTCATCCCAAACGAACAGTTTGGTTTGGCCGGTTCCCGCTTCAATGGAAGACAGGGAAACTGGTCCTTATTAAGAAGCCGGGGCGCCCTGCGGACTCTCCGTCCGCTTACCGGCCCATCGTGCTGCTCGACGAGGTGGGCAAGATCTTTGAAAGAGTCATTGCAGACCGCCTCGTCGGGCGGCTGGTGAGGGTGGGGCCGGATTTGGCGGACAGCCAGTTTGGTTTCCGCAAGGGGCGCTCTACGGTGGACGCCATCATGCGCGTTCGAGCCCTCACGACGGGGGATGCTGTGGCCCGGGGTGGGGTCATCTTGGCGGTGTCTCTAGACATCGCCAATGCCTTCAACACCCTGCCCTGGAGTTGCATCAGGGAGGCACTCCGGTATCACCGAGTGCCGACCTACCTCTGTCGCGTGGTCGAGGCCTATCTGACGGACAGGGCCGTCATCTACCCCGGTCACCGGGGAGAGTGGAACCGGCGAGAGACGTCGTGCGGTGTCCCGCAGGGATCGGTTCTGGGACCGCATCTGTGGGACATCGGGTACGACTGGGTGCTGCGCGCTGACCTCCCTGGTGGTGTCAGCGAAGTTTGCTACGCTGACGACACGCTGGTCCTGGCGCAGGGGAGGTCGCACCAGGCGGCGGCCGAATTAGCGGCACGCGGGGTTGCGACAATCGTAGAGAGGATCCGGCAATTGGGACTCGAGGTGGCCTTGCACAAGTCCGAGGCCATGTGTTTTCATGGTCCTCGGAACGCGCCACCATCGGGTTCCCAAATAACGGTAGGAGGGGTTCTCATCGGTGTCGAGTCGACGATGAAGTACCTGGGACTCGTCCTCGACAGCCGGTGGAATTTCGTGGAGCATTTCCGACGTTTGGCTCCCAGACAGGAGCGGGCCGGGGCTGCCTTGGGGCGGCTCCTGCCCAATCTGGGGGGTCCAAACGCCTCCTGCCGGAGGCTCTACGCGGGGGTCGTGCGGTCCATGGCCCTTTACGGAGCTCCGGTGTGGGCGCGTTCCGTGAGGCGACGACCGGTACGTCGATTGAACGCGTCCCAGAGGGTCATGGCCATCCGGTTAGCCCGGGGATACCGCACGATCTCCGGGGAGGCGGCGAACCTCCTTGTCGGATTACCGCCATGGGATCTGGAGGCAAAAGTCCTCGCGCACATGTGGGAGTGGCGCGAGGAGGCAGGACGCCGGGGCGTAACTCTGTTGCCGCGAGAAATCGTGGCACGGCGGACAGAGCTCCGGCAGGATCTCATGGCGGCATGGAGAGTGCGATTGTCGCAACCCAGCGCTGGGCACGCCACAATTGTGGCGATAAGTCCCCTCTTTGAGGAGTGGCTGGAGAGGCGCCACGGCGTCCTCACCTTCCGCCTGACGCAGGTCCTCACCGGACACGGGTGCTTCGGGAGGTACCTGTTCCGGATAAGGCGGGAGGAAACGCCCGGGTGTCACCACTGTGTGGATCGCCCGGAGGACACGGTGGAGCATACGGTGGAGGTCTGCCCGGCTTGGGCGGAGCACCGCCGTGTCCTCCTGGAAGCGATCGACTGTAGGCGCGGGCTTGCGGACGGCGAGCAATGGGTAGCTCGCCGTCCGGTAAGGACCAAGCCCGAGTCGACGGCACGTCGTGTTCCACGCGCGCCTCAAAGAGATGTCAGCACTATTGACGGGGTCCGCTAGGGCCGATGCCAGCTAGGGTTGCGGGATGTTCGAAAGAGTTACCGTGGCCCCGGCACAGGCAACAGAAGGAACACGGGTGGGTTTTAGTCAGTAAAAGTCTGACACGCCCTCCCGCTCCGCCCTGAGCGGGAGAAGTCATCTGATGATTTCCCATCCACAAAAAAAAAAAAAAGTCTGAGCCCACTAGTTACCGCCCCATTAGTCTCCTCAATGTCCTCGGCAAAATATATGGAGGATTGAGGTCAATCCCGATAAGAGTCAGGCCGTCCTTTTCACGCGACCGCGACTCCGCGCTTCCACACCTCCTAGCCCGATCACCATGTATGGCAAGCCGATCCCTTGGGAGAAGCAAGCCAAATACCTTGGCGTGATCTTGGATCAACACCTGACCTTCAGAGAGCACATCAAGACGGCTCGTTCGCGTGCCGCTTGCGCTCTCGGCAGGCTTCATTTCATCCTGACCACGCGTAGCAAACTATCTCTTAAGTGCAAGCTGCGCATCTACACCGCAGTCATCCGTCCCATCATGACGTATGCTTGTGTTGTATTTGCGCACGCTAAGCCACACTTGCTCCATAGGATGCAGACCCTACAGAACCGTTTCCTCAGAAAGGTCACGGGGGCACCCTATTATGTAAGCAAAGAGTCGCTTCACGTTGATCTAAAAATCCCAACCGTCCAGCAGTTCATGAAACGCCTCGCCAAGCGTTTCTTCGAATCTGCATCTAAACACCCGAATCCCCTGATTGCGGCGGCCGCCCGCTACGCACCGTCGCGCATAAGTCGCATCCGCCGTCCTAGGCACGCCCTAACCGTCCCGGATGACGCCATAACTCTCCTCCAGGAGAGTAATCCCGCCACCAGCACGATCCGGAAACTCAAATCGAGACCGCCGTGCTTCCGCCCTCAACGCCGAGGGCCACCGCGACGCCCCCGTCCATACCCACCCCGACCCTTGCTCGAGCCAGCCCGCGCAGCTGAGCCCGTAATTCTAAATTTGCCCCCAAATAATCCGATCCAGCATGTCCCATTGCTGTCCTCTCCCAGCGACGCCCTAAGCCGAGGTCCGTACCCCACAGGGGGTGCCCTTAGCGTGTAGTCGCTTAGTTTTTAGTCTTAGTTTTAAGCCTGTCTGGAGGCCTTAATTTATTGAGGCATCCACAGGAAAGCCCGGTTAAGCAGTCGACAACCTCCTATAGGTTGAACTGCGAGATGCCATTCCCCAAAAACAAAAAACACAAGCAAGTCAGTCTCCAACGATCATCCAGTGAAGCAACATATGTATCTACACCCGTTGGTTCACTTCGCGCCGCGCTTCAAATAATTAGTAATACCAGTCAAGTTGCTAAGTTTGTAAATAGTGTGTAAGTTTGCCCGTGTATTTCCTTTAATATTTTGTATTGTGTTGTGTCGTATTGGAAATACAAGTGTTTTACCCCGTGTCGCGTGGTTTTATTTCCACTTCTTCGTCAAGGGAACAACGTCACCCCCGCCTACACGCCCGTATCCCCCACCTGCCCCTCAGCGTGGGCTACACTATCTCTCGGAACAAGTCTTGTTCCTCACCTCTGGCTTGCTTTTATTGGTCGGTTGGAGTAAACACCGATGAGGAACAGAGCTCACACCTCTTTCTTGACTTTACTAGCCGGCTTGAGTGAAGATTCGCAAGAGTATGCGTGCTCGGAAGAAGGAAGTATTTCTGTAAGATGCTGGTAGGGATGACCGTTCTTTCAGGATTGTCCCGCGAGTAGGTCGGAAATTATCTTACAGGAACGTTCTACCAAGATTAAAAGTATCATAATATGATTTCGATGAAATTTAGCATATAATATTATTATGTCCTAAATCGGTTGTCATGGTCTACCCGTGTGTCAAATTTCATCCAAATCCGTTCAATCGTTTTAGCGTGAAAGCGTTACAAACAAACTCACTTTCATATTTATAATATTAATTAGGATGACAACATTCGAGAGTCACAAAAAAAGAAGTAAGTATCCATGTTCTATCCGTAAAATATATATTTAATTCTACTAAATTATTACCTTTATTACCAAATACATCATCTGCCTAGCCTTTTCCCAACTATATTGGGGTCGGCTTCCAGTCTAACCGGATGCAGCTGAATACCAGTATTTTAAATGGAGTGACTGCCTATCTGACCTCCACAACCCAGTTAGGTACTGGGTAATACGATACCCCTTGGTAAGACTGGTTGTCAGACTTTCGGGCTTCTGACGACCCGTAACGACTGTCAAAGATCCACGAATGACAGCCGGGACCAACGGCTTAACGTGGTTTCCGAGGCACGGAGGAGTCTCGGTATGTAAAGATGGTCACCCATCCACGGACCAACCCCGGCAAGCGTAGCTTAACCTGATGGATCGACCCATGCGGCTGTTATTACTTAGCGAGCTCCTCTCTTTATTACCAAATACAAAATACTAAATACTTATAGTAACTTTTAGTAAATATAAAGACTGACATAATTTGCCATTACTAGAAACCTTTCCAAAACAACATATTTCTCACTTTCACCATATCAGATCAAATGCACAATGCATAACAATTCGCCCTACAAAATATTCTCTGTAATAAAAACAATACAAATGGACTTGCCTTGTATTAAATCAAGTGTCAAGAGGGATTGTTATCTTAAGTCTCGGCATTCTTGGCTTGAAGCCACATGCATAGAAGCAGGTGGAACCTTGGGTAACTGAATTGTTAGATAACTACAAATTACAGTCGGATTTCCATTGGGAAATCGTTTTGTGATGTGACACACGTTAGTGATGTAGACAGTTAGGTAAAGTCAGGGTTTATTGTAAAGCAAATTGACTATCTACTTAAATGGTCCGTATATTCAAAAACTGAAGCCCAATTCCCGTAACTAAAAACGTTCAAAATCTAGTCGCAATCTCATCTCAGCGACAATCAAATGTCAAAAACTCGTCAAAAATGTAGGGAAATTATAAGTTTTTTTGACATGTTGAGACTGAGATCACACTGTGAACGTTCTTAAAATTACGGGAATTGCCCCTCTGTTATTCTTTGACAGATTTTTTTTTTTAAATTAACAAAATTCATCGCTTAAACTCACAGATATCCACAAATTCCAAGAAAACTGTTCCAAAACTGCTTGGTTGTGTTGTTAAATGTTGTTATGTTCTGATAAAATTCATACTTTGAGCAGATAGTAAATTTTGATTTTTTTTATTAAAACTGATTTTAAAAAATCGTGGAGAAACGTTCGAGTTTTTTGGCGTGAGTACATAGCACATGACCGCACCACTTCGCTGTTTTCGTTTGTTCAACCATGCGCCGAACACCCTGTATATAGGTACAAGACCTGCCTGCTTCGGTAACCGAGGGTTAAATTATTTGGGTAACTTTTTGCATACAAATACCTTGGAAAATGAAAGTGTCTACACGTGCAAGATCTCTTTATTACAAAATAGGCACGTAATTTACATATAACCACAAAATTAATTAAACAAAAACACATTTGAAACGATATTGTAAAGTGCTGGCGTTCTATTTTAATTACTTCGCTTAATCATCAGCATTATGCGCGATAATTATAAGCTTAAATACAAGCAATTATAAGTTTTACACCCGCAGCAGTTAGTTATAATTAGTTGTACAAATGGTTATACCAAATGATTTTTTTTCAGTAATCTGGTTAAATCATAAATGAAGATGTTTTTTTTATTTCTGTAAGTAGGTTTAGTCAAACACTTTTACACGTCAATCATATTTTTTTAAAACTAAATTAGGCCGGCGTTTCCTATCTGACTACTCTGAGAAGAAAGGCCGAAGGGGGTTACTGTTTTGGTTTTAATTGATTTCTCCAATGCCTTTAACGCTGTCAGCCACGATATTCTCCTTGCTATGCTCTCTTATCTCATGGTTTCGTCCGAGGTTCTGGAATGGTTCTCTTTTTATCTTCGGGGACGCCGGCAGTCGGTTCGCGTTGATGAGAGCTCTTCGAGTTGGCGTGACCTGGATGCTAGTGTTCCACAAGGTGGTATTCTTTCTCCATTGTTATTCTCCATCTTCATTAATTTTATAACTCACTGTCTTCGGTGTTCGTATCATCTTTATGCCGATGATCTTCAATTGTATACAGCTGCGCGGGTGGAAAGTTTATTGGATGCTGTAGCAGATGTAAACCGAGACTTAGATGCAATCAAAAAGTGGTCTGATAGTTTTGGGGTGTCAGTGAACCCCTCAAAGTGTCAGGCCATTGTAATTGGAAGCTCGCGCATGATGGGTAGGGTGACGCTTAGCTCTCTTCCTCCTCTCATTTTCAATGGTACCGTCATACCCATTACCCCTACTGTGAAAGATCTCGGTTTGCATCTTGACTCGACGCTTAGCTGGCAGCGCCAGGTCTCTAATGTTAGTCAAAGGGTCAACGGTACTCTACGATCTCTGTATCGTCTGAGAAACTTTTTGCCCGCTAAGACGAAAACTATGCTTGTGCAGACTTTGATTTTCCGTATCATTGACTATGGTGACGTGTGCTACTTTGACTTGAATGCGGTGTTGCTGGATAAGCTTGACAGACTGCTTAACAATTGTATCCGGTTCATATTCAACCTCAGAAAATATGACCATGTGTCGAGCTACAGGTCTGAGCTCAAATGGATGCCCATTCGCCAGAGAAGAAATTTGCGTGCTTTGACCACGCTTTTCTCCCTTCTTAACTCTCCCACTCCTCCTTCTTATCTAGTGTCTCACTTCCAATATCTATGTTCTTCACACGCTAAGAATCTTCGTTCTTCTAACAATCTTCTCCTACTCTGTCCTTCTCATACTTCTGACTTTGTTCATTCTTCCTTTCATATTCAGTCCATTCTTCTTTGGAATGCGCTACCTCTTGACATCAGGATGGCCACCAGTCGGTATGCATTTAAGCGGAGATTGCGGAGTTATTTTCAAAATAAATAGCGTAGAGTCATCTCAAAACCTCTCTCTCTTGAATTTGTATATAATATATGTATATAATATAGGTATATATTATAGTAAATATGTATGTATGTGTATTATAAGTTTATGACTTATTTATGTACAAATAGTTCCATTTCTAACAGAGCACCTGCCATCTAATCTCTTCACCACCCTTGGTTGACTGGTAGAGAATGCCTAAGGCATTAAGTCCGCCTTTGTACTTTTTTAAGTGTGAAAAGTTTAAATAAATAAATAAATAAATAAACAAACTCAGAGGTCACAGTCTCTTTTACAGTCCAGACATAATCTTGGTCAAATCACGTGAAGCCATGTAGATTGGTGTCTGAAATGGTTTTTTGAGGAAAAAACCACACAGATTGAGTGGACCTGTCAAGTCAGTGCACGCATTTGTCAGTAATCGTACAGCTCAACTCAGAACTTAAGGTTACATTCTGAACTGGTATTTATGAGATTTTTTTCAGGTAATGTACTTTTATATAACATCACGCCTGTATTCCCGGAAGGGTTAGGCAGAGGTGTACCCATATTTCGCCAGTTATGATTAAGTCCGATGTAATAGGGGGCGAGCCTATGGTCATCCTACTAATAAGACTTGGATGAAATTTGGCACACCCTTTTTTTTGGGTGGGCAATCATCAAATGATTTCTCCCGCTCTGGGCGGAGCGGGAGGCCGGAGGGCGTGTCAGACTTTTACTGACTAAAATCCACCCGTGTTCCTTCAGTTGCCGGGGCCACGGTAGCTCTCTCGAACATTACGCGAAATTTGGCACATCTGATCCTTTTTGTTCCAGTAGCACGTTGAATGATATTTATTTTTGTTTAATTTAAAATGTTTACCTATACTAAATATCATAAAGCCCGGGCGAGATGCACTGGCGATGCCAGGGCAGCGCGCGAAATCCAAATTTTCTTACGTTTTTTAGGGTTTCCTCAAAAGGAAGAACCCTTATAGGATCACTTCATTGTCCATCTGTCTGTCTGTCTGTCAGTCTGTCAAAACACTTGTTGTCAGAAGCAGCTGGAGGTATCAAGTTGAAATAAATATCTAATACGTAGGTCTACGGTCCCTTGGAGCCCTAAAAAAATCAAGCTTCTAAGTCGAATCAATAAAAAATACGGCCATTTTTATGTGAAATATTTTGATACTGACAAATAAATCAAAACCTATTGGCTACTTTCCGTTGACCAGAAATCATGAAATTTGGCAAAAGGCAAGGTCTCACAGCACAAGTAAAGAAAAAAGTCCGAAAATCATTAATTTGTAGTTTTATCTCATTTTTTTTTGCGATTACAAACTTACAATAAATTGCAGTTGGAGAATTGACCGTGACGTACATCGATGTATGGGAGAACATGTTTTTCAACTACAATATTAAGTTTATTTTTGGGATAAATTCTGAACCCTTCATTGTGCGTAGTTCGACACGAACTTGGCCTATTCTTTTTGCATTTTGCAGGCCAGTAACCTAATCCGATTTTTTCATTGACTGGTGAAACTCTTGAGCTAGCCAGACGTTTTTTTTCGTGGCTACAACTTTAAGTTATCTATATAAACTTATCCAAAACCCATAACACGATTTCCTGGTACCGACCCTTAAGTCCCATGTAATACGGAGTGAGCCTATTGCCATCATCCGGGCGCAAATCCTAACTCTGGGTTGCTGCTAAGAAATTCCAGATAGAAAAACCCAATGACACACAACACTTCTTTGTCGTACATTCTTCTTCTTCAGTATCGACACTAGTTATTTAATAAAAAGTAGTTAATGTCGTGTTCAAAAGGTTAGTCAGTAAGAATGGAAATAAAGCTGTATTTACACGGTACAAGTTTATTATTGCATACCACAAAATTGAAGCAACCATTGACTGGTACCATCTACACAACAATTGTTGCACGATACGTACAAGTTAGTTGCCGTTCAAAACTGGTATAGGTGTAAACAGCACGTACAATAAAATCGCATTCAATACACGAATCAATTGTACAGGGACGTGCAACTCTGTGTTTAGACGAGGCAACACTTGTGTGGCGACATATCTACATCGCCACAATGGAACGCGTCACACTGACGTCACGCAAAATCCTGCATCGCGCAAACAGAGTTTACCGCGCGATTAGCATATATACAACATCCCGACATCAACCGTCGGGCAGTAGCCCACCAGACACAACACCCGTCTGGTCGGAGGATCCTCCCTTTTCTATGGAGGATGAGTGAACTTTACACGCTGTTCCTCATTCCTCTATACTGGTGACCCCGAACATGAACGTCAGCGCAGCCTTCGTGCAACTACTACAGCGTGACGTCATCAGCATCACTTCCTCGAGCTTTCGAGCAGCGAGTCACACAGCCAGCCAGCACCCACGGCTTCAACGGGTATCCTGACCACCAGCATGCAGCGACCGCGCATACCTGGTCATCACCCTCAGCCTCATCAGCAACCTTGGCACAGCACACTGCACTCTCGGCCGGTCAAAACAAGCAGAGCCCTTCAAACCTCTCCTGGTCGACGCCAGCAGTCAGCCTCAACCCGGCGCTGTACCACATCCGACGCACTGGAGCATAACGCAGCGCCACCCCGACTCACTGGGGGCATCTCCGCAGACAGTTCCGACTCACCGTGAACTATGCGGCACCCGGTTCCGACTCCCTGGAACCTCAACTGGCCCTGGCAAGCATCGCAAGATACACGACTCTGCCCACTATCGACCTCCGGTCTCCGGAGGGGAGTGATGTGGCGACATATCTACATCGCCACAATGGAACGCGTCACACTGACGTCACGCAAAATCCTGCATCGCGCAAACAGAGTTTACCGCGCGATTAGCATATATACAACATCCCGACATCAACCGTCGGGCAGTAGCCCACCAGACACAACACCCGTCTGGTCGGAGGATCCTCCCTTTTCTATGGAGGATGAGTGAACTTTACACGCTGTTCCTCATTCCTCTATACTTGCATGCAATAATCCGCAATAAGTCGCAAGCAATTACTGAATGGCAAAACTTGCATTCAATTATTGTATGTCATTTTATGGAAATCGCAAACGTGTAAAAACTTGCACGCAATTCTCGAATGGCAATAATCGAACGTGCTTCATGGCATGCGATTATTGCTCTTGAACGTTCCAGAAACTTGCACCGTGTAAATAGGCTTTAGGCTCAGTGCCTGCATCTATCGTCAGTCATAGGGGAGTCGTCATTGTGTGGGCTTGATATTTCAATAGTATAACTTTGTTAATGTTCTGAAAAATCATTTAAATACCAATAACTACGTTAACCAAGCCATGTCAACCTCAAAACAATGTTGAATTCCTTATCATATTTTCCGTTGTTCCACTGCCTGCTCGGAATGTATAAGTAATTAGATTATCGAGCTCATACATATCTTTACATATTATAATTTTTCTTAGAAAACAAAAACAAATACTTGAGTTTTTATTGAGATTTCATCCGAATAAAGGTGAGTGTCCACTGGCCCGCAACGGCCACAAAGCACGCACGGCACGCAATGGTTTTTGGTTTGTTTGTATACTTTAATGATAATGTTAATAATTTTAATTTTTAATTTTTAATTATAATTTAATTCATTGTAAGGTATCTAATAAGTAATTTTGTTATGGGTTAATACCTGAAATAAACGATAATAATAATAATAATAATAATGTCTGTGGCCCGACTGTCAAGCTGACGGCCGAAAAAATTTAGTCCGTGTAATTTTTTTAGTATTTTTAAACTTTAAACATGCAACAATGTTGTGTTGTGAGTGTCTACACCATTTATAGAGATGTTTTTTTGAGCCTGATTTTATAACAGGCTCACAAAGTAAAAAACGACTTAAGACGGAGAGCGAAATGTTACACGGACAATAGTACAATGCTGACAAGAAGTCGGGCACGACAATTGACCCTAAACACACACCCAACATCTTCGGGTTCGTCGCTCAGCTCCGCCTCGCAGTTACCGGAACCTGCTCCAGATGTGAGTCCAGTAATATCGGCCGCTGCAGTTGCGTCGAGCTCGAGCGACGAATACTTCTCGCCGCCGACGACACCACCACCAGTACGTCGGCGTGGAAGAGGCCGACCACCGGCCAGCTTAGGACTCCGAGGCCCATCGGCCTCTGATAGGGTCCCCGCTTCCGGTGGAAGTGTGCAGCGCATGAGATGGACACAAACAGTCAACGAAAATGTCATGCGCGCATACTTTGGGGCTACTGAGGGGGGAAGTAACTTGACTGCATACCGTGGTCGAATGCTCTCTCTGTTTCAGGTGCTTGAGCCAGCTGTCAACGTGTCGGCGCAACGACTGTCGGATCAGGTGCGGGTCATCCAGCGTAACCATATGCTGGATGACGTCGTGCTTGATCGACTACGTCTCGAATCACGGAATAGCCATGTTACACCTGCTTTGCCACCGGTCGCGGTGCAACTGCAAAATCTCCCCAGTGCTTCACCGCGACCCGACCGCGTTGGTGAAGTGGATGATGACGGGGCTATATCCGTGAATTCCCAATGCAATGTACGACTGAGGAGCGCTTTGGAGGATGCTTTCCGGGAGTACCGCTCCACTCCGCCGGGACTTAGACCACGTTTACCTCGTTTGCCCATGCACAAGAAAAACAGGGCGCTGGTGTGTGCTCTAGACTCGCAGCTGTCAAATTGTTTTGACGGCAGCAAAGACCTCGCCGACACCCACTCAATCTTGTACTGTGCAGCTGTAGCGGCATGTCGTGTAGCTCAAGTTAAATTTCCTAACAGTGACAGAGCTCCACGACCAAAACCAACTATGCCAGCTTGGCAGTGCAGGATTGAGCGACGTATCGGTGAGGCTAGAGCACTCATCGGCAAGCTAATCTCTTTCAGGCAGGGCAACACTCGCCCTAGAGTGATGCGCTTTGTGAGGCGGGCGTTCTCGGGGACGGATATTAGTTCTCGAGATTATTTGAGCCGCGTCACAGAGCGTATCGACCTCCTGAAGCAGAAGATCTGTGCATGGGCAAACCGTATTCGTCGATACAGGCGGAGAATGGAGCGGTACACTCAGAATCGCACATTCCAGAGCGATGAAAGGTGGGTCTATAGGGCTTGGGAGCAATCGAACCAAGGTGTGACTGACACGCGCCTACCGGATGATGACGCCATGTGTTCCTTCTGGCGAAGCATCTGGTCGGTGCCTGTCAGTCACACCGAAGGTGATTGGACTGGGGGGCTCGAGCGAGCATGCGATCAAATATCAGAAATGGGGGCACTAACCATCAGCCCCCAAGATGTAGCTCGTGCAGTCCGTCCGTTGCCCAACTGGAAATCTCCAGGGCCGGACGGGCTACACAACTTTTGGATAAAGTGGCTGCAAAGGTCGCACGCCCGCTTGGCATCCCAGTTCCAGTCAGCCTTAGAATCAGGATCGCTGCCCCAGTTCCTAACGACAGGAATAACCCACCTGCTCCACAAATCAGGTAGTACTACGGAACCTAAAAATTATAGACCGATCACTTGTCTACCAACGGTCTATAAAGTTTTTACATCCATTTTGAGAGCTAAAATTAACAAACATATAGACACTAACTCCATCATGTCTGCCTCTCAAAATGGATGTAGGAACGGATCCCGCGGTACTAAGGAGCTGCTCCTCATCGACATGGCCATTAGCCAACAGGTTCGTCGATCCCGCAAGGATCTGTCGACATGCTGGATAGATTATAAGAAGGCCTACGACTCAGTGCCACATACATGGCTCATGAGGGTGCTGGAGTTGTACAAGATTGATGCAACTCTACGCACCTTCCTTGAGTCGTGTATGGGGCAATGGAGGACGGTTCTCCGCTATCCAGGATGTCGACATATCCAGAGGAATAGCGAACCAATAAGGATCGAGCGAGGTATTTTTCAGGGTGATAGTTTGAGTCCACTTTGGTTCTGCCTAGCCTTGAATCCTCTAAGTACACTGCTGGAGAATTCAGGTCTAGGTTACCGATTGAAGAGAGGTGGTCAGGTCATATCCCACCTCCTTTACATGGATGACTTGAAACTTTTTGCCCCCAACAATTTGCAACTGCTGGAGCTACTGAAGGTAACCGAAACTTTCAGTAGCGCCATCAGGATGGAATTTGGTGTGGACAAATGTGCGGTCATGCATGTAAAGCGAGGCAGGATTATGGAATCCGTGGGAACGCAACTCTCGGATTCCATAAACCTTAGAGCCCTCTCCGCAACCGAAACCTATAAGTATTTGGGTATGTCGGAAGCGTTGGGCATTAATGCTGCTGACATGAAGCAATCGTTGAAGGAGCGCTTCTTTGGCCGCCTGAATAAAGTATTAAACAGTCTTTTATCAGGCGGAAATAAGACGCGAGCCTTCAACGGTTGGGTCATGCCGGTTTTGATGTACTCTTTCGGCATACTCAAATGGACTCAGACGGAACTAGACGCCCTGGATAGGAGGGTCCGTACACTGCTGACCGCAAACCGGATGCATCACCCACGGTCATCGGTGATGAGACTGTATATCCCGCGGAAGTGCGGAGGTCGAGGTTTTTTAAATGCTAAGACCCTGCACAATCGTGAAGTATGCAGTCTCAGGGAATACTTCCTAGAAGCCGACGTGGGGATGCACCGAGATGTGGTCTCAGTGGACAAGGGCCTCACCCCGCTCTCCTTGGCTAACGAGAACTGGCGCCAACCTATAGTATTAGATACTAATGACCGCAGGGAGGTATGGCAGAGTAAAGAGCTTCACGGGCGCTTTTACCGGGTCCTACATGGGCCCGATGTAGACCTCTTAGCGTCGGTATCCTGGTTGCGATTCGGAGACCTCTTTGGGGAAACCGAAGGTTTTGTCTTTGCGATTATGGACGAAGTTATGATGACGAACAACTACCGGAAATATATTGTGAAGGACGGCACGGTTGACATCTGTCGGGCATGCCACCGTCCCGGGGAATCAATCCGACACATTATTTCTGGCTGTTCTCATCTGGCTAACGGAGACTACTTGCATAGGCATAACCTTGTAGCCAGGATTATCCACCAGCAACTTGCTCTGAAATACAGCCTTGCGGAATCGGAAGTACCGTACTATAGGTATGTGCCCGACCCAGTTCTCGAAAATGACAATATTACGTTGTATTGGGATCGATCTATCATCACTGACAGGACTATTGTTGCCAATAAGCCAGACATAGTGGTGATAGATCGAATAGAGCGTCGCACAATGATTATTGATATAGCGGTTCCGCATGACGAGAACCTCGTGAAAGCAGAAAAAGATAAGCAGATTAAGTATCTTGACCTGGCTCGCGAGGTTGTCGACATGTGGGATGTGGATACAGCAGTCATTGTGCCGATAGTCGTATCAGCCAATGGCTTAATTGCCAAGAGTCTCGACCAACATCTGAGGAGGCTCTCGTTAGGCAGCTGGATCAAGGGCTTGATCCAGAAAGCGGTACTTCTCGATACGGCACGTATCGTCAGGAGGTTCCTCTCTCAGGAGCCCTGACCACCGGTAGCTTGGATCCTATTCCCGATATCGGTGGGCTACTAGTTTTTATATTTTTAAATGTTTTTTTTTTATGTTTTTATAAAAATATTTAAAAATGTAAGATATATGTATAAAAATGGAATAAAGGAAATAATAATAATAATAAAGCATGCTGGTCATCATCTGCCCAGAGTCTTAGCGATGTTCTTTTCCTTGTGTATAGGACATTCGTATCTGCCTGAGCGGATGATGAGAACTGTGGTGGTGCCAGTTATTAAGAATAAAACTGGTGATGTTAGCGATAAGAATAACTATAGGCCCATTTCATTGGCCACTGTGATCTCGAAAGTGCTTGACGGTTTGCTTAACACTCAGCTGGATAAATACCTGAATTTACATGATAACCAGTTTGGCTTCAAAGCAGGTCTCTCTACAGAAACAGCTATATTGTGTTTAAAGCAGACTGTCAAGTACTACACTGATAGAAGTACACCTGTCTTTGCTTGCTTCCTCGACTTGTCGAAGGCATTTGACTTGGTTTGCTATGATCTGCTGTGGCAAAAACTGCAGCAAGCGTTAGTGCCAGACGAACTGATCCGTATCTTTCAATACTGGTACAACAATCAGGTCAATGTTGTTCGATGGTCGGGGGCTTACTCGACCCCATACAGGCTGGAGTGCGGCGTGAGGCAAGGGGGGCTAACCTCACCGAAGCTCTTCAACCTGTATGTTAATGCGCTGATAGAGAGGCTCAGCAGCACGCATGTCGGTTGCCATATTGGAGGTGTGTGCCTAAACAATATCAGTTACGCTGACGACATGGTGCTGCTGAGCGCCTCTGTCTGTGGTGTGTCAAGGCTGATTGGCATCTGTGAGAAGTATGCTGAAGAACATGGTTTGTTGTATAACACAAACAAGAGCGAGTGCATGGTCTTTCGGGCCAGGGTGGGGTGTCCGGATTACTTACCGGCAATTAAGCTCAATGGATGCCCACTTAAAAGAGTTGATACGTTTAAGTATCTTGGACATTTATTAACCTCTGGCTTGGAAGACGATGCAGACATTGAAAGGGAACGTAGAGCGCTGTCTGTTCGTGCGAATATGATAGCCCGCAGATTTGCTCGGTGTTCGAGGGGCGTCAAAATAGCCCTATTTAGGGCATTTTGTACGTCCTTTTATACTTGCAGTCTGTGGATGGATTACACGCAGAAACAGTACAGTGCTCTACGTGTCCAATACAACAACGCGTTCAGGGTGCTCTTGGGGCTGCCTCGCTTCTGTAGCGCGTCGGGGATGTTTGCCGAGGCGCGTGTGGATTGTTTCCACGCAGTCATGCGCAAGCGGTGCACATCCCTGGTGCGTAGGGTACGGGCCAGCCGCAATAGGATCCTGAACGCTTTTGCTGAACGATTCGACTGTCAGTACGTGAACCACTGCTGCATGGTTCACGTACGGACTAATGTTAAAATATTATTTTAATTTAATTTGATTTAGCTGTTATCAATTCTAATATTAATGTATAATTTCATTTAAAATTTTTAAGTAATCCTTGAATTTGAATAATTAATAATTTTTGTAATGTAGGTAGTTTAAATTATATGATCCACAGTTGGTTGAGATAAATAAATAAATAAATAAATAAAGAAATGATCCGAGCGCTCGGTTCGGGCGGTACTGGGAGTGGACGCGATATGAATTCATACAAAAAATTAAATTAAATTAATCTATTATCAATTGTAATAATATATTAATGTACTTATAATTTTCAATTTCAATTTATATATAATTCTTTGATTTGATTAATAACTTATAATAATTAATAACATTTAATTTAGTTTAAATTGGATGATCCAAAGTTGGTTGAAATAAATAAATAATAAAAAAAGCAAACCAATATCCGTTGCGTGCCGTGCGTTGCGGCCGGTGCGGACCAGTGGACGTCCACCTTAAGAGGCTTAGAAACAAAACGCACTTAACAGACGTTATTCAAGTAGACAAGTGTGGTGTCATACCGTCTGTCACATACAGTTACAGTGAATTAATTTATCATAATTGGATATGATATAATATTATGTTGTATCATAGACCTAAACCTTAGGGTAAGGGTAGTTTCATGAGTAATCAGCCTTAATATTGACCGTATGACAAACTAATAGGTCCTTACATATGAAATTAGCGTTTTGTCGTACTGACCACTTTGATCTGAAATATCTCCTCTTTGGTTAAGAATTCCAAATTCAAATTTATAAATGCATTTAGCTGGTACATTTGAGTTTTGAAAACAGTCATTCATTTGTTTTTTCCTCATTATTTTTTTCTTTGGCGTCGCTTATTACCGCACAATGGAAAACATGAAATATCGGTATATTTACGAGTACGAGTTCTACCGTGGCGCCAGTGCTGCAGAAACAGCTCGAAGGATTAATTATGTGTACGGCGCTGGTGTCGCAAAGGAAAGCACGGTACGTTTTTGGTTTCAACGTTTTCGTTCTGGAAATTTCGACCTTCAGAACCAACCCCGTGGACGGCCGGAGACCAAAGTGGAAAATGAATAATTAAAGGCTATTGTGGAAGCGGATCCATCACAAAGCACTTCAGAGATAGCTGCAGGCTTCGGGGTAAGTGATAAAACTGTATTAATAATCCACTTGAAGCAAATCGGGAAAGTAAAAAAAACTTGAACGATGGGTACCTCATGAATTGAGTGAATCGAACTTACAAACACGCGTCGACTGCTGTGTTACTTTGCTCAACTGACACAATAATGAAGGAATTTTAAATCGAATCATTACTTGTGATGAATACTGTATGATAATCGGAAGCGCTCGTCGCAATGGCTGAACCCTGGAGACCCAGCCAAATCCTGCCCTAAACGAAAATTGACTCAGAAAAAGTTACTTGTGAGTTTGGTGGACTAGCACCAGTGTCGTTTACTACAGCTTTCTAAAATCTGACCAAACGATTACGGCAGATATCTATTGTCAGCAACTGCAAACCATGAAGGCAGAACTAGCTGTTAAACAACCGAGATTGGTCATTTGCTCTAGGCCAGTGCTGCTTCACGATAACGCAAGGCCACACACTGCACAACAAACAACCACTAAGTTAGATGAGCTACAATTGGAATGTCTGCGACATCCACCATACTCTCCGGACCTTGCTCCAACAGATTACCATTTTTTCCGGAATTTGGACAACATCTTACAAGGAAAAAAATTCAACTCCGATGCGGCAGTCCAAAGCGCCTTCAAAGAGTTTATTGATTCTCGCCCCCATGGTTTTTTAGTAAAGGGATCAATGAACTACCTATGAGATGGCAAAAGTGCAGAGATAATAACGGTGCATACTTTGATTAATTAAATATATTTTACAAAAAAAAAAAGACTTTATATTCCTCCCGTACAAAACGCCAATGTCATGTATAAGATATAGCCCATTTACACGTCCAATGAATACAAGGTGGTTTTTTTATATGTAATAACTCTAGGGTCATACAAAATAATTAAATAATTAAAACAAAGTCACGATTATTAATATAAAACACCCTATTGTGAAATATGACAACGTCGCTTTTTCTTAGCTTTAATTATGAATGACTGGTGTGAACGAAAATGAATTACTCGTATTTATCAATGAAAATTAGAATGAACCATTTTTGAACCACATGTTCTAGGACTTTTTGTATTATTTTTATTTATAGAATATAACCCTAGAGTTATGACATATAAAAAACACGTTGTATAAGTAATAACAGCCTTAGACGAATATTGTAATATCGCAGTTTTGGTAGTACATAGGTATGTACAAACATTTTTGATGAAAGTTTTCCTAAACAATCCTGTTTAGTTAATTCTTACTCAATCTCTCACCAAAGAGAAGTTTTTTCATTCATCGGCATATTGGTTTCTACTTTATACCGCACCACTTTTTCCAACAATATTATTGTTTGACTTTTTCCAACATTGTTATGTAATTGAAAAATAGGCGACGAAAATTGATGTTACAACAAGAAGCTCAATTTTAAAATGAAAAACATCGTTATGGTGATTAAAAATTAGAATTTCGGGATTTGAATAATATAAAATCAAATCACTCAATTTACGAGTATATGTGGTATTACAAAGTTTATTGACATCGACATGTAGCGTTTTGTAATCCATTCGTTTACATTATCATCATATTGCTTTGGAACAAAGTAAAGGCACCTACAACATGTCTATTAATCTCAAGGCTCTTTGAATGGCTTTCTATCTACCATCACAATCATCACAGACAAAATATTAAATTAAATAGAAAGCTCACCAAACCGTTTTAATATTAAAACCATTTAATATTACTTAAAACTTTTTATTACAATTTGAAAATGCTCAAGTCATTGGTATAATATTAATAAAAGGGTTTTATCACAGAATTGCTCACTCACTCAAAACTAATGAGAAGTTATTAGTTTCTATTCTTTAACAATTTTTCTTCGATATTTCGTTTATGATTTTTCTTTCAGAGTAAAGATTCTTTCGTTTTTATGGTTCCGTACCCGAAGGGTCCAAACGGAGGCCTATTGCTGTCATTCACGTGTCCGTCTGTCCGTCGTCTGTCACACAGGTTTTACAGCCAAACGGTTAGAGCTACAGTCTTCAAATTTTCGCCGTATAAGCAATTTGTTGACCCAAAGCCATAAATAATGTCAAAAAATATTTTTAAATGTTTTTAAGGGGGGCTCCCATACAGCTAAACAGGGGCGCGAAAAAAAACTTTGACCTATCCCATCGAGTGGGGTATCGTTGTTTAGAGCTCAATAAGTAGATAAATACTTACTATTTTTTTTAATATTGGAAAACAAAGGAATGAAAAACCACCAAAGTCAACTTTTTTACAAAATTTTGTTCCGAAGAGTTTTTTAACTTTCAGTTGACCTATAAACTTGAAATTTGGTGATAATGTGTATTATTACGTATATTTTACTAACAAATACCAATATATAGATAAAACAGACTTTTTCTTTGAATTTCCCTCATTTTTCCTATTACAACTAACTTGATTTTGCGGTCAAATGCGTAGCACAGAAGGGATGCGGCCCACGCGGCGGCGGCGCTACGCCACTGCTACGGGTCTACGCGCGCTACGGGATTACGACTTCTACGAGCGGAGCGTAGTGATAAGCCCCGCCCCCTATCCCTACATAAAGCGACGCGCAACGGCACGCTTCGTTGCGTGTGGATGCTATTTTCATTTGGTACGGAATCCTAAATGTGCGAAGTCCGACACGCACTTGACCTGTTTTTAAATAGTTACATAATACATAAAAAGCCAGACAAAGTTCCAAGAAATTGGTAAAATTATTAACCATTTAAGATTTAAATTCCAAGTTCACACTGGGTTTTTAATAGATTATATTCTACTTAATATAAATACTAAACTCCTGCTGATTCATTCTGTAAAAATCACATCATGTGAATACTTGGTTAAAGTGAGCTTCAAGTGAGCTGTCAGTAGTGTCAATTCGTAACGTCAGGTGAAGTGACAGCTCGCTTACGCTTAAACAGATAAAAACTGTGTTTAAAAACAGACACCTACTCACGAAGAACACCATATAGTTTCACGGAACACAAACCACGCCGACACACCTTAATAGTCAACGTGCTTAATAGGTAAGTTGCCAAGTCAACAGTATAGTTATTGTGTAAGTGAATATTGGTCAAGCGGCTTCAAGTTAACACCGGGTCACACAAACTGATCCCGAGGACGCGCTTTATTACGTTTTAGGTTACGTACCTACACCTTGAAGTAGGGTAGGTTTCATGTTTTGGTCAATTAATTTAGGGCATGTATTTAACGTGGCAACAAATTAATCTGAATTTGGGATTAAAAAATAATTAAAGCCGGTAGCAAAAATAGTAGATTGGCAGCTACAGCGGACGATCATTTTAAGTAGAAAGTAGCAGCTTAATAATCAATTGTTAGCTAAGTTTTAATTTATTTGGCATCGAGTTCTTGTTTTGTTATTGGACGTGGTCACGCCCAACGAAGCCGTAGTCGACGGAGCCCCGGTCCACGGATGGTACTTCTGAATGGTTTAAAAAAAATAACCACGAAGGGGATGGCGGGATCTCTAATCTGACCTGTCCGAGTCGGGGTGCCCCAAGTCTCGAGCTCGCTTCGCTCGCTCTGCATCCAAAGTTCTCATTGCCTTTTTACTAAGTCGAAGCTTAATTTAGCAAAACAGGTTAAAAGTGATGAATTTCATGTTAATATTAGTCGCCATGTCATTAATGGAGTACCTCGCCTATGATTTCAATTGGCCCTGTTTAGTATGTTCGCTACCTTAAAGTAGCAGCCATTAATTAGTTTTTATAATTCCTTGAAGCTCATCTAATATAATTATTGCTAAAATATTTAATCGCTGCCAAGTTATTTTTTAGTAGCAAATAGTTAGTTGCCTGGAAAATAGTTAGCCTTAATTCAGTATGTACCTACGAACCCAAAATAATTATCACACAGGTAGGTACACTCATGTCATTAATCTCTTGAGGTAATTGTTAGCTTAAATTATTATAATCTCACCGGAAAGGATTTCAACCATCTATTCTATACATTCTATATTCTATACATACTACATACAAATAAATAAAATGGAAGTGTCTGTTTGTAATGTCAAAATAACAACTTTTTACTAAATGCGTAAGAAAGTATAAACGGCACTTATAACAAAAAAGCAATTTTTAACATTTTTGTATCTTTGTCTGTCTGTCTGTTTGTTCCGGCTTATCTCCGAAACGGCTGGACCAATTTTGACAGGACTTTCACTGGCAGATAACTGATGTTACGACGAGCAACTTAGGCTACTTTTATTTTAGAAAAATAATGAGGGTTCCGCGCAAAAAATTAAAACCCATAAAATTATGAACAAAGTCGGATTGGAAAAATTCTTTTTGCATTTGGTAGCCTCCTAATTCTCGAGGATATTTATAGGCTATTTAACATCACGCTACGACCCTTAGGAGCCGAGCAAAAAGAAAAAAGTCAGAAAGAACACTAAACGAAAACGAAGTAATAGCGCGGGCGGGCGATTTAACGCGACGGTTGTCGAGACGGGTCGGGGGACGAGGGAGTTTCATTAAAATGTGGCTGTTATTTAAGTATCTTGTGTATCTTACGACATCCACGCGAACGAAGTCGCGGGGCACAGCTAGTATAACTTAAGAATGAATGGTGTGATAAGGCAACGTTGCGGTTTAAAAGAAGATGTAGTGACAAAAGAAAAGAGTAAGTATGCTTAGATGGTTTGAAAAGGCGACTAACAAAAGTTGAGTGGAAACACCGGAAGAGGACGCCCTAGAAGATCATAATATAGTGACCTTATTGGTGATGTTCTTCAGAAAGGTCAGGTGCGTAGTACGCGCAACCGGCGATCTTGTATGACTAGATGAATGAACGGAAACGAGGCAAAAGGAGTTAAGGATCGTATAGTATGCGTCAAACTTTATAGCGGCTGTGAAGTACGCTACTCGGTGCGCAGTACCGTTCCCCTCGCCCCCGCTGACACATGATTGTGTTACTGCGCAGCAACTCGCCCCATGTTCCGAGCCACCATAAACTTTGAATCGGGCTGTAGTAGGTCGCGTTCTGTATTTTCTGCCATATGCCATACATAACGTTGAAACAAGTTCTTCTTTTCTGTTCTATTTGGTAGAAGTAGATGTCCACGTTTAATATCGAAGCAATAACAAAACTGTCAACCAAAACTACAAGGACCGACAATTTTTTTTAATAAAGTTGTGGTAAGCGTTTAAATAATTAGGTCCCTTGTCTTGAAGATGTCAGTCACAGACTCCAAGGGTTTTGTTAATCGATTAGTTCAAGCAAAGGATTTGATAGCCTCGTGTTACGGTTACAAGGTTTGTTATCGATTGCAATGTGTTGTGATTGGTGTGTAAATTCCAAGCATTGATTCTACTTTAATTAACAGAAGGCGGTAACGTACATAACGGCTCAGGATAGCCTTTACCAGAAGTGGTCATCGTATTAGTGGTTCAACAGTTTCAATATCATCAGGGTTGTGCCAGATTCAATTCGTAGTAAAAGTACTCTGCGTTCAGTTCGTCGTAGATGTGGTACGACAGCAGCCCTTGACATCATCTCCTGTCATCAGAAGACAACCGACACATAACCATCGATGTGACGCTCTGCTAGAGTGACTGTCACCAGCCAGTGTCACTCTTATCCAACCTTTTCGGTGATTCCCGTAACTTCGTAACAAAACCAAGTGACCGTCAAGTATAGACTGCTGTAAACTTCTATACATAATATAAAGTCGCTTTCCGTATCTGTCTGTCTGTGTGTTCACTTTGATCTTCTAAACTACATAATGGATTTTGATACGGTTTTCGCCATCATTTAAAACATATATTCCGGAAGGTTCATGTGTTTAATACGTTAGTATAAAACATAAATAATTTTCACTATCAGTAAGAATCTTATTGTACACACTAAACATTGCCGTTCAACAGATAACATATTGAATATAATATACGACAAGCATGTTTTGTCAAAAACAATGTGCACTTAACATGAAAAAATTGCTCAGTCAAAGTAATAATTAGTTCGGGTAGCAGATATAGAATGCACGCAACTTTGTCTGTAAGGATGACAAGTAGCCTACGTCCTTCTGCTTGATTCAGGCTACGTTGGTATCTGTCTTTCATAATAATCTCTTTAATGATTTAGGCGTTAAAAGGTAACAGACAGATGTAGGCCTACACTGGCAGTTTGAGTAAATTATGCGGCCTACCTAAATGTTCTTTCTTTGGTATTGTTCGTCGAATCGTTGAGCTCCAAAAGTTCTGAGTTGAGCTGTACTATTACTGAAAGATGCGTGCACTGACTGGACAGGTCCGCTCAATCTGTGCGGTTCTTTCCTCAAAAGACCATTTCAGACACCAATCTACATCATCATCTGCCCAAGATTTTATCTAAACTTTTCTAGATAAAGTCTTGGGCAGATCATGTAAAGACCATGTAGATTGGTGTTGTGTTGGTGTGAAGAAAGGCCGAAAAAAACTCATAGGTCACGGTCTCTTTTAAGAAAGAGACTGTGACATATGGGTTTATTTCGGCCTTTCTTCTCAGAGTAGTCAGATAGAAAACGCCTACCTCATCTTGTTTAAAAAAAAATGTGATTGACGTGTAAAAGTGTTTGTACAAACCTACTTGCAGAAATAAAATAATTTATCATTTACACTGTCCTCCCATACCTATTAACACTGTAATTTGAAAGCATTGTAAAAGCCAATTATTTTTAAAAGAGTAACCGTAGAGTTTCCTGCCGGTTATTCTCCATAAGAAACGACCAATTGGAACCGTGCACCTAGCTTCTGACGTTTCATAAGTGCCCATGTAGGCTTATGTGAAATAAAATATTTTTATTTCATTTTATTTACAGTTACTTTTTTGCATTAATAATAGTATGGATGATATTATATTATAGTAGCACAGAAATCTCGATGTTTTGACATGTCGTCACATCAGCACATTGCACCCGTCCGAAGCAGGCTCGAGTCACTACTTTATACAATAACACAAAACACAACTATCCACACAAAAAACAGCGTCGCACGCGCAAGTTAAAAGACTGAGACTGGTGATTGAGATAAAAATAATTTTATTCTCAAAGCGTGTTAGTAATACAGTGGTATGTTGTAGAGTTGATACAATAATGCGTGTTGAATTATATTTGGGTTAGCTTATATATTAAGTCTTATCAGTTAATACAGTAGTGGGGGCAGGACGTTTGCCATCATAACTTATTTATATTTATTACTTAACTTATAACCTATTCCGTTTATTCCGTCGCCGTCGTTATCGGGATCGTCGTTATCGGGTCGTTAGCGTTATCTTTATGGATAACTGTCTGGTCTCGTTATCTTGACTCTTCATTTATAATCTATTCCGCTTATCCCGTTGTTATCGGGTAATAATGTCATCTCTATTGATGACTGTCTGGTCTCGTTATCTTGACTCGCACCTACGTCCATGAAAAGTGTGGTTACCAAATAAAAAAGTTTTAAATGATGGTATCTAATCAATTAGAGCAATTGCATATGAAATATTTACTAAAATAACTTTTTTGCAACAAAAAAAACAACCGACTTCCAAAAAAACACTACAAAGTGAAAAATAACTTTAATTTCGAAGTCGGTGTCTTTGGATCTGTATTTTAGGTTTTTGCCACCAACTTCTGAAATTAAAGTTATTTTTCACTTTGTAGTGTTTTTTTGGAAGTCGGTTGTTTTTTTTTTTTTGCAAAAAAGCTTTATTATTTTTCACTTTTTACTGGGTCGGATTGTAATTTATCTAAGTTACAATAGCCTAATGACAACTGCTTGTCACCTTTTACAAGATATTGTTTTTCCCGATGCAGGGACGTTAATTGTTGCAGAGTTCTTCTGGTACTTCACCATCAGCTCCACTTTACCATATGCATTGTGACGAGTTTATATTGCTTAGCAATCATTTTAAAGTAATCGAATCGCAACCCGTGAAATACATTATTGAGTAGTTCCGGTGGCCATCTCACCATCTGTGATCTTCGTCATCAGTCCCAATTCACCAAATGGGGCTTTCCAAGAGCAAAAGCAAAAGTTACTATAAAAAATACCTCGATCGCTATAGGTGTGCCTATAATGTTTGAAGAGTTCCCTCGATTTCTCCAGGATTCCATTATCATATCCTGACCTGATGACAACGAGACCATTTGGAAAGTATACCCTTTCAAAAAAAAAAAGAATTTTCCAAATCGGTCCAGCCGTCTTCGAGTAATCGGGGAAGAAACATAAAAAAAAGATTCCGACGAACTGAGAACCTCCTCCTTATTTGAAGTCGGTTAAAATCATTTAGGTATAGCCAGAGTGCATATCATGACAATTCCAATAAGCCCAAACACGGCTAGGATACATTGTTTTATTACGGAGTTCCGGTGCCTACCTTCCGGCTTCACCATCAGATCAGTTCAATTGGTACCATTTTCATCAGAACCATTTATTTAAATTTGCTTCGTCATAGTCGCTCAACTATCTTAATCGAAATATCTTATCGCCATCCGCCATACCTATCATTGAGCAGTTCCTATGGCCATCTGTGGTCTTCTTCGTCAGTTCCACTTCACCAAATGATACTTTCTGAATGCAATGTTTGACTTGTTGATGAAAATACCAAAATCGCTATGTGTTTGTCTATAATATTTGAGGAGTTCCCTCAATTCCTCATGGATCCTATCATCGGAACTGGATTTTGAAGAAAATGAGACCAATCTGGAAATAATGTCCTTTCAAATAAAAAAAGAATTTTCCAAATCGGTTTATAAATGACGGAGTACTGAGGTACAACAAAAAAAAACACAACAGAAATACTTCCTCCTTTTTTGAAATCAGATAAAAACAATAAAAAGCAGTGACCGACAAGCAGGCAACCTGGCGGCGATGAGCCAAGCTGTGAAGCTGGCATCCACCAGTTTTACGTTGCCAATGAGCCTCTTAGCTCTGCGTTCCCTCGAGTCAAGCGCGGCAAGTTGGTATTTAGCTGAGCCATCCCAATTTCGTTCTAATTCGCGACGGTGTGGGTGTGTGACCAGATGTATGAACGTAAACGAAGCAAAAGGAGTATGTGAGGATCTTAAGCAGGTGGCGTTCTGTAGTTTGTGCCTAACCGGCGTGAGTAGGTACATATGTGTAAAAACAAGTTTATGAAAAACTGGTTTATCTTCCTACTTAGAGAATAAAATGTAGTATTTTTATGTGATACAAAATTTTCCTTACAATGGAGACGGAAACGATTACGTACAATCTTGGGCCTGAATGTAACGAGATAAAATTGATGTGAATTAATAGATTTAAACTTATCAGTCCCTCGTTCAAAATTCTGTAAGTTTTGACAATCTGAGAGTCGAGTTATTAGAGGTTTAGTAAAAGTAAGGTTATGTCACAATCTTTATTCCTGAAGTGCAAAAGATGTTCTTTAAACACTAATGTTTATTATATTTCATCTAAGGGTCGTCGGCCTAGTGTATTGCAGTGACTAGTTACTATCCCTCAATTCACAAAGCGATCCATAGTTTCAACAATATCCAATCCACAAGGCAGCGGTAAAATCCAAAATAACAATTCCAAGTCAAACGTGTGAGCGATCTTCGGTGTACAGCGTGAAAGCAAGGGTCGTACAAGGTAGGCAGGGTCAGAATCCGTGAAAAACAACGCAGTGGTCGTTAAAAATGAAATAATCTGAAAAGCAATCAAAACGCATCGGAAAACACGAAACGAGTGAACAAGCAAGAGCAGTCGGCAACTGTCTACTGTCAATGTTGAGCTGAGACACAGCTGTCATGCCAGAGACATACACTAAAAATATAAGACTGATTTTAATCGATATGAAATCGATATTCATTATATTGGTTTTTCAGTAATTAATTGTTATTTAATTTATTAATATGACAATATAGTGCATTTAATTATATAATTAAATGCACTATATTGTATATAAGTATATTTAGTGCATTTCATTACTAGAGTTAATTACCTAGTGCGAAGGTTTTCTTTTTGTAATTTTGTAATCGATTACATAGAACTATATTTCTCTTAATTCTCCGCTTCCAGATTGCGAATTGAGCTGATTTTTGATATTCTAAGATAAAAAAATATGACTAATTTTTTAGATCATATCTCAACTTATTACATTTGGGCCCACCGTTTTCCGTCTCCTTTGTTTATAAAGAATTATTGATCAAATAATAGAACCTAAATACCTGACCTATTTATGAAAAAAAAAGAAAAGACAAATGACTTGATGATCAATTTCCATTTCATTGAATCTTCGGTTTTTGTTCGAGTTGAAATCGATTGGAAATGACAAATTGATGTAATGTTTCCGATTGATTGATTGCGTGATTTATAATGTTTTCGTGACATTTTAAATGTTTGCGTACGTAGTTAATTCAGCGCCGTACGTTCGGATAACAACTCATCTTTCATAATTTGACAGGCCTGTTGGTCTAGTGGTTAGTGACCCTGACTGCAAAGCCGGAGGTCGTGGGTTCGATTCCCACCCAGGACAAACTTTGTGTGATGAGCATATTGTTTGTTCTGTGTCTGGGTGTAATTTATCTATAATATGTATGTATTTATAATTTATATAAGTATGTATATCAGTTGTCTGGTTACCATAACACAAGCTCTGCTTAACTTGGGATCAGATGGCCGTGTGTGAGTTGTCCCAAGATATTTATTTATTTATAATGTCATGAGGGATCAGAATTAAATATCTACTATTACTGTTTAAAATAAGGGCTAATATCCTGTATGGCAGTTATTTTTTTAAATTATTCTAAACCAACAATTTAGTTCGGAAAGTTGAAAAAAAAGTAAAAACTGACGTTTTGACAAAAACGTTTAGGGTGACTGATTTTGCTTGTGTTTTTATTGAAAATTATGTGTTTCATGCCTAATCGACGGCAAGTCGATGAATATTCGTTTATAAGTAGTTATTAATAATAGTAGAATAACAATTTAATTATTATTCTGACAACCGTTGGTCCATCACTTATTTACATTTATATACTATGTTAGTACCTAATACCTAAGGCAGACTTAGTCCTCTGGGCGAGGCTCCACACCAGTGCGCTGTCTACCTATTGCCTATTACATTCAGGATGCTGTTACTGCTCCCACGCAATCTGCTTAGCAGTGAGGCTGTCTGTGTGTATTACACCGTTTTAGATAATATTTGCACGAAGTAACATCATAAATACATTTTTTGGGCAAATAATGTTTCATAAACAAACAACACTTGCGGCCATTATGTGTTACCATCATATTTTGTTTATAAATACATCTCTAGTAATACGAGTATTGTTTACATTTTATAGTATGTTCTGTTTATTCAAGAACACAAAACAATTTACACATTAGTACACCATTTTTTGTGAGCGAGGTCATGCCGGGGTCACAAGTTCATGTCACGCGTATTCCGCGCCCGGGAGTTGGCGCTGGTTACGTAAAAAGTTTCCCGAACGATTTTACCGGTTACATAAACAAACTATTATTCATAACATAACATCGCATGTCACAGAGGGCGAGCCTATTGCCATCAACTGAGCACGAATCCCGACTCCGGGCTGCTACTGAGAAATTCCAGATGGAAAAACCCAATACCACTTTGCCCGGTAATCGTACCCTGCATCCTAATTGCGTAACACACTATCGATCACAATCTGAATGATGTTGAAACATATTGCTAATCCATTGCTTCTTATGTTCGATTTTTTTTTCTGCTCAACAACGTAAATAACACAATGAATGTTGTTGAACTGTCAAAATGAAACCGATTCCTAGGATGCAGGACCTCTTGCTCAGCAGTAAGAAGTAGCGCTTGGGACCACTAGACCAACGAGGCAGTATTATTATTTTCTTTATTTCATTTTCTGTACATATTATTTAAATTTTTAAATATTTTTATAAAAACAAAAAAAACATTTAAAAAAATAAAAAATTGTGGCTCGTCAGCATCGGGAACAGGGTCCAAGGTGCCGGTGGTCAGGGCTCTAGAGAGAGGAGCCTACTCACTATGCGTGCCGTGTCCAGGAGTGCTGCTTTCTGGACCAAGCCCTTGACCCAGCCGCGCAATGAGAGCCTCCTGAGGTGTTGGTGGAGGTCTCCGCTGTTAGGCCATTAACCGTATTATTATTATTATTAACTAGCTGTTGTCCGCGGCTTCGCCCGAGTGAATGTAAATACTTCCCTATTTGACATAACATAACATCACGCCTTGTTTCCCCGAAGGGTTAGGCAGAGGTGTACCTATAGTACACCCACATTTCGCCAGTTATGTTTAAGTCCCATGTAATAGGGGGCGAGCCTATTGCCATCTACCGGGCACAAATCCAGACTCCGGGCTGCTACTGAGAAATTCCAGATAGAAAAACCCAATAATACTTTGCCCGACCTGGGAATCGAACCCAGGACCTCATGCTCAGCAGTAGCGCTTGCGACCACTAGACTAACGAGGCAGTCTTTTCGACAGAGGTTTTAATTTTTTTGAGCGAAACCCTAATTATTTTTCTAAAATAAAAGTACCATAAGTTACTCTTCATAACATCAGCTATCTGCCAATGAAAGTCCTGTCAAAATGGGTCTAGCCGTTTCGAATTTCATGGGTTTTAATTTTTATTGCGCGGAACCCTAATTCTTTTTCTAAAATAAAAGTAACCTAAATTACTCTTTATGACATTAGCTATCTGCCAGTGAAAGTCCGGAGTTTCTGAGATTAACTGGAATAAATAGACAGACAAAAATTAAAAAAAAATACTTTTTCGTTATCATCATCATCTGCCTAGCCTTTTCCCAACTATATTGGGGTCGGCTTCCAGTCTAACCGGATGCAGCTGAATACCAGTATTTTACATGGAGCGACTGCCTATCTGACCTCCACAACCCAGTAACTGGGTAGTACGATACCCCTTGGTAAGACTGGTTGTCAGACTTTCGGGCTTCTGACGACCCGTAACGACTGTCAAAGATCCACGAATGACAGCCGGGACCAACGGCTTAACGTGCTTTCCGAGGTACGGAGGAGTCTCGGTATGTAAAGATGGTCACCCATCCACGGACCAACCCCGGCAAGCGTAGCTTAACCTGATGGATCGACCCGTGCGGCTGTTATTACTTAGCCACGAGCTCCTCAAATACTTTTTCGTTATAAATATCGTATTTACTGTCATAATGCATTTAGTAGAAAGCTGTTATTTTGACATTACAAACAGACACTTCAATTTTATTTATTTGTATTGATGTATAGATTTAATTTCTCAAAAACCTTACTTTGGGAGTACGCTTGCAACTCGTGTGCCAATATCTATTTTGTTAATTGTATTAAATAAAGTCACTCTTCGTATGTGTCTGTGCGGCCGCGTGGTTCTTTTAAACTGCACAATCCGTATTGACACGGTTTTCACCATCATTTTGAGAATTTATTCCGGAAGGTTTATTTATTTATATAACAGTTTATGTACACATAATATATAAACAGATAAGAAGAAAGGGAAATAAAAATATGTACAATGGTGATGCTTATTTCTAAAGAAATCTTTTCCGGTATAAAAGTACCTGCTTCCAGCATTTTTGTGTAAAACATAAACACAAAGGTTCTGTAAAAGATCGTTAACGATAAGACCGCCCATTGTGCCACCACTTGTAAAATTTCTACTTTTATATCTGTCATTTTTATGGTAAAGAGTATTCTATCTATCTATCTAGATATACATTAATAAAACATTATTAATATTGCGTTTAGTTTTAAAACCATACGAAGCAGTGGAGCATCACAAGAGCGTCGCTAGAATATCTATAAACAGCTTTTATTTAAATATTACTATTAAACTATTCAAAATGGATGCCTCCAACATATTTAACACACAAGCTGATTTGAATAAATGAACTGAATATTAACCAACCACCTCGTGAGATTCTGGTCTTCGATAATTTCATCTCATTAATCATACAAGATGTTTAGAGTGCCAAATTATTAATAACGTAGGTACGACAGGCCACGTCATTGGTAACAAAACCAGTATAAGCTGGCCTCTTAAGGCTCCTTGAAACAGGTGCGACCCGTGACGTAAATCGCGCGCGACACAAAGGCACTGCTCGTCTCGCGACACACGGCGCCGTTGTGTTGTTGCATCGCGTGTCGCGCCTGTTTGCAGGAGCTTTTATCCTATTGAAACTGCGTACTAAGCTAGGCCAGCTCATAGTCAAAGTGTTACCGTGATGTGCGGTCCACTGTACCTAACGATTAAATGCCTTGCACTCCTGCAATAGGAAGGAAATAATAAATGCTTTAAATAAGTAACTTTTTAAGTGAATCACGAATATTTATATATTAGGACTTGAACGATACTCCTGCCTGCCCAGCGACGTAATTGTGTAACACACTTTCGATCACAATCTGAATGATTTTGAAGGATACTGCTAATCCATTGCTTCATCGTTCGAAAAACTTGTCTGCTCAACAACGTAAATAACGCAATGAATGTTGTTGAACTGTCAAAATGAAGCTATTGCTATTATCCCGCTGGAGGATATAATAAAACGTAAAACCCATAAATATTCAGTCAGATAGAGATATCTTCTAAAAGATAGGAAAATTACGTCAGAGAAAGTTTTGAGTATGAATGTGGATGAATACGAGTAGAGGAAGACCAAAGAAATGATGGTTGGCCTGTGTATAAGATGATGTGGCTAGAAAGTAGTTGACTACCGAGATGACGACTAATAGAGAAGTATGGAAGAAAAATACATGTTGCGCCGAGCACAAATAAATTGGGATAAGAGTAGACGAATGAAGAAGAAATTAAATGAAAGTAGGTACGTTGTTATTAAGGTTACCTGATAACTACAGCCAGAAACCTGCACAAGTCCAATCCATCAAACTAATTGACGTTCAATTTATTATAACTACCGCTCACCAAGAAAATTGGTTTTCCTATTGCCTACTCAAGCTCTACCCTAATCAAATCAATCTGCCTAGCTTTTTCCCAACTATGATGGGGTCGGCTTCCAGTCTAACCAGATACATCTGAATACCCGTATTTTACATTGAGCGACTGCCTATCTGACCTCCACAACCCAATAACTGGGAAATACGATACCCCTTGGCAAGACTGGTGGTGACTTTCGGGCTTCTGACGACCCGTAACAACTGTCAAAGATCCACGTACGACAGCTGGGACCAACGGCTTATGGTTTTTTCCGAGGCACGGAGGAGTCTCAGTATGTAAAGATGCAACCCATGCGGCTGTTATTACTTAGCCGCCCTACCCTACCATAAGCTCTACCCTAATACACTATGTTAAATAACAGAGGGCATTCCCTTAAAGTCGTTAGTCTATATCATTAATAGAAAAAAAATATATATCAGCACAGAAAAATAAGTATAAAAAAATCCGAATTCAAAAAAATTATTAACTGACAATAAATTCGAAACGTCGCGCGGAATAGTACCTAGCGTACTGGCGTTGCCAAGTTGGCAACGTCGCAATGTATGTCTCGCCGAGGCGGCCGGCCGAAGATATAGTGAAAAACTGTTATTGAAACTGTGTGTAACATTAACAAACCCGTCATTCATGAGTTAATTGCGAGATTGCTTTTTTGATTGATTTCCACGTTGAAAGACAAGTGCGCGTGTACAGGGTGTTTCTTTTACGTATCAATTTAATATTGTCTCAATATTTTAATATTTTATAACTGACTATTTTATTATTAAAAAAAAAATAAAAACATTTTGTTTTTGAATGGTTATATTTTTTTAGCATGAATGGACGCTATACTATTACGGGTTAGCGGAAACGCCTTTCGTTAATTAACATAACAGGGAAACACGATTAATTAATTAAGGTCACTAATTAATTGAAACCCAGAAAGAAACTTCAGCTAACCTACCCCTTGAGATTTTGCTTAGTTTTCCAAGATAATTTAATGGAAATTCCCGACAGACTAAATTAATCCTAATTGATTTTTGTTTAGGTAATGGTGAAAGTTTATTCTGAAATTACATAGAACTTAGACTGCGGGCACGAAACTAACGATTGCGGGGCGGAGTGGCGCGGCGGCGGCGTAATCAAAAGTATAGCATTCTGAAGAGATGCGCACGAAACGGGCGAGAGCGGCGCGGGGCGAGCGAGCGGCGCACGGGCACTGGCGACGCGCAAGCAACGGGGACTAGCTTGTTTAGTTTCGCCACTCGACGGCCGCTACTTCCTACTCTAGCGCAACTGATCGGCCGCCAGTTTCGTGCCCACCCCAAGCCCGCTGCCGGATCGCTCCGCAGTCGCCATTGCTCGACCACCGCTGGTTTCGTGCCCGCAGATTTAAACATAACTGGCGAAACGTGGGTGTACTATAGCTAAACCTCTGCCAAACCTTTCGGGGTATGGAATACAGGCGTGATGTTTCGGGGAATATAGGCGTATGTATATACGCGTGTGTATAACTATAATAAATTAAAAAGCATGCGTTGGTTGGTTTACATAATTATTACAATGCAGGTAATAAATAATACCTTCCACCAATTTTTGAAAGCCTTATTAAATCTTTCATTTTTAACGCTTAGTTTCATAGATAATAGCAATAGTGTTGGACGAGAATAGCCGTGCCGTGTAACTAGTTTTGACAGATGCCGTACCACGGCGCGTGCCAGTGTAGGGGGCCCCTCGGCTGTCCATCGACCGGCTAGTGGTCATAACAGTTGAAAGTATAATGCGCCGCTTCAAAGCTTTCATTTAGCGCAGAATAATTCCGATGTCATTATTAGGGCTGCAGTAAGCGAGTGGTTTCTTAGAACAACAAACTCACTTTTTTTGTCTGTAATGTGTGATTGCTCAGCGTTCTTCTACACATGGACTTTGATGCGGCCTTCACCATCATTTTCATGCGGAGAGTAGTGGTGGCGCAGTGGTAATGGCCGCGACTTACGGGTTGTAGTTCGTAGGTTTGAACCCTGACAGGCGCTTTAGTTTGTGTAAATTATATCATTACCACTGCTCTCAAAACGGCGAAGGAAAACATCGTGAGGAAACCGGCATGTACTAGAACCGAAAATTCAAAGACATGACTGTGGCATCTACCAACCCGCACTGGGCCCGCGTGGTGGATTACAGCCCACTCCGTCACACAGAGAGGAGGTCTGTGTCCCAGCAGTGGGAACATTATAGGCTTATTATGTAATACCTACTTAACTTAGATATAGCATAGATATCTCGATGTTTTGACATGTTGCGACATTTCATAGACTGAACTCGTGCGGATCAGGGGCAAGTCACTTGTTTTAAATTTCGGCAACGATTCCGTTCTCGCAGTATGAGTATGGAACACAGGTCTATACTTAACTCGAGCCACGTGACAGAACTCCTTTGTTTTAGGCAGTCAGCGAAAAATTCAATTAAAACTTAAAAAGAAAAAACGTTTATTTGTCACAAAAACACGTGCAAACAAAAAAAAAATAAGTTACATCGAAGAATAATAAAGAAAACTAAGAAATAAAACAAAATTAACTTTTAATTTTATATTGAGCTTAATATTCAACTGGCTGCCTCGTTGGTCTAGTGGTCGCAAGCGCTACTGCTGAGCATGAGGTCCTGGGTTCGATTCCCAGGTCGGGCAATGTGTGGGTTTTCCTATCTGGAATTTCTCAGTAGCAGCCCGAAGTCTGGATTTGTGCCCGGTAGATGGCAATAGGTTCGCCCTCTATTACATGGGACTTAATCATAACTGGCGAAATGTGGGTGTAGTTTAGGTACACCTCTGCCTAACCCTTCGGAGAAACTTCTGATTATAATCAGAACAGAAGTCAAATTAAAAGAATATTCATTTTTAGTTATTATAATTATGAAAGGCCCATATAATTATATTGAAACAAACATATTCGATACAATGTATTGAATTATAATTTATTTCAATTTAGACAACGTGTCAAACGTAACAGTGTTAATCTACTTTTGTCGCTGACCGAACCTAGTGGGTATATTTTATTCGACCGTCAACACATCAATTCATATTTTTCGGCTTCCAGACTCAATGCTAAAGCCAAGGATTACATACAACATGGCAACAGAAAACCAACAAAAGATAGATTTAAAAAGAAAAGAATAAACGCAAAGTAGACCCAAAGGTGTGTTTTGCTCGAAGATCAAATGTACAGAGGTCAAACAAAAAATGTAGAAACAAAACAATGTTGCTAATGCCTCTTTGGGAGTAAGTAGACATGTTAGGTTAGTGTCAGTGACCGACGAATGACCGATGCTATTTGTGTGGCTACAAGATATTTTTTTATCTTAAAATACAGATTATTGCCTTCCTTGAGGTCAATAACGTGTTCATTTTCCTGAGAAATATTGGATCTAACATTTCATATCTACTACGCAAGGCAGCTTAATTTTTTCAATAACATATACGTGCAATAAAATATTGTAGATTCTAAATGTACATACATACCGCTGGCTCGCCGATATAATTCATGGAAAATGTTTTTAGAAGTAATATATTCTACGTTTTATGTTTTATTGGATAGTAGCTGCTAGATTTATAACTTGAAATCGGAACTTTTGTAAATAAAATAGTAAATTTTGTGTATTATTGTGTGCGAAGAGAAATAATTTTCGACATCATTACGATACTTGTGAAGTTGTGTTAGCTTAAAATACACGGCGTAGGAACTCGTACTAAAGCTACATACACAACACAGCCGCAGTGACGGCTGTCATGAGAATTATGGCAGCGGATGACTTTACGGTGTCAAAAAACGATCTCTAAGAAAAACCCACCCAAACTTACTTTCATAAACAACATTTCAATGACGTCATTCGCCGATAAATTGCGGACACGATGGTGTGTTCACCGCTCTTCTAGGAAACCGTAGCTTTACCTACTGAATACTGAACCAAACAGAGTACAAATCTAATAAAAGTAGCTGCTCAAAAGTATCAGAAGTCTAAACTTCAATCAGAACTATGTTATTGTGGATCATAATAGTGCAATACATTGATGAAAATAATAATAATTAGTATTGGTAAATAATTAAATTGTTTATTTTAATCAGCCCAAAAACACAGATTATCAGTACAAAGACCTAAAGCATTTCTTATTATGCTTTCCGCCAAAGTCAAGCAAATTATGCCATAAACATTTTCCATTCGATCATTTCCCGTATTGAATGATCGCAAATAACACAGGATACGTAACTTAAGAAAAAAAGAATTAAAGATTACTTCAAATTTTGTGACGACGCGTCATGTGAATAATTCAGTACAAAGACTGATGATCGTTCTCGAAACACACTCATATCATTAATTTAAGAAAATGCTCTTGAAAGCCATTTTCGGTAGATCATTGAACTTATTTGCTAGCAGTTTATTGACATGAGGTTTTCGTAAATCTTTAAGAAACTTTTTTCGCGGAATCCATAAGGATGCGACTCCTCTGGGGTATTTGAGATGTTTACTTTGTGGCCATTTATTACATGTGAAGGAGATTGAATTAAGAATAATATAAAATACATCGAGTATTTCAAATAAGAGCAAGTCGGTTGCCTTGTAATTCCATATGTCATCCACCAGCTCCGATTATAAATGTACTAAACTGACTACACGTTTACTATTTTTAGTCTTTTAAGGTTCTTAATGCAGAATATGACACTGGAGACCGTGATAGGTCTGACAGCAAATACAATGTCAATTTATAGGTCTACCTACAATCACTTCAGCTCAATACAGGAAGTATTCTTGACCTACATAGTCACAATTTCACCGAAAGTGTTCTTTGTGAAAAATTGTTTTCTGCCCTAATAAAATCAAAATACAGACAAGGTAAAATCTCACAGGAATATATCCTTTTCACCGTGCGATAGCACAGCTACCAAAATGCTGTGCGAATTGTGAAAATTGGACAAAACTTGATTTTATTTATGCGACCGACTGTCGCTGAGAGGAAGTGTGCGATGCTGTGACTTTGGTTCGAACTAAAATCAACTTCAACTCGAACTAAAACTAAAGAATAATCTTAGTTTGTTTTCCGAGTTCCGGATGCTTCTAAACTTTTTGTTACTTCGGATACGTTTCAAAGTTTGTTTTTTTAACCTTGATTCGACTTTTAGGAAGTTCTACCGAATGGAATGGAATGGAATTACCGCACTACATCAGCAATTGAACGCACAGTTTGATGGATTAAATGATACCCTGCTTTTAGTTTTGTAATGCAGGAAGCATTGCAAACACAATACTAGCGATAAGGATATGAGTTCCTACCGCTACTCAGATTAGCCTACCCCGCTTTTAGTTCTGTAATGCGGGAGCCTTTACAAACGCAATACTAGCGATAATGATACAAATTCCTACCGCTACTCAGACTAAAATTTGGCTTATAGGTTTCACAGAATACACTCGATAAGGACTTCAGGTAAACGAGCGAAGATTAAAGAAAGGATGAATATCTATTAGGAAATAAAAATAATTTGAATTCCATAGTAAAGATAATGTAATTAAACATTATCGACAATTTAATCATAAACCATGGAAGATTAAGCGAATCAACAAGTTATTAACAACAAAATTATCGAGCGTTAGGCACATTCTTGCTTACATTTTTAGATAATGAATGCATCTTTTTAGGTTTCCCCGCAGAGATGCGGTTTTTGGACTTTCTGTCCACGCCTGTATCTTTACGTCTGCTCACAGAAGTAGATTGTACCCGAATCCAGAACGTTCGCAACTCTGAATAGCGGAATGGTTTAAGGTAACTAACTTTCTGTGAAGGAATGCTAGTAAGCCCACCCGCAGCTCAAAAGTACTGGGGATCTAAATACTGGAAGGGCTTCCATAAACGCCACGTGTCATGTTCGTGAACGGGCGCCGTCAGTTGAGACTGGTCATCTCTTAACTGCCAGGGCTTATTTTTTATCTTATATTTTGAATTGTTATTATTTTTTTTTACATTGTCCTCACGTATAGAAGCAACAAGAATAATGTACCACTGATTTTGTAATAATCTTGATTTAAAAGAGTGTCCTTGGAGTTTCTTACCCGTTCTTCTCCACAGAGATCAAGCCCAATTCCCGTAACTAAAAACGTTCAAAATATCTAACCGCAATCTCATCTCAGCGACAATCAAATGTCAAAAATGTAGGGAAATTGTATTTTTGACATAATTATTGAGACTGAGATCAGCCTGTGAATATTTTTTAAATTACGAGAATTGTCCCTCAGTTTTGAAATGGGCAACTAGCTTCAACTTTCTGGCTAACTGACCGACTCTTTGACGAATAAAAAGTGCCTGTAATTGGTTTAATAGAAATAAGTGCTTTGAGTTTGATGCTTTGAATTTGCGTTTGACGTAAAGAAAATATTAAATAATGATGACTAACATTATTCCATAAAGCCGCAACGTGAACAAAGCATCACTTGATATTCGACGACTTTTTATTGGTGACGTCATCACATTTTATTATAATAATGTCGTTCAAGTTTTTGTAAAAGCTAACAGCAATATGTCAAAGCAACGCCCACGCTGACATGACAATGGCCAAGTTCCAAATTGATGTTTTTTTTAATAGTGTTATTGAAATAACTATCGAATTGGGTGGTACGGGTGGCACCTGGCTACCTACAGGGCTGTTACTGTCCCATTGAAAAAACTAGCATTGCCATGATCAGCTGACTCACTTCAATAAGTAATTTTTATTCAGATTCCACACAATGCAAATGCTTTATTTAAATCGTTTTCAGAGTGGTGTCTTAAATCATATAACGTTATGGATAAAATTAAGTACCCATTATGGTACACATTGGCAAGTAGCCGCATGAATACCTATATTTTCGAACACACAATCTCTTAAAAATAGTTTTTTGCGGTTCTTATTGCGTCTGCTTGTTAGGGTCCAATAAGATTGTGCAATCAAAAGTTTTGCAAAGTTATAATATTGTAGAAAAAGGAACAAGTGGAGTTGCTGTTCCCCAACGAATGTGTTTAATGTGTTTGTGTGTGTTTTGTGTGAAGGTTTCATAGAACAACTTTTAAAATTACTTATGACCCAGCTTATTAAGTCTTAAGCGTCTTTCATATTTTAATTTGTTAAGTAACGTGCGTACGTTATGAACGTAAACGAATGAAAACCTTACATTTGCAGTTGAAATGTATGGGAGAACATTATTTTCAACTACAATGTTAAGCTCGATCTTGGGATAATTCTGTCTCTGCTTTCTTCATCCCAACTACGGAACCTTTCATTGTGCGTGTTGCGACACGCACCTGCGGGGCAATCGTGTAACATACTTACAGTGGGAATCGGTTTCATTTTGACATTCAACAACATTCATTGCGTTATTTACGTTGATGAGCAGACAAGTTTTTCAAACATATGTATATTATGAAGCAATAGATTAGCAATTTGCTTCAAAATAATTCAGATTGTGATTGTTGTGTGTAACGCAATTAGGGAGTTAGCAGGTTTTTTTTTTAGTTTGTTTCTAATTTTTGTGACTAAGTAAATTGGTGTGCTGTATGTTTATGAATTATGGTGTTTGGATTTCTTGCGAAAATTATTCTTTTCAATACTCTTGCTCAGGAGACGCAATATCGGTAACGTTTTTTTTTCTCCGAAAGTTTTTCTTGACGTTAATGCGCTTGTTGTGAAATATTATTGATGCACGTACCAGTCTATGATCAGTAGGATCTGTAGTAAGTATGACATCGAAGTTATGGATACTGCTATTGTTCACTGTTATGATGGAGTCGATTTCATTCCGTGTAACGTTATTAGGGTTCATCCAACTCCATCAACAATTTGGGTTCTTCTTGAAGCAAGTATTTGAAATATGTAATTGATGTTCAAAACAAAAATTTATTAGTATCTGACTCCTTAGACTCCGTTTCCCGTATCCCCACGATCCCATAACATCTTTATCATCATTAGTGGGTAGACTAATCTGTGAGTGGAAATCGCCTATGATCAATGTGTCTCTGTTCGTGTTTTTCATCGCTTTTTGAGATCCTCATAAAATCGATCTACTCGTATGTCCTCCAATAGTGATTGTTTTGTTGAAGCGTACACTTGGATAATATGAATGATTTTATTAAAGTCTCTTTTCGGGTCTGTCTGTGTGACCGCGTTGTTCTAAACTATACCATCATCATCATCATCATTTAGACGATTAATGACAGTGCGAGGCATGCGACGCAAATGCTTTTATTATAATTTATGGTAGATGCCTCAAGTTGAGGCACGCCACGCATGCGTGGTTTGCCATTTTTTAATGCTTTGGCACATGCCTCGCAGCGCTCGCATGCCTCATGCTATCTGGAGTCTGGACGCACCTGGGACGTAATAAGAAACGCAGTGACAAATAACTGAGGATTTCAATGTCCTGAGTCTTTTAATATCGCTGCTTTTAACATCGCTGCTTTCTATATCGCTGCTTTTAATATCGCTGCTTTTAATATCGCTGCTTTTAATATCGCTGCTTTTAATATCGCTGCTTTTAATATCGCTGCTTTTAATATCGCTGCTTTTAATATCGCTGCTTTTAATATCTCTGCTTTTAATATCTCTGCTTTTAATATCGCTGCTTTTAATATCGCTGCTTTTAATATCGCTGCTTTTAATATCGCTGCTTTTAATATCTCTGCTTTTAATATCTCTGCTTTTAATATCGCTGCTTTTAATATCGCTGCTTTTAATATCTCTGCTTTTAATATCGCTGCTTTTAATATCGCTGCTTTTAATATCGCTGCTTTTAATATCTCTGCTTTTAATATCGCTGCTTTTAATATCTCTGCTTTTAATATCGCTGCTTTTGGGTCTCGGAAAGATATTTAGCCTACATATCCTACCACTCGATGATGGTTGGGAAAATTGACAAGTTTTCGATTGTTGGTTTTGTTACAGCATATCATCCACCCTCTTTCCATCATTGTTATTAGATACAATGGTCAGAAACATCCTTTTGTAATAGTAACCCACTGATATCACCAATCCATTTGCCGAACGTTGTGTATGTGGCAATTTTCACCTGGAGCTAGACCACCACCTTTTAAAGCAGTTTTATTGTGATCTTACTTCAGTGCGGGAAAGAGATGGAGCTAGACGTCCCGTATAGCTCCATCTTTTTCTCACACTGAAGTAACATTAAAATAATACTGCTTTAAGAGGTGGTGGTTGGCCCCCTGAGACCCTCATCATCATCTGCCCAGCCCTTTTTCCCAACTGTGTTGGGATCAGCTTCCGGCTTGACTCCACAATCCAGCTACTGTGTAATGCGATACACCTACATGCATAGGTAAGACTGGTTGTCAGACTTTCGGACTTCTGACTACCCGTAACAGCTGTCAAATATCCACAAATGACAGCCGGGACCTACGGCTTAATGTACTTTCCGAGGCACGGAGAGGTCTTGGTATGTAAAGATGGTGACCCATCCACGGATCAACCGCGGCAAGCGTAGCTTAACCTAATCGATCGGCCCCTGCAGCTGTTATTACTTAGCCACGAGCCCTCACAGTCACCTGCGACCATTTATTGACCCTATAAATAACCAGGCCAGTGTTTATTTATAGACGTGTCCTAGCTATTAAATCGTCGACTTTAGCTTGATCACAAGACAACGACACGCTGACCAATGGAATAACAGAATAATTATAATACGTATTCGAACCTTTTTGTAAATTAAATTATTTGTAACGACTATATTGTGTGCCTTTTAGTTGTTTTATCCATTACAGTATTTTGAATAACTTTTTTTCGCCCTGAATAACCTTTTCAAAATTGTCCAAATCTGAGTTTGCAAAGTCGAATCTTAAAAGCCTTGAAAGTATCGATGATCTTAGAATAGCTATAAATGTCATAGTACAAATTTTATCCAGTCAGCATGGAGGCACGATGGACATTTTTTTTTTGCCTAAGTATTGTAAAAGTATCGCACATACATTTGAAAAGAACGTACAGATATCTTGAATGAGCCATACCTACACAAAAGCTTTAAAACTTGAGCCATTGAATGACATGCAGTACACAATACATGATGGAAAATCTATTGTTGCCAGCTCTTAACTCGCTCGACGTGTAACACGCATCTCAAACGCAAAAGAAAAAAAAACTAAAAGAATTTCTTCGATTTTGATTTCCGCGGGATGAGCTGGACTCCTTAAAGGATAGGCCCGCAATCGCAGTAGACCGGGAAAAGTGGAACGAGGGACGGGAGGGCTTTGCCCTGCAGTGGGATAGCACAGGTACAGAGTGTAAGGGACAGCCCTCCGCAGACTGGTGGGGTGAGTTCAGTATATCATACTAAGATGACCGGTAGGTACTTGAAATTATTTCAGGAAAGGGAACCCAATAAACCGGATTTGTTTCATTACCTCACACGCAATGTATCATTGCCGTGGCAAAACGCGCGTAGCGAACGGCAGTGCAGCGAGCCTTCAGCAGCCGAGTATTTCAACATCCATTGCTGGTTTTCTTATTTTAACTGTTTAATTTACATAAATGGAGTGCTGAGTACAGAGAATGTAATTATACATTGAAATAAAGGAATAGTATCTAAAAATACAAAAAAAAATCCTGAGAATATTTTCGGTGTAATATGATTCAAAATAAGGAGCTGAATGCACCATGTTAGTTTGCGGAGGGCTGTCCCTTACACCCTGTACATGTATTATTACTAATATAAAACTGAAGAATTTGGTTGTTTGAACGCGCTAATCTCTGGAACTACCTGTTGGATTTGAAAATTATTTTTGCATTTCATAGCCTAATTTTTAATGAAGGTTATAGGCTATTTACTATCACGCTACGACCCTTAGGCGCCGAACAAAAAGAAAAAAAGTCAGAAAGAACGCTAAGCGTAAACTAAAACGAAGTGGAGAATCGGGGAACAAGACATGGCACGCGGACGAAGTTGCGGGCAGAAGCCAGTAAAATATTATGTATTAAATTCCGCAATAGTTGAAGACGACCACGGAAATCAAAATAGTCCAATTACGGTCAATCCGTTCTCAATTTTAATCAATGCCGTTGACCTACATCTTGTATTTTGAATAAACAGAATAATGCATGTACATAAATAATAATAAAAAAAAATCAAAACCTTTCAAGTTTAAAAATTCCTTTATTAAAGGATAAACTAGCAGGCTGAACTTTGATGTTGGTTTTGAAATAAAAAACCGATCCGATTTGTAAACATATTATTAGTGAAATCATCACATCTGACTATACCGGTACGGTTCGCTAGAGAAACTCATGCGAACGTCTATACATATATAGCGTGACTGGTAATTAGTGACCGATACTTAAACACATGATTGTACTCATGATAACAAACAACTTTTACTATGGGACCAAACCTGAAATCGTGAAAAAAAAATCTGCTGCCCCCTACATGTATGCTCGCATAATTCGTCAAAATGTAGGGACTAGCTGATTTTTTTTCACGATTTCAGGTTTGGTCCCATAGTAAAAGTTGTTTGTTATCATGAGTACAATCATGTGTTTAAGTATCGGTCACTAATTACCAGCCACCCTATATGCACATATTATAAAACAAAGTCGCTATTCGTGTCTGGCTGCGTGGCGCTGCGTTTTTCTGCAATGGAGTTTGATGCGGTTTTCACCATCATTAAGAAAATCTATTCCGGAAGGTATACGTGTATATCACGTTAATATTAAACTTATATAATTATCGATGGTCTAGAAGACAGATGTTTTAAGTGCAATTTTGGTAATTTTTCAGGAGAGCAGTTTAAAGAAAGTTGAAAGTTTAACAAGCTATTAAACAAAATGTGCAGTGATAGTGTGTTTATTATTGAAGCATTGTGTAGAGTACTTACCTTTATTATCACGAGTAGAAAATAAATATTATTATTTAATAGGTATTCTGAAGAATATTCAAAAACATGGAAAAATACCGTCACCTATTATTACTTTTGTGCATATTGAATTGGCATTCCAGTGTTCACTTAACGATAATGTGTATCTACACAAATGAATAAAATTGAAGTATCAGCAGTGCTATTCTGTACAAATCTTACGGCGAAAACAAAAGTGAAGTGAGCAGTCATTAGTGTCAAACCCTAGTATCAGGATGCGAAAAGACAGCGCAGAATAGACCGGCTGATGTTAGCGATTGACATCTCATTTCATGCTCACTTCACCAAAGCTTTCACGGTGAGATTTATTTCAGAATAGCTCGGCTGTTTGTAATGTCAAAATAACAACTTTTTACTAAATGGATATGAAAGTATATTATTATAAGATATTTATAACAAAAAAGTAATGTTTAACAATTTTGTCTGTCTATCTGTTTCTTCCGGCTAATCGCCGAAACGACTAGACCGATTTTGACGGAACTTTCACTGGCAGATAGCTGATATTATAGGGAGTAACTGAGGCTACTTTTATTTTATAAAAATGATTAGGGTCCCGCGCAAAAAAATTAAAACTCAATTCGGGAAAAAGGCACTTTGCGTTGTAACACAAACGTCGATACGGGTCTTGCAACGAACAAAGCTACCAATTGTGTAGGTATAGGTAAGATTATCCACAGATCGTAGAGGAAGACCTGCGGGTCGTACAAACATTCATAGGTTGTACAAATATTGGTCCGAATGCGGCGGTATTGTAGCAAAGGTGATCCGCTACTGGCGTCCTATGTCACGTTTGTTTAGATAATGGTGCCGTGGTGAAGCTTAACCGATTCGTTGCGGCTCCCGTTTTCGGAAACTTCTAGCTGTGGCGGCGACCAAATATTTCGGGGCACGCCTGTCGTGTCAAGCGCCATAGAAGTTGATGACATGCCTATTGTGCCAACAGCCATGTGTAAAAGAAAATGTCATTTTTATGTTTTTTTGACTTGATTAGACTTGATTAAATTTAGTTGACATCAAACATCAGTTGTAAACGGAAGGATACAACCACGTGTTTTTCTATATCTTTTGCTTAAAAAGGAGGAAACGTGACTTCTTTTATGCAGGTGTTACAAACATTTTGTATAATTTTTTTTATTCATTTAAATATGTACTGTACAGCTAAATCACCCTGAAAAATTTTGGTTTTTATTTAATTAAATTTTCACCGAATAATAACGTTTGTAAATATCGAAGAATCAAGAACCGTAACTTGGAAAAAAATAGGTTTATCATTTATTGATATTTACAAATGTATTATTCGGGGAAAATTACTATTCTACGATACCTAAGTTACCGCGGAGACTTCTTAATATGGTTTAGCTATATTTTATTTATTTATTTATTTATTCATAAAACAGCTCGTGGCTAAATAATAACAGCCGCATGGGTCGATCCATCAGGTTAAGCTACGCTTGCCGGGGTTGGTCCGTGGATGGGTGACCATCTTTACATACCGAGACTCCTCCGTGCCTCGGAAAGCACGTAAAGCCGTTGGTCCCGGCTGTCATTCGTGGATCTTTGACAGTCGTTACGGGTCGTCAGAAGCCCGAAAGTCTGACAACCAGTCTTACCAAGGGGTATCGTATTACCCAGTAACTGGGTTGTGGAGGTCAGATAGGCAGTCGCTCCATGTAAAATACTGGTATTCAGCTGCATCCGGTTAGACTGGAAGCCGACCCCAATATAGTTGGGAAAAGGCTAGGCAGATGATGATTCATAAAACAATTCACATTGTGTTTGAAATTATGTAGTACATTAATTAATATTTTACAGCTAAAAACAATAAATTATGAAAATCAAACAGTAAATTTCATTAAAAATAAAATCAATAACATATGATAAATATACAAATAAAAACAATAAATTATGAATATCAAACAGTAAATTTCACTAAAAATAAAATCAATAACATGATAAATATTATGTCAAAATAGTAATTATATTAATTATTGTAAATATTATCATGTCAAATACTTATAAACCTATTCTCTATAATGTAAAAAATCTAACAATGTCTTGAATGTATATTTAATGTCAAAAAGGTAAATTACTAAATATAAAAACTATTCACCATCATTTGTCACCAAATCAGATAGAGAATATAAACATTTCTTCAACAGGAACGCCTTAAGTTTGGCTTTGAATAGAGTACCTTTGTAAATCAATGATCTTTGGTCAGTAGGCAACTTATTAAATAATTCCACTGCTTGGTATTTAGAGCAATGTTTAGCAATATTAAGTTTCGGTGCAATTTTATTTTTTATAACGTTTCTTCTAGTTTTCTCTCTAAGTTCACGTTCTTCTTGTGATTCGTGCTCTGTATGTATTTCGCAAAGTGGCTGAGAAGTACTAAAACATATAAACTTGGTACTGTTAAAATACCTAATTTTTTAAAATGTTCTTTACAGGACTCTTGTTGTGGGATTCTGAGAATCGTTCTTAATGCACGTTTCTGTAATATGAATGCTCTTTGGCAGTTATATCCGTAACTGCTCCCCCAAAACATAATGCTGTATCGTAATCTGGATTCTACTAATGCATAATATACAGATTTTAGTTGTTTAAGATTAATATCGTCCCTGAGGCTTCTTAGCGCGTAACAAGCTGAAGATATTGAGGAGTCAATGGCGGTGAGCTCTTTTTTCCAATTTAATAGGGAATCTATATAAACTCCTAGAAATTTAACTTCGTTCACCAGTCCAATATTTTCCTTTTTTTGCTTGACGTCTATACTATCTTTGTTACGTGATGTTGTTTTAAACAACATAACATTAGTTTTTTTTGGGTTTATTATTAAATTATTTGCTGTAAACCAAACAGAAAGATTCTTTAAACACTTATTTACATTTTCTGTCAACTCATTTAAGTTTGGTGACCCGATTATGGCGTTCGTATCATCTGCAAACATCACAATTCCTGCGTCCGGTTGGATATTATTCATAAAATTTAATAAATCGTTTGTAAAAATTAAATATAATAGTGGTCCTAAGATTGAGCCTTGAGGCACACCGCGGCTTATGTTGGTCATTTTTGACATATATATTACTTCATTCACACACTTTACGCCGCAATTATTTGAGTTAATGTCTTTTATTTCTACGTACATTCTACGGTTTTTTAAATAAGATGTCAAAAGTTTTAACGTTTATACTGCTGAGTATTCTATGAGGGGGGCTTGTGGCTAAGAAATAACAGCCGCACGGGTCAATCGATCAGGTTAAGCTACGCTTGCCGCGGTTGGCCCGTGGATGGGTGACCATCTTTACATATCAAGACCCCTCCGTGCCTCGGAAAGCACGTTAAGCCGTTGGTCCCAGTTGTCATTCGTGTATCTTTGACAGTCGTTACGGGTCGTCAGAAGCCCGAGTCTGACAACCAGTCTTACCAAGGGGTATCGTATTACCCATTAACTGGGTTGTGGAGGTCAGATAGGCAGTCGCTCCATGTGAAATACTGGTATTCAGCTGCATCCGGTTTGACTGGAAGCCGACCCCAATATAGTTGGGAAAAGGCTAGGCAGATGATGACTGCTGAGTATTCTATGAAAAATGTACCAGTGTGAAATTATTATCTCCTTTATTTCATTAAATACATATAAATTATATTTTTAAATATTAGAATATAAAAAGTATAAAAACATTTAAAAATATAAAAAATAGTAGCCCACCGGTATCGGGAACAGGGTCCAAGCTACCGGCGGTCAGGGCTCCAGAGAGAGGAACCTCCTAACAATGCGAGCCGTGTCCAGAAGTACCGCTTTCTGAATCAAGCCCTTAATCCAGCTGCCCAACGAGAGCCTCCTTAGGTGTTGGTCGAGGCTCTTGGCAAATTATTATTATTATTATCTCGGGTGTAAAAAGACACTTAACGAAGCCGAAAGTTACATGTTATTCCTATTATTGCGATATATTTTTTGTTCTGGACTATACCAGGGAACCTTCTGGTTACGGAAATATTGAAGGTTATAAGTTCCAACTTTTTATTACTTACGTTTTTTTTTTTTTATGAAAGCTGTTTTAAATGTTATAACTGTACTTTAAATACCGGCACGACCCCTATACTGTTGTATGCAACCGTAAGCACTACGTCTACGTAGCTTCTTCTACTTTAATATTTTACCTACTCGCCGCGTTGGACCAATCTTCACTAAATACTTTCTCAATTCTTTTGTTTTTACAAGTAAATCTGATAGTTCTTGAGCCATAAGGCATAATTATGAAGCTTTTACAAAATTAGGCGTATTTTTTAGTTATTTATATTTACCTACTTATTACACGTACGTATTCAATGCAGAAACATTCCAGTTAGCGCGATTTATTAATATTACATTTATTTAATTATTATTATCATTTTTTATTTATTTATTTGATCTATTTATATATTTTAGTATCTACGAAATTTTACTATTTAGGGTTAAGTAATAATGTCTAAAGTTCCACTTCTGGATGCTGTCAAACCGAATTTATTACTTCAAATTGCGGGCACTTATTCACTTTATTTTTATTTTCCCTTGCACATCACTTTTAGTTATTTTTTCCCTTACTTCCGTGCCAGAAGGTTGGTCTCAGTCTATTGTTGTCTTCTAATATCAAGCTTATATTCATGGATATATTTCCAAGGATGTCGTTCTCCCAGAGGGTCATGGCCATCCGGTTAGCCCGGGGATACCGCACGGTCTCCGGGGAGGCGGCGAACCTCCTTGCCGGATCACCGCCATGGGATCTGGAGGCAAAAGTCCTCGCGCACATCTGGGAGTGGCGCGAGGAGGCAGGACGCCGGGGCGTAACTCCGTTGCCGCGAGAAATCGCGGCACGGCGGACAGAGCTCCGGCAGGATCTCATGGCGGCATGGCGAGTGCGATTGTCGCAACCCAGCGCTGGGCACGCCACAATTGCGGCGATAAGTCCCCTCTTTGAGGAGTGGCTGGAGAGGCGCCACGGCGTCCTCACTTTCCGTCTGACGCAGGTCCTCACCGGACACGGGTGCTTCGGGAGGTACCTGTTCCGGATAAGGCGGGAGGAAACGCCCGGGTGTCACCACTGTGTGGATCGCCCGGAGGACACGGTGGAGCATACGGTGGAGGTCTGCCTGGCTTGGGCGGAGCACCGCCGTGTCCTCGCGGAAGCGATCGGCGGCGGCGATCTCTCGCGTCCGGCCCTGGTCCAGGCCATGGTACGGAGCGAGAGTGCATGGGAAGCCATTACCTCCTTCTGCGAAGCAGTAATGCTCGTGAAGGAGGAGGCGGGACGCGTGAGGGAGAGGCAAGCTTTGCACCCTCACGCCCCTAGTCGTCGCAGGAGACGCCCTGGGCGTCGGGAATTGGCAGCTGATTCCCGGCCACCGTAGGCGCGGGCTTGCGGACGGCAAGCAATGGGTAGCTCGCCGTCCGGTAAGGACCAAGCCCGAGTCGACGGCGCGTCGTGTTCCACGCGCGCCTCAAAGAGATGTCAGCACTATTGACGGGGTCCGCTAGGGCCGATGCCAGCTAGGGTTGCGGGATGTTCGAAAGAGTTACCGTGGCCCCGGCACAGGCAACAGAAGGAACACGGGTGGGTTTTAGTCAGTAAAAGTCTGACACGCCATCCCGCTCCGCCCAGAGCGGGAGAAGTCATTTGATGATTTCCCATCCACAAAAAAAAAAAAAAAAAAAAGGATGTCGTTCTATATGTAGGTATATGTTATGTGTCGTTGTCCCTTATCGAATAGTTTTATTCTTAAAAATCTCTGCTATACGTTTTCCGTATTCATTTCAATTTTGTGGTTTCGCCGGAAGTATGAAATTGATCTTAGTAAAGCGTGTCGATTTATTTCATTGGTCATCCACTTGGTGTGACAGTTCTTATAAATCCTAAATATGAGGTACACGAATCCCAGCAACAGGAGAGTCACAATCACCAATAGAACCACATTCTTCGTGCTGGTATGGTACTTCAGCTGCTCCAAATCTGCGTTGTTATTACCGCCAGAAGCCGTTTGCGCTATTATGACTTCTTCCTTACTCTGAGTGTTCCCCACGATAATATCGTTCTTTATTGTTGCCACAAAATACTGTTATTCTCACAAGACTTTGTTTGCGCTATTATGACTTCTTCCTTACTCTGAGTGTTCCCCACGATAATATCGTTCTTTATTGTTGCCACAAAATACTGTTATTCTCACAAGACTTTGTTTGCGCTATTATGACTTCTTCCTTACTCTGAGTGTTCCCCACGATAATATCGTTCTTTATTGTTGCCACAAAATACTGTTATTCTCACAAGACTTTGTTTGCGCTATTATGACTTCTTCCTTACTCTGAGTGTTCCCCACGATAATATCGTTCTTTATTGTTGCCACAAAATACTGTTATTCTCACAAGACTTTGTTTGCGCTATTATGACTTCTTCCTTACTCTGAGTGTTCCCCACGATAATATCGTTCTTTATTGTTGCCACAAAATACTGTTATTCTCACAAGACTTTGTTTGCGCTATTATGACTTCTTCCTTACTCTGAGTGTTCCCCACGATAATATCGTTCTTTATTGTTGCCACAAAATACTGTTATTCTCACAAGACTTTGTTTGCGCTATTATGACTTCTTCCTTACTCTGAGTGTTCCCCACGATAATATCGTTCTTTATTGTTGCCACAAAATACTGTTATTCTCACAAGACTTTGTTTGCGCTATTATGACTTCTTCCTTACTCTGAGTGTTCCCCACGATAATATCGTTCTTTATTGTTGCCACAAAATACTGTTATTCTCACAAGACTTTGTTTGCGCTATTATGACTTCTTCCTTACTCTGAGTGTTCCCCACGATAATATCGTTCTTTATTGTTGCCACAAAATACTGTTATTCTCACAAGACTTTGTTTGCGCTATTATGACTTCTTCCTTACTCTGAGTGTTCCCCACGATAATATCGTTCTTTATTGTTGCCACAAAATACTGTTATTCTCACAAGACTTTGTTTGCGCTATTATGACTTCTTCCTTACTCTGAGTGTTCCCCACGATAATATCGTTCTTTATTGTTGCCACAAAATACTGTTATTCTCACAAGACTTTGTTTGCGCTATTATGACTTCTTCCTTACTCTGAGTGTTCCCCACGATAATATCGTTCTTTATTGTTGCCACAAAATACACTTATTTTCACAAGAATTTGTTTGCGACTACACTTGAAGTTCATCGTGGAACGGTATCCCTATACGGTGATAGGAATTTGTAAACAAAGTTTAGGGGACACTTACGTCACGGTAGCCATATGATGTTGGGAATCGGAGCGAAATGATAACAAGGCGAATGATGAGTAAATACTGTCTTTATTTAAATAGTGTCACATCTTTTACATTGTCAAACACATATGTGAATCAATAATGTAAAGGTGCCTACATACATACGACATGCGCGTGTTACATTGCGTGTTACCATAAAAAGTGACTTTTCACACAAAAAAAGAAAGTCGTTTCCCAGCAATAATTTTTGCCCTATGTTACTTAGTTTGATGGGCAGTATGCGTAGTTAACGGATATGTGATGTGTCTTTTTACACCCTGTATGTAACATAGAAATGATTTTCCATTTTTTTTACAATTAAATCGAATTAGTTCGTGAGCGATCGCGATGAGTGACACACCAGAGTAACACCATTTATTTGAACTTGCTGTTGTTTATTTAAATGATAGACAACAGCAAGTTCAAATAAATGGTGTCGATTCACTCGGTTTGAAAATTAAAATGGGTGTTCCACAAGGCTCGATATTGGGTCCTTTCCTCTTTTTAGTATATTATATTAATGATCTACCCCCATGTATTAAAAAACCAACTACAAATGGTGTTATTTGCTGACGATACCTCCTTAATTTTTAAGATAAATAATCGTGCATCTAATCTTGATGACGTAAATAACGCCCTACTGCAGGTCCCAAATTGGTTCACTGCTAATAATTTAGTATTAAATGGGAAAATACTAAATGCATAAGATTTGGTTTACCGAATGTTAAAAGTAGTGATAGTGACATAGTATTGAATAAAGAGAAACTAGAAGGATCACACTCGACTCAAGGCTGCAATGGGGTCCTCATTTAATATCTCTTGCAGGACGGTTAAGTTCCGCACAATATGCCGTGAGAAAAATCCGTCAATTTACTAATGTAAATACTGCAAGGCTAGTCTATTTCAGTTACTTTCATAGTATCATGTCTTACGGTATTTTACTATGGGGGCAGGCTGCAGATATCGAGTCTATTTTTATTCTGCAGAAAAAAGCCATCAGAGCAAAATATGGCCTCCACAGGCGCGATTCTCTAAGGGAACTGTTTAAAGATATTAACATCATGACGGTACCTTGTCACTATATCTATGAAGACATCATGTACGTAAGGAAAAATCTAAATCTTTTCGGTATAATAGGTGAACGACACAATTATAGTACTAGAACGGGGACTATTTAGTTCAACCAGGTTTCAGACTGGCTAAAGTAGACTCATCCTTTATGGGATAATGTTTAAAGTGTTACAATAAAATACCTCCCCATATTCTCCAACTGGATGAAACTAAATTTAAATCTTCTGTATAACGCACACTATGCAGCCAAGCATATTATCAGTTGGGGGATTACATCGCTGACAAAAATGCTTGGCTCAATGCTGGTCCTGCTCCACAAGGGCGCAGAAACTAATTGATTAGCATTCGAAAATATTGTTGGAGCTGCTGAAGATTGTAAAAACTATCTTTGCATTTCATAGATTTAATCTCTTAGTATTGTATAATTGCAAAGCACATGTGTGAGCACTATGTACCTACTTACTATAAAGGTACCATTAACTGGGTATGTCTTTCATTGACTTGAATTTGCCCTGGCGACTGAGAGTATGTCGTGCTCACTCAAATGTCTCGCTGGTGGTGGCGTGTGTGTTGGATCATTAAGTTCCCTTCAAAATGGTTGAGCTGAATGGTGCTGATCCATGTGTCATGTTCGTAAACGGGAGCCGTAAGTAGGGACTGGTCATCTCTTAGCTGCCACGGCTTATTTTATTTTTGAATCGTTTTTGGTTTTCACCTTTTTGTTGCGGACGCTTTTAACGTGCACGTCTTTCTACATTGTTCTCACATACTTAATTTCAACATGAATGATGTAACCAATATTTTGTAACAATATTTTGATTGAAAAGAGTGTCCGTGGAGTTTCTTGCCCGTTCTTCTCCATAGAGATCTACGCTTTGGAATGGGCAACTAGCTTCAACTTCCTGACTAACTGACCGTCTCTTTAACAATTCGAAAGTGCCTGTAATTGGTTTATTTGAAATAAATGCTTTGAGTTTGAGTGCTAATATTTACATATTTGTAATTTATTAGAAAGTATTTTTCAAGAACATGATTTAAAACCTACACAGTAGAAAAGAGTGCCATCCACAAGTTAAAAAAGGTTGTCAACCCCTAAAAAATTCAAATTCATAAAATATCCAGAAGCGAAGGTTGTGGGCATGAACTACTTGCAAAATAATGAATATTTTGTGTTGGATAAATCTTCCAAAATGCAATTTGAGCGAGTTATGACAATTTTAAAATGTCACGACCCGCGTGTCATACGCCACCCAGAAAAAAAAATGGATGGCACGCCGGGTGTACCATCCGCAACGAATCGGTTAATCAATGGCAATGACTAACAAATTCATTATTCATTAACATTTGAAAACGAAGTAAACGTTAACGTTATTGTGAGATAATTTATTTGGGTGTTTCCGTTCCCAAACTGAATTTAAATACACAAATTCTTTTGATAACTTTGCAAATATCTTTTATACATACATTCATACAAATAAATAAAATTGAATTGTCTGTTTGTAATGTCAAAATAACACTTTTTTTCTAAATGCCTATGAAAGTATATACGGTATAACAGAATCACAATTTCAAAAATAAATTTGTCTGTCTGTCTGTTTTAGACGGGACTTTTACTGGCTGATTTATGTTATAAGGAATAACTTAGGCTACTTTTATTTTAGAAAAAGAATTAGGGCTCCGTACAAAAAAAAAAAAAAACCCATGAAATTGTGAACAGAGTCGGATTTGAAAAATTATTTTGCATTTGGTAGCTCAATTCTTGAGGATGGTTATAGGATATTTAACATTACGCTACAACCCTTTTTTTGTGGATGGGAAATCATCAAATGACTTCTCCCGCTCTGAGCGGAGCGGGAGGGCGTGTCAGACTTTTACTGACTAAAACCCACCCGTGTTCCTTCTGTTGCATGTGCCGGAGCCATGGTAACTCTTTCGAACATCCTGTAACCCTGGTTGACGCTACAACCCTGAGGAGCCGAGCAAAAAGAAAAAGTCAGTAAGAACGCTAAGCGAAAACGAAAGTAATAGCGCGGGCGAGCGATGCAACGCGACGGGTCGGGGGACGAGGGAGTTTTATTGTGTATCGTACGGCTTTCATGCGAACAAAGATGCGGGTACAGCTAGTTATAAAATATTTATAAAGTTTAAGACGTTTTTAGTGTTGTTTTAAATGGAACAAAGTGTTGGGATTTAGAAAACGCAAGGAAAAGTTCCAAGCTCTGCTTTTCAACTAGATATTCACGCTGTATTAATAAGGTAGCAACAAACTCGGCACTCTACTTAATCTTTTGAGTAAAATATTCTGCACATTAAACAAGACTTTTAAGTTAGTCTGTTAGGAGATCCAATCTTCTAACAAATCTGAAATTTGCATTTAATGGAATAACTTTCTCGACTTTGACTACATTGTTGGACTAAGGTAACAAGAGCGAGTACTGGGGTCATGTGCTCGACACCTCGATAGATCTGTCACCCGTGACCCGGAGCACGGTAACGCAGTGTTTGCTGCTCCCGGCGTAAGTGTCATCTCCACAAAAACGACTACTTTCGTCTTTAATTCTGGTGAATTAAAGATGGCACGAATTTTAAATATTAAACACTCAGGTCTCGTTCAAGGTTACGCAGGGCGTCAGGCGCAGCGGTGCGCAGTGCGGGCTGCCAGAAACACAAACATACGGATGTATAGAGCCTTCAAGGAGAAGTGTTTTTGCACGCGTTTGTTTGAATTGTAGCGTCGCATGTGGCGGGTGAAGCGACGGGCGACGCGGTGGGTGACGCGGCGGGTGATGTGGCGGCCAACGCGGCGGATGATGCAGCAGCAATCTTCGCGTGCCTTTTGATGTGTATGGGAAGGGGAGGGAGAAGGGTGAGGGGTAGCCGCGGGCGTGGCAGCTGACGCCGCCGCGTGCGCCGCTGCGGACGACGCGGCAGGCACAGCGCCGGGTACCGCTATTCCGCATGCCCCGCTCCTTCATAAACGAAACCACTAGTTACCATTATGTTTGTCTTTACGCATGAAATGACGCAGGCCGCAGCACGCGCCGCCTGTCTGTGAACTGGAAAAAACGCCCGACGCGCCGCGAGACGCCACGCCCGCACGTGACGCGCGACGCCTCGCGTCTCCGTAAACGAGGCCTAAGTATTCTAAAAGAGAACACTCGTTATCTTTAATTGAGTTTTTAGAGAATCTAAGTAAGATAACGAAGTTAATTGCTCAACAACAGATTACTGCTTGCGCGCCATTCTTCACAAAGAACTCACGCAAATTGGGGACGAGTGTTGTTTCACTTTGACAAACAAACGATTTGTGAAGACGATTATTGTGAAATAAGCACGTGCGCCCAATGGGATTTCCCATTGGCGAAAATCACAATCTTCCATACAAAGTTTCACCACCCATTTAATCCCTTTAGGGAATTAATTTTCAAAAATCCTTCCCACTGCTGGGACACAGGCCTCCTCTCGATGAGAGGGAGTAGGCCATAATCCACGACGCGGGGCCAGTGCAGGTTGGCGGATGTCACATGTCTTCGAATTTTTGGTTCTAGGACATGTCGGTTTCCTCACGATATTTTCCTTCACCGTTTTGAGAGCAGTGGTGATGAAATTATTTACACAAAATAATGCACTTGCCGGGTTCGAACTTGCGACCTACAACCCGTAAGTCGGGGCCGTTACCACTGGGCCACCACTGCTCTCTCCATGAGATGAACATTATCTGTCAGTGAATTAAAGATTTTTATAAAGTAGATAATTATAATGGTTATGTGGGTGTACTAGGTGCACCTCTGCCCAACCCTTTAGGGAAACAAGGCGTGATGTTATGTTATGTAGATATTATGATTTTGAAAACAGTTAACAAAAAAACATGTATAACGGATTTCCGGCCGAAACCAATAACCTATCCAACACCAGTTTTGGCATACTGGAGATAGGAAAACCTATGGTTTTAACGACCCAATAATCTATATGAGATTATGGAATCTAACCGGCCTGACATAAGGACAGAGAGAATTATACTGTCTTCTATCAATAGCGCTCTGTCTTTTACTGAAAATAGGTTATTGGGTTCGGCCGTCAGCCGATGTAAACTATTGATGTCTTCAGAAAGAGTTCATGGTTATCTATTTCTCCAAAGTATAAGCTAAGAACGTGTGATAGAACGTGAATAGAGAATTTTCACTTCTGCCTTTATTCGACGGGCACCATGCAACAAAGCGTACCCACGGCAATATCGTGGATGGACGTGACCAACGAGGTAATATTGCAACAGTTTACTTGTAACATTGGCGTTTTAGTACCTTTATTCCTTACAATTCTGACATAATATAGTTTGTTGCCTGGGTAGTCAAGGGTGTTTCTTTATTCCCGTTTTTCACCCGCAATATTTAAGTCAAACTCCGGGCTGCTACTGATAAATTCCTAATGGAAAAACTTAGGACTTGCGACCACTAGACCAATGAGGCAGTCTTTATACAGTATGGGGTCCACATAATGTGCAATAAATTATAGGACATACTTGTTATCGCTTTTTCTGACGATATTCAAAAACTTTACGAAATCGGTCCAGTAATTAGGTCAAAAAGTTTAATTTTGTGCAAATTTGAACACTCTGTAGAATTGGATCACTAAGTCAATGATTCAACGAACTTGAATCCTTGGACATGTGCGCAAACAAAAAAAAAACATGTTCGGCGAACAATGGATTGGACGCTGTGGTGCACCGCAGGTGGCCAGCTCGGTTGTCTAAACAGAGTGTTTACTTTTACTGAATTTATTTTAATATTTATTTTGTTTGAAAATGTAACTTTTTTAATTTACGGTTTTTAATTTAATATTTAATAATAATAATAATATAATATAACCATTTATTATCAGGTAACAAAGACCCATAGATACATACCTTAACCTAAGTATACATAATAAGTATAGTAACAATTTTGTTAATAAATAAAACTTAATAACTATGTTAGTATCATTTAGTTGCACTAAGTCTTTGTGCGTTCTGGTGGCACTAGTCCGCGAAAGCGGCGGAATACCACATCCTGCGGCCAAAAGCTTTCTTCCATCACCAGGTGCAGGTAGCATGTTGGTATGCGCACCACGAACGCCTTGAAGTTGACGTTGCGGTGCGACTCCAGTAACTGCACCCTCGGCGCGTACCTCGTCTTCTGACGCACGTACTCCACGATGTCCTCCGCCTTAGTGGTGTAGTGTAGGCGGGAGATGTACACCGGTGTGTTCGGCTTTGCGGCACGCAAGCTGACTTCGGGCTCTGTAGGAGCTTTGCCGCAGCGGTTCTAATAATTAATTTTGCTATACTTCTGTGGACTAGTATTACTTACGGTTTCATTTATTGCATATATGTGGGCTCCATACTGTATGTTAGGTAATACATAAATACTACCTACAACCATCTTCTATTTCTATTTCAACAATTATAGGTTACTGTGATGATGACTTCACCACTAATTACTAACTAACAGTAAAATGGCCATATCTTAGCATAATAGAGCTATAAAACGTTAGGCTTACATTAGTATTTAAGTAGGACAGAAATAGAATTTTAGTACATAGTTCTGGTCTAATTAATGCCTGACAAATAGGTTTTAATAAGGCTTTTACGAAAATAGCTCACGTTGTGATAAAAACTTTAGTAGTTAGTAATGACGACAACGTTGCTGCCTAATGTATGCCAGACGTGCTAAGTATGAATAGTATGTATAGGCCTTTGTGTGGGATGAACCTGTGCCGACACCCTTGCGCCATCCCATCTTCCTAGCACGGCGGGCTGTGAATCCTCAAATGGCGCAATTATTACACTCTTATTGGGAGCTATATATTTGATTCGTTTGGGGTTGAAACACTAGGGCCGTGGGGTCCGGGTGCTCATCGAGTATTTCGGGACATCGCCAAGCAGTTGGTCGACTCTTCAAGTGACCAGAAGGCTGGCCTATTTTTAGGTCAAAAAATAAACATCGCCATACAACGTGGCAACGCTGCCAGCCGTTTGGGCACTTTTCCCACTGACAGCGATGCGGACGAATTTTTTGATGCCCAATGAGCTTTCCCTTTTTTCTTAATTTTTTTCTTTATTCCTGTACTTATGTAATTAATATATTGTATAATTGTATTTGAAATTCCATCTGTATTCTTTTTTTTTAAGTTTGTATATCAAACCTCTTTCAGGTCTGATAAGGCTAACACAGATTTGCGCCGCACCGCAGTTAGCAAAGATCCTCCTACATCACCTTCACAAATTTTGTATGAACCATTGCATACTACAGACGGGCCGCACCGCATTTTTTATTGAAATGCGATGCTCTGTAGCCCGACGCAGCTATAATGTAGGTACGCTAAGTAATCATTATCATCATTTTAACCCGAAATCACCCGCTGCTGGGTATAGCCCTCACTTTTTTTCTGCCATACTTCCCTGTTCCGTGCGTCCCTCATTCAGGTATTTTCCGCAACTTTGACGATATCATCAACACAACGCGCTTTTAGACGGCCTTGGTTTCTGTGGCCTAACCTTGTCCACCATTTGGTCACAGCTTTACTCCATCGGTCAACTCCGCACCTAGCTAGACGTCCTGCCCAACTCCACTTGAGGCGCATCGCCCTGTGCCCGACGTCGTAAAATTTTCGAACAACGACGTATTTCCGTGTTACGCACTCGATCTAGTAGGGTTATGCCAAGCATGGCTCGCTGCGTGACCCTTTGGGCTACTCGTATGCGGTGGACTGTCTCCTTTGTGAGCGCCCATGTCTCGGCACTGTAGGCCATTGCTGGCAGGACACATTGCTTGAAAAGGCGGGTTTTAGTAACCGCTAAGTAAAGCTTACGTATATATTTAAAATGTACTTATTTTCTGGTATTGAGTACCTACCTAGTATTTTTTGATAAAGCAGCAAACCATTTCTACTATTAATCAGTGAATGAGAAACAATGCAAGTACATGAGCACATACCATAACTTCTTTGAACAGTTTCGAAAGTAAGAAGCGATTTCCAGAATATACACGTAGTAATCATGAAATTGTGATACCCAAATTTAGATTAACTAAAACAAGCAAGTCATTTCTTATAAACAATATCCGCTCTTATAACAAGTTGCCAAATTCGGTTACAGAACTTAGGGATGGAAGTTCAAAACCCACATAAAACGTGTCTTTATTAAAAAAGCATAATATTATAAGATTAAAGACCACGTTGAAGACAGGGAAGTTTGGCGCTAATTCCTTCTGCGCATGTGGCTTCCCTGGTACCTCAGTAACAGCATAACTATTTATGTAAATGTCTGTTAACTACTCCCAAATTACTTTAGTTTAAATTATTTTATTGTTTTTTTACATGTTTCCATGATATAATCTTTTCATTATTTTACATGATATAGTCTTGTCTTTTAAACAGATTATTTTATATTTTGTGAATGTGAGAACGTTGTAGGCTTAATAGACTGTAGATTTGTAGACCATTTTCTATTTTGTTAAGTATCTGGTACTTGTTGACAGGCCTACACTGTTTTCCCATACTTAAAAACACTGCAATTTGAAAACATTGTAAAAGCCAATTATTTTTAAAACAGTAACCGTGGAGTTACTTGCCGGTTCTTCTCCATAGGAAACGACCAATTGGAACTGAAAGTTGGTCTTGTAATTAATGACCGTTTGTCATGTTATTAATGCAAAAAAAAAACTACTGCATATACACTCGCCCTACCTGACAGCGTCGTGTGTGCCTCTTGTTGTTGCCCATGAGCATGTGTCTTGTCTTCACCAACTGGCCACATAGAGTTGGTGACTCAACATACATATGTATGTATCTAGGTGTAATAATAGATAGTAATTTCCACTGGCGGCCGCAAATTGATCATGTATGTAATAAGCTTAGGTCTATATTAGCAAAGTTATCGATACTCAAGTATAAACTACCCTATAGAACACTTAGAATATTGTATTTGGCACTGGCCGACTCCATAATTGGTTACGGTCTAAGTAGCTACGGGCGTACATACAAGACTTACGTCGACACGGACATTTACAAGTTACAGTTACGTATTTTAAAAACGATTGTACCCACAAGAATATAACATGAATTCCAAGATAGTGACACGGGTTTATTTAAGCACTGTCAAATTGTAAATGTATTTGACAAGATACGCTTACGTGCTATAAGTGAGAATTACCATAATTTAAGTAATATGCGCAAATACGAAAGACTAAAGTCGTTGCGTTGCTTGACCTACTTACCGACATTTATCGAACCTAAATCTAATAATGTTTATGGAGCGCGGATGTGGGAATGCATGCTACCACCGTATATGAATGATTGACCTATGGAAATCTGCAATGTAATAAACGAGAAGAACTGCTCAAAGATACTTTCTAGATTGCAGCGCGATCTAGAAAAAAAAATCTATATACCTACCAAATTTTTCAATAATTAATATGTAGTGGCACCGAGTTACCGTGTCTGGCCATGCCGCTGTTAAACCCGCGATGCTGTTATATTGATTATTAAAAAAAAAAACCGTGCACCTAGCTTCTGACGTTTCATAAGTGCCCATGTAGGCTTATGTGAAATAAAATATTGAGAATTTGAAAAAGTGAATTTATTTAGTACCAACCAAATTATAAATGTCGTGATAATTAAAGTAATTACATAATATTATGTATGTACTGTTAATTTTATTCACGTGCCCTGTATCGGCATTTGTCAACAAGTTTCAAACATAATTGCAACTCTATTCATGAGCTGCTCACGCGGCAAGGCGAGTCGACGAATTTAAGCTGAAAGAGCACGTGAGTAAAACTTTAAACAATCATAAAGCTAAAACTTTTCACAATGCCGTAAGTTGAAAAGAATAATGTTATAACATAACATCACGCCTGTGTTTCTCCGGAGGGTTAGCCAGAGGTATAATTAATTATAGTATCGTCAGTTATGTTTAAATCCCATGTAATAGGGGGCCAGTCTATTGTCATCAACCGGGTACAAATCCAGACTCCGGGCTGCTACAAGGAAATTTCTGATAGAAAAACTCAATAACACTTTACCCGATCTGAGGGCCTAGATAAATGACATTCCCTTCTTCCCTTCGGGGCAGTTCTATTTCTACAATCGCTCAAAAGTCAAAAATTTATGGGGTATAAATAAGCTATCGAAATGTCACGTGATCATATAAATGTCAACGAATATGTTATCGTTGAAGCGATAGCGATTGTAGACATAGAATCGCTCCGAAGCGAATGCCATTTGTCGAGGCCCTCTGGCAAGCGTGGGTAAATTACTTACTTATGGACATAATGATAAGTGAATCATTGGAACAAGAAAAATATAGAACAGCAAGAACACATAAAAACATAACATTACGCCTTGTTTCCCCGAAGGGTTAGGCAGAGGTGTGCCTTCAGTAACACCCTCATTTCGCCAGTTATGTTTAAGTCCGCTGTAATAGAGGGCGAGCCTATTGCCATCTACCGGGCACAAATCCAGACTCCGGGCTGCTACTGTGAAATTCCAGATAGAAAAACCCAATAACACTTTGCCCGACCTGGGAATCGAACCCAGGACCTCATGCTCAGCAGTACCGCTTGCGATCACTAGACCAACGAAGCAGTCAGAACAGTAAGATCAAGACAATAACTATGGAGGAAGTGCGGGATCGTGAATGATGGAAGGAGAAGCGGCACCGTGTGCCTAGAGTTGGACAGAAAAGGCTAGCATAAATAATAAGTAGGTACCTCAAGAACGTCGATATTCAGAAAGTAAGGCCAGGGAAATTAACTGTTCATCAAATTGACTACGACCGTCATTCTTTGTCAGTTGTATGAAATGTCTTTAACATAGAAAATTGACGTAGTGTGTTAATTCGCTAAACGATTAATTTCCTTGGCTGTACATACACAAATACAAAAAAACGAGAAGGAACAAGAAAACAAGTCGTGCATTGACGACAACCTATTAAAACATAGCAAGAACAATAATATCAAACAGTCAAATAACAGGAAACAGATGAACACAAAGACAACAATCGTTATCAAACTGTCTGACTAACAATCGAGCCGTGAATTCTGCAGACAGTTTCAAAGGGACCTACTACGTCCAATTTCTGTAGAAATATGATAGATTTCGTAGAAATATGATGAGATTGTTAAAGAACAAAATTACTCATTTTGTGAGGCGTTTGTTAGGTCGCACATTCGATTCCGCGGTATTTATTGACGAACAAAGCTGGTCTAGAGCAATTGATACATCCATTTATTTATTTAATACTTGATACACAGAAAAGTACAGAGGCGGACTTAAGCATCATCATAATCCATTATATACGATTTTGCCGCCCGGCACAAGTGTGTACGCCTTATAGTCTGAGTGGGACATGTCTTTGTCTACCAAAGATTTTTAACTGAAATGGAGTCTCCAATTGAGCTTCACTAATATCTGTTAGGAAACTGATAAATCCGATAAAGTTTTATCATGCGTCACATGAGATAAATGTCTCGTAGGTATAGACAGCAGTTATAAGTTTTTCTCAGTAAAGCCATTAAAAACAGTATTAGAAAACTCCTTGCCAATTAATTCCAATTTTGATAGAAAATTAGGCGAATTTGTCCATCTAAGTGATTGATTAAAAAGTTTCAACAAGTTTGAAATTTAAACTATGTTGAAGTTAACTCAAGTCTAGAAGTCGAAGATTACATCATAATCAAGACGACTATTTCGCTATTAATTTTGCCGACATTTCAAGCCCCTCCTTAGAGGCCTTTATTATAATATCCTATCACTCCACAAACAGACTTTATCGGAATTGACAAAACGTTGCGGTCTATGCCTTTGAGACTATCGGGCACTCTACGATTAGAATTATTTATTGGACTTAATAACACGAATTCTCTATAGAATAATAGATAGACTCGACTTCGCCATTTAACATTCATGTAAGTTACCAAAGTCAAATCATTCGTTTGAGCTAAATTATTATTTGTAAATTAAATAATTATTAATAATAAAATAAGTAACGGTTGGGTCATGCCGGTTTTGATGTACTCTTTCGGCATACTCAAATGGAGTCAGATCGAACTGGATGCCCTGGATAGGAGGGTCCGTATACTGCTGACCGCAAACTGGATGCATCACCCACGATCATCGGTAATGAGACTGTACATCCCGCGGAAGTGCGGGGATCAAGGCTTTTTAAATGCGAAGACCCTCCACAATCGCGAGGTGTGCAATCTCAGGGAATATTTTTTAAAAGCTGAAGTGGGCACCATGATGTGGTCACAGTGGGCAAGGGGCTCACCCCGCTCTCCATGGCTATAGAGAACTGGCGCAGACCTGTAGTACTTACTACCGATGACCGCAAGCAGGTATGGCAAAGCAAGGAGCTTCACGGGCGCTTCTATCGGGCTCTTCATGAACCCGGTGTAGATTTCTTAGCGTCCGTATCCTGACTACGTTTCAGTGACCTCTTTGGGGAAACAAAAGGTTTTATTTATGCAATTATGGACGAAGTTATCTTGACGAATAACTACCGGAGACATATTATGAAGGACGGGACCGTTGACGTGTGTGCCTTCTTGTCACAGTCATGACGTGCAGCTTCCGACTATTTCTGTTTTGAGCTCGTGATTATAATGTGGTTCTATTTTGTTTTATTTTCCTGTTTATTCTTATCGTTTTGTATGCACGTGTTTCTGTGACAAATAAACCTATTTTTCTTTCTTTCTTTCTTTCTATGTCGGGCATGCCACCGTCCGGGTGAGTCCATCAGACATATTATCTCTGGTTGTTCTCGTCTGGCTCACGGCAAGTTCTTGCACAGGCATAACCAAGTGGCCAGGATTATTCACCAGCAACTTGCTTTGAAATACAAACTTGTGGACTCTGAGGTACCGTATTACAAGTATGTGCCCGATCCAATTCTCGAAAATGACCATGTCACGTTGCACTGGGATCGGTCTATCATTACTGACAGGACTATTGTCGCCAATAAGCCCGATATTGTGGTGATAGATCGATTAGCGCGCCGCGCAATGATTATCGATGTTACCATACCACATGACGAGAACCTCGTGAAAGCTGAGAAAGAGAAACAAATAAAATATCTTGACTTAGCACACGAGGTTGTTCATTTGTGGAATGTGAGCTCGGCTGTCATTGTGCCGATTGTCGTTACGGCCAATGGCCTGATGGCCGAAAGCTTTGAGCAACATCTCTCGAGGCTCTCGTTAGGCGGTTGGATCAAGAGCCTGATTCAGAAGGCAGTACTCCTTGATAAGGCTCGTATTGTGAGGAGGTTCCTGTCTCTGCAGCCCTAACCATCGGTAGCTAGGACCTTGCTCCTGATACGCTCAGATCTCATTTTTTTTTGTATTTTAAAATGTTTTTTTTTTATATCTTTTTATTTAAGAAATATTTAAAAATTAGCTGTACCCCGCGACTTCGTTTGCGTGGATATCGTAAAATACACAATTTACTAAAATAATAGCCACATTTTAATAAAACTCCCTCGTCCCCCGACCCGTCGCCAACCGTCGCGTTGAATCGCCCGCCCGCGCTTAAAACAGTCAGAAAGAACACTAAGCGAAAACGAAGTAATCGTTTTTGCTAAGTATTCTTTCTGACTTTTTTCTTTTTGCCCGGCTCCTAAGGGTCGTAGCGTGTAGTTAAATAGCCTATAACTATCCTCAAGAATTGGGCTACCAAATGCAAAAAGAATTTTTCAAATCCGACTTATTGTTCATAATTTCAAGGGTTTTCATTTTTTTTTTGCGTGGAGCCCTATTTATTTTTCTAAAATAAAAGGAGCCGAAATTACCCGCCGTAACCTCAGCTATTTGCCAGTCAAAGTCCCGTTAAAATCGGTCCAGCCGTTTCGGAGATTAGCCGGAACAAACAGACAGACAGGCAGAAAAAAAATGTTAAAAATTCCTCTTTTGTTATAAGAACCGTTCATACACTTCTGGACACATCTATTGGCCCACCTTAGAGTTTAGGTTTCGATGGCCCCTACCGAAATATGATTGCTAGATTGAACAAAAACTGTTGATGCAGTTTTAAACCTGATACATTTTACCATCTTTTTCGATCGTATTGTTTTAAATTTGAATTCAGAATACCATACGACATGGAGCTACGCCTAACAAGTCGGATATGCGCCTTGTTAAAGGCAATTGATTTTTGAATAAAAAACATGTTTTATCAAATAAAGGTTTAATTTAATAACGCGTGTTACCTCCATGGGCATCTACCACAGCTCTCATACGATTAGGCATAGAGTTTATCAACCGCTCTATGAAATTTTGAGGGATCATCTCCCATTCCTCTTCTATGGCAGTTTACAACTCCTGCATCGTCTGGGCAACTGGCTGACGAGCCCTAACACGTCTTTTTAGCTCGTCCCACATGTGCTCAATGGTGTTCATGTCTGGGCTTCTGGCTGGCCAGTCCATAACTTTGATGTTCACATCCCGAAGATATTCCCTGACGATGCCGGCCGCATGGGCTCTTGCATTATCATGCATAAAAAGGAAATTTGGGCCCACATAGTCCGCGTATGGTATCACGTGAGGTTCTAAGCACTCACGAATGTACCTTTCAGCATTTAATGTTGGCAACCGTGGTCCTGTAACAACCTCAAGTTGAGTTTTGCCGCTCGCGGATATACCGCCCCAGACAGTCCATGAGCCACCGCCATAAGCAACCCTCTCTTCAAAGCAGCATTGTGCGAAACGCTCTCCCTTACGTCGGTAGACCTTCTTCCTTCCATCATTGTCATGTAACACAATTTTAGACTCATCAGAAAAGAGTACACGGCTCCAATCTTGCTGTGTCCAATTTAAATGACTGCGTGCGAAATGAAGGCGCGCTGTTCGGTGGGCTCGCGTTAGTTTGGGCCCATTAGCTGGCTTGTGTAGTACCATATCGCGTTCTTTTAACCTTCTCCGAACAGTTCGAGCGCTCACAGATACTCCGTGGAAGTCGCGAAGTTGGTTTTGTATCTCAATGGAGGTAAGGTGACGATTTCTCAAGCTGGTCGTCACGATGAATCGATCCTGCCTTTCAGTTGTGACCCGAGATCGTGGCCTTCCTTGGCGACGAACAAAGCCGCCAGTCTCTAGGTACCTCCGATAAACATTTCGGACCGCAGATCGACTTAAATTAAGTTAAGCACTCACGTTTCTTTGGCTGTGTCCGGCCTGAATAAGTGCCACAGCTTGGGCGGTGACTTCAGGTGAAGTATCCATAGATTATTGATAGAACCTCACCTTAATGTTAAGAATAAGTAATGTTTGTTGCAAAACCAAAGATATCAATCACTTTTTCAAGAATTAAATCCAAGTAAACCAATAAAACCAAGTTTTCTTAGTATTCGATTGTTTGATATCAACAAACAGGCTCCAAATTGTCTTTTGTTTCTTTAAATTCTGTGTTCGAAATTCAAAAAAAGACTATTGAATGAAATTGTGAATGTGCCAGGTTCAAAACTGCATAAAAACTTTTTGCTCGACCTAATATAAAATTTTAGCTAGGACCAAACGAAACTGAAAATACAAGGTGGGCCAATAGATGTGTCCAGAAGTGTACTTTCCTATGCATTTAGTACAAAAATGTTGTTTTGATATTACAAATAGACCTTTCAATTTTATTTATTTGTATAGATGTAAATAGATAAGAAAGAAAGTTAATAAACGAAATCAGTAAAATAAAAAATACAATAAATCATTATTATAGTATAACATTATATTAAATATATACTTTAAAGTTAAGAATCTAAACAAAGAAGATAATTATGAAATGTCATGCATAGTTTCTTAAGAATGGGCAAGAATTTCATAGAGACTCTTTTAAAAAAGAAATATTTTTCCAATTTTTTATTTATTTTATTATTGAATATTTTAATATTTTGAGCAAGATCTTTCCCAATAATATAACAGGGACTACTAACAACCCTTTGACATAGAACCTTTTAACTTACAAATACTGTCTTTGTTCTCAAACTGTAACTTGGTGTACTTATTATAATAGAACACTAATTTCAAATGTAGTTTAACAACATACTACCTAGCCCTGCCCCCCTGCCCTGCCCTGCCTGCCCTGCCCTGCCTGCCCTGCCCTGCCTGCCCTGCCCTGCCTGCCCTGTAGTCACGAGTCATATTCCTATTCTCCGTATTCTCTCAGCTACCTTATTCACAAAAGGTAAATTATTTTCCCTAATCAGCTTACAACACCCTTCCCACAAGACCGCGGAATTGTTACTAACTCACAAACTCATTAGGCGTGTGAAATTATCCGGGTTCACACGTTTAGCCAATTTTTCACACCTCAAACTTAATAGGTACCAACCTACCTACTGTATGAAAATGTCTTCAAGGTCGTTTCGTTTTTCATGTAAAAATGTAGCTATCTCACTTTTCCAGGATTTTTTCAGGTATACAGTATGAGTCTTCACCATGTATTGTGCACATATTGAAATGAAGGAACTATGCTTAGTTTTATTTTACTTTATTTATTTATTTTGCATTTATTAAATTCTTGTTTACTGCTGTAACCCTCGTGTAAACAAAACGGTATAACTTTTAAACTAAAGGATCTATCACGATGAAACAACCTCAGTAATTATTGGAAATAACAGGGCGTCCTTTTAAAATAAAAATCCCCCAGTTGAAAATAAAGGTTTTTTTTTAACAAAAACCTGGTATTTTTTCTTAAATACATACATACATAAACTCACGCCTTCTTCCCATGGGGGTAGGCAGAAACTACAGAACGCCACCTGCTACGATCCTTACATACTCCTTATGCCTCGTTTACGATCTGGTCATACATGCACGCCAGTTGCGAGTACTAGCCATCTGACCTTTCTGAAGAATATCACCAATAAGATCACTATATGTCTTCCTAGGGCATCCCCTTCCGGCGTTTCCACTCACATCTGCCGTGTAAGTCGACTTTCATTCATCCTCTCAACATGACCAAACCATCTAAGCATACTCCTTTCATAAATATTTACAATAATTGTAAAATTTGTCAATAAAACGCTCCTTTACCTACCTTATATTACTGTAAATTATTCTACATCGTATTAGCTAAAATATCACGTGTATAACTCAATTTCCTATCAACTGTTAAAGAAAGGCCTTGCACACGGCTACGTACCAAACATTCGTTTTTTTGTTAAATTTTCCTTGGGTATAATGAGGCATAGTTTCCCTCATTTAATTATGTGCACATGATGAAGACTCGCCCTGTAGTATCAGAGGTCTCACTGTTTCCCCATTTGTTATGCTTATTGCAAAATTAAGGAAATAATGAAGTTTCTATTGTTGGCATTTTTAAAGCATTTTTTCCTACATTTTGATAAGGGTTGACGTGAAGAGGTAGTTTTTTATGCATAGGTACACTGAAAGGTCTTTTTAATTTTTTATAATCGAGTATATTTTGCGAGAAGCAGTCAACGATGCAAATAGAAGCCTAACATGGTCAAATAGACAATGACAGGACCAAAGTGGTATTGACTGATATTTTTATGCCAACATTTTTAAAACATTGTGCAACAAAACAAAATGCAGTTATTATTTTAACTTTTTGGATCGTTACTGATTCTTTTTAGTGAATTTCACTATTTGAATAAAGAATTTTATTTAAATGTTTAAAAATAGAAAATCAACTATCAATCAGGATTCCTATAAAAGTGTGTAAAACCATTACAATTTTTGTATCGGAACCGAAAACAAATGCATCGATATGGAGCGATGACAGCATTTGACACGAGAAGAGATGACGAAAAGCCGTCGGAATGTTGCAAGCTGGTTCCAGGCAACGTACTGTGGCTGTCACTCTTAGCACAACGCAGAACGTCATAAGCCGCCTCTGGACACGCTATCGTATCACGGGCAGCGTGGCCGAGCGACATGGAGGACGATCTCGCATCACCACTCTCAGACAGGACCGGTACATCCAAAATAATGCTCGACGGAATCGTACCATGACTGCCATACAAGGCTCCACAGCTCTTCTGGCTTGCTGATAAGCGACCAAATCATCCGAAATAATTTACGTGAAGTGGGTTTGCGTTCCCGAAGGCCGCTGAGAGTTCCACCTATAGCACCCCGCAATCGCAGGGCCCGTTTACAATGGGCTCGCAAATACAGAAATTGGGAGGAAGAAGACGGCGTTGTGATTGCTTTTCCGATGAATCTCGGTTCGGTATGAGGCCGGATACAAGACGTACTCGAGTTTGGAGGACCTCTGGACGTCAAGAACGTTTGAAATTTTGTCAGAAAGTTCATTCATATGGAGGGGAACAATAATTATTTGGGACGGTACTTGGATCGGTGGAAGAACCGATCTCATTTGGATCAGGGGCAACCTCAATGCTCAAATTTATACGGAGAGGATTGTTTCAAACGTGATCATCCCTTTGCGAAGCCGGTTGGGTGATTCGTTTCGACTAATGCACGTCTACACACGGCTAGAGTCGTAACACGCTCTCTTGCCGATGCTCGCATCAGCGTTCTGCCGTGGCCAGCTCAATCGCCAGACCTCAACCCAATTGACCACGCATGAGATATGCTCCAAAGAAGAGCTCTGGCGAATATGGATGCCGTGCTTAGCCCACAACAAGTTTTTGACTTGTTAGAAAGAACGCAAAGTGATTTTGTTGAACTGATTTTAAGCATGCCAAATCGCTGTTTGTGTGTGATTCGTATCAATGGTGGAAACAGATTATATATTTTTTTATCTTCACAATAAAAATTTTAAAAATCCTCATTTTTTTTTCCTTTTTTGCCATTTAATTGACGACATTGACAGGATAATTTCCCAAAAATTGCAAAAATTTTAATTTTTCTTAATTTTTACAAAATACAGAGATATGTTCCTTTGTTTAAGTTGTTAACTTAAATATAGGAATTAAATTAAGAAACCAGTCTGGAAGACTAGATTTGGTAAATAATAATATATTATAGTTTAGATATTTTTTTATAGTTAAAAATGTAATTGATCCCTAGACACTTTGATGTGTGTATATTCAAATGACAACTATTATTCTTTGACAAGTTTTCTGAAATGGCTCCAACACGGCAAATTGATGTAGTGTGTCTATTTGATAAAATGTAATCCCAAACAATATTTAATGTTGCGTAATAGTCGGTTGCATATTTCTAAATTGTTGTGCGATAGTTATTCAATTATTAATTAAAATATAGGAATTAGGTTGAATAGGAATGTGAAGTGTAATTCCTACATTTGCTCGTCGTGGAATTTAACAATGTACGTAGGAGTTAAACTTTCAAACGGTATGCTAGAGAATTGTTTGTTATCTCGTGCATGCAGGCCATTAGAATAAATGTTTTATTGCAACCTTTTTATGACAAAAGACATTTTGTTTTTTGTCAAAAAGTAACTTTTCCGTGTGTATTGTATTCTTGGAAATGGCTTGTCTGAAAACAGTTAATCTATTTCTGCACATTCTTTGACTTTGTGAAATTCTAATAAATGTTAAATTTCTTGGCTTAGCTAAATTGAACATAACATATTTTGAAAGCAAAAATCAATATAATAACCAATTTGCTATTCAATAATTTATCAATAAACCTTGGGATATTCCTGCACATCAATCAATCAGACTTATTCATGTTGTCTCCAGCGGCACAAAGTTTACCTAAAGCTCTAACTATTGGAAAAAATGAAAATACTTGAAAAAGATAAATATTTCGAAGGTTTTCGAAGGTTGGCGAAAACCTTCCCGGGGGAAAGCAGTTACTGTCGGTGGATTTAACTGTAACACCAAGGGTTTTACCGACCCTACAAACAAATTAAAGGCAGACAATATGAAGCTTTAATTAGCCTCTTTTTCATCAGAAGTAGTTATCCTGTATTCCCAATCACAGCAAACCTACTTGGCGATAGAAAATCCCCTTGAGTACCACTTCCAGCTTTAAAATCCCAGTACGAAAATGAAAATAAAGGTAACTGACCTTTTCTTAAAAATAACATAGCTTTATAATGTATTGCGCTAGTGGGGTCGAAAATTAGATATAGCATACTTTTTTGGGGAAATAGCTATGAATATTATAGTAGAAGAGCTTTCGTACTGCAAAAACGAGCAATTCGAACCATGGTCCGCATCTCACAAAGGGAAAGTTGTCGACAACATTTTGTCAATTTAGGTATACTTACAGTGCAAAGTCTTTATGTACTGGTACTTTTAAGTAATATGGCCAAATACGTACAAGACTATGAGACATTAGAAGAACGGCAGATAAGGGAAGGCACCCGTAGACTGGACTTGAAGAATAAAAAATTTACACATCATAACCTAAAACTTGTTAGACACAGTCCACGATACCAGTCTGTAAAATTATTCAACAGGTTGCCTTTAGACATAAAAAGTGCCGTCTACAGTAGTGCTTTCAAAATAAAACTAAAAAATTTTAATATAATATATATATATATAATAATAATAATAATACACTAACGTCAACACGTCACGAAATTTATTCTCAATAATTTTCATAGTTTTATTCATTTTAGACGCAGTTTTGTATTATACCAGAAACTCAAAAGAAACCCAAAGGCAACCTAAACCAACCATTTTAAAGGCAACCATTTTATATCAATTTTAAACTACAATAGAAGAAAATGAACACTACAATATAAAATACCGAATCGGAGGTGACATCTGTCATGTCACCTCTGATAAAACCAGATAAACATAATCAATGAATAAATAATAATGTTGACGAGATCAGCTGCACGAGCACGCCCACCACCTCCGGACTCTTCGCTCAGCTCCGCCTCGCCGCCGCCGGTACCCAGCCCCACCGTGAGCGCTGTGATGACACCAGCTGCGGTAGTTGCGTCGAGCTCGAGCGACGAGTATTTTTCCCCGCCGACGTCGCCAACACCTGTACGTCGGCAGGGGAGAGGCCGGCCACCGAAGAGCTTGGGACTTAGGGGCCAACCGGCCCCGAGCCGGGTCCCCGCTGCCGGTGGTTGTGTGCAGCGCATGAGATGGACTCAGTCTATAAACGAGAACGTCATGCGCGCATATTACGGGTCTACAGAGGGGGGAACTAACCTCACTGCGTACCGTGTTAGAATGCTGTCTCTGTTTCAGGAACTAGAGCCAACCGTCAACGTCTCGGCCCAACGACTATCGGATCAGGTGCGGGTCATCCAACGCAATCATAGGCTGGGCGATGCCGCACTTGATAGGCTGCGCTCAGAAGTATTGAGCAACCATATCGTCTCAACTCCGGCACAAACCGCGGTACAAGTCTCAACTATTGATTCAATCCCGCCGCGGTCTAATCATGGTGTTGTAGAGGAGGATGATTGGGTTGCCACAGTAAGTAGCCAGTGCAACGCCCGATTGAGGAGCGCACTGGAGGATGCGTTTCTCGAGTATAGGTCCACTCCGACCGAACTTAGGCCCCGATTACCACACTTGCCTATGCACAAGAAAAATAGGGCGCTGGTGTGTGCTTTGGACTCGCAGCTCAAGAATTTTTTCGAGAGCAGCGAGGATCTCATTGATACACATTCGATCCTGTATTGCGCGGCTGTTGCGGCATGTCGTTTAGCTAACGTCAAGTTTCCAAACTGTGACGGAGCTACTCGACCAAAACCAGCCGTACCAGCCTGGCAGTGCAGGATCGAACGTCGTATCGATGGGACCAGGGTACTCATCGGCAAACTATACTGCTTCAGGGAGGGCAATACACGACCACGAGTGATGCGCTTTGTAAGGCGGGCATTCTCGGGGACTGGAATCAGCCCTCGAGAATACATGTCCTGTGTCACAGAGCGCATCGACTTCCTGAAGCAGAAAGTTTGTGCATGGGCGAGCCGTATTCGGCGGTATAAGCGGCGGGTCGATCGATACACGCAGAATCGCATGTTCCAGAGCGATGAGAGGCGGGTATATAGAGCTTGGGAGCGACCTGAAAAAAGTGTGGCGGACGTGCGCCGCCCAGATGATGCCACCACGAGTACATTCTGGCGCAGCATCTGGTCGGTGCCCGTCTGTCACGCTGAGGCTGGCTGGATGCAGGATGTCGAGCGAGTGTGTGGAACTATACCAGAAATGGAAAAGATCTTAATAACGCCATTAGACGTAGCCAAAGCAGTCCGCCCGCTGCCAAATTGGAAATCACCGGGACCGGACGGACTGCACAACTTTTGGCTAAAATGGCTAATTAGTTCACACACTCGCCTGGCATCTCAATTCCAGTCATCCTTAGAGTCTGGGTCGCTACCGCAGTTTCTAACAACAGGCGTTACCCACCTGCTCCATAAGTCAGGAAGTCCCGCGGAACCCAAGAATTATAGACCGATCACGTGTTTGCCGACGATCTATAAACTTCTAACATCCATTTTGAGAGTGAAAATAAATACGCACATTGAGAGTAACTCAATTATGTCTTCCTCTCAAAATGGATGTAGGAACGGGTCCCGCGGTACTAAGGAGCTACTCCTCATCGACATGGCCATTAGCCAACAGGTTCGTCGATCCCGCAAAGATCTGTCGACATGCTGGATAGATTATAAGAAGGCCTACGACTCGGTGCCACATACATGGCTCATGAGGGTGCTTGAGTTGTACAAGATAGATGCAATTCTACGCACCTTCCTTGAGTCATGTATGGGGCAATGGAGGACGGTCCTTCGCTATCCAGGGTGTCGACAGATCCAGGGGAATGATGAACCTGTATGGATTAAACGGGGAATATTTCAGGGCGACAGTTTGAGTCCACTTTGGTTCTGCTTAGCCCTGAATCCTCTAAGCACACTGCTGGAGGATTCAGGTCTAGGCTATCGGTTGAAGAGAGGTGGTCAGGTCATATCTCACCTCCTCTACATGGACGACTTGAAACTCTTTGCCCCCAACAAATTGCGACTGGTGGAACTACTGAAGGTAACTGAAACTTTCAGTAACGCCATCAGGATGGAATTTGGTGTGGACAAATGTGCAGTCATGCATGTAAAGCGAGGCGAGATTATGGAATCCGAGGGGATTCAACTCTCGGATTCCATAAACCTTAGAGCCCTCTCCGCAACCGAAACCTATAAGTATTTGGGTATGTCGGAAGCGTTGGGCATTAATGCTGCTGACATGAAGCAATCGTTGAAGGAGCGCTTCTTTGGTCGCCTGAAGAAGGTATTAATTAGTCTTCTTTCGGGCGGAAACAAGGTGCGCGCCTTCAACGGTTGGGTCATGCCGGTTTTGGTGTACTCTTTCGGTATACTCAAATGGACTCAGACCGAACTAGACGCCCTGGATAGGAGGGTCCGTACACTACTGACCGCAAACCGGATGCATCACCCACGCTCATCGGTGATGAGACTGTACATCCCGCGGAAGTGCGGGGGTCGAGGTTTTTTAAATGCGAAGACCCTCCACAACCACGAGGTGTGCAACCTCAGGGAATATTTTCTAAACGCCGACGTGGGTATGCACCGTGATGTGGTCGCAGTGGACAACGGGTTCACCCCGCTCTCCATGGCTAAAGAGAACTGGCGCAAACCTGTAGTACTTACTACAGATGACCGCAAGGCGGTATGGCAAAGCAAGGAGCTTCACGGACGCTTCTATCGGGCTCTACACGAGCCCGGTGTAGATTTCTTAGCGTCCGTATCCTGGCTACGTTTCGGTGACCTCTTTGGGGAAACTGAAGGTTTTGTTTGTGCAATTATGGACGAAGTTATTTTGACGAATAACTACCGGAGACATATTATGAAGGACGGGACGGTTGACGTGTGTCGGGCATGCCACCGTCCGGGTGAGTCCATCAGACATATTATCTCTGGTTGTTCTCGTCTGGCTAACGGCGAGTACTTGCACAGGCATAACCAAGTGGCCAGGATTATTCACCAGCAACTTGCTTTGAAATACAAACTTGTGGACTCTGAGGTACCGTATTACAAGTATGTGCCCGACCCAGTTCTTGAAAATGACCATGCCACGTTGTACTGGGATCGGTCTATCATCACTGACAGGACTATTGTCGCCAATAAGCCTGATATAGTGGTGATAGATCGATTAGCGCGCCGCGCAATGATAATCGATGTTACCATTCCGCATGACGAGAACCTCGTGAAAGCTGAGAAAGAGAAACAAATAAAATATCTCGACTTAGCACACGAGGTTGTTGACATGTGGAATGTGACCTCGGCTGTCATTGTGCCGATTGTCGTAACGGCCAATGGCCTGATGGCCGAAAGCCTCGACCAACATCTCTCGAGGCTGTCGTTAGGCGGTTGGATCAAGAGCCTGATCCAGAAGGCAGTACTCCTCGATACGGCTCGTATTGTGAGGAGGTTCCTGTCTCTGCAGCCCTAACCACCGGTAGCTTGGACCCTGCTCCCGATACCGGTGGAATTCTATTTTTTATATTTTTAAATGTTTTTTTTATATTTTGTATTTTAAGAAATATTTAAAAATGTAATTATATAAGAAACAAAAATTAATAAACGAAATAATAATATAATATATATAATAATGTTTTATTGACATAAATAGGTTGATACATCAATTGAAACCCTGGCTCCTGAGCTAGGTGGCACCTGTGTTACAGGAGTCAGTGTCTTCACTCGTTTGTGGAACATTAACAATTTATGCAACAAAATTAAAACTAAAATGTAGTTAAACAATTAGTGCAAACTTGCTCTCATGTGATAGGATTATGTGTCCATGTGTTGTGTATGTATGTGTAAGTGTGATGGTGTGTATGTGTGATGGTGTGTAAGTGTGATGGTGTGTATGTGTGATGGTGTGTAAGTGTGATGGTGTGTATGTGTGATGGTGTGTAAGTGTGATGGTGTGTATGTGTGATGGTGTGTAAGTGTGATGGTGTGTATGTGTGATGGTGTGTAAGTGTGATGGTGTGTATGTGTGATGGTGTGTATGTGTGATGATGTTATGATTTGTGCGTGTGTTTCTCTGTGTGACAGTGCTTGGTGGTTGTGCTTTTAGATTATATCAGATATATTTATCTACCTTATAATTTATTTATTACGATTATTGATTGTTGACTATATTTTCTGTTTGTGAGTAATCAAGTGTTTTAAGCCAGGTGCTTATTTTCATCTTCGCTTTCTTTTTAGTTAGTGGGTTGAAGTCGAGAATTTTATTTAATTTATTATATATATAAATAGCTAGGTATAGGTGTTGCCGTCGAGCGGATGCGGTATTACATTTTACTGAGCGACATACATTACCGATGGTTCTTTTTAGTTTGTTCGTATGATTTACCGGTGTAATTTCATGTTGTTTCAAAGTGAGGTTCTGTAGAAATAATTGTCTTACTGTAAGTACTTGACAGCTTTCATATAGGCTTTTTGTAGGGTACCGGTAGGGTTTGAAGGTCATGACTTTTAATAGGGATCTTTGTGCTCTCTCGAGGTGTATCATGTATGTTTTACAGGCCCCACCCCAGGCCGTGATACAATAACCAACAATTGACTCTACTAGAGAAAGATACACTGTCCGGAGTAGCTCCAGATCGCATACGTGTCGAAGATTTTTAAAAGCCCATATAAGTTTCCTAACCCGGGAAGAAGTTAGTTCAATATGAGGTCGCCAACTGAGTCCCTCATCTAGAATTACACCCAGGTATTTTATAGTCTTTTGTTGTGTAATTGGAGCGCATGAGCACTGAAGACTGTTATTGGGGTCATGACAGAAGTGGGCCTTAAGACTTATTACCTCTTGAATAAGTGTATATATGCTGTAGAAGAACTATAATTTTATTGAATTGTAATTAATCATGGGTTGTTAAATTTTGGTGGATTTTAGTATTTCTGATTTATTGATCTATCTATATAAAATAAATTTATTATTATCATTATTTTTTTATAATTATTTGAATTTATCAATCTGTGCTAATTTGTCTTTAATTAATTATTTTATTGCTACTATTTTAAATTTTAAGGTGTTAGCCATATTGTTTAATTGACATAACGAAATACCATTAAAGAAATATTAATGTATTAATTTTAATGTTGATGTAATTTATGTATGACGTTCAAATGTAATTTAATTTTAGTGTTAAAGTGTAATTGTGTAATTTTGTGTATAAATTCAGATAGAAGTTACTTGTTTATGAATAAATGACTATGACTATGACTATAACGTCAACTAAAGGCACACACATTTTATATATTATATCATCACTATAAAGCTCCGTAAAACTCTTAGCGTATGTAAAATATACAGTTCGCAGATGAAAGCAGTGGAGGTTGAAACTATTTGCATATACTGGATGATTTTTTTTACCGTCTCGAAATTTTTACAGGGTGTTCTAACCATGAATATGAACAACTTTCACTAAGGAACCAACTCTGAAATCACGAAAAAAAATCAGCTGATTCATACAAAAGTTCAATACCTACTCGACCAAAATATACGACCAAAATGTAATCAGCTGATTTTTTTTCGTGATTTCAGAGTTGGTCCCATAGTGAAAGTTGTTCATTGTTGAAGTAAGATATTTTTATACCCAAATTAACATTGAAAATCTGAGTTATTACCAACTGACCGCTTCCACACAATAAGGGTTTCCCTAGCGCGAGAAAAATTACGCAATTCGTCAACAACTTCATAAAACGTCGAAACCCATAAAAAGTTATCACGTAACATTATGTTAAAGTTTACACAAATACTAAATTAGCTTGAGTCATTAGATTACAAAGCTTATTACGTAAGCACATCCCTACTGCAGCGTAACACTGCATTTTAAAACTTTTTGGTTTTCTTATGACAACTTTTCCTCTTCATCGTAGTTCTGGTCGATATTTATTACTTTTTTTATTTTATTTTATAATTTTTCAAATAAATTTGAATCGTTTTTTCTGATATACGAGTCCTACAATTTTTGAGAGCTAGTGTGAGTTGCAAAGAGACAATGGATTGAGTTAAATTTTAGTCAGGTAATTACACCAGCCATGGAATCCTAAAAACTTATCGTTGATGTCAGAAAATTCACATTAATATTAAAAGCAAGGTTGCTTTCCGCCTCGCAGTACCTGGTACTTTTTGACAGGCCTACACTGTCCTCCCATACTTAATACCACTGTAATTTGTAAACATTGTAGAAGTCAGTTATTTTTAAAATAGTAACCGTGGAGTTTCTTGCCTGTTCTTCTCCATAGGAAACGACCAAAAAAAAGCATTTGGAACTTTCCAAATGCTTTTTCTATACCTAAAACTGTTACAACACATTCAGTAAATGAAATAACTTCATAATGGCAGATACTAAAAAAAATAAAAAATAAAGAAAATTCGTTTATTTGCGGTAAACATGACGCAAAAAAAGAACACAAACACAAAAAGACTCCTACTAGATACTAGGAAGTAATAGTGACAAAAATAATTAAAATAGCAAAATTTGACAGCTATAATTTGCGACATTGTCAACTTTCAGGAGGCATCCTCTTACAATGTGTAATGATATTCACAGCTTCGAAAATTAATCTTCTTATTATGATTTTACAATGCGATGGTGATAATATTTTTGAAGTAAGTACGGAATCACGGCTCAAATTTAAAATGAACAGAAATTCCATTAAACCGTAGCTGGATTAAGTTGACAACGCGTATAAAATACCTATAGAAGTAAATGTACAGAAGGTGACTAAATTAATCGGTAGAACACTTAAGAACGTTTAGGAGGAAATGGTCTAGAGCACGACACAATAAAGACTTGACCTGAAATCCTACAAGTCTTCAAAACAGTGAAATTGCCGAGACTACAATATTATTAGGTAACTGTATGTTTGTTGGTCGAGCTGAATTGAGGCGCGCGGCGTGCAATTGGAGAGGCCTGTGTCCAGCAGTCGACTGCTATAGGCTGAGGATAATGATGTTTGTTGAATGTGTGGAAGTGCATCTATCATCTAACATCAACCTGTTTGCTCCGAATGTTGGTTAACCTCTACAGGTACTTATGATTGTGATGTCAATAGTTCAACGGGCAGGTTTTAAAATCACGACCAATAGCGCTGGGAAATGATCCTTCAAAATCAAAATATTTTATTTCACATAAACCTACATGGGCACTTATGAAACAGTGTACGTCTAAACGCCGACAGACTGAACATCGACAAGACTTTACTTCGACGAGACTCTTAGCCGACCTGCTATCAGGCATATGTATATTTATATAATGTCGGCGAAGTGTCCTGTCGGCGAAGAGCCCCGTCGAAGTAGTCTTGTCGGTGTTCAGTTTGTCGGCGTTTAGTCGTACACTCCTAATGAAACGTCAGAAGCTAGGTGCACAGTTCCAATTGGTCGTTTCCTATGGAGAAGAACCGGCAAGAAATTCCACGGTTACTCTTTTAAAAATAATTGGCTTTTATAATATTTTAAAATTACGTTGTTAATAGGTGAACCTTGAGCTTGTAATATATTACAGAGGACTATTCATCAAATCTAGGAAATCTTAGGAGTATCAACTCACATTAATTAATGATTCTAATTTAGATATTTACCAATTTCGGAGACCGCTAACATATTAGGCACTATTCATTAAAACGGTTACGTTATTATTATTATACTAGTAAAGTCTTGTTTATTTTAAACCTCAATTACCCATAGAAGACAATACAAGTTTATAATTTATCATCAATACATTAACTTAATCATAATATAAAATTAAACTAACATTGTAGTCAACCTCAACTTAGATATTAATTCGCCCGTAACTTCGTGTGCTACAAGTTTATTCAAATAGTAAACCAGTGAAGTAGAAATACAAAATCTTAAACAAAATCGTGAAACAACTTTTCGCTCGAGGTCTAAGTAAGAGGCTAAATTCTTATCGAGTGCCCACCGAGGCATTTAATAGAATATCTTTAAAAAGGTTTTAGGGATTCTATGTGGATACAAGACAGAAGTTACATTAAATTATGACAAATAATACTTATTACGCCGAGGGGACGCCCTAGGAAGACATATAACGATCTTATTGGCGATGTTCTTCAGAAAGGTCAGGTGCGTAGTACTCGCAACCGGCGTGCGTGTATGACCAGATGTATGAATGTAAACGAGGCAAAAGGAGTATGTAAGGATCGTAGCAGGTGGCGTTCTGTAGTTTCTGCCTACCCCCATGGGAAGAAGGCGTGAGTTTATGTATGTATGTGTGTAATACTTATTATCTTAACAAGTACCTACTGGTTATTTAATAGGCTTCAGTAAAGTACTAGTAATCTGCCCAAAACAAAAACATGTTTTTTTTACGAATGGCTCATAATTTGCCAGAAACAATATGCAGGGAAAATAATGAAAAAGTGTACTCATCTGAGCGTCGAGTCTTGGCTCATAAATAAGCAAATTACGCGTTGGGTTGCATTTTAATTAATTTTTACTTAATTACAGCACTTTGCGTGTTGTTTTCATGTTTACTATCTTCCAAGAACTAACATGGACGTAGAAATTAAAAAAATTATGATTCTTACTATCAAAGCAAGTTTTTTGCACTTTGAAATCTTTGTTATTACGAGTATAACTTCAAAATTGGTAGGTGGGAAGTGAAACTACATCTAATAAAACAGTAACGAGGTCAAAACTGTACATTGAATATTATTGAAAAAAAGTCATTGCTACGAGGTGTGGGAACGAGTCTGATGCCAAAAATATAGGTTTTAAATTTTTGTCCGTTTGTCTGGATGTAAATTTGGCACACAAATAGTTCATATCCTGGATTAACACATAGGGTATTTTAAAAGTACCCTATTGTTAATCCAGGTTATACGTTCCCGTAGGATATTTTCCGACATCCACGCGGGCGAAGTCGCGGGCAAAAGCTGTTTATTAATAAAATACTTTCCTATTCCAATTATAAATAAAACTACGCAAAGACTAGTATAGTAGAAATAGTTCAAGAGACAGACATCATCAAAATTTTCTACATCTCCAAATACACGTCATCTAAGCAGTGTAGGTACGAAACATTTTACAAAACTATTATTTACGAGACACATAGACGTTACACTAAGATGCAATAAATTGCATTAATGCATCCAATCTGCTACATTTGCGAGGAATAGCTCTTTAAACAACATAGTTTCAATGTTGCGCTCGTTATGCCAATCAAACTGCGTAATAGGTGTTTTCAGTTTGCAAGTGATAAACAGTGCTGTTTGCTGCGCGAAAATGACACAATTAACGGGATTAACGTGAATTTCTGAGTTATAGTTCTGATATTTGCATAGTTGTAGGTATAACAAGATTTTTCGAGAAAACCTCACTTGAATGAACAGTGGGGCAAAGGATCGAACAAGACGATAGAGGTCCTATAAATATATAATAGTATTATTATATTTTTTGCGCGTGACTGAATAATCTGATTTATTAGGGATTACAATGTGTTCAGGTAGTATTGAAAAAAAATTTGGTGGCTAAATAATGAAACATACATCCAAATTCATCAAAAAATATACTTTCTTATCTACACTATCATCATGAGGATCCGGAATAAAAGTCTCAAAAACAAACAACCCTTATTATTGACTTGTCTAACAACAGGTCATTGTTCTACAACAACAAAAAAACAAACTCTCCGTTGTTCGGATACAACAAAATACCGCTGTTGCTGACAGCTCCACCGCTTAATTAACATTTTACCAAAAAAAAAGTAGGTAGAAAAAACCTAAATAAGTCGGTTTGATTTCACGCGTCAGTCATCAAAGACCTTTGGTCCCTAATACTGTAGGCATCACCTTTGGGATCTCCATAAAAAAGGATTTTATTGGATTTGATCATGCATGCTATACGATGTGAATTTTGATGAAACCAGCCTGTAATAGGACCCTTGAGGATAAATTATATTTATTGCACCGTGGCTCCTGGAGTATGTTTAGAAATGAGCTTTAATTCAGCAATTTTTCTTTCGGTGAATTCTAATTCTTTATTTTTATCATGCATACATGTTTACAATTGTATATTTATGTATAAATGTATGTATGTGTATTTTTGATTTTGTATAGCCTTGGTTTTTTTATTTTTTTTATTTGAGATGGTTTTGCTCTTGACTCTAGTCTAGGTCAGAGGTGACAGAGACAAAATCGATGATGGTACAAGCTTACCCAGAAGAAGCCTGTTCAGTCTCACTCTGAAGAGATCGGGGTGGTATGCGTTCGGAAACACAGACGCAGGTAGAGAGTTCCACTCATTTACTGTGCGCATCACAAAAGACATTTGGAAACGCTTAGTGCGAATTAGTGGAATAGCAACTAGGCAGGGATGGTAACTTGCAGTGCGTCTAGATATCCGATAGTAGAAGGGGGCCGGTGGAATGAGGTCGTGGAGTTCTTGAGCACACTCACCGAAGTACCACCTGTAGAAGACCGACAAGCAGGCAATCTTGCGGTGATGTGAAGTCTTCGACCCGTAATATATTAATGCCTGCTGATTTCGTTAAGTCATTTGTTTCTGTCATTTCGTTCTATCGGCATCAGATTTTTTATCAAACAAACTATCTGATTACTGAAGATAAGGTTGCCAAAATAAACACCGTGTCGGGAGCTCCTCGCCTGTCATCCTAAAATAACCCAATTCGGGCTTAATATAATTTTGCGAGATGCGCCGCTAACTTGCACATAATAAGAATATTAATTTCTGATCAGCAAGGGTTCGTGAGTTCAATTTCAAGGGTTTATTAGGTTCATGTGAAATTAATACGATTTATCACTAGGCCATTGGGCTTTGTAAAAGGGTTCTCAATAATTTACTACGTCAATAATGTGATTTTCTGATATTGCAAGTAAATTAAGTTGATTATGAAAATGATTACAGTATGTAGGGACTACAATACGATACTAAATAATTTAAAAACATTGGCAACACTAGTGCATATTTTGATTCCATCAAACAACTAAAATCAAACATCAACAATAAAAAAAAAAAAAATTTTAAACAATGTAATCAGTAGTATTGAACCGACTATTGGTTTTGCCAATCAGTCGCCTAGCTATAATAGTGACTAATTGGATATCATGTATTTGATTGAATTTTTGTTTGTAGACTTAGTTAGTAAAACGAAATTAAATTTACTGTCGTACTAGCTGTGCCCCGTGACTTCGCTCACGTGGAAGTCGTAAGATACACAATATACTTAAATTACAGCCGAATTTTAATAAAACTCCCTCGTCCCCCGACCCGTCGCGTTGCATCGCCCGCCCGCGGTATTACTTCGTTTTCGCTCAATGTACTTTCTGACTTTTTCTTTTTGCTCGGCTCCTAAGGGTCGTAGCGTGATGTTAAATAGCCTATAACTATGCTCGAGAAATGGGCTACCAATTGCAAAAAGAATTTTTCAAATCCGACTTTTTGTTCACAATTTGATTAGTTTTGATTTTTTTTTTAAATAAAAGTAGCCTAAGTTACTCCCCGTAACATTAATTATCTGCCAGTGAAAATCCCGTCTAAGTCGGTCCAGACATTTCGGAAATTAGCCGAAATAAATTGAAAGACAGACAGACAAAAATGTTGAAAATTGCTTTTCTATTCAAATAAATAACAATGATGTGTCTGCTTGTTATGTGAAAATAACAACTTTTTACTAAATGCATAAGAAAGTACATATATTTCACGGTTTCACGGTTTATTATACGATTCACGGTTAAAAGGGTCACCTTTTAACCGTGAATCCAATATAATACTCGTATAATAATAGATAGTTATGTTAATAACTGTCTACTATTAAATACAAAATGCAATACTAATCCGTCTGCCACCGCGAGAAATCGCGGCACTGCGGTCAGAGCTCCGGCAGGATCTCATGGCGGCATGGAGAGTGCGATTGTCGCAACCCAGCGCTGGGCACGCCACAATTGCGGCGATAAGTCCCCTCTTTGAGGAGTGGCTGGAGAAGCGCCACGGCGTCCTCACCTTCCGCCTGACGCAGGTCCTCACCGGACACGGGTGCTTCGGGAGGTACCTGTTCCGGATAAGGCGGGAGGAAACGCCCGGGTGTCACCACTGTGTGGATCGCCCGGAGGACACGGTGGAGCATACGGTGGAGGTCTGCCCGGCTTGGGTGGAGCACCGCCGTGTCCTCGCAGAAGCGATCGGCGGCGGCGATCTCTCACGTCCGGCCCTGGTCCAGGCCATGGTACGGAGCGAGAGTACATGGGAAGCCATTACCTCCTTCTGCGAAGCAGTAATGCTCGTGAAGGAGGAGGCGGGACGCGTGAGGGAGAGGCAAGCTTTGCGCCCTCACGCCCCTAGTCGCCGCAGGAGACGCCCTGGGCGTCGGTAATTGGTAGCCGATTCCCGGCCACCGTAGGCGCGGGCTTGCGGACGGCGAGCAATGGGTAGCTCGCCGACCGGTAAGGACCAAGCCCGAGTCGACGGCGCGTCGTATTCCACGCGCGCCTCAAAGAGATGTCAGCACTATTGACGGGGTCCGCTAGGGCCGATGCCAGCTAGGGTTGCGGGATGTTCGAAAGAGTTACCGTGGCCCTGGCACAGGCAACAGAAGGAACACGGGTGGGTTTTAGTCAGTAAAAGTCTGACACGCCCTCCCGCTCCGCCCAGAGCGGGAGAAGTCATATGATGATTTCCCATCCACAAAAAAAAAAAAAAATAAACAAAAAATAAATAAATAATAATAATAAAAAATAAAAAACCGTCTGCCAAACGTAGCTATTATGCAAATATCCACGTTCATTACAGCGGTTTCACCCGCATCAGTCTCGATCCTATAAGGATATCGGAATAAAAAGTATCCTTTATGTTAATCCAGGTTATAAACTATATGTGTGCGTAATTTGATCCAAATCCGTTTAGTAGTTTTTGCGTGAAAGAGTAACCAACATCCATCCATCCATCCATCCTCACAAACTTTTGCGTTTATAATATTAGTAGGATAGTAGAATGGCGAGGCCCAAGACCAGCAAATCCACATTGCAATTATTTATTTATATTTATTTGTCAGAAAATGGTATGTTTACACAGGTGTTCAGGTGTTCAATATTGCATAGTGCTACATGTCTCACCGTTTTAACGGTATGCAAAATCAATTTACAACTAACATTATTTACATTACATTAGTTTTCAATTGACATTAGTAACACTTTTTTTTCGTTCAACCTATGTTGTCCCACTGCTGGGCAAAGGTCTCCCCCATACTTTTCCAATTTTCTTTGTGCTGTGCCTTTTCCATTCAATTAGTAAGGAACGAGTCCAAATCATCACGCCAGCGTTAGTTTAGTAACATTACATTACATTAATTTCAATTGACATTAGATGCCTACCCCCATGCTATCAGTCCAGCTACCATCCCTGCTGACTCTCTAAAACCTTTTTGTGCCACGGCAGAAGTTTTTCCCGTAAGCGTATTTTAGCTCGTGCCTAAATGAGACAAAAATGACTGATTTACGGGCCTCTTAGATGACAACATTCTAAGTACCTACGTATTTAATTAACTAGTTCACATAAATATGAAAACCGACAATTTCAAATACCTTCTTCATTCACCAATAAATTCATACAAATGGTATTCGTAAAGTGTCGTGATTTTCATTGAGATGACTGAATTCCTGTACAAATCCTTATATAATATCTTTCTCATCCAATTTCCTATATAATAAATAACCGCATTTACATTTGAATAAATTCCATTTCGGTAAATGTGAATGACATGAAATGAGATAACTTCTCTGTTGTTATTAAATTCCGTTTTTCCCGGAAAACACGTGCACAGATTATTTATAAACACGTAATGGATCATTACTTTCCAAACTTGGAAGAACATTATGTGTATGTATTTATTTATATAAAGGCTTACCCACTAAACACGTACACACCATTAACCCAAAGTCTTTGTCATAATATAGTTCTCACATATATCTAAATTATAGGAAAGCACGGCTCTGTTAATTAGTGTACTAGTACATTGATACAAACAGAAAAAAAAAATAACATCAAACAATAATAAAACAATTTTTAAAAATATTAATAAACGAAATAATTATGAATTACGCTAAAGCCTACAAATGCTGTTTTTTGACTTTTTTTATAACAATACTTCTTAAATGTACACAATTTACCACCGAAAACAGAAAACAAGAATTTTGACAATTTATTATATTTATATTATTAATTTATTTAGTTATGTTATATTATATTTATAGTTTTGCTGTAAAAATTTGTTGCGAGAGCTTTAGTTACGCAACGAACATTCATTCGCGAAACAAAATACAGTTTGGTGAGTGTGTGAATCCAAACACGAAAAACAAGAAATTCTCTAGACGCTGCTCGGGAACCTTTGTTCGTTTTGGTGGGTATAAATTATGTGAAACGTAACATGAAATGAATGTCACATGAATTGAAACACACTGAATGCAACACACGTTGAAAAAAATTCACATATGTAGTACATGTCGCGAGCACGAATCGCGCACGCAACGAATTTTTCAAATCATGCGCACAGCGATCCATTTTCTTCGGTTCCTGCGACGATCAACACTATATGCTCGAGGCAGCAGCACGGACGGTTCATGGGGTTCGTAGTAGATGCGTGGTTCATGCGCGTCCCACGTCCTAACTGATGCAATATAACATAGGACAATTGAAATATCACATTTGACGTTACGTTTCACATATGTGTACCCACCTTAATAAAAGCTCGCGCAACAAATGCTTGCAAAACAAATTCGCAAAGAAATTGATCGTGTACTACGGATTTAAAAAAAATGTGATTTGAAATAAAATGGGTATACTATCTTAAATACGTAGGGAAATATCTACGTAATAGCAATCTGAGTGTGAAACAAATAAAATGGCGAATCCTTCATGTTTACATTCGGATCAATAAAGCTTTGAGAGCCATTATCAGAAATTGAACGTAGGTCGTGGTGATCCAAAATGGAGTTTGGTCGAAAATAACGCTGAAAATGTTTTGAGCACGATAATAGCTAGTATACTTGAAAGTTTTATGTTTCTAGAACGTCCCGCATATTAAGTTTGCGATCCAGGGAACAACACACATTCACGATTTGTACGTGTAAATGATTTTACTTACTTTATAAAAAACTTTTTTACAAAACAAAAAAAAAAACAACCGACCTCCAAAAAGCACTACAAAGTAAAAATAACTTTAATTTCGGAAGTCGGTGTTTTTGAATCTGTATTTTAGTATTTTGCCACCGACTTCCGAAATTAAAGTTATTTTTCACTTTGTAGTGTTTTTTTTGGAGGTCGGTTGTTTTTTTTTTTGTAAAATAATTTTTTAGTTTTCACTTTTTAGTGGGTCGGTTTTTAATTTATCTAAGTTGCAATAGCCTAATGACAACTGCTCATCACCTTTTACAAAACATTGCTTTTCCCGATGCAGGGACGTTAATTGTTAAGGAGTTCTCCTGGTACTTCACCATCAGCTCCACTTCACCATATAAATTGTGACGAGCTTATATTGCTTAGCAATAATTTTAAAGTAATAGAATCGCAACCCGTGAAATACTTATTATTGAGTTGTTCCGGTGGCCATCGTATCATCTGTGGTCTTCGTCATCAGTTCCACTTCACCAAATGATGCTTTCCGAAGGCAAATGCACAAGTTACTATAAAAAGTACCCAAATCGCTATAGGTATGCCTATAATATTTGCAGAGTTCCCTCGATTTCTCCAGGATCCCATCATCATATCCTGACCTGATGACTATGGGGCCACCTGGAAGGTATACCCTTTCAAACAAAAAATAATTTTTCAAATCGGTCCATCCGTCGTCGAATAATCGCGGAACACACTTAAAAAAAAAATCCGACGAACTGAGTGAGAACCTCCTCCTTTTTAGAAGTCAGTTAAAATAATTTATAGCCAGAGTGCATCTCATGACAATTCCAATAAGCCCAAACACGGCTAGGATACATTGTTTTATTACGGAATTCCGGTGCCAACCTTCCGGCTTCATCATCAGATCAATTCGATGGTAACATTTTCATGAGCACTATTTATTTAAATTGGCTTCGTCATTGTCGCTTAACTATCTTAATCTAGATATCTTATCGCCACCCGTGAAATAATTATCATTTAGGAGTTCCCGTGGCCATCTGTGGTCTTCTCCATCAGTTTCACTTCACCAAATGATACTTTCTGAATGCAAATGCTTAATTTGTTGTTGAAAATAGCAAAATCACTATGTGTTTGCCCATAATATTTGAGGAGTTCCCTCAATTCCTCATGGATCCTGTCATCAGAACTGGACTTTGATAAAAATTGGACTAATCTGGAAGTATGTCCTTTCAAATGTAAAAAAAATAATTTTTCAAATCGGTTTATAAATGACGGAGTACTGAGGTAACAAACATTTAAAAAAAAACAACCGAATTGATAACCTCCTTCTTTTTTTGAAGTCGGTTAAAAATCAGAACTTTTTCGTATACGTATTAAACGGCAGCAGGTAGCGCGGGAGGCGTAGCAGCTGGCGTTCTGTAGTTTCTGCTTACCCCCATGGGAAGAAGGTGTGAACTTATGTATGTATGTGTCTATTAAATGGACATCTAATCACAAATAACTACAAGATTTGTCCCTCATTTTCTGATCTATTCACCAAATTATTAATCTCTATTATGTACAAACATTAATTAGCTAAGGCTTAGCTGAAAGCCTTTGAGAGGCTTTAAGGCTTTGAAGTATATAGATAGACCTCGAACTATTGACGTGGAGCTAATCCTGGTTCAGAATGCTGTGGTTTTACACCACGGGGAATAGAGATTCCTGATTGGGTACTTACCAAAGTGAAACTAAGACGGGTGACAAAGTACGCGTATTAAGTAAAGTCAGATGCCTAAACAATTGTCTGCCAACATAATAAATGCCAAACATCTCAATAATTTATCCGTATAATTATCCAAATCACAACTGTCATTCTTTGACAGTTTTACGAAATGGTTTTACGATACGGAAAATACGAACGGTGTAAAGGAGATGGAAAACGGTAGACCCAAATGTAATAAGTTGAGATATGATCTAAAAAATTAGTCATATTTTTTTATCCTAGAATATCAAATATCAGCTCAATTCTTAATCTGGAAGCGGAGAATTAAAAGAAATATAGTTATAAGTAATCGATTACAAAATTACAAAAAGAAAACCTTCGCACTAAGTAATTAACTCGAGTAATTAAATGCATTAAATATACTTATATACAATAAAGTGCATTTAATTACATGCCTTAATAAATTAAATATCAATTAATTACAGAAAAACCAATATAATGAATATCGATTTCATATCGATTAAAATCAGTCTTATATTTTTAGTCTATGTCATTGGCATGACAGCTGTGTCTCAGCTCAACATTGACAGTAGACAGTTGCTGACTGCTCTTGCTTGTTCACTCGTTTCGTGTGTTCCGATGCGTTTTGAGTGCTTTCCAGATTATTTAATTTTTAACGACCACTGCGTTGTTGTTTACGGATTCTGACCCTGCCTACCTCGTACGACCCTTGCTTTCACACTGGACACCGAAGATCGCTCACACGTTTGACATTTTTTTTTTTGTGCATGGGAAATCATCAAATGACATCTCCCGCTCTGGGCGAAGCGGGAGGGCGTGTCAGACTTTTACTGACTAAAACCCACCCGTGTTCCTTCTGTTGCCTATGCCAGGGCCACGGTAACTCTTTTGAACATCCCGCAACCCTGGCTGGCATCGGTCCTAGCTGACCCCTTCAATGCTGCTGACAGCTCTTTGAGGCGCGCGTGGAACACAACGCGCCGTCGACTCGGGCTTGGTCCTTACCGGACGGCGAGCTACCCATTGCTCGCCGTCCGCAAGCCCGCGTCTACGGTGGCCGGGAATCGGCTGCCAATTCCCGACGCCCAGGCGTCTGCTGCGGCGACTAGGGGCATGAGGGCGCAAAGTTTGCCTCTCCCTCACGCGTCCCGCCTCCTCCTTCGCGAGCATTACTGCTTCGCAGAAGGAGGTAATGGCTTCCCATGTACTCTCGCTCCGTACCATGGCCTGGACCAGGGCCGGACGCGAGAGTTCGCCGCCGCCGATCGCTTCCGCGAGGACACGGCGGTGCTCCGCCCAAGCCGGGCAGACCTCCACCGTATGCTCCACCGTGTCCTCCGGGCGATCCACACAGTGGTGACACCCGGGCGTTTCCTCCCGCCTTATCCGGAACAGGTACCTCCCGAAGCACCCGTGTCCGGTGAGGACCTGCGTCAGGCGGAAGGTGAGGACGCCGTGGCACTTCTCCAGCCACTCCCAAAGAGGGGACTTATCGCCGCAATTGTGGCGTGCCCAGCGCTGGGTTGCGACAATCGCACTCTCCATGCCGCCATGAGATCCTGCCGGAGCTCTGTCCGCCGTGCCGCGATTTCTCGCGGCAACGGAGTTACGCCCCGGCGTCCTGCCTCCTCGCGCCACTCCCACATGTGCGCGAGGACTTTTGCCCCAGATCCCATGGCGGTAATCCGGCAAGGAGGTTCGCCGCCTCCCCGGTGACCGTGCGGTATCCCCGGGCTAACCGGATGGCCATGACCCTCTGGGACGCGTTCAACCGACGCACACGTTTGACTTGGAATTGTTATTTTGGATTTTACCGCCGCCTTGTGGATTGGATATTGTTGAAACTATGGATCGCTGTGTGAATTGAGGGATAGCCACTAGTCACTGCAATACACTAGGCCGACGACTCTTACATGAAATATAATAAACATTAGTGTTTAATGAACATCTTTTGCACTTCAGGAATCAGTTGATAGTTAAAGATTGTGACATAACCTTACTTTTACTAAACCTCTAATAACTCAGCTCTCAGATTTTCAAAACTTACAAAATTTTCAGCGAGGGACTGATAAGTTTAAATCTATAAATTTACACCAATTTCATCTCGTTACATTTAGGCCCAAGATTGTATGTAATCGTTTCCGTCTCCTTTGCCCAACAATTAATTTCTCTAGCACAGGTGCACTCTACAGTTTGGCCAACAATTAATTTCCCTAGCACAGGTGCACTCTACACTTTGGCCAACAATTAATTTCCCTGGCACTGGTGCACTCTACACTTTGGCCAACAATTAATTTCCCTGGCACTGGTGCACTCTACAGTTTGGCCAACAATTAATTTCCCTGGCACAGATGCACTCTAAAGTTTGGCCAACAATTAATTTCCCTGACACAGGTGCACTCTACAGTTTGGCCAACAATTAATTTCCCTGACACAGGTGCACTCTACAGTTTGGCCAACAATTAATTTCCCTGACCACAGGTGCACTCTACAGTTTGGCCAACAACTAATTTCCCTGACCACAGGTGCACTCTACAGTTTGGCCAACAATTAATTTCCCTGACACAGGTGCACTCTACAGTTTGGCCAACAATTAATTTCCCTGACCACAGGTGCACTCTACAGTTTGGCCAACAATTAATTTCCCTGACACAGATGCACTCTACAGTTTGGCCAACAATTAATTTCCCTGGCACAGGTGCACTCTACAGTTTGGCCAACAATTAATTTCCCTGGCACAGATGCACTCTACAGTTTGGCCAACAATTAATTTCCCTGACCACAGGTGCACTCTACAGTTTGGCCAACAATTAATTTCCCTGACACAGGTGCACTCTACAATTTGGCCAACAATTAATTTCCCTGGCACAGGTGCACTCTACAGTTTGGCCAACAATTAATTTCCCTGACACAGGTGCACTCTACAGTTTGGCCAACAATTAATTTCCCTGACCACAGGTGCACTCTACACTTTGGCCAACAATTAATTTCCCTGGCACTGGTGCACTCTACAGTTTGGCCAACAATTAATTTCCCTGGCACAGATGCACTCTACAGTTTGGCCAACAATTAATTTCCCTGGCACAGGTGCACTCTACAGTTTGGCCAACAATTAATTTCCCTGGCACAGGTGCACTCTACAGTTTGCGCGCACACTTGTGCACTTTAATATCTCCTGCTAGTCTTGACTCTGCCTACGCGCAGCCCTTTACTTTTTTTTATTCTATTTTTAATTAGGGACATTTACCGCAGTGCGTATGACAGTCTCATCATAACCTAAATAAATATAATATACATACTAATGTGAAAGTACATGCACTTCACTTCACATTACATTTGGGCCATGAACCTGAACAGACTCTTCGCATCATCACCATTTGGCTGAGACAGAATTCTATGGAATGTGCCTAAATCAGTTCTGTTCAATCCCAAGACCTCAAGCACTTCATTTCTCTCAGACTCATATCGGATACAATCCATCAATAAGTGATGCAGGTCTTCCACAACTCCACACTCCACACAATTAGGCGAGTTAGTTTGCCTCATCATGAGCGCAAACTTATTACATGTAATGTGTCCTGATCTGAACCTATGAGCTGTAATAACTAATTTCCTACTTAAATTACTATTCAAAAACCGGGCACACGAAAAGGCTGAGCTTGCATGGTTTTATACCAGATCCTTTTGTCCAACGAACGCTTATCAAAATACTCTTTCCAATCATCATAGCACTTATTTTAAATTTGGGTATGAAAGAGTTGTCTCGGCATGGGTCCAAAGATTTACAATAAACTACCAAAAACTTTAAAAAGCATGACCAACATAAACCATTTTAAATCGCAACTTAAAAAAAATCTGGATTGAAAAGGCTTACTACTCTATCAATGAGTTTTTAGATGATAGAAGCATAAAATAAAAAATGTCTGATCCACTTGTTATTCTATCTTGTTTACGACGTTACTTGTTTGAAACAGTTTTAAATGTTTGTAGTTTTTTACGCCTAATTTGTACGCCTTGCAAGGCGTTGGCAAATTTGCGTTGTATCACTATTGATACAACGCAAATTTTATACCATGTATCATATTACCTGTGTTAAGCACGTTAAGCTGTTGGTCCCTGGTTACGGGTCGTCAGAAGCCCGAAAGTCTGACAACCAGTCTTACCAAGGGGTATTGTATTACCCAGTAACTGGGTTGTGGAGGTCAGATAGGCAGTCGCTCCATGTAAAATACTGGTATTCAGCTGCGTCCGGTTAGACTGAAAGCCGACCCCAACATAGTTGGGAAAAGGCTAGGCAGATGATGATGACCATATTACCTATGTTCAACAAATAAAATACTTTGACTTTGACTTAAAACTAAGTATAATATTTAGAAACTTTTGAAAAACGAAACTGGTTGCAAATATCGTGATATAATCACGATATTTCGAATCAAATAACTAGTCAAAGGCGAATAACGATTTTCACTATAAATCTAATAATGAAATCGAAATATGTTATTCAATGATTGTTTTTTTTTTGGGAAGATTCTATCGCCGAAAGTAATGACAACTTTTGTAAAGACCTTTGTAATAACTTTTAACGATGAACATTAGTTCTTATAAGTCGAGGCTAAAAAACAACAGAAAAGACAAAAATTAAATCATTTAGTCTCAATTTACAAGAGCAGTGGTGGCCAGTGATGGTCAGTTCAACAACATTAAAAAGAGCAGTGATAGCCTAGTGGGGAGAGTCGTGAGGGCCCAGTGGTAACGGCCGCGACTTACGAGTTGTGAGTCGTAGGTTCGAACCCAGACAGGCGCTTTACTTTGTGTAAATTATTTCATCACCACGGCTCTCAAAACGGTGAAGGAAAACATCGTGAAGAAACCGGCATGTCCTAGAACTAAAAATTCGAAGACATGTGACATCTATCAACTCGCACTGGGCCCGCGTGGTGGATTACGGCCCGCTCCCTCTCATCTAGAGGAGGCCTGTGTCCCTGCTGTTTGCTGGGAAGCAGTGGGAACATTATAGGCTGACTATGGTGATACGAAATATCATGAAGTGTTAACTCGTACTTTTCCGAGTAATAATATGTAGAGAAATCGTGTGGAAATCCGTTGTCATGGTCATGTTGTCATGTGATGCGAAGAAATGAGGAAAATGTCGCGATGAAAGTTTTGATTATAAAATATGTGGATGGCCGAGTAGGGGAAGACCAAAGGAACGATGGATGGATTAAAGATGATATGGCTAGAACTGACTGAGAGACTCACGCTTGGTACATGCGCATGCCAGCGAGTAATCGCTCGTCGCCATCGCGCACTCGCTCGTTTTCTGTTTCTAGCTGTACTCACTTCTCGTTAATCGCCAGCGGCGGTGGGACAGGTTCTTTAGTCATGTCGTTGGTCATCAGTACACCTTATAATCCGCCTGTCACAACACAATAGGCGCCTATTGAAACGTGACAGGCAGATTGTATAAGATGCAATACCCTGGTGTATTTCTGAATGACATATTCCTACGATTCAGGAGAAATCCTAACGCAGGACAATACTTTCCTTGTGACCTCTTTCGTATTTTACAATACCCAAGGGTAAGAAAGGGTTTCCTTGTTAAATTCAAGAAAGTGTTCCGCTCCTAAACTTTGCCAACGCAAAATACTCCACACTTAGTAAGGTGTGTTTTAGGAGTAAATTAATGTTTAATTACTGGTTGATAAGGAAAGACGCTTATGTATTTCTTAGCCTACTAGACTAAATATATCTTTGTCAGACATTTTCCTTCGTTGTACTACGCATAGACATAATTTTAAGTGTGGCGGCCATATCTACATCGCCACAATGGAATGCGTCACATTGACGTCACGCAAAATCCTGCATCGTGCAATCAGAGTTTACCGCGCGACTAGCATATATACAACATCCCGACATCAACCGTCGGGCAGTAGCCCACCAGACACAACACCCGTCTGGTCGGAGGATCCTCCCTTTTCTATGGAGGATGAGTGAACTTTACACCCTGTTCCTCATACCTCTATACTGGTGACCCCGAACATGAACGTCAGCGCAGCCTTCGTGCAACTACTACAGCGTGACGTCATCAGCATCACTTCCTCGAGATTTCGAGCAGTGAGTCACACAGCCAGCCAGCACCCACGGCTTCAACGGGTATCCTGACCACCAGCATGCAGCGACCGCGCATACCTGGTCATCACCCTCAGCCTCATCAGCAACCTTGGCACAGCACACTGCACTCTCGGCCGGTCAACAAGTAGAGCCCTTCAAACCTCTCCTGGTCGACGCCAGCAATCAGCCTCAACCCGGCGCTGTACCACATCCGACGCACTGGAGCATAACGCAGCGCCACCCCGACTCACTGGGGGCATCTCCGCAGACAGTTCCGACTCACCGTGAACTATGCGGCACCCGGTTCCGACTCACTGGAACCTCAACTGGCCCTGGCAAGCATCGCAAGATACACGACTCTGCCCACTATCGACCTCCGGTCTCCGGAGGGGAGTGATGTGGCGGCCATATCTACATCGCCACAATGGAATGCGTCACATTGACGTCACGCAAAATCCTGCATCGCGCAATCAGAGTTTACCGCGTGACTAGCATATATACAACATCCCGACATCAAACGTCGGGCAGTAGCCCACCAGACAACACCCGTCTGGTCGGAGGATCCTCCCTTTTCTATGGAGGATGAGTGAACTTTACACCCTGTTCCTCATGCCTCTATATAAGGATATTTTTGTTGTGACTAATATCCGGTGGTTTGAATTCATATTAAAACAAAGATTCCAGTATCTGAAATTATCTCTGTAGAAATCTTAATGTTCCACTATATATAGACACCAGGGTCCATACATTAATAGGTGACCTTTCTTTGCTATTGCAGTTGACTGGCTCAGAAATACAAATACAAAATACAAAATGTTTATTTCTGTACCAACTAGTTTACATTAGTTTATGATTGGAAGGCTCCAATCATAAACTAATACAACCACTAATAACTATGGAAGTGCGGAGTCTCCTAACACAGGCGTCATCAATTCATCATGCTTAAAAGGAGGCCCTTTTAAGCATGATGACGCCTGTGTTAGGAGACTCCGCACTTCCATAGCTTTGGCTGTTTGTACAACTTACAAAATTATTTTATTTTAAGTTTCTTGAGTTACATTTATACATTAATGTGGGTGTGTTGGGTGTGCGGAGTGTGTGATGTGTGAGGGGTATGTTTAGTGTGCCGAGTGTGTGTGGTAGTGATGTGTTTTTGGGGTGTGCGTGGGGTGAGAGGTGTGTGGTTGGTGTGGATGTGTGTATGATAGGATGTGCGTGTGGATGTGGTGGTGCCAGTTAACTAATTTCCACTTATTGTAACAATAATTCAATATCTGCATAGGTGCGTAATTTTAACCATTCTATTAGCATTTTCTTACCTTTATGAAGATGTTCAGTGTAAATGTATATGTCTTTATTAATTTTATTATATAACCGTGCTGATTGAGTATAATATTGTGAAGCAGCAAAATTGGTTTTAGATTGTGGCACTTGAGCAATAATATCCTTTCTTCTCTTTAACATTATGTTTTTATCATAGGTAAATGTCTTATAAGATCGAGGCACAGATATATAATTTCCTAACAGATAGCAGGCCGCTACTCTCATATAGACGAATCTCCGTTTCTTAAAGTACATTATTTTTATTAGACCTCTTTGCGCTCGTTCTACGTCTATAAATAATAAAAAAAAGAAATGTCTAGAAATGCGGTCGTATCAGTCACGATGGGTTTAGACTAAACGAACATAGAACTAAAGCACTCTTTTGTTAATTTTCTTTTGACATTTTAGTAGGGAGACCAAAGAAGGAATGTTCTGTCCCTGTTTACACAAAAATAATTTGGTCGAGTGGGGATAGAATGTACATTCGCTCGTTTGATCTAAATCGAGCTTCATGTGTTGCTGGTTAACCTCTAGGTATATTATAACAGACAATGTCTCATACAGAAACAGTATATAAAGGATTCCTGTGTGGCGTGTGTAGTTTTAATTTAATGACATATCGGGGATAACGAAATATACCTACTCACTGCCACAAGGATGACGTTGACGGAGGGCGCTGTTGGTAAACATTTGTGCGATTGTTTTGTGAAATGTATTGACAAAATAAGAGGACGGCATTAGTTCCAATTTTGGCCGCGCGCCTAAAAGATTCTTGTACAGCTGTAGGTATTCATAATCTGAGTACGTATTTATTTCGTAAGCCCTCTAATTTCCAGCTAGGGTTGCGGGATGTTCGAAAGAGTTACCGTGGCCCCGGCACAGGCAACAGAAGGAACACGGGTGTGTTTTAGTCAGTAAAAGTCTGACACGCCCTCCCGCTCCGCCCAGAGCAGGAGAAGTCATTTGATGATTTCCCATCCACAAAAAAAAAAAAAAAAGCCCTCTAATTTGGTTTTTATTTCAACGATATCTGATATCGTTGAAAATACGTAAATAAAGTTATATGCTTGCCGCAGTTTATCATCTGCCTGCCTTTTCCCAGCTCTTTTGGGGTCGTCTTCCAGCCTGACTGGATGCAGCTGAATACCAGTATTTTACAAGGAGCAGTCGCTCCGATCGCAGTCGATTTGAACTCCACAACCCAGTTACTGGGTAATACGATACCCCTTGGTAAGACAGGTTGTCAGACTTTCGGGCTTCCGACGACCCATAATTACTGTCAAAGATCCACAAATGACAGCCGCGACAAACGGCTTAACGTGATTCCCGAGGCACGAAGAGGTCTTAATATGTAAAGATGGTCACCCATCCATGGACCAACCGCGGCAAGTGTAGCTCAACCCGATCGATCGACCCGTGCGGCCGTTATTACTTAGCCACAAGTCCCTCTCTGCTTGCTGCAGTTTATTTGTAGTTAATCCGTGAAAATATTTGAAATTCCAAAATCCCTCCGTGTCTCGGAGCAAGTTAAATCATCCGTCATCGTTCCCGGCTGCGATGTAATTACCCCTGACGATACGTTAGTACTGTTAACCGCACGTCAGTCCAACACTTGACTTACGAAAGCCGTTTACCGCTGCGACCTCGACTGACCTCGACCTCGTAATTCCTTTACCACCCTAGATTGAATGGCACTTACACGTCACGGTATGAAACGTCAAGAGGGTCTAGATAAGTGGCGATCGCTTTCAAAGCGTATCGCATTTCTATCATGTAATGACTTTCAACAGGACTGATACAACTTTTGTGAGAATTAATACAGATTAATATATTATTTTCATTTAATATATGTACATTCTTACGTTATCAAAATACATAAAGAATCATATAATTTTCCTTTAATTTACATACCTACTAAGCTGCCACAATCAAACTAATTTAGGAATTACAAACTAGTAAGGCCTTTTTTTATTTTAATAAGTACAGAGATAGACTACAAACTAAGACTATTCAGCTCCTATATGACAACATACAGTATATACATCGGAAGCCCAATTATTACTGTACACAGCATTCAACATTTAAAAGATAATAATCCGTATCTCTACGTTGACGTCGTGATGGGGCTTGCGCGCTCCGAACTCTAGGTCTGTGCCGGTGGAGGTTTCTTTGCCGGAACAGGTCTAGGATGAGGAGCCAGACCAAGAGAGATACAGAAACCCGCAGGGCAGCATGTGGCGAGCTGCTGGGCAGTAGCGACCCCACGTACCCTATCTCCCGGGAGAAGTCATGTTCCTCATCTCTGGCTTGCCTTTATTGGCCGGCTGGAGTGAACACTGACGAGAACTGACCTCCCACCTCATTCTTGCCTTTATTGGCTGGCTTGAGTAGAGATTCGCAAGAGCAAACGTGCTCGGAGGAAGGAAGTAGTCCAGTAAGATGCTGGTAGGGATCTTGACCGTACTTCCGGGATTGTCCTGATAGCCGTGGAATACCTCTCCACTCCTCTTAAGCACCTCAAGACATGTTGCCCCCTTGTCGCTACGACACTATGTGCTAGCGACCGTTTCCGGGGGCCCATTGTTGAGTGTGCAAGTCACCCCCTGCCATTTTATCCGTGTATTGTATTTATCAAACATTGGTCAGGCAGGGGCCATAGTCCTTCCATAGTTTTAGATAACCAGTCCACTTTAGCCATCCAAACCCATAGCCCAATATTTTTTTTTCTCCATATCCTGCAATAGTCCTACACCAACCGGGAGTTGTCCTTGGGTGCACTTGCATAGTACGCACAAGGATAATCGTCGGTTGGTGCCTCATTTCCATTGAAAGCGTCTAACGGGCCTCTGCGAGTTGGCTTCGGCCCCTCATATGCCTTTCAAAGGTCCGGGACCCTAGGGTCCCGGGAAATATATTAAAAAATAATAATAATAATAAGACAATGTATTACGACCCATAATTACTGTCAAAGATCCACAAATGACAGCCGCGACAAACGGCTTAACGTGATTCCCGAGGCACGAAGAGGTCTTAATATGTAAAGATGGTCACCCATCCATGTAATGTATTTATCACACATTGGTCAGGCAGGGGCCATAGTCCTTCCATAGTTTTAGATAACCAGTCCACTTTAGCCATCCAAACCCATAGCCCAATTTTTTTTTGTCTCCATATTCTGCAATAGTCCTACACCATCCGGGGGTTGTCCTTGGGTGCACTTGCATAGTACGCACAGGGATAATCGTCGGTTAGTGCCTCATTTCCATTGAAAGCGTCTAACGGGCCTCTGCGAGTTGGCTTCGGCCCCTCATATGCCTTCTAAAGGTCCGGGACCCTGGGGTCCCGAGAAATATCAAAAAAAATAATAACATAATAAGAAAGAAATAACCTCGTGAAAGCTGAGAAAGAGAAACAAATAAAATATCTCGACTTAGCGCACGAGGTTGTTGACATGTGGAATGTGAGCTCGGCTGCCATTGTGCCGATTGTCGTAACGGCCAATGGCCTGATGGCTGACAGCCTCGACCAACATCTCTCGAGGCTCTCGTTAGGCGGCTGGATCAAGGGCCGGATTCAGAAGGCAGTTCTTCTTGATACGGCTCGCATTGTGAGGAGGTTCCTGTCTCTGCAGCCCTAACCACCGGTAGCTTGGACCCTGCTCCCGATACCGGTAGAACTCTATTTTTTTATATTTTTAAATGTTTTTTTATATCTTTTTATTTTAAGAAATATTTAAAAATGTAAATAATAATAAAGAAAAATTAATAAACGAAATAATAAGAAAGAAAATAAATAAACGAATAATAATAATATATTAATTTATTTTCTCTCACAATGGTTTTGTAGCACTAAAACAGTTTTGAGATAGATAGATAGAATACTCCTTATTATGTACACCATAAAAATTACAGATATAAAAGTAGAAATTTGATATGCTTCTTTAGTGACAATTAAGGTGGAATAATATGAGATAATAACACTGCTGCATTTACAACTAATATAAAGAATTCCTAAATTCGTTAAAACTGTTCAAAAACAAGTCTACCTTGGGGCATATTGCATTATACATATATGCATAAGTTGATACTTGTTACCCTTTTCCTCAGACTGTAGTTGAATACTTGTAGACAGTTGTGGACTCGTTGAGAAATGCACACGGACTGAGCTCAATCAACTCGTGAAACGCCTTTTACTAAACGCTTGTTTGCTGATAGGCTCGCCGTCAGTTAGCGGACATGACGTCACGAAGCCTTGTCCAACTGCCACCGTCGATAACACTTTTTGGAAATGAATGTCAATCCATTAGTTTTGACATCAGCGTTATCGCTACCATAGCATGTGACTTTGTTGCCCATTTTTGTTTTGGATGGGAAATCATCAAATGACTTCTCCCGCTATGGGCGGAGCGGGACTGCGTGTCAGACTTTATTGACTAAAACCCACCCGTGTTCCTTCAGTTGCCTGTGCCAGGGGCACGGTAATTCTTTCGAACATCCCGCGACCCTGGCTGTCACTATTTTTCCCTAAGGTGTGTTTTTGCTTTGGAATCACATAAACATAGCATCACGCCTGTATTCCCCGAAAGGTAAGGCAGAGGTGAAAATTTGCGAAATGTGCGTGTACTATGTGGGTGTGTGTTTAAGTCCCATGTAATAGTGGGCAAGCCTATTGCCATCAACCGGGCACAAATCCGGACTCCGGGCTGCTACTGAGAAATTCCAGATGGAAAACCCAATAACAGTTTGCCCGACCCGGAAATCGAATCAAGAACTAGATCAACGAGGCAGGCTTTAGAACCAATGTGACAGTTACATAGTTTCAATATTTAAGTGGCTTTGGTGTGTTAATTCGTGTCATCGTTTGAACAGGAGTAGTTGTAAGTTGACTAGAAAAAAATGGTCAATTTTCAAACTGGACTCGCTACTTTACCGATGCAATGTAAATCAGTGAAATTTTCAATTTACTTAGAGTTTATGTCAAAAGTGTTAAAAGTGAAACTGTCACCGTTGACGTGCGGTTAACTGTACGTATCTCAGTAGTTACGAGTAGTCAGCGCGAACGACTGGTTTCACCGAAGGATATCGGTTTTCCCCAGTAATTGGTTTGCAGTGGCAGCGGTCGTGTAAAATACTAAATTCAAGCGGTATCTGACTGGTGCGGATCCCGAGAACAGATTCTAATCACTTAAGCCGATACAGGAGCTGAGATTATAGATTATAGCAGATTATATTGAGAAAATCTGTAGGCACCTTACTTACATAGATTTTAATGGTCCATTTTCAATTAAAATAAAACTTTTAATAAGCAGGTAATATTTTTTCTCAATCGCATGTGTAGTGTGCATACGCAAAATAATAATTTAGACGCCAATGTGCACTTTTATAATTTCTAACGAGATTATATTATCGTGGGTATCGTTAATAGGCGCGTTAGGCGTTCTTAGCTAAGAAACTCGATAGTTATTTTGTACAAATTATTGAGTAAGAACTCTATTTTATTTATTGAACGCTGAAGGGGTATTTATTTTCAACATTAAAAATTGCTTTTTTGTTATAAGTACCGAATACGCATTTAGTAAAAAGTTGTTATTTTGACATTACAAAGCGACACTTCAATTTTATTTATTTATATAGCTGTCTGATGAATAATTCATGGTCATAAAGAACTTGTCTGCCTGTGTGAAAGTTGAAAGATTTTTTTGTAAACTATGTTTATAGAGACAATAGAACTAATGAAAACCATTTCATTTCAAAATATGTGAAATTTGGTGTATGAGTAGTAACAGAGTAAGGGGCTTTATACAAAAAAATATTGCACACAGTTAATCGAACCGGCAAAATTTAAATAAACCAACTCTGACGCATATTTGCAAAGGTTCACGTGATATTGTTTAAAATCGCTGCTCCAATGATATTAATGGAACCGCTAATGAAATATATCCGATAGAGTTTGAAGTAAATTCTTATGCTCAATGTTTATGTGAATCAAACTCGGATGTTATTGAGTACGTATTTACAAATCCAGAGTTTTCTAGCATTCCATTGATGAAGAAATATCATTTACTTTTTAAACCGACCTGTTGAAAAATGATTACCATTGGTAGACACATGTAACTCCAAAGAAACTTGCTTTACTGCGTGGAACTCGGAAACAAAGCTGTCTCACCGGACTGTAATTTTACGTTGAATGACAGTAAGCTTTTAAACAATTAACAACAAGAACACAATTACCTATTAATGTTTACTCTTCTAATACGGAAAGGCTTTCTGAAAATAAACAAAGTGACAGTCTGTTTCTAAACTATCATCATCACAAACTTCCTGTCAGCGGTAAGGGTTTTGGTAGATCTTCTTTTCGAGTAGGTGTTGGTACATAATATGTAATTATTTTGTTAAATTAGAAATACGTGGACATTGAAGGCAGCGGCCTCTTTCTGCGGGATCAGCATATAGTGAGACATGGATCAGCATATAGTGAGACATGGATCAGCATATAGTGAGACATGGATCAGCATATAGTGAGACATGGATCAGCATATAGTGAGACATGGATCAGCATATAGTGAGACATTGATCAGCATATAGTGAGACATGGATCAGCATATAGTGAGACATGGATCAGCATATAGTGAGACATGGATCAGCATATAGTGAGACATGGATCAGCATATAGTGAGACATGGATCTCGAAACAGAAAACTAACATAAAGTGGAAACGGGATTTCATAGGTTTTTGATGTCTTCTTTCACAAGGAGCGCGGCCATCATAGATCCATGTCGGGATTAATCCGTATTCTGCTTGGCTTCTAAAAGAACTACTACTTCATATCGTTCATTAGAGTCATGCAGTTGCGACCATTTTGCTTGTAACCCACATGTTTACTTTAATAATATTATTACGAAAGAACCACACAAACATGTGACACTCTTCCACACAAATCTTCTAAACAAACATGAGCACGTCTTACTGAACACATGAACTGGCTGCAGCAGCTAAACTAACGACTAACATAAACACGTGTCATCTACACAACTAACGGCGCCCCTTGGAGACTAATGCATGAAACTAAAGGCACATTCAAACAGGCGCGACACGCGACGCGAATCTCGTGCGACACAAAGGCACAGTTCGTCGCGCAACACGCGCTGTGTTTGTTTCGCGTCCCATGTCGCGCCTGTTTGTAGCAGCCTAATAATAACCCAAGATGTCTGACACCGGATGACAACACCAATCGTGAGCTAAAAGGGTTAATATTGTTATGAAGGTAATTCATGAAGGTAATGTTGTCGTTTTATAGGCAAGTTTTTTTACACGCAGAGTGCTGGTAGCTTCTAGAGACGACAGCCTAGGACTAATTGTTAGAATATATACTGATCAATCTGTAGCCTTGTTTATATGACATTACAAGTTCTTGTCTAATCTGTGGTCACTGTCCAGCCAACTCTTTCTTAACGTGCTCTCTCGCTATTCCCTTTTGCACGTCCGCCATTGCAAAGTTTGTTTGTGTCGCTCTAGTTTTTTTACTGTTATTCAGTATACAACTGTTATTTTATCAAAAACCTGTGACAATGCCGCCTCTAGCAGCGCCGACACGTCTCCGTGCTCTGTGACCTAAATACACTAGAGATACATGAAATCCCGTTACTGACAGACTAATTACAAAAAAGTAGCTGAGATTATTGTCAAACTCATCAGTCTACAGCACTCCACTACTGCACATAAGCCTCTCCAATTGCACACCATTCAGTTCGATTCTCGGCAACTCTCATCCAGCTGCTACCAGTCACCCTGCGAACATGGGCGCCGGCAGAAATAATTTCCAGGTGGTGCAGATTTTAGTTTTCTTACAATCTTTGCCGTATATGATTATTAATAAAAAGATGAAATTTTAGTCTGAATGTTCGAGACATTTACAAATTTCTGACTATTCATTATGAATTTATTATATAGGTACCCAGTCGTCACGGCTCACACCTATTTGTTCACATCATCATCATCTTCCTGCCCTTATCCCGTATTATTTGGGGTCGGCGCAACACGTTTTTTTCTTCCATTCTGTCCTGTCACTCGTCAAACTATCACTGACTCCCTTTTCTTTCATATCACTTCTCACACAATCCATCCATCTTTTCTTTGGCCTCCCTCTCCCTCTCCATCCATCCACATGTAAACTCATAACTCTTTTAGCAACATGCGTTTCATCCCTCCTCTTCACATGACCATACCAAGACAAACGATTCCCTTTCAATTTTTCAGTCACTGGCGCCACTTTCAAACTTCCCCTAATATATTCATTTCTCACTTTATCCATTCTCGTCACACCACACATCCATCTTAACATTCTCATCTCCGCTTCGTGCAATCTTTTTTCATCCGTCTTTTTCACAGCCCAACATTCTGATCCATACAGTATGACAGGCCTTATCACGGACTTGTAGATTTTACCCTTCAACTTGAGAGGCATCCGTGGGTCACAAGTTGTTCCCGTGACCTGTCGCCATTTCATCCATCCTGCGTTGATCCGATGTGTTACATTCCGGTCTACCTCACCATCCCCTTGAACGAGCGACCCGAGGTACCGAAAGTCGGGACAGATTGGTATGGGCGTTCCGGCGAGAGCTAAAGGCACTGGATTGGAGAGACCGCCGAAATCGCAGAACAAGTATTCCGTTTTGGTTCTACTCAATTTCAGGCCAACACTCTCCAGTCTGTGCCACCACACCTCCAATCTGTTCTGGACCTCTAGGCCACTTTCAGAAACCAGCACAATGTCATCGGCAAACAGCATACACCAGGGAGCCTCTTCCTGAATGTCCGACGTCAGAGCGTCCATTATCATCAGGAAGAGGTAAGGGCTGAGAGCCGACCCCTGATGTAAGCCGACCGCCACATTGAAGCTGAAAATTCAACCGAAAATTGAACCTATTTGTTCACGACGATCGAAATTAATCGATTTTTAAATGAGAATTGTGTAATTACTGCCTACTAATTAATGTGAATAAAAAAATGATTTCCAACAGACGGCTTTTTATTTCAATAATTCCTGTTGATCCCGAGATTTCCAAGGGGTGCAAGTGCACCCCCTGGCACCCCCCTGCCGGCGCCCATGCCTGCGAAGATCGTCGCTCCACCTAGCCTGAGGGCATCCTACATTACGTTTGCCGTTTCGCGGTCTCCACTCAAGAGCACGTCTACCCCAACGGTCATCGGTTCTACGGCTAATATGGCCGGCCTAGTACCACTACAGCTTGCTTATTCTGTGAGCTATGTCAACCACTTTGGTTCTCTGCCGGATCACCTCGTTCCAGATTCTATCCTACAGAGAGATTCCAAGCAAAGCTTGTTCCATAGCTCGCTGAGCGACGTTGAATGTATGGACCAGCCGTACCGTGAGTGTCCACGTTTCGGCTCCGTTAGTCATAACAGGCAGGACGCACTGATTGAAGACTTTAGTCTTTAGGCTCTGCGGAAGAAGTTATCTGACGGGCTGTTACTATTTCAGCCAGCCAATCACAGCAGTTAGCCTGAGTTGAACAAGCCGTCAGCTAATTCTTGCCTTGGTTGACCTTTGATGAACCCGGTGTAAAGTGTATGGACATTTATTCATTGACATTTATATAATTCTACAACTCAACAGGATAATAAAATAAAGCTCTGGCCAAATTTACATAGGCGACGCAAGGATGCGGAACGAAATTCTCTCGCGTCAATTGTGTCAACTAACTTGTATGGAGGTGTTCCAACTGACGCGAATAGTCGCGTGACTTCTTAGGCGTCATTCTAATACGACGCGACTACGCAATCATCGCAACTTCGTGAGAATTAAATTCGTACGAACTCGCGATCAAACATATTGATGTCGAATATGTGTCTTAATTGAATTTGCGCGATAATCGCGTCGCATCGCCGGAGAGCGGGGTGAGACGAAGCGGGCTCTGTGGGCACGGCCGCTCGCATCTTAATTCGCGCAATGACCGCGTATTCGCGTTCTATTATGACACCCACTTTTTGTTACCGGGCGACCACACGATGATCGCATCGCTTACTCACGCGATGATCGCGTAGTCGCTTCGTAGGACGACGCCTTAATCAGTAAAACAATCGACGCACGCAGTCGCGTCCCGCATCCCGCTCGGTATTCAAGTAAGTACAATCAATCTGCTTAGCCTTTTCCCAACTATGTTGTGGTCGGCTACCAATTTAAGCCGATGCAACTGAATACCAATATTTTACATGGAGTGGGTAACATGGTAAGACTGGTTGTCAGACTTTTGGGTTTCTGACGACCCGAAACGACTGTCAAAGATCTATGAATGACAGCCGAGACCAACGGCTTAACGTGCTTTCCGAGGCACGGAGGGGTCTCGAAATGTAATGGATGGTCACCCATCCACGAACCGACCGCTGCGAGCGTAGTTACGCTTCAACCGACCTGTGCTGCTGTTCTTATTTATCCACGAGCCTCTCAAGTAAGTACAATATTCTAAATCTTAGAAACAAACTGTTAAATAACGACGCGCCCACGCCAGCTCTAAATAGTTACTAATTTTTCTTTCATAATTGAGTATACTTTGCAACATCAAAGTGAGGAGCTTGAAGTAAATATTCATAAATAAGATGACAGAATTATTTAAAGGTGACGCGGAGATGGTCGTCTGTACATAATATTGTACTTAGTTACTTCTTTGTTTCATTTATTATTAAGCAAAAACATCTAAGCTAAGAAAAAATTATTTTAGTTTTGTATTTTTGTTTTCATCTCACCTGACCACCACCTCTGACCTAGACTAAAGTCAAGAGCAAACTTATCTCTAATAAAAAAATAACAAATGTGTTGACTTGTATTTGGTTTTGGCAGAAGTGACGAAGAGTTTTCACAAGAAAAAAGGTAAGGACTAACTTTGATTGGATTCAACAATTAGTTGATAGCAGTATAATAAAAATTTAAAGGGACGTTCCTTTTTCTCATCTTCTCATTCAATATTCACCTACCACCTACTAGCCCCAACTCATTTAACGAAATACGTGTACTTGCCATAGACTCTAAAAAAAGAAGATGAATATTTGATAGACATAACTGAGTGAATATTAGGTCCTATGAATATCCTACATAAACACTCGTCGTAACCCCGCGTTCTAACAAAAGCGATCGGTCGCGCGAATACGCGATTATCGCGTTCATTTTGTCACTCGTTTGCTTGACAAACCAGACGGCGCCCTCAGTTGTCGGCACGGCAACGCATTCATCAAAATGAACGCGACGTTCGCATGTTCGCGCGATGATCGCTTTGGCTTGGACACGGCCTTAGTCATGAGTTGACAACGATTTATGTTGACGTTGACAATACGTTAATGGCTTTTAGTCATTCGTTAATAGCATTTCAGATGGACGATGGAGGTATTTAAAAGAGGAGTTAATAACCCTATCCCTACCTATTCGAATTTAATTAAGAGTCCATTTAATTGATTGGGCTGATATTCGGGCCTTTTTTTAATTAACATTAAAATGCTATTCGTTAAACCTTTTATAGGTACCTGACCTTTGATCAATAATGTTCCAGAAAGTTTTAAATATTTGACGGACCATGGGACTTTTACATCCCGGAAAACATAACGGCAGCTTTTCCAATTAAACACCTACGATTTACAATAGCTAGGTATGTTCTGTCTTCGCCATAGGCTTTCGGCAAACATAAAAGTACACTGTGATACCATCAGCATCACATCGTACTTGTGACAATGGATGTCTATACATACATACAAATACAATTGAAGTGTCTGTTTGTATAACAGCTTTTTTCTAAATGCATATGAAAGTACATACTGTACTTCATCATCTGCCTAGCCTTTTCCCAACTATATTTGGGTCGGCTTCCAGTCTAACCGGATGCAGCTGAATACCAGTATTTTACATGGAGCGACTGCCTATCTGACCTCCACAACCCAGTTACTGGGTAATACGATACCCCTTGGTAAGACTGGTTGTCAGACTTTCGGGCTTCTGACGACCCGTAACGACTGTCAAAGATTCACAAATGACAGCCGGGACCAACGGCTTAACGTGCTTTCCGAGGCACGGAGGAGTCTCGGTATGTAAAGATGGTCACCCATCCACGGACCAACCCCGGCAAGCGTAGCTTAACCTGATGGATCGACCCATGTGGCTGTTATTACTTAGCCACGAGCTCCTCTAGTAGTACATACTGTACTCAAAGTACATACTGTACTTATAACAAAAAAAAACTTATTAAAATGTGGCTGTTATTTTAGTATATTGTGTATCTTACGACTTCCACGTGAACAAAGTTGCGGGGCACAGCTAGTTTTTGTAACTGAAAAGCCCGTGAAAACCTACAAGTAAACTTCCAGTATACAATAGTTTAAGCAAGATATACAAGGTTCAGATAAAACTAGTGCAATAGCAAAATCCAAATAAGTAGGTACTAAATAAACAACACCATTATTTTAAACTTTTACTTTAGAAGGAAATGAGCTGTTGAATGTCAGTGAGTCAACTCTCCATGCATCAATTTGCACGTAACTACACACGCAACGGTACCTAATAATTCACTACCTACACGAAACAACTCTACGTACTGAAGCCTAATTTATTACCGTTATTAGTCAATGCATAAATCAAAAAGCTTTAATATCTGAATACACCACTTGACATCAAGTAGCATTAGATTAATATGCAAAGTCAGACATTTTTATTACTTTGTTTTTCACCTGCAGGGAAATAAACTTACAATTCAATCAGCGTTTGGAATAATAAAAAAGTTATAAAACGAAGGCAATTTGCAAATTAAGATACGTCATTACTGTTCACACCCAAACTGTAAAAGTTTCATAGTGCTCCGAACAAGATACTGCGACGAATATTGAGATAGGTAGGTACTGTTAGCAACGAAACGGTTTCCACTGTTGGTATTGCACAGTAGATATGTACAATTCCAATTTTAATTATTCTATTCAATTATTACTTATTGGGTTTTTCCATCAGAAATTTCTCAGTAGCAGCTCGGAGCCTGTTTGATGGCAATACGTTCGCCCCCTATTAGAACTTAAAGATAACTGGCGAAATGTGGGTGTACTATAGGTACAACTCTGCCTGACACTTCGTGGATGACTGGCAAAATGTGGGTGTACTATAGGTACACCTCTGTCTGACACTTCGTGGATAACTGGCGAAATGTGGGTGTACTGTAGGTACACCTCTGTCTGAAACTTCGTGGATAACTGGCGAAATGTGGGTGTACTATAGGTACACCTCTGCCTGACACTTCGTGGATGACTGGTGAAATGTGGGTGTACTGTAGGTACACCTCTGCTTGACACTTCGTGGATAACTGGCGAAATGTGGGTGTACTGTAGATACACCTCTGCTTGACACTTCGTGGATAACTAGCGAAATGTGGGTGTGCTGTAGGTACACCTCTGCCTGACACTTCATGGATAACTGGCGAAATGTGGGTGTACTGTAGGTATACCTCTGCCTGACACATCGTGGATAACTGGCGAAATGTGGGTGTACTGTAGATACACCTCAGCCTGACACTTCGTGGATAACTGGCGAAATGTGGGTGTACTGTAGATACACCTCTGCTTGACAATTCGTGGATAACTGGCGAAATGTGGGTGTGCTGTAGGTACACCTCTGCCTGACACTTCGTGGATAACTGGCGAAATGTGGGTGTACTGTAGGTATACCTCTGCCTGACACATCGTGGATAACTGGCGAAATGTGGGTGTACTGTAGATACACCTCAGCCTGACACTTCGTGGAAAACAGGCGTAATCCACGCAAGAACTGTGAACAGTTTACAGACATTAGAATCTTTTCTCCGGGACGATTCTGGGTTCCAGGAGTTGCAGTGGTTGGACATAGAATGACGGGCTTGTCCCAAAAAAAAAAGTTTGAAAATATATTTTTTTGGACGAAACAGGTTTATGTGGGTTTAACAATACCTTTTGTCAATTTTGACAATGCTCAACTGTTTTTTTGCGATTATGCGCCACCATTGTTTTCGTATTGTGATAGTCTGTCATAATCAGGGTTCTATATACGAGTACATATTTTGACCGTGTAGGTTAATAATATTTTTATAAGACAGCCATTTTATTTTAATAACTGACGAAATATTACTACGTTGGGGGATCAAGAATCATTAGTGCTGAATTCACGGTAAAAGTTTGCGCGTCAATGTCCCTGACACCGTGTAGACTTTCTTGAATATTGCAGACAGCTAATACCTAACTGACTCGCATTGCTGATTGTACTACACTGCTATAAACTTTTTAGTATCATCAACATGAACATACGTTCTTATAACAGCAACGCCCGTGATCTCGAAAGGGGAAAGTTCACTCGCATTCACGGTTAATAATCTTTTCAGTCTTGATCCTCAGGTGTATTAAAAGAATCTGCTCGAGTGAAAATGATACTCATGCCTGCCTTAATTGGTTTCCCCTTTGTATTTGCAGTGTAACTGAATTGTTTTTGTTCCTTTGAGGGAATCACAATCCTTGTTGGACTCAGGATCTCTGTTGCTTATTAAAGTGTAACTTTAGACAAAAATTATACAACACAAATCCAAGGCCTTTCATTTCAAGACGAACATTTCAAATACAAGGTGGAACAGGACGATTGACATTCCTTTAAACCACGTAAAGAGAATCATGTTGTTTACCCATATACAAAAAATCAAACAAATCCAATGAATACTTAAGCCACAGGAAATTATTTTTCATTTTCTTATTTTTCAACATGATGTAGATTTGAGTCCGTAATAATAGGTAAACATTGCCGCCGCCGCGCCCCGCACCCCGCGCCGCACCGTTGGTCAGTGACTTTTCGTAGATAAAGCGTGTTTACTTTTTATGCAGTTGATTCTGCTATTTATTTTGTTTCAAAACTGCAATTTTTGAATTTTCCATTAACTACTAATCTTCGTGTTTTAAAATGTTTCGATGGACTAGGACTGTGCTCGTTTTAATTTAATGTCGTACGTCCAGATCCACACTGTATATGTATCTCTTATTCATTCATTTTGATACCGATGAATCTCAATGTCACAAAGCTTCAACAAAGCTTCGCAGCATCAATGTTACTTCGTTCCAGACCAATATTATTTTCTCTTGTTGTCGTTTAAATCTTTGCACAGAAAATAAATAATAGATTGAATAGTTGGTAGCTCACACAGGATTTCAGTTCAACAACCTTAACAAAATATATTCTAATATACCTTTGGTGTATACCTTTTTTCTATACTTAGCTAAGTGATGTAGTTAGAAATACCTTCACTGCGAACTTATTATTTGAAGGCAAATTCCTCTTAATTTACGACCGTGTCAAACACGAGTTAGCTTAGCTAATTTCTATTTTCTATACCGTTAATCACGTTAGCGAACCCTAAATAAGCGATTGCAATCGATTAGATAGGTCGTTAACGATATTCGTGTTTTTTACCCAGAAAGACCTAAGTTTTCTCGTGAGCATATCATTATAAAATCAACTAGCAACTTTTTTATTACATATTCGAATTATGCCTTTTTTACTTTTTATGTTAACTGTATTTTTTTTACTCAAAATTATACGGGAATTAAAGTGGTGAAAAGTGTTTTTCATTTTTTTATTTTCGCTACAGATTGTATGTTAATATGTTAATATCTTGCAGTTCTAATAACATTACATAAATATATACATGTGTGTCGAATTGATAACCTCCTTCTTTTTTTGAAGTCGATTAATTACTTTGTCGTGTTTAATATCGATACCCATTACGCCTGCGGAGTTTCACTAGCTAGTTTAACTTAATTTTATTTATAATCCAGTGCATTTCCGCTATGATAATAAGTTCCCTAAATGCTTTTTATGGTTCAAAATTACCAATTTTATTCGTAAATTATAATAAAATGTCTATATTTACAAAATTCTGAAAATTTGGGCCAATGGGGATCATTTTGTTTGACATTAGTTTATAAGCAGCTTCTGTCCAATGTCTTATTTCTTTAAATGTTATGTACATCTGTAATTTGTGTATACGTTAGCAGTAATACTTTCCTAAATACTTTTATAAAACAATGTTGAATGTATATGCTGTTGGTGTTCTTTAATAAATAAATAAATAAATAGACATTCCAATTAAAGGTAGGGATAAACTTTCAAGGAGACAACTACTAGAATATTCTAATACTTTTTATTGGACATCCCCTAGGCCCTGAAGGTTGACCGTTATAAACTATAAGACCCAGAAATAAACTATTCCTAAAAGGAATTAACAACCCCATAAAAGTAACATAATAATATTAAATTTTCATCGTTAGGAAAATTGTTACCATTTTGTTTGATCCTTAATTTGCTAATCTGAACGTCGTAAAGGACTTGGAAAAAACAACTTAATTTTTAAATGTCTTTTCTTCCCCAAAGGTTGCCAAAATGACGGTCAGTAGCATACTTCTAAATTCAAAATGATGATACATGGTCAATGGTCATACCTTTTCACGAAGTCCTGTCTTGTCACTTGTATGACAATGAAATAAAGTTCAAATTGCTATAACTTACAAGAAAGTAAACCTTTTTACATAATCAGCATATAATGTTCCCACTGCTGGGACACAGGCCTCCTCACTGTGAGAGGGAGTGGGCCGTAATCTACCGCGCAGGCGCAGTGCGGGTTGGTAGATGTCACATCACATATTATTATTGTCTTTGATTTTTTGGTTCTAGTTGATGCCGGTTTCCTCACGATGTTTTCCTTCACCACGCCTACTTACTTACTTACGTTAAACTACGATTACCACAGAATTTTCCGGTATACAGTATTCGGAACATTATTCTAGACTTTTATTTCATTAATGAGTTAGGTCTGTTCAGAAATGTTTTGTTTGTTTTGTTTGCTGAAATAAGATACGGGTCGGTTGTTTACTACTTAAGCCACTAGAGGGCCCTTGATGCGACGAGACCATTCCAAACAACTTCGGTTCAGAAAAACTGCCTAACAACTCTTCAAAGGAAAAGAGGCCTTATAATCTTTTATGAAAAGGCATAAACATTATATTTCTATGTTTTCGTTTTTCTTCCGTATTTTGTTTACGATGTAATGTAAATGTGAAATAAACATTACAGTGGTTGGTTTTTACGGAATATTTTTTTGGATCCTCGCGTTTTAACTGATTACAGTGCACATTTTTTGTAAGTCTGAAAAGTGTTTGTAAGTGTCAACTTAGTCTGCTAGAGAATAAGTTGCACCTTATGCAGTTAATAATACCGGCCTATTATTATCCCATTGCAGAGCAAAGGCCTCTTCTCATACAGAGAAGACACGGGCATTGATCACCACGCTTGCTCAAGACGTGTTGGCGATTTCAGACTTATTTAAAACTACAAGTCCAGGTTTTCTCACGGTGTTTCCTTCACCGATGTCAGCAATGTCTAAAATAAACCTGGGTTTACTTTCTGGAAAGTACATATGAACTGAAAAAGTCACACTGCGACTTGCCCGGATATGAACCCACAAGAGGTACCAAACCACTGGGCCCTCACGACATTTTGGCACTTGTTTATGCATATATAGTTGGGCTATTTGAAAGGGGAGAAAATAAATAACTGCCGAATAGTGATCATTTAAACACTAAGTTTTTAAAATTCCGAACAAAATTCGTTCGTTGCATGATTTATTAGAGGATCTGAACTGTACGGAAGCCATTTATAAATTGGAATGGTGTGCAATGACCTGAAACGTGACGTCATTACTGAATGTATGAGATCGGAGATAATAACTAATTCATCCGCGTAGGAGTGTAATTGATTGCTGTATTGATTTTCATGTTTTTTAGTTCCTGTTTAATTTTTATACTGTATACATTATATAGTAGCAATACCTAATTATGTTCAAAAAATAATTTCATTATTCAGGTATTAATGTCATTAATACTTTACTAAGTAGTAAGTAGTCCTCCAGACCAGATTCCGGCCATGGCGACCAAACTCAGCAGAGACCAGCCTTCGGCGCGGGAGATACTATAGTGCACAAGTGTGTGCGCAGGCACAAGTGCGCTCTCACACTCTCTCTTCTAAACGTGTTTCGGCGAAAAAGTGAATTTCCTTTTTTATTTTTTTCGCTACAATATGCACAAAAGGTAGGTACTGCTACTGATTCCCAAACTAAGCTTGAGTTTGTATTTTGGGAAACAGTGTTCAGCCGCAGGAAGTGTCACATAATAAACAAAATACGAATACATTGGTTTGAATGTCGCTGCAGTAGTCTTACAATATTGTTAGGGTAACTTTCGTAATTTTTATTTAGGTTTAACAGATGAGTGTGATCTTTGTGTGTGTGTGGGGGGTGTGTTTGTTTGTGCGAATAATTGAGTTGGTTGCTTTAGGAGTTTACAGGTGTAGTTTTTTTATTCATAGGCTCACGTTGGGTTGAAAGCCGAGCTTTTCAGCTTTAATTAAAGGAACACCACTGCGTACAAATATACATTTGCTGTTGGAATGTATGGGAGAACATGTTGTTCTACTACAATGTTAAGTTTGTTCTTGGGATAATTCTGTCTCTTCTTTCTTCATTCCAACTACGGAACACGGCCGTTTGCCGTTTTTTTTGCTCCGCAAATGACATTATAAGAAATTCCAAATCATTTTCCATATCGAAACACCCAGATCGAAAAATACAATTGAACCCAGGACTAGTGGTCTAGTGAGCGCTACTGCTGAGCACTCATGCACAGCAGTAGCGCTTGCGACCACAGACCAACGAGGCAGTCCCAGTCACTTAATAAAAAAGGTTGCTACGATACCTGAGTACTCAAACATCAAACAAACAATAAAAAATAGATTTCGTGATGGTCAGTACCTAGTACTTAACGACCGTTTTAATACAAATATATTACATGCTTTTATAGTTACTGGTAAATTACAATTTTACCCAACTTTACTTTTTTTTAGAAGGTGTAATTTTAAACAGTGTTGATCTCCTAAGAGGTCATTGTACTCATCATTATGAACCACTTTTACTACGGGACCAAACCTAAAATCGCGTAAAAAAAAATCAGCTTTTCCCTACATTTATGTTCGCATAACTCGTCAAAATGTAGGGAACACCTGATTTTTTTTTTGTTCTTGTTAAAAATTGTTCATAATGGTGAGTAGAATGACCCCATAAGATGTTAACACTGTTTAAAATTATACCTTGTACATGTGGGGGTAGCATGAGGCGTTTATAGTGAAAACATAAATGTAAAGCTTTTCCGCCTTCCAAAAGCATGATCAAATTTCCAATCTGTTATGCTGTTAAACCTCAAATAACTTTTCGTGATTGGTTGATCAAAATAAACAAAAACTGACATAAACTGACATTTGATTTGACATCAGATTTCCTGGTTTGATCAATTTTCCCAAAACAAACAAAAAATGTTGCAGATAAGTGAATAAGTTACCCCCTTATTCATAAACGTTGCTTAAAGTTAAGTGATGTTTAAACGTCAAAACATGTATGGCTAACCAGACGTTAATCATGTTTAGCTTTGGGATTTAGTCAGACTTTTTCTTAACTTTGTTCCGTAACAAGACGTCTCTCGGAAAACTTATTACACAACTTGTGTGCTAAGTTCGTTTCCTATTTATCTTCATTAGTCATTAATTTGTTTCAAGTAGGTCGTTGTTTTCTGAGGTTGACATAACTAAAACATGCGATAATGCAAATAGTGTTAATTACATTTAATCTACTGGGCGGAAAGTGTCATATGCCTGATCAAAATTATGAAAGTTATTAAATAACACATAACAACTAAACGGTAGGTACGTTTATATGTACGAATAACGTTACCGACTTGTTATTGCACGTTTTTATTTGCTCGCTTGGGCTATAGGTTTATAGTCCTATCACGAACACGTGGAGTAAGCATACATAGCATAACCAGCTCTTTCTGCGAGAGGGACTGGGCCGTTATCCACCACGCGGGCCCAGTGCGAGTTGGCGGATGTCATTATGTCTTCGAATTTTTGGTTCTGGGACATGCCGGTTTCCTCACGATGTTTTTATTCACCGTTTTGAGAGCAGTCGTGATGAAACTCCCCCACTGGATCTCCCACTGGGCCACCACTGTTCTCCCACCGGGCCACCACTGCTCCCTCACTGGGCCACCACTGCTCTCCCACTGGGCCACCACTGCTCCCCCACCGGGCCACCACTGCTCCCTCACTGGACCACCTCTGCTCTCCCACTGAGCCACCACTGCTCCCTCACTGGGCCACCTCTGCTCTCCCACTGGGCCACCTCTGCTCTCCCACTGGGCCACCACTACTCTCCCACTGGGCCACCACTGCTCTCCCACCGGGCCACCAATGCTCCCTCACTGGGCCACCTCTGCTCTCCCACTGTGCTACCACTGCTCTCCCACTGGGCCACCATTGCTCTCCCACCGGGCCACCACTGCTCCCTCACTGGGCCACCTCTGCTCTCCCATTGGGCCACCAGTGGTCTCCCACCGGGCCACCACTGGTCTCCCACCGGGCCACCACTGGTCTCCCACCGGGCCAATAAATGATTTAAAAATTGAAAATACTCGTTTCGCACATAACAATAATTTACTCAGGTATATGACTTTATCATATCTATGGGTGACACTTATTGTGCTTTTCGCAAACATTTAGACCAAACTGCTACAGGATAGTAATATTTTCGATTAAAAAATCATTCGAATTTACCTTACGTTTACGTCGCGCGTTCGGGCCTCAGATCAAGAGAAAGTCTGTGAATTAATCAATATAACGATATGTAGCTTAAAGAAAATCCATTCTCTATAAAAAAAATATATACTTAATCAATAAAATCATTCGAACTATTTTGTTACTACTAATCGTGTTGGAAAACTTGCAAATATAACTGCTACATACTGATTGGTTTGTTATTAGTTTAGAAATAATCATTCACAGTCGTGCACCACGTGGTAGATAGTAGAAACCTAGATATGATACTTTCCGTCTTCACTCGACAAGACAATTCTAACGACTAGTAAGGACAGATTAGTAATCCAAAATTATTAGTAACTACAACCGATTAACTGTAATCTAGTTACTAATTTCATAATTGATTATCAGTAATAAGTAAATGTCCGATTATTTCGATCATTCCCACCTCTAATTTCATTTGTCCAACTGTCAAGTGTCACGCTTGAAGTTTCTGATGTGAAGCAAAATACGTCAAATTTGTTATTTTTATTATTGTAAAAAGATATCGAACTCTTCTGCCTACTTTTCGAAATAAAATTTTGAATATGTATTTAAAATTAATGACTGCTTGGATAACCAAAATATTGAAATTAGTTGCTTAAAATAACTGAATCTATAAATTAATAATATTAAAAAAAATACCTGAAAAAAACTTTACATACCAAATTAACTCGAAGAGCTTTGTTGTGCCAACAATGTTAATAGATGGCTCTGTCATAAGGCTGTATCATATTTTACACGAAACTCGATAGCTAGAAAATGAAATAGTTGTGATTTTGTAAAAAATTACCAGTAAGTACTGTAGAGGTTTGATGCCGGTGTCAACCTCATTTGTCACAGGCTGTTAAGTATTTGCCTATGAACACGTTCGAACACCAACAGGTGTCGAATGCATTCGAGTTTGATCGGATAAGCCAATTGTTTTGTATCGAGTCACTCTGAAAAATAGCGCTGTCTTGTATATGTGTTTCCTATAAGTAAAGCTAATATAATACTAGCTTGTGTCTGTGATTTGGTAGTTTAGTTATCCAAGAACACTCCACAATCCAATCACCAACACGACACTCGTAGTGATCTGCCTGGCCCCCGAAAAATCCCTGGCAGATTACTACAGTACCTACTCTTCGTATTTATGAATTAATTTATATTTAAGCTTATCACCACATCTGTATTCCCGGAGGGTTAGGCAGAGGTATAGCTACCTAGCTACACCCACGGTTTTCCAGTGTTGTGTTTTGTTTTTTTGATAATTCAAATTTAAATATTTATTTATACATGATATGAAAAAAATAGCAAATAGCAATTATGTAAGTACTTACAATTATGAAATACGAATATAGTAAGTACTTAAACGAAAGGCACAATCCGTAACAGTCGCAGCTTTGCCACTTGCCAAGCGATACGCAAGAACAAAATAAGATAAAAAACACTATTTAGGTACTTACTACCTAAGTAGTGTTTTTTAATCATAAAAATATGTTGGCTTGCCCTAATTTTGCCCCTTAGGTACGCCACTGTTTGTACGCACAATAATGAGAGATTTACCGTGTTATTTAAAGACCATAGAAAGCAAAATCTTAAAGAAAAGAATCTTAGAAGAAAGAATGTTATAAGTTTTCCTGTAATCTTTAATAAGGTACAGAAATATTTTTATTAAAAATTTCAGCTCAGTAGTTTCGGATGTAAATGGTATGGTCAATTTTCGTCTATTTTCTTAAATAACTTTAAGATTATTTTAAAATTACAAAAAAAAAAATCTATTCGAGATTCCCCACAGTAAGCCCTTTCATTTGATATGTCACACGGTCTTGGTTGCACAACTTTTTTTTATTATTATTTGCCCCCGAAAGTGACCCCCATATTCTAAATTCATTTATTTATGTAACACGTCCGTGTTTGGGTCATAGAAATTGATATGTGTACCAAATTTCAACATAATCGGTCCATTAGATTTGGATAAAATTCGCTGTGACAGACGGACAGACAGACATATAAACAGACAGATGGACGATCCTATAAGGGTTCCATTTTTTTCCTTACTTTCTTTTGAGGTACGGAACCCTAAAAAGGCATTTTTTTTTCATCGAAAGAAAACTTTTGTCAGATTTTAACAATCGGGTATCTGCTAAAATATCGTATTTCGTTCAGTATTGCAACCTGATGCATCCGTATTGTAAGACAATTGTTATGGCGTATGTCGGAGTCAACAGCAAACCTGTTGAATTTCTCGATGTTTCAGGGGGCCAACCACCACCTCTTAAAGCAATATTATTTTAATGTTACTTCAGTGTGAGAAAGAGATGGAACTATACAGGACGTCTAGCTCCATCTCTTTCCCACACTCAAGTAAGCTTAAAATAATACTGCGATATGAGGTGGTGGTCTAGCTCCTGGTTTGAGAAAATGTTCCTCGAAGAAGGAAAAACTAAGGACGGTCAACGATAATACATATCGAAAGTGTCTAGGGATCAAGTACGTTTTAGAGTATCACCGTAATTGAGGATTATTATTTTAAATGTTTTGGATCGTTATTGATTATTTTTAATGGATTTCACTGTTTGAATAAAGAATTTTCTTTAAACTTTAATTAAAAATAGAAAACCAACTGTCAATCAGGATTCCTATAAAAGTGTGTTATAGCATTTTTACAAAATCATTACACTTTCTGCATCGGAACTGAAAACAAATTCATCGATATGGAGCGACGACATCATTTGATACGAGAAGAGATAATGAGAGCCGTCGGAATGTTGCAAGCTGGTTCCAGGCAACGTACTGTGGCTGCCGCTTTTGGCGCTACACAAAGCGTCATAAGCCGCCTCTGGACTTGCTATAGTATCAGAGTAGCCGAGCGACATGGAGGATGATCTCACATCACCTCACTCGCAGACAGGACCGGTACACCCCAAATACCGCTCGATGGTATCGTACAATAACTGCCATGATGTTGGCTACGAGGCTCTGCAGCTCTTCAGGCTTGCTGATAAGCGACCAAACCATCTGAAATTGTTTACGTGAAGTGAGTCTGCGTTCCCGAAGACCGCAGAGAGTTCCACCCCGCAATCGTAAGGCCCGTTTACAATGGGCTCGCGAATACAGAAATTGGGAGAAAGAAGACTGGCGTTGTGTTTGCTTTTCCGATGAATCTCGTTTCGGTACCGTAAAACGGGGTGAATAGGGATGCAGGAGTGAATCGGGACGAAACTTTAAAAGGGATTTTAACATTGAATTAATATAGTTTGTTGGCAAAAATTACACTTATGTGTTTATTGTATTATAATTAACGAGTAAGTGTCCTTGTTGGCAACAAACTATATTATTTCAACGTTATAATCCATTTTAAAGTTTCGTCCCGATTCACCGCTGCATCCCTATTCACCCCGTTTTACAGTATGAAGCCGGATAAAAGACTGGAGTTTGGAGGACGTTTGAAATTTTGTCAGGAAGTTCATTCATATAGAGGGAGAACAATAATGGTTTGGGCCAGTATTTGGATTGGTGGAAGAACCGATCTCATTTGGATCAGGGACCACCTCAATACTCAGGTTTATGCTGAGAGGATTGTTTCATACGTGATCATCCCTTTGCGAAGCCGGTTGGGTGATTCGTTTGGACTAATTCACGACAATGTACGTCCACACATGGTTAGAGTCGTAATACGCACTCTTGCCGATGCTCACATCAACGTTCTGCCATAGCCTGCTGAATCGCCAGACCTCAACACAATTAAAAACGCATGGGATATGCTCCAAAGAAGAGCTGTGCCGAGTATGGATGCCGTGCATACCCCACAACAACTGTTTAACTTATTAGAAAGAACGTGGGTGGCCATTCCTAAAAGTGATTTTGATGAACTGATTTTAAGCATACCAAATCGCTGTGATTGTGTGATTCGTGTCAATGGTGGAATCACAGATTATTATTTTTTTTGTCTTTACAATATTTTTTTTAATCCTTATTTTTACCTTTTTTTGTCATTTAAATGACGACAACAGAACGACGATAATTTAGGTTAATTTCCCACAATTTGCAAAACTTGCACATTTTCTTAATTTTTACAAAATATAGGGATAAGTTTTCAACTTAAACATAGGAATTAAAGTAAGAAGCCAGTCTAGAAGACTACATTTGGTTAATAGTAGTAATTGGATAATTTTTATAGTTAAAAATGTATTTGGTCTCTAGAAACTTTTGATGTGTGTATTGTGTTCACTTGAAAATTGCAACTTTGGTATGAAACTGTTTAGTGAGTTGGGACGCGACAACGCCACGTTAATTTGTTAACGCAGCTGACTTGCAATTGGAAAGCATATCTGTATAATTTCTGTTACCAAACCTTGTTTTCTTGAAAACATCTGGAAAATTTTAATGTCAATGTTGACTCAATAACTTAATTTGCGGGTATATCTACTCAATTTACACTCCGCATATTACAGGTCTCCCACTAATTATTCGCGTAATTGCCTCTCTCTTGTGTACTCAACATCCGTATGCCACTGTAGAGATCCAGCAGAATATCAGCGTCAGGTATATTTGCCTGGCACATGCTGAGTTGGACTCCCATGTGGTGCAATCTTGAGACACACCGCAAGTTAGTTGCTTCGAATGTACGAGTATATTAGGTACTTGTCAATTATTGTCACTATTATTAGTTTTTACTGTTTTTTTTATATTGTTCTGCATCACTGTAACCTGGAAAAACCATTCTAAAGTAATATATGCTATTAGGAAAATAATCAAATTAAACAAGTACACAAAGTTTATTGGATTATAACTATTATTGTGGGTACACAAACATCAAATGTGGCGAGCCACTAAACTTATAGAACTTTCCCAATCTTGGAACAGCTAGGTATCTTCTCTAACACACTCGCCTCGGTTACAAGTGTGCAAAGGAAGATACAACATGAGACTGAATCACAATAAAGACTCAGAGTCGCTTGTGAGGTTTCGAGAAATGAACGCTTTATAACCTCTAGCTCAATCGTAAAAGTACTGACACACTTAGGCTCTGCTCATAAAAGAAATATAACATTTAATTTTATGTCCCGAGATACAGCCACACACTTTAATTTATAAAACTAGTACTATTACCTAGTTCCTTAACTTTGAGTAGAAAATATAGCTGTGTCGGTATCACTCTCTCATAGGTTATACTACAACTTAACCCAGTTATCAATCAGATAGTCACAGATAAAACTAGAGATCTCAGTTGACAACAGTTAAACTCAGCATTGTCTCAGTTGATATCAGTTAAACTCGGTATTCTCTCAATTTGATGGAATGAAGTCCCTTGGCATGTAACACAGGATAAACCTGGGTTCCCACGAACAAACGCGACCTATGGGTGACGTCCGGGAGAGAACGATGACGCTATCGTTACGTGGATCGGCGACGCTTCCTCGCACGAGGATTCGGATAAGTAAGGCCTTCCTGTACAAAGGGAAGACCACACTACCTGCACACGTCTGTTGAAACCTCTAATTTGCGCCTGACCATGAGACGACACCAGGGCGTCACGTCCATACCCGTCCGTTCTAGTTCAGGCAGGCCTCCGTCACTCCATGTACTTGCGCGCTATAAGTGCCTACCGCCCAGCCGAGCGGTCTCGGTCCGCCGGCGGATCAAATTCAGTGCGGTTTTCGCAAGCGAAGCGCGCGCACGCCGTTCAATTTTAATAGTGCTGTTCGTTCGTACGCGTATTACGATGACGAAACAAACTTTAAAAAAGAGAACCGACTTCAAAACACTAAACCGTAAGAAATAATTTCTTCTTTGATGTCGGTGCTTTTTCGATTCGTAATTACCAGCTGTTAGCACTAACATAAAAAAAAAACAAATTATTTCTTACGGCTTAGTGCTTTATTTGAAGTCGGTTCTCTTTTTTTAAGGCTTTTTTTTTTCATTTCTAGTGAACATCTCCGAAGATCATCATCAAACTAAGAAGTATTATACTTATTTTAAAACGTTCTCCTAAATGTAACAAATCCTTTTCTGAAAACCGCATCGATATCGGTTTAGCCAAACGCGAGATTATCGCGCTGTGGCGGCATCGCCACAATGGAACGCGTCACACTGACGTCACGCAAAATCCTGCATCGCGCAAACAGAGTTTACCGCGCGACTAGCATATATACAACATCCCGACATCAACCGTCGGGCAGTAGCCCACCAGACACAACACCCGTCTGGTCGGAGGATCCTCCCTTTTCTATGGAGGATGAGTGAACTTTACACCCTGTTCCTCATGCCTCTAAACTGGTGACCCCGAACATGAACGTCAGCGCAGCCTTCGTGCAACTACTACAGCGTGACGTCATCAGCATCACTTCGTCGAGCTTTCGAGCAGCGAGTCACACAGCCAGCCAGCACCCAAGGCTTCAACGGGTATCCTGACCACCAGCATGCAGCGACCGCGCATACCTGGTCATCACCCTCAGCCTCATCAGCAATCTTGGCACAGCACACTGCACTCTCGGCCGGTCAAACAAGCAGAGCCCTTCAAACCTCTCCTGGTCGACGCCAGCAGTCAGCCTCAACCCGGCGCTGTACCACATCTGACGCACTGGAGCATAACGCAGCGCCACCCCGACTCACTGGGGGCATCTCCGTAGACAGTTCCGACTCACCGCGAACTATGCGGCATCCGGATCCGACTCACTGGAACCTCAACTGGCCCTGGCAAGCATCGCAAGATACACGACTCTGCCCACTATCGACCTCCGGTCTCCGGAGGGGAGTGATGTGGCGGCATCGCCACAATGGAACGCGTCACACTGACGTCACGCAAAATCCTGCATCGCGCAAACAGAGTTTACCGCGCGACTAGCATATATACAACACCCCGACATCAACCGTCGGGCAGTAGCCCACCAGACACAACACCCGTCTGGTCGGAGGATCCTCCCTTTTCTATGGAGGATGAGTGAACTTTACACACTGTTCCTCATGCCTCTATAGCGCACAAACATACATACCTACAAACCATACAAGTCAAACTTCTCAGTTTGGCCTGTATGTCTGATCACCTCCTTTTTTTTAAGTTGGTTAAATATTTTATAAATGATAAAATTTTTAACTGCCACATAAAAGTCAGAACATATTCACAGTTCTCAATAACATAGATAAAAAGTTATGTTAATTTAATTTTATCGAAGAGGCAGCCCTGCGATTACTGTGGAATCGCGCGGTGCGAAGCAATCACTGCTGTACGCTTGAGCATTTAGGCGCATTTTAGCATACAGTGGTTGTTGACGCGAGGGAGTAGGCAATTATCGTAATAGGTATTGGAAATTTTCTACTGAGTGAAGTATCTGTTACGTAGTAACTATTCAGTAATCTGTGGTTCAGGCTAGCTAAACACAACCAGACCTGGAACAAAATCCCGCCAGTCAAAAACAAGAGCCTAAGACTCCCAGAAGGAACAGAAAGAAGTAGTAATGTACCTACTCACAGGTTCAGCCTCAACTTGAAACACACCATATAAAACCCATCAGGTTATCCGGACACAGTCTGGTCATCACAGAACTAGTACCTCTCACATGGTATACGTGTTCAATCGTTCAACACCATGTCAGCCAAAGAACTTCATTTCTCTCTGACCAGAAGACCTCTAATCGACCTTCGGGAAGATCCAACCACAAACAAACTAGAAACCTTGAGTGCCAGTCCCTTCAGAAATGAAACTATAATAAAACACTTTAATTTTTAAGACATTGTGTATCGATGTAATGTGGGATATTATATTTGCATATTAATTAATTACGAATTCCCTAATTAACATCAAAACAATTATCAATACCCAATTCGGAACAGCGCCATCTCTACAATAATAATTGTGAAAACATTGTGTGAATGCATGGATCATGAGCTTTCATAATTCCCACGGAAGATGTCGCTACATGTAACTAAATAATCAATTTTGTAACGTCACACCACCTCAGCAAATAAGTAGTGATTTTTATTTGTTTTTACCTCAGACTAAGTCACCTATGTATAACCTAAATGCTACAAGAAAAGAAATGACCCCGTAACTAAAATGAAAATAAGATAATCAATTACTTTAATTATGTGCCTACTATTTTTAAGAGGTAAAAAATACTGAAAGATTTATAAAGTGTGCAGGCAAAATAGTTTACGAATTACAAACAGAAAGAATGGAATAATTCGACCATTTTATTCACACTGCCTCGTTGGTCTAGTGGTTGCAAGCGATACTGCCGAGCATGAGGTTCTGGGTTCGATTCCCAGGTCGGCCAGAGTGTTGTTGGGTTTTTCTATCTGGAATTTTTCAGTAGGGGCCCGGGGTCTCGATTTGTGCCCGGTGGCAATAGGCACGCCCCCTATTACATGGGACTTAAACATAACTGGCGAAATGTGGGTGTACTATAAGTACACCTCTGCCCTTTGGGGAAACAAGGCGTGATGTTATGTTATGTGTATTTTATTCACAAAATCGTGTCAAAACTCTTTGCACAAGACTCAGACATTCCTTCCATTGCAAAATATCTAGCCGGATTTAAAATTGGAACAGCGAGGAAATAATGCCTTTTATGTATTTCAGCAGCTTGCGCCCGCGGCCATCTTGCTAAGACGGCTGTAAATTATCTGGAGACGTTGTAAATCGCGATTTTGTACCATTCAGAAGAATAAGAAAGTTTGCTTTCTAAAGAAAAGTATGAGCTGTAAAATGAAAGTATAGGAGTTTGTCTATGAAAATGAAGTGTTAAAGATACTAGATTATTTTTTCTGACTGACCGCCTCCTTGAAAATTGAAAAAAGCCAATTATTGGTTTAAGTGGGTAAATGAAATAAATACTTTGACTTTGATACAATTATTCTCAACAAAGCGAGACATCTAGGTACTTACTTAAATTATGTTTTAGGTTAAGTAACGTACTTATCATGGCTTATTATTATTTAATTACAGACTTCCTTTTCTAAAAATGTTATATTTAAAAGTAGTCCCACTCGCCTTAACTATTCGTACTATTATTTAACAGAAAAATCGTATGTATGTACAACATCAAAACCTTATCTTCATCGCTTGTTTCCGAAGACAGTAAAAATCTTTCTGTATCCTTCAAAGAACATAAAAATGTTACGCTGTTCGAACAAAATAACCCTAACCTACCCAACGCGGTCCCAATGATTTACGACGTTCAACATTCAACCCGTTCACAATCCGCATATCAACGTCACTGACATTTGTCATTTCGACTTGTAACCGTAATGGGATCCCTAGACGATCAAGATTGCTTGACAAGCATTTACGTGCTTGACAAGCATACTTGACGAGGCTTGACGCAACGTCAAGCATGCTTGTCAAGCATCCGCATATATTTTCAATTTAGTCACCACAGAGCGACTCCTGTGAGAGAGTCTTGAACTTGCGCTAAAACAGAAACACTGTAAACAAAAATATAAATGTCTCTAATTGCAGATATGGCGTTTCTTGGTCTCACAATTACTTTGCACAAGAAAACAAAAACGAAGCGAACAACACGATGGCTAAATGACTATTTCCACTCGTGGCGCGTGGACTCGCCATGACTTTCCGCAGTACACATTCATTTGTTGCTTGCCAAGCATGCATGTAAACGGCCAAGCATGCTTGACAAGCATGGCAAAAAATATATTTTTTATCAAGCATTATCAAGCACATAATTTGTTGGTCAAGCACATCAAGCTTCGTTCTAAAGTGGTTCTAAACGGCTAAAATTGCTTGACAAGCACGAACAATTCATGTGCTTGTCAAGCAATTCTGACCGTCTAGGGACCCCATAAAACTGTATCGATAGTTTACGATCGAGACCAAAACTACGTCTTGTGGGATTGAGTCTGGTAGTTACGTTTAGTGCTTAGTTCGAACTGTATTGGCAGTAACGTTTTGTTCTATCTCATAAAGTATTTACGGGTGTACGCCTGTACGGGTTGTTAATTGAAATGAAGTGATTTTGTTAGTATGACATGTGCATTGTGCATGTTGGAATAATAGATGATTGTTTGGCGGTGTTCTCTATGCAAGCGGTTGTTCCAAGCAAGCACACACTAGGACCAACGCCTAGATATAAAAGGAATAGTCGTGTAATAGGTAACTAATAACAGTAGTTACCCAGATCGTAGTGGAACAGTCGAGCCGCTTGTCAAAGTTCACATCATCTGACTCGCCTTTTCCCAACTATGTTAGAGTCGGCTTCCAGTCTAACCAGATGCAACTGAATACCAGTATTTTACATGGAGCGACGGAAGGATCTCGGTAGGTAAAGTTGGTCACACATCCACGGATCATTCAACCACGGACCATGGACTGCCTAGTTGGTCTAGTGGTCGCAATCGCTACTGCTGAGCATGAGGTCCTGGGTTCGATTCCCTGGTCGGGCAGTGTTATTGTGTTTTCTATCTGGAATTTCTCAGTAGTAGCCCGGAGTCTGGATTTGTGCCCGGTAGATGGCAATAGGCTCGCCCCCTATTACATGGGACTTAAACATAACTGGCGACATGTGGGTATACTAGAGGTACACCTCCGCCTAACCCTTCGGGGAAAGATGGCGTGATCTTATATCCACGGATCAATCGCGGCAAGCGTAGCTTAGCCTGATCGATCGACCTGTGTGGCTGTTATTACTTAGCTACGAACCCCTCGACTGTCAAAGTTCACGTCGACCAAAAAAATACCCCTACATGCATAGATTTTTCGGTTTTATCAATAATTAGCTTTTGCCAGCGGCTTCGCTCGCGTTAATGTAGATTTTCTTAATTAATGATCCCTCGGGAACAGTACTTTTTATCTGGATGAAAGGTACCCTCTGTCCTTTTCTATACCCCTGACGACGTGTATGCAAAATTTAATTTAATGATTATCGATTGAGTACGTAATACGAAAAAGCGTAACAAACAAATAAACAAACAAACTCACTTTCGCATTTATAATATTAGTTCGGTCTTGGGGGCTTTTGATCTGGTGGCATACAGTATCCTCTGAAGGAAAAAGCTAAAGTGCTGGACAGTCTGATAGATAATATTAGTTCGGTTATTGCTTTTGATCTGGTAGCATACAGTATCCTCTGAAGGAAAAAGCTAAAGTGCTGGACAGTCTGATAGATAATATTAGTTCGGTTATTGCTTTTGATCTGGTGGCATACAGTATCCTCTGAAGGAAAAAGCTAAAGTGCTGGACAGTCTGATAGATAATATTAGTTCGGTTATTGCTTTTGATCTGGTAGCATACAGTATCCTCTGAAGGAAAAAGCTAAAGTGCTGGACAGTCTGATAGATAATATTAGTTCGGTTATTGCTTTTGATCTGGTAGCATACAGTATCCTCTGAAGGAAAAAGCTAAAGTACTGGACAGTCTGATAGATATTTTTAGTTCGGTTATTGATTTTGATCTGGTGGCATACAGTATCCTCTGAAGGAAAAAGCTAAAGTACTGGACAGTCTGATAGATATTTTTAGTTCGGTTATTGATTTTGATCTAGTCACATACATTATTCTCTGGAGGAAAAAGCTAAAGTGCTGGGCAGTCTGATAGTTAAAACTCTAAACAAATGGTTGAAATTAAATGATGCACAGTTCGGGTTCAGGCCTGGACTTTCCACTGAAAGCACAATATTGAGTCTTAAACAGACTGTCCTATACTACACTGACAGAAGCACGTCTGTGTATACATGTTTCCTCGACTTCTCTAAAGCTTTCGACCTCGTCTCCCAAGACAGATTATGGAAACAGCTCGGGGAAGCATGCGTACCAGCTGAACTTATACGTGTTTTCAGTACTAGTATGATAATCAAGTGAACTAAATAAAGTGGAATAATGCACTCACTGCTGCGTATGGGTTAGATTGTGGGGTGAGGCAGGGGGGGCTGACCTTCCCCAAGCTTTTCAACCTTCACGTCAATGAGCTGATTGCTGGACTCAGCAGTAAACGGATTGGATGTTGGACTGACAACGTATTCGTCAATAACCTTAGTTACGCGGACGATATGGTGCTGTTGGGTCCAACGGCCGGCTCCATTAGAGAGATTTTCCAATATATGAAGGGTACGCTGCTAGCCACGGTATAGTTTATAATTGTAAGAAGAGGCTTTTCACCATCTCTAAGGCCCCCGGCAGGAAGCAGTCAAACGAGCCAATTATCAAACTCATTGGCCAGCCCCTGCAATGGGTGAAACCAACAACAATTTGCAGCTGTGTCTGGGTGTATGTTGATTAAAGTATGATTTGCGACCGTAGCACATATGTTTTTACGTATTTTTAAACATTACAATCAGTAATACAACTCCTTAAGTTAGTATAATCCTCAAATGTCAAGTTTTCATGAAATAATCATTCTTAGAATTATATGGTCTTAGAAAGTTGTATTGATGACTTTAAAGATTATAATTCTGTAAATAGATATTTGTTACGATCGCGAATCATATTTTAATCAAAATACAAGCCAATACTGACCTGCAAATTGCAAAAAACGTAATAAAATTTGAATTTCGCGGGTTACCCTGGCGCTTTCGCCTTAAAGATTATGAAGATACCAAACGCGAGCCCTGCGCTCTTGCTGTGAGAAGCAATATACTGGTGTGCAGGTTTGTTTATTGTATTAAAGAGGTGAAGATTACGTTGTTTAAGCCTTTCTGCCAGACCTTCTACACAAGCAACCTGTGGGCCAGCTACACGCGGAAAACAATGGAGGCCTTGAGGGTCCAATACAAAAACAGCTTCAGAATGTTTTTGGGGCTCCCGCGCTTTTGTAGTGCTTCTGGCATGTTTGCTCAGGTGTGTGTTCACGACTTCCACGTAATGGAGAGGAGAAAAACGGCATCACTATTAGAGAGAACGCGGTCAAGTCCTCATGGCATTCTGTAGATGTTAATGGACACATTGAAGTCGCCGATAATAATGAATCACTTAATGCAGGCGTTGGTTAGGTTAGGTTAGTAATCTCCTTTATTTTTTTTTCACGTACCGAAATGAGAAAGAAAGAAAGAAAGAAAGGAAAATATTTTATTTGGGACACGCACAGGATATACAACAATAAAAATAACAGTAAAACTAACAATATCATAAACACAAATATAACAAAAGAAAAGAAAAAAAAAACAAAGAAAAAAATAAAAAAATATAGTGAAACCCATATATCTTAAGAACTTATGTTAGCTACCTATATTCTTACAAATAAATTCATTCATTCAAAGAAGACCTGTGCGAGGCCAAAAAGGCTCCTATCTCAGCATGATGCTGCGATATTTGAAAAACAAAACAAATACCGCAGCGCTGACGTTCTGACAGGGCCCAAATAAGGACAATATTTTTAATTGACGGTCATAATATTATTATTGTATTCTACAGTCGTAATCAAAATTAGTACGCATAAAGATCGTTAACTTTTTTAATTGTAGTTTTAAATTAATATGAATAATGAAAGTGTCTATGACATATTAAATGCCTAGCAATAAAGGCTACAGTCAAAAGCCATATATTTTAATGGCTCTAATTCAAACAATAAAACGACAACCAAATAGTTTTAACTTGAAAAAAACAAAGTTCAACAAAACTAAAGATCGTAATAATAAATTGCTCTTTCAGGCCACAGTAATAAAATAAACTAAGTTAAAAACATTAAAGTGACCATTAACATTTAATTTAATTTGTTAACACTTGTTTTACGAATTAATTCTTTTTACTGCTTGTTTTAGTAAAGGAATATTTGTAAACTTTGTTTTTTTTTATGAAATTGCTTTAGCTTTAGTAATTTAATTGGAATCAGAGATATTAAATTATTTTTAATACCTATGAGAACCGTATTTATTACGGAAAAAAATGTGGTCAGCGAACAACTATTGGGGGACGCCTATGTCCAGCAAAAGACTGCTACCGACTGATAACAATGATGAAGCCCAAAATTTTATTCAGATTCAATTTATAAAATACTATCAACCCGCCCCTGCCTCGCACGGTTTTTACGACTTGACAAACCATTGAGATTTCTTATTATAAATTTAAAATTAATGTTTTATACACGTAAACCTTCCGGAATAAATTGTCTAAATAATAATGAAACCGCATCAAAATGTGTTGCGGAGTTTGCGCGCAGTGGCGCCCTCATCGATGAAACGATGATCGTTAAAACGTAAAATAGTGCCCACTAAGCTCCGTTTTATGGATTCTAATAAAACTTAACAATGTAAAACTACTGTTTGTAATAATAATAATGTATAGTCTTGTGGAGCATAACATAACGAGCTTATTTTCTGCATTTTCATTCTAAAATAAAAGAAATAACAGACAAATGATGAGGGCGCCACTGCGCGCGCGATATCCTCTTAAAAGAACAACCTGGTCAGAGAGACAGACATGAAAGACGTCTTTAATTTATGATATGTATATATGTATAGATAAAGTACATTTATTTATTTTATTTACTTAAGGTTCACCCACAGCACATACATACACATACATATAATAAATCATACGGTAATATTCAAATATATATGCCAATTACGGGTAAACACAACACTGATAACAAAGACGCCAGATTACCGCTTAGTCGCTCACTTACATTGTTTTACACTTAGCATTCCATAGTTTCAAGGCGCTATGATTCAGTAAATACATTCTTGAAGTAACTAGAGTAAAGACCCTTTGTTCTTATAAAAAATAAGAAAGATTCCACTGAGCACATTTTTATAAAAAAAAAAGCGTTCGATAGTGATGTATTTCTCTCCTTATCTTTTACCGAAGATAAATAAGTTTCCTTTCAACACCTTATTTCAAATCATCCTGAGAAATAGTAATGGTAACTGCAGTCGATTAGGATCGAGAACGTCGTTATTTATTGGACGATAGAACTGGTAAATTGCTTAGTTTATAATGAAACCAACGTACCTACCTACCTTCAGGTGGAAAACCTTGAGGTTTAATTTCAACTGTATTTTACGTTGACATTTTGTTCTATCTTCAGCTGACTAATACGTATCTTTTTAACCGACTTCAAAAAAAGAAGGAGGTTATCAATTCGAGACGTATGTATTTAATATAATATTATTGGAACTGCAATATATTGACACAATGATAATCTATTAGGGCTTCCAATCAAATACACAACATTTTATAGGTATGTATGTCTGTATGTATGTTTGTCCACACATTTCTCCGAAATTATCGATCGGATTGTGATTGCGTTTTTTTTATTGGCTTAAATTTACTTCAACTTAGGGAACAGTGCAAGTTTCATCAAAATCGGTTCAGTAGTTTTCAAGAGATGGACTAATACGTGTAAGTGTGACGGCCTGGCTTATTGATGCGAGCTATGGGTGTGTCAAAGGGAAAACATCTCAAAACCTTGGTCAAATTCAAGTGCAGTATTTACAACAAAACTATTCATTACTTATTACAAAAATATAGACATCAAGACACCGACTTCCGAAATTAAAGTTATTTCATAATTTTGAGTTTTTTTTTTTAAGTCGATTTAATTTTTTTAAATTCCTTTTTTTATAATTTTGATTTAATAATATCTTTTTGAAGTCGATTTAATTTTTTAAACAACTTTTTGTGTGTTTCAGAATGGAAGACTAGTCCCGAAGGACAATATTTTCTATTTCAATTTCAATCTAATACCATTTACTTTCAAACTGACATTTAAAGATATTGGTCCTTTACTTGATAAAACAATGTCAGTCCAAATAAATTTCTTTTGTGTTTCGACATAGATAACTCAAACACCTGCGATACCTCTTTTCTATTTAAATTGTAATCCTAAGCCATTTTCTTACCAATTATTCAAGAGTTGACATGACTGGTCCTTAATCCTTTCCAACAGTTTTGTGCTCATCAGTACCTCAATTTATTCCGAACATCGTGTTCGTAAACAAAGAGGGCGAAGTTCGTCGTAACGGTTACCTATAAATTTTCGTCGCGATAATATTAAATCGGTTATTCGCATTTAAGTGTTAACAGGCGGATGGGCAAAAAGGTCAATAAAGGAAGAAATAAAGTAATGGAAGATAATTTATTTGGGTATTTACTTATTTTTTTATGTACACTGCGACCTCCTCCATGTTAGAATGGAAAATAATAATATTCATTCAGACGCAGGCTGGCTTTCTCTTTGATCAAAGAATTTAAAAAATATGAAATGATGGTCACATGTGACCCTTGGGCAATCATTGGGCTCTCTTGATACCGAGACGGAATATGATTCTGTGGCGTTCTTTGTTTAGGTAGGTACATAAGTACCTATTAAATTTTATTTTACGACTATAATATTCGCGTCATTCGCAACATTCGTTGACGGGAGAATGACCACAAAATTAGCCTATTTCGTGATAGTAATAAAATTATCCCTTTTAAGCCCGTTTCCAATTCAGATTACAATCATCTCCGAAATCTACAATCTAATGTCTGACACATATGACCACTAATTAGAGAAACGATAGCCAAGATGAAAATCGTGACAATTTAATCGGTTACTATAATTGCTTTTTGACAGTATAAGATCCCTATTTAATTGGTGCTAAGCCATCTATTAATTGCATTGGGGAATTCTGTGAAAATGAGATAGTCATTCGAAAATATTGGAAATAGCTAGCACTAAAGAGTTTCCATTTCAGCACGTGTTAAACCACTTGCATAAAAAGTTACTCGTGCGCACCACATTTATTGTGATATATTTATTGTATTAAATTCTATCCATTACTTCCCCTGAAGGTATACGAGTAGCAACAAGGCCCTCGCGCCCTCTGTTGATTTAGCTTTAGGTTTAAAATTCAGTGACACATTGTTTGTCACTTGCATACTAGTTTGTCTGCTCTGAAACATGCTTAAGGCGTACCATTATAGAACATAGAGCCTTTTTTATGTTCTACAGACGCTTATTGTGCAGTTTTAGTTGAGTGAAGTAAAAATAGCCTTCCCCTTGCTGAAAAATTCACGAGAAATACGCGGAAAAGTTTACATAAGTTTTCCGTGGCAATTTTTCTTGAACGTACGGAAATACGCACGCAGACGATGTTTTGTTTACCTACGGTGCTTGCCTTATTTATTTTAATGTGAAATTATTTAGGAAGCGCTCGAAATGGCACTGCATTTTCCCGCTTAGATTTTGTCCCTAACCAATGAGTATAATGACACACGACACACACACGAAAAATAGTTGCTGTTGCTTATCTCACGTAGATTCTACCTACGAAGTACATATGGAGATACTAGGTAGGTACTGTAAAGGTTGTCTGCAAAAGGGAACCTAACATCATGCAGGTTGGTAGGGAAATGACTCTGGCTGCATTCGATCACTCAAGCGAATTTAGATGTAGGTTCAAAATTGAGTATGCGGCGATTATTTTCACAAAATAACAGCTCAGTGATAGTCTTGTAAAAGTGAGCACGTCCTCTTGAAATAAATAAATAGCCAACATTCAGTATCACTTCTTATTTTATTTATTTTAAATTATGTAGCGCCTAACCCCATATATATTCCGGACAAACGGTTTTATTTTTGTGGGCCAGCTACCTATATTAAAAGATGGCGTCGCCAATGTGTCATATCAAAGTCATGACTTAAATTAAACTAAAGGAAATCTCCATAGGCGTCAGGCAAAAACATTTACATAATAATTGCATGTCTCTATCAGTCGTGTCGTGGCTTTTAATATCACTTCATCGTCGTATCAAAAGGTCAAAGGTTGTTGGGATTTGGGGCAGAATATAATATGTAATGAACGCATTATACGTATATACGAGCTCATTCACTTGATTATCTGCATTATGCATTATGAGAGATTAATATAACAATGAGGCTATGCTCAGAATATTTTATAGTTACGATTACGAAAGACATTAAAAATTTGTAAAATAGAATTAGAAAAAAAAAACTTAAAAAAAAAACAATATAAAGTGAAAAATAACTTTAACTTCTGAAGTCGGTGTTCATATCCTTTATTTTGGAATATAATATTTACATAATATATAAGCTAACAGACTTAAAATAATAATAATAATATGTACAAGTATATAAAAAAGGTGAATAGGATCATAGGACATCAAAAACTTCGTCCGCATCGCTGTCAACAGGAAAAGTGCCCAAAAGGCTGGCAGCATTGCCACGTTGTATGGCGATGCTCATTCTTTGGCCAAAGAATAGGCCAGCCCTTTGGTCACGTGAAGAGTCGACCAACCGCTTGGCGATGTCTCGAAAAACCAAGTGGGAACTCGGACCCCATGGCCCTTGTGTTTCAACCCCAAACGGCTCGAGCATATAACCCAAAAAGATTGGAATATTTTCGCCGTTTGAGGTAAGCCGCACCTGCAGCAGCCGCCCCAGCACAGCCCGCCGTGCTAGGAAGATGGGATGGCGCGAGGGTGTCGACAAATGGTGCATCCCACACCAAAAGCCTGTCTAACTTCCAAGGCATTATGGTCATTCCATATGGTCTCTGGCCATCGTCGCGTGAAAAGCTGTTGTGTTCTATAATAGATATGTGACAAGAGCACGACGGATGATGTCATTAATGCTGCCATGCCAAGCTATCCGGCCTGCGCTCTTACTGCAAGATAGACCATGATGTCCGAGTCAGTCGCTAGCTTCACCGCACTGGCAGCCATGTAGAGCCCCGCAAAGAGCGCCCAGAAGCAGACAAGTAGCGAGCCGGAAGGTGGAGTCACCCAGCAAAGTGCCTATGTTGGGTGACGGTAGTGCTTGAAGCCAGAGGCCCGACTCCCACTCACCCACAGCCAGCAGGCGGGCACGCTCAGCAGTATTGGTGGACGTATTGATAAGATTATTCCGTACCAACCTGCAGAGGCGCTCATCCCACTGTCACTGGGAAGATGGGTTCACGGACCGATCTGTATCCGTCGGTGTCTTTGGTTTTGTATTTCCGTTTTTGCCACCGACTTCCGAAATTAAAGTTATTTTTCACTTTGTAGTGTTTTTTTTTGGAGTCCGTTGTTTTTTTGCAAAAAGTTTTTATTTTTTTAGTTGTGGTAATTACCCCACCAAATTCGAATACCACTACCAGTGACAGGAAGTTACTTTACCATCATCCACATAGACTAAGTCACGACTCGTGGAGGCTAATGTACAGTCGGTATACAGGCAAAAACATTCATCTTCCCACTACACTCTCAATAATCATTTTGATTATGTGCGTAACATATTTATTAAGCTTATGGTATACTAGCTTAAGAGACTTCTCAGCACAATTATATAATTGCTTAAAAGTAGTTGAAAATTATAGCAAATGGTTTGTTCAAAACATGTAGGTAGGTGCACCAAAATATTTGAATGCAACTGAAAAAACTAGAAAGATAGAACAAAGATTTGCACGGACGTAAAAATATCGCGGCGATTTTTTTTCGCGCACTGGATTTTCAACGTTATGCTTAGCGCCGAAAGTTGAGTTCCAACAATATGTTTTTTCGACACTTTGGAATGCACTCTATTGGATTCTCAATGCTCGGCTCAACACCGCGAGTTAAAAATCCAGTGCGCGATAAAATCCCGCCGCGATATTTTTACGTCCGTGCGAACTTCGGCTTACGTCCAATACGTTGGCAAAATAGATTGAAATGTGGCTGCCCATTTGCTTAAACCTCTTGTAATTAAAATAAAGTTTATGATGCAATCGATGGCTTCAGGAAGTGCGTCTAATCGTTTCCGGCCCCGCATACGTCCCCCGTCCATCGCACAATCCTTCGATCTCATTAAACCAACTCATTAGCCATAATCGGATGTCCGTGCTTCTGTCAACCGCAGCTCTGACGCCCAAAGCTCTTGTCCAAAATCGAATTGCATTCCTAACTAAAAGCCGCATTACCACGTGGCAGTCTCAAATGGATCTCGGAAGTACGCCAATATTGTGACGTAATATTTTCTTTCGCGATTTCAGGTTTGGTCCCATAGTAAAAGTTGTTTATAATTATGACTAAAATCACCATTTAGAGGTTGTGCGTTAATTCCGGGACATGTTGTATAATGAATAGATTAGACAAGTCAACATTGAATCTAATATTAATCTGATTCAAGGTGCATAAAGTACTATTCCTAGATCTTAACATTAACTTTGTAATATTACGTATGAACAGATTAAATTAGCTGACGAAACTTCACAGACATGACGGGTACCTATTGATATAATTATTTATTTATTTAAGCAGTGTTTGTTTTTTTTTGTGTTATGTATGTAATGACGCAAAAAAAATTATTTTCATAACTAATACATTTTTGGTAAAACTACACTTATACCAGCGGCCGTTGAACCCATAAGAGTTCAGAAAGTGTTTTATTTTTTGTTTTATCGTCATTAGATATCGATACTCATCACGTTTGCGGAGAATCGCTAGCTTATTTAATTTGACCCTCTATACGAGTATCAGTAGTATACCTGCCTACACTTTAAATATAGCTTAACGATACCCGGACATTACACCTATTTCAAATACACGCTATCTATCCGATTTGCCCTTATCTATTAATATTCCGACAGCCATTTGAAAGTCATTACTGTGACAGGTAACGTGACACAATATCCTGAACGATCCTGTCACTTCAGTGTATTGAACATTGTCGCCCTATTTCAATCCCATATCATGATTACTGACACTATTCATTCTTCATTAATCATAAACTGACGTGGATGACGTCATGGTTCACAAATGTCACCATGAACTAATTGCAGATACAGAAGGTTTAGAAAAGGATCATATTGTGAAACGTGTAAAACGGTTTTCTTCGAACTCGTGCCATCACAAGAGGTGAAGAAAGAAAGTCCGGCCGAAAATGACGTCGTTTTCTTAATAAAAGCTCTGCTAAATGGCTATATAAGTCCATAATTAAGCCTTTAATAGTCCGTTCTGGGGCCTATTTAATAAAACCGACAGGCGACGGGTAACAGGCGAACATCCGACAATTTTATAACGTTTTTCATAGTTTTAGTGCTTTATTAACCAGGAGCTAGACCACCACCTCTTAAAGCAGTATTATTGTAATCTTACTTCATTGTGGGAAAGAGATAGAGCTAGATGTCCTATATAGCTCCATCTCTTTCTCAGACTGAAGTAACATTTAAATAATACTGCTATAAGAGGTGGTGGTTGGCCCCCAGTACTTGTCATGAAAATTTAACAGTATTGTATTTTTTTTTTTTGATAAATATTATGTCGCATATTAAACAGGTCCCTGATTACCAGCAGGTATATTCGGGAAATCTTATTTCCTTTATGCTGAGCGTGCTTTATGCTTAGTGTACTTTACAAAGTCAGTGTTCAGTCGCTTAGTGTTCATTACCAAGGTGATATGTAATTAACATCGAGTAACAAATTGTGTTGTCTTTTAAGCACAACAAGTGGAGATACAATCATCATCATAATTTCTGCCGAAAGATGTCCAATAGTGGACCTAGGCTTCCTCCAAGTGCCGCCACATTTCTCATCTCGTGGATTCCCGCGGTCTTCACAAGGTCAGTGGTCCACCTTGTGGAAGGACTTCCATCGCTGAGCCATCCGATACGTGGTCGCCACTTCAGAACATTTCGGCTCCATTGGCCATATTATGTTCTGCGAGCATGTGCCACCCACATGCATGTGCCCTGCTCACTGCCACCTAAGTTTTTACATAACAACACTTTTTTTAAACTCCTAAGGGCTCGTAGGACGCTGCCGAACTATGAAGACTACCATTAATTAAGTTGGCCTTCTACAAATTACTTTGTATATGACAAATGACGTCATAGGCCGTCAATGATCGTAACGTTATATTACGGCGCGTCCATTGAGACTGTGTACATAAGTGGGCGTCAAATAGTTTACGATGCCTCATCCGGTTTTATTTCGATGAACACGGTCCGTGTGCGTGGAATGTGTTGTCGAGGGTTGAGGAAAACATTCTTCGTGCTTTCGAGCGTGCAATGAGCGATGCAGAATATTTCTCAGTAGTAATCGTTCACAAACTCGCACGTGTGGAGGATAAAAGCCCGCTCCCTCTATCAGAGAGGAGGCCTGTGTCCCAGCAGTGGGTAATATTTTTTTTTGCTTGCGTTATTAATTAATAACCAACTTATATTTACACTTTGCACCACAAATAGAAGTTATCGGTCCATACTATGTAGTAATTACATATACAATCATAAAAATAGCTAAACTTACATAAACCTAGACAAAATTTTATGAGATTAAAAAAAAATAGACAAAATTAGATAAGATTGGATAAAGTTACTTAAAATTAGATAACATTAAAAATGAGTATGAAGATGGGGGATTAAGTTTGTGGGACAGTCAACAAAGAATCCAGGCACTCTTAAGTTAGGGACAGAGTCTACTAAAGCTAGACATTCTCTGATAAATCTGTAAAGTTCTTCAATCAGAAAAGTTTGGCATTTATTTATCACTTTTCCACCAACAAAAGAAATTGCTTTTTTCTGTGCAAAAGAGGTTGATGTTTTATGCCTTTTCCTTATTAATCATTTCTAGGGTTCCGTAGGCAATAAGGAACCCTTATAGCTTCGCCATGTCCTCATCGTTCGGTCAGTGGAATGTATTATCTGTGATTAGAGGCAAGACTGTACAGTTTTGGCGCGACTCGGTAAATGTTTATTCATATAGATATATATCAGGTACAAGTATCTCCTGGGCCTCCAACTCATGGTAGTAGTAGGAACACTGTGGTTTTAGTCGGTAGGAGTCCGACATAACCCTCCGTTCTCCCAAGACGGAGGATATCCATGAGGATTTCCGGCCGCAGCTTAACTCAGAGACTCTTAGTACTAGAAAGCTGTAATTTGGCTCGGGTATACATATTAATCACGCCAACAATGTGGTAAAATCAAATCTTTATTTTAGGGTCCCCTACAAGTAAAATGGGGATGACTTTTTTTTTCCCCATCTACCTATCCCATGATATGGGGTGTCGTTAGACAGGCCGTTCAAAAATATTACGGGTGTGTCTAAACCATTTTCGATTCAGGGATCCGTTTGCGAAATATTAAAGCTTTAAAATGATATTTTTTGTTAGAATCAAGTGTATCCCGCCCTGCCAGCTAAATGGTTATTTTTGGATATGTAAAAAATTCACGGCAGTAGTGTATACAACGAAGTTAAAAAGAAAACTATCACAGCTAAGTAGGCTTTACAAGTTAATGAGTAATAGTCGGCCAACTTACACTTTTAGTTGGAATGTATGAAAGAACAATAATTATGTTAAGTTTGTGCTTGGGATAAATTCATCCCAACTACGGAACCCTTCATTTTGCGTGGTCCAGCCCGCACTTGGCTCGTTTTTTTTTGTAAATAACACGTTGTTAGATAGGTATAACGTTAATGCAAAAGGGTTTTAGTCTTTACTTTCTTTTAGGTTAGGACATACCTATGAGAAGACAACAATATCGAAACAATACCCAATGAAAATAAAACTGTAACTTTACAAACAGATATCCGACTCCTAAAGTTGTGCAACAAACGCAAACAAAGCCGGTAAGACGGCACGCGATAAACAACAACGTGTATTTTCGAGCGCGTTCAGACAAGCGTCTATTTGTTTCTGTTTGTCGAGTAAACACTGACCGAGTGAGCTCGTGCCTTTAGGGCTGCAGGCGAATTACGTAGCATGCATACATGCCTGGCTGGCTTTAGGTTCAGTTGCACGCCTGCTTTGATGCATTCTATTGAACGGTTAGGAAGCTAACACCTTAATAGTATGCTTAACAAAACGATTCTGAGAAAACCTATAGATTTATTAATTCAAACAAAACGCACATTACAAAAAAATGACATAAAATACACACATACAAAGTAGCCGAAAGCCTCATATTCAAGCTGTATAAAGTTGAAAGATTTTTGTCCTTTGCTTGATGTCCGGGCCAGGGACCAAAGACAATTTACATTACTCTATGTGCGTGTTGCGACACTGGCAAATGACATCAAACAAATAATCAAAACAAAAACAAAAAGCCGAATTGCAGAGTGGAAAAATATAGTAACTACTTTTGTAACAAACAAACAACACTATCAAGAACAATTAAGCCATGCGTCGCATCTGTGCAAGAATAGGTCGTTGCTCAGCAAAATGCTGTGACTTCGGACGAACCTATCATCAACAGCGCTGATTTTCAGCAACTACCTCGCGGATGACGTAATGACGGAAAGGAATAGCGTTATCATACTTCACGTGCATTTATCGAAGTCTGTTCCAAAAGTATCAGATGAATAAACTGATGCATATTGCTAATCCACTGCTTCATATGTTCGAAATATTTGTCTGCTCAACAACGTAAATAACGCAATGAATGTTGTTGAACTGCCAAAATGAAACCGATTTCTACTGTAAGTGTGTTACGCAGTTACGGTGCTGATTAAATTCTTACACAATCACTCACTAAATGAAATTAGTAACACATTCGTCTGTACTTTAGAAGACTTCAACTTTATATTCTGGTAGAACAATTTCCATGAAGTTTTCATAGAAATCGTTTGCTAGATTTGGGTCGTGCCTGCTTGCGGGAGCTTTCACAATGGGACCTATCAAGCTTTCATAAGATTTAACAGCATTTTCTGATCAAAAACTCAGTCAGAATTTCAGGAGTCGATAACTTAATAAAGCCTCGTTACCGGAGACGTGTGCGGCGGGGCGTCTCACGGCGCGTCGGACGTTTTTTTCAGTTTACAGACAGGCGGCGCGTACTGCGGCGCGCGTCATCATACGCGCAAACATAAACATATGGCAATGTTCGCGTGCGACGCCGCGGGCCCCGCCGCGGGTGCCGCTACGTTTTATCATGAACGGAGAATTGCAGGAACAGCTGGCCGCAACGCTGCGTGCGCCGCCGCGATTTGCGTCGCGTGTGACGCGGCGATGCCATCCGCAGGCTTTGCCTGCATTGCAAGCAAACGCGTGTAAAATTTCTCCTTAATCGCTCTCACCCAACGCCATATGTTTGAGTTTAGTGCGGGCTGCGCCGCCCAACGCGACGCGCGACGCCCCGCGTGTCTGTAAACGAGGCCTAAGATTTTTAACTGCCGAGGCCCAAACTCCAAACCTACATCCCTTAAATTGAATTAAGTCTCTCTGACCTGAATGAACAAACTCACGTATTGTCAGCTAAATCCGAACAATTGAGGTTACTATCTGTTTGATAGCGACAAACAATGGTGAAGCTCAAACACGATTGTTTCCATAGAAATGCTTTGACATGGTGAAATACGGAAACAGGTTGTGTGGAGTTGTAATTTCTGTACGATAGAAGAAGAAGTATGAGGAAACCTCTGTGTGTAACTTTGAAAGCGGTATGTTGTGGGTAGGCAGAAACTACAGAACGCCACCTGCTACGATCCTTACATACTCCTTTTGTCTCGTTTACATTCATACATCTGGTCACACACGCATGTTGCTTTCATGTTTTAGTTATTCCTTGAAATATAAATAATTTGATGAGTCTGCCTCGTTGGTTTAGTGATCGCAAGCGCTACTAAGCATGAGGTCCTAGATTCGATTCGTAGGTCTGGCAGAGTGTCATTGGGTTTTTCTGTCAGGAATTTTTCAGTAGCAGTCCGGAGTCTAGACTTGTACCCGGTAGATGGCAATAGGCTCGCCCCTATTACATGGGACTTAAACAAAATTGGCGAAATGTGGGTGCTATAGGTATACCTCTGCCTAACCCGTCGGCGTCGGTAAAATAGGCGTGATGTTATGTTGACGAGTCATGAATTTCACGGTTCCATAACATTATGAGTGGAGTAACGACTACGGCAAATACGGTGACTGTATCTAATAAGCTAAATAATAATCACATGTTGGGAGTATGTTTACATAACAAAAAACTTTTTTACAAAAAAAAAAAAAAAACTACCGACTTCCAAAAAAAAAAACACTACAAAGTGAAAAATAACTTTCATTTCAGAAGTCGGTGTCTTTGGATCTGCATTTTTATTTATAACTTTGTAGTGTTTTTTTTTTCGGAAGTCGGTTGTTATTTTTTGTAAAACAGTTTTTTTACAAAATCAAAAACATACAATCGAACATAGAACCTCCTCCTTTTTGAAGTCGGTTAAAAACTAATATTATTGAAACTGAGAAAAATAAGCAACGCGGTAACAACGTAATTTTTTGGCATAAATAAATGAAACATTGACTTTTAACAACAGGCAATATCCGTGGAACAACTTAATTATAATAATGAAGAACAAATTCTGGCAGAAAATATAACAAACAGCGTTACTAGGGTTGCCACACGTCAGGATTTACCAAGACATATTTTACTTCGTTTGGCTAGTCTGGTTTATTAAAGAGAAAAGAAAAGAGTAAAAAAAAGAATTAAAAAAAAGAAAAAAGTAAAAGAGAGAGAGTTAAAGAGTATTCTTTTCTATTCTATTCTATTCTATTAAAAGTCTGAAATTGCCAACCCCTCTTGAGCAAGCGTATCACCACGCTTGGCTCAAGACGGATTGGCAATTTAGCAATGCTGCAGCATACGAGGGGCCGAAGCCAACTCGCAGAGGCCCGTTAGACGTTTTTAATTAAATGAGGCACCGATCGACGATTATCCCTGTTCGCACTATGCAAGTGCACCCAAGGATAACCCCCGGTTGGTGTAGGACTATTGCAGGATATGGAAACAAAGGTATTGGACTATAGATTTGAGTGGCTAAAGTGGATTGGATTGGATACCTAAAACTATTGAAAGACTATGGCCCCTGCCTGACCAATGTTTTATACATGCAATACACGGGTAAAATGGTAGGGGGTGACTTGCGTACCTACGGCAGGTGTCCGAGTGACAAATACACATAGGTACCTAACTGTTTGTCACGTAAAAATTGGCCATCCCTAATACCATTTTTTTTAAATATACTTCTAATGTACAATATAACGACAACCGACGTAGTTAAAGAAGCTGTTTAACAGAACGTGCAATACTTTATTTAGAATTTCTATAATAAAGGTTTTTTATAACAATAATAATTGTTTTATGTTGAAGCCACTACAGATTGATTAACAGTTATTTTCAATATCGGAACAGCGAGCTTCAATTGACCTAATAAGGTTGGTCGCATGCCTCAATTAGCCCTACACTACCGTATAAGATTTTTCTTTACTTTCTGGGTCGGATATTTTCTTTCTTCTTTCTTTTCCAGAATACTACATAATGGTGTGTCCTGAATCTGTGCCACCCATTACTTTGAATGGTGTTAACTTAGATGTGGTGGATATCGCAGCTTAAGTACCTTGGACATTACCTTACCGACGACCTCAAGGATGATGTTGACATAGAGAGGGAGCGCAGGGCTTTGTCAGTCCGTGGCAACATGCTGGCCCGTAGATTCGCCCGCTGTACGGACCAAGTCAAGATCACGTTATTTAAAGCGTATTGTCAGGGTCTGTACACGGTGGTCTATAGGTTAGTTATGCCAAAACATCCCTGGACACACTGCGCGTCCAATACAATAACTTCCTCGTGTCTGCAGTGCCTCCGAGATGTTTGCGCAGACTCATACTGACGATTTTCGTGCCGTCATTCGGACAAAAGTCATGTCACTTATGAGAAGGGTACGGGGGAGTCATAACAGCATACTGAAAACTATAGCTGAAGATGTACGTGCACCTGTGTTGGAGCATTTCGTTCGTCTGGTGATCTGTAGGGAGGTCTCTCCCTATTGGTTATCTTGACGGGGGTGGGGTGTCTCGGCACAGGGACATTCGTGTATAGATGTTTGAGAGGAGTGTTGTCCATTGTAATTGTATTTAAGTACTAACAATAGTTTCTAAGTTTTGTATTTACTAACCGGTTTTCGATCTAGTTGTCCCAAAATAAATAAATTGGATTGAATAATTATTTCTGTAGCTACTTACACAGCCACTCTCCTTGCATGACAACACTATTGCCAAGAAACTAGACATAAAAGAGTCTAGACAATTTTTTTTTTTAAATTCTCTATTTAATTGGGGGCTTTTATAACCGAACGCGTATAGCAGTCCCATCTTACACTAAATACAAACTGCTACGAAGTACATTTGGGCCATGAACCCGAACAGACTCTTCGCATCATCACCATTTGGTATGGAATGTGCCGACGGCATTAAGTCGGTTCAACCATAAGGAGGAAGCGCCTGGTAGCCCGCGAAATTCAAACTTTCTAATGATTTTTGTCACGACGCTTTTGTTACGTCACAAAAGTGTAACATTTTGACCGTCACGACGCTTTTGTTACGTCACAAAAGTGTAACATTGAGACTGTCATGACGCTTTTGTTACGTCACAAAAGTGTAACATTTTGACCGTCACGACGCTTTTGTTACGTCACAGAAGTGTAACATTTTGACCGTCACGACGCTTTTGTTACGTCACAACAATGTTAATCTTTATCGGTGTTGCTCTCATCGCCAAGTGTGCAGGGGTATAGCGTGCGATTACGATCTTCGTTCCAAAAATGGATTATTGATTATAACAATAGGTCTATCATAATCACACTGGACCATACAGCCTTGTTTCTTCGTAAAGACTAACTTTAGCGACGCTACAAAGCAAGAGCTTACTAACCAAGAAATAAGTCAGCCACACTCTCGGTCACAAGATCTAAAGAACTTCAGTAATCTTAAAAGGTTTTCCTGAGTTATAACGCAACCCTATTCAATACTACCCTTTAGTGCCTTTTAGAGAGGTAACTAGTGTGGAACTAAGATTTGTCCACAGTAACAGTTCCACAATATTATACCCCCGGTGGTTCCTACAGTAGGAAAGATAAATTGCACGCACGTGAGGCATTTCAGCTTTGTGCTTTGTATGTAGGACGGTATTTCCTCGTTTGTCCACTGATAGGGTACGGTGTCCAGTCACCATCAGGTCTGCTTGTTTGTCAACAAAATATCTAAATATCTTACATACATAAATAAAATATCGTTTTTCTTACCAACCGGTATGGCCCGATGCAAACATTATGGCGGCTCTGAAAATAAGGCGAGTCGGACATACTGCCATAGTAGGTAACGAAGTGCTAAAATAATGCGAAGTGGTATTAATTACAGTATTATACATGATCAGATAGTGTGTAGCTACAAGGTTTTACTAAAAATAATAGTGTTTAAGGATAAAATTGCATATTTTATTTTCAACGCAAAAATATTATTTGTTCATCTTCATTTTACATCTTAACGCCAAAACCAATTGTCGTACTTAACACACTCCCAGAGCGAGACATAAGTAGGTACTTTTTCTTGAAAACTAAAAGCTTTTCAAGAGTACATTACCGCGAGCATGGCAGTTAGTGTAGTCTTAAAGTATTTCTTTGTTATTCTATTTAGTTTGTTAGTTAACACTTTACCTACATCCATTCTTTTTATAGCATTGCAAAAATAGTGTTACTTAAATATATCAAAGGGTAAGGAGGTAGAATGTACCAATAACGTGTGCAAGTTACACTCTCCTGAGAAGTTTTTTTTACCCTTGATTTAATGAACCAAGCTAACTAACTTAACGTTAGCTAACTTACTTTAACTTGAGTTATTTTCTTTCACTTTTATAAAATACTAGCACTTCCCACGCGACTACGTCCGTGTGGATGTCGTACTTATTTGTACCCCGTTAGGGGTAGATTTTCAAAAAATCCTGATACACTTTATTCTTTATTTTGGTCTTAATTATAAATAGTGAGTTTCGTGTTAATCGTACAGCGCGTTAAAATTCATCCATACAAACTTTGACATCCACCAATTCCCCTTTAGTGGACAGGTTTAGAAAAAGTAAAAATGACGAACTTCATAATTTATTATTACATAGTATTCGTGCCATGCTTCAAGTTTTACTTGAGAGATAAAATTTTTCATACAAACAAAATCCCCCGTTTTCAACCCCACCGCTGTAGGCATGCTGGCACACCGGTGTGCCACTCACCGCCAACCTTCAAGCGGCGCTGGCATTCCGGTGTGCCACCCGTTCTCGCGCTTTAAATCTGCATTTTTAATAATAATTCAAGGCTAATATCCTGTGCAGGCAATTTTAGTCTGTGGTCCGGTAGATATTCTCGCCAACTAAATGATTCTAAAGATAAAATTTGGTTTGTAAACTTGAAAAAATGTTAAAAGTGACGTTTTGACAATGACATTTGGCGCGACTGATATCTCCGTGTGTTTTTTTTATTGAAAATAAAGTGTTTTCGTGTCTAATCGACGGTAAGTGGATAAATATTCATTTATAAGTAGTTATTGCATCGTTTTAGATAATATTTGCACGAAATAACATCATAGATACCATTTTGTTTGAGCAAATAATGTTACGTAAACAAACGACACTTTCGGCCATACTCTGTTGTAATCTCATTTTGTTTATAATTACATCTCTCGTAATACGAGTATAGTTTAGATTTTATAGTATGGTCTGTTTATTCAAGAACACAAAACAATTTACGTTAAGTGAGTGCAGTTGATAAAAACATTAGTAGACCATTTTTTGTGAGCGGGGTCATCAGTGACATGCCTTTTAGTGGGCAGCTGCTGTATAGGTGCAGTGGTTGGCACATCCCTATGACGAACCTCTAAAGGGAAGAGGCGCTGTAGAGGTCTGATTAATTCGCCTCTTGCGGTTCTTACCCGCGCTACACGTCATTGACCATCCACCCTTGTAACGTCTCAACAACAATACTTAATGGCCATTTAACCCTCTTTAAAACATCAGACCCTATCAAAACTATGTCCCCGATTTCAACTGGATTAATATTAACCGTTGATTTCTGAATAAGTAGAGCCAGGTATTCGCTGCCAAAACGCTGCTTCAGATCGCCACATAAATTTTGAATATAACACCAACGTCCTGTCAGGGTCGCCTGATATTACAGTTTGGGTCGGGATGTACTCTATTCGGTACAACGATTTACTTGGAAAATAAAAGGATCACAGAAAGAAATGTAGACCTTCATATATTTTTTCTATATTTTTCTAGTGACAGTTTTATAATAGTAAAAAAACAATTTATTTTTAATCAGTACCAAAGACAATTTCTCAACATCCGCCGTTTGACCGGTAGGTCGAATTTCCAAAAATCCTTCCTTAGTGGATGCTTACAGCATATTCAGTCATCAAGTGCCAAAATTTCAAGTTTGTATTCCAAGGTTTAGGCTCTGCGTTGATGAATCAGTCGAGACAAGTCTCTAAACAAGGTGTAATTTTAATCAGTGTTAATCTCTTAAGGGGTCATTGTACTCATCATTATGAACCACTTTTATTGTACTGTGGGATCAAACCTGAAATCGCGAAAAAAGTCAGCTTTTCCCTACATTTATATTCGCATAAAGGTAGATTAAAGCGAGCTAGTAAAGGTTTTCATATTTTCTGTTTTCAGATTTCTCTAGAAACAACATAAATATAAGCTAACGAACCAGCTTTTAAAATATTTAACATCTACCTGTCGAATATTTCTATGACTGACTAACTGACAGATAATGCACAACTCAAAACCACTGAAGAAAAAAGTTTCTTAAGAGGCTGCAGTGCTCCACTGAATGAGATTTTTAATTAAAACCTGAACAGTGGTCTTAGTCGTTTGTACGAAGCAAAAATTCCTTATGTTTGATTACTGATACTACTGGCTAACACGTTTTATCTGTGAGTGGTTTTTATTTAGACTTGAAGACACGAGATATATAGAAAACCTCCACAGCTTTAGTACAAGTTCAAACAGTTTCGCTTATTCGACGAATTTTAATAAAATTTTGATGCAAAAAGTCTTCTCACCAAGACTAGAGTAATTAGCGAATTACCAGCTACTAATAATTAGGTCATGATTAAATCGGAACTTGATACCCTCATTAGCAGTAAGTAGGTCGGTTAGTCGGACAAGGAACACACTACGTAGGACCGCGGACATTTGCGCTGAACCACTTTTCGACCTTATTACTGAGGTAATATAGTATGGTTTGAAAAGTAGTTCAGCGCAAATGCCCGCGATGGTACCTGCTACTTCTTCGACTAACATAGATCCCTGAACACGTATACAATGTTTGCCATGCAGTTACCTACTTTGTGAAAGTTGCCAACCGTAATAAAGTACAAAATATCAGATGTGGACTCGGCATCGTCATTGTGCTGATAGTTTTTCAGCCACTGAACTAATAGCATGAGGTCCTGGGTTCGATTCCCAAGTCAAGCAAAGTGATAATGGGTTTTTTCATCAGGCATTTCTCAGTAGTACCCTGAACTTTGGATCTGTGCCAAGTTGATGGTAATAGGCTCACCCTCTATTACATAGGATTTAAACATAACTGGCGGAATGTGGCTTTATTACAGAGGTACACCTCTGCCATGCCCTTCGGGGAATACAGGCGTGATGTTATTGCGTGCGATTGTTTTGAACTAATAGCAAAAAGCCTCTCGCTGGCAGTTTAATGAAGTGCTTGATGCTGAGATGATCTTATTTCAACCGAATTAGGACCCTGTTACCAATGCCGATGTGGTTAATTTTGATTTTTTTTTTCTCGTATCGATATGAGCTATCCGAAAATAATTCATGCCGTAATTAGGAAGGCTGTAAATATATAACTTTGAATGTAAGTATTTAGGAAAGCCGTACGTCGGTGGAAACAAAATCAGTATAAGCTGGCCACTTATTCCATTGAAAGGGCTCCCACACAAAACTGCGAATTCGCATCGCATCGCAACAATCTACGAGCTCGCATTGAATTGTAGTATGTGTTATGGTAACCACGACCAATGTGCGATGCGAATTCGCAGTTTTGTGTGGGAGCCCAAACTTCCTAGTGCTCTAGGCCAGCTTAAGGTCAAAGCATTACCACCTACGCATGGCCTACTGCAAGGGGTGGAGGGGCTCATGGCTAAGTAATAACAGCCGCACGGGTCGATCGATCAGGTTAAGCTAAGCTTGCCGCGGTTGGTCTGTGGATGGGTGACCATCTTTACATACTCAGAACCCTCCGTGGCTCGGAGAGCACGTTAAGCCGTTGGTCCCGGCTGTCATTCGTGGATCTTTGACATTCGTTACAGGTCATCAAAAGCCCGAAAGTCTGACAACCAGTCTTACCAAGAGGTATCATTAAATAGGCAGTCGCTCCATGTAAAATACTGGTATTTGGCTGCATCCGGTTAGACTGGAAGCCGACCCCAACAAAATTAAGAAAAGGCTGGGCAGATGATGATGGCGGCCTACTGTACTAAAGTATCGTCTCTCATGGAGATTTCATTAATTATGCGAAGATACGATAATCCATAATTTAATTTAAGTTCAAAACACATTTTTTAGCTAAGTATTTCTGAAAATTTGCAGCAAAGCAGAGTATTATCAACTTACCTAATTTATTAATTACCAAAGACTCGAAACTTGAGTGTCAAAAACAACAACAAAACTGATTACTTATAATCTACTAAAAACTAATTCACTCGCTTTTACTAAGATTATAATATTCTAATTAGAAAATGCTTTTAATAAGTCCATTAACAAGAAAGGAAATTCAGTCTAAGTTTCTTTTCTTTGTAGAAGAAGGTTTAGATAATTTACCTAACAGTTTATTATGAAATTAATATCCATGAGAAAGGTTTATTTATTACGCCCCATTAGCAAGTCGCAAAGGCTCGCCAGCACACAGATAAACGCAGAGAGGTTTTCGTTGTGTGGCTAAAACTAATGTAAAAAAATAGTAAAGTGTTTTGGAAATGAAATAATATCAAGTTGTGGCGGCATATCTACATCGCCACATTGCAACGCATCACACTGACGTCACGCAAAATCCTGCATCGAGCAATCAGAGTTTACCCCGCGACTAGCATATATACAACATCCCGACATCAACCGTCGGGCAGTAGCCCACCAGACACAACACCCGTCTGGTCGGAGGATCCTCCCTTTTCTATGGAGGATGAGTGAACTTTACACCCTGTTCCTCATGCCTCTATAATGTAAACAAGAATGTTAGAAGCTGCCTTGTATTATGTTATAAATGTATTGACCATCCAATAACAACTGCATAGAAAAGTTCATTTAAAATTAAATTAAAAGTTTTAATCATGGTCTGGCAGTTTGAGTAATTTATGCGACCTACCCAAATGTCCTTACTTTGGTATTGTTCGTCGAATCGTTGAGCTCCTTAAGTTCTTAGTTGAGCTCAATAAGTTCTAAGTTGAGCTGTATGATTATTGACAAATGCGTGCACTGACTGGACAGGTCCACTCAATCTGTATGGTTCTTTCCTCAAAAGACCATTTCACCACCACCATTTCAAGACCATTTTGTCTTCACGTAATCTGACCAAGATCATGTCTGGATTTTAAAAGAGACTGTGACCTCTGAGTTTGTTTCGGCGTTTCTTCTCAGAGTAGTCAGATAGGAAACACCGGCCTCATTTAGTTTAAAAAAAATATGATTGCCGTGTAAAAGTGTTTGTACAAACCTGCTTACAGAAATAAAATCATTTATCATTTACCAAGCTTGGCAGATGGATTTGTAATTTCTAAGGCAAGCTTAACGCTCTGGATGGAAGCCTTATTATAAGGCACCACAGGTGCCACACATCTATATAATAGTAGCATTATCTACACATTTCGCCAGTTCTGTTTTAGTCCCATGTAATGCCAAAGCCAGCTTTTTGCTATCAACAGGGCACAAAAAATCCAGACTCCGGACTGTTACTGAGAAATTCCAGATGGAGAAATCCAGTAACAATTTGCCCGACCCGGGAATCGATCCCTGGACCTCATGCTCATGCTCTAATTGAAGCAGTCACTGTCAATTACTGTTTGCTACTAACGGTATGTGTAGCCTTTTTTGGATGGGAAATCATCAAATGACTTCTCCCGCTCTGGGCGGAGCGGGAGGGCGTGTCAGACTTTTACTGACTAAAACCCACCCGTGTTCCTTCAGTTGCCTGTGCCGGGGCCACGGTAACTCTTTCGAACATCCGGCTGCCCTGGCCTGGTATGTGTAGCCTAATTCATCCAGGACATAGTTTCGAAGTCTCATTTCACACATTAATAGGTACCCTTGATAATCGAGTGACTAATATTAATAATTATTATTAGGCTTACAGAATAATAGTAGTGGGTATATGACCAACATGAAGTTGTATCACTTAATTAAGTATATTTTTTATTATTTGTTATTATATTTATTTAATAAGGCACCAAGTCCCAATATGTAACACGGACATCAAATTCATTCAGCACGACAAATAATTAAAATTAGATACATTAATATTCATTAAATCATTAAAATAAAACACAATCACAAAATAAAATACATTAAATCTGAATACTTAGTCATTAAAATAAAATAAAATTTCATATATTATATACATATTTATTCTGCAGTGGTCTAGGTAAGTTAAAAATCGGCCAGGTGCGAGTCGGACTCGCACACGAAGGGTTTCGTACCACCACTATTTATTCGTTTGTAAATACATCTCTCATAATACGAGAATTGTTTACATTTTATAGGATAGTCTGTTTATTCAAGAACACAAAACAATTTACGTGAAGTGAGTGGAGTCGATAAAAAACATTAGTAGACCGTTGTATGTGAGCAGGTTCATGCGTGAGCTCTTAAGTTCATGTCGCGCGGATTCCATTCGGTACTTGACCGGTAACGTTACAAGTTTCCAGCATTCCACCGGAGTAATAGGGTCCCGTTTAGCACACTTCAGGTACGCCCTAAAAATGAAAGAACTCCTAGCTAAATAAAATGTGCCAAGCAACTACGCCAAAAAAATGAACGCCGAGCCTATGTTATCAGTTTTATTTTACTACTAGTATGAACATGTTACAGACTAATTAATATAGCGAGTAGCATTAAGGGCAACGTTTGCATCCTGTTTTCTAGCCTGGCAACATTATAATTGAATTAACTTTGCAAGAACTTATGATAGAGTATTAAATAGAACTTAATAATATTTTTACTGACTCTTTCACTAATTTGATGGTAAGTTGAACAATATATTTTATTCGATGTCTCAAAACTATCGTAACAGGCAGAAAAACAAGGAACTTTAATTTTGTAATTATGTCGAGGGTTCCATTTGTTTGGAAATTGTTTTCTAGGCAGAACTTTTGTGAGCTGACCAAAAAGTTCCTAACTGACCAAAGACTTCACGTCGTCTTCATACCTAAGTTGTACAGATTATAGCAGTTCTAATTTTCTTCTACGAGTATATAGAAGAGGTTTATATATAGGAGAGGTTTTGCTTGCAGATGAAAATATAAAAATATTTTTATCTTTTCATCTGCTAGCAAAAAATTGCTCTTCTTCTAAGCGAATTCCCGTATTTTAAGAACGGTCGCATTCTAATTTGTCTCAATCTGTCAAAAAAACCTATAATTTCCCAACGTTTTTGTCAAGTTTTTGACATTGATTGTCGCTGAGATGAGATTGCGACTTGAATTTGAACGTTACGTGCGAACGTTAGGTACGAGAATTGGGCTTCAGGTATTTATCTGTTTTTCAGTTGGGTCATGTAAATGTCAAGATTTTCTACATCGACCTGAAAATTGTTTACAACAAGATTTTCCATAAATAGAATTGGAGTAATTTCTCTGAGATTTAAACCTTAATTTATTGTGATGGAAACCATTTGGTAGTCGGCGCAGTTGTAAGCAACATTTTAAAAGTCAAAGTCAAAGTCGAATCTTTTATCTGTACCTATATATATATAAAATTCAAAGTCCTGACAGACTGACTGATATATCAACTCACATCCTAAACCGCTGGTCCTAGAGACATGAAATCTGGAGGGTGTCTTCATTGTAAAGAGTAGGTAGCCACTAAGAAAGGGTTTTTTCGAAATTCCACCCCTAAGAGGGTGAAATGGGAGGTTGAATTTTCTATGAAACGTTTTATTCTCTGGGTCGATTGACGCGAAAATTAGTACACATAAAGGGGGATTGGGGGGTATCAAAGTATGTATGGAGAAATGTTTACGCGTGGAACGATTAACTTCAAACTTTGTATTTATACTTAAGATCGGAAATAAAGTAAAACGTATATCAGGGTTTTCCAAAAAATCAACCCCTAACGGGGTGGAAACGGGTAATCAATTTTAGAGGGGATGGTTTTATTGCGTGCTTTGATTAACTCGAAAATTGATATAAATAAACATAAGTTAAATAAAAGAAACGTCACAAGCGATGTTTCAATAATTAATCCCTTTGGGGCGGGGGGGAGTTGGTGAAAAATAAAGTTTATAGGAAAATAATCTTATTCATTTGCTTAATAAACTTGAAACTTGGCATGAATATTTGCCTAAGTAAACAATAAAGTTTTTCATTATTAGTTTATCAAAACTTACCCCCAGTCGAGAATTAAGGGCTGTTAAAGTTTATATGGAAGAATTTTAACGCGCGGTCAGATTAAGTATTTAATTTATTTGGGGTCGGCGCAACATGTCTACTTATACTTAGTATAAATAAATAATAAAGATCTTAAACTATAATACTACCATTTAAAGGGGGTGGAGGGGTTTGTATTTGTGGGGGAAAGTACGAAATCCACGTGAACGAAATAGCGGGCGAAGTGCTGATTGACTGACATATCAGAAATTTTGCACAAGGGTTCCTTTTATAATGTAGGCGAGCTCTATGAAGGGGTTTTTGGAAATTCGACCTTTAAAGGAGGTGAAAATGGGGATTTATATTGTATGAAAAATCTTATTACTTAAGTTAATAAGCTTGAAACTTAGCACGAATATATTCTTAAATGAATAATAAAGTTTGTCATTATTTAGTTTTTCAAAACTACGTCAAAGGGATTTTAGGCGGTGCTAAAGTTTGTATGGAAGAATTTTACCGCGCTGTCCGGTTATCTCGAATAATTTTGACAAAAAATATAGACATAAGTTTTTGGGTTTTTCGAAAACCACCTAGCAAAAGGGGGTAATTAAGTTTTTGGGGAGGGTTTCACTGCATGTCTGGATTAAGTCAAAAGTAATCTAAACATTAAATGACGAAAAACATGATTGAAGTTTTTTATTTTAATCAACCCTTTCCGGGGTGAAAAGAGAGGAACAGTTTACATGAAAACTTAATTTTTCCTTTGATCAATAAATTGTATAATGAGTCTATAAATTAATTTAATCAATAAATCCTTACATATTATAAAACAAAGTCCCCCGCCCTGTGCATCTGTCTGTCTGTGTGAACGTGATAAACTCAAAAACCATCGAAAGGACTTTAAAACGGTTTTCACCAATGGACGGAGTGGTTCATTAGAAAGGGATAAGTGTCTAATTCATTATGGTTATGTGTAAACTGGCTGAAATATGACGATTATTGTAGAAGACGTCGGAAAAAATCATGCCAACCGCCACGTAAACCGTAAGAGAAACGTTAAATTAAAAGGATTATATATCTTAAAAAGTTCCACCAAAAAAATCTGCAATAGCATATGTCAATCTTATAAGGATGACCCACAATAACCATTTTTATGTTTCAGAATTTGATAAAAAAATTATTGTTTATTTCCGAAGCTATTTTGACCGGTATTGTATTAATCCTTATCCAATAAAATATGTTATTTAAATTGGAAATTCAATTAGGATTGACATCATATCATTTAAATGAATACTTTAAAAGATATCACAGATTTAAAATTACGCGTAATACAATAATTATGGTTGACGGCGGCGCAGCGCTAGGACAGGAGTCGATGATCTTTCCCTCTGCTATTAGGTATGCGATCATCGCTTCGCTTCCTTTTAATCCCGGTAGTACGTTCCCGTGGGACATTTTCTAACAATCACGCGGGCGAAGCCGCGGGCAAAAGCTAGCAAATTATACAATTAAATTAAGTAGCAACCAGTTTGATTTTGTCTAGACTCTAGATTGTCCTATGAAGCAGAACCAGCATGTTTCCAAGCATTCTTATCTTCGATATAACCCTCTAATTTTGTACTATGCTTGTTTACAAAGTGTACTTTTAGAGTTTTAAATTTTCTTTCATTTAATTTAGGCTTGGCAGATTTAATTGGATTAGGCAGAGGTGTATACCTAAATATAATTGGGATATTTCCACCAAAAATTATATAAATAGAGCACAACGAACGTACCAACCTACATCTAATTGTTTTGAACAGTTTCAGTTGTTCCGTTGTCGTCACAATTTAATCTGTGTCATAACATCAGGTGCCACTAAATCACATAGAACACTTTATTAGTTTTCATGAGGATTACCGAATATGACCGCTATCTGCGGTAGATTATTATGGAGCCCATAACAACTTGATAAGAGACTTGATTGGTTTTAGTTTATTGAATAAGCTTGTGTCAGTTTACTATCTCACGCGATGGGAACCTAAACTTTTTGAATCATTAACTCTCAGGTTAAAGCTATGTTACGGCTGTTGCCGCTGTGTAGTATGTTTGGAAAGGCTTCGAATAAATAGACGTAGGCTGGTACAATATATGATTTATTGTAAACTTGGAAATTACAAGGTCTGATCTGAATCTGTTTGTCTGATGAAATAGTAATGAGCGACGTACGGGGGTGGGACGACGACAAGTGCCCCTAGCGGCGCGAAATGGAGGTGCAGGCGCCGCTGGCCCAGCGACATGGCTACGCAGGCACGGCGGTGGTAAGTCCTGCCGTAATGCACCATCTGGCGACGGCGGTGCCGTACCAGCTATTAGGAAAGAGTCCATCAAGGCTAGGATATTTTAACGTTTTCATTGAGCGTCCTGCTCAAAGTTTTAGGCAAAATATTGACAGTAGATATTAACATAAAACCACTGTTAGCTCGGTAGTCCCAGAATTATTTGCTGGAAAATATGAAATCGATGCGATGATGGTAACTGGCCAATAAGAATATATAAGGGAAGGCCTTCTCCCAGAAAGGCTACGTTGATGAATGAGTTCCTACTGTAAAGGTTACATGCAAAAGGCAACCTTATGTCGTACGGGCTGTTAGGAAAATAAGTATGGTTACATTTGATCATTCAAGCTAATTTGGAAATATTTTTAAAGACAAATAAAATTATAAGGTTTTTGTTTAAAGAAATAACAATGAAAAAAGTGATCGCATGGTGTAATGTACGTTTCTTTGAGATAAACCGGTAAATATATAATTAAATAATTCAAGTTTATCATCTATTATTGTACGCGCCCAACAATACTTTACGATTCACAGTACTTACGTAAGTGACATTATTGAAAATAAATATTAGCACTATCACAAGGATTTTGGCAGCAGGGTCTGATCAGGTGGGTACGTTGTTATTTATGCTTTAATTTTTTATGGATTCTCAAACAAGCCCTACGAGCCACCCGATGGAAAGAACTCAGTAGTCTTTTGTGCAGAACACAGCGTACTGATTGGCGTTAGATTAGTACTCTATTAGTTGTTCCTTGGAAAAACATTTTCAGAAGGTGTTCTAATTATATGACCTACAGTGGTCTGACCAAGTGAAGCAACACCTAGACACAAAGATCTCCGACGCATTACAACAAGCCAAAGATCGTCATAAACGGAGGGAGGTCGTTCAAGAAGTTTAATCGAGGACATCACGACGCTCAGCAATGAGCAAACGACTGAAGGCGGAGGAGCCTGCACAAACTGTTTCACAAAGTGTCCTTATTCTACGACCTCAACTAAAAATAGGTCGCCCCCACAGAGGATGCCCCTAATCTCTTCGTGATAGCCGTTAGAAGTGATAAAAGGATTATTATTATCAGATTAATGGACTACCTCCTTTTTGGAATGTCCAGTAGTTGATAGCGATAGGCTCAGTTGATTGATTGAGCAGATTTTTTGCCTCGACTTTAGTTTAGGTGCCCTGAATTTCACGAAAAGTTAAGACGAAAAAGATTTGTTATCATTATAATAATTAAAAGCAGCCCGTGAACAGCGTAGAAAATGGTATATTTTTACATGGACACCGAACGCCTATAACATTGTAAAAACCGGTAAATAATATCTAAACTTGTATTTTTTCAAATCTTAAATACACTATACAATTACTAACATAATAATAATAATATGTACAAGTATATAAAAAAGGGAGGGGGTAAATAATCAGAGGGCATCAAAAAATTCATCCGCATCGCTGTCAACAGGAAAAGTGCCCAGAAGGCTGGCAGCATTGCCACGTTGTATAGCAATGCTGATTCTTTGGCCAAAAAATAGGCCAGCCCTCTGGTCACGTGTGGAGTCGACCAACCGCCTGGCGATGTCTCGAAAAACTAAGTGGGCACTCGGACCCCATGGCCCAAGTGTTTCAACCCCAAACGGCTCGAACATATAAGTCCCAATAAGACTGGAGTATTTGCGCCGTTTGAGGTTTTCCGCACCCGCAGCAGCCGCTCCAGCACAGCCTGCCGTGCTAGGAAGATGGGATGGCGCAAGGGTGTCGACACACGTTGCATCCCACACCAAAGGCCTACCTACCTTCCAAGGCATTATGGTCATTCCGTCTGGTCTCTTTCCATCGTCGCGTGCTAAGCCATTGGGTTCTAAAACAGCTGGCACCCCGGCGGTGACAAGAGCACGACGGATGATGTCATTGATGCTGGCGTGCCGTGCTATCCGGCCTGCGCTCTTACTGCAGGATAGGCCATGTTGTCCGAGGCAGTCGACACTGACACCGCATTGGCAGCGATGCGGAGCCACGCAGGGAGCGCCCAGACGCAGACAAGTAGCGAGCCGGAAGGTGGTGTCACCCAGCATGGTGCCTATGTTGGGTCACGGTAGCGCCTGAAGCCAGAGGCCCGACTCCCACTCCCCTACAGCCAGCAGGCGGGCACGCTCAGCAGTATTGGTGGTCGTATTAATTAGATTATTCCGTACCAACCTGCAGAGCGGTTCATCCCACTGCCTCTGGGAAGATAGGTTCAAGGGCCGATCTGTATCCGGGCAAGCCACTTTCCAGGCGTTCACTGCGTCAGTCAAACACGGCACTTCTGAGTCAACCAAGGAGGGGGCTAAAATTTTCTCGGTCAACTTTTCCGTGCTGTGGACAGAGGACAGGAACGCCGGTAAGCTAATACTGGTAATTTTGCGGACGCCGAGGCCACCAAAACGGATGGGTAGTGTGGCTTGCAGCCACGCTCGGTCGTCCAGGGCCACATTTAAAATGGATGTTAGTGTGCTGCGAATAATTTGGTCAATTTTGTCCAAGAGTTTTGGCTGCTTCCATAAAGGGGAAGAACGTAGAAAGTAAATAAAATTTGGGCCAAAACAACAGTATCTAATCAGGGTGAATGCCGAATGTAAATTAATTTTGAAGAGTCTGTCCGAAATGTCGTTGAAGTTTTTGATTTTTTCGTTGATAAATGGAGAAAAGCTGTCTTCTAAAATTGGGGAACCTAGGAGGTGCAGTGAACTTTTTTCTAAAATTTTGATTTGTGGGGCTATTGCATTAAATTTTTCTAGAGTCAGTTGTCTGTCGGTAATGTCAGAAAGGTAAATTTCACACTTTGATGGGTTAAGGTCCAAGCCAATAGATTTAAATTCCTCTTTGAGAAGCTGTAGGTCTTTCAAAACGGTGTCTACATCACCTCCTAGCGTTCCATCATCTAAATACCACACGTTAAATTTTGAATTTAGTTTCTGGATAACTGGATGAATAGCCAAGCTGAAAATAACTGGCCCGAGAGGGTCACCTTGTTGGCATCCTACTGCAGATTCCAAAACATTGTCCTTGTATAATAATTTAGAAGGGTACCTGTAACATTGCCACATAAAACCATAAATTTCGGGTATTTCCTTTTTGACTTCAGCCAACAAAGTGTCCCTGTTGACAGAGTTAAAGGCGTTCTTAACGTCAACCTTGAGGACGACCTTACCTTTGTTGGAGTTTAAAAAGGTGGAAAGGGCATGCACGGCAGCCTCACAGCCCCCTTTTGAGCCAAAACCAAGCTGTAGGGGCTGAAACTTAGCTGTAAGCGATTCGCTATACAGCTTACAGCATATTTTGGCTGCCGTACGCCTGTACGTGCACCCAACGGCGATGGGACGAATGCCGCCGTCCTTCTTGCGCAGGGCACATAGGTTGGCCCCGTACAAGACATCGATGACGGCCTCGTTGACACCGCCGGTGAGCATGAGTTTTATCAAGGCCGCAAGATCCTTCAATAGCGACTCACCAGCTTCCCCGGCGCCTGAACTTAATAGGTCCTTTAAATGTTGTGGAGTCAGGCCGTCGAGGCCGCCGGCGGAACCACTTCGGAAGGAGCTCACGGCTGCAATCAACTGGGGAGCCGAAACGTTTAGGAAGGTTGAATTTAGGTCGGGAGGATCGGGGGGGTCGGAAAAGGTGAGACCATCCGCAGGCGCGGGGTGTTTACTCTCTAGAGCTGTTAGCGTTTCTGGAGAGTAAGGCGCCACCACATCGCTGCTAAACAGTATCCTGGCCGCTCCCCTGATGTCACCTTCACCTAATTTGGATTCTACATGTGAACATAAGCTTTTTTGTGATAGGTTATTGAATGCGGGTAATTTTGGATCTAAAATTGGGGTCGAATTGATACAATTTTCTTTAATTAGGTTCGTTAAGGTTTTTTTAGTTGCCAGATTTTTTTGAACATGCAGAATCCTATAAGGGAAGGTAAGTAACTGCTCCCAGGCACTTTGTGAGTTCTCCTGGGTCACAAGACGGAGATATTGCGCCAAACTCAGTGCAACAGATCGTCTCGCGCCCCGGGGAACTCTCTTTAGCACTGGGGTAGAGTTTTTGAATTTAGCTAGCTTTTTCCACAAGGTTTGTTCAAGAGGTGTTGATGTTGGGGATGTAGCTGGGGGGCCCAGTGGTACACTATGTGATTTGTGGATCTTGCCATAGTGTATCCTCAGCCCCCGTTCGCCTTTAAAAAAGCGTGCCTGGGAGCAATGTGGACATCTCACCAGCTGCACATCAAGCGATGTGGCAGGTTGACTGGCACAATTTCCGGCGTCGCTACAGCCGGCATTGACTTTTTTATGTTTAACTTGTGTACAGGGTGGCAGGTACATTGATGCGAAGCCGGTTACCATGGATTAAGTACATGATTCTGGATCCCTCTGCATTGAAATTATTCGTCGGTTATTATAAAAAAAAAACAATTGTTTCCTACAAAAGTGCAATAGGTACCTACGCGGTCAAAATGTATGGAACAGCATTTTGTTTTTTTTTTTCTTAAATAACCGACGAAAAATTTCAACGCAGGGGGTCCAGAATCATGTACTGAATCCATGGTAACCGGCTTCGCGTCGATGTCCCTGCCACCCTGTACACAAGTTAAACATAAAAAAGTCGGTTACACTCCATATGATGAGCCTCATAATGAAAGAATAATGAGCAAAGATAGTCAAATGTTAGCAGGCAGATTGATTGTTGTTGTCAGAACCTAGCAAACGCTAATGTTCCAATAACTATATACTTTCTTTTAGTCAAGTTATTCACGGATCCGGAACAAGATGATCCGGCAGAGAACCAAAGTTGTCGACATAGCTCACAGAATAAGCAAGCTGAAGTGGCAATGGGCCGGCCATATTAGTCGTAGAACCGATGACCGATGGGGTAGACGTGCTCTTGAGTGGAGACCGCGAAACGGCAAACGTAATGTAGGACGCCCTCAGGCTAGGTGGAGCGACGATCTTCGCAGGGTGGCTGGTTGCAGCTGGATGAGAGTTGCCGAGAATCGAGATGAATGGCGTGGAATTGGAGAGGCTTATGTCCAGCAGTGGACTGCTGTAGGCTGATGATGATGATGATTCACGGATGGGAAATGAATTTCCAATGCTTGACACGGACGGACGCGACCTCCACATTTGGTAAAATGCTGAACATCGTCAAAATTACATAACTGCTTTCTTCAAAAATTCCGGAGAACGATGTTATCTAATTACTACTGAAAATCAATCATTTTGATTTCAAAGACTAAATTAATTAATTAAAATATAAATCCAGTTAATCCATTATTCCCAAAAATAGGTTAACTTAAAACAAATAAACAATCAGCTTCGTTTAAATAATTACGATTGACAACAGATAAATAAAGGCACAATCAAAAATGTTTGTACAATTATTGTTTAAACGATCAGCATCTATATCAGCAGATAGATTGTATAAACTAAGTAGTTAGCTCAAACATTTCAAATAAACATAGCATTGTTGGAATTTAATTTGCAAAGTTATTAATAAACGCAAATCTGCAAACAAACTTCGGTTTGCTGACCTATAATTAGGAATTGTCTATCGTAGGTAGGTATGTACTAGTTAGAATTTTGCGTAGTTACAGAAAACAGGAAAACTGTACTATGGGATCGACTTATTCCCTTTACGTGGATCCCATTATTTCGATTCTTACAGATCTCTTAATAGGGTTAGGCTCGAGCTCTCGTAAAACAATAATTGGTCGTGACACTGCCTTTTGTGGTGCTGGCACTGTGCATCCTTTTTTCTTAAAGTTTTTTTTTTGTCAACTGACAAAACACAATTAGGCCCACTTGCGTGAAAAACTTAACTCAGAGTTAGTTGCTAACACGACGTTAAATTGACAGTTTGTCATACAATATTGTCAGTTTAACCTCGTGTTAGCAACTAACTCTGAGTTAAGTTTTTCACGCAAGTGGGCCTAAATAAATAAAATAACATAATATAACATTACGCCTGTAATCCCCGAAGGGTTAGGCAGAGGTGTACCTATAATACACTCACAATTCGACAGTTATGTTTAAGTCCCATGTAATAGGGGGCGAACCTATTGCCATCAACCGGGCACAAATCCAAACTCCAGGCTGCTACTGAAAAATTCCAGATGGATGATTCCAATAACAATTTGCCCGACCGAACCCAGGACCTCATGCTCAGCAGTAGCGCTTGTGACCACTAGACCAGTGAGGCTGTCAAATAAATAAAATAAATTTTTAAATAAATGTTTTATTCCAGAAAACACATTTTAAGGTTCACAAAAACAATTTTCCAAGTAAGAATAGAGCATTCCAGAAAGAAGTGTATCGTTGGTGTCTGTACTAATGAAGAAATCATTGTATCACAAATACCAGCGCCTTCCAAACTAGGTTATATGAAAAACCACATTTCTCAAACGTGCTACATGGTGAACGTATAAACTATAACTGTCCAACTGACGAAATGTGGGTGTACTATAGGTACACCTGGGGGCCAACCACCACCTCTTAAAGCAGTATTATTTTAATGTTACTTCAGTGTGAGAAAGAGATGGAGCTATACAGGACGTCTAGCTCCATCTCTTTCCCACACTCAAGTAAGGTTACAATAATACTGCTTTAAGAGGCGGTGGTCTAGCTCCAGTATTCAACCTTTCGGGGAATATAGGCGTGATGTTATGTTTTTTTTTTTTTGTTATTGTCATCTAATTCCTGTATTTTTTTCCCTAGCTGTTGCCTGCTATTTTTTCTCATCCTTGGGAAAATACTAGCCGTTGAAGCGTGATTTTGTAACAACCGTCTAAACTCACAAATTTCAGATTAATAATATTTATATGGTTTTCTGTTTATATTCAACAATATTTGCGCCCTATTTCATGTACTTATCCCCATACATTCTCTGATCCACTTTTACTTAATCCAATAACGTAACAGTAATATATATTTTACTCTCATACCTGTCATTGTAGACATAAATCAAATGCACAAACATCCCGACAGCAATCTCTTATTGATAAGACAGAGTCTCGACCCGGGAATCGAAATCGTGCCCTAAGCCTCTTTCGGGTCCGGTCGTTACAATTTTGATTTCATATGTCTGATAAAAAATATTGATGATACGTTTTAGTAAAAAGCTAGGTAAGGTCAGTAAAAAAAATGGTCAAAAGTGGGTTCTAACTAGGTATTAACTTAATTGGGAAAAAATAACTTGGGTAACAAAACGGCCTATTAGATACTATTGAAATGTCAAACAGATAGTTAAAATAATGTTTGACATAATTTTATGTGTGGGTATCTAAATACCGGGTATTTTAATTAGTATATTCTATTACCAGAATGCCTAACAAGATTGTTATGTTGCGGTCCCACGGCCCGCTTTCTAACAGGCCAGGCCAGGCCGAAAGGCCATTGGAACCGTCGCATCCGATGAGGCTTGCGGTAGCCTGTCGTAGGTATGCTCGGCACGGGCCGCGACAGGTCTCCAGAGACGTAGCAACGCCTGGTGCAGCCTGACAGTTAAAGGACCGTGGGACCGCGGGTTTAGATACCTACTACCCCAGTTTAGGCTAAGAACACACTGCGATATCTCATCGCGCGATTTTTATTCTCGCGGTTTATATTCAGTGTACAGAATTTCATTTAACACGCATCTAATCTAAACAAATAAATAAAATTGAAGTGTCTGTTTGTAATTTTAAAATAACAGCTTTTTACTAAATGCATAAGAAAGTATATACGGTACTTGTACAAAACAATTTTTACAATTTTTGTCTGTCTGTTTGTTCCGGATAATCTCCGAAACGGCTTTACCCGATTTTGACGAGACTTTCACTTGCAGATAGCTGATGTTATAACGAGTAACTTAGAAGTAACTTACTTTTATTTTAGAAAACGAATTAGGGTTCCGCGCAAAAAAATTAAAACACATGAAATTTAAGCTGTTTTGTGCTAATCTCTGGAAATACCAGTCGGATTTGAAAAAATCTTTTTGCGTTTAGTGGCCCAATTCTCGAAGATGGTTATTGGATATTTAACATTACGCTATGACCATTAGAAGCCGAATAAAAAAAAACTCGGAAAGAACGCTAAGCGAAAACGAAGTAATGACGCGGGCGGGCGATGCAACGTGGCGGGTCGGGGGACGGGAGAGTTTTATTAAAGTGTGGCTGTTATTTTAGTATATTTGTGTATCGTACGACTTCCACGTGAACGAAGTCGCGGGGCACAGCTAGTTTCGAATAAAATTCCTCACGATTTTTGTCAGTTATATGCAGATCTCAACTGAGACTAGAGAGAGATATCAACAATGGACAACAGAACTAAAATCTTATTTTACTTGTTACTACAGCGTAAAAGACGATTCAAAAGATGTCATGAACACTAGATTCACCTACTAACGGCCAGGGGGCCAACCACCACCTTTTAAAGCAGTATTATTTTAATTTTACTTCAGTGTGAGAAAGAGATGGAGCTATACAGGATGTCTAGCTCCATCTCTTTCCCACACTCAAGTAAGATTACAATAATACTGCTTTAAGAGGTGGTGGTCTAGCTCCTGAGCGGTGAGCGCTAGCGCCCACCCGCCCGCGCGAATTTTATTTCGCAACTAGCTTCTGTCCACGACTTCGTTCGCGTGGAAGCCGTAAGACACCACAATCTAAATTAACTTCCCTGTATACTACGTTCCTAGTTTGGGTCTAAGCAGTCAAACTATACAGAAGGTCCAGCGAGTCAGAACTGGTGACGCGGGAGCAAACGTCGTACAGTTGTCCGTGTGAGAAGCAGCTCGTCCTGAGGTCGACACCCGCAGCCTTCATTCAGTAGCAATTTCCCATAGTTTGCGCAATTTTTCATTTTTAGTGAATTAATGAACTCCTGCGCTTCCTGCATCCTAATGACACCACAACACTGATATACTGACTGTTGCATTCTTACAGATTATTCATGAACAGCTATCACTAAATTAAAATAATATAACAGTAGATTGTAACCACACGGGAGTTCTCACCTAACCTTTGATTTATTTTTATTATAACCATAGATAACAGAAGAGTCTGTGTGTGTTCTACGAACTAAAACCCGTAATACTTAGTAATATATTTTTTTAAAGAACAAAAAATTACTATTTTTGGGAATCGAACTTAGATTTACAAAGCAGTCGTCGAACCGCTAAGCTATTTGCTTTGTTGAAAGTTGAATAAAATAACCGTTTTTATACATGATGGGTTTTTGAGGTAGGGCGGTAAGGGCTTCATCAAACAATATGTTTTTTTTTTTTCTAGTATAGCAACTGAGGTTTGAGTACTAGAAAAGTTAGAAATCGCAAAATAACTTTTTCTATACGTCTAAACGTTCTAAATTATTTGAGGTAATTATTTTCTCAAAAACTATCTAAATACAAATACAATTATAACGCGCATTCCTTACACATTCGAACTTTAAATTATTTTGTTCATTTTTTGTCAGTGTTCATTGTAACGGTCATCATAAAAAGTATCTACGTTGGAGTGTCATTTCCTTCGAAATGTCTGGGAATAGTTTATTGCGATTAATGAGTTTTCGAGTACCTACTCATACATCATTTGATCCAATAAAGTTTTTCATCCTTTTATGAAACAGGATCGAGTAGCATCAAAAAAAGTTATTGTGAAAATTGTTCATTTTTCTGCTGACAACATTTTTTTTTTTTCAAAATTTGTCAATGCAAATCAAAATTTCTCAAAAAGGTTAGGACAGTCACTTAAGTCCATTTTCCTGTAGCTACACTGTTGTAGCTAAGATTACAAACCTTTACTGCCCCATCTCAAAAATCCACCCGGTATAAATATAATACCACAGTGTTACAGAGATGGCGATAAAAATCTCACGCAATTTTTTATCGCAGTGCGGGCTCAGCCAAAGGGCTAGCTAGAAATGATTTTCTATTTCTTTTAAAAATTATAGATTGTAAACAAAAACAAAATTGGTTACAATACAGGTATCTATTCAACCTCACCTGCGACATTTTTCGTGTTGTTTTCTGTTGCTTTCTAGTTTTTTACTCTTTAAGCGTAAAAACCACTTCATTAAACTTTACTAAATTTTGTATTTTCGATTAGGTTTTTTTTTGTGTAAATAACATAATGTTTTAGTTCCAAATCTTCTGTAAAGGGCACAATAACAACAGTCATAACAATCTACACAGTATGAAGTAATAATATTAGAGCGATAGCACTTGGATACCAATGACATATAAATCGTTGAATACGGTGTTTGAGCTCCAATTTTATGTCTCATTTCGCATCACCTAAGTATTTCTTCCCAAACGAATGCCATCTCCAAAATAACATAAAAAGTAGTACCAATAAAAACCACTCACCTCCTCATATATTGGAACTTGATCACAATAAAGATGAGCAGTGTGTTCGCAGACAGCGAAGCCGTCAACACCACCACATACAACACTATTATCACCACATCAGGTCTGTAGAACACATCCAGGTCCAATTGGGGCACACCCCACACGTCTGTGTCATTCCACCCCACTTCGAAAGTAGTGTTGAAGTTCTTCATACTTATAGGTTTGAGTAAATAGTCTCAAGTTTTCGCGATGGGAGACGGTGCCGCCATCTTTAGGATCTGTAATTTAAAAAAAGAATGGTTAAATTGTATGTAAGCAGTAATAGGTTAATGGTCGCTTCGGGATTGCACCTTTATAGGCACATGCCACTTCCACCTGCGCGTACTTCTTACAAGGAGTGTTCACGATTTGGCTGGGTTAAAGCGGGTATCACACATCCGCCACGAAACAGCGTCAGTTGAACTACTGCGGTTTCGCTGCTATGGTTTCGTGGTGGAGATGTGATACCAGCCTTAATGATTAACATTTTCAGAAAATTTATTTTAAGTGTATTTTTTTGTCAAATCTGTAACTGTGCGTCAATCAATATGTTGTATACAGGATGTAAGGGACAGCCCTCCGCAAACTAATAGGGTGCATTCAGCTCTTTATTTTGAATCTTATTCCACCGGAAATATTCTCAAGAAAAATTTCATTTTTTTTTATCGTATTTTTAGTTTCTATTCCTTTATTTCAGTGTAAAATTACAGACTCTGTACGCATCCATTTATGTAAATAAAACAGCTAAAATCAAAAAATCAGCAATGGATGTTGAAATACTCGGCGGCCTACGGCTCGCTGCGCTGCCGTTCGCTACGCGTGTTTTGCCAAGGTAAAGATACATTGCATGTGAGGTAATAAAACAAATCAGGTTTATTAGATTCCCATAACGTTCCTGAAATAATTCCATGTACCGGTCATCTTAGTATGATATACTGACTTCACCCCATCAGTCTGCAGAGGGCTGTCCCTTACACCCTGTATATAAGGTTAATATTTCTCATGTAAGTGAAAGGGAAATAAAAATATCAAACTTCATACCTATAATAATGGTTTGATTGGATCAAAATGGCCATGCACGTGGTTTGTGACGCGTTCTGGTTAGTAGTTGCAAAACGATCACGCATTTTCAAAAATAACCAGTGACTATTTTGTCAAAAACTATTATCAAAAAGTTTCTGTAGATAGGTACAGTGACTACTTTATGTCTGCCCAAGGAAAGCTGTTAAGTGTTGGTGCTTCACAGTTATACGTGTGATTTTAAGACGAAGCACTGCACGGACTGCACTCTTAAAAACAGACGTAATTGGTAATTCATCTTAGTTGTTTGTCGGTTTCTCAAACAGTGTTGAACGGTGAGTTAAAAATAAATATTATGATCCTACTTCGAACGACGCATGAGAATTTCAACCATTTGTAGTCATAGTATATATCATATGAAATCGTTTTCAGTATACCTAAATGGACAAACATATCCAAACAATCGTTATCGGAAAAAACTTTTGGCACTGGATACGTGCAAACGCGCTAAAAGTTCTCATTCAATATTTTATGACGGCTTTTGCATCATTTATGCATATATATGCTCAAATACTTTACACTTTATGTAATTGATGGAATTTGGTGGAATTCTGCTATTGTTCCTATGAACACTTATTATATGCACGCGACGTAAAAGTTAGTTGTCTGCTATGAAATGTAACAACAAATACGTATGCGGTCGGGGGCCCCCGTCAGGAAAGTTTGTATGATTTAAAACAAAAACAAAATTATCGCAGCTACCATCTCGGACTTACATTTTGACCTCACTATCGAGATCCACTTTAGCACCCTCTAAAACTATGAAAACGACACCCATGAAGAAAAATTTGAAAATTTTCGCAGCCGCCATCTTGAATTCTCATTATGATTTCACAACCGGCTTTACCACCCTCGAAAACTATCAAAACGATACCCATGATGAAAAATTTGAATTTTGTAGCCACCAATTTGGATTTACATTTCAAAGGCTTGTTCTCAATCGCTCTCTCACTGCTGAGAAACGTGACTCCGTTTCGAATTGTCAGTGGTCTATCTCCATCTTTTACGATCGGTGGCCTGGCGGAGTGTGGCGCTGATAGTACCTCCAGTTGCTCAGATATTTGATCCAGCCGCCTTTTTGCCCTATATTTTTCATGTCACCTCTAGACGCTCCATGTTATTGGTACCTATGCGGGCAATGTGGCCGAAGTATCTCACGACACGTTGCAAGCAGTTTGGAGACAGTTTTTCTTCTTTCTCTAGTTTGAGTTGTTTAAGGATCTAGACATTTGTGCGGTGGGCTGTCCATGGTATACTTAACTAGCGGCGCCAGCACCACATTTCGAAAGCGTCAAAAAGCGTTGGTCAGACGAATTGAAGATTGATTGACTGAAATTACTGAAGATTGATTTGAGAAGCTTTGATCGTCCAAGTCTCAGCCCCATAGAGAAAGATGGAGAAGACAAATGTGCGGACCAGGTGTTTCTTTGATATTTTAACGTCACTATCAGCTTTTTAACGCCCTCGAAAACCCTGAAAACGATACCCATGATGAAAAATGAGAAAATTTTCGCAACCGCCATCTTGGATTCACATTTTACCTGAGCTCACTATTCGCTTTAACATCCTCGAAAACCATGAAAACGACACCCATGGTGAAAAATTTTAAAAATTTTGTAGGCGCCATCTTGGATTTTCATTTTGACCAAATTCACACTTTCTCTCTCAGAGAAAGTGATTTCTTTTCAGAGAAATTTGCATGGTTACGTGACGATTTCTACAGACAACTCATACCGCAAGCCGCGTTAAAGAACTTTGGAACAAAAGTCGCCTTTACCAAGCTAATTTTTTGCTAAATTCTAACAAATTCTAGTCAGTAATTTAATAGTCAAAACGTTCCAAACTGGGGCCGTATTATGAAGTATTAATACCATCATGATTCCAGTCCTTATAAGGGATGCTCGTGAAGGAGGAGGCGGGACGCGTGAGGGAGAGGCAAGCTTTGCGCCCACACGCCCCTAGTCGCCGCAGGAGACGCCCAGGGCGTCTCCTGCGGCGACTAGGGGCGTGAGGGCGCAAAGCTTGCCTCTCCCTCACGCGTCCCGCCTCCTCCTTCGCGAGCATTACTGCTTCGCAGAAAGAGGTAATGGCTTCCCCTGTACTCTCGCTCTGTACCATGGCCTGGATCAGGGCCGGACGCGAGAGATCGCCGCCGCCGATCGCTTCCGCGAGGACACGGCGGTGCTCCGCCCAAGCCGGGCAGACCTCCACCGTATGCTCCACCGTGTCCTCCGGGCGATCCACACAGTGGTGACACCCGGGCGTTTCCTCCCGCCTTATCCGGAACACGTTTCTGAACTTGAATACCAGATATTGTCATTTCGAGCTATATCTGTGACGGCAAAAATAAAGTATATGTATCATACATGACAAGGGATACCAAGAACCCTAGACGTTAATGCTAACTCTATGTTACAAAAGTGGTCTTATGTGGAAACACTAACCGTTCACAAATCTAATTGGTTCATTCACTAATGGCTTTAGTGCGAGGTGCTTCATGTTAAGTATCTCCTAAAATATTGTGGGCACTTTAGGGCCCGTTCGTTCCATAAGCATTTGCAACTGTGAAAGTTAATAGACATGCTCATGGTACACGATCGCATGACACTTTGTAACCTTCGTAACCCCCTAGTATAAGTGAAAACATCAATGTACTATCTACACTAATATTATAAAGAGGAAAAATTTGTATTTTTGTTTGTTTGTAATGGATAAACTCAAAAACTACTAGACCGATTTTAAAAATTCTTTCACCTCTACACTAATATTATTAAGAGGAAAAATTTGTATTTTTGTTTGTTTGTAATGGATAAACTCAAAAACTACTAGACCGATTTTAAAAATTCTTTCACCATTAGAAAGCTACATTATCTGCGAGTAACATAGGCTATGTTTTATTATAGAAAAATAGGGGTCCGTAAGATATTTGGGTTATTCGGACCCAAGGTGTAAAAAATCATCCAAAAAAGTTCCTTATTTGGCGTACGCCGCCTAAACTATAAAAGATAGAACCATAATATGTTCTAATTAATTAAATACCTTAAAAATATCTACAAAAAAGTCCGCGACACACTATACCTATCTATTTCTAGTTAAGCACAACAACCATTTTTTTATTTAAAAATCTTGATTTTTTTAGGACTTCATTTAAACGCATTTATTTTACATATGTCATTACTCCTTATCAAAATAAACTATTTTGTCACAAAGTACTGTTTATGTAGATTATATTTAGTCTTTAATTCATTAAAATTGGACGTTTGGTTTGAAAGTTATGGCGAAATCAATATAATACTATATCTGCTTTCTACTTTAGGTCTATGAGTAAGGTACCCGCGCGGCTCAGACGCGTGGTGGGCTCCTTACGCAGCGGTCGCACGCGGTTTCTAATAATTTTCGTACGAAAATTTTTAGATTTCGTTGTTAATACTAAACCTAATAAAAAGTTCTTTTCAGAGCTATATAAAAGTTCTTTTCAGAGCTATATAAAAGTTGTTTTCAGAACTAAACAAAAGTTATTTTCAAAATTAAACAAAAGATCTTTTCAGAGCTAAACAACAGTTCTTTTCAGGGCTAAAAACAGTTATTTTCAGAGCTAAACAACAGTTCTTTTCAGGGCTAAAAAACAGTTCTTTACAGGGCTAAAGGAACAGTTCTTTTTAGGGCTAAACAGTTGTTTTCTGAGCTAAAATATTACACGCCATTAACATTTTCTTAATTATATATATTATTTGTTTGTTACATTTCTACAGATATATCTAAAGTCTGCAAAATGCCTAAAAGAACGAGGTCTCAACTTTCTAAACACAGTTCTCAAGCAAGGGCAGCAAGAATACGTCGTATTGAAGAATCTTCACCTGAACGTTCACAACGTCTTGCCGAACAAAATCTGAGAACCTGTGAGTTACGCGCGCGACAGTCGAGTGTCGAGCGTTCGCAACGACTTCATGAACAAAATGTAAGAACCTCTGAGTTACGCGCACGAGAGTCGAGTGTCGAGCGTTCGCAACGACTTCATGAACAAAATGTAAGAACCTCTGAGTTACGCACGCGAGAGTCGAGTGTCGAGCGTTCGCAACGACTTCATGAACAAAATGTAAGAACCTCTGAGTTACGCGCACGAAAGTCGAGTGTCGAGCGTTCGCAACGACTTCATGAACAAAATGTAAGAACCTCTGAGTTACGCACGCGAGAGTCGAGCGTCGAGCGTTCGCAACGACTTCATGAACAAAATGTAAGAACCTCTGAGTTACACGCATGAGAGTCGAGTGTCGAGCGTTCGCAACGACTTCATGAACAAAATGTAAGAACCTCTGAGTTACGCGCACGACAGTCGAGTGTCGAGCGTTCGCAACGACTTCGTGAACAAAATGTAAGAACCTCTGAGTTACGCGCACGAGAGTCGAGTGTCGTGCTTTCGCAACGACTTCATGAACAAAATGTAAGAACCTCTGAGTTACGCACGCGAGAGTCGAGTGTCGAGCGTTCGCAATGACTTCATGAACAAAATGTAAGAACCTCTGAGTTACGCACGCGAGAGTCGAGTGTCGAGCGTTCGCGACGACTTCATGAACAAAATGTAAGAACCTCTGAGTTACGCACGCAAGAGTCGAGTGTCGAGCGTTCGCAACGACTTCATGAACAAAATGTAAGAACCTCTGAGTTACGCACGCGAGAGTCGAGTGTCGAGCGTTCGCAACGACTTCATGAACAAAATGTAAGAACCTCTGAGTTACACGCATGAGAGTCGAGTGTCGAGCGTTCGCAACGACTTCATGAACAAAATGTATGAACCTCTGAGTTACGCACGCGAGAGTTGAGTGTCGAGCGTTCGCAACGACTTCATGAACAAAATGTAAGAACCTCTGAGTTACGCGCACGAGAGTCGAGTGTCGAGCGATCGCAACGACTTCATGAACAAAATGTAAGAACCTCTGAGTTACGCACGCAAGAGTCGAGTGTCGAGCGTTCGCAACGACTTCATGAACAAAATGTAAGAACCTCTGAGTTACACGCATGAGAGTCGAGTGTCGAGCGTTCGCAACGATTTCATGAACAAAATGTATGAACCTCTGAGTTACGCACGCGAGAGTTGAGTGTCGAGCGTTCGCAACGACTTCATGAACAAAATGTAAGAACCTCTGAGTTACGCGCACGAGAGTCGAGTGTCGAGCGTTCGCAACGACTTCATGATCAAAATGTAAGAACCACTGAGTTACGCGCAGGAGAGTCGAGTGTCGAGCGTTCGCAACGACTTCATGAACAAAATGTAAGAACCTCTGAGTTACGCGCACGACAGTCGAGTGTCGAGCGTTCGCAACGACTTCGTGAACAAAATGTAAGAACCTCTGAGTTACGCGCACGAGAGTCGAATGTCGAGCGTTCGCAACGACTTCATGAACAAAATGTAAGAACCTCTGAGTTACGCGCACGACAGTCGAGTATCGAGCTTTCGCAACGACTTCATGAACAAAATTTAAGAACCTCTGAGTTACGCGCACGAGAGTCGAGTGTCGAGCATTCGCAACGACTTCATGAACAAAATGTAAGAACCTCTGAGTTACGCACGCGAGAGTCGAGTGTCGAGCGTTCGCAACGACTTCATGAACAAAATGTAAGAACCTCTGAGTTACGCACGCGAGAGTCGTGTGTCGAGCGTTCGCAACGACTTCATGAACAAAATGTAAGAACCTCTGAGTTACACGCATGAGAGTCGAGTGTCGAGCGTTCGCAACGACTTCATGAACAAAATGTGTGAACCTGAGTTACGCACGCGAGAGTCGAGTGTCGAGCGTTCGCAACGACTTCATGAACAAAATGTAAGAACCTCTGAGTTACACGCATGAGAGTCGAGTGTCGAGCGTTCGCAACGATTTCATGAACAAAATGTATGAACCTCTGAGTTACGCACGCGAGAGTTGAGTGTCGAGCGTTCGCAACGACTTCATGAACAAAATGTAAGAACCTCTGAGTTACGCGCACGAGAGTCGAGTGTCGAGCGTTCGCAACGACTTCATGATCAAAATGTAAGAACCACTGAGTTACGCGCAGGAGAGTCGAGTGTCGAGCGTTCGCAACGACTTCATGAACAAAATGTAAGAACCTCTGAGTTACGCGCACGACAGTCGAGTGTCGAGCGTTCGCAACGACTTCGTGAACAAAATGTAAGAACCTCTGAGTTACGCGCACGAGAGTCGAGTGTCGAGCGTTCGCAACGACTTCATGAACAAAATGTAAGAACCTCTGAGTTACGCGCACGACAGTCGAGTATCGAGCGTTCGCAACGACTTCATGAACAAAATTTAAGAACCTCTGAGTTACGCGCACGAGAGTCGAGTGTCGAGCATTCGCAACGACTTCATGAACAAAATGTAAGAACCTCTGAGTTACGCACGCGAGAGTCGAGTGTCGAGCGTTCGCAACGACTTCATGAACAAAATGTAAGAACCTCTGAGTTACGCACGCGAGAGTCGTGTGTCGAGCGTTCGCAACGACTTCATGAACAAAATGTAAGAACCTCTGAGTTACGCGCATGAGAGTCGAGTGTCGAGCGTTCGCAACGACTTCATGAACAAAATGTATGAACCTGAGTTACGCACGCGAGAGTCGAGTGTCGAGCGTTCGCAACGACTTCATGAACAAAATGTAAGAACCTCTGAGTTACGCGCACGAGAGTCGAGTGTCGAGCGTCGTTTCGAGTCGAGTCGATCGAGTCCATTCTTTAGAAAGCTTGATAGATGCAGTATACCCTGGCATAGAAAATTTACATGGAAATGACTTTCGGTGGCTGTGTTGTAGAGCAATAGTGTCACTTAGGAATGACGCGGTCAATGAAATAAACAATTTAATTATGCAAAGAGTCCCGGGTCTAGTTAAGCATTATTAATCCATAGACACTGTCACTAATATCGAAGACGCAGTACATTACCCACAGGCTTTTTTAAATTCTCTCAAACCCGCTGGACTGCCACCTCACCAACTGTCGTTTAAAGTCGGAACGCCAATAATGCTTCCCAGAAATATGAGCCCTCCCAATATGTGCAATGGAACGAGGCTACTTATAAAGGAATTAAAAGACAATTCAATTGTAGCGACCATTATCACATCTGCTGCTGGTGAATTAGCTCACATTCCTCGGATACCGATAATCCCCTCCGATTTACCAATTCCATTTAAACGACTTCAATTTCCGGTGAAAACCGAAGTCCCAGGACCAAACTTTCAATTTAGTAGGGATTGATCTACGAAAGGAATGCTTTACCCATGGCCAACTGTACGTTGGCCTATCACGAGTTGGGTCTGCCGAACATCAATATATTTTGTTGCCACAAGATAAAATTACATCAAATGTTGTATAAAGGGAAGCTCTAATTCAGTAACTTTTTTTACAAAAAAATTATATAAATCAGAATAACACATAGGCTACTTTTTGTCGCGAAAACTGACATCCACGCGGGCGGAGCCGCGGGCGACCGCTAGTTAGTTATAACTATATTTTTCTTTGGCAACTTGAATTAGGACTTTGTTGAACCAAAAAATTTGTAAAATTTACCGATAGTTGACGCGGGTTTGAATGTAGTAAGAGTGGTGTAGGATTGATGTTTACAAATTGATTTAAATAAGCCGTCGTTTTATACCGTCATCAAGTGTAAAAAACACATAATGGCTTGTATGATAAGTAAGTACTAGGTACGTATCCAAACATGATGAAAGATGATGATGTAATTGTTCCTAATATACAGGGTCAAATTAAATTAGCTAGCGAGACTCCGCAGACGTGATGGGAACCGATAGCTAAACACGACAAAATAAAAGATTTGAGGATTTTTGTTTGGGTTCAGTGACCGCTGGTAGTGTTGTTACATGAAGTGTGAGTTGATATAATCTGTTTTATCGTGTGAGATATAGATACCCATCGCATCTATGAATTTTACTAAAAAAAGTTGATTTAACCGACTAACGATTAAAACGAAACGAACGAAGACGTCACGACACGTTAACGATTTAACTGATAACTCAAAAAAAATCTTCAAATTAATTTATTTTTTGTTTTATCATGTTTAATACCCATCATTTCTGCGGAGTTTCGCTAGCTAATTTAATTTGACCCTGTATACGTCTAATCGGAATTCTTGTATAAAGTAGCTATAACATAGAACATATTGTGCGGCGGACGTAACGAATGTTCCTATTAATCCGTAGAAAGTGACCCTAAATGTAGGTACCCACTTTATATTGTCCAACTAGTAATGAATTCACTGCTATAATTCAACTAGATTTAACCTCATGAACTCTAGAAGGACTAAAGGAAATCGTGTGGCTTGGTATGTACGGGCTTGTGATTCGAAGCGATGAAATGTACATGTATGACTAAAAGAGTGATGAATATAAATGTCAATGGAGAGGGAAAGGAAGGCCAAAGAAGGATGGATAACGTGAGGAATTATGTGAAAAAAAAGGGAGAGAATGATAGCGTGACGGTTGACAGGGGAGAATGGGTGAAGAAAACGTATTACACCGCCCATGTGACGTGGAACAAGATGAACTCATGAAGGACTTCTTTTAATAAAAGCTCGTCTTAGCTTTTAAGCAAACGAAAAAACTATATTAGGAATACTATCGCAAGTAGATCAAGGCTTTGCCAATGCTAACAATGTTAGAAAATAAATTCTTTCAAACATTTTCGCAGCCAATACAAATATTGTCTGCTACAGTATTCTTTTATCTTTGTTGTTATAACAAAGAAAGATAGAGAATAAATTGCTTGTTAGAAACATTGTACATCGAAGGGACTTTTTGCAAGATATAGGGTCAAAAAACGTCAAAGTTCTCACTGCTTTTGACGTTTTTACGAAAACAAGTTTCAAATGTTCCACTCTCCCAGTACCATTGCAATGACCCATAACCACAACGTTTTACACACTATCATAAATAAACAGCGATTTTTACTCAAGAAAATAGAAGTCGTTTCTAGCGTTTTGCAGTGGTAAATATTCCGAAGTATTCCCGTCGTATTATTCCCGAAGCATTCGAAATTATTCAGTAATATTTGCAATTATTCGCCAAGATGACAAGGAAAATTTCTAGCTAAGTACAAACATGTTCGGTCACGCACAGTTAGAATGAACCGCTGCAAGTCTCAGGGCGGGTGTGCCATTTCCACGTGCAAGTGAACGCTGGCACCTCACCGCCGCGTCTGCTGACATGGGGAACTTATGGGATTATCTATTAAAGTTCCAGTTTTGACCGCTAGATGGCGGCGCAACTACCATTGCAAATTACATAATATTATGTAATTTGCAATGGTCATATGTCCCGCGTTGGTGATTATGCATTCATACTCACGAATCTTCCACCATTCTTAACCTTATCAGCAAATCTTGATCACTGCAGCAGCAGAAAACGTATGCAGGCAGCACTGCCGACGGCAGTTGCAGTTACAGCTTTTACTTTTACCCGCTTGATGGCGCTAATACTAGTGACTTAATATTACTACGCATTCATTCATAAAACAGAGTACCTATTATACGATTTGAAAACTTCCGAATATTTATTTTCATCTACTTAGATAAGTATTTAACTAATAAGTATTTGTATGCCGTTTAGGTGTGAAAGTGTTATTTTGCGAGAATACTATGTACATACAGGTAAATATATATATAGGTAGGAACTGAGATAAGTTTATACTATAAATATTATAATATACAGAGGTACTTACTTAATGAAATGGTAACTATTATAATTTCAATTGTTTCTTTAAGTCCTTATTTGAACTAATTTGATTTCGGTTGAACACTACCTACTCTACAAAGAAGGAAATAAACTTTTTGGTAAAATATCGCCGTAAAAAAGTAGGTTGGTACGTAGGTATACCAACCTACAATTTACCTAATTGTTTACATTGTTTTCCATTAGGTAGGTACTGTAGAGGTTTAATGCCGGTGGCAACCTCATGTGGGACAGGCCGCTAAGTATTTGCCTATGGATACATTCGAACACCAAGTGGAGAATAGAATAGGTTCGAATGTGACAGGATAGGAAAATTATTTTGTATTGAGTCAGTGCTAAATTAACTTTTATATTGAAGTAAATTGAACTTGTACATAACTTCCGCACAAAATAGACACATTCTAAACTCAACCATACAAAAATAAAATAATCAGTACCCAGTTACAAGTAGATAACTACTTACGCGGAAATATTCCCGCAAAGTATCATACATAGTAGGAATCGAATAATACTTCGTTGATTTTATGAATGAACGGCCTTGGGATGCCACTGCCACGTGAAAGTGAACTACTTATTGATTACCTACTAAAGTTCGACTATTGCCCGCTAGATGTCTAAAGACTAAAATACTAAAGAATAAAGACTACAATATTATAATATACCTACCAACGCATACATTCGTAACTACAAGGGAATAATTTAATTCGTAAACGTAAGTTACCTACTTCATTATTACAATATATGTATGTGTGTATATTTTACTCTGCATTCTTGCTGCGGTAGTATTCCTTCCAATCGAAGTATTCTTTGGAATATTTCCGAATTATTACGAATACTACCGAAGTTTTGCAACGCTAGTTTCCCAGCAATTATTTTGGCAAATTACTTAGTTTGATGCCGAGACTGCGTAGATGACGGCTTCGTGATGCGTCATTTTACACCCCGTACATTCTGTACAATGACTAAAATGCCTAAACTTGTAAATCTACTTTGGACGAGGCTAGATATAGAAGTTTTTGTTACAATAATACATAATTTATAAAAATTGTGAAGAAAGTCATTCTACTAATAATTTATAATCTTCCCCCATTGGGCAAAATCTATAAAAAAAATGCTTGTACCATGTGCAAGTCTACACTAAGCCTTTTATGATATTTTACCTTTTTAAACTATTTGTCTATGCTTTCGCCACTTATTGTTTATTACTTTTGATTGACTTATCGTCGTTGATACCGCAAAATGTCATATGTCAAACAATACTGAAATTCGGTTTTTGACGCAAAAGTATCCAAAATCGTAATCTTAAGATTACGATTTTGGATACTTTTGCATCAAAAACCGAACTTCAATATTTGTTGACATATGACATTTTACAGTATCAACGACGTTATAAACAAGGTGTAACATAAATAACGCACAACCTCTTAAGGGGTCATTGTACTCATTATTATGAACAACTTTTACCATGGGACCAAACCTAAAATCGCGAAAAAAATTTAGCTGTTCAGTACATTTATGTTCGCATAACTCGTCAAAATGTACGGAACAGCTAATTTTTTTTCACGATTTCAGGTTTGGTCTCATAGTAAAAGTTGTTCATAATGACGATTACAATGATCCCTTAAGAGGTTGTGCGTTATTTATGTTACATCTTTGTTTTACTACCAAGAACCAGCGCCTTTTGATTTCGGTAGTTAATATTTCGCAAGTACCTTCGTGCTATGCAATTTAGATGTTTTCGAAAGAAAAAATCATACCAATCGCTTCTTAAAGAATACGACCTACTTACATTACAGTCAAGACGCGTCCTCCTTGAGACAATGACGTTATTCTGAGTATGCCGAAACAAGTTTGATTGCGCTGACTTGGTGACTAGTTTCTGTTACCTAGTTCCTTGAACAGTACATGGGCGGGAGGTACGCACCAGGCGACTGTTCGCTACCAGCTTTTGTAGATCCAATGCTGGTGTGCGCTCACCGCTATACCGCTTAGTCGACACATACAATACGCGTTTTGGTGCAGTAGACATATTATTCCTTAGCAGATATAAATTTAAAAATGATGTAATTAAAATTCTAAAAGATCGGCAGTAGGCTCCATAGGTTTTACACAATGTAGGTATCATCGTTAATAGGCTCGGGACCAGTATGATACATCACGCATGAATTTTTTGTTTGTTACGTCTTTTATAGAATTTTGTTTATCTTTTAATTTTAACTTCTTTTTCATTAAGTTAACCCTGCTACAATTAACGTTTGCTAATAGCTTGCTTTTTTATTAAAAAATATAATAATCTGTGGAATATGTTGTGGGTAGTATATTTGTTAAAATTTTAAAACAACACTGTTTATGCTTAAGCGTCCGCTCATTTTGCATGGAAAGCAGCCGGCATTTCGTCTTTTCATCCACAGACATCATCAGAACGCTGCGCATTCACACCTAGATTTGATATTGAAAGAGCTTCACCAACGTTACTGGATTATTGGACTCAGAAACGCTGTTTGATTCGTAGCCCGTACCTGTCAGCTGTGCAAATTGCGCCGTGCTAGACCGTTCCAACCACCTATGGGAATCTGCCAGAAGCTCGCCTAGCTCATCATCAAAAGGCTTTCTCATTCACCGGTCTTAATTATTATGGGCCCGTTTACGTCACGGTTGGCAGAAGAAAGCAAAAGCGCTACGGGGCCCTATTCACATGCTTGGTCATCCGACTGACTCGGCGATCATGTGCTTACGCCGCTTCTTGTCGCTCCGAGGAGCCCCATTGGAGATTTGGTCCGACAACGACACTGCTTTTTTTGGAGCCAGCTGAGAACTGCGATATTTGTACGGTGATGCGGTTGAAGACTACGCTGCCAGCGAGTTTATAAACTGGCGTTTCTTTCCCCACTTGGCACCATTTATGGGTGGAGCTTGGGAGCACCCTATCCGAAGTGTCAAGGGAGCGCTGAAAGTGTCACTACATGAGCGGACTCCCTCTGATGAGGTACTCAGAACACTGCTGAAAGATGCTGAAGCCTTGGTAAATTCGCGGTCACTAACGACGATCTCACTCGATGCTGATACTGAAGAAGCACTAACGCCAGCTCACTTTCTAGTAGTGTATAGTGTACCTATACATATTTTTATTTACAACACCTGTTTTTACACCCACCTATGTTTTACAAATAAAAACTTTGACTTTGACTTTGACTTTGACTTCTCTTAAATGGTTTACCAGGGTGTCCCATCCAGTCACGCTTCAGGGATCGGACCTTTCGAGCAGAAATCACTGGCGGAGGGCACTCAGACTAGCCGATCATTTCTGGCAGCGATGGGTTCGAGAATACCTGCCTTCGTTGTCCCAGAAGGGATGGAGGCATCGCGCCCTCAATTGCAGGAGATATGATCGTAATATGCGATTCAAATTTACCGCGTGATTCGTGGCCCAAAGGCCGGGTCGCGAGGTTGTTTCCCGACAGAGATGGAGTAGCACTGCTCTTATGGCGATGCTTTCGCTACTTATTGTTTATTAGTTTTGATTGACTTATATACTTTTTATTTACTACCAAGAACCACTGCCTTTTGATTTCGGTAGTTAATAACTATAAAAAGCAGCTGTTTCCTGCAGCAGAGCAGTATATTCTATGCTGTTAAGGACTTCTTCCAATCTTATTACAAAACAAAAATAAATGCAAATGACACTTGGTCTTCTATAGAAGTTAGGTTAAAATAAACGATGCATTATAATATACAACTCTGATAGATTACAGAACCAATACAATCCGGCGCTGTTCATATAGGTAGACTTAATATAATAACGTCTGTTTTATGCAGTATCACTGTATATACGAAGTTTCTTGAGATTATAATACACAGCTTGTAACTGACGATGTAATGTTTGCCTTTACTTCAACACTGTACTTTGAAGGTAAGCTCAAAAGCACTTCCGCGAGAAAATAGCCCGTTTAGCTAACATTTTCTTTACTAATTTGGGTGCTAAGCCAGTGGAGACGAAAGAGTGGAGTCTCTGTCTTAGTTTTGAGTAAATCACAGCAATAAAGTTCAATTTGCAATGCTAGTTTACCAGTGCAAGAATCAAATTAAATTTTACCTTAAAATTAAGAAGATATAGTTAAATTTTCAATAATTTACCTGGGAAGAAAATCATAGCAACGTTGTCGATGTTGAGTCTCTGTCTTAGTTTTGAGTAAATTCAGTTCAATTGGAGGAGAGAATTTAAATTTTTGTTTTAGTAGAAATCAATCATGAATCATTTAGTGGAAATCAATCAATCTGCCTAGCCTTTTCCCAACTATGTTGGGGTCGGCTTCCAGTCTAACCACGTGCAGCTGAATACCAGTATTTTTCAGGGAGCGACTGCCTATCTGCCCCCACAACCCAGTAACTGGGTAATACGATGCCCCTTGGTAAGACTGGTTGTCAGACTTTCGGGCTTCTGACGACCCGTAACGACTGTCAAAGATCTACGAATGACAGCCGGGACCAACGGCTTAACGTCCTTTCCAAGGCACGGATGAGTCTCGGTAAGTAAAGATGGTCACCCATCCACGGACAACCCCAGGAAGCGTAGCTTAACCTGATTGATCGACCCGTGCGGCTATTATTATTTAGCCACGAGCTCCTCCTAATCATGAATCATTTAGTGGAAATCAATCCCAGGTTATTGACGTTTCCAGGATCGATTTTTATGTGTTCTTTTTATGATTAAGATATTTGTCTAATTATAATTACTGGATTATAATTGTGTATATCTTCAGATGAAACACAACATCACGCCTGTATTCCCCGATGGGTAAGGCAGAGGTGTACCAATCGTACTCCCACATTTTTTTATCTTTAAGTCCCATGTAATAGGGTCGAGCCTATTGCCATCAGCCGGGCACAAATCCAGACTCCGAGTTGCTACTGAGAAATTTCAGATGGAAAAATCCAATAACACTTTGCCCGACCCGGGAATCGAACTCAGGACCTCATGCTCAGCGGTAGTGCTTGCGATCATCAGATATAGATCCTGAATAGCCTATTTATAATTATATTCCGTCTTACTAATTTATCTAGCCGATAGTACCCACTGTCTGTATGAGTATTATATTACAACTTCATGCTATAAAATATTAATCATCTTTGACGCTTTGAGCGTTCCCGTACAGATTAGTGGTAATTAAGTTTTTCCAGACACGTCAACATAATCCAATTAAATTGGATTAAGATTTTTGAGAAGTAGTACAAACATGCTCGTAGGCGGATTTTTACATACTGTAATTAAAAATACGTATTTTTTTTCTTACTTGATGATATATATTATATCAGAAAATTCTACATCGTCAGAAACGAGAAGATCTTTAAAATTAACATTATTGCAATTCCATTAGTTTTGTTATTAACTCCAAGAGTGAACTTAAAGAACTTATTTTATAGGTCAATCTACCAAAGCAAAGAAACATAATATCAGACGCTGCGTCTAGATAGGAATAAACCGACTGTTAAAAATACGTCTAAGAACCGTTTGGATTATGTATGGAGGTATGTAATTGCTTCCTACCCAATACCTATATCCATAAATTAATCTGTGTCTGTCTAGTGATAAGTACATACTGTAGAGGCCGCAATATAACATAGTTTAGCATGAAAACTCCATGGTTTTACTATAAATAAATGGCATGAATGTGTCGACTGACAAGCAGATGTGCAAAAAAAAATAAAAGATACATGTAATATTAAATAAATGCTTAAAGATTTTATGTATAATCCAAGTTATAAATCATATTATAATTGTATTTGATTTATTCCCGGTACTGTAAGCATCCCCCGATGTTTACAGTACTGTAAGTAGGTATAATTAAATAATGAAAAACTAGCTCCATCTGCATCTTACTGTCTTGCAACACTTAAGTTAATGTAAATCTTAATATTAGCATTCGGTAAATTGACCACATATACGAGGACTTTAGTTACTGCTTGAAATACATCATAATTATGGTTGAGCACTTGAATACATTTACTGTAGGGCTTAACTCATTGAACATTAGACCCTACAATGTTATAAACGGGTTTACTTTTGTTAAGAGCACTGTCACCATCTGTTTTATTAGTACTTAGCGGTAATGTAGCATCAGATGCTATATTAGATTCTGTCCTAGTGTTATATTTATGTAAAGAAAATGTATTCATTATTATTTAGTAGATATTTATACTTTTTTCTCAATGACCATAGTTTTTCTATGACAGATGTATGTAGGTATAGATGTCAAAATGACAATATGAAAATATACAATAATAATTTTTATTCTAGTTGTTAAATATTTTATTAGATACATTTTAAGAATCGACATGACTTATGTGTAATAAATACTTTAAATGTCGTTTTTTTTTTTAATTTCAGAAGCAACGCATTATGGTTTGATTATTACGCCTAAAATAAAGAAATATATTTATCTACAGAATGAGTAATAAGAACTTTGTCGACAGTATTTTCTAATTTGATTTTAAACAATTATTGCTTTATGTTTTAAATTCTAATGAAAGATGTAGACTTAAATATAAATAGCATAAATAGATAAAAGTACTTAGGTGTAGGTACAATAATATAATTTGAACTCTGAATGAAAATTGACAAAACAATGAAATACAGTGTCCCGGACCGAGTGATCCAAAATGAGTTGCGGTAAAACAGAGATGGCCACACAGCATTTAAAAATTTTAAAGTTGGAATATTCTCATTTTTTTTTTTAAATCTTGGCTAGAAAGTTATGCTAAAGTTTAATAAAACGTTAGAAAAGACAAGTAAAAATAAAATCTGAAGCGTTGCAGAGCTACACTGAAAATAAATAGGAACATAATCTTGTAGCTTCTTCCAGCCAGATTTGAACTCATTGCGTCGATTTCTTGAATAACATACATAACATCACGCCTTGTTTCCCCGAAAGGGAAGGGGGGGGGGGGGCGTGTGGGGATTTCTTGAATATGATTATATTAGTGAAATTTTCTGAACTGTTGAGAATATCACAACTTTTAACATTTTAAATGATAGGTGGCCGCCTCTGCTTTACCCCATTTGCCTTTAGACCACTCGGTCTCGGCGGCCTATGTTAGTATATTTTATTAATAAAGAGCTATGGAAAACTAAGAAGACTACAGAAATTCTCAATAAAATATGGCAAGTACCCCGGAATGACTGAAACACCTGCTCGTAAATTAGCTCGCTTAAGACTACGTGATAAAAGACTGATGCTTCTAAACTTATATTTAGACTTATGTAGAAAGATTGGATGTCGTTTTGGAGTAAGAAAAAATTATAACAAAAGAAATTCGTGTCCCCGTCTAATGTTGTAATTGTGGCGCGAATCCCCCAGATGTCACGCCGTAAACGGGTTCCCCTAACTCACCAATAGATGTCACTAAGCCATGGCGTCAAGTTTCTGAATCGCGGTGTTAAGATTCTCCACCGTTTAATGACCTTCGCGCGGTATTGTAGCAAATTCAGACATATCTGGCATAGCGGATACAGTGATCATGAAGGCGGTTCGGTTATCCTTAATGTCGATAACTCGTGATGCGTAACTTTAGGTAGTGGGGACTGTGTACGCGCTGTCCCCCCAAAATTCACTCAATAAGCTAGTCTCAGGCAGGATTTACGTGACGACGTATGCAGGAAACATGTAAATACCTATAGATAGTAGTAGCACGAGTGCTGCATTCGTCGGAATAAGCCATTATTCAATTGCTGGGAAACTTTTTCAAATATATTTGACCGAGTATTACTGAGTAGAGAGAAGGCACAACACAAGTTTCCGATTTGTACTGTACAAAATAAGAAATTACATTAGTGCTTGAGCTACCACAATAACATTACAAATAAAAAGTTTTAAATCCTAACTCATAACAATCTTAACTGCACAAAATACCGAATCCGTTTTGAATATTCCCACAACTCAAGCGGGTCGGGACTACTCGAAGAATGTGTGAATCGGGTGACAATGCGACCCGATGAGCCATCAATCTATATCGGAACCGGAGCCAGGAAATGGCGATAGGAATTGCCGAGATATTTCTAGAAACCTAACTCCAAACAGGAATTGATTTCATCAGAACGTCCCTATAGAAGTAACAATTCCTTGGACCCTTGGGTTCTTACTATTGAAAACATATTTTATGTAACAGGAATTTACTTATCCGTGTTTTCCCTTATAAACATTGTCCACAGCTTCCCGATCCTTGGTAGTAGTCTTAAGTAACAATAAATTCGTTAATGCCTAAGAGGTAACTAGTCTACAGTGTACGATTAACAATTTATCTGATCCTTTCGATTGGTCATAATATCAGTCATTGAAAAACCCAAGGAGTCTCCTACCCCGGTAATTCCATTTGACAATTACAATGTAATTGTATGGATTTCAAAAGAGACTAACGTCTGAGTTTGTGTCCTTGTTTTTCTCAGAGTAGTCTGCTAGGGTTGTCTATTGTTTACCCGAAGATTATATACCATAATCATCATATTCCCGAATTTCATTTACCGAATTTCATTTGCCCGAATGTTTTGTTTGCCCTAAAAGACATAAATGACATACTGTTAATTGCCCGAAACTTAGACACCATAAGATACGAGTGCCATACGTATTGTTTTTCATATTTTTAAGTGCCATAATAATTATCAAACATAATATTTAAACGCCATAAATTTGTATTTGCACTAAAAAAGAAACTGTACAAATTATAATTATAATATAGTTTGATTATTAAACTTGTTTTTAATGCTAATACCTACCTACTTATGAGCTTTCTAGCTATCGATGTCGATGGGTATGTAATGTTTGGTATGATTAGAATAAATTTATTTATTCTTCTTTATTAAGTTTAATGGTCACAGTTCTAACCTAACTCAAATGGCACCTAACCAAACTATTTCTGGGTGGTTTATAAAAAAATAACCACGAAGGGGATGGCGGGGTCGTTTGAACGAGCGAAGCGAGCGAATAGACCGAGCCAAACCTTAAAATATTCTATGCATGGTTGATGGTGGGCTTGGTCGACGGAGCCCCGCTCCGCGGGGCTCCTACTTCTGTGTGGTTTGTAAATAAAATAACCACGAAGGGGATGACGGTCTATTCGCTCGCTTCGCTCGCTCACGCGACCCCGCCATCCCCTTCTAACCTAACCTATCCGAGTCGGAGTGCCTAAAGTCCCGATTGCATCCAGTTTCTCCTAATATAACAACCGTTACATACCCAATGTCGATGGCAAATGATATTATGGCATATGATAATTATTGCATGTGATAATTATGGCATGTGATAATTAGGACATGTGATAATTAGGGCATGTGATAATTAGGGCTTACAATGATTATGACAAATGATGTTATGGTAAGTGACTTTATGGGAAACAAAGCTTCTAGCACGTGACTAATATAGCAAATAAGAGTAGGGCAAATGAATATTACGTCGTATAATATTATGGCTGTTGACTATTATGGCAAATGATATTAGGGTAAATAAAATTCGGGCAAACGGCGGTATACCGTCTGCTAGGATACACCGACCTCATAAAAGTTTAAATCGACGTGACATTGACACATATGTGTCATATGTGTATGTGAGTGTGTGTGTGTGTGTGTGTGTGTGTGTGTGTGTGTGTGTGTGTGTGTGTGTGTGTGTGTGTGTGTGTGAATTGTACGTCGTCATGTGACGACGTTAAATTTTTAACCATTTTTCAATAAAAAACAAAATTTATCAGTAATCGTTAACCGACTGATAAAAATTGAAGCAAGTTATGTTCGAATTTTTAATAACTATCTGAAGATCAAGACTATGTTTATCAGCACAAAGATACACCTATTTTATCAATGAAAAACAGTTTATATCCTAAGTATCCATAAAAATATAATAAATATCTGCAATAGGTACCATCTGTTTCAAGATGAAAGAAAAATGTTATGTAATAAATCTTTAATAGGCGGTAGATCAAATGTTACGAGCACTTTTTGTCAGCATTTAGTGAATTCTGTAGATTTGTAGACCTATAAAATATTAGGCAGGCAGAAACTCGAACTCAAAGCATTTATTTCAAATAAACCAACTACAGGCACTTTTGCATTGTCAAGGGGTCAGTCAGTGGGCACGCCACAATTGCGGCGATAAGTCCCCTCTTTGAGGAATGGCTGGAGAGGCGCCACGGCGTCCTCACCTTCCGCCTGACGCAGGTCCTCACCGGACACGGGTGCTTCGGGAGGTACCTGTTCCAGATAAGGCGGGAGGAAACGCCCGGGTGTCACCACTGTGTGGATCGCCCGGAGGACACGGTGGAGCATACGGTGGAGGTCTGCCAAGCTTGGGCGGAGCACCGCCGTGTCCTCGCGGAAGCGATCGGCGGCGGCGATCTCTCGCGTCCGGCCCTGGTCCAGGCCATGGTACGGAGCGAGAGTGCATGGGAAGCCATTACCTCCTTCTGCGAAGCAGTAATGCTCGTGAAGGAGGAGGCGGGACGCGTGAGGTAGAGGTAAGCTTTGCGCCCTCACGCCCCTAGTCGCCGCAGGAGACGCCCTGGGCGTCGGGAATTGGCAGCCGATTCCCGGCCACCGTAGGCGCGGGCTTGCGGACGGCGAGCAATGGGTAGCTCGCCGTCCGGTAAGGACCAAGACCGAGTCAACGGCACGTCGTGTTCCACGCGCGCCTCAAAGAGATGTCAGCACTATTGACGGGGTCCGCTAGGGCCGATGCCAGCTAGGGTTGCGGGTTGTTCGAAAGAGTTACCGTGGCCCCGGCACAGGCAACAGAAGGAACACGGGTGGGTTTTAGTCAGTAAAAGTCTGACACGCCCTCCCACTCCGCCCAGAGCGGGAGAAGTCATTTGATGATTTCCCATCCACAAAAAAAAAGGGGTCAGTCAGAAAGATGAAGCTTTTTGCCCATTCAAAAGCGTAGTAGGTTCCTATGGAGAAAAACGGGCAAGAAACTCCACGGACACTCTTTTAAATCAAAATATTGTTACAAAATATTGGTTACATCATTCATGTTGAAATTATATAAGTATGTGAGAACAACTTAGAAAGAAGTGCATATTAAAAGCATCCATTAGGACGCGTTGGTTGGGGTTTTTATTAAAAAGATAAAAACCGAACACGATTCAAAAATGAAAATAAGCCGTGGCAGTTATTAGATGACCAGTCCCTACTGACGGCGCCCGTTCACGAACATGATGCGGAGCACTGTTTATGGGCTAAAGACAATGCCAACTACGTGAACGTACAGGGTGTGACAAGACCCTTCACGAAGCTGCTGGGAAACCACTTTTATTTTTGGTACGAAAATTCACTGTTTACGGTAGTGCGCAACGTTACGAACGCAAAACATGGTGGTGATGGTGAATGCAACGGTACAGGGATCGTGGGAGTTATTGTAACATTTAAAACTTTTTTTCGTAAAAAAATACTAAAATAAGTTGGAACTTTGTCCTTCAATATCTCCGTAACCAGCAGGTTCTCAGTTATTCTCCAGTACAAAATAAAAACCATAATAATAGGTACACCTCTGCCCAACCCTTCGGGGAAAAAGGCGTGATGTTAATGTTTATGTAATAATAGGAGGAACAAGTGACTTTCGTTTTCGTGAGGGTATGTTTTCACCCGTTATAGAATATTTCATTTTAATAACTAAACAAAGAGATTAACTTTAAGATAAAGAAAGGAGAGGCATTAAAAAGATACACGTGTCACAAAAATATTTTGATACTCGTAATTTCGCCAAAAGACGTAATGTTATAAGGAACGGTCATGGCAAAATAAGCCAACCCACAATCTCTCATTAATACCAATACGACAAACCGGTGCGTCAAACATATCCAATACTAGCTGCGCTCAGTGGTTTCACCCGCATAAGTCTCAATTCCGTGGGAATATGGAATAAAAAGTATCATATGTCCTAATCCAGGTCATGGTCTACCCATGAGCCAAATTTAATCCAAATCCGATCAGCTGCTTTAGCGTGAAAGCGTAATAAACAAGTAAACAAACTCACTTTCACATTTATAATCCTATCCTATCCTACTAATACTATAAACTACTAATTTTATCCCGGTATCCCTACGGGATCGAGACTTATGCGGGTGAAACCACGGAGCGCTGCTAGTATATTATAAACGCGAAAGTTTGTGAGGACGGATGGATGAATGGATGTTTGTTACTCTTTCACGTAAAAACTACTGAACGAATTTAGATGAAATTTGGCACATAGATAGTTTATAACCTAGATTAACTTTAGGATACTTTTTATCCCAATATCCCTACGGGATCGAGACTTACGCAGGTGAACCCGCGGGGCGCTGCTAGTTATATAATACTATTGATTGTCTATCTCATGTTAAAACACGTGAACGAAGTCGCAGGCAGTAGCTAGTCAATAATAAAAACCGACACTTTAGAGACTTATCACTAAGTTAAAAGAAAAGTAACGTTTTCAGTACCTAACCATCTATCATGTATGTACCTCCAAGACGGAAACTACGTTGTAATTTATATCATATAAATAATAAACAAGTCAGTCTGTGCTGTCCCACTGCAGGGCAAGGTTTTTATAAAGCATTTTATAAACAAACGTCAAGTTCTTTTAACTAAGAGTGTTCTACTTTATTCCTCAGCGACCACAGACGATCATAATCCATTTATGTTTAAGTCAGGCTATTCCATAATGCCAAATACTTGGCTCTATCGGAAATATGATAGTTACTAAAGTATCCGCTACTGCCCCTTGTTAGCACATTTTTGCTGGCGGTTTCATAAAATTAAAAATGTATATTAACTCAAAATTGTAGAAAAATGTGGTTTACATACACTACACCAATCCTGTCATGAGCTAATCTGGCTTGTTAAGTCAATCTAAGAAAAGGTGAATGAAACATCGTGCAGAGGGCACACACTTGAAACATTGAATACATGAGATGTGAGTGTGACCCCCAATAACTTACTCTGGGCCTGCGTGGTGGATTACGGCCCATTCCCTGATGCAAAGAAGAGGCCGGAGTCCCGACAGTAGGAACGTTATAATGCTTATTATGTGTGACTTGTGTAGCCAAGAATAAAGAAATTGGACAATATAAGTGCCTTGTATCTCGTATGTAATTAGGAGCAGTGGTGGCCCAGTGGTAATGGCCCCGACGTAAGAATTTTAGAAAGAAAAGAAAGAAAATACGTTTATTTTCGATAAACATGACGCAAAAAAAAGAACACAAATACAAAAAGAAACAAGTTGGGGGAAAATATGCGTCACATCCACGCAAAACGGCCATCGCTCAGCATAATGCTGCAACCCTATGCGAGACAGAGCCCCAGCGCTGGTTTTCAGCGACAGCCGGCGTTGACGTGATGACGTCACCCGGTGCAGCATGCAATGTAATTTAAAAAAGAAACAAAATAAAAACAACATCTAAATCTAAAATGATTATTTAAGTAGAATATTAAGAATGGCAACATTACGTTCCATCGGCATCGACTCACACGCCGCGCGGCGCCGGATTTGTGTTATCTGTGCGCGCAGCTGTCAAAAAACTATTTGTTTGACTATCTTTTGAAATACTGGTTACAAGGTCGTGAGTTCGAAACCAGACAGGCGTTTTACTTTGTATAAATAATTTCATCGGCACTGCTCTCAAAACGGTGAAGAAGACATGGTGAGGAAACCAGCATGTCCTAGAACCAAAAATTGGATGACATATGACATCTATCAACCCGTGCAGGGCCTGCGTGCTTGATTACAGATAATTTCCTCTCGAAGAGAGGAGGCCTGTGTCCCAGCAGTGGGAACATTATAGGCTGATAATTTCTGTACACATTGGCCAATGCAATTCATGATTGAGTATGGGCCTTTGGCCAATCTTAAATTCGATTTTAATTAAATTATTTTTTTATTGTATTATTTATATTTTATTTAATATTATGATAATATTGTAATGATGTATTAACTTAATTGATAAATTGTTACCTTTTAACAAGAACGTTGTGCATGCCTTTATGTGATGTATCTAGACAGTATTTAAGATTCGTAATTACATATTGTTAATATCCTTGTAAATACGTACGTTGGTGTGCCTTGCTCAGTTTTGTAATAAATAAATGCCTTCAGTGGTCTCTACCACACAGCAGAATTTACTTAATTTATCAGATGAGTCTCAAGTTTTTGTACTAATTACGTCATTAAGTTGATTGCAGAAAGTCCAAAAGAGCTAGAGCACGCTGCAGTGTTAGCGTTTCATTACTGGTACAAGATATTAAAGGGGTGTCCGGAGTTCCGGACTTCGTTTCCTGAAAAGCATTTCTGCTCGCAAAAGCAGTTTTTGCGCTCTTGAAGTTTTGTTTTAATAAACTAAATTCTACCGGAAGACGAGCTTTTTTGTTACAAGCTTTATATCTGTTAACTTGCTTCGTTCGTATGTTTCCGGATAGGTACCTACTCTGTTTCTTCTAGGTTTTAGATTTTTTTCGGAATGTACTAAAAGCATAATAATTAAAAAATTCTGTTCAACCTAGTTGAGTTTTAATAAAAAAACTTTTTTACAAAAAAAAAAAAACAACCGACCTCCAAAAAAAAAAACTACAAAGTGAAAAATAACTTTAATTTCAGAAGTCGGTGTCTTGGATCTGTATTTTAGGTTTTTGCTACAGACTTTTGAAATTAAAGTTATTTTTCACTTTGTAGTTTTTTTTTTTTGGAGGTCGGTTGTTTTTTTTTTTGTTAAAAAGTCTTTTATTTTTCACTTTTTAGTGGGTCGGTTTTTAATTTATCTAAGTTACAATAGCCTAATGACAACTGCTCATCACTTTTATCAAATCATTGCTTTTCCCGATGCAGGGACGTTAATTGTTAAGGAGTTCTCCTGGTACTTCACCATCAGCTCCACTTCATCTTATAAATTGCGACGAGCTTATATTGTTTAACAATAATTTTAAAGTAATCGAATCCCAATCCGTGAAATACTTATTTTGAGTTGTTCTGGTGGCCATCTTACCATCAGTGGTGTTCGTCATCAGTTTCACTTCACCAAATGGTGCTTTCCAAGGGCACAAGTAACAAAAAGTACCCAAATCGCTATAGGTATGCCTATAATATTTGCAGAGTTCCCTCGATTTCTCCAGGATCCCATCATCAGATCCTGACCAGATGACTATGGGGCCACTTGGAGAGTATACCCTTTCAAACAAAAAAGATTTTTTAAATCGGTCCAGCCGTTTTCGAGTAACCGGGGAGCACACTTAAAAAAAAATATTCCGACGAACTGAGTGAGAACCTCCTCCTTTTTTGAAGTCGGTTAAAAATAATTTATAGCTAAAGTGCATCTTATGACAATTCCAATAAGCCCAAACACGGCTAGGATACATTGTTTTATTACGGAGTTCCGGTGCCTACCTTCCGGCTTCATCATCAGATCAGTTCGATGGTACCATTTTCATCAGCACTATTTATTTAAATTCGCTTCGTCATTGTCGCTTAACTATCTTAATCGAGATATCTTATCGCCACCCGTGAAATACTTATCATTGAGGAGTTCCCGTGGCCATCTGTGGTCTTCTCCATCAGTTCCACTTCACCAAATGATACTTTCTGAATGCAAATGTTTGATTTGTTGTTGAAAATATCAAAATCACTATGTGTTTGCGGAATATTTGAGGAGTTCCCTCAATTCCTCATGGATTCTGTCATCAGAACTGGATTTTGAAAAAAATGGGACCAATCTGGAAGTATGTCCTTTCAAATAAAAAAGAAAATTCTAAATCGGTTCATAAATGACGGAGTACTGAGGTAACAAACATTAAAAAAAAAACATACAACCGAATTGATAACCTCCTCCTTTTTTTGAAGTCGGTTAAAAGGACTGCCTCGTTGGTCTAGTAGTCGCTAGTGCTACTGCTGAGCATGAGGTCCTGGGCTCGATTCCCAGGTCGCGCAAAGTGTTATTAGGTTTTTCTATCTGGAATTTCTCAGTAGCAGCCCGGAGTCTGGATTTGTGCCCGGTAGATGGCAATAGGCTCGCCCCCTATTACATGGGACTTAAACATAACTGGCGAAATGTGGGTGTACTATAGGTACACCTCTGCCTAACCCTTCGGGGAAACAAGGCGTGATGTTATGTTAAAAAGACATAAAAAACTACAATCTCATAAAGCAGAAACTACGAGTTCCAGCAATTTTAGTTTTATAATTTCAACTGACGACAATTTTACTATCACGGACTCAAATCTTTTGGGTCATAAGCAGCATTACTTACATTTAGAGCAAGGTTAGAAGTAAGATTGGACCACGAAACAAAACTTCATCAAGTTCAAAAGCACTAATATCGCTTAAGCACTTTTTACAGCTTTGAGCTTGTGGTTTAGAATATTAAACTGAGAATCTCTACGTTAAAAGTAAAGTACATTTTTGATATATAAAAATGAAATGCTGTTCGTTGGTAAGCGCATCACTTGAGAACTGGCTATTTTTGTTTTAAAGTGTTCGTAATATTCCGAATTAGGTTTTTATGGAAAGAAAAAATTAAAAAGTGTCCAGAGAAACTTTCAAATTCGGGAAAAACTGCACGTCCTTTTTTCTATAGGATTTTTGTATGAATTATTGAAAATTGGACAGGACGATTATCGGGTCAACTAGTATTTGATAATAAATATTTAGTTTAAAGCCAAACATCCACTTATTTTTCAGATATTATTTTATTTTATCTACAAGCAAACAGACCGACGACCGTCCACCTATTAGACATAAGATACTCCTGCTTGCTGCAGGTAAGCCTACGTCACCAAGGAGAATGGTGATGTACTTATTACCGACCGAACAAACAAAGTTGTGAACTCAGTGTGTTAGTAGCCGTGGGTCGAGTTCTGGCGTGCGACTGAAGAGGCTTAAGTATGTCCAGCTGTGGACTGCTATACTCTGATGAGGATGATGAATTTAATTTCAGACACCAAATTACATGGTCTTCGCATGACCAAGATTAAGTCTGGACTGTTGATACGTACAATACCCACTTCATCGATTTGGATATATTCGCGCTTTCACACTTTAAGTTCAAAAGGATGGCTATTGCATCTCTAGAATAGCCATTTTATACCATCTATATAAAAGAAAGTAACAATGCACGCATTAAATTTATCCTTAAACCATTATTTCGCGGACATTGATGTGAGTTACACGTTTACCTAGTTTTTTAACCATAAAATGTCACACCTAAATTGTAATGTTTTATGTCCCAATAAAGTAAAATAAAAATAAAATAAGATACTGTGATCTCTAACTTCTTCTCAGAGTAGTCAGATAGGAAACGCCGGCCTCATCTACTTTGTATCATTGACGTGTAAAAGTGTTTGTACAAAGCTACTTACAGAAATATAATAATATATCGTTTATTAGTCACTACTCTATCCACACGGTATGGTCCCAGCTCACTAGCTGGGACCGTATTATAAAGTATTGTGACCATCATTTTTCTATTGCGAAAAAGGGATGGTGCTATCGGCCTTCTATAGCTCCGTCTCTCTCTCTCACACTGGAAATATGGTGGCATTAATACGTCATAAGGCACCTGTGCTCTAGCATGGATAGTTGACAAATGTATTTTCTTTCCCTCTTTTGTTTCTAACACAGCGCGTTACTTAGCGGTAAACATGATAGCTGGTAATATTTCCTTTGAAAACTAGCTCTTAAGAAGCTCTACTAGGACTGTCATTATTTATTCGCTTATGTTTCTTGTGTAGGACTATACTGTCAAGTAAAAATAAGTTTTGCATAGTAAAATTTAAGAAGCATGAAGATCGTTGAATGACAAATAGAACAACGAACTGACCCGACAGACTTTTTGTCTATTCAAAAAAATCCCATAGAAAAAGCACTTTCCCATATAAAAACCTTATTCGAACTATAAGGAACATTTAAAGAAAATAACCAAATCAGTCCGGCCGTTCTCAAGTGATGTGCTTGTCATCGTACCGCATTTAATTTTTATTTTCCTATAAACTAATGCATTCATACTTTCATCTACCTAGTAGGTACGCACGAAAAGCCTCAGTGCAAAATGTAGAGGAGCAAATAGTGTATTTGCTGTACGCTTGCTGCATGCGGCTCTAGGGCGCCCAGGCTGTACGCTTGCTGCATGCTGCTCTAGGGCGCCCAGGCTGTACGCTTGCTGCATGCGGCTCTAGGGCGCCCAGGCTGTACGCCTGCTGCATGCGGCTCTAGGGCGCCCAGGCTGTACGCTTGGTGCATGCGGCTCTAGGGCGCCCTGCCTTAAGCCAGGCTTACACGGTACTATTTAATTGACTGCGGCATACCATAAGTTGAAACAACAATAAAAATTATATACATAAACTCACACCTTCTTGCCATGGAGGTAGGCAGAAACTACAGAACGCCACCTGCTAAGTTCCTTACAAACTCCTTTTGCCTTACGTTCACACATCTGGTCATAAACGCATGCCAGTTGCGAGTACTACACACCTGACCAATAAGTTCACTATATGTCCTCCTAGGGCGTCCCCCTCCCGGCGGTTTCACTCACATATTCTGCCTTGTAAACCTCTTGTTAGTCGCCTTTCACTCATCCTCTCAACATGACCAAACCATCTAAGCATACTCTTTTCAATTTTTGTCACTACATCTTCTTTTAAACCGCACCGTTGCCTTATCACATCATTCATGCTTCGCAAGGAAGGCATTTCCACAATAAAAATTGCACCGTCTAAACAGCGTTTAGGCGATACAAGTCATTTTTTGTTGATTCAATTTTATTGGACGCCACGGGTAAGGTACTTGCATCATGTAAATGGGGCGTTATAGATAACACGAATGATGATTTTATTAGACTTTAATCTGTATAGAAACAATTCATCCGCACAAAATCAGTTTTCCTGACGTCAGACAATCGGAATATATCTCAGTATTGTTTAATTTTTTAGGTCGGTAGCATATGGAACAGTAATTAAACATCGACCGGCTATTACATTGATTTAAAAGAAAGTTGTGATCTCCTACAGCTGTTACATAATCGTTGTATAAAGACCAAGGTTGAGTTTAGACCGCTTAAATCATGTTGATGGAAAAGGTTATAGGAATTTAAATAGTTGATGCATTTTACTGATAGATTTTTGTTTTGTTACAAGTTTTCTTTCAATAATTTACTGGCAATAGCTACATGGGTAGAATGACGGACTGGTCAGTGTGAGGTTGTGTGTTCGTGCCTCGGTTGTTGTAATTATGACTATTACCAACTTAATGCAGTACTTTTCAATAGAAAACTTTTGTGTTGAAATTATTTTATTTTTTTATTTTATAATAATTATGAATATAAATGGATGTAATAAATACCTTTTATGTATCAACAGCAGAATGTTCGTACACACTTTAAAACTGTTTTTTTTTTTTTTGGAATTTATTTGACGAATAAAAGTTTGGTTCAAATATTGATTCACTTTTACAAAAACACTATCACCCCAATTTACTAATAAAACAATTTGCAATTATTTTCTAAAGTTCTGTTTTTTTTTAAACCAAAGTTTGGTTTAAAAACCAAAGTTTAGTGCAAAAACACTTTTCCTTTTCTCATTAATAATCACAAAGTAAATCAACCACAAAGCACTGAAAACTTTTTACCTATTTATTTTATTTGTTACTATCGTCGTGAAAGTTTCATGACGTCACCTCCCACCGCGATGCGTCGTCACGGACGCTCGGCTATCGCGCGACTGAAAGCTAAAAGCTGTAACCGAAACTTGTTTACATGACTTTACGATCATATTTATGTATTTTAAATGTATTTTTGTATTCATTGTGAATTTTGTGAATGTTTTCTGCAAATATTTGTTAAATGGGATGGTGTTTACTTCCGTTTTTATGTTTCTTTTTATTTTAAGGGTGGAGATAATTTCGATGTTTTTCTTATCTGTTTCTTACAAAGGTTGTTTTATTTATAATTTTACTTTTTGACTGCCTCTTATGAATGCGGAGTTTTTTTCTTATTTGCAGGGAAACTCCGAGCATAGACGTCTCTATTGCAGCCGCAGCGTGGGTAGGCCGTAAGCTGGACCGAGCTGCACCCTAATTGCGTAATACACATCCATCACAATCTGAATGATTTTGATGCATATTATAGCTAATCCATTGCTTCATATGTTCGAAAAATTTATCTGCTCAAAAACGTAAATAACGCAATGAATGTTGTTGAACTATCAAAATGAAACCGATTCCTACTGTACATGTGTCACGCAGTTGCCCCGCAGGTTGCGGGAACTCACTGTATATTTGTTTATTTTTTTAACATAAGCCAATTACATTATTTAAAGACAAATACAATAACACAAAGTACACAACTACTCGACAGTCATACGCTCATCTCACAATACCTACTCCTTTAAGGGATGCAGCAGGCCAGGGTCCTGGTCCACCAGTGGCTGTGTTTCAACTGAATGGTAAATTAATAATGATTTATGATACAATAGCCATTATTGTTTTAAGGTCTCAATATTCTGTCAGGGTAATTAATTGTTTATCAAACTGACAAACTACGTTAATTTGCCATGTTATAGCCAAATTATATAACTGTCAAAGAACGACAATTGTGATTTAAATATACGGACAGTTTGAGTTGGAAGTCAAATTGATAAACAATTAATTAGTGATATACAAAAGGTATGATTACCAACAAATTTTATTCTGCCTTCCAAAGTACTGTCGCAACTTTTTTTTTATCATGACACAGTTACCTACTAAGTTTAAAACAAATCTACAACTACCTCCGAGTGTCACTGCTTTGTAACTTTTAATGGAACCTTTGATAGTCCATGCTCTTTATTTCTTTGGAAGTTTCTTACTAGCGAGAAACTTTTGACAAGTTTTTTTTCGGGTATACCTTATAATCATCTAAATCTGTTTATCATCATGACATTCCACATTGGAGAAGCCAGAGATGTTATAGTAGGTTCCTATGTACATAGGTACATCTTGTCAGTCACGTTGAAGATCCCAACTAATTTATAACATGAAAAAAACAAAAATGCAAGAATGTAGTAATTCAATAGTATTAGATTGAGTAAGATCCATCTACTCTACATACTTAACATATTGATAGTAGATATAGATATATTTCAACTATAGAAGGTACAGTCAAGGAAATCAATTATTTATCAAGTTGTCGAACAACCGTCAAAGAACGACAGTTACGATTTGAATATACGGATAATATAACTTGATAGCGAATTTCTACGACTTTATGTACGCTGCCTACATAGTTACTTGTTGACAACACCTCAATAATTATCAGAATCAAACAGATAAATATTCCAGCACAAGATTCATATGATCACAATAAAATTATTTTAATATGACGATATTGAATGGAAATGTGAGATTTCATAGTCATTGAATAGAACAGGAAGTTATAGTAGGCCCATTGCTTGGCTTATTTTTTTTTATTTGAGACGGGTTTACTCTTGACTCTAGTCTAGGTCAGAGGTGACAGAGAAAAGGTCGACGATGGAGCGAGCTTACTCAGAAGAAGCCTTTTCACTCTCACTTTGAAGAGATCGGGCTTGTATGCGTTCGGAAACACAGACGCAAGCAGAGAGTTCCACTCCTTTGCTGTGCGCATTACAAAAGACATTTGGAAACGCTTAGTGCGAATTGGTGGAATAGCAACTAGGCCGGGATAGTAACATGCAGTGCGTACTAGATGTCCGATAGTAGAAGGGAGCCGGCGGAATGAGGTCGTGGAGTTCTTGAGCCTATGATTAGACGTTCATATAAAATATTCTATAGTCGCTTCGGTTTTAGTAAACCAGTTTCAAGCTGCTCCAGAATTACGTTTTCTTTTGAAAACAAGCCGCGTGCCTGATGGGATTTCGCATCGGCAAAAAACAAAAAAAAACTTCTACACAAACTTTCATCTGCTATGTTACCCCTTTAGAGGGAGAAACATTTTCAAAAACCCTTCCTTAAGGCTCCCACACAAAACTGCGAATTCGCATCGCATCGCAATAATCTGCTAGCTCGCATTGAATTCGCAGTTTTGTGTGGGAGCCCTTAGTGCTCACCTTCGTTAAATAAGTGCAAAAATTGCACGCTCCTCTAAACCCAGCGGTTTTGGCTTTGGGTTGTCTGTCATTGAATTAATGAAATTAAGATTTGAAATACCTAAGTACAAAAAAAAAGTATTATGCCAACTTTTTTAAAAGAGGCCACTAAATTGGAGTTTCACATAGCGAGGTTACCATCTTATAAAGTTATAAGAAATGTCTTATCTTCAATTTTAGATCAAAAGATACGGAGTAGATCTTCTTCTTAATAATTTGTTTGTCCATGCGTTACCCATATCGATGATATTCGATCTTTTGTGTAACATCAATGGAAAAGTAAAACGCTTAGCCTTGAGTTAGATATAAGCCAGGGACCATTCGAAATCTATTATGTCTGGAGAAGAATTCAGTTCAAAAGGAAAGATTAAAAATATGTTATTATTTCGTGTGATAAATGTTGTTACACCTTCTGATCTTTCGCTAGAAAAACGGGACAGATTTTGGTCGGTTTCCCGATCTATTATTAAGGATATATTTATGGCACAATTGTGTTCTCCGACATCTTTTTATTCTCAATGTACTGCGTAAAATAAATAGTAATCGAAAAATAAACCTAGGTTTGCCAACGTTTAGTATACTGTCGTAAAAGAGTTCATTTGGTAAATATTGTAGTTGAATACCGTGTCAAAGTTATCCCTTCAAAATATTGTAGTTGAATACCGTGTCAAAGTTATCCCTTCAAAATATTGTAGTTGAATACCGTGTCAAAGTTATCCCTTCAAAATATTGTAGTTGAATACCGTGTCAAAGTTATCCCTTCAAAATATTGTAGTTGAATACCGTGTCAAAGTTATCCCTTCAAAATATTGTAGTTGAATACCGTGTCAAAGTTATCCCTTCAAAATATTGTAGTTGAATACCGTGTCAAAGTTATCCCTTCAAAATAGGTACCTAATACTTAAGCTTCAGACAGCACACTAAAGGATTTTTAAAAGCTAAAATTATTCTTTAATCTTATTTTTAAACGTTTGGTATCAGTTTTACACCGCCGTGCTGCGCAAATCAAAGCGATGAATATTAACGGAAAAAGAATGTCAAAAGAAAATGAGGTATTTATAATACCTCTTGATATTGCCACTGAAATAACTACCCACATTCCATCAGAAGAGCTATTGTGTCCATCTACCAAACTTAACATAACCTAATCAGTCTATAATGCTCCCAGTGCTGGCTGGGACACAGACCTCCTCTCTGTGAGAGGGTGTGGGCCGTAATCCAACACTCGCGACCAGGGCGATGGTATTGGACGCCTCATGTATTTGAATTTTAGATTCTAGGACATTTTTTGACAATATGAAGTTTATTTAGTGAATACAACTCGTCAAGTTTCCTTGAGGTCAACGTCGCGTCACCTGCAGCTGTTGCCTTAATCTGACCAAGACAGTGATACATTACTGTGAAGAATCGCAACAAATAGTACATTATTCTTTTAGTTTCAGACTAGCAGTTAGTATCAGAGGGGCAATTCTCGTAATTTTAAGAACATTCACAGTCTGATCTCAGTGTCAATATGTCAAAAATACCTTTAATTTCCCTACATTTTTGACATTTGATTGTCGCTGAGATGAGATAACGACTAGATTTTGAACGTTTTTAGTTATGGGAATTGGGCTTCAGAATCATTACTCTCCTGTTTTTGTTCCGATTTTTCAAACGGAAAAGATATTAATAATGTCTGTCGACCGTATTTTAATTTCCTGGAGATTTTTCTGATGCAATAAGTACACTTTTATTGTTTTCCCCCACAGAAAGTTTATAGAGGAAACTGTAGGTAGGTACATATATTTTTGAAAAAAAAAGCTTGATTTTTTGGCATACTGACAGACAGATGAATACCAATAATGAAGATCCTTCAACCTGTTGGTTAGTACTGCTGTCACCAACCTGTTGGTTAGTACTCCTGTCACCAACCTGTTGGTTAGTACTGCTGTCACCAACCTGTTGGTTAGTACTGCTGTCACCAACCTGTTGGTTAGTACTGCTGTCACCAACCTGTTGGTTAGTACTGCTGTCACCAACCTGTTGGTTAGTACTGCTGTCACCAACCTGTTGGTTAGTAATGCTGTCACCAACCTGTTGGTTAGTACTGCTGTCACCAACCTGTTGGTTAGTACTGCTGTCACCAACCTGTTGGTTAGTACTGCTGTCACCAATCTGTTGGTTAGTACTCCTGTCACCAACCTGTTGGTTAGTACTGCTGTCACCAACCTATTGGTTAATACTGCTGTCACCAACCTGTTGGTTAGTACTCCTGTCACCAACCTGTTGGTTAGTACTCCTGTCACCAACCTGTTGGTTAGTACTGCTGTCACCAACCTGTTGGTTAGTACTGCTGTCACCAACCTGTTGGTTAGTACTGCTGTCACCAACCTGTTGGTTAGTACTGCTGTCACCAACCTGTTGGTTAGTACTGCTGTCACCAACCTGTTGGTTAGTACTGCTGTCACCAACCTGTTGGTTAGTAATGCTATCACCAACCTGTTGGTTAGTACTGCTGTCACCAACCTGTTGGTTAGTACTCCTGTCACCAACCTGTTGGTTAGTACTGCTGTCACCAACCTGTTGGTTAGTACTCCTGTCACCAACCTGTTGGTTAGTACTGCTGTCACCAACCTGTTGGTTAGTACTGCTGTCACCAACCTGTTGGTTAGTACTGCTGTCACCAACCTGTTGGTTAGTACTGCTGTCACCAACCTGTTGGTTAGTACTGCTGTCACCAACCTGTTGGTTAGTACTGCTGTCACCAACCTGTTGGTTAGTACTGCTGTCACCAACCTGTTGGTTAGTACTGCTGTCACCAACCTGTTGGTTAGTACTGCTGTCACCAACCTGTTGGTTAGTACTGCTGTCACCAACCTGTTGGTTAGTACTGCTGTCACCAACCTGTTGGTTAGTACTGCTGTCACCAACCTGTTGGTTAGTACTGCTGTCACCAACCTGTTGGTTAGTACTGCTGTCACCAACCTGTTGGTTAGTACTGCTGTCACCAACCTGTTGGTTAGTACTGCTGTCACCAACCTGTTGGTTAGTACTGCTGTCACCAACCTGTTGGTTAGTACTGCTGTCACCAACCTGTTGGTTAGTACTGCTGTCACCAACCTGTTGGTTAGTACTGCTGTCACCAACCTGTTGGTTAGTACTGCTGTCACCAACCTGTTGGTTAGTACTGCTGTCACCAACCTGTTGGTTAGTACTGCTGTCACCAACCTGTTGGTTAGTACTGCTGTCACCAACCTGTTGGTTAGTACTGCTGTCACCAACCTGTTGGTTAGTACTGCTGTCACCAACCTGTTGGTTAGTACTGCTGTCACCAACCTGTTGGTTAGTACTGCTGTCACCAACCTGTTGGTTAGTACTGCTGTCACCAACCTGTTGGTTAGTACTGCTGTCACCAACCTGTTGGTTAGTACTGCTGTCACCAACCTGTTGGTTAGTACTGCTGTCACCAACCTGTTGGTTAGTACTGCTGTCACCAACCTGTTGGTTAGTACTGCTGTCACCAACCTGTTGGTTAGTACTGCTGTCACCAACCTGTTGGTTAGTACTGCTGTCACCAACCTGTTGGTTAGTACTGCTGTCACCAACCTGTTGGTTAGTACTGCTGTCACCAACCTGTTGGTTAGTACTGCTGTCACCAACCTGTTGGTTAGTACTGCTGTCACCAACCTGTTGGTTAGTACTGCTGTCACCAACCTGTTGGTTAGTACTGCTGTCACCAACCTGTTGGTTAGTACTGCTGTCACCAACCTGTTGGTTAGTACTGCTGTCACCAACCTGTTGGTTAGTACTGCTGTCACCAACCTGTTGGTTAGTACTGCTGTCACCAACCTGTTGGTTAGTACTGCTGTCACCAACCTGTTGGTTAGTACTGCTGTCACCAACCTGTTGGTTAGTACTGCTGTCACCAACCTGTTGGTTAGTACTGCTGTCACCAACCTGTTGGTTAGTACTGCTGTCACCAACCTGTTGGTTAGTACTGCTGTCACCAACCTGTTGGTTAGTACTGCTGTCACCAACCTGTTGGTTAGTACTGCTAGTTAGTATTGATTAGTTACTCTTGTTCACCGTTAGATCTAAGGTTTAAATCTTACTAATCTATCTATCTTATTTCAGCTGTACAGTATTCTGTTCAATCCTACAATCCCCTCTTATCTTAAAGAACGTTTCAAGTTCCTTCATGGCACACATAATAGATATCTGAGGTCATCGGAAAACTTGAGACTGGAGATGCCGATGCATTCCACCAGTTTTTATGACAAGTCTTTTACAGTTCAAGCAGTGCGGTTATGGAATGCCTTGCCCGTGTCGATAAGGCGTGCTCAATCTTTGTCCATTTTTACAATTCAGGTAAAAAAACACTTCCTCTCTCCTTAAACATCATCATTACATAAAGTTCCCTGCCCCTGTTTCATGTTAATTATGTATAAATATATATACACATATGTTATGTATGTATTTATTGTAAATGTAACTGGTACACCACTGACTACCTACGGTATTATCTCTCCTTCTACCTTTAATCCATCCAAAGGTTGTCTTTAAAAGATCGCGTTTAGCGATAACACCGCCCATTGTGTCACCCTAAGTGTAAAATTTCTACTTTTATATCTGTAATTTTTATGGTGTACAGAATAAAGAATATTCTATCTTCCATCTATCTAACTAAACCTGCTATTGGCAACGCAGATTTCAAATCATCCGGTAAATTGTCCCGGATAGCGCATCGCTATGTGACATAAGACATTGCCAATTCCGTTGAATTTTAAAACGAGTCCAAATCAAGATCTAAGCGAGGAATAAGTACCAGAATAAGAAATCTTGGAGTCATCTTCCACCTACGCGAGTTTTAAAGTGAGGTAAGTAGAGTAGTTAGTCGGTTTATCCTTCTGGGACCTTGTAGTAAGGGTATAAGATACTCTTACTTCCTCCTTCTTACTTTTGCCAATTTACTGATAAGATGATCATTTGAATAGTCATATTTCAACACCAACTTTTGGGGATTTGGCTTTTATTTGGCCCTAGATATTATAAAGCTTTTCTAATCCTAATTAACTGGATAATTATAGAAAAAACATCCCTCGAGTCTGTCACGCAATTCAAACTAAACGCAAGACAACCTATTATTCCCGATGCTCCGCCTAAAGGCTCACACACAACGCGACACAAAGGCACCACATGTCGCGCGACGAGCGGTGCCTTTGTGTCGCGTCGTGAGTCGCGCCTTTTTGCAGGACTCTTAAATTGCACTAGACAAGGTCGTGTTAAAAGCTTTAACCGACGATGTGACTTAAATATTTTTATTCTAAATCTGTCTACTTGCTGCCTTCAATGGAGGTATGAAATACGTTTCTACCCTCCGGGGCCTTATTAATGCAAACTACGTGCACTTACAAAGCTGCTAGCTGCTGCTAGCTTCCATTTCAAAGTCAAGAAACTTATTTCTCGTTTTCTTTTAGAATTACAAGAATCTTTGCACTTTTGCGCTTTGAGCTGAGTGATAGGTAAACTCAGCCCTTGTCACGTGGAATCCAACGATGTGAGATGAAACTAAGGGCCGTTGTCTACAGCACTAGTGTTTCAATTTTTTTGGTGCACGGTAAAACTCCAATGAGCTTATGTTGGCACCAACTTAAATGCATATGCAACATAAATGCAAAAGGGACTCGCGTATTGCCTCGGCTTCGCCTCGGCCCACATTTTCCCGTTCGTCCATCAATGCCTGGTTGCGTCCAAGGCTGGTATAGCACTTTTCTAAAATAATGCGCGGAAATTCAAACTAAGGGTGTACTATAGGTACACCTCTGCCTAACCCTTCGGGGAAACAAGGCGTGATATTATGTTATGTTAATTCAAACTAAGAGCTGATTTTGAATCGTCAGATAACTTTTACCTGAGGAATAAATATGGCTGTTTAACACATTTTCTATACAAAAGCTGCCAAAACGCCAAACATATTCCCCAGATAAACGTTATCTGACGATTGAAAAATCAGTCCTAAGTAAATTATATAGAAATTCCAGACTCAATGACGGACAACTATGTATATCTTTTCACGCGCCAATATGTTCATTTGTTTCTTTTTTACTTTAAACAGCTCTATTTGCAAGCACAATCGAAAAATAAAATCTTTGATAAGTTACCTCCTTGGTTGCCATGTGCCGCCTGCTCGCATGTATTTGATCAGTACAGCATTTCGATTTATCTCGAAGATGGTTGTCAAGTAATGCTCAAATTTCCAAGCATGTTGGAGAAAAAAATATGTAAAAGTACTACTGAATAAATAAATAATGATAATGGTGGGTAATCCTTTGTTGGTGATCACTTTCGTTTTTAAGAAACTCTTGTCTCCATGCTTCTAGGACCCATCGGTTTTGGCTATGCGTTATCTGTCATTAATCAGTGAATTTAAGATTTTTACTAAATAAAACATTAGAGGGGCTTGTGGCTAAGAAATAACAGCCGCACGGACCAATCGATCAGGTTAAGGCGAGGTAGACCCTGCGAAGTAGGTATTTAACGCTACCAACCTACCCACGGAGCGAGTCGTGCGCTTACCTCGCCAGCGTGAACTTGCATGAACCCAAAATGTGTCACAGTATAGGTAAGCGTGTCGTGTAGGCAGTAGGTCAACTCATTGGAACGAAGTTCTTTGACGCGGCTTGGCAGAAATCGTCACTAACGACAAAGCGCGTTCATACTTTCTTCTTTGAAATTCACACTTTCACTCTCTCTCTCTCTCTCTATCAAAAGAGAAAAAATTCAAATTTTCCTTCATGGGTGTCGTTTTCAAGGTTTTCGAGGGTGCTAAAGCCGATAGTAAAGTCAAAATGAAAATCCAAGATGGCGGCCGAGAAAATTTTCAAATTTTCCTTCATGGGTGTCGTTTTCAAGGTTTTCGAGGGTGCTGAAACCGACAGTAAAGTCAAAATGAAAATCCAAGATGGCGGCCGTGAAAATTTTCAAATTTTCCTTCATGGGTGTCGTTTTCAAGGTTTTCGAGGGTGCTAAAGCCGATAGTAAAGTCAAAATGAAAATCCAAGATGGCGGCCGTGAACATTTTCAAATTTTCCTTCATGGGTGTCGTTTTCATGGTTTTCGCGGGTGCTAAAGCCGAAGGTAAAGTTAAAATGAAAATCCAAGATGGCGGCCGAGAAAATTTTCAAATTTTCCTTCATGGGTGTCGTTTTCAAGGTTTTCGAGGGTGCTGAAACTGATAGTAAAGTAAATGAAAATCCAAGATGGCGGCCGTGAAAATTTTCAAATTTTCCTTCATGGGTGTCGTTTTCAAGGTTTTCGAGGGTGCTAAAGACGATAGTAAAGTCAAAATGAAAATCCAAGATGGCGGCCGTGAACATTTTTAAATTTTTCATCATGGGTGTCGTTTTCGTGGTTATCGAGGGTGCTGAAACCGATAGTAAAGTCAAAATGAAAATTCAAGATGGCGGCTGTGAAAATTTTAAAGTTTTTCATCATGGGTATCGTTTTCATCGCTTTCACGGGTGCTAAAGCTGACAGTAAAGTCGAAATAAATATTCAAGATGGCGGCTGTGAAAATTTTCAAGATTTTCATCATGGGTGTCGTTTTCATGGTTTTCACGGGTGCTAAAGCTGACAGTAAAGTCGAAATGAATATTCAAGATGGCGGCTGTGAAAATTTTCAAGTTTTTCATCATGGGTGTCGTTTCCATGATTTTCGAGGGTGCTATAGCCGATAGTAAAGTCAAAATGAAAATCCAGATGGCGGCTGCGGAAATGTTCAAATTTTTCGTCATGGGTGTCGTTTTCATAGTTTTCGCGGGTGCTAAAGCCGATAGTAAAGTCAAAATAAAAATCCAAGATGGCGGCTTTGAACATTTTCAAAATTTTCATCATGGGTGTCGTTTTCGTGGATATCGAGGGTGCTGAAACCGATAGTAAAGTCAAAATGAAAATCCAAAATGGCGGCCGTGAAAATTTTCAAATTTTCCTTCATGAGTGTCGTTTTCAAGGTTTTCGAGGGTGCTGAAACCGATAGTAAAGTCAAAATGAAAATCCAAGATGGCGGCCGTGAAAATTTTCAAATTTTCCTTCATGGGTGTCGTTTTCAAGGTTTTCGAGGGTGCTAAAGACGATAGTAAAGTCAAAATGAAAATCCAAGATGGCGGCCGTGAACATTTTCAAATTTTTCATCATGGGTGTCGTTTTCGTGGTTATGGAGGGTGCTGAAACCGATAGTAAAGTCAAAATGAAAATCCAAGATGGCGGCTGCGAAATTTTTTTAAGTTTTTCATCATGGGTGTCGTTTTCATGGTTTTCGCGGGTGCTGAAACCGATAGTAAAGTCAAAATGAAAATCCAAGATGGCGGCCGTGAAAATTTTCAAATTTTTCATCATGGGTGTCGTTTTCATGGTTTTCGAGGGTGCTATAGCCGATAGTAAAGTCAAAATGAAAATCCAGATGGCGGCTGCGGAAATGTTCAAATTTTTCGTCATGGGTGTAGTTTTTCTAGTTTTCGAGGATACTAAAGTTGACAGTGAGGTCAAAATGTAAAATGAAAATTATGTTTTTGTATTAAATCATATGTGAGATGAACTTTGTTACTGACGGTGTCTCCCGACTGCACATGATTTTTATTTATTTATTTAACAGTTTACGTACACACATGTAAACAGACCAGAAGAAAGGAACAGAAAAATACGTACAAAGGTGATGCTGATGGTAGGGTTTTATTTTAAATTAGGTACCTATATAAAGGGTGTCTCAGTAAGAGTGCACTTTTTAAAATTGGAATATTTTTTTTTCATGCAAGTGGCAACTCTGAAATTTGACAGCTGTCACCTCTGTTTATTACGATTATTAAAAATGGAGCGGTTTTCGAAAGAACAACGCGTTATAATTGTGAAAACTCATTACAACGGTGAACGGCATTCGTTACAGGAATATGGTAACGGACTTCTTGTGGCCTCAACTGAACGGCATGAATCTGGACAACATTTGGTTTCAGCAGGACGGCGCAACCTGCAACACCGCGCATGAAACAATCGACTTATTGCAGCAACTATTTCCAGAACACATTATCTCACGAAATTCTGATGTCAACTGGCCACCAAGATCGTGCGATTTAACGCCGTGCGATTTTTATCTTTGGGGTTTTGTGAAATCTCGGGTTTATGCGAATACAAACCCGAAACAATTCCTGAGCTCAAATCGGAAATTCAACGCGTCATTGGTGAGATACAGCCACATCTTAGTGCAAAAGTCATGGAAAATTTCATGAAAAGAGTAATGGCCTATCATCGGAGCCTTGGGGTCATTTGCCGGATATTTTATTCCATACTTAATCGGAACATGTCTTCTTTACCATACAATACAAATATCACAACTCATATAAAAAAAAATACTTGTTTTTATTTTAAAATGAAAAAGTGCACTCTTACTGAGACAGCCTTTACAAATTAGTTTTGGATGTTTATTATTTATTACGGATTATTTATTGACGAAGCCCAGTGTTATATTGGGGCCATGCCTAATAGGTTGATTGAAAATGATACGATTGTCGAAATTAAGTGTCCCATAATAGCATCAAAACAAGGATTGGCGAAAGCTATAGAAGAAAATAAAATTCAAATAGTAATACATTATAAAACCGAGTGCCTCCGGGGACTTCCGACAGGACCAAAGATCCTTGTTACGTGATGACTCTTACATGATTTTAAATAAAAACAAAAGTTTTACAGCCGCCATCTTGGATTTTCATTTTAACTTTACTATCGGTTTCAGCACCCTCGATATCCACGAAAACGACACCCATGATGAAAATTTTGAAAATGTTCAAAGCCGCCATCTTGGATTTTTATTTTGACTTTACTATCGGCTTTAGCACCCGCGAAAACCATGAAAACGACACCCATGATGAAAAATTTGAAAATTTTCACGGCCGCCATCTTGGATTTTCATTTTGACTTTACTATCGGTTTCAGCACCCGCGAAAACCATGAAAACGACACCCATGATGAAAAACTTAAAAAAATTTCGCAGCCGCCATCTTGGATTTTCATTTTGACTTTACTATCGGTTTCAGCACCCTCCATAACCACGAAAACGACACCCATGATGAAAAATTTGAAAATGTTCACGGCCGCCATCTTGGATTTTCATTTTGACTTTACTATCGTCTTTAGCACCCTCGAAAACCTTGAAAACGACACCCATGAAGGAAAATTTGAAAATTTTCACGGCCGCCATCTTGGATTTTCATTTTGACTTTACTATCGGTTTCAGCACCCTCGAAAACCTTGAAAACGACACTCATGAAGGAAAATTTGAAAATTTTCACGGCCGCCATTTTGGATTTTCATTTTGACTTTACTATCGGTTTCAGCACCCTCGATATCCACGAAAACGACACCCATGATGAAAATTTTGAAAATGTTCAAAGCCGCCATCTTGGATTTTTATTTTGACTTTACTATCGGCTTTAGCACCCGCGAAAACTATGAAAACGACACCCATGATGAAAAATTTGAAAATTTTCACGGCCGCCATCTTGGATTTTCATTTTGACTTTGCTATAGGTTTTAGCACCCGCGAAAACCATGAAAACGACACCCATGATGAAAAACTTAAAAAATTTTCGCAGCCGCCATCTTGGATTTTCATTTTGACTTTACTATCGGTTTCAGCACCCTCGATAACCACGAAAACGATACCCATGATGAAAAATTTGAAAATGTTCACGGCCGCCATCTTGGATTTTCATTTTGACTTTACTATCGTCTTTAGCACCCTCGAAAACTTTGAAAACGACACCCATGAAGGAAAATTTGAAAATTTTCACGGCCGCCATCTTGGATTTTCATTTTGACTTTACTATCGGTTTCAGCACCCTCGAAAACCTTGAAAACAACACCCATGCAGGAAAATTTGAAAATTTTCTCGGCCGCCATCTTGGATTTTCATTTTGACTTTACTATCGGCTTTAGCACCCTCGAAAACCTTGAAAACGACACCCATTAAGGAAAATTTGAAAATTTTTATCGGCCGCCATCTTGGATTTTCATTTTAACTTTACCTTCGGCTGTGGCACCCGCGAAAACCATGAAAACGACTTGAAAATTTTCACGGCTGCCATCATTTTTTTTTTTTTTTTGTGGATGGGAAATCATCAAATGACTTCTCCCGCTCTGGGCGGAGCGGGAGGGCGTGTCAGACTTTTACTGACTAAAACCCACCCGTGTTCCGGCCGCCATCTTGGATTTTATTTTGACTTTACTATCGTCTTTAGCACCCTCGAAAACCTTGAAAACGACACCCATGAAGGAAAATTTGAAAATTTTCACGGCCGCCATCTTGGATTTTCATTTTGACCAAATTTACAATTTGAAAGTCGACTCGTGACGATTTCTACCATTTAACTCCTACCGCAAGCCGCGTTACAGAACTTCGTTCCTAAATAAGGGTTCCGTTTTTCATTCGAACTTACGAAAGCCAAAAAAAACATACTGACTTATTTACATTTTATTTATTTTTTATTTTTATTTTGACTTATTTGACTTATTTACTATGTCCTACGAATGAATTGTTCGATAAATTAGCGGAACAGCCGTGCGCTAGCAAAACGGACATAGGTCCGACCTCGTCAAGGCCCGGCGGGCGGCTGAATCGCCGTGCGCAAGGCGCTGTATTATACAGTGTGAGTCTTTATAATGTGCACATATCGAAATGAGGGAATCTATGCTTAATTTTATCGACGGAAAAAATGTTAAAAAAAATCTAAATATTTATTTATATTTTTTATGGATTTTTAAAAAAAATTGTTTGCTTTTGTGACCCCAGTGTATACAAAACTGTGTAACTTTTAAACTAAACGATTTATCACGATGAAACAAACTCTATAATGTTTGGAAGTAATTAGGTGTCGTCATAAAATAAAAATTATGGAAAAAAAATAGCCACATTTAAAAATAAACATTTTTGTTTGGCAAAAATCTGATTTTTTTTCATAAATTTTTACAAAAATTGTAAAATTTCTCAATAACATGCCCCCATCACCTTCTTTTTTTATAACTTTAAGTTATTCTTCATTGTATTAGGAACCTAACGGTAAAAATTGCATGTTTTTAACTCAACCCCAACATTTTTTATCAACTGTCAAAGAAAGGCCCAACGCATAGCTATTGTTTAGCAGGTAGATAAACTTTCTTTTGAATGTGCGCAGGTCGGGGAGGTAGGGCCAGCCAAAGGAACTTGAATTATGACAGATGTCAGACTGGCAGTCGCTCCGAATTATTCGCCGCTGCTACATGTGTTTCGGTACTTTCGTTCGCTGGACTTTCATAACTTTCGTTCGCTGCTACATGATGCCGCGTTTAAGTGAATTTTCCCCGGCACACATCGCCGACATACATTTTTATTATGGAGTGGGACAAGGAAGTGCCAGAGCTGCGCGCGCGGCTTACATAGCTGCGTATCCTAACAGGCAACCAGTGCCATCTGCCCGAAACTTCCAGGAAGTTCACAGAAGGTTGTCGATCACTGGACTTGGATCAAGTAGAGATCGTCGCGAGCCACCTCAAGTAATTATTGATGCGGCTACTGAACAAGCAGTATTAAGTGATTTGTTTGCTGATCCATCCATAAGTACTAGACGACTGGCTCTTCGTCACGGAATATCCCAAAAATCAGTGTGGCGTATTTTAAAGAAAGAAGGATTGCATCCTTATCACTATCAAAGGGTGCAACATCTACATGAAGACGTAGACTGGCGTCCAAGGTGTGTGATGTCCACATGGATTCAAAGAAAAACCAGAGCAAACCCAAACTTTCCAAGAAAAATACTATGGATGGACGAAGCGACATTCACTAGAGACGGTATTACTAACTGTCGAAATTTACACAGATGGTGCCGCGCAGGTGAAAACCCGAAACTGAAACGGTCATCTACTTTCCAAGTAAGATTTTCGATAAATGTTTGGGCTGGTCTTATCGATAACATGTTGATTGGACCAGTCATATTGCCGAGAACGTTGACTGGTGAAAGATTTTTAAGTCTATTGAGAGATGATATGCCTCAGTTATTGGAAGATGTCCCACTGGCTGTGCGTCAAAGGATGTTTCTTCAGATGGACGGATGTCCTGCCCATTACGCTACAAATGTAAGAAGATTTTTAAACGAAAATTATCATGACAAATGGATCGGCCGGCAAGGACCTGTAGGGTGGCCTGCGCGTTCACCCGATTTGACGCCCCTTGATTATTTCCTATGGGGGACCATGAAGCAACGCGTCTACAGTACCCCCATCAACAGTGAGGCCGATTTGCGTGACCGCATAATAAACTGTGCGAATGATATTCGCAATGATCCCGAAATGATAAGGAGAGCGACACACCAAATTCTAATTCGCGCGGCTTTGTGTTTACAACAACGAGGTGGACATTTTGAGAACCTGATGCATTAAATTTTGTATTTAATAATAAATGGGTTTCAATTGAACTCTTTTGCATTAATTATCATCCCAAACAAACCACCCTTATGAGAACAATACGATTCCGCGTTCGGAGTGCCATCTTTGAAACGACCCGCGCGCATTCACAACAAAGTTAACAAAAAAAAGTTTATCTACCTGCTAAACAATGTGCGTAGCTATGCGTTGGGCCTTTCTTTGACATTTGATAAAAAATGTTGGGGTTGAGTTAAAAACATGCAATTTTTACCGTTAGGTTCCTAATACAATGAAGAATAACTTAAAGTTATAAAAAAAGAAGGTGATGGGGGCATGTTATTGAGAAATTTTACAATTTTTGTAAAAATTAATGAAAAAAAATCAGATTTTTGCCAAAAAAAAATGTTTATATTTGATTATGGCTATTTTTTTTCCATAATTTTTATTTTATGACGACACCTAATTACTTCCAAACATTATGGAGTTTGTTTCATCGTGATAAATCGTTTAGTTTAAAAGTTACACAGTTTTGTATACACTGGGGTCACAAAAGCAAACAATTTTTTTTAAAAATCCATAAAAAATATAAATAAATATTTAGATTTTTTTTAACATTTTTTCCGTCGATAAAATTAAGCATAGATTCCCTCATTTCGATATGTGCAGATTATAAAGACTCACACTGTATAATATTTTATTATTAAATGAATTTAACTATTTTGCAAAATGTAACCACAAATTATTCTTCTATTTGTTATGAACTTTTTATAGATATATTTTTTGGAAGTATTGCTTTCATAAGCTTCAAGCAAAATTAGAAAAACATCGAAAAAATCATCGATTAGACTCCTCTTCCGATTTTTTTTTTGATCGAGCGAAGTTTTCGATATCATGTTTTGAACCACAAAAAGTCCAAGTACATATAGTCAACTACAATATATTGTTGTATCCAACTGATTACTCAGATTTCACAATATATTAAAAGATTACACAATAAAAATAATTATTACATCATTGGAAAGTTCTTTACGAACATTAAGATAAGGGAATTCCAGAACCCATTAGCATTATGAATAACGCAATTAGCTCGGACTATATAAGGAGGCCTGCGTGCCCAAAGCAGTAGAGATAAAGAGAATTTAGAGTAGTAACTATCAAGTGTACAAGTTTCCTTTTTTAATAAATAATAAATTTATTCAAGAAATCATTTTATTTTCAAGATTCCAATTTATAATCTATTTAAGATTTCTTCAAGAAACTTCAAGCACTGAAGTTACTAATAGACTAAGAAGGAAGGCCTAACTCGAGAGATTGAGTTGGGGATACGACAATATATTTTTTTTGGCTTTAAACAATCACTATTTGTTTGCTTATTATTGAATCAAAGTGATGCAATATTAGGTATAGGTCGCCTTAAGCTACGCTTGCCACGGTTAGCCCGTGGATGTGTGACTATATTTACATATCAAGACCCCTCCGTGCCTCGGAAAGCACGTTAAGCCGTTGGTCCCGGCTGTCATTCGTGTATCTTTGATAGTCGTTACGGGTCGTCAGAAGCCCGAGTCTGACAACCAGTCTTACCAAGGGGTATCGTATTACCCAGTAACTGGGTTGTGGAGGTCAGATAGGCAGTCGCTCCATGTAAAATACTGGTTTTCAGCTGCATCGGGTTTGACTGGAAGCCGACCCCAATATAGTTGGGAAAAGGCTAGACAGATGATGACTTAATAAAACATTAATAATATATGATAGTCTGTATGTTCGGCTGTTTATTAATCAATCACGTCTTGACGGCCGAACGAATTTGAATCAAACACGGCACACGAGTAGACCTTGATACTTTTTATCTCGGTAGTTCTTTCCCGTGTGCTAATTATTAGCGCCCGTGGCTCTATGTGAAACTACTTACGATTTAGTTAAAAAGTGTTTTTTGTAAAAAATAGGACACCGGACCAGATGGCTCTGATGTCAAGAAATGTATGTGTACTAGGTACTGTAGGGACCAGCCACGATTAGTAGGCAGGTCACTATCTTTTATGTGTGCGGGGTCTCGACTTCGAGGTGTGTTGGGGAAACTTTGTCGTGATATTTATAAATATGAAGACCGTTGCACTAATGAACTGGTTTATTAGCTTATTAAAGCAATAATTAAAATACAACAAGCAAAGACTGGGGCTAATACTATACTGATTCGACACAGAACAATATGACTATCTGTCATCATTTTTCACCTATTCTAAATTCCAATTGAAACCAGCGTTTGTCTAACCAGCCAATGTCATAATCCAAAGAGGATTCTTGCGGAAGGCAGGCTCAACTAAGGCCTCTACAGTACTGAATAGATGAATAAATAGTAATAATGGTCCATACACGACGCGACTTACTAACACACGCACACGGCACACACAGCTGTCAAAATACAGAGCGTTTTTGACACCTTAATGTCAAATACTGGTGAAAATGACAGGTTTTCATGACCGCCGTTTCTTATGTTAAACGGAACCGCTATCCTAGGAAACCCAAGCTTTACTAAGTAGCTCGTGATTGGTTGCGTCGTGTACGGGCCGCCATTTGATTGAAGTATAGTGCTGTGACATTCTGGCTAATCATTGGTGATTTGAGTTTCTAACTTGTAGCGTCGTTAACGATAGGCCTTAAGGGATTACTTTAGTAGCGTGATATGATGATTAAAATCGCCGGCTAAATATATCAAAATACCGAAGTATTCGTAACTTTTTATTAGGCACTAAACAAAAACAGTTATTGGTCGTTATGTTGTCTGACTTCGTACGTAAAGTATCCTTAAAACACTCGTATGGCATAAAGTCCGTTTTTCTTTAAGTGCGTTAATGTCTAGTTTGAAACTGATCTGAATACCAATAAGGAATCCTTGAGCTAAGCGCACATTAGGAGCCGCACCACAACGCAGTAATTTTATCAGACAGATTCAAATTTCGAATTTGAATTTGAACGGTTTCCATTGCATTGCTAAAATCCTTCAGTACATTGTCACTTTGTATGAACCATTGCTCATTACAGGCGTGCCACATTGCAACGTAAAACAGAAGCCGCAAAAATACGCTTGACGAGCGACCGCCAGTGCGGTGCGGTGCGGTGCGGTGCAGCCCGGTGCGGCCCGTGCATGTGTTCGGTTCATAGCAAAGCTTATTTTTTTTATTTATTTAACAGTTTATGTACACACTTAGAAACAGTCAAGAAGAAAGGAACAGAAAAATACGTACAAAAGTGATGCTTATTAAGCTTCAAAGCAAGAGTGAACAGGCAACTTCTGGGCACGCTCGTTCCATCATAGACCTCATCCATCGCTTTCCATCAGGCGTGATGGAGGTCAAGAGCAGGCCCATTCAGCAATAAAAAAAATTTAAAAAAGTGATGCAGGAGGATTTTTGCAATGCGTTGCGTTGCGGCGCGGCCCGCCTACATGAGCGCAAGTCTTTAAGTGTGTACATTAACTCTAGGAGACATTTCATTAGTATGCACGTGCCTCCAGCTCTCGACTCCATTAAGGATGTAGTCTAATGGGAACTATATTATCGACTTCTAACATAATGATGGATATTGGCGTTTTAATTAGGTATTAAAATGTCGATGAGGGGCTCGTGGCGAAATAATAACAGCCGCACGGCTCGATCGAAGGTTTTAAGCTACGCTTGCCGCGGTTGGTTCGTGGATAGGTGACCATACTGAACATCCATTACATATCGGGACCCCTGCGTGCCTCGGAAAGCACGTTAAGCCGTTGGCCCCGGCTGTCATTCGTTAATCTTTGACAGTCGTTGCAGGTAGTCAGAAGCCCAAAAGTCTGACAACCAGTCTTACCAAAGGGTATCGTGTTACCCAGTAACTCAATGTAAAATACGGTATTCAGCTGCATCCGGTTAGACTGGAAGCTGACCCCAACATATAAGTTGGGGTAATGCTAAGCAGATGATGATGATGTATAGTCAACCTCGTAATTGCCTAACCACCCTCAGGCTGAATGGCACTTGCACGTCATGGAACGACAAGCTCCATTGGTCTTTGTGACTGTTAGATAGTTTTAACTTAAAGACGGATTTCACAAATAAAACTGAACGCGATCAGCACATCTAAACTACGTTCAAGAGCTGTCAGTGTATTTTACAAAGAAAATAATGACACTGGCAGCCCTTAAACGTAGTTGATGTGCGGATCGCGTCAAGTTTCATTGATGAAATCAGCCCTTAGTGATGTTCTGATATAGTGGGAACTGTTGTAAAATTGGTAAAGCATAGCTACGAGGTCGACTGTACTAATACTATGTTTCTTGTACAATGCTTTTCCAAGAAAACCAATTATCTACATCAACATATTAGATATTTGTCCGCATGGAATTTCTTGTTCCCCCGTCTCACCCCTTCACATCGCATCGCCTGCCTGCTCTATTACTTCGTTTTCACTTAGCGTCCTTTCTGACTTGTTTTCCTAAATAAGGGTAATTTGATGAGAATGTCAGCGCGCAGAAAGCATCACCTGGCTACTCTACTCTTTGGCACTATTCTCACAAAGAAACCAGATTATTTATATAAGAAACTGTCTTGGTCGCGCGATGTTAACAAGATTAAAACTAGAGCATTCTCGTACCTCATGTTAGCCTCATCGCACAGAACTGCTGCTTTTCGTGGGAGCTTCAAATTCGCTGCCTCGCGCTGCTGGAATGACTTGCCACCACCTTTTCGTGCTATAAAAACAGTTGGTACTTTTAGACATTTAAACAACACTTCTATGTTCTATGTTCTGTGTAAACAACACTTGCTACGTTTACAAAAGGAATCCAGTCACTAACTTACCCTGGGACTGCACGCAGTTAGTATTGGTGACCTTAGCGGAGTACTATGTTGTAGTACATGGATCTGCTTCATTACTTTGTTTAGCCCGGTGATTACTGTTGATCGCAATTTATTCACTTTTTTGACAAATAGATGGCGTTGTTAGTTTAAGTGCAATTCCTGAATCGTGGTGTTTAGATTCGCAGACGATTTGGTAGAGTCAGAATATTGTATGTGTTAAAAGAGCTCCAATACACGCATTGATTAGTATCATATCGAGTTGTTTTCTTGATATCCTCATCCTTGCTAATTTCGGAGTACTGCAGAGCTAAAGACTGTGTGTGGAAACAAACACTGGTCCTTCGAGCCGGACTTAGTCAGTTCCGGAGTTTTTTGGTAACCAGTCTTGGCTGGGCAAGTGGATCGCTTGCCGTAAACAGCCAAGGTCGCAGCAGCAGCAGTACTGCAGCAGCAGCAGCAGTCATCGCAAGTGGCGACGTTGGCGAGTGACGTCATCGCGGTTAGCGGGACTGCAGACGGTGTCGGGTGCCATCGTCAGGTGTCAGCAAGGGTGATCGGAGGAGGCGTGCAGGTTTGAAAACAGTTGGACTGGACTTCATCATCATCATTGGAGGTATCGTAACAATCAAGAACAAACTGTGAGTGATTTTTCTATTATTATATTGTGTGCCGAGGCCTGAGTGAACGACGGATATTTTTCTATGTGCCTGAATTTAAACTTGAAGATTTCTATGCGAATATTATTGTGCCGGAAGACTTGTGTTATTGCTAAGCAAATTTCAACTTTATTTATTTGAAGATATTAACTTGTGAAATATTTGTGTTGTGTTTAGAGATAGTCTAATTTTAAGGATATTTGGTTGAGACGGGGAACCTATGCCCGATTTTACCTAGATTTAAAAGTGTAAGAACACTTGTAAAATTTTAAAGTTAAGTTAGTAAGAATTGTGTCTTTTGTGTGAGTTTATGTTGTACTAAAGAGGTCAAGTGTAAAGTTTCTTTTGACGCTTATAGTTTTTCAATAGTGAGAAGTTTTCAATAGTTAGCAGTTCATAATTTCAAATAAAAATTAATATCTCATTCGGTTAAGTTTGTTTGTTGTTTAACATGGAGACGTTTATTAATGTACAAAATGACATTTACAGTCACATCTTAAAGGCTAAAAAGAATTACAAAAAGTCTCCTAAAGAGAGAATAACCGCGCAGTATGTTGAAATAAGATTAGAAAATTTAGATAAGTTATGGAATCAATTTGACGAAAATCATACGGAAATTGTAAAACTGGCTAAAGGGAAAGAAATAGATTACATTCAAGGGGATCAGTATGAAATTGTAGAAGAATTATATATTGAATTGAAAACAGAGCTAAAAACGGTACTAATGTCATTTAATAACGTTGAAAAATCGTCGAATATAAAAAGTTGTGATAAGTTTACAACAGTTAAATTGCCACGAATTGTTATTCCAACATTTAGCGGGTCGTATGCCGAATGGGTAACGTTTAGAGATATGTTTATGTCGTTGGTGCATACAAACACTCAGTTAGATAACGTACAAAAAATGCACTATCTAAAAGGATATCTGTCAGGTGAAGCCGAACAGCTTTTAAGACAGATACCTATTTGCGATTCAAATTATAATAGATGTTGGGATTTGCTAAATGAAAGTATAGAGGCATGAGGAACAGGGTGTAAAGTTCACTCATCCTCTATGAAAAGGGAGGATCCTCCGACCAGACGGGTGGTGTGTCTGGTGGGCTACTGCCCGACGGTTGATGTCGGGATGTTGTATATATGCTAGTCGCGCGGTAAACTCTGTTTGCGCGATGCAGGATTTTGCGTGACGTCAGTGTGACGCGTTCCATTGTGGCGATGCCGCCACATCACTCCCCTCCGGAGACCGGAGGTCGATAGTGGGCTGAGTCGTGTATCTTGCGATGCTTGCCAGGGCCAGTTGAGGTTCCAATGAGTCGGAACCGGGTGCCGCATAGTTCGCGGTGAGTCGGAACTGTCTGCGGAGATGCCCCCAGTGAGTCGGGGTGGCGCTGCGTTATGCTCCAGTGCGTTGGATGTGGTACAGCGCCGGGTTGAGGCTGACTGCTGGCGTCGACCAGGAGAGGTTTGAAGGGCTCTGCTTGTTGACCGGCCGAGAGTGCAGTGTGCTGTGCCAAGGTTGCTGATGAGGCTGAGGGTGATGACCAGGTATGCGCGGTCGCTGCATGCTGGTGGTCAGGATACCCGTTGTAGCCGTGGGTGCTGGCTGGCTGTGTGACTCGCTGCTCGAAAGCTCGAGGAAGTGATGCTGATGACGTCACGCTGTAGTAGTTGCACGAAGGCTGCGCTGACGTTCATGTTCGGGGTCACCAGTATAGAGGCATGAGGAACAGGGTGTAAAGTTCACTCATCCTCCATAGAAAAGGGAGGATCCTCCGACCAGACGGGTGGTGTGTCTGGTGGGCTACTGCCCGACGGTTGATGTCGGGATGTTGTATATATGCTAGTCGCGCGGTAAACTCTGTTTGCGCGATGCAGGATTTTGCGTGACGTCAGTGTGACGCGTTCCATTGTGGCGATGCCGCCACAAAAGGTATAATAATAAAAGGTTTTTGTGCAATTCTATTTTAAAAACACTCCTGAGTCAAAGAAACATAAATAATGAGTCTGGAAATGCCTTGAAAGTTTTAATGGACACTACCACTGACTGTTTGTGTGCGCTAAAAAATATCGGCGTAGATGTTACTACGTGGGATGTTATAATAATACATATTCTCACTTTAAAATTGGACCCGGAGTCCAGAAAACAATGGGAATTACAAGCATCAGGAAACATAACTTCAGACAATTTACCGACATATGAACAATTTAAAGAGTTTTTAACGAGTCGGTATCGTGCTCTTGAATTCCTGGAAACCGGATCCAATATGAACAGAGTGCAGAAACCTAAAGTTTTTCTTGCATTAAATAGTCAATGTATGTTTTGTAGCGAAGATCATAAAATAAGTAGTTGTAAGAAATTTGTAGGTACTGATGTGAATGCTAGACGTAATTTTGTAGAACAAAATGGTCTGTGTTATAATTGTTTGGGGTCCAACCATTCGGCCAAGCAGTGTAGAAACCCACAAACATGTCGCGTTTGCAAACGTAAACATCATTCGTTGCTTCATCCAGTTGGTAAAGTTGATAATCAGGTTAATTCAGAAAAGTTGCGCGAAAGCAGCGAGGTGTCTTGTGGCGGTGATAAGAACTCATTAGATGAAAATGATGCTTCGTCTGCCGGACCCTTGAAGTCTGACACAGTGGCTACATTCTTCTTGGCGAATAAAGTTAGAGATAGCAGTTCAGTGTTATTAGCCACAGCTCTTGTTCACGCCACAGCTAAGAACGGAATGACACACACGATACGAGCGTTATTAGATCAAGGCTCGCAAGCCTCTTTTATCACCGAAGCAGCTGCTCAATATTTGGGTCTTCAGAAGACACCAGTAAGAGGGTTAATTTCAGGACTAGAAGGTAATACAAAAATTAGTTCACGGTATATGGTACAAATAGAACTTATCTCAATTCACAATGCAAAAGTGAAGGTTTCGGTTGATGCGTATGTGATAAAGACAATAACGTCTTTTCTACCTAACAGTAAAATAGTTCCCATAAAATGGACAAGAGACTTACCTTTAGCGGATCCACAATACAACACACCAAATAAGATTGATATTTTGCTTGGTGCAGAGGTCTATAGTCAAGTTATACAAAAAGGGTTAAGGAAAGGACCTCAGGAAATGTTAGCGGCACAAAATACTTTGTTTGGTTGGATAATTTCGGGTGTGTTGCAAAGATCACATCAGCCTAATGCGAATGTAGTTGTTATGCATTCACATTTGGAGGAAAATGATTTTTTAAGAAAGTTCTGGGAATTAGAGGCGGAAACTACATTGGATAAAAAACATATGTTTACTGAGGAAGAAAAACAATGTGAACAGTTCTTTGAAGAAACAACCACTAGAGACACAGATGGCAGATATGTGGTACGCCTGCCATTTAAATCTTCAAATCCAGGACAGATGGTAACAAATTCTAAAAAGATTGCTGAAAAGAGACTTACATCATTATTAGTAAGACTAAGTAAAAATCAAGATATGAAGACAAAATATCAAAACGTATTGGATGAATATTTGCTACTTAATCATATGGAAAAGATTCCTGAAAAAGAAAGAACCAACTCTAACGGAACCTACTTACCTCATTTTGCAGTTATTAGAGAAGATAAAGACACCACGAAAGTGAGGATAGTGTTCGACGCATCCTGCACAGGTGAAAATAGTGTATCGTTAAATGATCTTCTAATGGTAGGACCTGCCTTACAACCGGTTTTAAGACACATTTTGATGAAATGGAGGTTATATCCCATCTGTTTGTCGGCAGATGTAGTGAAAATGTATCGACAAGTTAAGGTGGCTAAACAGGACGTTGACTTCCAAAGAATCGTCTGGAAAAACGATACTACTGATCCAGTTGAAGAATATCGTTTGTTGAGAGTTACATTTGGTACAGCATGTGCTCCATATCTGGCGGTTAAAGTACTTCAGCAGGTGGCTGTAGATGAAAAAGATGAGTATCCGTTAGCTGCTACAAAGGTAAAAGAAGACTTTTATATGGATGACCTACTAACGGGTGTCCAAACAGTTGAAGAAGGATTTCTATTGTATAATGAAATAAATGGATTATTACAAAAAGCAGGCTTCACTTTGCAAAAGTGGTCTAGTAATAGCGAAGAATTGCTACAGAAAATGTATGATTGTACAGAAGAACATAAGGAAGAAGGAATAAACATTAAAACTGACGAAGTTATGAAGTTATTGGGACTTACCTGGAATCGTGTGAATGATGCCTTCCGCTACATGGTGACTCTTCCGACGACTAGCAAACCTGTAACAAAAAGAGTTATAATATCTGATATAGCTAGATTATTTGACCCACTCGGATGGGTGGCACCGAGTGTAATAGTAGCAAAGACAACAATTCAAAAGCTATGGCTATCAGGTATAGGCTGGGATGAGGAAGTTCCAAAGAAAATATTAGATGAATGGATAACTTACCGTGAAGAATTGCAGCAATTATCTGAAATACAAATACCTCGTTGGATGCACACAAAACTCGGTGATACTGTTGAACTTCATGGATTCAGCGACGCGTCCAAATCTGCATATGCCGCAGTTGTTTATATCCGAGTGATTGATGATCAAGGTCACATTCATGTCAACTTGGTCACATCGAAAACAAAGGTGGCGCCTATTAAACAGATCTCGATTCCCAGGTTGGAACTTTGTGGAGCAGTGCTTCTTGCGAGATTGCTAATTGAGGTGGCTCACGTGTTAGACATACCAAAGCAAAATATTCATGCTTGGACAGACTCAACGATCGTTTTAGCCTGGCTTAATAGCCTTCCCAGTCGTTGGCAGACTTTCGTCGCTAATAGAGTCTCGGAGATCTTAACATCATTAGATACAAGCCAATGGTCTCACGTGCGATCTGGAATAAATCCTGCTGACCATGCGTCTCGAGGGCTTAACCCATCAGATCTTGTCAGGACATCATCGTGGTTTCAGGGGCCAGAGTTTTTACGTTCCATACAAATTGATTACCACAAACCTAAAGAAATAGAGACCGAGGAAGAAGCCATCAAGGTGCATGTTACTGTTGTAAATGATAAATTCTGGGATAGGTTTTCTAATCTGAATAAATTGATAAGAGTAGTGGCGTACTGCCGACGCATGTGGGTGAAAAAAATCAAGAGATCAATGTCAAGGGACAGTATTTTTAACAACTCAGGAATTAAAAGAAGCTTTAGATATCTGTATTAAGAAATGTCAAGAAGAGAATTTTGGATCAGAAATGCAAAAACTAGTAAACAGAGATACTTCAGTAAAGTTGAAAGGACCTTTAAAATATTTAAATCCATTTATAGATGAAAATAATATTATGAGAGTAGGAGGAAGACTACAAAAGTCGGAGTTAAATGAAAACCGGAAACACCCAGTACTGCTGCCCAAGAAGGCAGTTTTATCAAAGTTGATAATAGCAGATTCACACATACATACCTTACACGGTGGACCTAAGTTGATGTTAGCATATGTGAGAACCAAGTATTGGATACTTGGTGCTCACGAATTAGTAAAATCACACGTACATAAATGTGTTAAATGTATAAGGTATTCAGTAGCTAAGTCAAGTCAGCTAATGGGGCAGCTACCAGCTGCAAGAATAACTCCTGGAAGACCTTTTAAATGCTCGGGAGTAGATTACGCAGGGCCTATAAACATCCGAACTTCCAAGGGCCGTGGACATCACGCCTATAAAGGCTATATATGTTTATTTGTTTGTATGGCAACAAAGGCTGTACATATTGAAGCCGTTAGTGACCTCACCACACAGGGATTTTTAGCTGCATACAAGAGATTTGTAGCAAGAAGAGGCCACTGTTCAGATATATGGTCTGATAATGGAACCAATTTTGTGGGGGCTTCAAGAGAACTACAAAAATTATTCTCTGCACAGAAGTCATACTTTACAAATGAACTAGCTGAAAGTTTGGCATCCCAAGGAACAAGATGGCATTTCATTCCGCCGCATGCACCAAATTTTGGAGGACTCTGGGAGGCCGGGGTCAAATCGGTTAAGTTCCACCTCAGACGGGTAATTGGTGAGTTGACATTAACCTACGAGGAACTATCGACACTATTGGCTCAAATTGAAGGATGCTTAAATTCTCGACCTCTGTCACGGATGGATAACGATTTGGATCAGTTTGAAGCGTTAACTCCTAGTCATTTTCTTATTGGTGAGCCTCTAGTTGCCGTACCGGATTATAATTTTGAGTCTTGTAACATGAGTAATTTACGCCGCTGGCAGTTGATTCAGCGAATGATGCAAAGTTTTTGGCGACGTTGGTCGCAGGAGTATTTAACAATGTTCTTGCATCGTTATAAATGGTGTCAACAAACTACAGAACCCAGTGTAGGAGATCTGGTTCTAGTTAAAGAGGATGACTTACCACCATCTCGATGGCTGCTTGGTCGTGTGGCTGAAAAACACCCTGGCACAGATAAGATTACAAGAGTGGTCTCATTACGTACGAAAAACTCTATAATCAAAAGACCTGTTTCAAAAATTTGTGTGCTGCCAGTCAATTCTAAGTAAATTTATTGTTTATTCCATTTTTATTTGTAACCTTAATCATTGGATTATGTCATGGTGGGCGGTACCTTGATTTAAAGAAGGACAAAATTGTTAATTTGTCCTTGGTGGGCGGTATGTTGATCGCAATTTATTCACTTTTTTGACAAATAGATGGCGTTGTTAGTTTAAGTGCAATTCCTGAATCGCGGTGTTTAGATTCGCAGACGATTTGGTAGAGTCAGAATATTGTATGTGTTAAAAGAGCTCCAATACACGCATTGATTAGTATCATATCGAGTTGTTTTCTTGATATCCTCATCCTTGCTAATTTCGGAGTACTGCAGAGCTAAAGACTGTGTGTGGAAACAAACAATTACATCATTTTGCCTCCACCCGCATCACAACACATTCAATCATACACACTATCAATACATTTTATTTATATATTTGAGCCACCTTGTCTTCTTATTCACTTGAATCTGAAGTATCACTTAATTATTCTGATGATGTTTATTGCAGTGTACATCCTTTGTTTTTTTTTTATCATTATTTCTCTTTCTTCTTGACATTATGAGGCTCCACTAAATTGTACAATAGAAGTGCATCGCCTGCGCTCGCGTCCCTTCGTTTATCACTGACCATAGACATAGTCTGTAACATGGACAAGCGACGTTGGAGCGTCGGGTGTGGGTCGATTGTAATGTAATAGTTTTATTTTTTTTATTTAGTTCATCATCAAATACGGTTTTGCACAGAATTTTGTTTTTAGAATATATTTTATTGCTTATTTTATGTATTTATTTTATGTCCGTAGGTGTGTCCGTGGCAGAGGAGCTCGTGGCTAAGTAATAACAGCCGCATGGGTCGATCCATCAGGTTAAGCTACGCTTGCCGGGGTTGGTCCGTGGATGGGTGACCATCTTTACATACCGAGACTCCTCTGTGCCTCGGAAAGCACGTTAAACCGTTGGTCCCGGCTGTCATTCGTGTATCTCTGACAGTCGTTACGGGTCGTCAGAAGCCCGAAAGTCTGACAACCAGTCTTACCAAGGGGTATCGTATTACCCAGTAACTGGGTTGTGGAGGTCAGATAGGCAGTCGCTCCATGTAAAATACTGGTATTCAGCTGCATCCGGTTAGACTGGAAGCCAACCCCAATATTGTAGTTGGGAAAAGGCTAGGCAGATGATGAGGTGTGTCCGTGGCATCACAGTGGGCCCTGTCAGAATATCAGCGCTGCGGTATTTGTTTTTGTATTTTCAAATATCGCAGCATCGTGCTGAGATAGGAGCCTTTTTGGCCTCGCACAGGTCTTCTTTGTTTTGTATTTTTTTCCTTTCCTTTTATTTTCTTTGTGTTTAAGATATTGTTAGTTTTAATGTTCTTTTTATTGTTGTATTTCCTGTGCGTGTGCCAAATAAAATATTTTTCTTTCTTTATTTCTTTTCCTTTTTCTTGGTTCCTAACGATCCTAGCATGAGGTTAAAGAGTATATAGCCTTCGTCAATAATTGGGCTATCAAATCCAAAAAGATTTTTTAAATCCGCTGGTAGTTCCAGGGATTAGCGCGTTCAAACAAACAAAAAAAAAAATATTCTTCAGCTTTATTATTAGTACGTATAAGTACTCGTATATATAGGTATAGACCAGGAGTTCGTGCTAAAATGAGAGAAAAAGGAGTTTATACAAAAGCGGGATTACCGTTATCGCCTACAGGAGACCCCTGTATATATTTTCAAGGAAAAGATTTTTGTGATAATGTTGCCTATTATGTAAAGCCAGGGATAATTGTCTAGCAAATTGACTGCGAACTAAAATTGTTTGTTAATCAAATCACAACTGTCATTCTTTGACAGTTGTATGAAATGACTATAATCCGACAAATTGGCGTACTGCGTCAATTTTATAAACAAGTAATTTCCCTGACTTGTACCCACATGTACGGAGACCGTACGTAAAATTCCCATTTGGACTTAATTAAATGAATTCGGTCACACGTAAAAGTGCTGATTATTGACGTTATTAGGTCGTCAGTTTTGTCGGTCAAGTGACCTGCCGGAAGGGTTTATGATAATTCTTCTGTAAACTAGGGCTTCCTGATGATCAGCATATAATATACTAACTTTTGTTCGCGGCTTCGCCTGCGTGAATTTCGGAAAATATTCCACGGGAACGATTACAAGGAATTAAAAAGAAGTGAAGCGATCGGAAATAACAATGAAATTTTTATCAAATTCTGAAAGATAAAAATGGTTACTGTGGGTCATCCTTAGAAGATAGACGTTTCGATGCTATTGCGGATATTCTTGTTGATTTTTTTAAGATGTATAATCCTTTAGAATATTAATAAATTTAATATATCTCTTACGGCTTACGCGGCGCATGCCAGTAAAGCTCCCCAGTCGGCATGATTTTTTCCGACATTTTCTACAATAATCGTCATATTTCAGCCAATTTACACAAAACTTTAATGAATTAAACCTTGAAAACCTTCACTTAAACCTTCCTCATGAATCACTCCGTGCACTGGTGAAAACCGTTTGGAAATCCGTTTGGTAATTTTTGAGTTCATCGCATTCACAGAGACAGACAGACGCGGCGGGGGACTTTGTTTTATAATATGTAAGGATTTATTTATTAATCTATAGACTTATTATTTAACTAGCTTTTGCCCGCGGCTTCGCCCGCGTGTATGTCGGAATATATCAAATTAGTACCTACCCTACGTGTAAATCCAGGTTCTAAAACGTATGTATGCCAAATTTCCTCTAAATTCAATAAACCGTTTTTGCGCCAATCCGGAACATACATCCCGACAAACAACAAACGAACAAAAATTCTAAAAACTATAGTGTGCGCAACAGACTCGTTCAATCACTCCTTTTCAAATATATACAATGCACAGTTCTGAGTTCGTTACTATTTTTAACCGACTTCAAAAAAAGGAGGAGGTTATCAATTCGGTTGTATGTTTTTTTTAATGTTTGTTACCGTTACTCTGTCATATATAAACCGATTTGAAAAAATATTTTTTTGTTTGAAAGAATTGGACTTCCAGATTGGTCCCATTTTTATCCAAATCCAGTTCTGACTATAGGATCCATGAGAAATTGAGGGAACTCCTCAAATATTATTGGCAAACACATAGTGATTTTGGTATTTTCGTCAACAAATCAACCATTTGCATTCAGAAAGTATGATTTGGTGAAGTGGAACTGAAGAAGAAGGCCATAGATGGCCACAGGAACTCATCAATGATAAATATTTTACGGGTGGCGATAAGATATCTCGAATATAGTTAAACGACTATGACGAAGCAAATTTAAATAAATGCTTCTGATGAAAATGGTACCATTGAACTCAGATCAGTAATAAAACAATGTATCCCAGCCGTGTTGGGGCTTATTGGAAATGTCATGAGATGCACTCTGGCTATAAATTATTTTAACCGACTTCAAAAAAGGAGGAGGTTCTCAGTTCTTCGGAATCTTTTTTTTTTATGGTTCCCCGATTACTCGAAGACGGCTAGACCGATTTGGAAAATTCTTTTTTTCGGATCATTTCGGATTTTTCCATAACTGAAATCAAAGATTTCTTATACCAATTTTCGAGTTAATCAAGCTACACAGTAAAATCCTCCTCCTAAAAATCTAATTACCCCTTTTCACCCCGTCAGGGGTAGTTTTGAAAAATCAATAGGTAGTAAGAAACTTTATTGCTTATTTAAGCAAATATTTATGCCAAGTTTAAGTTTATTAACCAAATGAATAAGATTTTTCATCTAAACTATATCTCCGCTTTTCACCCCCACAGGGGTGGAATTTAAAAAAATCGTTTAAGATGTTTCCATAACTTGAATCAAAGATTTCTTATACTAATTTTTGAGTTAATCAAGTCAAACAGTAAAATCTTCCTCTTAAAAATCTAATTACCCCTTTTCATCCGCTCAGGGGTAGTTTTGAAAAACCAATAGTAAGAAACTTTATTGCTTATTTAGGCAAATATTTGTGCCAAGTTTCAAGTTTATTAACCAAAAAATGAATAAGATTTTTCATCTGAACTATATCCCCGGTTTTCACCCCCTCAGGGGTGGAATTTAAAAAAATCGTTTAGGATATTTCCAAAACTTGACTCAAAGATTATTCATACCGATTTTCGAGTTAATCAAGCTACGCAGAAAAATTCTCCCCTGTAAAATTGAAAACCCTTTTTCACCCCGTCCGGGGTAGATTTTCGAAAAACCTTGATACAGGTTATTCTTTATTTTTGGACTTTAGTATAAATACTGGGTTTAGAGTTAATCGGACTGCGTGTTAAAATTCTTCCATACAAAGGAGAATGAGCAAAATGGTACCCGGCTCCAATAGATATGATTGTAGTGTCGTTTAAAAGGTCTTACCAAGAGGAACAATATTTACTATAGCCGCCAGTCTCAAATCTGATTGCGTTTAGAGATAAACGACAGTCTTACTAACTAATAAAAACCCTGTTCCTTCGGTTGCCCTTTGTGTTCCAGGGCCACGGTAACCTGTTTAGACAGTCCCGTGGCCCCGGCGATAAACAAACATATACGAGTATATTAGGTACCACTTATCTATGTAAGAAAATGAGTACCTACCAAGGTAATATTTTCTGCATTTCCGTTCATGTTTTCTATTAATAACGCTTTTACGTAAGACTGCCATGCACCCCTCCTTTTAACTCGAGCCCCGCTGCTCCCGAGCGCGGGGTGTGCGCAGGAGCAGTGGGGGAGGCGTCGGTGTCCGCGTCAGTCGCTCGTTCGTTTTGCGCTCGTGACGACGTTTAGCTGCTGTTTAAGTTTCTTTTGTGCTTTCATATCTCGGTTTTATTAACTACTGACCCCTGCGCTCCTACTGGACTTGTTACCCGCTATTAACGTTGACCTGTGCTACCTAGTGTTGTGGACTATACTGATTTGCTTTTCGAACTGGAATATCGCAATGGAACGTCTCAACTGTGTAATGTGTCGGCGAGCTTTATATGCCAGAAGATACCAACAACATGTTTTGACAGCTAATCTGTCAAGAACGCGCCCTGAGTTCACTGCGTTTATTCATGAACATGCTGTTCTGGAGGTAAGCACTTCCATTATTATAATCTAAGTGTAGTTTTATTTCACCATTCCTTCGTCCGTGCCGTTTATTCTCTTAATCTAAGTATATTATGTTCTTCATTTTAAATAAGCACAGGTGATGCCACTTTAGACGGTCATTACCAATAACAATAGATATAGGTTAGCAGTACAAACAAAAGGGCCTATCCTTTCTAACTCGATATTAGCTACCTGGACACTGTGCGCACGTGTGGAGTCATCGGACCTTCGAAAGTCACTTCTATTATTCTAATGCGCTATTATTTTGTATTAGCGTTCCATAAGCTCTGTAAGTGCAAGCGAGATGGACATAGAGAAATGATTTATGGCCCGACGACTTTGTTGAATCTGCGCTTACTATAACAAAAATGTTGTTACGATCGACACTTTAATATTTTGTATTTACGTGATATTGTTTTCTCAGTATTTTTTATCTTAGTTCCAAAAAAATAAAGTACTTTTACAAAAAAAAAACATTAAATCATATTTTTACTACTTTCAGGTGGTATTCGATGGCACACGACGTGTGTGTCACCGATGTTGGCAGTCCGCTGATAATGCAGTGAGAAGACATGCGAACCCTGCCGTACCCGGAGCAATGCCGGAAGCAGTGTCTGAAGCAATGCCAGATGCAGTGCCGGAAGCAATGCCGGAAGCAGTGCAAAATGTTCAAGAATTTCAAGTTTCGGAGTATACACGTGCTCCAAACACACCACGGCATTGTATATTTAACGACTGTCCAAACGCAACTCGCCATCGAATCCCAATAACAATAAAAACTCACATCTTTTGTGAATATAAGCTTTATATTCCAAATGGTGCAAGAGTGTGTACACAGCACTTAGAGAACAATGTTTGGGATGAGCTATCTCAAACATGTAATGTCACTCATGATTTTAATACAGACCAGTTTACTGACATTTGTGACATGTTAAGAACGGCCTTACAACGTGGACCTCAGCTAGACTTCAACACGAGAGGTGCTTTAACCAACGAGGAGATGCACTTTTGGACAGGACGCAAGTGCGAAGAGTTTGATGCTATGTTGGTACAAACACCTACACTAAATGAAAGATGTAGAGAGCCGAGAACTGCATTAGGTATTTATCTTACAAAACTGCGTACCGGGGAGCCAGATGAAAGACTTGCGACATTATTTAACATGTCACGACGAAAGCTTGAACGTTTGTTGGTTATTGTGAGGGAGTGTCTCAATATCAATTATGTCGGGCTGCATTTGGGAGTGGATCACATTGGCAGACCACAATTATTGGAAAAAAATCTCACTATACCAAAAGCATTATTTGGAAATGAAAATAATGATAAGTTATTATTGATTGGCGATGGTACTTACATTTACATCAATAAAAGCTCGAACTTCTTATTCCAAAGATTGTCCTACAGTTTACACAAGTTTCAGAATCTACTGAAACCGTTCCTACTTGTATGTACTGATGGATACATATTAGATGTAATGGGTCCATACGCTGCAACAAAAACAGATGCGCAAATAATGGGCGACATTATGAATGATGGACAACATCCACTACATTGCTTACTCCGAACAAACGATGCTTTTATATTAGATCGAGGTTTTAGGGACAGCTTGGACCTCATTGATGAATGTGGGTATGAATCCTATGTCCCACCAACAAAGAACCGCCAAGAGACACAGCTGACCACTGAACAATCCAACGAAGTTCGATCGGTAACGCTATGCCGGTGGGTTGTGGAAGTGGTAAACGGCCGGTTTAAACGTGATTTTAAGCTCTTGCGGCAAAAATATTTTAATAAGTCACTGCCCAATATGTTCACTGATTTTAAGATTGTCGCAGCTATCACGAATCACTTCCACCAACCCATCGTGGATAGCGTACTCGCAGACGAATTCGTCAATATCATAAGGCAGAAAATAGATACCCCAAATCTTCTGCATATGTATGTAGAGAGAAAACGGCTTAATCACAGAAGAGTAGATTTTCAGAGGATGGAAGCGAGCCAGATAGAAAACTTCCCTTCAATGACGGAGGAGGATATAATTCTACTAGCACTAGGTACATACCAACTCAAGCTGGCAAGATCTTACTGTGCCGAGCATTTATCAAATGGTCTGTATATAATTGAAACGTACAGAGAGGGAGCACTTGAAGATCTGCCAGACTATGGCATACACGAAGATGCCTGGCTTTTGCGTGGACGAATCCAGTCGCGACATGTCCGTATAAAAACATATTTTTGTTATATATTGATCAACAGTGCAAATAATATTGTCCAACAGTATTGCACATGTTTAACCGGGCGACGTACGATGGGCACTTGTGCACATATAGTGTCCATCGTATGGTACCTAGGCTATGCGAGGCATACGGGATTTACTGCTCCGGCATCTTTCCTCAATGCTGTTATAGTTGATACCGATATGTAATGTTTTAAATCTACTCACTTATTGCTAAAATATATGATTTTTATTTGAAGAACGCTTGTTTTCTTACTTCTTTTAATAATAGAATCCTAAGTGTGTTATATCATCGTCTAAGTCTATCTTATTCCAGCTTTATTTTACTAATCTAAGTAGTTTGTAGTAAATTCTCATTTATAAAACTTAGTGAGATTACTGCTTCCCAAACGTGAATAGGGACAGGCGCCATGGTAGACGTTTTTCTGCATCAAAATGTCTTTTCAATAATATATTAATGATGACTATTGGAGCGGGTACCACGTTCCATACATTTTTGCCCATTCTCCTTTTGACACTTCCCAATCCCCCTCGTGGGGGTAGTTTAGAAAAACCAAAAATGACAAAGTTCATGTTTTACTTAGATAAGTATTTGGGCCAAGTTTCAAGTTCAGTAACTCAAGGAATAAGATTTTTCATACAAACGAAATCCCCCCTTTTCACCCCCTTAAAGGTCGCATTTCCAAAAACCCCTTCTTAGTGCTCCCCTACGTTATAAAAGGAAGCCGTGTGCAAAGTTTCACGTTCCTAGTCCCAGTAGTTTCGGCTGTGCGTTGATATGTCAGTCAGTCAGTCAGTCAGTCAGTCAGTCAGTCAGTCAGTCAGTTTCTCCTTTTATATATATAGATTAACTGGTGGCCGAAAAGTCTCTTTGTTTGTCATGGTTCATGGAAAACTATAAAAGCAACTTCTGTGTTTGGCTGAAAAAGTGGATTTGTACAATGTATCTACTTACCTACACGTAACCGTAACATCACGCCTGTTTTCCCCGAAGTGATAAGCAGAGGTGAAACTAGGTACATACACATCAAAACAAAATCGAAAGTCATTTATTTAAACTAGGCTGAGAATCAGCACTTTTCGAACGTCAAAATTACATAAGACAGTCCCCCAAAACGCCCGCCCTTCACTACTTCCTAGTGCTTTAGCTGGGAAGAAGTGGCGCAACAAACTCCCCAGCAGCACAAAAATGTATTTACATAATTTATGAGATCATAAGTCACGGTAATTGGACGGTGAGCTAAACCGAAATAATATTATATGACGTTTATTATGAGCCTATCAAAGCCTGGTTATAGTGCTAATGAGGTCTCGTACATGAGTACTGACGGTCGCAAAACTGTTAAGTTGGGAGTAAAATTATTAATGGCTCGTAAATATTTCAAATAAACTACACTCACATAAGAGGAGATTTATTCCCGGTATCTTAAAGATAGGTAGAGCCTCAGGGGGCCAACCACCACCTCTTAAAGCAGTATTATTTTAATGTTACTTCAGTGTGAGAAAGAGATGGAGCTATACAGGACGTCTAGCTCCTGGTCATTCATCATGCATCTAGTTTTATTTGGTCGACCAAAATAATACAGGGTGTAAGGGACAGCCTTCCGCAAACTAACAAGGTGCATTCAGCTCCTTATTTTGAATCATATTCCACCGGAAAATTTTCATTCTTTTTTGTTTTTTTCAGTTACTATTCTTTTAATTAATTGTAAAATTACATTGTCTGTACGCGTCACTCCATTTATGTAAAAGAAACAGCTAAAATCAAAAAATCAGCAATGGATGGATGAAAAACTCGGCGGCCGAAGGCTCGCTGCGCTGCCGTTCGCTACGCGCGTTTTGCCACGGTAACGATACATTGCGAGTGAGGCAATAAAACGAATCAGGTTTATTGGATTCCCATAACGTTCCTTAAATGATTTCATGTACCGGTCATCTTGGTATGATATACTGAATTCACCCCATCAGTTTGCGGAGGGCTGTCCCTTACAACCTGTATTATCAACTATCAGAAAGTTAGGAAGCTGAAGTAGCGTTCCTGCTGAAGTACCTGTCACGCGCGAGGACTACACCACACCACCACCATTTTATTTTGCACCTATGCATGGATACCGTTAATTATTAATATAATAGTTTCATTTTGGAAACACGATTTTCCCTTTCTGATGTTTGACTATATTACAATATAGTTCAAATTGAAAGTTATTCAGTGGGTCCAGCACGCACGCACGCAGTAGGTAGACGTAAATTCGAACGATTTTGAAATTAAATTCTTGTTTGCGTTATTTACTTATTTAAGACTTTATTCATATCTATGGATGGTACTAATTATGCTTATCGCAATTTAAACCAAGATGTCATAGAATTGTTGCCCCCTAATTACATGGGATTTAAATATTACTGGCGATGCTTCGGGGAATACAGGCGTGATGATAAGCTGTTGTAGCATTTTCGAATAAAGAATTATTCGAAGTTACGTAACATTTATGTCGCGCGTCCGTGCTGGGCCTCAGGCCCTCGGGTCGTACTCCGTAGTTATTGAAATTCCAATCGATCACCTTCGGAAACTACAATGTGGACGAACTATTCACTATACTTCCGAGAAATAAGTAGATAAGGTATCTTTTGTGATATTCGACACACGACATGACACAAAATTGAAAAGCCGATTCCGTGTACCTAATTGTTTGATAGATATGTAGACTAGATAGAATACTCATTATTGTAGACATACCTTCTTTTTTCTGCACCCTACTTTTCTATACAATTTACCTACCTACTTAAATAATAAAATAATTGACAAGGTTCCATGATTGTCTTTGAATAAAGATCGATTCTCATAATATCATTCACGTGAATATGGCTGTAAAATAATGTTTAATAATTTAACTACCTTCAAAAAAATATTTAGAGACATGCAGTCACATAAACATAGTCTAATCACAAAATGTTATTTTTCCTCCAGATTAAATATATACGATCAAACCATCTCACCGATCGTCAGCTCATGGCCTTACCTTAAAAGAAATCTTATAAAACGCGTACTTTTTTCCTTATTTTTGTAAAATTCGCGAAATGAAACGAAGTCGAAACTGATTAGAATATTGTGTTAGCAAGATGGCGGCATCTGAATGAGAATTGAATTGAAATTTGAATGCAGATTATATTAAAGGAGAAACACACTTTTGTGAGTTTTGATTCCAATTTTTACTCAGATGAAAATTGAAAATCTTTACAGCTAGGAGAATTATTTTAAAGATTTCTCAAGCAGCTGAAGGTTTAACAAAGGATTATATCTGATGATATCCAACTCGCAATAATGCTTAAAATATTTACTGGGAACCACCGTTATATGGAACATCAAACACATGAAACAGAAACATCTATGCAAATAAATAAAATTGAAGTATCTGTTTGTTAGCTCAAAATAACAACTTTTTACTAATTTCATATGAAAGTTTATACGGTGCTTATAACAAAAAAGCAATTTAAAAAATTTTTGTCTGTTTGTTCCGGCTAATCTCCGAAACGGCGGGATCGATTTTGACGGGACTTTCACTGGCGGATAGCTGATGTTACGGGGAGTAACTTTGGCTACTTTTATTTTAGAAAAATAATTAGGGTTCCGCGCAATAAAATTAAAACCCATGAGATTGTGAACAAAAAGTCGGATTTGAAAAATCTTTTTGTAATTGGTAGCCCAATTCTCGAGGATAGTTATACGCTATTTCACATCACGCTACAACCCTTAACCCTTTAACCGCCTACGACGGATTAATCCGACAAATATTTTCGTGTCCATTTCGCCAGGGTCGTATATTTTAACCTTTTAACCGCCCGACTTCATATCAGTTGTCGTGCCCCCAGCGCCGGGCAACTTGAATCATTACGATATTTGGTCGTAAATATACGACCCTGGCGAAATGGACACGAAAATATTTGTCGGATTAATCCGTCGTAGGCGGTTAAAGGGTTAAGAACCGAGCAAAACGAAAAAAGTCGGGCAGAACACTAAGCGAAAACGAAGTAACAGCGCGGAAACCTAATATAACTCCCTCGTCCCCCGACCCCGCGTCGGGGGACGATAAAATGCGGCTGTTTTTTCAGTTTATTGTGTATCTTACGACATCCATGCGAACGAAGTCTTGGGGTACAGCTAGTATACTATGAAAATGTAGAACAATACTTGTAAATTATTTTGACTAAATATTATGCCGCATGTTGAATCTTCTGGATATTCATCACCTTTTTTTGTAAGATTTTCTATGTAAATATTATGCAAAAGCTTCTTTGTGCCCGATTGGTGGCAATAGGCTCGCCCCCTATTACATGACACTTAAACATAACTTGCGATATGCAGGTGTACTATAGGTACACCTCTGCCTAATCCTTCGGGGAATACAGGCGTGAAGTTATGTTATAATAGCGAATAAGATGTCTTTCTATTTAACCATAAATAAACTAACTTACAAAAAAGACAGCTTCAGGCTTTTTTCCGCGCCTGTACCACCATCACTGTACCACCATCACTAGCTCTGCAAACATATCATGGCGAGTTTATGGTGATAAAGCCTACGATTGTTTCCAAAGCAATACCTTTTATTGACAATGTAGTAAAATATTTACGAGGTACGTGCCTTCATTGAAGTATATTATGTAATCACTATGAAATTGTTAAGGTCAATCTGGCATACGTAAAACTTACGTCAAAAATAATTTTTATATTTGCAAAAGATATTCTCAGTCTGTGCTAGTCCCACGGCGGCATGGTAAATGTCTCTTCCTACCGAGAGAAGAGTGCTCGAAGCAACAATCATTAATCACCATCAAAACGATTACTTACAAGATGATGGTGATTTCTTAGGGTGATTTAAGGGCCTATGCATATTATTATTCAATACGAGTATATCTTTTATTTAATTTACATCATTCGGTTTTACATTAATTTACAAACAATTAAAGTAAAATATGGGGATCCGCTGGTGCATCTATAATATTATTGTTAATGCTCTGTTCAAGCTTTTCATTATATTTTAATTATAATTACGTCAAAAGTTCACCCCGGAAGCTCACAATATGAATAAATAAATGCACATAAAGCTATGCACTCAACTTTTTCAATCAAAACTCTAGTTTGAAAAGTAATTGTAATAAAGAAGACACAACGCGGTGAAAACAATTTCTGAATACAATGCTTCAATCACGAATGGAAGCTCTCTCTAGAGGCGCTGGTTTGCCCTAGTGCAATCCAACTAAGTGATTGATTGTTTAAGCGTAGTGCAGACTGTATGCATTTGCCATGAAACTCCAGGAAGGAAAAAAATAGAAGGATTTTTGGTGTTTAGCCAGTTCCTATATTCACTTGCAATATTATTATTATTATTATAACATAACAATACACACAATTATACGCAATTACATAATTACAATTATAGAAAATTTCATGATTATAACAATATTATTATATTCTACTTTAGGTGCTAAAACATGTGCTTGTTAAACGAACCACGAACAATAACTTTCGATGAAAATCGATGAACGACGAACTACCTACATGAAAAACCTTTTAAATCCTAATACTTACAGAAATGATAAATGTTTCTCCGCTTAACATTCCACCTTCATGCATACGTGATTACTAGGATAATTTATGTATTCTTAGTTTAAAGCCTTTTTAGAATTCCCAACTGCACAAGCACTCCATTAAAATGCGCTTTGTACATAGTGTATCAAATGTGAAATATGGTGGTACATTATATTTTCTCATTTTCCTTCATAAAAGAAACTCGAATAACTTACTATTTTTTCCACTAGCTACTAGAGATGATGACAAATAGGAATGTTTTCATATTATAATATTTTTTTAATACACTTCAAAGACACAAACATCTGTGTAGTCCTGGCTCTTGTACTAGGAGTTCCTGCATCACAAGAGCCAAATTAAAAAGGCAAATATTATAAAAATCACTACCTGTGTCCCAGCAGTGGGAACATTATAGACTGATTATGTTATGTAATATTATAGAAATATAAACATCAACGCAAAAGAAAAACTCAAAGATGATACCTACATGCATTTTCTAGAAACCTCACAAAAAATGCAAAAAAACCCTTTCCATTTCTTTAAAAACTGTCTGAACATCACTCCAACAATTCCGCTTGGCATTCCAACATTAGAAAACAAACAATTTAGACTCCTGCGAGCCTAATGGACCAAATTAAATTTTAATACATACTCTCACAGACAGCTTCCTACAGATTTACGATACAATAGGTAACTCTTAATGCATGTTTACGTAATAAATTCATTGGCTTTTACTGTAACGTTTACACTTTTAGTTTTATGTGTGCAACTGATTTGTTAAATTACGTTTCTGACGAGTCGAAACGATTCACAATCTTGCGAAGATATGCATGATTTCTACTGTGTCACAATAACTGAACTTACCAAATATTTTGTCTGCTTTCGTAAACAATAGGTAGAAGCGATTGTTTTCCATGATAATTATGTTTTGCGCGACCTAAGGCAGTCTTGTCACCGAATCAATATAAAACCTATTTATAAAAAAAAAACAACTGACTTCCAAAAAAAACACTGTGGCAAAAAATTAAAATACTAAACCGAAGACACTGACTTCCGAAATAAAAGTTATTTTTCATTTTGTAGTGTTTTTTTTTTTTGAAGTCGGTTGTTTTTTTTTATAAATAAGTTTTTATTTTCCACTTTTTAGTTGTGGTACCTGTCCCACCCAAATTAATATACTACTAGTTGCTAAATAATTAACAGTGACAGGAAGTTATTATAACATCATCAACATACACTAAATGGAACAAAATACGTATTATGGAAGCTAACTCAAAAACCACTCATCAGAATTTGACCAAATTTATATACAATTAAACTATCTATATCTTATAAAATATACTTAAACATAAAGATTCACAATAAAACTAAAATAATAAAAATTACAATATTTTTTCAAATTTGAATGCCTCCTTCAATGCACCTTTTTGCTCCTGATACAAATGTTGGCAGGCTATAAAACACATCTTCCGACTGCATATTACATACTAGCGGTCGCCCGCGGCTCCGCCCGCGTGGATGTCGGTTTTCGCGACAAAAAGCGAAAGCAAAAGCGTATGTGTTATTTATATGAGCGTTGAAAGTCTTACATAGCTACGGAGAATAAGGAACAATCCACCTATTATCGATGGTGACTCTATTTCCCCTGATATTTAACGTAGCGCTCCGACCTCCATTTTCTGTATCACGCCTACGATAAACTGGATACCCATCCTCTCCGGTCTGGGTATCATTAACGAAACGCCGAGGGTATTTTTTGTGCAGACACCGTTTTTGATGCATGGTGCAGCTAAATTGTGTTCTCCGCAAGGTCCATGTACCATATTTTTAGTTATTATGTCGTACAGTACCGGATCAATTTGTTGATCGGGTAGTTCCGCAACTATAATATTGTCAATTTCATCTGGTTGGATTTTTGTTTCTAACCAGAACAGCAAATGACAATGAGGTAATCCACGCTTCTGCCATTCCACACTTGCCATATAACATTTTACTTTGCCGAATATCTGTTCTTTGATAAATAATTTAATGATTTTTTTTCATCTTTAAATGAAATACTCGTGAAATTATGTCATGACGGTCGAATGACCGTTGTCCTGGGAGCAGCTCCGCTTTAATTTCATGCCATTCGGGGTTACATGTAAAAGTGCCAAATAAGTCAGGTCTACCATAATTTCGGACGTACGTCATTGCGTCCTGCGTTTTTTCGTGCATGTAACGCGGAGAACCTGTAAATGACGATGGTAATATGACATGTTGACCGATATTTGATGGGTCAACATTTGCGTCTGGATTTAAGGCATCCCTGAGATGAATGTAGTCATCAGCCCTCAGTCTTTGTTGATTCCAAGAAATGTAATTTTATCTTTCAGTTATCATTTTGGCCATCATGTCAACACAATATTGACTAAATAAGTCTCTATAATAATGTAACTGATTAAAAGAGTTAGTTCTAACCATTAATCTAAATGCGTAAAATTGCATACACGAAACAGTTTTATTACGCGCTGAACCTTGCTGAGGGATGGTCAAATAACAACCGTCTTCTCCTGTCACAAACATTACGGGATACTGTAGCGGATCATAGGAGTGGTGTAACTCAAGAAACTCTTTTGAGCTGTCCGTCTCTACCGTGTATAACTATATCCCGGGGACCATTTTCCTCGTCAACCAAGAGAACGGCTATCTCTTTACAGTAGGAGCATTATATCTGCCTCGGTGTGCTGTCTGTGGCGTGCGATCTGAGTGAATAATTAACTTTAAATTATCTGAGGAGTTAAGTTCTAAATTATGATTATTCACGTTATGATTATTCAAAGCGGCCTGTAATTCGCGAATTAAATCCATTTTTAAGGTTGGGGCGATTCTTGACCGCAACGATAACTATCTGCGTCTGAAATAAAATATATCTGCAAAAATTGTCGGTCTTCGTCTGATGGTGGTAAAATGCTACCAATGAGATGATACACCAGTCCTTCTATTTTAAAAGTGGGCATAAAATTGCCTTCCCTGATCTCTTTTGTGCCAAACGAAGTCATTTGGAAAAGACTATTGTATCTAAGTATGTTTGTTAAAAAATGACCAGATAGTGGATGGTTATTGATTAAAAGATTTTTTATTGGTTGTGGTAGCTCCTGAATGTTTAGGAAGACTAACTTTTCCTGAAGCGCAACACATACCATTAGGTTCGTCAGCCCATTTTTTTGCAGAGCAGTTAGAGCAGATCTTATTCATGGCTCCGATTTGGACGGATGTTCTTTGAGCATAATCAACCTGTGGATCATATCTGAAAGCCAGTCTGTTGCAGTAAGATAAAACTTGATTGCGAACTCTATTTGTTGACAGCTGCTGTCTCTCTGCCTGAGCTCTAAGTCGTTCTGAGCGTTCGGTACTCGATTCTCTTGCACGTCTTTGTGAATTTCTAGCCCTAGCTTCGTCAAGCCGCTGCGAACGCTCAACGCTGAACTGGCGAGAGTGTACTTGCGAGGTTCGGAGGTTTTGTTCATGAAGTCGCCGCGAACGCGCAACACTCGACTCTCGAGCGCGTATCTCTGAGGTTCTTGCATTTTGTTCATGAAGTCGTTGCGAACGCTCGACACTCGACTCTCGTGCGCGTAACTCAGAGGTTCATACATTTTGTTCATGAAGTCGTTGCGAACTCTCGACACTCGACTCTCGTGCGCGTAACTCAGAGGTTCTTACATTTTGTTCATGAAGTCGTTGCGAACGCTCGACACTCGAGTCTCGTGCGCGTAACTCAGAGGTTCTTACATTTTGTTCATGAAGTCGTTGCGAACGCTCGACACTCGACTCTCGTGCGCGTAACTCATAGGTTCTTACATTTTGTTCATGAAGTCGTTGCGAACGCTCGACACTCGACTCTCGTGCGCGTAACTCAGAGGTTCTTACATTTTGTTCATGAAGTCGTTGCGAACGCTCGACACTCGACTGTTGTGCGCGTACCTGTGAGGTTCTCAGATTTTGTTCGGCAAGACGTTGTGAACGTTCAGGTGAAGATTCTTCAATACGACGTATTCTTGCTGCCCTTGCTTGAGAACTGTGTTTAGAAAGTTAAGACCTCGTTCTTTTAGGCATTTTACAGACTTTAGATATATCTGTAGATATGTAACAAACAAAAAATATATATAATTAAGAAAATGTTAATGGCGTGTAATATTTTAGCTCAGAAAACAACTGTTTAGCCCTAAAAAGAACTGTTTTTTTAGCCCTGTAAGGAACTGTTTTTAGCCCTGAAAAAAACTGTTGTTTAGCTCTGAAAAGAACTGTTTTTAGCCCTGAAAAAAACTGTTGTTTAGCTCTGAAAAGAACTTTTGTTTAATTCTGAAAATAACTTTTGTTTATTTCTGAAAACAACTTTTATATAGCTCTGAAAAGAACTTTTATATAGCTCTGAAAAGAACTTTTATATAGCTCTGAAAAGAACTTTTATATAGATTTGAAAAGAGACTTTTATGTAGCTCTGAAAAGAACTTTTTGTTAGGTTTAGTTTTAACAACGAAATCTAAAAAAATTTCCTAAGGAAATTATTAGAAACCGCGCGAATTAAGTAAGCGACAACGGAAGTATAAAAAAAAATTACTTTATTCCGACAGAGTTACAGCTAAACAGTCCTTCATCTAATAAAATATTGATCTTATATACTAACTTTACTGCTAACGTAGTACATGCATGGCGTGATCAGATATGACGCACGTCCTAGATTATTCTGGATGCTGATCAAGCAATGGAATGTTTGGAAATAATATGTCTAATAAATACTTATTGGCTGACAAAGCTAATATTGGTAGGTTGGGGTTCCTTAACTCCTCCCTCCCCAAGAGAGAAATTATCCGAAGGTGTCGCAGACAGTTTCGGAGAATTTCGACAAAAATTTATAAACTGGAATTTATACATTATAAAGATAAATACTGCTATTACAATAATCACATACTCGAAGATGGTCCATATACTAATTTCTATTGTCACTGTTTGGGTCGTATCGTCTATTTCACTAAATTTTGCACTTTGTAAAACTTCTTTCACATCACTGAAGTCCACATTTCTTAGATCCACTTTCTTTGACCTTCTCTGGATGTCCTGTTGTAGCTCTGGCATCTGGATCAATGGCAGCTGGAGACTAGAAACTGTAGTGTTTGTGGTAGCGGCAACGATGACTTCGCCTATTTGTGTCTCGCATTGTTGGCCTGGAGTCACGATGTAGGTCCCAAGAACGGTGTATTTCAGAATTTCTGTATTGCAATTCTCAGTAATGATGAGGTTTTCTTCTGAGTAAACCAACCATTGGTTGTCGGTTACTTTTTGTATCTTAGTTTTCTCTATTTCAATATGGTTCTGTATGCAGTTTTTGTAGTTATTCTTCATCAACATTATTTGTTCAATGCAGGTCACAGTTGGATACTGGGCTAAGTTAGTTTCAGCGCATAGAAATTTGTCCTTTTCAATCTCAGTACATGGGCTTACCACGGGCATGTATTTCAACCTATTCACCATCAGGTAAGGGTATTTGGGTATAATCGTAAAGGTATTTGGAGAATGGAATATAGGAATGGGTATAACCTTGTAATAATTATATGTTTCGTTATCTATTAGGGGGACTTCTAAAACAAAAACTAACTTGTTATTATTTATGTATGACTTAAGTATAATATTACGTTCTAATTTTATTAAATTACGTTTGCTTACTGGATATATTGTTCTAGCATGTTTAGAAATGACTTCTAATGTATAATATAATTCTGTACTATTTATAATGGATTGGTGCAATGTATTTAATTTGCTAAAGGCTATTGCCGTCTCAATCTCTTGTATGGTTTCGTAACAAGTTCGAAAGTTATTTAAAAATTGATACATAGTATTCAATATCTGGAAAAGTTTGTTAAACCTGAACTCATTTATTTATTTATTTATTTATTTATTTAAACTTTTCACACTTAAAAAAGTACAAAGGCGGACTTAATGCCTTAGGCATTCTCTACCAGTCAACCAAGGGTGGTGAAGAGATTAGATGGCAGGTGCTCTGTTAGAAATGGAACAATTTGTACATAAATAAGTCATAAACTTATAATACACATACATACATATTTACTATAATATATACCTATATTATATACATATATTATATATAAATTCAAGAGAGAGAGGTTTTGAGATGACTCTACGCTATTTATTTTGAAAATAACTCCGCAATCTCCGCTTAAATGCATACCGACTGGTGGCCATCCTGATGTCAAGAGGTAGCGCATTCCAAAGAAGAATGGACTGAAAATGAAAGGAAGAATGAACAAAGTCAGAAGTATGAGAAGGACAGAGTAGGAGAAGATTGTTAGAAGAACGAAGATTCTTAGCGTGTGAAGAACATAGATATTGGAAGTGAGACACTAGATAAGAAGGAGGAGTGGGAGAGTTAAGAAGGGAGAAAAGCGTGGTCAAAGCACGCAAATTTCTTCACTCATGTTCAACTAATTTTTCCATTTCATTGGTATGTAAACCCAAGTTTTTTATATTTGAATTTATTATTTCAGAGTCGTTTACTAATTTATCAAAAGCCTTTTGCATTGATGATACTTTACGTTCGACTACATGCTCTTTGTTCTGTATCATTTGAATTTCTCTATCATATTTAATTGCATCATCTTCATCTAAATTTCCCGAAATAGCTTTTACAAGTGAGCCTAATGGATTTATTCAATCGACTAAACGAACGAACGAATAAACGAGCCTTATTCAGGCTCGTTTATTCCTATAATGAAAAGGTAATATTTGAAAAAATCTACTCTTAGTTAAATTAATGAGATATTCGATTTGACTTTCTATTCCTACCGTTTCGTTACTAACTCTAATTTCCTTAATTTTTATTTTTAAATTACTAAAATCCCAAATATTATTATCTATTTGTAAGCCTAATGATTCTAAATCTATAGTTTTATATATTGTCCAATAACTATTCCTCTTCACTGCTACTCCCCGCTTTATCGCTGCTATCCCCGGATTCTGACCGAGGTTTTGAAGGTCCAGCGTGCATGTTGACACCACTAGTACCAGAAGTACCAGGCACGATCTGTGGAGGACGTTTTACATTTTTTAACGCTACTCTAGTTTTCCTTTTCTTTACTTCTACTGGTACTACATTTCTTTCGACTTCACCTATTACTTTAGCTTTTTCATATCGCGGTTTTTCTTTAGCTTTTCTAATCCTAATATCTTTCATATAAATAGTATCGTCTGGCTCAAGTACTGGTGTTGTTTCACCACATTTTTTATTTATCACTTTAATTTTGTCGGATTCTAATTTTTCTGTTATGAATTCATAAAGTATTTTAAGGCGTTCTCTATGATCTAACAATAGTTTCTGAGTTAAATTCTTTTCTCTATCCACATTAAATACATTATCTGAATAAGTGTGGCCAAATACTAATTCAAAAGGCGTAAGGTCTGTTGCTGAGTGAATGGTGTTGTTATAGGCCATGATGGCGTAAGTCATAACAGATGCTGCATCTAAATCGCTTTTATCGTATTTTGCCATACGATAAATCTCGATAATGGTGGAATTAAATCTTTCTACTATTGCCATTGAACTGGGATTGTTTGGAGTCCCAATATGAAGTTCAATTTTGTACAAGCTTAACATTTCCTTAATCATAGCATTATTGAATTCTGTCCCGGAATCACAACTAATTTTCTTAGGCAGACCATACATGCTAAAGTATTTAATCAATGCCCTAACTATCTCTGGTGTACTCCTATTTGGTACCTCTATAGCTTGTGCTATCTTACTAAATGCGTCTACTATAGTTAAATAATATTTCCCTTCGATATATAATAAGTCCATAAAAGCTTCCTGAAAAGGGCCATCCTGCGTTTGTGTTAACTGAATGTAAGGTTTGATCGGCTTTCTGTCGTATTTCATGCGTTTACATGTTTCGCAAGCGTTTATGATTGCCGTAACTGTCTCTTTCATGTTTGCCCACCAATAATGTCGTTTAAGTTTAGTTAAAGTTTCTTTAATACCTCTATGACACGTTTTCCTGTCGTGGTATTTAAAAATAACTTCTTTTTGATCTTCTTCAGATTCTGTCAAATTTATAACTCTTTCTGTACATTCTGTTAGCTTAACAGAATCCTTTTTAAGTAACTTAATTGCCATGTTTGAAAAAGTTTTTCTAAAAGGTGGATGTTCAAAGTATATAAAGTACCTATGTTTTGGATCTATATACTCTTTTAAAAAGTCTTTAACTAATTTATCGTTATTTGTCGGTAAGTGAACTTCAAGAATTTTTTGTTTCTTATTAGAAATATCTTTTACAGCTAAGTTATTTTTAAACCATGAATGAACTAAAATCTGTTTTGGTTTAGTATCGACAGCTTCGTTTAAGATAGGAATGCCTTCGTGTTCTCTATTTGAAACTGAATTGGCAGTGACCTCATCATCAGAATCCGAAAGTTCTATCGTTTCTATTGGAGCTTCGAGATCTTGCAATTCGTTATCTATTATTTTTTGTATCCGTTCCTGCCTATCCCCTACGTTTACGAATATTGAATCTAAATCGTCGTCAATTGCATTAATCTTAATCCTAGATAAAGCATCTGCATTCGTGTTTTGAGGGCCCTTCTTATATTTTATTTCGAAATCGTACTCTTCTAACCTTAACCGCCATCGCGTGAGTTTACTATTGGGCTCTTTCAATGAATACAGCCATGCTAATGGTCTATGGTCTGTAAATATGGTAAATTTGTTACCATACAGATACGGTTTAAAGTGCTTAACTGCCCATATTATGGCTAATAGTTCCTTCTCGATAGTGCTATATTTTACTTCAGTGTCGCTCAAAGTTCTACTAGCATATGCTACAGGCTTATCTGATCCTATTGTTCCTTGTGATAATACAGCCCCGATTGCAAAACTGGATGCATCAGTGGTTAGGATAAAAGTTTTACTAAAGTCAGGAAACTGTAACAAAGGTGCATTTGTTAAAAGCTTTTTACAAGTCTCAAAACATTCTTTATATTCTTCATTAATAATAATTTTGCGACCTTTCTTTAAACAAGCTGTTAATGGTCTAGTTATTTTGGCAAAATCTTTGATGAATTTCCTATAGTATCCGATAAGTCCTAAAAAGCTTTTAATCTGTGTAACCGTTTCTGGTATGGGATACCTAAGAACTGCATCTATTTTATCATTATTTGGCTTCAAACCTTCACTCGTAATAGTATGCCCTAAGTAAAGTACTTCCTTTCTAAGAAAATGTGACTTATCTAATTGAACTTTCAAATTTGTTTGACGGAAGCGGTCAAAAACTGCTCTAAGTTTTTCTACATGTTCAGGCAAACTTTTTGAAAAAATGATGACGTCATCGAGGTATACTAGGCAATGTAAGTCTTGAAGGCCTCGTAGGACGTTATCCATCGCTCGCTGAAAGGTTGCAGGTGCTGTCTTTAACCCAAACGGCATTCTGTTAAATTCATAATGACCTGAAGGTGTGCTAAATGCGGTTTTAGCTCTATCCTGTTCCTGGACCTCTAATTGATGGTACCCGCTAGCTAAATCGAGGGTTGTAAAGTAGGTACTTTTACCTAGCATGTCAAATAAATAGTTAATGTTGGGTAAGGGATATTTGTCATCAATTGTAATTTCATTGAGCCGTCTATAATCAACTACCATCCTCCATTTTTGTTGGCCTGATGCGTCTAACTTTTTCGGCACCAAATGTACGGGAGCACTCCAGGGAGAATGCGATTCCTGGATAATGTTATCCCTTAACATTTTCTCAACTTGATTCTTGATTTCTTTTGTTTGAATAGGGGGTAACCTATGTGCCTTGATGTTTATTGGGTCTTCATTTTTTGTTCTTATTCTATGTTTAACCTGATTTGTGAAGGTTAATGGAATATTTTCACAATAAAATATATCTTTGTATTCCCTACAAAGTCCCTCAATAACCCTACGTTCTTCTGCGTTCATATGATCTAACTGTAATTTTTCTAAATTATTTGTTAGCAATCTGTCCACTTCTATATTATTATCCATGAAATTAACACTAACAGATGGGTTCTGTATGTATGGATCTACTTGAAAAGGTCCCGTCACTACTAAATTCCTATTTTGATGACTGTAATTCTGAATAACAGTTGTTGCATAGCCTTTAACACACGTAACTTATGCGGCGGGCATTCGAATCCCTTCCGTAAACTGTTTAAAGTCTAGCACAGCTTCTCCGTCCAATAAGTTAACCGGGAGTCTTACTCTAATTTCACTACGAGATGGTAGATTATATACCTCTCTCATAGGTGGTGTATATACGATGGGAATCTCAGTATTTTTTAAATGTAAAATCTGACTTTCCATATTAATCTTTGTCTGTAATTGCTTCAACAAATTGCTACCTATTAATCCGTCATACCTATCGTCAACACTGTAGACATAAAACTTATGGAACTCTTTACTTCTAAAGGTAACCGGTAATGGAATAACTGCCGTTTCACTATGAACGCTCGATGCATGAGTGCTAACAACTTCGAAGGGTTCATACTGTAAATAATTTTTAAAATATTTATTCGCTAAATAAGGACTTATAAACGACCTAACACTCCCCGTATCTATCATGAAAACCGCTTTTAATTCTGGTATAACTATATGTGGTAAATTTAAGCGTTTATTGCAATTTATTTTTATTCGTTCCCTATGGTAGAGGCCATTATGCAAAAATTTCCCTCCCCGGGATCTTCATGGGAAAATTCCTGACCCACGTTGTATGAATTACTTGAACTCTGTTCATTATTACTAGAATTATTTATGTAATTAACACGTCGCGAACTTGCAGTACGCATGGTGACGTCAGTATTCGCACCCGACGTAGATGCTTGCGCTGCAAAAGTCGATGTGCCCGGTGCATGTGCCGCGAACTGTTGGCTCTGTTGTGCAACCGGAAAAGATGACCTACTTGACTGCGGTGACGAATTATTATTGATTGTACGATTAAAACTATCTTGATTTCTTTGAATATTATTATGTTGCTTATAAAGCCTGGACTGATGCGAATTGTTCGATGTAGATGTGCGGTTTGTTGCATTATTCGGTACATGTGTACTTGATACGCTATGCGAATCATTCTTTTGATTATTAGATTCAGATGCATTTTGATAATTAGGCAAATAGGGTATGTTAGTTCTACTAAAATTACGCCTGTCGTTTGTTTTAGCATCGTAGACTGCCGGAAAGTTTTGTTCTTCTAAGACTATTTTTAACGCATCCTCTAGCGTTGTAACGTTGCGCAAACGAACTAATCTAACTAGAAATGGTGGTAAATTAAACAAGAAAACGTTCATCGCTCTGTTACTATAAATTAATTGCTTCGCCCTACGTAGAGAGTCATCAATGATTGTTTCTGATATTTTGGCGAATAAAACACTTCTCATCCGCTGTATTCTATGGCAAAAATCTAAATAACTTTCGCCCTTATTTATTCTACAAGATTCTAACTCCATTGCTAAACAATCCTCTGTGCGCGGATCACCGAAGTGTTGGTTTAACAACTCCTTCAGTTCATCCCACGTATCTATAGTGTCTCTTTCGCCTACTAAACTGGCTGCTTCGCCTGATAACCTACTTGTTACCACATGAAATAAATATTTATTTTGGGCAACGGTTCCTTGGAACGTGGACAAAATGTATTCACATTTTTTTACATATAAAGGTAACGTTCTAGTGTCGCCACTGAATATTGGTATGATGTTAACCAACTCCTGTGGGACACGGGTTACGTTTTCCATTGTGAAAAAGTTATGAAAGTAACAAAGGAAAAGAGAAAAGAAAAAAAAAATCACACTAATGTACTACTAAAATATCACTACTCTAAAATATGAATACAAATAAAATCTATGCAAATATTAGTACGGCGTTGTCCAATCCCTAACAATACACACACATAGACTTATTACAAGGTTGGGATATCAATGGAAGAGCTGAGAGGAAGGTGAAAAAGATTTACTCACAATTCCGCAGCTAGCTTCATGCTCCCTGAATTACTGCTGTGGCTGGTCCTCTTCCGTAACTCGAAGTGGCTTCTTAATGAATTTATTTGTTCGGCGATCTCTGCTAAACCGTAGACACGGACGTCGGCTGCTCCACGTAGAATTGTATACACGGCAGACTGACTACAGAGATCCTACCGGCTGCGCCAATTAAGTAAGCGACAACGGAAGTATAAAAAAAAATAACTTTATTCCGACAGAGTTACAGCTAAACAGTCCTTCATCTAATAAAATATTGATCTTATATACTAACTTTACTGCTAACGTAGTACATGCATGGCGTGATCAGATATGACGCACGTCCTAGATTATTCTGGATGCTGATCAAGCAATGGAATGTTTGGAAATAATATGTCTAATAAATACTTATTGGCTGACAAAGCTAATATTGGTAGGTTGGGGTTCCTTAACTCGCGCGACCGCTGCGTTACGAGCCGACCACGCGTCTGAGCCGCGCGGGTACCTTACTCATAGATCTAAACTCTCCCGCATCACATCCTTGGTGGACGTCTACTTCGCCCGTCGCCACGGGCCGCGGAGCGCAGAAATAGTAATATATTGATTTCGCCATAACTTTCAAACCAAACGTCCAATTTTAATGAATTAAAGACTAATTATTATCTACATAAACAGTACTTTGTGACAAAATAGTTTATTTTGATAAAGAGTAATGACATGTGCAAAATAAATGCGTTTAAATGAAGTCCTAAAAAAATTTAAGATTTTTAAATAAAAAAATGGTTGTTGTGCTTAACTCGAAATAGATAGGTATAGTGTGTCGCGGACTTTTTTGTAGATATTTTTAAGGTCTTTAATTAATTAGAACATTTTATGGTTTTATCTTTTATAGTTTAGGCGGCGTACGCCAAATAAGGAACTTTTTTGGATGATTTTTTACACCTTGGGTCCGAAAAACCCAAATATCTTACGGACCCCTATTTTTTCTAAAATAAAATATAGCCTATGTTACTCGCAGATTATGTATCTTTCTAATGGTGAAAGAATGTTTAAAATCGGTTCAGGAGTTTTTGAGTTTATCCATTACAAACAAACAAAAATACAAATTTTTCCTCTTTATAATATTAATATAAGTGTAGATAATACGTGCGGTCCTTGACAAGGGGCAAGCTTTAATAAATTCGTTCTAGCCCTTGGCACCTCTAACAAAGCGGGGCGGCGGCGGCGCGCCCCACATACTCATCCGGGACTCACAGCCGCAGCGTCTCCAGCACATCTGGGTGGTGCACCAGCCCGCGCAGCACCCTCTCCACGTACTACTAACGCGACGTCCCTCCTAACCGCCAGCCAAGGGCACCCGACTATGCCCAACACAAACAGACTCGAATACATCAACGGGTCGAATGGGTAGTCCCCATATTGCTTTAATAGATACCTCGTGAATTTATTTTGTATTTTTTCAACCATGAGACTAGATTTTGTCCTCATGCTGATTCCATATAATGGCACTTGTCTCGATACGACTACGAACTAAATCATTATAAAGTATTTTTACTACTGCTATACTTTTAAAATCTGTACATTGTCTTAATATAAAACCCAAATTTCTAAAGGATTTGCTACACAAATCTATAATATGGATGTGAAACGTCAACTCGGCCACTATATGAACCCCACCAAAAGGCAAATATATGTCGCGCTAAGTCATGTCAGAAGTTTGGAAGGCGTAATTTTATCAGGTTTGTACGCTGTCACCAACAAATTATTAAATTAACCACACGACGACAAATCGTTGACGAAACCTGTCTTCTGACAATCAAGGCCACATATAACATACAATTCAAGTAGCGCAATTTGAAGCATATTACCATTAAAAAAAAATTATAGCCAGAGTGCATCTCATGACAATTCCAGTAAGCCCAAACACGGCTAGGATACATTATTTTATTTCGGAGTTCCGGTGCCTACCTTCCGGCTTTATCATCAGATCAGTTCGATGGTACCATTTTTATCAGAAGCATTTATTTAAAGGTAAATAGGCACTTTGTTCGGACCTGTGACCCACCAACGACCACCAACGTAACTAGTCGGAGTATGTTAAAGACCATGAATACTACCCAATGTGATAAGTCGCATTCCTCAAAAGTATTGGGAAAATAAATAAAAATTTAAAAAAACTAATTTTCGTATATCTATATCCATCTAAAATAAAATGCTTACAAAAATGCGCGAAGATTTTCCTAAAAAGGTACAAGAATGTTAAGGAGCTTTTCTATCTTGTTCCTCGCAGTTTCTCCCGCGTCGTTCCAAGCACCCATTTATAAAAATGAAATATAATATAAATATTTATAAAAATATACTAGTTTATGAGTAATCCCCGAACAAACCTGAAAGTGGTTACCTACCTACATTATTTTTAGAGAGTTAAGTAGGATAATGAGAAGTAAAACACTTTTTTCACATTTTATTCAACATCATCAATATCAATCGTGGCATCGTCTAAAAACCTTGCTGATGCTTCTATTCATTCCTGATGTCTTGCCCACGATAAGAAGTACACCACACTCGCGACATGCGCGCAGCATCCAACAGTACGGCGGCCGTGTATGCAGGAACTATAATAGTTTTGAATACTTTGTCTTCCATTTAGAGTGGGATCAATCAAAATATATGTATAATTGTCTCATTCGCACATGGCGTGACTGGATTCGGCTTCTTATTAATATTTTGTTTTGGACCATTTCTTGGTGCCGGGACATTTCTATATGGTATACGCAATATGTCCTTGCAATTCTCAAATGATAGGATCCTAATTTAGTGATGATGATGATGTAGTGGTGTGGTGTAGTGTGATGTGTCCTAATGTGTATCATTTTTTTTTTATTTGAGATAGGTTTGCTCTTGACTCTAGTCTTTTTTTTTTTTTGGATGGGAAATCATCAAATGACTTCTCCCGCTCTGGGCGGAGCGGGAGGGCGTGTCAGACTTTTACTGACTAAAACCCACCCGTGTTCCTTCTGTTGCCTGTGCCGGGACCACGGTAACTCTTTCGAACATCCCACAACCCTAGCTGGCATCGGCCCTAGCGGACCCCGTCAATAGTGCTGACATCTCTTTGAGGCGCGCGTGGAACACGACGCGCCGTCGACTCGGGCTTGGTCCTTACCGGACGGCGAGCTACCCATTGCTCGCCGTCCGCAAGCCCGCGCCTACGGTGGCCGGGAATCAGCTGCCAATTCCCGACGCCCAGGGCGTCTCCTGCGGCGACTAGGGGCGTGAGGGTGCAAAGCTTGCCTCTCCCTCACGCGTCCCGCCTCCTCCTTCACGAGCATTACTGCTTCGCAAAAGGAGGTAATGGCTTCCCATGCACTCTCGCTCCGTACCATGGCCTGGACCAGGGCCGGACGCGAGAGATCGCCGCCGCTGATCGCTTCCGCGAGGACACGGCGGTGCTCCGCCCAAGCCGGGCAGACCTCCACCGTATGCTCCACCGTGTCCTCCGGGCGATCCACACAGTGGTGACACCCGGGCGTTTCCTCCCGCCTTATCCGGAACAGGTACCTCTCGAAGCACCCGTGTCCGTTGAGGACCTGCGTCAGGCGGAAGGTGAGGACGCCGTGGCGCCTCTCCAGCCACTCCTCAAAGAGGGGACTTATCGCCGCAATTGTGGCGTGCCCAGCGCTGGGTTGCGACAATCGCACTCTCCATGCCGCCATGAGATCCTGCCGGAGCTCTGTCCGCCGTGCCGCGATTTCTCGCGGCAACGGAGTTACGCCCCGGCGTCCTGCCTCCTCGCGCCACTCCCAGATGTGCGCGAGGACTTTTGCCTCCAGATCCCATGGCGGTAATCCGGCAAGGAGGTTCGCCGCCTCCCCGGAGACCGTGCGGTATCCCCGGGCTAACCGGATGGCCATGACCCTCTGGGACGCGTTCAACCGACGGACCGGTCGCCGCCTCACGGAACGCGCCCACAGCGGAGCTCCGTAAAGGGCCATGGACCGCACGACCCCCGCGTAGAGCCTCCGGCAGGAGGCGTTTGGACCCCTCAGATTGGGCAGGAGCTGCCCCAAGGCAGCCCCGGCCCGCTTCAGTCTGGGAGCCAAACGTCGGAAATGCTCCACGAAATTCCACCGGCTGTCGAGGACGAGTCCTAGGTACTTCATCGTCGACTCGACACCGATGGGAACCCCTCCTACCGTTATTTGGGAACCCGATGGTGGCGCGTTCCGAGGACCATGAAAACACATGGCCTCGGACTTGTGCAAGGCCACCTCGAGTCCCAATTGCCGGATCCTCTCTACGATTGTCGCAACCCCGCGTGCCGCTAATTCGGCCGCCGCCTGGTGTTGACTCTAGTCTAGGTCATAGATGACAGAGACAAAGTCGACGATGGAGCGAGCTTACCCAGAAGAAGCCTGTTCACTCTCACTTTGAAGAGATGGGGGTTGTATGTGTTCGAAAACACAAACGCAGGCAAAGAGTTCCACTCCTTTGCTGTGCGCATCACAAAAGACATTTGGAAACGCTTAGTGCGAATTGGTGGAATAGCAACTAGGTAGGGATGGTAGCCTGCAGTGCGTCTAGATGTCCGATGGTAGAAGGGGGCAGGCGGAATGAGGTCGTGGAGTTCTCGAGCACACTCACTGAAGTAAAATCTGTAGAAGACCGACAAGCAGGCAACCTTGCGGCAACCTCAATTCCTCATAGGATAGCTGTGGAAAATCATTGAAATCTGGATCAAGTGTCACGAATGCTATTCTTTGTATGTTCAAATTCTTGATAGAACATATTCTGCGAGTTCATTGTATTCTTGCATTTTTTTATTGATAATCACTACAAACTGTTTAGCGTATACATGATTTTCATATGGTCGAATTTTCATATGGTATTTTGAAGTCTACCATTATGTGACTCGCGGCAACGTTAAAACAAACATGGCGAAATATTTTGAAATCTTTTTTAAATTTGCCATTTATAGTCTTGACGATCCATCGAACCATTATGATTAATCTCGATTTATTGGCATCAATTGTTGTCAATTTTTCTCGCCTTTGTCTTGTTGGTGACATATGTGAAATATAACCGCATTCTTCGATAGCTTGGATTGCATCCCGAAACCCACGATGCAATATGAACACATCGTCAGGTAGCAAAAAACCATGTAGTGGATCCCCACTACATGGTTTTTTGCTACCTGACGATTCAATACTACGACGTCGCTACGACGCACGTCGCGACTACAGCTACGACGTAGCTTTGTACGGTCCGAACACGTCGAGTATGTAACCATCGGTACACACTATTAAAAAAGGTTTAAGAAGGTTGCGATATTTATGCAAACTATAGGATTCTCTTTGAAATAGAAAATAGGAACTTTTTTGGGCATAAACGTACGTTCCATCACAAACAAGTATCGCTGCTTGATGATCGTTACCACTAAAAAAATGACTCAGTATTAGCAAGTTTCTAGCTACGACCTCTTCTCTGGATATATGATTTAACCCCAGATGCTGTGGCATAAATTCCTCCGCTAAGCATTCCCGAGCTGTATTGAAGTTACGTTCTAGTGTTCTTCTGGATATATTGAATTTTGTTGCTAAGCGCTCATCTGGCTCGCTGGTTCTTAGTTTGGTTAAATACATACCAAGAACCGTGGCAGGACGCTTTGACCTATTTTATAGTGAAGGCGTCTCATTCGAGATCATATTGAACTCGTTTTTCGTCACACCTATCCAAAAGTGCAATTCATTATCATCTATATCATTAATGTTTCCAAAGTCCAACTGTTTTTTGTTTTCGTAGCCCCATTTATATACGTTTATTATATCGAGTACATGGTCGCCATTGAAATTTTCATGGGTTGTTTCATCATTCAGTAAGTCTCTTATACAACATTTCAACGTGATCTCTGTAACGTTCGAGCAGGAGTTGTGTAAGTCAATGTTTTCGGCGACGTAGCACAGATAGGCCACATAACACACAGCTATTTTCGTTTTCCATTTTAACACCAATTCGTTAGGCAAAAAATCCAAGTCCATAAAACATGTGTAAAGGGTCAATAAAAATAAGCGAACAGAGAAAAATAACAGCACAGATCGAAACGACGAATGACGAACGACTGCGCGGGCGCGGGTAAGCGGTTTCGCCTGATCGACTTTGGCGAGCCAGCACACATTGAATCCGGTATTGGGCTTATTGTGTGAAATAGAGCGCCTCTAAACTCTGTACTGCAATGTGGATTGCACCTTACGAGCGCCAGAAAGCGTATCACAGTTAGTAGTAATGATTAAAAATCAATAAGTGGGAAAAATATACGTTTTGCGTTGAACTACATAACTTTTTTCCCCCATACATTCGGATTAAAATAAAAACATTCCATGAAATATTAACCCTAAATCTTCAAAACAAACCACATTTCAATAATGGACGCGTACTTCGGGGTACTGGGTCAAAAATGCCCAATTACCTTTGCTTCGCATCTATTTAAATTTGATACTCGCTTAACTATCTTAGTCGTGATATCTTATCGCCACCCGTGAAATACATTGAGGAGTTCCGGTGGCCATCTGTGGTCTTCTCCATCAGTTTCACTTCACCAAATTATACTTTCTGAATACAAATGCTTGACTTGTTGATGATAATACCAAAATCGCTATGTGTATGCCACTAATATTTGAGGAGTTCCCTGAATTCCTTATGGATCCTATTATTAGAATTGGATTTTGATAAAAATGGGACCAATCTGGAAGGTTTAAAAATGATGGAGTACTAAGGTAACAAACATTAAAAATAATAAAAAATACAACCGAATTGAGAACCTCCTCCTTTTCTTGAAGTCGGTTAAAAATGACAGATTTGTTCCACTTCCTGTTTTCAAACCAATCGACAAACTGCGATTACCAATCCGTCTTCTAAGACTAAGATCACACAGGACAGGCTTCTTCTGGGTAAGCTCGTTCCGTCGTTGACTTTGCCTCTGTCATCAACCCTACCTAACCCTAGTCTAGGTCAGAACCTAGACTAGGGTTAAGAGCAAGCCCATGTTAAATAAATAAAAAGTTAGTTATTTACTTTTAGCTGTAATATAGAGCATTAAACACTAAAATAAAAAAGTGGTCTTCATTCAGTGCAATTTGCTTGCAATGCAGCAGGAACAAAAGAAAAAATGCTCTCATTTTTCTGCATTTTTCGCGTTCAATGTCACTCGCTGTTTGAACACAACACGCTTTCATTGCATGATGTCACTTTTAATGAGCAAAAAAACTAAGAATATTCTGAAACGGAAGTGGTTCGACGTTGCTAGAGAAAACTTGTGTTGACACTGCGACAAGTAACTGTTTACTGTTTAAAATGTTTCTATTAAAATGAAATCATATTTGTCAATTTAAAGAAAGCTTTTAAGTAATATCTAGATACTCGTAGATCCAGAATAGCGTCGTACATTCAACGTTGGCATAAAGATATCGATTGCGAACTTTCGTCTACATAGGACAAGTTGCGATAGGTACGTATCTGAATATTGCACAAAATGTGACGGGCACATTCTAAAACAACTTCTGTATCAGAATATTGCTTTGGCACAAGGTCACAAGTGTCACTTGTGATGCTCTCATCACAAGTGTCAACGCGACTGTCATGAGTCACGCGAGCTTGTCACGATCACGAGTGTCGACGAATGTGTCACGTGCGTCGACGAGAGTGTCACGAGAGTCAGAAGAGTGTCAAGAGTATCGACGAATGTGTCACGTGTATCGACGAGAGTGTCACGAGAATCAGAAGAGTGTCAAGAGTATCGACGAATGTGTCACGTGTATCGACGAGAGTGTCACGAGAGTCAGAAGAGTGTCAAGAGTATGGACGAATGTGTCACGTGTGTCGACGAGAGTGTCACGAGAGTCTGAAGAGGGTCAAGAGTATCGACGAATGTGTCACGTGTGTCGACGAGAGTGTCACGAGAGTCAGAAGAGTGTCAAGAGTATCGACGAATGTGTCACGTGTGTCGACGAGAGTGTCACGAGAGTCAGAAGAGTGTCAAGAGTATCGACGAATGTGTCACGTGTGTCGAAGAGAGTGTCACGAGAGTCAGAAGAGTGTCAAGAGTATGGACGAATGTGTCACGTGTATCGACGAGAGTGTCACGAGAGTCAGAAGAGTGTCAAGAGTATCGACGAATGTGTCATGTGTGTCGACGAGAGTGCGGACCATCCTGTATTTCAAGGGAGTCTTCCTATCAATTCAAATATCAATCTAATTATAGAAAAGTTTTTAATGTTGTCATTACTAAAAAAACATCTCTAATCCCTGAAAATTGGTTTCAATGTGACCGTTGAGTTTGAACAATAGTAAAAAAATGCTTTTGGAATAAATACATAATCCTCATGCACTCATACGTGATACTAACATGATAGTTACTGAGACAATAGCTTTTTAAGGGAGGTTACAGATTGGACGCTATACCTGTGGCTGTTGCACTGAATATGTCACAGATAGAGATTTCACACCGACAAGATGTTTGTTACTGTTATTAGATAGCAAACATAGATATAAGATAATACGAGGGCGACATTTAAGGGCTGTCAGAAGAAATGTCATAGAAAAACTGTGATCCCATATCTCAGTGGCGCCATCTAGCATAATATAGCAAAATTACTTACTAGCTAAGTTTGACACGATACACTTGTACTAACACTAACCTTTGATTACCAACCGTCAGATAGTTTGCATAATCTAAGAAAATTATTTAACTTAAAACATAACATAACGCCTTGTTTCCCCGAAGGGTTGGGCAGAGGCGTACCTATATTACAGACACATTTCGCCAGTTATGTTTAGCACTACGAGGCTTGCATTACTACAATGTACAATTCAGCGTATTTTTTACGTAAATTATTTTCTTTTCCAGACAATGTAACATGTCATGTGGAGCGTTTGACACGAGACATAGAACAGCAAAACTCAGCGAATTTCGACCTGTAGGTGATATGACCAAGTAGATTTTGATGTTGTTCGCTTTGTCCTGTCTATCTTCTATGCAAATAAATAAAATTGAAGTGTCTGTTTGTAATGTCAAAATAACAACTTTTTACTAAATGCATATGAAAGTATATATACAGGGTTAGTTTTCAATAACCGACCAAAGGACAATGCCAGAGACTCTATAGAGCTTTGACCCATCAAATAAATGTTGGTTTACAAGTATGCCAAATGTAGCATTCCATTGCTGCTTTATTAGTGATAACTAAAACACGTTTAAATGTCTTTAGATTTTGCGGTTTCTGTTTAAATCTAAGAACAATTATTACATTTAGGTTAGATACCTTAAGTTTAGGTTAATTGCAGTTACAATTGTAGAAATAATTAAATAAGTGCTGTATATTGTTACAACGCTATCCTAGGATGTTTGGCTATGAAAGGAAGGAATGACATAACACCAACATCAATCTTAGTAATAGTTTTGACTTAGGACATAATTGTAGTACCTACATAGTAGTACGTAGTACCTACATACCTGTTGCAACGATTTCCATTTTACGAGAAGTGTTTGCAGTGCAGATTGTAATGAAGACACAACATGTCTTTGCATCCTGTCGACGCACAAGTGCCAATTTAAGCACCTCAACGTCGTTATCCAAGTCGAAAGCAATGGTCAGAATCCGTAGTATGTTCTATGTTCTATGTTAGGGGTTTGGTTTCCGCACTTAGTCCTCTAAGTGGACCATTGTGCGTGGGCCATGGCGGCCGTCGGTGGCTATTCCAGCCAGCCCACCTCCCTCCAGAAGTTTATTACGTCTCCTGGTCTGTGTAGAACATCTGTAAACGATCTGGGTGCCCCAAGGGTTTCTGTTCTAATCTGGGTGACGCCTGTACATTCAAAGAGTACATGCGCAACGGTTTCCTCAGTCTCCATGCAGGCCCTACACAGAGGACTGTCCGTTATGCCTATTGTGTGGAAATGTTTGTTAAGTGAGCAGTGTCCTGTGATGGTCCCCGTCATCAGGCGCAGGCCGTTTCTGTCCAGGCGTAATAGGCGCCTGGTCAGCCTGCCATCTAATGATGGCATAGCCTCCCTGGACTGCCTGCAGCCCGGTGCCGAGGTCCACCAATTCTCTGCTTGTATGTGGGTGAGCTCCTGTAGCCACCTGCGTAGCTGGTTGAAGGGGATAGGTACCATTGGTTCAGGTCCACAGACTGACGTGCTGGATGCTCTCCTAGCAAGTTCGTCAGCTGCGTCGTTACCTAGCGAACCACTGTGTCCTTTTATCCACTGCAGTGTCACTATGTTACGGTTAGATACCGTAACTCGCTCAAGTGCGTTGTGACATTCTAGTATTAACTTCGAGGTAAAAATTCCTTTCCCTAGTGATTGGATAACTGAGGCGCTGTCGGAGAGTATGCGTATGTTGGTGTCCGTAACTCTCCTGGCCTCTATGGCGTAAGCCGCTAGTGTAATGCCCACACACTCTGCTTGGTAGACGGTGTTGAGCCTTCCCAGCGGGCTGGATATGTTTATGTTAAGGTCGTGTGAGAAAACTCCGGCCCCGGTTCCGGAGTCGGTCTTCGATCCATCCGTGTATATTCTCACCTCCTTTGGGTTTGAGTAGTCGTACTGTTCTTCTGTGAGTGATATGTTGTAGTGCTTTTGAAGGCAGTGCAATTTCGGGGCTCTGTCACAGGGTGATGCCAACATCGGTTGTCGCTTGATTGCATCCTCCTTTATGCGTATGTGCTTGACCCTGGAGTCATTGCTCAGGGTTCCTGTCATATTTAGCCTAAAGGCAGCCATGGTCGCCTCCTCTCGCACAATGATGTGTAGAGGTGGTAGTCCAAGCATTACCTGTAGGGCGGCGGTGGGTGTAGTTCTCATACAGCTAGTGATTGCTACACACGCAAACCGCTGCAGTTTTTCGAGATCTCTTTGGGCTGTGCTCAAGTCTGTCCTGGGCCACCAGACTAGTGAGCCATACGTGATGATTGGTCGGATGACTGTGGTGTATAGCCAGTAAGTGATCTTGGGACTAATTCCCCAGTTCCTGCCGAGCAGTCGCTTACACTGCCACAGTGAAATGCTGGCTTTTGTAGTGATGTAGTTAGTATGTTTCGCCCAGTTCAGCTGTTTGTCCAAAAAGATGCCCAGGTATTTGGTTTCAGTTGATAGGCTGAGGGTAGTTCCGAAGAATCGTGGTAGTTGTAATGTCGGCAGTTTTCTCTTTTTCGTGAAGAGAATCAGTTCAGTTTTTGCAGGGTTCACTGCTAATTGGTGTTTGTTGCACCAGTCCTCTACTATTTTCAAGGCCTGGCGCATGAGGTTGCATAGGGTGTTTTCGTGGGTGCCGTTTATTATTATGGTTATGTCATCGGCGTAGCCTACGGTGACATAACCTTTGGCATTGAGTATTTCGATGAGGCTGTCTACTACAAGGTTCCATAGAAGTGGCGAAAGGACTCCTCCTTGCGGACAGCCCTTTGCCACAATGGCCCTTGTAGTGTCGTTCACTGTGACTTGCACGGCTCTCAATTTGAGCATGTTGGTAATCCAGCCACTCAGGGTCGAGTCTATGCCGTGCCTGTCGAGGGCCAAGCTAATACTATTGAACGTAGTTTTGTCAAAGGCGCCCTCGATATCAATGAAGGCAGCCAGTGCTGAGCATTTGTGTTCCACTGCACACTCAATTTTAGAAACCACACTGTGCAGCGCAGATTCCGTTGATCTGCCTGTGGAGTACGCATGCTGCTGTTTGTGAAGCGGTTTTACCTTGAGAGGTCCGTCTCGAATGTGTCTATCACAGAGCCTCTCCAGGGTTTTCAGTAAGAAGGATGTAAGGCTTATGGGTCTATACGCCTTAGGTTGTGTGTAATCAGTTTTGCCAGGCTTGGGTATGAAGATTACCTTCACTTCGCGCCATGCGAGGGGTATGTATCTGAGTGCTATGCAAGCTCGGTAGATCTCCACCAGCCGTGGCGTCAGATGATCCACCCCCCACTGCAGCAGGGCTGGGAAGATGTCATCCAGCCCTGCGGACTTGTATGGCTGAAAGGTCTTGATAGCCCATTTTATCCGCTCCTCTGTTATTATGTTGCGGGCTCTAGACCAGTCACGATCCGTTGGGGTCCATTCTGGTTCAGCTTCCCATGACCTGTCCTCTAGGAGTTTGCAGTCTGGGAAGTGAGTTTCGAGAAGGACCTTACTGGTTTCATGGTCGGTTGATGTGTATGAATTATCGGGTTTTTTCAGCGCGCCAAGAGTTTGGTTCTGATCGGTTGATAGGATTTTCCTTACTCTTGCGGCTTCATTGTTTGTCTCGATGGCTTCACAGAATCTCCGCCACGCGGATCTTCTGGCAGTTCTGATTTGTTTTTTGTATGTGTATTGGGTTTTCTTGTATAATTCCCAGTCCTCTGGGAGTCTGGTGTTTTTGGCTCTGTTGAATTGCTTGTGCAGGCTATCTCTGAGTTTACTAAGTTCAGCGTTCCACCAGGGGTTCCTCTCGCTCTTGGTTTGCGGCGCTCTTAGTTTGCAGCAAGTATGGTATGCCTCAATTATGTATTCTGATAATTTTGTCACGGTGTATTCCAACTGTGTTTGGTCCTTTAGAGTTACTTGTGATAAGTGCCTGGTTAGTAGGGAGGCTAGGAGGCGTTTATATCCTGGGACATCAGTTCGCCGCGGATTTCGCCTCGGTGCGGGATTTCTTATATTAGTAGTTAACATAAAGCGGATCCTTCTATGATCTGAGCAAGAGGGCTCGTCCGATACGTGCCAGTTTGTGATAAAGTTGGTTACATTTTCTGTAGCGAGTGTTAAGTCTATGATCGTTTGTCCTCGAACTGTGACCCAAGTGGGTTCTGAGCCGCGGTTTACAATATTAAGGTTAGTAGAGAATAAATATGTGGATAATACCTCTCCTCTGGAGTTCGGCGCGTCACTGCCCCAGAGCGGGTGGTGGGCGTTTGAGTCAGTGCAGATGATCAGGCCTAGTTTTGTGCGCTCACAGTGCTGCACCAAGTCCGACAACTCTTTCGGCGGGCAGTCTGCATCCTCGCCTGGCATGTATGCCGAGGCCAGAATTATGTCTGGAGCGTCACCTTCTGTCTGGAGCCTGAAAGCTGTCAGGTCTCTGGAACAGAATTGGGTAAGTGGTGTGATAGGAACCCCTTTGGGTATGTAGGCGCAGGTTCTTGGTTTGTCTGAGCTGTGTGTGTTAAGAACTAGCTTACCTCCTATGTTACCGAGGCCGCATATTCTATTGTTCCTGATCCACGGCTCTTGGATCAGTGCGATGGTGAGGGGCTTTTCCTCCAGAGCCCTGCGTAAGCTAGCCGTGGCAGTTTGGCTATGCTGGAGGTTGGTCTGTATAATGTTGAGGGACGATGGCGGCGGTGTAGTGGAGCTAGTCGGAGATGGATCCATCGGACAGTTTCCCCGCCAACTCCCCTCTATGTTGATCGTCGTGGCAGTCGCCTGGCGACGAGGCTAACAGCTGCTCGTTCCAGCCAGGCGATGAGGGTGGTATGGTCTCAACGTCGTCGGCCATAGCCGCTCGGGCCATGACCTCTTCCAATTTGGCCATGTCGGTGTCATTTGTCACGTTCGATACAACCGACATGGTCGATGTCGGTTGCGTCGCAGTCGAGTCCGTGTTGTCGGTCGGCGTGTCGGCGGGTACGGTCGTGGGCCAGAAGCGTACATATATCGACCCGAGCAGGTACGATATGCGTCGCTCCCGGTCCAGGACCTTTACAGCTTCCTCCGGTGGCACACCCAGGGTTAGGTAAGTCCCATAGTTGTCGCCACCGACGGTAGTTGCCCTGTATAGTGACCACCTAGCGATGTCAAACCAAGTATTCTGACGAATCAGAATGCTCTGGAGCCTGGCTATGTCGCCTGTGTAACGAGGGACGAAGAGCGAGGCTCGGACACGGGTGGGCACGTCGGATTGTTTCAGTACCGTCAGTGTGAGGTCATTGTTCGGGAGTCTGATCTTGGGTACATTTTGGGTCAGCCAGGTCAGTGCATAGTCGTCTTCACACCACATCTGCACAGTGCCTTCCGCTACCCGCGGGTATCCGCGGAAGGCCGGGAGTGGTGTCTTTGAGTCTGCGTCCATCAGGAAGTCTTCTAGGCTCGTCTTTATGTATTCTGCCTCTGCTTTGCTCAGGTCTCCAGAGGGAGGAGGGAAGCAGATTGCTACGGCCAACCGCGCAGGAATATCCTTCGTGGCCCGCGCGTAGGTTTTCTGCTCCCCCTGAGCGGAGTGGACCCTCACCCGTTTGGCGTCCCCCTGGAGCGTGCTCGGTGAAGCCGAATCGTCAGGGCGCTCCCTCTTCGCCGGCCCTGCACCACTCGGTCCAGGCTGCAGCTTGGAGGTGCCCGACAAGATGTTATCTGCCGGCGCCGCCCGGCGTGAGGCTCCAGCTCGCTTACCCCTGTTATGCCTAGGTCGAGGTCGGTCGTGGGTTATGTCAGAGTCTTGGGGTCGGGTGACGGCTCCGGCGGACTCTGTCGCGTGCGGGGGCTTTTCGCGCTGGGTTGCCCCTTCGCGTACCTGCCCCAGCCCGCGGAGTTCCGCGTCCGGCGGCATTTCGCGCTGGGTTACCCCCTCGCGTACTTGCGGCCGGTCGTGTGGTTCCACGCCCGGCCGCCCCTCGCGCTGAGCCGCCCCCTCGCAAACTTGCGGCCGATCGCGTACTCTCTTTTCAGCGTCCAATCGCGCTTCGCGCTGGCTAGTGCCTTCGCGAGTGTTGCGCTTTCGGTCGCCTACTTTTCTCTCCCGGGCCGCGATTTTTCCGCGCTTTTTCAGCGGGCGTACTCCATCTACATCAACCGGGAGAGTGGAAGAGCTGCCAGGTCCGTCATCCTTCTCCACCCCTGTCAGTTTGTGCCGGTCATGGTCATTGTCTGGGTTGGGGTTGGTGATACTATTCCGCACAATGCTCTGTTGCCAGAGGTTTGTGGGAGGGATGCACTCTGTATTGGGTATTGGCGCGTGGGTCGCAGCCGAGGTCGTGTCAGTAGGCGCGTTGGTCGCAGCCAAAGTCGAGTTTATCGGCGCGTGAATCGCAGCCTGGGATATGGGCGCTAAATCAGCAGCCGGCCGCGCTGAAGAGCACGGCACCAAAATGCAGTGGGGTGCCCCCCCAGATTACGTTGGGGGCTGACCGCCGAAGCGGTGTGGGATTCCCCGGCTTGGCCGGGACCCACCTGGGTAGTATTTTTCTCTCGCTGCATGTTCATGGTTGTGGGGGTGGGCTTTTTTGGAAACGAGGTTACCCCTCCTCTGGGACCGACGGGATATGTGGATAGGAGGGAAGGCATTAGGTAGGTAAAGGGTGTAGGTTCTTGTGGGTCACCCTAGGTCTGGGATTTGGCCTAGGGATTTAAGACGGGATGTATGGATAGGGGGGGGGGACTTGATTTGGTGATAGGAGCATGGGAAGTGGTATTTAGGTTACCCTAAGCCTGGGATTTGGCCTTCGGGAACTTCTCTTGTCCGGGATCTCTCTTGAGATGCCCCGGATGCAGGACCGTCCTTTGACAGTCGGTCCTGCAGCCGGAGTTGGGCTATCCGCAACCTGCCCACCCGCTCGGTTGCAAGAGAAGAAGTGCCTGGCAGTCTGGGTCGCCCCACCACAAATGTACGTATACATTTGCGTTAGGGCGACCCAGCCCCCCCCGAGGAATCCGTAGTAAATAGCACAAAGTCGGCGAGTAGGCGAGAGCGAGTCCGTGTACAAAAGCGAAAATCGTCGTGAAAATATAACAGTAATATGATCACAGAGAGATTAGGGAGCTTAAAAAACAAACAACAATGCAAACAGCCGATCTATTCTGTAAACATCACACCGTGAGCACTTAGGTGAAGTGAGTTTGAAGTGAGCTCAATCCCTAGTAGAGTAAGGTGGGATGACAGTTCACATCACGCTCACTTCACCTAAATTTTCACTGTGGGATCTTTCCAGAATAGCACCACAGAACAGAGCGAATGTCAATGAATGACTTTTTGACATAGCTAATATTAGCACGTCAATGACGTTTCATTACACCTAATCACCTACTAGGGCTCAAATGCGAAATAATGATGAGAATATACATTCATAATAATATATAATATTATTAAAAAAAACATTATTTTCATGAACTATGTGTATTTAAACCAAATCCATATTAAAATCCATTCATAATACATTAATAGATGTTATTTTTTTATGAAATAACTCGTTTGGTTCCACGTGTATACGTACTAAGTAACGCAGATAGTCGCGATATAAACAGGAAATGGACCTCGGGTTTTTAAATTCCTTTTATTATTAACTTTTTAGCCACGTCATTAAAAGAATAATAGTTAAGTAACCAAGGGTCATATTTTCATGCGATAATTTTGATAAATTTACATTTCTTGGAAATTAATGTAAGGGTGGGGCAGGATCTGGCATTGTCATTTTCACAGGGTGTTCTACCCATGAATATTAACAACTTTCACTGCGGGGCCAACTCTAAAAACACGAAAAATAATCTGCTGTTTCATACAAAAGTCCAATACCTACTCGGCCAAAATGTATGAAACAGCTGATTTTTTTCTCGCGATTTCAGAGTTGGTCCTATAGTGTAAGTTGTTCATATTCATGGATAGATCGCCCTGTGAAAATTTGGCAAGTGATTAAAAAATTGCCCTGTATACGGTACTTACAACAAAAAAGCAATGTGAAAATGTCTGTTTGTTCCGGCTAATCTTCGAAACGGCTTGACCGATTTTGACGGGACTTTCACTGTCAGTTAGCTGATATTACGGGGAGTAACGTAGGATACTTTAATTTTAAAATAATTAGGGTTCCGTGCAAAAAAAATTAAAACCCATGAAATTTTGAACAAAAAGTTGGTTTTGAAAAATTCGTTTTGTATTTGGTAGACCAATTCTCGAGGATTTTTTATAGACAGTTAAATATCGCACTACAACCCTTAGGAGCCGAGCATAAAGAAAAAAGTCAGAAAGAACAGTAAGCGAAAACGAAGTAATAGCGGGGCGGGCGATGCAACTCGGCGGGTCGGGGAACGAGGGAGTTTTATTAAAATGTGGCTGTTATTTTAGTATATCGTGTATCTTACGACTTCCACGCGAACGAAGTCGCGGGGCACAGCTAGTCGTAAGTATATTTAAACGTTTCGCCGTCATGTTCGTGAACGGGCGCCGTCAGTTGAGACTGGTCATCTTTTAACTGCCGGGGCTTATTTTCAAACATATTCATTTAATTGTTTATAATTAGTCAGTTTTACTTAGATTATTTAAAACTATTAGATTATCTAGATTATTTAGACTGCCTCGTTGGTCTAGTGGTCGCAAGCGCTACTGCTGAGCATAAGGTCCTGGGTTCGATTCCCAGGTCCAGCCAGGCAGGTGCAGGGTGGGTATCTTAGCTCGCCAGAGGTGAGAGGTTGTGGACATTTGCCCTTAGGTAATAAAGCTTAGGCCACATTATAATCTAAATCCGATACAGTTTCACTTAAGTACAAACCATGAGATCTATTTGTACGCGTCTTTCAGTAAATCTTCGAATAAAGCTCAAATAAATGTAAAAGATATATCAGAATGCAGTGTTTCGTTATTATGAAACTCTTCAAATAAATAGCTATTATTGCCTGTTTATTTTCGCTATTTTTCTAGGAGTTGCAGGCTCAATTTATTCACTTTGTTCTTGGTTTTGGGCCTAAGGTCGCTGGAAAAGTTTTTATTTTGATATTAGCTTGCATATTGCCTTTATTCGGCATAGAGTTCGTGCAACTTACCATTCGTTTTGACGGAGCAATACCCTGTTTATTTACAATTCTAATTTTCACTATTTTTTTGAGGTTTTTGTACACGGGATATTAATTCAGATTTGTTACTGTTGTACTGGCAATCATGTCATTTGTTACTGTTGTACTGGCAATCATGTCATTTGTTACTGTTGTACTGGCAATCATGTCATTTGTTACTGTTGTACTGGCAATCATGTCATTTGTTACTGTTGTACTGGCAATCATGTCATTTGTTACTGTTGTACTGGCAATCATGTCATTTGTTACTGTTGTACTGGCAATCATGTCATTTGTTACTGTTGTACTGGCAATCATGTCATTTGTTACTGTTGTACTGGCAATCATGTCATTTGGTTCAAATAGGTTTTTATTTTTATTATTTTATTTCTCTTTTATATAGATTATTTTATATTTTGTGAATGTGAGAAAGTTGTAGGCTTAATAGACTGAATATTTGTAGACCATTTGCTATTTTGTTAAGTACCTGGTACGTGTTAATAGACCTACACTGTGTTCCCATACCTAACCTATTAACACTGTAAATAAATTGAAAACATTGTAAATTTTTTTTAAAGAGTAACTGTGGAGTTTCTTGTCGGTTTTCTCCATAGGAAACGACCAATTGGAACCGTGCACCTAGCTTCTGACGTTTCATAAGTGCCCATGTAGGTTTATGTGAAATAAAATATTATGATTTTGATTTTTTGATCTTGTGATTTGCCCAAAAACCGGGAAAACTTATTTCCAATTTTAGATTGGTTGCCACTTGCCAGACGTGGCAAACAGTATCGTAAAATCGAAGCACCTTGCAATCATGGAAACAAAATGTATATGGTCAGCAACGGTTATTCACGGACCAATTAGTGTTCTTAATCCCGCAGATCAATGGTACAGGACCTTAATTCTGACCTTAAATAATAGCAGTCATGTTGCCGATGTCAAACGTGACACAATTGACAATCAATTGTAATTGTAATCACCATGGTTATTTCTCAGCTTAGAAACAGGACGAGGTTATAAAATAATTGTGTTAAGTTTCCAGTTCAATGGATCCAATCAAAGCTCAATGATCTCTGTCGAGGGTCCAACAATGATTTCCTACTGTTATTCAATTAACTACACTGGTAGGTACATATTTACCAATCTGAAAGAATAATTTCCAAGAAAACTAACAATCAAAGGTGATTATTTGGGTAAACTTGGCATGAAAAATCATAACCCCCTCCTTCTTCTCTTCCTCCCTTCAAAATGAGTGAGCTAAATGGTACTGATCGATGCGTCATGTTCGTGAACGGACGCCGTCAGTTGGAACTGGTGAGCTGCTACGACTTATTTTAATTATTTTTATTATTGACAAAAACAACAAATTTCATTGGTAGGACATAGAGCTTGACTAAAATAAGACCTTTATTGTAATACCTGTTTCGAATAAAGATTGATTGATTGACAAATAAAATTATCTTTATCTTTGAATTGTTTTTTTTTTTGTTTCTGTTTGCTACTCTGGACGCTTTTAACGTGTAAGTACGTCTTTTTACATCGTTCTCACATCTATATATATAAAAGAAAGACGTGTTAGTTACACTATTTATAACTCAAGAACGGCTTTACCGATATGGCTGAAAATTTGTGAGGAGGTAGCTTAGAGCCAGGAGACGGACATAGGGTACTATTTATTCCGTTCGACAGTGTTCCCGTGTGACTTGACATAAAACATCAGTCACTATAAAACGTGGTATAACAAAAAAGAATCAGACTTGGAATAACAAAACACAAATGACAGCATGGTCAACGAGTATATTTCGTGCTAACGTGCTGAAACACCTTCAGCAACTACATTGACCAGTTTCTTTGCGATCTGCCAAAGCGATCCGTTTGCACGAACTTTGCTTTACTCGGAGATGCCACGTTATTATACTTGGAATGCTTCATCGAAGAATTTTCAAAGACGGAAGCAAGGCGTTGCGGTTCCTCGGTATCCGGATGTGCGTTCTACTGATGCTCTTGGTCGTATGTATACAGTTCATCCAAAGAATGATGAATGTTTCTATTTGCGGTTGTTGCTGGTAAACATGCGTGGGCCAACGTCATTTGAGACACTACGGACTGTTAATGGTGTAATATTCCCAACATATCGTGCTGCATGTGAAGAACTGAACTTATTAGAAAACGATACCCATTGGGATACGACAATCGCTGAAGCCATTATCTCTGCATCTCCAAGTCAGATACGCACATTATTCGCTATCATAATTTCGACATGCTTTCCATCAAACCCATGTAACCTGTGGCACAAATACAAGGATAATATGTCAGAAGATATTTTACATCAAATTCGCGTCACTTCCAGAAATCACGATGTTGAGACGAATGAGGAGATACATAATCGTGCTTTACTCTTGATCGAAGATACGTATTACCTCATGTGCGGTAGTTTATTAATCAGGTTAGGAATGCCAGCGCCCAATCGTGAAATGAATGACGCATTTAATCGAGAATTGGAACGGGAACGTGAATATGATCACCAGGAATTAGATTTAGTAGTTCAAACGAATGTACCCCTGTTGAATTCCCAACAAAAGGAAGTTTATGATACTTTAATGAAGGCAATCGATGATGGAAATGGTGGTTTATATTTCCTAGATGCCCCTGGTGGAACAGGTAAGACATTCCTCATGTCAGTAGTTTTAGCCACTGTTCGTGCGAGATCCAACATAGCGGTTGCAGTTGCTTCTTCTGGAATAGCAGCCACATTGTTAGAAGGATGCCGTACGGCTCATTCAGCATTAAAATTACCATTAAATCTTCAAACTTTTAAAGAACCAACGTGTAATATTACAAAAAATTCAGCAATGGCCAAAGTTTTATCGGCATCGAAAATTATCATCTGGGACGAATGCACAATGGTACATAAACGTGCATTAGAAGCACTTAACCGAACATTGAAAGATTTACGGAATGACTCGAGATGTTTTGGAGGAGCAATGATTTTACTGTCTGGCGATTTCCGCCAAACACTGCCAGTAATTCCAAGATCTACGGCTGCCGACGAAATAAATGCTTGCCTCAAATCGTCGAATCTATGGCGCTATGTGAAGAAACTGCAGCTGACAACAAACATGAGAGTTGCATTGCTTAATGATACATCTGCTGAAGATTTCTCTGAGCAATTGCTGACTATCGGTAATGGTCTTGTACCTGTAGATGAATCGAGCGGATCATTTCCAAATCATTTCTGTAATTTTGTCTCATCAAAAGACGAACTTATCAACAATGTATTTCCAGACATTATTTCTAACTACAAAAATAATGAATGGTTGAGTGAGCGAGCAATTTTAGCGGCTAAGAATAAAGATGTAGACGACCTGAACTATATAATTCAAAATAAGATCATTGGAACAATGCATTCATTCAAATCTATTGACTGCGTCACAAATGAAGATGAAGCCACCAACTATCCAATTAAATTTTTAAACTCCTTGGATGTGCCTGGCTTACCACCACACAATTTACGCCTAAAGGTTGGCTCCGTAGTAATCATGCTTCGAAACATAAACCAACCAAAACTGTGCAACGGTACGCGTTTGGTGGTTAGAAAATTGATGAACAATGTAGTTTACGCGACGATACTGAAAGGAAAATTCAAAGGTGAGGAAGTTCTCATTCCGAGGATCCCGATGATCCCAACCGATATGCCGTTTGAATTTAAAAGACTTCAATTTCCGATCCGTCTTGCATTTGCCATGACCATCAACAAATCACAAGGCCAATCCTTAAAAGTTTGTGGTTTGAATCTAGAACATCCATGTTTTTCCCATGGTCAATTATATGTGGCATGTTCACGGGTCGGAAGACCATCTGCGTTGTTTGTTTTTGCGCCTGATAAGAAAACAAAAAATGTCGTGTATCACAAGGTACTTAAGTGAAGAGCAACCTATGTACTGAAATGCAGAAACAATAATAAATGATTAATGTACTTCTTTTTTTTTCTAATAAAAAAATGAACTTAATAAATTCGAAAATCTGCTTATTTATTGCCTTTAAGGCGGAACAGAGTTCGCCGGGTCAGCTAGTTTAATTATAAATTCCACTTAGGGCCGATTTTTCAATCCTTAGATAACTTTTACCTGAAGAGTAAATATGACGGTTTGACATATTTTCTATACAAAAGCTGTCAAAACGTCAAACATATTCTCCAGATAAAATTTATCTGACGATTGAAAAATCGGCCCTTAAAGATGTAACTAAGATTTTTGATTTAAAAGAGTGTCCATTTTCATTGAGTTTCTTGCCCGTTCTTCTCCAAAGGTACCTAATATGCTTTGGAATGGGCTTCATATTTCTGACTGACCGACTCCTTGACAATTCTAAAGTGCCTGTAAACGGTTTAATTGAAATAAATGCTTTGAGTTTAAGATAACTTTCGTTCTACCGCACCAGGTTAATCTACTCCTATTTTCATTGAGTTTTATTCCCTACGAAACATTTTCTTCATGCACCAGAATTCTAAATATTATTTGGTAGGCATTCAAACTATATTTATTTATTTATTTGGGACAAACAAGCAGTAACACATTATATCTGCGCAAATAATATACACAAAGATATTATATAAATGTGAAACTCACACCGTTATCCACAGCATATAATGTAGGCTTACAAACTTTATTGCCGACTATATGTTCTTGTTTACGTAAGAACACAGTGCTTCACCTATATTTAATGAAATATTACCTTCACATCAGCTTACAAACCTAGTATCATAACGAGCATATTTTACAAACTATATTGCCGACTTTAAGCAAGTTTGCTCACAGGCTTATTAGTATTTTTGTTAGGCTCAACTATATGCCACGCTTCGGTAAACTTCGCAAAATACAGGTAGGTAAGTATGATAATATGAAAAATGTTCAATTAATCATAATAATCATAATCATAAATCTTTATTTATCTCAACATCACATTACAGGCACTGGTTAATAAAATGCACAATCTTAAATAGAGAAAGGTGTCTGAGGTAGGAGGGTCTTGAGTAACAGATCACCCGGCTCTCTTTTAAAGGACATGTTAATTTACAAAACAGTTAAACTTAAGATATAATAGGTATTATAAAGTCTGAAATTGCAATTGAGTGCAGAACTTAAAAAAATAAATTAAAAACAAAATCAAAGAAAAGCTAATCAACATAAAATTCAAAGAAATATACAAGTTATGTATATTATTATTCATTGATACGTACTTAGGTATCTAATTAACAAAATAAAATAATAAAGAGCATAACAAAAAATGAAGAATGGAAATGGGGAAATGAAGAATGTTGTGTGTATGCATGTATGTAAGTCTAGGTGTGTGATTGTAAATGTGTGGATATTATTAAGACATTGGTTTTTGATAAGCTTTCAGTGGCAATGTAGTCCAGATTTAATAGCCAAATGCGTAATTTTCTTTTACAAATAGCTTTTGAATGAGTGTAGATAGGTATTTTGTTATTAATTGAATTATAAAGAAAAGTGCCAAGAAAACAGAAAAACTTTTGGGAGAAACTAGTGTTATAACGGATGATTGAACAAACATTTATTGATTTTATTTTGTGTTGGTAAATCGTGATCTAAGGGAAGTTCAGTGTGTTTTTTTAGTACTGTCATGAGAATGAACAACTGCCGGACCGTTAGCACTTGGCAGTGTTGGTAAAGTTCGAAAGTTGGATAGACGATTAGCAAAAGGTAACTAACTTTTAATATGGCTCTTTGGGCTCTCTCTAAATTTATCATATAAGTTTTAGAGGTACCGCCCGAAGTGGTAATGCAATAAACTAGCAGAGACTGGCATATTGCATAGTAAACTGTTTTAATAACTGATGTAATGGTGTAATAAATGTCTTAGATTTTTAAATATGAAGATTAATTTTCAGATTCTTTTAACTAGGGTTTCAATGTGTTGTTGGAAGCTGAGACGGTAATCTATGATTATTCCAAGATATTTGATAGAATTTGTTTCAACTAATACAGGACATGAACAGTGGTTGATGAAATTACATGAGTGGGCTATCAAGTTAAAGTTTGGTTGATCCTGGGGTCTAAGGGAATATGTCATGTATTTTGTGTTATCGACATTGAGGGTAAGCAAATTGGAATATACACCGTATCAAGACCCTGTTGAGAATAATTTTTAACCTCATCCCACGTGTTAGCATCGAATATCACGGTATTATCATCGGCTAAAGTGATGATTTTACCGTTTTGCAGTTTGATATTACATAACTCGTTTATATAAACTAAAAATAATGTTGGACCGAGGATGCTACCTTGTGGAACGCCGTACTGATTAGGAAGTTCGTCGCTAATCCAATTATCTATTTTAGTAGTTTGTGTTCTGTCAGACAAATAGTCTATGAATAGTTGGAGTGGTAGGCTTCTTACTCCCATATTCTCTATTTTTTTTTATCAAAATAGGAACAGATACTGTGTCAAATGCTTTAGCTAAATCTAAGTAAATGGCTAAGGTCTTATTTTATTATCTAGTTTATTGATTGTGTGATCTGTTAGTTCGTGGACGGCTTCAGCTGTTGATCGAAATCCAAACTGTGATGGAGATAAAAGAGAATTTTGTTCAAGGTATTTAGTAAGTCTGGTGTTCATTAATCGTTCTAAGATTTTTGACAAGGTTGGAAGTATGGATATTGGTATATAGTTATTGACACAGTATCTGTCTCTGGACTTGAAAATGGGTACAATTTTGGATTTTTTAAAGGCACGCGGAAATATTCCAGCAAAGAAAGAGAGATTGCATATGTATGTAAGTGGAGGAACAACAATATCAGCAAATCGTTTTAAAAATGATTCAGTTCAGGCCAATTGCACACTTAAATGTTCCTTCCCTCGTTTTGTTTGGAAAATATTCTCAAATAACCGGAAAAAGAAGATTTTTTCATAATTGTTTTTGCTGACCCTGTAGTGATTAATAAAAAATATTTACAATTCAAAACTTTTGTGTGATTATGTAATTTTACAAAATGAAAAGTTTTCGGTGCTACTCTTATTATTGCCTTTGTTCTATTTTTACTCACCTTTGTGAAAAAAGTAATAATTGTACAAAAAAAACTAGGTCATCATCATCATCATCTGCCTAGCCTTTTCCCAACTAAGCTGCATCCGGTTAGACCGGAAGCCGTTGGGGTCGGCTGCAGCTGAATACCAGTGTACGAGTATACTGCAGCATAACTCTGCATGTCAAAACTTTTTGGTTCTTTATGGTCAACCTTTTTTCCGTTTGTATTTGAGCCTGGTCGATTTTTATCTTTTTATTTCGTGATTAGAATTATTTTTCTTCTGACAGATGGGTCCCCATTTGTTTGTGACGCTGGTTCTGTTATTAGAGCTCTGGAATCTGAATTATTTTTCAATTTTGGTGTACCACGTGCTATTCTCTGTGACAATGCTACTGTTTTTCGTAGTAATATATTTTTAAACTTCCTTAGTTCTTTTCACATCGATTCAGGTTTTACTCCAAATTTTCTCATGTTCGGCAGAGAGGTCTTTATGAATTCTTCTCGTGCGAATAGTCAGACTCGAAGCACGAATTTAGCCGAAAGTCGGGCTCAGCACGCGTCGAATCTTTCCTCTCTTGTTGAGGTTTATGCGAAAGTAGCTGATAATCTTTCTATGGCTTTCCTCCGTAATTCTCGGGCTTATATTACGAACCGCTCGGCTGTTACTCTTAACGTTGGTGACACTGTATGGAGACGTAACTTTGCTAGATCCTCTGGAGCGGATTATTTTTCGGGAAAGCTTGCTCCTCGCTTTATTAAGTGTCGTGTGACTAGAGTCATTTCTAGAACCACCTATGTCCTTCAAGATTATGATTCTGCCCATTCCGGAACATATCATATAAAAGATATCCTTAAATAATTTCTCACAACTTCAAAACGAGTTGTCCGATTTACATGAATTCAATTGGAATATTAGTTTTACATACATTTCTTTCCTTTGTAACCATGAATTACAAAATATTTACGTAAACAAAAAACTCATTTTTTAAATTACGTAAATATCTCGACAAACTACCATTTCTAAAACCATCCACAGCGACATCTAGTTGTCACAAGTCGAAGGATCTTTGGCAGTTGTTCAATGTTGTTATCGTCAAACAAAATCTTAATTTTGATGTTAGTTTCATCACCCTTGAAAATAGGCTGATAATTATTTTGATTACGTCTTATTTACAGCTTACTTCTTGTGTTTAGTGATGTACTATTGTCCATAATTTTTTTCGATAAAACGCAAGTGGTTTAACAAAGTCTTGTCTCGATCATCCTGGTTTTTCAATGGAGCAATTAATCATAATATTGTTAACGTTTCTATTTGATTAATACAGTTGGTAACTCCAATGTTTTAGCAGGGAAGTCCTTATAGATTCAACCTGTGCTTATGGTCAGACTCTAAGCATCCATTTAGCTGAAAGTCGGGCTCGACAGGCGTCGAATCTTTCTTCCTTTGCTGAGGTTAAGGCGGGATTGTCAGACTCAAAGCGTTAATTTAGCTGAAAGTCGGACTCAACTCGCGTCATGCCTTTCATTCATTGCTGAGTTTTTGTGTTAACATCGCTATTAATCCTACTATTCCTTTACCCCTTATTTACTATTTACCCGAGCGTACGAGCTCACTTAATTTTTTGGCTGTGTTACTAGTAATATCGCTAGGACCACTTTGTCCTACGGACTTTCTTCGACTTCTGTCGACATGTTTCGACTGAAGTCTCTTTCGACAGAAGTTTGTGTTGATTGATGTCGCCTTTTTTTGACTGATGTCGCCTTTTTTTTTGACTGATGTCACTTTTGTTGACTGATGTCGCCTTTGTTGACTGATGTCACTTTTGTTGACTGATCTCACTTTTGTTGACTGATGTCACTTTTGTTGACTGATGTTACCTTTTTTTGACTGATGTCACCTTTTTTTGACTGATGTCACTTTTGTTGACTGATGTCTCTTTTGTTGACTGATGTCACTTTTGTTGACCTAATGTCACTTTTGTTGACTGATGTCACTTTTGTCTTTTTTTGACTGATGTCACATCATCTTTGACTGATGTCGTATCGTCTTTGACTGATGTCGTATCATCTTTTACTGAGGCTATTTTCTTTCGCCAAAGTTGTATATTATTTTTTCAGGGTTCCTTACATATTTAGGTTAGTTAGGTACATATAGTTTGAATTAGTCTCTATAAGGTTTTTAGTCGTTGTACTTAGGATTGTTAGTTTTTAGTCTTTTGCTTTTAAGTCTCTAGGTTACTCAGATTTAGTGGACGCATCTGGAGCTCGCGCTGATAACGTCTAAGTTGGAGGGCGCTTTTCGATTTTATTCTGTATCTGCTGCACTTCGATGTCGTCTATTATATGTATTTTAAGTATCTTCTAGGTTCTAGATTGCAATAGGTAGGTTAATTAATTTTCTCGTTCTATCGTTTATTTTATAGGGTTGTCACTTTGTTTTAGGGTTGCCACATTTCTGTTGTATATATTTTTTCTTTTTTTTTGTTGGAAAGGGGGTAATGCAGCATAACTCTGCATGTCAAAACTTTTTGGTTCTTTATGGTCAACCTTTTTTCCGTTTGTATTTGAGCCTGGTCGATTTTTATCTTTTTATTTCGTGATTCGAATTATTTTTCTTCTGACAGATGGGTCCCCATTTTTTCTTGAGTTGAAAAAGTTGAATCAATTGATACTGACCCAGTTGGTGGAAAATTAACGAGTTATTTTCAAGTGAAGCAAGTTTCTATCCCTGCCGTCCTATTAGTACATTATGGCAAAGCATTATTGAGTATTGTATATTAAGTACGTGTCTGGTGATTTCATCTTTATTTTTCTGGATTGAACAGCTTTGAACAGGCCGCCTTTCGGCCTCCAGGTTTTGGCCTAAAATAACGCTGGACGTCCTTGGCCAACGTCGAGAGTTGGACCGCATCTTGACCGCTGAAGGTCTCGCAACCAACGCCAGCTCCTGAACAGAGAACTACAACTCCCTACAGTCTACGTCACCTCGCCGGACGCAATTACGTTATGCCACGGTTTTTTATGATATTTTTACGTACTAATCTAATAGTGTAGTTAGTAACCCTCTGCGGATTTTTTTAATTCATTGACTACTTAATTTTATTTTCAAATCTGTAAAATGCGAGATACCTTGGTTCTCTGATCTTTTTTCCATAACGATATATTTTGGTAGCGTTACTTACAAAGTGATTGCAATCGACTAGTTAGTACGTTTTATTCCTCTTTCGTTATTCGCGTACCTATCGGACCAAAGTTGTCTAATTATTTTTCCTTCACACAAAATCAACCTGCGACTCTCTTGATACCATAATATTCATTTTTTTTACCTTTTAATGTTTTTTCTACTTTTATTTCAAACAAAATTAAACGTGTTGTAGCAAAACAGTGGCTTCTCCTTTTTTTATTTTCTTTTCGCAACAATACGTACAAATAAACGACCTAAATAGCACAAAAGCTTTATATTTTATAATTATCTCCTTTGTCCCTTTCACATCTGATAAATGATTGATTTTTTTTTTTTTTTTGATTTTTTTTTTTTTTTTTTTTTTTTTTTTTTTTTCTGTAAGTAAAACCTACTTACAGAAATAAAATCAATCATTTACAAACACTTTTACACTTCAATAATAAATAAAACTAGATGAGGCCGACGTTTCCTATCTGACTACTCAAAGATGAAAGGCCGAAACAAACTCAGAGGTCACAGTCTCTTTTAAAGTCCAGACATAATCTTAGTCGGATCATGTTAATACTATGTAGATTGGTGACTGAAATGGACTTTTGAGGAAAGAACCACACAGATTGAGTGGACCTGTCCAGTTAGTGCACGCATCTGTCAGTAATCGTACAGCTCAATACAGAACTTAAGGAGCTCAACGATACAATGAACAATACCAAAGAAAAGACATTTGGATAGGCCGCATACATTCCTCAAACTGCCAGACCATGATTAACACTAACTGAGAGAGAAAAAAACAAGGACCCACATGGTCTTCACATTCACAATAATTTAATAAATATAATACTTTACAAAGTAAATATTCATGTCATTGTTTATATAAAATTCGTCAATGTCAAAAAAAAAATCAAAAAAGAACAAAAAAACATTCAGTAGGTAAGAAAAAAAAGGAAAGAAATGAAAATAAATTGGAGCAGCTCAATCCCAAGCCTTTGTAATGGTAACATGAAATCTGGGATTCATTTTATAGGAAGTTAATCTCATCCGGGACAGCCAAGGAGTCTTAATAAACTCTGGGAATATTCAGGCACGCATATTATGAACCTTCTGTATCAAGAGTAGGCAGGCACTCGTTGACACGGTTTGTTTTGGAAATGATGATGATGATTTACTTTTAAAAAATAACTGAGTTCATATTCGAATTGTATGCGCACACTTGAGTCAGGTTCGAAGTGACACAGGATAGCCATACAATCCTCATTTATATAAAAAGCGATCATCATTAGATCATAAAGTTTTTAGAGGTTCATTTATTAAAAAACCGATTATCATTAGAAAACTAATAATTGTTTAGAGGGTCAATTAAATATTGCCCAAGTCACAGACTTGTAACGGGTGTTCACGTTAGTTATCGTATATAAGTCAAACGTTGCATTATGTATCAGTCTGTGCCTCGTCCATGCCTCGGGTCGGACCCGGTACAGTTCAGCATAAATCATCCTATATTTCAATTAGATCATGTACACGAACATTTCGGCAAATATTTGCAAACACTTCAAAATAAGCAAGCAAGTCATTGTTGTAAGCTCATTTTATTTATTTTAAAAATTCTAACGTTTCTTACACAAAAGTGGCCTTAGAAGTTGTAAGCAGCTTAGAGATAAGCTTAGAATTACGTTCTGCCTTCTGCAAAGGCTTTTATAAAACGTTTTGGTAAATGAGTGTGTTTTTCTTTTATTCTACGGCCTAGTAATGTCCTAAACATAATTTTTCGAACAAAATATGTTTTTGGCCTAATTCTGTATACCTTACCTTTTTTTTGGTTGGGTAATATCATCAAGTGACTTCTCCCGCTCTGGGCAGAGTGGGAGGGCGTGTCAGACTTTTACTGACTAAAACCCACCCGTGTTCCTTCAGTTGCCTGTGCCGGGGCCACGGTAACTCTTTCGAACATCCCGCAACATAGCTACTATACCCTACTAGTGTGAGTTAATAATTGGCAGAGAACGTTGTTCAGTATGAGGGGTAAGTGGCAAACTCAACCTCAGCCTGTAGAAGAGTCTGTAAAATGTACAGGCACATGATGCTCTTCAATTTGGATTATGGGTTACAGAATCAATGCAATGACACGTACATAGGTGGACGTGACTGACGAGGTATTGCAGGTTTAATATAGGCAGAGGTTACCGCTTAAAGACACCGCTCGTCGCGCGACACGCGGTGCCTTAGCGTCGCGTCGCGTGTCGCGCCTGTTTGCAGGAGCCCTGAATCAGTCTACAATTTTTGTAACTAATAGAACATAACAACACGCCTATGGAGGAAGGCAGAGGTGTTGTTAAATCTCTGGACGTAGCGAGTGAGCCTATTACCATTAAACCTCGTAAGAATTCAGACTCCTTTTTGCCAACGAAAATATGCTAGTGAACAATTAGAATAACACTCTGCCTCCTTTGAAGCTAACCAGTCGCGCTCGCGACAGACAGACCGACAGATCGGTCAGTGACTCTTACAACATAAAGATAAATAAGTTTAAAACTTTGGGATAGTGTTAATGCGTTTAGAAATTGCTCTAAAACTAGTAATTTTACAGTTCACAAAGTTTCTGTTCAAACCACTTTATTATAATTTTTGCGTTCATTTTGCTTCTTGCTGGTATCTTTTAAGTAAATATTTAAAGTAGGTAAATGAGCTCACTTTATGTTAGTTGTTATGTCTTAGGCCTATCGAGAGTAGTTTGTGGCGGCTGGTCTTCATAATGTTAAACAGATCACACTTAAGGGAATTAGGTGGGTAGTGGAAGCTATAGCGAAGTTTTAGATAAAGTTAGGTAGTTAACTTTATCTAAAAGTTGGATTAGAGAGGATTTTTGTATATTTTAGTTCAACATTTAATTTATTTTAAATTTGAAATTTAATTGTTATTTGCATGCCCATGTGACGGTAGGATAAAGGAATACTAGAGGTCTTGAATTGTGTTCATCATCATACAGCCGAAAGACATCCTAGACCTTCAAGGGACATCAAAAATGACTTCCCTGCTATGCTTCGTCAGAAAAACCTGTCCTGTGCTCGGGTTATGGTAATAGGCTCGTCCTATTAAACATACTGCTATTAGGTAGTTATACTACACAGGGTACAGTACCTACATCTCTGCTTACCTCCTTGCAAAATGATTCCGGTGAATCCACAACTACAGCAATGTTGATATAATACTTACCATTTCCTTTACCATATGAAACTAGTCTATCATATTGAAGCATACATTGGTAAACGCTCACAATTCTACTAATATAGTCGCCGCAGCTTTTTGCACTACATTCAAAACACACTATAATCATCACCTGCTTAGCCATTTCCCAACTATGTTGGAGTTGGCTTCCAGTCTAACCGGATGCAACTGAATACCAGTATTTTACATGGAGCGACTGCCTATCTGACCTCCACAACCCAGTTACTGGGTAATACGATACCCCTTGGTAAGACTGTTTTATCAGACTTTCGGGCTTCTGATCACCCGTAACGACTGTCAAAGATCCAAGAATGACAGCTGGGACCAACGGTTTAACGTGCTTTCACGAGGCACGGGGAGGTGTTGGTATGTAAAGATTGTCACCCATGCACGGATCGACCGCGGCAAGCGTAGCTTAACCTGATCGATCGAACAGTGCGACTGTTATTACATAGCCACGAGCCCCTCACACAATACACACTATAACACACGTAAGATATATCTAAGAGTTCATCCAGAAAAAGTATGCGCTAGGGTAATCCTCGTGTTTCCGTATAAGCACGGATGTCGCGCCATAGATTACCCCCTTAGAGACAAGTTTTGTAGGTACTCCGTGCTTTGTAGTGCTCCTATCATTGTAAGTTTGAACGAGCTTTTCTCTCTGTCGGGTTAACTATTTAAGTCCGCTCGAACTTCGTCATCTGTCATTCAAAAGTTTTGAAAGCTTTTTGGAATTTCATAGAGATGTTAATCAATAATTTTCTAACTATGGATAGTAGGGTAATACAAAATAGGCCAATACCACCGTAGTTGCTACAACTCTAGACATTTTAGACCTCATTATCGCATGTTTGTTCTTCTGAAGATCTGATTGTTATAATGTTCATTTCTCAGTAGTGGTAAATTAAATGCAAACATGTGAAGGCAGTGTAGACACAGGCAAGCGAAAGGTTTTATCATAATATTACTCGCCCCCTATCATATGCGAACATAACTATATTTCCGTAACCTTATTGGTGATGTTCTTCAGAAAGGTCAGGTGCGTAGCACTCGCAACCAGCGTGAGGCAAGAGGAGTAGGAAGGATCGTAGCAGGTGGCGTTCTGTAGTTTCTGCCTACCCCCATGGGAAGAAGGTGGGAGTTTATGTAAATATAACTGGCAAAATGTGGGTGGCAAATGTGGTGTGTGGTACTATAGCTATACCTCTGCCTAACCCTTCGGAGAAAATACTACGTAAAATCTAGTTATAATACTACGAGTATTGTGACTAGATTTTGCGAGTAGATATTATATTAGATTGATATAATATATACTCGCAAAGGTATTCAAGTTTTATAAAAATAGTTACAGTATCGGCAATTGTATATTCGCGGATTTATGTTTTGTAAATTAAAACTAAAGCACACCTCTAGAAGAAAAGATAAACAGTTTAAAACTAAACAATTTTAACAAGCACAGAACTATAAATTGTGTTGACGATGTTAAATCATGTGTCAGTCATAGTGACATGAGTGTCACTCTAGAGTCAACTGCGCGTGCCGTTCACTGGAACGTGTGCCACATCTACACTAATATTATAAAGAGGAAAAATTTGTATTTTTGTTTGTTTGTAATGGATAAACTCAAAAACTCCTGGACCGATTTTAAACAATCTTTCACCATTAGAAAGATACATAATCTGCGAGTAACATAGGCTATATTTTATTTTAGAAAAAATAGGGGTCCGTAAGATATTTGGGTTTTTCGGACCCAAGGTGTAAAAAATCATCCAAAAAAGTTCCTTATTTGGCGTACGCCGCCTAAACTATAAAAGATAAAACCATAAAATGTTCTAATTAATTAAAGACCTTAAAAATATGTACAAAAAAGTCCGCAACACACTATACCTATCTATTTCGAGTTAAGCACAACAACCATTTTTTTATTTAAAAATCTTGAATTTTTTTAGGACTTCATTTAAACGCATTTATTTTGCACATGTCATTACTCTTTATCAAAATAAACTATTTTGTCACAAAGTACTGTTTATGTAGATCATAATTAGTCTTTAATTCATTAAAATTGGACGTTTGGTTTGAAAGTTATGGCGAAATCAATATATTACTATTTCTGCGCTCCGCGGCCCGTGGCGACGGGCGAAGTAGACGTCACCAAGGATGTGATGCGGGAGAGTTTAGATCTATGACTAAGGTACCCGCGCGGCTCAGACGCGTGGTCGGCTCCTAACGCAGCGGTCGCGCGCGGTTTCTAATAATTTCCTTAGGAATTTTTTTTTGATTTCGTTGTTAAAACTAAACCTAACAAAAAGTTCTTTTCAGAGCTACATAAAAGTTTCTTTTCAAAGCTATATAAAAGTTCTTTTCAGAGCTATATAAAAGTTATTTTCAGAGCTATATAAAAGTTCTTTTCAGAGCTATATAAAAGTTGTTTTCAGAACTAAACAAAAGTTATTTTCAGAATTAAACAAAAGTTCTTTTCAGAGCTAAACAACAGTTCTTTTCAGGGCTAAAAACAGTTATTTTCAGAGCTAAACAACAGTTTTTTTCAGGGCTAAAAACAGTTCTTTACATGGCTAAAAAAACAGTTCTTTTTAGGGCTAAACAGTTGTTTTCTGAGCTAAAATATTACACGCCATTAACATTTTCTTAATTATATATATTTTTTGTTTGTTACATATCTACAGATATATCTAAAGTCTGTAAAATGCCTAAAAGAACGAGGTCTCAACTTTCTAAACACAGTTCTCAAGCAAGGGCAGCAAGAATACGTCGTATTGAAGAATCTTCACCTGAACGTTCACAACGTCTTGCCGAACAAAATCTGAGAACCTCACAGGTACGCGCACGACAGTCGAGTGTCGAGCGTTCGCAACGACTTCATGAACAAAATGTAAGAACCTCTGAGTTACGCGCACGAGAGTCGAGTGTCGAGCGTTCGCAACGACTTCATGAACAAAATGTAAGAACCTCTGAGTTACGCGCTCGAGAGTCGAGTGTCGAGCGTTCGCAACGACTTCATGAACAAAATGTAAGAACCTCTGAGTTACGCGCACGAGAGTCGAGTGTCGAGCGTTCGCAACGACTTCATGAACAAAATGCAAGAACCTCAGAGATACGCGCTCGAGAGTCGAGTGTTGCGCGTTCGCGGCGACTTCATGAACAAAACCTCCGAACCTCGCAAGTACACTCTCGCCAGTTGAGCGTTGAGCGTTCGCAGCGGCTTGACGAAGCTAGGGCTAGAAATTCACAAAGACGTGCAAGAGAATCGAGTACCGAACGCTCACAACGACTTAGAGCTCAGGCAGAGAGACAGCAGTTGTCAACAAATAGAGTTCGCAATCAAGTTTTATCTTACTGCAACAGACTGGCTTTCAGATATGATCCACAGGTTGATTATGCTCAAAGAACATCCGTCCGAATCGGAGCCATGAATAAGATCTGCTCTAACTGCTCTGCAAAAAAATGGGCTGACGAACCTAATGGTATGTGTTGCGCTTCAGGAAAAGTTAGTCTTCCTAAACATTCAGGAGCTACCACAACCAATAAAAAATCTTTTAATCAATAACCATCCACTATCTGGTCATTTTTTAACAAACATACTTAGATACAATAGTCTTTTCCAAATGACTTCGTTTGGCACAAAAGAGATCAGGGAAGGCAATTTTATGCCCACTTTTAAAATAGAAGGACTGGTGTATCATCTCATTGGTAGCATTTTACCACCATCAGACGAAGACCGACAATTTTTGCAGATATATTTTATTTCAGACGCAGATAGTTATCGTTGCGGTCAAGAATCGCCCCAACCTTAAAAATGGATTTAATTCGCGAATTACAGGCCGCTTTGAATAATCATAACGTGAATAATCATAATTTAGAACTTAACTCCTCAGATAATTTAAAGTTAATTATTCACTCAGATCGCACGCCACAGACAGCACACCGAGGCAGATATAATGCTCCTACTGTAAAGAGATAGCCGTTCTCTTGGTTGATGAGGAAAATGGTCCCCGGGATATAGTTATACACGGTAGAGACGGACAGCTCAAAAGAGTTTCTTGAGTTACACCACTCCTATGATCCGCTACAGTATCCCGTAATGTTTGTGACAGGAGAAGACGGTTGTTATTTGACCATCCCTCAGCAAGGTTCAGCGCGTAATAAAGCTGTTTCGTGTATGCAATTTTACGCATTTAGATTAATGGTTAGAACTAACTCTTTTAATCAGTTACATTATTATAGAGACTTATTTAGTCAATATTGTGTTGACATGATGGCCAAAATGATAACTGAAAGATAAAATTACATTTCTCGGAATCAACAAAGACTGAGGGCTGATGACTACATTCATCTCAGGGATGCCTTAAATCCAGACGCAAATGTTGACCCATCAAATATCGGTCAACATGTCATATTACCATCGTCATTTACAGGTTCTCCGCGTTACATGCACGAAAAAACGCAGGACGCAATGACGTACGTCCGAAATTATGGTAGACCTGACTTATTTGGCACTTTTACATGTAACCCCGAATGGCATGAAATTAAAGTGGAGCTGCTCCCAGGACAACGGTCATTCGACCGTCATGACATAATTTCACGACTATTTCATTTAAAGATGAAAAAAATTCATTAAATTATTTATCAAAGAACAGATATTCGGCAAAGTAAAATGTTATATGGCAAGTGTGGAATGGCAGAAGCGTGGATTACCTCATTGTCATTTGCTGTTCTGGTTAGAAACAAAAATCCAACCAGATGAAATTGACAATATTATAGTTGCGGAACTACCCGATCAACAAATTGATCCGGTACTGTACGACATAATAACTAAAAATATGGTACATGGACCTTGCGGAGAACACAATTTAGCTGCACCATGCATCAAAAACGGTGTCTGCACAAAAAATACCCTCGGCGTTTCGTTAATGATACCCAGACCGGAGAGGATGGGTATCCAGTTTATCGTAGGCGTGATACAGAAAATGGAGGTCGGAGCGCTACGTTAAATATCAGGGGAAATAGAGTCACCATCGATAATAGGTGGATTGTTCCTTATTCTCCGTAGCTATGTAAGACTTTCAACGCTCATATAAATAACACATACGCTACTTTTTGTCGCGAAAACCGACATCCACGCGGGCGGAGCCGCGGGCGACCGCTAGTATTAAATATCTTGGTGTTACAATAGATAGTAGCCTCAAATTCAAAGAGCATATACGACTCCTGAGCGGTAGGATAAGAAAGCTCATATATATTTTTTTTAAATCTAAGGCACGTTGCAGATCCTGTGCTGCTAAAGCAAATTTATTACGCACTTTGTCAGTCGCTCCTTGCGTATTGTGTATCTTCATGGGGGGGTGCGGTAAAGACTACGTTAAAGCAATTAGAGATCACCCAACGGGCAATTCTTAAGGTGAGCCATTTTAAACCAATTTATTTTCCTACTGCTACACTGTATCAGCTTTGTGGAGTAATGACTGTTAGACAGTTATTTATAATGAGTGTCACTCTGCTGCAGCATAGCAAACAGGTATCTGACCCACGAATCCTCCAAAAACGAAGAGCAGACTTGGTATGTAACAAAATGACTGTCTTTAAAAGTAAATTTAGCTAACGTTTCGCGAACTTCATTGGACCCTTTCTTTAAAATAGACTAAACAGGGCGATAAATATATACCCACTTACAAAAACTCAATGCAAAAAAAAGGTGTCTGAATATTTGCAAAAACTAAATTATGAAGAGACTGAACTTCTACTGCATATAGAACAATGATCACGTTAGCATTAACTTATTTGATTGATACTTACAAAATTCACACAGATCACACGCATAAACTTCCAAATGTTTAGCTTCTCATATACACACACTCACACACGCCCCCACACACCCTCTCTCAATTCTCACACTCACACTTCATTCCACACAATGAGAGGTCACGCATTGATACTCTACATATTATAATAAAATGTAATAAAATATGTGAAATAACACTGCTGTCAATTATCTAGTAAAAATTAATGTGACGATGATGAATGTAAAATGACCCGAGGGGATTGGCACTGATAGCCGAAATACAGGTTTTGCCTAGTTCGGCTACAGATGCTTAACTCATTTGTACTCAAAACTAGCCTAGTTTGAATTTTGTAAAAAAAATTAAAATACTCTAGAAATAAAAAAATATTATATTATATACATTTACATCTTTTTTTTTACATTTTTTTTTTTTATATAATATAATCATCAAACTTCAGTGTCAAATAAGCCAACAAAATTACAACTGGCCTAACTCATTGAAACAATTGATTTTCCATTAAAACTAACTAGAATAGTTAATTACCATTGAATATTATACTATTCAACTGGGATCGTACTTGATTAGGTGAATTGATTGCTTCCCGGCTTTTAATTTAACTAATGGCTTTACGAATTAAATCATTGTTTCTTTTTGTATTAGAAATAAAATATACGAGTAGATATTACTTTTGTTAGTGTGTCCAGTCACTGTAATTATATCAAATCTTATTGTTTCCGGAAATGAAAAATAAACCATCTTCTTTTGTGGGAAAAGAAAGACAACAAAGGTATTGTTTCATAGAGAATGAGCCTTTATTTGTCTGTTTTTAATTTAACAATTTATTTTCAGCAATTCGCCAACTTAGCACGGTAATTATGGAAATGCTTTTGATGAGCATTCGTTAAAGTGTATTTAGCTGCAGAAATTTACGGTAATAATAATATTTAGATATGTAGGTATTGTTAGCAACGACTACTAATAGCCCTCAAGGTGTCCGGCAGTTAATGGATAACCTTGCAATAGATTAAAGAAGATTTATAGTCGTTAAAAAATATACTTATCTCCAGTACGATGTTTTTATAAACAGGCTATTTATTTACCTTAGGTATTTTAAATTCATGTAAGCCAAGGCCATAAATGAAAGAATTTCATCAGTTTCAGTACAGTAATAGTGCTGATGGATAGGCTGTATGGCCAGTTATTACTTACGCATAAAAAAATAAAAAATAAAATATTTTAAACGGCCATTCGTTTTTATATAAGCTATTTTAAAGATATCCATTAATTACCAGGTGAAAATTCAAACCATTATATAGATTAACTTTACATTTAAAAATAGTCAAAGGCCAACAAAAGAAAAAAGTATTTCTGGAACTGACAGCTCTGTGGCTATCTTTGAAAGAAGCGCTTTGTTTTATTATTCTTTTCTCTTTCATTCATAAAAGATTTTAACAGATCCTTGTCCCAAGTTTCCTGTTTTAACAAAACACAACATCACGTCTGTTTGAGGACATTCAAGGGGTAGGCAGAGGTGCATTGACGCATTGTACACTCATATTTAGCTAGTTATGTTAATCCAATCAACAAAAGTAATAGAGCAATCCAGGCTGCTACTAAGAAATTCTTAATTGTAAAATCCAATATCACTCTGCAAATGAGGCAGTCCACAATGACGAACGGCACCTAATCCTTTATTAACCGGTCGGTAAATATTTAAATAACTTCTCTGCTGTATCCATACCAATAATATCATAAATACGAAAGTAACTCTGTGTCAGTCTGTCTGTTACCTTGATGTTTGGCATACAGGTACACCATGGCTTAGGTTAGCACATAAAATACTTTTTATGCAGGTAGTACGTTCCCGTGGGATAATTACCGACCTCCACGCTGGCAAAGCAGCAGGCAAAAGCTAGTTTTAACATAATTATCAACGACCACAACTTACACCTACGATCTAACACTATTTCACATTATTTTTAGATCCTTCAACACTCAGTGAAGTCATCGAGGCATTGTTCAAGCATTCACGTCAGCGGATCTGAATTGGATGCGAATAATTAATGAAGCATCCTCACCCACGACTCACGGGCACTAACGAGTATTTTACTAAAAATCCAAGGACATTAATTTACTGACGTCTAGACTTTATTGAGAGGTTAACTATGGATGGATTGTGTTGTTAACTATGGATGGATTGTGTTGTTAACTATGGATGGATTGTGTTGTTAACTATGGATGGATTGTGTTGTTAACTATGGATGGATTGTGTTGTGGTAAATTATAAAATGAAAATTTATTATTATATACAGGGCGTCCCACGGATATGCCACATAGAGGGAAAGTACCTTGAATATTGTAGATGGAATATTTTACTGAAAGAAGACATTATTTGAATTTAAAAAACAATTTAAACTGCATTCATAGATATTAAATGATTACATGGTTGAACCGGGAATCGAACCCGTTACATGAGAAAAATAATCACCCTGTAGCTTTATCATACCGATCGAAAGGCTTCATCATAAGGATTATTGTTTGCTAAATAACATAGTATCACAAATAAATGGAAGACCATGACATTCCCTCCTGGCACGCAAAGATTAACTAACGGTAGCGACATTATTACACTAGTGTTGAGCCCTCCTGGCACGCAAAGGTTAACTAACGGTAGCGACATTATTACACTAGTGTTGAGCCCTCCTGGCACGCAAAGGTTAACTAACGGTAGCGACATTATTACACTAGTGTTGAGCCCTCCTGGCACGCAAAGGTTAACTAACGGTAGCGACATTATTACACTAGTGTTGAGCCCTCCTGGCACGCAAAGGTTAACTAACGGTAGTGACATTACTTCAGTGTGGGAAAGAGATGGAGCTAGACGTCCGATGTGAAATTTTGTTAAGGATACGATAATACGGAAAGGTATTTAGAAATACTTGAGATTTTGAGAAATGAGATAAATAATCTTCCGGTTGCAGAACGACAAAACCTTACTTTTCAGCAAGATGGGGCTCCAGCTCATAACAGTCACAGAACAAGGGACTATCTCAATGAACACTTTCATCCCTGGATCGGGACAAATGGACAAATAAGATGGCCGCCGAGATCCCCAGATCTAACCCTGTTAGATTTTTTTTATGGGGTTATGTAAAAAAATTAGTTTATAAGAACCGTATGAAAGTGTCCACGAGCTACAAGCAGAACTTAGACGTATTATTCTAAATATCCACCACAACAAGATCAAAAAATCGACAGGGAGCGAAATAATCAAAAGAGTGCGACTTTGTATTCAACAGGAAGGGACTCATTTTGAGCATTTTATAAATTGATTAACTTTGTATTAAAAATGTTAAAATTTATGATTTTCCTTATAGGTACATCTATGTAGGTATATATTATTGTATTAACAATATATATAATTATATTTTATACATAAGCATATTTAATAAAAATTACTTTAATGAAATGTAAAGTGTAATTATATAAAAAAAACCAGCACTTGTAAGCTATAACAAAGTAATAACAAATATTATTGTTTCATTATTATTAGATGTTAAGAAAAATATTTTTTTCTTCTGTATAGTGTACAAGTACGCTAACTGATAGTGCCGTATTTTCCTATAATTTAAATACATGCGAGATCTAAAATTATGGCAAAAACTGTGTGTTTAGTTGGTAAGCCTTTATAAATAAATAATAAGTCACTTAGAAAAGTAAGCAGTCGTGCGAGCCGGGCAAGCGAAGCAAACGGAGCTGCGCGAGCGCCCGGCGAGCGCTACTATGTCGAAATTGGTCGCAGTAACAAAATTAGGGCGCTTCGACAGTTGTGAACCGCTTTCATATAACTATATTACGGTATATGTATCGCTATATTACGGCCACAACAATCGTACTGCGACATCTAAAGCACTCTTTAGAAAAAATATGAATACCTTACAAGGCCATATTTACAGCCAGTTCACGTTATTAAAAAGTAAGAAAAATATATTTTTCTGCACAAAAGTAATATTCTCGTGAAAATTGAGATTTTCTTATAATGTGAAATAACAGTTTATTACGCAAACGTACCTGCTCTTCGATGTATGTAGCATTACTATCTCGTTTTGGAAAATTCCGACACCGAAGGCACTTACTTATATGTAAGCTTCATGAGATTGAAATCTCAGGGATATTTTGCGGGTAGAAACCCTACTGGTGGCAGAAGAAATAAGTTTTACCAAGGTTGAGCTCTCGACAAAGGAACTTCTCCATTTTATTCTACGATACTGTTAAAATATAAATCAAATTTTTTTATTTTTTTTTATTTGAGATAGGTTTGCTCTTGACTCTAGTCTAGGTCAGAGATGACAGAGACAAAGTTGACGATGGAGCGAGCTTACCCAGAAGAAGCCTGTTCACTCTCACTTTGAAGAGATCGTGGTTGTATGCGTTCGGAAACACAGACGCAGGCAGAGAGTTCCACTCCTTTGCTGTGCGCATCACAAAAGACATTTGGAAACGCTTAGTGCGAATTGGTGGGATAGCAACTAGGTAAGGATGGTAACTTGCAGTGCGTCTAGAATATATAGATTTTACTGATTCCGTAAAAACTTTACCCTTTTCCTGGGGCAGTAGGATAAAAGGAGCAAAAGTTAGAATGACATTCGAATTATTTTGCGTTTCTAAATAATTAAAGTCCAGGAAAACCATGTTATTTTCATTTAAATAAATAAATAAATAAAACTTTATTATCAGAAACAATTAGTACATACATACATTACAAAAATTTAAATTAAAAAAAAAACAACAAACAACATAATACACATCAAATCTGACCAAAATTACGATTATATCTGGACTTTAAAAGAGACTGTGACCTCTGAGTTTGTTTCGGCCTTTCTTCTCAGTGTAGTCAGATAGGAAATGCCGGCTTCATCTAGTTTAAAAAAAAATGTTTGACGTGTAAAAGTGTTTGTACAAACCTACTTACAGAAATTTAAAAAAAAAATTAAAAAAATGAAATACACATGCACATTATATACAAAATAAATACAAATACATACACAATTATTTAATGTATTGGAATGACGCTCTGTGAGTCGTCATCCAATGCCACATTATGGGGCTGTCCATCCTGCTGGCCACAATAGCCAACAGACAAAATACAAAACAAATTACAAAACAGATTTAAAAATGCTTCTTGTAATAACTGCAAACATATAGATGAACTCGAAGGCATTCGTTAAAGCTCCAAATTCAAGCTAATTAGTGTTTGCACAGAGCATTAATATTTTAACCGAGTCGCCACAAGCTCGGAGTTTGTCAACAATTTTTATATGCAAATTTTTTGCACGAGCCAGCAGCAGTGAAAATGTGGTTATTAAAAAAGTTTTGTGTGTTCAAATGTGGTTTCAGAGCGAGTTTAATTAATCATAATGTGAATTGTTTCAACTGTAAATGGAGCGTTTTCGCCCACGTTAAAAATGATTTCGAACGTATGGCCATGGGTAAGCGAAAACTGGATGATTGTTCGAACCGACACGGCCTTGCTCAAACTGCGGTTGCCTTACCATCTAAATAAACAGGCATCATAGGTAATTAATCGGTCTAGTTTCTATTCAACACAGTGACATATCATTAATGTCTGATATCCTAATCCTTACTAGTATTATAAATGCGAGAGTGAGTTTGTTTGTTTGTTACGCGTTCACGCTAAAACATCTGATCGGATTTAGATACAATTTGGCACATGAGGGAACATGACATAGTATGTCCTAACCTACCTTGTTAGTATGTTCCCGTGGGATAATTTCCGACGTCCACGCGGGTGAAGCCACGAGCAAAGACTAGTTCTTAATAATATATACAAAATTCTCATTTCAATGTAATTAATGCCTATGCTGATAACTTGAATTAATCTAAGATTGTAAACTCAGAAAGGGATCAACAGCTTTTGCAAGACAATGTTAATTAATATCATAATAGTATGTCATTGGTGTAAAAGTAATTCCATGCAGCTAAATATTAGCAAGTGTTTTCACATTAAGTGCTCACGTAAAAAAATCAAATTCCCTACAAACTACACGATGGCTGCCAGACGTTGAATACCGTGACTGAGATTAGCCACTTGGGAGTCTTGATTGACTCTGAAATGCGATTTAATGAACACGTAGGTCAGAGGTTTTCTTTTATTATTCGCAACACAAAGCGGTTTAGGTCTCTGCCCGCATTCAAATCCCTCTATTTTGCATTAGTGTGCATTACACATTAAATACTGCTCAGTCATTACCTACATAATGTCTATAATATTCCCACTACTGGAACACAGGCCTACTCTCTTCGAGAGGGAGTGGGCTGTAATCTACCACGCGGATCCAGTGCGGGTTGGTAGATGTCACATGTCTTCGATTTTTTGGTTCTAGGACATGCCGGTTTCCTCACGATGTTTTCCTTCACCGTTTTGAGAGCAGTGGTGATGAAATTATTTCACAAAATAAAGCAACTGCCTGGTTTCGACTCCACGACCTACAAATCTTAAGTCGGGGCCATTAACACTGAACCACCTCTCAATATTGTGCATACAAACTTACATTTGCGGTTGGAATGTATCAGAGAACATGTTTTACAACTACAATGTTAAGTTAGTCCTTCAGTCCGGAATTGGGAATTTGTAGGCTGTAGGTATTACCTGAGTGAAGTGGAACTGACTCCGACACAGATGGGATTGTTCCCATTTCCAAGCTAGGCGGAACGGAACAGCTTTGAGACGGAACCCTCAGGGCACGAGTCCTACTCACACTTGTCCGGTTTTGTTTTTCAGCTTATTATCATCCAAAATGACTACATAGTTGGAAAGTCTATTTTAAATGCAAAATTGTAACTTTATTTCTATGCAGAATAACACTTTAATACTGTCGATAACCTTCACAAAATATTGTCTGCACTTTAATTCCCCGTCTACACAAATCAAAAATTACATTTCCAATTGAATGGCACATCCTCAATAACTCATATAGAACAAACTTCCTATCCAATAAGAATGTTATCTAACAGACAAAAATTGCATTTTCAATTCGCACCACACGAATTGAGCAAGTAAACAACGTAAATCAGAATCGGTGATCAGTTGGCGTCACGCCAGCTGTTCATTCGCACTGTAGGTATCTATAGAGTAATGTAGCAGACGATAGCATAGATAAACATGCTATCATTGGGAATAAATAGCTGTTGGATAGCGTCGTTTTGGTGTGTGCAGTTTTTCTCAATACCGAGTTCCTATGAATGGAACTTCGCAACTTCGCTCAGTGGCTATGCCGCTGTGACATTGATTTCTGCACTATGTGACGTGGGTTCTATTTAAAAATATTTTACCGGACTACGGCAAAGCCAAAAGAAGGTTTTGATTTTAACAGGCTATGTAAATATGTAATTGTCACCTGTTCCCTCTTACCATTACTCCTAAACTGCTCGACATATTTTGACAAATGAGGTAGAAACGTTGGATGCGTCATGTTGTTCCGCGGGTTAAAGGACTCCGCCTATAAAAGCGTTTTTTCGTCTAGATATGAACATAATACTTAGTAGATGACTATTGGCGATCGTGTTTTGTTTTTGTCATAATAAGACATGACATTACTTTTTCGGGTAAGAAAGGAGTCTATCCCCCCCTCCCCCTCCATATTTTATCTCTTGTTAAATTTCTACTTTATATCTGTAATATTTATGGTGTGCATAATAAAGAGTATTCTATCTAGTCATAATTAAACATCCCAAAAAATTAAGTCGTCTAAGGTGTTCTTGACAAATAGCCTTACCATTGTGTATACGAAGTATCATCACAAGTTCATGACGTACCTAACATCAGGATTTTGTGACAATTGAATTCACAACATTGGTATTCTTCTCAAAAAATTCACATAGTCTCCCAAATGCGAAAAAGAAATACCTAATTTAATGACACAACATCACAAAGTGAATAACATTTAGGCCGTTGACACTATCAGTTATCGACTATTTCTCCAGCCCTAACTTGTGAGAAGGTCGTCCTAACAAACTTAATAAAACGGCATGCAATTTATTTAGGAGACAGGTTTTATTGACAAACATACGAATAATTAAGTTAAACAATAAAGCCTTCATTGTGTCTCAAGTACACCTATAAATTTAGCAAATCTTCACTTGGTACGCATAAAATACGATGTCAAAAAATTCAATCTAATTTCTACCTTAATTTTAGGCGGCTTAGGTGGAAAATCAATGATGACTTGTGTAGCTACATTATTATTTGCAATGAACCAAGGACGTAATTTATTCCAACATCCAGATTTATAATTACCGTAACAGGTGTTTATATGACGATCCTAACATTTCAAATGGAACCTTCTGTCATCAGCACAACTTATATTTCAACCTTCTATAACTTATACATATTAAAAATTAAAGTCACCTTTCGTGTCTGCGTAAACAACCGCGTTGTTCTTCTAAACTACGCAACGGATTTTCATGTGGTTTTCACCATCATTAAGACAATTAACTCTGGATGGTTTATTTGTATAGTACATTAATATTAAACTTAGTTAATTTATTAAAGAAATCTCGTTTATTTATCATCATAATTTTTTAAAAATCAGATGCTCCCTACATTTATGTTGACATAACTCGTCTAAATGTAGGGAACAGCAGATTTTTTTTTCGCGTTTTCTGGTTTGGTCCCATAGTAAAAGTTGTTCATAATTATGACTACAGTGAGAGAGTTTAAGAGGCTGTGCGTTATTTATGTTACATCTTGTATACATATAAATAAAATTTAAGTGTCTGTTTGTAATGTGAAAATAACAGCTTTTACTAAATGCATACGAACGTATAAACGGTACTTATAAGAAAAACACAATATTTAAATTTTTTGTCTGTCTATCTGTTTGTTCCAGCTAATCTCTGAAACGGCTGAATCGATTTGACGGGATTTTCACTGGCAGATAACTGATGTTATAATTAGAAGCTTAGGCTACCTACTTTTATTTTGGAAAAAGATTAGGGTTCCGCGCCAAAAAAAAACCCATGAAATTGTGAACAAAATCCGATTCAAATAGAGAAGTATTGACATCCACGCGGCGGGCAACAGCTAGTTGCTACTAAAATATAAATAGGAATATACTATTCCTGTAACAAATAATGAAAATTAAAAATATAACTAAAAACCTATTACATTCTGCATCATGGCGCGCATTTTGTTGCACAAGAGACTTTGAGTACTGCCAGCAGCGACCGCCATTCTGTGTACTGTGGTGATCAGCCATGATACTTTAGGCTGATCACCACGTATGTTGTATGTAGGGTCTCAACTTCGAGGTGTGTTGGGGGATGTATGTAAAAATAAGGAACACGGCAGCACTATAATTCCTATTTATTTGCTCATATGAAAGCAAGTTACACTATTAGGGGCAAGACTAGCACTTCACTCTCTCGATATAAAACAAAATGACCATACGTCATAATTTTTAACTATTCTAAATTCCAAATAAAACCAGTGTTTGTCTTATTTGGGCACGCCACAATTGCGGCGATAAGTCCCCTCTTTGAGGAGTGGCTGGAGAGGCGCCACGGCGTCCTCACCTTCCGCCTGACGCAGGTCCTCACCGGACACGGGTGCTTCGGGAGGTACCTGTTCCGGATAAGGCGGGAGGAAACGCCCGGGTGTCACCACTGTGTGGATCGCCCGGAGTACACGGTGGAGCATACGGTGGAGGTCTGCCCGGCTTGGGCGGAGCACCGCCGTGTCCTCGCGGAAGCGATCGGCGGCGGCGATCTCTCGCGTCCGGCCCTGGTCCAGGCCATGGTACGGGGAGAGAGTACATGGGAAGCCATTACCTCCTTCTGCGAAGCAGTAATGCTCGCGAAACGCGTGAGGGAGAGGCAAGCTTTGCGCCCTCACGTCCCTAGTCGCCGCAGGAGACGCCCTGGGCATCGGGAATTGACAGCCGATTCCCGGCCACCGTAGGCGCGGGCTTGCGGACGGCGAGCAATGGGTAGCTCGCCGTCCGGTAAGGACCAAGCCCGAGTCGACGGCGCGTTGTGTTCCACGCGCGCCTCAAAGAGATGTCAGCACTATTGACGGGGTCCGCTAGGGCCGATGCCAGCTAGGGTTGCGGGATGTTCGAAAGAGTTACCGTGGCCCTGGCACAGGCAACAGAAGGAACACGGGTGGGTTTTAGTCAGTAAAAGTCTGACACGCCCTCCCGCTCCGCCCCGGAGCGGGAGAAGTCATTTGATGATTTCCCATCCACAAAAAAAAAAAAAAAGTGTTTGTCTTATTAGCCAATGTCACAATCCGAGGAGGATTCACGCAGAAGGCAGGCTCAACTAAAGCCTCTACATATATTCTCTACATATAATATATTATTATATTCTTTGAAGCCTCTATATATTTTGTTGCACAAGAGACTTTGAGTACACTGAGTGACTTTGGCCAGCAGCGACCGCCATTCTGTGTACTTTAACAAACTTTATTTTATAAAAGGAAGCAAATGCCCATTAAAAAAGTTTTGTTGCAAAAAATTTCGAGATATTTGTGTGAAATAAAAAACTAAACTTTGGCTGAAACGAGATTGAAACAAAATCCCCTATTAATGGATTTGAAAAGTAATCTAAAACTGTGCTTACATCACGGGATTGTCCTTGCTTATACAAAGGAAATAAATGTAAAGTATGTATACATATAATATAAAATAATAAATAAATAGTAAAGTAAACCAAACTGTACATACATTGAATATAATTGAAAAAAATTTTTTTACAAAAAAAAAACAACCGACTTGCAAAAAAACACTACAAAGTGAAAAAAAAACTTTAATTTCGGAAGTCGGTGTCTTAGGATCTGTATGTTTTAGTTTTTTGCCACCGACTTCCAAAATTATAGTTATTTTTCACTTTGTGGTGTTTTTTTTGGAATTCGGTTGTTTTGATTGCAAAGTTTTTTTTTTACTTTACACTTTTGAGTGGGTCGGTTTGTAATTTATCTTAGTAACAGTAGCCTAACGCTCATCACTTTTTACAAAATATTCTTTTCCCGATGCAGGGACGTTAATTGTTGAAGAGTTCTCCTGATACTTCACCATCAGCTCCACTTCACCATATACATTGTGACGAGCATAAGTTGCTTAGCAACCATATTAAAGTAATCGAATCGCAACCCGTGAAATACTTATTATTGAGTAGTTCCGGTGGCCATCTGTGGCCTTCTTCATCAGTTCCACTTCAACAAGAGGTGCTTTTCAAAAGCAAATGCACAAGTTACAATAAAAAATACCCAAATCGCTATATGTAGGTGTGCCCATAATATTTGAAGAGTTCCCTCGATTTCTCCAGGATCCCATCATCAGACCCTGACCTGGTGACAATGGGACCACCTAGGAAGTATAATAACTTTTCAAATAAAAAAAAATACAAATCGGTTTAGCCATCTTCGAGTAATCGGGGAACATACATATAAAAAAAAGATTCCGACGAACTGAGAACCTCCTCCTTTTTTGATGTCGGTAAAAAAGTACGAGATGTGGGAATAATTATTCTGATGCCGAAAACATAGTTTTTAGAATTTTTGACCGTTTGTCTGTTTGTCTGAATGTATGTTCCGGATTAGCGCTAAAAACGGCTGAACAGATTTGGATGAAATTTGGCACACGGTTTATAACCTGGATTAACACATAGCATTTTGATAGCGGTAGTAGGTACGTTCCCGTGGGATATTTTCCAACATCCATGCGGGCGAAGTCGCGGGCAAAAGCTAATATAAAAAAGAAAAACGTTCCATTCCCGCACGTACGTACCATATGGTTTGTGTATGTGTCACCTGCATGTGTGCACGCATGTTCACTCAATGACAAAAAAAGAAGAGGCAAACCATAGGCTAACATGCTTTGAAAAGAGAAGGCACAGAGTCACATGAAGGGAAAAAGTAAACAAATAGTTTGTCGCGACGTCAGCGTAGCACTTCGTAGCAAGTCGTAGCTTGTCGTAGTACTATCGTAGCAATGTCGTAGTTTGTGGCAATACCGTCGTAGCCTTTCGTAGACCCACTACGCAATTTGCATACCTTTAGCACTGTAGCGCCTCATTACACGACAATATTCAAAGGAAACTTTCGCTAAAATGCTGACGTTGAAAGAACCAATTTGCTTTAAAACTGATAGCACTTTTTAATTTTAATATTTTTTCTTGGTTTTTGAAATGGTGTCGAGAAAATGCAATTACATTTTAAGTTGAAGGGAAGGTGAAAGCAATGCTTGCTACTGCATACAATGCTTGTAGCATAATAACATAAACGTAACATAACGTCACGCCTGTATTCCCCGAAGGGTTAAGCAGAGGTGCACCCATATAATAATGACAAAATAACATTTAAATAATTTTCATATTTTCCCCCAACTATTCTATTTTGTGTTTGTGTTCTTTCTTTGCGTCATGTTTACCGAAAATTCAACGTATTTTCTTTCTTTTTCATCATCATCCTCCTGCCATTATCCCAACTTATCTGCGCTCGGCGCAACGTGTCCTTTTCTTCCACACTTCTCTATTAGTCGTCATCTCGGTAGTCACCCCGCTTTCTAGCCACATCATCTTCCACACAGTCCATCCATCGTTTCTTTAGTCTTCCCCTACTCTTATAGCCATCCACATTCATACTCAAAACTTTCCTCACGACTGTTCATGTTTGCTGTATTCATTTCATTTAAATATCATGCTATTTTATAGCGCCTGGTTTAGAAATTAATATCAGTTAGTGGATACCGCGTTGGGGAGTAGTGGTGGCCCAGTGGTAACTGCCGTGTCATACGAGTTGTAGGTCGTAGGTTCGAACCCTGACAGGCGCTTTACTTTGTGTAAATTGTTTTCATCACCACTGCTCTCAAAACGGTGAAGGAAAACATAGTGAGGACACCGGCATGTCCTAGAACCAAAAATTCGAAGACATGTGACATCCACCCAGTGTTGCCAGATACACTGTAATTACAGTAAATTTACTGTATTTTCATGTTGTTTACTGTAATAAATTTTGTACAATTTCATACAAAGACTGTAATTTTGACTTCAGAGCTTTCAAACACTGTATTTTTTGGAAATTTTTAGTGATTTTGTATGATGACACCATAATTTTCAAGCTATGCTACTGTATTTTAAGTTTTTGCATCTGGTAACATTGCATCCACCAACCCGCACTGGACCCGCATGTTGGATGGCCCACTCCCTCTCATAGAGAGCGGAGGCGTGTGTCCCAGCAGTGGGAACATTATAGGCTGATTATGTTTATGTATGCTGGATACAAAATTGATCTGAATAGTGAAATAAGTAGTTGAAATTCCCTACTATCATCTTGTTAGGGCTCTTGTGAAGCTTCTCGTTAGGCTACTTGTTGTTATCGACCTATTTGGTAACAAATTTATACTAATCAGGCTACTATTGTATTGGTTTAAGACAAACAACCCGATAACTTGTTATGTACATCTCACTAATATTAAGACCAAAGAGAATTAACTCTCAGTAAACAATTAGTGACAACGTAATTTTCTATAGGATCCGAATTAATGACGGATTAAAGTTATTTGTGCTGTTCAATAATAAAAAAGTGATGGGTTGATTATTTGCGCAGACAGACATGCTATGTTTATGTTTAGAGATTTGTACACTATGCTTGCAACTCGCCCTAGAATACCGTAAAATAGTTGTTATTTATAATAAATTTGAAAGGAGGCTATTTTGTCTACTTATACGCAGGAGGATTTTTGAGGGGTTGTTGGCAAAGCAATCTAATGGCAAAGCGCCGATTACTTAAAGGTAAGTAGATACCTGAAACTGATGAGGAGAATGAGTACAACTATATCCGTCTTATTACAAAACAACATAGGTATATCTTCAGACCCAGGTTTAAACTATGGAGCAATAACGAACTTTATTCAGACTACGGTGAAGTTGTTAATACAACAGTGACAAGTTAGTATCGGACTAAGGGCACATCTGACGGAAGATGCGTCGGGCGTAACTTTGGTAGCTTCCAGAAATACTGTTTGTCCACCGCGCCGGGAACGGGACGTCAAATGTTCTGTCGCTACTTCGGCGCCGTCATTCCGGCCCCGGTGCGGTGGACTAGCAGTGTAAGGGTGGTCGCACATCTGACGGAAGATTCGTTGGGCGTAACATTGTTAACTTCCACTTAGAACGCTCGACGCATTAACGCATCATCAGTTGAGTGTGTTAACAACTTCCCTGTCCAATGAGTCATATATGACTCACGAGAGAAGTTTTCGCCCTACGTCCATGAGTCACATATGAGTCATAAAATAACCAAAATAGGATAAATCTACATGTAATTATGAAAATTATATTTTATGGTATATAAGAATGTTATATATAACTCATCAGAAGAAAAAACTGTGAAAAATGCGTTGTATGGGACAGGGAAGTTGTTAAGAATGTTTTATCATAACTTGTCCATTCTGGCGTTACGCGAATGACGATACGCGCGCATCTGCCGTCAGATGTGCAAGGATCGTAAGTAATCCTGAATATTGTATAAAGAACTGTATTTCAATCACAGTTACGTTTTTATTACAAAAACTGACTCGATGGTTTACCTAAACCATGACAAAAGAAAAGCCTTGTTTTTGTAATAGGACCGAATAAGTTGTAAGTGTAAATAAAATGTAAGGTAACAGAGTTTTCGTGCTTTCTTATCAGAAATATAAAATTGAGTCGATGACATGAGGCTTTACGTAGCATAACATTACCGGGTTACCGAATCAGTGGAAAGCCACACAGCTGTCGATTAACAAAGTTATAACGACTTGCTATACGAATGTAGAACGAACGATTTAGTAGGAAATATACGACACGACGATGGGCTTTAAAAAAATGTTTTTGACATGAAAACGTATTTCCGCTCGGTGTTCTGGTTGTAAGTTCAATATTTCTGACCGACAAAAATATGTAAGATTTCCGACAAGTCTGACAACCAGTCTTATCAAGGGGTATCGTATTACTCAGTAACTGGGTTGTGGAGGTCAAATTGGCAGTCGCTCTATGTAAAATACTGGTATTCAGCTGCATCCGGTTAGACTGGAAGCCAACCCCAACGTAGTTGGGAAAAGGCAGGCAGATGATGATTATAAACATGATTTCAACCGCTTACAACTACGAAACTTTTAATGCTAGAGTAATGGTTGAGCGTTCGAAAGATAGCTCATATTTATAACAATTTTGGGGCAGGGTACAATTTGTCTATAACGTCACACTGCGAGAATGCGCGCATGGACGCGACCCTTCATTTTTCACTATATTTTATGTCGAAATTCCAAATCGTATAGCGCAATAACGTGTTTAGTTAGAACAGTGATTCTGATGTCGTTGACAAGAATGAACCTTTGACAAAACACTAACAGGACCAGGTCCTGGTAGTGCTTTGCTGCATAAACAACAGAAATATTAGCCAAAATACGGAAATTTAATATGTTAAAAAGCTCAATACAACAATAGCTCCGGCAGTATCGGAAACTAGGAAAATGTGTTACAAATACCTATTTAAAAACATATTTCACATCTTATCGGGTGTAAATCTGCTCATAATTGCAAAAAACGACAATCGAAGAAAGGTTACATCCTAAAGAACACAATAAATTGAAAAGTTTGTAGCGAGTACAAAAGCCAGGATAGCACTGGAAAACTTAAAAAAATCACCATAAATCGTCATGTTGGCAATTGGTGGCGCCGCGTCATCGTGCAAGTAATAACGCGTGAGGTTTTTGAGAACATTGGGAGGTTTCAACGGCAGTAAACTAAGTTAAGGGGACCGAGATATAGGTGAGGGTTTGGTTGAAACTATAACATCCACGCTCGATCTGAGTGAGCGAAGCGAGCATACCACGGCAGTTACTGGTAAAAGGCTTGCACCAATTAGCCAGGGATTATTATAGCTTGGTTATACCTTACTCGGTAAGGCAGGTTAGGTTAGAACTGTATAAGAAACACTATGCAGCGTTACAACTAGGGAAAAAGAGTGTTCACGATGAACTCTGGCACCCAAAGTAACATTTAACTTGTGTTTAGGGCGCCAGCGTCCTCGCCTATGATTTGAACATGTAGCAGTAGTGGCAAGACGAGCACAGTATATCATTATTAAATTATAATATAATATATTTCCTAACCCTCCCTTTCTTTTCCCTTCCTCTGCCTAACCCTTCGGGAAACAAGGCGTGATGTTATGTTATGTGTATATTTCCTAGCTAATGCAACTATGATGTGGCCTATTTATGTACCTATGTATGGGTGTATTTGTTATAAGTACCATCCGAGGACGTGCGTATGAATACACAAGGCACGACCGAGGACCTTTTCGAGGGTCCTCGGTTTGACTTGACCGAAGATTCGTATGCTGCAAGCGATTTTGAGTCTTTCCGTATACTAAATACGAAAAAGTTGTTTGAACCTCGGTTTGATCAAGATTATTCATAATCTTACACACGCATTGTGTATCCACCAGGTGGCGCCCCTGTCGTCTCATACACAGCCTATTTACACTCATTTCACGTTTGTTGTATTATCCGAGGACCTATGTGTTAACTTTAACACAAAGGACCTCGGTTAGGTAGCTTTTCCACGCAATGTATATTTAAGACTTCGGTTTGCTAGATTTTCCAAATAGTGTGTATTCTAGTCCTCGCTTTGATAGTTTTCCTCGTGTGTAGAAGACGAGTTATGTGCTATTATTTAAATAAAATTATGAAGGAGAAAATCGAAGGTAGACTGAAATCGTTATTGCAAATGCCGCATCTCATCCCAGTCTACTGACTGTACTTCCATACTCGCCTTGTGCCTCTAAGGCTTAAATCCGGAGGAGAACAGGAAGACGCGGATTTCACCAGATAGTAGTCAGACGACACGAGCGGAGCCCAGACCGACACAGAGTACCTGTCCGGATCTGTTGTCAGCAGAAGGTCTAAGCAGTTGGGTGTGTGGCCATCAACATCCAGAACGCGGGTCTCTTGGTCAATCAGCTGGTGGAGATCTAGCGATATCGCAAACTACTAGCACGCCAACATGGTCAGTTTTCGCACACCTCTCTTCCAACATGGTCAGTTTTCGCACACCTCTCTTCCAACATGGTCAGTTTTCGCGCGCCTCTCTTCCAACATGGTCAGTTTTCGCACACCTCTCTTCCAACATGGTCAGTTTTCGCGCGCCTCTCTTCCAACATGGTCAGTTTTCGCACACCTCTCTTCCAACATGGTCAGTTTTCGTACGCCTCTCTTCCAACATGGTCAGTTTTCGCACGCCTCTCTTCCAACATGGTCAGTTTTCGCACGCCTCTCTTCCAACATGGTCAGTTTTCGCACGCCTCTCTTCCAACATGGTCAGTTTTCGCGCGCCTCTCTTCCAACATGGTCAGTTTTCGCACGCCTCTCTTCCAACATGGTCAGTTTTCGCACGCCTCTCTTCCAACATGGTCAGTTTTCGCACGCCTCTCTTCCAACATGGTCAGTTTTCGCACGCCTCCCTTCAAACATGGTCAGTTTTCGCACGCCTCTCTTCCAACATGGTCAGTTTTCGCACGCCTCTCTTCCAACATGATCAGTTTTCTGGTACGGGATCAACTACCCCTTATGATAGGCATTAAAATCCCCCAGAAAAACCAGCTCCGCTGTCGGATGTTTGTGTTGGGCCAATTCGGCTGCCCTGTAAGACGGTCAAAGAGCCTTGTCGTCTCCTGATTACCGCTGTGTAACACCGACACAAATTGTTTTATGAAAACCGTTGTCCACCAGCAGCCACAGAATGGATAAACCCGCAACCTCATAGCAGCGGAAACGTTGACAGCATATGTCATCGCGGACGTACACACAGACCCCAGCCTGCGTCTTAAACTGATGCTCAAGTGAGTATTCTGGGTAGTTGAGGCACGCCAAGTTTAACGGGGTCGCTATCTTGGACTCCGTCAAAAAAAAATAATAAGTATGGATTCTAGGTCTGAAGGTGGTGATGGACCGGATTGATAATCCACGGACGTTACTGAATTGCACTTTTAGCGGGAGAAAGTGCCGCCGTTGTCATAACTTATTCTTCTTATTTTTGTGCTCATGAGATAGTAAGTTTAAAGGGAAATCAGAGAGAAATCGAGCCGAGTCCAATTGGCTAAACAGCTCCCACGAGATTAATTCGATAAAAAGGAAACTCACCTGGAGGTTGCAGAGACGCCCGAACCCCTCCAAAAATACCTACCGGGTCCTCTCTTTCAGTCGCCGACTGGCACGGTGGATCATTTCGGGATTTTTGCTGGATTTTTTGACGGGGCAGCCTTGCACACGTGGCTGGCGTGCTTGTGAGAACCCTAACTTCCTACGGTCGACCAACGCTAAGACCGAGCTTCCGATCTCGCTATCCTCCAGAGTGAGTTACCATGACGAGGTTCACTGGCGTTGTCCAATGCTGTGGCCAGCCTTGGACAACGCAACCGCCAACTCTCTAATTTCTTAAGGCACTGGCACTCCCACGCGTCGACGAAACACAAAGTGATGGGTGTGACTACCCAGGATGCGCCTTGCGCTTAGTTCAGTTCAGTGACTGGTGGAACAAACTGCGCTACACGAGGAGGCTTCTTGATGCCTGGATGTGAATAAAGTCAGTGGATCTGACGGAAGAAGCTGGGCATCCTAAACAAGGTAAGGCGATACTTCACATCTGGACAGCTTTTAAGTCTGTTACAAAGCATAGGTCCATTACTGTATGAAGTATCGCAGCCACATATGGGATGGAAAAATCCCAACAAGTACAGCAAGTACTTGACTCCGAACGCAGAGCATAAAGGCATATAGGCACGAGACGTTGGTGGCTAGGTTACAAAGCCTGGCTCATTGGCGTAATGTTGCTTGCCTGTCGGTCTTCTACAGACTGTACTTCGGAGTGTGCTCAGGAGTTCCACACCTGATACCACTATCACCATTTTACCACCGGACTACCAGACGTACTGCAGGATACCATCCACACTTGGTTGATATCCCGACGAGTCGTACTCGACGCTTTTCTTCCACATTTATTACACACACACACACACACAAAGCACAGCCAAAGTGTCGAAGTCTCTGCCAGCATCTGTGTTCCCTTTCACATTTATAGCCCGTCTGCCTTCAAAGCAAGAGTGAACTGGCATCTTCTAGGCACGCTCGTTCCATCATAGACCTCATCCATCGCTTTCCATCAAATCAAGATGCAAATGTTCCGATCGCAAAAATGATACACTTTGCCTACGCCTATACCACAATGCTTCACTTTTATTGTTTTATGAGTAATAGGGCTTTATTCCGATATTAGACAATATTTTCTCCCTTCTATTTACGTTAAAAGCAATAGAGATCACGTGAGAATCATGTGTGTTTAAAAAAATAAAGCCTTCACTTTCGCCTCTCTTTGACAATCCTTTGAGAAGCGCCGATAAACGTAAAGACATCGACTCGTCCTCACTTGGTACTTCATTTTAGAAAATGTGTGTAAAATATAATATAAATCGGAACATTCTACTTAAATTATCTTAAACGTAAAATGATATAGGTAGGTAGATTTTCCAGGTCCTCTGTTTGTACAAGTTCTACGCGAAAAACTGTCCTCGGTTTGTTAATAGAAAGTCTAACACAGCGTCCGCACTTTGTATAAGATACAAGAATTATTGTGTAAAAATACGTCCTCGGAAGGGTGTCGCAGGCCTTACATAAAGGGTCCTCGGTAGTGACTGGCAAAGTGCTAGCACTGGATAGAGCTAGCTTGGCGTGATACTGACTGGCAAAGTGCTAGCATATCTATATGGGTACGTATCAAAATCCCGAAAGTTCATAATACCTATGTTTGAAATACCGACGTCCAAAACACCGAAATTCAAAATACCGAAAGTTTTAAATGGCGATAGTCGTTATATCGCAACACAAAATACCGATGTTCAAATGCCCGAAAGGACAAAATCCCGAATGAAAATTAAAATATTGTATTTAAAGTCAATATGTTGAGCTACAAACGTCAGTGACAGAAACGGATCGCTGCAAAACCGACTCCACGTGGTCTTGTCTGCCCTACCCCTAGAGTGTAATTTAAATTCGCGTAGGCGCGGAAGGGCGAGGTGGCCCGCGAGCTGAAGAGCAGGTGGTTTTAAACGCCCGCCACCGCGGCTGAGGCTGGCCGGCACAGCCGGCCAGCAAGCCGAAGCTGCGGTGGTGAGCGTTAAAAGCATCTGCGATGATAAGCTCGCGTGGGACCGCCGGAGCCCCACAGCGCCGGAGCCGTGACAGAAACCATGCCTGCTGCATGTTGCATGTTTGCTTGCATGCTGTGTGCTCGCTTTCATGTTGCATGCACGCTTGCATGCTTGTTTGCATGCTTGCTTGCATGCTTACTTGCTTGCATGGTTTCTTGCAGCTGACTACGCTTTTTAGGTTTACAAAAAATCGTTTATCTCGGAAATGGTAACAATTTCGGGATTTTAAACTACGGCATTTTAAACTCCGGGTTTTTAAATTTCGAGTTTTTAAACTTCGGGTTTTTAAACTTCGGGATTTTAAACTTTCGGGCAAATGAACTTTCGAGATTTAAAACTTTCGACCAAACAACCATTCGGCGTTTCAATTTTCGGGATTCCGTCCATCGGTATTTTAAAATTCGGTCTTTTAAATTTCGGTAATGTAATACGTACCCATCTATATAGATATTAAGATAATTTCTTAGGTTAAATTATTAGTATATAGATATCTATATATAATAATAATAATAAACCTAAGAGTTTGTTTGTTTGAACGGGCTAATCGCTGGAACTACCAGTCGGATTAGCATTTGAAGGCATGATGTTAAATAGCCTATAGGATTTTAACATCACGCCTTAGGAGCTGAGCAAAGAGAAAAAAGTCAGAAATAACGCTAAGCGAAACCGAAAGAAAAAAGTGGGCAAGCGATGCGACGGGGTAGGTCGGGGGGACAAGAAATTTCACGCGGACGAAGTCGCGGGAGGAAGCTATATAGTACTAATAATAAAGCTGAAAAGTTTGTTTTTTTTGTTTGAACGCGCTGATCTCTGGAACTACCAGTCGAATTAAAAAAAAATCTCTTTGCGTTTGATAGACCAACTGTTAAGGAAGGATATAGGTTCTTTAATATCACGTCTTAGGAGCCGATCAAAAAGAAAAAAAATCAGAAAGAACGCTAAGCGGAAACGAAGTAATAGTGCGGGCGGTGTTAATCATATTATTTATAATAAAATTAATTATTTAAAATAAATGAAATAAAACAAATTGAATATCTTTAACGGACGTATTCGGATGATGTGGTTATTTTCGTATGAGATTTATATCTGTAAACTCAAAAACGTGCCTGCAAATATAATCCTAGTGTCCGACAACAACGACTCTGATTAGAATGTATGTAGGCAGAAATAATGCAAGGCTTCTGCCCCGACGCCAACAGTGATAATTAGATATAATATGCTTTATTGCAAAACAAAATGTTCACCGATATTGTTACTAGTACGTCCACAGAACCCACCGAACTCATAACATGGTAAGTACATTAAAACAGCCAATACTTATTATCGCTCACAGCTGTATACGGTTTATACCGACATTATGAACAGGGCTCGAGGAAATTGCTTAATAATTACATAATAACTATAGAATTAATTAATAACAACAGACAATTCAACAGACAACAGGAAAATCATAATTTTCATATAAGTTAGATGATAGTGGTAGAGAGCAGTGGTGGCCCAGTGGTAATGGCCGCGGCTTACGAGTTGTACGTCGTAGGTTCGAACCCAGACAGGCGCTTTACTTTGTGTAAATTATTTCATCACCACTGCTCTCAAAATAGTGAAGGAAAACATCGTAAAAAATTCGAAGACATGTGACATCTACCAACCCGCACTGGGCCCGCGTGTTGGGTTACGGCCCACTCCCTAGCACCGAGAGGAGGCCTGTGTCCCAGCAGTGGGAACATTAATATAATATCATTTATTTATTCTCACTTCAACCAGTGCGTCTTGCCCGTTATGACATACGGGGCCGAAACGTGAACACTGACAGTTGGGCTGGTCCACAAATTCAAGGTCGCTCAGTGCGCTATGGAGCGGGCTATTCTTGGAGTTTCTTTGACGGATAAAATCAGGAATTCCGGAATTCAGGAATTTATCCGGAAAAGAACTGGAGTAACCGACATAGCCTGCAGAGTAAGCAAACTGAAGAGGCAGTGGGCTAGCCATGTTTTTCGAAGGACCGATGGTCGGTGGAGCAGACGAGTCCTGGAGTGGAGACCACGTATCGGCAAGCGTAGTGTGGGACGCCCCCCAGCTAGATAGACCGACGACCTTAAGAAGGTAGCTGGGACAGACTGGATGCGGAAGCCGGAGGACAGGGTGCTGTGGCGCAGTCTGGGAGAGGCCTATGTCCAGCAGTGGACTGCGATAGGGTAAGTTGATTGATTGATTCTCACTTCAAGATACAAACATCAGTGTAGCCCTGGCTCTTGTACCTACTAGGAATTCCTGCATCACAAGAGCCAAAGATTATAGATTGATTATGCTATGCTTATGCTAAATTAGATAAAAAAATCCTTTATTTACTACTAGCTGTGCCCCGCGACTTCGTTCGCATGGAAGTCGTAAGATACACAATATACTAAAATATCAGCCACATTTTAATAAAACTCCCTCGTCCCCCGACCCGCCGCGTTGCATCGCCCGCCCGCGCTATTACTTCGTTTTCGCTTAGTGTTCTTTCTGACTTTTTTTTGTTCGGCTCCTAAGGGTCGTAGCGTGATGTTAAATAGCCCATAACTATCCTTGAGAATTGGGCTATCAAATGCAAAAAGAATTTTTAATCCGACTTTTTGTTCACCATTTCATGGGTTTGAATTTTTACCCGTGGAACCCTAATTATTTTTTTAAATAAAAGTAGCCTTAGTTACTCCCCGTAACATTCAGCTATCTGCCATTGTAAGTCCCGTAAAAATCGGTCCTGCCGTTTTGGAGATTAGCCGGAATAAACAAACAGACACAAAAAAAAATTAAATTTCTTTTTTGTTATAAGTACCGTATAATTATACTTTCTTATGCATTTAGTAAAAATTTGTTATTTTGACATTACAAATAAACCCATCAATTTTATTTATTTGTATAGATGTATATATATAGATAACACAAAGTAGCCCTTCGTGTCTGTCAGTGTGACCGCAATGTTCTTCTAAACTCCGCAACGGATTTTGATGCAGTTTTACCATCATTTAGAGAGTTTATTCCGGAAGGTTTATGTGTATAACACAATATTACAATCTAATAAATAATAATAAAGAAGTCAAATGTTTGTCTAGGCCTAACCGTGTAAAGCAGGGGTGGGTTGCAAGTTACATATTACATAATAACAAAGTAATTAACACTTCACCACCCGGAGGTGGGAAGCTTATCCTAAATAAACCTCCCTTTAACAAGTTAATTTTGAATGTGATTTCTACTGTTACACGAGTTAAAGGAGTTAATAATAATGATGTTCATTTGCATACATTTACATGACCGTGTGGGACTGAATCACGTTTAGAAGGAGGTATCTTCTTGATAAAACAAAGGGTTTCAATGTTTTACTTAGGTAACAAAACACTTGGATTTTTCTGCTTCCTGCTTTCGTTAAGCCTGGCAGATTAGGTTTTCTTTTTCGGGGAATCGGCTCACAAAATTAAACGTAAAAAGTGAAGAAAAAATTAAACGTGGAGTTTTCTGGAAAATTCCTCAGCCTAATAAAACAAAAAGCAAAAATAATATCTTGTAAGCTGATTTCATCTCGCCTGTTAATAGAACTCTTTTGATTTTAAAATAATAATTACACCAACAATAATTTACAAATGAAAAAATAAATATATATTTAAGTACCGACCCGCTCCGACTAATACATTCCGTATATTTCCACAGAGTTTTCGAACCGGCAGTTCAATTTAATTGCTCTTCAGGCTTTAACAAAAGGCAAGCCACTAAAAGCCGAGATAACTGGCTCAATAATATCTATCTTTTTTATTAGTCCTAAAAGTAGGCGCAGTGTCCCCGGAAGAGGAATAAAAAAGGTTTTATTGGCAAAACCTTTCATTGCACCCCAAAAACGTCTTTGGGTGAACAAAAGGGCCCTCAATAAATATAACGAACGGGAGAAATCTATAAACAACAAAGATACCAACATGTTAATGTACGTGAACTATAAACTGTAATAACACTGTTTTGAGTGACGCCAATGTAATATAAGACAAAACCCTAAACTTAATAGAAACAAACATAAACAAATCTGTGGTACATTTTATATAAAACTACAAAAAGTGCAAAAAATTAGACACAAGAAATGTTAAAGTGTATTAAACAAAGAACATTGACACGATATTTCTTTTACCTACATTTAACTTAATCATAACGAACTTTTTCTAACATCATCAAAACAACAGACCTATATTTTCGAGCCGTTTGCTAACTGTGCGGTTGGCTCGGGACGCAAGCAGCTCGCCAGTTATACGGAGACGTAGCAAGTTCGATCCCAGCGACCGGTGCTCTTTTTGTGTGTTCTAAAAATCGTAATTCATCTGCAAATTTAAATAGACGGGTCTTGTACCGAAGGAATATTGAGACTACAAACTACTAGAGAGGAGGATTCATGTGCTAATATTAATAATACCATAATAAATACACCCAATATGGAGGGATTTGAAAACGTCACACAGCGTCGAACAAAACGCAAATCTCGTTCACTCACTATATTGACTAATGAATCCTTATACGAAATGACTGCACTGAGTGACACAATCTACTGCCCAAGTCAAGAAGATGACAACAGTGCAGAGATAGAGAAATTACGAAATGAACTAGCGTCAGCGAATAAGGAAATAGATAATTTAAGCTTAGAGATCACATCGTTGAGATGCGATTTAAATAAATGCTATGAAACAATCAATACTATAAAAAAAGTTGGCTTGTCAACATTAAGCACGACATCAATGAGTACAAGAAAGCGTAAAAAAGCAAAGGTATTTTTGATGGAGAAGGACGCTAATAATAAACGTATAGAGTGGAGCGGATTAATGAGAAAAAATAGTAACTTGATACCTTCTCAGCAAAAATCAAATGTAACAGACATTGCTTCACCCACAGAAAATATGTCAATAAACGCAGATGCCGAACGTATTCTCAATTCTACTATTAAGGGGGACAGTACAATTGGAACTCAGCCACGCAAAGAAAATTCCAACGATTGTGTGGCTACTGAGCTGACACGAATTGCTCCAGAAAGACAAAATCGAATATCGGGAACTTATCCATCAGTACCCAGACAGAATAAAATTAGCGTCATGAGCAGCGAAACAAATAATAGAATCCATAATCTAGCCGCCGGGACATATTTAGACGATTATGAAATTTGTCACTACAGAAAACCGAAAACTGGAATAAAACAAATTTTGGATGGAATAGAGGAACATACAAGATTCTTTACATTGTTGGACTATTGTATAATTTTTATAGGTGAAAACGACTTTAAGGTAACTAATAATTACGTAGAGTTAATTTTGTATATTAGAGAAAAACTTAGGAGAATACAGAATACTAATATTATTATATGTCTACCTACATTTAAAGTTAATAATTATAGTATAGTGTACAATTATAGAGTTGAAACCTTTAATAGTCTGCTATATTTAGATAATGCATCACACAATTATGCGTATATTTTGGACAGCAACCTCAATCTTTCATATGATTATGATATGTACAGTAAAGCAACCGGGAGATTAAATAATAAAGCATTGAAAGTCATATTATCAGACCTTACGGAACTCATTAAGGAATGTAGTATGTATAATAGCTATTACCTAATCGGTGATATTGACGTGTATGGTAGATCAAAAAATTATGACGAAGACAAAAATGACATTGAAAATGACATGCTGATGAATGAACATAATTTTTTTCTTTAGCAAACACATTAATATTTTACATCAAAATATAGCCGGGTTAATAAACAAACAGGATTTACTTATGATACAGTTAGAGGTACTAAAAGAAAAAGGAATAGACGTGGACGTAATTTGCATGACTGAACATTTTATTAAGACGGGATATTGTGACCTCTTAAATATGAATAGCTTTAACCAAGCAGCGTTTTATTCGAGGGATACTAAAAGAGGTGGAACATGCATCCTGGTAAAGTCGGGAATACAGTTCAAAGAACTATCAGAAATCGGGAAACAATCAATATCAGGTATATTTGAGTGCTGTGCCGTTGAATTGCCTGCCTATCGCATTATAATCATATGTGTATACAGGGTACCTAAGGCAAATAATCTTGACATTTTCTATGATAAACTTGATATTATTTTAAAGAGAATCTCGACACGATCTAACATTAAAATTGTGTTATGTGGAGATTTCAACATAGATGTTATGAAAAAGAATAATGTAACGCTTGAGTTTGAGTGCTTCCTGCTGAATTACCATTTAAATCTTGTCTTACACCAACCAACTAGGCTAATCAGCAATACGTGTATTGATAACTTTGCACACAATTTGTCGGACACATCATGCAAAGCTAAAGTTATAGACCTAGCATTATCGGATCATACGTCTCAAATATTAAGAGTACCTGTAAAGAAAGTTTTTTACGCTACGTCTTGGAGGATTAGAAGGAGGGACTACTCGGATGAAAATCTTGAAAAATTTTCCAAGCACCTTCAGAGTCTTTCGTTCTCGGAGGTGTATAAAATAAATGATCCGAACAATGCTTATGATAAATTTATGGAAACATTCACATTGTTATATGATTTGTGCTTTCCATATAAATTAATTATCATCAAACCCTTAAAAAAACCTAAATGGTTGTCCCGTGGATTAAAACATTGCAGTAAAAGACAACGTAAGCTACTATGGCAACATAGATTAGATCCTAAAAATACAACTAAGAAATTAGAACTTAAAAAATATAGTAAAGTCTATAAAAAAATCGTTGATTTAACACAAAAGGCTCAAAATAACTACTATATACAGACATCAGCTAATAAATCGAAAGCCACATGGCAAATAATAAATAAATATAAGTATAACCGACCAGCACAAGAAATAAGATATATCAAAACAGAAACAGCGACGTATTCCTCTCCAAGTGACATAGCGAAAGCTTTTAATAATTATTTCATTGATGAGGTCTCGGAAGCAAAATCAATTGACACTACAGGCAAAAATAATAATAATAACAATGACATTAATTCTGGAACATATAGGACTAATTCTGATAGACATTTAAAATCCATGTTTCTGAGCCCGGCAATCCCAAATGACATAGTCTCAGCCATCAATCAACTAAAAAACACAAGAAGCGTTGGGCATGACGGCATTGCAACTATAGTTGTTAAGTTCGTAGCCGAAACAATATCACCCATCCTAACACATATACTAAACGCGTGTATATCCAGTGGAGTATATCCGGATGGCATGAAAATTACTATAATAAAACCGTTACATAAAAAAGATAACAAAGACAATATGAAAAATTATAGACCTGTAGCGTTAATTCCCATATTTTCAAAGGTATTTGAAAAATATATATATAATGCCATTCACAAATATTTAAATAAAAACAATATATTATGTAATGAACAGAAAGGGTTTAGAAAGAATACGACCATTAATATGGCAATCTATGACTTAGTAAATACTGTTTTGGATAATGTGGATGACAAAACACCAATATGTGCAATATATACAGACATGACAAAGGCATTTGACTACGTTGACCATGACAGACTATTGAACAAGCTAAATGATTATGGAATCAGGGGTAACATACTTAAATTACTCGAATCTTATTTGAAAAACAGAATGCAACGTACTGAAATATCTTGCATATGCCCAAGGACAAAAATGGAGGTAAAGCACTTGTCGGAACCTAGAGTTATAAAATACGGAGTCCCACAAGGGAGCGTATTAGGTCCCCCATTGTTTTTAACATATATAAATGACATACCAAAAGCAGTGCGCCATCCTATGATCCTCTTCGCGGACGATAGTACAGCCATAATAAAATGTAATGATATAGCTACGTACGAAGACGACATTAATAATACACTGAATGACATAATCACATGGTTAAATAAAAATAATTTAATAATTAATTTACAGAAGACAAAATTTATGCAATTTTATCAAAAAGTTACACCTAGAAAACTAAATATCAATTATAGGGCAATCTCTATAGAAGAAGTAAACATTACAAAATTTTTAGGCTTAACGATAGACAACAAACTCACTTGGAAAGATCATACAGATAACATATGTAAAAAGATAAGCAAATCAGCATATGCTCTTTTTAAATTGTCAAAAGTAGTTAGCCGTGATACCGTTCTAACCGCATACCATGGTCTCGTAGCATCTGTTATACGCTATGGAATCATATTCTGGGGAAACTCAACTAAAAGAGTTATGTTATTTAGAGCACAAAAACGGTGCATTCGAGCTTTGTGCAATCTAAGAACAAGAGATAGCTGTGTACCAATGTTTAAATCTCTGAAAATATTAACTTTTCCATCCATGTATATTTTAGAACTTGCAACATTTGTCAAACAAAATTCAATGCTTTTTACTAAACTGTCTCAAATACGTAGAGGTCCTATACGTGCTCAATATAAAAACATTTTATGTGTCAGGAAATGTAAGACAGCTCTAATGCGCAAAAGCTTACTGGGAATGGCGCCCAGAATATATAATAAGTTACCTGACTCCTTAAAGCAACTCAAGATTACGAGCTTTAAGAAGAAATTATCACAGTTTCTAATGCGTAAATGTTATTACACTGTAGATGAATTTCTTAATGACAATAATATTAATATAAATTAACCAGGACGTAATGAATGTGTGTTTTTTGTTGTAATTAGTTTACTGAATTTAATATTAATTAATCTAAACTACCTGACTGAATTTGTGAATACCTAATTTAATCATTTATAATGTTTTTCAATTTATATTAATTTATTATTATTTCAATTTATTATTATTATTGTACCTACCTACTGTAAAATTTGTACGCCGCTGGCAAAACATAGAGAATCAACTTAATTATTACTGAAGACCAAATGTATGTACCTGTGTTTACAAATAAATATTCATTCATTCATTCATTCATTCATTCATTCATTCATTCATTCATTCATTCATTCAACGATGGATAGACACTATTTTTGTAAGTCACCGTAGATATACACTGAAAGGAATAATATCACGAAATAACATACAAAAGGACGGTATGAATCGCTATTCCTTCCAGACAACCCTTGCATAAATACTATGATCAGCCCGCCTGGGCGATAGGATGATCAGCCCGCTTGGGCGATAGTATGATTTTGAAGTTAACGGTGGGTGATATTGGGCCCAGTCTTTCTATTCAAGGCGTTCAGAAAGTACAAAGTCGTGCCTTAACAACAAGATATTGGATTGTTATTGTTATTGGTATCAGGTAGACCGCACGTCAATGGTAACAAAACCAGTACACGCTGACCTTTTTTTTCTATTGAAACTCTGTATGTGTATGTACTACGCTAGGCCAGCACAAAGTGTAACCCCTAATGTGTGGCCTACTTTACAACATTTGTGTAAAAATGCGCATAGGCACATCGATATATGGGTAATATAAAATTCTTAAATTCGTTAGTTCTCTGATCGACAACGCACAACCTAAACCGTTGGGTCTAGAAGCATGAAACTTTGCACAAGAGTTTCCTATATATAGAATATGGGCACTGAGGAAGGATTTTTGAACATTCATCGCCTAAAGGGGTTAAATAGGAAATGAAGGTTTGTAACTTTAGCCGCTGGGGAATACCATCGTACACACCGCACATGGCGTGGGAAATACCATCGTACACACCGCACATGGCGTGGGAAATACCATCGTACACTCCGCACATGGCGTGGGAAATACCATCGTACACACCGCACATGGCGTGGGAAATACCATCGTACACTCCGCACATGGCGTGGGAAATACCATCGTACACACCGCACATGGCGTGGGAAATACCATCGTACACACCGCACATGGCGTGGGAAATACCATCGTACACTCCGCACATGGCGTGGGAAATACCATCGTACACTCCGCACATGACGTGGGAAATACCATCGTACACTCCGCACATGACGTGGGAAATACCATCGGACACACCGTACATGGCGTGGGAAATACCATCGTACACTCCGCACATGGCGTGGGAAATACCATCGTACACTCCGCACATGACGTGGGAAATACCATCGTACACTCCGCACATGGCGTGGGAAATACCATCGTACACACCGCACATGGCGTGGGAAATACCATCGTACACACCGCACATGGCGTGGGAAATACCATCGTACACTCCGCACATGGCGTGGGAAATACCATCGTACACTCCGCACATGACGTGGGAAATACCATCGTACACTCCGCACATGGCGTGGGAAATACCATCGTACACACCGCACATGGCGTGGGAAATACCATCGTACACTCCGCACATGGCGTGGGAAATACCATCGTACACACCGCACATGGCGTGGGAAATACCATCGGACACACCGTACATGGCGTGGGAAATACCATCGTACACTCCGCACATGGCGTGGGAAATACCATCGTACACTCCGCACATGACGTGGGAAATACCATCGTACACTCCGCACATGGCGTGGGAAATACCATCGTACACACCGCACATGGCGTGGGAAATACCATCGTACACTCCGCACATGGCGTGGGAAATACTATCGTACACACCGCACATGGCGTGGGAAATACCATCGGACACACCGTACATGGCGTGTTTTAGCTATAAAACTCAGTTACTAGTAAACAATCGTTTAGCGAAAGCCTTTTCTCGACATATTCAAGTAAATAAAACGAGAATCGAAAAGCACAGAATTATTCTAATAGGAATTCACCCACAGTCTTTGGAACTTCCAAACTGTAATAAAACCTCAATGCATTGTTTTACGACTCAATTGTTTTAGAACCGAGATGTGCAGTGTGCCGGTCTTGATGAAAAGTTGGGCCAACTTTAAAATATAAACATTGAAGCCAGGAATTTGGCTTGTGCTCTATTGTAGTGTTGTAGCCACAATACGAAATGTGAACTCGGCATGCATTTTGTTGTATTCATAGTCTTCGCTGTATTTCATACAATACCATAGAAACTGCAAATCATTGTTATTAATCCCAAAGGTTATTATTAGTTTTTTTTTATTTGTTGACATAATTGTGCATTATTTCATACTAGCTTCTGCCCGCGACTTCGTTCGCGCGGAAGTCGTAAATATACTAAAATTTAATAACAGACACATTTTTATTAAACTTTGTACTACGTTTGTAGTTTCTCATTGCTTGCGAATTTTTCGTTTTTGATATACTGACTGATGCATTCTTACAGATTATTCCTGACGACCAGCTAACACTAAAATAATATGTATAACAGTAGATTATGTAAACATACGGGTTTTCTCGTTAACAGTCGGTTTAAATCATTTATTCCCAAAAAGACAATAAAGCCACTTACATGAGAATACAAGATAACATTTAGTTTAATTATCTAATTAACCGCCACCGAGATAAGTAAGTAAAAAACTGTTTACGTAACACAATCGTAACATCATTAGAGACTTAATAAGTAATATCATTAGCCGGTAGGGTAGTTTAAAACAATAAAAGCGACAAAATGCGTAATGTTATATAGGTACCCGCTTAACATTTTTTTTTTTTAACAGTCACCTAACTATAGATATTTATTTTCATTTTAACCATAGATGACAGAAGAGGCCTAAACTGCATGTTATACTGTGTACGATCTACGAACTAAGTATCAAATTGTTGGGAATCGAACTTTCAACCATCGGTTTGCAAAGCAGTCGTCGACCCGCTAAGCTATTGTTGAAAATTGACTAAGATAGCCATTCTTTTAAATATCATGATTGACTGCTTAGCTCCATAAAGGTATCATCATCAACCACAGCCCGACTTCACCCACTGCTGAGCATAGGCCTCTCTTTTCATGTGCCAATCCCCACGCTCCTGTGCCAACCTCATCCAGGTTGTACCCGCGATGGTAACAATGTCGTCTGCTCATCTCGCCGCCGTACGAACGACACTTCGTCTTCCTATAGGTATAGCGGGATGAAAATGATTTAAAAGGTTAGATCTGTAACCATCTGGTATATTCGTTCCCTATTCAACCCAGGGAAGTAATGCAATAATTCTACTGTTGTATATAAATTGCGATCTCTCTCATCTCAGTCTCATTTCCTACGAAATATATGAGAATGTTACTTTGCGATTTCTGACTTTTCTAGTACTAAAACCTTAGTTGGTCCCATAGAATTTTTTGATCTTTTTAAGAATCAGGATCGAATGGCATTAAAAAAGTTTTTGTGAAAATTGCCCATTTTCTTGCTGGCTGTACTTTTATTTTCAAAATCTCTGAATGCAGATCAAAATGTTTCAAAAAGTTAACGACAGTCTTCGAAGATCGTTTTCTTGTAGCGACTACGGTTAAGATACCTGCCCTTATTGCCCCATCTCAAAACTCCGCCGTGTATATGTCATGATTGACTGCTTATCTCCATGAAAGTATAGCGTGAAGATAATCATTTCAAAGGTTAAATCTGTAACTGTCTGCAATATTCTAACTTTTTGGCTAGTCTTTATTCAATTGCTGGTAATAATAAAGAATACGAACAAATTGCAATACTGCTCATCCCCCATAGCAAATAGCGTGGTATTATAATTTATAGCCTACTTGACTGACCAGACTTATAGAAATTATCTATGCAAAATTTGAACAAAATCTATCCAGTAGTATTTGCGTGATGCTAGAACATGCATTCAGACAAACAGACAAACAACCTAAAAACTATATTTTCGGCATTAGAATCGTTCCCAGACCTCGTAGCAATTACTTTTTTTTTTCAAAAATATTCAATGTTTTGACTTGGCTACGATTGTATTATTATATCATATTAAAAGGATTTTGCATTGTAGTGGGAAGGTGCAGGCTAACTTATAAAAAACGACACTTCTCAATGTAATCTGTCTACATTCCAAGGAATCATCGAAGTTTTTGGCAACAGGATGGCGTCACTTACACAGTAGCTACCTTTCTATACAAAATCTATATATTTGGAAAAGCCTCTTAGCACATTAAACAAAGATAAACAACGATATTCCATTAGCAGATAAGCGTAAGATGCTTAAAGGTCCCCACTATGAATACGGCACAGTTTTGCCCAGTAAGCAGGCACTCATTACAACCAAGCCGAAAATGTAAACGAAACTGAGCGACCTCATTCCGGGCACAGCGCATGTTTCCAAATAAACACACACACGTATTGCCTTTCTTATCGTGTGTTGCAGTCGAAACATACGAACAATTAATACTGAGGATGTTTCACATTACCGGATTCCTTTACTTCTTAATTATTTAAATATTTTTTTCACCTCTGAAAGATTCTGTTTATCACTCGAAATCTTAGTGCAAAAGTGCATTTTGTCCGCTAGCGTGGAAATATTTTTTAAATTCGAATCTTTCTATTCAATAGTTTTCTATACCGCCAGTCCAGTGAAAATGCATTATGTCAGTGCGCTAACCTCATTTTTAGAATAATTGCACTGGCCAGTGGTGCTATTCTGTAAAGATCCCACCGTGAGAATTTAGGTGAAGTGAATGTGATGTGAATTGTCATCCCACCTTACTAGGGATTGACAGCTCACTTAAAACTCACTTCACGTAAGTGTTCACGGTGTGATGTTTACAGAATAGATCGGCTGCACGACGACTGCATTAAATTAACTTTCAATTTTACCAATTGTAGTAATTTTACTTTTAATTTTTATTTATTAATATAATTTTTTAAGCTGTTTTTCTTGCACCTAGCATTTTCCTCGCTGTAGTGAGGTGAAAAGTTGTGTGTTTCGGTCGGCAGCAAAGTTATTCTGCGTCTTGTACCTTTGAAAAAGGTTTCAAAGATACGAGACGAATCCTGAATACAAGTACTCGCGCCAAAAAACAACTTTGCAGCCTTGCATAACAAATAGCTAGTTCTCCATACGGCGGGTGCTTGAGGATGGACGGCGCCGCCGAGGCCGCAAGGGCGGGCACGAGGTGCCTCAGGTTAAGGATATTGGAAGAATTTGGTGGAGAGCTATATAAAAAAAAACATTTTGTTAGGTGAAGCATAGAAGAGTTTTAACTGATTTGTACCGTGTATGCGTACATGCATATTCCTGTGTTCCATATAAGTTTAAAAAATAGGATAAGTTACGATCAAAATATTAGTACAATTTCAAACTATCTTACCGTAGTTTCACTCCTACTTAACATGTTCCAAAACGAGCTAAAAGATTCATCTCCTCGCACGAGAAGTTTCAATAATAATATACGTAATTTGTATATTTCTTTGAATTTTATGTTGACTTACTTTTCTTTAATTTTGTTTTTAATTTTTTTTTTTATGTTCTGCACTCAATTGCAATTTCAGACTTTATAACACCTATATCTTAAACTGTTTTGTAAATTAACATGCACTACATAAGAGAGCCGGTGATTTGTATCTCAGGGCCCTCCTACCGGTAATGACCAGGCCCGAGTCGACGGCGCGTTGTGTTCCACGCGCGCCTCAAAGAGATGTCCAGCACTATTGGTGGAGTCTGCTAGGGCCGATGCCAGCCAGGGTTGCGGGATGTTCGAAACAGTTACCGTGGACCCGGCACAGGCAACTGAAGGAACACGGGTGGGTTTTAGTCAGTAAAAGTCTGACACGCCCTCCCGCTCCGCCCAGAGCGGGATAAGTCATTTGATGATTCCCCATCCAAAAAAAAAAAAGGACTGGACAATAAAAGCATATTATATGTACCTGCACCGATCGGTACCGATCTGCACAGACTCGCCTGCTCCGAAAACCTGTTTTATTATGTAAGCACCCTAATTTTACAATAGACATGGTGATTTTTCAGCAGTGAGCTTTAACGGAAAAATGCTGCGCTTTTTTTTATTACGTTGAATCTTATACCAGCAAGGTTGTATCATTACAAAGGTATGTAGTATGTGTGTAGTCAAGATAGCTGTTTTATTATCATTTTGCCGAATATTGACAGTTGTCTTACCTAATTTGCACCCAAAACCCTTACCACATACAAAGCTGTCGATATCTATAAGTACGGCTCACACATTACCTATTCGCTTACGAATGAATGATATTTAAGTATTGAAACCTGAAACCTTTTCCTACCCTTTTAGGCACATAATGTTGATACGAACAAAAAAACTCTTAGTGCTCTTAGCTATACTACATATTGAAGTATCTGGAGACCTAGGGATGGTTTACACTAGATCGTCACGGGCGCGGGCCGCATCCGTGTCTGGGGGTCGACTCCCTCAGTACGAAGTCCGTAGTTTCAGTCAAAGTTACGGGCGTTTCCCACTCCGTATTACTTACGGACATAAGATTAGTTCGGTTTCCGAACTAGAAATTAATGACAACACGATTTTACAGTTGTCCGTACGCTCGATGTGTTTCTGCCCATCCGAAAAATTTTATTTTATACTTGTTTTGACGGATTAACTATTTTTGAACGGGCCCGTATCTTCGTTGAAGACTTAGGGAGTAGACACTGCTCAATTTGTATGGACCAAGACTCGAACGGGACACGGATGCCGCACGGCGTAGAATGAACAGGTTCTTACAAAATGTTCGTGAAGTGTTGGATTCGAGCCTCGTCCGCGCCTCGTACGTGGCACGGCTCGCGCCCGGCACGGTCTAACATAAATCATTCCTTAATTCAAATTGAAACTAGTTACCTATTTGCGAATTGAGGAGCTACAAAGGCTTACGAGTTAGATATTCTTGATGATTTCTAGGTAACGATCTAGGTACTATTCTTAACAGGCTGAAACGTGAGAAAATGTCATGATTCATGAAATATTTATTATTTCTGTCAAAGTTTAATAAATACCTGTACATAATTTACCTCCAATTTTAAATGTTTCCTGCTATTTAATTTCTAGACATCTCCTTCCGGTTGGCTTTATGAGTTAACTGATAAAATATAAAAGACTCGCCGTACTATTCATAAAAAAACTCAACGCTTAATACTTTTTAGTTAAAAAAGTGTTTTGTCAATTTCTTTCGAATTATGATTTGAATTTGAAAGAAGAAGGCAAAACACTATAACTAAAATAGGTTTATTTATAATACGTTTTTACTGTTATATGAATAAATAGCTTTAGCCCGCGGCTTCGCCCGCGTGGATGTCGAAAAATATCCCACGGGAACGTGCTGCGTGCTGGTTAATCCAGGTAAACAATGTCTTCTCGGACTGCTACAGATTGCGATATGGTATCTGAGGAGCGGCGCGCGGATTGATATGATTGCTGGAGGATAAAAAATCCTAAAACCTAACAATAGTATCGGCATATATGTATAACGGAATGGAAAATTACCTACTTGTATGCCAAATTTGTAGGCAACTTTAAAGTGAAAATATAAATCCTCTTCTATCCCCATTCTGTGGGAATTTCGTAAAAAAATTGTTACCTAAATAATTACAGGTACAGAACTTAGTAAGGTTCTCTGAATTAATAAAGTGTCTTTGGCGATGGCGAAAGTCGAGCTGAGCGACGATGAGTTAATAAGGATGTTTAACCCCCTAGGGGATGATTTTCCAAAAACGCCAAAACACGTCATTCGTAATTTCTAAACAAAAAGCTTAATACCAATTTTTTTCTTACAAACTTTCGTCCCCTATTTTACCCTTAGGGGTAGAATTTCGAAAAATCCTTCCTTACCTACATTATAAAGGGAACCTCTGCGCAAAATTTCCGCTTTCTAGGTCTAAGGGATTGGGCTGGACGTTGATGCGTCAGTCAGTCTGTCAGTCAGTTGGGACTTTTCTTTTTATTTATTTAAATAGATAAATACGGCTAGTCTTTATTTCAGATTTATTTTGTAATATTATGAGTAATTAACACTATCTACCTACTTACCTATTACTAAAATACCTAGAGATTGATTATTAAGCCATTATAATTTCTATTTTCTACTTTTTTTGAGTAGGTAGGTATGTCATTTACTTTATAATTTCTCCGGCGAGGCTGCGGCCGCAGCATAGCAAATAAGTCTTGTTTTTATTTATCTCTACTTTAATTAATCTGTTACGACCGAATAGTTTCGTAAGGATAATTCAATTCAACATGTTGGTACTTGGTAACAGAAATCATGATATTCTGTACATTCAGATATATACAAGGTGTAACATAATTAACGCACAACCTCTTAAGGGGTTATTGTACTCATCATTATGAACAACTTTTACTATGGGACCAAACCTGAAATCGCAACAAAAAAAATCAGCTATCCCCTACTTTATGTTCGCATAACTCGTCAAAGTGTAGGGAACAGCAGATTTTTTTTTCGTGGTTTCAGGTTTGGTCCCATAGTAATAGTTGTTCATAATGGTGAGTACAATGATTCCTTAAGAGGTTGTGCGTTATTTATGTTACATCTTGTATATACATACCTATTATATACTAGCAACCCACCCAGCTTCGCACGGGTAGCATTCTACAATTATATACATTTATTTATTTACTACTTCATGCACAGAAATGTACAGAGGCGGACTATATGCCATAGGCATTTTCTACCAGTCAACCTTTGGGTGATGCAGAGACAAACAGTGGTAGGTGCAATTATGAGAAATTGTGGAATACATATTTATATAAATAAAGATACACATATACCTATTACAAACTATAAATATAATAATATATACCTACACATAACATCACGCCTTGTTTCCCCGAAGGGTTAGGCAGAGGTGTACCAATTTTTTTTTTTTTTTTTTTTGGATGGGAAATCATCAAATGACTTCTCCCGCTCTGGGCGGAGCGAGAGGGCGTGTCAGACTTTTACAGACTAAAACCCACCCGTGTTCCTTCTGTTGCCTGTGCCGGGGCCACGGTAACTCTTTCGAACATCCCGCAACCCTAGCTGGCATCGGCCCTAGCGGACCCCGTCAATAGTGCTGACATCTCTTTGAGGCGCGCGTGGAACACGACGCGCCGTCGACTCGGGCTTGGTCCTTACCGGACGGCGAGCTACCCATTGCTCGCCGTCCGCAAGCCCGCGCCTACGGTGGCCGGGAATCGGCTGCCAATTCCCGACGCCCAGGGCGTCTCCTGCGGCGACTAGGGGCGTGAGGGTACAAAGCTTGCCTCTCCCTCACGCGTCCCGCCTCCTCCTTCACGAGCATTAAGAGGTGTACCTATAGTACACCCACATTTCGCCAGTTATGTTTAAGTCCCATGTAATAGGGGGCGAGTCTATTGCCATCAACCGGACACAAATCCAGACTCCGGGCGGCTACTAAGAAATTTCAGATCGAAAAACCCAATAACACTTTGCTCGACCTGGGAATTGAACCCAGGACCTCATGCTCAGCAGTAGCGCTACCTACACCTAATATCTAAACCTAATTATATATAAATAAGCGCAAATAAATATATACATAAATACACGAATATACTAAAACAAATAAGACAAACAATGGGAAAACGTTAACGTTGTGATGATACTGCCAGCTTCTTACGAATGTGCTCGCGAACTTTTATTTTAAAGGATAATCGGTTGGTTGCCATCCTGATTTCCAGGGGGAGCGCCTTCCACAGAGATAGACTGAACGAAGAAGGAAGAGTGAATAAAGTCTGTGCGATGAGATGACATTGAAGAAGGCGATTATTTGATGAACGTAGATTTTTATTGTGGTTGGCACAAATGTACTGAAAGTGGGGGGCAAGATAACTAGGGGAAGTGGGAGAGTCAAGAAATGAAAACAAGGTGGTCAGCGCCCTTTGCTCTCTGCGCTGGCGTATAGGCAACCACTTAAGAAGCGACCGATGCGCAGAGACATGATCATATTTACGCAGATTGAAAACGAATCGAATGCAGTAATTGAGAAGACGGTCAAGTTTGTCGAGGAGATCTGCATTCAGGTCATAGTACGAGTACATACATCTAAATCTTCCTCATGAATCACTCCGTCAATTAGTGAAAACCACATGAAAATCTGTTCGGTAGTTTTTGTGTTTATCGCGTTCAGACAGATGCGGCGGAGGGACTTTGCTTTTTATAATATGTAATGATTATGATAAACATTATATATAACACATACTTAAAATACCTACCTAAAATAGCTACACAACTAAAAATTATACCCTTTTTAATACAACCAAAAAATAAGGTGATCACTAAAAATACGTACGGGGGAAAAAAGCTCCAGGTAGCCCACGAAGTTCAAACTTTCTTATGTTTTTTTGCAATTTACAAATCAATATTAAGTTGTATGTTAATTAAAATATCATTCGCGACCGTAACAAATATGTATTTACAGAATTATAATCTATATATATAAAAGGAGAAACTGACTGACTGACTGACATATCAACGCACAGCCGAAACTACTGGGACTAGGAACGTGAAATTTTGCACATGGCTTCCTTTTATAATGTAGGGGAGCACTAAGAAGGGGTTTTTGGAAATTCGACTTTTAAGGGGGTGAAAAGGGGGGAATTCGTTTGTTTGAAAAATCTTATTCCTAGAGTTAATAAACTTGAAACTTGGCCTAAATACTTATCTTAGTAAATTATGAACTTAGTAATTTTTGGTTTTTCTAAACTACCCCCACGAGGGGGATTAGGGGGTGTCAAAATTTGTATGGAAGAATTTTAACACGCAGTCCGATTAACTCGAAACTCAGTATTTATACTTAAGTTCAAAAATAAAGAATAACCTGTATCAAAGTTTTTCGAAAATCTACCCCGGACGGGGTGAAAAGGGGTAATTAGATATTTAAGAGGAGGATTTTACTGTGTGGCTTGATTAACTCAAAAATTGGTATAAGAAATCTTTGATTTCAGTTATGGAAAAATCCGAAACGATTTTTCGAAATTCCACCCCTGTGGGGGTGAAAAGAGGGGATACAGATTATAGGAAAAATCTTAATCCTTTGGTTAATACACTTGAAACTTGGCAAAATTTGCCTCAGGAAATAATAAAAATTGTCACTCTCGAGTTTTTTTTAAACAAGTAAGGAACACTAGGACCGTAAGAACAGTAAGGAACAGTAAGGAAAAATTTTAACGCGCTGTCATATTAACTCGAAACTCGGTACTAATACTTTCTCGGAAGTCGGTGTCTTTGGATCTGTCTTTTAGGTTTTTGCCACTGACTTCCGAAATTAAAGTTATTTTTCACTTTGTAGTGTTTGTTTTGGAAGTCGGTTGTTTTTATTTTACACTTTTTAGTGGGTCTGTTTGTAATTTATCTGAGTTAAAATAACCGAATGACAACTGCTCATCACCTTTTACAAAACATTGCTTTTCTCGATGCAGGGACGTTAATTGTTGAGGAGCTCTCTTGGTACTTCACCATCAGCTCCACTTCACCATATGCATTGTGACAAGCTTCTATTGATTAGCCATAATATTAAAGTAATGGAATCGCAAGCCGTGAAATACTTATTATTGAGTTGTTCCAGTGGCCATCTTACCATATGTGGTCTTCGTCAACAGTTCCACTTCACCAAATGTTGCTTTCCGAGAGCAAATGCACAAGTTATTACAAAAAATACCAAAATCGCTATAGGTGTGCCTATATTGAAGAGTTCCCTCGATTTCTCCAGGATCCCATCATCAGATCCAGACCTGATGACAATGAGACCACCTGGAAAGTATACCCTTTCAAACAAAAAAAGAATTTTCCAAATCAGTCCAGCTGTCTTCGAGTAATCGGGGAACCATAAAAAAAAGATTCCGAAGAACTGAGAACCCCCTCCTTTTTTGAAGTCGGTTAAAAATAATTTATAGCCAGAGTGCATCTCATGACATCTAATAAGCTCCAACACGGCTAGCATACATTGTTTTATTACTGATCTGAGTTCAATGGTACCATTTTCATCAGAAGCATTTATTTAAATTTGCTTCGTCATAGTCGTTTAACTATCTTAATCGAGATATCTTATCGCCCCCCGTGAAATACTTATCATTGATGAGTTCCTGTGGCCATCTATGGTCTTCTTCGTCAGTTCGACTTCACCAAATCATACTTTCTGAATGCAAATGCTTGATTTGTTGACGAAAATACCAAAATCACTATATGTTTGCCAATAATATTTGAGGAGTTCCCTCAATTCCTCATGGATCCTATCATCAGAACTGGATTTTGATAAAAATGGAACCAATCTGAAAGTGTTTCCTTTCAAATAAAAAAAAAAATTTTCAAATCGGTTTATAAAACAAACAAAAAAAAACATACAATTGAATTGATAACCTCCTCCTTTTTTTGAAGTCGGTTAAAAATAGTAACGAAGTTAGAGCTGTGCATTGCATATACTGGAAAAGAAGTGAGTCTGTTGCACACACTACAGTTTTTAGAATTTTTGTCAGTTACTCTTTTAAAACTTTTACAATATTTTGTTGTACATACGCTACGATAAAAATGATTTGTTTTGTAATAACTTGCTATATTGGTCTCTCGTCGCGAGATAAAGAAGTGTCAAAGTCAAAGTGCCTTTTTCGAGTTTACTCGAGCCTAAAGGTAGACTTCCGATGCTCGTGGCTGAAGTGATAGACGCGCGTGTCTGACGCGCGCGGCCATACGCGGTAAAGCCATCATATGAAAATGTACAACGTCGCTTCCGAGCTCCCCGCGAGTCGCGCGCGGCCGACGACTGTGGCGTCTGCCGATAGCCGCGCGCGACCGTGTTCAGATGTACAGTATGGCAAGAAAGTCCTAAAACGGAACTAAAATAGTTGCTATTCCACCAATTCGCACTAAGCGTTTCCAAATGTCTTTTGTGATGCGCACAGCAAAGGAGTGGAACTCTCTGCCTGCGTCTATGTTTCCGAATGCATACAACCCCGATCTCTTCAAAGTGAGAGTGAACAGGCTTCTTCTGGGTAAGCTCGCTCCATCGTCGACTTTGTCTCTGTCATCTCTGACCTAGACTAGAGTCAAGAGCAAACCTATCTCAAATAAAAAATTAAAAAATATGTAATCATTGGCAACACTCGCTCTGCCTCGTCGAGTAAGGTACATATTCTGTCATTTCTTGTAATCGGGGACTGTTTGTCGTGTTTATTTATATTTATTTGCGTTATTGTGTGATACTGGTGACCCATTGTGTTCATAATGAACAAACTATTTTCGAGATTTGGCATAGCGTTACGATTATTTCTTGACTATTTTTTGGAATTGAAACCAAGTCGAACCTCCCAGCCGTTTGCTTGTATTAGAGATGAGGATTGTGTGGATACGTTCACCCCACAATCCTCACCAGCTTAAGCTATATCTTCGGAATCATAATGTGACTATTTTTTTGACCTCGGTGACTATTTATGATTATTTCTTGACTATTTTTTGGCGTTCTTGATTTTCATGAAGTTTTCAAAAGTGAGGATTGTGTGGTGAATGACACAAATCATTCCCACATCTCGTCGATTACTTTTTTCAAAATTATTCGATGTACCTACAGTTTTGACTTCGCTACGATTTTAATATAATATGTAGGTATAGAAGATACAGCTGTATTCATTTTCCTCGCTAACTTACATTTGGGGTGTAATAACAGATGATATTGGGGAAACGTATTGGCAATATATTTTTGTGATACAAACATCTTTGATATATGCGAACCCCTTACGATGAAATACAGGTGTTTTACCAAGTTGTGGGATTTATCAGAGAAAGAAATACGGAAATATGAATAATCAAAACATACTGTATTGATTCATTAAACTACAGACTATGTACCTTTTAAAGACACAAACCAGCACCATAATTGCGTAACACATCCGTCCATTGCGTTCACTGCCTCATAAGCTTGCAAAATCTGCTCAACAACGTAAATAACGCAATGAATGTTGTTGAACTGTCAAAATGAAAGCCATTGCTAGTATGTGTAACGCAATTACCCCGCAGCTAATTAGGTACAACCAAAAATGGCATTTAGGTAACTCAAATACTAAAATTGAGTAGGTAATTAGGTAAAATGTAGGTTTACACGAAGATTTTTCTCTCGCCCCCTATTACATGGGGCGGCATGACTGGCGAAATGTGGGTGTACTTACTATAGGTAGATCTCTGCCTAACCCTTCGGGGAAACAAGGCGTGATGTTATGTGTTTTGTTATTTTTCGACGAAACACGAACTGGTTCCAGACGTCTCTCAAACAGCTTGCTAGTCTCGAAACTTAATTACTAATTAACAGACTCCTATTCCACAGTATTTAATGAAATGCTGAGATAAGAATTTGTTTAAAGATGTTTTGAAGTCTTACATTTTTAACTGAACAGAAAGTTTGGATTAAAAAATAAACGATATAAAAAACCGACCAAATCCATGTCGGACCACGGACAATGAAGGGTTCCGTAGTTGGGATGAATTTATTAAAAAAAAAAAAACTTAACATTGTAGATGAAAAACATGTTCTCCAATACTTACATCGATATACGTTACGGTTAATTCTCCAACTGCAAAATGTAAGTTTATAATCAAAATAAATTTGTTTTTACGTGATAAAACTTAACGATTAACGATTTACTTTACTTGTGCTGTGAGTGAGACCTTGCTTCATACTTATTTGAGATCAATTTTAACTTGATATCTCAGACAGACAGACAGCAAAGTGATCCTTAAAAACGATACGACGATACGAACGATAGCGTAAATCAGTGTCAAAAGTGCCAACTTTTATTAAGTTATACCATCGGAAATCAATCTCTAGCTACCTACAGCGTAAGGTCAATGGTCAAGCCAGAAGGCAATTAGGAGATAAAGTGCTGAAGCAATTTGTCTGAAATAACTTCGTTTCAGTAGCAAATACCTACTTAGGTAATAGGGTTCTGGGGTTTTAAATGCGTAATCAAAACCATGCTACATAGATATCTATAATTATGGTTCCAGAGTGTAAATTACCTATTTAAAATCATCGAATGTGACAACGAATAAACACAGTTTTACCCAAAAATAAAATATTTATTCATCATTCAATCACATGGTCAAGTATAGTAACAATCAATATTATAAAGAGCTCATTTATACATCGATATACAAAAACACACACACACACATTCACACATTCACACATGCATAACACTAATATATTCTATAAATACAGAATCATTGTTCAGCTTTTTGCCGAAGATATATATTATTATCGATAAAGAAGCCGTCTCGCTTTTATGTGTGTTTTACATTTTTAGTTTCTACATTCCAGGATGTTGATTGCACGGCAGTTATGTAACGAAGTAAAAGCTTATAATCAAAAGAATTTTGTAAAAAATCATGTGTTCTACATGATTTTTTACATAACTTCTTTGTTAATAACCTTAAGACTGAATTTAACCTAATTTCAGCAGCTGGAATTATTGTTTTACGGTTTGTTTTATACATCTCAAAACTAATTCTAAATTGGTCCTAGGTGTGATTAAACATTAAATCACTTTCTAAGAAATTGTGTCACTCAGAAAGTTTTACCAGCGGGCAATTGCGTAACACACATACAGTAGGAATCAGTTTCATTTTGACAGTTCAACAACATTCATTGCATTATTTACGTTGTTAAGCAGACAAATTCGAACATAAAGCAATGGATTAGCAACTTGCTTCAAAACCATTCAGATTGTGATCGGATAGTGGGTTACGCAATTAGGGTGCTGAATTAGGTTTTGTATTGTTAACTCCTCTATTGCTTTCAGTTTCACATAATATTAAAGTGGTAACTGGCGCTATGACTTAAGATTTTGTGAGGCTCAAATCTGTAATAGTAATGATAGCTGGGTACAAAAACGAAATTCAATTTAGTCCGTCATTCAGATAAAAACTATTAGACACGTATTTTTTGTTTTATCATATTAATAAATATCCGGCCAAGTGCATGTCGGATCACGCACAATGAAGGGTTCCGTAGTTGGGATGAGTTTATCTTAACATTGTAGTTGAAAAACATGTTGTCTAATACATTTCACCTGCAAATGTAAGTTACTCGGCCGACTATTACTCGTTAACTTGCAAAGCCTACTTAGCTGTGATAGTTTCCCTTGTAACCTCGTTATACTACTACCGTGAATTTTCTCATAAATATCCAAAACTAACCGTTTAGCTGGTAGGGGGCAGGGGGACACTTGACTCTAACAAAAATTAACACTTTAAAGCTTAATATTTCAGAAACGGATCCCTTAATCTAAAAATTGTTTTCACAAACCCGCAATATTTTTGAAATACCAATCCAACAACACCCCACACTAGGGGACAGACGAGAAATAACAACATCCCCACTTTACGTGTACCTGTACACGTAAAGTGGGGATGTTTTTATTTCTCGTCGTACCTCCTGAGGTACCCTAAAAAAATTGTTTTTTCATGATTTTATTTTACCACCTTGTCGGCGTGATTAATATGTAAGTATATCCATGCCAAATTATAGCTTTCTAGTACTAAAAGTCTCTGAGCTAAGCTGCGGACGGACGGACGGACGGACGGATAGACATGGCTAAACTATACCAATACTAACCAAACTAATAGTAAACTACCAGTAAACTATACTGGTTCCTTGTTGACTACGGAACCCTAAAAATGACAGATAAGTTGGGGAGTGCGGGCTCGCAACGTCACACTCAGTATTAAATCTAGCAGGCCACATTTTAACTCAATATATCGGCGTAATCTTTAGTTTACGTTAAAAAAGAAAAATACGTGTCCAATGTTTTTAATGAGTAATCTACCTGACAACAAAAATAAAGTTTGTTTAGTTATCTTCCCTATTCAATTTATGTTTTCATGATGTCTTGACAACTATCCAGTTCAAATTTCAGGACCAAATTGTGTCAAATTGGATTTCCAAATAATTGATGGCAGGCAAACAGACAAGACATTAAATTAATAAAGAACATGATCATAAATTAAAAAAACTTAACGACAAAAGTTTTTTTCTAAAGACTTTTTTCAATAATATTACATTCAATCCCAATCTTGATCCGCAGTCTTTGACAGCTGCTTGTGATTCGCCCTCTCAAAGACTCAGATTGACAAACTCGGCCGTTGATTGGTTACAGACAAGAATCGGAATTACGATTGGTGTTGAGATATATTATAGAAAACAGTCGTAAATCGTCATCGGGTATAATTCCTGGGTAACGTTTGACTTTGTTAATTTATTTCCCCATTTATTAAAAGTTAGCCATTAGAAGTTACATTGTTACCTGACCCTTATAATTTTAACTAACGACATTTTGATAACCTAAACTCTTTAATAACTTTTTAATTTGCTAGAGTAAAATGACATAACATAACATGTCTACAATGTCGAAAAGACAAAAAAAGTCGATCGCAGCTGTCATTTTGGTTCAGCATATTAAAAATCAATTGTCAATTTAAAACCCTTGTTCAGAGAAATATTCCTTATTCCGGTGACAACCTTATCTCTGAAAAAAGTCGTAATGTCTAAGGCCCACTTGCATCTTTAGTCGGGTTAAATGAATAAATGTAGAGTTTGTAAACTCCGAGTTAATTAACTAACATTTTAACTCAGCGTTGCGCCGCTAAAAAGAAACACCGGATTAGACAACCTGGCAATTGTGATTTTTGAGTTGGGAACATTGCAGTTCAACCGAAGAAACAAAATAGGATTACAGTGTCTATGGCCTGATAAATGAACAATGAACGGAAATTTTATACCCATCTCTTTTACACTAAATTACAATACGTAATACTTTCTTGTCTTTAAATTTTATAACATGACATTTAATTTTAATCAATTGTATATGGTTTCCATGGAGACTTAGTTTATTGACCGACAAAAACGTCAGATATGTAAAAATATGTTTTTTTATAATTTGTATTTTTTTTATGAGTTCATGAATATATTGCCTGCTGATATACGATAGTACCGAATTTTCACTTACTATAACGTCGAACAATATAAAATACAAAATAAGTTATCAGCGGGACCTCAACGTCAATTTATTTTGGCATTACTGACACTAACCCAGAGTTAAGCGACGGAACTCTCCCACATCGGTGGGTTCAATATTTAAAAGTTTAACTCTAGGTTTACCTCTAACTCTTGGTGGCGCAAGATGAATTATTTGATTATCCCTGAGTTAGCTGTTAACTCCGAGTTATATAGGATAACCAATGAACACGCAAGTGGGCCTAATTAGACTATTGTGAGACCTCAACGTAACTACAAAAAATGGAGCTTGTCGGTTGGCGTTGGAATATAAATAAAATTCAAGTTTTAATTTAATAAAAATGTTGGTGTAGCCTAATGAACTCGCGTCTGAGCAAACTACCCAATTAGTTTCGAAGCGAGTCTCCCTGCAAGTGAAGTAGTTTTAACATTATAGTAACATGTTGAAACCGCAGAAGCTAGAATTGCGAAACCCTACTCTCAGTTGTGGGAATGTATAGTTTTTAGTTCTAAGGCCGTATATCATTTTTTCCCCAGTAAGTCTTCTAACAACTGCTGGTTAGTCATATTCGCGTCGCCAAGTAAATTGGACCTAGATTCTCTAGAGTTTTGTCTACCAGAAATTGACCGTTTCCTACCCATCGGGCCCACATCAGTAAATACTTGGTCTGTCAACATTTTAAAGTTATTATTCAATTCATTCAACGCCGATTCAGGGATTTCCCCGTTGGCCTTCACTAACTCATTAATTTTATCAACAGCTTCTAACTGTTCCACTAATTTGTCACTTTCGATTCTCGACTGGTTGAAACATTTCATGTGTTTATCAATTACTTCACTGCTTTTTTCTATATCTTGGATAATAGCTTTGCAATACTTTTCTATGGGTTTGCCAGATATTTTACGCTCTAATGCACTAGCTTCACGTTTGATGACCGTTTCTCCTTGGTGAATTGCTACAGTTGTGACAGAATCTTCAACGGCTGCTTGATTGAAAAAAGCCACATTCGAATTTCTACTACCTCTAGACTTAGGACGTTCCGGTTCTTCTGATTCAGATTGTTCTTCGATAGAGTCTTCTATTGAATTTTTTCTTCTTAATGCACTAGATTTTCTAGACACAGGCTCTTCACTTTTTATTCTATTCATTAATTCTGTTTTCATAGCTTCCATTTTTGTATGCATTTCATCGGGAGAAGTTTTTAAATTAAAATCGTCATCGTATATTGAAAGGTCTGCCATTCCATCTTGAACTGTTTTGGCTAACTCCATGATTTCATCTGAGGTTTTGGAGTTCTTTCTAGTTCCAGGGTTAGGAGTTGATCGAGAGATGGTGGAGTTAGATCGGCTTCTAGCGTAGCGCGAGCGAGGTTCAGCCGACGATGAAGACTCTTCGTCGTGAGATAGTACGCTGCTAAGACAGCGGGAATTCTCGCATAATTTCGCCATAATGTTTTGTTCCACCTGAAAATTAAAACCCTTAGAGTATTTACTCTAAAGAAATATAGATATTGCAAAAAACTACATTTTGTAGATACCGTTTCATAATATGAAAATAATCTCTATTTTCCTCTAATTAATCAGTTTGTCATAAGAACAATGGACTTAGAATAGAAATTCGTTCGTCAAATTGGCTTATACAATAATCCAGGCAAAGTAACAGAGGGGCATATTAATATGTCGTGTTGAATTTTAACAATGGGACCCTCGAAACAAAAGGATTCTCCGTGGAAATAAATGTGAGCAAACATTTAGGTACGCGTTCGTATCAACGTAATCTCAGTCATCATTTCAGCCGAAAGACGTCCACTGCTGGACATAGGCCTCCCCTCAAGCACCGCCACTTCGACCGGTTCTGTGCTTCCCGCATCTAGCGCACTCCTGCGGCTTTCACAAGGTCATCGGTCCACCTTGCCGGAGGCCTTCCAACGCTACGTCTTCCGGTACGCGGTCGCCACTTCAGAACCTTTCGACCTAATCGGCCATCTGTTCTGTAATCTCAGTACAACCTGGGAGGTTTTGTTACAGCTTTTTGTTACTTAGGGATCCTCGCCTACGTCATAACAAAGCCTCATACCCAGGTAGGGTAAGCAGTTTATTCCTAGATTCATATAAAATGCGATTAAGACCTATTGCGTAACACTTCTCCTTAACCAACAAGTCTTACCACTTGGTGATTACTGCCTGCCTGTTTCACCGCCTCTGGTTAAGTTATTTTTATTATTTTTTTTTTTATTTATTTAAACCACAATTATAACACCTTTGAAGTTGAACTTATCTGGACGATAAGTTCATACAAATTGATAAATGTTTAGTATTGAAAAGTCGACAAGTGATAAAAACGGAACCCTTTATAATATGGTAAATTTCGTCATGTCCGTCTGTTCAGATACACACGGAGACTATTTGCCACTAGGTATATCGAAGAAAAATGGAAAGAAGGTGTATTCTGTGCACCGCTAAACAATGGAATTACGAAAAAAATAATTAGAAGTGGCACTCCTTACACCTACATGTGACTCAGGGATGAATAGAAAATTCAACGCACAGAAGCGTGTGGGTTATCGGTGGATCTCATAATTAAAAAGGTAATGTTTCCAAGTGTCTTTGCTATTTATGTCAATATTTTTTTTGAGATATGGGATACTTTCAGTAACAACCGCAGAAATAATAATTGAGTAAGAACACCACTTTAAACTTACAATATGTCTATCATCCCTGCCCCTTGTACTACTGTCAGTATCAGACCTGGCTCTGCTGGGCTGCTTCGGTGCGTTTATGTGGGTGCCAGACGCCGTCTTTACCGGCGACTTGATGGTCCTACTCGCTGCCGTGCTCAGCATCTTCTCTTTCATCTAGAACAAGGATAGGCTTCAAAGCTAGAGAGAACCGGCATCTTCTGGATACGCTCGTCCCATCGTAGACAACTTACATCGCTTTCCATCAGGCGTGATCGACGTCAAGAGCAGGCCCATTTCACAATAAAAAAAAACCGGCAAAATCCGTGTCGGACCACGCACAGTGAAATGTTCCGTAGTTGGGAAGAGTTTACCCCAAGAACAAACTTAACATTGTAGTCGAAAAACATGGTCTCTCATACATTCCAACTGTAAATGTAAGTTGGTCGACTATTACTCGTTCAGCTTGTAAAACCTACTTAGTTGTGATAGTTTTCCTTTTAACTTCGTTGTATAACTATTACTGTGAATTTTTTCACATATCCAAAACTAACCGTTTAGCTGGCGGGCCTCGCCCCTCCCAGCCAAGTGCAAATTTTTGTCATAGTCAAGTGTCTACCCGGACACCTGACTGACAAAAATTAGCATTTTATAGCTGAATATTTCAGAAACGCATCCCTTAATGCAAAATTGTTTTCACAAACCCGCAATATTTTTGAAAGACCTTTCCAACAACACACCACACCATGGGGTAGACGAGAAAAAAAACATCCCCAATATACGTGTACAGGAGGAACCCTAAAAGATTTTTTTTCATGACTTTATTTTAACACTTTGTCGGCGTGATTAATATCTATTATATCATGCCAAATTATAGCTTTCTAGCACTAAGAATCTCTGATCTAAGCTGCGGACGGACGGACGGACATGGTAAAACTATAAGGGTTCCTTGTTGACTACGGAACCCTAAAAATGTCGTTGTTTAATAATAAAGACCTTTTGCCTCAGAGTGTATGATATTGATTGGAGACAAAATAGATCATCTTGTTTCCATCCTTTTTAAAGTAAAATTTTTACGCAATCGGTTTTTAGATTTTTTTAATTTTTAATATTATTCTTAATTTTAAATATTTTACATTTTCTTTTGTTTTTTACTTTTAATATGTGAAATCTCATGTGTGCACCAAAACTAAATAAATATTTATTGATATTTATTTGTTTGCTTATGTCTAACACTATGTGATACGGGCCGCACGCTCGGAGAAAATCAAGAAAAATGTCTTTCGATACAGAAAGAGTAATTGTGGAAGTGCGGTGTCGCCCTGCCATATGGGACCAGGCGAATGAACTCTATATAGACCGAGATGCACGAATAGCGGCATGGCTAGTAATTTGTAAAGAATTATTTTAAAAATTCAATAAGGCGATAGAAAAAACAACAAATTCCCCGCATAGCAACCTACATTCAATAAACGGGTTTGCTAGTCGCCGTTTTGCTACGTAATAATATATTAAGTTCTCCATCGACACGACAATACATGCACAATTGCACACCATTAAAATTGAACTAGCGACACTGCGTTAGGGTGCCTACATAAAGAAACAGGTTTCCGGTACAGACAAACCCGTACGGGTCGGTACCGATCGGTGCAGGTCCCATGTTATCTTATGCGCTCACTTATAAAGAAACAGGTTTATACTTGCCGGTGCCGACTACCTGGACCGAGTCATGCCGATCGGTACCGACCCGCACAGGCTCGCCTGTACCGGAAACCTGTTTCTTTAGTGATATAATTAAAACCTTTCACACTTTAAATGTAAAAAAGACAGCAGATCTGTGGGGTAATTCTGTAGAAGTTGCCAAGTCTATTATTGACATTGTAGCACCTACTTTAGCTCTTATCTTTAATAATTGTATCGACTATGGGGAGTTTCCTGACCTTATGAAAAATAGTAAAATAATACCTTTGTTTAAATCAGGTAGTACATCTGACCCCACAAATTATAGACCTATTTCAGTACTACCTACCTTTAGTAAAAATTTTTAGAAATTAATTTTAGAACAATTGCAAAGATTTTTTAATAAACATAAATTATTACATAACAAACAGTTCGGTTTTATAAGGGGTCGTTCAACTACTGATGCTGGTGTTGAACTATTAGGACTTATTTATAATGCATGGGAAGATAAATGCGATGCCTTGGGCATCTTTTGTGATTTGTCCAAGGCATTCGATTGCGTTCTTCATGAAACATTAATCAGGAAACTCCGCCACTACGGGATCCGAAACACCGCTCTGGATCTTCTTACTTCATACTTAAGTAATAGAATTCAGTGCGTTGACGTTAATGGGAAAAGATCTCCCGGATCTACAGTAAAAATGGGAGTCCCGCAGGGCTCAATTCTTGGTCCTTTCTTGTTTCTTATTTATATTAACGACCTGCCTTACCTCGTAAAAGACGATCATGATATAGTGTTGTTTGCGGATGACACTTCACTTTTGTTTAAACTTAAACGTCAGCAGCTGGTTATTGACGATGTAAATAGCACGATCTCAAAATTAGTTCACTGGTTCAATGTAAATAATTTACTTCTTAATGAAAAAAAAACCAAATGCCTTAAGTTTACGCTGCCTCACGTTATGCAGGTGAAAACTAAGGTGTTGATAAAGGGCGAAGAATTGAATCCTGAAGACAGCACAGTATTCTTGGGCTTAACTTTGGATGCTAAGCTTCAGTGGGGCCCACATATAGATAAATTGTCAAAAAAAACTAAGCTCTGCAGCATACGCTGTTAGAAAAATTCGTAATTTAACTGACATAGAGACAGCCCGTTTAGTGTATTTTAGCTATTTTTATAGTGTAATGTCATACGGTATTCTGTTGTGGGGAAATGCCGCCGACATTCAGACTATCTTTGTTTTGCAGAAAAGAGCTGTTCGATCAATTTATAAGTTAAGTCCAAGACACTCTCTCAGAGAGAAATTTAAGGACATTAATGTAATGACTGTGCCTTCTCAGTCTATTTTTGAAAATCTTTTATATGCCCATAAAAATATAAAATTGTTTAAAAAATACAGTGATATCCAAAATATGAACACTAGGAACAAACACAAATTTGTTGTACCTACAACAAGGCTCAAGACAATAGGTGGCTCGTTCAGATGTCAATGTATACCTTTTTTATAATAAACTTCCAAGCCCCGTTCAAGATCTGAGCCTTAATAAATTCAAATCATTTATTAAACGTAAGTTGTGCCAGAAAGCCTTTTATACCGTTAAGGATTACATTGATGACAAAAAGGCGTGGATTGAGCTGCTCCAATCAATTTTGTTTTTTTTTATATACATACTGATTTTTTTTTGTTCTTTTCTTTTTGCTATTTTTTTTCTTATATACACATTGTCATTGATGAATTTTATATATACAATGACATGAATATTTACTTTGTAAAATGTTATATTATTTTAATTACTGTGAATGTGAAGACTATGTGGGTCCTTGTTTTTTTTTCTCTCAGCTTTAATCATAGTTTGCCAGTTTGAGTAAATTATGCGGCCTACCCAAATGTCCTTTCTTTGGTATTGTTCGTCGAATCGTTGAGCTCCTTAACTTTTATGTTGAGCTGTACGATTACTGACAGATGCTTGCACTGACGACTGGACAGGTCCACTCAATCTGTGTAGTTCTTTCCTCAAAAGACCATTTCAGACACCAACCTACATGGTCTTCACATGATCTGACCAAAATTATGTCTGGACTTAAAGAGACTGTGACCTCTGAGTTTGTTTCGGCCTTTCTTCTCAGAGTAGTCAGATAGGTAACGCCGGCCTCATCTAGTTTAAAAAAAATTGTTTGACGTGTAAAAGTGTTTGTATAAACCTACTTACAGAAATAAAATCATTTATCATTTATGTAAGCACCCTAATCTGGTCTCCGCGATGGGTACCCGCGACGGGCGCCCGCCTAACGCAGTTTCAGGCCTAAGGGCGGAGTACTTAGTGTGTTTAGTTAGTCAGTTTTTCCTTAGAAAATTTGACACAAACCAACTGTAAGTCTTTGCGTGTCGTTTAAACCCCGTAGGTACAAAGTCTTTGTTTACTAATTGTGTCTGTAACTGCGACATGCGATACCTAACCGGTGGTGGTTTGATTGTTGATGACCACAGGCCTAAAGATGATGACATCACTCGACCCGTCATTACAGCGTGCCCCGTTTTGACTTATTATTATTTTTTAAGGAAAATACAAGGAACATTTTTAATTGGTTTCCTAAAATCTGTCAACTAGCCTATTGAGACAGTCATAATTTTTATTGTTTAACAAGCTCAAGTATAAACTTTTCAGATGAAAATGAATATCAAAATTACATCGCTTTTTTGAGACATTTTCGGCGACGCTTATGACAACAATTAATTAGTGTGAATAGGTCATAGAAAAATTTAAACGCAAATAGAAATTAGAGAAACGTTTTTATTAGTCCTGACTAAAAGCCTATTCAGATATAAGCAATATCGCTTTCGCTCGGTAACGATACTGGTTTGCCTTCTGGTGAGTTTCTTTGGACCAGTATCGCTACCGAGCGCGACAGCGATATCGCTTATTATTATCTCAATAGGCCTTAATGAAAGCCAGCTTAAAATGAATAATTTACGAGTGAACAACAGATTTAGAACATCAATGGATCGTTGACAAGGAAAATTTTAATTAATTATGCTGAAGTGAATAATATTATTCTAAAACGGGGAGGATTCAATGGTATTTCATTACAATGATGAAACAAACAATAAGAAGGGAATAAAATATACCAAAATGTCGCATGCGCTGTTATTATTTATTCACACACAACTTGGCAATGAACAAATTATATTCGTAGTTCAGAATACACGAGTGACTGACATGTTTACTGAAAAAAAAATTGAATTTAAATCCTTCTGATTGTGCAGCTGATAAAATAATTTCAAAGTGAAAATATCAAAGTGAGAATACCTAAATGTATATTTTACTAGAATATTAACTGGCGAAGATTAAAAAGTATTTCTGTCTGTCAATAATAGTAGATACTGCTTAATTTGGATGCGGATGTGGCTGGTCAAGCGTTACCCAAGTTTATTTCTGTCGCACAAGCTAAGTCACCGAAATTTAGTACCATTCAGTTTCCTACAAAAACCCTACGTCAATTTGCCGGGTTATAGCCATTTCAATCAACTGTCACAAAATGACAGTTGTGATTACAATGTACGGACAATTTAAGATGGTAACCAATTTGCTTAACAATTAATTTCCCAGACTACCTAAGTTACCCGAAAAATTTTAATTGACAAACGGAAGGATCTATGAAACAAACTTACAGGTACCTACCTCAATAATAGTAGTCAGCTTATCAGCATTATTAATAGCGAGGTCTAGGTCATGTCTCGTGTCCTTATGCTTATTGATCTCATTCTGCAGTTGATGCTTGAAGTTCTTCGCTTCGAGTGCTATGCGACGTTGCAGCATCGTAATCGTATCGTTCTGTTGCTGCACTTTGGAAGTCAGGTCTGTCACTTGAGCCTGGAGTTTCTCGCGTTCGAAGAGATTTCTGGAACATTCCCAAGAAATAAGTATCTAAGTAGATAGACATAGTCTTATTCCGTACATTTCTAAACAGGATAGGTCGTGATCGTATTAAAAAAAAAACCGGCCAAGTGCTTGTCGGACCACGCACAATGAAGGGTTCCGTAGTTGGGATGAATTTATCCCAAAAACAAACTTGACATTATAGTTGAAAACATGCTCTGCCATACATCAATATAACGTCACAGGCAATTCTCAACTGCAAACGTAAGTTTGTAATCACAATTTTAATTTCGTGTGATTGAACTACAAATTAACGATTTTTGGACTTATCCTTTACTTGTGCTATAAGACCTTGCTTCTTGCCAAATTTCATGATTCTAGGTCAACGGGAAGTGCCCTATAGGTTTTGATTTATTTCCGAGTATCAAAATGTGTTGCATAAATGGCCTAATCTTTTTATCGTTTTGACTTAGAAGCTTGATTTTTTTAGAGCTCCAAAGGACCGTAGACTTACGTAATTGATATTAATTTCAACTTGATACTTCCAAGCGTTCCTGAGAAAAAGGGTCTTGACAGACAGACAGATGAATAACGAAGTGATCCTATAAGGGTTCCGTTTTTTTCCTTTTGAGGTACGGAACCCTAAAAAATGAAATGAATGTCACTGTTTTAGGTAGGCATACAGGCTAAACACTATCATTATTCAAATCGTCATTGATTTGGCTTTAAAGACAAAATGGTTGACTCGAGACATCAGTAGTATAACATAGCTTTAAGAGACTGTCGACAGTGGTGACAAAGACGACGCTCAACCAAGCCGAATATTTCAAAAAGCAGATGTGCTGTTTCATAAGCCGGGTACAATAACGTGGTGACCAAGACAACTCTTCTCCACTTCTTCTTCAGTGATACTTCTCACTTATTGATGAATATACCATTATATTTATCTACTAGCTTCTGCCCGCGACTTCGTCCGCGTGAAATTTCGGCCCTAAGCCCTCGACCCACCGCGTCACATCGCATCGCCCACTCGCGCTATTACTACGTTTTCACTTAGCGTTCTTTTTGACTTTTTTCTTTTTCCTTAGCTCCTAATGGTTGTAGCAGGACGTTAAATAACCACCAGAATAGCCTAAAAACTTCCTCGAGAATTGGGCTATCAAATGCAAAAAGATATTTTTAATTCCGACTGGCAGTTCCAGAGATTAGCACATTCAAACAAACAAACTCTCCAGCTTTATTATATTACTATAGATAAAGGCTCGTCGCTTACCTATCCTTGCTAAGCTCCACCAAGTGTTGGTGCTCATCCCTTAGCTGCTGTAATTGCATGTCTCGTTCCTTCAACTTCATCGTCACCTCTTTGTACTGCATCTTCAGTTGCTTGAACCTCGACTGCTGTATCCTTATCTCTTCGCTGTGGGAGTTCAGAACTTGAGGCAGTTCTGCGCTCGAGTTCTCATATCTGGTTATGATTTAAAAAACTGTTTTTATTAAAACATCTTCATCATAGATATTATTACGATGAAGACAAAGACATTCGCCGAAAGACATTACTTCTGGACTTAGACATCAGCTGTATCTACGTGAATTGCGAGAATATGGAGTGAGAGGGTTATTAGTAATTAAAAATTATTGCCGGCAGAACACTGACGAGCAACAGAGCTCCCACCTCTTTCTTGCCTTTAATAGTCGGCTTTAGTGGAGATTCGCAAAAGCAAACGTGCTCAGAGGAAGGAAGTATTCCAGTAAGATGCTGGTAGGGGTCTTGGCCGTACTTACGGGATTGTCCTGATAGCCGTGGAATACCAGACAGGAGTAGACTCCTCAAGAACCTATACAAATGTTGCCCCTTGTCGCTACGTCACTATGTGCTAGCGATCGTTTTCGGGGGCCCATTATTGAGTGTGCAAGTCACCCCCTGCCATTTCATCCGTGTATTACATAACTTTGATCAGGCAGGGGACATAGTCCGTCCATAGTTCTAGGCAACCAATCCACTATAACCACCCAAACCCATAGCCCAATTTGTTTTGTTTCCATGTTCTGCAATAGTCCTGCACCAAGCGGGGGTTGTCCTTGAGTACACTTGCATAGAGCATAGGGATAATCGTTGGTCGGTGCCTCAACACTTAAAATTGTCTAAAGGGCCTCTCTGAGTTGGCTTCGGCCCCTCGTATGCCTTTCAAAGGTCCGGGACCTCAGGGTCTCGAGATAAATGTCAAATACTTTGTTCAGTCACTATTTGTAAACCATAGGCACTTTATGTTATGTGTCATTATTATATATCTCATCAATATAATTGGTTTAATATCGTTCTGGTTGAATAAATAGGCCTCACCGAAGCCTTTTTACTAAACTAATCGACAGAAAGAGTTGCGACAGCTTTTAGGACATATGCCTCTCCCAGGCTGCGCCACAACACTCTCTCCTCCGCCTTCCGCATCCAGTCTGTCCCAGCCACCTTTTTAAGGTCGTCGGTCCATCTAGCTGGGGAGTTAGATCGATTTACAGGAAATCAGTTCTTACCTTTGCAATGCTATTTCTTGTTTCTTCTGCATGGCACGTAAGACTTTGTTCTCATTACTTAACTCCTGGAAAGTGCAATAAAAGATTGAAAATATCAAGTTTTAAATGTATCACGAGTTTTGTTAGAGTTTGAAAAAGTCATTTTCAAACTTTTTTTTGTCATTTTTATTTTTTTTGTTAGGTATCGATATAACTTTCGTCACCTAAGGTCATGTTTTTTTTAACTGAAAACTAGACTCTTCAAATAGTTATAACTACCTATCGATTCTATAATATATAGAATCAACCAAGAACTTACCTGCAAATGATAATGCGCATCAGACAGCTGGTTCTGCAGCTGCTTCACCCTGTGCGTCTTGGCTGACAGCACGCGCTGCGTCACGTACTGATCTCCTCGCTTGTTCAGTGATGTGGTGGACGTGTCCATCGTTAGCGGGTTTAGGCGCTTGCGCTTTGTCAAGAGGTTCAGACGGGAGTTGCTGCTGTATAAGCTCTGTAGGGATTCTTTTCTGGAATTTAGAAAGTTTTATAATGTGTTAATGTGATATTTTTTTGTACTGGACCATACCTGGGAACTTGCTGGGAACCTTCTGGTTACAAAGATATTAAAGGTCAAGATTCAAATTAAATTAGCTAGTGAAACACCGCAGACGTGATGGGTATCGATATCTAATGACGATAAAACAAAAAAACTAAACCCTTCCTTTCAAATAACTAATGCTATGGGGTCAACAGCCGTTGGTGTAAATTATAAGTTAAGACCTTTTATTTACCCATCACATCTGCGGAGTTTCGCTAGCTAATTTAATTTGACCTTGTTTTTATAGTCACGTATCCCAAAAGTTTAGTATTAGAGTATGTAGTAGCCATCGAAGCCTTACGGCAGCCGTAGTTTCCATTTGCTGCTGTGTGTAGCAAAGATATTGGGAGTACACAACTTTGCTTCCCGCTGTACTTGCACAGATAGGAGCCTAGTCCTGGATGTTGAAGACGGCCACCGTCTAATTTTAGTCGGTAAGACTTCCAACCCCTTTGTTTTCTTGCAACAAACGGAGGATATCTTTAAATATGTTCAATCGAACAAAAACGGAGTCAAACTATGTTATGTAAGACAATAAGTAGAACTGAGGACTGTTTCACGAACCACCGAATGAAACCGTGACACTTAGCTATAGCAGGTACTTTATAATAGCTTCAATAAAATAAAGTAGTCAGGACACAGAAAGCGGAGACGGTGGTAGAAAATATTCTATTTATTGGCGGACGATTACGTAACCCACAAGTGGGTGCCTCAAACCACATCAGAGCTTTGAGTGTAGAGCCGGCCTTACTGAACAGACTAGCATGAAAAGGCATCGTATAGATTCAAGGATACCTTTGATTATAATATAACGTTATTGCCTATGACGCGCACTTTTACGTAGAAGCTGCTTTCGTACCTACCTACCACAGACTACAAATGATGACCTACTCGTACCTACCTATCACAGACTACAAATGATGACCTACTCGTACCTACCTACCACAGACTACAAATGATGACCTACTCGTACCTACCTATCACAGACTACAAATGATGACCTACTCGTACCTACCTATCACAGACTACAAATGATGACCTACTCGTACCTACCTACCACAGACTACAAATGATGACCTACTCGTACCTACCTATCACAGACTACAAATGATGACCTACTCGTACCTACCTATCACAGACTACAAATGATGACCTACTCGTACCTACCTATCACAGACTACAAATGATGACCTACTCGTACCTACCTATCACAGACTACAAATGATGACCTACTCGTACCTACCTATCACAGACTACAAATGATGACCTACTCGTACCTACCTATCACAGACTACAAATGATGACCTACTCGTACCTACCTATCACAGACTACAAATGATGACCTACTCGTACCTACCTATCACAGACTACAAATGATGACCTACTCGTACCTACCTACCACAGACTACAAATAATGATGACCTACTCGTACCTACCTATCACAGACTACAAATGATGACCTACTCGTACCTACCTACCACAGACTACAAATGATGACCTACTCGTACCTACCTACCACAGACTACAAATGATGACCTACTCGTACCTACCTACCACAGACTACAAATGATGACCTACTCGTACCTACCTATCACAGACTACAAATAATGATGACCTACTCGTACCTACCTACCACAGACTACAAATGATGACCTACTCGTACCTACCTATCACAGACTACAAATGATGACCTACTCGTACCTACCTACCACAGACTACAAATGATGACCTACTCGTACCTACCTATCACAGACTACAAATGATGACCTACTCGTACCTACCTATCACAGACTACAAATGATGACCTACTCGTACCTACCTATCACAGACTACAAATGATGACCTACTCGTACCTACCTATCACAGACTACAAATGATGACCTACTCGTACCTACCTATCACAGACTACAAATGATGACCTACTCGTACCTACCTATCACAGACTACAAATGATGACCTACTCGTACCTACCTATCACAGACTACAAATGATGACCTACTCGTACCTACCTACCACAGACTACAAATAATGATGACCTACTCGTACCTACCTATCACAGACTACAAATGATGACCTACTCGTACCTACCTACCACAGACTACAAATGATGACCTACTCGTACCTACCTACCACAGACTACAAATGATGACCTACTCGTACCTACCTACCACAGACTACAAATGATGACCTACTCGTACCTACCTATCACAGACTACAAATAATGATGACCTACTCGTACCTACCTACCACAGACTACAAATGATGACCTACTCGTACCTACCTATCACAGACTACAAATGATGACCTACTCGTACCTACCTACCACAGACTACAAATGATGACCTACTCGTACCTACCTATCACAGACTACAAATGATGACCTACTCGTACCTACCTATCACAGACTACAAATGATGACCTACTCGTACCTACCTACCACAGACTACAAATGATGACCTACTCGTACCTACCTATCACAGACTACAAATGATGACCTACTCGTACCTACCTATCACAGACTACAAATGATGACCTACTCGTACCTACCTATCACAGACTACAAATGATGACCTACTCGTACCTACCTATCACAGACTACAAATGATGACCTACTCGTACCTACCTATCACAGACTACAAATGATGACCTACTCGTACCTACCTATCACAGACTACAAATGATGACCTACTCGTACCTACCTATCACAGACTACAAATGATGACCTACTCGTACCTACCTATCACAGACTACAAATGATGACCTACTCGTACCTACCTACCACAGACTACAAATAATGATGACCTACTCGTACCTACCTATCACAGACTACAAATGATGACCTACTCGTACCTACCTACCACAGACTACAAATGATGACCTACTCGTACCTACCTACCACAGACTACAAATGATGACCTACTCGTACCTACCTACCACAGACTACAAATGATGACCTACTCGTACCTACCTATCACAGACTACAAATAATGATGACCTACTCGTACCTACCTATCACAGACTACAAATGATGACCTACTCGTACCTACCTATCACAGACTACAAATGATGACCTACTCGTACCTACCTATCACAGACTACAAATGATGACCTACTCGTACCTACCTATCACAGACTACAAATGATGACCTACTCGTACCTACCTATCACAGACTACAAATGATGACCTACTCGTACCTACCTATCACAGACTACAAATGATGACCTACTCGTACCTACCTATCACAGACTACAAATAATGATGACCTACTCGTACCTACCTATCACAGACTACAAATGATGACCTACTCGTACCTACCTACCACAGACTACAAATGATGACCTACTCGTACCTACCTATCACAGACTACAAATGATGACCTACTCGTACCTACCTATCACAGACTACAAATAATGATGACCTACTCGTACCTACTTATCACAGACTACAAATAATGATGACCTACTCGTACCTACCTATCACAGACTACAAATAATGATGACCTACTCGTACCTACCTATCACAGACTACAAATAATGATGACCTACTCGTACCTACCTATCACAGACTACAAATGATGACCTACTCGTACCTACCTATCACAGACTACAAATGATGACCTACTCGTACCTACCTATCACAGACTACAAATGATGACCTACTCGTACCTACCTACCACAGACTACAAATGATGACCTACTCGTACCTACCTATCACAGACTACAAATGATGACCTACTCGTACCTACCTATCACAGACTACAAATGATGACCTACTCGTACCTACCTATCACAGACTACAAATGATGACCTACTCGTACCTACCTATCACAGACTACAAATGATGACCTACTCGTACCTACCTATCACAGACTACAAATAATGATGACCTACTCGTACCTACCTATCACAGACTACAAATAATGATGACCTACTCGTACCTACCTATCACAGACTACAAATGATGACCTACTCGTACCTACCTACCACAGACTACAAATGATGACCTACTCGTATTTTACTTTTCATTAAATTTTTACCTACCATCGGTGTACATCGGTGTATACCTACCTAATAAAAGACATTTTGCCGACTCCTTTACTACGTGTAATATTTAACGAACCTTTTGCCCCAGAATCCCTTATTTGCCTCCCTCAGTATAATGTGTCACCTTGTCAGAGCAATATTTCGCACAGTTAAAAGAAAACTCCTACCTGCTGCCGAAATTCGTAGGAAGGTAAGGCGGCTCCTGTGCGGCTGGCTGTTAGCATTGTTTTAGCCAGGAAAGTTTGTTTTTGCATGTTCTGATGTAAACTTGACGATTTTCAATTGCCCTCAGCCCCGGATCTAGGGGAAGGGGGGCAAACCGGGGCACCTGCCCCGGACAGCAGTTTCAAGGGGCGCCAAAATCATAATATAATTGTATGTATAATTATTATGTAATACTCCTATATAGCCCGTCCCTATAAGTGGGAGCCATTCCAACATAGTGAGACAGATAGTCTCGTGTTCTTTCTCTTCTTTTCATGTGCTTTAATATATATACTTTTCGTAAAGATTTTTTTAACAATTATTCCCAAACGCTGGAGAGAGGGGGCGCCACTGTCAAGTTTCTGCCCTGGTTCGAAAAAAATGTAGATGTGTAGTTGATTGACCTGCAGGTTTCTTTGGCTAAAATAATTACGTTCTGGCGGTCTCTGTATGACTTATGATCGAACTAATATCAAACTATGTGGACGATAGCGATACCTACGCTTTAACTAGAAAATAATAAGAGTTAATCATTGGTTTTTGTCAAAAGGCAAAACGACGCGAAGAAATATGAAGAGAGTTACAAAGAAAAGTATATTTATGATTAGGTGATCAGTGGACCTAAAATATCTAACAAAGAGAAAACAAGAAATAAAAATGATAAGAGATTAAAAAAAAGAAAAAGACATTTTATCCCACGATGATAACTTGTTTTAGAATCAAGGGCGGTAGGTTCATTGTCCAGATTTTCGGGTACATCGTGCTTGCACTGGCTGTGTTGAAGATGATGAGGCAGTGTTTCTCTGTGAACAAAATGTTCTGACAGCTTTTTTTACGCGAGTCCCTTTTGCATTCCTATGAAGTCCGTTGTGCCGCGCTTACGAAGGTAAGACGGACATGGAAATCAACAAAAATCTTAATTATCTATGAATATAATTAAGTCTAATTAAGAAGGAGCATAGAGTAAATGTCGTTGATTAGATTTACTCTCGAATATGTTGAATCAAACGAAAGGTTTTTTTCTACATTCATTCATGCTTATGGGGGAAGTGCTAAGGTAGCCGCGAAATTCAAATTTTCTTACGATTTTTGCAATTTGCAATTTGGGTGTATGTTGATTAAAGTATGATATGCGACCGTAACAAATGTGTATTTACAGAATTATAATATTAGAATCAGTAATAAAATTCCTTAAGTCAGTATAATCCTGAAATGTTAAGATTTCATTAAATAGACATTCAATAGAATTACCTGGTCTTAGAGAGTTGTATTTATGACTTTAATGATTATAATTCTGTAAATACATATTTGTTACGGTCGCGAATTATATTTTAATCAATATATAACCTAATACTGACCTGCAAATTGGAAAAAAACGTAAGAAATTTTAAATTTCGCGGGCTACCCTGGCACTTTCACCTTAAGTGGTCCGTTCTGCCTTCCCTTCCTCTAACGCAGTATCGTTTCACGATGAAACTCCATGTTCAGTTGAGATCTTGAGACCTTGCTATCATAGTTAGGTTTTCCTACCTATCTAATCTATTGATAGTTAACGCTACGATTATTTCCATCGAACATAACATAATAACGTAACATCACGGTTGTTTTATCCAAAGGATTAGGCTGAGGCGTACCCATAGTACAACCACATTTCTCCAGGACGAGCCTATTGTCATCAACCGGGCACAGATTCAGACTCCGGGCTGCTACTGAGAAATTCCTCATAGAAAAACTTATTTTATTAAAGAATTTTAGTGTTAGATTATGTACTTACTACATACATAGCTAAATACATAAACTCACAAATTTATCCATGGGGGTTGTCAGAAACTACAGGACGACATCTTTATAGGTATGGTGTACACGGGTAATTAATAAAATTTAACAAAAAAATTTTAAGAAAAATCGAATTAACTCGCTACAACTATCCTAAAAAAAATCAAGATGAAAATAGGTTAATGAAACCTAACCTACAGCAGCCCTAAATCCTTCATACCGTCATAACCTACCTACCGTCATAGATACCATGGGAGAAACGAACATCTATACACCATAAGGAGTAATCTTGCTTGGAGCGCTCGGCCGCAATACTAACGCAGATGTGGTCATTGTGTGCACGGGATTTTTTTTCCAAATTGGTTAGATGTAAATTTCCTCGGTAGTACCTACAATGCAGCACGGGCACTTTTTATTTACCTAAACAATATTAAACTTCACACACCTACTTACTTACCTCAAATTCCCGCGCTTCTTTACATCCTGAACTTTACCTTTTATGGTCGAAGACTTCACCACAAACCAGAGATATTTTCACAAACTCTGAATGAGAACTATAGGAAGGATATTCAAAACCTACCTTTGGAACTTATTAGCTTTATCTTCGGGGATCAGACTCAACACTGACATCCTTTGCTTCACATTCAAAACACCATTTTAATACAAAATAGGGACGCTCGAAAAATGAGCAGATATTTATTGTTGAAAATAATACCATCGACAGCTGGATGTTGTTACGCTCGTTGCTATGGCAACCGATACAAGTCAATCGATAGATTCGAAATTCGTAATGATACTGGCATGTTGCGACATGGGATCTCTATCTGTGCTATTACCTATTATAGATTTGTGTCGATGACTCGTATGTGTGTCAAATGAGGTGGAAACGGGCTGAATTCGCGAAGTCGCGAATCATGGTATATGTTGGTACCGGGCGACTTGCGTACTAAAATGTAAGCCGCAGTACAAATCTTGAGTGGACATGATAATTATTTTCCAAGTTGTTATTTACTGTCTTGAAGTTCTAACACTCGTGTGCGTTACCCCAGCAAAATAATGTCGAAAATAGTCATTTAAATTTTATAGATAATTAGTTGCCCAGCTTCTGTAATTGTTACGTACATATTTAAATTTGTTGCACTTATAGTTTTTTAGTTATTTCACAAAACCATTTCCTGCCGGGGTCACGTTACCGCAGCCAGACATTTTCTTTTTTAATTGGAATATTCAAATAAATATTAGCTATATAATTAGTTGTCTAGACGAGGTAAATGTTGCAACTTATTTTGTATTTATTCTTTCTTCGGCTGCGAAGTTATTCGAGATCCTGCTGGAGTAACGTTTGTGGTGTAGCTGGATCTCTGAAACGGTTAGGCGGATTCTTACCATGTTTTGTACATGACTTCTTAAGAATTAGTTCTGATTAGTTGTGCAATAAAAAAACAAAAATAATGCACCGTTCAAAGGTTATTGAATTAAATATATTACTTAAAGCAAACAGTTTATCTCATCTTGCGTACCTAGTTATTACCAGGTATTTATTTCCACAAACTCCTTAGATTACACTGGTTGGCAGGAAAAAGAAAATCGGGAGCAAAAAGCTTGCTATGTGATTCTTATCAGCTTTGGTTTGCCGAGTCCAAATCTGGATACAGATTTATGCTACCACGTCTAGTTTTCGAGATACTGCCATTGAAATAAAATACCGGAATTGATATATTAAAATACGTATTTATTTTGAAAAAAAATAATTACAGTGATATTCACTTTTTCAATATAATTTAAAATCATATACCAAAGAATTAAAAAACTAATATAACTTAAAAAATAAAAATCATTATTTTGGCAGATCGCTTCCTTTTATATCTGTTAAGCGGCTGAAGCGAATTTCTGTCGACCCACTTTACCGTCAATGATGAAACCTGTTGGGTCGCTGGCTCACTCTGCAGGTAAGAAAGCAAATCTATTTGCATCTATCTTTGCAAGCAATTCACGTCTGGACGTTAGCTCCAAGTAACCACCTACTGTGCCTCATTGTGACTCCTCGTTGCCGGAAATCGCAGTTCACATTAAAGCGGTCCGAAGAGCATTGTGCAGTCTAGACGTGAACAAGGCCAGCGGGCCTGACGGCATTCCAGCGAGAGTGCTGAGGCAGTGTGCGCCTGAACTGTCTCCTGTGTTAACACGTTTGTTCCGCCTTTCTCTTAAAAAAAGGACGGTACCAAAATCCTGGAAGCTTGCAAATGTGGAACTAGTGCCCAAAAAGGGCGACCGTGCAGACCCTGCCCATTACCTTCCGATCGCCATTACCTCCATTCTGTGCAAGGTTATGGAAAGGGTACTGAACAGTAAGTTGCTGACCTACCTTGAAAACAATGATCTCCTCAGTGACCGTCAATATGGCTTTCGCCGGGGACGGTCAACTGGCGATCTTCTTGTGTATGTCACGCACTGCTGGGGCGAGGCCATCGAGAAACACGGTGAAGCACTTGCTGTATCGCTTGATATCTCGAAGGCCTTTGACAGGGTCTGGCACGCTGGTCTACTCAGCAAGCTTCCTGCTTATGGCATCCCTGCTGATTTTTGTAGCTGGATATCAGAATTCCTTAGTGAACGGTCGATCAGAGTAGTCGTTGACGGCTGCTTTTCCGACCTTATGGCTATTGATGCCGGAGTTCCTCAGGGGTCTGTTCTCTCTGCAACTCTTTTCCTGCTACACATCAATGACCTACTTCAGTCTGGTATTGTTGGGTACGCAGATTGTCAGTACAGTTTCAGAGAAATACTTGTCCAGCGCAAAAACCAGCGGGGCCGAAGTTCGTTCCTTGAGAGAGGCCATGGTAGAGCGGACAGATTTGACCTTAAGCCTTGTCTCCCAAGGGGGTGATGATAATCTGGTCTCTTTTAATTCCACCAAAACACAGGCGTGTCTTTTTACCGCTAAAAGGAGTCGTTTCGATCAAACTCCTAATTTTCGGGGTACATCTGTTCCTGTAACTGATCGGCTCGAGCTCCTAGGCATGGAGTTGACATCATGTCTCAACTTCGGTACCACCATCGAGTACAAAGCCCAAACTGCGGCCAAGAAACTGGGCATCCTAAATAGGGTGAAGCGATACTTTACGCCTGGACAGCTTTTAATTCCCGCTTGAACGATGACCCGCTTGAACGATGACCATTGAGAGGGAGCGGAGGGCTTTGTGTGTGCGTTGCAACATGTTGGCCCGTAGATTTGCACGTTGTAGTAAGCAAGTTAAACTGACGCTGTTTAAAGCGTACTGTCCATCCTTCTACACGTGTAGTCTGTGGGTCAACTACACGCAGCGAGTGTACGGGACTCTGCGTGTACAATATAACAACGCGTTTAGGGTGTTGTTTGGGTTGCCTCGTTTTTGCAGCGGGTCGACTATGTTTGCTGAGGCGCACACTGATTGCTTGTATGCAATCATCCGTAAGCGGAGCGCCTCGCTGCTCAGACGCGTGCGCGGCACTGCGAACGGCATCCTGGATGCGTTGGCAAACAGGTGGGATTCTCCATTGTTGAAGCAGTGGATGAGTGTTCATGCGACGGGGGCTCAGCCCGGCGCATGCTTAAACTAAATTATTATGAAAAACTGTACTAACACTAGGCTAAGTTTATTGTTACTAACACCTATGGATATAATTTTTGAATCCGAAATAAATATATTTGATTTGATTTGATTTGAATTCTCTACAAAGCGCAAGTCCGATCCTGCATGGAGTATTGCAGCCACCTTTGGGATGGCTCAGCTAAATACTAACTTGCCGCACTTGACTCGGTGGAACGCAGAGCTAAGAGGCTCATTGGCGACGTAAGACTGGTGGATGCCAAGCTTCACAGCTTGGCTCATCGCCGCAAGGTTGCCTGCTTGTCGGTCTTCTACAGATTGTACTTCGGTGAGTGTGCTCGAGAACTCCACGACCTCATTCCGCCTGCCCCCTTCTACCATTGGACATCTAGACGTACTGCAGGTTACCATCCCTACCTAGTTGCTATTCCACCAATTCGCACTAAGCGTTTCCAAATGTCTTTTGTGATGCGCACAGCAAAGGAGTGGAACTCTCTGCCAGCGTCTGTGTTTCCGAACGTATACAACCCCGATCTCTTCAAAGTGAGAGTTAACAAGCTTCTTCTGGCTAAGCTCGCTCCATCGTCGACTTTGTCTCTGTCATCTCTGGCCTAGATTAAAGTCAAGAACAAACCTATCTCAAATAAAAAATTAAAAAATTAATATTATGACATAGGTACATTTTCAAAAGCTTCCCATGCTCTTTTTTCCTCATCGACATACTTAGATTTGAATAATGGGTCTTTAAAGATTTCTCTTATTTGAGGACCATCAAATATACCTTCCTTTAATTTGGCCTCACTTATACGTGGAAATTTAGTTTTCAGATGCTTCTCCATCCCTTTTCACTGCTTTTACCAAATTTTTTATTAAACCTAACTTTAAGTGTAGTGGTGGCAAAAATATTTTTTTGCTATCAACTAAAGGTTCGTTTACGATGTTTTTATTTCCCGGGATAGCATGTGATCTTAGGGTCATTTTTTTGTATTTAATGAGTCGCTTTTGCTCTACTATCCCACTCGCATAGACAGCTACAAAATTTTGTATAGCCAACCTGCAATCCTGTTAGCATGGCCACTACTTTTAAATCGGCACAAACATTCCATAAATAGCGCTCGTACTTAATTCTATTAATTTACAGGCCTATATCTTTGGCCACGATAGTCGCCAAGGTCATGGACAGTCTGCTTGATCAACAGTTGGCTAAACATATTGAACTCCATGACGCGCAATTTGGCTTTAGACTCGGTCTATCCACGGAGAGTGCCATCCTGTGCCTCAAGCAAACTGTTCAATATTATACCTCCAGAAAAACACCTGTTTTTGCTTTTTTTTGGACCTGTCAAAGGCGTTCGACCTTGTGTCCTACGAGATACTATGGGACAAATTGCAGAGTGAGACAACACTACCGAATGAAATTACATCCTTGTTTCGCTACTGGTATTACAACCAGAGGACTCAGTGACCTAGTGACCCAAGTACTTAAACTTATTCACCCATGTTTAAGGAGCGCCACAGAGCGAGACACTGCGGACATCTGAGTAGCTTATGTCACGCGCCTTAAACATCATAAGTTCGCTCTTCGTGACATTGTGCTTGAGCCAATGGGTCAATGCATAGGACTCACAAATCGCCACAAGCGTCCTCAAAGCGCCAATCGATGGGCTCAGCAGCACCATAATCATCGGCATAACTAATATTATTCATACAAACGCTGTCAATAAGACATCCAACTCTGGTGCTGCTGAGTTCACCGATTAGCTGGTTTATGTATAAGTTGAAGAGGCGGGGTGAACTTAACCCCCTCCCCCTGTCTCACCCCGCACTCCAGCGTAGATATAGAGATAGAGAGGGAGCGCAGGTCGCTGGCTGTTCGAAGATTTGCACGTTGTACAAATCAAGTAAAGGTAACTTTTTAAAGCTTTCTGCCAGTCTTTTTACACGTGCAGACTTAGGACCAGTTTTATTTTATTTATTTATTTACGCAGAGGACATACAGCGATCTGCGTGTCCAATACAATAACACGTTCAGGATACTGTTGGGGCTGTCGTGGCGTTGTAGTGCGTCCGGTATGTTTGCAGAGGCGCACACAGATGATTTTTACGCCATGATAAGAAAAAGGATCGCATCCATGGCCAGCCGGCTACGCACCGCAACTACCTAATAGTCTCCTGAGTGTGTTCCGAGGTCGCACAGTGGGGCCGATGACATCAAAACTTGGCAATTAATATTTTATGCTGGTTTTACTTTTAAAATAAGTTAAACACAAAGATTATGTCATAATTTGATTTAAGGAAACAAAAAAAACACAAAATATTTTATAAATTTATATATATATTCACATTGATTCGTTTTATCCCTCACTACAATCAGTTGATTCTTCATCGCTGTCTTCAGTGTATGTCACCTCATCGGTTGATGAAGCCGCAGATGTATTTAAATCTGGACAGTCCAGTAATTGGATTGTATCATACTTGAAATGAGAGGATCCGATGATATCAAAAGTCGATATAAAATATCAGCATTGGTTTTTTCGCGAGAACTTTTCCGTGAAAATCTCTCTCTGTACCTTTTAAACATTTTGTTATTTGCTTCTTGCGCTTCTTCACTCAGTTGTCCTATAGGCAGTAATGCATTTTCTATAATAATAGGCCCATGGATCAGTACCTTATGTATCGTAGGAGGCATTGAGTACCAGGAGTATTTTTCAACAAATAGGTATGCTGTTTCCAAAGCATACGCTTTGAATCGGTTTACGTTTATATCAAACCCACTAGCTATGGCTTTTAAAATTGTGCGAAATCTTTTTATAATATCAATATCAATCCCTGTTATTCTGGCAGATGTATCAGCATTCTCGAAAAAACGCCTTGCGGTGTTCCCATCGTTACTACTCCCGTAACCTGGTTTCGGTTTGTCTATAATCAGTCCAAGTTCACTCTTAAATTCCTCACATATTCTCTTTTTGTTGGCATCAGCAATTTTTTGATTTTCTTTTCCTCGAGCTTGCCAGGTTTTTATTGGTAATTTGTAGGCTACTTTCAGAAGACATTCGAAGAATCTAATCCATGCATGGAGCGTTGACATTCCAAATTGTAGTCTAGATTCGTCTACTGTAGCTTCCACACATTTCGAAATATTGTTAAACTTTTTTGATGTTAATCCGCAGAGATAACATTTCATTGTCGAACTGGTATCAGTCAATGCATTGCAGATTTTCCCGTCAACCATTGTGAACAAAAGTTTGTGACGTATTACAATACTGCGACCATTTATTTCGTATGCAGTTGGTATCAAGTTAAGAATTTGTGTATTAATATGGTCATGTTCTTTTTTAGCGAGTTCAGTGGTCTCATGAGCAAATTGAAATTTAATCGGGCGACAATATCTTGTGGATGAAGGCCTCGGGTTACTCCAATACACAACTTGTTCTTTTACTGGGCCCTCGGGATCGCCAGATATAAGTCTCAGGGGTACAACTGATGACAAAAAAATGCTTGCATCACTGGCTACCCCACTTGCAAATGTTTGCTTATATTCGGAATGCCCAGATGAACCATCAAATCCCCATTTATAAATTAATAATAATTCAAAAACATCGTTTTGATCTTCGAAAACAATCTTTTGAGATTGCATAAGGCGAGAGGCTGTGTGATCTAGAAGTGCTTGAAGATTTCTTTCAGCTGAAAGATCAGTAATTGATATAAATTGTCTGTCAGGGTAACAATTCTTTTTAGCCTTTTGAATAATTTTATACGAAGGAAATCGCGCCTTGTCTTTATTTCTAAATATGTTGTACTGATGCCTCGTCACTTGAGCGTCTATAAATGTACTTAAAGCTTCTTCTGCTGAAAGCTGGGTTATTTGTCGATCAGTGCTTTTTTTATAAGCTGCTTTGTAACGAGTGGCACGTTTGGGTGATGTTTGGGTAACTTCTTTGACTATTGTTGCCGCATTAGTTGCCCCTGAAGACCTTAAACTCATTTGTGCTGCATAGCACAATTCTGCAGTATTACGTGTAGACCTTAAGTCTTGAGTTTTTAGTCTCTTAGTCCTCTCTGAAGCGGCTTTGAAGTCAATATTGGGTCTTCCCTTTTTTTTTTGGAAATTTCTGTGTTGATACATTCCTCATAATTCCGAAAATTTATTGACTTTTCTAGCCAACCAGTGTTTTTATCTAAAAATCGATGCTTCATCCTTTGAGAACTTGACCATCTCTTCTTAAAATCAGAAACGAAGTACGAAATTTTGTTGTGTAATTCAGCTAATTTCAATTTAGGACACCTTGTTCGCTTTTCTAAGTATTTTGTTAAAAATAACACTTTTTCTTCTAATTTCGAATGGCCAGACTCATTCATTTTCTCATATAAAAACTTTCTGGACAAGAATATATCAGTACTACCCGAACCTAAAACAAAAGAAAAATAAAAATGTATTTTCTTTAATTTTACATAAAAAAATACCATATATTATAGGTTCGGTTTTGAGCTTTTAATTAAAAAAGGTGCAAATTGGTGCAAGATTTCTTTTTTTAGATTTGAAGAATATACTTTTATACATAATATAAAACTATAAAATAAACACCTATGGCTACCTAGTATAACTAAAACTCTATGGGTTTAAAAAGATAATTTAAAAAAAATGATGAACTCGCTTCCCATTTTATTCAGATGTTTTTTACTAACTTACACTCCATAAAATATATGTTTTATGCTAAAATAAGACCACTTACCTCCTGCCAATGATGCCATATCAGCGGGTTTTGATGAACACTTCGATATTTAATTACAATTATATAAAGAAAGCAACAGTTTAATAACACAGTTCTCGGCACTAACAAACAATCCGTACGAAGTTCAAGTTTCGACTGTTCACTGTTACGTCCCCTCGCGCCACACGGGTTGACAAAAACCGGTTTCAGGTAGGCCGGTTACCCATCTAACGATAACGAATAATGTAACAACAATGTGATGCATTTAGACTTTATGAGTTTCTGCCATGTTTTTATATGATCGGCCCTTTAGTGGGTCGGTGGGACTCCCCTCTGCTGCGCCACTGGGTAAGGATCCACACCAGTTGAGCATATTATTTCCCTCCTTATTTTATTACTAACACTAGTCTTTAAGTAATTTTGTCATATACTAACACTATGGAAATAAATAATTTGAAATTGAATTAAGCAATAACTTTATGTTTTCGTAGGTTTCTTTTATATGTACTGCATGAGCTAATGGTACCTACTGACGGATATCGATTTCCATTGTAAAGCAACACCGCTTTCAGGCTCAGTTTGGACGAGTCAATGAAGAGTCTCCAAGCCATTGGTTCTTCTGGCAACTGTAGTTCTTGAAGAAGTTTTTGAGGGTCAGTGCAATAAACTAAATCTTGATCTTTGCTAAACAGCTGCGAGAACTGAAAATGTCTCTTCCTGAAAAATTAAATGTTTGTACCTTTTTCATTTTCTTTTTTGGTTACATTGTTGTAATCTGGATCTCAAAAGTTGGGCCTTCGATTTCGAAAGTTGCAAATCACGAACGAGAACATTAAGTTCAGATTGGTTGAGTAAATGTGGTTCTCCGGCTAGGCTAGATAAACTGCTAGGGTTGAATTCGTCTGAGGTTGATTTAACAGATGGTGATTTGGTATTGTCGATATTAATTTGCTCACCCGAAGGAGGAACTGGCGCTGATTGCTCTTTATTACGAGCCTTTGGGCAGAAGATAATATATTGAAATATTTTATTTTATGTTTATTTTTTCTAGATATCTGTCATACAAAAATAGCAGTCATCTATGTGATTTTGTTGCTCTCTCCAGATCATAGGACGACTAAATCGTAATGATTTTTTATTCCCTTTTACCAACCAGTCAGAACTATATAGCACATGTTTTGCAACATATCTTTGACCACCAGCTTTTGTCACTTTCATCTATTTCCAAACTAAAATAACATAGGTAAGCCTTTTTTATTATAGGTGTCAATTTTCTGCGATGAAAGGCTACTATAAAATCACCACAATTAAAACAAAAATTGTTTGGTGAATTTTTACGTAAACGTGGCATTGTCTTGAACCTAAAACAATTAAAATTTAAAGTATTGTAATGTTTTATATTCAATAAATAGTATAAAATGGTTATTTGATCGATAAAAATAATATATTTAAAACTAACTTACCAAAAACTCAATGAAAACTAACAAATAACTCTTTTGTTTATTTTTTTAAGTTTACCCACACGCGTCGCTCATTTATTCAAAACAATCACTGCGCTTGCGCATGTTTGTTAGTTAGTAGTAAACAACAACTTGCTATCTCTTTCTAGCTATCTCTTGCTATCAGAGATAAATACAGAAAACAATGAAATTCATGTACCAACGTTCACGAATACCGTTGCCTGCATCGAAATACGACGAATTTTTAGTAAAATCCAAAAATGCTCACTGCATCAAAATTTGACGTGCTAGATAAATTATGACTACATATATTATTTGGATTTACCGTGTCCAAATGTAGTTTTTTATTTTTTAACAATTGTGTACACATCTGTACTAAAGATGTAACACTATCCTACATATTTTAGAAGATAGCATAATGTACTACGCGGTCGCTTATTTGTAACCACCTAAACATGGTCGGGTTACCGCGGTCTTGCACTTCCTAATGACTTTTATTTTATTATCTCGTTAATATTGCGCTGAAAATTTACAGGCATAAAACTGAACTAAGCAACTAATTATTGATATGTCATTCAGTTTACATGGCCACATACAGGTTTATCGGTGACCAAATAACTCCGCGCGTATTGTGACAGTGAACATGGAGAACTGAATTTCATCATAATTTGTTAATTGCTATCTAACAAGATACTAATGAAACTTCACATACATTTGAAGGCAGTTACAAGCTACAAAATAACGTTTAAAGTAAGTCTTTAGAGCCTTACCGCCTTGAATCTTGAATAAAAGTTAATGTGTTTTTATATTTAACTATATAACCTTTGAACGGTGCATTATTTTTGTTTTTTTTTTATTGTACAACTAATCAAAACTAATTCTTAAGAAGTCATGTACAAAACATGATAAGAATCCGCCTAACCGTTTCAGAGATCCAGCTACACCACAAACGTTACTCCAGCAGGATCTCGAATAACTTCGCAGCCGAAGACAGAATAAATACAAAATAAGTTGCAACATTTACCTCGTCTAGACAACTAATTATTGATCTAATATTGATTTCAATATTCCAATTAAAAAAGAAAATGTCTGGCTGCGGTAACGTTTCCCCGGCAGGAAATGTTTTTGTGAAATAACTAAAAAACTATAAGTGCAACAAATTTAAAAATGTGCGCAACAATTACAGAAGCTGGGCAACTAATTATCTATAAAATTTAAATGACTATTTTCGACATTATTTTGCTGGGGTAACGCACACCTAACACTCTCAGGCTCCGAGTGTGATATTGATAAAGCTTCATGATAGACAGATAGATAGATAAAACATTTATTCAGTGCTCACAAAAGACAGCACAACACACAAAAGCACAATTAAATTATAACAAATTACATTAATTTAAATAAAAACAAGGTGCCTAAACAGTAAGTAAAGAAAAACATACTTAAATAAATAACTTCAAGTCATCAATATAAACAAATCAAATAACGAATACTACAAAGTGCGCTGTGCGTCTCAAGGTTGCACCAAATGGGAGTCCAGCTCAGCATGTGGCAGGCGAATGTACCTGACGCTGATATTCTGCTGGATGTCTGCAGTGACATACGGACGTCGAGCAGACGAGACAAATTGGCGTTGTGACAAAGTGTTATGCGTGGAGTGAGTATTATGAAAGTATACCCACCCGCAACTTAAAGCATGAAAGTATTCTACAGTAAAGTTTTGATGATGTGTTGATTACTTGATTATTTATACCAGCTGCGCCTCGCGGTTTCACCCGCATAAGTCTCGATCCCGTGGGAATATCGGGATAAAAGTATCCTTTGTCCTAAGCCAGGTCATGGTATACCCATATGCCTAATTTCATCCAAATCCATTCAGCCGTTTTAGCGTGAAAGCGTAACAAACAAACAAATAAATAAAGAAATAACCAAACATACTCACTTTCGCGTTTATAATATTAGGATATGTATACTGTATAAATAATACACAACATTAATTATTACATTGTGTGATAGCGCTGACAAACAATTAGTGGCGCCCAACAGAGCCCAATACAACACTTGCACAGAGGGTCAATTACATACCTACTGCTTAATAAATGACAGGGTCTTATATTAATAAAATAAAACACGTAATATGTAACCAAAATAATATACTTATTTAACAAGTTACTCACTGTACATTGTATCAACTTTTTTATTTACATACACATTTCACAGTTCTCAACATTTGTTCATTATAGGTAGTCTTGTGCCAGTTTACCTGAGAAAGATGCCTTGCTGTTACAAAAATGGCCTCATTCATATTCGATACTTAGCAGCCATAATGGGCAATCGAGTCAAAATATTGTCGACATTAGTGTTCGCCAAAATAAGACGTCGCTTCGATGGATTGACTATTGACTAAGTGCGGATTTCACCAATGAAACTGAACTACACAGCACTTCTAAGCCGCGTTCAAGAGCTGGCAGTGTCATCATTGTTGGGGAATAATGACACTGACAAATCTTGAACGCAGTTTAAATTGCTGATCGCGTTCAGTTTCATTTGTGAAATTGGCACTTAGGGCTGATTTCACCAATGAAACTGAACGCGATCAGCACATACACCACGTTTAAGAGCTGCCAGCGTCATTATTTTCTTTGGAATAATGACACTGAAAGCCCTTGAACGTAGTTTAGATATGCTGATCGCGTTCAGTTTCATTGGTGAAATTCGCCCTAACTCTGTTAACCATATAAACTTTTCTTGTCAAATTACTGCAAAAAATGCTATTTCGTCGTTGTCAAACCAAAATCTGCTAAATGCACTTTTTTGAGATTTCTACTTTTTGACCTTTGCGTTTAGTTCACTGCCCTATCTACCGTATAAAAAACTGCTAAGTGCCTATGAGCACTTTACGACGATCTGCGACCTTTTTTATATATAGTTCTTAAAATATAGCTTCATGAAAATGTTTACAGGAGAACTTGTTTTTCAATATTTCAAAAGTATAATTTTTGCACATAGCTGATTTTGGCTTGACAACGACGATTTGTGCATTTTTACTTCTAGTTTAGACGATTTTTAAAGTGAAGGTAAATTATGGTTTTTGCAATTACTAGTTTAAGTTGTATGTATTTGACCGATTAAGATTAAAAAGGTTAGAAATTATACTCAACACAACATTATGAACATAAGGCCAATTTTGGACTAACCAGGTACTTTTACTTTTTGTAGGCTTAAGCCTGGTACACATACCCAAATAGCTGTTAAACTGGCAGCAGCTCAACGCATACACAATAGCTTACATTACAATGACTAAAAAATAAAAAAAATAAAAGAAAAGAAAGAAAGAATGACTACCTCAAATTAGCCACCAGTGTGATGTAGGCCTCAATAAACAATAATAGACAATAAGACATTATAACAGTGTATGCAGATTAGACGTACCGGGTTTTACGCGCGTATTACGCACATGTCCAGGAATTCGAGGTGCCTTACTGCGCTCAGAACCGCGTGATACGTCTCATCTAAACGTGCAAATATTATAAAAGAAAACATCATTAAGACTTTACACTAAAAATAAATTTGGTATTGATTGGTAGAAGTTATTATAATTGTGCCAATATCGACGTCAGTAGTGTCAAATTAACATTTTTATTTAAGACCTTCCATTTTTGTGTTCTCGTTAAAAAAGATGACCATGGAAGAAACTAACAGTACCACGGTTTGTCGAAGTTTTAATACAAACTTAACATCATCACATCACGCCTGTAATCCCCGAAGGGTTAGGCAAAGGTATAGTACACCCACATTTCGCCAGTTATATTTTAAGTCCCATGTAATAGGGGGCGAGCCTATTGCCATCTACCGGGCACAAATCCAGACTCCGGGCTGCTACTGAGAAATTCTAGATGGAAAACCTGATAACACTGCCCAACCCGAAAATCGAACCCAGGACCTCATTCTCGGCAGGAGCGCTTGCGAACACTAGTCCAACGAGGCGATTAATACATTTAAAACATTACTGCTTCCCTCTTTGAATTTAATATCAGTGATATAAGCTGATTGTCGTACCATCGTATCGAGTATCACGAACTACCGAGCTACTCACCTCACACGAATAGAGTTATTAAATAAAAAATAGCCTGCACAGCTGCGACCTCATGTTCATACGCAGGACTAGCGCTAGTCAAAGATTTAAATCGTAGATCCGCCATACCGCGTCAAAAAAATTATCACATTTCTGATACGTAGACCTTAGAATAGTATCGTCTTGCTCGCTCATACTGAAAATCATATTTATTGTTCCATGCATTGTGCGAGCTCATTCTTCGCGACCTAAGGCACAGTTAATATGAAATGTTCGGCGCTAGTGTTGGCAGCCGCTGTGGTCGCCGTGGTCGGACGGGCCCGCGGACGGGCGCGCCGCGGGCGGGGCGGCGGGCGGGGGGGCTAGAGGGTCGCGCGGGGACTGCTTCTGCTTATCCCACAGGCGGGAGTACAGCGAGTTGGGGTTGTTGACGAGCTGCTGGTGCGTGCCGCGCTCGCTCACGGCGCCGTGCTCCAGCACGAGGATCTCGTCTGCGTCGGCCACCGTGGACAGGCGGTGAGCGATGCAGATGGAAGTGCGGCCTACTGTCGCCGCTTTTAGTGCTTGGAGGATCGCCTGTGGGGACACGACATATTTCATTCTTTATCTTTTGCACATAAATCTTTTAAAGAAAAATAGATACGGTCCGCTGATTTTGGTGTTGCCAGCTAGATTATTATTCTATTGTTAATATAACCAAATATTAAGATGTTCGCGACTGTTATGTCGGACATCATATTTGCGATAGACACTTGTCAAATTGGTATGAGTGACAGAGATGACGATGACGATGACGAGATGACGCTCTTCGAAACCGAACTTCTGTTTGATGTGTCATATCATCAGCCGCGTGCTGTATGTAATATGATTATGGGTGTTATGGTTTATAACTTTTAACTTTGCAATTTTTTTTTTTAATTCTTTAATATTGGAAGAGATTTCTTTAGAAATAAGCATCACCTTTGTACGTATTTTTCTGTTCCTTTCTTCTTGTTTGTTTATATGTGTGTACATAAACTGTTAAATAAATAAATAAATAAATAAATATGTATAGTTTTTTTTTGTTGCCTATTTAGAATCTTTATTCAGAATTAAAAATAATATGTACGTAAATAACACCGTATACCTAATTAATTAATAAAAATAACAAAATTATATAATAATATCTTAGCGAAGTCAAACATGCGTCGTATTTAGTGCAAATAAATTTATTTTGTTTCTTCTTTCTTTGCCACAAACCACACAGAATATGTTAGGATGAGCTAGCTAGATAAAATGAATAGCCAATGGTCCACACTAACCCTGGACCAGCTGGAAGTCATAGGAAGAGGCCTTTGGCCAGCAGTGGGATTGTGGCGGCTTCTACAGCGCCACATGCGAACTACGCGTCACACTGACGTCACGAAAAATCCTGCATCGCGCAAGCAAAGTTATCCGCGCGACTATCAAAAATATACAACGTCCCGACATCGACCGTCGGGCAGTAGTCCACCAGACGCAACACCCATCTGGTCGGAGGATCCTCCCTTTTCTATGGAGGACGAGGAACTCTCCACCTTGTTTCTCATATCTCTATAGGATGCTGACAGTAAGCAGTAACGTGGCTCTCATAGCTTACGTACATGTTCAGTGATGGAGTCGAGGCTGGAGGTGGCCTCGTCGAAGATGATGATAGGCGAGTCCTTGAGGATGGCGCGCGCGATGGCCACGCGTTGCTTCTCGCCGCCCGACAACTTCAGGCCGCGCTCGCCCACTTGCGTGTCGTAGCCCTGGGGACAATAAGAAATAAATTAGATTCAACATACGACTATATCCAATAGGGTGATTGACAGTAATATAGTAGTAGATAAATAAATAATACTGTGTAATAATAAATATACCTTGGGCCATGTTTGCACAGACTCGTGCAGCTCGGCCATCTTGCTGGCCTCGTATACTTTCTCGGGCGACTGGCTGAGGTCGCCGTAGTGCAGGTTGTGGAAGATCGTGTCGTGGAATAGCACGCAGTCCTGAAAAGATAAAGATAAGAAAAATGACAAATACGTTAACACCATGCTATATGGATTATAGTTTTTACATGTACAACCAGATTGTTGTTTATCGATTTCGTAAAAATACCATCGAAAAATCGACCATCAGTCAAAATGGAGGATCATTTTATTATATTAACCTCTGCCCCACCCAGCCGGCAGGCAACTCGATCGACGTCAGATAAACTCAAACTACATCATTACCACACGACTACCAATCTCACCCGAGGCAACCGGATTGCTGATGACGATGACATCTTATTCGAATGATTGGCTGATCATCACGACTTAGGGCGGATTCGGCCAAACAGGAATAAGTTTTATTCTCGGAAAAAATCGCTACTTACTCGAGAGTAAATCAATTTCACGTCTAACCAACTACTATTCGAGGAATGGCGAGTTTATTCGGAAATAGTCACTACACCACCGATAAACATGGATTACGGAACTATTCCAAGAATAACAAAATGGTGTCCTGTGGTTTTGTGCTGTCATTTCAACTCAACAGAAGAAATTATTGTTTCATAAACATAAATGCAATGTTTAAACGATTTGATTCAAGATAGTGAAAGTAATGAGGAAGTTATACCTAGACGTCCAAGGTGGCTAAACGAGAAAATACATTTAGATTGCGAGAGAATACTATGATGATTGAGCAAAGAAGCAACTTTGTTTATGAACTGAAAATTGAGTTGAAATTTCAACTGAATTAAACTTACAAAACCCGAACATAAACACCACATGAACTAAACCGAACCGACAAGCAAACATTCAAACAACTACCTACATTGACAACTACGTTCCCATGCTTATAATACGACAAATGAGAGTTGAGATGAGCTAAGCTTCTGCATCGTCCCGTTTGTACAACAACGTTGCCGGGTATTACATTCGTTCACATTCACTCTGCTATTCACGCATAGCTAATCCAAGTATAGCTATACGTTAAATTGCATGGAAGAACGACTGTTGATTTACTCGAGAATAAAATCGTGGAATAGATTATTCCTGGTATAGTTACTCGTGTTTATATTCGGGTTTGTTCGAATCCGCCCTTACTTGTATAGTTCAAAACATAAACATAACCATTTACACAAGGCGATGAGTGTATGGTAAATTCTGTAAACTGACCTGTGGTACAATAGCGATAGCTTTCCTCAAGCTGCCGAGGCCAACGTCCCTAATGTTCTGTCCGCCATTGACTACTCAATACACCATGATCGAAAACGAACTTTACACGTGTATTTATTGTATACGTAAATGTATATGTAAATGGTACACGAAACCACCTGCACTATTGTCTCTCCTTCTCCCTTTAATCCATCCAAAGGTTGTCTTTAAAAGATCGCTTAAGACCGCCCATTGTGTCCCATTGTATACCGTATGTTAAAAGTTGACTCAGTTCGGTAACAATAGTTTAATTGTGTCTCATAACATGACAGTTGAGCTCCTAGGGTGTACAGTCGCGAGCACTAAGATGAATGCATTTAGCAAAATTCCAAAGCGATTTGCTCGTGGAATAACGATTACAACTTTGATACTAATCCTAACTAATACTATAAATGCGAAAGTGAGTTTGTTTGCTTGTTTGTTATACTTTCACGCTAAAACGGCTGAACGGATTTGGATGAAATTTGGCACATGTGTAGACTATGACCTGGAGAAGGACATAGGCCACTTTTCATCCTGGATCCGCAGATGACGTCGCGGGCAACCGCTAGTAAGACATATTTCATAATAGTATGGGTTCCAACGCACTCACTTTTAAAACTATATAGTATTCTATTCTGTAAACTGACCTGTGGCACAATGGCGATAGCTTTCCTCAAGCTGCTGAGGTCAACGTCTCTAATGTTCTGTCCGGCCACCTTGATAGTGCCCGACTGTGGTTCGAAAAAACGGAATAGGAGGCGCACCATTGTGGATTTACTGTGGAGGAAAATAAATTATTAGTATCTATAAATATATAATTAGTTGTCCTGACTGCTTCATCAACGCAGAGCCTAAACGGCTGCGGCCACAAACTTGAAATTTTGGCAGTTTATGCCTTTTATGTTAAAAGTCCAGTAGATAAGGTATTATACAAAAGGACAACCTTTTTTTCTTCACAATTTACCGCTGCTAGGAACCGAAATAACCCAGACTTTCGACTACTACAAACGACTGTGAGGCTTGTTACAAGTTTAGTACAAGAAGTACAGTAGGTACATTTTTCTCGTATATTCTTGTACTTACTAAGAATATCAGGAGAGCGCACCGCTTTGGGACATTTATAATTTATTTATTTATGTTTGTTTTAAGCATTCACTAAGGATTTTTGAAAATTCGACTTTTAAGGGGACCTTTTCACCCCCTTACAAGTTGAATTCGTTTGTATGAAAAATCTTATTACATAAACTCACGCCTTCGACCCATGGGGGTAGGCAGAAACTACAGAACGCCACCTGCTACGATCCTTTTGCCTCGTTTACGTTCATACATCTGGTCATACACGCACGCCGGTTGCGAGTACTACGCACCTGACCTTATTCCTTGAGTTAATAAACGAAACTAGGCACGAATACATATCTAAGTAAATTATGAAGTTTGTTTTTTTTTTCTAAACTACAGGGGAATTGGGGGTGTCAAAGTTTGAATGAAAGAATTTTAACGCGCGGTCCGAATAACTCGAAACTCAGTATTTATACTTAAGACCGAAAATAAAGAATAACGTGTATCGGGTGTTTTTGAAAATCTACCCCTAACAGGGTACTAAAATCGTACGAAATCCACGCGAACGAAGTCGCGCGGAAGTGCTAGTTACCTACCTATGAAATACTGGCGTATGGAATATGTAAGGATCGTAGCAGATGGCGTTCTGTAGTTTCTGCCTACCCGCATGGGAAGAAGCCGTCAGTTTATGTATGTACTGGCCCGTGTGGTGGGTTACTCCACTCCCCTCAGAGAGGCGGCGTGTGTCCCAGCAGAAGGAAATTATAGGCTGATTATGCTTATGCAATGACTAAATAAACTCATCGAGCCGCTGCAAGTCGGTGTGACCGAAATGGCGTGACATGCTGCACGAACCCAAGGTGTAAAAGTGGAAGAGAAGAGCATTTGTGTTTATGTGCATAAAACATTCATATTAAAAAAATGTAAAAGAAGCGACTTCACTAAACATATTTAAAAATAAATGATTTACTCATATTAAAAGAAAATACGGAACACTATCTTGATTTTCTTTGTTTAAATGTAGGTTTTTTGTATTGTTTTCTCTCGCCTAGCCTTATCGCAAGAATGCAGTGAATTCGCTTCCAACTTGTTGACAACTAAACCATTATATTTTTCCTGTATCCATACTGGGATAATATTACTAATATTATGTATTGTTCTCAAGTAAGTGGCTATTGTCTTAGGGCTCCCACACAAAACTGCGACGTCGCATCGCATCGCAGTTTTGTGTGGGATTTCTTGATGGGAATAAAGTTATTAAAGCCGAATATTTGTTTTAGATATAGCTCAGAAATTTCGATGTTATGACATGTCGCCATATCAGTAGATCACGCCCGAGCGAATCAGGGTATAGTCATACCGTTTTTTAAAAATTAAATTTCAACACTCTTCAACTCAAGAAGAAGCCTGCTGACTTGTTAACCAAGTGTCTATCGTCAGCAAAACATTATGGGTCTTACCACAACAACTAAGACACTTGTTCAACGCGTGTCTATGTCAGTCTTATTTCAAACTCCATACATAAATGTTGTGTTTAGCAGTTGTTTAGCCTACACAATTGACAAACACAATTTTGTGGTAATACGGTATAAAATGGAGATGATAGGAGTTTTGCCAAACTAATGTTAAAGTTTTGTGTAATGGTACAGTTATGTTGAATTTATAAGTTACTGACTTATCTGTTAAGTTAATCATTTTTAAAGTCATGTAAATTGTATGACTGTGTTATTTTGATAAGTAGGAATGATAAATTAGTGTAGCAACACTATGTATATCAAAATGAAAGTTACATGTAGTCTATGAAATAAATAGTCTTTGAACGCAAGCCAGCGCTGTTTGAATAATTCTCACCCACTCCCCGAACCGCCAACAATCCCGATCTTCTTCCCAGCCGGTATACTGAAGGACAGGTTGTTGAAGATCGGCTTCCCGTTAATGTACTTGAAGCTCACGTCTTGGAAATCGATGGTCGCCGAGTTTGCGTCGCATATGAGGGCGGGTGCTCTCGGTTTCTCCTGGAATGAAATGGGAGAACAGAAAATAAGCGTGTCTATATTATAACGCTATATACAAGGTGTAACATAATTAGCGCACAACCTCATAAGGCGTCATTGTACTCATTATTATGAACAACTTTTACTATGGGACCAAACTTGAAATCGCAAAAAAAACTAAATGTAGGGAACAGCTGATTTTTTTTTTCGCGATTTTCAGATTTGGTCCCATAGTAAAAGTTGTTCATAATGATAAGTACAATGACCCCTTGAGAGGTTGTGCGTTAATTATGTTACACCTTGTATATTTGTACGCCTAGCTAGTCAAGTACGTACTTAATACTTCTTTCAACATGCTCAATTTGTATGTAAAATGAAATAATTATATTTACAGGTGGTGAAAATGATTGAATGAACATTCAATCACTTTCGCGTTTTCTTGATTTTTTTGTGATTGAATGAATGTTATTGTAACTAAAAATATTAAATTAAAGACAAATTGACCTTTCGTACCATTGTGTCATTTGAAAATACCAACAACATTAAAGTTTAAGTTAAATTTTCTAATCAGAACTTTAATCCAATGCATTTTACAATACATAATCAAATCGATCAAACTCATACAAACTTGAATCGATTTATCGTGAGTATCGAGTACCGAGTCGTATGGTTACTTCACTAGTTACGTCGCGATGACAAATATCAAAACGGGCCTTTTATTTTTTGGCAACTTTAAGGGTTTCAAAACGACGGTGTATAAAATTCTAACATTTTTCCCACATCACTATACCCTTTATCCGTAGCATAAAATTGACGATTGACAGTTTTTGTACGGAAAAACTGCTCAATATTCTTCATCGGACAAGAACATCTAGGGTTGGAACAACAGCCCCGTACCTTTATCCGAGACTGTACAGTCATAAGCGTGAACATAGTCTGCATGTCGATGAGCGCCTGGCGCACCTCTCTGTACACGGAGCCGAGGAAGCCCAGCGGGATGGACAGTTGGAAGAGAAGGCCGTTCACCATCACCAGATCACCTACTGTCATGTTTCCTAGGAAGAAAGGGAAGCTCGGTCAAAACTTTTTTCACCAAAAAATACAAAATAAAAACAGTTATTTCGGATTTGGGTATTAGCTTCTTTAATTACTAGCCCGTATTGTCCCACTGCTGAACAAAGACCTCCCTATATTCCTTCCGTCGGCCACTATTCTTCGCCACTTCTTTCCAATTCTCGCGGATGAAAAGTGTTACTTACCGACAAAAATATGTAAGAATGAATATAATAGGTATCGTGTTTGGTATCTAAAGAAAGGTCATAAGGAGTACTTTTTGAAAATATGTTGGTTATCTATGATTATTTATACATAAACCACAAAGACTGTTGAATTTTACCAAACCAAAGAAGTGGGTAGGTACCCGCAATGATCCCAAACCCCAATATAATTGAAATAAAAATAAAAGTTACAAACTTAAACTCGACTACGACAAAAACGCCAACTAAAAAGTTATAAACAAGACATCAGAGACAGGCAAATTAAAAATCCGGAGTCACACGTCATGTTGGGGCCATAAATCGAGCCGATGACGTGTGACTCCGGATTTTTAATTTGCCTGTCTCTGATGTCTTGTTTATAACTTTTTAGTTGGCGTTTTTGTCGTAGTCGAGTTTAAGTTTTTTGATTCATTTTGTATTCAGACGTTTCACTTCGAGTGAAAGATGCCGAATAAAAGGCAAAAATGAACGAAAAGTGAAGCGTCTGATAACGGCTTAAAGGAGAGAGTTAAATGGGCAAATGGGTCTAATGTATGTTTTCATTGAGTACAATTTTCGTTGGCATAAATTGGTTACCTTTAGCGATCTGATTAGCAGCCATGATCATGATGATGCTGAGTCCCCCGCTGAAGATGGCGTGTTGTCCGAAGTTGAGCACGGCCAGGCTCGACGCTGTCATCAGCGAGGCTTCCTCGTACTTCTTCAGGCTGATGTCGTACTTCTCTAGCTCGTACTTCTCATTGTTGAAATACTTGAAACATTGTGGGATGATTATGAATATTATTTGGAAAACTTACATTGAAATAGAAAACTGAACTCGATATATTTTAAATGGTTTGTAATAGTTGGAATATCTCTAGATTTGGTTAAAGGAGCTAAAAGGATATTATGTAGACAGATAAAATTTATTATTTGGAAAACTTACATTGAAATAGAAAACTGAACTCGATATATTTTAAATGGTTTGTAATAGTTGGAATATCTCTAGATTTGGTTAAAGGAGCTAAAAGGATATTATGTAGACAGATAAAATTTATTATTTGGAAAACTTACATTGAAATAGAAAACTGAACTCGATATATTTTAAATGGTTTGTAATAGTTGGAATATCTCTAGATTTGGTTAAAGGAGCTAAAAGGATATTATGTAGACAGATAAAATTTATTATTTGGAAAACTTACATTGAAATAGAAAACTGAACTCGATATATTTTAAATGGTTTGTAATAGTTGGAATATCTCTAGATTTGGTTAAAGGAGCTAAAAGGATATTATGTAGACAGATAAAATTTATTATTTGGAAAACTTACATTGAAATAGAAAACTGAACTCGATATATTTTAAATGGTTTGTAATAGTTGGAATATCTCTAGATTTGGTTAAAGGAGCTAAAAGGATATTATGTAGACAGATAAAATTTATTATTTGGAAAACTTACATTGAAATAGAAAACTGAACTCGATATATTTTAAATGGTTTGTAATAGTTGGAATATCTCTAGATTTGGTTAAAGGAGCTAAAAGGATATTATGTAGACAGATAAAATTTATTATTTGGAAAACTTACATTGAAATAGAAAACTGAACTCGATATATTTTAAATGGTTTGTAATAGTTGGAATATCTCTAGATTTGGTTAAAGGAGCTAAAAGGATATTATGTAGACAGATAAAATTTATTATTTGGAAAACTTACATTGAAATAGAAAACTGAACTCGATATATTTTAAATGGTTTGTAATAGTTGGAATATCTCTAGATTTGGTTAAAGGAGCTAAAAGGATATTATGTAGACAGATAAAATTTATTATTTGGAAAACTTACATTGAAATAGAAAACTGAACTCGATATATTTTAAATGGTTTGTAATAGTTGGAATATCTCTAGATTTGGTTAAAGGAGCTAAAAGGATATTATGTAGACAGATAAAATTTATTATTTGGAAAACTTACATTGAAATAGAAAACTGAACTCGATATATTTTAAATGGTTTGTAATAGTTGGAATATCTCTAGATTTGGTTAAAGGAGCTAAAAGGATATTATGTAGACAGATAAAATTTATTATTTGGAAAACTTACATTGAAATAGAAAACTGAACTCGATATATTTTAAATGGTTTGTAATAGTTGGAATATCTCTAGATTTGGTTAAAGGAGCTAAAAGGATATTATGTAGACAGATAAAATTTATTATTTGGAAAACTTACATTGAAATAGAAAACTGAACTCGATATATTTTAAATGGTTTGTAATAGTTGGAATATCTCTAGATTTGGTTAAAGGAGCTAAAAGGATATTATGTAGACAGATAAAATTTATTATTTGGAAAACTTACATTGAAATAGAAAACTGAACTCGATATATTTTAAATGGTTTGTAATAGTTGGAATATCTCTAGATTTGGTTAAAGGAGCTAAAAGGATATTATGTAGACAGATAAAATTTATTATTTGGAAAACTTACATTGAAATAGAAAACTGAACTCGATATATTTTAAATGGTTTGTAATAGTTGGAATATCTCTAGATTTGGTTAAAGGAGCTAAAAGGATATTATGTAGACAGATAAAATTTATTATTTGGAAAACTTACATTGAAATAGAAAACTGAACTCGATATATTTTAAATGGTTTGTAATAGTTGGAATATCTCTAGATTTGGTTAAAGGAGCTAAAAGGATATTATGTAGACAGATAAAATTTATTATTTGGAAAACTTACATTGAAATAGAAAACTGAACTCGATATATTTTAAATGGTTTGTAATAGTTGGAATATCTCTAGATTTGGTTAAAGGAGCTAAAAGGATATTATGTAGACAGATAAAATTTATTATTTGGAAAACTTACATTGAAATAGAAAACTGAACTCGATATATTTTAAATGGTTTGTAATAGTTGGAATATCTCTAGATTTGGTTAAAGGAGCTAAAAGGATATTATGTAGACAGATAAAATTTATTATTTCCTAAAAATATTTTTTTTACTTCTGGAGACTTACGGACTTATCAAACCTAGTAATCATTGGAATTTATTTTTTTACTTTATCTTACTTGATATTTCGTCGCTTTTTGAAATTACGTTTGCAAGAACTTATCTGTATTGATGTGTTTAAACACACCAAGAAAATCTGTATTCACGCCAATCTACCAAGAACGTGGGGAAATCATCATTCTTAAAAAGTCTAATAAAAAAGAATACATATTTATATCTCTAAAAAATATAGTAACGGACTAACCCATCATTCGGGTCTTACAGATCTCTAGATGCAGTCGTTCATTATTCAAAATCGAACATAACACGTCTTAGACTCCCCGCAGACTACAGACTTTTTATCGGCCGATAGTTTGGCCGTTTCTTAATCAGTAGGAAGATGTATGCAAGTTCGATCGTTATAATGTGCGCACTGGCATACATCTTCCTACTGATTAAGAAACCGACCAAACTATCGGCCGATAGAAAGTCTGTAGTCTGCGGGGGCTCTTAGGCTGCGGGCACGAAACCAGCGGCGGCGGAGCGATGGCGACTGCGGAGCGACGCGGCGCGGCGGCGACATAAACAACAGTATAGCATTCTGAAGAGACGCGCACGAAACGGGCGAGAGCGGCGCGGGGCGAGCGAGCGGCGCACGGGCGGTCGCGGCGCGCTGGCGACGGGAACAAATTTGTTTGATTCGTCGCTCGACGGCCGCTGCTTCCTACTCCATCGCGACTGATCGACCGCCAGTTTCGTGTCCACACTGCCCACCCCAAAGGCCGCTACCGGATCGCGCCAATTTCGTGCCCGCAGACTTACACTTTACATTTTAGACATTACTCTTTTCACTTTAGCTTTGACATAGTCCAGTAAAAGTATATTAGGCGTATAACATTCCCACTGCTGGGACACGGGACTCCTCTCTGTAAGAGGGAGAGGACGTACTCCACCACGCGGGTCCGGCCGGTGCGGGTTGTTGGATGTCACTTGTCTTCGCATTTGGTTCTAAGACACGCCGGTTTCGGTTTCGAGTCGAGTAAACCGCCAGTTCAATTGGTAAAATAAATAATTATACAAACCTTAACAGTTTCATAGTTAATGAGCGAGTCGATGGCCTTGTTGCCCGCCTCGTTCTCCGCCTTGTTCATGTACACGCGGAACTTGGTGCGCCACTGTGTGATGGCCAGAGTGAACGCCGTGTACACCCCCACGCAACCCCATGCTAGACCTGATAAAATATTTTTTATTAATAAAAGATTATTTTAAAATCAGTCTCATATAACAAAACGTCGCGTCAGAGCGAATACTCAAAGAAACGTGAGATGGAAGCTTTATCGAATACACCTCGGACCTCACATAAAATCCGAGCTATTCATATTATATCTTATCTTGACAGTTTAGGGGCTTGTGGCTAAGTGATAACAGCCGCACGGGTCGATCGATCAGGTTAAGCTACGCTTGCCGCGGTTGGTCCGTGGATGGATGACCTTTACATACTAAGGCCCCTCCGTGGCTCGGAAGCACGTTAAGCCGTTGGTCCCTTGCGGGATGTTCGAAAGAGTTACCGTGGCCCCGGCACAGGCAACAGAAGGAACACGGGTGGGTTTTAGTCAGTAAAAGTCTGACACGCCCTCCCGCTCCGCCCAGAGCGGGAGAAGTCATTTGATGATTTCCCATCCACAAAAAAAGCCGTTGGTCCCGGCTGTCATGCGTGGATCTTTGACAGTCGTTACGCGTCGTCAGAAGCCCGAAAGTCTGACAACCAGTCAAAGTCAAAGTCAAAACGTTTATTGCGAACCAAGTGTACAATGTTGGTATTATGTTAGTACTTATGACTTAGCAGCCAAGCATTGCAATTATCTAACCAAGTCTTACCAAGGGGTATCATATTACCCAGTAACTGGGTTGTGGAGGTCAGATAGGCAGTCGCTTCATGTAAAATACTGGTATTCAGCTGCATCCGGTTAGACTGCAAGCCGACCCCAACATAGTTCGGAAAAGACTCGGTAGATGCTGATCTTGACAGTTCATGGCGGCAAATATGCTGCCTTAAGTGTTTCCGATCCGACCCCAATCATTCAAATTATCGGCTCAATGTAGAAATCGGAGTATTCACACATTCTGGACGTGTAGTGTACCAGACAAATGACGTTATGGAATAATTCAATCAACTCAGCCTATCGCAGTTCACTGCTGGACATAGGCCTCTCCCAGGCTGCGCCACAACACCCTGTCCGCCACCTTCCGCATCCAGTCTGTCCCAGCCACCATTTTAAGGTCGTCGGTCTGTCAAGCCATCGGAATATATTATTATTTTGGAAACATGACCGTCTTAAAAAAGAACTTACCAGTAAAAGCCAATCCTCCTTTGAGACCCAGTATTGTGGAGACGAGCGCCAACTCGAAGATCGTGGGCACGATGTTGAACACCATCGCTGACAGCACGAAGTTTATAGCGCGGGAGCCGCGGTCTATTGTCTGTGGAAATAAAACAAATCAATTCTGTACAAACACTTTGTGGTCCTGGTTGCAAGGGAACAGCTGAGCTAGGGATACTGGCTCCACTCTATGGCAAAGTGTTATTGGGGTTTTCCATCAAGAAGTTCTCAGCCGCATACCGGAGTCAGAATTTGTGCCCGGTTGATAGCAATAGACTCGCCTCCTACTTCCTACGTCGTTTCCATGATCGCTTGGGGGCGTTACTGAGCGAATCGTGTCTAAGTACCAGCAAATAGAAATATGTTTAAGTAATCTTAATGTAAAAATTTTGGGGGAAACTTACAGCTGGGTATGTACAATAGTGAAAAAGAAAGAAAGAAAAATAGGTTTATTTGCATAGGTTTTTTTTTGGTTTTTTGGTTTTAGTGTATCTATACTAATAATATAAAGCTGAAGAGTTTGTTTGGTTGAACGCGCTAATCTCAGGAACTACTGGTTCGAATTGAAAAATTCTTTGGTGTTGGATAGCTCATTTATCGAGGAAGGCTATAGGTTACATAACATCACGCTACGACCCATAGGAGCGGAGCAGCAATGAAAAATGTTGCAAAAACGGGGAAGATGTATTTCTTTTGAGAGCTTCCGTTGCATACGCTGCGTAAACGATTAAAGTTACGCAAAAGTCATGTATGACGGAATTGTTCCTCTTAAAAAGTTCTAAAAAAAAGTCTATATAGTATAGTCTATATAGTGTAGTAGTAGTCTAGTATAGCATACAACTATCTTTTAGGGTTGGCTCACTCTAACTTTTTTAATGGTAATCAAATTTGTTATAAAATAATGCATTACTTGCGAAGGTGTTTTCATAAACATGGTTTTAATACTTATCCAAATAAATAGTTTCATAATCAAGGTTGATTAAGAGCATGTAAATTCCTTTTAAATTATTCGAATCGGACCTTTCGTTTAGAAATTACGACGGGTATAAAAATGCTTAATAAAGTAAGAAAAATGCGCTTAGTCTATTATAAGTTACCTACACATTTTATTTTTTATTGATTGTTTGAACGCGTTAATCTCTGACACTACCAGTCGGATTTGAAACATTCTTTTTCGCATTTTATAGCCCAATTCTTGAGGAAGGCTGTAAGTATTTAACATTACACTAGGACCCTTAGAAGTCGAGCAAAAAGAAAAGAAGTAAGAAAGAGAGCTAAGCGAAAACGAAGTAACAGCGCGGGCAGGCGATGCGATGCGGCGGGGTGAGTCCGGGGAGCAAGAAATTTCACGCGGACGAAGTCGCGGGCAGGACCTAGTAATCAATATTGATTTCCCACTAATTGTGGTTGCATCGAGAATTTTTGTTTAATTGTTCTATTTATTAAACCGTCAACCGAAATCTTTCATTCGATCGCGTCAAGGGCTTAAATTTTATCATAAACCTAAACATTTCAGGTTTTTTATCAAAAATCTGTTTTGTCATAAGCCTGCGACGTGTCACGCCTCGCACTAATCTCGTCACTGGTAAGTTGCAACAAACGAGGTTAGCGCATAAACGAATTAGTTTGCTTATAAACTAATTCGTTCAGGAGAATTTTACTCAACAACTCGGGGACGTCGTTGGAACCGTTTGTAATTTTTAACAGAAAAGCTATATCAGAAATTTTTCTTTATTCATAATGAACATCAAAATGTTTACAACGCTCAACGCTCTTTGCTCAGTTTCGGAAGTAGATCCATAAACGCAAACCAGATACAGTATCAGATATCTAATTTAAGTGGTTTTATTTTATCAGAAACATAATAAACGAATGCAGTTAAAAACTGATGTTTTTTTTTTGCAATCTCTTTTATCTAACTAAACATTACACGCGATTAGGAACTGTGAACAACAGCCGAGTGAAGCGAAGCCTAATGGACAATGTACCCTACCAAGTGTATAGCAAGTTACAACATTCATTGCAAATCTATAAACTGACTGCATTTTTATCTTTTGCGACCTAGAGATTAAATCTATAAACTGACTGCATTTTTATCTTTTGCGACCTAGAGATTGAATCTATAAACTGACTGCATTTTTATCTTTTGCGACCTAGAGATTGAATCTATAAACTGACTGCATTTTTATCTTTTGCGACCTAGAGATTAAATCTATAAACTGACTGCATTTTTATCTTTTGCGACCTAGAGATTGAATCTATAAACTGACTGCATTTTTATCTTTTGTGACCTAGAGATTAAATCTATAAACTGACTGCATTTTTATCTTTTGCGACCTAGAGATTGAATCTATAAACTGACTGCATTTTTATCTTTTGCGACCTAGAGATTGAATCTATAAACTGACTGCATTTTTATCTTTAGCGACCTAGAGATTGAATCTATAAACTGACTGCATTTTTATCTTTTGCGACCTAGAGATTAAATCTATAAACTGACTGCATTTTTATCTTTTGCGACCTAGAGATTGAATCTATAAACTGACTGCATTTTTATCTTTTGCGACCTAGAGATTGAATCTATAAACTGACTGCATTTTTATCTTTTGCGACCTAGAGATTAAATCTATAAACTGACTGCATTTTTATCTTTTGCGACCTAGAGATTGAATCTATAAACTGACTGCATTTTTATCTTTTGCGACCTAGAGATTAAATCTATAAACTGACTGCATTTTTATCTTTTGCGACCTAGAGATTGAATCTATAAACTGACTGCATTTTTATCTTTTGCGACCTAGAGATTGAATCTATAAACTGACTGCATTTTTATCTTTTGCGACCTAGAGATTAAATCTATAAACTGACTGCATTTTTATCTTTAGCGACCTAGAGATTGAATCTATAAACTGACTGCATTTTTATCTTTTGCGACCTAGAGATTAAATCTATAAACTGGCTGCATTTTTTATCTTTTGCGACCTAGAGATTGAATCTATAAACTGACTGCATTTTTTATCTTTTGCGACCTAGAGATTTAATCTATAAACTGACTGCATTTTTTATCTTTTGCGACCTAGAGATTGAATCTATAAACTGACTGCATTTTTATCTTTTGCGACCTAGAGATTAAATCTATAAACTGACTGCATTTTTATCTTTTGCGACCTAGAGATTTAATCTATAAACTGACTGCATTTTTTATCTTTTGCGACCTAGAGATTGAATCTATAAACTGACTGCATTTTTATCTTTTGCGACCTAGAGATTAAATCTATCAACTGATTGCATTTTTATCTTTTGCGACCTAGAGATTGAATCTATAAACTGACTGCATTTTTATCTTTTGCGACCTAGAGATTAAATCTATAAACTGACTGCATTTTTATCTTTTGCGACCTAGAGATTTAATCTATAAACTGACTGCATTTTTTATCTTTTGCGACCTAGAGATTGAATCTATAAACTGACTGCATTTTTTATCTTTTGCGACCTAGAGATTTAATCTATAAACTGACTGCATTTTTTATCTTTTGCGACCTAGAGATTGAATCTATAAACTGACTGCATTTTTATCTTTTGCGACCTAGAGATTGAATCTATAAACTGACTGCATTTTTTATCTTTTGCGACCTAGAGATTGAATCTAGGATCTCGCGTTCATTCGTCACGCCTTTTTTTTTTTTGTGGATGGGAAATCATCAAATGACTTCTCCCGCTCTGGGCGGAGCGGGAGGGCGTGTCAGACTTTTACTGACTAAAACCCACCCGTGTTCCTTCTGTTGCCTGTGCTGGGGCCACGGTAACTCTTTCGAACATCCCGCAACCCTAGCTGGCATCGGCCCTAGCGGACCCCGTCAATAGTGCTGACATCTCTTTGAGGCGCGCGTGGAACACGACGCGCCGTCGACTCGGGCTTGGCCCTTACCGGACGGCGAGCTACCCATTGCTCGCCGTCCGCAAGCCCGCGCCTACGGTGGCCGGGAATCGGCTGCCAATTCCCGACGCCCAGGGCGTCTCCTGCGGCGACTAGGGGCGTGAGGGTGCAAAGCTTGCCTCTCCCTCACGCGTCCCGCCTCCTCCTTCACGAGCATTACTGCTTCGCAGAAGGAGGTAATGGCTTCGTCACGTCAATTCGTCACGCCTACGACTACTAGACCATATGGCAACGAGGCTGTAAGTAAAGAAGCGAATGTTTTAAATTAACTGTAGCCAGGGCGAATATTAACTGCAAGGGAAATGTCTTTTTATGTCATAACACTATTTTCAAACTAGCTGTTGCCCGTGGATTCACCCGCGTGGATGTCAATACTTCCCTATTTGAATCGGATTTTGTTCACAATTTCATGGGTTTTAATTTTTTTGCACGGAACCCTAATTCTTTTTAAAATAAAAGCGGAACTCTAAGTCAAGGCTCGGATACCGGTTAAATTTTCAAACCGTTATTATGTACTTGACGCAAAACCTTTACATTTCGGTTTCGTTCGCACAAACCGGTTTTTTTAAACCGGTATTTGCAAGAGTATTTACATAAAGGTTTTTTCGGATTAAACGGTTTAGAGCCTTAAAAACCGGTTAATACGGACGCATGATAAACGTCATGCGCTGTTCAGTTTTTATTCAGAAGTAAGATTCTTTTTGTTTCGGTTTGGACGTTTATTTATGTCATTGCATCAATAAGCTTCGCTGCAAAAACAAAAAATGGGTAAGTATCTAATACTTTTTTGGTGAAATTAAGTTGATAAATAATCGGTAAACATAACATTACTTTTCACAGCACAGATCCTATGGACCAATTAGATAGTCAGCCATTTTTTACTGAAGAAGAAAACTCTCAAAATTAGAGTACAAATAGGCCAAAAAACGTGTATATCAATCGTAATTATAGATAACTAGCCCGCGTCTTCGTCCGCGTGAAATTTCTTGACCCCCGACCCACCCCGTCACATCACCTGCCCGTCATGGAATACAACCATTTCATGAAATGGTCGAAACCTTCATGAAATAATCAATTCTAAGATCTGGTCACGACACATAGATATGTAGATGATCTAAGGCCCAGTTTTCACTGGTGGTATTAACGACCAGTGAAACTGGTCGCGTGTGTCGAAGTGGTAAAGAAAAACTATTTCAGTGTTTATTTCTTCAACGCATTCAACGCAGATCATCAACGCATCTAAGAACACGTATAAAATAAACACCCAAATTGTGAAAGATGATGCAGAAAATAGTTCTGATAGTAACGGAAACAAATCACGCGAAGATAGCAGTGCTAAACCAGGAGAAGAAACTACTTCGAATTTCAAACAATGTGTTTTATGTATATTTGATAAGGACCTCGATAAACGAAACTATTATTTTGGAAATTTGCTAATAAGTGAATTACAATTTTTGCCGCCATGTAGGCGCTCTAAAGCATATATCAATATTTTATAGTATATAGATGCTTTAAAACATTCACATCGTGAGAAAACAAACAAATAAATATTTAATTAAAAACAAACGAATAATGTGCCTGGACGAACATGCGAAATATCAATGTGATCATTCGTACTGAAATGTTACCAATAAAAAATAAATAAAGGAAAATAAGAGCGAAGTTTTATTTTAGATTCAGGAATTTATTAATCTACTTAATGTGTGGACACCATTTTGCATGCTGTAATACTCGTACCTACATAGATGGATTATATCTTTACAAGTTGCAACGCGTTTACCGACATGCCGTTCCTTGAATAAACCGGTTAATTTAGGTTAAAATAAAGTTCTTAAAACGTTCACGTTTTTAAGAAAAGTTCGGAGGAAAACCGAAATAAACCGGTATTAACCGGTATTTTTTAAACCGGTTCCGAGCCTTGCTCTAAGTTACTCCTTATAACATCAGCTATCTGTCAGAGGAAATCCCTTCAAAATCGGCGCAGCCATTAGACTTACTATTAAACCGACAGACAAGAAGACAGATTGAATCTATAAACTCTTTGTTTCGGCCTTTCTTCTCAGAGTAGTCAGCTAGGAAACGCCAGCCTCATCTAGTTTTAAAAAAAAATGTTTGACGTGTAAAAGTGTTTGTATAAACCTACTTACAGATATAAAATCATTTATCATTTATCAGAGAAAAATTTAAAAAATTGATTTTTCTTAGTTACAAGTACCGTATATACTTTCATATGCATTTAGTAAAAAGCTGTTATTTTGACATTACAAACAGACACTTCAATTTCATTTATTTGTTAGTATGTATGTAGTATTAAACATAAATATAACTAGCTGTGTTCCGCGACTTCGTTCGCGTGGATGTCGTAAGATACACAATATACTAAAATAACAGCCACATTTTAATAAAACTCCCTCGTCCCCCGATCCGTCGCCAACCGTCGCGTTGAATCGCCCGCCCGCGCTATTACTTCGTTTTCGCTTAGTGTTATTTCTGACTTTTTCTTTTTGCTTCACTCCTAAGTGTCTTAGCGTGATGTTAAATAGCCTATAACTATCCTCGACAACTGGGTTACCAAACGCAAAAAGAATTTTTCAAATCCGACTTTTTGTTCATAATTTCATGGGTTTTAATTTTTTTGCACGGAACCCTAATTATTTTTGTAAAATAAAAGTAGCCTAAGTTACCCGCCGTAATATCAGCTATCTGCCAGTAAAATAGGTCCAACCGTTTCGGAGATTAGCCGGAACAAACAGACAGACAAAAATGTTAAAAATAGCTGTTTTTTTTAAGATACACAATATACTAAAATAACAGCCACATTTTAATAAAACTCCCTCGTCCCCCGACCCGTCGCCACAGATTACCAGATAAATCACTCCATGTACTTACGCGCGCTAACTACCAACCGGCAGCCGAGCCGCACGCAGCCCATTATTCAGTGGGTAGCCAACAGACGCGAGGCGCGTACGTACGCATATAAAGTTTCAAATTCTTATGATATGGCTGGTTCTGGTGTATTATGTACAGTTGGTGGATGTAGACCCAGCAAGAGAAGAGATAAAAACTTATCTTTTTTCAGTTTACCTGCTCATACAGTTTTACTATCGTTATTCAAATAGGTAAATTGTTTAAACTTGCATGTTTCGTGTTTTGTATTTTATTGGTAGGTACGTAATTACTTCTACTGTGCGTTTGGGATAAGAATAGAAAGGTCAATGCCCTCCATTTGTCAACTGTCATTTGAAAATTACGTTTAGCAAAAATCTACTTTGTGCAAATTAATTTTCAATAATATTTATTATCGTTATTATCTTGCATGACGTGGCAATATGGCGCCAGCGCAGGTTTGTTCATAGTGTAGAAGCATAGTAGATACCTACAACGCTAATTGTGTAAATGAACGAACAAATCAATTAATCGTGTTTTCAGTTTCCTCCATTTCGTATTTCTTTCTTATTCGTGGCCATGCGGAGTGGTTACGTCACTGATTATTAAATAGTTAGGTACTACACGTTGCGTACGATGTGTGCCTTACTTGTGTTACAACTGCAATTTCGGGGTGTATTCAAAACTAAATAGTTACCTAGCATAAAAATATTCCTCGGTCTTTCATAAGTATTTTTAACAAATAAACATGCTAAAACATTAAATAGCATTTCATTTTATCTTATATTATTTCATAAAGTGTACTACAAATACCTACTGACATCTTTATCGAAAAAGGCAGCCCTGGCAATTCACAATAACCACGCGGCGGCGCGCAGCTACAAAGCAAAACTCATTTTACGCTTGTAAGGTTAGGTACATTTCGTTCGCAGCGTCTAGAGTCTCGAAGGTGCAGGCTATTATAGTAGTAGGTATTGAAAATTTAGTATGGAGTGATTTATCTGGTAATCTGTGCCGTCGCGTTGAATCGCCCGCCCGCACTATTACTTCGTATTCGCGTAATGTTCTTTCTGACTTTTTTCTTTCTGCTCGGGTCCTAAGGGTCGTAGCGTGATGTTAAATAGCCTATAACTGTCTTCGAGAATTAGGCTACCAAATGCAAAGAGAATTTTTCAAATCCAACTTTTTGTTAAAAATTTCATGGGTTTTAGTTTGTTTGCGCGGAACCCTAAATATTTTTCTAAAATAAAAGTAGCCTAAGTTACCCGCCGTTACATCAGCTATCTGCCAGTGAAAGTCCCGTCAAAATCGGTCCAGCCGTTTCGGAGATTAGCCGGAACAAACAGACAGACAGACAGACAAAAATTTTAAAAATTGCTGTTTTGTTATAAGAACCGTTTATACTTTCCTATGAATTTAGTAAAAAGTTGTTATTTTGACTTTACAAACAGACACTTCATGTTTATTTATTTGTACAGATTAAGAAATTACGATGATTTGTCAAGTCATATAAACCGTGCGGAGCATGGGCGGGGCGCTAGTGTATGAATAAATACATGTAACTTACTTTTGACAAAGCGCCAGTCTGTCTCCCGAGATGGAAGCTCAGGTCCAAATTGTGCAGATGTATGAACACGTTGCAGGCCAGCTTCCTGATGGAGTGCTGCGCCACTTTAGCGAACACCGCGTTCCGGAGCTCGTTGAAACACGCCGCTGTGGCGCGAGCTACGCCGTCTGAAATGAATAGGGTTGCTCTTTACTATATTGAAGAAACATGAAGCTATTTGCCCATTCCAAAGCGTAGTAGGTTCTTTTGGAGAAGAACGGGCAAGAAACCATGGACCCTCTTTTCAATCTAAATATTGTTTAATCACTTCATTATACACATAAACACACATAACATCACGCCTTGTTTCCCCGAAGGATTAGGCAGAGGTGTACCTATAGTACACCCACATCATTCCAGTGGCCTAGTGGTAACGGCCGGCAGGCGCTTTACTTTATGTAAATAATTTCATCACCACTGCTCTAAAAACGGTGAAGGAAAACATCATGGGGAAACGGGCATGTACTTGAACCAAAAATTCGAAGACATGTGACGTCCACCAACCCGCACTGGGCCCGCGTGGTGGATTACGGCACCTGTCACAGAAAGGAGACCTGCAGCAGTGGGAACGTTATAGGCTGATTATGCATTATGCATTTAAAACTAGTGTATAATGGGCGGTCTTATCGTAAATTACATTACGATTTCAGACAATACAAGCAAGCTTTTGGACTTTAACCCAGAGTGAAGTTATATCAAACTTAGACCTCGAAAAATGTAAGGTTAAACTGAATTTACAACGGGGAGTAACTTTACTCCGCGTTAAATAATATGAGGGAAAAGAACTCATCAAAATGTTTCTGAAAAGAAACGTTAGGTTTGCAAAGCGCTAAATTACGAAATAAATCTCTAGGGTTTTTTTTTATCCCAGTTCTGCACAAAGGTCTCCAACATACTTTTTCATTCATCTTTGCCTGCTACCTTTTCAAGCCAATCAGTCAAGAACGAATCTAGGTCGTCGCGCCAGCGTTACGGTTGCAAAGGAATAAAAATAAATAAGTGTAGAAAACTGCTACTGGTGCTCATTGCCAGTGAATGTTCCGTATATCATGAGTGCGTTTACAGAAAAAAATGGCATAAGCACAAACGAGCAACGCGCCATTCCTGTCGTGATGGCCTTGTCTATGGTATACTCAAATGGGAACAACAAGGCATAGTTACATCCAAGCAGTAAGGAAGACGCGGTAGTACTGTAGAGGCTTTAATCAGGCTTGCCTTTCAACATGAAACCTTCGCGAGTTGTTTGATTGATTAAAAAGACAAGCATTGATTTTGAAACTTAGAACAGGAAAAGAAAAATGAATGGGGTTGACAGTCGGCCTTCTGGCTCGGACTGATAGTGTATTCCTTGATTGATGTGATTGAATTATTTTATGATTAGAAGTCGATTGAAAAGTGTTACGGCGTATTATTTATACACACCGATCCCCCTAGAGGTAACGGTTCGTCCATAGCATCGGGCGAATCGTTACAGTACCGACAGCTTGCAGTACAATTTCCTGCAGTTGTCACAGCCACCGACCTCGTATGAGGCGTTCTCAAATGGACACAACAAAGCCTACTCACATCCAAGCAGTAAGGAGAACGCAGTAGTTCCCAGCGCTTGCGGCACGGTCGCCATGCCGAGCAAGGCGTCTCCCGCAGGTGTGACCGTCGCCGTATTGATCTCGTCTACGGCGTACTTGAATAGGAACGGCACCGTCACGTTCACCATTTTAGCGCCAAATAGTAGGGAGAGGGATAGCATCACGCGGTTTCTGATCATCAAGTTGTCCTGGAAGGGAAAATAATAGTAAGTATTCGGTTGGGGTCATCATCATCAGCCTACAGCAGTCCACTGCTGGACATAGGCCTCTCCAAATGGACGCCATTCAGCTCGATTCTCGGCAACTCTCATCCAGCTGCTCGGCAACTCTCAGCCACCCTGCGAAGATCGTCGCTCCACCTAGCCTGTGGACGTCCTACATTACGTTTGCAGTTTCGCGGTCTCCACTCAAGAACACGTCTACCCCAACGGTCATCGGTTCTACGGCTAATATGGCCGACCCATTGCCACTTCAGCTGGCTTATTCTGTGAGCTATGTCGACAACTTTGGTTCTCTGCCGGATCACCTCGTTCCGGATTCTATCTCTCCGAGATTTCAAGAACAGTTTGTTCCATAGCTCGCTGAGCGACCTTGAATTTATGGACCAGCCGTACCGTGAATGTCCACGTTTCGGCTCCGTAAGTCATAATAGGCAGGACGCACTGATTGAAGACTTTAATCTTTATGCTCTGCGGAATACGCGACGAGAAGACTCGACGAAGCTTCCCAAATACTGCCCAGCCCAGCTGAATTCTTCTGTTAGCCTCTCTCTCAAAACTGTTCTTACCAAACTGCTGTTTGCCCGAGGTAAACGTATTCTCGAACAACGTTGGGGTAGGTACGTGAAATAATGTAGGCAAATTAACAAGTTATACTAAAACTTAATTGTGTATTAATGGCTAATTTGATGTACTAAATATAATTATGATAATAAATAAAAAAAAACATAATGTTCTCTAAATTAATGAATTTAGTTAACCTTACCTTAGGAGCTCGTGGCTAAGTAATAACAGCCGAACGGGTCGATCCATCAGGTTAAGCTACGCTTGCCGGGGTTGTCCGTGGATGGGTGACCATCTTTACATACCGACACTCCTCCGTGCCTCGGAAAGCACGTTAAGCCGTTGGTCCCGGCTGTCGTTCGTAGATCTTTGACAGTCGTTACGGGTCGTCAGAAGCCCGAAAGTCTGACAACCAGTCTTACCAAGGGGTATCGTATTACCCAGTTACTGGGTTGTGGAGGTCAGATAGGCAGTCGCTCTATGTAAAATACTGGTATTCAGCTGCATCCGGTTAGACTGGAAGCCGACCCCAACATAGTTGGGAAAAGGCTAGGCAGGAGGCAGGAGGAGTTAACCTTACCTTAGACATTTATGTTGAATCCTATGTGAAATGACAGTGCATTTGCGACAAGATTCAACCATGACTGATTATTCAGACTAATGCACATGATTTCAAACATCACACATTACATTTTACATCATTATGAATTAATTGTAAAGTTTTTTTTTTTTTGTAAATGCCACCTATTTTTCTTAAATTAATATGAATTAATTATTATTCAAGGCTAGTACTTATTTTAATAGCTGCTCCAAACCATCTGTCTTATATCAAACACATACAAAATCTTACCTTAGGCCACACATACTCCAGCATCCCGCGGATCATATCCACCCCGGTCACCGGCTTTGCATCCGCCAAGTTTATATCTTCACGAGACAAAACAGAGGCACCTGGGTGAAAGCAGTCTCTTTTTTGGATACCTAAGGAGGGGAGAATACAATCAGGATGTTTTAAGGATATACGTAAGGTTATACGTAAGGGGATAGGTCACAAGCGGGCAGGACACATGCAGGATGAACAGGATATGAAAGGAATAAACAAAGAGCTGCGTTCCAACCAAGTATTAGTAACAAAAAATACACAAAAAACAAAAGTAACAGTAGCAGGTTGCAGTAACGCGTTTTGAAAAGCTGAAATCAAAAATGTTTGTGCAAGTCCTACATACTATGAAGTATAAAATGTAGCATAGCAGGGTTTGTTGCACAGTTTAATTTACAGCAGAATACAAAAGGTTTTTGCTTAGTGCAATGTAGCTATGTGAATTGTTAATAAGTATACATTCACAGTGAGAACATAATAATACTGTAGTAGAGCTTGTCTAAGCTGAAATGACGAGCCCCACTAGCGCATTTACCGTAGTGTAAGTACACTAATATTTGAAAAGATTATGATCAATCTACTCCTTAGAATACAACAGAATCTGGAACACCTTGCAAAAGCAAGGAGTCAAAGAAAAATACATAAGAATAATAAAAAAAACATACACAGGCAGTACTGGAACAGTAAAATTAGACAAAGGAGAGAGCATTAACATAGAAAAGGACGTATAACAAGGGGACCGTCTTTCACCAACTAGACACAAGGAGAATTGGAAGGAGTTGGAGAAAGCTTTTGCCAAAGGGCACACAGAAACTCAGAATTGAGATTAAATGTTTTGTAATGCAACTATAACTCTGAAAAACTACAATAAATAAATAAATAAGTACACTAAATTAAGTAGTGGGGCATGTCATTTCAGCTTAGACAAACTCTATGCATAAATTAGACAATACATCACAAGGGAAGTGTCTACTTCGGTACATACAAGTGATGCTAAATGCTACACCCGTGAACGTTCCCGGTCCTCGGACTTTTCGTCCTTATTCCCTTAGTAGTAAGGTTGAAAAGTGGTTGACCGAGACCATTCGCCTACATACATAAAATTACTGTGATAGTAGAAGGTATAAGAATTTTAGACAATAATTTCTATTCAACTAAGTTTTTGATAAACTCCTTTAAAACAGCACAACTCAAACAAACATTTGATACATTTTGCCAGTATGTATGCTGAAATATTACAATGATCACCATGCTTGGAAATCAACTTAGTAATACACATCATAGGATATACTGTCATTTCCCACATTTCCAAAGTTTTTTGTCTTGCACAGATACTAATCACCATCATAATATCTGCCGACAGACATCCACTGCTGCACGGAGGCTTCCCCATAGCATTACCAAAATTAGCAAGTACATCCATTGATTACTTCAGCTTAAAAATGTAATTATTATTACTAGGAATGGAATGGAACCTATCATAATTAATAAAATCATTATTGTATTCTTTGTTTAAGATATATTTTCTATCAGTTGCCATTCCATAAATCATAGTGGTACTGCAATTCAAACTGTAAACAACACTAAGCGTGTTTGAGCTAACTTTAGTTTATTGTAAGCTATTCTTGAATATCTTACAGTAATTTTATTCTGTGTAAATAACACTTGAATAAATGAATAATTACTTAATTGTTTCATTAACAGTCCATTGTAATATTGGTAGTGAACATAAGTTTATTTCTATGCTTATCATTCAAATGTGCTTACTCGGGTGTCTAGTGATTAAATTAGCACTCCATACAAGGTCATTACCAAATAATATTATGTAACTTCTTCCTTAAACTTCAACATGTAAAAAAAGACTTAAATTAGAATTTTATTTGTTTAATTTATTTCATAATAATATTCAAATAGTTTTATTTTGCTTACCAACAGGAATTTTTCCCGTTTTTGGTTTGTTTGCCAACACAGCTGCCAACACATTTTTCGCCGAGTCTGAACTTCCAGAAGGGGTCGGGCTTGACGAAGAATAATGCTAAAATTAAAAGAGAGTCCAATTAACACCATTTCTTTAAACAAAACCTTCTAAAACGACGAGAATTGTAACCTAATGAAAATGAATTGTTAGACGCAAAATATTACCCTGTAATGGCTCGCGGCTGTACATTGTTGACATAGTAAGTTGAGCGGTGGTTTTTTTACAATATTTGATGTGAAATAAGGTAAAGATTTAGCGAAATTAACGTGATGTCGAATTAATTTGCTCAATTGCTTGTTTGACAGCAGTGTGGCCGCCATGGTGGTAAACTGACAACTCTGACTTTGACACTCTGTCTGACTGACAGACAAACATCAAATTGTCAAATGACAGCTGAAATGTTACCACATCACACAAACACATACACATCAAAAGTGTCTAGGGATCAAGTACGTTTTAGAGTATAAAATTGAGGGTTATTATTTTACCTTTTTTGGATCGTTATTGATTCTTTTTAGTGAATTTCACTATTTGAATAAAGAATTTTCTTTAAATTTTGATTAAAAATAGAAAATCAATAATCAATCTATCACGATTCATATAAGTGGGTAATAGCGTTTTAACAAAACCACTATAATTTCTGCATCGGAGCTAAAAAAAATGCATCGATATGGAGCGACGACATCATTTGACGCGAAAAGAGATGATGAGAGCCGTCGGAATGTTGCAAGCTGGTTCCAGGCAACGTACTGTGGCTGTCACTCTTGGCACTACACAGAGCGTCTTATACACCGCCTCTGGACACACTATCGTATCACGGGCAACGTGGCCAAGCGACATGGAGGATGATTTGATGATCGTTTACGTGAAGTGGGTCTGAGTTACCGAAAGCCGCTGAGAGTTCCACCTATAGCACCCCGCAATCATAGGGCCCGTTTATAATGGGCTCGCGAACACAGAAATTGGGAGGAAGAAGACTGGCGTTGTGTTTGCTTTTCCGATGAATCTCGTTTCGATATGAGGCCGGATACAAGACGTACTCGAGTTTGGAGGATTTCTGGACATCAAGAACGTTTGAAATTTTGTCAGGACGTTCATTCCTATGTAGGGGGGACAATAATGGTTTGGGCCGGTATTTGGATCGGTGAAAGAACCATTCTCATTTGAATCAGGGGAAACCTCAATGCTCAGATTTATGTGTTTCATATGACCATCCTTTTGCGGAGTCGGTTGGTTAATTCGTCAACACACGTCTAGGGTCGTAACACACACGCTTGCCAATGCTAGCATCTACGTTCTGCCGTGGCCTGCTCAATCGCCAGACCTCAACCCAATTGAGCACGCATGGGATATGCTCCAAAGAAGAGCTCTGCCGAGTAGGTATGGATGCCGTGCGTACCCCACAACAACTTTTTGACTTGTTTGAAAGAACGTGGGCGGCCATTCCTCAAAGTGATTTTTATGAACTGATTGTAAGCATGCCACATCGCTGTGATTGTGTGAATCGTGTCAATGGTGGAAACACAGATATTTTTTTTTTTATCATTACAATAAAACATTTAAAAATTCTCATTTTTGGCTTTTTTTGCCATTTAATTGACGACATTAAATGATAATTTCATTCAATTTTCAGGTAATTTCACACAATTTGCAAAAATTTCTATTTTTCTTAATTTTTACAAAATATAGGGATAAACTGTTAACTTTTAAACATCGGAATTAAAGTAAGAAGCCAGTCTGGAAGACTAGATTTGGTAAATATTAATTGGATAATTTTACATAGTAAAAAAATGTACTTGTTCCATAGACACTTTTGATGTGTGCAGTTGAAAAACTATAACTAAAAATAAATATAGTACAATTTTTTTTTTGTTATCAAAAACTCTTAATCCTGTGAATCCTTTATGGGGCCGACTACGAGACAACTACGAGAGGGCCTTCGATTCAACCGAGACTTGGGCTGTACTGCAGTCTCTCCAACAGTGCCAGATTGACTATCGATATCGGTACATAGAGGTGCTGAAGTGTTTGTATGAAAACGCTATCTACTGTGTCATTCCGACTCCAGGACGACCTCGAAACATATCCTTCTGCAGTAAGGGGTGAGACAGGAAGACGATATTTCTCCGAAATTGTTCACCGCTGCGTTGGGGTGGGCATCAACATCAATGGTGAGTAGGTACGTCACTCACGTTCGGTTTGCCGACGATTAGTCATGGCTGAGAATATGGAGGACCTCAGTACAATTCTCGTTGACCTTAGTAAAGCTTTCGAAAGAGTGGGTCATGAACATGGATAAAACGAAAGTCATGTTAAATGTCCATGTAGCACCCACCCTCATGAAGATTGGAGACTCTACACTCGACGGTTGTGGACGATTATGTTTACCTAAGACAAACTGCCCAGTTAGGTAGGTTAAACTTCAAGAAAGAAGTCAATCGTCGAATCCGACTCGGCTGGGAGCATTCAGGACGCTCCGTAATAGCGCTGGGAATGTTCAACACCGTCTACCAGGCGGAATGTGTGGGCATTATACAAGCGGCCTACGCCATAGAAGCCAGGAGAGTTACGGATGCCCACATACGCATACTCTCTAACAGTGCCTCAGTTTTTCAATCCTCAGGGAAAAAATATATTACATCAAGACTAACACTAGAATGTCACAATGCACTGGAACGTCTAACGGTATCCAATCGCAATACAGTGACACTGCAATGGATAAAAGGACACAGGGGATCATTAAGCAACGACGCAGCTGACGAATTAGCTAGGAGAGCATCCGGCACGTCAGTCTGTGGGCCTGAACCTATTGTACCCATTCCGTTCAACCAACTATGCAGGTGGCTACAAGAGTTCACCCACACACAAGCGGAGAAATAGTGGACCTCGGCACCGGGCTGCAGGCAATCCAGGGAAGCTATGCCATCATTAGATGACAGGCTGACCGGCCGCTTATTACGCCTGGACAGGAACGGCCTACGCCTGGTGGCGGGGACCATTACACGACACTGCTCGCTAAACAAACACTTCCACACAATAGGCATAACGGACAGTCCTCTGTGCAGGGCATGCATGGAGGCTGAGGAAACCATTGCGCATGTGCTCTTTGAATGCACAGGCGTCACCCAGAAACCCTCGGGTCACCCAGATCTTTCTAAGACGTACTAAACAGACCAGAAAACATAATCAACTTCTGGAGGGAGGTGGGCTGGTTGGAATAACCACCGACGGCCGCCATGGCTCACGTACAATGGTCCACATTAGGATTAAGTGTGGAAACCAAGTCCCATAACATATAACATAGCTCCGTAATATCTTCTCGTCTCATAATATAACAGTGTGTCAAGACGAAAGTCTTTGACCAGGGGCGTATTGCCAGTGATGAACAATGGCACTGAAACGTGGTCGCTCACAGTGGGCCTCTAAGTGCGTGTCAATGAGTTCATAAGCCAGAACACTAGCTGTTGTTTTGTTGCTATGGATTTTATCAAAGGCACAATTCATTCTTTGTGTATGTAGGTACAGGCGTACACAGAATTCTCTAAAATATTATAGGCCACTCAGAATCGAAAGCGTCTATCGTACGCCTGTTTCAGGGGGGGAAGGGGGGGGCACACTTAACACTGCTTCGATTTCCATAGACGACAGCAACGTCTAGAGTTTGGTGAGAGAAAAAACTTGGCAGCCATCTTGTCTTGTTTGTCAAATTATCAAACAAATGTCATTGTCGCCATTCCATTCGGTTGCCATTGTCAACTCCGGCTTTCCCAACGTTGATGCGCTGCCCGATATCACGAGTTTACCTCAGCTAATTCTGTTAAAATTGTTACTTGTTACTGTTATTGGTTTTGTTAAGTTTTTGTTTTTCGTCTGTCATTTTTGTTGTTTTGGTAACATGACTGAACTCCGAAGAAGATATTACTTACGAAGGTGAGGATAGTACGAAAAAAGCAGCTCAAACATATTATAATAAGCATAAAACGAAAAAAAAAATTATTTGTTGGTTATTTGTTATAAATAATAAAAGGATTCTGAACTTCTACGTGTCTTTTTTTATTTATGTCAAAACCCTGGTTGTGACCCTTAGGGCCGTAAGATCAATGGGGAAGGCAACTGTCAAAATGGCGCTGTCGTAGCTAGTTCCTAACACAAGCTAGTAATACAAGGCGTGAGGTGGTTTTATTTTATTTTTGCGAAAATGACACGTTGTCGTGTTTCTAAATACTCCGAAATTGGAGTCTAAGTACCATTTCCCGAGAGACCCTAACATTAGAAGATGGTGGCTAGAAGCTAAAATTTTGAAAAAATTAAACAGAGGGTAGAAACATTTTGAAGAAAGTGATTAATAGGAAATATTTAAGGTTTTCAATTCTGACACTTTCTATGTCAAATACTTGCTAAAAATATTAAAATCACCGAAATTATAGAAATAGTGAAATAAAACCAAACTCATGAATGAACAAGAAATGGAATGAATGAACGAAACGTCCAATTTATTGTAGGCCGTAGGGACCTAGCTATGATTACGCCATCTACAATTAGCTTTGCCCGACCTTCCCCATTGAAGTTTAAACTACTCAAATCTCTGGGCATCGATTATTCATAAGAAATAATCGATGCCCAGAGATTAAACTCTCTTCCGTAGTTTAAACTTCAATTGATCTTACGGCCCTTAGTTTTAATAGACTCATGTAAGTATGCGTACCTCTATAGGTAGGTGTATATAGAGCCTTAGTTCACCCACCAAACTCAAGGTGGCAACACTTTCCATACATGCAAATTTTACCACAGAGTTGTTACTCTTTACCTCTATAGTTACTTTACTCTTTGGCCTGTTTGCAACAACGACTGATTGACACCATGGCATGGCGTCCCCAAAGTCCCCGTATTCGTGCTCAGCTACGTCAACTCTCGATCCCGAAGTGCTATGTGTGGTGCAAGTCTTGGACTCTTTTGAGCCGCTTGTGCGCGCTGCTGCACCACGGATCGAGGTTCTAGTGTTGTGAATGTCCAAGTGTTCGACTTTCATAAGTCGTTTTTATGTTAACCTATTACACAGTACACTACACACTAAACACTGGATGCAAGAGCGAGCGAAGCGAGCTCGGGACTTGGGGCACCCCGACTCGGACAGGTTAGGACCCTGCCATCCCCTTCGTGGTTATTTCTTTTTAAGGCGAAAGCGCCAGGGTAGCCCGCGAAATTCAAATTTTCTTGCGTTTTTTTGCAATTTGCAGGTCAGTATTGGCTATATGTTGATTAAAATTTGATTCGCGACCGTAACAAATATGTTTTTTCAGAATCATAATCATTTAAGTCATCAATACAACTCTCTAAGACCAAGTAATTCTATTGAATGACTATTTCATGAAATCTTAACATTTCGGGCTTATACTAACTTATAGAATTGTATTACGGATTCTAATGATTATAATTCTGTAAATACATATTTGTTACGGTCGCGAATTCTACTTTGATCAACATACACCCAGACACTGTGCTGCAAATTGCAAAAATCGTAAGAAAATTTGAATTTCGCGGGCTACCTTGGCGCTTCCCCCTTAAACCATCGACTACGCCTTACTATTTTTTTTCCCAGCTCCTATGGTTTTACGCACTTTGGGGTTTCATAAATACACTAAAAAGGGTCTATTGTGCCCAAAACAGAGCTACTATAAAAAAGCGACGGGTGTTAAAGTACTGTGGTTCCTCATACCTAGTCATGCTACCTACGTGCTAGTATACACGTCAAAAGTGTCTAGGGATCAAGTACATTTTTAACTTGAAATTCATTAAAAAAAAATCAATAACGATCCAAAAAAGTTAAAATAATAATCCTCAATTGCGGCGATACTCTAAAACGTACTTGATCCATACACTTTTGATGTGTGTAGTTGCTAGACATAGGCCAAAAAAGGTGGCCAATGACGCCTTTGTTCCCATTTAAATCTCCATAAATAATGTACTTAGGTACATAAAACGCGATCAGCTAAACAATAAAAATGAAGATATTTTTTTTTTTACTAAATCCGCACAGACCATTACCTTAGAGCTTCTCCCGCTATCATAATATTTACAAAGGTGGGTAGGTACTAACATATGGGATCGATATCGGAAACGGGGCAAGCGTGAGCGTGATCGCAATAAATGGTTCCGAAGATAGAAATAATTCAATGAGAGAGCATCATTTGGTTAGGAAGTATTCAGAACAGGGTACTGATACCGTCACATGACATTTTATAGAATTTATTAGGCCTGGCTGTAAGGGCGTGTAAAACAAATGGCCAATTGCAAATTGTTTTGAACAAAGTAACAATTTTGTGTAGCTCATCTCTTATGATAACCATCTATTAATCAAGATATTCAATAAACTGCTATTTATGTTTGATTATCAACCTTTTTCTTCTCTTCCGGTTTCCCTCAGATAATGATGGCAACATAAAAACTTCTAGGTCTCTGTTGATGTCTGATGTTCCTTTTGTTTTCCATTAAACTACAGTAAAGACCATTTAAAAAACTGAATGACTTCAGCAGTTTATCATACAGCAGTCAGAGTAAGATACAAAAGAAGAAAAACTCTTTATCCCACAAACTGAACCCCAAAACACTAATGGCCCGTAACGTTGTCGACTCGATAAAATATCTATATGCAATAGTCTTCCGCATCCGCGTAATACCCTTTGATCGTTAGCGTTATATTTAGATGGCGTCCTAGATTTTTGAGACATGTTATATTAGTCAGCCTATCGCCAGGTTAGTGTGCTGATCTAAGCGTGGCGTCTAAATTCTATTCCGATATTTTAAGTTCTATGGGAAAGTTTCCTGGAAGCGTTTATGAATGGCCTGTACCTGCCAAGTGCCTAGAACACGTGTAGCATCATTGGTAAGTTTCAAGATAATAATCGACTCTATGCGTCAGTCACTAATGTTGCTTTTGGTTTCAACCCTGCCCTGATGATGAAAAGTTAGATCCTTCTGCGTACTTTAATACTTATCTTATCAGTGGCGGAGCCAGAACATGTACAGATGTTCCAATGACAATCACCTATGTCATATAGTTTAAAAGACCTGTGCAACTGTGCACAGCCACTATCAATGATGTTGAAGAGACTGACGAAACGCAACCAGGCAAGTGCAACAAGTTTACCAACGACAACAACCTGCTTTAACAGACCATATCTCTCATTCTCATTAGCTATAAAACAAAGCCCATCTTCTACTCAATCCAACAGACACCCGTTAAAACCGTTGCAGCAACACACACAGTCAATACAGAACCCGCACGCACAACAAACAAAAGAAGGCCTATAAAACACCATATTTTGACAACAAAGCACCGTACAGGTGTATAGATGTTCTATTTCTGCCGCAACTACTACCTCGGGATAGCGAACCGGGTCAGCCGCTAACGATGTACTGCTGTAGTGGTTCCCTGACTCTATTTTGGTGTTTTATGTCTTTAAGATTTTATTTTGAAGAATATGAGTGTAATGGAGGATGATGGGGGTCCTGACTGTATGGATAGTGATGGATTTTGGACACTTTCAATATTATTATGGATTGCTTTGTGTGGCTTAGAGAAGTGGTATTTAGCAGTTGTTATCATTGTTCTCAGGTTACGTGGATATGCTGGTGACTACGCTACCTGATACGCTTGAATCCCTGATACTCAAGATTGTACCCTCTGTTCACCTTTTGTGTCCCTTGTCACGCCTTGGGTGCCTTGTTTATTCACGGTGGTGACATGACTTTTTCAAAGTTTTTAAGTACCTAGATTTGTCTTTATTTTTTTGAGTTAGTCTTATCACAAACAAGACAATCATGAATGTAACAATTAGGTAATCCAACTGTACAATAATAAATAAAACCTCGTTTATCTAGTTTTATAGCAGTAATAAATGTCCAGAGTTATGAACTCATTAATCATCAATTCGCTTCATTTGCATCTTGCTCCACATGTCGTGGTGTGGTTTAGGTGCTGATCTTCTTCTATAGGTTGCGGGTCCAATACCTGGCTCCCATCTGACTTTACTGATGTACGATTTTGATTATTTATTTATTTATTTATTTATAGGTACTCCAACGACTTGTTCACTAATAACATATTACATAAAAGAACTTATATATCTATTAGTATGGTGAATTTGTCACTTAAAGAAGTACACAGCTTAGACATAAACAAAAAATACATACAAATGAAAAGAATTATTTAAAAAGTGATTTAAAATAAACTAACTTATTCACTGTTACAATGTAAGATAAATATGAGCTACTTTACTATAGGAAGACAATATACGAGAAAAAAAATACAACATCAGATTTACTTAATAAATTAATAAACAATAGACGCTCAGTTTGATTTTGGTGTGATTGTTATACGTAAGACGACTGCAATAAACGTGATCAAATGTTATGAATAGTTGAGGATCATAAGTTTTTTACGGAATTGGTAAAAACTGTCGGCGAAGATGTCAATGTTGCTGCTGTTGTGGATTATATTATAATTTGCCATGAGTCGGTTCATAGGGGCACTGCGACCAAGGTTTGTTCTTGATGAGGACATAGCAAGTATATCTGTTCTACGTACAGATCTAGTTATAGCGCGCCGAGGAACAGTGATATTAAGTTCAGATAAAAGCTCTGGAACATCGGACCGATTATGGATAATTTTATAAAGAAATATCTGATCGGAGAGACTTCTACGTTGTTCCAGAGATATCATATTGAAATGGTTGAGTCTTTGAGGATAAGTGGTGTCTCGATCGCATCTAGAACATCTAAAACGTAGATACCTGGTGAAAGCCTTCTGTATACGTTCTATCCTATTGACATGGACGCGATATGAAGGATTCCATGCCGGAGATGCGTAATCCAGTATACTTCTAACAAGTGTGTTGAAAAGAAGCTTTAGGGTCGATCATCATCATCTGCCTAGCCTTTTCCCAACTATATTGGGGTCGGCTTCCAGTCTAACCGGATGCAGCTGAATACCAGTATTTTACATGGAGCGACAAGCTTTAGGGTCGATATGGACCGAAAATCCGAGCAAGTTCTCTTCACAAAACCAGCCATTTTTGTTGCTTTGGATACGATTAGGTCAATGTGGTTAATGAACGAAAGTTTACTGTCGATCTGGACTCCTAGGTCACGGATGGTGTTAACCTTTTGCAGAGGAACTCCATTTAATCTATAAGACGAAGGTACTATATTTTTGTTACGCGTAAACGTCATGTGGTAGCACTTACTTGCGTTAAGGGTCATCATGTTTAACCGACACCATTCACGTATCGCATCCAGATCCTTCTGAAGAAGTAATACGTCCCAGTCCGTTTTAATTTCTTTGTACAGTTTTAAATCATCTGCAAACATGGAACATTTGCTGTGTCGCACCGTGGAAACAATGTCGTTTACAAATATAAGAAATTATTTACCTGTCTCATCACTTACTTACTGACTGTTGGTAAAGTTAAGTAAAAAGTTAAGGGGTCGTGTCGTGAGAAAATCTGGATTAATATCACGCACTGAGGAAGCATTATGACAAATTTCGTTTCCTTTATGGAATCTGGATGGGGAAATACGCCTACTTATACTACGTCACTATCCAATGCGACAGTAAGAGGCCGGTATAGAAACTCTAGCCAGCATTTATTTGCTGAACTAATTTCCAAAATAAACAATCATTGACAAAACTGCTCAAGCAACTTGCCCTTAATATATTTGTAAGTAAGGTATGTGGCCCAGATATCGGGCGGTACAATTTCACTGCGCCCTCTCTTTTAATCAAAATAATTAACTACACATATGATTTATTGCCTTAGTTCGGGGAGGGGGCATGTCTACCCGCCACTTTTTACCTTGCCGATAATGTACAGGCGAGTGCAAAAGTGTTTGCGAATTCGTATCTCGGATTTTTTTTATACACACAAATAAACAGATAGAAAGGAACCGAAAAATACGTAAAAAGGTGATGCTTATTTCTAAAGAAATCTCTTCCAACATACCTGCGATAAGGATAGAGGATAAAAAGAGATGTAGACACCGTATGTAAGAGAGTAGAAGAGAAGATAAAATACATAAATAAAAAAAACAATTCACTTGTTAAATAAAACATATAATATATGTTTAAATACATACATACTTCTAAAATAAATATCACTAAAATAACTAAGAACTATGACGAAGTGGACAGACAGTGTTCTTTCTGTGTTTGTAAACTATAAGTTTGTACGTCTAATAGGTTTTGATTAGATTAAGTAATGAGTATCTATTAGATGAGGCCTATCTTAACAAGTGTTAAGATAGGCCTCATCATTCAATTAAACCTTATATAAAATAGTGGTACTTGATCCATCATCTATGCTTACTCTTAGATCAGAACAGAATGTTGATAAGCTATGCCTATCTAAGGGCAGCGGGAGCTGTGTCATAATAGCAGTCTTTGACATATCTCGGCACCCTGGGGTCCGGACCTTTATAAGGCATACAAAGAGCCTAGAACATAGAGGCATAGAACTCGCAGAGGCCCGTTAGACGTTTTTAATTAAATGAGGCACCGATCGACGAATATTCCTGTTCGCACTATGCAAGTGCACCCAAGGACAATCCCCGGTTGGTGTAGGACTATTGCAGGATATGGAAACAAAGATAATGGATTATGGGTTTGGGTGCTTAAAGTGAACTGGTTATCCAGAACTATGGAAAGACTATAGCCCCTGCCTGACCAATATTGAATACATAGATAAAATGGCAGGGGTTGACTTGCACACTCATTAATAGGCCCCCGAAAAATGTCGCTAGCACATAGTGTCGTAGCGACAAGGGGACAAACAGATCCTTTTTTTTTTTTTTTTTTGTGGATGGGAAATCATCAAATGACTTCTCCCGCTCTGGGCGGAGCGGGAGGGCGTGTCAGACTTTTACTGACTAAAACCCACCCGTGTTCCTTCTGTTGCCTGTGCCGGGGCCACGGTAACTCTTTCGAACATCCCGCAACCCTAGCTGGCATCGGCCCTAGCGGACCCCGTCAATAGTGCTGACATCTCTTTGAGGCGCGCGTGGAACACGACGCGCCGTCGACTCGGGCTTGGTCCTTACCGGACGGCGAGCTACCCATTGCTTGCCGTCCGCAAGCCCGCGCCTACGGTGGCCGGGAATCAGCTGCCAATTCCCGACGCCCAGGGCGTCTCCTGCGACGACTAGGGGCGTGAGGGTGCAAAGCTTGCCTCTCCCTCACGCGTCCCGCCTCCTCCTTCACGAGCATTACTGCTTCGCAGAAGGAGGTAATGGCTTCCCATGCACTCTCGCTCCGTACCATGGCCTGGACCAGGGCCGGACGCGAGAGGTCGCCGCCGCCGATCGCTTCCGCGAGGACACGGCGGTGCTCCGCCCAAGCCGGGCAGACCTCCACCGTATGCTCCACCGTGTCCTCCGGGCGATCCACACAGTGGTGACACCCGGGCGTTTCCTCCCGCCTTATCCGGAACAGGTACCTCCCGAAGCACCCGTGTCCGGTGAGGACCTGCGTCAGACGGAAAGTGAGGACGCCGTGGCGCCTCTCCAGCCACTCCTCAAAGAGGGGACTTATCGCCGCAATTGTGGCGTGCCCAGCGCTGGGTTGCGACAATCGCACTCTCCATGCCGCCATGAGATCCTGCCGGAGCTCTGTCCGCCGTGCCGCGATTTCTCGCGGCAACGGAGTTACGCCCCGGCGTCCTGCTTCCTCGCGCCACTCCCAGATGTGCGCGAGGACTTTTGCCTCCAGATCCCATGGCGGTGATTCGGCAAGGAGGTTCGCCGCCTCCCCGGAGACCGTGCGGTATCCCCGGGCTAACCGGATGGCCATGACCCTCTGGGACGCGTTCAACCGACGGACCGGTCGCCGCCTCACGGAACGCGCCCACACCGGAGCTCCGTAAAGAGCCATGGACCGCACGACCCCCGCGTAGAGCCTCCGGCAGGAGGCGTTTGGACCCCCCAGATTGGGCAGGAGCCGCCCCAAGGCAGCCCCGGCCCGCTCCAGTCTGGGAGCCAAACGTCGGAAATGCTCCAGACAAACAGATCCTGAGGTGCTTATCATAAGCACCTCAGGATCAGGAGCAGTCTTATTGTTACCTGAAAAATATTATAGAAACGGGCTAAGAATTGAACCCTGTAGAATACCTTCCACACTGCCATATTCCAGAGATCCTTTCCCTGTTGTTTTTTTGACGAAACATGACCAAACCCATCAAGAACCCTATGGTGATATCTTATGGTAATGAGTATGATGATTTTTTACTGGAAATCCCGCACTTGCACTGCCTTCAACAGTATTAAACCCTTTTCTTCGACTTTTCCGCTCACCAGTACATGTGTTTGGGAGAAAAAAAAAGCACCGAATGCCACCAACATCGCAGTACTGTTACGGTGATAAGTCTGTGTAATTTTTTTATCTGCTTCGATATAATTTAGCTTTGCCGTTATTCTTAAAGGGAACTGTCTCAGTCAGTCATTTGCCTTCATTTGGGCCGGTAGATAGAGTAATTGAACTTATTTGGATGTTTTTAATTGTTTTGCTTACAAAACAATTAAAAACATTAATCTTAATTAATATCCTGCATTCTTAAGGTCACGATAAAAATAGAAAGAGATGTGAAAGAGGGAGAGAGCCTGTATGCCATGAGAGATTATTATTAATCTTGGGTTTCTTTTGCAAAATAGTCCGTTATCGCTCCTGATTACAGGAGATCCTGATCACTATTAAGTGACGAATCAATTTAATGTAGTAGAATAGGAATGATTGTAAGAAAGAAAGAAAATAAATTTATTTGATCCAGGTTAAGGCACACAATATTCATACAAAAACAAAAATAGAAAATAAAAAAATTAACTTAAAATTGTATAAATCGTGCGCCTCACGGCTGGCACAAATAGGCCCAGTTCAGCATAAATGCCAGACAACTAATGCCTGGCGCTGGTTTTCAACTGTACCTTATGTTACGAGGACGTCTTGCGGATGTAAATTAGTTTTATAGTGTGTGAAAATATTTAAATAAAAAGTAGGTACCTATATATGTGTAGCAAATAATAATAATCTCGATTAAGTAGATATTTGTTTAAAAAATAATAATTATAGATAGGCAATTATGTAGCGGTGCTTAAGAAAAAAAAAATGTTATGGTTGCACAAGAAAAAATAGACTGTCGTTAGTAAATAATAATAACTATATCATAATTCATATCGATGAGACATTTAGACTGATCAAGTCTAGCTTCCGTTGCGCATCCATGAGGTACTGCCTTAGGTGTCTTCTAAATGTGTCGATTGTAGTTCATTACCCCTATCTAGAACCATGCCAGGTGCATTGGTCCTGGATCCTAGAGTTAGTACTTGTTGTCGCCCTTCATAGATTGAGGTATGGTGTACCTATAATTATAGGAAATGACCATTTGCCCAAAAGCTGAGCTTGGCTTTAGTAATCTTGGTTACTAAGCTATGAGTCCTGTAAAAGTGCCAGAAGGATTAATGATCATAACATCAAAACGACCCGGGCAGATGCCACCTGTGAGGATAACATCATCGTGCTGCTTTACAAATCTGCTGTCAGGCGGAGTGAGAAGGACGATCAGGTTTAATAAATATAGGTAGCTATGAGTAAGGGCAAGCATACCGAGTACCTACCGTTTAAGAAATTCATTATTAGGACTACTTAGGTAGGTATTTTATTTTTCAATAGTTTTCTTCAGACCTTTTGGGTAGAGTCAGTATTTCGATTGTCTGCTAATTTATTTTAGTGTACCAGTCTATCTGATCTGTCACGAAGTGTTTAATTTGTTAGAACCAATGGACCAGCTATAGACAATTGTCAAAACTAAAAGTTAGGTTTATATTTTTATGGAATTAGAAATAATTTCTCCAGAAAACCCAATTGTCCCAAAAAACCTTCAAAAACATCACACTACGTCTTTGAAGTTGGTTAATAAATAAATAAACATACAAGTGATTACCGACGACCGCCGGGGAGTTGCAAAAAGTCGAAAAAAATACATAAAAAAGCCCGCGAAAGCCGTACAACTCAATTTTGGAGGCACAACGCGATGGAAATAAAGTTGAAAAAAAAGTCGTACGAGTCTTTATTAGTGTGCTGGGAAACGGTAACGCGGATTTAAACACTTTATTTTTTGTCCTTGTAGGAAGCTCTGCTACGGCTATCGATGTTGTGGACTTGTGAACCTTCATTGAAGTAGGAATTAGAGCGAGGCAGAGATTTATTTAACAAAATGATTTTGATGTGTTTAATAAATCAACTTTATACAGCTTACAATAGTCCCGATCTGTGTGTAAGCTGATGGTTCTCTCGTAACTCCTAGTCATTGACTCATATATTACTGCGTAAGGACTGGGCGGACCGCATATTAGAATGACGCCTCGAACTTGGTCCCAGAACGGTATTTCCTAAACCGAAGTGAACTAATTCGCGATCGGCTGTCTTCGGGAGCGGTCGTAAATTTTATACGCAAGAATGCCAAGTTGTGTAGTGAAGGGTTGTGTGAACTACGACGAGAAGCGTAGTAAAAAAATATAACGTTTCATATCACCGGCAATGCTATGTAATTATATCAAAAACAATTTTCTTTATCTCAATGTTTGGCAAAGACGACGCGAGGTCACGCATACCGTACGGTTGTACGACATAACTTTGCAGCGGCGCGTGCTGCGCGCGTTGTAGCCGATGAAATGATAACATTTAATTATTACTAATACATAAGATTGAATTATGTACAAAATTATTTTTTATTGTTTATTAAAATCAAATTAAAATGTGTTTTTATGTACTGGTAAAATCTATGAGTATAGTGAAAATACGTATTTATTATGCAGATTTCCTACTGATTCCGTGCGAAATGAAGCTTGGAGTCGTGTTAGTAAACGAACAAATTGCAATAAATATAACTTTTGGAAAACAAAACTTTTTTTTTATTTCTTTGTACCTCGCCTCGTCGAAAAATACCACGCTCTTACAAGGTTTGGTCTACGAGCAGCTAACGATGATCGACATCGTAGTTAAGAGTAGTTATAATAGACGGCATTAGTGTTTCCGTATGGCGAACGCGTCAGGCAAACGTTCGGATGACCGTATCTTTACTTTTTAAATCAATGCACCTAGTGTCTCCTTTTTATTTATATTATAGGTACGTACTTATACCCGACAGCAAGCCATGCTCTGCAGAAGCCCAAAACTGCCAAAACCAACTTCTTCTACCACTCTACGGCACTGAAAACAAAGTTTCTTGTATAGTATCACGTATTTGAGATAAATTAGTAGTCTTACGCCCGAGATTAATAATCAATCCTGATCCAATTTTTGCCATCTAAGATCGATATTTCAATCCATTTTTCGGGAAATGCTTGCCAATAACCTATCTGCAGATTGATTTTACTATCCTCGGAGTCAATCCGTCTATGGGAGGGCGGATCACAGATAAAAGATTGGCCTCTGTTCGGAAATGACAGTTTTTGCTTGCCAATAACCAATCTGTCCATTTTGACATTTGGTTTGATCGGTATAAACAATCGCAGGTTACAATCCAAGAAATTTCGAGGATTGTAAGAATACTATCGTTGATACTAATTACGACTTAGAACAAGTTATGGCATTATCAGTATTTTCAAGTGATAGTGACGATAGTGATATGGAGGTCCTTGCTCTGTTATCCGACTGGGACACTGACAGCGACGCTGATGATAGACAACGTGCTTGTCCACGAAGCCACAACAATGAACAAACATGAAACAGTAACAAAAGTGCGTCACTGTCAAGACGTCAAATTCACGTTCCGTTCCTGATAAAATAGTTGCAAGTATTGTAAATATAATTTAACGATTGTAAATTTTACGGGGTTTTAGACACGTAATTATTTTGTTTTGACAGAAAAGGTATATTTTGGTGTAGTTTAGTGACTAGTTTATTTTCATAAAACATAGAACATAATGTATTGCATTATCAAAATTATATGTGAAACGGAACGGTCGGGAGGGAAAGGATCGCCTGCAATCTGCATCGAAAAAAAAAAACGATTGCATAGTTTTGATATTGGCATCAGGATTGGAGATCGATCGCGCAGTATACAGCAATCTTAGATTGACTCTATCCTTGGATCAGAGATACATTATTAATCTCGGGCGTAAGACTATTAATTTATAAGCTAGTTAGAGATAAAAACTTCTAACTAGCTTACCCGACAGACGTTGTCCTGTCCAACAAAAATCCCATAGAGAATGCACTTTCAGTTTTCCTGAATTTTCCAATTTTCCCGGGAATTTTTCTATTTTTTACCCTGATTCGGGCTATTACGAACATTTTAAAATAAAAATTTGCCAAATCGGTCCAGCCGTTCTGAAGTCATGAGCTTACCAATGACCAGCATTTTTTATTACATATATAGATTAATTACACAACTAAATTAAAATTAACATTTACGAAGTCGCTGCATTTTTTCGAATATTGACTCAGTATCCCTTTTGCACACGAAAAAAGACCCTGCGCAAAAGCCCTGCGTTCATATTACAGTGGTCGCGAGCCGCGTGCGCAGCGGTGGTCCTCCCCCCCACCCCTCGCGTCGGACCTAACGAGACCCACTGCGCAACTCCGATTAATTTGCTGGACTTGTCTCGCCCGATTAAGGGGCATACCAGAGGGACAATTCCCGTATTTTTATGAAGGTTCGCATTCTATTGTCTCAATCTGTCAAAAATACCTCAAATTTTCCTACATTTTTGAAATTTTTTGTCGCTGAGTGGCTAAATAAATACACACCATGGCTCCTCGTGCCTCAGAAAGCACGTTAAGCCGGTGGTTCCGGTTGTCATTCATGGATCATTGACAGTCGTTACGGGTCATCAGAAGCCCGAAAGTCAGGCATCCAGTCTTACCAAGGGGTATCGTATTAACCAGTTACGGCCGAACCCACTAACCTATCTCTCACCAGTTTTGGCATAGTGGAGATAGAAAAACTTATCTATTTTTATTTATTTTTTTATTTAACAGTTTATGTACACACATTTATACAGACAAGAAGAAAGGAACAGAAAAATACGTACAAAGGTGATGCTTATTTCTAAAGAAATCTCTTCCAGCATACCTGCGATAGGAAAGTAGATAAAGAGATGTAGACAACGTGTGTAAGAGTAAAAAAGAAAACAAAATACATAAAATCACAAACGATACAATAATATGAATATATACAAATAAATATATAAACATAAAATATGAGTACATACAAATACATACATGTATACTACCAAAATAAATATCACTAAAATATATACGATCTATCTATGGTTTTAATGTCCCAATAATCTATGATATAAGAGGCTATGAAATCTTACCGGCCTGACATAAGGACAGATAGAATTATACTGTCTACCATCAACAGCGATCTGTCTTTTACTGAAAATAGGTTATTTGAGTTCGGCCGTTACTGGGTTGTGGATATCAGATAGGCAGTCGCTTCATGTAAAATACTAGTATTCAGCTATATGCGGTTAGACTGGAAGCCGACCCCAACATAGTTGGGAAAAGGCTAGGCAGATTGATGAGATTGCAACAAGATTGTGAACGTTTACGATAGGATACGGAAATTGGCCTTCTGACATTTGCTTTGTCACGTGGTACTGGCCCACCCTATCTAATTCTTCGAGAGATATAAATCAAGGATTTGCCCTCGCTGTACTTACGTCACGTGAGAAGTGTCCCTCCTAACCTGAGCGACGTCGCACACTCCGATTCAGTTGCTCATTTGTCACAGTTCGCGATACGTCGGAGTAAGTTTCTTGTTATTAACAAAAACAGCTGTATAAAAATGCCCTCTTGTGTCTTCAGGAAATGTACCAATAATTTAAAAAAAAATCAAATAAAGCTAAAGGTATTACCTCCCATGTGTAAGTACATTTTATTCAAATTAATTACGATTTCGAAAATAAAGATTTTACGGATAATGACATACAACAGAAATTACGTCCCCATAACCACGAAAGATATTGTAGTGGAACGTTGTCAAAAAAACAGAAGCCCAATTCCCGTAACTAAAAACGTTCAAAATCTAGTCGCAATCTCATCTCAGCGACAATCAAATGTCACAAATGTAGGGAAATTATAGGTATTTTTGACGTATTCGTATTCGGTTTTGGAACAGATTCGACCTATTCAAACCATGAAGTGTCCCCCAGTGGTGGCCAAACAAGTGGTGGACATCGGGAATAATCGCAATATCTAAAGGTACGGTCCGACAGTCCTACCTTAACAAAAATAAAAATATAAAATAACTACCGGTCGACTTTCGCTACGATTCCCAGATTACGTTGCAGTCAATTCGTGACTTCCGACAAACGGAGTAGCGCCCAAAAAAATGATCATCAATGACAACCCATACAAACGTGTTCCCGTCGGGGTTTTAATGCAAAAGGTATTATTCGACATAGGGTGGTTCCCGGTAGTGGATCCAATTTTATTTTTTAATCCCTTAAAAGTAGGTACAGACACGTTTTGGGTTGCGACTGGCACTCACGTAGATTCTTAACTCTCTTTATAGCACCTTAATTATTTTTAAACGATCATGTGGAATTTGAAATTGAGTGACTTTGGCATTGGTGTTAGGGGAATTATTATCTGCTTGTGGATATTTATTGCACTCATATAACTGTTCAATTCGGAGGTGTCAGTCATCGCTGTTATAAAAGAAAAAAGAAAAATAGGTTTATTTGTCACAGAAACACGTGCATACAAAAAGATAAGAATAATCAGAAAAATAAAACAAAATGGATCCACATTATAATCACGAGCTCAAAACAGAAATAGTCGGCAGCTGCACGTCATGACTGTGACAAGAAGGCTTCCACTCAGCATGAAGCTAGGGTGCTATGAGGGACCCACAGCACAACATTGATTTTCAATGGTCACCAGAAAAAGAGGTCCGGAAATCAAGTCAGGTTCAGTGATTTGTACATAAACAGTTATTAAACAAAACAAGACAAACCGTAACTACTTAAAATATAAGCTTAAATATAAGTTATAAGCTTCATTCGTTACTCGCTTATTCATTTTCCTATTTGCGTTAGGCACTTCATCTTTCTTCTTCTTTTCTTTTTTTTCTTTCAGACTCAGAAAGATGACGCACCGAAAATTAACAGCTGTTAATTTTCGGTGCGATACATTAAAGTAATAACCATATTACTTTAATGTATCAAATAACCTGAAACTCATTGCCAAATTCTGGGCGACTCTATCTAGATTGCCATCGACACGCTAAGAAGACCTGAAATAGTACAAGTAACATTGTTGTCTACCATCACGTATCTAGAGACTACACCAGAGGACAGTAATCGAACACAAATTATAACACCGCTTATTAGCCAAACAAACAATCCTAAAATAATGACTACCTAAAAAGAATTGTAAAGCGCATTACCAATATCTGTGGAACATCTAGGTGCGTATCAGAGATAATAAAACGACACACAATACATACGAGCCGCGTCCCAGTAGAGGCTGTACCGCGTCCCAACTCCATTCGATGCAAATTCTCACATCGGCCGTTTTATGGTGCGGTCCAAGATGTCGGGGGAAGAGATGATGGATGGTGGAGTTGCAAGGATAAGTATGGATAGAATAATTGATACTAAGAATATTGACACAATATTCGAATGACCAACTTGCTACTGAATGTTTCTTCTAATGTGATTGTATTGGTGTCAGTAAATACACGAACAATTTTGGTGTTACCAATAGCAGCTGACTGCTAGACACAATACATCTCCCAAGTTTTGCTTTCCTATTACTTAGATAATAATAAAATTGCATACCTTCTTATTCGATAGAGTTCGATTGCCATTGGGTGGCATCGTTGTTGATTGAAGAAATAGATCTTCATCTTGTCTGCAAGAAATAACAATATGACGTGCAGTATTTAGAAAAGTTTGTGGCATTGATTTGGCAAAATTATTTACTAGTTTTCAAAAGGTTCCTTCTGCTTCACCAAGTTTATATAGACTTTCTAAGTCTGCAGCAAAGGCGACTTTACCTTTGATGCTAAGTTTAAAACTGCAAAAAGCATCTAACGAGCATCTCGAGGCTTTGCAAATACCGTGCTAATCATCTTCAACCACAATCCAGCTAATATCGTCCAACTTACACCAAGCCCCAAGGTATGCAAAGAATGCAATATTCGCTTCTACGGTGTAAGGGCCGACTTTAAATAGCGTCGCGGACGAGTGAAGGATTATGGTATCGTACAGTTCCAAGTACGTGGTGTGTGTGAACAGATTTAAAACGCGGTAATTATGTCGATATTACCAGTGACGTATGTGTCCACATATTTGTTCTGTTCGATCATTGGTCTAGATGCTAGATGTTAGTAATGGTTGAGAATTATCAGGTCTATTGGAATTGTTGTATTCTGTGTCACGGCTAGGGGGTATTTTCTATGTATGGAACTATTTAGCTCCCACATTTATGTGGAGTCGGATTTTAATCCGAATAGTTGATGAGACTATCTAATGACCTCCAATAAATTAGAAACCATTCTATCAATAGATCATTTTTTGTCCTATGTTGTATTATAACAAGACCTTAGCAATAGAACTAACGGTAGAAAGGATGTCTAGCTAGAAGATGTTTGGCAATGCTGATAGAACTGAGTCCTAAATCAGCTGTGACAGTTTCAAAACTCCTTATTTTCAATACAGAACTTGATGGGTGTACCTATATTTACACAATAGCCCGCAGATACACAATTGATCACATCTAGAACATTAATTATAACACAATGACAGTTAGTAAACCGCTCTATTTATTGCAATCGTAATCAATAATTACGATGTCATTGTTGACACCTACAATCACTGCTAGTTATTAACTCCCATAATTGGATTTCACATCCAAAACGAGAAAAATCGCCTTTTTGTACCAAATACAGATTATAATTTTTTATTGTTAGTTCTATGAAGTCGTTTACTAATAATGATGTCATAATTACTTTGTAATTAGAGGAATCGCGCAAAGACATACTTTAAACTTTTGATGTAAACTATTCATTAGTTAAGACAATCTTAGTTCCTACTTCACCCTATAAATCGTGATATAATCTCTTAATGATCTTTCCATAGTATGCGACAGTCTGGTTATAAGCAAAAACAGCTCAAAGACATAAATAAAGTATGCAAAGTGGCGGGAAGCATCGACCGATGGATTAATCTTACGGAATCTGCGAGTTCCCACGCTCGCCCGCGTGGCTTGGAGGGCGCTGATGACTTTCGATTCGATTGCGAATGTGTTTTAAGAAAATATTTATCTAATAGAGTAAGGCAAATGATTGCAAAATATTTAAAATGGAGTCAATTCTACAAAATGATGTTTTGATAATATTGGAAATGTAAATAAGATAATAAATTATTATTATTTATTTACTTCAGATACAGTGATATTTTTGTTAGTATACTTACGAATTATGTTAGTAACCAAGATTCAGATAGAGACCACAATCATACTAATAAAACTAAGATATACTATAAAGAGATATACTATAAAGAGTAGTATTTTTTATTTGTATTTCGGTAAGCAAAACTACTGTAAGTGCAATTGCTGTTGCCCAATTTCAAAAATTTCTTTGAGACGTCAAAAAGTTGGGCGATTATTTTGGTTTAATTTAATACGTTCGCCTCTACAAATACAGTAAAACATTCGCTATCGAACAGCGCAAACGCACCCGGTAGCCCGCCAATAAGCATACGCACACAAGTGTAAATTGCTTGGTCGACCGACACCGGACAATGGCGTTGGGTGGTCGCGCGCTGGCCGTTTCCAGCTTTGCCCAATTTGAGCGTTTCACCGCCACATACGCGTATATAGATGTGGGAAAGTTTAGGTTTTATATAAATTCGTTTTAAAGGGAAATACGGTTGATACTTGTATGGGAGTTGCGAATAGTAATGAAGGGGTGAAAAACGGTGACGCCGAGTATCGTGGGAAGTTGGGTTTTGAGCCCAGTGCTGTGTGTCTTCGATATGTAAAGGGAAGCCAGCGTCAACTGTTGTTTTTACATTAAAGCTTTCTTATATTTTACATAACTTCATTTGTGCGTTGAAATAAATTAAATCATTATCTTCGTTTGCTATTTTTATAAGTAGTTGAACTAGTGTGGTACCTACAAGAGTTTGAGGTCGATGAGTGGTTGTGACAGCTCTTAAACTGTTATTTAAATAATTTTGTTACATTCTCCAACAACATGACATTGTATCGTGTACAAGGTATTTCTTACCTAGTACTTAAATATCATTATCCCCGAAGGGTTAGGCAGAGGCCGCAGAGGTGTACCTTAGTACACCCACATTTCACCAGTTATGTTAAAGTAGCATACGGTGCGAGCCTATTGCCTACCGGAGCTGTTACTGAGAAATTCCTGATAGATAAACCCAATAACACTTTGCCTGACCTGCGGTAAAATTGTGCAACTCATTTACAATAGGGATCGGTTTAATTTTGACAGTTCAACAACATTCATTCAACATTCATTACATTATTTACGTTGTTGAGCACACAAATTTTTCGAAAAAAAAAGATCGAAAGATCGAAGATCTTTTCGATATAAAGCAATGGATTAGCAATATGCTTAAAAATCATTCAGATTTTGATTGACAGAGTATTACGCAATTACGCTGCTGGGAATCTAACCGAGGACCTCATAGTCAGCAGTAGCGATTGCGACCACTAGACCAACGAGGCAGTGTGTCAATATACCTACGCAATGTTGCAATACAAAGTTTACCTGTAACTTTTATGTTGAGCTGTACGATTAGGTACTGACAGATGTTTGCACTGACTGGACAGGTCCACTCAATCTGTGTGGTTAATTCCTCAAAAGACCATTTCAGACACCAACCTACATGGTCTTCACATGATCTGACCAAGATTATGTCTGGACTTTAAAAGAGACTGTGACCTCTGAGTTTATTTCGGCCTTTCTTCTCAGAGTAGTCAGATAGGAAACGCCGGCCTCATCTAGTTTAAAAAAAAAATGTTTGACGTGTAAAAGTGTTTGTATAAACCTACTTACAGAAATAAAATCATTTATCATTTATCATTAGACGAAGCAAGTGCTTAACCGGAACACCTAAAAACATTGAGATGACGACTTCATCGACCAGCGAAAAATATTAGTCATCAGACGATTAACTTACAAAGTTTAGCATAAAACCAGCGCATTGAGTTGTCAAAACTAATTTGATGAAACATTTTAACGATACTATCGTTAAACTCGCCACACAGGCAAATCGTTAATGCTGCCAGTAAACCGACTGCCAATATTATGGGCAATGCGCAGGGTATAAACTTGCTGTTTAAATTCACTATAATGTGGGTTATAACGACGTGGATGATAGTGCGGCTGGAAGTGTCCCTTATGCTTCCCGATTTAATTATGAATCGGTATGGGGTTGCACAGCCCGTCGTTTAACGTCTCAAGAACAATGCATATGTTACAATATGTTTGCACATATTAAATGAATTATTTAAAACATTATAAAAATACTGAAAATTACAAGTTATTTCGAAGCAATTTGTCAATAGGACACACCTCGTAACTACCCTCAGTGATAGAAATGGCTAAGCGGTTTAAACAAGAGTTTTCCTGTTTTCAGCTAGCAACAAAAAACAAGTTTATTTTAACTGTAGCTGAAGAAAAATTATATCTCTATACAAATAAATAAAATTGAAGTATCTATTTGTAATGTCAAAATAACAATTTTTTACTAAATTTATAAGAAAGTATATACGGTGCTTATAACAAAAAAGCAATTTTTAAAATGTTTGTCTGTCTGTCTGTTTGTTCCGGCTAATCTCAGAAACGGCTAGACCGATTTTGACGGGACTTTCACTGGCAGATAGCTGATGTTACGGCGGGTAACTTAGGCTACTTTTATTTTAGAAAAATAATTAGGGTTCCGCCCAAAAAAAAGACCATGAAATTATGAACAAAAAGTCGAATTTGAAAAATTATTTTTGCATTTGGTAGTCCAATTCTCGAGGATGATTATATGCTATTTAAAATTACGCCCTTAGGAGCCGAGCAAAAAGAAAAAAATCAGAAAGAACACAAAGCGAAAACGAAGTAAAAGCGCGCGCGGGCGTTTCAACCCGACGGGTCGGGGTACGACGGAGTTTTATTAAAATGTGGCCGTTATTTTGGTATATTGTGTATCTTACGACATCCACGCGAACGAAGTCGCGGGGCACAGCTAGTTTCTTATAAAGTCAGAGTGCTCTATTATAAAGCTCAAATAGATCCGGGTACCCATGAATAATAGTAAAATGGAATCAAGAAAGCCTATGCATTTAGACACGCTTTGGGGCAACTAACTGACTTTAACTTTCTGAATAAACGAATCCTTGACAATTCAAAAGTGACTGTAATTTATTTATTTATTTACTATTACCACTTACATTTGTTTTTACAGGAACCCAACACAACAATGTAGTCACAATTTCCACACTCAGAGACGTCACCCCAAAACCAATTAGACACCACCACCAACAAAAATTAAAAGTTTTTAAACTGGTGATGGATTTACTCAGTTGAAATAGGTAAATAATACTTTTAGTTTGTTTAGGTACTCAGTAGTTTTTTTGGTTTTTTGGAACCGACAAGCCGCTTCCAGTCTCCAGCATCATGGTACCAAGAGATAGTAATGCCGGTCGCGTCGCCGCGGCGCCTGGTTGCTAGGCAACCGCCGGCGCCACGGAGGCTAGCACGCTGTCTGTACCTACATGCTACCCTCTGAGCAGATGAACTAGGAAACATGGGAACAATAAGTATGCCCATTATTAAAAAAAAATTATGTTGAAATAATTTGTAAAGGTACCGTATTTTGTTCTTTTTGTATGAGCTGTGTGAAGAGCTCATGATAAAATTAGCCTCTAAGCAAGGTTTGGAGCGAGGCTGACCTAGAACTGCTAACAGCATGTGCAGGAATCAAACCCACAATCGCGAACCTTATCGTTCTGCCACTAAGCCACGGCGACTGGACAATCGCTCTACCTCCCTCGGACTTTGACGTTCGAGCCTTTAAAATTATTTTTATTTCATATTTTCCTTGTGAAGTTACTGGATTTGTTTACACTCGTCCACTTTAGATTCTGAAGTGACTCAACATTAATTTTAAATAGTTTTTTTTTCTCAAAGGTTTTTTCCTAATTCTGAATTTTTATATCATAGATAAACACCTAATTATACTAGCTTCCGCTCGCGGCTTCGACCGCGTGGTATGTCAATACTAAAGTAGCCTATTTCCTTCCCCAAAGTATCCCCATACCATATTTCATCAAAATCTGTTCAGCCGCTTAGCTGTGAGAGCGTAACAAAGTAACAAATTTAAAAAATCAAATCTTTTCACTTTATATTATAATATTAGCTTTTCCCGCGACTTCGTTTACGTGAATTTCAGAAAACAACTTCCGGGATATTTGAACCAGATTTTTTTCACAATTTCATGGGTTTTGTTTTTTTTGCACGGAACTCTAATTATTTTTCTAAAATAAAAGTAGCCTAAGTTAGTTCTTATAATATCAGCTATCTGTCAGTGAAAGCGGTCCAACCGTTTCGGAGATTAGCCAGAACAAACGGACAGACAAAACATTTAAAAAAAAAAATTGTTATAAGTACCTATTATACTTTCATACGCATTTAGTAAAAAGCTGTTATTTTGACATTACAAGCAGACACTTCAATTTTATTTATTTATATAGATTATTAGATTAGATGTGGGTGTATTTATTAATACCAAGTCTGTGTTCCGTTTAATCTAAAGATTTGTTTGCAGTACTTAATATTTATGTGGAAATCCTTAAGTCACGTGAGTTAATACTTATATCACGTAATTTGTAAGCGATTCGGTAATTTATGCCGAGAGAAGGGTGAAAAGGGCAGTTGTCTGGCAAACGACAATGTCGTGAAAGCTGCGAAGTTCATCGTCACTGCCTTGACAAGTTTTAACCTAGTAAATAAGTTGTAAAGTTAATTGTAGTAAATGAGTTTTAACTATTAAACTCTACGTGAATCTACCGCAGAAAGATGACCAGCATAGCTATTCACAATCATTCGTCAGGTTGTCGAATCGATAATGACACATTTTCAATAACCAATTTGCCTTGCCCTAGCTGACAGCAAAAACCTATACTGGACAATTTCATACTATGCAAAGCGCCGATTTGTAGTGCCGACGACATGTGCTCATACCATCTACAATATTTGGCAACAAGTCGATCGGCGCTAGTTATCGTGAATTCGGAACAAAGCGTTAATAATCCAAAGTAATTTATTAAATGTGAAGCTGGTTAAAATTAAACCTATTACCGCTGTACCGCTTACTATGATGCCAGCCTAGCTACGATATCATAATAGCACAACTAACCTATAGATATTTACAAAATAATGGTTAAGCTACGTTTACCGCATGGTTCTGAGCATTTGAGTAAATAACAAAGCAACTCTCCTGTTTCCGCGAGGGTTGGTCAAGAAGACTATGGAATAGAGTCAGGTGTATAGGCTTTATGAAGACCAGAAATTTCAGCATAAATTTAACTAGAGACTGAAGAATAACGAATCAATCGGATAATAAAATATGTATAGCAGTGGAAAAGACTGGCTAAGTTTGATTTTGTATTGAGTAGTGTAAAAGACGCGCTTTATGCTATAACTACATTGGTTATCATAAATTTATCACACCACGGAGTGCGGTGTTTTAGGCAAGACCATGTCTTACTTCCAGTCCGAGTGTCCCTGACTTTAGACGATCCCAAGAAGGTCACTTAGGCTGCAATATAAGTTGTTAAATCGACACGAAACGATCGGTTAGACAGGAAGCTGACCCCAACATAGTTGAAAAAAGGCTAGGCAGATGAAAAGTCGACATGATAAGAAAAAGGCTTCTTCATTGGTCTATGCAGAATGCTCTTTTAGCCAAAAATCACCATAGAAACAGCTCAAAACTAAAGCCCCATAAAAAGCTTCAATCAAGTCCCACTTTCACATGCGATCTTGATGCGCGTCACGGTGAGTGCTTTCTACGCGTTGGATGTTATCGCCAGTAATTAGTTCGTCTGGGGGCGCGTGCTGCGAAGCGTGGAGAGGTCGCGACGTGTGACCGGAGGACCGGAGGTGAAGAGTCAATGTGAACTGGGAGTGGGATTGTTGTAGATCTGCTGGGTCATATACAAAGAGCCTGTCACAGAACCAACAATTTCTGGCAGCTTATGTGTATGACGATGTGGTTGTCGATGGTGCCGCTTGCCCTGAAGGACCAAGTCTTCACTCGTGACTTGAAAACGCACAGGTTATTGCTATCAGGAAACATGGACCCTGGTAAGGAGTCTGTCTTACATAGACTCCGCGTCATCTGCAAGCGTGTAGTCTTCAACAAACGTGACGTGGTGTTCTGGAGGATTTACGGTGCACGAAAATGTTGTAATAATGTCTAGTGGTCCAAAATGGCTGAAATGCAATGTGAAAGCGTAGAGGTCAAATTCTCGTTCCTTTTAAAAATAACAGAAGATAGTTTTTCTGCAATGAGACAAAAGCCGATGTTATAACCATTGCCAAGGTCATGTACGGTCTTATTCAGCGGACCCTCATGTTAAGCGGAAGACGTCTTCATCCGTATATGTATATGACTGTTTTAAGTGAAAGCTCCCTAACCCCCAATTGTTCCATTGTGCGAGCTATCTTTATTGCAAATCTACCCCAAGCTGTTCAGCAGACCGCGGCGCCGTATCACAAGATACCACCGATCTTTATAATCGTTCTATAATTGCTGTTTGTTTATTAACATAATAAAATATCGTGGAATAATTGCAATGCAATATTTTTCAGGTTTAATCATTTTCTTCCGGCTCAGAAAATTTCGCGACAGAGGCACGGCCAAGTACCCATATTTAGTCGATCTCGTAATTATTTTGCTTATCACTTTAAGGTTTAATGTCACATGCACCATGGGGGAAACGAAGATCTATACACCGTAAGGACTATTCTCGCTTGCAGCGCTCGGCCGCTATAGAAGTTTGCTAACAGATGTGGTCATCGTGTGCACGGGATTTTGTTTTCTAATTGGTCAGATGTAAGTTTCCACGATTCTATTTGACAGTTTGATAGTTTCAACCCGGAGCTCGTGGCTAAGTAAGAACAGCCGCACGGGTCGATCCATCAGGTTAAGCTACGCTTGCCGGGGTTGGTCCGTGGATGGGTGACCATATTTACATACCGAGACTCCTCCGTGCCTTGGCAAACACGTTTAAACCGCTCTCATTCGTGGATCTTTGACAGTCGTTACGGGTCGTCAGAAGCTCGAAAGTGCCAACTAGTCTTATCAAGGGGAATCGTATTACCCAGTTACTGAGTTGTGTCACTCCATGTAAAATACTGGTATTCAGCTGCATCCGGACATACTGGAAGCCGACTCCAACATAGTTGGGCAAGAGCTAGGCAGATTATTTGATTATTGCGAAATGTTGTCAAAAGTGATACAGCAATTACGAGCTGGACCATACCTACGAGGGCACCCGTTTTATCCACTGTAGAGACTTGTATTCTATCCACTATAGAGTCTTGTATTCCCGCATAAAATAATGCAGGTGTTTATAAAGAGAAAAATCACTTCTTTTAAATAAATACAAATGAGTCAGAATACGGCATCGATCCGACTCCCACGCATTCCCGTCGCATTTTGCCAAATTTTTATTTTTACCCATTTTATATGCATTTTGTTCTTTGATCCAGCCTTTGTTGTTAAGGCGACGGTCTTCAGCATGGCGTTAAGAAATACTTATGACTTTTGCTACTGATATTTTTTTTAACTTAGCGGTTGATTCGAGATTTTGAAAAACAATTCATTTTCCGATACCGACAATTACAATTTTCATTCTACGAATACTCGTTTTGATCATTCTTTATTTAAATACTAAATAGAGGATCGAGAACCAACACTGTTACATACAGGTTTGATGAAATACGTAGGGAGAAGTAGGTATACTTCTGAGCTTCCTCTTAACGCAGCTACTGATGCATGCACGCAAAAAATTAAGACCGAAAGATTTATTGCTTAATAACAACACCTAGATTTGGCTTTAAATGAACCCTGATTCCTAATACTATGCCTGGAATTTGCCCATAAATCAGGACCATTGTATAATGTGCACCTCGAACCTTAAAAAATAACTTAGGTATTAGTTTCTTGGACACTATCTCGTGTAATAGTCCAAAAGTTAGTAGTAGTTGGTAGTTATCGTCGTGAGGTCATGGGTTCAAAACCTTACCCTTTTCGATATTGGCATTACTCAACGAGATGTCTGTACTGTCACACCACTCTCTAGCTAGACACTTACCTAGACTAAAAACCAGCCTTTTTTTTATTTTTTTTTTTTTTATTTATTAATCAATAAAACAGTATAAACATTTTGAACCCTTAAACATACCGCACAAACCATCGCGGGTTTAACAGCGGTATGGCCAGACACGGCATCTCGGTGCCACTACATATTAATTATTGAAAACAATTAGGTAGGTACATTGATTTTTTTTTTTTTTTTATCTAGATCGCACTGCAATCTAGAAAGTATCTTTTTAAAACTTTTGAGCAGTTCTTCTCATTTATTACATTGCAGATTTAGACTGTAGATAACTGATTCAGACCAGAACTGTGGCAGTGCTTAGATAAATCCATTCTGTGCGCATTCCATCCACGCGTTGCACATCTACGAAGGTATTCTACGAATGTCTACGAACGGAGAGGCTAGCTTAGAACGTGCTAACTAAAGGGTGAGATGGTTTACATGGCTTCTAACTGTGATAATTACCTACATAATTATGCTGGACTTTTCTAGATTCTTGGTTTATACTTCTGTTTCTGCTTTTGTATTGCTGGATATAATCACCTTCCAAAAACGCCAACAAAGTAAAAATCAAGATAGAGAACTTTAGAACATACAAATCTAAAAACCATGCACGGATAATAGTTTATTACAGGGTGGGGTCTGTGTACCAGCAGTGGGAACATTACAGGCTGATTATGCTTTGCTAACAACGAACAATTTATCTGAAGTAGTCTAGTACCAAAAGCCCAGCACTGTGCTAACTCGACTTAGCACGTGTAAATAATCCGTCAGCCAATCACAATTATAAGAAATAATAGAATCTTAAACAGGGGTCAGACTAAGCATTTAAATTCTTAATTTGTTAAGAGCATTTACGACGTACGGCATTTCATACAAACTTTCAAGTCCTTGTTTTTCGAAATTAATGAACCGATCTTAATGAAACTTCATACGAATAAGCAAAGTATGGACAGCAGCACATCAAGCTTCTACAATCTGTCAAATTTCTTTAATAGATTTTCAACATTATCGCTAAAGCATTAGGTTCAAGGTTGATTGGGAAAATTTGACAGTTTCGGGTAGCTTGACCTGCTGGCGTCTGTACATAGGTCTAAAAAGTTAGTTAAGAATATTTTCGAAAAATAGTGTTACATCTAAATACGACCGATTTTAAATTTTCCATAGAAACAGAGATTTCCAATTATCTTTTTTTAAGTAAGACATGTCGAAAATGTTTTTAATTAAAATTTTAGACCTATGTATCCTGCTTATGGGTATGAAGTTTCATTAAAATCGGTTCATTCATTTCGAAAGACAAGGACTTGAAAGTTTGTATGAAATGCCGTACGTCGTAAACGCTCTTAAAAGCAAAAAAAAACCTATTGCCACCTAAGTTGAGAAGTTCTATATTTTTTGGGATTCTTCACTTAGCCCGCTAAGGATATGTTTCTGTTACAAAGAAGTATTTTAATTAGTGCCTAGTGTCAGAATGATGTGGGTTTAACTAACAAAGTTTTTTTTTTGTTTTTTGTATTATTTTTATTAGGGTGGTGATTCATTTGTTAAGTTTTGTTAGCGGGTTTCTAATAATATGGCGTCGATTTAAATGTGGTGTTGCCTTGCCTCCTAGCTGAAGTGATCTAGGCCTTAGAAATCTTTCTTCGACTCGTCTTAAGCCAAAATTCTATAATGTATCTTAATCCCAATCTAGATCCGCAGTCTTTGACGGCTGCTTGTGATTCGTCCTCTCAAAGACTCAGATTGACAAACAATGTTGTTGTATTTTTCTTTTTTTTTTCTTAGTTGCTTTTATGACCCAAGATATACGACTAAAACGTCCAATAAAATGCTCAAAAGATTGGCCAGAGGGACATTGGCATACTTTAATTAAGTTAAAGACCACACCATTGATTTAACAAAATAACCCCTTATTTTAAACACTTAATAACATCATGTCAAGTATTTGGGGCGAAATTCAACATCGCACATTAAATCGATACGAAATCCAAGTATCGATAAGTTTACACGATATCGATTTTAACAATTTTAAATGTCGATTGGAATCGCCGCGCGATTGTAATCTAAAGTAATGATGACCTCCCAAAATTTTAAGATGGTGCATACCAAATGCTTTACGTATACCTACTGTTTGATCATAAATCAGTTTTATATGATTAAGTTGCAAAAAGGTGTAGAGATAGAGACTGAATTCATCCACGTGACTGAAAGGCTAATAAGGATGATGCGTGAGTAAAAAAAAAAGAAATTCTATTCAGTCCGTCAGTCAGATAATAAAAAATGTTAGACACGTATTTTTTGCTTTATCATATTAATAAAAAATGACTTAGATAAGTTGGGGAGTAGTGGCTCGCTACGTCAGCATAAAATCTAGCAAAGTGTGACGTCATGCCATATTTTAACTCAATGTATCGCCGTAATCTTTAGATTACGTAAAAAAAATACTTGTCCAATGTTTAGTCATCATATTGAAGACTGAAGCACTACTTCAAAGAGAGAGAAAAAGCACTGACCAGTGAAAATTATATTGTTACTAGACTTCGTACACTTTACCTACTTATTAAGATGATCCCGGTAAATTCAACGCAATATTTTGAAGTTAGTTAAGCTATTTCAGTAAACTAAATGGTTTTTTCTTCCCACTGCCCCGAAAAAAGTATGAAAATATGCAAATGTCCTATGGATAATTTGTATCAATTTAACATACTAGGCATAATCCTGGTAATATTCGTCTAAATTCAAAGTTATGAATTTAAACTTAATTGAGCCATTTGTATGTCAAAAGAGCTGTCTTAGCAGCTTTCAATCGCAAGGCATTTTATAGCATGCAGTGCACACATTCCCAACTCGTACAGCCCGCGGCAGCAGTACCACTGTCCGCTGAATTTATGAAAATAACGTCTGCTAATATAAGTATGCGAGTACATTCCAGCCCTCATCATTCAATGTACAGGTGTATTGAACACACAGGAATGTGTGGAGACGACATGCTTTAATAAAATTGGAATAGATTTCATGACTTAGTTTCATACACGCATTGCAGGAATTTTGGAAATAACATAAAAATAAGTATGACAATCTATTCGTGGATGAATTCTGGTCAAAACTCATTTATTTTGAAATCATCCATACAACGAAGAAGAAATAAAAGTCAGTTAGTACTTGTTTTTTGGTTTTCTGTTTTCCAATTCGAACCACTGTAAACCCACCCACCTAGTAAGTAGGTAGTTATATTTTTTGCAAAGCAGTATTTTATTTTGCGTTCTAACACAGTTCTAAAGAAAATAAAGAATTATTGTAGAATATAGATTAAATAAAAATAATACGTCTGATAATATTCCAAACGCCCAAATGTTTAAATATAAATATTATAATAACGGAATGTGTGGAGTCGAATATCTAGGTTTATTTTAGAAGAAGCAAGCTTGTGGAAGTTTAAATTATGACTTAGAAAATAGCACCTTATATTACAATCAAAAGTTATCAATCAAAGGAAAAGTATGTGGATCTAATAAAAAAAAGCTAAGGCATGTCTGGAAAATAGCGTTTGAACTAAAATTTTAAATAACCTTTGAAATCGAGACAAATCGGATTCATAAAATATCTTTTTTTTTTTAATACGAGTACACTGCGATTACAAACGTCAATATACAGGTGTATTAAGACCGTTTAAAACAGTGGTATACATGGAGAGGCCTACGAGACTACATTTTTTCAGAAATAAAAAATAAATATCCTGTAAATTAATACTCGTAGAATCAAATAAGAAACAAGCAATTTTTATGTGGTTCACTTTAGTTTTTATATTTTGCTTGTAAAGCTTACAAATGTCAAAAGTTATTTATTGCCTTTGGCGGTAGTCCGATCAAATTAACTGAGACCTTTATTTTACGTGCAGGTGTGTGGCGATTGTTTGCGAACAGCGCTGAGCGTGGAGTGGCCTCTGTAAAACTTTATGGTAATTTATGACAGCGAGATTATTTATTTTCTCTCTTTCTCCATTAGAGTCAGGCTTCATGTAGATAGTACACGTTTTTATAAATTTTGCATTTTATGTAGTTTTTCTAGACCACTGAACTGTCTACTAAAAATTATCATTCTGAAAACGCTGTCTGCATTGTATTGCCTGTTTTTACTGTTTTTTTAAGACTATAAAGTGTGGGTTATCACATAATAATAAAGGCGTAAAGCTATTTTAATTTAAACAAAGAAGTACCCAAAAACAAAACCAGTCACACCAACAGAAAAATCTCTAGCCGAAACTCCTCTCCACACCACTCGTATGGTGGTATCTAATTAAGTCGGCCGGCGAGTGCGACACGCGACCGACCGCAGATGCGCCCGCGCTGCCGCCGCCCGCCTGTAGACGCCCTTACGGTGTTTATTTTTTAATTAAACGCCAGTCTGGAACGACAGACGATTTTTTTAAGACGATATACGCAAGATTGTAAGTGGTATTAACTTTATTACAACTTTGGTGGGAGACGAACGTTTAAGTTAAGTCTGAGTAGTCTGCGTTAAGTTTTTCACGCAAGTGGGCCTAACAGCGACACAATTTCGCTTAAACTTGGGTAGGACTGAAATATTAGATTTAAGTCCCTGAAAACTCGATATACAGACGTCTTATGGAAAAACCAAGTTCACATGCCTACTACGTTTTTAAATTACTGTCAAGGCTTCAAAGCATAAAGAAATAAACGAAACCACACTTTCTTTGGGACTCAACCCACTCAAAGATCAACTAGTTTTCAGAAACTCCCTTGATGCTAATAACAAAGGCACAAGACATAAAAAAGCTATGTTGACTTGATGTTAGTGGTAAATTATAAGTAGGTAGCCATTATCATCCTAAATTTTGCCCTCGTAGCAGATTAAGGGCTTAAAATCTTTGTATTTCTATGCGTTTTGCAATTTGGTATTCGGAGGACAGCAAACTGTAGTAAGCATTTATTTTTACCTAAAGAATTGAGAAGCACCACGTTGCTGAAGAATACGCTTTATACCCTGTTACTAAAGCCGTAGCTTTAACCAGTGACGATCAGTAAGTTATGGGAACGGGATTATCAGTTCAACTCATCCAACTACTGTAATACCTTGATATGGCTAACAATTGTAGTGAAAATAGACGTCACTAAGTCACGTGGTAGAGGTGAGAGCAGTGTCCCTACTAGTGGTAGTGGCACGGCTCTCGATGCCATTAAATCTTCTATGATTTGGTGAAGTGAAACGAATCAGAAATCAATACAAATGTTTTCTTTCTCCGTGCCCACTGATGTCCAAGATGAAGAAAAATTAGAAAGTACTAAGATGTGACAATAAGTGTTAAGTACATTAACTTTACTAAACTTCGTCCTTCCCAGGTTATGGAACCAGTGCTGAACTATAAGAAGCGGATTGTCGTACGGGTACACTGTTTACATGGCTACCTGGAATCATAAACGAGATTGTATGTATGTAGCAGTACTAAATACTATGAAAGGAATCAATATAGATAGATAGAATACTCTTTATTATGTGCACCATAAAAGTTACAGATTTGGTTGCAATTAACTGCAGGATAGTAAACTGAAAAAAAACAAAAACGCATCAATCACAAGGAAACATATCCAACACCCGGTTTGATTTAAGAAGTTGAAGTTGAGAACTGGTGACTGTACTTTAGCATTACTGGGGCCTCAGCACACCTCCGCCGCCGTGAAACCGCAAAACCGCAGGATGTTCAAATCTCGCGGAATTCAAAATTTTCTTTGCAAAAAAATATAAGAAATTTTGAATATCACGAAGTAGTGCTAAAGTAGAGTTTGACAAATTCCCAATTCAGAAAACGGGTAATAACGTTCGAAAACAAACTCACCAGCATTCTACGTATACCCATCGTTCATCCTACTCAAACTCCGCGACTTCCAATCGACTTAAATCTTCCCATAGTAGTGCTAACACCCGTAGCGCGCGAGTTATATTTACTCCGTGGCGCGAGAGAAATAAACCACGCGCGACCTACCGAATGGATACTTTGGCGGCCGCCGTTCGTGCGCTGCTTACAGACTACTGGTGATACTAATCATTTTGTTTCTATGCTGGATTATCTGGGACTACTATTATGATTCGACGTATGATAATCTTAGGAAGAGTGACTTCGGACATTTGGAGAAAATTGATGAAGTGCATTGAACAAACGTAGTAATCAATGCTTCCTTCTTTCTGTAGGTATTGTAAGAGGGCTTAGGTCCGAAAGTGGAGCTATAAAAGACTGATTTAAAAACAGTTGAACCAATGATGGTGTAAGTGCCAATCAAAGCAATAACTTGGCAACATGTCGCAAAAGCGTAGAGCATTTCATCAGCTTGCACGAGTTCGGGATCACGTTCGAGTTTGATTATCTGGGATCGACTTCAGCTCCCAAACTTGATAGTGTACACGAGAACATAATGTACATGAGCAATATTACTACTTTAACGCGCCAGTTCCATCAAAAATTATTGTAGAAAAAATTCCTCGGTACCTATTTCATTTCAATTTCAAGACAGAGCAATCCATTGTGGTGAGCTTGTTGGTTAAATAGTGCTTGCGAAATACCGAATACGTGCTGATCAAAACGTTATGGTATTGACGTAGGAGGCTCCATCATTTCAGCTGTAACATCCAGCCATCTCGGTGGGTAATCTCTCATTTCGTGAAGTTCTCGTTTGTAACCTTGTTATTTTATTATCCCTGCCTCGTTGTTTTCACATTGACACATGAGACATCATCATGATTTCAGAGAGACATAGTATGTCTCTCTGGAATTTAATTCAAACTCAAATTACGTGTTCCCACAATAAAATCAGTAAAGCAACAGTTACGACGCTCTTAAATCAAGCGAGGAGCGGTGGTCATCAGCAATTTGGTTATCAGTAGTGGGCCGATAAATAAATATTTATGTGGCAACATTATGCGGGCGAAATTATGACAATTTAAACAATTATACGGTTAACGAGAAACGAACGTCACCGAGGGTGGCCTGCAGAGATGTGGGGTTCGCAGGTGGCTCTATACGCCGCGAGATTTTTTATTCGACTCAAATAAATATACCCTTTTTCCGCTCAATCAAGATTTTCGATCAATTAGGTATTATCAAAGTCAAATTCAAATAATTTATTTCAATTAGACACATAAAAGGCACTTTTTAGAGTAATTTTTATTTTATTTTAGGCAGGGTTCTGATGTGAAAATAGCATATCCGAACATTTTATTTTAATACGAAAAAAGAAACATCTTTTTTAAACAAAAAAACCTTAGGTATAAAAGTTAAACAATAAGAAAAATAACAAAGAATTATTTTTAAGTTCACCTCAATAAAATTTGGTACTTGGAATATGTTGAAGATATTTCTTAATTAACTCGCATATACAGACATTAAATCCTTGTTATTTTAATTAAAAATTACACATTCCTCTGTGCAGGTCAAATGATTAGAATGGCAAGGTTTTAATTGTTGTATTAAAATACGTGAGATTAATTAATTTCTTTGGTTTTCCAGAACAAAGTTTGATCCTTTATAAATTCATGTAAGCTTGTGCTGTAAGCTCAAACATTAATTGAAAACGCGACACACACAGACAGACAGGGAGACATCATCAAGTCCATTATTATTTCATCAAGTAGAGCCACCTTCCATCCGTTTCGCTCACCAAATGTTAGCGTTCCGCGCGGGTACCAACGTTATAATTTATTTTGTCATTTTTGCATTAAGATGACTTACTACCGCGGGCAGGCTGTAATGAAGACATCACGAAATTCGACCATCTGGACCATTTTACGCGAACTTGCTACTTTTTTTAAGCCTGTTGAGTGAGGTGGACATTCGACGTTTTTGTATGAGGACAAAGTATTTTAAATTAAATGTAAAGTAAATTATGTCTTACTACTCCTGTTTGAGAATAGAAGTAAGAATGAGCAAAATAACAGTAAAGCTTTGCAACATTGTTTGCGGGAACTAAAATTTGTGTGCAAAAGAATACAAAATGTTTTCAGCAATCAACTTAGCAAAACTATGAAATTATTGAATACCTAAATAACGGTCAGGTACACACCATGTTTATAAAAGATGTATATCTAAAATGCTTATACCTAGCTTGTTTGGCTGTTTTCAAATGAAAGGAAACTTTACTTTAAATCGATGTTTATCTCTCCTTGAAAAAATGCACCGACTTCAATCCATGCACCAAAATCGTACCTTGCAATATAAAAATACAATACGAAAACAAAACAAAAACGGTTTTTGACTAACTATTGTTTTTGGCGTTCCCACAAGTAAATTTTATTATAAACACGTGTTGTCAAACAATACCCGTTTAAAACACCTTTACGGCTTTATTTTATTGTTTTATAAAACATTACTTTTAAACGATTTTGGGAATTTTGTTTAAAAGGTAAAATTCCCACCTGTTTGTAATTAGTGATATGTTAAGGTAAAACAATTTGTAAAGTGCAACGGTGCAGTGCAACACATGTTTCGGTTTTAACAAAATTTTTCTCATTCTTCTAATTTAGTTAGAAAGAGACGGGAATATTTTTGTCTGTTCTGTCTTTTTCTGGGACAACGTCAACGTTAAGACAATATGGGCTACAAAACTGTAATGATCAAAAATAAAGATTATTTTCTAATGTTACTACTTAGGTAAGTGAATTTCTTGTCTGCCTTCAAAGCAAGAGAGAACAGGCATCTTCTGGGCACGCTCGTTTCATCATAGACCTCATCCGTCGTTTTCCATCAGGCGTGATCGAGGTTAAGAGCAGGCCCATTTAGTGATTAAAAAAATTAAGTTACCTGAAAATCTGATGTTGTATTCAAAAGTCTTCCAATGTTCGTTTCTGCAGAAAACTGCAGTTTTCACGAATACATTTTTCTTAGATAAATGTAAGAAAAATTTCTATCGCGGAAATTGCAGCATAAAAAAATGTGAAGAAAAAATTAAACGAAGCCGACACCATAATCTTCGGTGAACATTATACATTATGGTGCCGGCACATTTCTTCTTGGTCGACAATAGATTTGGCTTTACAGAAGGTCCAGTTCCTGAAAATAAATGAGATAGATTTACCATTAAAAAAAACAAAAGCTGTAACCTTATACTGGGTCATGCTGACTGGTCAAAGAGAAGTGATTATGGATTTTTGTGACTAAGAGGACGCATCTACTGGCAATGGCGCTTTAATAAATACTTCACTGATACTGGATAGCCGTTACAGTATACTGCAAACAAGAAACAAAATATCCTTTATTTGTCCCACATCAGCATGGCAGCTATTAGCCAATATTAGCAGTAATTTATCTACAAACGAAGACCGCCTTCACACCGGAACGCTCGTGCTTCGCTCAATGGTACACGACAAAAGGTAAGTTCCGGCCACGAGGGCCACCCGTTTTTGTATACAGTGTAAAAACTATTATGAGTCCATTTTTAATGATGGGTTCTGTGTGCTATAAAGTGGATAATGTGGAGTAAAACTATAAAAACAAATAAGTGCGCTAAGGAGGTTACAATGTCATTAGCAGTGTTCGGAATAGGTAGTGCTGATTTGCCTAAGCTTCGAGGAAGGAAGTAACATAGAGTGGATATTACCTCCTCTAAAATCCCGGAATAATTTTAATGACGTTAAAGTCCCGGGATTTAAAAAGCATGAATTATTTATTGGACTTTAATTGTAGTTACAAATTATTGATTTGAAAAATCATAACATTTTTTAGGGTTACACACACACATACACACACATTTATATCTGTAATTTTTATGGTGAACATAGTAAAGAGTATTCTATCTATCTATAAATAAAGTCCGATAAATAATTCGTGGTTTTTAAATCCCGGGATTTAAACGTCATTAAAATTATTTCGGGATTTTAGAGGAGGTATTATCCACTCTATGTTACTTCCTTCCTCGAAATTTAGGCAAATTAGCACTACCTATTCCGATCACTGGTCATTAGCAATCAGCAAACATATTGATGAATTCCTTCATGAATCTGTCAAAAGAACTCTGAGCATGCTTGGAGTATTGCAGATAATAGGGAGATAAACAGTTATTTATAACCTAGCCTTATTTTTTCAGTCCGGCATCAAATAAAATTATAGATAGGTGATGTGTACTGAAATAACTGCGTGCGTAGATTCTTAACTGCAGGAGTTATAAATCAATATCTTTCGAACTATAACAAAACTAAAAACCGTAGCGTATTCAGTGACCACCTACGGATCTCCAAAACCACCGGTCATTCATAACCATTACGAATGAGACCATCTACCTGAGGCTGAGAGAGTACGACCGAGACTCAGTGTTCACACTATTTACCTTTTTTTACCTTTTCTTACCGGATGTGAGGCAATTGATCGCAAACCGTTAGGTCTCAATCATTCATTCATTCATCCTGTGGGAATCGAGGATGCTGATTCCAGGTATTAAGAAAGTGATTGGGTAGTAGCATTAACGTATTACATTATGTGAGAGTCGGGGTTTTAGTCAGGTGTAGTTGGGATTCGGTATGATTGTTGGGTAATTAATGTGTTTATCACCCAACTTAGGGTAATTCTTGTGGGCAACTACCTACAATAAATTGACATGATCACCACGCATAGATATACGGATAAACCTGCGTTAGCCAATAAAGAGAATGGTGACCGTTCTTTTATCAAGAACTTAATCTAACCTTAGACCTAATGAGGTCAAAGGTTTGATTAAGACCTTATTAGAGTATGTATAGGATTATGAAGACCAATGATAGATCCAAAACCTTAAAGACCAATAAAGTGACGATGGAATTAATATTATAAAACGTATTCGCATTTCCCGTTTATCGAATAATGAGTTAGTTCAATGATAGTAAATAATTGTATTCTAGGTTACACAATTAAAAAACGTTTGTCATTACTTTAATGTTTTAAAAATGGTTTTAACTAAGATAAGTTGAGCTTGGCAAATATTTCTGAAAAAGTTTAATGGTTTTTAAAAAATTGGAATAAAAGTAAAACATTTGGCTACCAAATAAATAAGAAACATGAAAAATATGCAAATTTTGATTCACTACGACAAGGTCGCGGGTCTACGCCTGAGGTCAAAGCTACGGTGAGTCTACGCGCTACAGCGACTTCGTAGACGCCGCTACGAAGCGAGAGTCGTTAGTTGAAAATCTCTGTTACAGTAGGTAACAACTTGTTGCTAGACGACTCCTACGTAAAGTCCTAAGTAGATGTTCACATAAATAAATAGTGTCGTAGCAGCTTTCTGTTTCAGTGTTGTTCAGTTTCAACTTATTTAATGTAAATAAATAAAATGGATTAATAAAACAATTACGAAAAAGATTGTAAAACTCTCATTAAAAAGTGTTTACAAAGTTCAAACTTTCACTCAACTTGAATCAATCGCACCCCAATCAAACAATCGACATGGTACCCACTAATTACATATAACAAGCGCAAATTAATCATCAGACGAGATAAATTAGCGACGCGTGCTTGCTCCGTACCGCGACTATTTCGGTGTGGGCGGGGAATGATTCAGTTGGGGCCAGTCGCGCGCCGACCGCTCACGGGAGAACATAGGCGCACCGCGAACGAGCAGGGAGTCACCGAGCGCTGTTGCGATGGCGCGATGAAGACAGAAAGGCGCGCGGCGTTGTGGGCTCTGCTGTCCCTGTGCTGTGCCGCCGTCGCCGCGCCGCGCCGCCTCTACTGCGACCGCGCCGACGTCGCGTGGCGGGCCTACCGCGCGCCGGCCGCCTTCGAGGCGCGCGTCCAGTCGCTCGCCAAAGACGCAGCCACCGTCCAGATCAAGCGCGTCTTCCGCCACCAGGGATACTGGCCCCACGAGAACGCCGTCATCCGACTCAAGCTGCCCCCCGAGCACCTCGACTGCTCCGGGCGCTTCGAAGTGCCTTTGAAAAATAGACGGAACTATATCGTGTTCGCCGAGAGGCGCGGCAACTCTGCCGTCGCCCTCGGCCCGCCCATCAAGAGGACCAGCAAGTTGGTTAAAAGGATTCGTGCTGTCTACAAGCCGCGTTACAGTGAGTGATCAGTGTTTTATTACGACGTGGTGTGATGCGAGCCGCGCGGTCTCATGGAACTTGAAGACACGTATGGAAGGTATAGAATAATCACAATTTTTCAAATCAATCAGTCTATTTTGAACCAACGTTCTTTCAAATTCCATGTGATCATGCATGTATCATCATTAGCCATCGATTCGCGAATATATCATTAGTCGCACCATAGAATTTTATACGAATAATACTGGCAGCAAATATGCGATGACAGCAGGTGTATCGTAGGAACAAGTAGCCATTATGAGTCCATTTTAGGCTGAGCAGTGAATAGTGGTCGGCAGACGTGGTCGGCTGCAAGCATACTAAGCGCATGCCACTTACTCGTACAAAGCCGGAGCTCATTTATGCACCCTTCATAAACGGTCAGGTGGGTAGGAAATAGATAACACAAGCTAAAATTACTACAACACTTTGAATGAAACTACAAAAAAATATTAAGAAACAAAATCTTGTCCAGTTCCATAAAACTGTTTTTCTTGACAAATCCTTGACACATTTTGTTTATGAAAAACACGAAAAACGAGATGAGTTTCCGAAAAATTACGAAATGGGATTGCAATTAATTTTTAAAAGTAGAACGCTAAAACAAAGAAACGAGGTAGGTAGATAGGCCGATAAAAATATAGAAAAAGCATTTGCAAGAGTCTAAAATATAAACACAGAATACAAAAAAATAAACATTACAAATGAATCATTTCGATTCATAGGACCAATCTAATTGCACTCTGTTGCTACGTTAATCAACACAAACACAGTATACCATCTTTACTACAAGCACAATTTTTCGGAATATGTTCCAACTTCCAAGTCTTACCAGATGCAGCTGATTATCAGTTGCGGTAAATAATTGTCACCTCATTAACAGAATGAGTTCCAATAATTGCAAATGATGAGCTAATTGACCTGAAATAGTTTCTACAAATACCACGATTGTGATCTTGCACAAAGCTGAACCACGTGGACGATGCAAATTTTTAGACATGTTTACTGTACGGAACCGTACATTACTCTACCAACTTCCGCACCGTGCATTTTGCACACACAGCATGTTTACATATTATTGCAAATATTAAGTAAAATATATATTTCAATAAATCAGAATTTAACGAACATTCAAAGCGGTCGGTTTTATTTAATCATCCCAATAGAAACGCTCCGTTATCATATCACTAAGGTAGGGATCCCGTGCATTTATTTTGATCCTTCGAGCCGGATATACGACCTTAATAATCTTTGTCTTTTCTAACAAGTCTGTATTGAATTGTGCTTTATCTTCCACCCACATTATGTTAATTAAAACATTGAAAACGAAAGAACAATTGTAAAACGAAGAAAAGATTAGTTTAAGAAATTTTTCTTAAACTCGGTCAGGAATTGCGATTAAAGTACAAAGACATCCATTAGGGAAATAAATAAAGGAAAACGCTAATCAAATTTTCTTACCATTTAATTTCAATAGCGAGTCACAAAACCATGTGATTACGGAAACAATGCAAAAGGAAAAAAGTCTAATGAATAAAGTCACACTATGTATTTATTTTTGCAACGACCTTACATAACACAGAATCATTTGAAACGCTGACTGATAAAAATTCCTTGATGCAGTTTTTATTAATACAAAAAAGAACATAGCTCCTTCATCTACTCAATATGCTTATTATAAATTGAAGTTGTTTTTCTTGTCTGTCTGTGTAACTGTGTTGTTGTTCTTCTAAACAACTGAACGTCTTTTGAAGCGGTCTTCACCATCATTAAGAAGTGATTCCGGAAGGTTAATGTGTATAATATAATATTTAACTTAGAAAACTTCATGTTTTTCAAGTCGTAAATCCTTGCAAAGCAGGGGCGGGTCGCGAGTACCTATCACATAAAACTAACTGCATAACTAAACTATACTGTATTTTTGATAACACTTCTGCCCACGCCGCAGAACCAAGAGGAGTGTAAAGATATAAATACAATATTGATAAACTGATGATCCGTTGCGCGTGCGACTCAATGGGTGACGTCATTGCACGCTCTAGTTCGGACTTGTCGCTGCCAGTTGCGATCTCTTACGTGAACTTTTGGCTACTGGTTTATTGTCAAAACTATTGATTTACGCTTCGTTTCGGCGATTTAGTAGGCATAATTCTGGAGAACCCCGTAAGGAAGAACCACGATGCTCTTGTGGCTTTAGATATTAGTACAAGAAGAAATGATCATGATGTAACTACAAAGGAAGAAGTACAGAAGAAAGAAGAACTACCTCGTCGGGGTTGATCTTATTTGCACGACTCACTAAATAAGAGGAAAAAAGCAGTAAAATGTTTATTCACCTGTGGAAAGTAATCACTAATCACTTTTTTTGTGAATCATTCGCTACTTTCTGGAAAGCGTTTCATTTGGTTTTTCCTTTCGATATGTCTATGTTGCACAAGTCTAAGATTTAAGATTCATTGCTCTATAAATTCTCCTAATTCATGTATCATCCTCTTACATGATTAATCATAATTCAATATAATTTGAATCCCACGCCTTCACAATAAACTTTAACGTGTAATAGCTTGAGACTTTGCACCTGTCATGTCAGGCATGAAATACCGCTATTCTAGCTTTTTCTTTTTGTCTTCAGGTTGTCTACTGACATAAGAGTTTGTCATGACCTAATGCCAATTATGTTTTCTGTTTAAGTTATGTCATGTCTAGAATAATCCCAAGGAATATTTATATTTTTCTCATCATCAGAGTCTGCATTGATCAAATGAACTACATAGCACCAGCCCGCTATGTCACAAGTTACCTTTAGTATGAGGTAGATATTGTTGCTAAAACGTCACTCATAGCTGTATACATAGATCAACATTGATTTTATTGGTCCTTATATTCATTCTAAAGTCATATTATCATCAATCCTGCCTCTACCGGTTTCCAATCAAACCAATTTTGGCTAAATAACTACGCCATTAAGATAATCATTAAAATCTTCACCTTTACACTCTACACGTAAAACGTGGCTACTGTTTACTTCGTCGGTACGATGTTTAGCCAAAATGTTTACCTTTCGAGATCCTTCGTTTTTTCCTTTGTTAATGTCTAGAAGTCGGGAGTCGGGTGCGATTGTAAATCATTAGAGCAAGTGTTGTATGTCGACTCGTCTAAATGGAGTCTGGTTTACGTGAATCTTCTTTAGGTTAGAATTTCAATAGATTGAGACAAGTTGTAAGCAATTGTGTGGTTGATTTTAGGTCCTTCGTATTGGTTTTCCAAAAATAAAAATGTTATTATATAAATGTTGTTATTAATGTCATATCACTTGCACTAAAAGCATTACTTCGGTATCAATTATTTGTCAATGTTTTAATTCCGATCATAAATTTGAACGAGTCGAGAACAAATTGATATTGACTTACACTATACATAACATATACATTTATTTTCTAGTCTTTAGATCTTAGATTCAATTCCTCGAACCAAAACATCTTAACCCAAAAGTATAAATTGAAAACTCTCAACCCAAGTGCTACGGAAGGGAGAGCCTGTAAACCTTCTTGGCAACATCACACAACTTTTGACAGTAATCAATTTTTAATCAAACATAATCAAAATTTCCACGACAATTGAACGCTAAGCCTCCTAGTTGTAAGGCCTATGGCTGTTAACACGCCGTTCCGCCCTGCCACACCTCCATTACGGCGTCGCACTCGGCTGGCTTTACTGTCCTATTATAATATTAACATACGTAAAATTATTATATTTTACGACGCCCGCTATCTTTATAAGACTGTACTCGTTAGTATCATCGTGGGGTTATTGTGCATTTGTTGCTGTTGATGGCATACCAAGCAGTTCGTATAAGATATTTTTTGGAATGGTGTGTAGAATTCTAATTGAAATCATCTTCGGCTTGATAATCTTCTTTATTACTGTCGGGATGCTGATCTAGGTGTAACTTTACAAAATAGAAAATGACCAGCAGCGGTTTAGAAACTTGCTGCGACTGTAGACAGATACAATCTTATAAACTACTGATCGAAGAATATTCAGAAATGAGATGATTCAGTTTCTTGACAAGGAAGAAGAAAAACAGAAGGAGAAAATGTTGCACATTGTCAAATCATGACATAGATCTTCCAATAAGTGCTACAATTACGAATACTGACAGTTTGCCAAAATCAACACACTTGTTTCAGTGTGTACGAGTATATTTATGTAGTGAATATTTATAAAATGTCGAGGGTCGCAGTCATCAACTGAACCTGCTGTTGGCCAAAGCTACCTTTTAACATTTGATAGAAAGAAAGAAGAAGAAAGAAAATACGTTTATTTGCGGTAAACATGACGCAAAAAAAGAACACAAACACAAAAAGAAACAAGTTGGGGGAAAATATGCGCACATCTAGAAAGGACATCTTTTTTAACTCTACAAGACTTCATGAACTCCATGAATTACAAAAATAAAAATGCCTGCTTACTACCCCATAAAATATCGAGTAAAATATGTCTGCATACCTTAGGCCCTTTGTACACGGCACGGTTTCTTTACGGTACGGCGTATAAACCGCGCCGTGGAAAAAACGTGTCTGTCAACAAGCTTCCATAGTGATGCATACAACTCTGACGACCGTGCCTACACACGGCGAATAAACAGTAGTTTGCTACGGCAAGAAAAACGTGTGTGTACAAAGGGCCTAAGCCTGTATTTTGGACAGAAAATGATCAACAGGTCTTGTTCTAGTAAAGCAATTATAGCTAAGTGCGAAATGTTTTACAAAATCGCTCAGGTCGTTTAATTTTAATTATTAAATTACGGAGATTGAAGTAAAAACTATGTTACGACTTAAGTAATTAATTTTAATTTGTGGCTTTATTTGCAAAGATTTTATCGCTTTTAGGTGACGTCATTGCGTTCAGCAATACTTATGCTTTTTCAGTTTTATAATTTAAATGTCCATTATTAAACTTACTTCTAACACTTTGCTCACATTGAACGAGACACAATATAAGTTTTATTTTTATGACGTCTATGTTTTCTTTTAATTATTCTTAAAAACAACTTAACCATCAAATTCAGAAAAAAATTCATACCCAGACCTTACGATTATCCGGCACACACAATGCTCAATCAAATTGCACTCAGTTATTATTATTAGTGAGGAAACTGAAGATAACAAATCTGAAAGAACGAATAATGACAATATTCGGATAATCAGCTTATAATTTTAAAAATGATTATACCAATTTCCATAAGGAGCATTACACCTGTTAACCCTCTAACCGAGCTATATATGTATGTCTCCTAGTATATGGAGTAGGTTCGCCACAAAATTAATACGAACTAGGATTGGTTGTAAATCTTTTATTGGAAAGGTATCGACGTTTTAACCTTAATTGTATAGATATTTTTTAGTTCAAGCTCTAGATGTACACGAGATCCTGGTACGTGATGAGACATGTCATTACGGAAAAGCTTGGCATTTACAGTTTTCATGCAAAACCAGATATTTTTAAGTTTTTAGTGTTTCTAAAACAAAAATAGCTTCAATAAAATCGTGTATGAAAATTATTACTGTGAACTAAATATGTTTCCTTAGCTTCATAAACGAAAGGTGTATTCTATTTTTAATGTTCGGGTGCTAAAATCAAATTCCTAGTTTTATTTTAGCATAACTATTCTATTTAAAAATACACACCTAATACGAAATAAAAAATAAAATCCATTTTGTTTTTATCCATGTTCAATTCACTGCAAGATAACGTAGGCATAATTTCTGTATAATTAGCCAAGTACCAATGTCAAACTTAATTCCTGATTGTTCCTCATAAATTGGTAGACAAAAATTACCCAGAAAGAAAATACGTTTATTTGCGGTAAACATGACGCAAAGAAAGAATACAAACACAAAAAAAGAAACAAGTTGGGGAAAATATCACATCACATCACATCCACGCAAAACGGCCATCGCTCAGCATAATGCTGCGACCCTATGTGAGACAGAGCCCCAGCGCTGGTTTTCAGAGACAGCCGGCGTTGACGTGACGAGGTCAGCCGTTGCAGCATGCAATGAAATTTAAATAAAAAATAAAATAAATACTCAATACTAACTTAATCAAAATGTTTATAAGTATAAATACAATATTTAAAACCTACACTAACTTTAAACAAAAAAACTGTAGTAGGTACTGTAACAATCGTGTCATAAAATATCTTCAGCTAAATTATTGTCTTTATCAAAATTTCCAATAAAAACTGCAATGACCGTAGCAACAATAGTCGGTCTGCTACATCGCGATCCATGGGGCCCGCGACACGATGCATGGTCGGAGTTCGACAATGGTGTCGATCGATCTATGGGCTCGGTGGCCTCGCAATTAACGCGTATATCCGCACCCGCCCTCCTGGCCTAGGGTTGCCATGGATTTATTTATTTTATTAAACTATTCATATACACACATGTAGACAATAAGAAAAGAACAGAAATATACATGCCTAACGCATTAAGTCCGCCTTTGTACTTTTTTAAGTGTGAAAGTTTAAATAAATAAATAAATACATACAATTTCATGCTTCTTTCTAAATAAATCTAATACACCATAAAAATTACACATAAAGTTCAAAGAGACAGACAAATTCAGATCCGAGACAGATCAGATAGATTTAAAATCAGATTTCTCAATTGATCAATTTGAAATCCGAAAACTTTAATTCTGTAGAAAAATGTAAATTCTTATGAGTTTGGTATCAGTGTATATATTTTCCAAGTTACATAAAATCAAAAGTTTCTACAAGAGTAGTTGTTTTAGAAAATGAACATGTTGAAAGTTGAGAAAACAGAAATAGAACGTAAAACATAGTTGGCGTTACAAACGTGTGGAGTAAAATGACAAGAACCGTAGTAAGAAGCACTAGAACAGAAATAATAGAAAATTGGAAAGAAGGTTTCTACCGATGGAAACCGTATAGTTTTGGTCAGTAAGAGTCTGACAGGCCAAGGTCGAAAGAGGTACAGGAGAAAATATAAAAAATACTAACCTTCTCGTAATGAAAATAACCTAACTATTTGTATATTCTTCGGGACTGATCCCACCTAACTCCTGCAAGCTGGCGCCCCTACTGTCCGGTTACATTAATTGTGCATCAGATACGATAAGGTCGAGGAGTCCACTTCTAAATATAACGTAAACGTAACGACGTGTAATCGTAAAGTCGGTTTTGAAAAGGTCGGTTGGCTTATGTCCTGGCTCCTGAACGAAGAAGTTGGTGACTCGTATTACTACATAATGAAAGTGCCGATACCTATAACTTTTCTTTTCGGTATGAATTAATATTTTGTTCGCAAATTATTATTAGTACTTAAGTACAATTAAAAAATGACTAGTGTGCTAAAAACTGTTTTGTATGTTCCAGTTTATTTAGGGGTTATTCTTATCAAAATCATGGAAAACTATACTCAGACGTAATTAAAAAAATCAGTTTTGTTATTTACCCGTAAGTTTGCTGATTTTCTATGAAGCGCCGCCTTTAAGAGCAAAGACATACCGCTCAACAAAGACCAATCAACCTGCCTAGCCTTTTGCCAACTATGTTGGGGTCGGCTAATCGGATTCCAGTCTAACCGGACGCAGCTGAATACCAGTATTTTACATGGAGCGACTGCCTATCTGACCTCCACAACCCAGTTACTGGGTAATACGATACCCCTTGGTAAGACTGGTTGTCAGACTTTCGGGCTCTGACGACCCGTAACGACTGTCAAAGATCCATGAATGACAACCGGGACCAACGGCTTAACGTGCTGTCCAAGGCATGGAGGAGTCTCGGTAAGTAAAGATGGTCACCCATCCACGGACCAACACCGGCAAGCGTAGCTTAACCTGATAGATCAATCCGTGAGGCTGGTATTACTTAGCCACACGCTCCTCCCCACGAACTTTAAAATTATAAAGACCAATAAATAATAAAATATGCTCCATAATTTTTAATTGACACCTCTCTGTTGCATGTATAGCGTGAGTTATAACTAATTAAATTACTTGTACCTACAACATACATAAGTGTTCAAGTATTTTCATTAGTTTTAACTAGCCCAACTAATGTTGGAGGAATATTAAATTGTTTAAGGCGCCTTTTCTTCAAAGGTGTATTGGTAATAATACCTAAGTCGGTTTTAGCATCCATAACGAATAGTGCGGGGTTGTCGGCCCTAGGATTTAGCATAGTTAAAATCAATTTGTCTCAGCTGACTGTTACGGCTTGGTCAAGCAGGTAATGTACGTACTAAGTACCTAACATGTCTTGACTTTAAAAAAAAGAAGAAAAGCATAATTTTACTCTTTCACTCTAGTTGTTCATGTTGACATCGGAGCAATGACTGCGTGCATTTGTTTTTTGAGAGGAAACTACCAGATGATATCGGAAGCGCCTATCTATTACCTACAATTGTAATACCTCGTTCATTTCCATGTATGCAATCATCGCTCAATATCCCCCGTGCGTATTTCACCAACCCCCATGCAAGCACCCACTTTCTCTTCAACAGGTGTCCTCAACCACTGTTATTTTTAAAATGCAATCACGTTTTATATCCTACACACGAGATGAAAAGAACACAACATTTCATTCGTTTTACTATCAAACCGAGGAGCGACCAGACCAATATATTCAAATTGTGGAATTTTTATATGTCACATAACGTCGTCTAGGTATTTCGTCGGTTCCAATTAGACGGCGCGACGTCTGTGCGGTTCCGACGCTTACGTTTTGTTTTTTTCGTAACTTCTTTTATTTTTTACGTCACAACTTTTAGTGTCGCGAATACGGTAACTGTATAGTTCTTTTTGATGTGAACCCTTACTGAACGAGACACAATACAAGTTTTATTGTTATGACATCTGTGGGCATTTAGTGTCCCGCAAAGTGTTACTCTCATACATCATCCGTCTGCCCTTATCTTAATTTATTTGGGGTCGTGCGCAACATGTCTTCTTCCTATACATCTCTATCAACCATCATCTCAGTATTAACTACATCTAGCCATAACTATCATCTCTCACACAATCCATCTAAATATACAAGATGTAACATAAATAACGCACAACCTCTTAAGGGGACATTGTACTCATCATTATGAACAACTTTTACTATAAGAACAAACCTGAAATCGCGAAAAAAAAATCAGCAGTTCCCAACATTTATGTTCGCATGACTCGCCAAAATGTAGGGAACATCTGATATTTTTTTCACGATTTCACGTTTGGTCCAATAGTAAAAGTTGTTCATAGTGATGAGTACAATGACCCGTTAAGAGGTTGTGCGTTATTTATGTTACACCTTGTATAATATCCGGACAAACCTATTGGGGTTTTTGTGATGTTTCTGTTTATATTTTGTTTTGTTTCTTAATTAATAAACAATAAAAATTAAAAAAGACTTACATGTGAAATGATAAAAAAATCTGTTCTTATTTGGTATTTCTTATTGCAAATCTGCTTATTTGCTTATGGTAAATGAGCAGAGGAGCAAATCCATACTCAAATGTTAATCGCATACGTCTATTCATCTAAATTGAATGAGGTTGCGATAACTGTCGAAGGGCCATTATTGTCATTGCGGGCTCTAAGGACAAAACTATTGTTAACTGCAGTTTCAGTATTGGGAGCAGCTAATAAAATATCATGGCCGAACATGAGTTTGGAGACTTTCAAAGACAATTCTTATAAATCGTGCAAGTACTGCTTGTTGACAATCTGAATTGTTTCGTGACTAATAAGCATGAAGTAAGTTAGACAAAACCCTCTTTTCAATAGATACTATTTGAGCGTCTATATCACACCGGAGCGGCCTCCGAAAAAATTGACCAAAGTCGCGAGTAGGTCACTAGCTTCCTTACATGTACTCGAAGGTTGGTTAAACAAACTGGATATTCGACAATTGTCCTGGGAGACGTTTTCCGTCCAATTTACCCATTAACTCCAATTGACAGGTTCAACAGTGCTATTTATTATCTATGTCTCTATTCTGTCTACAAAAAAGTTTGATAAAGATCTGACTCTGTCGTTGCGTAATTGTTGGAAGGATAATGGTACATAATAGCGAGCTACTGTTTGATGTTCATTGCTTTTATGAAACTGAAGGTATCAGCATGATGTAGCATGGAAGAAACGAACCTGTGTACATCGTAAGAACTATTCTTCTATTATGTAGTAATCCTTGCTAACAGATGAGATCATCGTGTGCACGGGATTTTGTTTTCAATTTGGTCAGATGTAAGTTTCCTCGATAGTCCCTATAGATTATTTTGTAAAATTTCTACGTTTTTCTTGCAAACTATAGGTTTCTACGGCATTTTCCTTTTTATGTTCAATGCAGTTTAAACACAACTTCATCTGTTTTTATACTTTTTATTCACGTTATTTACTAAAAAACCGTCTCGAAGGACCAAAATAGTTTTCGTCATGCACCGTATCTAGAAGCAAATGCTGCATTTTCCTTTCAATCCCAGCTAAAAAATCATCATTTAAATCAAAACAGTCCACGCAGCGATCATTTGATAACGCTTGCTGGCCGCATAATAATCGTTATCATCGAATATGGCAACATTGCGAGGCCCGCTTTTTGCTGAACGCGTCTGCCACACATACTGGCGCGGTCGAGGCCCGTTACTGTTCGCCATTTTATTACTATAGGCTTTTTACCCCGGATTTCAGATACCGATACAGATATTGGCATTGATGCTGAATATAAAGGCTAGTTTAAGAGAAAATTGTAAGAAAAGATTTATGCGTTATGCAGAACTATCAAGACACTGCACATGCGAGGACTTACTATTAGGGTATTCCCCATTGGCAATAGGTGCCAACCTTTACGAAGAAGGAATAAAAAAACCATAAATCTAGCTTGTTACAAGGCAATTCAGTTAGTATAAAAAATTCGCTCACATCGCATTGTTATCACAAATCAAGATACGAATATTTTTCTGGAAAATGCTATTTTGTAGGAATCTTTGTGTCACAAGTCATCAACTCCAACAATAGTAAAAGTATCAACAAATCCCATTCTTGGTACAAATGTAACCGGTCAGACACGATGCCGCGTTTCTGGTCTGTTTCATGTAGACACTACAACCATGACCGATTCGACCGAGAGCCTAGCGAACCCATTGTCCTGCAAAGCAGTAAACGCCATCTATAGCAACATGATATCAGTAAAGTTATTGGTGGAAACACCATATAAGTTATTGAGAGACAACGAAATAACCATAGAAGAAAATATTGCGCCATTACATCTTTAAAAATAAGTCATAATAATATTTGCTACACAAGAAAATTTTATGACAAAGGGGAGGATTGTCTATTCTTAACTTTAGCACAGGAATGTATACAGTGTCGAATTAGAAAATTTTAATAGATTACAATTTCATTTTAATGAATGACACTCTGGCATGAAATTTTGTTAAGACAGATCTAATGAGTTCAGAATTCTTATCAATGTAAACACTGACTTTCTTTGGCGATGTCTATACATAGCACAAAAAAATATATCTAGATAATTTATATTATTTCTGGATTAAATAAAAGCTTTCCAATCCAATCCACAATTTTCTGAGAGGAATATCTCTCACTAAAAATAACTTGCGCGCCTTCAGATCAATAAATGCTCGTCTCATTGTTCTAATATCAAATTAGCATCGTCAATATTTCACCCTATAATTATTGAGTCTTTTCTAAACGCAAGCACGTTCATTATTTTGTTGGTGATTTTTCTCTTTAATAGAAAAGTTTAGCGGTGTATGTAATTAAAAATACAATTAGTCTCCAACGAATTACTTTACAAAACCGAATCCGAAGAAAATATTTAATTAAAAAAAAAAACATGACAAACAATGATGTACGCAATTATAATAACAAATATTAACTTTCATACAGCCGGAAAAGTATTAAGTAATAAAATCCAAATCATAACCACACTGCATCATCAGATATAAAAACCAAATTTTCTAGACGAGAAACTCTTTACTATATAGCACTCTAAAATAGATCTTCGTTAAATAAATAACACGCGATTAACGAGGTCAATAAGATTGTTCGAAGCTTCTGAAGTGTAAATCGGACTCACCTTTAATTTACTAAAACAGACAAATATACGTTTAGGCTCTTGTTCTTTTGGAGCAGCAAAGATTTATGAGTCAACGATTAGGACAGAGACCAGATTCCTCGAGAGAGCACACCATCAGTGTACTTCAGTGCCAAATCAGGTCAAATCGGAGTTGGACTCAAAGGACCAATAACCTTTATGACTTGCGAGCGGATTAACATCAAAAACTTTAAATATCTCACTGCCCGACTTCTGATTTTCGAAACGCAAAATGTCGGTCACCGCTACAAACTATTTACGTTATTTCAAATTTTCTCAAATAACAATCTATCACCTTTTAATTTCATTGAAATAGCTTCGAACCTACTCGTCCAAACTTTTTTCTTTATTGTTGTCGAAAAGGAAGCGAGCCGTTGAGTGATATGCGACATGTGACGGCACATTGAAACCTAAAGGACATAAATACTAGAAAAGTTCACAGGACAAAATAAACTTTATGATTGAGTAGACAAGGTCGGTATTGCAACAGATGTGGAAGCCAGAGCACGGTCTCTGAACTCCTAAAATAATATTCACTTCAGACCACTCACATGTTACGCAACTCACGTTATAATTAAAGCTAGGACGAAGTTTTAAGACAAAGTTAACGCGAATCGACCGTTTGATCATCAAACTGAGCCTAACTGTGCTTTAAATAGGTTTTCGAACTAGGATTTTGTTTTACGCATCCACATTTAAAGATGACGAAGAATATGCCATTCGTAGTTTCGGAAATGTAGTTTACAATTTACTTACAAAATTTATTTGAAAACTTTTCAATTACTTATGTGCCTTTAGTATTTCTTATAAACATCCCTGTATGGACACTTTTCCTATATCAGTTTTAGCTAACAGTCTAGATTAGCGATTATTCTATTTGGCGCAGCCGTGGGGCACACAATACTATTTGAAGTATTTTTTTTGTTTTTGTGTGAATATTGTGTGCCTTAACCTGGGTCAAATAATTATGTTCTTTCTTTCTTTTCTTTCTTTCTTTAGCATAAAGTTACTCACTAATTAACAACTATCCACTTATGATAAGTACAAAAACTTTTGGCGAATTCATTAACCACCATGTAACTAACTCCCATCACCTTAAATTGCTACGACATGTAACATTTTCTTTAACCTCAAACCATCACATCTAATCAAAAAAATGACCAGTACATAAAACAAATTGTGTCTATATACGGATCCTAAGCCATGTATTCCCTCGTACCTACTTACATCTAAGGTGAAGACATTAATTTTCGAATCGCTAGAAAAACCCTGATCCCTTTATGGAGTGGCGCCTACCTGATCTCGCGATCAGAACGACGTGAGCCGCCTGTTTATATATTATTGAATATGGATATTTGCGGAAACTAATTGCGTTTACAATACTGAATTGGGAACGAAAGAATTTATACACTTGTACAGGTTTTTTTTTCCCTTGAGGGAATCTGCTTAGGATAATGCGCTCGCGCTAGTTGAAATTGTAAAGTTAAAGCTTTTGATAGTGTCGTTAAAGAAAATACTATCATTGTGGCGTATAGGTTAATGGACTAAATAAAGCAAATACTGTATGTTACAATCTCTGTCTAGAAAACTTAAAAGTTTTATAAGAGAACGAAGCTTTTGATTGAAATATAAGTACTGTTATCAACTATTCGCCTGATTACTGATGACAATTTCTCTTTTTATAGATATTCATTTAGGAAACCCTTTAGATGACACTATCAGGTAATTTTCCTTATTCCACAAATAATGACAGTATCAACAAAGCTTAACATAGCGAAACATAGGATATTACTTTTATAATATATTCTATCCAGTTAAATTCAAGGGGTACGGTAATACAGGGGACATTAGTGACCACCCGCATAATATAATGAGAGCCGCGCACCTGTACGCATGCGTAATGGACTTCGGTAAACATCGGGTACACTCGTGTTTAGTTATTATGTCATTTATTATATCGATGCATCGGCGCGCCGTTTTAAGATTGGGGTGGGCAGGGCGAAAAGTGGTCATAATTTTGACCGATATTCATATTTTGGTTAACACTAAACTTCGCATAATAGAATGTGTTTAAAATGATAAGTTCACGTTAATGGCTAGGAATCGTACACACGATCACTTCACTTTCTAGTCAGACCACGATAAACCGTTGCGATATTGCCACAAATCATACAATTTTGGTCCTTACTGAAGTCTTTTGATAGGACCAAAAACCCTTCGATCTTTTTGCTCTGTGAAGACGTTATTTTTGTTCGGGGTTGCTGCATTATCATGTTAACGATGTAATAAGACATCACTACTCCTTTACCAAGACAACCATCTCCAAAGCCAAGTTCGTCATAAATCAACCACAAATCTTCTGATAACGATCAACTATCAACCAATAAAGCATCTTCCAAACGAACCGTCTGCAATAAATCGGGTGCACTTTTCCCTCCATAATGAAGTGGGACAATCATAAGCTCGACATATTACGTAACCGCTGACCGGGTTGCAGCTCGTTTCGGTAAAATTTACCACGTGCAAATGTCGAGGGCGAGTCGGTGTGGTGCAAGGACGGAGCGGTAGCGGGAATATTATGTCATTATTTTCTACACCTTTCCCTATCGTACTTATATCTTTGGTCCTATAATGATTATGAAGGCATTATGTTGGTGGTAGTGATAAGATCCTTGCAGGCTATTTTTTTATCTCAAGCCTATAGGTACCAGTCAAATAAGTTCTTCTCCAAAGGAACCTAACACGCTTTAGAATGCGCAAATAGCTTCATGTTTCTAACTGACCGACTCCTTGACCATTCAAAAGTGCCTGTAAAGGGTTTAAATGCTATGCGTGAGTATTAAGTTCTACTTCTGGTAATAGTCCTTTACTTTTATCGAAATTCAAATAACTTGACCTTGACCTTGAAATCCGACTTATTATATACACTATTAATACCAATTATTGGTTGTATTTTAAATGAAGACTTAATCAGAGAACTCATTCATAACCAACTGCGTTTGCAAATTGTAAGTATCCCTGAAAATATTGCTCGTGGTCACTAAAATGCGCGTCCGTTGCAACACAAATTCCCACGATAGCCGCTGTCAGTAAATAACTTAAATTAAAATTAAAGTGGGCGATTCATATGACATTTAGAATTAATTGCAGGGCGCGCCGAACGGGTGAAAATGTCGACCGAAATAATAAAATGTCGACGAAAGTGCAATCTCTTTGTAATTAAGGGGTTACCGGCGACGGCGAAAATAGACGTGACACCTGCTGAGATACTTATCTTATTAAAAGTTAAATAAAGCATGCAACGTCGTCATCCGCTTCACCGCTTTCCATCAGGTGAGATAGTGGTCATACGCGAGCTTGTCAAATAGGTATGAAAAAGCTATGAAAATGATAATATTATATGTGAATGTCAAATAATACGAAACAGAGAAAAATATTTTACTAAATCATTAAATTATTATTTTATTTTTGGGAATATTTTATTTTAGAAAGAAAAATACAGAAAAATATTTTATTTGGGAATTAAAAAATATATATTTTACCTGCATGTTAATAATAGGCATCGTCTTATTACTCTTTCCAATATAATTCTATCGAAAGTAGGTTTATTATTATGTCATTTATTAATATTAAATAATTGTTATAATTTCGAAGTAAGTACTTAATGAAGTTTATGTGCGTGTTATGTGTGTGTTTACATACTATCATAAATCAAAGCCAGAGTAAGAAAATCTATCCCTAGAATATCCCCATATCTTTGTGGCTTTCCCTAATTTGTAGCAATTGTATTTTAATCCACGCAGATTAGTTTGAGCATCAGTAGGCATTTAATACCAATTTGTCCCTACACCAAATTAAATTCGCCCAAGCCATTCGTCTTAATCGTAATCGTAACTGACCGGTTTCTGATTACGCACTTAAATATGATACATATTTAACTACTCCATTAAAATGTCCTGCTATCAATCCATCTCATGCAACTAGGCTATTTGATATCAGACAGACATTTAAACACATAACTTGAATAGTTCGTAGTATTAATAGTAACTTGTAATAGACAGCAGCGTTTAAATTGAACTCCAATTAAATATGATGTCACCTAAATAGCGAATTCTACAATCTCTATGACGTTAACTAGTCGATATGACAAGTTTATATTTAAGTTTTCGCCAATACTGCGTTCTCGTGAAACTTATCACGATTAATTAGATAATAACGCAAACGCAGCGGTAGCAGTGTCGACTACGCCTACTGCAGTTCTCTGCTGGAGTTAGGCCTTCTCCGAGATGTGCCGCAACACTTGATACTCCGCTTTCTAAGAATTAGTCAACTGTCGAAATTATATATTCTCATTTATGGAAACCGACCCATTCATCACTCTTTTATTAGCCTTCTTTATCAAGTTATGATATCACTAACCCAACTAGACTCTTTACATCAATCCCTCCCGTCAAATAGCTAAAGCAAATAGTATTGAAAGTAGTGTACACGGTAGCTAGTAGGTTTAGTAGTACCTAGTAGTAAGGCAAGTGCTCATTGCTAACGCGCGTCACATAGTCTGACCAGCGCCTAATATGTATGGCCGACCTCGGTCGTGCTTAGCAGTGGTGCAAGATGAAAGGGGTGGCGATTTAAAAAAAAAACTTTTTTCCTTTTATGATGATTTTATGACACATCTAAAAACAAACTTTTACATTTTGTTTACTTATCTTATACCGCTAAAAATCAGTTCTGGTGAAGAACCCATATGTGTGGCCAGATTTTCGAATTGATCATTTCATGAAGTGTTCGACCATTTCATGAAATGGTTGTATTTCATGAAACAGAACATCGACCGCTGGTCACATCATGATGTGGTCTGGCCAGATAATTAAATACTCAACGTTTGACGATATGAACTGTTAAACGCACGACTACTTCATGATGCAAAATAGTTAGATTTTCCACCGGTAGAGGCGTTGATGACGCTTTGTTTTTGTTGTGCATCTATTCCTACTCGAATAATTCCTATTTTAAAAATACTAAATAGCCAAGTAAGTGCGAACAACTTGGATATAGTGCTCGCCGGCCGCTGCCACGGCACCTCCCGATTGGCTCGCGCGCGGTTGGTCACAGTTCTAACTTAACATAACCCATTCGGGGTGCCACTAGCGGCATGAAACGCAAATACTTTGCGATATGCCTAGTGGTCAACTGGGAATGTCGATAAAAAGGTTACTTTCGTCGATCCCCCGACTTTCGATCACGATAGGCTTATTTCTAGGATCGGACCATGACGGGTACCCTACATTAATGATATGGCCAAATATCGTCTGACATACCATTAAACGTTGATGTTTAAATAATATGGTTAATTTTAGCAGGCTATTCCATGAAACACAACCACTTCATGAAATGGCCAAACATTTCATCAATTCTAAGATCTGGCCACGACAGATATAATCGAATAATTAACTGTCGATTAATTGTTATAGGTATAAGAGCAGCTCTTTAATGAGCACATCTCTTAAAAATATCATATTAATGATCAGATGATGAAGAAAGCGGTAGGGCTAAAAATTTAAACAGGCGATAAAAGCCATAAAAAATAATCTAGCTGTGTCTAGAATGTTAAAATAGTCAAGTGTAGGTATTCTTGTTGCATGTTAATCATGCAGAACAATGTTAGGAAAAGAGTCGGTCAGTAGTGACAGGAAATAAAAATGCAAGACACGTGCACAAACATCCGGATTCGAAATAAATATTCACATGTATGTAAGCCATTAACTTCACCTTGCCTTGTATGTAATCTGTAAGACAATCGAAGTCGTTATTGGGTAAAGAGTATTTTTTAGCTAAGGAGTGGGACCTATGTCTAGATACACAGATCCCACTTTTGGTTCTAAATTCAGAATACAGTCAGAATTTGGGAACACAGTAATTTTTATATCGTTTCCAATAAAGATGAGCAGGCAAGGGACTGTTTAATCTTACTTCAGTGTGAGAAAGAAATAGAGCTATGTAGGACGTATACCTTCATCTCTTTCTCACACTGAAGTAAGATTGAAATAATACTGCTTAAGAAGTGGTGGTTGGCCCCCTGCGCAACTGGCTGAACCACTGTTGGTATTACAATATTTTTAACGATGTTTGAAAGAACTCGTTATCTCTCATAACTTGGCCCACAACAACTCGTCCTAATCAATCTACCGTTTATAGAGTTACAAGCTGACATTAACACATTAATCTTTTATATAAATAAGTACCGTTTATTTGTCATTGCTGACTGATCTTACCGGCAAATTGACGCTTTATTTATTTAACACTGATTGACAGCTTATCATTTTTATTGGGTTAGGTTCGTAAGCAAATATGTGAACTTAATAATATTATCATAAGTGTTGATTGAGTAGTTCTTTTACGCGGATTGATTGCGTTCCAATAGAATAAGGATCTTGGGGGAAGTCTTCAATAAAGAATCATCATAAACTGGATGACGATCAGGGTTGCATTATATAGACGGTAAAGGTACACGAATCTCACTATTCCATATGTCAGTAAGACCAATTTCCAAAGTAATTAGACGTGCCATCTTATTCGACAGGCGCGGCGGTCAAAAGAGACGAAAGTGTAAGTGGCTGAACAGAAGGCCCATCATAGTGGCAACTTGGTCTAAGATTAGTAATTACTAATATTACTGTTTTGTTTTCTATATCTGTGGGTTCGATCCGCCTAGGGATCAACGAAGTTTCAACACTCAATAACTCGCGTAACGATATTATATCGGATCTGTTTGCGCAGTTCATCGAATGTAACCCATTTCCACAGAGACATGGTACAATAAGCAGATAGTACTCGCATACGCATAGTTTGCATTCCTTGATTCGGAAACCAAAACAGAGATATTGTTTACTATTATCCTCAAGCTGTTTTGGTAACAGAGAACGTAATTTGTTAGTAATGTACCTATGTGTCGCATATGGATTGTCGAATCCGCTGTTTTACATAAACGCCAGCCATTTTACAAAACAGCTCTGTTGTGTAAAACAGCTGAACGACGTTTAGCGATTTCCCATAATAACGTTAACACGCAGAATTCTTTAAACGTTTTGCATTTATCAATGCAGCGGGTAAACGATTAGAGATTTGTAAAATAGCGTGAAATGACACATTAGATTGCAGATTTTGGTTTTAAATTTTGTTGCTCGTAGCTCTGTATGTCATAACAACAATAATAGCGTCCGAAACAGAAATAAATAATACGACTAATATGAGTGAACAACAGTGATTTTACGGAAAATTTTCACATAAAGTTATCAGAGTTTTCTGAAAGTCAATCCTAAAATAAAAATACTAAATAGCCAAGTAACTGCGATCAACTTGGAAGTAGCGCTCGCTCGGCTCGCGCGTGGTTGGCCACAGTTCTGATAGATTAGGTTAGAACAGCTCCGTTATGTATAAACTAAGCTAGGGCACCCTGAAAAATAGGTTTAGGTCCTAACCTAACCTAAACCTATTTATCAGGGTGCCCTAGCTTAGTTGCTGCGATCGATTCGGCATTAGAAGCCACACCAAACGCTTATTGTGACTTACGTCTAAACGTGGGTAGCAGTTTTGTTAAACGTAACGCAATGACAATCCAGCTGAACGTTGTTCAGCTGTTTTACATAACGGAGCTGTTTTGTAAAACAGCGGATTCGACAATCCACCTGTGACATATGTATGTATGTATTAGGAACCTCGAATCATGAGGCAGAGAGGGTGAATTCACTATCTACAGAGGTTGTTAACTGCCGTTTAGTTGTTATAAGAACCTGAAAGGACTATATTTCTGCTGCATCACGTTCACACACTATGGACATAACATTTCGCGAGTATTTTTATGTTAGTCCCATGAAAGAGGGAGCGAAAATACAATCACATTTTTATAAAAGCTGCTTTGAAATGATTTTGGGCCAATTTACGATAGTCAACATAGTGACAATTTACAATTAGCAAAACATTCTTAAATTCACTCTGGGACAGTTTCCAAGGGTCGTTGCAGATGAGAAATCGATAAATTAATACAAAACACTTCTTGGTACCGTGGGTGGCGCTATATTTTGGCATCTATTCCCCGTGTATCATAGCATATGAGTCATTTACTCGTATATTTATGTAAGTGAATATATGTATTTCTTAGAAACTCGGCTTTAGACTGTGTTTTGGAAACTAGGGAAATAGGTCTTCCTTCGTGGATGTTGCATGGTGCCTCAGAATAAGCTTACTGATTCCTACATAGTTTATTCGTAGGCCGCCGATAGAGAAGTCGACCGGAATCACCTCTTTATCATACAAGCTCTTTTCGAAACGGACTATTATGTAAAAGCGAATTGATGACTAACAAAGTTAATTATTTCGTACCGTTTCACCACGAGAATACAAACCCATTTTGCAACCTAAAACCACTAACGTCGATCTGACTCCAATATTCTACAAATTACAAAGTGAACAAGAAGTTACAATGGCAAATATTCCAGAAATTTCTCGAATTGTTTCCCTACTTCCTGACATCTAGACTTCACAAAACACTAGACTAAACAGCCGGCCCTGCTCTGTCTGGGCTCACGTAAACAATTAAAGGGAATTCTTCTTGCCTACCTAACGTTATTGAATAGCCTATGCAAATGCTTTCTTCATTTATCTTTCCAGCTGCTTCTAACAGAAGCTTAATTATGTCGTTATTATGATCAATCAAATAATCTATACAAATAAATAAAATTGAAGTGTTTGTTTGTAATGTCAAAACAACAACTTTTTACTACATGCATATGAAAGTATAAACGCTTCTTATAACAAAACAGCAATTTTTAACATTTTTGTCTGTCTGTCTGTTTGTTCCGGCTAATCTCCGAAACGGCTGCACCGATTTTACTGGCAGATAGCTGATGTTACGGTTCCGCTCAAAAAAATTAAAACCCATGAAATTATGAACAAAAAGTCGGATTTGAAAAATTCTTTTTGCATTTTGGTAGCCCAACTCTCGAGGATAGGTATAGGCTATTTAACATCACCCTACGACACTTAGAAGCTGAGCAAAAAGAAAAAAGTCAGAAAGAACACTAAGCGAAAGCGAAGTAATAGCGCGGGCGATTCAACGCGAAGGTTGGCGACGGGTCGGGGGACGATGCAGTTTTACTAAAATGTGGCTGTTATTTTAGTATATTATGTATCTCACGACTTCCACGCGAACGAAGTCGCGGGGCACAGCTAGTATTTTTATAAAAACATTTTAAAAAAACATTTGAAAATATAAAAAATAGTAGCCCACCGGTATCGGGAATAGGGTCCAAGCTACCGGTGGTCAGGGCTCCTGAGAGAGGAACTTCCTAACGATACGTGGCGTATCGAGAAGTACCGCTTTCTGGATCAAGCCCTTGATCCAGCTGCCTAAGGAGAGCCTCCTCAGATGTTTGTCGAGACTCTTGGCTGTCAATTATGGTATCTATTATTATCATTTCCTAACTCTTACGTTACTCTCCATTACGTAGATGGCTATTTATTTGTCAGTTTGTAGATTAATTGTTTATATTTATTTATTAATTTCTGTGATTTGATTTAAGCTATTGTCTTTTGACTAAATCCTTCCCACAGTTTGGTTTATAATTTGCTAAACAACAGATTTACCAATGCTGCCATTAGCCTCATTTAAATAACCGAATCTGCATCCAGCAAACCAGCAGCTTGCGCTATTCAAAATAATTCCGTATACAGAGTATACACACATAGACATCACATAAATTTTCTGTGGAGAGAGACGGACCAAAACAAAGCGGTGTTCACGTGTTTACTTTCTGAACTAAACTTATAATAATTGATACGGTTCATGATGTTCTGGGAAACTTGGCTCGTTGGCGCCAATATTCTGACTAGTGAAGTAAACAATGAATGAACTGAAGATTCGGTGCAGATAAAAGGTTGGTTCGTTAGTTTGAGGTGAAGTGTTTGATGAAAAATTGGGGTTGTTAGTCTTCTTAAGGGGAGTAGTTTCATATTGAATGGATATCTTTAAACGATTGCCAAGCTGCTAATATTCAGATGGTAGTAAAGCTTTACAACTGTCATAATAGGTATTATTTTAAAACTCTTTAATTGAAGAACATATATTGCCCAATTACCCAGTGTGGCGGCACATCTACATCGCCACATTAGAACGCATCACACTGACGTCACACAAAATCCTGCATCGCGCAATCAGACTTTACCGCGCGACTAGCATATATACAACATCCCGACATCAACCGTCGGGCAGTAGCCCACCAGACACAACATCACGTCTGGTCGGAGGATCCTCCCTTTGTTATGGAAGATGAGTGAAATTTACACCCTGTTCCTCATGCCTCTATACCCAGCAGTCAAAGCATGTCATCCAAAACGACTTTCTTATCGAAACAAAGAAAATCGTTAGTACCTACCCTTACTACCCACTTCTGGCTTTTTATATAACTACATTACTTTAATGTACGTGTTATTAAATAATATTTTATTAATGGTAATAAATTCTGAAGGGTGACGAGTGACACTAACATGCTATTCTAAAGCACTTGTGCTATTTTCTGTCATGGCCATAAAAATATTTTGTTTTATGATTACAGTTTACATTATGTTTATAAATAACACTCATAAACTTGAATATACAGGGTGTCCGGTAATGAATGGATGACCTTGAAATAGCATATAATAGACCTCATGGCCGTTCTAAAAAAATATATTCCATGTAGTAGGTACCTAAGATATGATTTTTTAGAGAAAAATACTGTGTACTTTCTAGTCACATTATTTACTGCCCTCGATACAATATTATACCAAGTACAATATTATAACAAGAAATAAAATGGAACTCATTCATTTGTGGTCGTGGTGAAGAAGAATACATGTAAAATAAGGTAAAAAAGTTAGTATTTTTTTCTAAAAAGAAAAAATGTCTAAAAAACGTTAGGTACTACTTGGGATATACCTATATTTTTTTTTTAGAACGGCTGTAAAGTCTATTATGTTCTATTTCAAGATTATCCATTCATTACCAGACACTGCAAAGAGAACTAAGATAAAGCTTACAATACTCATTTACCAATAAACGAACGTATATTTGATTTAAACCGAATTTCTGAATGATTAATTTATTCTAACTTGTGTGAAATATCTAGATTTTGTTTCTAATTACTTTGACGTTTAATTGGCTATTCTATCATACATTTTCTATAATGAGTTGATGACAATATGCTGTAGTATATTTTAATTTTTATGTTCTTTGTATTGTTAATTGCTTTGAATAATAGATTTTGTATGTATTCGATGTTTAGCTATTTATATTTGTACATTTGATGTTTACATATTTGTGCGCCGATGTGACAAAACATAACTGTGATAAAATTTAATGTAACATCTTGCATGTCATGTATGTGTATACCCATATTTTGGACAAATAAATGATCTGATCTTATATTATCTTAAACAAAACACAATGATGTCGTTTAAATATGCAAAAACTTTGATATCATATTTTTTGGAGGTGACATATGGTTTAATTACGTGTTTCCTGTAAACGTTCTACATCGACACTACGTGAGAATCGCGTAAGAAAGTTTCAACACCAAGTTTCCAGACGCGTCTCGATATCCAAAAGTAAGCTTTATTTAAATCTTAATTACAATATACAAGATAACATTAATGTATATATATATATGTACAAGTAAACAATAAAAAATAAAAAAGGGGAAGAGCTCATTGGGCATCAAAAAAATCGTCCGCATCGCTGTCAGCGGGAAAAGTGCCCAAAAGGTTGGCAGCATTGCCACGTTGGATGGCAATGCTAGTTCAAAGTAAGCTTTGAATTCATTTAGAAAAAGCTGTTTTGTATTTAACCTAGTTTAAAAACGTGGCTCATCAAAGCTTGAATTGTTAAAAGTTCAACCTAAATGCGCAATTTTTTAATTCCATATGGCACTGCTTTAACGTTACTTCACTAAATTATAGAGCACGGAACTTATAAATTAAAAATGAATATAAAAATGCTACAAGTACGTATTTTAATCTTCAAAGCATTCTTTGCACGTGGAGTAGCAACCGCACGCTTCGTTGAGAGCTTCTCGTAAAGAAAATTCGCGTAAACTTTATACATAGCCGTTGTTCCTTGAATCCTGTGTGACGTAATATGACAGAACAATATCAGAATGATTCGTTACCTTGATCGTGGCTGAACAGAAACCTATCGCGCATAAGATTTAGTATTCACGGAAGCCAACATGCCACAATACGTTGACCCGACTGTTTACATTAGATCAGACCCATTTTTATACAACTCCGTGGATACTCGTATAAAATGGAGTTTACTAGTCTAGACTATATTATATTTAGGTGAACTGGTTTTGCGTAATAAGGCCATGGGGTGTTGTGGGTGGAGTTGAGGGCTGTTAACTCCTTGTAATAATCCGACCTCTCCTGTATAGTTTGTTGATACGCAGAGGCTAGGAAAGGTTAGAAGAGCGAGGAATCGTACTGACCTTATTTTAAGAAATCTGAAAAAAAGAAAGCTAAATTGATCTACCTACACATAAATGCTGTTAAAAACTTTTTTGCAAAAAAAAAAAACAACCGACTTCCAGAAAAAACACTACAAAAATGACTTTAATTTCGGAAGTCATGTGTCTTTGGATCTGCATTTTAGGTTTTGGCCACCGACTTAAGAAATTAAAGTTATTTTTCACTTTGTAGTGTTTTTTTTTGCAAAATACTCGTAGTTTTTTATTGTTCACTTTTTAGTGGATCGATTTGTAATTTATCTAATTTACAATAACCTAATGACAACTGCTCATCACCTTTTACAAAATATTGCTTTTCCCGATGCAGGGACGTTAATTGTTGAGGAGTTCTCCTCGTACTTCACCATCAGCTCCACTTCACCACATGCATTGTGGCGAGCATAATGTGCTTAGCAACCATTTTAAAGTAATCGAATCGCAACCCGTGAAATATTTATTATTGAGTAGTTCCGGAGGCCATCTGTGGTCTTCATCATCAGTTCCACTTCACCAAATGGTGCTTTCCGAGAGCAAATGAACAAGTTACTTTAAAAAATACCCAAAACGCTATCGGTGTCTTTATAATAATTGAAGAGTTCTCTCGATTTCTCCAGGATCCCACTATCAGATCCTGACCTGATGACAATGGGAACACTTGGAAAGTATACCTTTTAAAACAATAAAGAATTTGCCAAATCGGTCCAGCCGTCTTCCTCCTCCTTTTTTCAATTCTTCAATTCTCAATTCTTTATTGCGTACCATAATGTAGGTATATAGTTGGTCAGGATATTGGATATTTTTTGATATCGGTTAAAAACTAAATGCATTTATCAGACGGAAACTGTCAAACATTTATTTTATAAGACTTTGATATTTTCTGTCAATACCAACACACACACACTGTCGCTTTTTTTTCTCATTCTTATCATTATTTTGTATTATAAAATCCAGTGACTGATTATCGTTAAAAACCAGCGAAGAAATGCATTCGAACAACTTCTTAAGCTGACAATGAAACGGAAAATCTGTGAACGCAAGAACATTAAAACTAAAACCTAGGTTCGTGTTTATTCTACAATCAAAGTCTGTCTTTATGAATTCCGCTTTGTAACCTTTGTTATGGAAGCTAGCGATCAAGGTTCGGCAAAGAATTAGTTTTAATTAATGTTTATTGGTGCCTTATCAGGCCCGAAACCACAAACTGCGGTTGCTGGCATTGTTTTTCCGTCTAAAAATATAAATAAGGTTAATAAAAACTGAATACACAACTAAATTATGTTGAATAATAGTCATATTTTTCTAGGATTCTAAACTACCCACATATCGTGGGAACCAAACCAAAACTATAAGAAAAATGTGATAGAACAAATTGCAATAATCCAGCCGCATATTATGTCCATTTATTGTATATACTTATAGACAACATACTATTACGCACACCTATTAACTTCTTATAGTACAAGACGTTTATAAGGTTATTATTTTTCATAGAGCCGTGAAACAAAGGAAATAAATCATTCGGCTGATTGTCTATTTATGTTTATTATAAAGACGTTTGCGAGATATTTACATGGATGATGTAATATTTGAAGAGGTGACAGCCTGCAGACAGGTGTCGGATGGAAACTAATCGATCTCCGTCAACTCGAATTCAGAAGATATTAGAAAAACAATATCAGTCATTGACGATGTTGGTACTTTAAAGTTTTGATGTCTTATTAACGATCCAAATGATGATATTAAACAACAGTGATGAAAATTGTTTAAAAAAAGACATTAGAAACCAAAGGGGTTGCATTTGAAACAGGAAAATTGAAGGTCCAACGTAAAATAAAACGTTTTTATCTCAAAAAATGCTGCAGACATCACAATGAAAAATGATAGCGATGGCACAGATAAAGCTAATACAAACAGGGACAACAGAACAATTTATAGTTTTCCCTGATAACGATCATATTCAAATCAAAGAGATAAATGATCTAAAATTACGTTAACAAGATAATGTGGGGTAATTTTGATGTGTGATGTATTACACGCCTCGTGAAGTGGGTGAAGGTTACGATGCAAAAGGTTAAAGGCTCAATATCCAAGATCACTCACTTATGAGTAATATTCAAGTAGTAGCTATGAAGTAGACACTGTGGAGAGTTTTGTGAATGGGTTTTGTGTAAGAAATATAAATGGCAAAATTAATTCTGTACTTCATACGAAAAGTGGCTTGAATATCATCGTCACTTTGATAGTAGAGATAAATGAAAGCTAATAGGTAATCGACTTCAGAAAACTTTCTAGTAAGAGTGTTCTGATTAAATGTTTAGCAGGAAAGCGACCCAATTACAAAAATGGCAAAAGAAAGAATTAGATTTATTACTTCCGCTGAAAATATCAGGTCAACGTTCTGCCATCAACTTGGATATTATTTTGATTTAAGAATTATCTGTTTTAACAGAAAATTCTTAAACACACAATAATTAAAATAAAGAGAGGTAATGGTTTGTGCAATAAAATCATGTTATTTTGATATAATAAAACGAATAAAGAAAACGCGTAGCAGAAGTGCGTACTCTTGTAGTAAATTCTCATAAAATCGGAAAATTCCCTGAATAAAAAAAAAGATAGATAGTGCAGACTGTGCAAAAAATGACATGGAATCTTATTGCGCTTGTTTTCAACTGAAAGTGAGTCCAGACAATTTTTTATTTAGTACTGGAGAGGTGCCAGGATCATTTACCATTAAAAATGAAGATTTAATGCACTATAACTTGGAAATGCATAATGACATGTCCACCCCGTTAATAAAACGCAATGCTACGTATTTTTTCTGCATGTGGCATGTGATATGTGTAGGTATTGCACAACGGAATAAACTTTACAATGTACATACTTATACGAATTCTAAGATACTAGAACAACATATTTATTTTACACACAATACTATTCTAAAAGATTCTATGATCGTAATAATATGCACGATATCCAGATATTTTCCTTATACTGCGTGAAGTTTATAAGATGTATATAGTAATTCGTGAACTTTGAAATGTAGACAATGATTGAAATAATACGTAGACGTAGAAGTCTACGTATTATTTCAGTTCTATATGGAAGCGTTTGTGTTGAATAGAGGGTGGATACTGATTAAAGCTATTAACGAAACCGTTGGAATTGTATCTGCCTATTAATTTCAATATTAACAATTATCATTTCAAACTTCGCTACCAAGAGACTGGTTCAGGTGGTGCGGACTTGAGAGTAAACAACTTTGTTATGATTTCTTTAAATTGCATCTCTCGTCAAGAAAGCTAGAAGTAGCCTCCACCAGAAAGTACTCTGATCAATGACATTAGTCACGCCGCTGCCAAAGCAAATGAAAGACTAAAACATTGGCAAGTGCAAATTCAACAATAGATGAGTTACTCAGCCTCGCGAATGACTTGTTAGACCTATTATTAGATCCAGTCAGTAGTAGCTTTAGATGCGTTCGTGTATTTTTAGCTAAGAATGTTAGTTTAGACGTTCGCTACAGCGCTTAACACAACGGAGTCGGTAGTAGCCATAGAGATTTGGTAGTAGCCCATGTGGTACTACGGATGAAGAAACAGCATTGATTCTTGCTCTACTGCCAGGCGTACGTGAGTAGTCTCCAGGTTTCGCATTTCGGCTCCATCTTTAACATCCTGGTTGGCTAAACAACGTTAATAAATAGCAAACAAAATGAATGGTTGCCAATTCTAAAACAAGACAAAGAGATTTCCTAACTTAAAGTGATGCTGCTGTGATACAACTTGAGAGAGGTTTACTAAGAGTTGACGATGCTACATGGTTCGATTTTGCCTAGATAAACCATGCTAGGAGTGGCACCATTAAACCTCCTTCGTTCAAGATTGATTCACTCTTTAATGACGATCAAAGAATGCAAATCTAAACATACACCGGAGATACTTACTTTGAGTTTTATATTTTCAGAGCACCCAATCGAAGGCCTAATATTGTTTTTTCATACAGAAACATGCGTACCGGCGTTTTATTTAGTCTGACACCTACTCAGGTGCTCACAAGATCTCTAGGCTAAAATTTTCCTGGAAATATCTCTTACGTAGAAATGTCTGCTGTTCATTTAATAACAGTAGTGTATCGACTTCTCGTCATCCTAATTAAAATTATGCCTCCAATTTCAACACAACCTTCTCGTAATTGTCTATTTTGGTCCTTGGGCACACCGAAAATCTTAAGTTTTCTTCCCAATCACATAATTGTATGCCTCAGATTCAAACCAATGATTTAGATGAAACAGAAGTAGCACTTACAGCAATTTTGTTCTTGTCAGCTGAATAAAACCTTTGATAATGTAATTCTAATGTATAGGTATAATTAAAACACCTGTCGATACGCACCACGTGATCTTTCAGTGCTAATGTAACGTCACGGCGATCGATCGCTACAATAAGTACAGCAGATGTTCGTCTGTTTGTACAGATGTCTTCTACGTGATGTCGGTGCAACTACATTGGATACAATCCCCAAGCATGAACACTGAAATGGAGATGATTTATCTTCTTTACGTTGAGCTTAGTGAATGTCGTCTATACAATTTTGTATTGCAATAATTCTAAATTTTACTTAAGATTTTAGATCTTCTGGATCATCAGTGTTCAACCCAAAATCCTTCCCATAAAATCAATCACACGTACCCATCAGTCCGATCACATTAACGTCAAAGCTCATCTAGTCTGAAGCAGTCAAAAGTCAATCCGAACTGCCAGGTAGATGAATGTGATATACTGTTTCATTTTTGTTTATCCTAGAAGGTATAGGAGGAGATGATGCTCTTTGATAAATAAATAGTACTGCCACTTAATACTAACGTTCAGAAGAATTTTCTGTTCGAACAATAACAATAGATTTATATTTTGATTTGTATTTTGTAGTACTTCAGATATCGGTATTGAATATGAAGCGATTAAAAGCTTGGAAGTTTACCGATTATAGGTACTAAGTTTTCTTAAAGATTTTTCTGTATTAGAGATGGTTTCGATTCTCCATCACTTTATTTGGGGACCATTAGGTTCAGAAGCTCCCTTATAAAGCCTCTTTAACTGCGCAATTATAGACCAAAAAAAGTTTTTCTTGACTGTGATAAAAATGTAGCAACGAATCTCAGATAACACATATAGATAGATATGCTAGAACATTTTGGAAGCGCATGCTAACACCCGCCCACCTCTCTGAGTTATGTGCTGCCGACGGATCAAAGAGCCGCGGCCAGAGGGCGGTATGCGTAAGGCGCGTAACTGAACATTCCTAACCTCATGAAAACCACGTGCTTTTTACGGCGATAAACTTTCAAAGAGTCTTGCCTTTTTCAATTATATTGAAGTCAGTTTTCAGGTGAATGTTCACCACCATTCTCTCTGTCTTTATTTTAGCTACCAGACATCTTCCTTATTCTTTTAGTTAAAGGTAGCTCTATCTTTCTTCTGAACTGTCTGACAATTTTTTAGTCGGCTAAGATGATAATGATAATGAGTGCACTCGTTATCTTCCGTCTCCTCAACCTTTGTCAAGCTTCAATCAGGCCACTTATTTATCTGCAAATCCGAATTTGCAAGGCGCTAAATTGTAAGTGCATTATCGCAACGGAATATAATTGCATATTTTGATGAACAATTGCACAATTTCCATGCATAACAATAATGGTACCTAATTATCATTATTCGAATTTATTATCTACAATTCTATGTTATTCTCATTCAGACTTAATAACCTGTGAATAAGTAAGAAGCAAAAAACATTAATTCTATACTTAGGTATTTTAATACAGATTTTCTCGGAAACTAAAGATTTTTTCATCAAAATGTCTAAGTTGATTTTATAGAAACAAAAACTGTTAACAATGCTATAGTTTTGTGGCTAATTGGCGGAAGTTGGAGTACATTTTGTAAAAACACGAATTTGGTAGTAAGTATCATGTACAGACGGTTCATAAGGTAGAGATGTCTTCGATCATAACTGCCCTCGCGTTTTACCTACAGCACGCGCAGAATGACCACCACAGAAATGGGTTTTGTCGACGGAAGAATAGACGAAATGACAGATTGTAGAAATATTTCTACCGTCTAAGCATGGCGATGTGTCATTTTGTCTATTCTTCCGTCGACAAAACCCCGTTTCTATGGTAGTCCATACTACGCGTGCAAATCGCTCTTACGAATGAGCTTATTCGTCTTTATAGCTTTCAGAGGTGGTTACAATTTAAGGACGAGGACCAGGTGCTTTGTCGCAATTGCACTTAAGATCATAAAATATCTATTTTATGATCTTAGTAGGAAAAGACGTCTTTTCCTATTTAACTGACCTTTACTTGTCGTGTCTTGACGTCGTGTTTATGTGATTATTTACTGCGTTACTCACATGCATGTTTCTTCCTAAACAATATTTACATCTTACTTACTTCAGAAAAACGCATTCGCCCCTAACTTGCGCAGGCTCTAATATAATAGCAAAAAAGTGTTGCCACGCTCCGCTGCAGCGACTATCGATTTCGTTCACACAGACGACGCTAATTATGTTCCTAGGAAAAAAAAACAGATACTTGTACAGAAACAATAGGAACATTTGTATTTCGTATCATTTTAACGAGAGAAAAAATGTACTTATGTTAATAATTTAGGTCTATTTATTTTCTTTCTAAGAAAAACTTATCGATACCTCACAAGGCAATTTGTGGAAGCTTTATGTAAATTGGCACTTAGGTCCTTATTTACATGCAAGAATAAAATTCTTACATCATTTAATTGAGAGCAAGATTTATATGATAATATCGACGTTCAATTGTACTCCTAAACTTCTTATGATCTCAATTAATCGCCACTTACAAATACAATGGTGGGAGTCAAGTTACGACTATAAAATACATTGTATTTAGATAACTTAAACGTAAACTACTTCGCAACAGTTACCTATTTTAGCTGTGATGTAAGCAAAAGTATCAGTATCTATCCTCCTTTATAGCTCCTTTAGTCTTTAGATGTGCCTAGACAGGAAAACGACAAAATGGCATAATGGTGCTCAAACTACAACAAGCGCAAAAACATCCCCCTGACCATGCAGCTATGCTTACGAAGAAAATAACAGTATTAATTGTATTAAAATATCAACAACAATTGTCCTTTCCAAACTCGACTCGCTATCACGTAACTTTAACACTATCAAGTATAGTGTCACGATTCCGAAGATCATAAGAACCAATCCGTCACCTAGCAATTAGTCCGTCTAGCGTCAGTAGCGTCTGTAGCCCACCTACACGTTCAAATCTCGTCAAAATCCGAACAACATCGACTCGATGATATAACATTGTTGTGACGTGTTTTTTCGACGGAAGCGACCGTGACTAGCCGTTGACTGGCGAGCCAGTCGGTCGGCACTAATTACTGCTCCTGCGCCGCCCCGCGGTGGCGCTACGCTGATGATTATGATTTTAATTGACTAACCACTAGTTGTGAATTGTTGAACTTGAATGCAGTAACTTTTGTTTTAAACGTACACGTTTACGTTAAATAGAATGAATAAATCATTAATTCTTTTAGTAAGCACACATTGCTTTTGGAAAACATATTTGGTGATAAGAAAAAAATGTTTATTATATACCTACCTACATACAATTGGATTTGGAATCGGTAGACGTGGGCAGCATAAGGGATGTTAAGAGGTACTATAAATGGAAATCTTCTTATGGGAAATCTGTCCTCAGCCAGCAGCTACACGGCAAATTCCAAATCACATGAGGTTTATAATTTTTTTGTCGAGTTTTTGCAGCTAGCAACACAAACAGTGTCAGACTGTTTGATAACTAGTATTAATAGCTGGTAACGCTTTGTTTATAAAAACTACTAATGGTTCATGCTAATTAACAGTTTCTTTTTTTACAATCACGAAGTTTGTGAATGTTTGTAAGCACTTGATGGTAAGGACAGAAGAATGTTAATTGTTTTGATTTGTTGATTAAACGGTACGTTTCCTGTCGACTGGGATTTTGGCGCACATTTGAAAGGGATAAATGTCCGGAAATGAAAAACAAATAGAGGAATTATTAATATCTATTTAAAACATTAATTAAAGCTTAGTCCTAGGCGCCATTTCAAATAATGAAGAACATTAATTGATAAATGGAAGCAAAAAACTGTCTAGCATAGACAGATCTATAGATTTATTTTGATAAACATTGCAGATTAAAAACCCCTTTTAAAAGAATTATATAGTAACATATTTCTATCGTCTTATATTTTCTTTTAGAAAAGTTAATCTAACACCTAGGTCTATACTTATTTAAATAAAGAAAAGCACATTGAAATCAACTCTTAAATCAAACAAATTAACCAATTCACTAACATCTCCAAATATTAACTAATTATCATTCTTAAATCCAATCCACAACACTACTTAAATATCGATACCAGTTTTCAATACAGCACTCGAGATCGCACTACATAACAATATTATCGAATATCATTTGTCGATAGCGCGCTCCTCTAAACTGCTAATAACAGATGAGTAGCCGACACTGACGTACTTGAGAAATGAATCATGCAACTCGTGAAGTGGTTGAGCGATGGATACAGGGCTATCCCTAGGATAGAATTGAATTATACATATTAACTAGAGCGAGATGGATTATAAGAAATTGAGGAATTAGAGAATATAGTTTTTGTTTTTGGTTGATTTGTCAAAATATTAAGAAAGAGGTTTATGAGCTAACAGGCCTCACTCCGTGCATAATCTGCCAGAAAAGATCATTTATTTGTTTAAATGGTAAACTGAAACTTATCTGAAGGGCAATAATTTGCGTAATAAGTTCAAAACCTACAATCTCATGTTAGCGAAATTTGTCAAAAGTGTGGGTGGGTAATTAGAGGTATTATTGACAAATTGAGACTAAGATTAGAATACAAACGTTCTTAAAAATACGGGGATTTCCTCTCAGGGGATGGTTTAGGAACTGGCGATAATTCTTAATAGAAAAATTAACGTAAGTTACTTTTGCCTTTCACGAATAGAAGCACATGGTTGCATAGACTACATGCCAAAATGCGTACATATTATTATGTCCTTCGAGTTTTGCCAGATTTGGCGCTCAACATACACAACCTGTGCTCAGAATTGAATATTACGATTATTATCTAATTTGGCTCGGTGCCTATCACATAAGATACTGCAACTGCGATACGTTATAGTACAAGTCTTCGAAACGATTGAGGCCAAACTGACTCTGACATTGAACAAACAAACTATGAAAGTGAAGCACTTGGGGACATTTAAGGCAAGTTACAAAACTGATGGCACTTGTATATTCGTCCAGGAAAAGGACAAAAGTCACTCGAGTTAAAACCCAAAGACACAGCTGGTAGGTAGTATAACACAATATAAACAGCAATGACAAAAACACTGCGGCGAAAATGCATATACTTTGGCCGCCATATTTGTGAAGAGTTGGGGAAAAAAGTCGACTTGTCGAGGCGCTGCTCAGTAAACCAAATGGAACACTAGAGCTAACCAAACCTAAATAACCTACCCTTAACCTTATATTTTACTCATTAGCTTCCAAGTCCCGAACGAAAACCCCGGACGAATCCGGAACTGAAACACATTGTTATGTTATACATATATTCACATGAGTATATCTTTCATTACAGTTTTACACGTGGGAAACCAAGTGAGTCCACGATATGTACCAGCTTTTACGACTTTATAGAAATATATTTAGATTGCATTAAATTGTTTTGATTGTTTGCCTTGGTAATGAAAAATTATGATCAGCATTCTCAAGTCTTGTGAGAGTAGGTTTTATTCTGTGCTCTTCTTTAAGGGAACGGTTCGAAAGGAACTTTATGATCTGAACGGTAGTATGTACCTGCTTATACACCTATCACACCTATGAGGAGTCTGATCCCTGTTGCATTCTTTTTAGATTCTTGCGGGTATGTTGAGGGTTTCTTGCTGCAACGTTCGGTCATCTAAATCTAAAAGTCCCTCTCATTCAGTCCCTCTATTAGTAAAATTGGCTTCGATCATACAACATGGTAATCAAATTACGCTTCGTAACCATATTGGTCAAGATATTTTTAACAGCAATAAATATTTTCATTACCACTACATGAGTCAACCGCAAGACATCATTCACTCGATTGCCCACCATTTAACCAGATATCAAGAGGGCCAGAGAATAGTCATCAATAAGAACTCTAAATCGCTTACTACCTATAAACATTATATCAAATACCTATAATCTGAAATAAAAATAAAATGATTATGAGCTATCAAACCTCTCAAGTATATACTTAAATATAATATTTCTAAATATTATAAGGCTGATCGTAAATTAGGTAATAACTTCTTTATGTGCCTGGAAAAGAGTCTTGAAAAGTTTAGTGTGTGATAATCAAATGTTGGGATGTAAAAGGGTGTATTGTGTGAGGGAAAAAGGTTAGAAAATATTTTACTAGGCGGTAATTGACATGTTAGAGCAATGATGCTGGCTTCTGAAAACGGATCCCTAAAACGCTTTCAATTGAGTCTGTTTGTGAGCACGTGTTTTGGTATCTATGAACTAAGTAACTTTTTCTACTATTGGCAAAACTATCGAATAGTGCAATATTAATATTGAGAAAAATAAAGAAACTAATATACAAGAAAAGAACTAGACGACCCCACTATATTCCCAGACCAACCCCAAATCACCCTTAAAACCAAACCCAACAAAGAGACCATTAATTAATGAACCACAAACAAATGAGACACATCAAAGGACACTCCCATCACGAAAAGTCGTTACCACCGTGTAAAGATTTACACAATTGGGTAACAACAAACAAAAATACTTCCCCGATCGCTGTAAACGTGTTTATCATCGGAGAGGTCGGTTTATGTTAGGCATTAAAGACGCACCAGTTCGCTGAACTTTGTGGGAAAATTATTTGTAGACTCTTTGGTAGTTTCAGTTTTTTAGATATAATTTTGTAATTTTCATAAACATCGGAGCTGGATGATACGATTTGTTGAGGTATGTTTAACGCTTGTTTGTATAATTTGAATGATTTGTTTGATTGCTGCTCCATTTTGTTAGGTTTCTACTTTCCATCAATTTATCAATTTACAGTGTCATCGGCCGTATCTAATTCTGGTCGAAATCAAAAAACTATCGGTACCTATAATGGTTTAGTGCTTTTCCCGTAACGAGCGTCCAAAGATCATAACTTTACTGAACGATTTGATATTCAATTGTTTTCAGAGGAAAACAGTTGAACGAAACGTTGAGTGAAAACTTTAAAATAATTTATAGTCGTTTTTCAATACAAATAAACTAGTTGTTTACACGAATACTCACTAAGATATTACACTAAGATATTACATAAATATGTCTGGCGCTGAATATATCTCTTCATATAACTGTAAACGTTAGATATTACAAACAAACATGTAATCTATACAAATAAATGAAATTGAAGTGTCTGTTTGTAATGTCAAAATAACATATTTTTACTAAATGCATATGAAAGTATAAACGGTAGGTACTTATAACAAAAAAGCAATTTTTTACATTTTTGTCTATCCGTCTGTCTGTTTATTCCGGCTAATCTGCGAAACGGCTGGACCGATTTTGACGGGACTTTCACTGGTAGATAGCTGATGTTATGGCGGGTAACTGAGGCTACTTTTGTTTTAGAAAAATGATTAGGGTTCCGCGCAAAAAAATTAAAACCCATTAAATTGTGAACAAAAAGTCGGATTTGAAAAATTCTTTTTGTATTTGGTAGCCCAGTTCTCGAGGATAGTTATAGGCTATTTAACATCACGCTACGACCCTTAGAAGCCGAGCAAAACGAAAAAAGTCAGAAAGAACACTAAGCGAAAACGAAGTAATAGCGCGAGCGGGCGATTCAACGCGACGCTTGGCGACGGGTCGGGTGACTAGGGTTTTATTAAAATGTGGCTGTTATTTTAGTACCTATATTGTGTAACTTACGACATCGACGCGAACGAAGTCGCGGGGCACAGCTAGTATCTACTGAAATAATTTTATTAGAATGTATTCCTTTTTTTTTAGTACCGTTGTAGTTGCAATGGTTATAATAATGGTGGCTGGTTGTGATGCGAGGGTTTCATAAAGCAGGACAAGTACGCATAATTATGTTTTCGTTGTTTGAAAGTGTTCCTTTACCTGCTCATATTTTAGACATTTTCCATCAAATTATTTGATACTAGCTGTGCCCCGCGACTTCGTTCGCGTGGAAGCCGTAAGATACACAATATACTAAAATAACAGCCACATTTTAATAAAACTCCCTCGTCCCCCGACCCACCGCGTTGTATCGCCCGCCCGCTCTATTACTTCGTTAACTTAGCGTTCTTTCTGACATTTTTTATTTTTGCTCGTCTCCTAAGGGTCGTAGCGTTAAATAGCCTATAACTAACTATCCTCGAGAATTGAACTACCAAATTCAAACATAATTTTTCAAATCCGACTTTGTGTTCACAATTTAAGGGGGAAGCGCCAAGGTAGCCCGCGAAATTCAAATTTTCTTACGATTTTTGCAATTTGCTGGTCAGTATTAAGTTATAGGTTGATTAAAATATGATTCGCGGCCGTAACAAATATGTATTTACAGAATTATAATCATTAAAGTCATCAACACAACTCTCTAAGACCAAGTAAACCCCAAGAATTACTATTTCTTGAAATCTTGACATTTGGGGATTATACTAACTTAACAAGTTTTATTACTGATTGTAATGATTATAATTCTGTAAATATACATATTTGTTACGACCGCGAATCATATTTTCATCAACGTACAACTTAACACTGACCAGCAAATTGCAAAAAACGTAAGAAAATTTGAATTTCGCGGGCTACCTTAGCGCTTCCCCCTTAAAGGGTTTTATTTTTTTTTGCGCGGAAACCTAATTATTTTTCTAAAATAAAACTAGCCTAAGTTAACATCAGCTCCCAGTGAAAGTCCGGTCAAAATCGGTCCAGCCGTTTCGGAGTTTAGCCGGAACAAACAGACAGACAGGCAAAAATCTTAAAAATTGCTTTTTTGTTATAAGTACCGTATAAATGATACTTTTATATGCATTTAGGAAAAATTTGTTATTTTGAAATTACAAACCGACACTTCAATTTTATTTATTTGTATTAAGTAGCTTAGAATTGAATAGAGTTAATACGAATAGGCTAACTGATAAGGAGTTTGCTAATTAGACACCTTCAATTTGAATATTTCTACACCGGCTGCGGTAATAGTAAAGCACGCGAATACGCGAATAATAAATACGAATACGCGAGTGCGGTAGTAGTAGCAGTAGTGCTTCACATATACCTACATGTGAAGCAGTTTAATATTAAGATCTTAATGTAAGAAACTACGAGATTATGGTAACTTTGATCAACGCTTCAAGCAGACATGGTATGAATATCTTCTATCTAAAGGTACTTACTTATATGAAGCATTGCAATGTAAAACTCATAACATTAGCAAAATTTCCGGAAGACGATAAAGATTGTAAACAAAAGCGAAGAATGCATATCGAGTGTCCATTGATGCGGACAGTGTAGATGAAACAGAAGGTCAATTTAATATATGTAAGTAAATATACCCATATAAGTATAAGCAGTGAGGCTTTTGATGGTACTTCCTCGTTAAAGATTATAGGTACCTACTACTACAACTTTTGAACTTTCTCTATAAAATGGAGCATCGTGTAACGAATTATCTTGTGGTAACTTTGAACTTGAAGAATGAAATTTATATCAACAACATGAAACGATTTAGTTTCTGCTTTATAATTTATGGTTCTGTATAAAAATTTAAGAACAAATAACTGTTTTACAATAAAGGGAGTTTATTGTATGTTGACATAAAACACCACAAAAACTGATCATTTCAATGCCCTAAAAACTCTCATTAGTCATTACTCTACTGTAAACTTTAGACTGTAACGAGGTATCATATTAACAAGATAAATGGTTTGAATGACACACAGTGATTTCCTGTCTGTCAGTAGTCTAGACATTAAACATACTTAAAGGCATTACATACGTAAATATATACCGGTATTGTATGACGCTAAGTACCCGTGAAATTAAATTAAAAACATGTAATGTTTTATCAAAGATAGGTAGTCTTTTTCCGCACCTTAATTCACAACTTTCAAGGATCTCTGGACTCCCATAGTATTTAATTTTAAAAATATTTTCATAGCATATTATGTGAATGTGTAAGAAAGATCCCTACAAGCTTTATACTGTTGTATACAGGGTCAAATTAAATTAGCTAGCGAAACTCCGCAGACGTGATGGGTATCGATATCTAAACATGATAAAAGCAATAAAGAAATTAATTTAATAATTTTTTGGGGTCATCAACCGCCGGTAGTGTAGTCATTAAAAAAATCCGTTTAAAATCTGTTTTTATTGTGTAAACTTCACAAACGTAATGGGTATCGATGTCTTAACACAATAACAGATTTTATCAACTCACACTTCAAGTAACAATACTACCAGCGGTATTGACCCCAAAAAAAAGTCATCAAATATTTGTTATTTTTATTTTATCGTTTTTAGATATCTCATCGCGTCTGCGAAGTTTCGCTAGCTAATTTAATTTGACCCCGTATACCTACAGATTTCAGATTGGGGTCAACTACTATTGGCTGCTAACAACTTTCTTCAGCTACCCTTCCGTAGGTAATGTAGTGATTTTAAATTTTCCCTTTGACTTTGTTGCGGTCATTGAGTGTGGGCTCATTTTCAGGTACCTAATAGAAAATTACGGGAACAGCTTGTATCAAACCTAAAAAAACTCTCACAAATTGTTTCAACTTTAAAAAAAAATAACAAAAATACCCGAAGCAAACAAGTTTGTTGGCAAAACGATACAATTTAACCTTGACCTATCTAACGACTAATTACTATTGGCAATGTTACTCAAATACACAGTATAACGTTCAATGGAATACGTGGAAGCAATTTGTTTTTCACTCTGTATCGTATTACGTTATACGTGTCTTTGTCTCGCTTTAATTCCTCTTGGAAGAAAAGGATGCATAGACGTTTGATCGTTAGTTTCAAGCGTTACAGGTGATGGTTTTGTTCGTTGATTCGCGTGGGTTTCCAATGTTTAAATCGTTAAGAGATTAAAGAAGGGATGTTAAAAATAGAGTACCTAATGATAGAGACAATAGGTTAATAGTTAAAATGGTAAGACAGGTGAGGTTGAGAGGTAAAATTCTGCCCCTTTATTCTAATCACAAACTTGAACATACTCTTTCCAACCATTTATTTCACTTTTGACATAAGCACGCCAATGAAGTTCCTTATTTATTAACAGGCAACCATACACGAAAAAATACAATACTTCATGGACGCTAGCATCCGGTTAGACTGAAAGCCGACCTCATGAAAAAAACTTTTACGAAAAAAAAACAACGGACTTCCAAAAAAACACTACAAAGTGAAAAATTACTTTAATTTCGGAAGTCGGTGGCAAAAGTGCTCTTTTGCTATTCACACCTGTGATAGAAATATTATAGGGAAATAACTAGCTGCCTACCTATAACTATCCTCGAGAATTGGGCTATCAAATGCAAAAAGAATTTTTCAAATCAGACTTTTTGTTCACAACTTCATGGGTTTTAATTATTTTGTGTCTGCACACACTACCAAAAGTAGCCTTAGTTACTCCCTGTAACATCAGCTATCTGCCAGTGAAAGTCCCGTCAAAATCGGTCCAGCCATTTCGGAGATTAGCCGGAACAAACAGACGGACAGAAATTTTAAACATTTTTTTTTTTGTTATATGTACCGTATATACTTTCTTATGCATTTAGTAAAAAGTTGTTATTTTGACATTACAAACAGACACTTCAATTTTATTTACTTTTATAGATGAGAGCTTTGGCAGACAAACTGGACAAGATGATAAATTGATAAACGCTAAGGCTGTGCATGTGCAATTTGGTTATGTAACATAGCAAAATTGTCCATTTTCGAGCATGACAAGCTTGAGCCCAAGCCTTTGTGACTTCGTATTTCCCAGCAATGACATCCAACCGAAATAAAACACAACTATAAATCCAAGTTCAATAGAACCATCTCCGGTCATGTAAGATCTTGCAATTAAACAAAAATCTTCCTAGAATAATTTAGAAAGATAAAAGAACTATAAAAAAAAAAAAAATAATTAGTATGTACGTATATGTGTTGCGGGTCGTGGGAACATGGCCGCTGGCACAATGGCGGCAAGAACTGCTTGGCACCGGTTAGTGCTAATTAACTCAGTTCGTACGATGAGCTCGATTTACACGTTGATGTTGGATTTGAATGCGTTTTACTGATATACAGTACTAAAATATTCTGCCAGATTTTCACAGGGTATGATTGTATGCATTAAAATGCCGTGAAAATCTGGGACAACCAACCAAGCCTCACTCATCAGAAAACTGCGGATTACTTGATAGGGAACTCGAACTATTGTGAACTATTGTATTACTGACAATAGTTATATAAATAGTATACACACAATAGGTATAGTAGGGCTGTCCCTTACACCCTGTATTTATTTAGATGACATAAATACAGGGTGTAAGGGACAGCCCTCCAAAAATTAACAGGGTGCATTCAGCTCCTTATTTTTAATCATATTCCACCGGAAATATTATCAGGAAAATTTTCATTTTGTTTATCGTATTTTCAGTCACTATTCCTTTATTTCAATGTAAAATTACATTATCTGTAAGCAGCACTCCATTTATGTAAATAAAACAGCTAAATAAAAAATCAGCAATGGATGTAGAAATATTCGGCGGCCGAAGCCTCGCTGAGTTGATTTGGCTACACGCGTTTTGCCACGGTAACGACACATTGCGTGTGAGGTAATAAAACAAACCAGCTTTATTAGATTCCCTTAACGTTCCTGAAATAATTTCAGGAACCGGTCATCTTAGTATGATATACTGAATTCACCCCATCAGTCTGCAAAGGGCTGTCCCTTACATCCTGTATACCATGGCCCTGCCTTTCGGAAGTATACCCACCTACACGCTAAGAAGACCTAGCCTATGAAAGAACAAGATTGAGTTCGATGGAAAGTTTTCTAAATCAAGAGTTGCCTCCGGAAGCCACATTAAACCTGATGATAGGTACTAATATCATTTGTTTGACTATTGTTGCAATCGTGTTATGGGTTTTGGATAAGTTGATATACCTAGAAATCTTAAAGTAGTAGCCACGAAAAAAAAAACGTCTGGCTAGCTCAAGAGTTTCACCAGTCAGTGAAAAAATCGGATTGAAGATGAACCTTGTAGGTGATTGTTAAAAAAAAATTGAATATCACTAAAAACGTGCGTTAAGCACTGCCGTATTTTGAAAACTTTGGCGTAAATAGGAACTCACACAATTTCCTGTTTTTTCACCACCTATTTGTTTCGGTTTTCCATAAAATTTCTGAATGTTTACGCCCGATTTCTCCATAAAAATTACTATGGCGAAAATTCAGAAACTTTCCGAACATTTTCGCAAAACAGAAGCAATTTATGGACAACAGAAAAAATAGGTGGTTAGAAAAAGTAGGTGGCGGAAAAACAAGAAAGTGTGTCACTTCTTATTTACGCCAAAGTTATCAAAATACGGTAGAGCTTCTTACACGCTTTTTTCTTTTTAGTGATATTCATTTTTGTTTTTACAATCATCTACAAGGTTTATCCTTAATCCGATTTTTTCACTGACTGGCGAAACTCTTGAGCTAGCCAGACGTTTTTTTTTCGTGACTACTACTTTAAGTTTTCTTTCTATATAAACTTATCCAAACCCCATAACACGATTTCCTGGTACTGACCCTTAACATCTTTCCATAATTTTGTTACAAACTTTAATTCAATTGTGCTCACATGTTATCCAGCACCATAATTTCCCTTTTACCGATCTAAGGAGAACTCCAGCCAAACTAAACAAAGATAAATGTATGATTAGCGTAAAGGTGAATCGTTTACGTTAGTTGGCAGCGCAGGCGCCGGGGCCACACCTGCGCCACCTGGTGGCAGGCTGCCCTACTTGTGTAGTATAGCGTACTCGTTGGGAAGTATGCTTTATCTATGGACTGGTATGGAATAAGACTGTTTTGGTGTATTCAAGTTTGATACGATATAAGTAATTGTTTGGAATGGAGAATTAGAGAACGATGATTGTCACTGAAGATACCTAAGTTCTATGTAACAATTAATTACTGACGCAATTTTTATGGCTGGTCATCGTCTGCCTATAAATTGTAATGGATTATAAAATGGTTCAGAAATTACCTGTATACTAATCTCCTACCGTAGATAAGATTGAAAGTGTTGAAAAACATCGATCTTAACTAAAATCTTGAGTGAATAATTTTTGCGAGGCATAAAATTAAATTACTACTCTAATCTTTAATAAACACGTCACTAAAACAAAACAAAAGCCTAAGCAAACAGAAACAAACCCCAACGGTCATAACAACATAATTATGACGTCACTGCGGCATCGTTGACGCGATCTCGTTACATTTCGCGAGTCGCCCGCGCAGCTGCTTTAACATCTGCCCTGTGCACGCGACTACTTGTGATGGAGTTTGTGTGTCTGTCTGTAAATTGATCGGAAAGTACGTGTTAGATGGTGTTAATTTATCTTCAGTTAATTTTTGCTTTGTTTGGACTTTTATAGTTAACAAAAATTGATAACTCGTTTGAAAACAACGACTTCTGTTTGCATTCTAGCCATATTGGCAGAGTGAGATAGTTTTTTATAGAAAGGTATATGGCGAACTAGCCTAGCGCTAGTTTGTCACGGAAACCTTTAGATCAAGTCATTTGCTGAATTGGTTTATAAGACTCCATACAATAACATCTCCTTAATCACCCATAGATTACCCATAGAAGAACCTCTGGCGTACTATTAGGCCAAAAAGTATACGCGCTCAAGATAATATTGGTCAGAAATGTATTTCTTCGATTCTTCGTTACTTTTCTCCTCCACCTTGTTCTGAGCTTCTACCTCTTTCAAGACTTTATTTCACATCATTACGATTTTCATTAGAAAAACGTTCTCAAAGTATTTTACGCGCACACCGACGTGTATAATAAAAAATATTTTGTTTTCAAACATTTTTATATAGCAGCTAATTTAGGTTGCGTTAATACGAATATACAACATCAACATTTTATAAAACAAACAACTCTTCATCATTTTATTAAAAGAACGTTTGACGTAGGTAACATTTCTAAAATTGTTTAAATTCTTTATTGCCATAAACAGGTTACAAAAAAATTGGAGACACTGGCTCCAGAGCTAGGTTAGAGTATCTGTATTTCAAGAGCCAGTGAAAAAAGGGTGTTACACTCATACGTAGAAAAACAATTTTCGCGACCGTAACTACGAGTTTTTACAAGCGCCTTCTTTAATTGGTCACCCCCGATAGGTATTTATCCAAAGCAGACATCCATGGACATTAGATTATTCTCTGACAGATTCCAAAGGTTGGCAGCAGAACTTCGATAAGCTTAGAATCGTCGTCTTAGCTCGTTCTTTTTTAGTCTTATATGAGTCATTGATCTTCTTGGTTTTTAAAATAGGTACTAATAGTAGCATCCAAAAGCTTTGTACAAGATGTTCTACGTTCTAAAGCATTTTTGGTATGGGCATGCTCGTCGTGCACATTATTGGCATTAAATTTTTCTTTTAGTCGAATACTTCTTTTTTTCTCTTCAACATGTTCCATATGTTCAGTAGGCACTGAATGAATTGGGGTTCTTTCCACCTTTCACGGGATTGAGAGTTTACTCACTCCCAGTTCTTTCGCCCTAAGCGTTCTTATTTGACATTTCAGTTCCATCTTTAGCAGCCATAAGTTTTGCGATTTGCAATTCTCGTTCAAACGTATACAAACAGAGTTCAAGACAGGACAGTTTCTGCGTTTCGTCTGTCTCCAAAAGGCCATCAAACTCAAACTCCGGACCACATATTAGCACGGCACTAGCAAGCACTTCAGCGTGAGGTATTAGCAGTTAACTCCCGGCATAGTATAGCGCGTTAAGTCGTGTCAATAAACTTGGCTGGGCGGGCGTGGACCGAAATAGCGCGGCTGAGACGGCGCGTCGGTGCGATACAGTCGGCAAGGGAAACTGGAAACTTTAGGAAATGTCGCGTGAGGAGGTATTATTTGGTTCCTTATAAGGTTCGGGGTCTTATTGCCCTTATAAGTGAAGATTCAGAAAGCGGGATAATCAGCGCTGTGCTGTGGGTCCCCCATAGCACAGCATAATGCTGAGTGAAAGCCTTCTTGTCACATTCATAACGTGCAGCTGCCGACTATTTCTGTTTTGTGCTCGTGATTATAATGTGGATCTATTTTGTTTTATTTTCCGATTACTCTTATCTTTTTGACGTGTTTCTGTGACAAATAAAAACCTATTTTTCTTTCTATAAATGTCGGAAAACAAGGAGAGTAAAGTAGATTCGGCAAAAAAACGAGACTGGTAAAGCCAGAGCAATGAAAGTTCATACATTTTGGAGCCTTTACCTATAAAGAAACAGCAGCAAGTGGTTTCAAAAAAATCTGCAGCAGCCTCTTTAAAATACCATCCAGGACATTTCCAAAAACTGTTTAAAATCCAGCCAAGGAAAAAGGAAAACACGTGAAACTGTAACCTAAATACGTATTTAATTTTCACCGGCCATTCTTCCAGATTTCTCTGCTAACTCTACCAAACTTCTTTCTTTTCCCCGTAATGCACATTCAAATTGAGACATTACGTGCTTCCATACAAACGTTCGGCTAGTGGGTGTCCCTTTACACCAAGTTTTCATAAGTACCCTCAATTACGTATCACTGAAATCATAACATTTGTACTTGAGTGTGATTGCGTGTAAACACCACTTTAGAAATATGATTTAGTTGGAAGGTTCTTTGAACTAGCACTTAACCAGTATGGGTTTAGAGGAAAGAGGAATAGTGTCATTTTTGTGTGATGGAAATAGAATTCTTACAAATCTATGCGGAGTTTCCAATGGAATAGAAACGGTTGTAATTTGTATTTAAGAAAAAAAAAAAACAATAACTTATCACGGGTTCCAGATGCCCGTTTCTGTCTTCGGGTGTCCCTATATATTGCAGCACTCACTGGTTGAAACGTTTTACTGGTAAATGTCAGTCGGGCAGATTAGTGGTCGCAATAATGTTACTAATAAACAGTTGTTTGCCGAAACGATATTATCAGTTTGATGCAAAAATAAAGAGAGAAAACATAACAAATATATCTTGTTTTGATTACTCCGAATAGGTTATTAGTGTTCTTACGTCATCAATTTACAAATGTAAAAAGAAACATTTCATTCGAATATGACATCATTTAGGTTTCTTAATTATGTGTATACGTGATATATGTGGCAACTTAATAACTCAACGAAAACGTCATTGATTTTCCAGAAAATCCGCCATCTTCTCTGAATAAATTGAAAAATCGGGGTCACATTGTACAGTGAGAGAAATAACTTAATACACGTTAAAAATGCCGCGCTCGACGATTGCATGAAGTGACATAAACCTTTTACCACCTGTCAACACAGTTTTTGCAAATAAATGTTTTGTTTGACGAATCAAGAGTTATTGATGTCGTGGTACCGAGTGAACTAATAAATAAGCTTGAAAATATGGTGAGTAATACATCTAACGCGAAAAATATGAAGTTTATCTAATAAAAAAATGAAATGAAAGAAATTATGATCATTATCTATAGCAAAATATGAATTGATACAAAACAGAGAAATATTTTCAGTAGTATTATCCTACTATTTTATTAGTTCCTATAAAATTTTTTCTATTGCACATTAATTTAGAAGCATGGTATGACACTATAAATTATAACGCTGGCATTCTCACTTTGAGTCGAAACGGTATTTTGCAACCAAAATACTTGACGCGACGAAAAAAGGCACTTGGTCTAAATATAAAATGTCTGGACGAGCGAGCGAACGTTTAACGGAACATGAACTGCAGTTGAATAGTTTATGAATGAAAATTTATTGTTGTTATGTTGTTTTTTTTCTGAGTGTACGAATGTGAAGCTTTTCGGGATGACATACGAGAATATGAAAATTTAGAATTTTTTGAAAATGAACTTTGAAGAGGTTAATAATGTTAATGAGTAGGCATAGAAATAGTTTTAGGAAGTATCGAAAATAGAAAGCGGGAAGACACTTGACATTTTTGTCTCATAAAAAGTAGCAGATAAAGAAAATTGGCATGCACTTAATAACACACAAGTTTCTGAAAACACTGAAAAATAACAATTGAGAAAATAGAAGAGAAGAGCTCTTCTATAATATCAACATTAAGCTGGGCTGAAGTTTATTGAGAGTGACACCAGAAAATAAATATTTTATGATGATTTTCGTAGTCTAGGTTGACATTCTGAGTCAGTTTTCTGCAGAACAGAATGGAGACTGGTGATTACTCACAGATAAAATACAGACTGGTTAGATTCAACCGTTAAAACTTATTTATTTCTGGGTTTTCTTTGATTTATTATCATCTGCTTTGCGTTAGTCATATCTGTCTTGAATTACTAGCTCATGCTTTCGGGTTCATGGTTTCGGATTCAGGTTCCTAGATACATATAAGGTTATTTAGATTGTTACGTGTCTTATCAACTAGCTTTTGCCCGCGGCTTCGCCCGCGTGGAGGTCGGAAATTATCGCACGGAAACGTACTACCGTAACGCGCACGCCAGTAAAGCTCCCAGTCGGCATTATTTTTTCCGACATCTTCAACGATAATCGTCATATTTCAGCCAATTTACACAAAACTTTAATGAATCACTCCGTCTATTGGAGAAAACCGTATAAAAATCCGTTCGGTAGTTTTTGAGTTTATCGCGTTCATACAGACAGAAACGGCGACGGGACTTTGTTTTATAACATGCAGTGATATGAAATTTCATTGCTTTATCTTTACTGGTGAATACTAAACTCATTGTTTGTCCAGGAATTTTGCTGTTTTTTAGCCATATGAGGTACCTACATAATACTAAATTTCAATCCTTTCTTTTTACGTATACTGGTGTTATCTTTCAGTGGATGCTCTACATCAACCTTTAGTGCCTCAATCATCAGCATTTGAAAAAAGTCACTCTCAGATAATCTTAGAGAGTCCTTGTAGCAACAAAAACTTCGTCTAGCATTTTGTTTTATTTTAAAAACTGGTATGAAACTATTTTTTACTACTACAATATTTGCGTAAGCTCGCAGGGCGTGAGTCAGAAGTAAACAGGACACATTTTCATATTCTCGTACATATTTCATATCAAAAATACTTGAAGTAATAAATGTTTAAGTAAATTATAATAATGTCCACCTGTTTTACTGATGGAGAGATAAAATATTTGACGCGCGCCGCCCCTCTGTAAAATTCCCTATGGAATGCCTGCACAAAATATTCAATTTTGCCACAAAAATCTATAGGTCCTTTAAATGTTCGTTTATACATCAAACATTTGTAGCGCGCCTTTATAAGCGCAGATATACTTTACTGTCCATCGTGTCCAGGTAACACCGTTGTTAAAGACCACAGTGCATTATAATCAGGCCAAGTTCTATCCAATTTTATAATTAAAATATATAATTTTTTACTTTGCACTGTTATCACGTTTCCTATCTACCTCTAAGCTAAACGTGTGATCAAAGTCATGGCAATTATTGTTAGTTTCTTGTTCATCCCTTCAGGCTTTAGGGACTCAGGCCTCACCTGTTAGTACAAACATGTTATGGTAAATGACAAGTGTAACGGCATTGTAGTCACCATGGGCAGGTGCAATAGTATCTTATTCATTAGCAGGACCGATAAATTTCTCGATACTGACTTGAGTAATTTAATTGTGTTTTATTTTATTGCTAGTTTTTATTGTACAGATGTCTCTAGTGTACTGTGCAGTGTTCTTTGTTTTATGAATTACCTAATTCTTGTTTCTTTTAAATTGTACATTAACATAACTTTACGGATAAGGATTCGAAATATGGTGGTAATTGTACAGTTTTATTAACCACAAATATTATACCAATGTAAAAACCCTTATACTATACCTAGTACATAGTGTTCATAAAAATACTTTCCATTTTACCAAACAGTTTCGTTCGGATTTCGCTAATTCCGAAAATGCCCTAAGCCGGATTTTCACGTTATCGTTCATGAAAAAAATATTCTTAATAATTTATATTTCACTGATAAAACAGACGAGTTACAAAGCTTTCATTTCTATTACTACCTACATCACATCCATCAATTTTGCAAATAGTTTTTCTCTTCAAGAAACGTTTTGCGTAGGTATAGTCTATCTTTTTGCGTCAGTGATTTATAAGAGCTATCATATACTTAAAGGTAGCACTTTCATATTTTTATATACCTAGTTGTAGAAAGCTTAGTAGATGGTCAATTTGTATCAGATTTGATGCCAAAAGTTTTACACGGGTACTAACTTATAGGCCGTTTGACGTACGCTAAATGATCAATTCGGACTTAAACGTAGGGTAGTTACAATTTCGAAAATATTTTTGTTTTTTATTGAAGCATGATTTGTATTTACACTCCCGGACACCTGACTCGAGCCACTTTGCGTAGGCACGTATGTATGATTTTTACACAAAATAATTTTGTTATTTTTATAGACTTTCTTTTCTTAGACAGTTAAACACCTATATTTTTTACATTATTTCTAGTGGCCTTACAATAGCACCCGATAAAACTGTCACCGTAACCATTACTTTTGGTTTTTTTATTCTACTTACCCATAGCTTCTATATAAATCTGCCGACATTAATAAAAATATTTAGTGACGACTCTACTGCCCCAAAACGATTTACAAAAACATAAATTAGAATTTGAAGTCCATCAGAAAGAAATACGTAGACTATCTTGAAGTCGAAAAAAAAATACCAATCGTACATTATTTAAAGCTTGTGTGAGTAATATATTTACGTAGGTAAACGCTGGGCAACACCGTTGGGATGAATCAATTCTCTTAATAATAGAAAAAATATTATCACATAAAATCATTGGCGACGTGTGCCGAAAGTTGTTATTAAAACACAATAGAACGCTGTAGTCGAATCGTATGAGAATCAAGTGGCCTGATTTTAGTACCGATGTTTATTTTTTATTAAAAAAGCTAGGCACCCTGATATTTTTGATAGAAAACTAATAACTGTAGATCACAAGCTTTTTATCTTTTAAAACTTTTCCGACAAAATAATAGAGGAAGAACATTTAAAAGTAGGTAATAGAGCAGTGGAATAAAAGTACGTTTGTCATTTTCACTTCAGTTTAATAAATTTATAGCATTGCCATTCAATGTGGCAACGCTGCCAGTCTTCTGGGCACGTTTCCGGATGACAGCGATGCGGACGAGTACTTCGACGCCTAAGTTTCCTTTTGTTTTGTATATTTATTTGTATAGTTAGTTAGTTCGTTAGTTAGTGGAAAAAGATATTTTATGTTTTTTTATAATATCAAAATAAATACTTACATATGTATATAAAAAAAATATGAATAAAATTGATCTAGTTATCAAAATATATATTTTTAGGTACTTATTGTAATCGTGTTTGTCCTTCTATTTTTTACTTATAACACATTGTAAATAGTGAAGGGCTTTCATTTCATAGTCTATTTACCTCAAATAAACAAAAACGCGCGAATATAATGATAATGCATACGACTAATGCCCCGCGTCTAAAAACAGAACGTGCCAAACCTAAGAATCGTAAATTTTAGAATTGCAATGTTTTATTTACAACACGCTGATTCTGGCGCCGACTTTTTGACAGTCGGCCTCTTTGCCGATTTCAAACTGTCAGAATCTAATTACCAAACTTACGATTTCATTTTGCTGGCAGCGTCATCTGTATTTTTAGCAGGATAAAGCTCACTTTTGGAAACTCATCTGCCTTTGATTTTGCAAAGAATATTATGGTTTTTGTTGCCCATTCTTTATAGTAGCGTTGCCTGTTTTTTTTTTACCAAAATGGGGTGTTGGGGTCAGTGAAAAGACGGCGCCACGGCTCTTTAAGATTGATGACCTGTTTCGGTTCGACTCCTGGGTTGAATATATTGAAAACTAATTAGAATTTCGATTGTTATGTCTCAACTTTATAGTTTAGGGCGCTAAGGTGCTTTGATGGACTGCATTAAGGCAGGATTTTTGAGTGAGGTTGCTAATCTTCCAAAAATAAAAATAATAAGTATTAATCCCTCAAGCAAACGTAAAACAGTAAACCTTAAGTACTTTTGGCTACACCTGTGTTTGGCTACCATTAAAAAGTTATAAGTATCATGCCTGACAAAATAAAAACGCTAAGCAATTTAATTAAAATTATTCGTGCCACAAACAAAACGTATTCCAAGTAAGCAAACACAAAATTATTTTGAAATCATCTAAAATGTTGTATAAAACAAAAAAATAACAAGACTAGCTTTCTAAAACTTTCATGAACAAACAAAGCTATAAATATTAACAAATAAATGTCGCAACTTTTGAAACCGGCAAAAACAGAAAACAAACAACAGTGTTCGCCATTTACGAACAACCGCGCGTACGCAACTACGACGCAACCCGTTCCTTCTGCGGCGCCTTAGCGGCTCAACAAAGACTCCTCGGTATTTATGTAAATGGCTGAATTCCGAAAATGCCAGCAACCATCGGCCAAAAACAATGTGAGTGTGCAAAAAACCGTGGGAGGGGAAAGTTCGCTTTTTCGGGTTGTGACGCTTTCGCACTGGACTGTGTTGTCACCTTATGTACTCGGTTAAGTGCACGCACTATTTGGCTTTACTTTACATTAGTGGCTTCTGAGCTAGTGTATCTGTAAGTTCCCAAGAGTCCAGGACGTCGAATCCTTCATGACAGCACTGCAACCAGATCTATTGCAAAGACTTTTTTGCTTCCTTGCAATATCTACGTTACCAACACATACAAGACAATCATGAAAATTAACTATGATATCAATAACAACATCAAAAATTAAAACAATGGCAATGATAAAAAAAAATTGCCCTTAAGCACAAAAAATTTCACTCTCAACTTTTAGTTTCGCAAATTTGTGCGCAAGCGCCTCCGGCAAGGACTAACGGAATGCTTTTTGCTCAACTAACAGTATCTCAATTTTATCCATTGCCGTTTTATTTTGTCTGATGTTCGATCCCAGGGTTTGATTTAGGGATTCGGCGATAAAGATTTTTATTGTGTTCCTTTTTATTATTTTTTCGACGCATTTAGTGTCAATAATTGGACGAGAAGTCTGTGTCTCTATAAAGATAACGATTTGATTTACTTATTCGAATATATTTATTGAAGTGAGTGCTAATTTATTTTTGGCGGAGGTAAATTATACAGGCTTTTGGCTTTTAATTGAAGTCAAGTATTTTGCAGTTATTAGAAAGTAACTGAAGAACCTACCGTTATTGTACACTAAAACAACATAAAAGAGATCGAAACAGTTCTTTAACACCAATTAAATTAAATCCAATAACTTTAACAAAAGTAAATTAAAAAACTGAAGAAGTTGCAATATTTTTTGTGAGGTCAGGAGCTCAGGACTGGGAGACAATGCAAGCAGAGTGTCAAGGTTCCCGCCCACTTGGTATCGTCGTCCATCCCGTAGGTATTGAGGCCACGCCACACTATTTAGATGAGAGACTTAAATAAAACGTGTCATGTTTTCACCACTTTCCGCTGTTTCACAATAGCTTTAGCTTTATTATTTTTATCGAAGCTTTTCATAAGTTTTGAGTCCACTTTCATTGCATTCTGGTGTAATGTTTCGGAGTTTGATGTGTTTTTCGTTCAAATGTTTTAATTTTCTTTTGTTACCCAACTGTCCCAGAAAGAGAGTAATGTTTTTCGAGAGTAGGTATGTATGTATGTCAATTTCTTTGGCACGCTCAGTAGCCTAAACGGCTTGATGGTTTTGAACATGATTATGAGGTGTCATTAGATTCGTCTTAATTGTGAGAGTGACATGGGCTATATAATTTATATATTGCATCTGGAAATACCTACAAAATAAAAGAGAGGAAAGATTTTTTATAATAAATTATAACAATATTGGTATCAAATAAAAGCTAGTAACTAAAAATCTTGAAATAAAGAAAATTATTGAAAAAACAAGAAATCCGACTGCAAAAACACATAACTGAAAAGAGAAAAACAAGCATTATAATCTGCAGAATTTTGGTATCGCAGGCGGGGGACAAACCAATAACCTGAAATATGATGTCACTTTTTTGTGGCCTGCTACTTATACCCAAATTCACACACTATTATTATAATTATAATGATTATAATGCTTGTTTTTGTCTTTTCAGTTAAGTATGTGTTTTGCAGTCGGGTTTTTTGTTTTTTTTTTTTATAATAATTTTCTTTTTATTTTGCGTTCTTTTTACTACAGTAAAACATACAGCCTTGGCCAAAAGTATTGAGCACCTTACAAATTTCGCTCGTTCACGGAAAGTATGGGAGTAAACCAAATCTATTGTTTATGGATTATTTAATCGGCATCTACAGAGGTTTAAAAATAATGACTCACGCCGCAGCTAGCAACACAACACCTAGGTCCAACAAAATTTGTCTTTTTCAATTTTTGTGTTTATTAATCAGTTCGCTACTATCGCTCGTTGTGAACACATCCAGTGATCTAGTGCGCCTTTTGTATTTTATTTCAGAAGTTTTAAGTGTTATCGTTGCAATATGCCAAAACAAAACGAACTTTCTTTAGAAAAACGTGTGCAGATACAGCTTCTGTATGAGCAAGAGAAATCACAAGTAGAGATTTCTAAAACTGTGAAATGTTCGCGCCGATCCGTGCAATATGCTATTCAGCGATTCTCTACTACCGGATCACATGAAAATAGACCGAGAACCGGGCGCAAACGCATCACCACAGACCGTCAAGATCGTCAGTTACTGAGAGAGTCGTTAAGAAATAGGAAAAAAACATCTTCAGAGCTCGCTGCTGAGTTGTCGGAACAAATTAAGAAGCCAATTTCTGCTCGAACTACTCGCAGAAGACTTCAAGAAGCTGGTCTGAAAGGCTGTAAAGCTAGGAAGAAGCCATGGCTCTCCGATAACAACAAAAAAGCTCGATTGAAATGGGCTTTAAAACACCGAACTTTCACCGCTGAAGATTGGTCAAATGTTGATTGGTCAGACGAATCAAACTTTGAGGTGAGTAAGTCAATTTAATGCCCTGATACAATTTTATAAAATGTTTTAAAAACCAAACGCATAATTGAATTTATTTTAGTTTTACGGAACTCAATATTTTTCTCTTTATTGCAGATTTTTGGTACACCTGGTGTGACCTTTGTGCGTCGCCGTGTGGGCGAAGAATTTAAGCCAGAGTGTGTGATCCCAACCGTTAAACACGGTGGAGGCAGCATAATGGTCTGGGGTTGCATGACCGATTCTGGAGTTGGCGAATTGTTCGTGTGTGAGGGTCGCATGGACTCTACTAAGTACATAAATGTACTAGAAACTGCATTACTGCCTTCATTCACGAAACTTTTTGGCGACACGAATATGGATGGTGTCAAATTCCAGCAGGATAACGCGCCATGCCACAAATCTGCACGCACTATGAGATGGTTTCGGGAAAATAACACGGAACTGCTTGACTGGCCAGCTCAGTCTCCAGATCTGAACCCCATAGAACATTTATGGGGTTTATTAAAGCGCAGGGTTAGGCGCCACACAATTAACAACAAAGAAGATTTAAAACGCTGCCTGCGCCTAGAATGGAACTCGATTACTGTTGACGACTGTAAAAAACTTGTTAACTCTTTACCAAAAAGAATTTCTGCCGTAATTAAGGCAAAGGGTGGACCCACAAAATATTAATTTTCTATTAATAAATAGTAAAATAAACCCATATAAAACGTTTTGTTTTATTTGTATTTGATACTCCGCATAAAACTGAAAGATATCATGGGTGCTCAATACTTTTGGCCAAGGCTGTATAATATACAAGGTGTAACTTTAAACAGTGTTAATTTCTTAAGGGGTCATTGTATTTATCATTCTGAACAACTTTTACTATGTCACCAAACATGAAATCACGAAAAATCAGCTTTTCCCTACATTTATGTTCGCATAATTCGTAAAAATGTAGAGAACACCTGATTTTTTTTTCGCAATTTCGGGTTTGGGCCCATAGTAAAAGTTGTTCATAATGATGAGTACAATGACATCTTAAGAGGTTAACAGTGATTAAATTTACACCTTGTATAGATCTAATGAGATTAAAGTGAAGGTAGGACGCATGTCTACTGAAAACGAGATTTTTACAAGATATCATCGCTCATAATTTTTTGATGCCCTGTATACACTGCTTGTATCGTCACCGTCCGAAGTATCTTTGCTCGCAAGAACCTATTGTTAACGAGGACACAACACCTTGTATTTTTTAGTAATCTAAAACATAATGTGAAAATTAGAACGTTCCTGGCAACTTTCTCCTACCAATTCATATCGCCATACTGCCAAGGTTTCAAATTGTGTCTGCGATTAACAAAAATAGACTTTTTTATTTGATTTCATCTGCTTCTCGACTGGCTTCCGGCTGAATTTGTTGCCAAATCTTTTTCTGGATTGAAAAAAATCAATTACTGCAATGAAATATGATGTATTGAATGACTAATACGAAATCTTTAATTGGCACTCGACAGTATGAGATAACGATAATGATGATAAGTGCTTCTTTGGCGATGAATAGGTAGTAGGTGTTCAGGTACTTAGGTAATACCAACAACATCAATGCTCTTAGTAACGGCTTTTTCGAAACCGAAGACCTTATTGGAAAGGTAGAAGAATATCGGAAACAAAAACGAGAAGAAGTGATCCACACATTACTAACAATACCACACAAAAATTATATATAAGCACGCAAGTGATAATCATTTTACCATTAAATGCATTTCTTGCCAAAACCATATCACCATTTACCGTTCATCAACAAAAAAGGCGAAATTCCAATATCCGAAAGGCGAAGTTCAGCAATTTGCTAATTCACTTTACTCACGGAAAGTTCAAAAAATCGGCCTCACAGACAGTTTCGTCGTGCCGCGGCATCTCCTACGGCCGAATCGATAGCAATCGCCTTAATTACCAACCGATTAAGTCCGATTATGGCTTCCCCAGTAAAAAGTTCACGAAACTGTTTAATTAGACCTCTCCGATGTCCTCAAATGCATTCGAATAAGAAACTTTGTTAGGATTAAAGGTTTGCGACTGCTTTTCTTAAATATATTTCTTTGAAGGTAAAGCGGACTTGCCGCATACGTTTTTTGTCATTACAATTGTGTTGATCAGATACGTAACTTTAGTTTAACATGCGTAGGAATTAAGTCGATCGCCGATGCTGACCTTAGACAACGCGTTGTAAATTGGACTCTCTATTTTATGCAATAAAATTCGAGCAACTCCTACTTGACTTGTCACCTTGCGCAGTTTCACGAGAGCATCAAGGATACAGAATGTGCTATCCCGCAAACAGTGCATTATCTCTGACGGTGTGATCGATTCTGCATATCTGCCTGAATATTTATGCACAATTCTGATTTGTAAACCATCCACGTTGCTATTGATCATTAAGTGGCGCCGAGCACCTAGGGTTGATACTTCTTAGAAATAGAATTTAGTTTCATTAGAATCCACAAATGGAGTGAAGCCTTCGCCTCATGGATTCAGTGTGCAAAAATCTCTCTCAATATTTCTGACGTCACTCAAATCAAATTAGTTAATAATCAGGTCTACATTTTCAATACGACACGCGAGCTTCAAGCTAGCTCCACATAGCCTCGTCATTTGCATCACTATGCCAACACACCTCTAATTACAGTAATAGCTGCCATGTTCACCTTTTAACCTACTTGTTGCCGTCTCTGGATTCCAATGCATTGTCACCAACTCTCATTTGTATTCTGTCCGTCCTTTCATCACAGACCGCTGTGTTCTCAAGTGTTTCTATCTTCTCTCCTTTTTCTTTTTCAACTAATTCTGTATCACCATCCTTTTCTTTATAATATGCCCAATCCACGTGGAAAACCAATATAGAAGGTTCAGTATTGTGATCAAATTTTGTTTAAACATCACCATGTGAAGGTTTTCTGTAACAATTGTTCTGTGTTTGCACGGGGAATGTTTCGCCTTTTTTGATTAACACCGACTACTTATCATGTTTGCCGGTATAGTTATTTGGGTTTCTTTATGTATTTTATTTATTCAATTGGTTGGTCTACATTCCTTAAATGCGATGACATCTGTATTAATACGCATATTACTAAATTCGTGGCATATTTCATGGTTGTGAGTTTGTTAAAGCTCATACTATTTTCTATGCTTCAATTTACCTATGATTTTTGACAACATACACGGTATTTTTAAGATTTCGTAAGTGCGCTCGTATGCAATATTAATATCACAGCCTAATCTTAATGTTGTGTATTTGTAAAATGTTCGGTTACAAAACTACTTTTAATTTAAATTTTAATCCAACAATGTTTGTTCGGATTCCAAAATCGTATCTCACCATCGTCCCAGCAATAATCGCTGTCATTACACCAGAAACAATCACTTCCCACAGTTTATGTATCACCGCATGTTTGCGCCGCATCTAATTCGCGTAAATTAGGACACGTTGTAAAACTAAAACATGTTATTTATATCTTGGGCGAAGCTTCCAAAATTTCAATAGGTGTTTACCGCAAGTATTTGTATAATTAAATCATCGACTGATACAAAAGTACATACCTACTCATCATGGTAGTGATCTACATATGTATATAAGGTGAGTCAAAGCTTTTCTTCGTATATCCACAATTTGTTGGGGATGAAAAAGTATTCCATTGATAATGTTATGTTACGGTATGTATTGGTTATATTTTTCATAAGGAAAAAATCAGTAAGAATCGTAATATTTTGCATTGTACCTGCAATACCTAAGTTATTATAGGCTCTATCCCAAAAGCCCTGTCTCTAAGGCCTGCCAACAGACTCGGCAAACCAAATTACCAATGCATGTCGTCCTGAATTATTTCCAGACTACCTACTACATCGAAATCAATCGGTCATTAGTCGGAGAAAGGCAGGTGTCTCATGCTATCACCATGATTGGGCTCATCCTGCCCTCTGCATGGCAACCCACCATGACCTCTAAGCAAGAGTCATCGAACCTTAAAATATTTCCTAAAACGGTTAACGTCCCGAATCGGTCGCCAATTACTAGGGTGCGAATGGACTGTGCTTTGGAAACTCCATAAGACTGGATGAAAATGGCTGGAAAGTGATACTTGTTGGTTTTCTAATAGGAGGCACAAAAACTAACAAATACATAATTATTATATTCCGAATTAATAACGAAAGTTGTTAAGGAAACAGTTATTTTTATTAAAGAAAGGTTGAAGTGACTGTTTAAACTCTCAAGAAACATTCAAAGTTTTAAAAATTCAGTGTTTTGCACTAACTACTAGTTCTTGCCTGATGTAAATTATTGTCCAAATAATGTCTCCATAGTTTAGTGACAGTACCTACCTAATAAAAAAGGCATTAGTCTTTGCCAGACCCGTCCACAAAATCCTGGATAATCCTAAACTTTTGGTAGCATTACACCCAAATATCACGCGATCACAATCTATTCACAATAAATTGCTGGATTCCACAAAAATTATACGAAAATTCGCTACCACGCGTGCCCTATAAATATTTAAATTGTTAACCGCCTAAAGCTGGTATTGTTCGTGAATTTAAAGTATTCCGATGGCCTGATGATTTCGTACGAAATTTTATACGGTTATAATGGTGATAATTTGTTAAATGCGAGCTTTCGTTTTACTTTCAAGTGAATGCCAGAAGTAAGAATTAATCAGAGTCGAAATATCTCGTTATTAGATTGGAATTTTTTGGTTCGTGTGTCACCTCTTTGTTCGATTCCTTCTACGAATGGTATTTTATACTTTTGCATAAAATTACATGTACCTAAGTAGTATTAACACTTTATGTCTTTCATACTAACATACGTTACGAGATACCTACTTCATAATCACACATGCAAATAGAAAGGTAAAAATGGTAGTGTTCATGTTTTTTTTTTTTAATTCATGATTATTCTTTTTTCAACCCTCTTTTCTACGTCAGGATTCCACAAAGAACGTTAGAATTCGATTTAGCCCATCTTTAAACATCCAATCTTACCGATATCGCTAACCATCTCAAATGGCATCGTCACAAAAATAAGGAAAAACGCAAGTAAAATTAAATAAATAAAAACAACAATAAATGGATACTTTTACTGTCCTCGGCCGGGATGGGATATGGACTCGCTTATCGTAACTCCGAACCATGTGGGGATGAACAAAAGATTGTATTTATTTGCCGCCTGCAGTCCGTGCGCGCGATCCTAGTGCGATCTTGATCCGAAGGATTTTCTTTATGTGCACTGCAAATATGGTGAAGTCTGAGCTATCGGTTTTCCACCTTTGTTAGTATTTTCTTTGGCAGGTTCATCAGCAAGACAAAAACTTAATTTGTGCAAATGAACCTATGTAAAACTCTGAATTTTACGCTTTCTAATAAACACGTTCCACATATTACGAATTTAGCTTTCGATACCTTACATCGGCAAGGAGATACCAGTCATTACATGCCCATGGTAAATTCCATCGGCATATTAAACATACAAAGGACGCACTCTAAAGCAACGCGCGTCGCGTCGTCTGCGCAAGCAGTCGTCATTTAAAAACAATTCTGCGGGGTTGCCTCTCCAATGTAACTGTATATGGAGTTGCTACGCCAAACTGGGCGCTAACGAAAAAACCAGGCGCTCAAGTCAAAAGGAAACCCGATTGTGGTAAAAAACGAAGTCATCGCCGCCGTAGCAGCCGTAGCGTAGTAGAATGCCTCCCCTCTCCGTGCGTCGCGCATGCGTACTACGTGCTTTTTTCGCCCGCGCCGGCGCAGCGTAAACAAACCGATCGCTACTGCGTTTGTCGTGCGGTTTGTAGTTTTTGTGAAAATGTTTAGGATTAGTAATTAATTGGCTTCTTTTCTGAGAGATTTGCATTTGGTATAGGGACGCATTGAATCTGAATTATGCTCATGGCTAGGTACATAAGTGTTTTGTAATGGATGGGTGATTTAACGGAAAATGCTATGAAAAGGTGCGTGTCCGTTATGTTTTTCATGGAGTAGAGGTTTTAAATTAATAATGTTTCACTATAGGTACTTACAATTACCTGTTTTAAAGAGTGTCGCAACACTTGCTAACTTAGATTCGGATGGATGCCAATTTGTTTTTGAATAGATTTTGACAAATAGCAAAGCACGTGAGTGATGTTTTTACACAAAAGGGAAAATTAAGAAAACATAAATTAATCATGTAACTGACACTAGACGTCAGATAGTTTTCATTACAATCCGGCCGTCGAGAGAATGCGTTCCTGAAACCTGTCAGCTGGACAATTTCTAATAGTAATAGGGATCAAATTCGCAAAACACATATTCGTTAGTATGAAACTGACAGATAGGTGTCAAGAACTCATTCTCTCGACGGCGGCGACTGTAATTGAAAACTATACGATGAAAATGTTTCTTTCTAATGAACTAAGGGACAACGTTAGGACATTCAATGACTGCAGATCGTCCACTTTCAATAGTTATGTACCTATATGAGAATCATATAATTTTTTTTTTCGAATGGGATTTTCAGAAATCACAAGGCATCTTAATTCCTGAGCGAATACCTACCTATTTTTACTATTCTATTACCTACTAATGAAATAATTGGTTAGGTAGTTTCGTTTTCTCTAATGACTCGAAGAATGATAGCTTTTTCAGTCATGGATTAAGTACGAACCCAAGTACCTTACACTCTCATAATTTATACGGATTCAATCCAGTCGTAAAATTACGTGTTCATCCTCAATTATCTGCCCTTTCACTAATAAATGCCAACGGCCATCGAAGTCGTGGTCATTCGCTAAATTAATAGGGCTGTGAATTTGCCAACTTTTTAAACACTTTTTAAAAGACTTGTTGACATTTTTTTATCGTGGGTGTGAAAGCGCATTGACCTTTATATTGAGACATTTTTGGAAAATACTACTTAATCCTTGTAATGACAGTGATAAATATGTAGTACAGTAATTGTTGGTGCGAACGCTTAATTATTATAGTTTAGGACCTGAACATTGATGACGATTTCTTATTTTCGTGTTATTTGTATCTGTAAGTCAAGTACCTAAGTACCGAAGCACAAAAAAATTAGAAAACTAGTAGGGTAAACGCTTACCTATCTACCTTAATAGCTTCCTAAGTGCCTACTTATCGTATGTTTTCTTATGATGTTCATATTTGGGAGTAAATGATAAGAAATGTTCAACTTTTCACAATAAACAGAAGTCCTATAATTAAAATATCTACAACAATGCATAATTTTACCAAGATTTTTTTTTTAAGATAGGTTTGCTCTTGACTCTAGTCTAGGTCAGAGGTGACAGAGACAAAGTCAACGATGAAGCGAGCTTACCCAGAAGAAAACTGTTCACTCTCACTTTGTAGAGATCGGGGTTGTATGCGTTCGGAAACACAGACGCAGGCAGAGAGTTCCACTCCTTTGCTGTGCGCATCACAAAAGACATTTGGAAACGCTTAGTGCGAATTGGTGGAATAGCAACTAGGTAGGGATGGTAACCTGCAGTGCGTCTAGATGTCCGATGGCAGAAGGGGGCAGGCGGAATGAGGTCGTGGAGTTCTCGAGCACACTCACCGAAGTACAATCGTAGAAGACGGACAAGCAGGCAACCTTGCGGCGATGAGCCAAGCTGTGAAGCTTGGCATCCACCAGTTTTACGTCGCCAATGAGCCTCTTAGCTCTGCGTTCCACCGAGACAAGCGCGACAAGTTGGTATTTAGCTGAGGCATCCCGAATGCTCCATGCAGGATCGGATTTGCGCTTTGTAGAGAGTTAAAAGCTGTCCAGGCGTAAAGTATCGCTTCACCTTATTACACTATTAATAGACAAGTAATGACAGGCAAACACATGTAAAACCTGAAACCCCAAGAAGATTCCCAAGAAATTTGGCTCGTTCAATCCATGAAAAATCACAGCATGCATATTCGCATTTCGAGGAAAACCTGTGAGTCAGGGAAACGTATTTTATTGTTGAGATCGTTACGTTTAAATTTACGCACACGACTTACGGCACTCGTGTCATTCTAGAACTACCTATAGTGGGTGAACTATTTTAAAATATAAAAAATTGGAACGCCACTCGGTCAGCAAGCGGTCACTGTAATTACAAGTGTTCGGAAGAACGAATTCATTTATTTGTTGTTGGGTAATCTTCGAATGTCTTTTGTAAGTAAACCAAAAGGTGTACCTTAATTGTATCTTTTAGTGCCAATTCCACCAATGAAACTGAACGCAATCAATAAACTAAACTGCGTTTAAGAGCTGTCGGTATCAATATTCCACAACAATGATGACAGTGACAGCTCTTGAACGCGGTTTAGATGTGCTGAACGCATTCAGTTTCATTGGTGAAATCAGCCCTTAGTCTGTAATGTTTAAATAAGATTACCTTTTTAGCATACCACTTTCAGATTCTGCCAAAATGTAATGTTAATATTTTAAAACGGTTTTCATCACTCTACAATTAATCAGCTCTGCGCACGCACACAGATTCAAGTGCATCTAAAGAATTTTCTTAAAAATAACTTATCTAGGAGCTAATATTTTAGCTTTTCAGGAGAACATAAACCTACCGCCCAATATCCTTCAAATATGTCTGTCTCAATTATTTATGAAAGCAATATATCAGGAGAAAAGTATAGATGATAAAAATAGTAGACATAATAACCACTTGAATTTTAATGCCCATCCTTCATTTATAGCTAAATATAAGTATAATGAAAACCAAGCCGCTCCATGATTGAATGATGTTTTTTTATTATGAAATTATTACTGAAGCACTTAAATTTTTACGACGAGTCTCCTGATCGACCACCGACGCATTTAATATGAAGACGTAACCTGAATCTATCGATAGGTACCTACAAACTTATTGCAATTGGACCTTCTTGAATGCATTTTGCATTTCCTCTACATTACTTGGCCGTCTATACCCATCGATAGATTCAGGTTACGTCTTCATATTAAATGGCGGCAAATGTAATGGTTGCCCGTTGACCAGGGATTGGGTAGAACATATTAAGGTTTATTTTTGTATATTTATTGTTTCTATGTTTTATATTGTAGCTGTTTGTTGTTCCTTTTGAAAAAAATAAAATAAAATAAAAATAAAATTTTGATTCTATTGTGAGCAATTTAAGTGAGTTAATTCTGTTGCTGCGCTTTGATTTCAATTTAATTAAATAAAAATAAAAAATAATGTACCTAAATAATAATTTACCGCGCGTTTTTTTAGCGCTACTGCTGAGCATGGGGTCCTGGGTTCGATTCTCAAGTCGGGCAAAGTGTCATTGGGTTTTTCTATCTGGAATTTCTCAGTAGCAGCCCGGAGTCTGGATTTGTGCCCGGTTGATGGCAATAGGCTCGCCCCCTATTACATGGGACATAAACGTAACCGGCGAAATGTGGGTGCACTATAGGTACACCCACATTTTGCCCCACCCTTCGGGGAAACAAGGCGTACTAAACTAAGTAGGTACTTCGCGCTAAGTCAGCTCCATTTGTCTGTTAATATATTTCAGTCATCTTAACCTGCAAAGTATAACAAACTACTCTAAAACTGTGAATTAGCAATAAAGGGAGCCCTCACACCCGATCATCCCGATGAAGATATAAACACATGTTTTTATGGCGATTGTAACGCAATTTCTCGAAGGAACACACACGATGCCCCCACAGTAGGTGGAGATTGGTTCGGATCCCCAGTAAAACATAAATTGCTGTCGATATTATATTATGTCGAAGAAAAAATGAACTCCAAGTAGCATTATGAAAATCGTTTGTAATGTTTTGAGACAATTGGTTTTAATATTGAACTTTAAGATTTACTTGGTTTGAAGTTGGTGAAACAAATAGTGATAGAGGATGTTGTAGAGCTTAAGATAAAATTGATGGAAATAAGGTTGACTCTTGGTAACAGCAAGTAAACAAGCTTAGACAAAATGAAACGAAAAAAAAAAAAATAGCTCATTCACTAAAACAATTAAAGAAGTTGGTAATAGAGTACCTACAGTAGCAATTCATCAATGCTTGAGATTTATTTGTTAACTCATCAACATCGAATTTGTTAAATAGGTGGTGAGCAAGAAGTGGCTGTTCTCATCAAAGTTAAGAGTAAATAACCAAACGTAATACAGAAAATACATATTAAATGTAAATACAGAAAATTAATAGTATTGGTACCCGGTGCCAAAACGTTTCATGAGTCAGTGTTGCCGAAAACGTTAATTGATATTAAATAAGATTTCATTTAATCTCCATCAAGATATAGATAGTAAATAAATGAGCATCAACAAAGATAAACCTAAACACTCAAACTAAGCTGCATCTATTGTGGCTGCAGAGTTAAAAATAAAAAGCAGTTTATTTTGAAACTGTCGGCCCGTCTGCGCTGTCTTTAATTACCACTGGATATTTATATCGGCCAAGCACACTAACGCTCCTTATTTTCATTGCTGGGTAAACAATTTGTTTTATAGTTTCTTTTGATTTGGATAACATATTAATCTGTGATTAATTTTCAGCTGTTATTTTGATGTTCGGTGGTTGATAGTAACTGAATAGCTAGCGCCATCTGTTTTTGAGTAGTAGAAGCTACCGCGTAAGCCTTTGTGAAGTTTTGTGTATTTTCTTTTCATCTTTATTTGATAATATTGAGTATCGATCTTATTTATAGTAAGGCCGATTTATCTTGGCTAGTCTGAACATAGGCCACTCACACTCGCCTCATGTCACTATTTGGTTTCTAAAAAATGTTACTGCACAACCTTCTGCGCGAAGTTCGGACTCGCCAAGGTAAATCGATCGTACTGTATCTAGAAAGCTAGGTTCATGTTTGGTTTAATGAGGTAGGTACTGGTGATTTAGTATAATGAAACAATGCCACGACCTCTGAAATGTCAACACTCCGCAGAAGTCATGACAAGCTTAACGGGCTTCTGAGTCTTAATCAAGTGCATCCATCTTCTTATATTGCCAAACGCCTTTCAGCTTAGCAATACCAATTACCGGTACCAAAGTCGTAACAGGTAATGAATCTCCGACCTTCGGCTCTTCACACTATTGGACAATTGTTTGTCATTCGGTCGTCTCCAACGACACTGTTCTGAGTCACTTGGCTAGCAGCCAGTTCACCTCACCTGTGATGTTCCAATTCAGTTTCCGTTCAGGATGTGGTCCCTAGCTCCCAAACTATTTATATTAGGTGACGATGTGTTTGATTAGCCACGGTCTATGCTCGTAGACTGATTTTTTAGTAGATGTTTTGGTGGGAGTGATGCAATCATCACCTGAGGTTACATGCCGAGTTATCTTGAGGTATTTGAGAAAATTTGGAGACTGCACTGAAATTAACACCCTGTTCTGAGTACCAACCAACTCAAGTCTGTAACTCTGGACTAACAACAAAAAAAAAATGCAAGTAGGAAAAATCTAGACTTGAACCAAATCGGTAACTATCCGAGGCCTTATTATATCCTGTCTGCGTACCAACATGTCGGTACCTAATGTATTATGTGACGCCTCTTCAAAAGACGTGCCTATTTACCTTGGCAGATCTAGGCTACTTTCGTCTGACATAATTGGCCACTTTCGTCAATAGAAATGGCGTAAAAATCTCATTCATGAGCCGAAAACTACTGGTTATAGACCTGTGACGTTAGGCCACAAGCGTGGGTGGTAGGATTGGCATGAATGTCAATGCTCCTCCATTCACATGGTTTTATGGCATTCCATTCAAGCGTGACGGACGCCTACATTCAGTTTTGGCGGAAAACGTGAAGTATTTGGATTGGAATAGACGGAATAATAAAGAAACGCGCATTAGCGACACCTTGTAGCACAAATAATAATTGATGCTGAAGAAACTTAAATTTTAGATATTACCTCATTACTAGAATCAAATATCTGGTGTTCCAAGGGGTGAAACAAGAGCCTACAAACCAATAAGGATACATTGCACTGTTACTACAGTACAGTAACACGTTAGCGAGACCTTGAGTAAATCCATTTACGAGTATCTATAATGCAGACAACAGAAAGTCTAATTCTTCATCCGTACTAGTTGCTAAGGAAAATCTTGAACCACTTCGCACAAGTCTACCTGAAGACCATCATTTAACAGGCAGGTGCAACGTATTACCAAAGGCTTTAATCTCATTGTACTTAAAAACTATCTTAACATGCACACTTCCTATCAAGGAAACCCACATCTCTAATGTGATTCCAGAAGTATCAATAAACATTTCAACAACAAATCGCAAAACGATTTTGATAATATAGCGATCAAAGAATACCATAAATCTGGGCAGTCAAAGTTATGAATGAACTACTGAGTGGGTGTGAGGTTGAATGGGTGACGTCACGATGATGAGCTCATACGGCTCATATTATGGGGTGTCGTCAAGTGATGTACGCTGGTCATCCATTAAGGGATGTCGGTGGATCTATGACGATAGCTGTAGTCTATACATCTGCTATTTGTTAAAGGTTCCCGTACGCAAAATACGAGCTCTGACATGCATGCTCTGAGTTGCGGATACCAGCATTATATACCAGCCCGTTATACATTACAATACAATAAAGGTTTCCGTGTCAATAGCAACGCAGTCTAATAGTTTGTTTCGAAGAAAAAGGGTTTAATTTTAAGAATAGGCTCCCTTGATCCCTTGTTTTCTTGAACAATTACCGTTGGCAAATCCATGAAAGCTCAGTGAGATTTACTTTAAAAGTATCTACTTTTCTTTTCCTTGCAGAAAGTCGTTGAAGGTCTATCTATATCTTTTTTATTACAACCTAGACTGAATCTAATTGTAGTTCTGTATGAACACACGCATGCAGCTGTTACAAAGTTCCACGTAACGCGGCTCTCTGCCAAATTTTGTTAATGTTTGGTCAAAATTTACAATATCGTGTCTTATAAAGTTTTCATCGCCTGGAAGTTGAATTCAAATAAAAATATATGTCCAACATAAAATGCGTTCGAGCTTTCGCAATCCTATCTATTCCTACCAGACATTAAGGATGACGCATCCTAGAGAAATATTTAATGATTTACTACGAACGCTGTCGTTTTTTTCGCTTTACACACTGAAACACAGCCAATTTTTTTTTCCGTCGCCCGTGGATGGGATGTTGTCGAAACGAGTGAGTCCCGTTTAGATAATACGAGTTTATTTCGGTTCTTGCATATGTTACTCGTCACACAAAATAATAAGGCCATTGGCCTAATGACAGCGGCTTATTTTTAGTTCGGGACTTTTGAAGGCGACTTGCTTATTAAGTGTTTGTGTGGAGATAGGGATTTTTCCAATTTCCTCTGAATGTTATGCTGCAATGTGCAGTCGCGTAACGTCATTTTTCGCGACTGAATGTAGGATACTGGAACTCGACTACAGGGAATTGGATTAACGACGGGCGTCTAAAAATTGAATTTGCCATCTCAATTAGTTAGTGACATATTTACAGGAATACCGCTAAAATCGACAATACGTTACTTATTACGGTGTTATGCCGCAGATCTAGATTTTCAAATTCCTTTCTAGCATGCTTTCTCTTTCTGACTGAAAATCAACATGCGGGAGGATCGAAAACTCCGCAACTCTTTTTCTAGCATTTCTTGATACTTTCCAAATCTCGACTAATAGTCCAACCTTGTCCCCAGGTAGCCCAGCGCGCGTGGAACCAATGCAGTCGGTGCGGACGACACGAGGCAACCGGGTGCGACTGGAGTGCAAGGCAAGCGCACGGCCGCCCCCTCGCATCTCATGGTATAAGGACGGGAAGCCCGTCGCCGATATCGCGTTAAGGAGATTCCGGGTGCAGAATTTTAGGTGAGATCCAAGTTTTAATCTGTTGAAGATTTCTGGAGATCACTTCTAGGGTTAAACCCCCGTTTGTAGAAAGGTAAGCATTTGTTTGACAAGCATGTATGTAAGTACCTACCTACTTTTCAGAAATGCGAGTCACCAAAATTATCACCCAAGTCAACTTGGGACATTCGTATTACCATAGTAAATCTTCGCAGCAAAGCGACATTTAAAGACAGACTCGCTAATATTCCCCTTACTACAGCCATAATGATGACCATTAATAATTAATAAACGCATATTAAATCTACGAGTATATCTTCCAAGCTGCTACCGTAATGACCCAGCTGACTTCAAGCAATGTTGATCTTGATCCAAAATGGGAGCATGTTTGTGTACTAGAGACGTAGCTACTTCAGCTAAATAGTAACAATGTTGTCTGCAAACAAATGAGGCATGCACTCATATGGTGCTAACATTAAATCCAACGATTACTACACTAATCGCAACTGCAGACAGCTGTCATTGACCGACCTGGAAGTGCATCCCCAAATACTTTTGCTGCTGAATCAAGCAAAAATACACCTTAAGTGGAAGTTATAGAAGTCTGCACAATACCTAAGAGGTCATAATGGATGTATAGAGTAATTATTATGATGAGCGTCGCGGACAATTTCATGGGTCGTTGGGCGTTTTGATGATGATTTAGATATTTTGCACAAGATAACTGTTTGCCTGCCAAATGAATGTTACATCGTCTTGGTGTAATCTTGTTTATATGGTGTAAAATTAAGGACATCGTAGTCTTGCGTACGGTATTTACTATTGAATAGTAAACCGGGAATTTCCTTCTTTTAAGTCTGAAGAAATCTTAGAAGATTTAATATTTTTTTCATAATATTTCAACATCTATTGAAACACATTTCAGGAGGCGCTCGGTATTAGTGATAAGGCACGCGCGCAGTGAAGACTCCGCAGCGTACGAATGCAGGGCACTAGGTGCGGTGGGGCCTCCGGCCGTCGCCAGTGCCAACGTCAGCGTTCTACCTCCAGTCACAGCCGCGCCTGATGACTCGAGTGAGTATCTGCTTTATTACTTTGGTCAAATTGTTGCCTGACTACATGCTTTATGTGCTGGTATAGCATGAGGTCGATATTACGGATGATAGAGGTTGACCTTGTTTTGACGAAGGTGTCCCACAAGGCTCGACACTCGGACCAATGCTCAGTTTTGAACATTTCTTTTGCTTACGAATCATCCACTTTAAACGTTCAGCTATTACCATAACTGATATAAGCAGTCTTTCTTCACAAATTCGCAGCTTAGTTCATTAACCCCTCAGCTATCGATCGACCGGCTAGTGTTCGGTAACAATAGAAATTTAATTGTGTCTCATATCATGACAGTTGAAGGTCAGACAGAAAGCTTTATTCGAATAACGACTAGGTATCAAATCGAGGTACCTTGATTCAACAGTATCGATACATAAACAAAAGAAGACAACAACCATGTCACATTGTTTACCGATACTCATACCGTTGTACTGGGAACACTTGGGAAACTTACTGCTTCTTCCGCGAATGTCGCTCAAACAATGTCTGTATACAGGCCAATAGGGTGATCGGTTACATTGTATAATGAGTTTGTTGTACCATTCGTTTTTGTATCGTGTTCTGTTAGGGACAACACGGATGATTATGAGATGCGTCAAGAGTTGCGAATCAATCGCTTTAGAATACGTGCTCTAATGTACCTAAACAATATGGTTTACTTTCTTCAAACTTAGCACGCAAAACGAGGGTTCTAAGTAATTCATTCGAAGATGTTAGGTCCTATGAACATGTTTCTTCCAAAACTTGTTTTGTACCTATTAACTCTTCGGTTAGGAATCATAAAATGAGCAACTTGAGATTGCTTGTCTTGCCATGGCAATTCACTGTGATCTCTCAGCGTCATTTTAGATAAAGGCCACGGATATTGTTGTTTGTATAACAATGTATTTTCTTCTCTTCCACAGCGACGTTGGGCTCGCCATGTCCGATGCCCGACCCATCGTCCTATTGCCTCAATGGAGGCACCTGTTTGTTCTTCGAGATTGTTCAGGAACAAGCTTGCAAGTGAGTATCAAGTTTTTTACAATTCTTTCCTGGTTGTCATTGACGCGTCATCAAGTTAATTGTTTTTGATGTAACTGTTGAAAGTTATGCTTTTTAGAGACTGGCAGCACTCAGCTCATGCGTTTTAACGATAGTGCTTTGCCACCAGTGCGATTATTTTCGTCGGCTTTTAAAATAAACTCTAATATTGCTATTTTCCTTTCTTTCCAGATGTCCGGAAGGCTTCAACGGGCAGCGTTGCGAGAACAAGGATATATCAAACAGAAGCAGTATGTCCCATTCCTACACATGTAAACTGGGCCTCTCGAACACGTACTACTGTTAGCCAGTGAAGCGCAGGCGCATAACCCACCTCGTTCCAATTTTAAATTTAAAATTTTTAGCTCGCGACTTTCCGACGCACTCGGCTGGACTGTGAAAACTTTACGTTTTACGAGACAGATATCTTGCATCTATTTGTAGATTTACATCAATATTACTTAAAATTATAAATGTAAAATACGTTTTTATTCGTTTTGTAATTTATACTAATGGTATCGTACTTTTATTTGGTATGCTACAATTTGATAAATGATTACAGGTTTTATAGTTTTCACAGCCCTAAAGCCCAGTGATTCCATCGCGAACGCTTGTAGGAAAAATACGAGAATATATTGCAAATACGAGCTGTCGCAAATATTGCGACGGTGTATTATGCTGAATACTTAGGATTTTTAGTAGCCAGCCGTTCGTATGGCATTTGTAAATAATAAAAAAAAAACATGTTTTTTTATGAACCTCGAGTCTGAAAATCGATTTGAAGATTCTAACTTATTATTTTTTACTCGTTAATATCTATCGCTTTTATGTAGGTATATTTCATTTGAAATCGGTAACATTTAACTTCACGGAGCTTTAAATTATTATTAAATTATTTATACTAATAGCCCAGTGAGATTATAAACTTTTAAGTATATTTCCATTTAACAGTTCCAACAATTATATTAACTATAATTATAATTGAACTGATTTTTCTTAACATTTCACGAGTTTTATCGATTTTTCTTTGGTGATAACCGAATTAAGTCTATTGTAAGACCTAACTTTTATGTATTATTGCAAAAAGTGCTTCTTCTTTAACTTTTACTATGAGCGATAACTTTTGCAATCCATTTTTTTCTTCTATTATTGAAGATGTAAATATTTTAAACATTATTTGTAATATTTGCAATTTATTATTGTTATTATTAACTGTAATGTTTGATAACTAGTAGTATGTAATATTATGATAAAGAGACTTGCAACTTATGTACATATCTATTAGGTTAAGGTTTTTTTTTACAAAAATACATTCTGAAAATAGTATTGCGTGCTTGCTATGCGATCGACTCTCTAATTTATCCATTAATTACGTAATCCCCAGTAACAACAAAAAATTAAATAAAAAGTGGTTTTTATTTTAGGTTTCGTTACATGTACCTAACCTATGTAAATCAATAGTCTTGTGACTGAAAAGAAAAATGTTAGGATTTTAAATTGACTAATTAATTATTATATATCATATACATAAAAGCATAGCAAGTACAACCAAAAACGTAGATAAAAAAGGCAATTCCCATATTTTCACCGGTCCGTTACATCACCTAGTCAGATACCAGTTTTAACTATAGCTAGGTAGTAATAAATAAATTAATTTATATATAATTTTACGAGTGTGTCTAATTGGACGTATGGTTGTGGATATAGCGATAACATTTTTTTATTTCTCTGTTTTTTTCTAACTCGCTATATGGGACCGAAACTTGCACAAGTTTTACAATTCTTATTTTCGTTTTTTTTTTTTTTTAATTTTGTATAAAGTTCTTACGAATTTAAGTTCGCTATTTATATTATGTAATTAAAGTAGAAAACTGACTATTTATTTTTAATAAAATTTTGAGGATTTTTAGGGCATTTATAGATACGACTAAAATGAAATGGCGTCGTTCGGGAAAATTCTGTACTCTTTCACCAAACATTTATTTCGAGGTTTACGTTAACAAAAGTCAAGCACTTACTTAATTGAATAAATACCACTTGGTACCGCGCTTGGATCATCGACCCGTGATCAGTGTGTCAGTATTTTCTTTGAGTGACGTCATTCCATTTTTAACTTGAGTTTTTGTATTCTCACAACAAATATTAAGGCGCGAACATCAAGTTAAGTCAATGTAATGGATATACCAAAACCACAATAAAAGAATGAGTGTTGGAATTAACAGAAAAGCGACAAAGTTATGTTTTTATTTTTCATTTGCATTTTCCTTTAATCCTTTAAAAACACGACGGAATGAACATGGGAATTAGAACAATCTGAAATGGTATGTATATTCGAAATTTATTTTATGTCGTGCACTCGTATAACAATCCGCACTCATTTTCGATGAATGGAAAAATGTAACTTCTTTCATAATTTCCTGTATTTCCTTTCCTCGTTACATTTTTTCATTTTCCTATCCTGACGGCCTACTAATGCTTTTTATGTATGTACTTACGTGGGTGCTAATAAACAGGGGTACAGCATGCAGAACGCATGTTTCTTCTTTAAACTTACTATTTGTTGTGAGATAACAATTTACTTGTAGGTAACACTGCATGCGAAGAAGGCGACTTTTTAGGAAAATCTGTAACATTATTTCTGTACGCAGGTAAAGGCGAACCACTGTGGTAAACAGACGAGCAACGATGAAGTAACGAAACGGTACTACTGAAGCGAAATGGTATTTTGGCATTTTTATATAAAATATCAAAGATTTAAATCCTTTGATTTGCCCTCACCGTACTTAGTCACGCGGAAATTTCAATTCAGTACAGTTTCAATTGCATGTAGGGACATTAATAATTATAAATCTGACATAAATAATTCACTGACATCTATAATTTCTTGGCTTGATAATAATAATTTGAAAATAAATTTATCTAAAACAAATATAATGCACTTTGGACAAAGATTGCATAATCCATTAAATGTAAATTTGATTCATGATAACTACACTATAAAGGAAGTATCTAATGTCCGTTTTCATGGCTTAATTATAGACAGCAAACTAAACTGGAAAGAACACATTGACGCACTATGTAAAAAAATCAGTAGTCAAGCATATGCTTTGTACCAACTAGCTCCATCTATCAACACTAATGTGTTACTATCGGCTTATTATGGACTTGTTGAATCTGTCCTAAGGTATGGCATTATCTTCTGGGGCAACTCATCAAATAAAGATATGGCATTTAAAATGCAAAAGCGATGCATACGTGCTATGTTTGGTATTCAAAGTACTGAGAGCTGTAAGCCACTTTTTACAAAGCATAAAATCCTCACACTGCCGTCACTTTATATTTTAGAAATCGCCTTATTTGTAAGAAATAACCCCCATTTGTTTCCTCGAATATCGGAACTTGTAATACGAAATCGCCGGGATAATAGTAAACTTCGTGTTCAGCCAGCTAAGACAGCACTACTGTATAAAAGCGTTGTATGCAGAGCACCGATAATTTATAACAATATCCCTATCTGTGTCAAAAAACTAAATACAGACCAGTTTAAGAAAACCTTTAAAAAAATACTGACAGGAAAAGCCTACTATGATATCAATGAATTCTTAAATGACAAATCGCTCTGTTAAACTGACTGAAACTATAATATTTATTTTGAATCGCATGAATATTTACCAATTGTTTTTTATTTATAATTTAATATTAATGTTAACTATTACTTTTTTTTAGATTATTTGACTTTGTATATTTCTTTTTTATTTTTTATATTTTCTTTTTTGAAATCTTATGGTCTTCCGACCTAATTTGTACACCAGCCATGGTCAGACATGTTGTGCCAAAGAATATCCTGTAACACCTATAATAAACATTATACCATGTATATTATCTACACATGTTTTTGCAAATAAATGAATCTTATCTTATCTTATCTTAAATGTGTCCATACTGAAAAGACTGAGCTCACAAATTATTATTAAATAGCGTTTCCATGACAAACAAGTGAAATCACTGCGCCATGCCATTGAGTGTCAGAGGTGTCAAAACCAAACAGAAACGCGAATACCTTTTGAGGCGGTAGGGCAAATCTAACGACTTAAATCTTTGTAAAATATTACTAAGAAAAAAGCATTCCTGCATTTTAATGTTATCCGATGTAGGTGATACTTTGCGATTTATTAATATTATTTTGCCTATGAATATTACGAAGGATAGCAACTAAAGACACGATTTCCCACTGCCTATTTATTCGTCGAATTTAATCATTAAAATAAATACTGGAATCTTAGTGCAAGCCGGTAATGTAGGTAGTCCAATGTAGACGTTCTTTTTTCAAAAACTCGCGTATTTTTATTTCAAGTCTACATGTTTTTTTAATACGATAAAATAACATGATAGACAAGCATACTTCTTGCTTGTGGCAAAGGCGACGTGTTTCCCACTGGGGGTTTGGGCTTGCAAGACTATATTGCGGCTTGCACATATAATTATATACATCCAGTATATCTACACAATATGTGCTTTAGATAAGCTGACTTTGTACTACATTTTATACGATATTTAGATTTAAGTATATTGTGGTGCTTAAAAATGTAAGTTTTAACAAAATTAATTCCATTCTATGTTCCTAATATTCGAATGGTAGACTTAGATATTAAGAGAGCATCTTCGTTTCAGTTTCCAAACACCCGTTGCTCTGAAATAAACGCACAAAACTTGCTTCTTTAAACTAATTAAATGTACTATACAAATAATGATGTCAAGTAGCGACATCTATGAGAAAAATCAAGGCAACATGTGATAGGAAACGTAAAACAGAAGACTGCTGCTAACCGAGTGACAATAGATTATTAGTAAAGATACTTCCTTCCACAGTTATTTTACCTCTGACAGCAACAATCTAACAGCAACCTAATTGTAACGAGAATAAAGATCACTTTGATTTTGACAGTGATTTATTAATTTAGGATCTCCAACAAAAGATGTACACAATACATGACACATAAAAAAAGGGCAACATCAGGTATTAAGTAGGTGTACTCGTTCACTTATAGGAGACCACAGCATGTACAATGAAGTGCACAGTCATGTAAGATTAGAGGTATAACTGTGAAAGGACTGTAGGTACCATCGCGGACATCTGCGGTGAACCACTTGTCGACTTATTACTAAGGTAATAAGGTTGAAAAGTGGTTACCCATTGCTTGAAAATCTCTAAACAATTCCCAGTACGTAACAAATAAATTTGTATAAGTTTTTTCTACAAAATCACGATATTAACAGCACAGTGCAATGTGTAAGTGAACAAGATTGGTAGACATTTGATTTTTTTTTATGCTATTAGTTATGTCATTTTAAGACGGAATTTCGCACTATGAATCTCAGTATTTTTTTTTTTTTTTGTAAGCGGATGCCTATCTTCATTTTGTACTAAATACTTGCCCTTTTTGTAAACTCTACTACTTGCGCTTTTTTAGATATTCTTAATTTCAGCCAAAGTCCAGTGGCCCACCACTGTAGACGATTTTATTGTTTTTGACATTATTGTCTGATAATACTTATTTGTTCTATCTTTCGCCTTTGAATGTAATGCAATATTGATAAACTGAACTCTGCACCCAATAATAGGCATATAATAATTATTTTTATGTTCTGACACATAATTTTGTTCAATAATTCGTATTTTGCCTTTTGAGTTGTGACTATAATTATCGAATATGCCAATATTAATAAAAATGTTAAGTTATATTAACAGACATGTACAGTATTATTTGCTGATTAGGTGTTATTTATTGTAGCTTGTAACTGCTATGTTTAAGTGCTTTGTTATATAATAAACGAAATGTGAATATTGTATGGAGTTCTTTTTTATTCATAATTAATAATGTAACAAAAATGTACCTACCTACCTTCTAGGTAAGAAGAGGACTTCAGTGCTCCAAGTACATTATATAACTCGTCTTTTGTCAACTCACTCTTTTCTCATGGATGCTGTAAAGGGAAACTATTTAAATAAACTTTTAGTAAATATAAGGTAACAAAAAAGAAAAAAAAAATTGTCTTATTTTGTATTAAAAACCACCTACATAATATTAAAAGAAACTACAATGCAGTAAAGAAATGTACACAAGCTTAAAACTAACTTACTTTCTTACTACTTGACATAAGATGTATGTTTTAAATGAGAAAGGATATTCTAGGATGAGCCACTTCATATGGAACAGTTTGGCTCATCATACTCGAAGTAAGTACCTTAAAAACGTAAAATGATAAAATACATCATTCAAAACTATTTACATTTAAAAATCCATACAATACTTGGATTAAATGTATTATATTAGGAATGTATGAGCTGCTCTTAGGCCCGACTGCAGGACAATCTTATAGGTACAGTCCGGCCTTCAAGAGCATGCGTTCTTGACATATTTTAGTTTCAAACTGATCAATGAATGAGTTTTGCCAATTTGATCCTTAATACAACTGGAAATTGTCCAAGTGTCAAGAACACATTCTCTCGATGGCTGGACTATAATTCAAGATCTCCATATAGCGCTACGAGGTTCTTATAACCTGTGGCCAAAATGGGAACTTATCATTTAGATATTTCAATATATTCACAAAAAAGATTGGTCACATAAGCCACATGCAAGCTCACGAACAACAACTACTGCGGAGTTGAAGCAATCGCCTTGGCCGAAATCGGTTGGATTGCATCATCATCACCTTATTTTACAAAAAAAATTCACACATGTTTATCACCAGGGCCCCCATGTCAACGTTATTTGACCGCCAAAGGATCCTTGTAGCACATTAAAGACAACTTTACCAAATATTATTACAAATTAAAACAATTGACAGTAAAGCCAGCATCATAAACATTAATTAAAAACAAAAGAAAACATGTTCAACATGTTTACAGCCACAAGAAATCACATAGCTGCAGCAATGCAATCAGGCCTTAATGGTTTAAAAAATTACACAAATTCATTAAAAACTAAAAACAAAGTATTAAACACAAACTTTGGTTAACTAACTTCCAAAAATTAAATTTAATACTGTTAGTACCACATGGTCACTTAATTCAAGCAGCATGGTATGATTATGTAAAAATCATTCAGGTAAAAATGCTACATGCTACAAACAATACTATTCTAAAATTCTATATTAATCTACAAGCTTATAACTAACAACAGTTTCCATTTTATGAAGACTAGTGGAAAAGGTTTTTAATTGTACGTTTTGTGCATTCGCTATCGCTATAGGCTCTGCTTCAGCCCATTTCTCTGGTACATCGCAATCCGTTTTAGCGTGAACTAATACGTCAAAGGAACACCTACAATCTAAGAATGGTAAGTATGATATTGTAGCAGCTACCTGCAACATGACATCTCTAATTTCCTGTTGGATTTTCTTCAAGTCTTTACTGCCTACAGTTTCATTTTTCTCTGTGGTTAATGCTGCATCTCCATCTTCATATTGGACATTGAAATCCCAGCATTCTAGAACTTCTTTGTTAGCTACGTTGAGGATGACGAGGGACAGCTTACTGACTTTCTTGTTGACTATCCATTCTGAATGTAGACAAGAAATTGGATTATGTAACTATTTGTAAAACAGTGTTTAAATAATATGGTGGAAAGCAATAACAATACTACAGGTAAAGGAAAATGCTAACATCATTATTTACATTATTATTTTGGTACCTAGCTACTGCAGAGCAAGAGTTGTAGGATATTTTGCTTTGTGACACCACAACATAAAAGTGGCTTACCCATCTTAGACTCTTACCTAATTAAGTAAAATTTCATTAGTTAAGAACTTGGTCTTTGAGTGATAAATCTGCACATTGAGTTTACATAAACGTGTGTTAAAAACACTATTTCTTACCTTCACTCTGTGTGAGAAGATTGGTTAGAAAACTCTTGATCTGTGCGTCCTCTGATATCAAAAGTGTAATGCCGTATTGTTGTTCTGCCTTGAAAGATTCCGGTGGATATAAACCTCGTTGGAACAGCACTGAATTTATGGCGAATTCTGTAAAAAGGTTTGACGTTAATATTATCATCTTTATAATAGCATGCAGGCCGATTATAATTCCTACGACAAAAGTTAAGAGAAGAACATCAAACACGAATTATTATCATTTGTTTTTGTTTTCAGTGATCTCTTGCTACTTACTGAGATATTCACAAATAATTTGTGCCGATCCTCGGAGTGTTATACAGTTTTTAGTTTGTTGTTGAGACATCGTGGGATAAGAAAACAACTATTAGTTAAAATAGCAGCTGTAATCAGTAATCTTTATGCAAGTCCAAATAAGTTTATTGAATAATGAATTTGATTTGAAAAAGTTGAAACAACCACAAGAACGAAACCGTTGGCTGTTGGAATTCGATTCGAAACGAAACACTCAAATCCACAGATTATGTAGTAGTCTCAAATCAAATGTGAAATACTAGCAAGGTTTTTGAACGAAACTGTCGATTCAAAACAAAATAAAATTCATTATACTCGTAGATAGAGATGAGAGAATAGAGGTAGACAAGTCCTCAGCGTATATGCATGCATACGCTGAGGACTTGTCTACCTCTATTCTCATACTTGAGATAGCGATAGTTCGACATAAGTACATTACTACAGCTACGTGCAATTAATATTGCCATACTTAAACTTTAACCCTATCGTGTGGGTAATCTGGTACTAAGTCTTTTGATTGTATGGACGGCAGCACATCAAGCTACTACAACCTGTCAAATTTCTTTAATAGATTTTCAACTTTATCGCTAAAGCATTAGGTTCAAGGTTGATTGGGAAAAATTGACAGTTTCAGGTAACTTGACCTGCTAGCGTCTGTACTATGTCTACAAAGAGTTATTCAATTCATTGTCACCTTTCAGGGGGTGACGTATTTATAACTTTACTTTTCCTTTTTTCTCTTTTTTTCACTTTTTTTGAAATAGCAAACAAAAACATAAATTTCATGCGTTTTTGCATGAAACAGCAGACATTTATTTTGATATTTCAGGGTTAATCTCATAGTAAAACTTTATAATCAAGAGTGCTTCACATAACAGTAGTGTAGCAAATAAAAACAGGACGCGCGCGAACTAATTGCTTCCGGGGTGAAGGTGAACCGCGAAAAAAAATGAATTGTAATTATTATTTTATTACAATTTATTTAAACTAAGATATAAATTTATTTTCACCTCAAAATATAAACAGTATAGTTAGATAAACTCGGCCCGTACCAGTCCACATATTTCTTAAAAATGGTTCAATCGGAAAATTAAAAAAAAGGAAAAGATTAAATACGTTTAGTGGTAAAAATAATCAAGTGCTGGTATCCCTGTCAAGCCATTATCCGACTATTGACAAATGACACGAAGCAACATAGATAATAACCTAGCTTAATATGCCTCACGCATAAGTCGGTTAATACAAAAAACAAGTTAGGATTGTATCATCTGTTTTGATGAAATTATCAATAAATTTTGCTTATTATTGACAGAAAATAGTCTTGAGTACAATAATTATTTGCTTTATTTGCAGTAATAGATACGAAATGCTACTTACCGGTGAAAGGTTATGTTTGGTTGATTTCGTTCACTACGACTTTTACAGCCATAATATATAGCAATTCACCATCACTACACAATAAATATTACCTTTTGGAATATCAATAAAGTCACAAATTACACAAAATAAGCGTTTCACAGTTTTTATCAAAGAAAATCTTTTAACACCACAACTTGTTTGCCACCTATGACTAATGATGGCAAACAACAAAAAACCGATACGCAAATAGAGATAGAAAAATTATGCTAGGTCCTGCTCACACATATACATTTTGACATACATGTCATCTCACTTTCCCAATTATTATTATTTTAAGAGCATGTCTACCTCTATTCTCTGTCTACGATTATACTACATAAAAGATAGCTTGATCTCTGCGACATATGTCAATCTGACATTCCTAGGGTTGTCAGGATATAGAAAATTGTCGATAGAAATATTATCGACGTTTCTTACTATTATCAACGCTAATGTAACATATAATTTTTTTTTTATTAAATTTAATTACGAACGTTAGTAAATTAAACGAATATTTTAATATAAAATACATTTATTCTCTTAAAGGAGTACACCCCAAATCCATATCTGAATCCGTTTCTGAGAGCTAGAACAATCTTGTAAATTTATTATAAACTCTTGTTCGCAAATAACGCGGCGTGTCTTCACCTGAAACCCAAGGATGGGAAGTTGACGGATGGAATGTTACATGAGTAGGTGAGAAATTATATTTTATTCACTCACTATTATTTTCGATCAAATATGTACAAATGTAAATAATGTTATGATCTTAAAATATACAATAAAATAAAAAGATAAATTAATTTTAAATTAAGTTTTATTTAAAATATCGATTGTTTATAGTTTGTGGTCACGATGATTCATCGCACATCACTAATTAGGTCGGCATGCCCATAAAGTATGACATTGACAGGTACTGTCTGTACAATTATAAAATTTAGGACTTCATAGGCGTGATTTTACTGACAGCTGTCGCAGAGATCAAGCTATCTTTTATGAAGTATAGTAACTATTTGACTATTGACGCAGTAAGTATGGACGCCAGCACATCAAGCTACCCGCAACTGTCAAATTTTCCTAATCAACCTTGAACCTAATGCAATAAATTCGAAAATCTATTAAAGAAATTTGACAGATTGTAGTAGCTTTATGTGCTGGCGTCTGTACATACATTTTAGTTTATGCAAATGTCTGAATAATAAAATTCTAATCTATACAAATAAATAAAATTGAAGCCAAAAGAGAAAAATAAATTGAAGTGCCTGTTTGTAATGTCAAAAGAACTTTTTACTAAATGCATATGAAAGTATATACGGTACTTATAACAAAAAAGCAAAAAGCAATTTATAATATTTTTGTCTGTCTGTCTGTGTGTTCCGGCTAATCTCCGAAACGACTGGACCGATTTTGACGGAACTTTCACTGGCAGATAGCTAATGTTTCAGGGAGTAACTAAGGGTGCTTTTATTTCAGAAAAATAATTAGCAATAAAGTCGAAAATCTATTAAAGAAATTTGCCAGATTGTAGTAGCTTGATGTGCTGGCGTCCATACATTATTAATTAGTTAGGTGAGTACAATTACACTTAAATACTATCTTAAACATTTAGCTTAGGTACTATACAAATTTTATTTTTTATTTAACACAAACTATCAATCATACAATTTTTTTTCTTAAAATTACTTTGAGACAGAAAGAAGATATCCAAATCATAAAAGTGGCTATTACAGATTCTTACTAGTCGACGGAGTGGGGCTCGCTCACCAGCATTTGTTCGGCTAGTAGTCGTTGCAAAAAGCGGGTAAACACGCACTTCCCGTCTTATCACTGTTCTAGGCACAACATAAAAAATATTATTAATTAGTTCGATACAGTTAAACTTATTATGAACCAATTTGTGAAGCATCATGGTTTTAAGTAGTAGGTGTCTTAATTGCAAAGTAAACAATTTAAGCTTTTTTAGTGACTCCACGTAAGACAGACCATGTGAGATGACATCTATACTACGTAACTCGTAATATACGTTGAACGCTTTCAATCGCATATTTGTCATAGTAGGGGTCCCATATTAAACAACCGTATTCCAGCTGACGAACCAAGGAGGGACTTTAAAGCCCATTGTCCACCGCCAGCTAAACTAAGTTAGTTTAGCTTATTTTATTTTATTTTATTTTTTATTTTATTTATTCGGGACAAAAAACAGTTACACGCTACAGATTATAAAGAAATACTTAAACTAAGATTAACAAACATGTAACCCACACCATTGTCCTCATTTTAACTAAAAATTTAACAGCAGTGCTGATAAAAGAAAAAAAAACAAAAAGGAAAAGACAAAACAATACAATAGTCGCTACAACAATAGCGCTGTTGCTAAGATTAGCTTAACATAACTTATGTCACTTCGCCAGTTAAAACATTAAGAGCCATTTTCTTAAATAATCGCTTGGATTGAAAAAATATATCTAGTTCCATAAAATACGTGTTATAAGTATCAACAAGGCGACGAAGAGGTGCTCGCTCCCCAGCGTTGGTCCTGCATATGTCTGTATGGAACAGTTGAGGGACGCGCACCCCCCTTCGAATAACACTTCTAGGTACCCTGAGACACAATTTGTTTATTAGGTCCATACAGTCCAGTTGGTTATTGCATATGCCGTGTAGCGTCATTACATCGAGAAACAGCCGCCTGATTCCCAGATCCTGAACTTCATACCGTTTCAATAGCTCCACGTAAGGCACCTTTGAATGGAAGCACTTATAGTTCATAGACCGTAAGAACTTCTTCTGTACCATTTCTATTCTAGTGCCGTATTTGTTGTAGAATGGGTTCCAGATTGAAACGGCGTATTCTAACTGGGATCGCACCAAGGTCTTATAAAGTGTTAAAAACGTAGAGGGCCGCACAAAGTCACGCGTTGATCTCATGACGAAACCATACATCTGATACGCCTTGTTTACTATATTTTCAACATGTATGTCGAGGTGCAAATTGGCATCTAGTGTAACACCCAAATCACGAACAAAACTAACTTTATCCAAGTGCGAGTTATTAATTGAATAATTAAAATCAGCTTTATTCCTCTTTTTGGTAAATGAGATAGCAAGGCATTTGGGTAGACTGAGAAAGAGCTTATTATTGTTGCAGTATGTAAATAATCTGTCTAGGTCCGATTGAAGAAGTAGACAATCTTGTATATTCTTACATGGTCTGTAGATTTTTATGTCGTCAGCGTACATCAAAAATTTAGAGTTGATAAAACATTGATTAATGTCATTAATAAATATAATAAAGAGAAGAGGTCCCAAAATGGATCCCTGTGGTACGCCAGATGTTACAACTATAGGGTCAGACTCGTAACCGTTAACAACAATTTTTTGGGTCCTATTATAGATATAAGAAACAAACCATCTAAGCAAATTACCACGTATTCCGTTGAAAGCTATTTTCTCTAAAAGCAGTGTATGATCCACCTTATCAAACGCCTTCCGAAAGTCCGTGTACACAGCGTCCACTTGAACATTTTGATCCAGGTTTTCAAATAAATAATTGGTAAATACTAACAGATTGGTTGTTGTTGAACGACGTTTGACGAAACCGTGTTGCTCAGCCAAAATAAGCTGTTGAATATGGGGATACAAGGCGCCATGCACAAGACTCTCAAAAACCTTAGACAAAGTAGAGAGGATAGAGATGGGTCGATAATTCTCTACATTGCTCTTGTCACCTGTCTTATAAATAGGAGTAATAAACGCACGTTTCCAAATTGCGGGAAAAACACCTTCACGCAAACATTTATTAAAAATTATGTGCAATGCAGTACACAAGCTATCGCGTGTTTTTATGAAGAAGCTGGGAGGTAGGCCGTCGCGTAGCTTAGCTCGCATAGTTGAGCCAGTTTTTCACACATGTGCGTCCACCGCAAACTATGCCAGCTAAGCTAACTAAAATGAAAATCTGGCTCAACTATGCGAGCTAAACTAAACTAACTTAGTTTAGCTGGCGGTGGACGATCAGCTTAACAGTTGCAAGTACATGGCCGGGCGTTTAAAATCAGAAGAAGCTTTCATGACAAGGCTGTACATTAGGTATGCTTTTGAGACAATCTTATCAGTGTGAAGATTTAAATGTAGTTTGCTATCTAAAAGCATACCTAAGTCACATATTTGAGTTTCTTTTGTGAGATATTCTGTACATGTAAACTACAATAAAATTAATTCGAATTACTGTTTTATTTTTCGTAAAGTTTATGTATTTACATTTAGATATACTTTATGCAAGTTCATTATTATCACAATATTCAGTTAATCTATTCAAATCCTCTTGGAGCAAAGCACAATCGTCAACAGTAGGTATTAATAGATTTAAAAAATTTTAGGTCATCAGCACAATAAGAAATTACTATTATGGAAACAGCGACCAATATCGTTAATATAAATAATAAATAACAAAAGCCCAAGAATTGATTCCTTTCCTGTGGTACGCCAGAGGTGGCAATGAATGTATTTGACTGATATCCATGGGTTACTACTGTCTGAATACGGTTAATTATACATATAATAAAGGAACCAGCACAGTAAACTACCTCTAATCCCGTTGAAAGCTATTTTATTTAACAATATTTCATGGTTCACCCTATCAAATAGTAAATAATAATAGGCTATTTAACATCACGCTATGACTCTTAGGAGACGAGCAAAAAGAAAAAAGTCAGAAAGAACACTAAGCGAAAACGAAGTAATAGTGCGGGTGGACGGTGCAACGCGACGGGTCGGAGGAGTTTTATGTGGCTGTTATTTTAGTATATTGTGTATTTTACGACTTCTTCGAATGTAAAGCTGTAAAATAACTGAAAGCTCGTGATAGGTGGGAGCACTACTGTAAGTTCAAAAACCACCATTGTTTTGTATGTGCAATTCGTGTGTATTTTGTTGTGTTGTACTTTTGTGTCGGTCACAAATTAAACGAAAACTAGGCAAATATGTATGTGACTTGGAGTGTAGCACTAATAAAAGACGAGATAAGGAAAAGGGAAGCGTCTACTACTGGCAAATAAACAGCTATATTGGAAAAGTCAATTAATAAACATACAGAACATTATTATATAGGTTGTTTTGTGTTTGTTAACTATAAGTACATTTTTTGGTGAAGACTGAAGGCGTACGACAGGAATAACCTGATGAGAGTTGAAGACCATCTTCAGAATGCTCTTCCTGACATCCTGCCCCGGAAAACTTCAGATATTTTAACTCTAGCACTGATCTAATAAATTATTATGCTAGTATAAACACATACACACACCTTTAATAATTATAATTTACATACTAATATACCACAAGCGAGTGCCTGTAATGAAAACAGACTAAGGCCCGTATTACAGAACGTCACTCAATACTCAAGCATTACTTAAAACTAGATTCACGCCATTTGATTGGTCTAGTTTTAAGTAATGCTTTTTTTTTTTTTTTTTTTTTTTTTTTTTTTTTTTTGTGGATGGGAAATCATCAAATGACTTCTCCCGCTCTGGGCGGAGCGGGAGGGCGTGTCAGACTTTTACTGACTAAAACCCACCCGTGTTCCTTCTGTTGCCTGTGCCGGGGCCACGGTAACTCTTTCGAACATCCCGCAACCCTAGCTGGCATCGGCCCTAGCGGACCCCGTCAATAGTGCTGACATCTCTTTGAGGCGCGCGTGGAACACGACGCGCCGTCGACTCGGGCCTGGTCCTTACCGGACGGCGAGCTACCCATTGCTCGCCGTCCGCAAGCCCGCGCCTACGGTGGCCGGGAATCGGCTGCCAATTCCCGACGCCCAGGGCGTCTTCTGCGGCGACTAGGGGCGTGAGGGTGCAAAGCTTGCCTCTCCCTCACGCGTCCCGCCTCCTCCTTCACGAGCATTACTGCTTCGCAGAAGGAGGTAATGGCTTCCCATGCACTCTCGCTCCGTACCATGGCCTGGACCAGGGCCGGACGCGAGAGATCGCCGCCGCCGATCGCTTCCGCGAGGACACGGCGGTGCTCCGCCCAAGCCGGGCAGACCTCCACCGTATGCTCCACCGTGTCCTCCGGGCGATCCACACAGTGGTGACACCCGGGCGTTTCCTCCCGCCTTATCCGGAACAGGTACCTCCCGAAGCACCCGTGTCCGGTGAGGACCTGCGTCAGGCGGAAGGTGAGGACGCCGTGGCGCCTCTCCAGCCACTCCTCAAAGAGGGGACTTATCGCCGCAATTGTGGCGTGCCCAGCGCTGGGTTGCGACAATCGCACTCTCCATGCCGCCATGAGATCCTGCCGGAGCTCTGTCCGCCGTGCCACGATTTCTCGCGGCAACAGAGTTACGCCCCGGCGTCCTGCCTCCTCGCGCCACTCCCACATGTGCGCGAGGACTTTTGCCTCCAGATCCCATGGCGGTAATCCGGCAAGGAGGTTCGCCGCCTCCCCGGAGACCGTGCGGTATCCTCGGGCTAACCGGATGGCCATGACCCTCTGGGACGCGTTCAATCGACGTACCGGTCGTCGCCTCACGGAACGCGCCCACACCGGAGCTCCGTAAAGGGCCATGGACCGCACGACCCCCGCGTAGAGCCTCCGGCAGGAGGCGTTTGGACCCCCCAGATTGGGCAGGAGCCGCCCCAAGGCAGCCCCGGCCCGCTCCAGTCTGGGAGCCAAACGTCGGAAATGCTCCACGAAATTCCACCGGCTGTCGAGGACGAGTCCCAGGTACTTCATCGTCGACTCGACACCGATGAGAACCCCTCCTACCGTTATTTGGGAACCCGATGGTGGCGCGTTCCGAGGACCATGAAAACACATGGCCTCGGACTTGTGCAAGGCCACCTCGAGTCCCAATTGCCGGATCCTCTCTACGATTGTCGCAACCCCGCGTGCCGCTAATTCGGCCGCCGCCTGGTGCGACCTCCCCTGCGCCAGGACCAGCGTGTCGTCAGCGTAGCAAACTACGCTGACGCCACCAGGGAGGTCGGCGCGCAGCACCCAGTCGTATCCGATGTCCCACAGATGCGGTCCCAGAACCGATCCCTGCGGGACACCGCACGACATCTCTCGCCGGTTCCACTCTCCCCGGTGACCGGGGTAGATGACGGCCCTGTCCGTCAGATAGGCCTCGACCACGCGACAGAGGTAGGTCGGCACTCGGTGATACCGGAGTGCCTCCCTGATGCAACTCCAGGGCAGGGTGTTGAAGGCATTGGCGATGTCTAGAGACACCGCCAAGACGACCCCACCCCGGGCCACAGCATCCCCCGTCGTGAGGGCTCGTACGCGCATGATGGCGTCCACCGTAGAGCGCCCCTTGCGGAAACCAAACTGGCTCTCCGCCAAATCCGGCCCCACCCTCACCAGCCGCCCGACAAGGCGGTCTGCAATGACTCTTTCAAAGAGCTTGCCCACCTCGTCGAGCAGCACGATGGGCCGGTAAGCGGACGGCGAGTCCGCAGGGCGCCCCGGTTTCTTAATGAGGACCAGTTTCCCTGTCCTCCATTGAAGCGGGAACTGGCCCCTCTCCAAGCATGCGCTTAGGAGCCCCCTTAGTCGAGGCCCGAGAGCCTCCAAGGCCAGGACCCAGGCTTTTCCAGGTAAGCCGTCGGGTCCTGGGGCGGTATTCTTGGCATTCAGCCTGCGCACCGCCACTCTCAGCTCTACCTCGGTCACCTCCGGAGCATCGTCGTCATCGTCGGCTGCGTGGTCCGCATCCGACACCGCAGGAGGCGGAGCCATGGGCGGGGGAGTATGTTCCCCTCGCGAAGGGAACAGAGCGCTCACCACGTCCTCCACGAGCTGGGGCCGGAGACTCTGCGTCAGCGGGGGAGCCCATGGGCGGAGCTTGTTCCGCACCATTTTATAGGGACGTCCCCACGGGTCCCTGTTCAGAGTCTCCAGCGACTCCTCACGGGCCAGTCCCTTGGCCCGCAGGATCTCCGCTCGGAGGGCGGTCTTCGCCGCTCTGTACCCCTCGTACAGCTCCGCCTGAATGGCTTCCGTATCCGGAGGGCGGATACGGAGCCTGCGGTGCCTGGTGTACCGGCGTCGCGCAGCAACGCACGCGTCGCGCAGAGACGTTAACTCCGGCGACCACCAGCACACCTGGCGCCGGGCGCGTCCGGGCCGGACCCGGGGCATTGCCACGTCGCATACTTCGGACATGGCCTCCCGGAACCACCCCGCCTCGTCATTGATGTCAGCAGGCCTGTCCGGTGGTGACACCCAGGCCTGCACGATCGAGGCTTCCAGGAGGAGCTCCCGGTCCAGCTGCTTCAACGCCCACCGCGGACCACTCGGGGTCTGTCGGACCGGCGCGCTCGAGGTCTGGGCGGAGACGTCAAACCGGATGTACCGGTGATCGGAGTAGGTCTCCACCCCCTCCATGACGCGCCAGTCGAGGACACGCGGCGACAGAGCGGGGCTGGCGAACGAAATGTCCACCACTGACTCACCCCGCATCCGCACACACGTGGGGACAGAACCCCGGTTTAGGACGACCAGGCCCGTCTCCAGAGCCCAGTCCTCCACCATCCTGCCCCGTGTGTCCGTAAGCCGGGAACCCCAAGCCACATTCTTGGAATTGAAGTCCCCAAGGACGAGCACAGGCAGGGAACGGAACCCGACGACGACGACTCTCAACTCCGCAAGGGAGTTGTGGAACTCGGCGAGAGTTCGGTTCGGGGAGAAGTATACCCCTACCACGACAATCTCCCCGAACCGTGCTGCCACGCAACCCCGTCCCCTCTTGACCGCCTCGAGGGACGGGGTACCGGCGGCGGCCGATGAAATTAGAGTCACTGAGCCGCTCAGGTCCTCCACCCAGTCATCCCTGGGCGGGACAAAGTACGGCTCAGCGACCACGGCGATGTTAATCGACCACTGCGCCATGCTCTGGATCAACAGATCCTGAGCGGAGGCGCAGTGGTTGATGTTCGCCTGGAGGAGGCGTAATGGGGCCATTATTGGCACTCCATATCAGCCCCCTCCCGAACCCCCTGTGAGGGCCCTGCCGCGGTGGTTGCGGCGACGGCGACAGTGGAGGCAGCGGCGGCAGCGGTGGCAGTGGCGGCGGCTGCGGCGGTGACGACGGTGGCGGAGGGCTTGCTGGCCCTGGGTTTGGCGGGTGGAGTGCAAGCCTTGCTCCCAGCCCGGTGATTGGCCGGCTTGCCAGCTGCCGCACACGCGAAGCAGTGCGGCGTGGCTTTGCACGAGCCGGCCTTGTGACCGGGCTGACCACAGCAGAAGCAGTGGCTGCTACGATCCACCTCCGAGGTGCATTTAGCTCCCACATGGTTGCCTACGTGGCAGCGGAAGCACCTCAGAGGTCTGGGCTCCAGCAGTTTCACCTGCGTGGAAACCCAGCCCACCTTGAGCCTTTGGCCCTCCCCGGTAATTTTTCGGGCCACCGCCACGGGGCAGCTCACCGTAACGGTTCGCATCCCCGTGAAGTCAGGACGGATGGTGCCTACCCTAACCTGCTCGGCTGAGCACCCTCCAGTCCTTACAACGGCGGCCACCACCTCTCCCTCCGTCACTGAGTCGTCCAAACCCAGTATGCGCATGTTCGCGCACTTGGTGGGTCTGGACACTCGGGCCTCGTCCGCATTTAGGGACGCCCTAAGCCTCTCGGCCAGAGCGTCAGCGGTCGGGCCGCTGGCCGCACCGGGGACCTCCAGCATCCGGGCCCCAGTCGCAGTGACCTTTACTCGGACGCCATCTGCGATACCGAGCTCGTCGAGGTTCACCGCCGCCCTCGCCTTGGCAAGCACGTCGCGGTAGGACACGCCCTTCCTTTCCGCTTCCGGCTGTAGTGTAATCACTACAGCTGCGGACTTCGGGGCACGGAGCCTAGCCGCGACGCTTCGCTCCTTGCGCCGCTGCCGCCTCTCCTTTTTTTTGGCCGCCCTTGCTGCCTTACCCGCCTTCCTCTTCTCCCCGGCTACTTGCCATTCGGCGTCAGCCGGAGGGGATTTAGAAGGCGGAGGCAGTCGTTTCGCCGCCGGGGCTGGGGCCCTCGCGGGTTCCGGGACGGCTCCGCCTTTCACCTGCCCCGATGACCCCGGCTTGGCCGTGGCAGCCGCGGCGGCGGCATACGATGCCGCCTTCCGCTGGCCCGAGGCCGGCTGGCTCGCCGCTAGCGGAGGCCGCAGGACTATAGCCTCCAGGGCGGAAAACCGGCTCCCGAAGGCAGCCAGTTCCCGTCGGACCAGGGCCAGAACCCGGTCCTCAGTAGGCATGGGCCTGACCTGCCCATGCCGCGCCTCCTCCTGTGGCACCTCCCGGGGGCCGGCTTCTCGAAGCCTAGCCAGGTCCGCTCGGAGCTCCGCGTTCTCCTTTCGGAGAAGCTCCATGGCGGCTGTCAAACGGGCGACCTCCGCCCGCATTTCGGACATTGCGTCCGACGGGGGCCTGCTGTGACTGGCCTCCGCTGCCGCCATAATGGAGGCCGTGGCTGCGGATATGGCCTTGTCTTTAGAGGACTGAGTCCTCTTCAAGGCCACACTTTTAATAGCGGCTGCCACGACCTCTGCGAACCTGACCGTTCGCTCCGACTTCGAGCCGCCAGTGACGTCCGGCTCACCACCTGACGACTCCGACCCGGCCGAGACCGGCCCTAACTGTGACTCTGGCTCGGCCGGGCCGGCTCGGCTCGGCTTGCTGGCCTCCTTCATGGTGAGCCCTCTGCCAACACCACTTTCATGGGCCCCACCCCGCCGGCTGATCTTTTTACGAGCCGAGCTCACCCATCCGTCCGAGGAAGACTCCTGGCCATCCCCTGGTTTGGGGCGCTTCTTTAAGAACTCTAGGTTCTTAGCCGCCCCAACCACTTCGCGCTCTTGGCTCTTATACGAGCCCTTCGCGCCAGATACGGCGTCGGACTCCGACCCCGCATCGCTTCCCTCCTCTTCGCTTCGGTTTTTGTTTTTTTTAAAAGAATCCATTTTTGTTCCCACGAGTAAAAAAACTTTAATATCTCAAAATCTAGTGGTTCGCACTAGCGACTAATTTAGCTACCCATTAGTCAAGCTATCAACCTCCCTCACGGTGCGCCGCCGCTTGGAGGTTTGGGGTGATTTTTTATAGAGGCTTTCTTCCTCGCGGCCCGGGCGGTTAAGCCAAGACCCTCGACCCCCGTCAAAAGTCAGAGACATGACCTTGACAATCTTCGGGGCTACGAGAATAACGGTGGCAGAAAGAGAAGGCCTCTTCCTACCTGCCCGGCGGCAGAGTTAGTGCACACCGAGCCCGCTCTTACTCCGCCGCTGTGCGTCTCTGCTTAGAGCGCAGAGAGACACACGTTGGAGCGTACTTCTGACAGGATATTGGCATACGGGCAACAAGACCCCTTAGGCACACAGTACCTAATGGGGAGTCATTGCCCGTACCCCAGGGTGCACCGTCCCGGTGACTGGCCTTCCCCCCGGACGCATCCATAAGGGAATTCCAGCCCACAGGCACACGGGGAGGTTTCCTGTCCAAGCACCCCTTTAAGTAATGCTTGAGTTTTGAGTGAGGTTCTGTAATACGGGTCTCAGTCCCATTGAGTGACGTTCTGTGGTGCTATTCTGGAAAGATCCCACCGTGAAAATTTAGGTGAAGAGAGCGTGATGTGAACTGTCATCCCACCTTACTCTACTAGGAATTGAGCTCACTTCAAACTCACTTCACCTAAGTGCTCACGGTGTGATGTTAACAGAATAGATCGGCTGTAATACGGGCCCAAGTCTCTGGTTTAACAAAGATAGCACGTCATATTCTCGACGAAATATCGGGTTTCCAATTTTTTCTTAGGAGACTTTTTCCCACAGTTTTCGTCTTTTACATTTTTGGGAAATACATGGGTCCCCGTATTTTTCAGTCAAACGCTTTTTGCTGTTTTTAGCTGCGCAACGCGGCATTGTATTCAATATGCGTAAAAGAAGTCGCTTGATTACCAAAAATGTATGGTTAGTGACAGCTAGCTCTCAAATTCTTGGACTAGTGACAGTACCTAGCGACAAGTAAGCAAGTGGCAATTTTTTTTATCCCCAATGGGTTTAAAAACTGAAAGCTCATCATAGGTGGCAGCACTGTTGTCCGTCTTCAAACCGCCATTGTTATTTATGTGTTCACTGTTGTGTCAATTACAAAATATACGAAAACGGGACAAAAATGTCTACGAATCTGTCTTCAGCTGACGGATTGACTGGTTTGACTTTCGTAAATGAAAAAATAGAGGGTACAGCAGTCTTCCTCAGCCTTTTATAGATATTTTCATCACCTAGCACAGACAAAAAGGATCTGTGTGCGAAACATTCTAAATAACTATGAGATTCAGTGCAGGATAATATGTGTTAATATTAGGCAGTAGGTAGTTTGATATGTGGGTATTAAATACAATGCAACATAGCGAATGCTGCTTAGATGCTACTTACATATATTATTATATTTTGATTGATTCAAAGATATTCTTATTATACACACACCCTTAAATAATATATTTATATAAATACCCACAAATGTAACGAAAACACACTTAGTTCTTTGTTTTATGACAAAAAGCATCAACCTGTGTACGAATTTCTCTGATAAAAGTCTTCAGGCTTAAAATGGATAGCACGTATCCTCGACGTATTATTGAGATTCCATTTTTTTCATCGGAGAGCTCTCTCCCACAGTTTTCTTTTTTTAACATCTTTGAGGAATACATGGGTCACCGGATTTTTGCAGTCAACAGCCGCGCAACGGGGCATATTAATTATTTATGAGTAAAATAAGTTGATTGTTTACAAAACATGTATACATATTGACAGTTAGGTCAGATTTTAAGACGGACAATGGTGGTGACATCTGAAGTGAGTAAGTGGCAGTTTTTATCCTCATATGAGCAAAATATTTTTTTTTGCTATTATTTCTGAACGTCTACAATTTGTTATTGATTCAACGTTTCGTTATTTCCCACTAACAATGATGGAAAACATCAGTGATCAACACTAGATAACGAAACCATTTATAATAAAAATCTAATTAGAAACCGCAGTATGTATTCTTTAACCTTTAGTTTCATTATAAATTAATTTTCGTAGTAATTATCAATTTTTGGTTACAAAAATTTTCAACAGGAATGGAAACGAATATAAGATAGTAAACAAAACGCTATACGTCATGTCACGCGCGATGAGACCTGCCGAACCAAAGAAATTGTATCGAACTCCGAGCGTGCGCGAGTGTCATGACAACAAACAAATTCGATTTATTATGTACGAAGTCTTATAACTAATTTAATTAGTCGGATCAGGTGTATCATTTGAATGAAATTGAAATGTGTGCCATACATTGAAGTCAGCTATGGGCCGAACTCGGCGGAAACGAAACATAAGAAAAGCGCGCGACTTTTGCGCTTGTGATGATAAAGAAGAAATAATTCAATTGAACTCTTGGCTGTCTGAAAATGGCATGGGTCGCAACAATAAGCTGTTGCTGGCCGTATTCCATGATACAGGCCGAGGAGTCTTGACGAAGAAGAAGATACAAAGCGGAGAGGAACTTATGAATTTACCCTTAAACTTAACTATCAATGTCACAACAATTTTGATGGACAAATTATTTTATAGAATATTTTTAGAGAATTCCAAACATTGTTTAGTAGAATATAAGCAATCTGTTTCTTTTCAGTCTTTGATGGCATTTTATGTCGCATTTTTAAAATTCCAAAGTGACAAAACAAAATGGCATATTTACTTAGAAAGTTTACCAAAAGAGTACTCTGTTCCTTACTTTTTGCCAAATGATGTGAAACAGAATATTGATAGTGACATTCTGTCTGTGATCCTAAAGCAAAAAGATATCATTGGTTCCTCTTATAGTATTTATGAAAATATATTATTGAATAATGTTAGTAAAGATAGTACAATCCAAGATTTCAGAAAGTCATTTTCCTTGGCTGGATATGAATGGGCATACTTCACAGTAAACACTAGATGTGTGTTTATGGATCTGACTAAAGTGATTGATTTGAAAAATGTAGAGAACTCCATTATTACCCTTATAAGTGATAATACAAAAATATCATTATGTCCATACCTAGATATGATTAACCATAGTCCAAACGCAAGAAACGAGACCAAGTTATTGGTTAGCAAGAATATAGAAAATATTAATATTAATAGTTTAAGTGAAGAATTATTTTCAGATGTACAATTTTCAATATACACCAAAAATGATTTTGATCCATATACACAAGTTTTCATATGTTATGGAGACAGTCATAATTTGAAACTGATAACTGAATATGGTTTTTTCTTACCAGCAAATGACTTGGATTATGTGTCATTTACCTTTGAAGAGGTGACTTTATTTTTAAAAACAAAATCTATAAAATTATCACAAGATCAGGTTTCGTTTATTAATAACCATGGATTATGCAAAGACCTCTACATTGATTGTAAAGGCCTTAGTTATAATTTCTATGGTTTATTACTAGTTGTGAAGTACTACTATGATCAAAGTACAGACGTGAGTAGATTGATATACTCGGCTGCCATCTGTTCCAATGATAATAATCTGAATATTATTATTGCACCAATGGTAAGAGATAAGTTAGAGAGTGTAAAAGAGTCGTTAAATAAACTAAGTAATGTCAATAAATGTGTTATTTTAAATAACTGTGTAGAACTAATGTGTCAATATGTTAGAATATTGGAGAAGTTTATTAAATGTTAGATGCATAGTTACCGTTTTTAATTTATTCTATTTATTGAATAAGCATACAATAATTAATTCTAATCTTTGAGGAAAAGTTGTAATTTCATGCTCAGTCGAGGCCGCAATAAAAACTGGTTAATAGCGCCATCTAGTAGCCAATATAGGAAATAGTTGCTCATAGACCCGCTTCGTAGTATTGCACAGATGGCACTGCATTGAGAACTTATTTTAGCAAAACAGAATATAGATGGCAGTTTTACTTTGTATTTTTGATAACGGCAAACAGATGGAACTATTTAACAGTCCTAGGTCTTTTAGTAAAGTTCAAAATAACTTTGATTATTCTTTTATAGCTTGAATACCTCAAAACCTCTCTCTCTTGAATTTGTATATAATATATATATATATATATATATATATAATATAGGTATATATTATAGTAAATATGTATGTATGTGTATTATAAGTTTATGACTTATTTATGTACAAATTGTTCCATTTCTAACAGAGCACCTGCCATCTAATCTCTTCACCACCCTTGGTTGACTGGTGTAGAATGCCTTTAAGTCCGCCTTTGTACTTTTTTAAGTGTGAAAAGTTTAAATAAATAAATAAATACCTAAGTATGCTGAAAAAAAAATTTCTTATGCCATTGAGGCGTTTGTCTTAGGCTGAAAAATTAGATGACTCTCCAGGGGATGTTCAACCTTGGAGACCACTAATAATTAGTCACTATTCGCAGTAATCACTTTCAAAAATCGCAGTAATCACTTTCAAAAATCGCAGTAATCAAAAACAATTGACAACAGTAGTAATAGGAATACCTACTTATTTAAACTAATCAACACTAAAATAAATAAAATTGAAGTGTCTGTTTGTAATGTCAAAATAACAAGTTTTTACTAAATGCATAGGAAATTATAAACGGTACTTATAACAAATAAGCAATTTTTAACATTTTTGCCTGTCTGTCTGTCTGTTTGTTCCGGCTAATCTCCGAAACGGCTGGACTGATGTTGACGGCACTTTCAATGTCAGATAGCTGATGTTACAGCGGGTAACTTAGGCTACTTTTATTTTAGAAAAATAATTAGGGTTCCGCGCAAAAAAATTAATACCCATGAAGCTATTAACAAAAAGTCGCATTTGAAAAATTCTTTTTGCATTTGGTATTCCAATTCTCGAGGATAGTTATAGGCTATTTAACATCACGCTACGACCCTTAGGAGCCGAGCAAAAAGAAAAAAAATCAGAAAGAACACTAAGCGAAAACGAAGTGATAGCGCGGGCGGGCGATTCAACGCGACGGTTGGCGACGGGTCGGGGGACGAGGGAGTTTTATTAAAATGTGGCTGTTATTTTATTATATTGTGTATCGTACGACATCTACGCGAACGAAGTCGCGGGGCACAGCTAGTTATGTATAAAGCTGAAGAGTTTGTTTGTTTATTTGGTTGAACGCGCTAATCTCAGGAACTAGGTACTGGTTCGAATTGAAAAATTATTTTAGTGATGGATAGCCCATTCATCGAGGAAGGCTATGTAATATCACGCTACGACTAATAGGAGCGGAACGTCAATGAAAAATGTTGCAAAAACGGGGAAAATTTATTCCTTTTGAGAGATTCCGTTGCGTGTGCTGCGTAAACGGTTAAAGTTACGCAACAATCATGTATGACGGAATCGTTCCTCTTAAAAAGTTCTAAAAAAAGTCCGCGATAGCATAATTATGTCTAACTTATAAGGTAGGCTCACTATAACTTTTTTATGGTAATCAAATTTGTTATAAAATAATGCATTATTTGCGAAGGTGTTTTCATAAACATGGTATTAATCCTTATACAAATAAATAGTTCCATAATCAAGGTTGATTAAGTACATGTAAATTCATTTTTAAATTATTCGAATCGGACCTTTCGTTTAGAAACTACGACGGGTATAAAAGTGCTTAAAGTAAGAAAAATGCACTTAGTTTATTAGTTACACATTTTATTTTTTATTGATTGTTTGAACTCACTAATCTTTGACACTACCGGTCGGATTTGAAAAATTCTTTTTGCATTTTATAGCCCAATTCTTGAGAAAGGCTTAGTATAGGGTATTTAACATTACGCTAGGACCCTTAAAAGCCGAACAAAAAGAAAAATAGTAAGAAAGTGCTCTAAGCGAAAACGAAGTAACAGCGCGGGCAGGCGATGCGATGCGACGGGGTGGGTCGGGGAAACAAGAAATTTCACGTGGACGAAGTCGCGGGCAGGACCAAGTACTATAAATATAGGGTAAAATTTGTGAGTTTGTACGTGTAGAGGGTAGGTAATCTTGGGAAATACTGATCCAATGCCGAAAATTCTTTTACTAGGTACCTAAGTAATGGAAAACTTCAGGATTGCCGAGTGTAAGCATATATTTTATGTTAAAATTAAAACAAGACATTTCAGGCTGACGACGTCGCGGGCAACAGCTACCTACCAGTACCTAAACCTGCCAAAACCCACCATCGTACCTAAATATTTTACCCTCCCATTTGAAATTAAGGCAAACTTGTTTAGCTATCCCCACAGAACAACACAAGAGATCATAATCGTTTACTGGCGAACAAAAACAAGTGCCACAAATAATGTGAATAACAACAGTTTCTGCGCCAATAAGTTGTCAAACAAAACACATATTCACGTTTTGAGAATTTGATTCGGGATTGTTTAAAGTACGGGGTGACGATGCGGGTACGGGACGACGGACGACATTAAATAACTTAGGCGAGAGAAGGAAAGCATCTACCTAGGTACGGTAACAACCCTGACGGTCTGTTACGTTTAGGGGGGGATTGTTACGTGCTAAATTGACTTACTACTTTTTGTCTATTCATAAAAGAATTTATTACATATTTTAAAATAATCAGATCATGGCTTGTAAGGGCCTATGCACACGAAGCGTTGCGGCGGTCACGTCTGACCGCCAATGTACGGCGAAATCTTTGCGGTGCGGCGCCGCAACGCATCGTGTGCATTGGCTCTCAGGGCCAGGAGGCCGACTGACCACAGAACACATATACTCCTCGACTGACAATCTAACCCTGTTTTTCCTATTCTATGTATTTTTAAGCCAATGCTTGTCTTTTAAAACTAATTATCATTTAAACCCGTGAAGGTTGCATGCTGATAGCTCGTCAGGTTAAATCCTCTACAGTACCTAGTAAAAAGGCTGAACTTGACAGTTGATTTGGTGATTTATGATCTTTTGAATTCTTTGAATACTGGAGTCACAAATTACGTAACAGTCAAACTGGGCCGAGGGTTTTCATGGAAAATGTCTAGATAGCCAGAGGCTGTTTTAAGGAGAATTTCGTTCCTACCTACCTACTGGTTTTCGAGTTCGGGCGATTTGGATATCAAAGTTGGAGGGTAATGACGGTATTACCTAAGACGACCCACTGACAATTAAAGTACCTCATCGGTAATTAACACACTTTTAATTATTGAGTCTAGGTACAGGTAAGGTACCGAGGCGAGGTTACGATATGGATCAGTTGGAAGAATTTATAGACCGGTAAATAACTCTTTCCGTAGATCATCATCATCATCCACAGACCGACTTCACCCACTGCTGAGCATAGGCCTCTCTTTTCATGTGCCAATCCCCACGCTCCTGTGTCAACCTCATCCAGGTTCTACCCGCGATGGTAACAATGTCGTCTGCCCATCTCGCTGCCGGACGACCGACGCTTCGTCTTCCAGTCCTTGGACGCCACTCGGTCACTGCCTTACTCTACCTGTCATCACTGCGCGTAATTTCCAGTTCTGTCTATAGTATCTACCTACTTGGTAAAATGATATTCTTTTACAGGTAACAAAGCTAGTGTTAAACGGGGACGATTCGAGCTGTGAACTTGATCAGTGGATTCTATCCCTGGTTAGGTACCCATCTTCTGTTTTTTAAGCAGGAGAAGAAACAAATAAATACGGGTTTGCAGTGAAGGTGCGGTCACTTAAAGAGCTGAAGTCAAAACCCAAGGTACCTAAGTGTAAATCTAAAAAAGTCGTAGGGTATAAAATACTGAACATTTTTGTCTCTCATTTGAATTCGAAGCTGTGAAATAGTGTTGCGAATCGCGTCGATAATTTCATTATTGACGTTTTGATACCGTTCGTTAGCCAAGTTTTAAATAGATTTTATGTTAGTTATAACTAAGTACCTGATTGTGTGCGTAACTGCACTTAGCTCAAACGCATATTTTCCCCCAACTTGTTTCTTTTTTGTGTTTGTGTTCTTTTTTTGCGTCATGTTTACCGCAAATAAACTTATTTTTTTTTTCTTTCTTTCTTTAAACGTTGTTCTTTGGCCAGTTGAGAGCAGTTTTCTACACATGTAGGTATAATTATCTAGTATAGGTAATATGAGCTAAAAATTGTTGTACACCCCTTTGCCATAGACTGATATAATAATAATAAGATATTCTTTGACAGCACACAGGTGGATTCGTACTTATATGATTAATTGATTGTAACCGTGATCGTAAACGGACATAAATTCAATTTAGTGCCTACCTCCCTACGTTTTTTGTTTTGTTACGATTTGCGACTAGAGGCCCGCCCACTCTTTTTATTGTGGACCTACGGGGTCCTTAATCCCACATAGTTCTACTCGAACAAGTTCCAAGCATTGCGGATCATTTTTTCTATTTTCTTCAAATATGGCCTTTATCATACGTCCAGACTGGTTGTAGAATTAAAAACGCTGTTCCATCGACAAGTTCCAACAATCTCCCGACTGCTGTAGTTGGCGAGGATCGTTTTACGACGATCCCAATCAAGAGGCGACGCCGCGACTAACTGCCGCTCTCTGGGGAACCTTATGACGCCCGATTGCACCGAGTATCGCCAGACTTGAATCGTAGTTAAAAGATCCATGCTTTTTATGGTTTGTGGGGTTCCACATTGCTTATGACAGGCGTTTGTTAAACTCATGGAGTCTTGTTTCATCCATACCTATGCTAGTTGTTGGTTTTTGCTGGTTGTCGTCCTGTCGTTTAAATGATTAAACGAATCACAGGTATCTGCAATGAAACATAAAATACTTACCTAATGAGAATAAAAAAATCTTCTTTGTCTATTCATGTCATGGGTAATAAAGTAATTCTTCAGTTTTACCTGAAAAATGTTTCATAATGGGACCGAGGTTGCTAAAATTAAAAAAAAGTGACGAACAATTAAAAATAAAGCTTAAACTTAATTCGCAGATTAACCAACGCCCCATGGTGCAAACCTCTGCCAAAATTCCGTCAACCAATATTGGTTAATAAAACCATGATCATCAAAACTTGGCGCCGATTCCAACACCATAATGTAAACTGGTCCTGCAGACGCACACCATCAATTTTCGAACACAGTGTTCCTCTCTACTATAAAATCTGTACTAAAAATATTACACAGAAAAACACAGTGCCAAGTTTTGGAAAACGTTGTAGGGGATAAATAATAAGGAACGGAATGTCTGTGTACTAGTTGTAAAGTTAATTTTTGTTATCTGTTTATTGTTGAGACTTATTGTATCGTTTTGTTTAACTAGTTTTTGTTGGGGGACGAAAACATAATATTTTAGTGTTTGGTGCCGAAAAACGTAGACTGTCGCTTGTTATACAGGCTGTAAACATTTTATCTTGATTTGCTTGAAACGATTTCAGGCAATTTATGTTTGTCTCTTTACGTAGGCTTCACGTGATTAGTTGTTATTTGCCATTTTGTTCCGACAGACATTACCTACCTACTTAATTAAAATATTGTTTGTAGGCCTAACTACTTACATTCATTTTTAATTGCTTTTTGAAACCATGTTAGAAAACCTGTTCGCAATTGAAATTTTAAGCATTAATAAGTCAGATAAACATTCAAACACAGTAACAATATTAACAACGCTAATATTTATCAATGTTTCCATTCTCATTCTGTTGTTATTTTCCAAAGACTTTCTAAAAACAAAGTTGGATAACATTACCCACGAGTAGAGTAATATTAATAAAGAAAATATGATATAAGGCTTATTTGCGGTCGTATTCTGCAATAATTCATCGATTGTTTTCGTCGCATACTCAATAAGGCATAACGTAAGCTTTGCTTGCAGAATAGCCCGGCATAATTTATAATCGTCGTAAGTAATACATTATTGCCACTGCCTTCTCGAAATGAGGTAGGTAGGCTATAAAAAACACGACTTTCGAGCCTTGTGTAAAGAATAAGGTTTTCCATGAGCTTATTGAAACTATTGAAAGAGACTATTATGTAGATATGTTGTTTTTGAAGTAGAAAAACTTGCTTTCTTATTTCAGTCGCTACGGTACTGTAGAGGCTTTAATTGGGCCGGCCTTCAGCATGAATCCTAACAAACACTGGTTTATTGAAATATAGAATAGGTTTAAAGTATGACATATAGTCAAAGTGTTTTATATTGAGTCAGTGCTGTGCTAGCTTTACGGTTGACAATGTAACGTGCTATCCCATAAGCCAATAAATAGTGATAGCAGTGCTCCTGTGTACCTCATTTATATAACCAACAACACACCTCTAGAAGAGACCTAACAGACAACTTACGTACTGGTCTGCCCTAGTATCGTGGCAGGCCATTACAGTACTTATCTATACCTACTTATCTTGAGGTTTAACTATTAGATTATTATTTCTAAAATACATCGTAACTGCTTTAAGATGAACACACTTTTAATTTGTCAGCATGTTTTGGTCCTTTGATCCGTGGTAGTTGCTTTTTTTCAATTTAATTATTAGTGACGTCATTGATTTCAAATAAAGTACTTACTACTTCACATTTGTATAATTCAAGAAGTGGTCTTTCAAAATACAAATCTCAAACAAAAACTGTTTACCAATGACAAACCCTATGTACCCCTTAACATAACACGATCAATCATAATCGGACTTATCTTATTACTCCGTCGAGTTTTTCCTCCATTAAAGAAAAACTGTGAGTCCATAGATTTTATCTGTCAATGGCGAAAACACTGTATCTACTGATTGACCATATAAAAAACCGGATGATTTATCATTTTTATTGCGACAAAAACATGTTTATGAGCATCTTAAGAGGGATAGAGGGCGAGAGGGCGCGTATTCTGTGCGTGGCGGATTGAATTTGGTGCGTTTTTTTGTCGTTTAGTTTTCATGTTTTGGTATTGAAGCTTGTCAGTGTTTTTATAAGATCAAGAGCACAATATTGTTTAAAGGCTTCCGCAGAAAGGCGCAGCGCGGCGGCGCGACGCGACTCTAGTGGAATAATTTCTATGAAAACTTCATTACAATTGTTTTACCGGAGTCGCGGCGCGCCTGTCTGCGGGAGCCTTAAAACGATACCAAAAACCCATCTTCAATAACCTAAAAAACTGAACGAATGAAAGATTTCCGTTTTTCGAGAGAGGTCGATAAAGCAGGTAATATTATAATGAATGACAAAAGGTAACACTTTTACCTACATGAAACACGTAAATGTTTACGTTTTATTTTAATTGCAAATTCAACCATGTTTTGAGCGCTCGATGAGGCATGAGTAGAACTTAAGACAAAGCACGCTAACCGACCACAGTCGTAAATATCCAAAATTTACCATATTGCTCCCAAAGAAAATAGCTTAAAATATATGTAACAAAAAAACATTTTAGTCATCTCACTGCCGCTACCAGAATCGGCCCCCAAACAGCGAAACAAAATAATCATTGGCTAGTTATAATGTCCCCGCGGGACCTTTCTCTAACTATAAACGCGGTATTGCCTCGACTCGGGTGGGGTGACAAACTTTGATCGCTTTCTACTTAATATTTTTTCGTCACTATTTATGTTTTGTTGTTTGGTTTTAGTTTGGGATTGATTTTGTGGGCATTTTGCTTTAACGTACTTTTTTCATTTATGTTCTGAAATCTAGGGAATAAGGTTCGTCTTGTGTTGTAGTCCACACAACTTCTCCAATTCTATGGAGAGTTTTATAGGATATCAGAAACTACTTAGTACCTACTAGGTACTAGTACCTAAAGTTAAAAAAGTCGAAATATTTTTCGACCCAAACCTTTTTTTTTAGAAAGTAAATATCAATGTAAAGAATTTTATCTACAATGAAACTTTCTACTATTTAATTATAACCGTTTACCGCACCATGAAAAATTGATAAGTGAATATTGTAATTGATTCAATATTAATTCATAAGTTTTACCATTATACCGTGACATTATTCGAATTTGAAAGAGTAGATATTAAATTTTATGGTCCCCCCAAATCAACGCAAAATGGTTTCAATTAACCAACAAAGCTAGATAACTAAGAAATTCTGTGTGGCTCTGAAATAGGAGAATATTGGCACCGCTCATAAGTTTTCCGCTACCGAGCATAACCAGTGTTATGTTGGTCGAGGAAAGTTATGAGCGGTGTCAGTAAACCAGTATTTAAGCTTACCATCATCTAACTGTCAAACTCAAACTCAAACTCAAAGCATTTATTTCAATTAAACCAATTACAGGCACTTTTGAATTGTCAAAGAGTCGGTCAGTTAGTCAGAAAATTGAAGCTAGTCACCCATTCCAAAACGTAGATCTCTGTTTATATCTTCCTGCTGGTGTACCATGCGGACCATGCCCTCCTTATAAATTGATTTTTAACTGTCATAGTTCTTGTAATTAGTTGTTAGTTTGTGTTGTATGCGTCATAGTTAGTTAGTTAGTTGCTGTTATATTCAGTGCTTGGCATTTGGATAAACTTAGTAATTGCAAGATGTTGCACCTGCCCCTGTCACGTGTTCATTGACCACACATTCTCTGACAATTTCTACCGTATCTGGGTCTCAACCTTCCCATTTCCGGAACTCGCTGCCTTCAAAGCCTCCTTAGTAAATACACAGAGCACTGTAACCACCAAAATCTCTGTTCCGCGCAATTAATTTATATAAAACGATAAGGTTTAAAGGCGAGGAATATGCAAGGCGCGAGCCCGATCCGCGTTACGTGATCTAGATAACACTGGAGTACGCTTCTTGTGTTCTAGGGGTGGTGGTGTGGTAGGAGTGGTGGTGCCAGGGCTTGTTGAGACTAAGCTCGTTTAGGTTCACGAAGTACATTGTACCTACCTATTGGTGAAGTGATGGCTGAGGCAAAAGGACAGGTCAAAAAGGCTTGGGAACAAAGGACCAGGGTCTAGAACTCTAGATCATCGATAACCTTTCTATAATAATCATCTTTGGCCCTTACTGGAGTCCAAGGTTTTCCGAAAACCGTAATCTTGGTCCGGTTTTTATCCTCTGGATTTTTTTCCATTGGCCGTTCAATGTCCAATCGCTTCTATAATTTAACTAGCCTTTCAGTAAATGTGGATAGGGACTCCAACAATTCCCGTCGTCTTTCATAAGTTTGAGACCAAAAATTCTTGTTTTCACGACAGACAACCCTAGAGAACAGCGCGTTCGCCGCGAATCTTGCTAATAAAATATTAAATGCTCACTTAAACATCTATATTGCTGCGAGTAATGACTGGCAACACCTTCTGAATACGAGAGAGGATTGAGGTACTCACGCAGCGATGTAAAATATCACGCTTACTGATAAGAGAAAGAATTTTTAAGGAAGAATAGTCTTAACAGAGCTTGGTTTTTCTTAGTTTAAGTTAGTTACCTTTAGCATCTTGTAACTGATGTAAGTATATTTTTTCTGAAGATACAGAGCAAATAAATAATATGGGTATTGCTAAACGATCTATTTTCAATCATTTCTATGATTCAGTTTTTTTAACTACAAACTTTTGAGTTCCTTCCTGGTTTTGAATATTAAGGCTTTTTGTTTGTTTGGTCGCCATTTTCCAAAAGTTTCGTCACCCTCCGACGTCATAGGTAGAAACCACAATAAACAAATACATTATACAAGAAAGATGTGGAACGTCTTTGCTCCCTCCAAAAATATTTTACCAACCTCGCATGAAATAAACAAAATCCCGCATTACGCGATATCTGTCAAATCTACATACGTAACATCTAAACTCCGCAAAATCTGATACACGCCAAACATACCTATTGTTTATCACGAAAAAGTACGCCAGAAAACAAACGTCCAATAACATTATTACAGTCAATAAATCTGGTTGATAGTAGAAACGGAATCAGATTCGCGGTGTCGGCCCGTATCTGTTGAAGTTTCACGATAAATACCGAGCGAATCTGCATAACTCCCATGTGAGTGGCGGCGGTGGGGCGCGGCCATCGATCTGGGAAGGCAAATAGAGAATGGGTGCGGTATTCTTCTTCTGCTACTAGAGAACCCGCCATTGAAGACTCTTTTTCACCCTGTTTAAAAACATTCCAAGCATTAGTCTGGAACAAATTATTGGCTTGTTATCAGTGAGGAGACTTGCGCTCAGAATTTGCGTGTTGTTTTAATTTCAGTTTGAGAAAGCTTCTGGACTTTAGTAAGATATATTTAGCTTTATCTGTGATTTTTGTACAGTTCCTGTTCAACTTAACCCATTGACGATGCGTTTGGAATGTTACTTTGCTTTTAGCTGTTTCTGTTTGGAAGCCTCAAGACCTTTTCTTCCAAAAATGATTACAATATTTCAGTGGGTAAAGCCATGCGTTGTTTGTCAGTCGATCAGACGTACTTCTCTCGTACCGGAGCTAACTATTTTTAATTAAGTGAACATCATGTCTTGTATGGACCACCTCCAACTTACCTTCTCCACCGTCGCGACACTCGCACTTCTCGCCGCATCTAGTCGGGTGAACATAAGACATTGTGTGCGGTACCACACTTCCTGCGTTATACTCGCTAGAACAACTGTTTGTTTGTACGGAGCTCATATAACATATATTATTATGCATATTCCTCGCTGCCTTAATTTATAGATATCTGGGGTGAGCAGGACTGGAATTGTGTAGGTGGTAGGTATCTATGCTATTTTCAAGCCCAGTTTTCTCAGCTTTGTTTCAAGGTATTGTGGGTTGGTGTGTTGGTTGTTCCTGTCGTCCTAACATAGTATCTACTTATAAGACAGAAAGTCCTGTGTTTGTATGGTAGTATTTGTGTAAAATCAAAAGTTGGACTTTCTTCTCTGGATTCTCACTCATATTAGTTATTTTAATAAATAACTAATGATTAGCAAAGCAAATTCAGCCTATAACGTTCTCACTGCTGGGACATAAGCCCCCTGTCGATTGATTCGACGTCAATTTAATAATTTCGCGCTCATCTTTTACTTTAGATACATTCTTTTCTGTTTCCATAACAAAACATCTTCAAAATCTTATTTGTGTAACAAATAATATTCAGTATCTTAAGGAAGGTAAGATTGTGCATAAATTGGATCCGCAGTGACCCCTGTCCGTGTGCCCCAGTCCTTTGGGAAAACGCTTTGTTACATTATTGTCTCATTTTCATTCTGTTTTTATTTAAAGCGTGAAAGGAAAAAAACGTCTACTTCTAATATTATTTTCAACTAGCCACCCACCCCTGCTTCATGCGATTTTTACGACTAGTCATAACATCGAGATTTATTTACTAAACGTTAGTTTAATATAAATATATTATACACATAAACCTTCCTGAAAAAATATCTAAATGATGGTGAAAACCGCATCGAAATGCGGTGCGTGGTTTACAAGAACAACTCGGTCACACAGACGTATACGATAAGCGACTTCATTTATATTTTCTATCGATAATAATATATATATGCTCAAGTCCTATGAGTCTAAAAAGGTATCACGACAGTGACTCCAATTTAATAAAGGATTTTATGACCTATCTGATTTGATAAGACGATAGCGATTTTTCTCAATTAGGTACCTACCTCACCTCATTGCTGAAGAACCATTCTTCTGTCCTACTTGAAGTCGTAATTCAAAATTTGTTGTTGCTCGTATGTCTATAGGAAAAGTGATAGTATTAAGCTGATGATTACATTGCTTTATCGCTAGGGTTGACATTGAACCCTACCATGAGATCATCATACATGTGGGATCATCGTGTTCAGTGAAACGATTTGTCTAAGTATGATGTCTTCTATTATATTAATTTCGTCTTACGTCTTGATTTACCTACTTCTTCCTCTTGCCGTCATCCGTCGTTTGTCACTTCTACTTCCACTCAGTGTTGCCATATCGATTGTCTAATAATGTTGCCAGGCGTTCAATCTCACTTTCCCACATACATCTGCAAAATAAAACTATACTCACATCGTCTATGTATATGCTCCCTTTACTATACTTATACACGAATCGATTTTCTCTTTCCTGACGACCACAGAACTATTCTGAAGTATATCAACTTATACAGTAGCAGGGCCATCAGCGGACCGCTCATTCAATATGGCCGCTCCGCCGCTGCCAATATGTAAGTTACATATTTTACGCCAGACCTCTTCCTATTTTTTATCTTGCACACCGGGTTTGCAAGGAGTTGTGTTTACTGGAAACGCTTGTGATCATATTCGGTTGACATGACCGCCATTGCAGTCATTAAGACGTCAATGTGTTGTGTTTCTACTGTTACTGACTGACGAACTTGCTTGTCTGTCTGTTCATCATCAAAGACGAGATTATGATAGCTACTGTTGCAGTTATTAGGGCAGCCTTATTTCTACATCAGACGTTTCTATTAATTGACAATCTCAGTCAGTTTTAGCCCATGAAGAACTTTTTTAACAAAACTACACAGTGATCGCTTAGTTTCATTATCATTAGTGCTTAGTTGCATTTACGCGAGTCCTCAAAAGTGGCAAAAAATTTTGGTCCTTGGAGTGTATCTTTCCTATCGATTCCTTTCGTTCTATATCCATGTGATGTTTCCTAGTTACTACAGAGCCGCAGGCGGCGAGGTAATGGGAAGGCGGAGTCGGGGCGTAAAACTATACTACGGACATCTCATTCCTTGCGACTTGAATATGATAATAACATATTTCAGGGCCCTGTTCTGGAAGAACAACCTGTGTGGAGGCAAACAGGAAAATGTAGGTACCTACAGAACTATCTTACATTGCAGTCTTAAAACTAGAGGCGGTTAGTATAAGGCTGCTGTTGCTATTTAACCAACTTCAAAAAAGTTAGTTTGTCAGAAGTTTTTTTAGCTGGACCGATTTGGCATATCCTTTTTTTGTTTGTTCCCAGGTGGTCCCATTGCCATCAGGTCAGGATCGGATGATGGGATCCTGGAGAAACGGAGGGAACTCTTCAAATGTTATAGGCACACCTATAGCGATTTGGGTATTTTTTATAGTAACTCGTGCATTTGCTATCGGAAAGTACCATTTGATGTGGTAGTAATGATGAAGACCACAGATGACCACCGGAACTACTCAGTAATAAGTATTTCACGGGTTGAGATTCGATTAGTTTAATATGTTTGCTAAGCCCATTCCATTGCCGCCCATTGTGTCACCTTATGTGTTAAATTTCTACATTTATATCTGTAATTTTTATGGTGTACAATATAGAGTATTCTATCTATATAACTAAGCAATTTATTCTCGTCACAATGCATATAGTGAAGTGGAACTGATGGTGAAGTATCAGGAAAACTCTTCAACAATTAACGTCCCTGCATCGGGAAAAGAATATTTTGTACAAGGTGATGAGCATTTGATATTAGGTTATTGTAATTTAAATAAATTACAAACCGACCCAGTAAAAAGTAAAAAAAAATAAAAAAAAAACAACGGACTTCCAAAAAAACACTACAAAGTGAACAATAACTTTAATTTTGAAAGTCGGTGGCAAAAAACTAAAATAGAGATCCAGATACCGACTTGCGAAATTAATAAACTAAGATTTTTCACTTTGTCGTGTTTTTGGGAGTTGGTTGTTTTTTTTTGTCATTTTTTTTATATCAACAAGAAATTAAGAATATTATTTGCAGGTTACGTTGTCTTTCTTATGGTCTTACACTAAGTCTTAGATTGTTGTCTACAATGCCGTTAAATACCCACAACTAACCCATCGGAAAATTCATAAAATATGACCAAAAAACTCTGCATTTCTTACCCAACAAAACTTTCCACATAAAAATTAAAACCAACAGTTATTATAAGGCAATAAACATGTCGTGGCCGTTGAAACGAAGTCGGTATTAAATCACATAAACAAGTGAGTATCTACGAGTCGTTACATTTACATACGGGGCGCGCGCGCCGCGGCCCCGCGCCGGAAGCGAGGGCGGCCCGGAAGTGGCATCGGCACGTGCTTTATGGATGTGTGGCACAGGTACACTTGTTTATCGCAAATTTTGATGCTTATATACTGGTTGATAGGTAAATAGGGTAGTTATGGAAGTATTTAGTTGGGCTTGATTTACTTTTTAGAGGACGTCGAGATAATCGGTGTCGGTGGATCTTTTAATCTTGGAAGTTAAATTCGAAAGTGGCCAAATAATTACATTGAAATAGCATTAACAGCATTAATTATGTGAAGTATTTGGCTTATCTATCAGTAATTTTGTGCAATGAGTCAAGCATACGAAAAAAGTGTACGACACCCTGCGTGTTCTCTACAATAAAGCCTTCAGGGTGCTGATGAAGCTGCCTCGCTACTGTAACGCATCGGGTATGTATGCGGACGCAAAAATAGATGGATTTGCGGCGATTATTCGCAAGAGAGTTGTGTCCCTGATGCGCCGCTTATTTTAATTTTTGAATCGTTTTTGACTCTTATCTTTTTGTTGCGGACGCTTTTAACGTGCGCGTCTTTCTACACTGTTCTCACATACTTAATTTCAACATGAATGATGTAACGAATATTTTGTAACAATATTTTGATTTAAAAGAGTGTCCGTGGAGTTTCTTGTCCGTTCTTCTCCATAGAGATCTACCCTATGGAATGGGCAACTAGCTTCAACTTTCTGACTAACTGACCGACTCTTTGACAATTCAAAAGTGCCTGTAATTGGTTTATTTGAAATAAATGCTTTGAGTTTGAGCCGCATACGAGGCAGTTCCAACAGCTACCTTCAGCTGTTCGCATGGAGGATGGATCTGGATCTGGATTGCCCAATAATGCGGCACTGGACTAGGATGCATGTTGAGCACTCCGGATCCAAACCTAAATTTACATTAAGATGAAACATAATTTAATATTTTTGTTTGTAAAATTGTAATTTTATTGTTTTTATTTTGACTTTTGTAATGTTTATATTCAATTGTAATATTTTTAATTTCATTCATTGTTAATTTCTAATATTTTTAATTTAACATGTATGCATATGGAGTGGTTCTGAAATAAATGAATTTATGTTATTATATTATATTAAAGTGGGACAGTGTGGTCAGGTAATGGCAAGAGAAATAATAATGTTAGGCTTCTCATTCGCTTGCAGTCTGGTTACAAGTTAGAGCGTCAGATATCAGTTGGGATCACTTGGCAGCGGCGACAGCTGTAGACGATAAACTGCGCATTTTCAATCGGGCGGTCCTTGCTCTATACGACAGACATGCTCCTGTTAAAAAAATTAAACTTCGGCGTCCTCCTGCTCCTTGGATGACGACCGGGGTTCGAATGGCGATGAGGCGCAGGGATCGGGCCTTTCATAAATTTAAAAAGGATCGCAGTGAAGCAAATCGGAACTTTTTCAAAGTTGCTAGAAATCGGTGTAATCAGATGATACGTAACGCTAAGCGCCGCCATATTCTCGAGAACATATCTTCTTCTTCACCTGCTGATATCTGGAAGTTCCTTGGTACTCTTGGTATCGGCAAACCACGTCATGTGGATTTTCCTAATACAATTGGCCTTGATGATATCAACCGTCACTTCACAACCACTTGTCATTTGGATTCCCAAATGTTGTCCCAGACGGTCAATTTCATTACTGGCTTAGCTAGTCCCATCATAGAACCATTTCACTTCTCTCCGGTCACCTTGGACGAAATTAAAAAGACCATCCTGTCCATAAAATCCAAGGCTGTGGGGGATGACGGCATCAGTCGTAGTATGGTCGTTTGGATCCTCGATACCCTACTTCCTCCGATTACCCACATCATAAACTTTTCTCTTGATTCCGGACAATTCCCATCCCTGTGGCGTATGGCCTATGTCCGCCCGCTTCCTAAAGTTTCAAACCCCTCCCTGCCCACTCACTTTCGACCCATTTCCATTCTCCCATTCCTGTCTAAAGTGCTTGAGGCCTGCGTTCACAGACAGTTTGCGGGGTTTGTTCACCGGAACAACCTTGTTAGCTCGTTTCAGTCTGGATTCAGGCCTGGGCATAGTACAGCTTCCGCTCTCCTTAAAGTGACTGGTGACGTTAGAGAAGCGATGGAGGATACTAAGGTTACTGTTTTGGTTTTAATTGATTTCTCCAATGCCTTTAACGCTGTCAGCCACGATATTCTCCTTGCTATGCTCTCTCATCTCATGGTTTCGTCCGAGGTTCTGGAATGGTTCTCTTCTTATCTTCGGGGACGCCGGCAGTCGGTTCGCGTTGATGAGAGCTCTTCGAGTTGGCGTAACCTGGATGCTGGTGTTCCACAAGGTGGTATTCTTTCTCCATTGTTATTCTCCATCTTCATTAATTTTATAACTCACTGTCTTCGGTGTTCGTATCATCTTTATGCCGATGATCTTCAATTGTATACAGCTGCGCGGGTGGAAGGTTTATTGGATGCTGTAGCAGATGTAAACCGAGACTTAGATGCAATCAAAAAGTGGTCTGATAGTTTTGGGGTATCAGTGAACCCCTCAAAGTGTCAGGCCATTGTAATTGGAAGCTCGCGCATGATGGGTAGGGTGACGCTTAGCTCTCTTCCTCCTCTCATTTTCAATGGTACCGTCATACCCATTACCCCTACTGTGAAAGATCTCGGTTTGCATCTTGACTCGACGCTTAGCTGGCAGTGCCAGGTCTCTAATGTTAGTCAAAGGGTCAACGGTACTCTACGATCTCTGTATCGTCTGAGAAACTTTTTGCCCGCTAAGACGAAAGCTATGCTTGTGCAGACTTTGATTTTCCCTATCATTGACTATGGTGACGTGTGCTACTTTGACTTGAATGCGGTGTTGCTGGATAAGCTTGACAGACTGCTTAACAATTGTATCCGGTTCATATTCAACCTCAGAAAATATGACCATGTGTCGAGCTATAGGTCTGAGCTCAAATGGATGCCCATTCGCCAGAGAAGAAATTTGCGTGCTTTGACCACGCTTTTCTCCCTTCTTAACTCTCCCACTCCTCCTTCTTATCTAGTGTCTCACTTCCAATATCTATGTTCTTCACACGCTAAGAATCTTCGTTCTTCTAACAATCTTCTCCTACTCTGTCCTTCTCATACTTCTGACTTTGTTCATTCTTCCTTTCATATTCAGTCCATTTTTCTTTGGAATGCGCTACCTCTTGACATCAGGATGGCCACCAGTCGGTATGCATTTAAGCGGAGATTGCGGAGTTATTTTAAAAATAAATAGCGTAGAGTCATCTCAAAACCTCTCTCTCTTGAATTTGTATATAATATATGTATATAATATAGGTATATATTATAGTAAATATGTATGTATGTGTATTATAAGTTTATGACTTATTTATGTACAAATTGTTCCATTTCTAACAGAGCACCTGCCATCTAATCTCTTCACCACCCTTGGTTGACTGGTAGAGAATGCCTAAGGCATTAAGTCCGCCTTTGTACTTTTTTAAGTGTGAAAAGTTTAAATAAATAAATAAATAATAAAATATAAACAAATTCTTCTTAATAAAATTAAACCTTGCTAATAAATCAAATCCATAGCCTACTTTCTTGTTTGTAGCAAACGAAGTAAGGATTCGGAACTGTGGTGCTATTCTGGTAAGAACCCACTGTGAAAATTTAGGTGAAGTGAGCGTGATGTGAACTGTCATCCCACCTTACTCTACTAGGGATTGAGCTCACTTCAAACTCACTTCACCTAAGTGCTCACGGTGTGATGTTTACAGAATAGATCGGCTGGAGTCGACATTGTACATTGTTTCTTGCGCTTTATTTCGATGAGTGAATGTGGATTCAGGTACCTGAGTTTGTTTGGTATTGTAACATTTAAATTTTGGAGAGCACAAGTATTTGTTACTTATCTATATCTTATCTATATGGTGGAAAAATACACCACTTTAAATCCTTAAGATAGATTATTATGCTTAAAGGAAACATTCCTTTATTTTTAAAAAGAAACAAAACTGCATTCACAGATTTCTCGACAAGCTTACCTAAACCGGGATTCGAACCAGCTAAAAATTAGTCGATACAGTCAATGTTAAAGATAAATTTCTCCAAGGAACATTAGGTACCTAGCACACCCACATAGAAAAAAAAATTAAACAAACGGGACGATTAAATGGCCTGCAAGAATTCCAGACCTGACGCCTCTGGTCTATTTTTATGGGGCCATGTAAAAAATATTATTTACAAAAAGTGAGTCTTGTGAGGCTGTAGAAGAGCTAAGGGTTGAGGTAGAAATGTTATTAGGAGCATACACCACAACGCAACACAGCAGAAGGCTACACGAAGTGAATGTCAAAAAAGACCAAGTAACTGTCATCCTAAGCATACCTTAACAACATTAAATTCTTTATGTTAAATAACCTACCTACTTCAAAATCTAAACCAGATTTCCTTCCAGTTTCCTCGGAAGTCTTTATTCAGTGCGTCTTTCATTTCCATTTGTTCATTCAATTACTTAACTATAAGGAGTGCGATATACCTCGGACACGGCCATCTTTATGTACATTATGTACACATGCGAGCATACGGAGAGGCTTTTACGTAGGATTGTTCTCGCATATTGTTGCCAAAGTACACAACGATGTACGAATAAAAAAGAAAATAATATTTTCCACCTGGGTCTACTTCCTCGCCGCATCGCTTGTAAGAAATCTTGATTTTATAAACTGTTCTGCGTGAATTTTCATGAGCTTACATTACCTACAAGCTATTATAATATTATTTAATCTTAATTTCTGAATCTCTGAGCTGCTTTGCATTTACTTTATATGCTACTAAACTAAAGGACGTAAGCGAGCTTAAAAGCCTTCCATCCATCTGCCTGCCTTTTCCCAACTATGTCGAGATCGACCTCCAGTCGAACCGGACGCAGCTGAATACCAGTCTTATACATGGAGCGACTGCCTATCAACCCGCCTGACAACCCGCAACGAGTGTCAAAGATGACAGACAGACATGACAGCTAGGGCCAACAGCTTAACGTGCTTTCAGAGGCATTGAAAAAGTCTTCTCCACTATAAACACAAACCAGTGGTGTACGTACAATAAATGAACAAATCTGTCTACCAAGCTTGTTTTTGAGCTTAATAACAATTCGGTTCTGCAACATAGCACCCTGATTGCGTAACACACTATCAATCACAATTTGAATGATTTTGAAGCATATTGTTAATCCATTGCTTCATATGTTCGAAAAATTGTCTGCTCAACAACGTAAACAACGCAATGAATGTTGTTGAACTGTCAAAATGAAACTGATTCCTACTGTAAGTGTGTTACGCAATTGCCCAGCAGGTTCTGGTATGAGCAAAAAGAACAGTAAATAAAATTATGGCATGCATTTGTTTTTTCATACAACTGACTGTTGTCACCTCTACTGCTGCCTACATCGCAGTTTTGGCGTATTGTCGCCTACCGTACTTTATAGCGAGAACTCTTAAAGTTATTGCCCATGTTTTAGCGGCGCTCCCAGCAAACTGTTCGCCATTATAGTTGGGCGACAAAACTGCTGTATCATTGTGTTATTTTGTTTATTTCTGATTTAGTTGCTGTGAGTTCGACAAGGTTGCTGAGTTGCTGGATTTGTTTCTGGTAGGGTAATTTTTTCAGGATTCTGTTATTATCTCTTGTAATTTTTTTTTCGTAATTTTATGTTAAAAGTTGAGTAAAATAAATTGGAATACAATCACTTTTACACTTTACCCGTATGTGTGAGTATTTGTTAGCAGAAATACTTCTTAGAACTTTGTAGAATGCTTGCTTTAATTGGTTACCAAGTTGGTATAAAAAATGTAGGCATCCTTACACACTTAGTGCTTAGTCTTGCGCTGTTAGCTATACGATACATACCTAGTTCTGTAATTTCAGTGCAGGAAACCCAAAATATTTTTGATCAGCAAAATACTCTGGACCAGCAAAACGCAACCCGGAAAATACTGCTTCATTCGCAATAATTTTTCATACAACTAAACTGATCCAAACTATACAGATAATCCGTTTATATTCGTATATTATATGGGGTGTTAATATTTTAAAGTGTCGTGTCGTGTAGTCTCTGCTCGACACGGGCCGCATATTTCATCTACCCGTCGCCGCCCGCCGCCCGCCGGACGGCGGATTCTGTTATAATATTGTTGTATTCAGAATTGTGGAGGATTTCTCAGAAGGAAAATAAGTGAATTTAATTAATTGTACGAGAAAATGAGACACGGTATTTTTTGGTCTATACAAATTAAAATAATGTAGGAAACGTTACGCTCAAAAAATAGTGTTTCGATATCTGTAGTGCGCTAAAGGTCAAGAAGAAAATCAGCATCAAGAATATCTTTATAGAACCGTGAATAGTTGCCGCACTCTCAAAAAAACGTTTTTCTTTTGAGCTTTAAGGCCGCGGCCGCACTACAAAGGTGACTGTGACGCGACTGCGACTTATGAACAAATTGTCGCTTCTGCAGTGCGGCCACCGACATAATGTTTAAATGAGTTTGTTTTCCGTCGCATCGCAGTCGCCTCAGTAGTGCGGCCCCGGCCTTATGATCTCGTTACCCATTTCTGTATTGATTGAAAACAATTTGAACTCTCGGAAAACTATCAAGCCAGAAAACCCAATCTTCTGACTTGATAGTTTATCTGACATCAGAAGCCGCCCACCACAGTTTAAGCGATATCGTTTCGACATCTCCAACCAACCCCGGAATCTTCCCGGCCGTGCGTCCGGCAGTTACCATCATTTTGATTGAAATTTACTGCATCGCAGTGGGGCAGAGGGCGTCGTAATAACGTTACTGCAATAAGCTACTTCGTGATTAAATGGAGCTATTGTAGTCAACGTATTGTTTAGTGTAGACTGTGATTTACATCTTCGAGAAGAAAAGGAACCTTTGGGCCCTGGCTGACATGAGTAAGGAGTTTGTGTCAGAAGAGGAGGCTGACCTGAGTTGTGGCAATGCTGATGCCTATAGGCAAACTTGGGAGTGTTAGCACAGCTTGGGACAGGCCTCAAAATTCGAAACTTCAAAATTCAAAATATCTTATTTCACCTAAGCCTACATGGGCACTTATGAAACGTCAGAAGCTAGGTGCATAGTTCCAGTTGGTCGTTTCCTATGGAGAAGAACCGGCAAGAAACTCCACAGTTACTGTTTTAAAAATAATTGACTTTTACAATGTTTTCAAATTACAGTTTTATTAAGTATGGGAGGACAGTGTACGCCTGTCAACAAGTACCAGGTACTTAACAAAATAGAAAATGATCTACAAATCTACAGTTTATTAAGCCTACAACGTTCTCACATTCACAAAATATAAAAGAATCTATTTAAAAGACAAGATTAATAATGAAAAGATTATATCATGGAAGCATGTAAAAATCAAAATAAAATAAATTAAAGTCATTTAGGAGCAGTTAATAGACATTCACATAAATAGTTATGCTGTTAATGAGGTACCAGGGAAACCACATGTGCAGAAGGAATTAGCGCCAATCCTCCCTGTCTTCAACGTAGTCTTTAATCTTATAAAATGCTTTTTTAATAATATCTATATCTCCTTGTAGACTATAGGCTCCTTGTAGATAATATATGTATAGGCTAAATTGTAACAGCTATGTTCCTATTTTCACAAGTACAGTTAAAATATGTTTTCTTCTAGCTATGTTCGTCAAGAAAAATGAGAGACGGTCGTTTTCTAATCAATATTCTGTTCTCGTTCTAGCATCCACTTCGTTTAAAAGCATCAGCAATTTAAAACCCAGATTTTCCACTCAATTCAATATGGCACAAGAAATATAATCCTAAAAATGGTCCAGCCTGAAAAGTCTGTCTTCAAAGCAGATATAACTTTTGGCAAGCTATCCACAATACGTGTGCGTCAGGACATGTGAGGAAATATTAAAAATGGCTGGCGACCCGACAAATATAATTAAATTGGACAACGGAACGCAGTGGACCTGTCAGACCGTTTGAAGAGTTTGGAACGACGTGGTGTGGATACGGTATTACAAGTTTAGAAAATACATACTAACTTTTAACTAATATTGCAATACTCGTATATCTAATATTGAAAGGAATCCGTAAGTCTACAGAATTTAGAAACTGCACAGTAGGTTATTCTTTAAATGATAAATGATTTTATTTCTGTAAGTAGGTTTGTACAAACGTTCGTTCGTACAACGTCAAACATTTTTTTTTTAAACTAGATGAGGCCGGCGTTTCCTATCTGACTCCTCTGAGAAGAAAGGCCGAAATAAACTCAGAGGTCACAGTCTCTTTTAAAGTCCAGACATAATCTTGGTCAGATCATGTGAAGACCATGTAGGTTGGTGTCTGAAATGGTCTTTTGAGGAAAGAACCACACAGATTGAGTGGACCTGTCCAGTCAGTGCAAGCACCTGTCAGTAATCGTACAGCTCAACTTAAAAAGTTAAGGAGCTCAACGATTCGACGAACAATACCAAAGAAAGGACATTTGGGTAGGCCGCATAGGGTCTGAGCACACCTCCGCCGCAAAACCATAGTAGCGAAACCGCAGTAGTTAATTCAATTGACTCGCGTGATGTTCCGCTATCAATCGCGGTTCGAGTAGCGGGTCACGCGTTTCGCGGCGGTGGTGTGCTAAGGCCCTAACAGTAGCTCTATAATGTTGCCCTTTTTCTGAAGAAACACAGACCTTAAAATTCCGTTGCGAACTATGGTTGCGAATCTCCAGCTTTCCTTGTTTTCCTAATTGCCTTCTTTTGATTTGGTTAAGCAGCCTTTGAAACTTGTAGTCTTTACTGGTAAACTTACTTTCTCTGCCCTTTCAAATGCAAATATTGTTTTGTTGCTTATTTACGGCCAAGGAAAAAGTACAGCGATCCTTTTTGACTATATTTCTCTACATTCATAACTCCACGTGGACCATTTACTAGATTGCAATGTGACGTCAGAGCCATCACATATGCGGCCGACAAAGTTGTCATCACAATATGAACACAGCGATACGTCAGGACCTACGATACGTCAGGACCTACGATACGTCAGGACCTACGATACGTCAGGACCTACGATACGTCAGGACCTACGATACGTCAGGACCTACGATACGTCAGGACCTACGATACGTCAGGACCTACGATACGTCAGGACCTACATGATCGATCATATCGTGATAATATTACAATATTTTGAAGAAAATATTGGAAATGTCACTTTGCTTTTTCGAAGATTTGTTGTTTTTTTATTTAATTTCGAAGTTATTCTTCAGATATGAAAATGTGTAAGCGATGCCTCGCCATAATTTAATTTTTCGGTCACCGAAAACAACACACATTCAGAACATGTCATTTTTGAAGTGAAAACTTCTTTAGGCGCTTTGAACGCTTTTTCGTAGGGGAAAATCTTACGGGTTTGCGACATGCGACATGCTCGCCTCACCAACATGCTAATTTAACTTGTTGCGCCAGACTGACGAAGCGCAGCGGCCTCTGTACATGCTAATATTTTAAGTTTCTGCTTCAGTCGGCAGTCCCCAATATTGTCAACTTTTTTTTCCCATGTCATTGTTTTTTTCGGTTAAATTAAATAATAAATAAATAGTGTGTTATTATAACTAGGTACTAAGCTCACAGGAATAAAGCCATATTTACATAATTACATAATATAATGTGATTGTATCACATTACACCAGATGTAATGAATCACTTCTGCGTAACCAACACCTGTATGAAGTGATTCATTATAATTGGCGAGTTAAACTTTGTCCACTAACATTTAGTTAAATTCACATTATTTATTGTTATTTTGGTCAGCTAGTAGTATTTACTAGTCAAGTCTAATTTCTTGTCAGTAAAATTTTTTGAGTACGGATTACTATCAACACCAAAAAAAAAATTCTAAAGATGAACGGTGACCATAAATGAATGAACACTGGGCACTGGACAGTGGTAGATAATGGTAATGCTTACGGGCAATCTGCGCCGAGTGGTGGTAATGAATTGGCTGCGCTATGATTGATGCGCTACTATCGTCATCTGCTAATGGGTGGACGCACTGGGTACGAGGAACGGGGCAGTTTTGATCTTCGCACTTATCATGACAAGTTCTGGGTATGATTGCTTGTTATAATTGTGGAAACAAATTTGAGTTGGTATGACTAGCACCCTAATTGCGTAACACACTATCAATAACAATCTGAATGATTTTGAAGCAAATTGCTAATCCATTGCTACATATGTTCGAAAAATTTGCCAGCTCAACAACGTAGATAACGCAATGAATATTGTTGAACTGTCAAAATGAAACCGATTCCTACAGACTGTAAGTGTGTTACGCACGTGCCCAGCAGTTTCAGAACCAACTACTTGAGAAAAGAGGAGACCCTTCAGAAAAAGCTGAGTAGGTACCGAAATTGAAAATTCTAGATTACTTCAAACGTCCATCTGCATATTCTAATTTAGTTGTGACCAAACTGACATTCAGATGGTATACCAACATAAGGCGTGTTTTTCTATGATCTCTTTTAAAATTGTAGGATTAGGCAGTCGCATGAAAATTGAATTAAACGTTCTGCAGATAGCCACAGCGTTTATTCGCCTCTGTGCGTGAATTATATAGGGTGTTCTCCGCATTTCATTACACAACAAAATATGATTCAGTGTTGCCCCCTGATTCGGAGAAGACGTTTAGCCAGTGACACTACGTTTCATATTTTGATTGCTTATGATTGATAGCTCCGTAAGAGTTGTGGATATATCGAGAAAGGTTGTCACATGGATGCTAAAGTTTAATAGCTTCAGCGTCTATGTAACAACGTTCCTTCTATGTTTGGTCGGTCGAGTACTAAAATTATTCGAATCAGAATGAAAGGCAGAGTACCACTGAAGTAGTGTTATAATTTTTACGCGGCGAGTATTCGACAAAGATACTACCACAAAATAATCAGTTGAAATCCTTTAATTCTTCTTTATTTTTATTATTCTGTCTGTTTATTTCAACTAAGTTAAGCTATTCTTAGTATTTATTTTTGAATATGAAGTCTTTAGCCTATCCTAAAGTCATTAAAAAAAAAAATTACAAGTGAAACCAGCCCCATTTACCCCACTAATCGTGCGAAACCAAAGCCTCTAACCATTCCAGCTTATTTTCATGCAAATGTTACCACAATAAAATCAAGCTAAAGCCATGTAAAACTGTTTAATTGGCAAACCCTTCCGTTAATGGCCTGAAACGGAAAGTTAGGGCGGCGCCCAGCCGGCGGGCGGGCTGACATGACGGTTATAGGCGTTTATTGTATGCAGGCTATGTAGGATACGGTAGGCTTTTGATTGGTTATGTATGGTACACATTCCACATATACTTTTTAAAGGAGTAACGGTTTTAAAAGTAAAAAGCAGTGAGTTTCGCTCATTATGAAACATGATATAAATTCTAAACTGTGTGAAAGAGGTCTTCAAAATGGTCCAAAATAACATTGTTACATACCTTGAACAGAAATAAATCAGCTTAATTTTTTTTTTTTGAAAATATTGAATTAGTAAACATAACGTAGGATGGGTCAAACCCAAATAGATCTCCTTTTTGGGGTATGTTCTTGGTTCGGGCAAGATGCATAAGGCATTCTGACAGCTTCTGTAAGAAGAATGCAGTGTATCATCATACCAATTTCTAACAAAGATATTGTCTTGAGAAGCAAGTCCTAAGTTCCTAAGTCCTAATGCATTTTCACCTCTTACTAAATCATCATCTTAATCCAAAGCCTTTTATGTCCCACTGCAGGACCTCAAGTCTCTTCCTTTTAACAAAATCAGACAAATAATAGCACACAAACAACTGTACACTAAAACCAGTAACAAGTGATATCAAACTTCTGGCTACACCTTTTTCGGGCCGCCTCTACGAAAGCGTAGCGGGGCTACGTAGCGCCGTAGCGCGTAGCCCGAGGCTCTACGAGATTGGAATATGCAAATACTAGATCCGTTTTAACTTAGACAACTGTTGTGATGTTATTTAACCTGTTATATAATGTAATGGAAGTGTTCTACTTGTAGGCAATGTATTTCTTTGTAGGTGATTTTTGTGAGGAAAATATTTTGAAAACAACGAGGAATGACTTTAAGAAATAACAAATTGCAATCAGTCATATTGTAGATGAAATATCACGTGTAATAATTTTAATGCGACATACTTGAACTTTTTTAAAAATTACTTCATTAATAAAAAAAAAATACTAAGTAGATATTAAAATTGTATTATTACCTTCGCTGAAATGTATTAAACTTTACAGAATTTTGAAATCAAAATAGACATATAAATAAGCATACAAGGCATTAAATAGAATGACATTCTATGCTAGATGTGGTTGGTTTCTTTAGTATTAAATACCTACATATATTTGAAAAAAAGTGTCGATTTCAATTGGAATATAAATCAGTTACAGAAGATTGTGTTGGAAGATGACGGTGTAACGCGGTTTGAGCGGGTACGCTACCGTTTAGCGCCGCAACACTACCTGTAGGGCTGGCACCAAAATATATTTTTTAGATTTTGACCTTATATGTACCTATTGGCTTTTATTGATACCAGAGTCAGCTATTTAGTAAAATCCTCTGCAGTAAATTATCTTTGCATTAAAAAAAATGTCTGCTTAAATATGCCCCTTATAATTGGAATAATAATAATTACATAAACATAACACATAACATAACATCACACCTTATTCCCCCAAAGGGTTAGGGAGAGGTGTACCTATAGTACACCCACATTTCGCCAGTTACGTTTAAGTCCCATGTAATAGGAGGCGAGCCTATTGCCATCTACCGGACGCAAATCAAGACTCCGGGCTGCTACTGAGAAATTCCAGATAATAAAACCCAATAACACTTTGCCCGACCTGGGAATCGAACCCAAGACCTCATGCTCAGCAGTAGCGCTTGCGATCACTAGACCAACGAGGCAATCATAATAGTAATTAGTCTCTATTTTTAATTTATACTTACTGCAGTTGCAACAGAATATCGATGTTGATGGTTAATTTTAAAGCAAAAAAAACCTTAGGTTTATGGTCAAACTGCAAGCAAAATAAGCTCATTGGCATTATTGAGCTTGTTAATATAATCCCGGAATAATCTGCAATGATATTGCGCTTATTTTTTCATTCATGACAAGTTCCTTAAATCGCCTGTGAAATCAAGAACATTTTAATATATACATCTTGTAGCGAAAAAAAAATAAAAAGACGGAAAAATTCACTTTTCTTTTCTGCTACGTTACGTTTAATTTAGTTTTTTAAAATAAAAATAAAAAATAACATTAAAAGGTAAAAAAAATGGATATTATTGTATAAAAAAGTTGCAGGTTGTCTTGTGTGAAGGGAAGGAAATAGAGAACTTTGGTCCGATAGGTACGCGAATAACGAACGAGAGAATAAACGTACTACCTAGTCGATTGCAATCTCTAGTAAGTAACGCTACCAAAACATATCGTTATAAAAAATTGAGAACCAAAGTATCTCACATTTTACAAATAAAATTAAATAGTTAATGAATAAAAAAAATCTCGTACTATCTACACTATTAAATTTGTACGTAAAATTATCATAAAAAAAAACCGTGGCATAAGTAATTGCGTCCTGGCGAGGTGACGTAGACTGTAGATTGTCGCAGGTTCAGGAACTGGCGTTGTTTTGTGAAACCTTCGGTGTTCTAAATGCGACCCAACTCTTGACGTTGGCCAAGGACGTCCAGCGTAATTTTAGGCCAAAACCTGGAGGCCGAAAGGCGGCCTGTTCAAAGCTGTTCAATCCTAAGACAAAATGAATTAGGGTTAGACCAGCGTGATCAGACTGAACTTCCGATTGAGGAAAACTGTTAAAAGATACGTACCAGAAAAAATAAAGATGAATTCTTAGAATAATACTTAATACACCATTCTCAATATAATTTTGCCATAAGGTATTAAATAGGACGGCACAGATAGACTGGTTCACTTGAAAAAAACTCGATAATTTTCCACAAACTGGGTCCGTATCAATAGATTCAACTTTTTCAACTAAGAAAAAAATGGGGACCCATCTGTCAGAAGAAAAATAATTCGAATCACGAAATAAAAAGATAAAAATCGACCAGGCTCAAATACAAACGGAAAAAAGGTTGATTATAAAGAACCAAAAAGTTTTGACATGCAGAGTTATGCTGCAATCTGTATAAATATATGGAGTTGCTACATGGTGCGGTGATTTAAATATTTTTCTACTCCAAATAAAAGTATCTGAAATCTTAAGCGCCAGCCCTACCGCTCCCCAGTTATAGCCTAAAGGGTTTCTCTCCCCGTCAAATAGTCGTTTAAAAACAACGCTATTAAACAAACCGCACGCTGATGCGTTTTGCGAAACTCATAAATATTAAACAGACAACGTTCTACAGTGTTGATGGTGCCCTGGTACTTGATTATTTTTTTTTGGTAAAGAACGATGGTACATAAGAGGCCTTCGATAGTAAATCGAAATGTAAATCCACCGAACATTACTTATTGTAACCGGCTCTTAATGTGTTTGGGCAAAATGAATTTTGTATTGCCTCACAGCTGACATGACTAATCCAATCGAATAAATCATAAATTTTTACGTACCATTTATTTCAGTATTTTGTATTCCAATGTTTCTCTTAGCTTACCTTCTACCTGACTGAACAGATCGCCGCAATTGGGTTCCGTATCTTCACATTTCATTGCATATCTGCAAGTTTTTAACAGCTCTGTCAGAGTCATTTAGCTGAACCAACCATTTGGTGACCAGCACCCTAATTGCGTAACACACTATCCATCACAGTTTGAATGATTTTGAAGCATATTGCTTCATGTGTTCGCAAAATTTGTCTGCTCAACAATGTAAATAACGCAATGAATATTGTTGAACTGTCAACATAAAACAGATTCCTACTGTAAGCTTGTTACGAAATTGCCCCCTGTTAATAAAATATTCACAATTATCAAAGAGAGCTGGTTTAGAATTTCCAGGACTACAAAGATGATTGTAACCATATGTCTCGATTGTGTAACCATATCTCTCGATGTCGCGGGGACGTTGAGAAAAGGATGACCATTGGATTATTTAATCAAGCGACTACTGGTCCGTTCTTTGTAATTTTCTCCATCACCTGTTCAAATTCACCTTCCCACAAACAACCGATCCTCAATCCTCCTAATCACACGCACATTAGAATAAAAGAACTGGAATCGTTCCGTGCCATTTGTTTCGGCGTCATTACGATATCTGGTTTAACACGTCGACACACTCTTTCCAATGTTAGCTGTAGGACTGTTGTGTGACGATTAGCAGGTGAGCTTGTTAAGGGGAAGTGAAAAAAATCAGGAAAATGTTCAACGGACCCTTTTTACAGCCTTAGCAATAATTACCGACATTAGAAGTACCTACTCGTACATATCAAAATCTAAATGGTTGTGCCTTGTTTGACCCAATAGATAGCTGTTTTAGCAGGTTTTAAGGATTTTGAATGTTAGATGATTGATGCTAAATGTAAAACTAGAACACACGTACTAGCAAACCACAAGGACTGAATGGAAATTGCCATCAGCTGAAATGGTTTTAAGCGGCCAATAGGACCAAAGATGTATTTACAATCATCACAAGAAAGTGTTTCATGGGAATAGTTATTCCTCCTTCGACTTGTTTTTTAATAACCCTTTTTTAAACAAATATCACCAACCCCTTAACAACAGTTTTTAGAATTCGAATTTTGAAACGTTTCCCTCGCCAAAGTTCGGCGGCATTCGGCGACGGTCGTAACTCGCGTGCCCACTGATTCGTTGCGCGTTCGATAAGATAATCGCCGAAGTACCGCCTACCGCGATAGTTCGTTCGGATTTAAGTACATAATGTTTCACCGCTTCCTTTGTGAATTTGTTGATCCTTATTTCGCTGGTTGAGGAAATTGATGCTGTTTTGTGGTTGTAAATTTTCAGACGAACAAAAGCAATAATGCTATATTAAAGCTTAAGTTAATTAGCTTTCGATACTAGCAATTAAAACAACTAAATTAGGTTAAGAAGTCTGTAATGCATTACTTTGCTGAAATTTGTGCTCTGTTATGTTAAAAGACATAATTATAAGCTTAAATGAATTGCTTTGTATCAATGCCACTTTGGGCTGGGAAAGAGGGATCAGAAAGCGAATTTTCTTTAAAAAAAAAAACTGCCGCCACTAGTCTCTGTTTAATCTTGTAAGAGCAGGTTACGTTATTTCATCAAAGGTTTTGAAAACACCCTACTTCCCTTGCCTCATTCACAGAAAAACACAGCCACGTTTCAAAACTACTGCGAACGCGAATGTTATCGAAAATTTAAAGGGAAGCCGTACCCAAAAACATTTAAAGTGCGTTCACACTCCACTGGCATAAGTCATTAACTCTCTCAGCAGTTATTAGACTGGGAAAGTTCCGGGTTTTGTTCACGAATGATGTTTTTATCTAGTTACAATTTTGTTCGTGATTTGTGGGGACTGAGACTCTGTTCAAAAAGTTTCTGTTCGGTGTTGATTCACTTTGGGACGATTTATTACGATTTTTAATTATTATTGGGCGGTTAATTTTGGGGCTGTATAGAGAAAGATGTTTGTTAATGTTATTGCTTGAGACAGGTTTGTTTTAATATGTTAGATTATTTTTTATTAATTTTCCAATATTTGAAAGGGTATTATTATTATTGTTTTCTTTATTTCATTATATACATATAAATTATATTTGTATACTGCCTCGTTTGTCTAGTGGTTGGGCTACTGCTGAGCATGAGGTCCTGGGTTCGATTCCCGGGTCGGGCAAAGTGTTATTGGGTTTTTCTATATAGAATTTCTCAGTAGCAGCCCGGAGTCTGGATTTGTGCCCGGTAGATGGCAATAGGCTCGCTCCCAATTACATAGGACCTAAACATAACTGGCGACATGTGGGTGTACTATAGGTACACCTCTGCTTAACCCTTCGAGGAAACAACGCGTGATGTTATGTTATGTTATGTTATGTTATGTTATGTTATGTTATGTTATGTTATGTTATGTTATGTTATGTTATGTTATGTTATGTTATGTTATGTTATGTTATGTTATGTTATGTTATGTTATGTTATGTTATGTTATGTTATGTTATGTTATGTTATGTTATGTAAATTATATTTTTAAATAATAGAACTTAAAAATATTAAAAAAATAGTAGCCCACTGGGTGTCGCGAACAGGGTCCAAGCTCCAGAGAGAGGAACCTCCTAACAATGCGAGCCGTGTCCAGGAGTACCGCTTTCTGGGGGCCAACCACCACCTCTTAAAGTAGTATTATTTTAATGTTAATTCAGTGTGAGAAAGAGATGAAGCTATACAGGACGTCTAGCTCCATCTCTTTCCCACACTCAAGTAAAATTAAAATAATACTGCTTTAAGAGGTGCAGGTGGTGGTCTAGTTTCTGAATCAAGCCCTTAATCCAGCTGCCGAACGAGAGCCTCCTTAGGTGTTGGTCAATCTAATTAAAAATGTTACTGTTCGCCTGCTACAATAATTTCTAGTCTGAGGTTCTGTTAGTTTATTTTTGGTGATACTTCTTGTGATTATTTTATATGATATTTGAATGCTTTTTTATTAAATTTATATGATATTTGAATGCTTTTTTATTAAATTTATATGATATTTGAATGCTTTTTTATTAAATTTATATGATATTTGAATGCTTTTTTATTAAATTGCTCAATCAAGAGGGCCATGTTGAGTCTAGTCTGTACTGGCAAAATTTTACAATATTGACATAGTTCGATGACGTTACGAGTATTTTCATATTAATATTTTATTTTTCTGGGTACAAAGAGTTTTAAAAGTTTAATTTGCAGTTTGGAAATTCTTTTAGTATATGATTTAAATGTTCGCCCATAACATATTGAGCTGGATTTTGAACCGAACTTTAGGTTTCAAAATGTAGAATGTTGCCAGTATAGCTCGCAACATGTCACAGTCTGAGTCCACGTTAAAAGTCCAGCTAAAACGATTGTCTACGACTAGTCCAAGTAAAAAAGTGTTAGGGTTTCCGACTATCCGGAAGGAGACATTTTAACAATGTTTATCTAATAAAAGGTACGATTATAGAACAATTTTGTTTCTTGCCCGTTCTTCTCCATAGGAACCTACTACGCTTTGGAATGGGCGACTCAAAAGTGCAAAAGTGTAATAGGTTTATTTGAAATAAATGCTTTGAGTTTGAGTTTAAAAACGAAAAATAACCTTAATGCAAAAAATAAATATAGATACTCTCGGTAGGTAGGTAGGTAATTTCTCAGTAGCAACCCAGTCTGGGTTGATGGCAGTAGCTCACTCTCTGTTACATGGGCCTTAAATAACTGAAGAAATATGAGTGTACTATATAGGTATTCCTCCGCTTAACCTCGGAGAAACACAGGCGTGATGCTATGTGGTGTTAGGTGCTCCTGCCAGAAAACGGCGACATTTAGCGACATAGATTTTTAATTTTGTAGGTATGGCATTAGGTAAGTCCTTACCTCTTTCCCGAGAAATAACCATTAACCAATTACATCATAACAAAACAATTAAAGTCACAAAACAATACCTACAAAATTGATACCCAAACATAATTCTAATCCCTTCGTAATGGCGACCAAACAAAAGGCGCTGCCGTATCAACAATTAGTCGTTACATCGGCCGCCGGTCCGGAACGCGTAATGATCGGAACGGTTCTGCGCGCCATTCTAATTCCGATCACCGGACGCGCGCCGGAACGGACCACGCTAATCACGAGTGGGGATTAGGTAGCTTCACTTCTGATTCTGTTTTTGAAAAAGGGATTAAAAACCAGAGATTTTTAGAAGCTTTTTTCTGGCAGTTTACTTTGTTATTTTGTGGTCGTTCCAGGTATTACACAGATGTTAAGATCTTAACGCAGTGGGTGTATTAAAACGTGGTAAAAGTAAAGGGAAGCAAAGAAAAGGTAACGTGGTGCGATGAATTGATAGCGATTCGAACAAATAATAAGAAAGCAAGGAAGTCAAAGAAAAGCGTGAAAGGATTCAGGAGACATTTTGTTCGGCAACACATCAGCAAAAGTTAATCCAAAACTGGAAAATATAAATTTAAAGACGAAGTGCAATGTCTCTCCTAGAAAAAAACTACCACACTGGACAGTAGGGATAATGCCTGGGTAAAAAAAAAATATTTAGACCGTCAGTCAGATAATAAAAATAAATATTAGACACGTATTTTTTGCTTTATCATATATAAATAATAAAAAAATATTTAGTTAAAACGCATTAATGTTGATAGTGGGGGCTCGCTACGTCACAACTCAGTATAAAATCTAGAATGGCGTGATGTCATGCCACTTTTTAACCCAATGTATCGCCGTACTCTTTTGATTACGTAAAAAAAAAGGAAAAATACGTGTCCAATATTTTTTAATAATCTACCTGACGGACAAAAACAAAAATTTTTAGTCATCGTCCCTATTGTAGCCCCTACCCTAAGCATAAGGTAAATAATTATCTATTCTGCAAAAAGAAAAGGCGGTTTAGTCTGAAACAACAAATTATGTAAACAATTTGTTGTCCTAGAAATCGAACCAGCATCCTACCGATTGTCATTACGGGTCGTATCGTATAGAGGTAATATCCGCAGGTTGATCCGAACGAGCGACGCATCGTTCGCTTTGTACCAACACAACCATTGTTTTACTGAAATATTGCTAGAGCCAGGGGTACACAACGTAGACAGAAACTTATAAGTTGATATCAAAAAGAAAATTGCGGCGTTTTTCAGGTTTAAACAGATTTAAATGTTCACTGAATTCTTAATTCAGATAAAAACATTGGCGCTAACAGCAGCTGTTTGGTAAAGATGGGAGCTATATAGTTTCTGGGAAAATGTCTTGTCGATCAAAGGATTTTGATACTGCTGTTTTTTTTTCATCAAATTTTCTAGATAAGGATATTTTCATTTTCATCAATGTTATACTTCAAGAACTGTTTAGGCACTGAGAGTACATGTTTTAGTTACCTTTTGCTTTAATGATGCTGAATTCCAATCCTATGTATTTCAATGTTTTCCTGTTTGATTTTCTGCTACTAAATCACCTCATTTCGAATCTTAAATCAGCATAAACAAATCAAAAACACCAATTTTACAATCCTACACACATCTACGCACCCCTGCTTGTCATTAATTTACCGAATCGAGTATTGTTTCCTGCGGGACCATCGTCAACGATGCCTCTCTCAATTTGTGCTTTAAAACTCTAGCTATCCCTCTCTTACATCCGCAACCAGAAAGAGATAGCACTCGTCAATTGGTAACCCGTCACTGTAGCGATTCGGCCGTTTCCGCCGGCCGGGCGGCCTGTCCGGTGACAACTGAAAAAAGCTTTCAGCAATGTATTGAACCTTTTTGTATAAGATTCATGATGGGGTTTTGTTTATTTTACAGGGTTTATTGGCTATGGTCCTTTTTTACATTTATGAAGCAAATATTAATTACTAGCGACCCGCCCCGGCTTCGCACGGGTGCAATGCTGATACTAAATACAGGGTGTAAGGGACAGCCCTCCGCAAATTAACAGGGTGCATTCAGTTCTTATTTTGAATCATATTCCATATCGGAAATATTCTCATGAAAATTGTAATTTTTTTAATCGTATTTTCAGTTACTTTATTTCAATGTAAAATTATATTCTCTGTATGCAGCACTCCATTTATCTAAATAAAACAGCTAAAATAAAAAATAAATCAGCAATGGATGTTGAAATACTCGGCGGCCGAAAGCTCGCTGCGCTGCCGTTCGCTACGCGCGTTTGGCCACGGTAACGATACATTGCTGTGAGGTAATATAACAAATCAGGTGTATTGGATTCCCATAACGTTCCTGAAATAATTTCAAGTACCGGTCATCTTTCAATACATACCTGTCGCACTAATCGGACGTGTTTTTTGTGTCAATCATAATAACATTTATTTATACAAATAATGTTATTGTAATATTTTGAAGAGTCAGTATTATTAATAAATTAAGTGCCAAGTGTTCTGTAACTTGTGAACGATGAACTAGATACTTTATAAACAATCAGCGTTTTTCTGTGTTAGTATGTCTAACCCAGGAGATAGCCCTTTTGGGCGCAGCCAGTTATTACGACGAAGTCCCCCTCCGATGCCAGCACCCGTCGAACAGCCAAGAGACCCAATGCCTGCCACACGTAACCAGCCAATAGCCCCAGCGCCACAAGCAGCCGTGGAGACTGAGTCTCTAACTGAAGTCGTCTCTACGCCTGAGATTCAGAAATGGCTTGCATCCATCGACTCAATTTTAAGCGAAGTTTGTTCGATTGTGACGGACGGCAAAATGAACAGCGATTCAAAAGTCCGTGTCATCAATCTCTGCCGAAAAGTCTCACATGGTACATCTCAAATGGCCGTCCTTTACCAATCCTTAAAACAGAAGTCCATCCAGGCGCACTGTACTATCCAGCACCTTCAAGCGCAGCAGAACGTTGTGGAGTCCATCTGCAACTTCAAGGAAGCCATAGAAACCAAATTGAGCAGAACCGAATCAGCCAATGTCTCTTATGCCAATATGGTGAAGAAAGGCGCAGATCAATTTATGCGCCCAGCAAACATTAGCTCTGTTGCAATATATCCTAATGACAAATTAAAATCAAGTGAGGAAACAAAAACGTTAGTCCAGAAAATTATCCGTCCAGAGCAGATGAAACTTCACGTGCGAGGCCTTCACAAAACCAAGAATGGGGGAGTCATTATCAGCACGGAAACGAAAGACGACATTGAGAAACTTAAAAAATCCGTGCAGATAACTAATTCAGGCCTCACCATTGATGAACCCACTAAAAGGAAGCCCAGAGTAGTTGTGATTGGAGTGCCCAGCTGTATGCAAGAAAAAGAAGTTTTCACTTGCTTATACCACCAAAACTTAGCCGACAAACTACAGGGTTGCAGCCTTGAGACGTTCTTAACTACCGTTAAGTTAAGTCACAAATCAGGTAGGAAGGATGCAGACACCTGTAATTATATTATTGAAGTGTCTGCAGATATACGCAAAGCCCTAGTAAGTAACAATAGAGTCTTCATTAATTGGTCATCATGCCCAGTCAGAGATTTTACTTTGGTCACTCGCTGTTATAAATGCCAGCAATATGGACATGCGGCCAAGTCATGTCGGGAGTCAGCCTATACCTGCGGCCACTGTGGCGATCAAGGTCATTCAATTAAAGAATGCACAAAGAAGGCAGAGGAACCAAAATGCGCGACCTGCTTGCGCTTTAAAAAACCCAGCAAGCACAATACGGGAGCCGCTGACTGTCTTGCGAAGAAAATGGCTGAACACAGGAATATCAATTCTATTGGTTATGAAGGCGCCTAAGAGCGTCGTTAGTTAAGCTAATTTTCTGACCTGTTTTACTTTAATTTTATCTGATAATTATGATAAATAATTTAATTAATGAATTAGATAACTTCTCTGTATCTGAAACTGTGGTTTGTGAAGCTGAAAACTGTAAACGATATCTGTTGCCCTACACAAACCCGCTTACTATACTAACGCAAAATATTCGTAGTATATATAAGAATTTTGATAATTTTTGTGCTTTTCAACAAAGACTAGACATAAATTGCGATGTTGTTGTCTTAACAGAATGTTGGCTTTCTAAACAGTATAACGTACCACAAATACCGGGATATAGTATGTATAGAAGCACTGTTAATTACAATCAAAACGATGGGGTGGTGATTTATGTAAAAAATGATATTAATGTCTCTGTCGAGGAACCGAACATACACGACTGTAGCAGATTATTGATTAAAATTGGAACAGACTTTGCTATACTAGCTTTATACAGACCCCCATCTTTTAGAAATGTAAACATTTTTACCGATTCTTTAAACGATACCTTGCAAAATTTATCATCCTTTAAAAACACAATTGTGATTGGAGATATTAATATCAATATTCTTCCAGAAAGTACTGATACGTCTGCTCAGGACTATCTCAACCTATGCGCTTATCATGGCTTGCTTCCTGCACACACGCTTCCTACTCATCAAAGTGGTTCTTGCTTAGATCATATCATGATTCAATCAAATTTTCCTTCACTTGCACTTGTTATTAATTCCACAATAACTGATCATAATGCTGCCCTACTAACCTTACACTGTAAATTATCAAAACATGACACTCGCACAATTTCTAAATTGAATATCTATAAACTTGAAGAAGACTTACGGAACATCGATTTTGACCCAGTTTTCAATTCTGCTGACCCACAGTTTTGTATGTTATATGTAATAGAATCCGTACAACAAGCAATTCAGAAAAACACTGTTAAATATCGGCTAAGTAACAAAAATTACAATATTAAACCTTGGATTACGGCAGGTCTCATTCGCTGTATGCGACATAGGGATAAATTGCACATGAAATCTAAACGCAATCCAGGAAATTCAATTTTGCAAATTACATATAAAAGGTATCGGAATTTTTGCAATGATCTATTAAAAAAAGTTAAAAACAACTATGATAAAATGGCATTTGAAAAGGCTGGAACTAGCAATAAAAAGATCTGGAAGCAGGTCAAAAATGTGACATACTCGTCTAAACAAAATGAGTCATCTTCAGGTTTATTACAAGCACATTCGTCACCGCTGGTTTCTGCTAACATGGCAAATAATTTCTTCGTTAATGTAGGTAAGTGTCTAGCTGAAAAGGTTCGGGGTCGATCAGAGCACCTATCAAACACTTCTGTAGCGTGTAATACTTCACTAACATCCTTTGCGCTGTTAGATACTGACGAGGCGGAGGTTGAAAGGATAATCATGAGTTTGAAGGATGACTGTGCAGTTGGATGGGATAACATACCGAATAAAATTATTAAGCAATTTAGTGACATTTTTGTACCACCACTGACTTATATTTTTCGTACATGCTTATCCATTGGTTATTTTCCTGAATGTCTCAAAAAAGCTGTTGTCATCCCAGTATATAAATCGGGCAATAAAGATCAGGTGACTAATTACAGACCAATTTCTTTACTACCTGCTATGTCAAAGATACTAGAAAAAATTATAAACACAAGGTTATACAAATATTTAGATGATAAATCGATTTTGTCTGAGCGGCAATTTGGTTTTAGACCCAAACTATCTACATCCGATGCTGTACATGAACTGACTGACTATTTAGCACAAGAACTAGATAAAGGTAACCACACAGTGGGAATCTTCCTGGACCTCGCTAAAGCTTTTGACACAGTTTCTATTTCTATCCTTTTGAGCAAGCTGGAATCCATTGGTGTTAGAGGTGTTCAGCTGAAACTGTTCAAGAGCTACCTAGAAAACCGTAGCCAATGCGTAAAGATTGATAATGTCCTCAGCGATGATAAGAAAAACACGTCATTTGGAATTCCACAAGGAAGTATTTTGGGTCCTACGTTGTTCATAATTTACATTAACGACCTCTGTAATCTCCAGTTAAAACAGGGCATAGTCGTATCATACGCTGATGACACTGCCCTCCGTTTTTCCGCTGATTCGGAATTAGAAGTTTACAACCTTGCGCAACACGGTTTTAATAATGTTATTGAGTGGCTTCAGGAGAATTCACTAACACTAAATGCGGATAAAACCTGTATTAAGTTTTCTATGCGGAAACAAACTCCAAATCAAACTAGTTCATCATTGCATGACCATTACTGCACAATCCCCTCTGAAAATCGGTGTATGTGTACTAATATAAGAAGATTAAATAACATTAGATACCTGGGTGTTATAATAGACGAAACTCTTTCGTCCAAACAACACATAGAAGTTGCAAATAATAGAATATAATAATAAAGCGAGTTTACTTTGCTCTTTGCCAATCGATTTTAACTTACTGTATTACCTCTTGGGGTGGTGCAGGTAAAACATTGTTGTTAACCATTGAGAGAGCTCAGAGAGCGATTCTCAAGGTGTCTTCTTTTCACCCTTTTCTTTTTCCTACTAACCTCTTGTATAAACACTGTGAAGTATTAACAGTTCGCCAGTTATTCATAATGCACATCGTACTAAAGCAACACGCCGCCCTTCCCTACAGCACTGAATTAACTAACAAAAGACGAAAAGATATAGTTTGCGCTCAAAAAATAAGAACTAAGCATGCTTTTACGTCAAAATTTTACTTCTTCCTGGGTCCGCTCCTCTATAATAGACTAAATTCAATCGCAGACATCTATTCCCTGAGCTATAATAATTGTAAAAAAAAAAAATTAAGAATGCCCTTCAACAGATGTCGTACGAAGATACAGAGAAATTGTTAGTCGTACTAAAGTAAGTAGTATTAAGGTAGTTAGTATTTAGTTTATCGTAGTTTCTTTAAAAGTATTGTTTGTTATAGTGTTACCTCTTACTAGACAGTTTTATTGTTTTTATGATTGATTTATTTTAAACAATGTCAGCTCTTTTCGCCTGAAACACAGGATTTCCTAGTTCAGGCACATGAAATTTAAGATGTTTATTATATAATCTGGGACTTTGTATTTATTACGTATTTTTGTAAATTTTTGAATAAAAAAAAATTATTTATTTATTTATTTTGAATAAAAAAAAAAAAATTATTTATCTTAGTATGAGATACTGAAGTCACCCTATCAGTCTGCGGAGGGCTGTCCCTTACACCCTGTATACTACAGATAATCAAAAATTCTCAACAACAAAAGGTACATAATCTATTCAGTTCTTTTTTGAACTTAAATACCTTACCTTAAACTACGATTTTCGATAATTAAAAATACTTGCCCTAATACTAAATTGCCTTAACTCAAAATTTAAATCAAGATCTTAATAGAAGAAATACAATTGATAAATTATGGTTTTAATCTAACCCTATCTAACCTAATGTACATACTATAAGTGCGGCTTAAAAATTAACCTTAATACCGACTAAAGTACGAACATACATAACCAGTGATCAGAATAGGTAGTGCTAATTTGCCTAAACTTCGAGGAAAGAAGTAACATAGAGTGGATAATACCTCCTATAAAATCTCGGAATAATTTAAATGACGTTTAAATTGCTTTCATCAAAAGACTCCATATCAGTCAACTGATTATCTTGGACTATGTGAGAAATACCATCTGCTACCACTGATAGATCGACGTAAAATTGCAGACTATTTATTCCTGTTGAAAATCCTCAATAACAATATTGATAACTCTGAGTTATTGAAAAAAAAATATTTTAATGTGCCAAGGAAAGGACTTCGTTTTAATCCACCCATACGTGTACCTCATACATTTTCGAATTATAGGCAGAACAGTTATGTTGTGCGAGCAAGCCGAAGTTTCAATGATATATGCTAGGAATATGATTTTGATCCATTCACAATTAGTGTGAATTCCGCCAGAAGGTGCTTAAGCCTCAAATTTTTCAAGTAGCGGTAGGTTATACTATTTGGTTTTATTATTTTTTCTTTTCTCTTTTATTTCAGTCGTATAATTGCAAATCAAGTATTTATATTGCTTCTTACTTTAATTTAGGCGATGTGTTTTTGTTTTTGTGCTCACACCATAAATTGTTATTATAATTCTATGCGTGAGGAGTTGGCTCTCTGGTGCTATGGTTTCCTTTTTGTTTGTTTTTATTAGCTGTAGGTCCTCCATGTACTAAAATAAATAAATAAATCCCGGGACTTAAAAACCACGAATTATGTATTGGACTTTATTTATACTTACAAATTATTGATTTGAAAAATCATAACACTTTTTAGGGTTACACACACACAAACACGTATATATATCCGTAATATATATGGTGTACAAAGTAAAGAGTATTCTATCTATCTATAAATAAAGTCCAATAAATAATTCGTGGTTTTTAAATCCCGGGATTTAAGTCATTAAAATTATTCCGGGATTTTAAAGGAGGTATTATCCACTCTATGTTACTTCCCTCCTCGAAGTTTAGGAAAATTAGCACTACCTATTCCGATCACTGTACATAACATAACATCACGCCTTGTTTCCCCGAAAGGTTAGGCAGAGGTGTAGTACCTATAGTAGTACACCCACACACGAACATACAATTTCGTAAAAATTGTCACGCTGTAAAGCACGTTTTGTCTTAAAAAAAGAATTCACTTTAGTATTTAAATACTATCATACAATTTCGAATATATATATATTTTTAATTTATCGTAACGTACTTATAAGTACGGATTAAATTGTCGCGCTGAAAAGCACGTTTTAATTAAGTAATAATTGTTATTTTCCTCGCTAGAGAGCTCCGATAAACGCGTGCGATCGCTGCTAATCATAAAGTGCTACAGGGCGAAGTGCGTTTTTTCCTAACTATAGCATCTCGTAGTTGCCCAAGAGTGGCCGCCGTGACTATTTAACCGATTTATAGGCTCGCGCCGCCGGCCCCCCGCCCCCCGCCTGCCTTTTAAAATCTGTAATATCTTCGAAAATATTTATTTAAATTACATGCTGTAAAGGGACATATTGATCTATATTACATGCACAATTTATTTAAGGTACTTAATTGGGTAAGGATTTATGCTGTATTGCTTAAAATCGCTTCGTAAATAAGCCATTATTTGTCGTAAAAAGTAAAGGATAAAAAATGGTTATTGTGGGTTATCCCTAAGAGATAGTGGTGTGTCGGTATGAATAAAACGACCGTCTTGCTCGCTAGCTAGTTTAATACTCAATATCCACGCACCACGCAGCGCGGCGCTGCGTACGCGCGTTGCGCGTAGGTATACAAATTTCGCGCGTTCATACAATATAATAAAAGTATAACTATGCAGATAATACATACAGTTCATCCCTCCAACATTAATTAGGGAACCTGTAACAGTACAAAATCTTCCTCACTACATAATACAATTATTAACCACATAATAGAACACTCGTTAGGTTAATTACCTAAAAATACTTCCTATAACAAACAGGTTTTCTGAGTCTCTTAGAGCGCTCAACCGGGGTAGTGTTTACAATACTTGGTTTAGTATGCTCATTTGAAACGGAACATTGTTCAGCCGGTTGAGTCTCTTCATCCATCACCTCGCAAGCCTCCGCCCACTCGTCATTGTCGGTACCCCTCTGTTCCATAACTTTATCATGGCCATTTTTGGTGCCAGACGCGGCCCGCAACTCTCTCTCCTCCTCAGCACTAGCTGACGGAAACGAAAGAGGTGCCTGTGGCCTCGCGGGGGATTGTATATCGGGTTCCGTCGTAGGGGACGGGGGCTGCGGCGGCGGCGGTGCGTCCAGCGCCGGCACTCGGTCGCACAATACCGAGCTGTCGACGCCGGACGCGCTTCCACTAATATCTACATTAGTATCTTTGCTCGAATTAGTATACTTCCTCATCTGATCTATGTGTCTAATACAACTAATTCCGTAATATTTGAAATAAATTTCAAACATTCTCGTACCTATAATGTTTTTTACAATACCTATACTCCAAATACTTTTCCTTGCAATAAACCACTTAGCCCATACAGTCTCACCTATTTCAAAACATCTGTTACGTTTTAATGCCGATTGTTCGGTGGCCTTATCAATGGATTTAGCCTGTGGTAGAATTAAATCTAATCTAACATCGCCGGGGTGACGCCCGTGGCGCAGTGAACGGTGTTCCTATAATTAAATAAAAAACTCTGTAGTTTGTCATGGATATCTTTTTGACTTTTACCCTCTGCTAATATACATTTAATCATCTTTTTACATGTTTTTACTGTGTTTTCCGCCTGCCCGTTGCTGGCTGGGTGATAAATAGGCGAGTTAAGGTATTCAATACCATTTACTTGGCAAAAGGTATGAAATTCTGATGAACTAATTTTCACATCATTGTCCGATACAATAACATTAGGCACACCGAACCTACAAAACATACCCTTTAATGTTTGAATAAGCGCATTACTCGAAGTACCGCGGTCCATTTGAACACATTCCAGCCATTTAGAATACGCGTCTACGACGACAAGATATACCACCTGACCTATGGACATGTAGTCTATGTGAATGCGATGCCACGGCCCCGGCGGCCGCGGCCAGGGCGCGGGGGCCGCTCGCGGCGGCGCGGCTCGCAGCGCAGCGCACGCGCTGCATGCTCCTACCCACCGTAATATATCTCTGTCAATTCCAGGCCACCACATTCTACTACGTGCAGCACTTTTAGTTTTAACGACGCCAAAATGAGCCGAATGCAATTCTTCCAACATCCTATCTCTGTAAACAGGCGGTATTACTACTCTATGGCCGCGAAACAAACACCCATCGATTAATTCTAAATCTGATTTACATTGAAAATACGGCACTATAGATTGACATTTTATATTCCTAGGCCAGCCATTAGACATATACTTAGTTACAGGTTTCAGCACACTGTCGGCGGCGACCGCTCGCTTGATATCGTCGAACAAAACCGGTTTTACATTAGCCTCTAAAAACAGAAAATACTTGGAACTCTTTTCATCTTTCTTATCACTGGTTGCGACCGACAACGGTGACCGAGAAAAATAGTCCGCGACCTCATTATTTTTACCGTTTACGTATTGCACATGGCCCGGGCCGCTCGCGGGGCCGCTTCCACTGCAAGCCGAGCCCGCACGGTCCCGCGTCCACTGTTAGTACTAGCGGCGCTTCCGGGTCAAAATGTGCCAGTACGCGTTCACTGGCCAGCTCGCGCTTCACGCTCTCGAATGCCGCTTGCTGTCGCTCACCCCACTGCCATTTCGCGCCCGCGCGTAGTAGTTCATGTAGCGGACTCAGCACAGCGGATGCGCTCGGAATAAAATTCCTGTAATAATTAACTACACCTATAAACCTTTTAACCGCTGATACATTGGTGGGAGTAGGTGCACCTAGGATAGCCTCGACCTTTGTTGGACAAGTCCTTAACCCGTTCTTGTCTATTACGTACCCTAAGTAGGTAACCTTACTTTCGAAAAACACACATTTTTCCTTTTGCAGGCGCAATCCGGCATCTTGCAGCCTACATAAAACCTCGCGCAGTCTTGACCAGTGTATTTCTTTTGTTGATCCGGTTATACAATATCATCAAGCCATATACTAACTCCTTCTAAGCCAGACAATAAGGTTTCCATTGCTTTTTGGAATATAGCTGGAGCGTTGGCTAAACCGTAGACGAGCCGACTGTAAGAAAATAACCCCTTTTGTGTATTTATTGTAGTTAACTTCTGCGATGATTTGCTTAATTTAAACTGATCATAAGCTTTGCTTAAGTCTAATTTCGTATAATGTTCCCCACCCCACAACTTGGAAAATACTTCCTCTATGCGAGGTAGGGGGGTACTTGTCTATTTTAGATCTTTATTTAGTGTACATGAAAAATCACCTGCTATCTTTAACTTGCCATTTTCTTTCAATACCGGTACTATTGGTATGGCGTATTCTGAGTAATTAACCGGAAAAAGTATACCTAAACTCACTAACCTATCAAGTTCTGCGCTGACTTTGTCTTTCAAAGCAAAAGGAACGGAACGCGGCTTAAAAAATTTTGGTGCGGCATTGTCTTTTAATTGCAGTTCGACTTCGAACTTATTAAAACATCCTAGTTCATCCTTCCAAACATCTGGATATTCATTCAACAACCGCTGCACTTCGGGAATGTTCCTATTCTCACAAACTAGGTTGTTATTATTTGTCGCAAAATACATACTAAATTTTGTCATGAAATCACGTCCCAGTAAGGGTGGACCGCCGTTTGCTATGACATACATTTTTATATCGTTAGTTAAGTTATCATATGTTATTTTAGCAACAAAATATCCCAAGGGCGTGATTTTATGACCGTTGTACAGACACATTATTAAATTACTTTTATCCAAACTTAAACTAGAAAAGTGAAGTCGATACAATTTCTCCGAAATCACCGTGGTTCCCGAACCCGTATCTAATTCCATACACAAATTAATGTTATTTACATTCACATTAATTTTTATAGGGTTATGGTCAACATACCTCATGTTATATAGTTCACACTCTTTGCAGTCACTTCCTTGAACCGTCTCCGTATCCTCCACACCTATATTATTAAGATTTGACTTCTTAACTGCGCATAACTTCTTTCGATGGCCTTTTTGCCCACAAATAAGACACTTGTAGTTCTTAAATCTACACTGAGCCGCACTATGCTTTTTTAAACCGCACACTGTGCAACGCACTTGATCGCCGTCGCCGTCGTCGGATCCGCGACGGCCCGCGCCGCCGGCGGCAGCGGGGCCCCGCGCGTCGCGGCGGCCGCCAGCGTGCACGTGGAACACCGGCTCCTCCTTGACAACCAGCTCGGCGCGCGCTTGCCGCGCACACGCCGCTTTCTGGGCGACCTCCAGCGCTTGTCCAAAAGTCAGGCTCTTGGAGTCACACTCAAACAATCTATCACGCTCCGGTCCCATTTTGAAGCCAAGCACAAAGCGGTCACGCAAAAGCATGTCCAACTCCGAGCCAAAGTCGCAGTACACGGCCAGCCCTCGCAGCCGCGCAGCCCACTCCTCGATGCTTTCACCGTCGGATTTGATCGCTTCATAGAACTTCGCCCTGTCGGCGAACGTTGATCTTTTTGGCGTGAAATGTTTGTTGAGTACGTTCACTAGCTCACTAAAGGCGATTCCCTCGAGCTTATTCGGGTGCACTAAGTTCCGAACCAGACGGTAGGATTCGTCCGACAAATAAGTTAAAAGCACTGCACTTTGGTTATCGACAGTAATGTTATTTAACTTGATAAACTGTAACAATCTACTGTGAAACACGTCCCATTCGTGGATTTTATGATCGAAAACACTTAAATTTCCAATGAAATTCGCCATTTTCTGTGCGTTGATCGTATTTTATCCTCGTCGCCAAATGGTGTGTCAGTATGAATGAAACGACCGTCTTGCTCGCTAGCTAGTTTAATACTCGCTATCCACGTACCACGCAGCGCGGCGCTGCGTACGCGCGTTGCGCGTAGGTATACAAATTACGCGCGTTCATACAATATAATAAAAGTATAACTATGCAGATAATATATACAGTTCAGATAGACATATACCATCGCGGACTTTTTTGTAGACCTTTTTAAGATGTACAATACTGTAGTACATTATTTTGATTTATCTCGTAGGTTTCAGCCAGCGTTTGCAGTGTAAGCGCAAAAAATGTATTTATTTACGACATCACATTAGAAACCTCTAAAGTTATCAGTGTTTCTCTTCTATATTATGCATGTATTATACATATAAACCTTCCTCTTGAATTACTCTAACTATTAAAAAAAATCGCATCAAAATCCGTTGCGTAGTTTTAAAGATCTAAGCATACCTAAGGACAGACAGACAGCGGGAAGCGACTTTGTTTTATACTATGTAGTGATAATGTTTTTTTTTTACGATTGATGTAGTTGACGGAATAATGTAGAACAATGTATAATCTTCGTTGTGTCGATGGCATGACAGTGTATTAAATTATAATATATAATGATAATTATGAAAAATTAATCTGACGTCCGCAAGTTTTAGAGAAAGATCTTTTTGTCCTTGTGATATTTAAAGTGGGCAGGATTTCCTTTCTAGGCAGTCAACGTCATCAGATAATGTAGGTTTGTTAACACGTTAACTGCCAGTCGATAGACACAATAGAACATTTGTTGTCTACTAAAAACTTTACTGATTACTATGAAACTTTTTATGATTACTGATGAAAATTTACTGTTGTACAGTCAACCTGTTACGGTGTTTTAACCCATCTACAATAAAGCGTTAAGAGCGGAGTTCACCGACTTTTAAAACGGTTGTTTCCATATTTAATCAGTTCTTTCCTTAAACCAACTATTTAAATACCTAACCGGTGGTTTGAATATTGGTGAACACAGGCCTAAGTATGTTTAATCAAAAATAACAGATATTTCGATTCGAAGACGAATACCGGCTTACAATAAATGTGTGCAACAAAAGACTGCTGTTGCAAAAGAAACTTCAAACTTATCTTTATAGCAAAAAAGCTTGCCACGAAGCCATACATAAACAAAACACATTTAAAATCAAGTCGGACAAAGACAAAGCGGTACTCCCGCCAGCATATCGGCATTTTATTTCAAACCAGCAATATTTGCATGGCGGCTGTCAATATTTTACGTCGCTATCGTGACGGCCCGCTGGTTTTATGGCCACACAATACTTGAATGTATTTGTTTTTATTCTAGCTTTTACATACGACTTTTGTATATGGAACTTTAGGTTACCTAGTGCTGCGTTGGTACATAAAAATAAGGACAATGAATCATCTAGGTAGGTACTGTAAGCGCGCGCAGCTGTTACAAAACCTAGCTTATTTTACACACGGAGTCTACAGGCTGGCAGGAGCATTGACGTATAACCTGTTACCATGGATTCAGTACATGATTCTGAACGCTCCTGCGTTGAAAATTTTCGTCGGTTATTAAAAAAAAATGGCTGTTCCATACATTTTGACCGCGTAGGTATTGCACTTTTGTAGGAAACAGCAGATTTCTTTTTTTGATTACCGTCGAAAATTTTCTACGGTAGAATCTAGAATCATGTGCGAAAGGTAATCGTGTGCTGAATTCATGGTTACAATTTGCGCGTCGATGTCCCTGCCACCCTGTATATGGGGTAGGCGAGTCTACTCCCTCTCGAAGAGAGGAGGCCTGTGTCCCAGCAGTGGGAACATTATAGGCTCATTATCTATATATCTATATTCTATATATATATATATAAAAGGAGAAACTGACTGACTGACTGACTGACTGACTGACATATCAACGCACAGCCGAAACTACTGGGACTAGGAACGTGAAATTTTGCACACGGCTTTCTTTTATAATGTAGGGGAGCACTAAGAAGGGGTTTTTGGAAATTCGACCTTTAAGGGGGTAAAAAGGGGGTATTTCGTTTGTATGAAAAACCTTATTCCTTGAGTTAATAAACTTGAAACTTGGCTCAAATACTTATCTTAATAAATTATGAACTTTGTAATTTTTGGTTTTTCTAAACTACCCCCACGAGGGGGATTGGGGGGTGTCAAAAAATGTATGGAAGAATTTTAACACGCAGTCCGATTAACTCGAAACTCAGTATTTATACTTAAGTCCAAAAATAAAGAATAACCTGTATCGTGGTTTTTCGAAAATCTACCCCGGACGGGGTGAAAAGGGGATGTCAATATTACAGGGGAGAATTTTACTGCGTAGCTTGATTAACTCGAAAATTGGTATGAATAATCTTTGAGTCAAGGTTTGGAAATACCCTAAGCGATTTTTTGAAATTCCACCCCTGTGGGGGTGAAAACCGGGGATATAGTTTAGATGAAAAATCTTATTCATTTGGTTAATAAACTTGAAACTTGGCACGAATATTTGCCTAAATAAGCAATAAAGTTTCTTACTATTGGTTTTTCAAAACTACCCCTGACGGGGTGAGAAGGGGTAATTAGATTTTTAAGAGGAGAATTTTACTATGTGGCTTGATTAACTCAAAAATTGGTATAAGAAATCTTTGATTTCAGTTGGGGAAAAATCCGAAACGATCTTTCGAAATTCCACTCCTGTGGGGGTGAAAAGAGGGGATACAGATTATATGAAAAATCTTATTTCTTTGGTTAATACACTTGAAACATGGCAATATTTGCCTCAGGAAATAATATAAATTGTCACTCTTAGTTTTAATACAAGTAAGGAACACTAGGACCGTAAGAACAGTAAGGAAAATTTTTAACGCGCTGTCATATTAACTCGAAATTCGGTACTAATACTTTTTCGGAAGTCAGTGTCTTTGGATCTGTATTTTAGGTTTTTGCCACTGACTTCCGAAATTAAAGTTATTTTTCACTTTGTAGTGTTTGTTTTGGAAGTCGATTGTTTTTGTTGCTCACTTTTTAGTGAGTCTGTTTGTAATTTATCTGAGTTACAATATCCTAATGACAACTGCTCATCACCTTTTACAAAACGTTGCTTTTCCCGAAGCAGGGACGTTAATTGTTGAGGAGTTCTCTTGGTACTTCACCAACAGCTCCACTTTACCATATGCATTGTGACGAGCTTCTATTGCTTAGCAATAATTTTAAAGTAATGGAATCGCAACCCGTGAAATACTTATTATTGAGTTGTTCCAGTGGCCATCTTACCATCTGCGGTCTTCGTCATCAGTTCCACTTCACCAAATGTTGCTTTCCGAGAGGAAATGCGCAAGTTACTACAAAAAACTACCAAAATCGCTATAGGTGCGCCTATGATGAAGAGTTCCTACAATTTCACTAGGATCCCATCATCATATCCTGACCTGATGACAATGGGACCATCTGGAAAGTATACCCTTTCAAACAAAAAAAGAATTTTCCTAATCGGTCCAGCCGTCTTCGAGTAATCGGGGAACCATAAAAAAAAAAAAGATTCCGAAGAACTGAGAACCTCCTCCTGTTTTGAAGTCGGTTATAAATAATTTATAGCCAGAGTGCATCTCATGACATTTCCAATAAGCCCCAATACGGCTAGGATACATTGTTTTATTACTGTTCTGAGTTCAATGGTACCATTTTCATCAGAAGCATTTATTTAAATTTGCTTCGTCATAGTCGTTTAACTATCTTAATCAAGATATCTCATCGCCACCCGTGAAATACTTATCATTGATGAGTTCCTGTAGCCATCTGTGGTCTTTTTCGTCAGTTCCACTTCACCAAATCATACTTTCTGAATGCAATTGCTTGATTTATTGACGAAAATACCAAAATCACTATGTGTATGCCAATAATATTTGAGGATTTCCCTCAATTCCTCATGGATCCTATCATCAGAACTGGATTTGGATAAAAATAGGACCAATCTGGAAGTCCAATCCTTTCAAATATAAAATATTTTTTAAAATCGGTTTATAAATGACGGAGTAACGGTAACAAACATTAAAAAAAACCATACAACCGAATTGATAACCTCCTTCTTTTTTTAAAGTCGGTTAAAAATAGTAACGAAGTCATAACTGTGCATTGCATATATTTAAAAAGAAGTGATTGAACGAGTCTGTTGCGCACACTATAGTTTTTAGAATTTTTGTCCGTTTGTTGTTTGTCGGGATGTATGTTCCGGATTGGCGCAAAAACGGTTGATTGAATTTAGAGGAAATTTGGCATACAGATGTTTTAGAACCTGGTTTAACACGTAGGGTAGGTACTAATTTGATATATTCCAACATACACGTGAGGCGAAGCCGCGGGCAAAAGCTAGTACCACATAAGAAAATAAGAAGCAATACTGACTTTTCGCTATTTATTTCAAGAGGACGTACTCACTTTTACGAGCCTATCACATAACTATCGTTTTATGAAAACAATCGCCGCTTAGGTATTTCATTTTGAAGCTAATTCTAAATTCGCTTGAGTAACCGAATGCAACCAGAGTCATTTTTCCACCAACCTGCATGATGTAAGGTTCCCTCTGCAGACAACCTTTACAGTACCTACTGATATATAATAATCATTGTATGAACTTGTAATAAAATCTCTTTGGCTATACTATTTGTATCTGGCTGGTTTTGGTATCATTGAAAGTTTAATTTTTAAAGAACATAATTCCAAATTCAAATTAGGAAAATGTGTGATTTTCATTTGTTTTTCGTACTGTCAAGATGAGTGAATCTAATGAAGAAATTCGATACATTTTAAAATTTTACTACAAAAAAGGTAAAAATACAACGCAAGCCGCGAAAAAAATTTGCGATGTTTATGGACCTGGTGCAGTGTCTGTGAGAGTAGCACAAGTTTGGTTTAAGCGTTTTCAATCCGGAAATTTTGATGTCAAAGATGCACGTCGCTCTGGTCGCCCTATTACGGATAAAATGGATGCCATTTTTGAAAAAGTGGAGCAAGATCGGCATATCAGTAGTTACGACGTAGCTAAAGAACTGGGAATTGACCACAAAACAGTTTTGGCGCATTTGAAAAAAACTGGGTACACAAAAAAGCTCGATATTTGGGTACCTCACGAGCTCACTGAAAGAAACCTAATGAACCGTGTACTCATTTGTGATTCTTTATTACGACGTAATGAAACCGAACCATTTTTAAAGAAGCTGATAACTGGTGATGAAAAGTGGATCACGTACGACAAGAACGTGCGAAAAAGGTCGTGGTCAAAGGCCGGTCAGGCTTCACAGACTGTGGCGAAACCCGGGTTAACTCACAACAAGGTGATGCTGTGTGTGTGGTGGGATTGGAAGGGCATTATTCATTATGAGCTGTTACCACCAGGCAGGACCATCGATTCTGAACTCTACTGCGAACAACTGATGAGATTAAAGCAAGAAGTTGAGAGAAAGCGGCCGGAATTAATCAACAGAAGGGGTGTGGTTTTTCATCATGATAACGCTAGACCTCACACATCTTTAGCCACTCAGCAAAAATTAAGAGAGTTTGGCTGGGAGGTGTTAATGCATCCGCCGTATAGTCCTGACGTTTCGGTCTCTTCAGAATTCTTTAGGCAGTATCAGGTTAACATCACGAGAGGACTGCCAAAACCACTTGTCGCGGTATTTTGATCAGAAGTCCCAACATTTCTATAGCAATGGGATCATGTCCCTACCTACAAGATGGAAAAAAGTTAACGAACAAAATGGTACCTACATACTTTAGTTAAATGTGAATAAACTATATTAAAAAATGTTTTGAATTTTCTTAAAAAATGCGAAGAAACTTTTTCCCCTACATATTATTTCAACATCATATTACAGGCACTGGTTAGTAAATAAACAATCTTAAATAGAGAAAGTTAAAACAAAACATAAAATAAAATTCAAGGAGATATGCGATACCTTTAATTTTATGTTGACTTGCTTTTCTTTAATTTTGTTTTTAAATATTTTATGTTCTGTCTATACTTAATTGCAATTTCAGACTTCTCATATACCTATAATATATTTATTGACTTTAACTGTTTTGTAAATTAACATGTCCTATATAAGAGAGCCGGGTGATCTGTAACTCAGGACCCTCCTATCTGGGGTGCTTGGACAGGAAACCTCCCCGTGTGCCTGTGGGCTGGAATTCCCTTATGGATGCGTCCGGGGGGAAGGCCAGTCACCGGGACGGTGCACCCTGGGGTACGGGCAATGACTCCCCATTAGGTACTGTGTGCCTAAGGGGTCTTGTTGCCCGTATGCCAATATCCTGTCAGAAGTACGCTCCAACGTGTGTCTCTCTGCGCTCTAAGCAGAGACGCACAGCGGCGGAGTAAGAGCGGGCTCGGTGTGCACTAACTCTGCCGCCGGGCAGGCAGGAAGAGGCCTTCTCTTTCTGCCACCGTTGTTCTCGTAGCCCCGAAGATTGTCAAGGTCATGTCTCTGACTTTTGACGGGGGTCGAGGGTCTTGGCTTAACCGCCCGGGCCGCGAGGAAGAAAACCTCTATAAAAAATCACCCCAAACCTCCAAGCGGCGGCGCACCGTGAGGGAGGTTGATAGCTTGACTAATGGGTAGCTAAATTAGTCGCTAGTGCGAACCACTGGTTTTTGAGAAGATACAAAGTTTTTTACTCGTGGGAACAAACATGGATAATAAAACAAACAAAAATAGCAGCGAAGAGGAGGGGAGTGATGCGGGGTCGGAGTCCGACGCCGCATCTGGCGTGAAGGGCTCATGTAAGAGCCCGGAGCGCGAAATGGTGGGGGGCGCTGGGAAGAACCAAAAGTTCTTCAAGAAGCGCCCCAAACCGGGGGATGGCCTGGGGTCTTCCTCGGATGGTGGGCTGAGCTCGGCCCGTAAAAAAATCAGCCGGCGGGGTGGGGCCCATGAAAGGGGTGTGGGCAGAGGGCTCACCAAAGAAGCCAGCAAGCCGAGCCCAGCCAGCCCGGCCGAGCCAGAGTCGCAGTTGGGGTCAGTCTCGGCTGGGTCGGAGTCAGCAGGTGGTGAGCCGGACGCCGCTGGCGGCTCCAATTCGGAGCAAACGATCAGGTTCGCAGAGGTCGTGGCAGCCGCGATCAAGAGTGTGGCCTTGAAGAGGACTCAGTCCTCTAAAGACAAGGCCATATCGGCAGCCAGGGCCTCCATTATGGCGGCAGCGGAGGCCAGTCACCTCAGGCCCCCGTCGGACGGAATGACAGGGATGCGGGCGGAGGTCGCTCGCTTGACAGCCGCCATGGAGCTTCTCCGAAAGGAGAATGAGGAGCTCCGAGCGGACCTGGCCAGGCTCCGAGGAGCTGGCCCCCGGGAGGTGCCACAGGGGGAGGCGCGGCATGGGCAGGTCGGGCCCGTGCCTGCTGAGGACCGGGTTCTGGCCCTGGTCCGGCAGGAGCTGGCTGCCTTCCGAAGCCGGTTTTCCGCCCTGGAGGCCATAGTCCTGCGGCCCCCGCTAGCGGCGAGCCAGCCGGCCTCGGGCCAGCGGAAGGCGGCATCGTATGCCGCCGCCGCGGCTGCCACGGTCAAGCCTGCATCAACGGGGCAGGCGAAAGGCGGGGCCGTGCAGGAACCCGCGAGGGCCCCAGCCCCGGCGGCGAAACGGCCGCCCCCGCCTCCTAAATCTCCTCCGGCTGACGCCGAATGGCAAGTAGCCGGGGAGAAGAGGAAGGCGGGTAAGGCAGCAAGGGCGGCCAAAAAGAAGGAGAGGCGGCAGCGGCGCAAGGAGCGAATCGTCGCGGCTAGGCTCCGTGCCCCGAGGTCCGCAGCTGTAGTGATCACACTACAGCCGGAAGCGGAGAAGAAGGGCGTGTCCTACCGCGACGTGCTTGCCAAGGCGAGGGAGGCGGTGAACCTCGAGGAGCTCGGCGTTGCCGATGGCATCCGGATAAGGGTCACTGCGACTGGGGCCCGGATGCTGGAGGTTCCCGGTGCGGCCAGCGGCCCGACCGCTGACGCTCTGGCCGAGAGGCTTAGGGCGTCCCTAAATGCGGACGAGGCCCGAGTGTCCAGACCCACCAAGTGCGCGAACATGCGCATACTGGGTTTGGACGACTCAGCGACGGAGGGAGAGGTGGTGGCCGCCGTTGTTAGGACTGGAGGGTGCTCAGCCGAGCAGGTTAGGGTAGGCACCATCCGTCCTGACTTCACGGGGATGCGAACTGTTACAGTGAGCTGCCCCGTGGCGGTGGCCCGAAAAATAACTGGGGAGGGCCAAAGGCTCAAGGTGGGCTGGGTTTCCACGCAGGTGAAACTGCTGGAACCCAGACCTCTGAGGTGCTTCCGCTGTCACGTGGGCAACCACGTGGGAGCTAAATGCACCTCGGAGGTGGACCGTAGCGGCCATTGCTTCTGCTGTGGTCAGCCCGGTCACAAGGCCGGCTCGTGTAAAGCCGCGCCGCACTGCTTCGCGTGTGCGGCAGCTGGCAAGCCGGCCAATCACCGGGCTGGGAGCAAGGCCTGCGCTCCACCCGCCAAACCCAGGGGCAGCAAGCCCTCTGCCACCAGCGTCACCGCCGAAGCCGCCACCACTGCCGCCGTCGCCGCTGCCGCCTCCGCCGCTGCCGCTTCCACTGTCGCCGTCGCCGCAACCACCGCGGCAGGGCCCTCACAGGGGGTTCGGGAGGGGGCTGATATGGAGTGCCAATAATGGCCCCATTACGCCTCCTCCAGGCGAACATCAACCACTGCGCCTCCGCTCAGGATCTGTTGCTCCAGAGCATGGCGCAGTGGTCGATTAACATCGCCGTGGTCGCTGAGCCGTACTTTGTCCCGCCCAGGGATGACTGGGTGGAGGACCTGAGCGGCTCAGTGACTCTAATTTCATCGGCCGCCGCCGGTACCCCGTCCCTCGAGGCGGTCAAGAGGGGACGGGGTTGCGTGGCAGCACGGTTCGGGGAGATTGTCGTGGTAGGGGTATACTTCTCCCCGAACCGAACTCTCGCCGAGTTCCACAACTCCCTTGCGGAGTTGAGAGTCGTCGTCGTCGGATTCCGTTCCCTCCCTGTACTCGTCCTCGGGGACTTCAATGCCAAGAATGTGGCTTGGGGTTCCCGGCATACGGACACACGGGGCAGGATGGTGGAGGACTGGGCTCTGGAGACGGGCCTGGTCGTCCTAAACCGGGGTTCTGTCCCCACGTGTGTGCGGATGCGGGGTGAGTCAGTGGTGGACATTTCGTTCGCCAGCCCCGCTCTGTCGCCGCGTGTCCTCGACTGGCGCGTCATGGAGGGGGTGGAGACCTACTCCGATCACCGGTACATCCGGTTTGACGTCTCCGCCCAGACCTCGAGCGCGCCGGTCCGACAGGCCCCGAGTGGTCCGCGGTGGGCGTTGAAGCAGCTGGACCGGGAGCTCCTCCTGGAAGCCTCGATCGTGCAGGCCTGGGTGTCACCACTGGACAGGCCTGCTGACATCAATGACGAGGCGGGGTGGTTCCGGGAGGCCATGTCCGAAGTATGCGACGTGGCAATGCCCCGGGTCCGGCCCGGACGCGCCCGGCGCCAGGTGTGCTGGTGGTCGCCGGAGTTGACGTCTCTGCGCGACACGTGCGTTGCTGCGCGACGCCGGTACACCAGGCACCGCAGGCTCCGTATCCGCCCTCCGGATACGGAAGCCATTCAGGCGGAGCTGTACGAGGGGTACAGAGCGGCGAAGACCGCCCTCCGAGCGGAGATCCTGCGGGCCAAGGGACTGGCCCGTGAGGAGTCGCTGGAGACTCTGAACAGGGACCCGTGGGGACGCCCCTATAAAATGGTGCGGAACAAGCTCCGCCCATGGGCTCCCCCGCTGACGCAGAGTCTCCGGCCCCAGCTCGTGGAGGACGTGGTGAGCGCTCTGTTCCCTTCGCGAGGGGAACATACTCCCCCGCCCATGGCTCCGCCTCCTGCGGTGTCGGATGCGGACCACGCAGCCGACGATGACGACGATGCTCCGGAGGTGACCGAGGTAGAGCTGAGAGTGGCGGTGCGCAGGCTGAATGCCAAGAATACCGCCCCAGGACCCGACGGCTTACCTGGAAAAGCCTGGGTCCTGGCCTTGGAGGCTCTCGGGCCTCGACTAAGGGGGCTCCTAAGCGCATGCTTGGAGAGGGGCCAGTTCCCGCTTCAATGGAGGACAGGGAAACTGGTCCTCATTAAGAAACCGGGGCGCCCTGCGGACTCGCCGTCCGCTTACCGGCCCATCGTGCTGCTCGACGAGGTGGGCAAGCTCTTTGAAAGAGTCATTGCAGACCGCCTTGTCGGGCGGCTGGTGAGGGTGGGGCCGGATTTGGCGGAGAGCCAGTTTGGTTTCCGCAAGGGGCGCTCTACGGTGGACGCCATCATGCGCGTACGAGCCCTCACGACGGGGGATGCTGTGGCCCGGGGTGGGGTCGTCTTGGCGGTGTCTCTAGACATCGCCAATGCCTTCAACACCCTGCCCTGGAGTTGCATCAGGGAGGCACTCCGGTATCACCGAGTGCCGACCTACCTCTGTCGCGTGGTCGAGGCCTATCTGACGGACAGGGCCGTCATCTACCCCGGTCACCGGGGAGAGTGGAACCGGCGAGAGATGTCGTGCGGTGTCCCGCAGGGATCGGTTCTGGGACCGCATCTGTGGGACATCGGGTACGACTGGGTGCTGCGCGCCGACCTCCCTGGTGGCGTCAGCGTAGTTTGCTACGCTGACGACACGCTGGTCCTGGCGCAGGGGAGGTCGCACCAGGCGGCGGCCGAATTAGCGGCACGCGGGGTTGCGACAATCGTAGAGAGGATCCGGCAATTGGGACTCGAGGTGGCCTTGCACAAGTCCGAGGCCATGTGTTTTCATGGTCCTCGGAACGCACCACCATCGGGTTCCCAAATAACGGTAGGAGGGGTTCCCATCGGTGTCGAGTCGACGATGAAGTACCTGGGACTCGTCCTCGACAGCCGGTGGAATTTCGTGGAGCATTTCCGACGTTTGGCTCCCAGACTGGAGCGGGCCGGGGCTGCCTTGGGGCGGCTCCTGCCCAATCTGGGGGGTCCAAACGCCTCCTGCCGGAGGCTCTACGCGGGGGTCGTGCGGTCCATGGCCCTTTACGGAGCTCCGGTGTGGGCGCGTTCCGTGAGGCGGCGACCGGTCCGTCGGTTGAACGCGTCCCAGAGGGTCATGGCCATCCGGTTAGCCCGGGGATACCGCACGGTCTCCGGGGAGGCGGCGAACCTCCTTGCCGGATTACCGCCATGGGATCTGGAGGCAAAAGTCCTCGCGCACATCTGGGAGTGGCGCGAGGAGGCAGGACGCCGGGGCGTAACTCCGTTGCCGCGAGAAATCGCGGCACGGCGGACAGAGCTCCGGCAGGATCTCATGGCGGCATGGAGAGTGCGATTGTCGCAACCCAGCGCTGGGCACGCCACAATTGCGGCGATAAGTCCCCTCTTTGAGGAGTGGCTGGAGAGGCGCCACGGCGTCCTCACCTTCCGCCTGACGCAGGTCCTCACCGGACACGGGTGCTTCGGGAGGTACCTGTTCCGGATAAGGCGGGAGGAAACGCCCGGGTGTCACCACTGTGTGGATCGCCCGGAGGACACGGTGGAGCATACGGTGGAAGTCTGCCCGGCTTGGGCGGAGCACCGCCGTGTCCTCGCGGAAGCGATCGGCGGCGGCGATCTCTCGCGTCCGGCCCTGGTCCAGGCCATGGTACGGAGCGAGAGTGCATGGGAAGCCATTACCTCCTTCTGCGAAGCAGTAATGCTCGTGAAGGAGGAGGCGGGACGCGTGAGGGAGAGGCAAGCTTTGCACCCTCACGCCCCTAGTCGCCGCAGGAGACGCCCTGGGCGTCGGGAATCGGCAGCCGATTCCCGGCCACCGTAGGCGCGGGCTTGCGGACGGCGAGCAATGGGTAGCTCGCCGTCCGGTAAGGACCAGGCCCGAGTCGACGGCGCGTCGTGTTCCACGCGCGCCTCAAAGAGATGTCAGCACTATTGACGGGGTCCGCTAGGGCCGATGCCAGCTAGGGTTGCGGGATGTTCGAAAGAGTTACCGTGGCCCCGGCACAGGCAACAGAAGGAACACGGGTGGGTTTTAGTCAGTAAAAGTCTGACACGCCCTCCCGCTCCGCCCAGAGCGGGAGAAGTCATTTGATGATTTCCCATCCACAAAAAAAAAAAAAAAAAAAAAAAAAAAAAGGACCCTCCTATCTCAGACACCTTTCTCTATTTAATATTGTTTATATATTATATTAACCAGTGCCTGTAATATGATGTTGAGATAAATAAAGATAATTAACAAAATAAAATAATAATGAGCATAACAAAAAATGAAGAATGGAAATGGGGAAATGAAGAATGTTTTATGTATGAATGTATGTAAGTGTAGTTGTGTGAGTGTAAATGTGTGGGTGTTAAGACACTGGTTTTAATAAGTTTTCAGCTAGTACATTATAAATTTATAACATGTGATTATTGTATTGAGTAAAGATGCCTTGAAAAGATATCAACCCAGGTTTGTGCATTTTTGCTATAGCAAAAGAAGTATTTTTCGGACCACATCACCATGGTTTCCTACATTTTTGTTCTATCCAATCACGCCAAAAAACTGTAATGTTATTCACATGCGTTGTTTAAAAGTCGAAATAGTTTACTGTTGGGACTATACTAGCAACAACGTTTCTCCAGATTATTGATTGGTTAAAGCTTTTAAATATATATATATAATTTGCCCTAAAACTAAGGAACAAACAACATAATTGCGCAAAACACTCTGTCTCTACGAAAGTTTTCTTCCTCACTAAGAGTAATGTGTAAAAAACTCGCCAATTATTTCCCGATGACGATATATTAGCTATCACGGGTCTTCTATCAAACATACAATCAAGTTGAGCACATTCTCAGTTATCTACAAATCATGGATCAGACGACATCGCGAACGTTTGACAACTAGTAATCATATTTTTATTTAAGGCTAAGGCTTTCGTGAGAAAGATTTTCCTAAGATCAAAAAAGGTACTTGTCGTGGGGCTACGGATTTTCATAATTCTAACATTCTCAAAATCAGGCCAGTCTATGATAAACGATTTCAAATGAAAGTTGAAGTTAATGTTTCAAAAGAAACTTTTTTAAAATAGATAATTTCAAATGTTTAATCTGATGTTAATTTTAGAAAGAAATAAAGAAAAAAGATTTTAACACACTTGAGCCCTTTTTTTAACTTACTTCAAAAAAAGGAGGAGGTTCTCAATTCGTCGGAATGTTTTTTTATGTGTGTTCCCCGATTACTCGAAAACGGCTTAACCGAATGGGAAAATTATTTTTTTGAAAGGGTGTTTTCTTCACAGGTGGTCCCATTGTCATTAGGTCAGGATCTGATGATAGGATCTTGGAGAAATCGAGGGAACTCTTCAAATATTACAGGCACACCTATAGGGATTTGGGTATTTTTTATAGCAACTTGTGCATTTGCTCTCGGAAAGCACCATTTGGTGAAGTGGAACTGATGATGAAGACCACAGATAGCCACCGGAACAACTCAATAATAAGCATTTCACGGGTTGCGACTCGATTACTTTAAAATGATTGCTAAGCAATATAAGCTCGTCACAATGCATATGGTGAAGTGGAACTGATGGTGAAGAACTAGGAGAACTCCTCAAAAATTAACATCCCTACATCGGTAAAAGCAATATTTTGTAAAGGTAATGAGCAGTTGTCATTGGGCTATTGTAACTTAGATAAGTTACAAACCGACCCACTAAAAAGTGAAAAATAAAAAACTTTTTTGAAAAAAAAAAAACACTACAAAGTGAAAAATAACTTTAATTTCGGAAGTCGGTGGCAAAACCTAAAATACAGGTCCAAAGACATCGACTTCCGAAATTAAAGTTATTCTTCACTTTGTAGTGTTTTGTTTTGGAAGTCGCTTGTTTTTTTTTTGCAAAAAAGTTTTTATAATTAAAATAGCCTAACTTTATTTTTCTTACAGATATTCTTTAGAACTGTCACATCGCCTTAACAGCATATAAGCACACCGCGTCACTCCATACATCAAGCTAATGTGATATCCGATTTACGATCCCAAATCGAACCTTAATGGATCACACTAGATTCAATTTTATAGGAGCGTCGAATTTGTAGCTCATTCACACCGGGGACTTATTGGAAGATTGTTCGATTTTAAGTGGCACTTTGTTTTCAAGTAAATTAAGTTTGTTTTCAATAGGTATGGAAAAGCTCTTATAATTTGATCTTACTACTAAACATAATTAGATTCACTTATGGCTGAACCCAATACCCTATTTTCAGTAAAAGACAGATCTCTATTGATGGTAAACAGTATAATTCTATCTGTCCTTATGTCAGCCTGCTAAGATTCCACAATCTCTCATAGATCATTGGGCCGTTAAAACCATAGACAGATAGGTTTTTCTATCTCCAGTATGCCAAAACTGGTGATACACGATAAGTCACAAGTCAAGGTAATGGTAAAAAAAAGTTGTAATAAAGTTACTGACATTCAATTTAATGTAGACAGCTGTTACAAGTTTCAGAACGATGTTAATGGCAATCGACAATAATGGTCCTGCTTTGCCTTGTGGAAGGTATTATACAAGGATACAAGAGCACAGCCTTCATACAACCCGATTCCTATCGGCTTCCCTTCGGAACAACCACTCTTATTAATGTCTACTATTGCCAAATAATATGTTACACCTGTGTGTGTAACTGTGTACCACATCACGTTACATAATTATATTTAATACCAGTTTCATACATAAATCCTACAGTTTTTGCCTAAGTTTATGAGGACCGAACAATTTTTTCTTCGGCTTCCCTCTAATGATAATTTTAGTTGCACCTCTGCAAGGATCTCTATACAGCTTCTTTGTTAACTACGCAAGGGAAACTGTGGCCTCTTTCCACTCAGTATTTTCTTTAAGTGTGTGTATCCGAATTTTATTATCCTTCACAAACCCACATACATACATAACAACACGCCTTGTTTCCCCAAAGGGTTAGGCAGAGGTGTACCTATAGTACACCCACACACATTCACATATTTGCCATACACCACATAAGATTTATAGTTACCTATGTAGAAACCGTACAGCAAGACAAAATATAATGTATTCAGTGAATATTGTCGCGGGAGCCCGCTTATTACTTTCGATTTACTTTCAGATGGGTTCCACTTATGGCCTTATTTCATTCGTACCTGTGAAGGCGATCAAGTTTATTTCTTCCAGGGGCTTATTTTATAAAACCAACAAGCGACAGGTGACAGACAACAGGTGACAGGTGACAGTCCGACAATTTTGTAAGTTTCTTTCATAGTTTTATTAAACAGCACCTGTCGTGAAAATGTGTACATTTTCTCAGTTTTTAAAAGAAATATGTCTCATCATCACCTTCCTGCACTTGTCCCATGTTACTTGGGGTCGGCGCAACACGTTCTCTCTTTCCATTCTCCTCTGTCAACCGTCACGCTATCATTCACTCCCTTCTCTTTTCCTATACCTAAAAATCAATTAAATTGAAGTGTCTGTTTGTAATGTCAAAATAACAGCTTTTTACTAAATGCATACGACAATTTGTCTAACTGTCTTTCTGTTTGTTCCGGCTAATCTCCGAAACGGCTGGACCGATTTTGAAGGGTCTTTAACTGGCCGATAGCTGATGTTATATGGAGTAACTTAGGGTACTTTTATTTAAAAATTAAATTAAAACCCACGAAACTGTGAACAAAATTCGATTTAAATAGGGAAGTATTGACATACGGCAACAGCTATAAAAATATGTCTCATTGTCAGCTGTTATATTAAATAGGGTCCAGGTCTTTTGCAGCACCTGTATTAATTCTTCTTATGATTATCTTCACAGTTCGTATTTAACTGAATAACCTTCTCTACATTTTTGTATGTTTACTGAGAAGTTGAGAACGGTTTATTATCAAGCGGTAATCCAGTTTTTAATATGATCTAAAATCAGGGAAGCATTGATTCTATGTCGAACAACTGCTGCTGATATCTAGAATTTACAAGTACGTTGAAGCACATCATTATCGCAATCGATATTTCATTCATCTTAAATTTTTAAATCGAATTGAAATAAAATTCTATGTGTCAAAAATTGCGAGAGCATAAGAAAATATTTGGTTGTAATTCTTCGTGAAAACATTACCTAGGCTAGGAAGGTTTTCTGAAGTGACGTTCATGAGGTGGCAGCACTAAGACGTCAGGTCCGGGAACATAACAAAAGAAGACAAAAGTGCCAAAGAGCGTATATTTTCTTAATTCGTGACTGAATGATGAACGAATGATTGAAACGAATGTCATCATATATTTTACATTCATTGAAATGAAAGTTCTCTTATCAAAGTGGCGCCAACTGGTGGCATGAATTTGAATGATAATCCTCATGATGGGAAATATCTGAAAAATCTCTAAAACTGTCTTTTGTTTTAGATTTTCCATCAAACTGAGTACCAAACGAAATCCACCAGCAGCAGCTCTGCGCGACGGAATACATATCCATATTAATTTAAACCATATTTCACTGTATTTAATTCATATGCTAAATAGATGCGGTGTTTTGTCAACCGTTCGCTATTTCGCTACCAACTTTATTGTTTTGGTGTTTGGGAACCATTATTTATAAATTGTCAGTAAATGTAGGGTTATTGTGGGCTAATTTTGTAATGATGCAGGTTAATTTCATAATGTATGAATATACATCTATTTTATTGTATTTTCGCACAAATATGAATCTAAAAACGCTACTAATTTTATCCCGTAGATATTGGAGAAATCTACTGAAGGGGAAGATTTGCTATAATTATAGAGAAGGTCAAAGGATTAAAATTTTAACTTATTCTTTATCATGATCATCAGCCTACAGCAGTCCACTGCTGGACATAGGCCTCTCCAATTGCACGCCATTCAGCTCGATTCTCGACAACTCTCATCCAGCTGCTCCCAGCCATCCTGCGAAGATCGTCGCTCCACCTAGCCTGAGGGCGTCCTACATTACGTTTGCCGATTCGTGGTCTCCACTCAAGAACACGACTACCCCAAAGGTCATCGGTTTTACGGCTAATATGGCCGGCCGATTGCCACTTCAGCTTGCTTATTCTTAACTTATTACCTGCATCTAATTTATATAGCCTTTCCTTATTTCAGATCTTCAAGAAGACTGAAAGTGACGGCTAAAGTCACTTTATCATCCACAAAACAATTATTGAAATTCTTTTCATGTTCAAGTTTATTCGAGGAATCGGAAAGTTTAATTATAACTGTTGTATTCTAAACCTTTCATTTTATTTCATTTATGTTTTGCTATTTTAATAGTTATTTGGGTACAATTGTTAATTGAAACAATATAATATTGCTCTGAAACTATTATTTTAAGATATTCTGGCCTCCATATTCCAAGACATAATCCCAACAAAATGTAAATAAGGCGTTATAAATCAGGTTTATTTTGAACAGTATCCGTTCCGAGCCAACCATCTGCTAATTCAGTGAAAACAGTCGCTGCTTTATATTCTAATTTATTTGTATATATTCTATTAAATTGCTGCGAATACTCAGGGTTATTTTTCAACGCCCTGAGAAGACTTGGTTTTTTTCGGTAGGTACCTATTCTATCAAACATTTTAGAAGAATCTTTCTGTCGTCCGTCATGAAAACAAAGTATTTTTTGTTAACAATCACCGGCAATCTAAAAGTAACTCTATATTGTTGGGTAATTAAACTGAATTTATATTGGCTGAAGTTATGTTGGTCACCCAGTTATTAAAACTAGTTATGATAACTGACATGAAAATTTCTAGAAAATTTATTGATCATGATTTTAAAATCCTTTAAGAACCAATATTAGCCTCTTGCACGTAATGTTACAGTTTATCAGAACACATAAGCATGTTACATGTAAATAAATAGTTTTCAAAACAAAAACCCTGAATAAAGGGCCGTACAATGAAGTACAACGGAAGGTCCCAAATATTTAGCTGTGTTGTTAGTTTGTTCGTCACGACGGATAAGGAAGTGCGTTAGTTCCTCTTATTTACGATATGCCTTTGTCTTGTGTGCTATGGGAAAGGTACGGGGATAGTTAAGGTGAATGTTGGGTCTCTTTGGGTGAAAGGTTTGGGTGAAAAATTATTGCCATGGTGGAACAGGTAGTTATAACACAACATCACGCCTCGTTTCCTCGAAGGGTTGGGCAGAGGTGTACCTATAGTACACCCACATTTCGCCAGTCATGTTTAAGTCCCATGTAATAAATAGGGGAGAGCCTATTGCCATCAACCAGGCACAAATCTAGACTCCGGGCTGCTACCGGTAGTAGGTAGGTAGGTTCGGGTAGTTACAGTTCCTGTTTTACAGGTAAATAAAATATTATAGGTAGAAGTAAGTACCTATATTATAATTAACAAAACTAATCACGCGAACTATGTAGATAATAAACCGAGTCTCAATGGACACTTTCAAAGATTGAGCAAAATTATGGTCTTAGCACATCTCAGTAGCAGTAATGACACCACTGATGTTGCTTTTAACGTGCCACCTTCTGGGCCCAACTGTCTAAAAATACCATCTGGGTACTCGAGCATGACTGCATCGTTGGTCTAGTGGTCGCAAACGCTACTGCTGAGCATGAGGTCCTGGGTTCGATTCCTAGGCCAGGCAAATTATTATTGGGTTTTTCCATCTGGAATTTCTCAGTAGCAGCTCAGTCTGAATTTGTGGACTTAAGCATAACTGGCGAAATGTGGTACTAAAAGTACACCTCTGCCTAGCCCTTCGGGGATTAGGCGGATGTTAGATTAAGAAGAAGTGGTAACAATGTTTCGTTTGTTGCAATGAATAATAAATAATAGTGACATAATTCCATCTTACTACATTCATTACGCAATGCGCCATGTTATTTAATATGTAACCAGTATGTTAGAAGACAGTCAAACAAATAGTCTTCTCACAGCTGCGCACACAGATAACACAAATCCGGCGGCGCGCGGCGTGTAAGTCAATGCCGATGGAACGTAATGTTGCCATTTTAAATATTGTATTTATATAAACATTTAGATTTAAGTAATGTGCTTATTTTGTTTCTTTTTAAATTTCATTGCATGCTGCACCGGCTGACGTCATCACGTCAACGCCGGCTTTCGCTGAAAACCATCGCTGGGGCTCTGACTCGCATAGGGTCGCAGCATTATGCTGAGCGATGGCCGTTTTGTGTGGATGTGACGCATATTTTCCCCCAACTTGTTTCTTTTCTGTGTTTATGTTCTTTTTTTGCGTAATGTTTACCGCAAATAAATGTATTTGCTTTCTTTCTTTTTCTTTCTAGTTAAATATCAGAGCCAGCAGTTTCTTCCTGATCTGCTTAGATTAATTGATTTTCAACCAGCTTTCACATGCCTCAAGACCATCAGTAACGAATTGTTTTTTTGCGTCGGCGCAAGCTACTTCGAACCACGCTAAAAAGTTTTATCAGTCAGCAAGTCAGGCCTAGCGGGACTCTCGGTCTCTAGTGTACTAGGCACTTTTAATGCATCCCAAAGCTACGGACAATGACACTAGGACACCTTTATTTTCCTAACAACTTCTTGATTCAATGGAATTAATTCCTTCATCTAGGTAAGTTATAAATAACCACCGTCTTCTCACATTCCAAGCTGCCCATACATTACAATATTACCCTAACAATTACATGACAACAGTATCTTGGGTCCGGCGAGCGTGTCCAATGTTTTCCGTCTGTTCTTGCGTTGTTGCCCACCCTTATGTCTGCGTAGGAAGTATTCACTGCCATTGTTCCTCTTAGTTATGATTGCCTGGTACTATTCTGTTGAATAATTAGAGGATATTTTAAATTGTAAATGTTCTGGAGAATATGAAAATCGAAAACCTTTGTTGGAAGCTATATTTTGAAGAGAAGCAAGTAGTTTAATTCAACATGTATTATATTGCAACAACATACGTATGTATATCAAGGAACTTGTTTGCTTCAATATGGACCTAAAGAACGAATTAGGATATCATTTTCCTAACATGTTCTTTAGGTTCGTTTTGTTAGAAGTGAACCTACATACGAGTATTCACCTAGTGAAGTAGGAGATTTATTGAAGTGTCTCTTTCATACTTTCTTACTTTCGATGACTTAGCAACAGGAAAAGGGTAAGCAATGAAATCCTTCATAAAAATGACTCGTTCTCTCACACAATAATCACAACAAAATCCTCCAATGAAGAGACACATTCATCAAAACAATCACTAAATGCCAACACTTAATTCAATAACAGAGATCCCTATCAAACACGCCCGGTTATCTCTTCACCCCACGCACCAATTTACATACAAATACATACAAATCGGGTACGGAACCATAATCGGTTCCGGGTCACGTGGCCTCCGTGGTGAATCGGTTAAAGAGACCATTCGTTCACGGTTAATAAAGTCACAATCTTCTCACAATACAAAACAGGCTGCCTGCCGCCTTTCCCTTGCTTCGAAAAAATATTCGCGAGGGTAGAACAGATTCGAAATTAGAATTTGATTATCGAAGTGTGCCGACTATTTATCATTTGTAATGACGCGTTCGTTGCGCGAGGACGTGCTCGCTAATATTGTAATCTTGTAAATGCGTTCAGCAAAATACATATTTATTATTTTTCGTATTCTGTGTAGCTATTTGAGTGGAAAATATTGCTTTTGCATTGATTATGCATGACGGTATAATGTTTTGAACGATTCGTGTAGCTGTCTAGTCATTTATATCCATCTGTTGGTAGTTTTTGGTTTTATTTGGCTGAGTTTGACCGACGATCGAGAGGTCGGGAGTTCAAATACATTGAACTATTGCTCTGAACTGGTTCATAACACAAACAAACAAATAACTTGCTTACCTGGAGAATTCATGAGAATATGACAATTTCATTTGTTTATAGTTTTCAGAAATAAATGACAGTCAAGAGGTTCATGTTTTATAGATCGCGTGGATTGCCCTCTTTTGTAAAATGAAAATTGAATCTACGTCAGCTGCCGATCCCCGCAGCAGAATGCCAAAAGACATAATACTGTGAAAATAAGCAAAGTATACTAACCTAGCTGTGGCTATATCAGTCAACTGCCTTATTTTTCGTACTGCATATGCAGCTGAACTTAATCTACCTGAATAAGCTCTAATGTGGGCGACCCATTGCAATTTAGAATCTAGAGTAAATCCTAGCAATATCGTTTCCGTAATACCATCTAGTTTCTTGCCATCAAGTTTTAAATTTAGATCCACTTGGGGTACATTTGGTAATGAGAACTTAAGACATTTATTTGTTCGCTTTAAGTAAAAGATTATTAGCTACAAACCATTTCGAAAGAATGGCCAGACTAACGTTGACATGTAAGACATCCGTATCTTTTCTTTCTATTTAAAAAATAAGCGAAGTGTCATCAGCAAATAGAATTATATCCGATAAGTTAGCCATCATGTAAGGAAGGTCATTAATATGAACTAGAAATAGGAACATCATGTCTATTATATTAGCTTTCCAGTATTTAAAAAGTGTTGTTAGGTAAACATGGCTTAAGACATTTACATAGCAAATTCGCATTTATAGCATCAGCAATGACGGTACAGCATCTAAAATTCTTGGTCCTTCTCTCCGGCTTCAGAGAAAACATTAGTAGGTCACGTACAATGGTCCACATGCAGGACTAAGTGCGGAAACCAAGTCCCGTAACATAGAACATAGAACATTAGTAGGTAACAGTATTTAAGTCTAATAGAGTCATCATCAAGAAACGTAATATTACATTATGATGATGTCGATGATCAATGCACACGCGTTTCATACGACAGTTTTCCACACACTTGCGAGGCAAAAAATAAATACAGTTTCATAAACAAATTACCTATGTAAAAGAAATTATGAAATATGGCCCGCGGCCATTTTATCGCGGTATATTTGAAGGTTGAAGGAGAGCCAAGGCACGAAGCCGTCTAACAGTCTAATATGTATTAAAAGCACTACCTTCTATTTGAATATTTTGTATGTTATTTGGATGTAGAACACGAAAAAATTATTATTTTTTTGACAAAAATGAATAATTTGATGAAATATTATGTTAATTTATCATATTTTATTTATGTATACAGTTATAGGCATAAAAAGATAGAAAGTATTTTTGATGAGATTAAAAAAGCGCACATCTCCGACTAGTAAATAGTTATCTATGGCGCACATTACAGCACTAGAGCGGAAATATAAAGTAAAAAGCACGCATGTTTAATGCACGGCATTATGAACCTAAAAACGGTTCAATACGAGCCACTTTACGAGTAAGTGTGTTGAAAAAACATTTACTGCTCAAACAAGACCTTCTATTATAAGTAATAACCCACAGTCCACATTCAATAAACTCGTGAAATGTTCGGGTCATAAGGACCGAGTCAGCTGCATGTCTTAGAGCGAAGGCTCCGCGTATTCAAATGAAGCTGTGTGTTACGCGACCCATCCGTCTTACTACTGGTGTCTGCTAACATCGTGAGTACAGGGTGGTTGCTTTAGTGGGGATGCTAATTTTACAAAATCTATAAATAGTATAAAACAAAGCCGCTTTTCGTGCTAAACTACACAATGAATTTTGATGAAGCTTGCACCACCATTTAGGGAATTTATTCCTTTAAGAAAAATATATTATTAACGAGTTAAATACTTACAGCAAATCTCGATGTTTTCATAAGTGTTACCACATTAGTAGCTTGCAGCCGTGCGAAGCATGGGCCAAGCCCAAAAATTTTAAAATTGCTCTTGTGAGTCGGGTTGGTTAAGTGCAGGAATTTTTCAAATTAAAAATCAAAATTTTGCAATCTTATGATGGTCTATTATGAGAACTGTATCAAGAAAGGTACTTACTGTATCAATATTAAAGATCAGAAGATTAGTCTAACATTCTGCATCCGCACGGCCTTTGCCTGTCACTGAAGCTGAATGACAATAAATTATTATAATCCACTAATCACAATCAATCTTAACATTTTTCATATAAAGGGAATCAACTTTAGTATTGCCGCGCAGATATTTTTTTTGATACTGATTAAAACATTTGAGGTATGATTCGCTGCTCCCTTCATCTGACAAGCAAATGGTAGCTTTATTATACAGTTACTGTATCTGTAGAACAATATGAATGCTAAATATACGGTTAATAACATAAAAAACTAAATATAGGTTTATTTCTTAGTATTGCATAGATAATTAATCTATTCAAAAATGTGCCTTTTGTTTTACTTTGTCGCTACATTTCTAATTACCAACGACATACCTAATGACTTGTTTTTTTTTAATGGAGGAACACTGACTCCCCAGTCAAAGGTATAAACCTAGCTTGGGAGCCAGGGGACCTATGTTTGAGATACTACTCCTGTATAGTGTAATTTAATGTCATGTCTGTTATAACACTGTCACTGTTTTGTATATAAAGAATTTATTTATTTATTTATTTATAACCTGTCACGTTGGAAATACTTAAATACTTAATTATATGTTTAACTCTAAAAACAACACGCCATATCGTGTAAAGGGGCGCCGGTCTCAGTCCCCAGTATGAATATTTTCTATTGAATTACTCACGCTTCGGCAGACCACCAAAAATATTGTCCTCTTCGCACTTACGTGGACACCGAGAAGTTTCCACATTACGACACACAGATGTACTTACTGGTGCATGTTTGTTTCAAGTTTTTGAAATTCGTGTAATGCGGACGTTGGTCGAAATAAAAGTAGAGTTACGGACTTTGTCTTTGCATGGTTTTGTGGCACGTTGTGGTGTCAGTAGTCTGGGGTCTTATCACCAAATGGGTTCTGCAATATTGTCTCAGTCCGCGTGCTCCAATTTTAATCTCTTCTTAAGCACGCAGTGCGTCCTTGTCTATATTCATCTACAGTCACCGTTAGCTCTTTGAACAGAATAATCTCATAATTTTACATTGTGTGTATTCGTGTGTGTATAAGATCCATAACAGTCTGAAGCAAATAACGAATGTTTTCCCTTAACTTTCAAGAACAAGCTATCTTCTATTTTTGAAAAACAAGCTAACTAACAAAATCATTAGAACAATACTAAATACTGATAATTCGTTTCTTCATGCCTTACAATCCCCGAAATCTGATCCTAATTTCCCATAGCGATTCGCCACGGCCGTCCCACCAACGAACCGGACTAACCCACATTGGTGCTAACATCCACGACACATGGGAATCGCACTGTTCGCAAGGAATTCGTCATGGGCCCTTAGTTCCGCCACAACACTACGGAAGGGATGTGACTTTTCTATGGAGTTATCGGGTGGATTGATGTGATGATGAATTTGATTATTGATTATGAATGCGATGTTGTTTTTAATCGGGTGGATATGGGAATGGGTAAAGATGGGGTGTTATTTGTTTGTCGTCTAATGTTAGAAACTAATGAAGATTTTCTTAGTTTTGAGAAATTGTAATTTTCAAATCATTATCCTGATTTGGCTGTAGTATTGCAGTACTTATACATTGTTTGCTAAGTTAGAACACAAATGTGTGTGATTTAAAGCAACTGGAATTTCCGTTTAAGATGCTAGTGTTAGTGAGTCAGTGACATGCTGAAGGTGGAATATAAAGCTCTCAGTGTCCGTGACCAAAACGTCACTGTGGTTTTCATATTTCAATCTCTAATTCCAATTTCATTTTTCCCTTTCCAGTTGGACAGAAATATTCGGAGTTGATGTTCAACCTTCAGTATTTAGAGAGGCACCAGAAGAACAAGAGGCTGGAGATCAAACAACAGCAGGAGATATACCTATGTAACAGTAACCATGTACAGCAAGTCTTGATAACCGATGTAGACGCTAACGACAGTAACGTTTAATTGTAGAATCAGTATATTCACTTATTCGATCTAATTTCAGGGAAGCTGAGGAGCAAATACGAGTGTTTACTAAATATGTACCTCAAAACTTGATTAAATAATTAAACATAAGAAATCAGTTGGAAAGAAAGTTATGGTCACTACCTATCTCCTTGATTAATGATACCTTTGAAGACTACTGCTACTCACCCTAAAAAAATATAAAATCATAAAGATAACCAAATAGAACTTTATTTTAAATCAAATCAGCCAAAACAGGGGTACAATGACGTCTATATCTGTCGCCCCACGCATAAATTCGCTACGCTTCTCCCTGTTAGCGAGTCTAATGCTGGCAGAGAAGCTATGCATCAGATATGTGTCATATTGAAGGGAGTGTGGAGAATAGTAATTGTTATAATTGTGGAAGCTATAAAGAAAATTGGATTTTGTATTAGCTAGTGGTTTGATTATTCCTATGGGCCTATTTGGGGTTGGAATCTAATTAGATGGATGGAAAAAGTTGTAAAGGGTTTTTGTTTTATAATACACCAAATCAATATAATTAATTGAAAAGTGATTTTGAAATTAACTGACATGTAGTATCTTTGTGATTCAGATAATTATGAATCCTGTGTTTCCAATAAAGATGCACATATGCGATTCCCCGTTTCAAGTAACATAATGTTGAACAATCATGAACTAAACTATGCTCAAACACATTAAGTAAAAATAAAAGGATACCAAAATAAAATCAAAGTAGACTTTTAAACCTCTGTAATTAATGATCCGCTACTATAACTAATATTTACAAAATAAATACTTAACAACTAATATTGCACATAGATTTGGTGATAACAACAATTATTAACATTATCGAAACAATGGAACAGACTCGAACTTGACATATTCCCCTATTTATAGTCATCCTATTTTAATACAATTTGTTCAAATATTATATTAGCGCCGAAACACTAAAAATAATGTATACTAAGCCTTCGGCAGCAGAAGAAATTTCATTCCAAAATTGAACACTAACTTTATAATACATTCAATTTTATTAGACTCACTTCTCGTTGCGCAGTTTCAAAGACATTAATTTACATTTAACAGTTTTCGACTCATGTGTTTCGGCACTTAGTCCATAAAGATTATTTTATTTATGTATGAGAGAACTACCACTGTGTGAATAAAATTGTTTGCTCTTCTTATGCCCAGCTGGCACCTCGTCTAAATCACCTTCTTTATCCTGATGTGCTGTCATGTGTCTGGTCAAGTGATGCCTTTCACGGAAACTTTCGTTGCAAACGGGACATTTTAATTTCTCTTCCCGTTTTCTTCGGTGCGGGTCGATCGCTGACTCACTCTTGTGATGAGTACGCATGTGATACACCAGATCTGAAGTCATCCGAAAGCTGATGCTGCACTTAGCACAAACATTTTGCGACGGTAGAGAAAATGCGGCTAACGTTGGAGGCAATAATGTACTCAGGATGGCTGCAGCGGGATTAGCTATCAAAGGATTCTCCCTCGGTGGCACAGGAAACTTCATAAAATCCGCATTGGGTGACTGAAAGTTCTGAACTCCAAAAGGATACGACGCCCCAGCTTGAAGATACGGTATTTCCGGCCGAAATGGCAGAAAGTTTAATTTATTTGGTGACATTTGCGGTGTTTTTGTATCGTGTTTATCATGGTACTCCATATTATTTTTGTTGAATCCTGAAGATCGTTGGTTCATCGCTGAGTCCGGATAATTTGGTGAAGACGATGGCACATTTTGACCTTTGAAGAAGTGGCTGCCATTTATGAGATGAGCTGGTGTGAGGAGATTATTAAAACCTGGTGTTTTATTGAAAGAACTGGACGGTGGACTGGCAGCAGACAGCGGCGGACTTACGGAGTTCTGGTACAGTAGATTGTCAGGGCTGACCGAAGGATTGGGTGATCTCATGGAGTAGTTTGAAACTTTAGTAAACGCACTTTTTGGAGACATATCTGTCTTCTCCGAATACCTCTCGTACCTCGCTCTTGACTGCATGCTAATCAAAGTTGGATCATCAAATATTTTGTTTTTATATTCTGGAAGAAACTTCGGTTGACGCGCCGCACTTTCATTGGAATTCGGCCGACTCCGTGACCGTTCCGAATTATCAGAGTCACTACAATACATAGACTTGCCAGGGTACTCATCTGTTCCGACGTCAATATTAATATCAGATCCAAAGCTCGGGGATAGGTTGTTGTTTGCGCCAATTCGATCGTCATCGTGTTCCTTTAAGTCCATCGTGTTATCACTTGAGTAATCACTGTGCTTGTAAATTTCAGGCATCCTCTTAGACACCTGTTCCCACTCTTCGTTGTGAAAAAGCTGTTTCGAGACTCTCAACTGCCTTTCTGGTGGTTTTGGGCGTACCTTTTCATCCGGCATCATCAGAAACGCCACATCAAACGATCTCTTCGATGCTTTTCCAGGGTTTAAAACAGTTGACTGCATTTCAGGTTTTATTTGCGAAGTTCTAGCACTTTCAATATTCAAATTAGTTTCTTTAGAATTAGGAGATGTTTCTTTATAATTTTGATAGCTATTTTGAACGTCCATTGTCATCGTTTAGTCATTTAATTAACAGCACACGAACTCGAAACTTTTCGCACTTATATCGCGGCAATACAGAGAAGACGCGTGCGTACTACCCGACGGCCACAATACGAATGTGAGTAACATAAGGGTGAAAAATATATAAGTGGGGTTTTGAACTACCCTTAACAGAGCGTTTGAAGTTGTGAAGGCGTGGCGAGACGGACCAATAAGCGCCGACCGGGAGGCGTGAAAGGAATCGGTCGGCCAATGAGAGAGCTGTACGACGATAGAGAGCAGGAGAGCTCAATCACCAGGTCAAGATAATAATAACTGCTGTGAATTGAGAGCGCATTGAGTTGTGGTAGGGTCAGCTTGACAATAGCGGCGCGATATTGAAAACTGTGGTTTGTTTCGCTATTCACTGGTATGATCAGCAAAATTATTGCTTTTATCATCTTACGATAGGTTTTCAAAACTTTGTTTCGTAATATGTAACAAATGATCGACATTTTGACGAATAAAGTCGGTTATTGATTTATGTAAGTTGCAAGTTTAAGAAATAAATGGATGCTTATTTTTAAGCTGTATGAGATATAGAGTTCTCATAATAATACCACTAACAAATAAGAAATAAACTAAGTTCATCAATAAAAAAGTTTTCCTAACCATTATCTTCTATTTATCTCACCAAACATGGCACTGGAGAAACTGAAACGATTATGATTGCAATAAATATGTTTTATATGTCGCATAAAAAATGATACTTCATATAGTCGGCCTAACCCCCGACTGTATAGATGAGATTGCGAATAATGCTATTAACACAGACGCTTCTCCTCAAATTGATATCATACTCGAAGATGCTGTAGACGAAATTGAGCTTAAACAGGAAAGTAATAAAAACCTAAATCCTATGACTGCGATCGAAGCTAATACAGTAAAAATTGCCAAAGTAAAATCGGTCATAAAAATAAGAATACAGGACATAAATTCGATTGATGGGTAATACATAGGAAAGTTAAAAGAAGACCCAAATGAGTTCTGTTCGGTAGTGGGTAACGATAATAAGATGGGCGCAGACGTTAAAGGAAAACCATTTGTCAGATTTAGCAATTTTTTTAGCCATTCGTTGGCTCTCAATGAAAATCTGTTCCATTTATTTTGCTCGGCGCGTTAATGAGAAAATTTAAAGAAATATTGTAAGGATTAGGTAGCTACTGTTGTGAGCCGGCATTGAATATTGTTCTCCTTACTGTTGAACTTATTTTAGTGTTTTTTTTATATATTTGTTGAAATGAATGCAGGTAGCGCTTAAATTGTTAAGTACAAAGAACATGCTATGAAGTATTTTTGTCCATGACATACTTCTGTGGTATGTTACCTACCTCCTATAGTTTCCATGATCAAAATAACGTAAAATATCATTATGTTTCAGATCTCAACCAATGATTAATTCCAACATTTTATCACAAAAATCCTTACAGTAAAGCTTTTTTATTCCTCCATTGTACACAGATTGTATAAAAATGATAAGATACAAGTAAAAAATGTGTTTGCGATGGACGGAGAGAGAATCAGCCAGGCTTGCTAGTCATTTGTCTTCGCTGCCACAATAAAAGTGATTCGTAAGCTAAAAACGTGTATCTTTTTTTGGAAAATAATATGTTTTTCCCGTAATATACTTTTGATGCTATAGAGGTTTATACAGCTGTGAAATATATTCAGGTTTTATTGGAAATTATACTTTTCAGGTTTTATGAAAGGTGTAGATAAATAGGCAATTCATGAGGTGCATAAGGTGGACGTCTTAGAATGGAAATACTATCCGGTGAACTAGAAGCTCATTATCATAGGCATCGCTATTCTTTTGAGTTGAAGATGGACCAGTTTTTTTTCCTATGTCTGTCTCATTGGAAAGGAGTAAGGTCAAACAGGCTAAAAAGAAATTGATACTTACTGTGCTAATTGTTTGAATACATAGAAATTTCGAATATGATCGAATCCACAATAATAATGACCAAAGAACGTAAGGAGTAAAACAGACATTTTGGTTTTAAATCAATTCAAGAATTTATTCTAAGCATTTTTGTCTGCACAAACCTCTTTCACTAAATTTCAATACCGATTTTCAAATCCACATTACACCATTAGCCTTCTTCTTTTGCAGAAATAACGATTTGTACAAGACCTCGACGAACGGACCCGACCAGTCTTCCGGAGGATATTTTTCGGTGTTTACTCCTAATAAGATGTCAATGACGAGTCAGCCTGCTACAGAGATTGATGGAACAAGGGCTCCGGGGAAAACGACTTGAACTGTTTGTTAGAAGATGTAAGATATTCGTGTTTCCATGTTGATTTTGGATAAAGAAATGATATTTATTAAAGCTGAGTGTAGCTTTCAAATACCTATGCTTAAAATTTGATCAAGGTCAAGTTTTGGATATCTATGATATTGATTATATCATCAGTTGAACCAACCAAGCAACCAACCAATTGGAAAAGAAATACCTAATGCAAAGGAAAACTTTTGTAGTGCCAATTTGGCAAGATAACATTTTTAATGTAACTACGAATTACTTTTCTCTTTACCCTAACTTAAAACGATACTGTAAATCAACATAACTTCAAATATCAACAAATTGAGCTTAAATCGTTTATCAATAGAGGAACCTCCCGATTCCTTGATAAATAATTGTTGGCACACGCCACGGATATTCTCGCACGTGTCATATGAGGGAAGGCAGCAGCCCCGGATTTGTGGATGTATCGTTTTTGCACCAACGTAATCCCATTTTGTGATAAATAACAGATTAGAAGATTATTTATTTGGAATATTGAATAAATGGGTAGTAGGGTCGAAAGGGTGATACAAAATATGAAAATATTTTATTTATGGGTAACGAAAAGCGTTTAGATTTTTGATTTTACTTTAAAAATTAACCAGGCCTAGCAGTGCAGCAGATTACTGAGATGAAGGTCTAGCTAGAAGACGACCAATGTTGTATTACAACTTGAAAATATAATTTCTATTTATGAGCTACTAGTAGAGTAGACTGCACAGGTATATACTGTACTTAATTACCGCTATTGCATCTTACAATATCGTTAAAGACGATTATGATTATAAAACTGAAATACTTGAGTACTTTACTGAATACTTTAGATATTTGGGCAAAATGGTTGCACATCAGATGTAAATACTCAAATTGTTTCTGCCTCTACCTAACCCGTTGAGGAAAATCTTCACAAAATTAATTCCAAGTCTTGACGGATGATGCCGGAGTAAAGTTCACATGTGCAAGTTTGATTGCGATCGGTCCTCAGACAGGTCCCGACAGATTAGCTGCTACTGCTAATGTTCCGATTGGACGATCGGTCTGTGACATGTCCCTTAGGAACCGAGTCGATTGTATCCAGACAATGATGAAGTGGGTGTGAATGTGAAAGTATTGGTTTTGTTTCTATTTGTTTTTGTTGATTTGGTTTCTTTTGGGGAGTTACAAAATAAGGAAAAGAAGCGAAGTAAGTAGGTAAGTGATTTCTCTTGATTCTAAATCAGTCTAAGATTTGCTTCATCTCTTTTGAAAATTAGTGACGCAGAAATTTGTTCAACTCTAAAATGTCGCAGTAAGGATGGTAAAATTACAATCATACTGGTCTAAAAGAAGCATTCTCTATGAATCAAAATATACCTAAATATAACAAAAAAAAAAAAAAATATATACATATAAAAAATTGCCATATACAAATTAATAGAAGTTGAATATTCTGTGACGCGCCGTGACAATACATTGCACACACCACAAAGCAAACATTGACCTCGCACATCAAAACAACACCTGTACTGTTTATTAAAATATGCTCAGTTTAATCCCCATAATACAAAACGCTTCTAATACCAACCTGCCATATGGTGTCCTGATCACCAACAATATAGCTCTGCTACGTAATCATCCCTTTTGTACTTTCAATGGCCTTTGGATCATTCACCCTATTAATTGTAAAAATGTATTTTATTGTTACTCTCAATGCAATTTCAACTTTATTTTTATGGGTCTTGGCGTTACATTCGTGTAGGTAAAGACCGTTCATTGACAAGCTCGTTTATAGTAGTTTTGGTCGCGTTTAAAACTAGCGCTCAATACTTTTGTATTTGTGTTCGCTTTTGCTTCTGTCATTTTGAATCTAACTAGTAAAGCTTTAGGGTTGGTATTAGAGAAACGTATTTCAATAATTAAATCGCCAATAGTTTCAAAACTATTGTCAACTGTATCACCTCATCAACAAAGTCCAAGTTTGCGTTTTATGGTACCCTATTTGAAACCAAACGTACGAGTATGAGTGATCGCAGAACATTAAAAGCGGGATTTTGCGAGCACTTGTTTATGAATTTTTGTACCATATGGACCATATGGTGTAAAAGCCGACGTGGACAATACGCCCCCATGGTGGTACCCCATTACCATATGCGACACGTTAAATACGTATTTCAAGAGCTTCGTATTGCGTTGACCTTAAAATCTGGGCGATCGATAAATATGAGTATGATGGATGGTAGTAGAAACTTGACAATGAAAAGTTTTTTGTAATATTATATTGACTGCTGCATCAGGAAAAGAATGTGAGGTAGCCATGATTTTTTTTAAATTAAAATGTTCTGACCTATTCTCGGCGTAGGTATATATATAAAAAACGTAAAATGCACGTTTATTCAATTTCATATGAAAAATATCTGTTACTTTTTTAGAAGACTTTCCTTACTTATGAAGTGATATGAAATGATGTTTATTTCTGTAAGTAGATCGTTTTTAGATACCTACTTTTTGGTAAATATTTTGAAACTACATGGTGCCGCCGGATTTTAAAGCCTAGGCCTGAAGAATACAATTAAATTAAACAATAAAAGCGGTGCCTATGGTGAACATTAAGTTGTTTGCGAAACGTTAGGTATCTATCAACAGAAGAAATCCATCAATTATAATAATTATCAACATGTATGTTATTGTACCCACTTGTCGACTAGCAACGTTATGGTGCGCTTGCGCAAATAAACAACATTTTGGACAATGTGCCGCAATAATGCATATTGTATGCGCTGACAATAGTGGTGAAGCTGTGGCGTAGAAGGTGAATGATGTTGATACTTGGAGTTACGGGATTTATTTTGTAAGCGTAGATGATAATGGTATAAAACACTGAACATATTTTCGATATTCGAACAATATCCTCATCAATAATGAGATGAGTAATTATGGTTTCTGAGTGATCAATCTCAACATTTTTTTTATGAACGTCGTGTGACCGACCTAGGTATCTAGAGACAATACATTGTTTGCTTTCAATAACAGAATAATTGGTATTTTATCCAAATTCAATGGGGGGCTTGTGGCTAAGTAATAACAGCCGCACGGTTCGATCGATTAGGTTAAGCTACGCCTGCCGCGGTTGGTCCGCGGATGGGTGACCATCTTTACAAACCAAGACCCCTCCGTGCCTCGGAAAGCACGTTAAGGCTTTGGTCCCGGCTGTCATTCGTGAATCTTTGACAGTCGTTACGGGTCGTCAGAAGCCCGAAAATCTGACAACCAGTCAGATCAATCTTACCTAGGAATACCGTATTACCCAGTACTGGGTTGTGGAGGTTAGATAGGCAATCGCTTTATGTAAAATACTGGTATTAAGCTGCATCCGGTTAGACTGGAAGCCGACCCCAACATAGTTGGGAAAACGCTAGGCAGATGATGATGCAAATTCAATACAAGTGAAAAGTGTTAGTTGTGCTATATTAGAGTGGCAGGTGCATCTTCACTGTTAAGAGATAATATCTATTTGATTCAATGTTTTCAAAACTGTTGGTACCTATTAAAGTATCAAAATCATTTAACCGACTATTCTATACGTTACGATCACACAACATATGCGCTGGTGTACTGCCATTTGATCACAATAAGTATAATGGTCGCAGAGCATCCCCCACGGCAGTTATCATTGCAATCGGAGCACGGCGGGTTTGAAGTAGTACAGATGAATGCTTTTAAGTTTGGCTATAATTTGTTTTGGATTTTACAGAAAGCTACCTACCACATCAATTTCGGTAATAGGTCGGTACTAGATCAATTTTAAAACATAAATTGGATAGGGGATAATAAATCTGTGGTTTGTTTAGATTAAAAGGATAACTTTCTATCATTGATTTTATCTTTTGTACTTGTTGACAGGCCTACATACAGTGTCCTTCCATGCTAACACTGTAATTTGAAAACATTGTAAAAGCCAATTATTTTTAAAAGAGTATCCATAGAGTTTCTTGCCGGTACTTCTCCATATGAAACGACCAATTGGAACCGTGCACCTAGCTTCTGACGTTTCATAAGTGCCCATGTAGGCTTATGTGAAATAAATAAATAAAATATAAATCATTTTGATTTTGATTGACTCCATTTCTTGTTGTCAATAATAATTCATTGTTCTTTTGATAAAACATTTAAAAAAATTGGCAAAAGTGACTGCATTTCCAAGCTAGGTGGGTATGTTTTTGTATGGATGATTAATAAATGTGGCAAGTTAACAACATCTTTTCCCTATGACCTTTTGTCCAACAAACAAAAAACTATCTTGGGCAGATGAGCAATGACACTTTCTCAACTAAACCGTGAGTCGAACCCCTAGCTCCACCACACTACACACTTCGAAAAATCCACAATAACATTGTACAACAATTTGCAACCGCATCAATATTTTTTAGGGCCTCTAGTGAAGGGCTGCTACTCAATACGAAGAGCATTTACACGCCATATGTACCTTTAGGCTTAAAAGCTCTAGGGACAACGCCCTACGCTAATGAAAATGGAGTAGAGCTTTTAATATCGTCAAATGATAGTGGATGCTGTTGCAATTGTAGTTTTTGATGTAGGGATTATTCCTTATGTTCTGTACGCATGTTTTGGGATAGTGAAAGACCAACATAGGCTACATCAAGGACATTACTGCCCTTGCGCATGTTGCTCAAGTAAGCAAAGAAGCGTTTGCGGTTTGTAGAAATTGTCGTTGGTTATCCTTGACCTATGCCCTTCATCATATAGTCAAATATAATTCCTGTTTCGAGTGATATAGAAATATATTCATGATAATCATAATTTATTTTTGATTGATTTGTGGAATTATGTCTCTCATCAGGCAAGCGTTTGCCGCAAAATAAACCCCAAAGATTAAAAAAAAAACATAAAATCAAAAAACCATGAAACTTCAAAATACACTACTCATTCGTTCATCGTCGTTTAGAAAGCGCTCCACCCTACATCGCAAGCGCATCTAGCGCCATATGTCGCGAAAAATTCAGCTGTAATTGCATTACGTTACCCCAAGTCGAGTGCAGCTTTTAATTATGACGACCCACTTAGGCATATGTGGTGTTTAGGGATATAGTAGCTTGTGTGTCATGCTGGGCTTTGGGGATCAGCAGAATTCTTCGTTGGATGAGCTTTGGCATAAGGGTAAAGCTATCCCCATCTTTGTTTGAGACATTGCTCTCGAAAATTGCCGACTTTTGCAAAATAATAAACGACAATTCAGTGTTTTTTAATTTTTTCGTCTGGCACATTTTTTTTTGTAATATTAGAGAATCAAATGTAGGCTAATATGATTTATAGTGAAACAAAAAGAACAGAAAAAGCTTAGTAGCCGCTACAAAGAACCTTTTTAAAGGAAAAACAAATGAACTCGATAAAAAAAACCACGAACAAAAAAGCTTCTAAAAATGTTACCTTTAAAAAGCAAAGCAAACAAACTCCAGAGTCTAGATGCAAATTGGGGACAATATGAGCGTGAAATATGGGTTCAAGAAATCCTGAAGCTGAAAAAAAAAGGGAAACAAATGAAGAGAAAAAGTTCCCAGGGAAAAAATACAATGCCTCTGAACACAGGGCAGGAAACGCCGCGTGAATAAGTGTCCCCCATTGTGCAGGAAAGGAGGGTAGTCGAGGTTTCTTTTGTTGATAATTTGTAATTAGAATGTTTACCTGATTAAAGTGTTTGTTGAGATGGTGGAGTAAATGGAGACGAAAGCAATCTGATATAGTGATGTTGTTTGTTTCATGACTATGTTGAATTTTAAGTTTCAACAACTACATATAATTTTTGAATTGAATTTCCACTGGAAATTCACGGTGGAAATTCCCAATCTTCCCATGCGCTCCAAAATTTTATAACACAAGTAAACGGATTTATAAAATTTTGGAGCGCATGGGAAGATTGGGAAGTATCCAAAAATTAGATCGCAAACAAAAAAAAATCACTTAACGACCAGAACTAGGTAGGTATAGGTAGGTACAGTTTACATAATTTCTTTTTGTGTTTCAATAATTAACTGGGTTCCACGGTACCTCAAAAGGAAAAACGGAACCCAATAGTATTACTCGTGTGTCTGTCAGTCTGTTCGTCTGTCACAGCCAATTTGCTCCGAATCTAATGGACTAATTAAATTGTTTAACAAAACCCAAACACGGACGTGTAACGTAAATATTATACATGAATTTTGAATATGGGGCTCACTTTTGAGGGCAAATAATAAAATTGAAAAAAAAAGTTTTTCTAACTGTACTGTGAGACATTATAAAATGAAAGGGCTTACTGTGAGGGTTTCAAATAGATTTTTTAAATATTTTTAAATTACATTATTTTAAAGTTATTCTAGAAAGTCGACCATACCCCCCTAATCTCCGAAACTACTGAGCCTAAAATTTTGAAAAAATACAGAAGATAGTTCTATACTTATAGATTACAGGAAAACCTATAAGAAGTCTGTGGTCTTAAAATAATACGGTAAATCTCTCAATATTGTGCGTAGAAACTTACATTTGCAGTTGGAATGTATGGGAGAACAGTGTATTTCAACACATAACACCCACATAACATCACGCCTCGTTTCCCCGAAGGGTTAGGCAGAGGTGTACCTATAGTACACCCACATTTCGCCAGTTATGTTAAAGTCCCATGTATAAACACACACAACATGTGTGTGTATTTCAACTACAATGTTAAGTTTGTTCTTGGGAGAAATTCATCCCAACTACGGAATCCGACGTGGTGGTGTAACACGCATTTGGCTGGTTTTTTATTTAATGAAGCGTAAGGAACGGAGTTATGATCGTCACTAAAATATGATTAGTAGGTACGAGTATCTTAGTTAGCGATAACAGCTTAGAACTGCCAAAACACATAATATTTTTCACAAATCGCGAAAAATCCATACGAAACGATAAAAATGTGGCCGGTAACCCTCAAATGAATGGTAGCTCATTACGTATTCAGAATCCTCTGCCCGCCCGTCTGCCCGCTATGATTTATGAACTATTTTTTGTTGATTTTCTTCCCCCTCCAGCCAAGACTCTGAACTCTGCCAAGTAATGTGAGAGCATATTGATAGAACTGAGTTAATTAATTCTGCAGTTTTTGGCGCCAAGTTTTTTGGTTATTGCCAAGTTGGTGTTGAATGATGCTCCTTGCTGTGAAGCTGTTGTGTCTTTTTCACACTAACTTTTTTCTTTCATTGTGAATTTTATTTATTTATTTATTTTATTAATCAACACATACATTTATGATCGATAGAACAATATTTTATTGTATGTTACCTTTTACCTACTGTCACAGCCTCAATTTATACTCTTCTCACTATTAAAGGTCCCTTTTTAAAATATGTGCTATGATTTGTTTCGCAACTGGCACGTTCGACTTATTCTCTTAAAATAGTCAACCAGAGACCAATGCCAGAGCCAATAGCCAGAGCCAGAATATCAAAGACCAGAACAATTATATTTTTGCCAAACAAAATCTAATTTTGCTATCATTGTAATGTGACCGCTTAACACAATGTCAGGGCCATAAGCACGATGTGACGTGAATGAAATAGGTACATTAAAACCTTAACACTGATTTGGTCACATTTCACTCAACCCATCCATATCCTTTAGACACAGTTCCGTATTTATCAAGCACGGTGTCATCCGTGTTAACCATTAACACAAAAGGCTCTCAATGTTAAATGTCTCAATTTAATGTAACAACCGCGTCGCCCTCTCTGTGCGGTCGTTATGACCCACAGTCGGTTTTGTAGGGTTAATTCGATGGAAAGATTCTCGCTAACCGCGCAGTTGTAAACGGGTTGTCTTTGTTTAATAATATTAATGGTGGTTGAAAATGTTGGGACATATCGTCTGTGATAGATACTGTGTGTAAAAAAGCCCTGTATTGTTTAAAGCTAGGCAGATTTCATTTAAAAGCGTGCAGATTTGGGATTAAAAGGAACTCTCACAATAAACAAGGACAAAACTAAAGCAGATGTGGAAAAAAGTATATAATTTATCCTCGAATCATTATTGATGGGCAACAAAGAAATAAATTAATTGGCATTTGACTAAAATATTTTTAGTTTAACATCAGTCTACATCAGGCTCTTGAAGAGACTGATCGTTAAATTGAAAGCCCAAATAATTTGATAAAATCGAAGGAAATCAAACATAAGAGTTCAGTTCTTTTTGTGCCGCTGAATGGGTACCTGTTAAATTAAAGTGATGAACAGACTAGTCCAATAGTATATCACGTTAAAGTCCACAAGGCTGGAACATCACATAAATAAGCCTGTAACAGCTTCACATTCGTATTCAGTTGACACATCAGCATTCTGTCTCCAATGAACTGAGAGTCCATGAATCATGGCTGAGTTACGTCTTATGTCTGGGTGAATATGAATAGAGGTAGAAAGATCGAAATTTTGTAATAATAAAAACTTTTGAATCATTAAAGGAGTGCTTTACTTATGGTTTTTAAAATCAATCGATAATAAGAAAGGAACCTCCCTATTTTAATTGCCAAAATTTAGCCTCTAAAAACTGTTGTTGATTAGTTTAAGCGTAGCGTCTGAACCATTATTTTTGTCTTCCATTATTTGCGTATTTCTTTCAGTTTTTGATTCCATTTCATCCATATCCTCACTTAACGCTCTTTTGTCTTCCACATTTTACATAATTTCTACTTTAAAATCTTCTCTAACATAACCCTACCATATACAAACGTTCAACCCTTCACACGTTAACCAGTCGCATCCGGCAGTAACTCAGCACAACGTAGCAATCCTGCTGTCCTGTACTAATTAAAGGAAATGGCCCAGAAACAAGATTGCGATATTGTTCTCTCTAAATCTGTACCCGTCTCTTTCTTGCTAACAGACTCGTGTATCTATCCATCTCGGTCTCTCTAAACGTTGCGTGGAATGTCACTCATTATGCTAAGTATCTTCCCCCCTTTGTTCGTTGAGATTGGCGATAAAGCTTTAGGTTCTTTTTTCTTTTTTTAACTTGACAGTTGGTATATGGAAGCAGATTAAGATAATTCGGTCGAGGTGTTTTATAATGCTTAATTTTATTGTTTCACTGATTCGCTTGGCGGGGTTTTCTTTTCTTTAAAGAAAATTTGTTGGCTCTTTGTAAGTTCTGAAGAAGACAAGAAATTGTTTCGATTATAGAAACCAAACTTAGTCTTAACGAAACCATCGGCATCATCATCATTATGTATTAAATTTTCTTGTATTTAGTTAATTATTACCTAATCTCAAAATTATTTTTGATACCAAAAATAATTTACGAAGTTTTGCATTAGGAGTTACACTTAACTTTTGCAATTACTAATCAGAATTCCCTTCTCAATTAGAACAGCTAAAATCGAACACGAACAAAAATAAAGCAACAGATTCTGAATCACAGCCGCATATTGAAAAACGAGCGATTTTTTAATAAATCGTCTCGAACATTCTCCATTACGAGCAGAAATACCTTATTTCATTACGCCAACCGTTCCATTAGTAAGATACGCCAAATTCTATTAAACTCTTTTTTGTAAAAACAGCGCTTGAAGCGGATTCGTCGCTCGAAAATGTTTTAAAGTTACAACCTTCGGACGTAGCCCGCTACGAATATCGTAGCAATAAGATCGTCCACATAGGCCTGTTACAGTTCCATTGCTAGGTCAGTGCGAGATTTCTGCATTCTCCCTGTTCTAAGCATTCAATGAAACTGCAAATAAGCAGTACCATCAATGACTTCGTAATTACTAGCTTGGTTGATCTGTTGTCGCTTACATCGCTTGATTTTTGAAACACAAAGGGTTTACACCCTACGTTTCTAAATTTAAATTTATGTTTTGTTAGATTTGATCGCGTTTAGCGGCATGCGCTGGCCCAAATGAACCGATAGGCACTTTTTTTAAATATGATTTATTCGAGCAAAGAGTTTTTTTTGTATGATTTGTTTGGGAACAAATAGATTCTATTCAAGTGTTTAACTAATGACCGCAGGCATTGATTAATTCATGAATATTTATAGGAGAAGACACTGAAAAACGCAAAATTCAGCGCAATCGCAGGCTACAGTTAATATGAAGGGGTAAAATATCCTACGGTAGTGACTGGTTGGTATACCTATGCTATCTTTTGAACAGAGAAATGGTGCTCTACTACATACCTAATGAATCCAACACAATATGATTCAGAGGACCAAAAAGATAGGCCACAGACACAGATCAAATATGAAGATGAGATATTTGAGGAGAACCAGGAAGTAACTATCCACATAATTACTAAAATATAAGTACTTTTTCAAGTTGTTTTTGTTTTAAACACAAGTCACACTATTTTGGATCATTAATCAACAGGCATTCTCATTTATGTAAACACATTTCTTAAAAACCGCGTACCTACTGTCGCTAGCTATCCGAAGTATGCAGTCGTAACAAAATCTAAGACACACCATCCAATCCAATCAGGAAACCCGTTGTGAGTACTCCTCAATATTTTCCCTCACTTCCGAACAGTTGTTCCACACATTCGTATAATACTACCATTAACCCACGCTCCATTGGACAACGAACTCGATACTTACAAATTCAATAACGGTTTTAATTCGATTTCATATCGATATGAGAACATTTGCGCGATCGAGCTGTAATGAATGGTGGTTTCAATCGGTTCTGATTTTTGTTGGTCGGGTATGTAACTAATGTGTTTTTGAGAATTGAATTTTTATTTTAATGGTGGTTTTTAATGCAAGGGTATAAACTACTATTTGGGCATCCACTTTTCCTTTGTTTACTTGAAATGTTTCATGATATTCTTTTTATGCTTTCTTCATAGCACCTACGTTTGCAACACTTAGAGTCCTGCTGAAGATTATAATAAACTAAAGACTTTTAACTCCTTTACAGATAGTTGCCTAATTCATTCCAGGTTACAATCTTAAGTTTTCAGAACCATTTAAGTGCTAGGTATACTAAAAGTTCTTTTAGTAAATTTTGATTAAGCAATAGCTAGTTAATTTAAGTACTTTCAAAATGATTACCTATTCGTCTAATTTTCAACAGAAACAGATTAACACTATGTTTAATTAAGACTAGGATTATACAGGTTGTGTTCGACCGTCAGGTGTGGGTCGACATGTGGCTCCCACCGGCTGAGTTTACATAAACCGGTGTATCTCTGTGTCTTGTGGTATACAGGGTGATTGGATTTGTGGTGTTTTGCTGTTCTAAGCGTATTTTTTAATAGTTAGCAGTTTTTAGTCAAAATAGTATTCCCACTTCACAATCTTCGCGCATAAGAACAAAAGTGTGCTCAATCGTCTTGTCAATGATAGACTAATTTCACGTAAAGTGGTTCTCTCAGGTTAGTTTTCTACCATCGCACATCCCGGAGCCCCTCCACATGATTATGATATAAACCTCTATGATGGTTTCTGCACGAACAAAGACTGTGCACCTACCAGGTGTCATTCAAAAGAAACAAATAACTTTTCCAGGTGTTATGAATTGATAAACTACTACAGCTACTTTTACTGCATCTACTTTTTTCCAACCTTTCGAATACCTAATTGTCATCATCATCATCATCATCCTACAGCAGTCCACTGCTGGACATAGGCCTCTCCAATTGCACGCCATTCAGCTCGATTCTCGGCAACTCTCATACAGCTGCTCCCAGCCACCCTGTGAAGATCGTCGCTCCACCTAGCCTGAGGGCGTCCTACATTACGTTTGCCGATTCGCGGTCTCCACTCAAGAACACGTCTACCCCAACGATCATCGGTTCTACGGCTAATATGGCCGGCCCATTGCCACTTCAGCTTGGTTATTCTGTGAGCTATGTCGGTTAACTTTGGTTCTCTGCCGGATCACCTCGTTACGGATTCTATGCCTCAGAGAGATTCCAAGCATAGCTCGTTCCATAGCTCGCTGAGCGACCTTGAATTCATGGACCAGCCGTACCGTGAGTGTCCACGTTTCGGCTCAGTAAGTCATAATAGGCCGGACGCACTGATTGAAGACTTTAGTCTTTAGGCTCTGCGGAATACGCGACGAGAAGACTCGGCGAAACTTCCCAAACGCTGCCCAGCCCAGCTGAATTCTTCTGTTAGCCTCTCTCTCAAAGCTGCTCTTACCAAACTGCAGAGTTTGCCCGAGATAAACGTATTCTCGAACAACCTCGAGAGCACCGCCATTGACAGCAATCCGTCCCGGAATGACGTGTTCGTTGACCTTAACCTTGATTTTGTCCAAGTTCACCCGGAGACCAATGCGTACAGAAGAGCCAACTGGCCCATCCAGCATCTGCTGCAAGTCATGCAGCGATTCAGCCAGTATGACGATATCATCTGCAAATCTCAAGTGTCAGATGTACTCGCCGTTGATGTTAATGCTGCGTCCTTCCCAGTCCAGCGTCTTAAACATAACCTCCAACGCATTAGAGAACAATTTCGGAGAAATTACGTCCCCTTTTTCTCACCCCTCGACGTAGGGGGATATGTTCATTTCACCGGTCCTGAATTTGAACGGTCATTTTCGCGTTTTCATAAAGACATTTCAGCACTTGGATGTATCGCAAGTCGACTTGGCATCGTTGCAGAGACTCCAAAACAGACGGTCTCGATTGAGTTAAAAGCCTTCCTTTTGAGGCAAAACCTAATTTGTACTTAATTTTAATTTGCTTACCTACCTACCTTTTAATATTGGTATCTTACAACGATAATGTCGTATAGAGATTTTTGAGAGATGAAAACCTGGTGACCTGTAATACAGGTTTTCACTAGCAACCACAGGCACCAGTAGTTCATAACCATGTATACTTGTTTTGTTTATGCCAATAAATTATTCCTATTATCTACATTGAAACTTATCTGGGGGCCAACCACGACCTCTTAAAGCAGTATTATTTTAATGTTACTTCAGTGTGAGAAAGAGATGAAGCTATACAGGACGTCTAGCTCCATCTTTTTCTCACACTGAAGTAACATTAAAATAATAGTGCTTTAAGAGGTGGTGGTCTAGCTCCTGATATTTAGATCACGCTGTACTCCTTGCATACATACGCGAAGAACCGCTCAGACTGGAACTGTGAGCCGTCTACACGATACTGTAATTCAATCTAAGATTAACATGTTGAATATTGAATTATTGGGAATTGAATATTATGGGTAACGTTCATCTAAGGACTTGTCACAGACGAATGCCGGATAAAATACGTACAGTGTAATTCTTCAAAGAAAATCCCACTACTTTCTCACTTTGCCACAAAGTACTGCCATGAGGGCTATGTAGGAGCCTCAACGTACTAAGTTAGTGTTTGTGTCGTGAATTAAGTCTTTTTGTGTTCATATTGTGTGTACTTATATGCCAAATATGTTCTTTCTTAGGTTAAGTAAGAAGTGCGATAATGCTCATGGGCTGTTTTAAATAAAATAATCAGATAATGATTATTAATATGAGTGGATATAAAAACTATTCACTAAGCCATGTGTCCGTCTTGTACTGCGTACGACTTCAAGCCACCGTCAGTAAAATGCAATAATTGTGATAGCTTAACTTTCGAACAAAAAAAAACCAAGACTCGTTTATATCCCTAACATAATTAAATAATAACTCCGTAAAAGAATATCCGCACATGTCCGCTGGCCGCAATAAATTATCCGCGCGGCGCTAATCCGAAGTTTTGCGGCGGTCCGGCACTATCTGTTTGCCGCACACCGCAACCTTCCGCGCTTCGAGCAGAATACGCACGGCGAAGTACGGACGGAAAAATAAAACTTATATAAATTATAATTATTATTTATTAATGGTAGGTAAAATTGGCGAATTGTGAGTGTTTATGTTTAAGCCACTCAGATATGTTAGTCTCTGCCTAACCCTTCGGGGAAACAGGCGTGGTGTTATGTTATTCTTTGTAAGTGTTAATAATTGTGCTGAAAATTACTTCATCTAACTGTGTGACATGATGCTGCTGAATCGAGTCGAACTAATTGATGAAAGCAATTTGATGTTTAAGATGGCTTGCCCGGAGACCAAGCTTCTCGCATACAGCGGTGAAAATTCGAAGTTAAAGGGGACTTAAAAGCAGCAATAATATAACAGCAAACTTAGAAATTCTCTACCTACCTGTCAATAAGTTGAAACATAGTTATCATGACAATACAAAAAAAAAAAAACTGGGACACTCTTTATAAACTTTAATGTATCAAATATGCATCACACAGATATGTAATAAAGAAGAAATTAAACGAAATCTGCTCCCTCAATAAATATTGTAAGTTAGTCTGCGGACGGTACAGTCCGTCGGCATGACTATTAATCATGGTTTATCGAGTGCTAATCCAGGTTTAAACAGATAACTATTCAGTCGGGCCATTGTCACGTTGAACGCACGGTTAGGGATGTCCAAAAGTTGTAATGATTTCATGGTAATTATTTTTGTAGGGGCTGAAATTTTTTTTGATAGTTTGCTGAATATTTGATCCTTTTGTCCGAGAAAGAAACGATGAAGCAGAATTGTGTTGACGTTTCAAAATCAGCACCCTAATTGCGTAACACACTATCAATCACAATCTGAATGATTTTGAAGCAAATTGCTAATACATTGCTTTATATAATCGAAAAATATATCTGCTCAACAAGTAAATAACACAATGAAAGTTGTTGAACTGTCAAAATGAAACCGATTCCTACTGTAAGAGTGTTACGCAATTGCCCCGCAGGTTTCATTACAATAGGGCTTTTAATACTCACACGAATGAATTGTTCGGTTTCCATATTTATTTAAATGTTAAGCTCAAATTGGTTTGTAAGACATCGAAAAGTTTATACGTCAACTCTCGTTATCTGACAGAAATCCAGAATTAAAAACAAAAACGTTTCAGATATCAAAATATTTTTTCCACAATTCAATTTGACTGGAATAAAACGAGATACTAAAGAGCATTTCAATTATTCATCTGCAAGTAACCCTCAGCCCTAATACGTCTTCATTGCCTTAACAAAGCGATTGTTTAGCGCCCTTCGTGACATGCTCGTTAACGTTGGTGCATTCGACACTATTTATTCATGGCTTTTCGTTTAGAATAATTATGGATATACAATATTTGCAGTATATTATTATCTTTATGCTTACCTTCCTGTTTTATGTTCTGAATTATTTTTATGGGTTAATAAACGTTACAATTATTGTTTTCTTTGAAGATGAAACAAAATAATAATAAAAATCTGACTTTGACTACCTTGTCATGACTTTAAAAAATTATCAGAGATATATTAAAAATCATTTTATTTACACCTCCTTTCTGTTGAAGAACTCAATTCTAATAATTCAATTATTACCTCGACGAAATCAAATGCGTAGACCTTAACTAGAGAGAGAACATTAGGGTCGGCAATCGTCCATCCCTCGAGCTGCTTTTGTTTATTCAGCTAATAATGTATGACATGACATCATATTGTGTGGGACAGCCCTGATGTTTCAGGTGCATCAAGTTGACACTTGGTATATCATGGAACTACGATTTTTGTATGGAGAAATATTTGTGTGCTACTGTGGTATTAAAATACGTGGTGACCTTTTCCTACCCTGTAATAAATAAAACTGTATCACCTAGTGTCACTGTCAACTTTAAATCAGTTTGTTTGTGTGTCCTTTTGTATCGAAGCTGAAACGACAATTGAAAATCAGGCTGAAGTTAAAGAAAGACGTAGGTAAGGGCGAGAAATCACCATGTTAAATTCAACTTCCTCTGTAACACAATTTATTTTAAATATACTTGAAAAGCCCTCAATAAACATACCGACCACATTTCCTCTAAGCCTCTTACCGTCCGCCATCTTATTCGGGTGACGACGACAAAATGGCGACGGTCGCGGCGCGCCGTTCAATTTGAATATAGAACAGCGTATGTCGCGCGCGCTCTGCGACACTAACTCATCGGATTGAGTGTGATGGCGTGGCAATCGTAAAAATATATTCGTTCTTTTTGAACAAGGAACGAATGGAAACGCTCTGGGTTATTCGAACTTTTTATTTTGAACTGCTACGTGTAACCAAATTGCTTACTTCATCCGTAGATGTGATGACGTTGCAGGATGATCTTTAGTGGTGTTGCGGTCTTTTACCGGCCTCTTCTACTTTGAGCTAGCAGTTTTACAAACATACGAAAATTATGAATAATTGTCGTATGCTTGTTTGTCACTAAAGCATCCACGGCAGTAAGAAAGGTAAACTTTGGGACCGTTAAATGTAGGGCACAATAGAATGCATAATGATGCATGAAGGCTTTGCCTGTCCTTCTTTCTGCTTCTTTTAACAGGTGTAGGTGAAATATCTAAAGAAAATGTAGCCGACTCTACACTTCTGTGCCAAGGTTCGTAAGGCAAGCGCTAAGAATATGTCGGTCAAACCACGGCCGCTGGAGATAGCGAGAAAATCCGACACCCTCGAATGTTCGCTGCCGTAAAATATATACCTTATTAATATCTACTGTGCTGGGAGCTGTTTTGATACTGCTTTTATATACTGGATGTGATATACCTTGTGCTTATATTGTGGGATGTACTTTGAAGGCGTGGAAAGCCTTGAGTAGAATTTTAGTACTGTAATAATGATTTCATATAAATGATTTTCTAACGGTAGCGTTTTTTCCGGCTTGTTTAGTTCATTTATCGATGTGCTTCTTCTTAAATACGAAAAAACGGCTTTCTAGGCTGTGATTTACGTACTGTCAAATAGAGGAGTTGATGTTAATCTGCCACCTGCTCATGCAGACTGCGTGCAAGGTGTTTGGTTCGATTCCTAACAAACAGAATTTATTTGAATCACAAAAATCCAACTATACGTAGGTAATACGTTGGTACTTTTGGTTTCTGAAATCTGTTTGATCTTTTCTTCTAGTACATACACTCAACCATCGCTTTCTTATTGAACTTCTTTTTCTTCTTCACATTTACCTTTCAATGCCTTTTGAGTCTATCTAGATATGAGTCGCCCATTAATCCAAACTTTTTTCTGGAAGCCTCTACGTTATCATACCGCCCACTCTGTGTCATAATAATATTATTCTCATAAAACACCACACAAGCAGCAGGCGCGTGTTATTAACTATATATATTTTATGAGTCGCCCATTCTCACTATGTTAACGGATTTGTTGATATCTGAGTCTATACAGTGTGTGGCGTAAATAGTGGTCCAAAGTTGAGGGGGGGGGGGGGGTTAAGGGGACATCGTATATTCAGCTATCACAAACTCATTTTTTTTCATAAGTCTCAGAATAAAAATCTCAAAACATGTTGCAATACCCTGTAACGAATTTAAATGAAATCGTGTATTTTTATAAATCCAGCTATTTTTTAATAGAAATAGCTATAACTTTTATTTGAATAATGGAATCAGTTATTATTATACTATTTTAGAATCTGCATTAATTGGACACATTTTAAAAGTAATAGGCACCGACAGTGAAGTACATTTTTTTACACCATTCGCACCCCAAGTCACATAATTTTCTAGAGATTCGAGTTGAAATTTGAAAAAAACACATTGTTTCTTTAGTGCTTTTAAAATGACAACTAAAATGTTATTTGCATAATTATGTTAGCATTGCCATTCAACGTGGCAATGCTGCCAGTCTTCTGGGCACGTTTCCGGATGACAGCGATGCGGACGAGTACTTCGACGCCTAAGTTTCCTTTTGTTTTGTGTATTTGTTTGTATAGTTAATTAATTCGTTAGTTAGTAATTGTATAGTGTTAGCACATATATTTCACAGTTATAAACAAAAAACAAAAGAAAAAAATAATGTCATTTATAGGAATTACAGCCGAATTAGTACGGAAAGCTGTAAGTTAAAAAAAAAATTCTGAGACCCATGGAAAAAAATTATTTAAATTGTGGTATGTGATAGCTACATACAGTGTATCGAAACCCTTAACGTTGAACCACTATTTACGCCACACCCTGTATAGTCCAAATTATGTACCTACTAAAATAAAGTATCTTCGAGGGATGTTGATATTATCGCTTACGTTATAGTACTAATAGCCCTCCCATAGCTCCTTTTAAATAGGTAGCCATTTTTGTATATTTTTATTTAATTATTTATTTAATAAATAATGAAATAAAATTTGCTTCTTCCCGCGATTCTCTCGTGTGGAAGTCGTAAAACACCACAATATACTAAAATAACAGCAACATTTTTATAAAACTTTGTACTACGATTGTTACATTGGTCTCAGCAGCCAAAATATAAAGAGAATCAGGACTGGTGATGCAAGCGACGCAAGTACAGTTGTCACCCGCAGCCATCAGTAGCATTTTTCCATTTCTTTAGAAGTTTTTCATTTTGAGTGAATTAATGAACGCCTGCATTCCTGCATATACTATCTTATGGACAACACTGATACACTGACTGATGCATTCTTGACGAACAGTAAATAAAATAATAAAAGAGTAGATTGTAAAAACACGAGATTTTTCATTATCTCTTTATCAGTCGCCTAACCAACCAACCTTATTTTTTATTTTCTGTTTTTTGCTTTTGTATGAATATTGTGTGCCTTAACCTGGGTCAAATTAATTTATTTTCTTTCTTTCTTTAAAAAAGTAGCATAAAAAGTGTTAATTGTTAGGAATAGAACTTAGGTTTGCGAAGCAGTCGTCGAACCGCTAAGCTATTTGCTTTATTGAAAGTTGATTAAAATAACCGTTCTTTAAAATGTCATGATTTACGCAAAATACTCACGCGCTTTGACGTGGAGTTGCGGACGCCAGACCGTATTACCTATTAAATGCCATGATTGACTGCTTAGCTTCATAAAGGTATAGCGGGATGTTAGTCATTTGAACTATATTTGTTCCCTATTCAGCCCAGTGAAGTAATGAATAGTTCGACCAGTGTATGACAACTCATACACTGGTATATTGTGTTCTCACTGTAACAAGTTCTCAGTTTCATTTCCTATGAAATGTATGGGAAAGTTTTTTTTTTATTTCTGACTTTTCTAGTACTCAAACCTCAGTGGATCTAATAGAGTTTTTTGATCCTTAAAAGAAACAGGATCGATTGGCATCAAAAAAGGTTTTTGTGAAAATGGCCTATTTTTTTGCTGACTGTACGAGTAAGTACATTTTTTTCAAAATTTGTGAATAGAGATCAAAATGTTTCAAAAAGTTTAGGACAGTCTCTTAAGACCGTTTTCTTGTAGCAACAACGGTTAAGCCCTTATTGCCCCATCTAAAGAAAAAAGTCATGATAATCATTTAAAAGGTTAAATCTGTAACTATTTGCCATATTCTAAACTTTTGGCTCGTTATTACAATTTGCGGTAAAATATAAGAATACGAACATAATGCAATATTGCTCATCCCCCACAGCAAACAGCGTGATAATTTATAGCCTAAAAACTGACCAGACTTATAGGGAATATGTATGCAAAATTTGAACAAAATCTATCCGGTAGTATTTGCGTGATGCTGGACACATACATTCAGTCAAACAGACAAAATTCTAAATACTATATTTTCGGCATTAGAATCGTTCCATTAGAATCGTTCTCAGCCTCGAAGCAATTTATTACTTAAAAAAAAAACAATAAATAATTATGTATAGATTTGGTCCATTCCGCAAATAAACCCACTCCTCTAAATAATTCCCACAAACAAAACTATTAAACAATACCTCTTTTGTTCTACTGTAATACCGAAATCGTGTCGTCTTGCAATGAGAACCTCTCGACCAATATTTTAAGAGTTCTTCAAAAGCCATTTTTCCAATAACCACTTACGCACCCAATACCACCATATTTTTGACCCTCGATAACTACAATGTGACCCTTCGGTCTATCGGGATAAAGTTGAGAAAGGATTTGCTGAAGTGTAAAATAACGTTGTAAAGTTTTCAACCCGTGCAATGCGATAGGTGCTTGACTTGAATTGATCAAAATAAATGAATAAAAATGTTCTATAATTGTAAGAGATAACGGCTCAGTGGTTTCAGGAGAGTTCGTATTGTTTTTTTTATTAATTTTTCCGACATTTGTCCCGCTGAAGTGCGGTGCTTATTGTCGGGTTTTTTCCTGTGAGAATATTGGTTTTGAGTGCGTTTTGTATTGAGAGCAGAAGTTTTGGGCAGATTGTACGAAATAAAATTCAAGAACTTTCATTGAAGATCGAAGCACTTAGTTTCAAATTATCGTTTTTTTCATTCTTAAAAGTTTTTATTGCAGTTTAACCCATCGTATCAAACGCAGGTCTATCGCAAGATACGATGGCTTTTAAATGTTTAACAAATTTTTATATTATTTTAACATACCCATACACTATAAGGTATAGAAAAGTGTCTAATGATGAACTCACCTAAATATCTTTTAGAAACGCACTTTTAGTTACTTCATTTCAAATACAAGTAACCGAAAAACACAACATGTTTTCTTTCACCCCTACACAAAACCCAGCCTAAGTAGGGCACGATAGTAGTCCAATCAAAAAATCAATCATCGCCCACATTCGCCGGTAAAAAGGTTCCGTACCCAATATTTTCTGTTATCGCACGACAGTTGAGCCCTGCGAGCAGTAAAAACTCAATACAGTATTGCTTTCACAGCGAAGTAGCCGTGTTGGGCTTTGTGAGGGTACGTCGACGTTTTTTTGTTTCTTTTAAACCGCACAATGTTATGATTTCATGTTTCTCTTTTTCTCTACCAAGGTTTTTAAAAAGAATCAAAATCAAAAATAAAAAGTTTTTGCTTCAAATTAGGCTGAGAATCAGCATTTTTTGAACGTCAAAATTACATAAGACAGTCTCCCAAAATGCCCGCCCTTCACCACTTCTTAGTGTTTTAGATGGGAAGAAGAAGTGGCGCAACAAAATGCCCAGCAGCATAGCTGTCTATTCAGTTAGAAAAACCAAGAATGATTATAGATTTGGCGTTTTAGCATTGTGTAGTATGTTAATATTGCAGGCCTACGTTTCGATCTGCAATAAAGGAACAACAAATTGAATCGTTGCAAGTAACATAATCAAAATCGTGTGTTATGGAGTTATTGTTTTTATTAAATGTTTTTGTGCACATTTTATTTTTTATGAAATGAACGACCTCTTCAAATTGTTTTATAGTTGTGTAAGTTCTTATTTCCTTCATTATTTTCCTAAGCATCATTATTTCTTATTTCTAAATAGTCCGAAAATAACCAGTTAAATCGTTTTCTAAATTAAAACATAAAAACGAAATTCTCTAAAGTTTGTGATCCACACTATTCCATCCCCTGCCAGGTCAGCGCTATAAGGCGAGTCGTGGACACATAACGAGTTTAACAGAATATGATTTTCCCACTCCGGGCGAATGAGAGACGTTTTAGCGTCACTTTTTATCAATCCTCATGGGATCGGGCTGCAGACTGCTGCGAAATATGCAGTCTTTATAAATTGTAAGAGGAATTATGGTACGAATGTTTTTTGGTTGATGGTTATGTGGTATAAAAGTTCATGTACTTATGTAGCGACTTTAGCGCTCTGTATGACTTAATTGAGTAAACCATACGATCTGTGTGGCTGGGAAAAGTACTAATCATGCCCACCTTTGAATGCAGTAAAAGGCGCCAAAGGGTTAAGAGTGTGCACCTATTTCATTTATACTTTGAAGCTCCAAGACTTTGCAGGATGGTAAAGCATGACAGAATTCCCATATCACTTTGATTCTACATAGCTCAGGAGCTGTGTGAGGATTTAATAATCTTATTGTAAATCAACGCTTTCCTACAATACAAGCTCTCTACACCAAGGCATCAAAACAACATTTACCCAAAGCTCACCTGTCCAAAAATCCACTTTATAAATCCCGTAACATACTTAAAGCGCTGATCGCTCCACAAATGCCACAATATCATAACACGGAGATTTTCTCCTAAGCTGCGTTAATTTGCCGGCTCTCCCCGCGTCCGAGCGAACGTCAAATACAATTTTACGGTGCGGTGGACACTGAGCCGATTGTGAGAGACAAGAGACAAGCCTGCTGCGGGCGCGGATGCCGGGGCGACGGATGTGGTGTAAAATGTCGATTGAAATTGTTTGGATAACTATTTACATGTTAGTTAGTTAGACATTACTTTTGGTCATTGTATACGAATACAAGTAATGCCCAACTAACTTGAGTGTAGTTGTAAACAGAGATTCGAAAGATTGCTTAGAGAGGTTTTCATGCATCTATTTCCTACCTCATGCTCATCATCATCATCATTTCAGCCGAAAGTCGTCCACTGCTGGAGATAGGCCCCCAAGCACCGCCACTTTGACCGGTTCTGTACTTCTCACATCCAGCGGATTCCTGCAGCCTTCACCAGGACATCGGTCCACCTTGTGGGATAGCATTCCAATCTCATGGTCATCTCATGCTGCATCGGTGAAATAGAGAAGTTTAGGGCAGTAGTTAATCCTCTTTATCGTCTGTGGGACGCCCCCCAGCTAGATGGACCGACGAACTTAAGAAGGTAGCTGGGATAGACTGGATGCAGAAGGCGGAAGACAGGGTGTTATGGCGCAGCCTGGGAGAGGCCTATGTCCAGCAGTGGACTGTGATATGCTGAGTTGATTGATTGATCGTCTCATTTTCTCGTGTTGGCTTGTGTCAAGCAGGAAAAGGTTATCCAGCCAGAACAGGTTTCGAGGTGGCTATGTACCACGGTGTGAACAGTATCCATGAGCCGAAGTCCCTGCCCAGTACTTGGGTACTAGGTAGGAGCTTCGCTAATTGACACAGTGTTTTTACAATGTACATATATTTAATATTTTTTGTGATAAGGAATGCAAAACAAAACAACAACTGACACCACATCCAAATCTTCCCACATCGTGCCACATAATGCTTGCGGTCACGTATTGGTTAAAGGGTAGGGCGGGGTTGTTGGAGGATTATATCCGTAGCTCACAGCTCAAACGCGAAGCTATATCGGTTAGCTGCCGCAGGATTACTGCCTTACGGAGCTTGGTTTTCAAATCTATTTTGTGCACATAGGTCAGTTAGATTTTGGGGACAATGGTAGGTAGTGTATTTTTAAAAGGATATGGAATAAAATATATGTTTATTTTGTTTTAGCCATGTTTATCCTATAATGTTCTGTGTTAGGATCATCGTACTATGAAAAGCCTTTTTCCTTTAATCAATTCAGAAAAATGCATATTTTAATGGTGGTATCTTTCCCCCATTTTCAGCTGGATACAGACTAAGTTGAATATAGCGACAATAATGCAAGATTCAATGGTTGAGGTTTTACACTTATTTATTTATTTTATTTGGGACAAACAAACAGTAACACATTATATCTGCGCAAATAATATAAATAAAGATATTATATAAATGTGAAACTCACACCGTTATCCACTTAATGAAAGACCATAATTATTTTATCATATAAATAGATAAACAGACGCTATCCCATATGTGCAACATTCAACGATAACAAACCTTACAAAAAACACATCACATATTACTTAATCAACACTTGTCCCAATAACTTCGTACACCTGTGGCCACAAAAAAGGTCATATTCAATTAAATAGTGCTTTATCAAAATGAACATCACTCGCCAAAAAATGAAACGTTCATTGAAAATCATTGAAGCGTAAAAACACATCAGCTTACTGAGCGAACGAAAATAATAAAATTATTTTATTTTATTTATTACTGCTCCGAAAAACCGATAAAAGATAATCAGATAAAGGTTTTAATTCGCCGAGAAAAAAACAAATTAATAAAGTTCGCGTATAGTCTGTGGGAATTTTGACAGTTGTGTGCGAGCGAGACGCAAGAAAAAATAAGTTGTGATGACACAAGTGGCGGGGATTAGGAAGGATTATGACCGTGATTTTTTAATGAAACAAGAGAAGTTTGATCTAGTTCGAGGCAAAAGGGACAAAACGGGGTTAATTTATACTGTTTTATAATGCGAACACATTTTGAGTAGGTATGAAAATCATAGAATTATTTACATCAAGCTGAATATTTTGTAACATTTACGTGTTTTTACGTAAAAACGTACCGTACGTAAATGTACCGTAACGTATGTAAATAATACCTACCGAAACCTACTAGCAATCATGTTCAAACCATAATAAGGGTTCTTCTGCCGCCTCGCATTATTTATCTTGTCTTTTTCCTAAGTCCTTCTCTAACTGTATTTTTCCTTATGTAGAGTGGTAGCGTAGGAAAGATTATAATAATCTGCTAACCACGATCGTAGGTCTGCAGCAACCTCCAAAAACAGCCACTTACCAATCTCACCCACACATTCACTCTAATCACTTAAACCTTTCTCTAGGCTAGCAGACCATCCAACGTGCTATCGATCTCCAATCAGCCGTGAGCCGAAAAAGTGCGGCCTATAAGCGGTTTATCACTTGGCAACTAAACCCGCTTGATCGAGTTAAGCTCCAAGATTCGAACAATTGGAGACGCGTCGTCGTCGTCCCGCATTCGTTTGCAGCACGTGACGGGACTGCTAAACACAATGTAGAGGAAGAAATATACAAAGTTGACAGTTGTGGGATGTTTTAGGGGGAAGAGACGGGGACGATACGATTTGCAGCAGAGGACAATGTGGTGGAATGGAATGATGCCGTAGCAGCAGACACACAACTTTTGGGAACACTGTTTAAATGCCAACATAGGCTGAAAATGACAATCAACATTCTGGTAATATATCTGCTAATATAGGTACACCTCTACCTAACCCTTCGGCATGCCCCTGCATGAAGTATCAAACTATTTTTGGTTACAGTAAGTAAACGGTGTTACATAATATTCTCATTTAATTGTAACAAGCTTATTGAGTTGTTTGATCCGGATGGATCAACCACACATCGAAATCTTTGACTGCCCAATCCATCCCTCAATAGCCCAATCTGAATAAATGATAATTCCTGATTATTTCATCGTATCGTACAAAAGTCTCAGACACTCAAGCGGCTCACTACAAACTCGGCTGGAGTGGCTCTAACAACCGGCGGCGGACCCGCAAATACGGATTTACTTAAGTTTTTCCGTTTTATCCACTTTGCTCGCTAAACTATTATGATAATCGATTCTAGTGGCTAGCGGTTCGATTATTATTTTTGATGGATTCTGACCACCACGATGTCAATCTAGACAATTTAGCAGGATCTACGATAACAGGCAGGATGTATTGACGTTTAATATTGGTTCAAAGTGTAAAAAATTCAAGGTAAATTCGAATCAATGCAAATTCGTTACCTTCACTACGAAATTTTCATGTAAATGTGAAATATTCCAACAAAGTCAAAGCTTTCCGTAAAATAAGTAAACCTTTGATATTTTTATTGATTGCTCCACCTTTAAAGGCTCATTATACTTCAAAATTCAGCGGAAAGGCGAGCCAACCCGTCAAATTTGAATTTCCGTACCGCAAATTAAGAGCAGGAAAGGAGATGTTCTTTCAAGGGGAGCAAGCGAAATAGAAAATGTTATTCGGAATAAAAATGTGACTGACGAATTCAGCTACTTACATATTTTTGTGCCATCAAAAGGAGTCGATGGTTCTCGAATAATTTTGAATTGAGAATACGCTTTGGCGCCAAACGCCTTTTGTGCAATCAATATTCAATGTTGCAACACTAGGTATTCTTCCAAGTTTGAATTTGAAATCAATCATTTGAATTTTCTATCAAAGACGTTACGTGTGTAAATTGGTTGGTATGCAGGGTCAAAGGTTTCTATTATAGTAGTAAACTAAGTTTTTCTTAGAAGATCACATACCATGTTTAATCCCATAAAATCGACCGTGATCTAACCTAACTTTAGGACTCTCAGTTTAATAATATAGCTATTTGAAATATGTGATACGATTTCTGATGAGAATCATCCTGTTATGTTATTAAAATTATTGTTGTAATTACTATCAGATTTAATGCAATACAATACACAAGCACCTTGTAATCCTCCAAGTTGCTCCAAAACACTCGGTTTTCCGCTATTTGACTTTAGTGCTTTATTCTCCCAGTGCTTAGCAAATTAATCATTTGCTCCATCTCCCTTGTTCTTGTGTTGCTGATCCCGCTATTCATATAGTCTGGCCCCAAAGTACTTTGCCTACTTTACCTACGCCTACTAAACAATAAAGACTGTCCGGTACTGGTTACGACAAAAACTTCCCGGTACTGCCATCTATTCTATCAGAGCCATAGCTACCTCTGAAGTTTGAACCATGGTTGAACAAAGGCTAAATACTAAACTATGGTTCACCCTTTTGGAACAGCCCCTTGCAGCAACGTTACTCTAACAACACTAGATAGCGTTGTTCACAAATATTTCCAAAGCGACGTCTGACGAGCTATTTCTGAACTATTTTACAAAAGTTTCGGACAGCGCAGCGCCATCTAGTGTTCATATTTGAAACTACACATGTTGTGCGCTGAGCTTTTTGTTCGAGCTTTGGATAACCTATCGGCTCAAACGGGTTGGGTGCAAAGCTTTCGTTGTGGGTTCGGCATTGCGAGATTTTATAGAAACATAAAGATAGATGGCGTTGTGTGTCTTGATGTAAGATTGTTTTAACTTTATAGCTTTTGTTTTTTGTAATCTATTCTTAACGTAGTTGTAACTATTGTGATTATTGTTTCATGTTTCCTAACAACGCTTTCAATTGTTTTGATTTTGTTATAAAGAGATTTCAGTTTTATAATTATCTAGTTCATTTAATATTTTGATTGATAATAAAAAGTATTAGTAGTCGATGAAAGGGATAATAAATTACGCTTACAAGTTCTATTTAAAGTTGGGTTTCACTAAAACTTTTGTAATTTTGTGGATTCTGCAATATTATTATTTTAAGTTATCAATAAGTTATGAGGCTGATTATGCCATTTTTATTCATTACTTACAAATTTTCCGCTGCGAATGTTATTTGCCACATAAAAAGACCTAATTTTATTCAAATTAACGATCTTCACACGCTAATTTATCTCTTAACATATTTAAAACATTCTGTTTGCTCTTCAATTGTTTCAATTTCTAGTCTCATTAGGACAAAAAATTGAAGGAGGAAACATAATTAATATTAATTGGTACGCATCCTATGGCCCCGTATGGCCCATACCATGTATCACCATGATGTATGGGGTAGCTTCGTTCTCCAGTAACCCGCGGACAGCCGCGACGCGCGCACGTTCGTTCTCATTCGTTCGTTTTTCGAAAAACATCGCGATAAACACTGAATGAAGTTTTAGTGAATTTTTGTTCAGTGATGATTTTGAAAAGGACTTTGAGGATTTTGTTCTTTCTTGTCATGTGTGCGAGGAGTGTCATGAATGGAGGTGAGATGGTTTTCATTGATATTTATCTGATTTTTAAAATGTGTGATTGATGTACTTACTGGTCATTTTGTTTTTAGGGGTGCTTTTTGTATCAACCCTTTCACCGCTTGAGTCATACGCGGGGGCGGATTGTAGGATTGCAGCTGTTTTAAAAATATAATAGTGGGTGTAATAATATCTTTAATTTTAGAATGATTGTACTTTGTTTTATTTCATCAAAATTACAAAAGGATTGTCAAAGCTTTTGTTTTTCATGTAAAACCTTTAAAGCTTGATTTTGGCGCTCGACAGTGCGATTCAAGACCAAAAGGCTAAGCTATCTACATACATATATTCCAAATAATTAAATCTCCCCTTCATTATAGGTATTCCCTTGCACTGAAATACATAATCATAAATTTGAATGTATTTTATTAGCTGTAACACTATTTTTCGATAATGTTCATAATTAACTTTTTAGACATATGTATCTTGCTTATGCGCATGAAGTTTCACTAAAATCAGTTCATTCAATTCGAAAAACAAGGACTTGAAAGTTTATATGAAATGCCGTATGTCGTAAACGCTCTTAAGAGCTCTATTTAAAACACATACCTAATAATCATCCAGGAATGGGCTAAGTGCGGCTGTAACAGGCCATTGAGAACAGTAGCCACAAGATTATACCACTAATTGAATCGATTACCACTTGAACTCATCCAATTATAACGTGAAGGATGTATGCTTCAATTATAATTGTAATAGTGTAGCAAAGACTGAGAACATATCCTTTATATAATGCACTAGCCATTCTGCCCGCCACTTCGTCCTCGTCATTTTTTTTCTTTTTACTCGGCTCCTAAGGGTCGCAGCATGATGTTAAATAGTCTATAACCTTCCTCAAGAATTGGGCTATCAAATGCAAAAAATCTGACTGGAAGTTCTAGAGATTAGCGCGTTCAAACAAACTCATCAGCTTAATTATAAATATTAGTATAGATATCTAAATAGATCATATGGTATCAATTTGTCAATGGGCTACCGCTAAACAGGGGCTTCTATTGACCAAAAGTTAATAATTAATAAGGAATATACCTACATGTCCCCGACGCTTCATTGGTGATTGCATGTTGTTATGAGCAGATAGGAAGACGCTGCAGCTTCTTTTGTGTTAATTCCAGGTATCTATACCTACAAGTAAAGAGTAGTTTCCCTATTTGTTGCCAGGATCTAGCGTTTTACCATTTTGGTTTTACATTTCGGTAACCAGAAGTCAGAAATTCCTTTGACCTAAACGAGAAAGTCAGACTCCATACTGTTAAGGGTATTTTAAAAAGTAAATGAATATAATATATATTTATCAAACACGAGCCCTGATCTAATACTATATCTAACTATATCTGTAATTTTTATGGTGTAGGTACATAATAAAGAGTATTTTATCTATCTATCTGGCTAGAATAAAAGCCGAACGTTACAATGATGAGAAAAATCAATACTTAGAGATGATTCAGAGATACAATATCAGCCCGCAGATTCACAGCTGAATATGATACTTGTCAGTTGTCATAGTTACAACGAATCTCGGCGAGATAAAGGCCTGATCCCCTCGTTGACAAGATTTGTAATTTGAGTAGGCTATTGTGATGAATGCAGCTGCCCATCCACCTGCTTTACACTCTTATTTCATGGTACGTAGTAGTGTTCATTACAGTATATTTGTAATCTCGTTGTTCAATTCGAAGTTTCTCGGACTTCTCCAGTTTTTGACATTATTAGCAAGTTTATGACACCATTAGCAAAATGGGAGTGTCAGTCCAAAGTGCCTTTATCCGTAGCATTTAGTCTCTTGATTCAATTAGATTCTGTGCGTCAGGCATAAACTAGGTGTAAAGTCACACGAACTAGCGAGCGATAAGTCGTGAGTTCAATCCCCATCTAGATAAATACGTCATTCGGTTACAATTACTTAAATTACCAAGTAGAAAACAGTGAGATACACCAGAAGGATATATCGTAAATGAGCCCTATCCAATATATCAACGCCACAGCCTTCCGATTGATTACATTCACAGTACGTCGTTACCAATATGAATGAAAGTATGGAATGTATCTGCTACTTATTATTCCGCGCAAGTGTTGGTCCCGAGAGGAACAGGTTACTACGCGCGTAAGCAATGGTTTGACATCCTGTCAGTATCAGCTCTAGTGCTTATGTTATGCACGGTATGTTACGGGAGACATGATTGGCGAGGAGAGTAGCTGTATTGTGAGAACTTTATCCAAGTGTGGCATCTGTATGGTTCCTACAAGTGACACTACCTAAAGGGTTGTAATGACCTGCATCTACGTGGACTTTTAGAAGTACGTTTGCCTGTTAACCACCAGCTGGTTAGCTTCATATGTTTCTACTTGTGGTGAATTCACGTCATCTATAAGTGCTTTGCCCGCACTTCTAAAACACTCGCGTTCGGAGCTCCTGCCTTTACCATCTTTAACTATACATAAACTTAGGTTACTGGTGTAAACTATTGTCCAGCAAAAGCTAGGAAGTATACCTACTTGTGCACCTTCAAATTATGCTACAATATCAGTCTTTTCTGAGCTTCATTCTAGCGTGGATTGCATGCTAGCTGATGTTTGATCTCCGCAATCCGAAGCGAGGCCATATTTTCACAGTATAGAGTTATTACTGTGATGGATACTGCTCATCCACTTCACATAATCTCTGAGTCGCCACTTATGACGCCCTAGGTGGCGTTAAACCAAAGAGCGGAGGAAGGTTGAGGGGAAGCCTGACGAAGGGTCACACTACACTTTTAGATAGATGAGTATAGCCCGTACAGGCCTAAAATGGGCCAGAAATTGATTTGAAGAGCTTTATAGATATGTAGATTGAATACTCTATAATGTACACTATACGGACACACAGACATTATGGTGTTACAAGTTTTAAAAGTATGGTTTCCTATTTCAGAATGTTAACCAATCACAACAAATGTGGCCAAATTAAAACTAAGACAGTTAATATGACATCTTGATAGCTTACGACAATGTCGTACAGCTTTGTCTACAGTGACCCGAAAACTATGTATATAAATCTAAATTGGCGGCTTTTTATCTATAATTGTTATGGTGTAGGTACATAATAAAGAGTATTCTATGTATCTATCTAATTAAAAGATTAATATATAATTATGTCAATTCCATTAAATTTAAAACATATTTATGTATATATTGATATATCAATTACAATTATATGTTAAAAAACTTAAAATATCTTTTTCCACTAACTAACGAACTAACTAACTATACAAATAAATATACAAAACAAAAGGAAACTTAGGCGTCGAAGTACTCGTCCGCATCGCTGTCATCCGGAAACGTGCCCAGAAGACTGGCAGCATTGCCACGTTGAATGGCAATGCTAATTATTTGGCCAAAGAACGAGCCAGCCCTCTGGTCACGTGAAGTGTCGACCAGTCGGCGAGAAATTTCCTTAAAAAGGAGACGCGCACTCGGGCCCCATGACCCGAGCGTTTCGACCCCAAACGGCTCAAAACTGTAGTTACCGATAAGGTTACAGTATTTGCGCCGCTTAAGGGTCTCAGCAGCCGCAGCAGCGGCGCCAGTACAGCACGCCGTGCTTGGAACATGAGATGGCGCAAGGGTGTCAACACAGGTTGCGTCCCACACCAGAGGTCTACCCACCTTCCAAGGCAACAACGTCATGCCGTCTGGTCTCTTCCCATCGTCACGTACCAAGCCGTTTGGTTCTAATATCGCTGGTACGCCGGCGGTGACAAGAGCTCGACGAATAATATAGTTAATGCTGGCGTGTCGTGCTATGCGGCCTGTACTCCTGCAGCAGGACAGGCCATGGTGTCCGAGGTTGTCGACAGCTTCACCGCAGTGACACCGATGCGGAGCAACACAAGGTGCGCCTAAGCGGAGACACGTAGCGAGCCGAAACGAAGAGTCATCCATCATAGTGCCTATGGTGGATGACGGAAGCGCTTGAAGCCACAAGCCTGACTCCCATTCTCCCACAGCCAGCAGACGGGCACGCTCAGCAGTATTAAATGACGTATTTACTAGGGTATTTCGTATAATACTGCAGAGCAGCACGTCCCACCGTTTCTGGGAGGCTGGGTTGTCAGGTAAATCCGTATTGGGACAAGCCATCTTCCATGCGTTCAACGCATCGGTCAAACACGGTACCTCAAAATCGACCAGTGAGGAAGATAAAATTTTCCTGGTTAATTTGTCGGTACCGTGGACCGAAGAGAGGAAGGCCGGTAAACTTATACTTGAAATTTTGCGGACGCCGAGACCACCCAGGCGAATGGGAAGTGTAGCTTGCTGCCACGCTCGGTCGTCCAGGGCCACATTTAGAATAGAAGTTAGTGTGTTTCTAATAATTTGGTCTACTTTTTCTAAAAGTTGTGGATGCTTCCATAGATGGGAGGAGCGAAGGCTATACGTAAATTTTGGTCCAAAGCAGCAGTATCGAATTAGTGTGAAGGCCGAATGGATGTTAATTTTGAATAGTCTTTCCGAGACGTCATAAAAATTTTGAAATTTTTCCTCAACAAACGTTGGAAAGGATTCGTCAAAAATTGGGGACCCCAGGAGGTGAAGAGAGTTTCTTTCCGTAATTTTGATATTTGGTGCTATTGTATTAAATTTTGCTATGGTAGTCTGTCTGTCAGTGGTTTGGGGAAGATAAATTTCACATTTTGAAAGGTTAAGGTCTAGGCCGATGGAACTAAATTTTTCTTTTATAGAAGCTAAATCTTAGATTAGATTTAAACCTTTCAATTTCTATCAAAAGTCAGAAATAAACAACCCAATAATTATATTAATAAAACCATCTAATTTTGCCAAACGTAATAAATTCTGACGTAATATCCTGTATTCATAATCCAACATGGTTTAAAAGGAAGTTACGCAACAAGACTTACTTAATGGAGTTTCATCCTCTTTGATTAACAGGCCAGTGGTAATCTCTGGTAAGACGTGTAAACGGTTACCTAAACCGTTTTTGTCACCGTTGCACGTTGGGTTAATGTCAATTTGTTCGTTTTACGGATGAATATTTGCAATGCGCCCATACAAGGTTGAGATATGACATTATGAGTTGTATTGATCGAATCTAACTAATGACATTTTATAATTCCGTGTGTGATTAAAATGGAAATAAAACATTTTAACAAAAACACGCTACTAAAGTTTTTAAACATGAAAGGTGAGACCAGGACAGAATATGGATATATCCAAAAGAAACATTATAATTGATATAAAATATTAATGAAGCGATGTGTCATCACACACACACACACACATAACACACACATAACAAGATAATGTTCCTACTACAGATATTTGATATGGTTTTGTTAAAATCATATTTTCCGTGAACTTTATCGCTTCTGAGTCATAAAGCTCTACGCATAAGACTCCTGAAATCATAACTTATTTAATAGCTTTGTTTACCTCGTAAAACCTCATCTTGAAGCAGGTTGACATCGCTCTACTCAAGTACCAATTACACTAACTTTTTAATAGTCGTCAGCTTGTTTATTGGATAATCATAAAATTACATTGTATGACTGCTTCAATTACGTATCTAAAAATAAGTCTCGAGACGAGCGGAACGATAGCTGCAACCAGTCGCAGTTTTCAATTATAGGGTTTGTAACACGCAACCGCGATTATTTTCATTACCTCATTTTAAAATCGTAAGAGGTTCGACACTTTTATGGTAATCGGGATATTTTTAGTCTGTTGACAACTTTATGGAAGGTTAGTCATTGCCTCCTGCATGTCAATGGCAGGATGTAGACCATTATTAAAAACTAAACTGATTCCACTAACAGTCAACTCATCAAGTTAAACTAGATATGTTTCAATTGGCGGCAGAACTTTAAACAAAGACCCCTTCGCGATTTGGAAAAAGTGTAACTTAAATGTCATTTATGTATTTAATAGGCTCTCAAAATAACACCTTATCAGGAACAAAACAGTTTTCACACTACGCTGGCTCCATCTACATAATCATTTTGAGTTGAGGTTCGTTTCGGTGCGTTCCGGGGCGCGCCGTTCAAATCACTTTAGCAGTACACTTCATTCACTGTTCTGCCACAATGTGTGCGCACCCTTATACAGAATAGACAGGTACAGAAGGTCAGCTCGACACAATTAGCGAAAACCCACGCATACAGACACGGCTCACGTACATCGAGCGGCATTTGTTTGTTGATACAGTTTGATATCTCCATACATAGGTGCTTACCTATTGTACGGAGTCCAATCAAACTATCTCATCAAACAAATGGCGCGCGATGTACGTGAGCCGTGTATATCAAACTGCCAATGGTCTGTTCCAAACGTATCTGATGAAAGCGTAAACAAACCCTGTTTAGGTTAAATTCTTGCCCAATCACATACCATAATAATCACAGTATATCACTAGCTTCACATTATAGGTTTCTTTTATAAAATTAGCCTCATTTATCAAATTAAAAACATGTTTAAGGTGATTTATGATTAGAATTTCGGGTTTACGTATTCAAATAATCAAATCAAAGCACTCAATTTGTAAGTGGCGCTACAAATTTGCATCCAAAGGTATGTTTTCTGATCCATTTTCATCAGATACTTTTAGAACATATCTATATATGAGTGCGTGCACCAGTTTGCTCTCGCATGGAGTTGGCCTTCTGTGCCTATCTATTCTGTGTACTAATAGGTACTGTTTGTGGCAAGTCTGTGTACGATTATAACGCGTCGTTGATTTCTGTGTGTAACCGACCGTTTGGGATTGACAGGTGGTTAAGGATATTGGGTTAGATAGCGATAGCCTTTAGTGGTAATGGTGAATTTAATTATATGTTTGGGCTTCGAATGTTTGATACCGTATTGTTATTATTGTTTGATTCTACAATCAAATAATCTATACATACACATTGCACATCGTACATTGTCTTCAAATTCCCTGCACCACCAGTGTCCAATTTTGTATGTATTATTTCGAAAACAGCTGTATTACCAGTAGGCTTAGACTATTAACACTAATACCAATATCTAAGTTACACAAAGAACATACAAAACAGAGTATAATTAGCACAATACAAGAAAAAATAATTTAGATGCTCTAATATTTATTACAAAACTATTTCAAGTAGTAACTTGTCGTTCTTGCTAGTCAAAACAGTAATTTATTCATACATTTTAACGGTACGGTATCATGCTTCATGAATCATCTATGGGCATCCTTGATTACGCCATTATCTAGTCTACTTTCATAGCACAGATATGCGCGCTTAAATATTTATGATCTTGATTAAAAAAATGCAGTAGCACTGACTGGGCTTACTCGCTGTAATCTTAACTATTTATCAACGAAAAGTCGGCTACCTGATGTGGCTTAAATGCGCTCTTTGATATACCGACAAATGGAAACTAATGTGTTTAGTATTTTTAATAGAATCTTTATCAACTTGATAGATAAATCTTAAAATTAAATATGGTTTTCATTGGACCAGTGCTTGTAACATCACCATTCCTTATGGCATTTGAATACTTGCAACATAATGACGGATAAGATACGAGCCCATTTTGCATTAAGAAAAAGTCAGTAATAATAAATCAAGGCCATTGACCAGCACACCAGTGGGACAGTATGGCTTAAGGAAAGAAAACCAACGTGTTTCAAACTAAGATTTAAGTAATAAACTTTTCTCAACAAACGTACCAATTTGTTTCAGACCCAGAACACACAACAAAAGAAACGAGGCCAGAATACATTCACCCAGATGGTCTTCTAAACTTTGATCCTTATCTATCTGACTTCAAAGCAGAGACTGAGGAAGAAGACGACTACATACCCTTACCAGAAAACGACGAAACCATAGATGGACTACCAATATTCTTGCTAGAACCTAAAAACTCTTACGTTCTAAGGAATAGACCAGCAAACTTACTCTGTAGGGCAGCCAATGCTCTTCAGGTCTATTTCAAATGCAATGATGTAAGGTCTGATAAAACTGTTCAGTTAGAACATGTGGACCCTCATAATGGAGTGAGGGTCGTCGAAGCAGAACTCAATGTGACGAGAAATGAGCTGGATGGAGCCAATAAGAAGTATAGCTGTGAGTGTTATGCGTGGAACAGTAAAGGCAAGATAAGGAGTCAGGGTGTTTTGATTGAATTTGCTTGTAAGTATTTAGTTTTACAATTAGTCCAACCGCTGATTTATTGTATTGTTGTTTACGTAGTACGGTATCTTTTTTTGGTCAACCTGGTGCGAAGGTCTCTTCTATAATCTTCTACTACTTTCTATGTCATGTGCAATGTTGGGTTTTCAGTCTTCTATGTCCCGGTAAACTCCAGTGAATTTATATACCTACATTTTCTTGTAAATGAATGAATGCCTGCGTCTGTGTTTCCGAACGCATACAACCCCGGTCTCTTCAAAATGAGAGTGAACAGACTTCTTCTGGGTAAGCTCGCTCCATCGTCGACTTTGTCTCTGTCACCTCTGACCTAGACTAGAGTCAAGAGCAAACCTAACTTAAATAAAAAAAAAATGAATTAATCCTGAACAATAAAATAATTAATGCATGATTTTATCTAATTAATCATGGAATATGCAGTCTTTAAACTACGTTTGCCAGTTAGTAGCAAGTATAGTTTTGGTATATTAGTATCACTTTAAATCGATGCACCTACGACAGTTGGTACTACTTCTAACCAACTCGTATGCACCATTCACAATGTCATTTGGCAAATTCTCCCGCCAAGAAGTGTTTTTCCTAGCCAACTGGGTCTACGTGCCAAGTTAGCTGTAAACTGAAAACTAGACTTTAGTGCATTGTTTTCCAAGTTAAAACTTTTGGGACACTGAAGTTTAAACTAAAAAGTGCCGTTTGGAATTTAAAATTTTATGTTAGTTTTTTTGGCAGTGGAAAGCAACTAAATCGTGTTCAAGCCTATTTTTAACACGGAAAGTAATAAAAAATCTTAATCTTATGAGATAGACAATAATTAAGTATTACCAAAAGAGAATAAAAGTTATTTATTGCTTAGCAACCTACAATCAGACGTAGGACCTAATAATAAACGGTATCTACAATCTATATATGTTTACGTTATACCTTGTGAATTTAGAATTCATGCGGTCTAATGATACAGCCCTTAGGGACACCAATTTCACCAATTTCAGAGAGCATAAAACGTTGTCTGTTTGCTTTTCATACATTTAAAAAAAAACGTTAAAAGGTGGCTCTTATCAACTCCCAAGGTGGGACGAATTTTAGAACACACAGAATTATGATTGATGACAGTCGCATCGAACAAATATTTTTTCTTTCCTCTTTCAAAACGTTTACCGTTAACCGGAGCATGGCCTTTCTCATAAATATTCCCCATCCAACAGGTAAAATTAAAAACTTTATGATCATCCTAAGTAGAACTAAGAGCCGTGCCGCGTTCAGTTTTGTTTTCATTAATATATTTTGTTTCTACAAGTTAATAGTTTCCGCTGCTTAACGATGTTCTCGTTGATATTATTAACATTCAAATGTTTCTATTATTTAGTAAACGATACGCCTGGAGCACTTTTGAAACCAACATTTTTATAAATTATGCTAACGAGAAGGTTTATCAATTTTATAGAAATGTTCTGGTATTGAAAGTTATAACATAATCGGAAGGCCGCGGGCAGAGATATACCCGTTGGAATAACTGTAATCGAAATTCGACAGATACCTATGGTTATATATTACCAAAAGCGAACGTGGTGAGGACATTAATAGATTTTTTGAAGCGAATCCGACAGTAATATTCGTATATAGCCTGAACGCATAGAATGACTAGCCACCAACACTAGTCAAACAAGACAACTTTGAATCAATATTCCCTACATCAAATCACAAGAACAAGTTATCCGGCGCTCTGCGACTAATTTAATTTAATTTACCCTTCTTAGCCTTTTATGCAGTGAACTGAATTGTAAGCGGTCACACGAGTTATGTCAAAGAAGACTCATATAACAGTATCTTGTTAGGTTTACAGGACAGGTTGCATCGCTTACTGGTATTTAAACTTGTTTTTGTCTCTTGAAACCTGTGCTTATGTCTTACAGTTTAGCACTATGTCTATTATAGACCATGTCTGTAGGAAATCGCTGTGTTTCTTACTGAGAGTTTGCTGATGGAACTGATTGTGGTACTCAGTAGCATGTGTAACAGATTTTTCTTCAACGATATAGACACTAACTTGTGCTTCGGGTTAGACGATTAGCGCGTGTTTGACTTTTATCATATTGATAAAAATTTCCTTGATTAATATCCTGTGTTAATAGCATAGAAGACTTGAATTTGAAATTCAATTGTACTTTGTCGCAAGAAACGATAATATAATGAAGCTCACTCATAATAACTTCATAATTAAATCTCGACGATACTTCGAAAATAAAATAAAACAAATAAGAGACAAACGTAACACAAAACTCCGAAACGTAACGCATAAATTGTAACAATAAGAAGAAGGACGAAAATAAAGTGGAGTGCAGACAATTAAGGGACACGCCTATTGTCTAGAAATAAACACCCCACGCCACGACTCGACACGCCATGTTAACGAAAGAAATAATCAACAAAATGACACTTCAGAAAGCTGGAATATTTTAACGACTTTATTACTTTTCAATGGAGTTGAAGATGTGTAGGTTTGGACGTGTGGAAAGGATGTGGGAGGCAAGAGAGAAAATAGAATGCTAATGTCTCAAATTACGATTGGAGGTAAATTTGGTTAAATTAAACATTATACTGTACCTACTTTTATAAAAAACACTACATGTTTAAAAATAACTTTAGTTTCGGAAATTGGTGTCTTTGATTTTGTATTTTCGTTTTTGCCACCGACTTCCAAAATTAAAGTTATTCTTCAATTTGTACTTTTCTAAAACTAAGTGGAAAAATGTGTATTATTGAAGCTAACTCAAAAACTGCCAAAGAAAATTTAATATATTTTTTTTTTCTAATAAATGAAAAAATAATTTTCAAAATCGGCCCACAATTGACGAAAATATTTAAAAAATATATACGAGTAAAAAGAAAAAGTATATAGACGAATTGAGACACTGATTGAACTTTTTTGAAGAAATCGGTTAAAAATAAGATAATTTTTAAAATGAAAGCCATAGTTTCACATAGATGTTCAAGTGGAAACTTTGAATGAAAAGGAACAAAGTGTTTAGAAACTTCTTGATAAAGTGACACTTCAATAATAGTGAATCACCATCAGCAATAGTTTCGCTTACTTTTAATTTCCAGACCGTTGTGTATCCTTCGAAAAAACTCAACTTTTAACGATACAACTCCAAGTTAGGTGTCCAAATTTTTTTACGACTATTTTTATTTTCATCCCTCGTTTTTTAAGAGGGTTGGTAACGGAACCATTATATGGAGGAAACATTATTTCCGCTCGTTAACTCAAGCACTTTGCACTTTGATGAATGCTCACTAGCTTTCTATTTGTGATATGAGGGTGGATCTACGTTTGTTCTAGTGAAAGTCTCGAACGAAAGTGGTTCGTCAGTTTTCTATTTGCTAATTATTTCACTTGACATAGAATTCCATGAAATGCGAGTTTTCATGCTTGTGTTAGTTGTTGAACGATCTTTGTTTTCTTTATTGAAAGCAATCGGTTTCTCTTTTCTTATATAGTCCTCAATGTACCTAAACGGTATACGAATCATATTTACGATGACTTTTAGAATCCAGATTCACATCCACGAGATTCACTCTTTTGCCGATAAACTTCTATAGAATAAAAGTCTTGTTCCCTAAAATGAACTTTTGTTCTCCAGACATTAAGAAGCAATTCCTGCAGCAGCCTCTATCCTCAACGATAGAGGCTGGCAGAGGAGTGACCTTCAGATGTGTGCCACCACCAGCCGCTCCACCTCCTACCATCAAGTGGACTAGGAATGCAGTTACGATTGAACCTACTGTTGAAACTCTTGTGCTGCCAAAAGTCAGTTTACAGGTGAGTTCTAATAATTTTTACAGAATTTATTTCTGGTGAGATTATTAATTATATGTGAATCTTCTATACCTACTTAGAGATGTGGACTACTTTTAGTATATTGCAAGGTAGAAAGATTGCTTGTATAAGGAAATGATTGCTTGTATTGTATTTACTTATTTACATTTTTATTTATTCAAGACTTCCCTAAAACATACTGATAAGGGGTCGTAAGTGTGATTCTTACAAAGCGTTTAGTTAGTATCGTTAATAATAAAGATTATATTCATTTTTAATTACTATTAAGTATGTGTTTCTGCCACTTGTACAGACATAACAACGCCTTGTTTCCCCGAAGGATTGGGCAGAGGTGTAGGCACATGTAGTACACCCACATTTCGACAGTTATATTTTAGTCCCATGTGATATGGGGCGAGCCTATTGCTTTCCAATTTTTATAGGCATGTAGTTTGTATTAACTGCTACATGATTTGATGAGCACACTTCTGAAGTAGATTTTCATTGATTTACATAATGTTTAGGACATAGCAAACTACACTTGTGTGGCGGAGAACATCGCAGGTCGGCGGGAGTCCGACGTCGCTGTTTTGTCTGTGTACGGTATGTTGTCATAACTTTTATATTATTAGTTACTAATATCAACGTTAGAGCCATTGTGATGATCTAAGTTATATAACTCAGTCTGTTATTAAACTGGTGCCTTGAAGAGACGTATGTTGACAAGGACATCACGTTTAGAAGTGCTGCTATAAAGATTATTTAATATTATATAGGGTGGCAGGGACATAGACGCGCAACCTGTTAGGTACCAAGGATTCAGTACATGATTCTGGACCCACCTGCGATGAAATTTTTCGTCGGTTATTAAAAAAAATCTGCTGTTTCCTACAAAAGTGCAATACCTACGCGGTCAAAATGTATGGAACAGCCATTTTTCTTTTAATAACCGACGAAAGATTTCAACGCAGGGGGGTCCAGAATCATGTACCGAATCCATGGTAACAGGATGCGCGTCGATGTCCCTGCCACCCTGTATTATATCGTGGGTGTGTGTTTACTACAGACATTCATCTCTTGTGCAGAAAAACGCAAACCAGTCTACTACCCTCGAAGGGTTGGATTTCACAATCGATTTAAAATTGACTTGATTTGTAGAAATACCGGAAATGTGACTTTTTAACTTCTATACAGCACTTTATATTGATTTTTATTTCTGTTATAATTTACGTGAATACCTTTCATATTATTAGTAAACGGCGGCTGGTCAGAATGGTCAGGCTGGGCTCCATGTCGATGTGGCTCAGCTACGAGCGGTCGTCGGCGCTCACGCAGCTGTACCGAGCCGCCTCCAGCCAATGGCGGGGCGCCATGCAGGGGTCACGCCTCACAGAGCGATGAGGATTGTGTTTCATGTCAGAATAGTAAGTATTGAATAAATATAGGGATTTAATCATTAAAATAATATGTCATAGACATGGCATTGCTGAGAGATGATAGGAACGGACTAACAGCCTGGTAGGTGGCGAACCTTCAAAGAACAGCAGAGAAGCTCTGGATGAGACTAGCATTTTCCATGCTATTATTATCTATTTGTATAAGAATAGCATGGGACATGGGAGGATGCCAAGATCAGCCGTGGGTAAAACAGGGTTCCCAATAATGATAATTACTGTCATACTTCCCAATTTGTAATCTAGTTTTTATCGTACTGATCAATTTTGTCAGCATGTGTAAGAATTTCAATAATTGTAATTTCATGCATCGTATCAAAAATAAAAACAGATATGTTACAATGGCTTTTGATAAGTACCTAGGTATGTTTTACTGTAAAATAACAACATTTAAAATTATTAGTATAGGTATAGGTGATTTTAACAATCTCCTCTAAGAAAAAAATTGTACAGGTGGTTCCTGGTCACCATGGAGCTCATGGTCTTCTTGCAGTGGAGACTGTGTCAGGATACGAAGGAGGGAATGCTCTGGCAATAACTGCCAGGGATCAACACTTCAACACGCTGCCTGTGTTGACGGCCAGTGCACTAGTGGCATAAGTAAGAAACTATGTATTTCCAAATGACCATAGACGACGTAACTTACTAGATAGATAGCATAGGGTGAAACAGTGGGCGGTCTTATCGGCAAAAGCGATCTTTTAGAAACAATCTTTGGATGGATTACAGGGAGAAGGAGAGACAATACTGTAGGTAGTCAGTAGTGTAATTAGTTAAGAATTCCAAGTTTTAAAATAGTCATCATCTATAGTTATTCAATTTATCATCTATACCTAAATAATGATCTATTATTGAAGTTGTTTCGGCCAATTCTAAACCAGCTATTTGCTATTTCCGTATTCGATACTTATTCCTTTGAACTAGTAATCTACTTGTATCATTATTACTCAAGTTACCATTTTCATAATATGCATTTATTACCTTCTATGAGAACACTACGACCTTCTACTGTTGCTCAGGGTTCTACGCCAACAACACGACGTTATACGTCGGTATCGGCATCACAGTTGCTATGCTGATTGCAGGCGTCGCCATCTTGTATGTGTGGTGCAAGTACAGGAGCAGACCTGGCTACTCTGCTGGGAGAATAGGTATGATATCGTCAATATATTTCTTCTTTGATTCTCTGTAATTTCTAAAGGCACTATTTTCTAACGAAAATCCATCATACAATGGAGTGAGGCTTTAAAATAGAAAAACCGTAATTTAATCATTTAGTTTATTTACTCTTTTCTTTTATAATGGTTTGCGTGTCAGAACTAAAGTAACGTTATAAGTTTTTAACTTAACTTACACAGTTAAATCCATGCCTATGGCAGAATATTGATTTTCGAATGACCAACTTTTAATTTGTACCTAATATCATGTCAAAGCTCAAAATAATTTATTTGCTAAATGTCGTGCAACCCATCTTTTCCTGAACAGACTATAATCATTTTCCAGGCTAGAATATAAAGCGGGAGTTTTCTCTTGCACATTTGTATAATAGAAGATACAAATTATTTATCCATAAGGTATTCATACAACACTTAGGTATACCAAAGACACATTCAGGCAGGGACAAGAGCACAGCGGGGCCTGACCTGACGCGCACCTGCAATGAGTACTGGATGCAGGGAGCCGACAACCACTATGACATGCCTCATGTTAGAGACAGGTTAGTATTATATCCTCATGTCCTGGGACATTACTTGGCTCAGTTGTAGTTTTAGCGTTCTAGTCAATATTGATTTCGTAACCTAACGAGTATTTATTAATCTTGGTAATAAGAGTCTGCTGCTAAATGATTATACACTTCATCTCGAAGAGTTCTGATTTTAAAACTCTTTTCAGAATTAAGTTCATAATTATTTTGTCTTTGTTGCACCGATCTTTCTCTCTGTTAACCGCTCTTTCTATCTCTGTGAAGATTATTTTACCATGCAAATGCCGATATCAGTGAACCAACGAATTTTCTTATGGGGACCTCAAACCTCAAATCCACATAAGTTTCCCTACGTGGATTTCTAACTAGGTCATAAAAAGTAATATCTACACATAAACGTCCGAATTCAAATAATATTGAACAATATATTTTTATAGTTCCGTATTTTCTAATACTTTCGTTTGAATAAAACCTAAAGGGCTCAAGTTCTGCTCACGATGAAAGAAAAAGGTCGTAACATAAAAAGTGATGTTATGAGATATTGTTGTTTGTATAGTAATAACTTTTCACATCCATTTGGTTTATGCGCCATTATTCTTCCACCCCTAGCTATTCGTCCCCATTTGGGAACCGGAGTAGACATCAGTCGTCAGCCGGAAGTAACCATTACGAGATGAAGCCTTACAGCCCTTCCGGGGATTCGGCGTCCAGTTGTTATACCAATTGTGAGTATTTTTGTTGATATAAATAAAGAAAATTACGGCAATATCAGTATTTAAAGCTAGAAATGAAATATAGGGACATGTATAAACGGCCGACCAAAAAATGTCTGCAAAGAAAGTAACTAAATACTACTCTTCTTTGTGTCATCATACTAAACGATTTTTTTTAATATTGAAAGGAATATTTACCTGCACCTTCGAAAGTTGAAACTTGATATTTCTTAAGCACAGCTGCTGCACTCTCTGACGTCACACAAATATTGGACCCCTTTTTAAAAAGTCAGTAGACCTTTACAATGTTTTATACAGGCATATCTAATCGCCGATCAATTCCGGCGAGAAACAAAAATTTAAGCATGTTTGGTTTTAAATTACCAATATGAGACCTGAAAATAACCATCTCTTGTGAACAACCCATATTGTGTGCTAACCTTATTACAGTCATAACGCAGGCTGGGTGTGTATTAGTTAGTGGAGTTAGCGGAGTAATCACATTTCCTGCCCTTATGACCCGTGATTGCTTCAGTCCAGTAATTGAATTCTACCACAATAATTCTAACCCCGGATCTCTTTCCAGCCAGAACAATGACATCCAGGTCAAGCGAATGCTCGTCCGCACTCGCTGAGCTGGTCACAGCATCGCCTACATCCATGTCTAAGGTCGATGTAGCGGTAACGTTACCCACAGGACACCTGGATACCAGCTATAGAGATAAAATATGTTTGACTATTGTCAAGTGATTTTGTTTTACGTTGTTTTTTGAAGGAACTAATGGGAATCCATAATTATGCTGCAGTTAACATTTTAAAATGTTTTGTATCAATCTTGCCTACTGGAACTCAATGGAAGTTAGTTTGACAGCTCAATGGAAGTTAGTTTGACAGCTTAAAAGTGTATATAATAATAATGAAAGGTTGATCCTGTTGCTTTATTATGCTTAATGCTATTTTTTTCGACCCTTCGGCAGTTGTTTCTGCAATATTGCCGCCTTTGTCATTATTATTTCTCGTGAATCGATTATTAAGGTTTCCCTGTCAAATATTTATTATTGTGTTTGTCGTAAGATTGTATATATGTGGGACTAGTTAGTGGGTATCACCTTATTATGAAGTTCGATTATTCATGTCAATAATATTTTCATTCATGCATAAATGGTCGTTAGAAATGTGAAAATTAATACCAACAATATTAAAAGACACTTTCTACTTCTAATGACCTGACCACATATATTATGAAATGTTTGATATTTAATTACGTAGGTAGTGCATCTTTATAAATATTAATATACTTACCTACTTTGAACACATTGCAAATGTTACTAAGTAATTATTTGATATGCATTTATGTAAGAATGTTATTCCTATTAGTTCCAGAGGATGTGCCTGGAAACAGTTCAGTTGGAATGAAATAGGTTCTACTATCAGACCTGATAATAAAATTATGTTATTTATTTCTTCTTTTCTATTTTTGTAGATATTATTTAGCAATTTTGTTTTGGATTTTGTAGTGATTCAAAAATAAAGTTTTATAAATTAGCTAGAGAATTGGTACAGATATTATAAAATAGTCGTTGGATATCGTAAAAGTGATAAATAATCGAAAGTTGAAGGCGTAATTTTTACGGCTATCGAAGATTGTGTGTACTTTGCTGAAATGTACCTATTTGGATACAAAAGGATCAATGAATGTTGATGTTTTTCTAATATATTATTTGAATCTTTAAAAAAGCTATAGACTTATTTAAAATAAATACTTTTCTTTCAAAGACTGAACGAATCAATGAATCAACTGCCAATTTGATATGCATTTATGATTATTGTTTTTTCATATTAGCTTTGTATATTATTATACAACCTGATCGTAATAAATGAAAATATTACTATTCTGCCACATCTGATAAGACTAAAACCTGATCATAGCAATAATGTAGAGAATGATAAGAATTCTAATGTCTAGATACCAACCAGGTTTAGCAAAAAAGCTTGCTTTATTTTCATGGATCAAAAATTTTAGAATTTATTCTTTAATGGTGTGCCGAGGGAGGTAGCCTTGCTTGCTATGTGCCTAAATGGAAATTCTTTATTAAGTATTCCAATGTTAATATTGAAATAGTTCGCTAAGCTTGTAATATTTTCACTTAATACATTAAGGTCTTTAGTTAAGTATGTAGATACTAACCGAATGTAAATTTTGTATTTAAATCTGTGATATTAAATGAATTAATTTTTAACATTTAATATGTTTCTTATTCATAACATAGGTACCTTTCCTGATTCTTCTAGGTTCTTTCTTTTTTTTCGTGTAGTTAGTGACAAACCTGGTGTCAGAGTTTTTATGCCGCCCATGGGCCTCTGACTTGGCTTCACAAAAACCTTATAGAAGGCAATTCCATCCTAAGAATCTGAATACATTAAAAACAATCGAGCTATGAAGAACAACAACAACATTTGTTTTTAATTTTCTAATGTGTCCCCCAAAAGTGACCCCCATATTCAAAATTCATTTATATACGTAACGCGCCCGTGTTTGGGTCATATGTTTCAACTTAGTCGGCCCGATTTGGAGCAAATCGGCTATGATAGACGGACGGACAGACATACAGACAGACACAAAGTGATCCTTTAAGGGTTCCGTTTTTTTATTCGGACGTACGGAACCTAAAAGCTAACGATGACGACTATAAATAGATATACTGAAGTAAACTACATTACAATTCAATATAAACAATATGGGTTTACAATATGGGTTTGGTACTTAAAAATATTCAAAGAACCAATTTATTATTACTCTTTCATACGATACACTGATTTTGGCATCGACTCTACCTACCTGGTACCTTCTCAAGAGTATCCAATTCCAAATGCCAAACGAAAGATTCCTTATCTCGCAGTAACAGAACATTCATCTTATTATATTGATCTTTACCCCTTACTTTGCCACGTGGCTTTCCATGCTTGCCATTAGCACCACCACTAACTAGATAGATACAGAAGGTCCGCTCCATGCAACGAGCGAAAACGCACGCACATACAGTCACGGCTCACGTACATACAGCGAGAACAAGCGCATCGTGACTGACTGTCATTCGTTTGAAGGTGGGTGAGTGAACGAGCAAATGAACATTATTTCCCCTTTCTGTCAAATTCTCTTCGTGTAAACAGGGACAGAGCATTTTTCGCAGTTATCTATCTATACTAAAATATCAAAAACATCGGGAAAAGAATGCCTTTTCTGGTTCTATGTTCGTTTGGTCTAAATCAGGTTAGAGTGTAGCAAAGGGTGTGCAAGGAGATTGGACTTTGACTGATGGTCAAAGTTTTCACTATCTATGTTTTATGGTCTTATCGACCTTGAGAAAGTTTGAGGAGATCTCCGCACATACGATTTTATGTGTGCATGCTTCTGTTTTCGCTCGTTGTCTAGTGCTTCTGTGCTTTGTATTTTGTTTTTGCCATTAGCACCACTTTGATCGCAACCGTTCAACCGTGGAGGCACTAAGTACATACAGAAGCTTGCCTTAATGGCCGGTTATTAATCGTACGTATCTAATTACTGTGGCGGAACTCAGAGGGATAGTCTGGTCAATGTATGGGCTTGGATGTATCGAATGGTAGTAACAGAAGGTCAAGTTCATAGTGTATGAAAGTTAAAAAAAAAATCAGGATGAAGTTAAAGTCAATTTATTATTAACTTTAACAGCAGTTTCTTCGGTTAAAATGTAGTCGAATCGAATTCCTTTAAGATAATTGTATGGGAAGAACGAACAACGGTGGCTTGTGTCAATGTGATGCATTTAATATGACTTGCTTGATACAAGACGAGTCTAAACTGCAGTATTGTCAGGTTTTTTACATTTTTACTGTCTAAACTAGCTGTGCCCCGCGACTTCGAACGCGTGAAAGTCGTAAGATACACAATATACAAAAATAACAGCTACATTTTAATAAAACTGTCTTGTACCCCGACCCGTCGCATTGCATCGCCCTCGTTTTCGCTTAGTGTTCTTTCTGACTTTTTTTCTTTTTGCTCGGCTCCTAAGGGTCGTAGCGAGATGTTAAATAGCCTATAACTATCTCGAGAATTGAGCTACCAAATGCAAAAATAATTTTTCTAATCCGATTTTATTCACAATTTCATAGGTTTTATTTCTTTTTACGCGGACCCCTAATTATTTTTCTAAAATAAAAGTGGCCTAAGCTACTCCCCATAACAGCAGCTATGCGCCGGTGGAAATCTTGTCAAAATCGGTCTAGCCGTTTCGGAGATTAGCCGAAACAAACAGTTAGACAGACAAAAATGTTAAAAATTGCTTTTTTGTTATAAGTATCGTATACCCTTTTTTATAATTTTATTTATTTGTATACAGTATAGATAAATAGTCGAAGAATCATGGTGTAATAAAACTTTATGCCAGCAGTTTTTTAAGACTTACATCAATATCAAAATATTCTTGTGAGCTATTTGTAGTGAGTTTTCTGTGACGGGTAGTTAATACGTCTGTAACATAATTGTATGTACGTTTGTAACGACAATAAAGAAACGGTTTATAACGGTGTTCGATCACCCAATACAAATTAAGCACTTAAAACAATTTTTAAAACCCTTTTAAATGATAGATAAGAGCTATTAATATAAAATAGAGGAGCTTTTATAGTGCACGACATTCCGTTACCAGTTGGTCTAATTTTAAATACTTTATTATGAAAGGCTTAACTTCTGTGTCATTGAAACATTTCCAAGAATTTGATGAGTATCTTTAGTTTAGATTATAAAATTATGGATAAGAAATAAGAAATGATACTGAAAGGGATTTCGAAGTATTTAGTTTTCTAAATCAGTCAGCGCACTCTATGATAAATAGAACGATATAATACAACAGCAGTCGTCTTTAACAAGATGATGATTAGAATAGTAAAACATTGGAAGTGAGTTTGCCTGCCTACGGTGCGCTACATATTACTTATCTTTCTAAAACAATTTGAAGTACAGATTTGAAAATTACAAACATAGATGCAGTCATCCCTACATGGTCGTGTCGTTATCGTCACGTGATTATAAAGTGGTACTCCTCTCAAGTAACAAATCAAAGCTATTTTTGTATGAGCCCATTAGTCAAATTGTATGACTAAAACAAGTTCAAAGTTCCTTTAACTGCTCACATTTGTCACTTAAAACTCACTAATTGGGACACTTTAAGTACTTTAGTGTTATAAACGGAGTTACAGATTTTTTTTATTTTTTGGACACCCTGTATTTATTGCGTATTTGAGTTATTTTAATTGTTTGAGTTTTCGAAGAATTTAAAGGTGTACTGCTTTAGGATTAGTGAGATTTTTATTTTTTCGCAGTGTGCTGAACAAGCGGAAACTCATCGAAGCTTTTCTTGGTGGTTTTATGATCAGTTCTACCTTAAAAGCTTCTTATTATTTTAAGCCAAAACTGTGAGGTTAGTTTACTCCCAACATGTTCTTACAGTCTGCTATACTCGGGCTCCCAAAAATATGCAGTTTATGCCTAAATTACATATTTGAATATGAACCACGAGCCAGCAATATGCATAGACAATCTAAACTATCTGCCATATTATCCAAAAGCAATTTCGCAACATCTGAATCAAGGCAAAGGAACGGCCTTATTACTAGGAGCACAGAAAATAAAGGAGGTTACTCATAACCTACTTGCTACTATGATTCCGAGGAAGAATGAGTAACACAAACAAAAATATCACTAAGATTGGTATGACTAACAATTTTCCGGAGAACATTGTATGGTTCATGAAGTCTATCAAACCAGTGATTGTCTATGGTTCATGAAGCAATATGCTCTGATAGCAATGTTTTTATCCTTGCTAAATGAGTTTTCCAAGAAGTTTCCCGGGTAATAATTTTATTATGACAGAATTGATTTTCAACATCATTTCCTACATGCTCTTTTATCCGAAATTATACGTTAGGACATTACATGGTGGTATCTAATGTACGATACATCATACAATCTACTATTTGCAGGTCATCATTTCTATAAGTAGGTTTATAAAGTCTGTATTCATTGATTTCCAAAATTATATTCCGACATCCGAAAATTTCGTAAAATTAAAACAAGAGAGAACATAATAAAAAGCGTTCTTCATCACAAACAAAATAATAATATTTTTATTCTAAAAACAATTTTGAACCTGACCGTAGATAGATAGATAGGTATAAAATATCAGGCAGGTAATTACTGCGGACGTATCTAATGGAAACCACTAATCAATCAATCAGACAATTATGTCGCATATGCGTGATTGGTAGCTGACGGTAGACATCGATTTATTGAATCACTGGCCAATGGGAATAATGTTTTGGTAGTATTCATACCTAAAGTAAAAAGTCTACGTAATTATTTAAATCACTGATGCGTGTTTTATGGAATGGTATGAAGCAGTTTTACTGCTGATAGATAAATTAAAAATGAATTTTAATATACATCGATATTGATTGCATATTACTAGTAATAATAAACTAACTGAAATGTTTTTGAGTTTATGTCAATACAGCAAATTTAGGATTAGGAAGGTAATTCAAACATTACTCCTGATTAAAATAGCAATTTTAGTCCTGCGCATTACGCCAGTCATTTTTAAATATGCATTATATGAAATCGAATCAAACCATTATAACAATCAATATAATTATACGCAGGCAAGGTAAAATTAAAATCATTCGTAACCTAACTCTACATTCGACCACTTATCATCCTCATTCCAATTCATAAAGAACATGTAAAGGTATTAATCCAGCCAAGCATATCGATGGCCAATGAAATCCAATCAATCATTCAAACAAAGAATATACAAAGCAAAGCTTGCATTAAAAACTGCATACCGCACATCGCTACCTACCCACACACAGTCGAGACAGACGCACCGCCTGTTTGCTTTCAACTACTACCTACCCGCATATTCATTAAGTTAATTGTTCTGTCAGTTCCTGGAAACTATTACCTTAATAACACTTTCCATCCTTCACTGGTAATAAGCATATTCGGAGATGTTCTGTTTTCGATGCAGATTTTGGAGTGGCAGATGATGGTAGTATATGTGATGATGTAGATACTGCCGGTCATTTTAGTCCACAGAACACATATACTCCCAACGGTTTTAGTCTATGTAGATCATAATCTATATTTTAGGACTAGCCAGTTAAAGTAACGAGGTACCTCGAAAAACTTCAAGTTTTACTACAACCTCCTATAACTCAGTCTTCTGATAAGTGAGTACTTAAGTAAACCCCAATTAAAATGCACATCTCTACATTTTTCTCATGATTTTCAAGCCATCAGATAGTTTATTTTCCTACTGAAAGTCCATCCTTTTGAAAGTTGTTTAACCATTTCACTTGTCGAAAAATCGAGCCTATTTAGTATTTATTAACCGAATAGTTATTGCTATCTCGGTAACACAAGAATCTTTACGCGAAATATCCAGAACTGATGCTCCATTCACAAGTATGTACCGACGCATTTCTCCTTGCAAGCTTCCTGATAAATGCCTTTGTTGCACAGACGATTTTGAACCCTACTGCTTCACTCCTAGGGGTGATTGCGACGTGGTTGTGTTAGAAGGCAGTTATCTGTTATTTGGTAGTATAAGCTACAGAATGTTCCGGAGATGTTCGATTGCAGCGGACTCGACGTGCCGACTGCGAGTTTAGGACTGGACGCCGCTAAAATGCTGCTGTGCGTGATTCAAAATAAGAACTTACAAGTGTAAAATCTGACAAAAATATCACTCGTAACTAACTTGACTTAAGCAGATTACGATTACTAGTCGCAACCGAGTGAAGTTAATGACTTGAACCTGCAATTTGAGTCAAGCATAAATGGAAGTGTTCCGGCTATAATATTGACCACCCAACGTCATTTTATTAGTCCGTGTGTCGATCGTGGTACTGTCAGACATGCACGTCATCGGATGTCGTATCCGTCCACCACACACGCGGAATTCACGTGACATATCGCACCGATACTTAGAAGTGCTTTAATAATATCAGCCTGTTTATGTCCGGTCTCTTGCCACAAATGATCTTGGGTTCTCTATTTCGGGATGTCATGAGTATACTGCTAGATCATACCGATTTCACCTGATAATACGAGTATTTCTTAATTCCTTATTATTCGCTTTTTGAAAGTCCTTATCAGTACGGTATTTGATATCGAGTATCTTAGTATTTCTAAGCTACGTTGCTGTGTCCTAAAAGGGAACATAATGTACTTAGCTATACGCCTTCTAGATGTATTTATTTATTTATTTAGGGATAACAAACAGCAGTGTAGTAATAAGTAAACATAGCTTAGAACTTAATAATACAGGTAACAAATACACGACTCACAACGTTATCCACATATTACTAAACAGATCTACTAGTTGTTAGAAAGAACGATATAAAAATAAACAGAATAAAAGTAAACATTACTTAATTATTAGGTTCTGATCACTTAAAATAGTAATAATTTCTTTTCTAAATAAAGCTTTGCTGAGAAACATAATATCAGTTGAGTCAAACTGCCTATTGTAGGTGTCAACCAATCGATGCAGCGGTGAGCGTACGCCTGAGTTGGTTCTACAAAAAGTAGTTGCAAACAAGTGTCTCGAGCGAACTTTCCATATACGAGTACGAGGGATCAGGTAGCGCAAACTGTTCACTAGATCAGTACAGTCGACTTTATAACGACATTTATGCTAAATAGGGTTCTCAAGTAGGGTGCGTCTGGATTTTAGAGTAATAAGGTCATATTTTTGTAGTAATAATTGATAAGAAATTTTCTTATTAAAGCATCTATAGTGCATTGTACGTATGTAACATATTATTATCAACACAATGGAATGCAACAAATGAATATAAATATGATAAAAGTCACTCTGTCTTCGAACATTTGCATTTTTTCTTCTTGCAGCATCATTTTAGCAGCCCGTGTATATGCCGTGGTGTAGTACGACATGCACGTCGGATGTGTCTGCGACAAGCGCGCGACACGCGGTATGTGCGCGACTTGGCTCACCGCAGCCATAAGATACAATACAAGATCCATTGTGATACTACCTAATTATTTATTTATTTGGGGTGCATTAAAACAGCTTCCAGTGATCGTCTAATACCCGGGGAAATGAGCTCTGCATTCAACCTTTACCAGGCTTTCATAGATGTGATGTTGTCCCAATTTATGTAGAAAGTCTATCTATTTGTAGGAACACAAAATCTTTTAAGAGGTCATTGTACTCAACATTATGAACAACGATTTCAGGTTTGGCCCCATACTAAAAAATGTTCATAATGATGAGTACAATGACCCCTTAAGAGATTTCGTGTACGAATAGATAGACATAACATACACAACATAACATCACGCCTTGTTTCCCCGAAGGGTTAGGCAGAGGTGTACCTATAGTACACCCACATTTCGCCAGTTATGTTGAAGTCCCATGTAATAGGGGGCGAGCCTATTGCCATCTACCGGGCACAAATCCAGATTCCGGCTTGCTAAATAGATAGACGTTATATAGATAAACAACAAACTAATCAACAGCGATGTGGAGGAGTACTAACTGACTTCTAAATGTCCCTTTTGTTTTTGTTTAAATAATTAAATATCCTACGTAGTTTGTTAATTAATTTAGTACCTTGTGTATACAGTTAGTTGTAACAATAATATTATAGAATAATTATTATAATATTGTTTATGACCATTTACATAAAGTATGGTCATCATCTTCTGCCTAGTCTTTTCCCAACTATTATCTATATACAGTGTGAGTCTTTATAATGTGCACATATCGAAATGAGGGAATCTATGCTTAATTTTATCGACGGAAAAAATGTTAAAAAAAATCTAAATATTTATTTATATTTTTTATGGATTTTTAAAAAAAATTGTTTGCTTTTGTGACCCCAGTGTATACAAAACTGTGTAACTTTTAAACTAAACGATTTATCACGATGAAACAAACTCTATAATGTTTGGAAGTAATTAGGTGTCGTCATAAAATAAAAATTATGGAAAAAAAATAGCCACATTTAAAAATAAACATTTTTGTTTGGCAAAAATCTGATTTTTTTTCATTAATTTTTACAAAAATTGTAAAATTTCTCAATAACATGCCCCCATCACCTTCTTTTTTTATAACTTTAAGTTATTCTTCATTGTATTAGGAACCTAACGGTAAAAATTGCATGTTTTTAACTCAACCCCAACATTTTTTATCAAATGTCAAAGAAAGGCCCAACGCATAGCTACGCACATTGTTTAGCAGGTAGATAAACTTTTTTTTGTTAACTTTGTTGTGAATGCGCGCGGGTCGTTTCAAAGATGGCACTCCGAACGCGGAATCGTATTGTTCTCATAAGGGTGGTTTGTTTGGGATGATAATTAATGCAAAAGAGTTCAATTGAAACCCATTTATTATTAAATACAAAATTTAATGCATCAGGTTCTCAAAATGTCCACCTCGTTGTTGTAAACACAAAGCCGCGCGAATTAGAATTTGGTGTGTCGCTCTCCTTATCATTTCGGGATCATTGCGAATATCATTCGCACAGTTTATTATGCGGTCACGCAAATCGGCCTCACTGTTGATGGGGGTACTGTAGACGCGTTGCTTCATGGTCCCCCATAGGAAATAATCAAGGGGCGTCAAATCGGGTGAACGCGCAGGCCACCCTACAGGTCCTTGCCGGCCGATCCATTTGTCATGATAATTTTCGTTTAAAAATCTTCTTACATTTGTAGCGTAATGGGCAGGACATCCGTCCATCTGAAGAAACATCCTTTGACGCACAGCCAGTGGGACATCTTCCAATAACTGAGGCATATCATCTCTCAATAGACTTAAAAATCTTTCACCAGTCAACGTTCTCGGCAATATGACTGGTCCAATCAACATGTTATCGATAAGACCAGCCCAAACATTTATCGAAAATCTTACTTGGAAAGTAGATGACCGTTTCAGTTTCGGGTTTTCACCTGCGCGGCACCATCTGTGTAAATTTCGACAGTTAGTAATACCGTCTCTAGTGAATGTCGCTTCGTCCATCCATAGTATTTTTCTTGGAAAGTTTGGGTTTGCTCTGGTTTTTCTTTGAATCCATGTGGACATCACACACCTTGGACGCCAGTCTACGTCTTCATGTAGATGTTGCACCCTTTGATAGTGATAAGGATGCAATCCTTCTTTCTTTAAAATACGCCACACTGATTTTTGGGATATTCCGTGACGAAGAGCCAGTCGTCTAGTACTTATGGATGGATCAGCAAACAAATCACTTAATACTGCTTGTTCAGTAGCCGCATCAATAATTACTTGAGGTGGCTCGCGACGATCTCTACTTGATCCAAGTCCAGTGATCGACAACCTTCTGTGAACTTCCTGGAAGTTTCGGGCAGATGGCACTGGTTGCCTGTTAGGATACGCAGCTATGTAAGCCGCGCGCGCAGCTCTGGCACTTCCTTGTCCCACTCTATAATAAAAATGTATGTCGGCGATGTGTGCCGGGGAAAATTCACTTAAACGCGGCATCATGTAGCAGCGAACGAAAGTTATGAAAGTCCAGCGAACGAAAGTACCGAAACACATGTAGCAGCGGCGAATAATTCGGAGCGACTGCCAGTCTGACATCTGTCATAATTCAAGTTCCTTTGGCTGGCCCTACCTCCCCGACCTGCGCACATTCAAAAGAAAGTTTATCTACCTGCTAAACAATAGCTATGCGTTGGGCCTTTCTTTGACAGTTGATAAAAAATGTTGGGGTTGAGTTAAAAACATGCAATTTTTACCGTTAGGTTCCTAATACAATGAAGAATAACTTAAAGTTATAAAAAAAGAAGGTGATGGGGGCATGTTATTGAGAAATTTTACAATTTTTGTAAAAATTAATGAAAAAAAATCAGATTTTTGCCAAACAAAAATGTTTATTTTTAAATGTGGCTATTTTTTTTCCATAATTTTTATTTTATGACGACACCTAATTACTTCCAAACATTATAGAGTTTGTTTCATCGTGATAAATCGTTTAGTTTAAAAGTTACACAGTTTTGTATACACTGGGGTCACAAAAGCAAACAATTTTTTTTAAAAATCCATAAAAAATATAAATAAATATTTAGATTTTTTTTAACATTTTTTCCGTCGATAAAATTAAGCATAGATTCCCTCATTTCGATATGTGCACATTATAAAGACTCACACTGTATATAAGAGGAGAAACTGACTGACTGACTGACTGACATATCAACGCACAGCCGAAACTACTGGGACTAGGAACGTGAAATTTTGCACACGGTATTCTTTTATAATGTAGGGGAGCACTAAGAACGGGTTTTTGGAAATTCGACTTTTAAAGGGGTGAAAAGGGGGGATTTCGTTTGTTTGAAAAATCTTATTCCTAGAGTGAATAAACTTGAAACTGGGCCCAAATACTTATCATAGTAAATTATGAACTTTGTCATTTTTGGTTTTTCTAAACTACCCCCACGAGGGGGATTGGAGGGTGTCAAAATTTGTATGGAAGAATTTTAAAACGCAGTCCGATTAACTCGAAACTCAGTATTAGAATAACCTGTATCAAGGTTTTTCGAAAATCTACCCCGTACGGGGTGAAAAGGGGTTGTTAATATTACAGGGGAGAATTTTACTGGGTAGCTTGATTAACTCGAAAATTGGTATGAATAATCTTTGAGTCAAGTTTTGGAAACATCCTAAACGATTTTATTAAATTCCACCCCTGTGGGGGTGAAAACCGGGGATATACTTTAGATGAAAAATCTTATTCATTTGGTTAATAGACATGAAACTTGGCACGAATATTTGCCTAAATAAGCAATAAAGTTTCTAACTATTGGTTTTTCAAAACTACCCCTGACGGGGTGAAAAGGGGTAATTAGATTTTTAAGAGCAAGTTTTTGATGTGATGGATACTGTGTGGCATGATTAACTCAAAAATTGGTATAAGAAATCTTTGATTCAAGTTATGAATATATCTAAAACGATTTTTAAATTTTCACCCCTGTGGGGGTGAAAAGCGGGGATATAGTTTAGACGAAAAATCTTATTCATTTGGTTAATAAACTTGAAACTTGGCACGAATATTTGCCTAAATAAGCAATAAAGTTTCTTACTATTGGTTTTTCAAAACTACCCCTGACGGGGTGAGAAGGGGTAATTAGATTTTTAAGAGGAGGATTTTACTGTGTGGCTTGATTAACTCAACAATTGATATAAGAAATCTTTGATTTCAGTTATGGATAAATCCGAAACGATTTTTCGAAATTCCACCCCTGTGGGGGTGAAAAAAGGGGATACAGATTATATGAAAAATCTTATTCCTTTGGTTAATACATTGAAACTTGGCAATATTTGCCTCAGGAAATAATAAAAATTGTCACTCTTCGTTTATTAAAACAAGTAAGGAACACTAGGACCGTAAGAACAGTAAGGAACAGTAAGGAAAAATTTTAACGCGCTGTCATATTAACTCGGAACTCGGTACTTATACTTTTTCGGAAGTCGGTGTCTTTGGATCTGTATTTTAGGTTTTTGGTACTGACTTCCGAAATTGAAGTTATTTTTCACTTTGTTTTGGAAGTCGGTTGTTTTTATTTTTCACTTTTTAGTGGGTCTGTTTGTAATTTATCTAAGGTACAATAGCCTAATGACAACTACTCATCACCTTTTACAAAACATTGCTTTTCCCGATGCAGGGACGTTAATTGTTGAGGAGTTCTCTTGGTACTTCACCATCAGCTCAACTTCACCTTATGCATTATGACGAGCTTCTATTGCTTAGCAATAATTTTAAAGTAATGGAATCGTAACCCCTGAAATACTTATTATTGAGTTGTTCCAATGGCCATCTTACCATCTGTGGTCTTCGTCATCAGTTCCACTTCACCAAATTTTGCTTTCCGAGAGCAAATGCACAAATTACTATAAAAAATACCAAAATCGGTATAGGTGTGCCTATATTGAAGAGTTCCCTCGATTTCTCCAGGATCCCATCATCAAATCCTGACCTGATGACAATGGGACCACCTGGAAAGTATACCCTTTCAAACAAAAAAAGAATTTTCCAAATCGGTCTAGCCGTCTTCGAGTAATCGGGGAACCATAAAAAAAAGATTCCGAAGAACTGAGAACCTCCTCCTTTTTTGAAGTCGGTTAAAAATATTTTATAGCCAGAGTGCATCTCATGACATTTCCAATAAGCCCCAACACGGCTAGGATACATTGTTTTATTACTGATCTGAGTTCAATGGTACCATTTTCATCAGAAGCATTTATTTAAATTTGCTTCGTCATAGTCGTTTAACTATCTTAATAGAGATATCTTATCGCCACCCGTGAAATATTTATCATTGATGAGTTCCTGTGGCCATCTATGGTCTTCTTCGTCAGTTCCAATTCACCAAATCATACTTTTTGAATGCAAATGCTTGATTTGTTGACGAAAATACCAAAATCGCTATGTGTTTGCCAAGAATATTTGAGGAGTTCCCTCAATTCCTCGTGGATCCTATCATCAGAACTGGATTTGGATAAAAATGGGACCAATCTGGAAGTCCAATCCTTTCAAATAAAAAAATAATTTTTCGGTTTAATAAATGACGGTATAACGGTAACAAACATTAAAAAAAAACATACATCCGAATTGATAACCTCCTCTGTTTTTTGAAGTCGGTTAAAAATAGTAAGGAAGTCAAAACTGTGCATTGCATATTTTTGAAAAGAAGTGATTGAACGAGTCTGTTGCGCACACTATAGTTTTTAGAACTTTTGTCCGTTTGTTGTTTGTCGGGATGTATGTTCCAGATTGGCGCAAAAACGGTTGATTGAATTTAGAGGAAATTTGGCATACAGATGTTTTAGAACCTGGATTAACACGTAGGGTAGGTACTAATTTGACATATTCCGACCTACACGCGGGCGAAGCCGCGGGCAAAAGCTAGTATTATTATGTTAGGGTTGGCTTCCAGTGTAACCAGTTGCAGCTGACTACCAGTATTTTTACATGGAGCTACTGCCATTACATAATGTATATGATTTAAAAATAAATTAATCACCAATTTCTTTTCCAAGCGTGGTGATATTTGGTCATGTCGAACGGCTTATTGTTGTCGCTCCGTTCAAGGCAATGGTTAAACACAAAGTAAAGAAGATGTCTAATAATCACCGCACTTTGATAACTTATTTTATTATTAGCATAAAACATGAGGAAGGGATTGCCTGATAGTTTAGCTATCTATTGGAATTCCAAGTAGCAAAAGTTTTAATATAAACTAATAATTATGCCTACATATTAATGTACGACTTCTAATAAGTAATCAAACAAAAATCAGTTCTATCTTTCTATTTGTTTTCCCATTCTCAGAAGAAAATAGGTAATCATAGCGTGGGCATCAGTTGATAGCTGGTCATTATCGGATGAGTCATGTGATGTGCTCTCATGGCGTATTCATGATATTTGTGTTTCTGTGTCGGAAAGTTGCCTTTGACATATTCATGAGTCATTTCTTGATTTGTGTCTTCATTAGCGATTCTATGTCTAGAGAATTACGAAATTGTCTTGGCATAGATGAGGTTTTTCTGCGCCCGATATGGTCAAAGAATGCAGGTTGACGAGTTAAAAGAAATTTCGACCCGAACTTACACTTAATAATCATGGTGACAACGATAGATGTTGTGCGCAATTGCCGTAATTTCTCTAACGGAAAAACGTCTTGAAGATTTCCTGCATATGAAGTTTACAGATAACTCTTTTGTTCTCGTACACATTCTTCGAAGGTTATCGCTTTGTACGGAATGAAACCAATTCAATATCACTCTGAGATTACCCAATATCCAGTCACCTCTTCAGAGAGATAAGCAGCTAATATATGGTTTATGATCTCCAAGTCAAACACAGCTCTCGATTACACCCGGAAACAGCAAACAGTGGCAAATGACATCATCGTAGTGCCGACACAATGTTTGTTGGACTCTTGTGGCAACATGGTGTACGTACAACCTAATCGTACGCGGAAATTGTGCTGGAATCAGCCTAATAATGACCATGTTACTGTCCTAGTAAGCAAAGGCCATTCCTCAAAACTACTTTTGGAATTCGGACTAAAATGACCTCTACAGGTCCTGTAGTGGAACGAATTCCATTTTTGCAGAAACCACTGCTCTAAAGGGCTCTTTTTATGCACGGAATTAATTACCTACATGTTATGAATCAGCATGATGGTGATTTATGACCAGATTCCAGACCATGTTTTCTTTTAAGTCTATTTTTATAAGCAGAGGCTCAGGCAAACTTAAAAGTTCACACAATGGTAGTTACCAGGATTGAACAGAACTGGCAACTGTTCCTATTACACGATAAGTAGGAAGTCCTTTGAAAATATTCAGATTCAAACACATTCTCTGATGAAACCCAAATATCCTAAAAGCTATAACAATGTACGGCCACCGCATTGGATGCCGATGCGCGCAATGACGCCTAATTAACTGCCGGTCATTACCCGCTATTGATATGACGTATTACCGTATGGGAGCGACGCCGAATTCAAATGATGAAGTGTTATTTTGCACGCTCGATTGGCGTTGAATGCAGCGGCCGTAACTAGTGTTTATTTTGTTTCGTACGATCCGCTTGGTTGTATGGTGTTCGGTTTTGGTGAGAATGGAATAGAAGAGAGATAGCTGAATGATAAATGTGTTATATTTAATAACTATACTGTAATCAGTAATGTGTAAAAGTAAAGATTTTCAAGAGAAATTGCAAGGTATCAGAGATCCAACGATTTATATCAGTCATAGAATGTATTCAATGTAATTCAAGCCGTTTAATAATAACTAATGTAGTCCAGCAACCGGGGTTTGTCCTTGGGTTCACTTTCATAGTGCGAACAGGGATAATCGTCGGTTGGTGCCTCGTTTTCATTGAAAACGTCTAACGGGCCTCTGCGAGTTGGCTTCGGCCCCTCGCACGCCTTCCAAAGGTCCGGGAACCCAGGGTCCCGAGAAATGTCAAAGACGTAAAATACTAACGTAGTCCAACATAATATAAATACAGAAAAAATGGAATAAAACCAGAAATAGCAGGTCGATTATTACAACGATACTGAAACTTTTACAAATGTGTTCCACACGTAAAAACAGTCAAAGATGCTACTTAATAGATAAAATCAGAAGTTATCAATCAAATTCATAGGCCTGTGTTGATTACTTTGAAGTTAACTTGTGCGAAAGAACCGCCTACTTCAAGATGTACAAAAACAATTTCACAGGCACGACAGGAACACATCTCCCCAAACATTAGTCTAACACACAAGAGATAACGCCCGAACAATTCTAATATTGAATCAGTAATCGTACCGATTGAATCGGATACCGTGGTCGACTCGACTCCCTCGTGCATTGCGGAGGAATATCCAATCGATTATCGAATTGTTTCCGACTAGAACTATATCGAGATGTTCCGAATATTAGATGGGTTTTAGACAGAATGGTTTGATTTGATGAGAGGAGCTCGTGGCTAAGTAATAACAGCCGCACGGGTCAATCGATCAGGTTAAGCTACGCTTGCCGGGGTTGTCCGTGGATGGGTGACCATCTTTACATACCGAGACTCCTCCGTGCCTCGGAAAGCACGTTAAGCCGTTGGTCCCGGCTGTCATTCGTAGATCTTTGACCGTCGTTACGGGTCGTCAGAAGACCGAAAGTCTGACAACCAGTCTTACCAAGGGGTATCGTATTACCCAGTTACTGGGTTGTGGAGGTCAGATAGGCAGTCGCTCCATGTAAAATACTGGTATTCAGCTGCATCCGGTTAGACTGGAAGCCGACCCCAACATAGTTGGGAAAAGGCTAGGCAGATTGATTGGTTTGATTTGATGAGAATAGTTTGCTGGGGCGGAAATTATGTGTTTGAATTGAGGCTTTCATTATTATTAGGTTATGAAAAGAAATATTGTAACGTTTTGATTTTTATATCCTGATCTGCCTCTGGCATGACTTCTAAGTTAGTTTTTGCATTTTGTAAATTAAAAAAACTATGAACTTTTTGCAGGGAAGGTATGGTAGGGTTACTATTACCTGCGGGCTTGCGGACGGCGAGCAATGGGTAGCTCGCCGTTCGGTAAGGACCAAGCCCGAGTCGACGGCGCGTCGTGTTCCACGCGCGCCTCAAAGAGATGTCAGCACTATTGACGGGGTCCGCTAGGGCCGATGCCAGCTAGGGTTGCGGGATGTTCGAAAGAGTTACCGTGGCTCCGGCACAGGCAACAGAAGGAACACGGGTGGGTTTTAGTCAGTAAAAGTCTGACACGCCCTCCCGCTCCGCCCAGAGCGGGAGAAGTCATTTGATGATTTCCCATCCACAAAAAAAAAAAAAAAAAGGGTTACTATTACCTACATATATCTCTTTCGCACTCAAGCCGTGTTCTATACCGACTGGCAGAGATAGTGACGCGCAACCTGTTACCATGGATTCAGTACATGATTCTAGACCCCCCTACGTTGAAATTTTTCATAACATAACGCCTTGTTTCCCCGAAGGGTTGGGCAGAGGTGTACCTATAGTACACCCACATTTAGCCAGTTATGTTTAAGTCCCATGTGGCGTGTGGTGGGCGAGCCTATTTCCATCAACCGGGCACAAATCCAGAAATTTGTATCTAACAAAATTGCAATATCTATTCGGTCAAAATGTACGGAAAAGCTATTTTTTTTTTATAACCGACGAAAAATTTATTTATTAAAAGAAAAATTGCTGTTCCATCCATTTTGACCGCGTAGGTATTGCAGTTTTGTATGAAACAACATATTTCTTTTTAATAATCGTGTCCAGGAGGCAAAACGCTGGGGCGTAACTCCGCTGCCGCAAGACATCGCGGCACGGCGGACAGAGCTTCAGCGAGATCTCATGGCGACATGGAGAGTGCGATTGTCGCAACCCAGCGCTGGGCACGCCACAATTGCGGCGATAAGTCCCCTCTTTGAGGAGTGGCTCGAGAAGCGCCACGGCATCCTCACCTTACGTCTGACGCAAGTCCTTACCAGATACGGGTGCTTCGGGAGGTTCCTGTTCCAGATAAGGCGGGAGGAAATGCCACACACATGAAACAGAGCACCTGCCATCTAATCTCTTCACCACCCTTGGTTGCCTGGTAGAGAATGCCTGAGGCATTAAGTCCGCCTTTGTACTTTTTTGAGTGAGAAAATTTTAAATAAATTAATTATTTATTTAATTATTAAAGAACACCAACAGCATATACATTCAACATTGTTTTATAAAAGTATTTAGGAAAGTATTACTGCTAATGTATACACAAATTATAGGTGTACATAACATTTAAAGAAATAAGACATTGGACAGAAGCTGCTTATAAACTAAAAGTAAAAATTAAACAAAGTTATTTAACGACAATAAAATAAAATACAAGAGAATACAAATTAATGATATAATAAATAAATGCCTGGGTGTCACCATTGTGTGGATCGCTTGGAGGACACGGTGGAGCCTACGGAGGAGGTCTGCCCGGCTTGGGTGGACCACCGCCGTGACCTCGCGGAAGCGATCCGCGGCAGCGATCTCTCGCGTCCGGCTCTGGTCCAGGCCGGCCCTGGTATAGAGCGGGAGTACATGGGAACCATCACCTTCTCATCTTCTGCGAAATAGTAATGCTCGCGAAGGAGGAAGTGGAACGCGTGCGAGAGAGGCCTTGCGCCCTCACGCCCCTAGTCGCTGCAGGAGACGCCCTGGGCGTCGAGAATTGAAAGCCGATTCCCGGCCAACGTAGGCGCTAGCTTGCGGACGGCGACAATGGGTAGCTCGCCGACTGGTTAGGACCAGGCCTGGATCGACGGCGCGTTGCGTTCCACGCGCGGCTCAATGAGATATCACCACTAACTGACGGGGTCCGCTAGGGCCGATGCCAGCCAGGGTCGCGGGATGTTCGAAAGAGTTACCGTGGCCCCGGTACAGGCAACTGAAGGAACACGGGTGGGTTTTAGTCAGTAAAAGTATGACATGCCCTCCCTTTCCGCCCAGAGCGGGAGAAGTCATTAAATGCTTTCCCATCCAAAAAAAGGGGGGTCCAGAATCATGTGCTGAATTCATGGTGGCGCGTCGATGTCCCTGGCACCCTGTACTTGCCCCGAGCCCCATTACAGTTGAATGCACTATTTATTTAATATATTTATTTAATATTTATTTATCCTCCCACTGGAACGCCACACGGCAATTACACCAACGAAGCAAAAATACTTCATGTGTTGCTTGCCATCCATCCTGTGCGCGGTGGCCATCGAATGGGCGGCGATGGGTGCGCATGTTCACATCACACAGCATCAAGACACTTCTCCATAGTTCCACCATCCACTTTGCGCACATTCTTTGTGATGTTTTTAAACTCAATGAATGTTATAGGTAATAAATACATTAAAATTGAAATAACGGAAAATTTTGACGTGTTCCTGCCTGACAGATGACAAAAAAAAACTATGCATAGTTAAGTCAAAAGACAAGTACCTATTAAGTTTATTCTTGACGTCTACTATGTTGAAAGAAAAGGAGAAAAATACACAAGTCATTCAGCTAGTTAGGATATGTCATGAACATGTACCTAAAGCCCTATATTTTACCCAGCTTAGGCCTTATTATAACGTCCTATCAAAATATTTAAATCTAAGCCATATCTACAGACAACTACTACAAACGAAGACATTTGCCAAACGACTTCATAAAGCTCTCATAAAATGTTTAATTTACGAGAGCGTTTAGTAAAGTTCGGACGAAGCTCGTCCTACTGACGTTTATGTGAACATAAACCGTTTATGGTGGTCACTAGACTGTGTTATGTTATGTCTGTGTGTGCCTTTATTTTCCGGTTTTGTTTTAATTAAAATAAAATAGTGTGGTCAGGATTTCATTGAGTGTGGGGTTTGGGAGTTAATGAAGCGGTAGTGTCATAAACTAAACAATGCATTAGGTTCATTCTTAATAAGCAATTCAACCATTTTGAAACTGTGGATGTGTGTGTGGTTTTTATAGTCTTTTAACTGATTTTGTAGAAAAGAAGAGGAAGACGGAGAACAGTCCATTAACATAACATCACGCCTTGTTTCCCCAAAGGGTTAGGGAGAGGTGTACCTATTATAGTACACCCACATTTCGCCAGTTATGTTTAAGTCCCATCTAATAGGGGGCGAGCCTATTGCCATCTACCGGGCGCAAATCCAGACTCCGGGCTACTACTGAGAAATTCCAGATAGAAAAACCCAATAAACACTGCCCGACCTAGGAATCGAACCCAGGACCTCATGCTCAGCAGTAGCGCTTGCGACCTCTAGACCAACGAGGCAGTCCATTATAGCTAAGATAAAGAATGAATGATATAAAAAATTGGGTATCAAGTTATTTCTGGACCTTTTTTACCAGCTCATCATGTGATCTCAATGAAAACACAACACGTTATTGACTTAAAACACTACAACCTCAAACTATACAATTTGCAAACCGCACTCAACCTTCCCCCAAGCAACACGTTACCCTTCTTACATCGCCTTTTAATTACCCCAATTTCCCTCAAAGGCAATCAAAGTTTACACGCCTATAATAATAACATCTTCATTACAGGCCTTCAGAAAGAGCATCCGTATTACGTAACTCAGTCACAATCACAATCCCTTTTATTTTGACAATAGGTACAATAAAATTCATTGCTTCTTATGTTTGAAAAATTCCTCTGTTTGACAATGTCAATAACGCAATGCATAATCAGCTTAATTATGATCTTACTGCTGGAATATAGGTCTCCTCTTTTTTAGTGGGAGTGGGATGTATCCAGCACGCGGGTCCAACGTAAGTTGGTGGATGACACACGTCTTCGAATTTCTAACGTAAATTGATTGCAAGTGTTTTACGCGATAAGGCTGCACGTTTACCCCACAAATTCAATCCCTTTAATCAATCCCTAGACGTGAATAAAGGGGATGATCACCTTCCCCTCAAAAACTCCAGAACTGCAATTATGGTGCAACCATTTGCTATTGAAAGTACTAATTTTGTGATTGTCAAATTGCTGGGGGACTTTCTGTATACTGTGATTAGGCTGCTTGTTTCTTGTGGTTTTGTAAAGGAAAGCTGAAGTATTTTTTGTCGTAAACTGCTTTGTATCATGAAAGGAATATAATATTTTTGTGAATCACGTTTGGGATATTGTGTGTTTTTGAACCGTGAAAGGACGTTATAAATAATGCGCTAATTCTGTACCTTATGTCTTGGAAATATTTGATACGATATTTGTGACGTTTGAATCCCTTCGTAGATAACTGCAAAACCGCGTGCTGTCAAACGTTGGCACATTAAAGAAATAGCCGGGCCAAGCACTGCCGTCTTCGTTAAAATTCGTATTAGTATTCATCAATCGACTTTCTTAGAAAAAAAAGCCTTCAACTCAGATTCTCTGTACTGTTTAATTAAAGATGAACATTACACTAATTCGCACTCCTTGATACGAGGAGTTATGTTTCGCCACTAGGGAAATGTGGAGAAGATACTAACACACTTGCGAAGTTTGTGCTACAGTTTGAAACTAGGTTGATAGTACATTGCTCATCAGATGAGTAGTGTCGGTTATGACTGTACCACTTGAACTGTACCAGGGTGTCGTAAAAGGCGAATAAAATCATATTCCTTACTGATAAAATGGACAAGTGAAGTTCTAATGGGTCTTAATTTATCAATCTGCATTTGCGTGTTATAGCAATGTATTAAGACCTAATTACACCAAACTGTTCTCAGACATTAATAAATCAGCCATTAAAATAAACATCGATGTTAATGGTATTTACGTTCCACCAGAAAAAAATAACAAACCTGGCGTTAGGATGTATCATTCACTCTTATGTCGGTCAGTTGTCAAAGCAGCCAAAATAAAAAGTCGCAATGTCACATGTCAATGTTCACTGACAGTGCATCAGTTTAGCTAGCCGTGTAGTGTAGATTCGCGTTTTTTATTTCGATGATTTTGACAACTGATTAAATGTCAGTTAGTAAGTTAACGGACCTCCAGGGCAGCAATTAAATTTAACGCCTGATTACGACAGATTAAAGCTTGGTGAAACACTCGCTACACTTAATGTCCCATTAACATTTTAACAGAAGATTAAACTAACTAATATGGTATGGTGAAACTAGGTCTAAGCTGTCAAATGATTTAATTCATCTGAAGAATGGAACGTTGACCGTAAATAAACTTAGATTGAGACAGCTCTTAGGACTCGGAAGCAGACGTGGAATAACTTACGAAAAAATCAATGCAAAGACTCTTTAAATTAATAATTCCCTCAAAGAATAAGAAAGATGCAAGGAACCCTTAGGCTAGCTCCCCCGAATCGATTAAAAAATAAACAGCCAACCCTGAATCCAATCAAAACGAACAAATAAATAAAAAAACACTTAACAAAAAAAGCGAATCACAATGTTTAGCAACAGGAAATCTTGGTGCTCAACTTAAATCACATTAAGTCGACAAGGCTTTTTAACCTTCCCTCGTCGCGGGGGTAAATAACACCGCGACAGCCGACAGAGCCGTGGTCGCCAATAAAACACTAATTTTTCCCCGTTGGGTCAGCTGTACAGCCAAAGCTATACAAAACATGGTGTATCTAGTTGTTTTGGCGTAAAATGAATGAATTTCGTAGATATCAAATCTACTTACCCATTTAATTCATTTTAAAATCAGAATCACACGTACATAAAAGAAATAATCCATTTTTATTATGTTATAAACATATCAATAATATCGATGTCAGTCTAAACAGGTGTAAGAACTGCGGGAAAACGAAATAATATTGGTAATCACACCCAGTGTGTACCGCACCGGCGGCGATGGCGTAGCAACGAAAAATAAACACAGCTGCAAATGTGTTTTCGGCGTTACGTCCAGAGAGGCGTGTGCGCAGTATACCAGAAGAATGATGAATAAGAGACTGCTACTGCCACCAAATTCTATCAAAACGCTAGATATGACGCCTCTTGGTACATACACCCCTACTTTCTTCTGGGTTTAAGATATAAAACCCAGAACTTCTCCTCTAGACCTAATCCTATGCAGAAATGTAATTAATAACGAATTATGTTTGACAGTTCGCGAAATAAAGTTACTTATGCTTTAATTTATCGCTCGCCTTGCACTGGACAGAGCTCCGTCTCCTGGTAGATTGGACGAAACAGGAAATTAACTTTCGCCCTCTCGCGTGACAAGTTTATTAAGAACAATTTCTCCGTTTATTCTTTTTACTTTTTTTGTTTCATTAAACACGGAGACGCCGGTTTGGGTGGTACTTGCATTTTTTAATTAACCAATTTTCCCTTTAAATGTTTACGGGTATGTTTGATCCAGGTGGACGTTAAAGGGTTAGGTTATAAAGTTACTGTGACATCTTTATGTTCAACGTATTTTTTGTTGATCTAAATGCAAAATTAGAAAAAAAAATAATAAAGAGCAAAAGGGTTATTTCAAAATAGGTCAAGGTTGTTTGTTGTTTTCAGAAACTCGTAGGATGGTGACAAATTGCTAAAGATGTGCTAAATTTATTACATGTGTGTATTTCGTTTACTAGCTATAACAAAAAAAAAAAAATTAAACAAAGAAACGTACGTTGTCTTCATTACTAATCTAAATCTTTCTACAACTAACTCTTCGTGGTTCACATACACCACTAACCCCGAAATCGGCACAACATCCCATCTACAGTTATGTAGATACGTAAATAGTCAATTCCTAACACTGATATCACTTACCCACTTTAAAATACAGAGCATGAAGATAAAACCTAATATGACGTACTCAAAATTTAAAACGCTAGAGCATGCAGTTTCCCCGTAGATCTTAGGAGGACACGCTAAACTGATTTACGATGCGGAAGTGAGGCCGATTCTCACAATTCTGCCGAGAGCCGTCAAAGATTACAATGTGATTGAAGACGCGATGCTAATATGATAATATGAAAATTGAGATGACTTGGAGAAACAGTTGTGGAATTATTGCAGTGTGTCAGGTATGTTTGCCGATGCGCACACTGACGACTATTTCGCAATAATGCGTAAGAAGGTGGCGTCGATGACACGCAGAGTGGGAGGAAGCCACAACAGTATCTTGAGGGTTGTTGCTGAAAGGCTGGATGGGCCTACCATGGATAGGTTTATCAAGCTTCATGGGACTTGCTGAAACTATCTGTGGTCGATATATTATCACCTTTTTTATGTGTTTTCCAAGTATGTAAAGTAACATACTTTGTAAGATAATTTAGACACTAACACAATGTGGGCCTATGTAGTCTGTAAATAAAAGATTTTTATTTTTCTTTATTATGTATTTCTCGGATTGGTTGCTTATCAAACGAAGCAGAGACAATAATCTGTCCTAGTTAAATATGAATATGAGTGGTATATTCGAAGGTGTCAAAACAAAACCAAATAAAGCATCAAAGAAAATTGAGTAATATCGATGAAAATTACGATGATTAGTAAAACAATGAAAATCATGGAAGATCATGAAGGAGACTTCGGACAATTAGTAAATATCAGTTACATAGACCATTTATCACAATTCTCTTCCTCTAATAATAAAGATTATTCAATTTTATTTTGGAATATAATATTTACATAATATATAAGCTAACAGACATAAAATAATAATAATATGTACCTACATGTATATAAAAAAAAGAGCGAAAAGAATCATAGGGCATGTAAAATTCGTCCGCATCGCTGTCAACAGGAAAAGAGTACAGTATCTAATATACTACATATACAAGATCATTCCGTTTTATTCTCTTTCCAAACTCAACGCTACATGGACAGCTTCGCATTCTTTCAATTATTTTTTTGTCTCTTTGTTTTCTACCTACTTTAACATCTACAAATAATACATTTCTGCCTACAAATTGCAATTTCTACGAATGGAAAGCTTAGAACTGACGATATTCAGAAGCGAGTTCAAATCGCGCTCACACATAAACATTGTTGCATTATACTTGGGAATATTTTACTTTATGACTTCAACTGTGGGTTTCTGTGTTCATACGGACACAAGTATGACCTATTGAAAGACTTTGTAACTTCGTCACGCTATTTGAACTAACTATGTAGGCAGAATTTCAAGGTATGGAAGAAATTGGAGCCCTGGCGTACAATCTAAGATACTTATTTGTTTTGTGACAAGCACAGCTGGTAAGGCAAAGTACCCTTTATAACCTTAACCAGTTTTCAGGTCGAAAAAAGTAATAGTAGATGCATAAAGATAAATAAATGCTCTTTTTATAATAATAGCAAGTGACGGAACTATTAGATGGGCCACATCCGTACATCAAACGGAAATTTTCTCACCACCCACCAAATTAAATATGTACATCTACAAACAAATTGTCCACAAAAATTCTTGTTCCAGTAACCAGTTTTCAGATTTTTCCGGCTGCCCCACTGAGCGAGACAAAGTGGCGCCATCTGTCCTTATTACGGAAACTCACTGATATTAATTCTGGTATTACACCGACTTTGCTTTATTGTGAACATGTGTCAAAAAGTAGACGTAATTTGTTATTTTTGTTAAATAAATAAAGGGAGGATCAAATTTTTACAGTAAAAGGTCAAGTCGTGATGAGAGCTTTAGCCTGGTTATTGTATCTGCTAGTGATTAATTTTTATTTAGTGTCATTGTCTACATCAATCTGAGGACTACATTGTGGAACTAGAGCATCTAAGTGCGTCCTAACCGAAAGCGATCGTTGCGTCGGTACGCGATCGTCGCCGTGTCATGCGTTTTTGACATCAACGCATGATTAATTAATTCGCATTAAGTATGTACTTCATTATTCAGGTAAACGATCGCGTGTTCGCGTATTCGCGCGACAGTCACATTCGGTTAGGACGCAAGGTATGAAAGTTTGATTCATAGTTCAAGCTTTCTTGGTTGTTTTATTACCAATCCTGCTTTTACTGTCATATTTTTATACCAACCATATTTTCATATTTATGTTTTTTTCTATGCCAACGAATTTATGATCAGCAGCAGCATAATGATCTTTCTTAAAGTTATTAGAAGGATCTTTTTTATTTCTGTGGTCTTTTTTTGATCACTTTTTGTACCTAATACTCTGACATTCAACAATTTTCCCAAACGTGTGTTGCCTATTATCCACTAATGACGTAACACGATTGATTAAAATAATGAATATGATAATCCGTGAAGTTCTGTCGTTAGCGTTGTGGGTAAAGTTTCAAGTGTATTCAACATCAGCATGCTTCGCTCGCTTAAACTTGAGGTTGCTACAACACTATCGATCGATTGAGACGTTGTAGCAAAGGGATACTATTTCAAGATCTTCAGGGATTTTGCCAAGTCAGATAATAAAGTATGGGATTGTAATTTTTTAGTTAATGCGAGTTTATAGGACATTGTGGGAAATAAGCCATTATTCTCATTTCTCTTGTTACGTTGGTTAATAGTTTTTTGTCTGTTTAGAAAAAAATATGGAAAACTTTAAGGTTAACAGAAAAAAGTAACATTACTTTTGTTTTTTAAGACGACATCTGCAGCGCCGTTCAGCTACATTTAAGCTTACAAAACTCTCAACATACAGAATCGAGACCCTTATGACGTTATCATTAATATTGCATAGGCAATTAAATTAAATATTTGATTAGTATAAGCATAAAGTTGTAGCAAACAGTCCGTCAGCGTCGACAATATCACTGTTTACCTATCCTTCAGAACGCAACGAGCACGAAGACTGGGGACTTGAGGTATTATCGAAAGATCGACATGTACCCAAATAATAATTTATGTTTAATGTTGCTAGTTCACATTTTATTATATAACTGGCAATATTGTATTGATGGTTTGTTCGTGTAAGCCATACCAGTGATTATGTATTAGAAAACAAGATTAACTTCAACTCGCCAGTGTCAGTGACCATAAGGGCTACAATATTGTCTGACCCAGAAAAGACTTTTCAAAATCTAACGCCAGAAATGGGCCTTAAACAAAATCAGCCAAAGTAATGTTGAAGCCGTAAGACAGTTCCTACCGAAATTACAAAAACAAATTATAAGGTCCTTCGGTTTCAAGAATAAAATTCTATAAAAGAATTTGATTCTATGATATAAAAGAATTTTACAATATTCACTTACAAGAGAAACAAAAAAAAACTTAATAGTTATAGGTACAACATCGGGAAGAAGACTATTAAATTAGTTATATCCAATATCACTTACAATTTACAAAACTGTTTCTGCTAAATATTCTTTTAGTTTAACTTTAAAGACGTTTATAAATTTTGACATTTTAATATCATTTGACATCTATTATGTAATTTGGCTCCCTCAAATCTTTTACTATATTTGCCATAATTTGTTCTTGGAATAAAGACTGCTAGAGTATTTAATTTACTGCTTCTTGTGTTATACTTGTATTTTTTTCTTCCATCCTTCTTTCCGTCCTCCCAATTCTTCACTCAATACTTTTGTGCGTCAGGTGGTAGCATCAGTAATCAAACCCCTAGCTGACTGGAGCTGGGGTAAATTGGTAAATTACCCGCAGTGGGGCCCCGCTGTTTACCTTGCGATCCCCTTGCCCTTTTGAAGCTACCTTGCATTTTAGTTCAAACAGTATTGATTGACGGCATTAAACTTTGATGAGTGTATATTGTTATGAATCGATTTTTTGAGTGGCAGTGAGGGGTTTTGAGCGTTTTGTTTGGTAAGCTAGTTTCTCTATTAAATCGTTGAAAGTTTTGCCGAAGTTTTGTTTATCGTTATTTTGTTTTGGTATTTTGTGGTTTGATTTAGTTTTATCTTTTTGTTAAGAATTAGCTTTATATCACTCAATAATGGGGTTAACTTTTATGAATTGTTTCATTGGCTCTGGTTTTAAATTCAATTGCAATAATTGATAGCTTTAATTTTGAATTTGTATATCGAAGAAAGTCGGGCTATCTATGTTTAACTGTCAAGCTGAACAGAGATAGTGCATCAACTGACATAATTTATTTTGGTTACGGCAGAATAAACTAACTTACCTACTTTGGACTTATATGTATCTGTATTTCTACAACGCCGTCACCAACAGTGCATAGCAACAATAATGCTAGTGACGCTTTTCTGATCTCTTGCAGTTGAGCTGAAAAAGGTAAAATATAAAGTAAAGGAAGAAAAGAAGAAAAAAGTACGTAGCTATCTATCTATATCTATATATATAAAATAATAAAGCTGAAGAGTTTGTTTTTTGTTTGTTTGAACGCGCTAATCTCTGAAACTACCAGTCGGATTTGAAAAACTCTTTTCATTTGCATTTGATACCCCATTTTTTGAGGAACGTTATAGGCTATTTAACATCACGCTACAATTCTTAGAGCCGAGCAAAAAGACAAAAGTCAGACAGAACACTAAGCGAAAACGAAGCAACAACGCGGGCAGGCAATGCGATGCGACGGGGTGGCTCGGGGGCCAAAATTTTACGCAAATGAAGTCGCGGGCAGAAGGTATTAGATAATATATTATACCGTTTCTAACCATTTAGCTGTGAATTTAATAGTTTGTTTGAACTAAAAGATTAAATTACTTTTCCTTAAGTTCTTGTGCAACGAGTAAATTGCTAGCTCATGGAATTACAAACACCAACTTTAGAAATCAGTTACCGTGAGTAAATGCAACTACAACTCTCAAACCAATGTGTCCGTCTCCTTTGATAGTCTTGAGGATACTGTCCTCCAGGAGGCAGGCCAGAGTTTGAGCAATGTGACCTCCTCTGACTCCTCTGCGTCTCCACGCTCAGACCATAGACCAGCTAATAAATTAATATCTTCGACATCTTCATACACATCCTGCTTTATTATGATTCTCTGGAATATTAAACATAGTTGGAAGACGTTTTCTGTGGTATGTTTTCTGTTACGGTAGCGAGTCTGCAGACAGAGTTGTTCGTCTTTTACGTAATTATTTAAGAAAATAAACTTTTTTTATAATGACGACAACAAATTTAATATCGCTTATATTTATTGTCAAAATACTAATAAATAATTCGTTATTGATCACTACTAGGAGGGAGTGATAGAAACTATTTATTTTAATTTTCTTAGGCTAGAGCTTACTCACTATCTTTAACCTATACGACAGCTAAATGCTTTCCCTATACTCCAGTTTCCTGGAAGAGCGGTGGCCGCCACATAACGGCCGCTGTGATGGCTGTCATGAAAATGATGGCCACGGGGTTTGACTTTTTTACACCGTGTAAAAAATATAGTCATTAATTCCCTAGATTTCGTAATTAATCACCATAAATGGCGAAGTGACTGGTTATTACCAAAAGTGATGCTCCCCTCCGCCACAGTTTCTCTCGTTGCCGCCGAAAGGATCTTCGTTCCAATATAAATATTAGTTTAAAGTAAGTATTTTCATTATTCATTTAGTGTAAAATAAAATCATGACTAAATTAAGTATTTACGAGTATTATGAAATTGCCATGTTATTTTGGAGTTTTTTTTTTGTATCATAGTTCTGTCTACTCTTCTCGTCGTCAAAATCGAGGACGAGTAAATAAGAGAAGAATCGGAATTTATCTCGTGTTGAATAGTCAAAATTCGATATAACTGATGTGCCATGTTAGGGTTTGTCGAGAAAACATCAAGTTTGACAGAAGGAGTCGAGTATTTTGTATGGCAGCGCTGTCAGAAAACGAGAAAAGTGACAGAAATAGACTTCAATTACTTACGCGAGAGTGAGTAGTTGTCGCGTGTGTCATGTTAGCTCTGCTGGACGGCGTTCTAAAGTCCCGCGTAAACTGGAATATGTTTTTGCTTTCAACCATGTACCCAGTCCTGAAGGTATTGTTGACTATAGGAGAGTCTCTAAAAAAAGTGCCGTCCCGTATCGAACATTCTGGAAACATGCATTTATAATAATAAGTAATTGGAGTCGAGAAAGAAACTACATTTACATAACATAACATCACGCCAGGATTCCCGGAATGTTTAGGCGGAGGTGTCCCTATAGTACACCGACATTTCGTCAGTTATGTTTATGTCCCATGTAATAGGGGGTGAGCCTGTTGCCATCAACCGGGCACAAATCTAGAGTTCGGGCTGCTGCTGAGAAATTCCAGATGGAAAAACCCGAGAATCGAACACAGGACCTCATGCTCAGCAGTAGATAGTGCTTGCGACCACTAGACCAACGAGGCAGTTAAACTATATTTATTTGCGCTAAATTAAGAACGTAAATGGTAGTAGAAATTTACCATATAAATACAGTTTAGCATTAAAATTGCTTCATCAGTATTGTTGTCTCTTCATTAACGAACTCATTACAAAACCTGTAAAAGTTTATTATATATATGTTTTTTCTTTTAAATACCTAATTGTTCTGAAAATATTTACAAGAATTAAATCTAAATGATGGGATAGCACTTGCGTATACTAACTTTGTAGATCCGTGCTGTATGACATGTACTGACTAACTGTGTCGGCAGCAAGGCATTTACTAAGAGAGTGTGGTGGGTGTTCACTTAAGCTACAAAGTAAACTTTCTGTTTCCTCACAAGTCTGGCCCAGCAACCATTCTAGAAGTTAATTTTGGCCTCAAAGTAGATTTTTCATACAGTAAAAGTTTTGCTTAGAGCATTGAACACTCGTATGGTTATTAAAAAAAAGACGAAAGCCGGGTCGCCGAGAGGGTTTTTGTTTTAGGAAGTGGGATTCTTTCAGCTATTTTCCTACCCTACTGCAGCTAGAGCGATTTCTGTTGACTTTTTAAAGGTTTAGTGGTGACCCTAGGATGAACAGTTGACGTACGCGTTAAACCCCAGATTCCTTATAGAGTTCGTCCGTGGAAAAACACCGCGGCCTTAGTATGGTCCCGTTCACACCCTTTTGGGTATGGAACCCTAAAAGGATATCATTCAGAACGTGTCTGCTATAAAATAGGCACACTTTTGCCTTTTATTTTCATTCAGTATTATTTCGCAATGTTTTTTCAGAAAAGTTTTTACCGGTAAAAAAGGTGTTTATTCCACACAAAGTCGGAGTTTATAAATTCTTGACTTATAACAGCAGTAAAATCTCAATGCCTGAGTGCAATATAATATGTGTGCCTCCTTTGATGAGTGATTTTAGTCGAGTTGTACCCTTTTTGTGATTTTTACATAGAAATTATTAAAAAAATAATTACGATTTTTTTTTGGTCTAACTCACGTTCTGCTATAGTTTTGGAGATAGAGTTTGGTGCAAAGTGATATAACTGCCAGGATTTTGGCAAAAAAATCGTGAATATAGATATACATAATATATGTCAAGTTGTAACCCCTTTAAATAATTGCTCTACACATTGTTTTTCGTGCTTTGTGGTATAAGAGCGATTATATTAATTTTGACATTTTATTTTTCAGTATATTTATCGTGAATATATAGGTATATTTATTTACATTTGGAGTTCTATCACATTGAACCGATTTTTCTCAATATTTTTAGGGTACAATTCAACATGTACCTACAAATCCGAATCTAAATTTGTGCCTAATTTGTGATAACTAACACATCTCGACTAATCTATACGATATTATCATAAATCTGGTCCTACAATATCTGGAGTAAAAAAAATTAAATAAGAAGAAATACAAATTCGTATTTACGTGGGGTAGGTGGTACTACCAAATACGGGTGCATTATTTAAAATAAAAACTATGTAGAATACAATTTATTAATACTAGACACAATATACACATAATATTATAATTTTTATATTTCTCTCCTTTGAATCAATTTTATTATTAACTCAGTGCTTGCAACTCCTTGGCTCCTTCCAAGCAGACAGGTCCAACTTCCCTATTTTACAAGAGCTGCATTTTGTTAAGGGGTTTCTGTGTAGAAAAAAAAAACAAATAATTATAAATCTTATATGATAGCAAAACAGTCAGTGTGTTGGATAAACTCATGAGAACACTGTAATGGTAGAGCGTACAAAGTCAAAGTTTTTTATTTGTTAAACATATTTGCAAAAATAGGTGTTATAGGTACAGAGATCTCTATGTTATGCCGTTACCGGCGTACAAATACAAAATACGAATTTATAATTTAACATAATTTTAAAATCAAAGCTAAATTATATACTTTAAAAAAATTAACAACACCTATTGCAAACATTTATTACGAACATATAAATTGTTAGAAACATAATATAATTTCTGATACTTTGTGTAGTAGGTTATTACCTATTACGTATTTTTATTACAAATATATTTAAAATTTATAATAATAAATTTTAATATAAGTAGAGCTACTCAGAGAAAGAAAGAATAAAAAACGAAATAAAAAGGAATAAAGCTCTGGCCACATTGAGGCAAGTTCTGCGCGGGATGCGGGACGAAACTCTCTCGTGTCGACTGTGTCAACTAACTTGCATAGAGGTGTCTAACCTAGTGCGAATAGTCGCATGACTTCTTAGTTATTAAAACAGTCGACCCACGCAGTCGCGTCCTGCATCCGGCACGGGTTTCGGCTGAGTGTGGCCAGAGCTTAAAACGAAACGCGGTCATGTGATTTTTTTTCTAATATTAATATAATTACGCCAAAAATAAAACATAGGGAAATGACCGTGGTATTTATATATTAATCGTAAAAAATATTTGGACTAGTACTTATTTACAGAATTACAATCACTACAATCGGGTGGGCTACCTTAGCGCCCTTAAGGATTTAATTTGTAGAAATGAGTTTATGGGCCTATAGAACAAACCTAGTGGCAGACAAAGTAACAAAACTATATTCAGGGGGCCAACCACCACCTCTTAAAGCAGTATTATTTTAATGTTACTTCAGTGTGGGAAAGAGATGGAGCTAGACGTCCTGTATAGTGTTTGTGTATCTAGCTCCAGATAAGGGTATTCTTCACATTCTAACATAAGTACCTATACAATTTAATATTTTGATATTCAAATTACATAGTAGGAGTTCTTAAGTTACTTACTTGCTCGTGATGGTGTTAAAAGCACTTGGCTGTATCTCTGTCACGTCGTCTCCAACCCAACAAAGCACTCCTGCTATTGTCACCTTCCGAATTGCTTTCAGTTGTTCTAAAATGTGGTAAAAGGTCATCAGCTTCATAATTGTAATCATTTAAAGATCCAAAAGTGTTAGACTGAAATCGGCAATTTTGTTTCACGTCTAGACTCTTTTTGTAGTTCATGGCTTTGAGTGCGGCACTTTTTTATATTGAGAGTTATTCAATAATTCTACTAGAAGATTCAGAATAAGTTGGCTTCTGCTTACGCGAATAAGGGATCAAATTAATATGCGTTCACATTTTCATCCAAACATGTTTTAAACGAATAATTATGAGATTTCGGAACCATAAAGTTTAGGTCGAAATAAATTTTTTTTTTTTGACCTTTTCAACAGTACAATTTACACTCTCATAAACTTGATATTTGTTTAAGTGGAATGTACATCAATAGAAACAAGGATTTCAATAGACTATGGACTCACCCTCATTAAACGCATGTGGTCTATTACGTCTTTCATACCAATGTCTATCAGAGGCAATGGTTCGTCTCAGTTGTTCCACCATCAAACAGTACAGGGTTTCGGGAACCCTACCACCTTTCACGGGATTCTCTGCCCACATCGCACCCATCAAATCCATGTCTGATGGGCATTTGTGGAGTTGCATCAAGCGGTATAAACGCTGGAAGTAAATATTCGTAGATATTATGACTGACAAGAAACTTCATGAAAGACTTAAACTACTGATGTACAGTCAAACAAAGAGATTGCAACTAACTCGCAACTAATTTTAAACAATAATCAAATCAAATAAAATCAGATTATTGCAAAGATGTGAAGCCAAGTCAGAGGCATAAAAACACATAAAAACATAAACTACACCAAAAAACGCGGCATAAAAACTCTGACACCAGGATAATCACTAACCACCGAAAAAGAAAAGAAATAATTGCAAACATAATGTTGTACGGAGGTCGAAATAAAATTAAAATTTTCAAACATGCACCCTGAAAGGGCCTTGTAAAACAAAACAAAATAAATAACGTTTCACTACAATACATTATTATGAGACATTTTTACAAAACATAATTCAAATCAATAGAATAGAATAAAATATACGAGTATTGGTTCTGAGTGTGCCCAGTATTTTTTAAAATTCTCAGTTCGTTTTGTTTTTTAATGTATGTTTCCCGATTACTCGAAGACAGTTGGATCGATTTGGAAAATTTCGGTTATCGCGTTTCGTTTTTTTTTTTTGTTTTGTTTTTGTCTTTATTTAGACTTTAAGTCTTTCTTCGTGGCCCAGTGTATTTGTTACGTTTACCTCTGGACTAAAGCTATCTTTCAAGTCAGAAAAGGTCTTGTATGACCTTTTCGTGCAAAATTCTTTATATTTTATGTAAGGGGGAAAACCAAAGAGTCTCCCTTTAGCTATGTCCATAGCTCCCACGTCTGCAGACAATAGTACGCCACCGAAAACTCTATTAGCCATCTGGAACAAAATAAAAATATTATAAAAATAATCGTCGTGATTGCGGGAAACCGAAGTAAATTATTTATTACAAATTAATAAGAATAGAGTACTTACATCAGGGTCAATAGTGTAGTCGAACCTGCCACCCGGTTGTCTAAAACTGCCTTGAATAATTTGCGACATGTAGTCACCTTCGGCAAGGATCCCTGTCCGAGTAGAAACGTTGACCATGGGTATGCTTTTGAGGAAACATCCGTCTTTGTCGTATAATCTGCAATCAGATTGGTAAATCATTGCAGACTACCTGCAGTACTGTCTCTCTTTTCTCCCTTAATCCATCCAAAGGTTGTCTTTAAATGATCGCTCTTAGCGATAAGACCGCCCATTGTGTCACCCCTTGTAAAATTTCTACTTTTATATCTGTAATATTTATGGTGTACATAATAAAGAGTATTCTATCTATCTAAATCATAAAATTTGCTATTTGAAATGAAATTGACACTCGAAAGAATTACATTTGTTTTTACTATCTACAAAAGAAAACTCAGTAGATTTAAAACTTTACAATATTATACATACTTCAATGTAGTCTCCTGTGTAGTGTGTAACCGTCTCTGCCCAAAAACGTATTCATCTGACATTTGCGGTTGAATATTTTCATCGTACAAGTCCCTGAAATCTCCGTTACAAGATATGATGCCATCCCTGATCAAATTTGATCTGCCTGAGAGAAAGGTATAATATTATGTTAATGAACCAGCAGCAAGTGAAAAAATAAGTAATTGTATAAGAACTTTACAGTGGTGTCTTTAAATACTTATGCTCAAAACTATTAATATTCACAACTTGATTTTCGTGCACACTTTGTAATTTTAACCGGCCTCGCACGGAATACTTGTTACGTAACCAGCGCCAAGGCCGGCCGCGGAACACGCGCGACGTGAACTTATGACTCCGCCATAACCCCGCTCAAAAAATGGTCTACTAATGTTTTTATCAACTGCACTCAACGAAAATTGCTTTGTGTTCTTGAATAAACAGACCATACTATAAATTATAAACAATACTCGTATTACGAGAGATATAATTATAAACAAAATATGATGACAGCAGAGTATGGCCAAAAGTGTCGTTTTTTTACGTAACATTATTTTCTCGAAAAAAAAAAATGGTAACTATGATATTATTTCGTGCAAATATTATCTAAAACGATGTAATAACTACTTATAAACGAATATTAATCCACTTAACGTCGATTAGACTCGAAAACGCTTTATTTTCAATAAAAAACACGCGGTTTTTTTCAAGTTTTAGTACGTCATTTTTGGTTTAATATCATTTAGTTGACGAAAATATCCATCGGACCATAGAGTAAAAAACTACTATACAGGATATTAGCCCTTATTTATATAAATAATAACAGAGGTTTCAGCCGCGTGAATCGGGTGGATCACCGGTATTCCAATGGGGCTTGACGGGTGGCGACGGGTGGAACACGGTGTTCCACCCGAGATCCGCCGGAGGTAAGAAACACTATTGTTAAACAAATGTATAATCAAGTTAAATTGTTCGTATATTTATATGCTTATCACAACTGCCATTATTTGGCAATCCTATTCCTTTGATTTATTGCATTAAAACTTAGATTGTAATTCTGATCAACAATAATGTTAATGTTTCCTGCCTGTATATCCGTAGACATAATAAAGCATAACCTTACTCACCTAATAAAATCGGCAGCAGCTCATAGAAGAGTATCTGCAGTGATATGGCAATGTTAATATCCCTGGCGGTGAAAAAAAGACGTTCATCATTCCAACAAGGATTCAGCCTGTATAGTTCCTCAGCTATCTTATTGTGTTGTCTATAGAAAAGAATATTGATCATAGTCGGTCCGATGGCGGCGTTTGTTTCTGCAAAATTTACAAAGATGTTAACATCTTCATCTTTCTTTTGGCTATTTTGTATTATTTTATAATGTGCGTCTTATTTGTGCAGAATAAACAATTTAGCTTTCATTTTTTTCTTTCTTTGAATATGCCATCCACCAACTGTGCCTGCGTAGTGGGTTAAGTGGCTTACTCCCTCTTACAGAGAGGAAACATGTATCCCAGTAGTGGGAACATTATTGGGTGATTATAACGTGTTTTAAACTCATAAAATTGACGAAATCGACATTAATTTTAATCTATTTTAATTGGCACTTACGATACTTGTTGCATCGCGTTTCCCTTGGACCTTGATTCAACATGCAAAGAGTTGAATTAGGATCAGTTGGTGGAAATAAACCGTTATCTCTTTCGATCTTAAGCAGCCCGTTCTTAAATGTCCTAAGTTGGTCGATAAAACCTGGCGACAAGTTGTAAACGTTCGATAAATCGTACACTGGAGTTTGAAATACTATCTGAAAGAAAAGAAAACAGGTGAAATTATTAATTCGGATTCCCATTTAATATCCTATTTAAAAATGGTCAATGGTCAATGGTCCGGCCTGACAATGTCCACAGTATACCAGATAAAGACGAAATTTAATAATTTTTAGAAGTTATCCACCTGTTAAATCAACTGGTGATCAATACTAAGCTGAAGTAACAGACCAGCATAGCTATTCTAAAATTGTTGTGTAAACTTAGATCGTATGTAATCTGTCAAGAAACTCTCTTTATAAAAAAGAAATTGATGCTCACCCTGGCATACTCAGTACCATTATCGAGACACCCATATGTCTGAAAGCTCTGTGGTCTGGTGAGGTTCATGCAGCTGATGCCAGAAAATCTGTGCACAGGATCGTCCCCTGGGACCTTGATCGGTGTACAGCTGTAGTCGTTTCTGCCTGCTGGTGTGCAGCAGTTTGTTATTTTCTTCATATAATTTACTGAAAAGACACTGGCCAACCGTAAAGTGGTTGAAGCAGTAGACAGAACTAAATTACGTGATATCAACAAAACGACCAACCCGTGGGTGGTATTACAGTACTTTTTTGGAGTGACTTTCGTCAGACTCTGCCTGTTACACCACGTGGAACAATGGCTGCTGAAGTTAGAGCCTGTCTAAAGAGTTCTAACCTGTGACACTACATTATCCCTACATTTGACAATAAATATGCGGATGCGAATCGGAGGCAACGAAAATGCACAGTTTTTGATTTGCTCCTTGAAATCGTAGCAACTTATGAAAATTCCTGGCTTTGTGAAAGAGCTATTTGGCCCCACGTAACGACCAGGTGGCAGCAATAAACGCTGAAATTCTGATATTTGTTTAGGAGGATAATGGAGAGTATATCTCCATTTCGGAAGTCGGTGTCATTGGTTTCGTATTTTCGTTTTTTGCCACCGACTTCCGAAATCAAAGTTATTTTTCACTTTGTAGTGTTTTTTTTTGGAAGTCGGTTTTATTTTTGTAAACTGTTTTTATTTTTCACTTTTTAGTTGTGGTACCACCCCATAAAGATTCGAATACCACTACCTTTTATATGGATGGGAAATCATCAAATGACTTCTCCCGCTCTAGGCGGAGCGGGAGAGCGTGTCAGACTTTTACTGACTAAAACCCATCCGTGTTCCTTCTGTTGCCTGTGCCGGGGCCACGGTAACTCTTTCGAACATCCCGCAACCCTGGCTGTATTCGTTGGGCTACGAACGCTTTAATTTTTGATGCCAAATTATGTTATAATAACATTTAGAAGACGTTAGCGCACTCCCTCTACGAATGCGATGTGTGCGTGGCTGTCATTGTGAGTAGTACGTACAGTAGTGATATAGTTTTGTAGTATGCGTGACTGGCTACTTAACGCTTTTGGCGTGTGTACTCATCATAATGAACAACTTGTACAATGGGAACAAACCTGAAATCGCGAAAAAAAAATCAGCTATTCCCTACATTATGGCGAGATAAGCGAACATAAATGTGCGGGATAGCTGATTTTTTTTTCGCTATTTCAGGTTTGGTCCCATAGTAAAAGTTATTCATATTGATGATAAAATGACCCCTTAAGAGGTTGTGCGTTAATTCCGGGATATGTTGTATATGTGTTAGTCTCACTAATGGGTAGCGTGTTACTCACCCGGTATTATTTCTCTGCGCATAAATCCTTAGCTGAGTCCTATTGGCGGGTTTCCCAGAGACGCAATCATAAAGAACGGCACCCAACCCACCAACACACAGACTGACATATGTGAGGAAAATCAGCCGTTTCACCATCTTACTCGCTTCATACAGACTAAGTTAGAATAAACTCTGTAGCTCTTTTAATATAAAAAATAAGGTTTATATAACTCAAGAATTTGTAGATCTATGTCAAATGAGTCATTAACATGGTTTTCAAAATTCTGTCCTTATCAGCTCTGTACCTGTTTTTAAAGGTACCTTTTGACAAGCTGGGTAGTTACTATTATTTTATTGAATTCAAGTATTATTTTCTTTTTTCAAGTATTATTTTGACTGCCTCGTTGGTCTAGTGGTCGCAAGCGCTACTGCTGAGCATGAGGTCCTGGGTTCGATTCACAGGTCGGGCAAAGTGCTATTGGGTTTTTCTATCTGGAATTTCTCAGTAGCAGCCCGGAGTCTGGATTTGTGCCCGGTAGATGGCAATAGGCTCGCCCCCTATTACATGGGACTTAAACATAACTGGCGAAAAGTGGGTGTACTATAGGTACACCTCTGCCTAACCCCTTCGGGGAAACAAGGCGTGATGTTATGTTATGTTATTTTCTTTTCCGATTCAGACTTGTGTCATTCTCCTGCCTTTATTCTGATTCCTCCATAAGTAGTTATCATTATCTAATAGCCGTCAGCACAAAGTCACCTCTTTTTAGCAATATCATTTTTCACGCAATCCCATCCATCGTTTCTTTAGTCTTTCTCAACTCTAACACTCACCCCCATTCATACTCAAGACTTTCCACACATGTTCCTCATTCCTCGGCATCATAAGCTCTTACCATGACGATTGATTTCCACACAACTTGGTGTTTTCTTCTTACGCACTATTTTCTTATTCCATTCGCGTAACACAACACATCTCTCTAAGCATTCTCATCTTAGCTGCATTTCTCATCTCAACTGAGTTAGACTTGTTCATACTGCTTTTGAACCTAAAATCGTACGGTATACATGGTTCCCTGTTCCGGCGGATACAGTCTTACTTAAAAAAAAACAGAAATCAACTCGTTTCTGTAAGAAGGTAATAGTCGTTGCCGGTTAATGTTATGTCAGGCATTCCACAGGGATCGCATTTAGAGCTCCTGCTTTTCATAATTTTTATTAACGATCACATGACAAAACTGGCATATTCCTGTCTATTCTATGCAACGATCAGAAGGTATTTAGGTCGACAAAAAACACCTCCGACAGTGAATTCCTTCAGAACCATTTAAATATAATTTCTGACTAGTGTACGCTTAATCGAATGAAATTAAACATAAATAAATGCTTTGTTATAACTTTTACGAAAAAAAAAACAACGTATAAATAATATCCAGACTCGAGGCTCAATCGTTGGAACGAAAGCACGTAGCCAGAGATCAAAACTTGAATAACTTATATTCTTGAATAAGAATAAGATTTAAATAAATACCCCCTTTTCACCTCTATAAGGATCGAATTTCCAAAAACCCTTCTTAGTGCTCCCCTACATTATAAAAAGAAGCGGTGAGCAACATTTCACGTTCCTAGACCCAGTAGTTTCGAATGTGCGTTGATATGTCTGTCAGTCAGTCAGTAATTTAGTCAGTCAGTCAGTTTCTCCTTTTATACAGGATGGATTTTTTTAATTTCCCCTGGAGGGAAAGTACTCTAAATACTGAAGGTAGCCAATTTTACTCAAAGGAAACATTCCTTTATTTAAAAAAAAGTAACACATCTGCATTCATTGCATTTTCGAAAATTCCCTTGCCACACTCGGGAATCGAACCGGTTAAAATCCGAAAAAATAACATTCTGTACTTTTATGGCAACAATCGATAGGGTCAATTATAAGGATCAAATCTCTAAGGAACTTTATAAGTTAAATGAAAGGAAAACTATACAATTTTTATTTCAATTGAACGAAAAAAATGGGTAAAATAACTAATTAGTTGCTCGAAATGAGCTCCTTTTTGTTGGATACACAAAATTCTTTTAAGGAATTCATTTCCAGTAACTTAACAGCGAGTTGTGATGAATATTGAAAATCGTAGTGTGAACCTCAGTCCTTAACTCATTTACAGTTGCATAGGATTTTTGGTAAATTTGAATTTTAACATTGTATCCCCATAAAAAAAAATCTAACGGATTGAGGTCTGGTGAACTCGCAGGCCACCTGACTGCCGTTTGTACCAGTCCAGGTATTGAAATGGTTATTATTATTAGATTTCATGGTTTTCTTTTCATTTAATTTATCATATTTGGTAGAGAGATTCGATCCTTATTATTGACTCTATCGATTGATGCCATAAAAGTACAGGGAGTTATTTTTTCGGATTTCAGCCAGTTCGATTCTCGAGTGTGGCAAGCGAATTTCCGAAAATGTTTGAATGCAGATATGTTTCTTTTTAAAAATAAAGGAGAGTTTCCTTTGAGTAAAATTTGCTATCGCCAGTATTGAGAGCACTTTCCGTCCAGGTGAGGTTAAAGCATTCCACCCTGTATATATGTATAGATATTACACTAGAATTCGACCAAGGTTTTGAGATGTTTTCCCTTCGACACCACCACCGGTAGCTCGTATCAATAAGCCAGGACGTCACACTTATACACGTTCACTTATTTATACCGTTCACACACGTAAATCTTCAAATCTACTGAACAGATTTTGATGAAACTTGTACTGTTCCCTAAGTTGAAGTAAATGTAAGCCAATAAAAAAATGGTCACAATCCGATTAATAGTTTCGGAGAAATGCGTGGACAGACATACATACATACCTACTTACACCTATAAAAATTTGTATATTTGTTCCAACGAAATATACAAATTTTTCGCTCTAATAGATTGTTATAATGTCAATAATTATATTGTTCCAATAATATTACATACATACATACGTGTCAAATTGATAACCTCCTTTTTTAAGTCGGATAAAAACTAACTGTATGTATTTCGTTGCTACTTGGAAGGTATATTATTGGTGTACAAAACGTCTAGGGTGCAATTCTTTTACTTATAATGGTATATTGAAGGACGTAGTTTATGTATCATGATTTGGCATGTTTGAGATAGAAAGTAAGTAATTAACGCAATTACAGGCCTACCTCATACGCAGATAGAGATAGCTAGAGATGGCACTGTCTCAGTAATCAGCACTCTGATTGCATCCCACATTATCAATCACAGTTTGAATGATTTTGAAGCATATTGCTAATTCATTGCTTCACATATTCGAAAAATTTGTCTTGTTAACAACATAAATAACGCAATGAACGTTGTTGAACTGTAAAAATGAAACCGATTCTTACTGTAATACGCAATTGCCCCACAGTAGGCCTTTATACTGGATGATTTTTTTTACCGTCTCGAAATTTTTACAGGGTGTTTTACCCATGAACATGAACAACTTTCACTGCGGGACCAACTATGAGATCACGAAAAAAAAAATCAGCTGTTTCATACATTTTGGTCAAGTAGGTTTGAACTTTTCTATTAAACAGTAGATTTTTTTTCGTGATTTTAGAGTTGGTCCCGTCGTGAAAGTTGTTCATATTCATGGGTAGAACACCCTGTAAAAATTTCGAGACGGTAAAAAAAATCATCCAATATAGATTATCTCTTGACCTTATTGAATATCTTTAAATACCAATAACCTAGCTGTAAGTAATATTTTAAGCCACTTATGACATTTTAATTTGTGTTTAACCTGTGTACCTACCTGCTTATGTTATCTGGTTAATACAATTTCTATTTCTATCTAAACGATACTCAATTAAGTAGTTAGAACTCTGATAATGCTGTACCTAAAATGTTATGTTTTTTGTTACAAATTAGAGCAATGACATTTTATTTTTACTTTCTAAAAAGCTATACATTAAATACTAGATAACTTACATTTTGATAATGGTAAAACAAAAAAAAAATGTGGACTGAAAAATACGGGTAATATAAAAACGTGTCTTGGTCGCTGCAATAAGAAATTAGAGAGAAAAAGAAAGGAGCAAGTTTTTTTTTTTATGTAAACACAGTAAATATTTATTTGGAGCATGGAAGACTTAGGTCCTTTCATGAATTGTCTGTGAGGGAGCGGTGCGGTCCAGCCAGGGTTGCGGGATGTTCAAAAGAGTTACTGTGGCCCCGGCACAGGCAACAGAAGGAACACGGGTGGGTTTAGTCAGTAAAAGTCTGACACGCCCTCCCGCTCCACCCAGAGCGGGAGAAGTCATTTGATGATTTCCCATCCACAAAAAAAAAGGGAGCGGTGCGGTATAGTTTTTGTCACCTCTCTCGCTCACACGAGACGAAAATTTTATGAATGAAAAGAAATCTTAAATGCAATATACAATCTAACACCAAAGTATAATTATATATTATGTACAAGTATATAATGAAAAGAGAAAAAAAAAATAATAAAAGGGAGAGCTCATTGGGCATCAAAAAATACGTCCGCATCGTTGTCAGTGGGAAAAGTGCCCAAAAGGCTGGCAGCGTTGCTACGTTGTGTTTTTATTAATTAGGTACCTATTAAATTAATATTATTTATTAATTCGCCAATTGATTACATTTTTCAAAAAAGCATCTTTTCATTTAACATTCTTAAAAATTTAGTCCCATGTGAGCGAAAGAGGTGACAAAATGTGACAGCCCTCTTAAATCCTCGCGAAAAAATGAAACGCGTGACGTGTCTCTGTAAACACCTAGCAGGCACTGGGTGATACTACCGCGACGCGGTAAACCGAAACAATCCCGCCCCATTCCCGAGCATACCAGGCCAATCAAACGCTCATTGCAATATAGGCGCTCGGTGAGCTTTCGGTACCAAGTATACCGAGCATGCTAATCCCACACTGCTGACGCACCGACAGATCAGGAAAGAGCCTTATAGCTAGATACAGTCAGGGAAATTAATTGTATATCTACAATTGACACACTACGTATATTTGCCATGTGATAGCCATGTTATATGAATGTCAAAAAATAACAGCAACACGTGTCGACACGTGATTTGAATATACAGAAAATTTAAGTTGGTATACAATTTGCTTAATAAGTTTCCCTAAATCACATCGGAAATAACTAACACTCACTTAGCCTACGGAATCCCGAAGAAAGGTTTCACGTGTGGAATTATATTATTTCGTGTATGTAAGAACATAAATCTTATCATGATTCAACTAAATTCCTTGCTTGCAATTTTTCATTTTTTTCCATGGAGCCAGGTTCAATTTTCTAATTTTGGTCGAATTGCATTTCGTCAAGGGATTTCTGTAAAGATAACGTACATGAAGTAAGTACTTAACAATATATGGAAACATCATTCTGTCTCCGTCATCTTCAATTCATCAACAGAACGATGTTTTAAATAATAGATATGTTTAACGCTAAATGCATTTAGTGATTAATGGTGCAAGCGGTCTCAGTATAACAAATTACTTCGAGGTCATTTTGCACCAGTTCTTGATACAGGATTTTTAAAAACATGTTTGATGGTTTGGTGACGACAAAGACAATACTTTCAACTCGTCAAGCGATTCGGAAGACCGAGTGTTAGTGAGGCATCTGGGAACAAAGGCATATTTATCTCAAGAAACTGAAATCAACTGAGTTCATTGATAAACAGATTTTTTTAATTGGACTGGTTAGTCCTATAGCAATGCAAGAAGTGGCCAAAGTGCAAGGACTTAATCTTGTCGGATCTAAAAATCCGATAACACCGTCCTGTTTTAGATTCGAAAGATCGATTTGAAGGCTTATTTTTAGAGTTTTAGTTACTTACCTAGACGATATAGTGTAGAAGGCATGCGGCTGTATCTCTGTCACAAAGTTACCGATTGTGCATAATATGCACGCTATTGTGACTTTGCGTATCGCTTTTAGTTGATCTGGAAAGAAAACAAAGACACTAAAAAAGTGATGAACATAAGCCGGAGTAACATGGGTTTATGATTTCATACATCCAAAATTTACAGTATAAAGATAACCCTGTCACTGATTCTTCTGCGTATTTATTAATAGCGGGAACATAAATAAAGGGCTTAGTTACGAAAAAGAAGATAAAATACAACATGACTATGATGTATGCGAACACTCAGATGACAGCTAAAGCAGATATATATCATAGAAGAAAAAGTCATACTGTGTTGATCCCAAATGGATTGTGAAAAAGCAGAAGAATAATAGCAAAACGCTCCAAATGTTTTTGATACCAATAAACAAACTAACCCTCAGTAAACGCATGTGGCCTGTTAGGTCTTTCATACCAAATATGCCTATCCGAGGCAATTCTTCGCTTCAATTGTTGTTCCTCCAACAAGCAGTATAGTGTTTGAGGTACTCTTCCACCTCGTATGTAATTCTCAGCCCACAAAGCTGCCATCAGTTCTATGTCCTTAGGATCTTTGTTTAGGATTTTTGTGTTTGATCTTTGTTGCTTTAGGCGGAACATAGGTACGCTGGAACGAACATTTGGATCTGATTAAGATTTTCAAGTGATTTTGGGTCGTTAGCTTTCGTGATAGAAAAAGAAACACCTAATCATTACCATTCTACAGCAGTCCGATGCCGGTCATAGGGTTCACTAATCGCTCGCTATTTAAATCGATCCTCACTACTCTCATCCAACTGCTACCAGCCGCTCTACGAAGATTGTCAAAAACTTTATACTTCATTTATGGCTGCAATCCGAAGAACCTTCTTTTAGTTAAATCGGCTGTTGCCACTACTTAAGACAACAGTATTCGGCCTAGTACTCTATCAACCATATGAAATTGAAATGTATAATTACTGTATAGAAAAGTCATAATTTGATCCCGTGATGACTTACTTGCACGCCAAAAATCGGGCGGACGTTTTAGCATGAAATACGTTTGCTTAATGTTAGTGAAATCAAAACTGGAGTTCCGAACTCATTCAAACGCGTGAATTGAATTCAGCTTGAAATGATCACGTTCAGTTTCAATGGTGAAATTTGCCCTTAGGCAACTTTAGTTTCGAAAATTAGATAAAAGATAAAAGCCAATCGACACAAAAAGAAAATAAAATAAACATAAAAGATATCGAGCACTTACATCATGATCATTAGTGAATTCAAAATTACCACTTGTCTGTCTGAAACTCCCTTGAATAACTTGCAGTGGTTAAGAATCCTGTTCGTGTAGTACCGTCCGCGTTGACGTAAGGAAATTTTTTAAAGAAATACGCTTTTTTGTGATAAAGTGTAAAATTAGAAAACAGGGATGAATTAAAATTGCTTTAAAAATTAGTGCCGAACTTTCCGTTGCACGCACCCTGCCGTCAGCTTTGCTATCCAGTTACTGGTTAGCTTATACAGGGTGGCAGGGATATCGACACGAACACAAAACAACAACACAACATGAACAGGAAACAACCACAACAACAACTGAATTAACATGAATTCAGTACATAAATCTGGACCCCCTCGTCTTGAAAATTTTCGGCAACATGTGCTGAATCCATACTAACAGTTTGTGCGTCAATGCCCCTGCCATCCTGTATTTTGACTACGGTATGAGCTATTCTGGGTTCACCGATGTAAAAGAAGAATTAAATAATAACAACATAATTAGCTAATATGTTTGTATTTTCTATAGAAATTCCGCAAATTTCAGATGAATAAGTTTATGTGAAGAGATTCACTACACTATACAGAAAACTATATTGAAGTCTGTATTATAATTGAATGTCCATGAAAAACTATATCTAAAATTAAAGAAAGTTACTAATCATATCAAGGATAAAGTTAATATCGCCGATCATAAATAGTAATAGTTTTTTTTAGCATTGTGCCTCTCAAACAGAGCACCTGCCATCTAATCTCTTCACCACCCTTGTTTGACTGGTAGAGAATGCCTAAGGCATTATGTCCGCTTTTGTACTTTTTTGAGTATGAAATGTTTAAATAATTACGATAATTAAATAAATAAAATATACTATGGAAAACGCTGGGTAATCCTCAGGTCTGATGCCTTGCCCACTTGTAAAATTTCAGTTCGTAATCTTCTTGGAAATGGTAACTCACCACCATTTGCTGCCTTTCTCGGTTCATAATCTGAAAATGTTATTGTAGCTATTTCCAACATTTATAGGAACAGGGTTTTTTTTTATTTTTTTTTTAAGGCATTGTAACAATTCCTATAAAAATATGTGCCAATAGATAATTTTAGATTTTTTTTTTTCACCGATGAGCAAAAGCCTCCCCCAAAGGCATGCTATTCCAGAGCGATTCAACCCTTGCATCTAGGTCGTCTCACCAGCTCTTCCTAAAACAGCCTCGGCAGTGCCGTCCATCCGAATTACCGCTGGGCCACTGTGGCCCAGCGGGCACTATGCATGCGGTTGACATGACTCGCATAATCCCATTTTTGTTTGGCAACCTTTTAGCCTACGTCTAGGATCCCCGATAATTATAGTAGGTACTATAAATTACTTAGTTGGGCTAAAGTCATATGGAAGCAGCCTAATAGTAGAAGTAATGTGTGTACCTCTGCTGGGATACGTGAGATTGCTACACGAGTCATCTACACGCTTCCATTCTTTTGGATCACAAGGTATAACTACAACGGTACAATAACTAAAAATATTTGATTTATTTCAGATGAAAACGTTGATAGTTTTAATATAACTCAAGGCTCGTCCTTCTTCGACATAAGGGAAGGTATAAATAGGTCGCGATTATACGTTATTTTGATTATTACTTAATTAAGCCAAGGTTAGCATCATGACATTACTCTTCATTCTACTAGAAAAAAAACGTCCAGTGGCCCACGTCCTTAAGATGTATGGAAATGCACGTTATAACGTTATCGTGGACGGAAATTTAAAAGCGTCTTCTTAAATTTGAATACACTTTATTTCCTTCTGTTATCGTGATGCCGTGGTCGTCCACGATAATATCGTCACGTTAGAAACTATAAAAGCGCACAATAGAATATTTTGTGAATAATTTCTTGGATTTCCCCAATACAGGAGAGTTCAATCGCTTCGTGTCATAGTAGGCAGCTGGGGGATTATTGGGACAACAATACGGGCACATGGGTTAGGACAACAATATCTGTGTACTGATTCTACAATCACAGATCTCGATAAGCTTCGTGATTGTTACAGTTTTCTTTCGTCAACAATTTGGGATTTAATTAATTTACTGAGCTTGTTTTTGCTTGACGTAAAACATACTTTGGACAACTCATTTGTTATAATGTTTTTTTTTTTATATTTTTCTCTACCCTATTAATTTTAAGCAAGAATTGAAAATCACACATCTAATAAAAAATATAAATGCACGATATAAATTGTGTGTATATCGTGTATTCATATTTTTATTTAAATTTATATCGTGTATTCATATTTTTATTTAAATTTATATCATGTATTCATATTTTTTAAGTGACTTCAAAAAAGGAGGAGGTTATCAATTCGGTTGTTTTTTTTTTAATGTTTGTTACCTCAGTACTCCGTCATTTATATAAAAACCGATTTGGAAAATTCTTTTTTATTTTATTTGAAAGGAAATAGGTACTTCCAAATTGGTCACATTTTTATCAAACTGCCTGCCTGCGGCTATCGGACTGCCTCGTTGGTCTAGTGGTCGCAAGCGCTACTGCTGAGCATGAGGTCCTGGGTTCGATTCCCAGGTCGGGCAAAGTGTTATTGCGTTTTTCTATCTGGAATTTCTCATTAGCAGCCCGGAGTCTGGATTTGTGCCCGGTAGATGGCAATATGCTCGCCCCCTATTACATGGAACTTCAACATAACTGGCGAAATGTGGGTGTACTATAGGTACACCTCTGCCTAACCCCTTCGGGGAAACAAGGCGTGATGTTATGTTTTTTTATCAAAATTCAGTTGTGATGATAGCACCCATGAGGAATTGAGGGAAATCCTCAAATATTATTGGCAAACACAGCGATTTTGGTATTTACATCAACAAGTCAAGCATTTGCATTCAGAAAGTATGTACCATTTGGTGAAGTAGAACTGATGACGATGGCTACAAACAAGTCAATAATAATGTATTTAACGGGTTGCGATTCGATTACTTTAATATGATTGCTAAGCAATATAAGCTCATCACAATGTATATGGTGAAGTGGAGCTGATGGTGAAGTACCAGGAGGACTCCTCAACAATTAACGTCCCTGCATCGGGAAAAGCAATATTTTGTAAAAGGTGATGAGCAGTTATTTGTCGTCTAGCCTATTGTAACTTAGATAAATTACAAACGGACCCCCTAAAAAATGAAAAATAAAAAACTTTTTGGCAAAAAAAAAACAACCGATTTCAAAAAAAAAAAACACTACTAAGTGAAAAATAACTTTAATTTCAGAAGTCGGTGGCAAAATCTAAAATACAGATCCAAAGACAACGACTTCCGAAATTAAAGTTATTGTTCACTTGGTAGTGTTTTTTTTGGAAGTCTGTTGTTTTTTTTTTGCAAAAAAGTTTTTTTTAGATACACATCTAATAACAAATATGAATACACGATATAAATTTAAAATAACAATACCAGCCTGGAACTGTCCCACTGCAGGGCATAGGCCTCTTCTCATGCAGAGAAGGCACGAGCATTGATCACTACATTTACTCAAGACGAGATGGCGATTTCAGACTAATATTAATTACTAGCGACTTCGTTTTATTACCCGTGACTTCGTTCGCGTGGAAGTCGTAATATACATAATATACTTAAATAATAGCCACATTTTAATAAATCTGCCTCGCCCCCCGACCCTCCGCGTTGCATCACGCGCTCGCCCTATTAGGTACCCAGACCTAGTGCTTGCGACCACTAGACTAACGAGGCAGAAATTGTTTCAAGTTGTGCTTATTCGGTATACTCCATAACCAAATAGTCTTGCTTATTGTTATATTGTTTATACAAATAAATAAAATTCTACACAAATAAAAATCTCTACAACTAAATAAAATTGAAGTGTCGGTTTGTAATGTCAAAATAATAGCTGTTTACTAAATGCTTATGAAAGTATATACAGTACAATCTCCGAAACGGCTGGACCGATTTTGACAAGTCTTTCACTTACAAGGAGTAACTAAGGCTGCTTTTATTTTAGAATAATAATTAAGGTTCCGCGCAAAAAAAAAAATAAAATTCATGGAAAAATAATAACTCTGGAACTACCACCAGTCGGATTTGAAACATTCTTTTGCATTTGGTAACCCAATTCTCGAGGATGGTTATAGACTATTTAGCATTACGCCACGACCCTTAAGAGCCGAGCAAAAAGAAAAACAGTCAGAAAGAACGTTACGTGAAAACGAAGTAATAGCGGGGGCGGGCAATGCAACGCGTCGGGTCGGGGGATGGGGGTTATTTTAGTATAATTATTGTGTATCTTACGACTTCCACGCGAATGAAGTCGCGGGCCACAGCTAGTAGAAAATATTTATATTCACCGCTGTTCCGTTGTGTTATGAAGTTTGTGAAAAGGCAGTAACTCTACATCAGTTTACTGATTTTATAAAGATAAAAGTAATGTTCATTATGATATATTTTTAATAGTTTTTTTTTTATAATTGTTCCTCTCAATCAGAGTACCTGCCGTCTTATCTCTTCACCAACCTCGGTTGACTGGTAGAGAATGCCTAAGGCCTTTGAACCTTTTTGAGTGTGAAAAGTTTAAATAAATAAATAATGTCAATGAATTAAAAAAAAATCTGCGTTTTCTAACCTTGTTTTGTTAATCTGACCAAGAAATATTTACATAAATTAAAGTGCAACAAAACTAACGTGGTTATTTTGTTTATTTTATTATGAACTATCAAAATCGAAAGTAAAATCGTTAAATAAGTTTTTTCATATGCAATACACGAAAAAGTATCAAAAGCAGTAAATAATTAATTTATGTTCGTATGAATATTGAGTCACGATATAATGCTATCATTTAAGGAGAAAAGGGTGATATTCAAAAGTCTGATAATAATAGTAAAATGTTATATACATACTCGTACATATATTTGTCTTGTTACAAATGAAGTCTATGACTCAATCAATCTGCCTATCCTTTTCCCAACTACGTTGCGGTCGGCTTCCAGTCTAACTAGATGCAGCTGAATACCAGTATTTGGGTAACACGATACTCTTTGGTAAGACTGGTTATCAGACTTTCTGGCATCTGACTACTGTCAAAGATCTACGAATAACAGCCGGGACCAACAGCTTAACGTGCTTTCCGAGGCACGAAGGGGTCTCGGTATGTTATGAATGGTTATCCATCCACGGACCGACCTCGGTTAGCGTAGCTTAACCTTGAAGATCGACCCGTGCGGCTGTTATTATTTAGCCACGAGCATATTATTGAAATCTATAATTTTATGTTCAGCTGTTAAAAATGGATAGGCAGCTATGTACACTGGCTTACTATAGTGCAAGATAAGATAAGTCTTTATTTGCCTTAAACATGGTATAAAGGTTATTACAGTCAGGGAATGGCATATTTTCTGGTTAACCCCAATATCGTATCAAGGTATGGATTGTTTATTCTGTGCAGGTACTGTCCTTCCATAGTGAATAATCGAGAGCAGGAATCTCGTCACAGCTGACAATTTCGTTACTGAAAGTAAAATAATAAGCGTTAAGATCTTGGTTAAAAGCACCAATATATTTTCTGTTCAGAACCAGTCAAGTCCAGTTAATGGCATTAAACTAACTGAAGACATCGGTTCAGTTCTGCTCTAGAATCGTGTAAGTTAATATCGTTTTCATAAAATTAAAAGAAGAGATGCAATGTAAAGAAATTGGTTAACCATCAGATTTTGATAAAGAAGTCTTTAACCATGAGTCACTCGAAATATCAGTAGCAAGAAAGTTTTCAGTTTACCCAGTTGTAGGTAACTCGAATGCTCTGGGCTGCACCTCAGTTACACCATCTCCAATATCACACAGCATGCGTGCTGCAGTCGCCTTCCTTATTTCTTGCAGTTGTACTGTTCACAAAAATAGTTATGTCAAAGAAATGTGCCAAATAATCTTGATAGTAGCAAAAGTCGTTGCTTAAAAAACGAAACAAATCAATTGTGTTCTAATTCATTATAAGGCCAGATAAAAATAAAATTAATCCCTATATCGCGTACACAAACAGGGAAAAAAATGAGGAACAGTTTCGGTAGTGGCTGTTATTTTGAGTTCGAAATTGATGTTTGACCCCTGAAAATGTAATTTAAATGTGAATATATTTTATTTCTCACCTAAAGTGAAAGCATTGGGTCTGTCAGCCCTCTCATACCAGTGTCTATCCGACACAAGCGACAGTTTCAGCTGTTTGACCACAATGCAGTAGAACGTCGGCGGCACATGTGAGTTCTCCTTTTTCTTCTCCACCCATATACCTGCTAAAAGATCTATGTCCTCTACGAACAAGTACAGATCTTTTAGCTGGGTTATCCTCTGCAATTGTGAAATCTTCCATTTAGTACACATAATTTCTAACATTATTGTAGGGCGAATCGGCTATGGTTTTTCTATTAATAAGCCTATTATGTTTCCACTGCTGGAACACAGGCCTCCCCTCTGTGTCTCAGTGGGAGTGGGCCGTAATACAACACGGTCTCAGTGCGGATTGGTGGATACCACACTTGTCTTCGAATTCTTAGTTCTAGGACATGCCGGTTTCCTCACTATGTTTCGTTCACCGTTTTGAGAGCAGTAGTGATGAAATTACACCAAGTAAATTGCCTCCTGGGTTCGAACTTACGACCTACAACTCGTTAGTCGTGGCCGTCTCAACTGGGCCACCACTGCTAAAACAAACACACATGAGAGTGTTACAATGTCTGTACAAATCAAGTTATGGCAGACTCATATAAATGATGAAATTGAAAGATTACCTCCACATCTATTATGTCAGATAAATCATCAAAGCTAGTGATAATATCCCCGAAGCAGAATTTTCTGTAGCTAATATAACTTTGGAAACCAAAGTAACGATTCTTGGCTAAATCATTTGTCATTATATCATTCGATATTTGCAGACCACCTAAGCCTCTTTGCACAATCTGGAAAAAAAATAGTAAAAAGTGTTACGAAAATAACAAATCAGCCTCAAAAAAAACTTCTTCCTTCGAGCAAAATTAATTCTTAAAAGTATTTAAAATATTATTAATTCTTTTTTTTTAAACTTCGTCAGACTAGAAAAAATATGTTTTCCTCACATCAGGGTCAGCAATGTAATCTTTAGAATTGGCTGTTGGTTGCCTGAAGAAGCCTTGCGTAACGAAGTCCATGGTATCGTCGACTTTCAAAAAGTCAGTGTTCGACGTGAGGTCCACAATCGGGAATGTTGACTTATAGGTTCCATTTTTATAGTACATCCTAAAATAGAAGACAATTTTATATTGCTATATAAATTGCAGTGACGTATGTGAGAAAAACCCCAGTGCATGGAAGATCAACAATTTGGTATCAAAACTTTTATCTAGAACAAATAAAATTACAAAGAGACTATAATGTAAGATGGTTTCCTAATTTAAAAGAGTTGGTACCAAAAATATATGTAAGTAAAAAAAATATTCTGATGACCTCAAGTCTCCATCTTGTAATGAATGCATCCATCTCAAAGCAACCGGGTACTCCAGATATATTTGTGGCAGCACAGTATCGTTGTAAAGATCTCTAAAGCCAGAGTCACTGGATAGTACACCGTCCTTGACCAAGTTGTCTTTACCTAGTTAAGGAATACAAATATTAAAACAAAAGAAAAGTATAATTACAATGATATGACATATTAACACATGACATATGAATTTTTTTTTTTTTAGTTTTTACTGATGATCCGTGTGCGCGTCTTCAAGACCTAAAATTATGCCAAAATTAAAATTCCTACGTCACCGAAAAACCCCGAGAAAAACCTCTGTGATAGACGGACAAAAAAGAAATAAAATAAAATATTGTTTTTAATTTTTAGGTCGGAATCTTATGTAAAAACATCCAAATTTTTGTCAATGGGAACAGTGGCCAGCCGGCCGGCAGCATTGTCACGTTGAATGGCAATGCTCTGGCTGATGTTTGCCGAAAATTAGACCGTAAATATTTCGTAATGATAACTGGAGATAAAATACAATGTCAACGTTTACTCACCCATCAATGTGGTCACAAGTTCATAGTAGAACATTTGAACAGCATAGGCGATGTTAATTTCCCTCGCTTGCGCAAACAGCTGATCATCGGTCCAGCAGGGATTGATCTCGGCAAGTTTAGTAGCAATGAAATTGTGATTATTCCAGAAGAGAATAATTCCCACGAAGTTAATGCCGAGAAGGAGATTGAGGCTCGCTAAAAAAGTAAAATTTTCGTTCATAATTTGCCAAAAAACATGCAGATAGCCTACATGCCGTAACAACTTCTAATTGGTGAATGTCACAATGACATATAGTGCTAGAAGGTTATTTTGACACGTGGCCAAAGTCTTAACTAACGCCGCCATTTTGTTTTTCAATACATAAATGCACCAACAGCGCCCCCATGTCAACGTCATTCAACCACTACTTCTTGCATTCTAAGAGCGCGTTCATATGACACGATTTCAACGTGTGCTGATCGCGTTCGGGCAGCCTTTGATAAGAGCACGTATCGCGCATGCGTCGCGACCGCTCAGAGTCAACAGTCACTTTATCGGGTGACCACCAAAAATCCTTTACAAAAACCGCTCGCATCTAACGCGGAAGCGGGGGGCGTGGAGGCGGCGCGGGCGCGACGCGTGTACTACGCATTAGCTATTCGGGTGCTGAGCGTGCACGCATACTTTACATCGATAAAAAATCTACGTTAAGACAAGAGACTATTAAATTCCCAAGTTTCTGAGGAGGGAGCGGCTCGCGAGCGACGCACGCGCGCTTTCGCACCAAAAAATATCGCGCACATGTGAACGCGCTCTTATGTGCGAGTTATAGGCATGTGTGCTGTAAGCATAACTTACATGTGTCAGGGAAATATATTCTGTTATTGGTTGTCACAGTAACCATCTTTCCTCCAGAGTTTGTTCGTCTTGCTTTTTCAATCGTGTTACCATACACAGGAGATAAATCTACTAGAGGAGTGGCATCTACGATCTGCAAATTAAAATATGTATTTAGAAGCTTAGCAATGATCTAAGTAGATGTTTTTGTGATTTAGCACATACACACGAAGACACAACAAGCTATATACATTTTTAGTTTATGTTGATCTATCCTTGTACGGAAAGCCTGTACGATGCAAGGCCAGCTTACACTGGAAATGTATAATTATTTCGATGGGTCCTCGTGTGTGCATTTCATTCTTATCACCCAAATCGTCACCATAATTGACGTTGTCATTATAACTTCTGAATATTTTATTAGTCTGTTAACGTAAAAGTTTTAGATAAGACAGATGAAAATCGTGATTTGAGATAGCGAGAAAAAGAAAAATAATTACTCTCAAAGGCGTGGTAGTGTTGGGCAGACAACCAGAGGTTTGGAACGTCAGCGGCCTGGTCATGTTCAGGCATCTGATACCAGAAAAACGATGCACATAATCAGTCTTCGGCACTTTGTTGGGAGTGCATGCGTAGTCGTTCCTACCAGCCTCTTGGCAGCAGTATGGCCTCCAAGTTACATAGTTTGCTATAAGTAACAAAAAAAAAAAATACTTGGTGGAAATAGTATATGGCCTTCCTTGCATTACTGTATCTTATAGATTGACCTTATTCATAACTCTTGGCTGAACAATATTAAATATAAACTATGTATATGTCGCAGGGATATGATAAAAACAGGGATTTGGCCAAATCCCTAAGGGATTTGATCAAATCACGGAGGATGTTAAAATAACAACACGATTTTATCATTTTTTTAAATTTTTTAATAAATTTTTGTTTCTCTTTTTTCAAATAATTATGTTCTAGTGGTGATTTTTGAGATCAATATTGCATTGTACTACACCTGATTATTATAATTATGTCGGTAATCTTACAAAATAAACCTTTAAAATACCACAGAATACAACATCCTCCGTGATTTGATCAAATCCCTGCTTTTATCATATCCCTGCGACATATACATTTAGTAACCACCCAGACCAGTGGATAAAATTAAATGTGAATCACAAATGCTTCATAATAGAACTTAAATTAATTATAAAAACTCAAGCAATACAATCGTTCAAAATAAAGAGTAATCAGTACTTACTAGTATCTCCAGTGTTGGTGATATCAGTAGCGAAGAATACAAACAAGTGATTGATGATGCTAGTCAGTACCTCGTCATCCACACGACCTTCGGACCAGATCTTAGTGCGCACAACCCTGGTGAGATTGAGTTCAACACCGGATACTGAGCGACGGGGTTCAAATTCTGTGGATTAGGTAAGAATTTGGTTTTTGCATAGATATTGCAGAAATCGTTTCTAAAATAGTTCAGCCGCACTGGTCGATCGATTAGGTTAACCTACGCTTGCCAAGGTTGGTCTGTGGACGGATGACTGTGCCTCGGAAAGCACGTTAAGGCGTTGGCCCCAACTGTCAGTCGTGGATCTTTCACAGTCATTCCAGGTAGTCAGAAGCCCCAAAGCCTGACAATCAGTCTTACCAAGGGATATCATGTTACCCAGTAACTGAGCTGTGACGGTCAGAAAAACAGTCGCTCCATGTAAAATACTGGTATTCAGCTGCATCCAGTTAAACTGGAAGCTGACCTCAACATAGTTGAGAAAAGGCAGGCAGATGATGACGGTTATTCGATTATTTGTATCGGTTGCTCTCGTAATATTTTTTAAATTCCAAATACATAGTTATTCCATACAGTTTGATTAGTGCTTCTGCTTGTGTTTGTTAAGACTCGTATCTTGAACCATTTTCTGTATAGATTATATTTATTCAAGATTTCCTGTCTTTAGGGTTATCACGATATTTTTTATTCATAAAGAACAGACACGGCTATCATTTAGTTTTTTTTACTTAGTACCAACATTCTTTAAGATGACTCATTCGATGTAAAAATTACATGAAATTAAAAATTTATTACGTTTTGCAAATTGCAACGCTGTTGTACGTTGTATGTTGATCAAACAGCGCCGTAATTTATACGAAAAACGTAAGTTTTGAATTTCGCGGACTACATTGACGGCTCCCGTTTCAATAATATTCTCATTACCTGATATAGAGTGTACATGATAAGATGCCGGTAGAATTCTATAGTAAGGAGTTCGCGTAGCACCATAGGAAGGGTGCTTTAAATTGTTGCACGTCCCATCAATACGTCTGCTTTCAGTTTCGTCGCATGTCTGGACCTCAACAGTGCAGTTTCTGTAAGTGAATAGCTTTTCAAGAAACTCCTTATAGCATGTGGAATTAAGTTTAAATAAAACTACTCAAGATGAGAATGATAAGTGGCATGTGTGGTGTTACGCGAATTGCTAGAATAAGAAATTAATACACAAGACGAAGTCTGACAGTGGCACCAGTGATGAAAAGTTGCGTAGAAATCTGTTGTCAAGGTACGGGCATCTGTTGCGGAGGAATGAGGAAAATGTCTTGAGGAAAGTTTTGAGTATGAATGTGGATGGCTATACGAGTAGGGGAAGACCAAAGAAATGATGGATGGACTGTGTGGAAGATGATGTGGCTAGAAAGTGGGTATCTACTGAAATCTCGACTAATAGAGAAGTGTGGAAGAAAAGGACATGATGCGCCGACCCCAAATAAATTGCGATAAGGTCAAGATAATGATAATGACAGTCTTCCGTCAAGGCTTTTCTCGACATTAACCTTTAACCTTAGACAGTCAATAGTCTAAGGTTGAAGCCACACTGCTGAGTGATTCGCTTAGTGACACACTGCGTGTTAGGTTTTACTATTGCAATAGCCACAAATGGATCAGAAAATATTAGAATTGTCACTACAAGTTGAGTGCTTTGATTTGATTATTTGAATACTTTAAAACGAAATTCTAATTTTTAATCACCTTAAAGATGTCTTTCATTTGACAATTGAGCTTAATTTTATAATCACAATTTTCGTCGATGATATTTCAATTACAATTAATATCGTAATGTCATTCAAACAATAATTGTTGGAAAAAGTGGTGATATATAAAGTTGAAACCTTTTAAATACAGATGAATATATTACTAATTCCCTTTAGCGAGTGATTGCGTACGAATTTAACCTGAACAGGGTTTGTTTACACTATCATCTGATACTTTTGGAACAGACCATAAGTTCGAGCTATAAACCAAGCATGATATCAAGCGAAACTCCAAGCTGTGTGGTTTCGGTCTAGTTTCTTATAGATAAAACTTACAATGATGGAAAAAATACTTACGCTAGGGTACCATTTGCAGTATATTGAGCAACTTCAGTTGTATCCAGAACTTTACCAAAAAACGAGCTGTAGTAGGAAGATTCTCCCAACACGGAACACACAAATGTGATGAATATTACCAGAAGTATCTTCATCATTGTGCTGTTTGATGTCGAATGACGTCAGAGCAAAGACGGAGGCTCTTATAGTTTATTGAGTTGCTGAAAAAGTGTTGCTACTGTGAGTTGTATTTTGTTTCAAGGTTCTGTAGTACTTTTTAACAATTGAAATAAATGTCTACGTAGGTTATTGTTTTTGTATGATTAATATGAAAAACCTCAATTAAGGATCTGCACATTAATTAGGTTTTAGGCACGAAGCAATGTCTCAGGCCACCTGTTGGCATATCTTCTACTTATGTACCTACCTCATTCCACTAGTATATAAACATAAAAATAAAATTGTGATTTAACATCCGAACCCAAAAATGAGTACACTACATACTTTGTTTACTTTGGAACATAATGGACAATATGTCTTAGATATACAAATACATAAGCACATAATATATCGTTCACTGTGTACTTATAATTTTACTTTTAAATTGCTTTAAGTAAGACACATTTGTGTAAACAACTTATCACGTTGTTTTTTCAACCATTTATTTTTTGTGGATAATAATTTTTCCTAATTTTTATTTATTTAAGAGCGCTAGTACCTATTTTAACGAGTAACTTTGTTATTAGATCAACTTGCTTGGCTCATGCGCCTAATAAACATATTTTCTTTCATCCCTTGTAGGTATTTGAAACCGCATCATGCCGTCGTTACATTGCTGCAAACACTAATGACAGAAGCAGGAACTTAGTTCTGGCGTCATTTGACACGTCCCATCAAGAATACCAAGATGGAGAACACAAAACATCACGCCTTGTTTCCCCGAAGGATTAGGCAGAGGTATATCAATAATACACCCAAATTCCGCCAGTTATGTTTGTCCCATGTAATAGAGGGCGAGCTTATTCCCATCAACTGGGCACAAATTCAGACTCTAGGCTGCTACTGAGAAATTCCATATAGAAAAACGCAATAACACTTTGCCCTATCTGGGAATCGAACCCAGGACCTCATGCTCAATAGTAGCGATTGCGACCACTAGACCAACGAGGCAGACCAACCACCACCACCACCAACCACCAAGAAAACCAAGATGGAGAAAAAAGTATAATACCTACTTTTATTCATATTCTTCATATCTTGAACCAGAAAGAATTGCAGAAGGGAAAAGAGGCCAATACTTAACAGGCCGAAATAGTGATGATGATGAAGGTATACTACTGGCCTATGGCTGCGGGTGTGGTGATGCTGGCGTGTCGCGAGAGTCATTCGCCCGCTGCCGGGCGTCAACACCCCTCCCGCACCGCACAGCTACCTCAGGCTACAGCCTAAGATCTAGTTTCACCATACCATGTTAGTTAGTTTAATCTTCTGTTAAAATTTTAACGGGACATAAAGAGTAGCGAGTGTTTCACCAAGCGCTAATCTGTCTTAATCAGGAGTTAAATTTAATTGCTGTCCTAGAGGTCCGTTAATTTACTAACCGACATTTAGTCAGTTGTCAAAATCATCGCGAGTCTATAGACTCGCGTCTTTTATTTCGCCGTATCGTCTCGTCGTCTCGTATCGCATCGCATGCACTCTCAGAAAACATTGACATGGTGACATTGAGACTTTTTGTTTTGGATGCTTTAATTTAACTGACTGATATAAGGATGATAACTAACGCTAGGTTTGTTATTTTTTCTGGTGGAACGTAAGTACCATTAACATCGTTGTTTATTTTAATGGCAGATTTACTAATGTCTGATTATGAACAGTTTGGTGAAACTACGTCTTAGTATTATTATATTACTTGTATTAATTAGTAGGTAGGTACAAAGTCTGATTGATTTGGCATACTCATATTCTCTAAATGCTTCAAATTTTATAAGAACCTTGAAATGCCAGTTGTTAGACTAAAATATTTAAACTACAAACACGCAAACAGATGCAAATAGTTCTATGTGGTTAATAAAACAAGCCCTTCATTATTCGTGGAGATCGTCAGAACAAGATTGGAGACCTCCATTCTTCTTTAAAGCCATACTGTGATCGTAATCTTTAATTCCTCTGCCAAGGATACATTGGGCACTGATCATTTTAGAAGTTGCATGTTTAAGATTGGAGTAAACTGAAAATCAATAAAAACCATTTCCCTCAAAATATGATCAATTACTTACCGTGTTTATTTCGGACATTATCCATACTTGGTTTCGTAACTACTACTTGTGTTAAAAGTAAATTACTTTTTTTAACTTCTGTATTTACTTATGCATTACTTTTTTATATACCTACGTCTTCCTTCCTTCAAAGCCCAACTCAGCACTTAGTTTGAACATGAAAACATAATCAAGGGCTTAGAAAGCCGGCTTATATTCCATAATCTGGGAAACCGGAGACTATTGTTTACGGGTAGGACGAAGCAAAAATAAACAAAACGTTATTCAATCTACCCTCCTACTGTAAGCAATCACTTGATGGTAGGGAAGACGACGGAGTTGTAAGCCATGAGGGAAGCGTATTAGAGAATAGATATCAATACATGAATTATGAATTATGTTGTATTAAAGGAGCCATAATTAGCCTTTATGTTCACACGGTCGAACGGTCGGTTCGTTCGGTCTGTGCTGGGACACAGGCCTCCTCTCTTCGAGAGGGAGTGAGCTGCAATCTACCACGCGGGCCCAGTGCGGGTTGGTAGATGTCACATCTTCGAATTTTGATTCTAGGACACGCCGGTTTCCTCACGATGTTTTCCTTCGCCGTTTTGAGAGCAGTGGTGATGAAATTATTTACACAAAGTAAAGTGCCTCCTTGGGATCGAACCCACGACCTACAACTCGTAAGTCGCGGCCGTGCTCCAACCACTGTTCTAAAGGAGCCATAATAATAGGTACATATCTAAAAGCACTATTTTCATAGAAGCGGCCAGTGCAATCGACAAACACCACCGGTCCTGATTTTGTACACAGAAGTGTAAGCTCATTCTTATGACACAAAAAATATATGATAATATCCTTGACTGTAACTGTGTAACTAAGATTTCGAAAAAATATTCCATTGATATATATTTTCGAAATGTGGGTGTGGACTAATAGGTATACCTCTGCCTAACCCTTTGGGAAAACCGGAGTGATGTGTTGATTAGCTGTATTATGACCGGTTTAATCTATAACCATAGTAATATTCAACTGCATGGTCCAAACCCGCTCATTTCATGGCCCCAGTCTCCCCAACACTCTGCCACATGACGTGACAGGCGGCCGCGACTGACATATCCGAAATCGCTGCGACATTCTTCCTAAACGTCTTCCCAAACAATGCAACGAGGGTCCACTGACATACCACATCTTATATACCACCTTAATACACCTTAACACGCAAGCAAGAAAGACTAACTTTGTTTGCATTATGTGTTTGATTAATTTTGCATGATGACCAATTATGTATACAGATTTAATATATTTTATTTTACTGTTGATAAGGGTGATATTCGCTTGTCGAAGGATAGTTTTAAAGTTGTGCAGGCATCAGGGGTGTGCCGTAGACTATTTCAGAAAGTTTTAGATTTGCAGTGAGGTGATGGATTCGATTTTAAATGTTTGTTGTTGGATGGAGTCTTGTTAGGGGAGATAAATTTTATTTATCTGTCATTTATCTACCTAAGAGTTTAGGTAGGTATATTTGTTTGAGGCACCAAATAAGAAAAGGTATTTCTGACTTAAAGTAGGATACAATGTTCCTGCTACAAGTGAAAAACATGTTATAAATACAAACAGGCTAAGAATAGATTGGTGTCCCGAGGGACACCATTTTTTTAAAGTTTTAATGTAACTTTTAAAGTTAAAAGTAAACATAATTTACTGTCAAACATATTATTGTCATTTATCTCCAAAATCTTAGGTATTCTCTTTTAAATCCAAATTACTTAGATATTTATAAAGTTGATATTGCCAACCAAATGCTTTTGACGATCTTCTGGAACTTATAGAAAAATACTCTTTAAAACTTGAGTCTCATTTAAAAACTAATAAGTCAAATCTCAAGAATTATGCATCCTTACAAATTGAGACTTCTAATTGTATCTTAGCTCCCGTACAAATTTCATGCATGTTACCCAATACATTTCGAACACGACATTTAACATTTCCTACTCCATCCGTTTACAAGAAAACAAGTATCAAAAACTCCGTACATTTAGTAGCAAATGGCTGGAGCACGCGATTGCTCGCATATTGAATGCAGTGAAATGCATACAAATACTGTGTTTACTGTCTGCCTCTGATGGATGGTTCGGGCTACTTTTTGTGGACGCCTTGCTATGAATTTTGGATTTCTATCTCTATTCATCGTGGGAGCACTTCTCTTTAAGGATTTTGGGATAAAGATGCTAGTATGAAAATGGAATGATTTTTTGACTTGATGATATGCTTGTTGAAGATATTAATGGATAGAAAACCCTTTATTGCACATCAATAAAAAGGGAAGAAAATCTAATCCAAATAAAATTTTCTGAGGAACCTTAAAACTTCTCACTACTGAGAATGACACCAAAAATCATAATCATCACGTTTTGTTTTGTTTTATATACAGAGAGATAGATTGCAGTAAGTTTTAAAAATCAGACAGAAGACGCTGCAACTTATCCTCTCGCATTCTCTAAGAAGAGAATTTCTTTCAATATGAAAACAACGAATCAAAGCTGTTATCACGAACAGATTTCGGAGTTTGCAGTTTATTATTTATGTTCCAATCAAATACCTCGTCAATCCTAATGACAAATTGTTCATTTACCACATTTCACAAACTACATCATTGACATAGCAGCCATGATTCCGATCTGGCCTCACTCCAACACTGACTCAGTCAGTCAATTTGAAGACCGCAAATTGCCGCCTCTTGCTAATTAAGGTTTGCCGTGCACCAGTTTGCAAGTGGCTATGAAGGGAGCGATTTGGATTGCTAATATTTGATTGATTTATCGCTGGTTGTTAAGATAATCAGCTTGGCTTTTAGTTATTTGGCAATGTTGATTTGAGTATGAAGTACACTCTTGTGATCATTTCTGTTACATTTGTCTTGGACATAAATATTTATTTTTACATTTTTCATGTCTTTGTAAAAGAATTTTAAAAAATTGCGTAAAATAAAATGAATGAGCGACGAGTAAAGCTATTTAAAATCAGCCCATCTAACATAGGTACAGATCATTTCTTGAAACTATTCGGATCGCTGGTCATTGTACATAGTACACTGAAAATGCAATGAAATGAGATAATCTCGTTTTATTGCATGTTTTCGAGATTGAATACTAGAACTCTTTTTGTAGAATAAACATTGATGTTAAGAAACAAACCGCCAGAACAAAACTCGCCCACGTTAAAGCCTTAGCCAGCACAGTGCAACAATAATTGATAGTTTCCAGTCGCCGGGACATTCCTAGTCACTCGTGCTGTTATTTAGCACCGACAAGCTGACAGTAATAACAGTGGCTGACCCATGTTTATTTACATAAAATTGACACCACACTAGTGTGAAAAGTACTGCTATAGAGGATTTTCTTTAGGAGTGCTATTATGTATTTGATTGACTGGTAAATAGAACCCGTTGGTGGCAACGTCGGGTATAATTTTCTTGTATCGTATTGTATGGCAATGGTGGCTTTCTTGAAATCTTGATTTTCATTTGAGTTAGATGGAAAGTTATGTTAACAAATAATACTTTCTACAGCCTATTTAGTCAGTAGAAGATGTTTAGACAAGGAAAAACTGCCTCTGTTAGCTTCTTCGCCTCGAAAAGCATAACTATAAGCAAACAAGGAAAAAGTACGTAGTGGTATAATGTAAGTGGGTATGAGAGCCCGAAATTATAAGCGGATGATAGTAGAGATGAAAAAGACAGAATTGGTGTTAATACAGAGACACCATCTACCACCAGTGAGATAGTTCGAGAACTTGAAGTTATAAATAAATCTGAAAATAAACGTGCTGGTTTTAAACGAAAAAAAAAGCATCTGGAAATCGTTAGAATGTTTATCGATGTTCGCTGACTATACGTGAGTAGTAATCGATACGCACAAAGAGCGACAACAAACAGCAATTTAAATCGCTCATCGGATTGAATCGGAACAAGAGGTCGTGTTGCATCAATTAAAGGATTACCGCCTGCTGTTAATTCGCTGCCGTTGTTTTGTAACCGGAATGTACGTCTGTGTTGTTTGTTTTCATTAATACGTAAATACATAGTCTACTTCAAAATTAGATCATTATAATATTATATCAGGTATCTTAAGTAGTAATAATAATCATAAAACCGCAGGGCAGCATGGGGTGAGCTGTTGGGCAGTAGCGACCCCACGGACCCTAGCTCCCGGGAGAAGTCATGTTCTTCACCTCTGGCTTGCCTTTATTGGCCGGCTGGAGTGAACACTGACGAGGAACTGACTTCCCACCTCATTCTTGCCTTTGTTGGCCTAGCTACGACACTATGTGCTAGCGACCGTCTCCGGGGGCCCATTATTGAGTGTGCACGTCACCCCTGCCATTTTATCCATGTATTGTATATACAGGGTGTCCGGTAATTAATGGATAACCTTGCGATAGCATATAATAGACCCTATGGCCGTTCTAAAAAAAATACAAAAAAAATGTATATCCCAAGTAGTAAGTACCTAAGATATAATTTTTTTAGAAAAAAATTCTGTGTAATTTCTAGTCACATTATTTATTGCCTCTCTGTCGGCGGCATAGTCAACGTACAATATTATAACAACAGATAACCGATGGAATTCATTCATTTGTGGTTGTGGTGATGAAAAATGTAAAAAAAGTTAGTATTCTTTTTCAAAAAAATCTTAGTTATTACTTGGGATATATTTTTTTTTGTATTTTTTTTAGAACAGCCATAAGGTCTGTTATATGCGATTTCAAGGTTATCCATTCTTTACCGGACACCCTGTATAATACATTGGTGAGGCAGGGGCCATAGTCCTTCCATAGTTTTAGATAACCAGTCTATTTTAGCCACCCAAACCCATAGCCCAATATATTTTTGTTTCCATATTTTGCAATAGTCCTACACCAACCGGGGGCTGTCCTTGGCTGCACTTGCATAGTGCGTACAGGGATAACCATCGGTTGTTGCCTCATTTTCATTGAAAGCGTCTAACGGGCTTCTGCGAGTTGGCTTCGGCCTCTCGTATGCCTTCCAAAGGTCCGGGATCCCAGGGTCCCGAGAAATGTCAAAGACATAAAAAAATAAAATAATTATAATAATAAGAAGACATTTATTTCAGACGTAGTTCATATACTGTTAGTAACACACAAAACATTATAAAGCTATTGTTAGTACATACAAAAACAAAGCCACAGAAACCACAAAGATAATAATAATAAACAATGCAATACATTACTTCCTTTATTACAAAAAAAAATCTTACCTTTTCATGTTCCAAACATTAAAAAAGTTTTGACAGTAATTTAATGTACACACAGCAAACTAGATAGGTTTGCAGGGCACACTAGCATAGATGTTGGTGTGCGTAAAATCAACGGGTGTACTACTTCGTCTATTTATTAGTGTTTGCTTCACAATATTTATGAAGCAAACAATATGAAGCATAAATTTAACTAGTTGACTAACTGGTCTCGTGGCATAGGTGTATAAGCATTCGACTGGTAAATTACATGTCTTAGGATCGAATCTTATTAGCATTAACTTTTTGCATTATTAAAAACATACATATTTTTCATTTTGTTGAATTTTTATTTTTGTTATTTACCTGATAATAAGAACATTATTCGATAAAAAAAACATATGGAAGTAAAAATTAAACAATTTGTAATAAGAAATAAACAATATTTATTGACTAGGTTTTTTAATAAATTATAATTAAAAATAATAAAGTTTTGTGCATAACAAATATTCTAAGTCGGACAAGTGGCTAATTTATTTATTAGTGATATGAATAAACATGTTAGTAAGTTAGATATTAAGATACAGGTATCCTGAATTCTAATCTCACTAACAATAACATCACTCACAAAAAATAAATTTAATTACTCCCCGATATTTTTATTAATAGCCGATTGATGCGCCTTCACTATCTATTACTTGTTGCAATCGTGTCCTCATGCTAGCAACCATATTCCAACACAAGTCAGTGCCACGAAACGATTCCCATGTCGAGGTGACGACATCATCTAAATTCGATTTAGATCTGACTTCCGATGAGTCCCAGTTTAACACCATATGACCCCATAGGTTTTCAATGGGGTTCAGGTCAGGACTTTTTGATGGCCATTCAATCACAGTAAAATTTTCTTGGACGTTTAACCAACTTTGCACAAGTCGCGCGCGATGCATAGCGCAGTTATCATGCACGAAGTAAATGTGTTCTTGCGGGTATGCAACGCGCACAGTTGGTAGCATCACGTTTTGTAAAACGTCCAAGTAACCTTGGCTGGTATTGCGACCTCCTACCTGCACTAATTCACCGGGACCCATTGATGACATCCATCCCCAATATCCCAAAGTAATCCGGCCACTAGACTTGCATGGAAGTATATTTTTTGTATTATAGCGCTCACCGTCTTTTCGCCACAATATTTTGCGACCGTCCTTGTCTGACTTAAAATATTTTTCATCGCTAAATATAACTATATTATTGCACCAATCGAAATCCAAATATTCTCTTGCGAAGCGGACCCGGTTTTGCCTGTGAATATCTGACAGTAAAATTTTCCTGGCTGGCCTACGACATTTCACACCAGCTGCACGCAAGTGGTTCCGTACAGTTTGTAATGTCACGTCATGTTTAGTCGCCGTGGAACGAGTAGTGAGGAAGGGCTCAGCCATATGCGTAGCAACTATATCACGGTGCCGCGCATTGGCATCTGTGTATGCCAATCCAGACTTTGGTCCCGGTCGGCGAGAATCAATGCTTCCTGAATCTGCATAACGATGGACCCATAATTGCACAGTCCTTCTCTGTGAACAATAAAAAAATATTGTTACAAAAAACAACAATCAATAATATGTGGGTGGATTATTAAAACATATTAAACTTCTAAACATAATAATAACATTTTGTTACTCACGGATATCTTTAAACGCCTCGCAATTTCACAAATTGAAACGTTTTGCTCATGCAAAATAATTATCTCAGCTCTTAAAAGTGTAGTTAAGTGATTCATATTGTTTCACAAACAAAAGCACTTCTCAAAACACGCAGGGTATAATGTCTAAAAACGTAACGAAAGCCCGATGGTCAATAGCATTATGACGATGAACTTAAACTACTAAATTATTGTGATTTGTCATTTTTAGAGGGTAGACAATTAATATATTCCAACCCAAATATTATATAAAGAAGACTTGCTAATAGTTAAGCAATGAATTAAACGAACAAATGTAAAATATTTTTGCCTTCGCCTATTTATTAAAACATACAAAAAGCCGTTGGTAGTCGGATTCGATCTTACGGCGCCCGGCGGCGTAAGATATTGTATACCACACGCTTGACCAATGCGCCACGGAGAAGATTGTTACCTTAGCTTATGCTTCATATTCCCTGCAACATTAAAGTGACAAGACATTGCAATTGTGTGTGTGGCCAACGGGTTATTGTGAAGCAAACACTAATAAATAGGCGAAGTAATACACCCGTTGATTTTACGCACACCAACATCTATGTGCAAACTTATCTAATTTGCTGTGTGTACCATCTAAATTTTTCAGAGCATTCATCCTTATAAAACTGCAAAGTACATTTCACAATCCCATCATTCCTTTCAGCTCAGCATTACCATGAGAGTATGCGAAAAAGCGCCGCGCGTCACAACAATTAAAGGATTAACGAGATGGTGCGTTAAATGTATGCAGTTGTTCCGTCCGCGTCCGCCGATTGACCGTTTGTATGGTCCGTCGTGTTAATCTTTCAATTGATCTGATTTATAGATTATTATGCTGCTTCTGTAATGGTAACACTAGTCTGTTGTAGTCTGCCAACACTAATGTAAACTTTGTCACACTGGCTGGGCACTCCCCTTTCCGTCCATGTTCCTGACATAGACTGCTGTCGTAATTTGTTAAATTGACAAAAACCTCAATAAACCCTGAATACCTCAACAATCTCTTTTATTATATTCGCCAACATCAATATGGCTGTGGAGCCATATTGATGTTGGTTCTTTGTAACAATGATCATCTCAAAAAGCATATATTTTACATATGTAGATACCACTATCTATGATCATTGTTACAAAGAAGTCCATCATCAAAAATCTTAAGATGGTCTTAGACGAATCAGAACACAATGTTTTCTGCATTAGAAAATATCTTAGACGCAACTATTTTAACTATTACCAGGTACGTCTCATTAGACAGGATTTAACCTTAATGAGCTGCGCAAACAAACTTTGTCTGCCGGTTTGTCACATGGATGCTTAACTTTTGGTAAATTAGATCTTGTACACCAGTGTCGTGCAACTTCTTGAAAATAATCCACAATATTCACAGCACAGTAAGATCAATTTTGTATCCAACATTAACTCTGTTTTTATTTGTTCAGTCCGCAGTCATACGGAGAGGCCCCGTTGTGACGGGTGACTTGAAGTATTTATTGCATACTATAAGATAGCGGAAACTGCGGAGAAAATATCAGGCGTAGATATTTTAATGTTAAGGAGTTGATACGTTTGTAAAGGTTAAAGTTGAAGAGCTTTATTGAGGCAATGATCAATTTTTATATTCAGACTATATTATTTTCAATGTTAACGCGATTAGTTTTTAACCGGCTATGAACCTATATTTCTATGTGGATGTGCTCATAGACACAGACAGGGGTTTAGCCAAATATCTGCTGAATAGCAAACGTTCTACAATGACAGTCTGAAGTAATGTATCAGATCTCATTCGCCTGTCTGTCACTAATTAATTATATAGATCATTTTTTCTATATTGATGTAGGTAAGAACCTTCTTAACAGGAAACCAATTGAGTAATACTTAAGGCCCAGGAATCTGTCAAAGAATTAGCAAGCTGTATCATTCTAAAGTCTTTTTGCTTTCAATATGACGTAACTATTTATCCAACACACATTCCTTTCCCACAACTTAACTCCTTTTCTGAATTGAACGTAAACTTAAAATCTTACGCTCATGTTTTGAAGAGAGAGAAAGTAGTCCATTTAATAAACTACAGACTGAATGTGTACGATCCCTAACGGCGGCTAAAAGACGAGCACAATTCAATGTGTTGTCTCGCCGCGCGATTTATTCTCATAACAAGGCGCTCTCGTACAAAAATAGTCAACTTTAACACTGCAGCTATAGGCTAGTCGTTGCTGGTTAGAAGTATTGTGTTTTGTGTGGGTTCTGTTCTACTGACTATGTTGATATCATCTTGTAAGTATTGCAACGGTAAGAAGTTTGTAATCTTCTAAAACATTATTAGACTGATAAGCTAAGTTTCAAAGCTTCCTCTCTTTTACTATTTTGCTGTGACTGTGTGTGTATAATTTTAAGTTACCACCTAAGTACAGCCCAGTACAGGAAGTGAGCAGTGGTGGCACAGTGGTAACGGCCGCGAGTTACGAATTGTAGGTGGCGGGTTCGAACCCAAGTAGGCACTTTACTTTGTGTAAATTATTTTATCACCACTGCTCTCAAAAGGTGAAGGAAAACATTGTGAGGAAGCCGGAATAACCTAGAGCCAAAAATTCGATGACATGTGACATCTACCAACCCGCACTGGGCCTGCGTGGTTAATTAAGGCCCACTCCCTCTCATCGAGAGAAGGCCTGTGTCCTAGCAGTGGGAACATTATAGGCTGATTATGGACACATTGTGGAATGCAAATAAAATATTAATAGATATTGAGTATTGAATATCAAAAACATTATCGATCATATTAAAATAATCAACTTTAACACTGCAGCTATGGGATAGTAGTTGCTGTTTAGAGGTTTGTGTTTTGTGAGTGGGTTCTGTGCTTATGTGTTGATGCCTTCTTATCTTGGCTTTTAGCAGTTTGTGATCTTCGTCAACCAGTTTAAGACAATCAGAAATTTGATCGTGACCTTTGAGTTTAGACTTTATACTGTTGAGGGTCATCATGAAAAAGTTACCCTGTCTTTCGCATTGAGAGACGAGAGAAAGTACTTGTCAGAGATTTGGTCAGCATCCAGTGATAATGTGATATGACAAAAGTTTTGATTATCCTCTGTTGCATAGACTTTACTAGCAGCTTTGCTGAAGGGATAAAGATATAAATCTATTCTACATTTTCTCTAACATACACATCAGTAAAGGTAATATACTTAGCTAAGAAATAGGGCACGAAAATGTCTGAGGATTCCATGGCAAATGCGACATCTAAAAATACGAGGTATCTAACAGTAATAATGTCATCGATTCCAACTAAATAAAAATTCAATTGCAGAAAAATATTCTTCACGTAATGAAAATATCCTTGGCGAAAACCAGTTCAATGGACACCCGCCCCTACTTACAAAGGCAGAGAGCTGATTTTCGTTCAAAAATATTTGGAAAAAATGCTTGGACAATACCCGTTACCATGGAAACGGCACGAACGGTGCGCCAAATTAATCTTGCATCTGCAGAATCAAATATGCCTTTGATGCAAGTATCAAAATCGTTTAACAGAGCAGTAAAAAGTAAGATTGTTATCAAGTAACAATGTCGAGTGAAGTGGACAATGGAGTAAAACTGTTTGCCTCACTCTTAAGGGCTATTAGAAATGTCTACGAGTTCCGTAAGGGTCTATACGATTTTGTTCGCAGGCTATTGTTGGCCTCCGAGATGTTTGCGCTATGTTTTACGATTGTTTGCACTGAGAGTTGTGGCTTATCTGGTGCAGGTCGTCATTGAAACAGTCCAGTGTCCAAGAGAATGGTAGAAAATATATTAGCTGAGTAAATAATGGTGGACTTTAAAACTGGTGGTAATGGAACGAATGGTATTTAGATTTCCACTTATCAAAATCATATGGTACATTATATGATCTTAAGATTAGACTTACAAGAGGAGACACTCGCTTGTAAGTCGGAAGATAAGTAAATAGTAAGAGAGGGAGAGAGAAAGAACTAAAATGCGAGTGACACCCATCAGAAAGTTGAAGAGGCGATACATTGCAACATGCGTTTAAAACGCTTTTATCCATATTGCTTAAAAGGTCATGGAACCAATTTAATCAAGTTTTGTACCTGCACTACCTACATATTATTGTATAATGACAATGATCGACACGCTTCACCAGCATTGTTTGAAAATATGGTAATTTTACGAGAATTTCGATTTAACTAATCAATATAATACGACACCTAAATTAACAAAAGATTTTGGGGACATCGAGATCTTAATCCTTCTTAATGAATGAACAGTTGGCTGGGTTTCTCCCAATAATTCCTTAGTCCCCCTAATGACTATTGCATTAGAACATAACTGGAGTATTGTTTACCGCTCGTCTACCATCACCATAGTAACACGATTCCCCTAATCGACTCAAATGTCGCCAAGAAAATGGGTCGCAATCAATCAGTACTTGAGAACTTTGGAGGAAAAATTATTTGTTGGTCTTCGTTATTTGGAAAGAGCGATAGTACAGAATGAAGGTATGTGATTTTCCTAATTCAAATGTCCTTATCAAAATTAAATGACCGTGCAACTGCACCGTGAAACCTCATAGGCGTAGAAATATTGTCATGAACCACTACCAAAGCAGAATAATACGGCGTGTAAGGGACAACCCTCTGCACACTGATGGGGTGAATTCAGTATATCATACTAAGATACATTAAATTATTTCAGGGACGATAAGGGAATCCAATAAACCTGATTTGTTTTATTACCTCACATGCAATGTATCGTTACCGTGGCAAACGGCAGCGAGCCTTCGGCCGCCGAGTATTTCCACATCCATTGCGGATTTTTTTATTTTAGCTGTTTTATTTACATAAATTGAGTGCTGCGTACAGAGAATGTAATTTTAAATTGAAATAAAGGAATAGTAACTGAAAAACGATAAAAAACATGAGAAATTTTCCGGTGGAATATGATACAAAATAAGGAATTGAATGCACCATGTTAGTTGGCGGAGGGATATCCCTTGCACCCTGTATTCATTTATCTCACTTATTTTGTTACTACAATCGAATTAAACAGAGCAAAGAACCGCAGAATACGCTAAGCATTTTAAAATAAAAAACAGATTGTCAACAACAAGTCTGCAATAGTCACCCCAGAGCAACCCAAGCAAAGAATTCGAAATTTTCAAACTCTGTTTTAATTAGCAAAAGGAAATCGGAGGAAAAAGTTTTTAACAAAATCCCTCTGACGAGAAACTGAATAATACGATTTTAATTGAACTTAATTAAACAAATTACACAAAAACGTTCCTGAGAAGAATAAAAAAATAATTGGAACAGATTGTCGCGGACTTGTTATAATTTTATGACTATCAAATTTTTGATGTTGTGAAAAATTCTACTTTGTAAACTTGCTGGAATTGGATCTTATGTTTATTTGATGATGAAGAAAAAGTAATTAAACCTCATTATGTTATGATACACAATTAAATTTCTATTGTTACCGACCTTCAGGCGGTCAGTCGACAGCTGAGAGATTTGGAGGAGAGGAAAGCTTTGTTAAACTCCATAGTAGGTAAAAAATCAAAATACTTGGATGAATAGAATTTGGCAAAGATTTGGATTCACAAAGAAAAATAGGAATCAAATGAGCTACTGCCTTTAAGAGTAAGGGAGAACGTTGGGGATACCTTGGCCCAGCAGAGGAAAAGGTGAAAAAATAGGTGGGCGCCGATGATTCTGCCTGCGTGTTATCAACTTCCAACAAAAATCAAATAATTCATGAAATAAATTATTACAATACAAAATACAATATAATGAAACTAGATAGGGATATTGTAACGCAATAGAGAGCTGTAGCAAAGACGAGCGTTTGATTTATCTCCACGAAATTCAATCTTAATTTTTATATCCATTTTTTATTAGAATTTATGACATATTTTTCTTAGCTTTTGCACAATAATTTATCCAATAACACAGAATATAATTTACTACCTGTCTTTGAAGTTAATAAATTCCCATACTCTTGTCCTAAGTAAATAAAATCTTGGTGTTACTCATTAAGACATCCGTGTTCTTAGGTATGTTAAATTAAACTTAAATGTCGCGTGCCGTCTGTTGGTTTGAGCTGGTACAGTGCAGCACATTAGTCAAAGTAAGCGTAGCATGCTGGTACATTTGAGAGGAAAAGACTTTGATGTTGTCATCACAAATGAATTTTACAGCGTGTCGGTCAAGACTTTTGCTTTTTGGAAGTGGTGCAGATGATTCATATTATTATACATAATATATGTGGCTAAAGTTTTTAAATTTTCTATGCTTTTATCTTGTATTTTTTTAAGTAAGTTCGCGTTGCTGTGTTAAATTGAAAAATTATTAAAATAATATTTAGTATAAAGTTCTTTTACGTCTTTAGTTTTTATTTCTACTTGAGTAGAGTTTCGATATTTTTTTATTGGTTTGTTGGCGTGTAATAGCTGACACATGGTAAATAATTTTATTTAATGTTTTTGTGTTGCGTAATGTAAATAATTTTACATAATATTATATAGAATCAAGTTTTTCTAACTAAACAGACAGCAGTGCTGCTGGGGAGTTTGTTGCGCCACTTCTTCTTCAAGCACTAGGAAGTGGTGAAGGGCAGGCGTTTTGGAGGACTGTCTTATGTAATTTGTGACGTTCGAAAAGTGCTTATTCTCAGCCTAGTTTGAACTCTTGATTTTGATTTTATAAATGGTGCCATTTCAAATTAATTTTCAGATATCAGCCACCATACACGAATTTATTCATTCTAACGTATTATAGAGTCTACTACAGAGTCAGGTTATAATTTTTTGTGACAAGATTTATTTTATTTTCTCCTTAATATAGTCTTCTATTTTCCTTAAATAAATAAATTCGAACTTATTCCGTGTTTACCAGTACACCACGTCATCCACATTTGTCAGTCGGCTGTTATAATTGGCACCAGACATGCACCACTCCTGCGCATTTAAATAACACGACTTTACACGAAGTGATACGAGTATTTCCGAATTTCAAAGTGACGGGACGAAGCGGAACTTACACTGATTTGTGGGTTTAGTGAATAAATGAGGTTTTCTTTTGTTTTTAAGACTTAAGTGGATTAGGGGAAAGATTTGGAGCTTAAAGAAAGACATTTTAGATATGTTATACTGGTTTTTAATAATACCTATTACTGGGTTCCACTTTATGTTTTTTTTTTCACATTTACTAATATAAAATTATAGGTACGTGATAATTTACTTCTATAATTTAATCCTGCAATGTCGTTAATATATAGATTTTATATAAACCATGTGGTGTACATTATAAATGTATATGTAAATGACTAAATACATTCTTTTAAGACCGTCTACTTACTATCTTGTTTAATGTGATTATATCGTCAAACAAGTTACAAAAGCAACCCAATGATGTAAAACTTGACTCTTGACATAATGTCACTAATTGTATACTATTAGTACTAATTAAAATACTACGAGCACTATCTACTGCGTAACTCATTAGAACGTAACAGTTAGTACATGCCTAGAATATTATGAGCTATTCTGTTAGGAACAAAAATTCTGTTGTACCTAATTGAAATAACGTATGTTTTTTGTGAGGTATATTTAATTCTCCAATTTATTTCTCTATCATCTAAATACCTTCACATACCAATACACCTACTCATAAATAATTGTGCGATAGTGAGTTGTTTCTGGTGATTACTTCTAGTCTCTTTCCTCTAAAAAGAAAACCATGTGCGTTTCATAAGGTTATTATGGCTTAGAAAAGTGCCTACCAGGCAGGCTTATAATCATGAAATGAACTAGAAAATTAAGTTTTAAATGTACCTACAATTTGAGAAAGCTGCACCTTATCGACATCACAATATTTTTCATGAGTCATAAACAAAAACTTACTTTTACTTTACCCGTTTACCGCTAAAAGGGCGTCAATTTATCATTTGTGTTCTAATAAGCCACGCAAGTCCATAGTAAACATCCTGTATTACAAAATTTATGATAATTTGACGTCCGAGGGAAGCCGACAATTGCCGACCAGGTTCGCTATAGCACTACGAGTACCCACTAAGTGCACTAACAATTGATGTGAACTAGAAATCAATTACTACCTACATTAGAACAAAAAGGGGCCGGTAGCAGAAACGTGATATCTCTGAAATTTGATAATTTGGTTTAGAACAAACGGACAAACATGCCCGCATATTAGTTCCAAATTCACCGACTTCCAACCTTATTCTTTTCCACATACAGCCTACAATGCTTTGCCTTATGTTTTTATGGGCATAGAGCTGTAAAGGCCCCTGTTAGCCTTTCCCACGTTGCTTCATTACATCAAACATTCTGCCACGCGTATTATGGTAATCGAAAAAAAAATAACTTGGCTACTTTGCATAATCTGTGAATGACAGCGTGACATTAAGTTGTCTGTTTATTTCGCCAAGATTGTGACCTTTGGTCCACAGTGAACTGTACTCTATCTCTACAAAAATAAGGTTGATAGTAAAAGTATGTAAATGTTTGTGAGATGGTAACGGTCAAAGTGATGTGACAGTGGTGTGAGGCGAACTGTTTTGTTTGTTTTCTTTTTTAATGTTTAGAGTCGCCATGTTTTTGAACACAGTCAAGTACTTATTTTTAGAATAATGTTGTTTTATTGAATGAGTTAGCTTCTGCAACTACAACAATATTCCTTCGTGCTTATGAAACTAACTTATGTGTAAGTCCACTCCCAACATAAAACAGTACAAATAGGAACTGGGTTTTGTACAAGTTACTTAATTCACTTCTTATGCAAGGAAAAAGACATTTCATTGACGCAGAAAAGCGATAACTGATATTGTAAAAATAATAGGCACAGTATCGTATTTATACATCGATATACGAAATGACTGCGTCATGGTAGAAAAATCTTCAGAAGGAGTAAGCAAGGCTGAGGGCCTAGATAGATAGATAGAATAGATACTCTTTATTATATACACCATAAGTATTTACAGATATAAAAGTAGAAATTTTTACAAGGGGTGACACAATGGGCGGTCTTATCGCTGAGAGCGATCTTTTACAGACAATCTAGACAACGTAACATACTAACATTCTACCAGGGACTTGCTTCTGGGTATTCGTGGTTAGCACGTGTGTTTAGAATTTTTAAGTTTTTTTTTTTTTTTTTATTATTTTTATTAGTGATTGTTGATATTTTGTGACTTGTAATCATATAAGTGTGTTGTCCTTGTGTTTGTAAACCGGTTTGTATTGTAATCATCTTATTTTAATCTCTTTTATCCAAAATGGATAAAAATAAACCCCCCGATCCTGATCCCCCCGACATTTCAGTTCCTTCATCTCCTTTATTCCCAAACCCACTATCGCAATTCGTGGATGTTGTATGTAGTGTTACTGAGATGGATGTACCTCAATCCCAGAACAATCAACCTTCTCGTAAACGTCCAGGTAACGAAGATTTTTTTACACCTACCCCCCCAAACAAACAAAAGAAAAGCCAAGTTGGACGTGTCAAATATTCGGCAATAGATAAGGGCCCTTACATCGTCCACGTCTCCCGTATAGAGACCCAACCCAACTCAGGCACTACCTTACACCCAGTTAACTTTGGAAAATTTTTAATGAGCAACAACATTGCGAACATAGTTCGTGGTGGGGTTAATAGGGTTGGTAGAAATCGCGTATCCGTAGAATTTGTTTCCCCTCAGGATGCTAACTGTTTCTTGGATAACACTCTGTTGACCAAGTACAGTTATATTGCTTCTATCCCTACATTCAACATCACAAGGATGGGAGTAGTAACAGGTATTCCCTCTGATATTTCAGAAGATGAAGCGATTTCTTTTTTGTCTGCACCCGCAGGATGTGGGAACATCCTTAAAGTTCGTCGAATTAATAGGAAAGTGCAGAGAGATGGGGATAGCGAGTGGAAACCCACTGAAACTTGTGTGATCACGTTCGATGGACAAGTCTTACCCAAAAGGATTTTCTGCTGTTACACCTCCCTTCCTGTTGAGCAATACATATTTCCCACCATCCAATGTCGCAAATGTTGTCGATTTGGTCATGTGGCTAATGTCTGTAGGTCAAAACCACGCTGCAGTAAGTGTGGCCACGATCACCCAGGTGATGGTTGCAACATTTCTGAGGGTGAGGCCTTCTGTATTCTGTGTTCGGGTAATCACTTCGCTAATAGCAGGTCATGCCCCGAGCATGGTAGACAGAAAGCCATTAAGACCGTTATGGCTGAGAAATCCATTTCTTATGCTGAGGCTAGCAAATGCATCCCAACAGTTTCCCGCAACTATGCCAACATCACTAAAACTCCGATTTCTCAGTCTTATCGCAAGACAGTAACCCTAAAACCCAAGACCCATGCCCCTCTTACCCCGTCTTATGACAAAGCTGCTCATGAGCAAATAATTCTTTCTCCCCAACCTTCTCAGCCTAATGGCTGCGCTCTCAATTATAATAATGTCTCTTCCAATAATAGTACTTGTTCTATTATAGAACTACTTATAAAACTCATACCTATTGTTATTTCTTCTTCTACTTCTAATTCTCAATCACCGTCCAACGTTGCCGACCAACTTATAACTCTTCTCTCAGACATTAGAAATGGCGTCTCGCCAAGTATTCCTTCAGTGGAATGTGAGGAGCGTGTGGCATAAAAAGCACGACCTTATATTCCTTCTGAACAAGTTCAAGCCACTGGCTTGTTCCATAGCTGAGACTTGGCTTACCCCAAGTCTTAGCTTCCGTATGCCACATTTCAACACTGTCAGATGTGATAGATCAGATGGCTATGGAGGGTCGGCTCTCTTAGTCAACAACCGAGTCCCACTCTTGCCCTTTGCCTTGCCTTCACTTACAGGTGATATGAGCATTGCCGCAGGGAGGGTCGAGGGCATCACAGTGTTTTCTATTTATATTGCACATCCCCACCTTGATTTTTTAATAATTTTAAAAGATATTTTTTCTAATGTTCATGGTCCAATACTGGTCATGGGCGACTTTAACTGCCATCACTATAGATGGGGGTCTGAACGCTGTGATGCCTTTGGTGTGGCTCTAGTTGATGTTTTGGATGACTTAGATCTCTGCGTCCTTAACAATGGTTGCTCAACACGACGATCTCTTCCAGGGCAGCAAAAGAGTTGCGTAGACCTTACATTCTGTTCGATTGAGTTAGCAGCATCTACTCAATGGGAATGCACAACCTTGTCGCATGGTAGTGATCACTACCCTATAGTTATATCTTTGCTTAATAAATCTTATCTAGAAAAAACTTCTCCTCCACTTTTGAAATATAACCTGTCCAAACCAGATTGGACAAAATTTATGTCATTATTGGAGGATAAAATTGATGTTCTTCCAAATTTAAATTCAAATTTATCAGACCCTTCTGATCACTGCCATGCCAAGAGCTGTTATGAGGGCTTTATATCAGCCATTACCTCCAGTGCAGATACCTGCTTTCCATTGAGAAATAGTGCCACTAATAAAATCCCATCTCCCCCGTGGTGGGATCCAGAATGTACTTCAGTGATTAGGGATAGGGACGAGGCCGAGGTGCGTTATAACACAGATATGAGCATGGAAAATCTGTTAGCATACTGTCAACAAAATGCCAGAACCAAACGTTTTCTTCGCAAGAAGAAACGTGCGGGTTGGGTTAAGTTTTGCTCCTCCTTATCTCTCTCCACTCCAGTTTCAGTTGTCTGGAAGAATATCAATAGGTTTAGACGTGGGTGCTCCCCGTCAATCTCTTCACCGATCACTAGGGAAACCGCTGAACATTTTTTTGATAAAATAGCACCATCTTATGTTCCACTCTTCTCTGAATGCCAAAACCCTCATCTGAACAGTGAAACAGAGGATCCTTTCGATGCGCCGTTTACTTTGGAGGAACTGAATGTGGTACTCAAACATGTCCGGGACTCAGCCCCTGGTATTGATGGCGTGCCATATTCTTTCATAACCCATTCTGGCGAAAAGGCTAAAACCTACTTTTTAAATATTTTAAATTTTTGTTATTGTCGTGGTTGGGTTCCAGATCAGTGGAAATTACAAATTATTATTCCTATATTGAAACCAGGTAAACATGCAGATGATCCAAATGGCCTTAGGCCAATTGCTTTATCTTCAGTCCTAGCCAAATTACTGGAACACCTTATTAAAAATCGCCTCGAGTGGATAATCGAATCGAGAGACTTACTGCCGCATCACCAATTTGGTTTTAGGAAAGGACTTAGCACAATGGACAGTGTTAGTATTTTAGTTACGGACATCCGATTAGCTTTCTCCAAAAATGAATCCGTTGTTGCCACTTTTCTTGACATCTCCTCTGCGTATGACAATGTTCTTCTTCCCGTACTCAGGCAAAAACTGCAACAGCTGAGTCTTCCGGCTAAGATGATACAGTGCATATGTGAACTATTGCTGTCCCGATCACTGGTTCTGAGAGTCCAGGGTGAGGAGTTCGATGAAAGGCAGACATGGAAGGGCCTTCCACAAGGCTACGTCCTCAGTCCCATACTTTACAACTTGTATACGGCTGATATTGGGTCCTGCTTAAATAATAATTGTCAGATGTTACAATATGCCGATGACATTGTTCTGTACGTGACAGACCCCTCCATAGTCAACGCTGCGTCATCTCTATGCCTCTCTCTGGATTCTTTGAACCAATGGCTTTTAAGCCATGGTCTGTCGCTATCGGCACCAAAAAGTTCGGCGGTAATTTTCTCTCGCAAAAGACTCATTCCTCATATTTCAGTGAACATTTTAGGTCACAATATTCCTGTAGTTATTAAAGCTAAATTTTTAGGCGTTATTTTGGACTCTAAATTAACTGGTATACATCACATAAATTTCCTTATTAAAAAATCTGAAAGAATTATTTCAATTTTAAAAGCCCTTGCGGGTGTTTGGTGGGGCGCTCACCCCTACACCATGAAATTAGTTTATAATGCCTTAGTTCGTAGTGTTTTAGACTATGGAACATATCTCCTGATTCCTTGTAACAAGGGTGCTTTGGCTGGGCTGGATAGCGTTCAGTCCAAATGCCTTCGAATCATCTCAGGTTGTATGAAGTCCTCTCCCGTTAACGCATTGCAGGTCGAATGTGCTGAACCCCCACTGGCCCTTAGACGGCAATATCTTGCCTCCCGCTTTTTGTCTAGGCTAATCAGTAGATCCTCCCATCCTCTTATAGGAAGATTAAATGAGTTAGATGCCCTAAGCAGAAGCTCAAATTACTGGAGAAATAAAGAAATTCCCTTAATCCTTAAATCCTTTCGACAAATTCTAAATTTAGTATGCCCGATCGTCCAATACCCCAGATTACCCCTTTTTAATTTTGCTTATGAAGTTTTAAGTTATACTCCAAAAATTTTCTTTAATATTGGTATATCCAAAAAATCTCCGTCAGCTAATTTAGCTTTCAATGCGGTGGTGGGTGAGCGATGGAATGATTTTCAATTATTTTTTACGGATGCTTCGAAATTAACCGACCTTAGTCACACTGGCGCTGCGGTCTATTACCAAAGCTCCAGAATTATATTACAATTTAAATGCCCTAAGGAGTCTTCTGTATTCACTGGTGAGTGTGTGGCTATATTGGAAGCTTGTCTTTTTATAGAGTCACACTACAATATTGGGAAAGCACTTATTTTTACAGATTCCCTTAGCTGTTTGCAAGCTTTAATCCAAAATCCCTTTAAGAGTAAATTACACAGTTCTCTTATCTTAAAAATTAAAAAAATCTTTATTGTCCTGCGCTAGTAATCAAAAGGATGTTCAGTTGGTTTGGATACCTAGCCATTGTGGCATTAAGGGTAACGAGTGTGTTGATGCTCTGGCTAAAGATGCTTGTTCGTCTTTATCGTCAGATCTCACGCACAATTCCTATCAGGGCTACGACCTATTGTCCCTTCCAAAACTGTATCTGCAATGTTCCTGGCAGGAGCAGTGGAATATGTCCAGCAAGAAGAAAGGCAGTTATTTCTATGCAGTGCAACCGATCATAAAACCAAAACCTTGGTTCTTTGGTCACAAAAAAGTATCCAAAACAGTTATATCTGTTCTCTGTAGGATCCGCTTAGGTTTTTGTTGCACTCCCGTCTTTCTACACAAAATTCATATACGTGACTCCTCCCTCTGTGAGTGCGGATTGGAGGAGGGCACCCTGGACAACATATTTTTTAAATGCTCCAATAACATCCCTCCTCTAAATCTATATAGTCGTCTTCCTAAACTTAATATCCCTCTTCCAATTAATTTCGTCTCCCTCTTAACATACTCCTCTCCAGAACTCCTTGTGGCGCTAATGACTTTCATCCGCCACAATAATATAAAATTATAATCTATTTCCTTATATATTCTGTCTGTGTGGGTGTGGTATACGTATTAAGTGTTCTAACAATTTACAATATTTTGTATGTATTTTTATCTTTTCGTACTAACCTCACAAAATCCACATTAAGCCCAACAATATCGTCGTAAACTTTTGAATATATATATATTTTTTTTTTTTTACAACAATGCACACTTGATTTCCATTTCACTCTAGACATTGGCAGAATGGTCGACATCGGCTTTGCTTGCCATAAGAAGAAATAGAATAGAATAGAACATTCTACCAGCGATTAAAATGATGGAAATGTCAAAAATGTATTGGATTGAGGATCTCGTGGCTTAGTTATAACAGCCGCACGGGTCAATCTATCAGGTTAAGCTACGCTTGCTGAGGTTGGTCCGTGGATGGGTGACCATGTTTGCATACCGATACTCCTCCGTACCTCAGAAAGCACGTCCCGGCTGTCATTCGTGGATTTTTGAGAGTCGTTACGGTCGTCAGAAGGCCGAAAGTCTGACAACCAGTCCTACCAAGGGGTATCGTATTACCCAGTTATTAGGCTGTGGAGGCCAGATAGGCAGTCGCTCCATGTAAAATACTGGTATTCAGCTGCATCCGGTTAGATTAGAAGCCGACCCAACATAGTTGGGAAAAGGCTAGGCAGATTGATTGTATTGGATTGATATAAGATGGCCGATGGGGCCGACAGGTTCTGTAGTGGTGACCGCGTATCAGAAGACGTAGCGTTGGATGGCCTCCCACAAGGTGGACCGATGACCTTGTGAAGGCCCCAGGAATCCGCTGGATGCGGGAAGCACAGAACCGGTTGAAGTGGCGGTGATTGGGCCGGCCTATGTCCAGCAGTGGACATCATTCCGCTGAAATGATGATGATGATGATGAAGCTACTAAAAAGCTTATTACAATTATGTTGAGTCGTTGTAGAATTATATGGAACGCTTTGAAAGCGATTGCATTTGTCTAGGCTCTCTAGTGATTAAGACTCGTTCCTTCTCAGCTTTTTCCCTGCAATCTAAACGAATAATTAACATGCCTTGTAGCTAAAACAATAATAATATTTATTCTTTCATTTATAATGTCAAGTCAAAATAAGAGCGACCTATAAATAAAAGGTTCATTCATTCCTTACATTTGAGACACCCTTTTAAATACTTAATGCGCCTCTAATGGGTAAGATAGTATTTATAGTGACGAGTGTTGTGTCCGATTTCATTTGAAAAGTTTTAATTAAATGGGTCACACATGATCTGGTTTGTATTATACAGACTTGCTTTGTTTGGGTAGGTAACGAGGAACCACAGAAAATGGCTATGACCAAAAACAAATTAATGACAGGTGGATTATGGCAGTGCCAAGCAAGTGGCGTCCAAGGTCGATCATCCAGCAGCGAGATGGGCAGACGATATTGTTATAATTGCGGGTAGAACCTGGATGAGGTTGGCACAGGAGCATGAAAAGAGAGGCTCAGCAGTGGGTGAAGTCGGGCTGTAGATGAAGATGATGATGAAAAGCAAATTCATGAATGTATATTGAAGGAAGTATATTAAAGGTCTATGAGATTGCAAACGCAATTATGTTTAAGTACGACGTTCTTTTTGCTGCTACTTAGTTTTAGCAAGGAATATGTTTTACATACAATGGGCGTATCTATACTAGCTAGATAGACAGATACAGATCTCACATTTATTGGAAGCTTTCTTGAAGCTGAGTTGAGTGCAATGTGATTTTTCAGTTTTTCCTTTGGTATTAAAACACTAAACAAAATTCAAGTTTATATACCATTTAAAGAACTAACCAGTTCTCAGAATGGTAGATATGAAGATTATAAAATCATGCATCTTACCTAATTCTCGAATCGGTTTAAATAAATAATTTCTATAAATACAAAAGGTACCTAGAAGCAATTCTCTGATGTCTGTCAAAATATTCTTTACAAAAATAAAAATCTAAATATAAACGTAAGTACCTATACAAAACAAAATAAAACTCTGTCATACAAGATCATGTATATTCCACCAGAACATCAAACAATTTAATAATACATCGACTTTTTACGGCGACGCTTTTCACCCCAGATAAATATAGAGGGGATGGTATTTTCAATTCACGTTTGAGAAAGAAAAGTAAAAAGTATACATTATAGTAATTTTTTAATACATAATTTAATTTGTAACAAGTTTTTATCTAAGTTCTTGGTTTTTTCTCATTATGTACCTAGTTATTAGGAAGGTCTCAAGTAGGTAAAAAACGATTTGAAAAACCTGAAACTTAAAAGTAGATGCCATATTTTTTTATTTCTACCTACCTATTTCAGTTTTCATGAAAACGTAATAGATAAACAAAACTAACTAAATACTTGATTTTTTCACAAATGAAAAGATATAAAAGGGAAATGCTTGAACTTCTAAAAATATAATTCGTATGGAAAACTACAGACTTTAGCCAGGATTTTTTTCTCTACCTAATAGAATTAACTTAGAGAAACACTTATAAATTATTTCCCTTGCATTAGGTAACATCATCTATTATGTAGTTGTTCTAAGAAAGTTTGCTCAGTACGTTCCTTACAGGGGATCATGCCAATTTCCTTAAGAAAACAAGGGGTTGCAACGAATGACGTTAATTTTTAATAAAATCGATCGCTTCTCAGGAGGTTTTCGGAGTTTATTGCATTTTGATCAAAGGCCATGATGGTATTTTAATTCAAGCAATGTTATTTTATGCAACGTCTTCTTTATTCAAGATAAGTAGTTAGGTAAGTATATTAGCGTAGCAGTGGTCCGGGGTGAAAGTTTTTATGAAAATGAGTGAACCTCACTTGAGAAAAAACTGATGGAACTAGATGGACTAACATAATCAGCCTATAATAGACATATATTTAGAAACATACGATATACTCAATGCATTAAAGAGACTCGACTCAAATAAAGGGTCTGGTCCTGATGGTGTGCCTCCTTTTTTCATAAAAAACACCGCAGATAGCATTTGCATCCCACTTCACATAGTCTTTAATAATTGCCTACGTGAAGGTACATTCCCTGATATCTGGAAGCGCGCATACATCACGCCCATACACAAAAATGGTGACATCAACAACATACAGAATTACCGTCCCATCTCCTTGTTGCCCGCCTTGTCAAAGCTCTTTGAGAGACTGGTGCACGGCAAGTTATACTCTCACATTCACCACCTCATCATACCCGAACAACATGGATTCGTAAAACGCCGCTCTACTACTACTAACCTTATGTTATTTACAAACTATTTATTCGAAAATATGGATAACCAAACCCAAGTTGACACCGTGCACACGGACTTTCAAAAAGCATTTGACAAGGTGGACCACAAGCTGCTTCTGGACAAGATCGCCTATAATGGCATTCGGGGGTAATTTATTGCGGTGGTTCATATCCTATATTTACAACAGAACCCAAAAAGTGGCTATCAACGGCTTTGAGTCGGATTCCGTTCTCGTTACTTCTGGGGTGCCTCAGGGCTCCATTTTGGGCCCTATGCTCTTTATTTTGTTCGTGAACGACATAAAACGTTGCTTTATTAACTCCCATTTCTTAATGTATGCCGACGACATTAAAATCTATAAGTCGTGCAAAAACACACAAGACTGCTTGTTGCTTCAGGAAGACCTCAACAGACTTTCCAATTATTGTTCACATAATAAACTTCACCTTAGCCTACCTAAGTGCAATGTAATATCATTCACAAAAAGCAAAAATCTAATTAAATATTGTTACACTCTACAAGGCACTACTCTTAAAAAAGTTGACCATATTCGTGATTTAGGAATTACGCTTGACTGTAAATTGCATTTCAACCTTCACATTGATAACATTATTAACAAAGCCTATAGAATGTATGGTTTCGTTATGCGATCCTCAATTGATTTCAAACGACCTAATACGTTTATAAAATTGTATATAACCTTAATACGCTCCCAATTGGAATACGCAGCCCCAATATGGTGTCCTCTATATGATAAATATAAGCAGAGGCTTGAAATGGTCCAAAAAAAATGTATACGCTCCATTCACTATAAATGCTATCATTCAAAACTATCGTACGCACAACTGCTAAAACAATATAAACTACTGGGCTTGGAGTCCAGGCGCACCCTACTTATGGCTGTGATGCTGCATGGCATATGTAATAACAACTTTGACTGCTCTGATATCACCAATAAACTTTGTTATATTGTACCCAGAATTGTATTGCGGCGAGGGGCGCGCGTGCCCCGGCTGTTCCACACTGTAAAGTGCAGAACCAATGCTGGCGCAAGGGCGCCCCTTCGTCGTCTCTTAGAAATATATAACATACACTTTTTCGATCTTGATATATTTTCACTATCTCAAACAAAATTTAAAAGAATGGCTATTCAATTGCTTGCACAATAATTATGTATTCTTCATAACCTAAATCGCCTCCAGTAGATGCGTGGTTTTGTTTTATTTCTCCAAAATAGATTATTCCGCGGACATTGGTGTGGGTTACATGTTTACCTCTATTAACCTAGTTTGTTATTTACTAAAATTGTAACGTGTAACTGTTTTATGTCCCAATAAAATGAAATAAAATAAAAAATAAAATAATGTTCCCGCTGCTGGGACACAGGCCTCCTCTCTGTGAGAGGGAGTGGGCCGTAACCCATCACGCGGGCCCAGTGTGTGTTGATAGATTCCGCATATCTTCGAGTTTTTAGTTCTAGGAGATGCCGGTTTCCTCACGATATTTTCCTTTACCGATTTAGTGTAGTGGTGATGAAATAATTTACACAAAGTAAAGTGCCTGCCTCGGTTCGAACCTACGACCTACAACTCGTAAGTCACGGCCGTTTTTACTGGGCCACCACTGCTCAGATGCAGTAAGTATTGGCAAAAATAATGAATTGTATTCGCAACTACTACCACGGCTTAGTTGAAAAGAACCATACACGCTGCTTTTTTAAAGGTTAACCTCATTTTCACAAAAATGTTTTGGGAGAAGAAAAAGTACAGAGTAGTTTTTATTCGGACATGAGTTTAATTTATGTTGCTTTATGATTCTAGGAACAGTGTTCTTTGTGACTTGACTGGACAAAAAGGTTTTCTTACTTTCCCAGATAGACAGAAAGCTCGAATAAATAATGATATGCACACACTGTACGAAATTGTAGGCAAGTCGTAACTCATTTACAATTAATCATTCCGGCTTTAGCTAATGTATTCAGGGGTTAAAACTATTTGCATACAGTTACATATCTCTGCGTTAACTAGCCTAATGTAGTTGAGTTATGTGCAGCCAATTTGGGGTTTACAAAATGATGCGTGTACCTACTACCTAGTGTAATTTCTCATCGTATCTGCCTATTGTTTACTGTTTTGGATGCTCAGAGGATCTTATCATTTACTTTTCATCAGACTTTCTTTAAAGGTGTGAAAAACCATCAAATTATTCGTAAGTGAAATGCCATAATATTCTCTTCTGAGTAAGTCATCTGGAAAATCTAAACATTTTAGTTTAATCATTTTATTTTTGTTCTATCACGTTTGTTTTGTAACAATGAGTAGATGAAAATGATTTTCTTTGTTACAGCTATAAGTATTTGCTCTGTATCAACACGTGCGATGTTTTTTTTTATTTAAGTAGTAACAGTTCATTCAGTATTTATTAAGTAGCAAAATCATAAGTTTTAATATTGTAATTTCGTCTTATGTATAACTAGCTGTGCCCCGCGACTTCGTTCGCGTGGAAGTCGTAAGATACACAATATACTAAAATAACAGCCACATTTTAATAAAACTCCCTACCATACCGAGACTCCTCCGTGCCTCGGAAAGCACGTTAAGCCGTTGGTCCCGGCTGTCATTCGTGGATCTTTGACAGTCGTTACGGGTCGTCAGAAGCCCGAAAGTCTGACAATCAGTCTTACCAAGGGGTATCGTATTACCCAGTAACTGGGTTGTGGAGGTCAGATAGGCAGTCGCTCCATGTAAAATACTGGTATTCAGCTGCATCCGGTTAGACTGGAAGCCGACCCCAATATAGTTGGGAAAAGGCTAGGCAGATGATGATTTTAATAAAACTCCCTCGTCCCCCGACCCGTCACGTTGCATCGCCTGCCCGCGCTATTACTTCGTTTTCGCTTAATGTTCTTTCTGACTTTTTCTTTTTGCTCGGCTCCTAAGGGTCCTAGCGTGATGTTAATAGCTTATAATTATCCTCGAGAATTGGGCTACCAAATGCAAAAATAATTTTTTGTTCACAATTTCATGGGTTTTTTTTTGCGCGGAACCCTAATTATTTTTTTAAAATAAAAGTAGCCTAACTTACTTCCCGTAATATCGACTATCAGCCAGTGAAAGTCCCGTCAAAATCGGCTCCGTTTTGGAGATTAGCCAGAAGAAACAGTCAGGCAGACAGACAAAATAACAATAGTTTTTTTTGTTATAAGTACCTACCGTATATAGGTACTTTCATAAGCATTTAGTGAAAAGTTGTAATTTTGACATTACAAACAGACACTTCAATTTTATTTATTTGTATGTATAGACCTACAGAACTAGTTATTTCACATCTAAACCAGTAGTATGTACACTTTTATCGTACAATCTTTTTGTAGTAACACCTCTAGTGTGACGATCAGCTAATCATTAGTAATCTTGTTCATTTGTTTTGACAGTCGTGACACTTTCAACTGTAATTGGATATTGTTTAGGAAATATCAAATTAAATGTTACTCTGACTACTTTTATTAATGATCTAATTATTTCTGGTATCTTTTTAGGGTTCCGTACCCGAAGGTACGGAATAGATACATCTCAGTAGATACTTTCACGGAGTGCGTATTTCTGTTCCCGAAAACAGCAAATAATAAAAATAAAATAAGGTTAAAAATTAAAGAGGAGGAGAGTCCTCATACAAGAAACGTGTTTTTATAAACCGAAGTATTATTTAAAATATTATGTAGGGAGTGTTAGTACGGTGGTACGGAACACTTCGTGTGGGAGGCCGACTCGCACTTGGCCGGTTTTTAAGATTCTAAATTTTTGATTCGATTTCAACACAACAGAAAAAAAAAAACGATCGCGTCATGAAAGTGTGGTGCAACCATCCGTGGGTTCAACATTCATTAGGAATGAAATGTCAAAAATAATGACAGCTAATATTACAATATTACTTCTATTTGTAGAGAAAATAACATGACTCAAATTTGAAATAGACTTGCACTTCACTTTATCAAAGATAGTAGCCAGAGCCACACAACAAATTAAAATATCAAGGGAGCAATTAAAGGCAATTTATTAGAGATTCATAATTATTATTACGACTTAACCCTCGGGTGCCGTACGATTTATAACGATCAACAAGTGTTCGATCGTATGAGGTATTCGTTCGCTTGATTAATACAGGTACCCATCGGTTAAAGGTAAGATGAGAAATAACATGTTTTTTTTAGGAAATCTTATAAATTCGTTTAGTTGGAGGAAGCACAACTGTAATTTAGCGGTGTTTGGTCTTACTGCTAAAAACGGTAATATTAATCATAATTTTTCTCAAGTGACTTCTCCTATATCATCACTGTATATGCTAATTGTGTCATCAGTGTCTTTCATAATATTCGCATTGGCTTTAATTAATAATGTTGATGATGACAAATTGTTCATACACTTAGTTAAACTATGAAGAACGATGGCCCCATCACACATCCATGTGGCATTCTAAAATGAATAATGACTATATTCACGCTAGAATAAACGTTAAAGTTTTTTTTGACGAAAGCCATTAGAAATCAAATACTCAACGAAGACTTTACTGAAGATTTAAGTAATAAAATGCTTCCAAAAACAACCTCCCCTTAACATCAAAATATCATTCACGACGATGATATTTATATCATATTTTACGACACGCATAAACACGGGATGGGCGGTGACGACTGTATTCTGTTTACAACGTCGATCGGTATCTGGACGTCAAGATGCTTATCCATAAATGTATGGAGATGTATCTTTATATTGCAGTCGAGATAGGAGAAATTAATTATGATAGGTACGTCATTTTTTTGTGATGGTTCTTTTACAAGACTCGGTCCTATTTCATTCAAGGTTGTACCTAATTATTTAATAGACAGTTTTTTTCTCAATTTTCGTTCACTAAAATTCTGTTGCAATTGCGTCATCTAAAAATAGAATGTATAATTATATCTCTTGGCATACTTAGCAGTCGTTATTTTTCCACGGAAAAAGATAGGATAGAATTTTGGATGTAATACAATCCTTCAGGCTTTCAGTACGGAAAACCTGTAGGATTTTATCTATACAATCTAAATTCAACCAGCTAATCTAGAGTCAACGTCGTGCATGGGATTTTGATGATCTTATATTTCCTTAACACTTAGCGGGACGCAAACGAGACACAGTAGAAGTTTTTCTGTTATTACTGCTATAACCGTATAGTGTCCTTCAAAGCGTTAACCAGTTGCTCAGAGTGATGAAAGATCAGTATCAATTAGAAAATTCTTTCGGATATACCTGACGTCACATTCAGCACAAGGTGTGGTGTTATATGATAGCTAACAAGTACCCGATATTATGACTGAATTTACCTTATCAGAATAGTTATCAACAGTTAGTTTATTATCTAATTATTCTTCTTCCCCGCATGAAAATGTAAGACAAATGTTAAAATTAATATTTCAACTTGTTATGAGAATCGCAATACATTAATCTCTCGTGAATGTCATACACCAAAAGGAATGAATGATTGCTATATTACTTGGAAAACTGGCAGCAGTGAGCGAATGACCGGTCAGGTAATTGGTCTTCGTTAACAAGCGATTATAAACCTTATATCTTTCCATCAGGGTTGAAATTGAGCTTTTGCTGACTGTAATTGAAAAGGAATTTCACTTTGCAGTAGTCTGATGCCCCGCGGTGATTCCTGCAATTTTTGGAATATAATTTATTTGATTAAAATTTCTTTGTTCAGAATAAAATTTATCAAGGTGCCGGAATATAATACCATGGGTAACCTTACTATTAAAGCTATTAATAATATAAATTCGGATTTTACAAAGATAAATGATTTGACATGCAACACCCATGACCAAACATTTGTAGCCGTGTTCCATACTAAAGTTTCTGCAGCAAACACTTGTGAATTTCTGACTGACATTGTTGACAGAAAACACCTGGGGATCATTTTTATTAGTTGAAGTCAAAACAAGATGCTTCAATATTATATATTATACAAACCAACATGATATGGACAAAACACCTGGGAATCGCGTATATTATTCAAAGGCGAGCATCTTGCTTGACTTTGAATAATAAATCTTCAATTTCTTTATCGGTCTTAAGGCAAACCATTTTTTTTTTAAAAATGTAAGTATACCTACTAAAAATATACGCTTGATGATAATAAGAAATTGCATTATTGTCTATTGATATCATTATCACCATAATAATTTGGAACCTTCATTATAAATGGCAACTATTACAAGAGCAAAATGAAACAATATGGTTTCTCAAAATTAAATTTACAATTCACTGAATTCTTGTGTCATGTAATATATACTTAATTCAACTCAACTCAAAGCATTTATTTCAATTACACCAATTGAACTTTTGAATTGTTAAAGAGTCAGTCAGTTAGTCAGGATATTGAAGCTAGTCGCCCATTCCAAAACGTAGATCTCTACGGAGAAGAATGGGCAAGAAACTCCATGGACACTCTTTTAAATCAAAATTATTACAAAATCTTGGGTACATTGTTCTTGTTGCTTCTATATGTGAGAACAATGTAAAAAATAAATAATTAAAAACAATTCAAAATAGGTATAAGATTAAAAATAAGCCAGTTAAGAGATGACCAGTCTCCACTGACGGCGCCCGTTCGCGAACATGACGCGTGGATCAGCACCATCCAGCTCAACCATTTTGTAGGGAACCGAATGATCCAACACACGCGCCACCATCAGCGAGACATTTAATTATAAGTGTACTTATTAGCATACATTGATGTGTTCTTATTTTTAACAGAGCAAGTAGGTTTATGTAAGCCTTTTTTTTCTTGTTTGTTCATCGTAAAAGGCGATTGTCGAAAGATTCTCAACTCTCTCATAATCTCCATTAAGATCCAACATAAACATGAGATACACAGCACACAATTTCGCGAAATTCAAACCACGGACACCCAAACTCAATTCAACTAGATGCTCATATGTTTTAATTAGATAGTTACAATCGTTCAAAGCGTATGTTATTTCCATCTTCCATTTAAATGAGTTATAACTGTTTCTGAGAAGCACTTAATGCGGTTATGACGTGTAATAAATTGTCAAAACTACTTGTGTTCCAGCTATTTTCAGAGGTTGAATTTATATGGGAATTTGTATGTTTTATTTAGTATCTTCTGTTGAGTTCATGACTTTTATTACGTGTCTAAAGTGAAGTGCTATTGCGGGAATTAGAAAAGGGTTACTTTGTATTTTCATCGTGTTTTTTATCAGCCTGTTTGTGTCATGTTCTGATTCAATATTAGGTAAAATGTTGTTCAGTTTTACTGTCAGATAAATTACGTACTTACACAATTTTATATCGACAACAAAATCAAAAATAGCTTATCCCTCATTTTCATATTTCTTCGGATTATAATCAAAATCTTATCATTGTTTTATCATCATCTTCATCATCATAATCATTATCATTAGGATTATCAATGGTCGCATATTTTCTAAATCAAGCCAGACGACCACTCCGCTTTGGTACTATTCAGTTCTCAAAACATCATTCACGAACGACTTGTCTTACGAGGATCTGGTCAACCTGAACATCAATACAAACACTCCTATACAATTACTACGCCCAGTATCTTCCTTTATAATCTACAACACACATGCACAACCACGAACAGTCCATGTCTGGACACACTAGCGAACATCCTCCAATGTATGAATACCCTCAATTTGCGAACTTGGCAAACAGTTTGCGGCTGAATCGGCCGCAATGAGATCTTAATCGCCGATAAACATGTTAAGCGTGAATAGGACTTCTCTATTGACGTTATGAAGAGGCCCAAGTTCTGAAGACAAGTTGGTAATGTTTGAAGAAGTTTGTGGTGGGAGTTTGTGGTGAGAGTTTGTGGTGGGAGTTTGTGGTGGGAGTTTGTTGGTTAGGTTTTTTGTCTTGAGTCAGAAGGTGTAAGTCTACTTCTGTTTAGTTCATAACTTTGTTTCTTTAACCCTTTCCCGAGCATTGGCAAAATACTTGCCAAGCCAGTGTTTTAAATGTTGTGCTAATATTTTAAGAGTATTATATAACACTGTCAAAACCGAAATTAGTCACGTTATTAGTACTGCCCGTGAATGGGTTAATCAGAAATCATATAAGATAATCATTGTAATACGAGATATTTTTTAAAAAGAAACTTCTTGTAAAAGTAACGAAATGTATGTATGAAATTCTGGTAAATAATAATCATTTTATTTCAGAAGAACATCCTTAAATTGTTAGTAAGATTAACCTTAATAATTGTTAATAAACATGCAGGTTTGAGAATAAGGGACGAACGGGCAATCTTCCCTTTTTCCCCGTATCAAAAAGTCCTAAAAGCAAACGGTCCTAAACCAGAAAGACCTATGATTAAAACGACCCTTTAGCAAAATGTTCTTTCAGCAAATCGTCGAAAAAAGCCTCGCAAGGATATTCATGAGACTGTTCGAGCTGCCCCGGGAATGAATGAAGAAAAAAATGAATGCTACAAAATAAACGAAGAAAGTAGGTGAAAAACAAAATAAAAAAAATCAGCCCTCCGAAAGCATACTGTGAGATTATTAATTTATTTGGTTTAAATGTGAAAAAGTTAAAAACAAACTCCACATTAGCATAATCAGCGTGTAATGTCCCCACTGCTGGGACACAGGCCTCCTCTCGGTGAGAGGGAGTGGGCCGTAATGCACCACGCGGGTCCAGTGCAGATTAGTAGATGTCACATGTCTTCGAATTTTTGGTCCTAGAAAATGCCGGTTTCCTCACGATGTTTTCCTTCACCGTTTTGAGAGCAGTGGTGATGAAATAATTTACACAAAGTAAAGCGCCTGGGTTCGAAACTTCGAACCTACAATCTACAACTCATGAGTCGCGGCCGTCCACGGTGCCACCACTGCCCTTAAGGGTAGTCAAGGGCAGTCAAGGTAATGTGGGGTTAGATTAGGGTTAACCCTAATCTATCTTCACATTACTGAAGCCAAACTAACATTTGCTACAACTGGTGATATCCACTTATCTGTATACCTAAAATATACTAGCAGCTAAGACTAAAAGCTCTTAATAATATGCCAGTCTCTCATTATTTCCATTTCGAACAATAAAACAAACTGAATTGTTCTCCATCACTGACAGACGTGCCGTTGTCATGACAACCACCCCCCGACCTACCCTACACTAGAAAACCTAATAAAAATACATGGGGGTTGCAAACTTACATATGCTAGTCATTTCAATCTTAACTTCATGAAGATAAGGCTTACATTTGAAGGGTGTAAGTGTAGGAACGTTGTTAATAGTAAACGTATAAACAGTTTGGTCCCTCGCTTATTTAGTAATACAATACTTTTTGTATTTCAAACAAGAACTGTGTGATGACAGTTTTATTTTGTTTGATGTATTTTACTTTAGTTGAGAAAACTTAGAACTACACTTGAACCCTCGGAGGTTCGAGTTCTACTGGATATGGATGTGGAAGATTATGTTAAAGCGAAAGGGTTGAAGGTTTGAAAGTGACTTGAGAAAGCAGTGGAAGCAGTTTTCAGTTTTGGTGATAAAGTTCTTAAGTAATACTGATACTTGTAATACTTAAGTAATAATATGTAGTACTTATGTAATACTTACTGAGTCTCTTTATTTATTTAAACTTTTCACACTTAAAAAGTACAAAGGTGGACATAATGGCTCAGGCATTCTTTAACCTGGTTGCATTTAATATTCAATGTTTATGAGGAACTTCGGCTCCTGAGATACAAATATATTTTTACTTAGTTCTGGATTTCAACCTGGTTTTTGACCACAACATGTACAATCATGTTTTAGTGTATGACTAAATGTATTGTGTTTCTCTTTGTACAATAAACTTATTATTTATTATTTTTTAAGTCTACTGCCTCGTTGACCCGGGAATCGAACCACTGGATGTTTGATTCCTGGATCGGGCAAAGTGTTATTGGGTTTTTCCATCTGGAATTTCTCAGTAGCAACCCGGAATTGGGATCTGTGCCCGGTTGATAGCAATAGGCTCGCCCTTGTTACATGGGACTTCAACATAACTGGCAAAATGTGGATGTACTAATAGGTACACCACTGCCTAACCCTTCGGGGAGTACAGGCGTGATGTATTTGTTAGTTCTTCAGTCAATTCTTAAAAATGTATATCAATTTACGCATTCGAGTGCATAACAAATCAATGTGTTTACGGAAATTCAGATTTGTGTCAATCGTTACACCAAGATAATTCATATGATCGGTTTTTGTTAAAGTAGGACAATTACATGCAATGTCAGCATACGTGCCGCACTTATGCGCATAAATGTTTATGTTAGTAGTTGGCAGGTTAGTATTTTTCATAGTAAATAAAATGTGTTTGGTTTTCTCTGCATTTAGTGTTAGGAGATGTTCATATAGCCAATTAGACACTATATTAAAACCGCTTTGGGCTTGTTTATACACGAGATTTGTCTGATAACAATAGAGCTGTGTCATCTGTATAAGACATTATGACACCATTTTGGAGTGTTAAGCTGCACAGGGCATTTATATATACTAGGAATAAAGTAGGACCCAAAATACTACATTGTGGTATTCCGTAATTACAATTTGGAAGCTCAGAACTGACGTACTGGCCAATTTTGACACATTGTTTGCGGTCACTAAGATAATCAGAAAGTAGTGAGAGCGTTGTTCCTCTTATTCCGAGTGTTTCAAGCTTGTCCAATAATAAAGGACAGGAAATTGTGTCAAATGCCTTGGCGAGGTCTAGGAAGATCCCAATGGAGTGCAAGCCCTTCTCCAAATTAGTTGTTATATAATCCGTCATTTGATGTACTGCCTGATTAGTTGATTTATTGGGCCTAAAGCCAAATTGGACGTAGTTACACGAAAAGGATCCAATCCACACAAAGTCATGTGTGGATTGGATCCTTTTCGTGTAACTACGTCCAATTGTCTATCTGAAAGCAATTTGTTATCTTCTAGGTATTTCATTAATCTAATATTAATGATTTTCTCTAAGATTTTGGAGAGCCCTGTTAAAACTGAAATGGGTCTGTAGTTGTTAACACATTTTTTGTCACCAGATTTATATTTATAGGAGTAACCACTGCTTTTTTAAGCAACTTAGGAAATATACCATTAGTTAAGCATAACTGAAAAATATGAGTTAGTGGCGGAGCAAGTAGGTCTTTGAAATGTTTAAGTATGTTGTTTGATATGTTTGAATATATATAATAATAATTGTTAGTACTTCATCGACATCCGTATCTAGTAACACAAACGATTTGAGTGTGGGGAAAGTTTTAGGTTGGCTTTGAGGGAAAGAACTTCTAGATTGTATGGTATTTTCTGCTAAAGTTTTACCTACGTTAGAAAAATAGAAATTAACTTTATTTGTTGATTCGATTGTGTTGTTCTCTATTGTCAGTAAGTCAAATGGAGGTTCAGGTTGTTTTGTTCTAAATGTATTTGTTTTTATAAATTTCCATATAAGTTTACTATTTTTGCCTGCTTTCTGCAGTTCTTTTCTATCATATTCATTTTTTTATTTTTCTCAGAAGGTTGTTGCAGAAGTTTCTATATATTTTATATATAATGGAAAGAATTTCATTTTCAGGCTCAAGTTTGGACTTTATGTGAAGTTTGTCTCTGTGCCTAATACATCGAACAAGTCCAGGTGTAATCCAAGGTTTAATGCACCTATACTTCCTTGGCGTTATTTTAGCAACTGTATGTTTTATTATTGCAGAGTGAAGTGAATTTTTTAAATAATTAATAGCAATGTTTGCATCGGTAGAATTATAAACGGGGTCAAAATTAATATTACGTATGTCTTTTTCGAGGTGTGTTATGTTGACTTTAGTATAGCTACGTAAATCATTTTTTCTGGGTAAAGAAACTTGCAATGTTAGTAAAACTGCTTGGTGATCAGTAAGCGAAGAGTTTGTAACAAATGTTTTGGTTGGGTTATTTGTTTTTATAATGAAATGATCTAAGCAAGAACCGCTTTGATGCGTGGGGTGGTAATGAGCTGGCAAGAGTCCGTGGAATGAGCAGATATTAAGATAGTTATGTGCATGTATATCTATTTTCCCGGAAGCAATGTTGATATTGATGTCCCCCATTAGTATTATGTGTTTAAAAGTTGTAAGACTTTGTAACTGTACGTTTAGTGAATCTATGAAATTTGCGACATTTTGAGAAGAAGGTCTGTATATAGCCATAACTACCGTCATACCGTCAAACCATTTAATTTCCTGCGTTCAACTTCGTTCATTAACCAGCTTTTATTTTATGCTAATGCTTAGCAACCACTTTAATGGGCTTGTATGACAGCTGTCAACTGCGTGTTTCTGTGTCGTGTAGAAGACTCGTGCAAAAATCAGAATCTACGAGTAATCCATACTAATATTATAAATTCGAAAGTAACTCTGTCTGTCTATCTGTATGTTACTTTTTCACGCCTAAACTACTGAACGGATTTCGATGAAATTTGGCAAGTAGATAGATGGCATCCTGAGGAAGGACATAGGCTACTTTTTGTCTCAAAAAAACCCTAGAGGGGGTGATATATGGGGTTGAAAGTTTGTATGGGAAACCCGGCATTTTTTAAGTTAGGGATATGAAAATTCAAATTTATACTTTTGGTAGGAAATAAAGAATTAAGTGGTTCAGCGTTTTTGAAAAATCATCCCCTAAGGGGTAAAATAGGGGTCAATCACAAATAACATTAAAAATTTTGTGTACCTCTTTTTAAAAGATTTAAGGGATTGAAAATGTGGTTATAGTTCGTATCTTGACTTCTTGAGGTAACATTTTAGTCTTTTTTTTTTTTTTACCGACTTTAAAAAAGGAGGAGGTTCTCAATTCGATTGTATGTATTTTTTTAACCGATTTAGAAAATTCTTTTTTTATATTGAAAGGACATACTTCCAGATTTGTCCCATTATTATCAAAATCCAGTTCTGATGATAGAATCCGTGAGGAACTGCAAATATTATAGGCATTTAAATAATATTAATTACGTATTTTCATCAACAAGTCAAGCATTTGCATTCAAAAATATCATTTGGTGAAGCGGAACTGATGCAGAAGACCACATATGTCCACGGGAACTCCTCAATGATAGTTTATTTCATGGGTGGCGATATCTGCATAGTTAAGCAACTAAGACGAAGTATATTTAAATAAATGGTTCTGATGAAAATGGTAGCATTGAACTGATCTGATGATGAAGCAGGAACGTAGGCACCGGAACTCCGTAATAAAATAATGTATCCTAGCCGTGATTGGGCTTATTGGAATTTTCATGAGATGTACTCTGGCTATAAATTATTTTAATGGTAATATGCTTCAAATTGCGCTACTTGAGTCGTATGTTATGTGTGGCCTTGATTGTCAGAAGACAGATTTGGTCAACGATCTGTCGTCGTGTGGTTGACTTAATAATTTGTTGGTGACGGCGTCCAAACCTGATGAAACTACGCCTTCCAAACTTCTGACAGCGCGACAGCAGACTTAGCGCGACATATATTTGCCTTTTTGCAAAGTTTTTATTTGAAAGGGTATAGTCCTGAGGTGGTTGCATATAAATTTGATCAAATTCTGTTGAGTGGTTTTTGAGTTAGCTTCAATAATACGTTTTTTCATGTTCGTTTCGTGTGTTTTTCGTGTTTTCCATTTAGTGTATGTTGATGATGTGGTAATAACTTCCTGTCATTGTTATTTACTTAGAAAGTAGTGGTATATGAATTTGGGTGGGGTAGGTTCCACAACTAAAAAGTGGAAAATAAAAACTTATTTATAAAAAAAACCACCGACTAAAGTTATTTTTCGCTTTGTAGTGTTTTTTTTGGAAGTCGGTTGTTTTTTTATTTTTTTTATAAACAAGTTTTTGTTAAAATCGGTTCACTCGGTCAAAAGTTATTTCATATTTGTTATTGAACGGCATAATAGTTTTGCAAATTCTTTTTGCAAAGTCCTCCCGCCGCGTCTGTCGTTTATTTTTAGGCATCGTCGGCCCATAGCATGTTATTATTACCAAAAAAAACTTACAAACTATGTTAGTAGTAGCACACAAAAAAAAAACACAGTATCCAATTAGAGGAAGATTTATCAAGCCACATGTCTGACATGTAGCTTGATAAACCTATCCATTGTAGGCCCTTCTAACCTATCTGAAAAAACCTTCAGTACGCTGTTGCTGCTCCCCCTCACCCTGCGCATCATTGATGCCACTTTCTTGCGCATGATCGCGAAATAATAGTCCGTGTGTGCGTCAGCGAACATCCCTGACGCACTACAGTAACGCGGAAGCCTCAACAGCGCCCTGAAGGCATTGTTATATGGAATGCGCAGTGTGTTGTCAGCTTTTTGGGCATGATTAGCCCACAGACAGCTGGTGTAAAATATTTGACAAAACGCCTTAAAAAGCGTTATTTTAACCGATACTGAACAATCAGGTAACCTGCGAGCAAGCATGTTTCCCCTCACAGCCATCGCCCTGCGCTCTCTTTCCATATCCCCGTCATCTTTAAGATCCTCCGTAACAATATGGCCCAAATATTTAAATTGTGTTACCCTCTGCAAAGGTGAATCGTTTAGTTCTACGGGAGGGACATTTGAGGGTCTTTTATTTCTTCCTCTAAATACCAACAGCTCACTCTTTGTAGGGCTATATTTTAGCCCATGCTGCTCGGCGTATCTTTCACAAATGGTGAGCAATTTCCTAATTCCACCGATTGTGGGGCTCATCAGCACCATATCGTCTGCGTATCTTAGGTTATTTACACTAATTCCGTCTATATGGCATCCTACATGAGTGTTGCTGAGCTCAACAAGCAGGTTGTTAACATAGATATTAAATAACTTCGGGGAAGTAAGACCTCCCTGTCTGACACCACATTTGAGTTTGTAAGGGTCTGACAAGGCATTGGACCATTTCACAAAGTTCCTCTACCTGTCATACCAGATAGATAATATTGACACTAAAGATGCAGGAACTCCCGCCTTCCGAAGCTTTTCCCATAAGATCTTATAAGAAACCAGGTCGAAAGCTTTGGAAAGGTCCAGGAAACAAGCATACACTGGTGTTTTCCTGTCCGTATAATATTTGACAGTGTGCTTCAATGCAAGTATTGCACTCTCAGTAGACAGCCCAGCACGAAAACCAAACTGTGTGTCATGTAGTTTTGTATATCTACTGAGGTACGTGTCAAGCACACTATCAAACACTTTGGCTATCACAGTTGCCAGTGAGATTGGCCTATAATTCCCTTTGTTTGCTATGTCTCCTGTCCGATTCTTTACTATAGGTACAACTAATGTATCTAGCATCTCCTGTAAGGTAAGAATGCCCCACACATAAATTTAAAAACATCGTCAATACTCTTGGCAAGTGCAGACCAGCATTTTGAAGGTGCTCAATACTGAGCCAATCATGACCAGGAGATTTTCCCCGCTTCATACCTTTAATCACGGCTTTTATTTCTGAACACGTAAACCGCAGGGGTATCCCTGATCAATAGGTCTCAGCATCGTTCACCTTCTCCACAGACTCCAGAGGTGAGCTCACTATGAACTGTTCCTTAAATATATTCGCTATTTCAGTGTTGTCACTCTCACCCTCCACGCTAACTGGTAAGCTTGAAGAGATTTAAGCTTTTTAGTGCCTTTCCAGAAAGAAGAAAAACATTTCTTTGTATGGAGCGAGGCCAATATATCCATTTCTATTTTTTCTTGATTCTTAATTACCCATTTCAATATTGATTTAAACACCTTACGACTTAAAATCATATCCTCATATATAGGCCCACTACTGGTAATTAAGGTTTATGTAAATTGGCTGAAATATGATGATTGTTGAAGATGTCCAAAAAAATCATGCCGACTGGGAGCTTTCTGGCGTCCGCCGTGAAAACCAATAGAGTATAACGGAAAATAGCGTACTTTTAATCCCGGTACGTTCCCGTGGGATATTTTCCGACATCCATGCGGGCGAAGCCGCGGGTAAAAGCTAGTATTTATATATTTCCTATTCATAGGACAGGAAAACCATTGTCGGAATATTAATTTGATTTGTGAATTATTAATTAGTTAATAGGTGATTCACTGACGTTGGTGTTGATTATTTAATTATCTGAATCACCTTTTGTGTTCGTATTTTGCATTAAAACTACACAATACAATACAATACAATTTAATTCGACTCTTTAAATTAATAAATTTTATGAATATATTAATCAAAACGATCATCCTAGTATTCTCAATAAGACGCATAATATGCCTTCAGTTTTGTCAAAACTACGACAACTTACAATTCTTTGCTCTTGATTCATAACATCATCAGTATACGTCGTATTGTAGCTCTCGTCGAGAGCAAGCATGATTTTTGATGGTAGCTACATATATGAATTGACCAAAGACTTCATAAGTCCATAAGGAACAACTTCCGGTACATCCTAAGCACTAAGTGGTCAGCATCGCAAAAACATTTTTTTTAAACTACAGCGGGGAAGCTCTTGGCCTGCACCTCACTTGATGGTAAGTGATGATCAGACTGAAGGTAGAAGCGAGCTTTACCCGGAAACCTCAACTACAGAGGAACTGGCTGTCTTACCTCTAATTGCCGAAACACAATAAGGCTGTTAACATTGTTGTCATGGCGACAGACCTAGATAAGATGGTGGTAGCTAGCCAGGCGGACTTAGAACAAGCCCTAACACCAACCAAACCGAGCAGAAAATCTTGCCCCCGCTGGGAATCAAACCTCTGGGTCTGAGACAGGTGATCTTACCATTAGACCACAGAGGCGGTTTAAATTTTTCACTGCCTAAACTATTCACAAAAGTATGTATGAACTATTTTCGTTCATATAACTGCTGACTAACAAAGACAGTATAAGTGTGCAGTGACACATTTAAAAACGAATTGACACACATTATGACCCCAATACAGGACGTGTTAACATTAAAGAATATGCAGGATGCGCAGCAATTGAAGGTGCAACGATCTATGCAAATGTTACTGATAGGAAATTCGCCAGACTAAAGAATGCACAGATGTAGTGTAAATCAGATAAAGCAACGCCAGTGTCAAACGAGCTCGGGGTTGTGGTGTAGACCGGCGGGTGAAACGCTGCGATTGAAACGCTAGGAATAAAACTGTGTTATTGAGAAAAAACTTACTGAAAAGTTAGTAGCAAAAATGTGCTTATTATTTTCGCTGTTTAAAAATATCATGTAGAAAATCGAAGCTCAATCGTCATGAAAATATCTGTCTGCATGAGTAACTTTTGTACATCAGAAAGCCAATTTCCGTAGTTAATAATCAATCAATTAATCTGCCTAGCCTTTTCCCAACCATTTTGGGGTCGGTTCCAGATTAACCGGTTGCAGCTAAATACCAGTATTTTGCATGGAGCGACTGCCTATCTGACTTCCACAACCATAGTAATTTAAATTTCTGTAATTAAAGACGTCCAAATCTAGTCGCGATAAAAACTTTTCGAAAATGTAGGTAAAGAGATATTTTTGACAGATAGCGACTGAGAGTAGAATGCGAATATTTCTTAGAATATAGAAATTTCCCCTGGACTTATGTTTTCAGTTAAGTAGTGTCAATAATTGACGGCACGGTTAGCGCAGTGGCTGAGCGATTGGACTGCTGCACTGCGTGTCGCGGGTTCGATTCCCGCACGGAGCAAATATTTGTATGGTCTACAAGTAGTTGTTTCGGGTCTGGGCGTTTGTTTGTGAGTTTCTATGTTTGTAAACGCACCCACGACACAGGAGAAATTCCTAACGTGGGGCAACGTTTTAAAAAAAAAAGAAAAGAAAAGAAAAATTATAATAACCCAGACACTTTAAACATCGCCTTCAATTTTAACTACAATATAATTCGTTTTAAGAGACCAAAAACAAGTTTTAAAATGTTTTAATAATACCTAACTATATGTCATTCTAATGACCTTAATGTCCATGAAGGTTGATTTATGGACAAAGAAAACTTTTACTTCTTCTTCTTCTTTAGCAATTTAGAAAAAAATAAAACTTTTTTCTTCAACTAGAAAGGCCGCTCGTCTGGACCACAGATCTCGCACGAGCGATGCATGTAAAACGGTCAGCGATTGAGTCAGCGATCGCCGACGGAATTCTGAACGGTTCTGACAATCGCGACTTTATTGACTTTTATATCGGCATATAAACTGCTGGACATCCGTCGGCCGTGTGTCCTGTGTTTATCGCAGTCGATGATATTTTGAAAGCCTGTTTGGTGAAGCTGTGACAAGAATTTAAGTGAGGATAAAGAAAATTCTTTTGAAAACGACTAGATCTTCCATTTTAATAGTTTATGGCTGTAAACGTGAAAGATAGCAAGATCTTAGAAGACTTGTGTGAGGTGATTTGGTGAATAATAGAAAAAAAAGAAAGACAGAAAATATGTGTATTGGTATAAATACAAATAAAAGCTCCTGTAAACAGGCGCGACACAAAGGCACCGCGTGCCGCGCGACGAGCGATGTCTTTGTGTCGCGCGCGATTCGCGTCGCGTATCGCGCCTGTTTGCAGGAGCCTTAAAAAACCTTAAAAGTAAAATAAAAAAAAATATTATAAAAGTAGTAACTACTACTAACAATAGTTATTTAAAATCACATTCTAAATCATAATATGACGTGTTTGAGAAAGTCCTGTCTATGAGTATGATTCTTAGACTGTTCCATCACCATCCTTTTAGAAATATCTACTATAGAAATACTGCAGCAATCTAAACACGTTTTGAAATCAATTAACACAGCATATTCAAAACAATTGAACGCTCTATAGATAAATTAGTTACACGAGAAGAAAACTAAATGCATAAGATTCACGTTACCAAATGTTAGAAGTAGTGAATGTCACGTAGTATTGAATAAGGAAATGCTACAATTCGTCGAACAGACTGTTTTCCTGGGAATTACGCTGGACTCAAAGCTGCAGTGGAGTCCTCATTTAACATCACTAGCAGGGCGGCTAAGCTCGGCTGCTTACGCTGTTTGGAAAATCCGCCAATTAACAGACGTCGATACCGCGAGACTGGTCTATTTTAGTTACTTTCATAGCGTCATGTCTTACGGTATTTTGTTATGGGGACGGGCTGCAGATATTGATTCTATCTTTATTCTGCAAAAGAGGGCTGTCAGAGCCATCTATAACCTCCGCAGTCGCGAATCTCTAAGGGAACTGTTTAAAAAAATTAACATCATGACGGTGCCTTGTCAATATATATATGAAAATATTATGTATGTTAGAAAAAATCTACATCTTTTTAGTAAGATAAGTGATCGGCATAATTTTAACACTAGAAATAGGAACAAATTAGATCAACCACGTTTCAGATTATCTAAGGTACACACTTCTTTTATGGGGTACTGTGTAAAATGTTATAATAAATTGCCTCTCGATATTCTTCAACTAAATGAGAAGCAATTTAAAACATGCATTAAACGCACACTATGTAGACAAGCATATTATAGGTTGAATGATTATATCGTAGATAAAAGTGCTTGGCTAAATGCTGGTCCTGCTCCACAGCCACTTGGGCTTTGTTAATTTTTTTTTTTTTTTTTTGTTTGGAAGAAATGCGTCCCCTTTTTTTCTGACATTATGTTATTACTATAGACTTATTGACTATATATAGACTATAGATTTAGTGTTTACTAATCTTTTAATTACAATCATTGCAAACTATAGTTTTGTATAAATTAGAAGCATATTTTCAATTTTGTAAATGTGAGTACCATGGAGCGGTTTTATGTTATGATGTAGGTATGTTGACTTGAAAAAGTATGGCAGTTGAGAGTATGTCATGCTCACTCAAATGTCTCGCTGATGGTGGCGCGTGTGTTGGATCATTCGGTTCCCTACAAAATGGTTGAGCTGGATGGTGCTGATCCACGCGTCATGTTCGTGAACGGGCGCCGTCAGTGGAGACTGGTCATCTCTTAGCTGCCAGGGCTTATTTTTAATCTTATATTTTAAATTGTTTTAGTTATCTATTTTTTACATTGTTCTCACATATAGAAGCAACAAGAACAATAACAATGTACCCAGGATTTTGTAACAATTTTGATTTAAAAGAGTGTCCATGGAGTTTCTTGCCCATTCTTCTCCATAGAGATCTACGTTTTGGAATGGGCGACTAGCTTCAATTTTCTGACTAACTGACCGACTCTTTGACAATTCAAAAGTGCCTGTAATTGGTTTAATTGAAATAAATGCTTTGAGTTTGAGTTTGAGTTTGACACATCTATGCTTGTTGCCTAGTGGTTGCCCCTCGTTGCGTTGACAACCAATTGTGGTGTCCAATTAGTAGATGTTTGACCATAAACTGTAGCAGAATACATTGATAGTGCAGCAGGATTATAGTGCAATTCGGAAGGTGAGAATAGTACCTATAAGAAGAATTGCTGGTTAATTAGTAGATTGCAAACTGACCTTTATACTTTCCTTAAAAGAGTTTTACGTATTTTTATGTTCTTTTCTTCTTGTCTATTTATATGTGTGTACATAATGGTTAAATATATAAGATTCTCTCCACCGAATAGTTTTTCTAGAAGAAATTTCTTTTAGCTATAGTGATAACAGTTTAAATCGTCATGTTTGTGTCGTAGTTCCTATCTATTACGTGTTTAGAAAACGTCGTCATATTTTTTTGCAAATAAAATATTATTGCAATTGTACTGCCCAGGCTGGCGGACTAAAATGATTATAATAAAATGTCAGATTGGGTAACAGCCTCGGCTTTAGGTCTGCACTAATAGTATGTTTGATGAGAGTCGTTATTCTAGTAATGTTTACAAATCTTAGAGTAGTGGTTGATCAGGAGTTCATAGTCGACGGCCCCGGAGAATGCAGGTACTTAATTCTTGAAAGCACATAAAACATCACGCCTGTATTCCCCGAAGGGTTAGGCAGAGGTGTATCTATAGTACACCCACATTTTGCCAGTTATGTTTAAGTCCCATGTAATAGGGGGCAAACCTATTGCCATCAACCGGGCACAAATCCAGATTCCGGGGTGCCACAGAGAAATTCCAGATGGAAAACGCATTAACACTTTGCTGACACGAAAATCATTTAGGGAATCTGTACCTTCCTATTATTGTATGCCCACTACTCCATTTGAAAATATAATATAATATCGCTCAGATAATAAGCAAGTGAAGCGAGGTAAAAATTGTACATAGCGTGCGTCTGACAGCTCCCTGCTGTAGCCATACTGCGAACTGACAGTATACAGCGTGCTTGCATATTTTATATTAAAAGGTTTATATTTCTCGTTGAGTGTAAGAATACTTGTTTTGTTTTCCTCCAAATGTGTTAGAGCTTTCAGAAAAAATGGTTATGGAGTTTAATTTTAAATATCGTGTTTAAGCATTTAGAAATGACGCATTCTTTCTTGATTTAAATATATTAACTTCGTCCCTGTATCTACTCAATGTAAGTACTCTTGCTCCAGTGAAGCAGTAAAATAAATTAAACATAACATCGCGCCAGTAACCCACGAAGGGTACTCAGAGGTGTCCAGTTATGTTAATAACATATTGCGGTAAATAGCTAAAGATGTATGACTGTTAATGAGCAAAGAACAATCTAACAAGGGTATGATGATTGAAAACTTTACCATAATGTTAGAAATAAGCTCGAATAATAACGAAAAAAGTACCTAACTCCTGCGAATCACTTGCCAAATAACACGATAGAATTTGAAAAAATCGCAGAGCAATCATTTTTCAACTTAATTTTAATTGCTATAAAATGAATAGCAATTAAAATTAAGTTGAAAAATTATTGCTCTGTAATATGATACAGTGGCTATACTTTTTCGACATTTTCCAAACAACCTGTAACAAATTGATCGAGATACAAATGTCCAGCTTCCCTTGACCTCTGCTGTATCAGTGATAGGAACAAAATTGAATCGCTTGTTTTCAAAACAGCACATGTCCAAAATTTTTAATATAAAAAAAGGGTAAAAATATCATTTTTTTTTATTATTTTATTTGCTTAATCATTAAAAATATATATTTTATTTGTTCTCAATTGACAATAATCATGGGTTATCCTGAAAAATATTTTGCTATCATGTTTTTTGTTCCTCCTGTAAAAACACAGTTTTGGACAAGTGCTGTTTTGAAAACAAGCGATTCAATTGTAAAGGCTATCAATAATTTCACTGTCCACTTTAAATTGGTCAGCGTTTCGGTAGAATGAGCGTGAACATTATCAGTTTCCTGGCTATGACGTGTTAAATCTTTTCGATGTTTTTTTACGATTTGATTTAAGAGATGATAGGGATAATTAACAGTGTTAATGTGAACTACCTTTTCAATTGGAATAAAGGCTTCTTGATCGTTTTACACACACACCTCCCCACACACACACATTTTTTTCAGTATGCATTATAGACGAACCTGACCAAAATAAAAAAAATAGTTAACCGTACCTGGAACTGACCTGAAAATTATTATATGAGAAAAAATTGTCTGAATCACAGTATTAGATAGATTTCAGTCTTCTAACAACCAGTACAACCGATACATTCCACAAGCAGAATTACATTCACATTCTGCAAATCAGCATCAATTTTTTTGACATCTACCGACATTTTCGAGCATGCGCCCCCTACAGGGGGTCACGTGTCGCGATCATTAGAACCAGATGGTGTAGGGTCGGCCGTGTGTGAATAATAATCACAGGGGCGACTAATTGACGGGTAGCCGGGATTTGACAGACGCGGGCCTCTGACAGAAACCGATGACTGTAGGTTTTTTATAAGGATACCTACAATTTGATAGACGATGGGTGGTGGGATTAGTTTTAAACATAATTAAACCATCTTCAGGCTTATTATCGCTTTTGCCTGCGGCTTCACCTGTGTGGATGTCTGAAAATATCCCACGGGAATGTAGTATTGCGATTAAAAGTACCCTATGTGTTAATACAGGTTAAAAGCTATCTTTGTGCCAAATTTCATCACAGTCAAATTCAAAGTCAAATCATTTATTTCAAATATGTAGTTACTAAAAGGCACTTTTGAACGTCAAAATGTACAAAATTGATTCTAGTCGCCCCTTCCAAAAGGTAGTTTCGTATGGAGAAGAATGGGCAAGAAACTCCACCGTTACTCTTTTAAAATGTTTTACAATATTTTGTATCAGTACATTTATTATATAACTATATATGAAGTAGATGCACCTAGAATAAACTCTATTACTATACCACAATAGGTAAACACATCCAACTCTGTTCAGCCGTTCTTGCATGATTGGAGTAACAAACATACAAAATTTTACATTTATAATATTAGTAGGAACTGGGATACGTGCAGGTTTCCTCACGATATTTGCCTTCACCGATGTCAGTAATATCCAAGATAAACTCAGAAAGTACTTACGAATTGAATTCCCGTCGCCAACACGTCTTGACCAAGCGTGGTGATCAATGCGCGTGTCTTCTCTGTATGAGAAGAGGCCTTTGCTCTGCAGTGGGACAGTAATAGGCCGGTATTATTAATCTATCTTATTCCAGAACGTGGTTTTACGATAGTCTTCATTAAAGTCTGTGTTTGTAACTATTAAAAAATATGGGATTTGTCAACATCGGGAACAGAGTCCAAGCTACAGCGCTGCTTAGAGAAATCTTCTCACAATTGCCATGTTGATGAAACCTGCAAGAAAGCAGAGCCTAATACCGTATCATGCATCGTCCAAAAGAAAGCTCCTGGAAATAATGACTCCACAAGAATATGGGACTTTACCATTCTTGCATACAGTAAAATTGAAGCAACAAATAACTACCATCGTCGAGACACTGTTTAAACGGTGCAACGATTTATAGTTGCTTTAAATTAGTGTATGCCACAGGTAATTGAATTGCACTGTTTAACTCAGTCTTTAGTTGAGGAGGTCAGATGGAAGTCATTCCATCTTAAATACTGATATTCAGCTGCAAAATAAGATTAAATTGCAGTGAGAAATATATTCCTAATTACTTACCGAAGCGTATCTCCAGTGTGCAGTCACTATTAGTTAACAGCAATTAATTCGGAAGCAGTCGTTCCGAAGTTTTCGCCAATTAGACCAACTTCATACGATCGATTAGTAGATTTTAAAGGGTTGCAACACATGCGATAATAGCGGAGGTTTAATTACATGAAGTTGGTATTCTTGCCAACAACGAATTTAAAGAAAGAATGTTGATTTCTTATAATTATATAATTGGTAGTAGATTGGTGATGTTCTTTAGAAAGGTCAGGTAGTACTCGCAACTGGCGTGCGAGTATGACCAGATAGATGTATAAACGTAAATGAAGGAAAAGGAGTATGTAAGGTAGGTCATTCCCGAGGGATGTAAAACCTTTATTATGTCATCCCAATGTAACTTTAACTCCGAGAGTTTCATCAAACTCACGGCAATCATTCAAATTTATACTTTATAACAATGAGCTTTGCAATTATTTACTAACGGATTTACGTCATTTGAATTTGATCACGAGTGTTGTACTTAAGGATCGTAGCAGGTGGCGTTCTGTAGTTTCTGCTTTTCCCATGGGAAAAAGGCGTGAGTTATGGTAAAATATTTTTGTCACACCTCATGGAGAACAAAAAAAAATGGTTAGAAGTAATTAACCACGAGTGTGTGTGACTTCAGGCTATTTATCGTCTTTTTATCACATTTAGAAGTTCATTTTTCTTAACGACCCATTCATACTATTCACAGTGAGTTAGTATTCGCATTGTTAATTGCCTATAACATACCTAGTGCCTATTAAGCGGTTCAGCTTGTCGTCATCAATTGTTCGGGCTACTAATTATACTTATAACAATCTTACTATTAATTTTGCAAAGTATCTAAGCACTATAAAAGTTTTCGTGTTTAGGTACAACACAACCAAAGATTAATAACGATATTGTTGACGCTGGTGTCTTCATAGGTATTCTATTATAAGCCATTTTATCTTCTAAATCAAATGTATTTATACACATTTATACTGCTGCGAAAGTTACGTACAAGGGCAGTTTTTAATTTTCAAGTTTTTTCCCAAATAAATTGGGATAAAAACAAGAGGAATGATTATTCCTGACATTATAGTGGGGTAAATTTTTTTCAACCTGGTTAACAATTTCTAATGTATCAACACGCTTTCTCCTATGACCCGTACCACCCCACACCGGTCAAACCCGCTGTGTGAACATAACGTGGTACACGTGTCAACGTCATCAGTTTGTTACTGTAATTAACTGTTGTGTCCACTGCGAGGGACAGGAAGGGTTGTGGCTAGAGAAAATACAGATTGATGGAGGTACTCAATATATTTTTTAGAGTATTATTGCGAGGGAGATATTATTTATCTACTCTTAAATGTTTCTAAATATCAAACGTTTTTCAATTATAGGTTGGCAAATAAGTGATTGCTCTGCCTATGGACATCTAGAAAACCAGAAGCATCGCAGAAGCGTTGCCGTCACAGAAGCATGGAAGATGCGCAGCCACCCTAAAGACATCGCAGATGCGTTGCCATCGCAGAAGCATGGAAGACGTGCTGCCACCCTAAAGGCATCGCAGAAGCGTTGCCATTGTGGCGGCATATCTACATCGCCACAGTAGAACGTGTCACACTGACATCACGCAAAATCTTGCATCGCGCAATCAGAGTTTACCGCGCGACTAGCATATATACAACGTCCCGACATCAACTGTCGGGCAGTAGCCCACCAGACACAACACCCGTCTGGTCGGAGGATCCTCCCGTTTCGATGGAGGGTGAATGAACTTTACATCCTGTTCCTCATGCCTCTATACCATCACAGAAGCATGAAAGAAGCGCTGCCACTCTAAAGGCATCGCAGATGAGTTGCCATCACAGAAGCATGAAAGAAGCGCTGCTATTCGAAAGGCAACACAGATGCGTTGCCACCCCAGATAAAGAAAGAAAGAAATTAAGAGAGAGAGAGCAGAGGCAGATTCAGAGGAGAGAGGAGTGAGAGGCGAGGAAGGTCTTGCCACCCGTGAGGCAAAATTGAAATGTCTTAACGGTGTCGTTATAACCCTCCTCACCGGAACACAGCACCAAGTACACGCACAGAAATGTATTTATTTAATGAAAACCAAGGAAAAATGACAAGGTCCAAGGTAGCAATTAACAAAGGTGGGTTTTATCGCATACAGCAATCGCTTCGAGATAACCTTTGCATTCTTGGACTTGTACATAGTGTAGTGAAATAAAAATGAAAATTCACCATATTAATATTTAAAAAAATCGTACAAAAAAAGGTAAAATTAAATACCATTAAAACAGTTGCGGGGTAGGTAATTTGGCCTAAATGAAAAGGGATTACGAGAAAACTTATGGTGCATCGGATTGTAATTCTTTGTTACGCATTTGGTGTCCGAATTAGGGAATCGATTGCAATCGGGTTTTTAGGTTCGTGACCACTAAATTACGTAAACTTTCAAATGAATATTGTCTTATAAATATGAACCTAAGTAATCCCGATAGAAACAGTTCTGGTTAAAGATCAACTAGTATTAAAATGTAAACTCTGAAAGTACTAATAACTATAATAGTTAAGTGTGATGGTTTAAATAACACGTCGATCAACGCATCCACAAAGCGTAGCACGCCTCGACAGAATCGTAGGTGACACGACGATCATGTGTCGCGGACCGAAATTGACTTACCGGTCTCGAGTTCCAAGGATTCCGTGCGGTTGGCCAGCAACCCAAAAGCACGCAGCCGATAACCCGGAATAAAAAGGCCGGCAGCAGAACTTTTTAACTAGTTCTACACCTACGACAAATAAAATAGGGTATTACACCAGAGAAAATGCTAAATCTTCCGATGAGAGAGCAAATAAGGGAATATCTTACACCATTTGTGCAGAACTCAACAATTATAACTTGGTTGACTACAGATAACAAAATCTTGGTTAGGAGTTAAGGTAAAGTTTAATCAATAACATTTACTTGGCACAATTTAAAATTTAAAGTAGAAAATGTATAAAAATCGACTGAATTCAATTCGTATTTTTTGCAACTGAATTTATCCAATAAAAATTGACAGTCTTGTTTACGTCCATCAAATTTTGAAAATTTAAAAATATTAAGAATAAAAAATTGTTGACCAGTTACATGAACTAGAAAAAATAAATGAGTAGGTTGCACCCGCCGAGGTAACGTTGCAATAGACAAAAAGAGTTGAAAAAAAATTGAGTCTACATTGTGGCCACTGCTGGGCTAAGGCTTTTCTCCTTTTTCCTTCTAAACCTCTCTATTTTGTGCTATCTCTGGCCATGTTGGTCCCTACAAATATAAAAAACCTGACTCTCAACACGAATTTATTCATTTAGTTTTTCGTTAAAAGCTATTTAAGCACATTCCTAATAAGATACCTAATTCCAATTATCTTCCATCGGTTTTATTATTGTCTCCAATTTAGTTTTACTCCAGTCACTACGCAATAAAACCGGATTAATAAAATTGTAGAAACAATGTCCTAAATATTGTTTTGTAGAAACTCTCAGCGAATCACGAGTGGAGGTAATATCCGCGGCGCATAGCCGCCAGAAACGCAATATCATGCAAATATCAAACTATGTACAAAGAACTTTCTGACGTACATAACTGTTTGAGCGACTTGCATAACTTTCTTTACATTTTTTTATTCATTATTTTGGGGGAAGATTGTAAAGTGACATACTTGAAAACAGTGGTTATTTAAAAAAATATAGGTACATAAAATAGAAAATTTTGTTTTATTTTTAATCCTACGGTTTAACCCATCACAATGAGTCTTGAGTCAATGATTTAGGGGTTTATTAATAAAGACTGCTTAAAGTTAAGAGACGTTTAAATATAAAATGTTAAAAACACTGAGGGACACTAAACGCCCATTGAAGTAATAACAGTAGACCTTCTTTTGTGTCTCGTTCCGGTTCCGTCAACAAAATAAATATCATTTATAGATAAGTAGGTTATTGTTTGCGGGCAATTATAACAAGAATTAGTATCTACGTAGATACTTTCTTATGATACTACTAGCTTTTGCCCGCGGCTTCGCCCACGTGTATGTCGGAGTATATCAAATTAGTACCTACCCTACGTGTTAATCCAGGTTAAAAACCATCTGTATGCCAAATTTCCTCTAAATCCGATCAACCGTTTTTGCGCCAATCCGGAACATATATCCCGACAAACAACAAACGGAAAAAAAATCTAAAAACTATAGTGTCAGCATCAGACTCGTTCCCACACCTCGAAGCAATTACTTCTTTTCTAAAATATTCAATTGACTTCGTTACTATTTTTAGCTGACTTCAAAAAAAGGAGGAGGTTATCAATTCGGTTGTATGTTTTTTTTTAATGTTTGTTACCTCAGTACTCCGTCATCATTTATAAACCAATTGGAAAATATTTTTTTTATTTAAAGGACATACTTCCAGATTGGTCCTATTTTTATTAAAATCCAATTCTGATGATAGGATCCATGAGGAATTGAGGGAACTCCGAAAATGTTATAGGCAAGCACATAGCGATTTTAGTATTTATAACAGTACCATACATAATTCTACCCTATTTTACTTATCTATTATAAATACACTAATACATCGTTTCACAAATATTTTATGTATATATTATTATACACTACTTTTAACATTATTAGGCGTATCACAGTATACATCGCTTGCACATAGCTTTCATATTTGTGTTGTTAAATACTTATTATATATTGTACATATATATGATTCAAATTTTTTAACTCCAATCGTTATTAAGTTAAACTACATAACGAATTTTATTAATGAAGGTTCAATGTCGATACTGCTCAAAGCAGTCGAGGTATTTTTTCAATATTACTATGACTAAGGGAGAAAAGTATCTAAAGGTTGGTTTTATAAACGCGGGATCATTGGGTACAGGGCATGATGACTTGATAGCTGCGATAGACAGGCATTGTTTTGACGTTATGGCCATCAACGAAACTTGGCTTCGAGCTGGCGAGGAGGGGCGCGCCCCGGTTGTGCCGGGCTACCGTCTACGTCACACGCCGCGGCCAGCGAGTGTTCGCGCGGGCCGTGGTGGGGGCGTCGGTTTTTATCTGCGGCGTGGTTTAAGCGCGCGTACTTGGACTGGGCCGGTCGATCCCAGGTTCGAATCGGTCGAACAAATGTGGCTTACGCTCACGATGAGTGGCAAACAAATTGGTATTGGTACCGCGTACCGACCACCATGGTTGGACCTTGCACTTTTCATTGATGCCATAACAGACTCCTTACCTCATTGGGGCATTGTGACCATTATATACTGCTGGGTGATTTTAATGTAAACATGCTGGATACTAGCGGCACAAAAGCAGAAAAAATTAAGGAATTTTTAAATAGCCTCAGTCTTGATCAATTGGTCACAACTCCTACTCACTTTACGGCTTCTAGTGAAACACTGATCGACATTCTGTGTACCGACATTAGAGCAAGATACACGTTGGTGGAGTCTCTTAGTTCTCTTAGCGGTCATTCTCTTATAATCGCTGAATTTCATATTAAACGTGACAAGTTAAAACCTTATATAATAAAATTTAGGCCACTTAAGAATATATGCGTGGATAATTTTAACATGGACCTGTCGCTTTTGTGCTTTTATATTATTTCTTCGTTGAACGATGTAAATAACATGGTGCGTGTATTTAACTCGCACGTTATTTCACTGTTCGATGCTCACGCACCAGTCAAAACTTGTACTCTTAAGGAAAAGTCTTATCCATGGATAACTGACACGATAAAAGTCATGATGCGTTTACGTGACAATGCTTTAACTTGTTACAAAACAACTAAATCAGCTTCCAAAAGGGAATACTACAAAGAGTTGAAGTCCCTTGTTTTACGGTCTTTGTATAGCGAAAAAGTTGCGTATTTTAAACACAAAATTAACAATAAAATAAACAATCCCAAACTATATGGAAAAATATTAAATCCACTTTATCGCCTTACAAACCTAAACAAGATACTCCATCACATTTTTCTGATCCAGATCTCATTAACAACACCTTTTTGGTAGTCCCAGGTAACCCTGAAGCAAGCTTGTCACTTAAGGCTTATTTTGAACACCACAGACATGGAGAAGCATTTTTCAAGCTTAATCCGGTAGAACAGAGAGACATTGCTCGTATAATTTCTAACCTAAAAAGCAACGCCGAAGGTTACGACCACATCACACTTGATATGCTAAAAATGATCCTACCGTACGCTTTAGCTACCGTAACAGAAATTATAAACCGTTCTATAATATCTGCAACATTTCCTGAACAATGGAAAATCGCATCCGTTAGGCCCATTCCGAAAATCAGCAATCCTATTGAAGTAAAAGACTTGCGTCCTATAAGCATTTTGCCATGCCTGTCGAAGGTACTACATAAAGTCGTCAGTCTGCAGTTAACGCACTTCCTGGAACACAATAACATATTGCCTGACTTACAGTCTGGTTTCAGGAAGCAGCGCAGTACCGCCACTGCCTTACTGGATGTAACCGACAATCTCTTATCAGCCCAAGACAAAGGAATGTGCTCTGTGTTGGTCTTGTTAGATTTTTCCCGAGCTTTTGACGCAATCAATATTTCGCTTTTGTTGTCTAAATTGAGTTACTATGGTTTTGATCCTAGCGCTATACAGTGGTTCCGTAGCTACCTTAGTGATAGAAAACAGCGTGTTGATCTACAGCTGGGCGATGGAACAGTTCTTACGTCTACTTGCACTACGATAGTAAGAGGCGTTCCGCAAGGTTCCATATTAGGACCAATTCTTTTTATTTTATACTGTGCAGACATCGTCAAATGCGTCCGGAAGTGCAAATATCATATTTACGCTGACGACGTGCAACTATATCTGTCTTTTAGACCGGATGAATATGATAGTGCTATTAGGGATCTAAATGAGGACCTTCACAGAATCGCTGCTTGGTCTGAGGAAAATTGTTTGTCACTAAACCCATCAAAAACTAAATATCTGGTAATTGGCACAAGACAACAACTTCTTAAATTACCCGCAAAGTTTGGTCTAGAACTAATGGGTGTACAAATTGACAGAGTTTGTGAGGCACGGAATCTTGGACTCATTATGGACAAAGATCTTCGCTTTGAAAAACATGTAGCCGATTCGGTTCGAAACTGTTTTTACCGCCTAAAAGTTCTTTATAAAATGAGACCTTACTTAACAGAAACGTTACGTGAACAGCTTGTTGAGACTCTGGTGTTGTCCAGGCTAAACTATGTGCTACTACAGTTTACGGCCCACGCTTGTTGGCCCGAACCGAGCGGCTCATCCAACGTGTACAAAACGCTTGTGCCCGTTTCTGTTATAGGATTCCACCCAGGACTCATGTAACCCCTTTCTTAAATAAGCACTACACTCTCAAAATGAAATCGAGACGCAAGTTGCACTTGGCGTGCCTTCTGTTCGGTGTTATAAAATATAAAAAACCAGACTACCTGTACAATAAACTTAGTTGGATCGGGAGTACACGCGAATGTAATAGAAGGCAATGCTCACAACAACTTGCGTCTCGGTCTCACCATACGGCGGCTTTCAGGGGTAGTTTTCGATACGCGGCATCGAAGATTTGGAATAATCTACCACCACCCATTCGATCTTCTAACTCGATTAATGCCTTCAGAGGCCGCTTGCGACAGTACCTAACTGACGAACAACGGAAATTGGACATGGTAAATATAAATGTGTCACTCATATAATGTAGTCTATATTACAGTGACAAGTGTTATATTTTGCTTAAACTCACCAAATGTAATCAAGATGTGAGATCACGGAACAATGCTGCCTCTTTTCAACCTTAAGTGTAGGTGGACATTGATTCCTGCATTTTACAAAAGGAAAATAAAATAATAATTTACTTATTATGACAGTCCAACCCTACAGAAAATAACATAGTCAATTCTTGTTACGTATATTTTAAACTAGTAAACTTACCTTCCTATGCTTATTATTACTTTTTATCACTCTTTTTGGCGTTGTAAACATAAACATAACTTTTGGAGTAACTACTATGCTCGTGTTTGTGTCTAATAATATCTCTTATCGTGCTCATATTTATATTTATTAAAATACCCGCACACGAAATATAGTATAATCCATATTATTTTTAAATGTGCAAGCTAGACCGGTAGTTTGTGCGTCACAGGAGGCTGCATGCAGCGCACTGTGATTGCCTCGGACTTTATGATTTACCGGAAACCGGTTGATACCAGTATTTTTAAATTTCTTGTATTGTAGTTGTACCGCATGTACTGTTTACTATATTATCATAATTTTTCCGTAACATTATTCTTATTTATATATATATTTTCTCTCATATACTACTTTTATTTTATTCTATCATTTTAAACTAACATTGACATTCGTACACTCACCATTTAGGTTCATTTGAAAACCAGCGTCGGGCACCATTGTTGTCCGACATTATGCTGAAATGGGCCTATTTGGCGCAGCCGTGAGTCGCACAGTATTTACCTACATGCTTTTTTTTTTTTGGCTTTGATGTAGGTAATTGTACTTTTTAAATATTGTTAGTTTTAATTCTTTTTCTTTGTTTCCTTTCATGATACTGTGTGCACTTGTGGCATGTGCCAATAAACGTTTTTTCTTTCTTTCTTTCTATTTTCATCAACAAATCAAGAATTTGCATTCATAAAGTCTCATTTGGTGAAATGGAACTGACGAAGAAGACCACAAATGGCTACGGGAACTCCTCAATGATAAGTATTTCACGGGTGGCGATTAGATATCTCGATTAAGATAGTTAAACGACTATAACGAAGCAAAAAATAAATGGTTCTGATGAAAGTGGTACCATTGAACTTGTACGGAATAGGTACTTGAGAATGAAATGAGTAGGCGACTTGCTCTTACTATTATAGGTTTAATCAGAAATCACAAACATAAATTAAATTAGAAAATACTGTGGTAAGTAATAGACCGCGGCGCGGCGTCCGGCCCGGTCGCCCGCGCACCCCCCTCCTCCGCTGCATTCCCGCGATCACGCAGTGTAGGCGTGAACATCCTCCGGGACGTTGAAGGCCTGGCGTCGTCAGCCTTCAACTTGGTTTGGTAACAGGCAGAGCCTATTCACGGCCCTCCTTATTACTTCTTTTGAAGTGGTCACGTCGGCAACCCTGCCGACGCCATCCGTTCCTTGGTACAGGCGGCTTACGCGCCCAAGGCGCCATTGTAATGGCGCTAGGTTGTCCTCCTTTACTGTGACCACGTCCCCGCAGGCGAGCTCCTGCTGAGGCGTCCGCCACTTGGTACGCTGCTGCAGCTCAGCTATGTACTCCCGGCTCCATCTCTCCCAGAAATGTTGGCGAATTTTCTCAATGAGCTCGTATCTGTTGGGTCTGTTGGCATGGATAGGCGCTGTCGGAATCGACATGAGCGGTCTCCCGATGAGAAAGTGGCCTGGGATCAGAGGAGAAGGATCAGTACAGTTCGACGAGAGAGGAGATAGCGGGCGTGAATTAAGGATAGATTCAATTTGTGCAAACAAAGTCGCCAGCTCCTCAAACGTCAAGGCAGCATTGCCAGCTACACGTTTAAGATGGTGTTTAGCCGATTTAATACCAGCCTCGAATATTCCACCGAAGTGGGGGGAATAAGCGGGGCTGAAAACAAATTTAATTCCTTCGTCATTAGAAAATTCATAGACTGATCGACGGCTGGATCTTAGTACCTTACTCAGTTCATTGCTAGCTCCGACAAAATTTCGCCCATTATCGCAATAAATTTGATAGGGCTTACCTCTGCGCGAAACGAATCTTTTAAGACACAGAATAAACGCTTGAGTACTAAGATCGCTCACAAGTTCTAAATGAACAGCTTTTGTACTTAGGCAGACGAACAAACATAAATAACATTTAGTGTTACGACTACCCCGTCCCTTACGACTGGCAATCATAAACGGCCCGGCAAAGTCAACCCCAACCGAATGAAAGGGAAAGGTAGGATTGATTCGGGCTTCTGGTAGATGTCCCATGATTGGTTGTACAGTAACAGCTCGTAAACGGACACATGTGACGCATCTTTGAACTACATTGCGCGCCAGGCGCCTGCCTCCTATCAGCCAGTATTTATCTCGGACCGATGCTAGCGTCAACTGGAGTCCTGCGTGACATAACCGTAAGTGTTCATGATTCATTATGAGTTTCGATAAATTATGTTTGGCATCTAATATTATAATTATGGGATGTTTTTTATCAAAACTATATTTTGAGTTATTTAATCGTCCGCCTACTCGAACAATCCTTTCTGAATCAATAAATGGGTTTAAATCTAACAACTTACTTTTCTTATGTAAAACTTTTCCTTGTTTAAGAATCTGAATATCCTCATAAAATGAATCTAATTGACAAAGGTTAAATAATAATAATTGAGAATTATTTAATTCTGATATATCTAATGAACCTGATAACTTTTGTTTATTTTTATTACAATTATTTACAAAGCGCAATACATAGGCAAAAATTCTGATTAATTTTGAGAAATTTGAATATCTATTTAAATCAATGAATAAGTCATTCGCGCTCACACAACTAGTTAAACCATGTACTTTTAACTCAGGTAATGCTTGTGACGTAAACGAATGCTGCGGCCACTCAGACTCGCTATTCTGGAGGAAAGTAGGACCTTCCCACCACAGACGCGAAAGGGCTAAGTTCTGAGGGTCGACTCCCCGCGATGCAAGGTCAGCTGGGTTCATGCTCGTTGGTACATGTTTCCACTGAAAACCAACCGTCAACTCATTAATTTCGTTTACTCTGTTACATACAAAAGTTTTTAAACTTTTAACATCGATTTTCAACCACCCTAAAACAACAGTTGAATCGGTCCATATAAATTTGTTATTAAACTGAAATCGAAAAGAATGAATTTTTTTTGAACATAAACGAGCCCCCAGTAAGGCTCCCAGTAATTCTTTCCTTGGTATCGTGGTACAAGCTAAAGGACAAACTCAGGCCTTTCTACATAAAAGTCTAACGGTAACCTGGTTTTGATAATTTATTGAACGTAAATATATACATGCAGAATATGCAACTTGCGAGGCGTCAACAAAACAGTGCAATTCTGTACACACTGATGCTTCACATTTAGCATATATTTGAATTTGTATATTCGAAATTAAATGCAAATTATTTATAAATTTTAACCAAATACCTTTTAACTTGTTGGGCAGAGGATCCTCCCAACTTAATTTTTTGATCCATAATTGTTGCAGGAATATTTTTGCCTTTATAACAACCGCACAAATAAGACCAAGTGGATCGACAATCTTACATGTTGTAGAAATTACTGACCTTTTTGTATATCTTGGAGCTAGCTCAATGTTGGCAGAAAACCGAATCATGTCATTTGTAGGACAATAACTCAGCCCTAATACATTAGACTCCTTAGTCAAATCTACAATGTCAGTAATTGTTGCTTCGCTAGTGAATGCCTTTGAACAATTTGTACGAATTTTTCTTAATGGAAAACATGCAGACTGTAACACTCTATTAACATTTTTATATATGTATAACAATTCACTTTCTGTTTCTGCTCCTGTATTTAAATCGTCAATATAAAATCATTTTAAATTATTTTTGATATTATTTTATCATCGCATTCATTTGATAATTGTAAGAGACATCTCGTACTTAAGAAAGGAGCGGATGCTGTTCCATATGTTACGGTATAAGTTGTAATGTTTTTATTTCACTACTACTACCTGCCTGTGTATCATATTTAAATGCAAGTAGGAGCACGCCGGTGTATGCATGTTTTCTGGACCTTTCCAAGGCCTTTGACCTAGTGTCTTACGACTGCCTATGGAGGAAACTATCGCAGGACACCAACCTCCCAAGAGATCTGGTTGATATTCTGAAGTACTGGTATAACAACCAGTACAATTATGTAAAGTGGGCGGGTGTCCTGTCAGATGCATACGGGTTGGAGTGCGGGGTGAGGCAGGGGGGACTCAGCTCTCCCAAGCTTTTCAACCTGTATGTAAACCAACTGATATGTGAGCTCAGCAACACTAACATCGGATGCTCCATTGATGGACACTGCATTAATAATATCAGCTACGCGGACGATATGGTGTTGCTGAGCCCATCGATCAGTGCGCTGAGGAGGCTTCTCCGTATCTGTGAGGACTATGCGGTGGCCCATGGTCTCAGGTACAATGCAACCAAGAGTGAGCTCTTGGTCTTTAAGGCGGGTAACAAATGTTATGACACTGTCCCGCCAGTCACCTTAGGGGGCGTCCCGCTTACCAGAGTGACACGGTTCAAGTACCTGGGACACTGGGTGACCGACAGTTTGTCCGATGATACGGACTTGGAGAGGGAACGCAGAGCATTGGCAGTTAGGTGTAACATGCTGACCCGTAGGTTTGCACGATGTACAGAAGAGGTAAAAATTACACTCTTTAGGGCATATTGCCAGTTTCTGTACACGTGCGCCCTATGGGTCAGTTATACAAAAAGCTCGTACAGTGCTCTGCGAGTCCAATATAATAATGCCTTCAGAGTGATGTTGGGGCTACCGCGCTTTTGCAGTGCGTCGGGGATGTTCGCGGAAACCGGTGTGCCGGATTTTTACGCGCTTATGCGTTTGCGTATAGCATCCCTGATGCGGCGAGTGCGCGATAGTCCCAACAATCTGTTGGCTATTGTGGCCAGCAGGATGGACAGCCCCATAATGTGGCATTGGATGACGACTCACAGAGCGTCATTCCAATACATTAAATAATTGTGTATGTATTTGTTTTTATTTTTTATATAATGTGCATGTGTATTTCATTTGATGTGTATTTTGTTGTTTGTTGTTTAATTTATTTTTTTTTTTTTTTTTTTTTTTTGTAATGTATGGACTAATTGTGTCTGATAATAAAGTTTTATTATTATTATTATTATGATTTTTTTTGATATTTCTCGGGACCCCAGGGTCCCGGACCTTTAGAAGGCATATGAGGGGCCGAAGCCAACTCGCAGAGGCCCGTTAGACGCTTTCAATGGAAATGAGGCACTAACCGACGATTATCCCTGTGCGTACTATGCAAGTGCACCCAAGGACAACCCCCGGATGGTGTAGGACTATTGCAGAATATGGAGACAAAAAAAAATTGGGCTATGGGTTTGGATGGCTAAAGTGGACTGGTTATCTAAAACTATGGAAGGACTATGGCCCCTGCCTGACCAATGTGTGATAAATACAATACACGGATAAAATGGCAGGGGGTGACTTGCACACTCAACAATGGGCCCCCGGAAACGGTCGCTAGCACATAGTGTCGTAGCGACAAGGGGGCAACATGTCTTGAGGTGCTTAAGAGGAGTGGAGAGGTATTCCACGGCTATCAGGACAATCCCGGAAGTACGGTCAAGATCCCTACCAGCATCTTACTGGACTACTTCCTTCCTCCGAGCACGTTTGCTCTTGCGAATCTCTACTCAAGCCAGCCAATAAAGGCAAGAATGAGGTGGGAGGTCAGTTCTCGTCAGTGTTCACTCTAGCCGGCCAATAAAGGCAAGCCAGAGATGAGGAACATGACTTCTCCCGGGAGATAGGGTACGTGGGGTCGCTACTGCCCAGCAGCTCGCCACATGCTGCCCTGCGGGTTTCTGTATCTCTCTTGGTCTGGCTCCTCACCCTAGACCTGTTCCGGCAAAGTAACCTCTACCGGCACAGACCTAGAGTTCGAAGCGCGCAAGCCCCACCACGACGTCAACGTAGAGATACGGCGATGGGGTTATTATTATTATTAAATTCAAGGTCAGGGCGGCGTATCTACGTCCCTCCACAAAATCAACTGGAGATGACGTTGAGACGGATGTAATAATATTTGGCGGTACATTTTCTCAATGTCCGCTAATAATACGTATCTATGTTCAAGAAACCTTAAGGTACCTACTACCTACCTTGTTTGCTAATTAGCATAAATTAGCATAAATTAGCATAGATTCAATTAATTTAAAATCACACAATAACATTATTATTAAGTATTCTTAGTTGGCAGGCTATAATTACAATCCATTGTTAACAAACTAGGTAAATTCAATTTTGTTTTTTCTCTTTTACACCGCCGCGTCTCATGGATGTCAAGATTAAACAGATAAGCAAGCAATAAAGTATATATAAATAAACTAGCTTTTGCCCGCGGCTTCGCCCGCGTCTAGGTCGGAATATGTCAAATTAGTACCTACCCTACGTGTTAATCCAGGTTCTAAAACATCTGTATGCCAAATTTCCTCTAAATTCAATCAACTATTTTTGCGCCAATCCGGAACATACATCCCGACAAACAACAAAAATTTTAATACCTATAGTGTGCGCAACAGACTCGTTCAATCACTTCTTTTTAAATACATGCAACGCACAGTTCTGACTTCGTTACTATTTTTAACCGACTTCAAAAAAGGAGGAGGTTATCAATTCAGTTGTATGGTTTTTTTTAAATGTATGTTACCGATTTAAAAGAATATTTTTTATTTGAAAGGATTGTACTTCCAGATTGGTCCCATTTTTATCCAAATCCAGTTCTGATGATAGGATCCATGAGGAATTGAGGGAACTCCTCAAATATTATTGGCAAACACATAGTGATTTTGGTATTTTCGTCAACAAATCAAGCATTTGCATTCAGAAAGTATGATTTGGTGAAGTGGAACTGACGAAGAAGACCACAGATGGCTACAGGAACTCATCAATGATAAGTATTTCACGGGTGGCGATAAGATATTTCGATTAAGATAGTCAAACGACTATGACGAAACAAATTTAAATAAATGCTTCTGATGAAAATGGTACTCCATTGAACTCAGAACAGTAATAAAACAATGTATCCTAGCCGTGTTGGGGCTTATTGGAAATGTCATGAGATGCACTCTGGCTATAAATTATTTTTAACCGACTTCAAAACAGAAGGAGGTTCTCAGTTCTTCGGAATCTTTTTTTTTATGGTTCCCCGATTATTCGAAGACGGCTGGACCGATTTGGAAAAATCTTTTTTTGTTTGAAAGGGTATACTTTCCAGGTGGTCCCATTGTCATCAGGTCAGGGTCTGATAATGGGATCCTGTAGAAATCGAGGGAACTCTTCAATATAGGCACACCTATAGCGATTTTGGTATGTTTTATAGTAACTTGTGGATTTCCTCTCGAAAAGCAACATTTGGTGAAGTGGAACTGATGACGAAGACCACAGATGGTAAGATGGCCACTGGAACAACTCAATAATAAGTATTTCACGGGTTGTTATTCCATTACTTTAAAATTATTGCTAACCAATAGAAGCTCGTCACAATGCATATAGTGAAGTGGAGCTGTTGGTGAAGTACCAAAAGAACTCCTCAACAATTAACGTCCCTGCATCGGGAAAAGCAATATTTTTTAAAAGGTGATAAGCAGTTGTCATAAGGCTATTGTAACTCAGATAAATTACAAACAGACCCACTAAAAAGTGAACAATAAAAACAACCGACTTCCAAAACAAACACTACAAAGTGAAAAATAACTTTAATTTCGGAAGTCAGTGGCAAAAACCTAAAATACAGATCCAAAGTGACCGACTTCCGAAAAAGTATTAGTACCAAGTTTTGAGTTAATATGACAGCGCGTTAAAATTTTTCCTTACTGTTCCTTACTGTTCTTACGGTCCTAGTGTTCCTTACTTGTTTTAAAAAAGTTAGAGTGACAATTTTTATTATTTTCTGAGGCAAATATTTCCATGTTTCAAGTATATGAACCAAAAGAATAAGATTTTTCATATAATCTGTATCCCCTCTTTTCACCCCCACAGGGATGGAATTTCGAAAAATCGTTTCAGAGTTTTCCATAACTGAAATCAAAAGTTTCTTATACCAATTTTTGAGTTAATCAAGCCACACAGTAAAATCTTCCCTTTAAAAATCTAACTACCCCTTTTCACCCCGTCAGGGGTAGTTTTCAAAAACCAATAGTAAGAAACTTTATTGCTTATTTTGACAAATATTCGCGCTTAGTATCAAGTTTATTAACCAAATGAATAAGATTTTTCATCTAAACTATATCCCCGCTTTTCACCCCCACACGGGTGGAATTTTTAAAAATCGTTTAAGATATTTCCATAACTTGAATCAAGCCACACAGCAAAATCTTCCTCTTAAAAATCTAATTACCCCTTTTCACCCCGTCAGGGGTAGTTTTCAAAAACCAATAGTAAGACACTGTATTGCTTATTTAGGCAAATATTCGTACCAAGTTTCAAGCTTATTAACTAAATGAATAAGATTTTTCATCTAAACTATATCCCCGGTTTTCACTCCCACAGGGGTGGAATTTAATGATATTTTCAAAACATGACTCAAAGATTATTCATACCAATTTTCGAGCTAATCAAGCTACGCAGTAAAATTCTCCCCTGTAAAATTGACAACCCCTTTTCACTCCGTCCGGGGTAGATTTTCGAAAAACCTTGATACAGGTTATTCTTTATTTTTGGACTTAAGTATAAATACTGAGTTTCGAGTTAATCGGACTGCGTGTTAAAATTCTTCCATACAAATTTTGATACCCCCAATCCCCCTCGTGGGGGTAGTTTAGAAAAACCAAAAATTACAATGTTCATAATTTATTAAGATAAGTATTTGGGCCAAGTTTCAAGTTTATTAACTCAAGGAATAAGATTTTTCATACAAACGAAATACCCCCTTTTCACCCCCTTATAGGTCGAATTTCCAAAAACCCCTTCTTAGTGCTCCCCTACATTATAAAAGGAAGCCGTGTGCAAAATTTCACGTTCCTAGTCCCAGTAGTTTCGGCTGTGCGTTGATATGTCAGTCAGTCAGTCAGACAGTCAGTTTCTCCTTTTATATATATAGATAGAGCTATCAATTTCTGTGCTACAACCAGCGTAATCTTACAGTCCACTACTCTATTCCACAATACCTATTCGATACTTATAAGTCGGCGCAGTGCGTCGAAGGCAAGCGATGAGATTGAGATCTTAGAGATCATAAAGCAGACTAAATTGAGTCAGAGGGGCGATTCTCGTAATTTTAAGAACATTCACAGTCTGATCTCAGTCTCAATATGTCAAAAATACCTATAATTTCCCTACATTTTTGACATTTGATTGTCGCTGAGATGAGATTGCGACTAGATTTTGAACGTTTTTGAACGAATTTCATAATATACAAACAGTTTGTAAAATTATTCATCACCTATTCTACCTATATTTACATATATTGGCACTAGGGTACATAGTGTACCTACCTAATGGAACGTGGAATATAAAGGTAGGTACAATCAGTTTCTTCGAAGAGTACTTATAAAATAAAATGGTCAATGGAGTAAATTAAATCAATGGGCAGCGTTAGTTGCCCATTATACTGCATTGAAATTGAATGAAATGCAATAATAATTAGGTATAAATACCTACAAGTACCTTTGGGGTATTAAATACCTACGATGCCGCAGATAGACACACAAATCCACACGTTTTATTAAACTTGTGGAGGTTTAGTTCAGTATCTACTTACAAAAAGAAATGAGATCCCATCAAAAACATGTAAAAAATGCAAGTCTCGCAACGCAGTTCTTCTACCGCTAAAAGTTGTGAGATCTGATGTAAAACCAAGTTGGTTAATTTATTCAGTTCCTATGTATCTATGGGACCGTCTAATCAACAACTTAGTTATTAAATTGTTACATAATTAGTTAACTAACAACATTTTATAGTGACCGTATCAACATTAGTCATCTTTATTTCTTTAATACATAGAATGACTTGGCAATTGCGTCTTAAGTATGTGCTGTAAATCATAAATTACCCTATTTAATTAACATGCCAAAATGAACGTTTGCAAAATCTCTTGCAAAATGATTTAATTACAAATTATACTCTTACACAAGCAAAAAGCAATAATTAATTTGTTGTTGCGAAATGTCACACGATGTGTCTCTCTCGCTACGATATTTTGTCCAAAGTTAATTTTCTATGACGCCGCGCGCGACCTCGTGACGCTTCATAAGAAGGTATCGAGGTCGCGCGATAATTCGCGCCGGTGTGGGAGGGCCTTAGCAAGTACCTATTATTTATTAAGTATATAAGGAAATCCTAATGCACACTTTTACTGTACACTTTAACAAGCATCAAAGAATAACATGATTTTACTAAGCCTTCTGTGTTTTAGTTGCGTGTTTTGTGTTACCCAAGGGGTTGTGTATGATTCGTACGATGGGATTGCTATAAGTGATGAAGAGGTTATTCAACATAGTAAACATAATACCACTTTGTAAGTACTTACCTAAGTTTATTTTTGATTAAATACTTACTTATCATTCTTATTTTTGTGGTTTTTCTAAAAAACATCAAAACAAAAAAAATAAATAAGTAAAAACCATTTTAATACCACCAATTAAATAACCGTTTTAATAAACAGGTTATGAATCTTACCCATATTACGTTGACTCAGGAGTTCCTCAGGGTTCTCATCTCGCACCAGTTCTGTTTTCACTCTTCATCAACAACATTACAGATCAAATCAATCACTCTAAATATTTAATGTTTGCCGACGATCTTAAAATTTATAGAACTATCACTTCAAATGAAAATGCTATTATTCAAGAGGACTTGGATATAATTGAGCAATGGTGCCATTCGAAGCACATGCAGCTTGATGTACAAAAATGTATCCACATACGATTTACTAAGAAAAAACAACCCAGTGCTGTCTCATATTACATAAAAAGATCATTATTAGAGACTGTAAATGAGGTCCGAGATCTTGGTATGATCATGGACAATAAAGTTAACTTCAGAAGTCATATTGATAGTATTGTCACGAAATCAGCACGGTTGCTTGGATTTCTTAAGAGAAGCACTAAACGCTTCAAATTGGTAAGAACTAAAATTGTATTATATAATGCCTACTAAGGCTCCGAACTATTGGAGCCACCTTGAATTTGCCAGCGTGGTGTGGAACTATGCGGTGCACTCACAAAGAGTCGAAAGCTTTCAGAGAGCATTCACGAAACACCTAGCATATACCTTTGGTAAAATCTCTCCCCGGCGTCCGTATGAACAACGTGTTCAATGCTATGATATGAATTCTCTCCGTGACCGTCGACAGACACAAGATCTGATGTTCCTCTACAAACTAGTCAATAATAAATTAGACTGCGATAAATTAGTTCAGCGTATAGGATATCAGATGTCGATATGTACCATGATTCCATAAAAACCTTTAAAACTAAAATACTAAAGTCCCGAAAAACGCAACCTGATTAGTTACGTTATTATATTCTGGAAACAATTGAATTTTTTAATTTATTTTTTATTATAACCCAACTTTTAATCAAAATTATAATTTCTTATTTATTAGTTGTATTTAATTTTTACTTTGTTTCATTTTTATTACATTTTATGTTGTTTATGTCTTAATTATTGTTTATAACTAATATTGTTTGTATATTTTTGTTTTATAATTTTTTTTTTGTATTTATTAATTTTGCCCTAACTGAATTCTAGCGCCACTAGTTTTATATTCTTATTTTCTGTGTTCACTGATGTTTGAGAATGCTGTTTAATCTATAATTGGTGACTATCAATTTCAATTCAATTTCAAATAATTTATTTCAATCCATTGCAGGTCATATTGTTATCGTTACATTAATTGGAATAAAATTACAAATTATATAACAATAAATAACTATTTATATATAAAAATAATAATAATCAAGCAAATAAAATAAACAAAAATTAAAAAGTCAAAAATTCAATTAAATTAAATATTACATTAAAAATCATAAAAATTAAATTAATTCAAATATTAAATTAAAAATCATAAAAATGTAATGTACTATGTAAGTCCAAGACTAATAATTATTACCTATACTTGTAATATTATATATTGTATACAGAAGCAGCTGTTGGTAAACCTTTATAAATAAATAAATAAATATAAGCAAGCTTTTAATTAAATAAAAGTACATATAAAATAAAACTTACATAAACATAGAACTTATATATTTTCTTAAAAGCTTGAGGCTTATCTTAAAGTTTAAAAAGGATGTTCACGGCTCAAGATTTTTTTATCCTCAAATTTTCTTAAAAGAAAATAATTGCTAAAATTTTATTAAACCGGAACTCACCGCGGCAAGCGTAGCTTAACCTTCGATCGACCCATGCGGCTGTTTTCAAAAATTTTATGTTTAAGTAAGTATTATTTAGTTCATTCTACCAATCTGCCTAGCCTTTTCCCAACTATGTTGGGGTTGGCTTCCAGTCTAACCAGATGCAGCTGAATACCGTATTTTACATGGAGCGACTGCCTATCTGACCTTCACAACCCGGTTACTGGGTAAGACGACACCCCTTGGTGTGACTGGTTGTCAGACTTTTGTGCGTCTGCCTTCCGTAACATCTGTCAAAGATCTACGAATGACAGCGGGACCAAACGGAAAGGTCTCGATATGTAATTGATTGGATACCCATCCTGGAACTGACCGCGGCAAGCGTAGCTTAACCTTCGATCGACCCATGCGACTGTTTTCAAAATGCTTTTTACTTAAATTTTATTTTTTTACTTTTTAGCATTAGAATTTATTTAAATATCTTTTGTACCTTCACTTGAAAGGTACTAACGAACGAACGAACCTAAAAACACCTTTACACAAGTCATGGTGTGAAGCCAGCCGAGTAGTACTATCCAAGTCATGCCATACTTTAGAACGGGCTTTCATAATTAAATGCGAATACAAAATTACGTGAAAACCTGATCATCACCAATCGTTCGTCCATCGACTTACCAAACATACAACCTGCGCCGGGCGTGTTTTGGTTCTTGTGCTGGTCTCTGGATGCTACAATCATGTTCCTCTATCTTCCGACAGGCTATTTATGATAATAATACCCTGTTCCCGATACCGATGGGCTACTATTTTTTAACCGACTTCAAAAAAGGAGGAGGTTCTCAATTCCGTTGTATTTTTTTAAATGTTTGTTACCTCAATACTCCGTCATTTATAAACCGATTTGGAAAATTCTTTTTTTATTTGATTGAATATATATACTTTCATATTGGTCAATTTTTATCAAAATCCAGTTCTGATGATAGGATCCATGAGGAATTGAGGGAACTCGTTAAATATTATAGACATACACATAGCGATTTTGGTAATTTCATCAACAAGTCAAGCCTTTGCATTCAGAAAGTATCATTTGGTGAAGTGGAACTGATGATGAAGACCACAGATGGCCACCGGAACTACTAAATAATACAATATTAGTATTTCACGGGTTGCGATTCGATTAATTTAATATGGTTGCTATGCAATTTATGCTCGTCGCAATGCATATGATGAAGTGGAACTGATGGTGAAGTACCAGGAGAACTCCTCAACAATTAACGTCCCTGCATCGGGAAAAGCAATATTTTGTAAAAGACTAAGTTAACATTAGGCTATTGTAACTTAGATAAATTACAAACTGACCCACTAAAATGTGAAAAATAAAAAACCTTTTTTACAAAAACAAATAAAAAAAAACACTACAAAGTGAAAAATAACTTTAATTTCGGAAGTCGGTGGCAAAAAACGCAAATACAAAACCAAAGTCACCAACTTCCGAAATTAAAGCTATTTTTCACTTTGTAGTGTTTATTGGAAGACGGTTTTTTTTTGTAAAAAAGTTTTTATACTTTTAAATGTTTTTATTTTATGTTTTTACAAAAATATTTAAAAATATAGATGATATTATAAAGGAAATAATATAATGAAATTGAAATTGAATTGAATGAAATAAAGGAAATGATAATGATACCAGCCTAGTCTTGTTCCATTTGGAGCCCCTGACAGGTCTGAGCAGCCGTGGGAAGTCGGTTTTTTCACACAACCATTACGATGAAGTGGTCGTCACTGGCGCTGATGTAGCATATTCTTGCAATGTTGGGTTGTCGCTTATATAGGGAAGAGTCTCAAGATTCTTTTTAACAGAAATCTTCGGGATTTACGCGGTACATTGAGAATTAGAACCACCTGAGTTCTTCCTTCCATGATTAGAAAGTAGACCCGACGAGCGGTCTACGTACCCCTATGTGGCAAGTTTCAATTCCTGTGATCAGAATAACCAGCACATAAAACTGTGAAAAAAAAAGTTGTATTGCTTGAAAGTAAAACATCTTTTAACTAAGATTCCGGGAACTATACAAACAATTCTGACATAATTTTTATACAAGTTAATTTTAAACTTACCATTATTCACTTAAACGAATTAAAGAACCCATTTGACACTGTTCTCCTTAAAAAAAACCTATAGAATAGTTTAGTTGCCATGGCTTAGTTTGTTCACAAATTCTCGTTTAGGGCTTGGCCTACATTTACTGCTGCCGAGTGTAATTTTAATACAGGTGACACTTACGTTCTGTTTCAAAAATCCATATTGATGAAACAGAAACTAAGTGTCATCAGTACCAAGTAAGCGTCATCAGTACCAAGTAAGCGTCATCAGTACCAAGTAAGCGTCATCAGTACCAAGTAAGCGTCATCAGTACCAAGTAAGCGTCATCAGTACCAAGTAAGCGTCATCAGTACCAAGTAAGCGTCATCAGTACCAAGTAAGCGTCATCAGTACCAAGTAAGCGTCATCAGTACCAAGTAAGCGTCATCAGTACCAAGTAAGCGTCATCAGTACCAAGTAAGTGTCATCAGTACCAAGTAAAATAATTTTATACTTCCAGTTGGTGCATTAACGACATTGAGCCGTGTGACCCTGGAGAATGGAGACGACTGGACGGATCTTGCAACAACCTGCGACATCCAACCAGGGGGGCCACACATACACCCCCGTACCGGATGCTGCCGGCTGCTTATGACAAAGGTAAACTCACTCTTGGACCGTGAAACTATCGGAAATTGAAAAACTTTTGTAAAATGTAGTTCGTCCGCGTGGATACTTTAGTACCTACCCCGTTAGGGGTAGATTTTGAAAAAAACAAGTAATTGTGTTGTAAACAAAAATTGAAAAGAGCATGCTTAGATGGTTTGGTCATGTTGAGAGGATGAATGAAAGTCGACTAACAAAAGGTATTTACACGGCAGATGTAAGTACAAATGCCGGGAGGGGACGCCCTAGGAAGACATATAGTGATCTTATTGGTGACGTTCTTCAGAAAAGTCAGGTGCGTAGTACTCGCAATCGGCGTGCGTGTATGACCAGATGTATGAACGTAAACGAGGCAAAAGGAGTATGTAAGGATCGTAGCAGGTGGCGTTATGTTCTTTCTGCCTACCCCATAGGAAGAAGGCGTGAGTTTTATGTATGTATGTAAGAAATTGTGTTTCAGATTTTGAGCCAAGGAAATCAAAATCAGGCGATCTACCTCTTGTAAGGCGACTGCGTACAAGTTTTTTGTCGGAGGCTAAAGTACCAGATCAACAATTTACAATACTAGCCACACACTTCCTCGTCTTCATCTCATCTGACATCGCCAATCTTCATGATACAGGTATGTGTTTAGACACATAAATAATTATAATAACTGATGATATGATAATTGATTTTAATTAGTTAATAATTCTGTTGAACAGGCAATGGGATGGAATTGGATGGAGATGGAAATAATTAATATTAATGAATATTTCAGTAAACTACATACAGTGGAAGCCCTACTGCTGTACCGCTAAAGGTAAAGACGATCACATGTGCGCCCCTGTCGAAGTGCCAGCTGACGACCCGGTCCATCGGTTCACTGGTATCCGATGCCTAAACTTGACGAAACCTATGACTTTCCAGACAGTGGGATGTCGAAGGAAAGACACGCCTCCTGAGCGGGTATGTTCTATTTTCTTTTATAACTGACAAGAAAAAGGAGGAGATTCTCAAGTCGACGCGTATATAAATGGATCATTTTACGAGACGCGAGACTAAGCGGATGTGTGTTTTGTATTGATTATAATGAAATTAACAAATATGACAAATAAATATAATTATTTGCGCATGTAACTTGTAGGTTTTTACCGACTTTCATGTGCAAGATGAACTAAATAATTTTTATCTATACATAAAACTAATAAAATTGAAGTGTCTGTTTGTAATGTCAAAATAACAACTTTTTACTAAATGCTGAAAGTAGTAGTAGTAGGTGGCAAAAAATGAAAATACTAAATCAAAGACACCGACTTCCGAAATTAAAGTTATTTTATTATATTACGGTTGGTTCTTTTTATATAAATAAGCTTTTATAGTATATTGTGTAGGTATCTTACGACTTCCATGCGAACGAAGTCGCGGGGCACAGCTAGGAAACAATAAATAAAGTGTTTCTGGTAGTATGTCTAACCCAGGATCAAGCCCGTTTGGTCGAAGCCAATTACTGCGGCGAAGTCCTTCACCGACGCCTACCGAACCATTATCCCCGAGCGACCCAAATCCACCAACACCCGCGGACAATGAATTGCCGAGTGAAGTCATCAGTACGTCGGAGATCCAGAAATGGATAGCATCACTAGATACCATCCTGAACGAAGTATACACTATTGTCAGTGAAGGAAAAATGAACTCAGACCAGAAGCTTCGTGTCTCTACTCTTTGCCGGAGGGTCCCAAGTGGGACTTCTCAGATAGCCGTCTTATACCAATCGTTGAAGTCAAAAACGATCCAGGCCCATACTACAATCCAGCATCTACAGATTTACCAGAACGTTGTGAACTCTCTCCAGCAGTTCAAAGAGGTCGTAGACTAAGTGGAATCCCTCGGGAACTCCTTCTTATGCTAGCGTGGTGATGAAAGTTTCCGATAACTTCGTCCGTCCTGCAAATTTAAGATCAGTCGCCATATATCCCAGCGGTAAGAGTCAAACAAGTGACGACACCAAGTCACTTGTCCAAAAGATAATCTCCACTGAACAACTTAAGCTTCATGTCCGTGGTCTGAGAAAAAGGAAAAATGGTGGCGTTCTGATTAGCACCGAAAATAAAGGCGATATTGACAAACTCAAGAATTCGGAAAAGATAGTATCATCGGGCCTTACAATAGAAGAACCTTCTAATTGCCGCCCCATTAGTGTCCCCGTTGCACTTACCGAGAAGGAGGTATTTGACTGTATTTTCGAGCAAAACCTTGCGGACAAGTTGCCGAATATAACTCGTGAGTCCTTCCTTGAGAACATCAAACTGAGCCATAAATCGGGTAAAAAAGACATTCCAACCAGTAATTACATCTAAGAACTACCCGCTAGCATAAGAAAAATTGTGATAAACCAAAGCCGAATTTTATTATTGGACATCATGCCCTGTGAGAGATTTCACGATAGTCACCAGGTGCTTCAATTGCCAGCAGTTCGGACACGCAGCCGAGTTTTGCTGAGAAACTAGTTCTACTTGCAACCACTATGGAGAGACTGGACACTCCTTCAAGGGATGCAGCAGCAAATCTTCTCCCCCTCAATGTGCGACGTGCAAACGCTTCAAGGGGAAATGTGACGATGTAGTTGCTCGGCGTGCAAATATGCAGAGATCAACTATGATACATTATCTCAGTAGACTATGAAGGCGCCTAAGAGCGCCACCGAATACTTTTATTTAGTAATCACATAAATAGATAGCGTCTCCTCTATTTATATTTACACTTAGTTTGTAACAATCATGACAAATCAGCTAATTTGTGATCTAAATAGTTTTTCTGTGTCTGAATCTAAAATCTGTAATGTTGAGGACTGTAAACACCTTCCTTCTGGTGACAAAACTTTAACCCTACTCACACAGAATATTCGCAGCATATATCGAAGCATTATTACAGAATCCTGATATAAACTGTGATATTATCGTCCTAACAGGATGTTGGTTGTCGAAACAGACAGTAAACTTATTATCTCTTGACGATTATTATTCATGAGAATAGACAGAAACATAAAACAAAACGATGGATTAGTTGTTTATAATAAAATAATTTACAAACAATCCAAGGAGAACCGGTATCCCAAGATAGTTATTGCTTAATAATTAAAATCATTCCCGATACAGTTGTCATGGCTGTATATAGGCCTCCTTCTCAAAATATCGACGGATTTTTAGACTCGCTTGTTAAAAAAGAATCGCTTATGAATATCGCCGACCTTGCAATTCCTTCAGTTCACGCCGGGCGCATAGAAACTGCAACGTTGACATCCGTCCAGCCACGAGCTGCCTACGCAGCGAAATTGAACATTAGCTATTAAGTATTTTTACACATATTTATGGCATTCCAAATTCTAGCATCGAATAGGTTTCACCAATTTTAATTGTAATAATTTCCCTTAAAATAAATTAGTTTTAAAATAACTTTGGTTTTTTTATCCTGCAGCAAGAGCGCTGGTCGGATGGCACGGCACGCCAGCATTAACGACATCATCCGTCGGGCTCTTGTCACGGCCGGGGTGCCAGCTGTTTTAGAACCCAATGGCCTGGCACACGACGATGGGAAGAGTCCAGACGGAATGACCATAATGCCTCGAAGTTGCGTAGCCCTTTGGTATGGGATACAACCTGTGTCGACACCCTCGCGCCATCCCATCTTCCTAGCACGGCGGGCTGTGCTGGGTCGGCTGCTGCAGGTGCAGAAAACCCCAAACGGCGCAAATATAACAACCTTATCGGGAGCTATATATTTGAGCCGTTTGGGGATGAAACACTAGGGCCGTGGGGTCCGAGTGCTCATCGAGTATTTCGGGATATCGCCAAGCGGTTGGTCGACTCTTCACGTAACCAGAGGGCTGGCCTATTTTTAGGTCAAAGAATAAGCATTGCCATCCAACGTGGCAACTCGGCCAGCGTTGCAGACGAATTTTTTGATGCCCAAAGAGCTCTTTCCCATTTTTTGGGTTCCGTACCAAAATGGTAAAAAGGAACCCTTATGGTGCGGCTCAGTCTGTCTGTCTTTCTGTCTGTCTGTCACAGCTGGGTATTTCAAGAACTACTAATGCTATCAACTTGAAATTTAGAACAGTTTTAGATGACATTTGCCCAACTATTTTGCAAATAACACAGAAACATTTTTTTTTATTTCTATGTTATTTGCAAAATAGTTATATATTTTTTATATAATTTTTTTAATATATATTTCTTTGCTACGGGGTCTGAAAGGGGGTCTTAAAAATCGAAGTGGGCTACTAGGGCATGTGGTGTATCATATGAAAGAGCGTTGTTTGGACATTCTCAAACTTTTTCTGTTTTTAGGCCGCATAGTTTTCGACTTTTCATGAAAAATGTAAAAAAAAAATACCATTCCCCTTATCTCCGAAGTTTGCATAGAAAAAAATCTGAAATTATTCTGTGTGATAGAAGTTTATGTAAAGATTACAGGAAAAATAAACGATGTCTCTGAATAACACACTTTTTCAGAAATCATCAATAAAAATTACAAAATACAAAATTACAATTTTACACAAAAAGTAAAAAAAAAGAATAATTAGGGTATAAAAAGTTGCGGATAGATTATTGTAAAATTAGAAGAAAATTAAACGAGAAAATTTTGGTCCGAAAGGGTAAAGTACGCGAATATCGAAAGAAAAACGTCCTATCAAGTCGATTGCAATCGCTGGTTAGGGTACGCTCACGTGATGAACGGTAGAGGAAAAAGAGATCAGAGAACCAAGGTAACTCGCATTTAACACGCTTGAAAATTTAAAATAAAATTGTCTACGAATTATAAGTTTGCAGAGAGAGTAAAACAAACTACGGTACGTAGCTAGTATATAAAAAAAAATCTTAAAATCGTAGTCCGACGTGATTACGCCTGGCGAGGTGACGCTGACGCAGGAGCCGCTGGCAGAGTGGCCCTCCAGGTTGTGTGGCCTTCACGGCTGGATGCGGTCAATTACACTGCGTTGACCGTCGATGTCAAATGTTTATTTGGGCCCAAACCTGGAGGCCGAAAGACGGCCTGTTTTAACCTGATCTATCCAGGTTAATTAAAACGAAACCTCTCGACTCAAACCATGGAAGTATGGGATTCGAACTTGAAAAAACGATCCGAAAGTAGACGAGAGGCGATGTGGAAAGCAACTTTTCTAATCTTATTCAATACAAGAAATCGTATTAAATATATAGACACGTAAATTTCGAAATAACTGGGTCAGTATCAACAGATCAACTTTTTTGCAACTGACGCCCCATACTGAAAAAATGAGGACCCATCTGTCACAAAAAATAATTCGAAACACGAAATAAAAAGGTATCGACCCGAATCAATGATAAACGGAAAAAAGGTAGACATTAAAGAACCAAAAAGTTTTGACATGCAGAGTTATGCTGCTATATGTATTTTGTAGATAAAGATGTAGAAGAAATCTGAGGTTGATAAGTTCTGAGAGGTAAAGTCTCGAATTGCATTATTTATAGAATTATAGGTGGATAACTTTCTTATTATTATTTTTTCAGATACAGTCGGCAACGCCTTTATTTGATTTGTCAACTGTTTATGGAAACGCCCTCGATAAAGCCTTAAAAGGAAGGAAATATCAAGGTGGGCTATTGAAGTACGAAATAGAGGATGGCAAAGTTTGGCCGCCACAGGACAAAAACAATCCCGATTGTATAATGAACCGGAAACCTCGTGAGACAAGATGTCATAAAACACGTAAGTTAACAACTAATTCCGACTTTCCCACATTATAAAGGTGAACGGCAGATATAGTTCAGCATACTTGTTTTGTTGTTCTGTTACAGAATTTGTACCACTTATTAAGGCAACTAAGCCATTTATTTTCATGTAAGTGTACTATTTTTAGAACTTCGGATTAATTAATAATATCAATAAAATGATTTTAATAAATAAACGTAATAACATCGTAAACTAAACGCAGTTATGTTTTTAGAAGTTGCCATAATTATGTAGAATAACACAAATATCGAAATGATAATGAATTATTTAGAAATAGAAATAACATTAATATAATTAGAAATAGAATTAGAAATAGGTATCTTCTAATGCACCCCACTGAGTAAGAGTAGGTATATACGATCCTCATCTCAATCTACCTACTTAATTGTAAGTAAAACACTACAAAGACAGCGACAAGCAATCTAGAACATGTACTTTATCACCAAAATAATGTTTATGTACCTTTACGAGTATGTAACGATCTACATTGTGTAGCGAAAAAAATAAAAAAGAAAATGCACTTTTTCGCCGAAACACGTTTAATTTTGTTATTTTAAAGAAAATAGAAAAAACATAGGAATTTAGTATAAAAAGTAAAAAAATGAATATTTAAAGTATAAAAAGAGTTGCAGGTTGATTTATGTAAAGAAAAAGATAATTAGCAGAGAACTTTGGTCCGAAAGGGTGAAGTACACGAATAACGAAAGAAAAATAAAACGTACTAACTAGTCGACTGCAATCGCTACTATGTAACGCTCCCAAAATAAACCGTAATGGAAAAAAAGATCAGAGAACCAAGGTATCTCGCATTTTACAGATTTGAAAATTTAAAATTAAATACTGGACGAATTAAAAATTAACAGAGAGTACTACATTACTAAACTAGTACGTATAAATATCGCATAAAATCGTTGACATAAAGTAATTACGTCCGGCGAGGTGTCGTAGACTGCAGGAACTGGTTTTCTGCTCAGGAGCTGGCGTTGGTTGCGTGACCTTTCGCAGTCAAGATGCGGTCCAACACTCGGCGTTGACCAACGATGTCCAGCGTTATTTTAGGCCAGAACCTGGAGGCCGAAAGGCGGTCTGTTCTAAACTGTTTAATCCTAAGACAAAATGAATTAGGGTTAGACCAGAGTGATCAGACTGAACTTCCAATTGAGGAAAACTGTTAAAAGATACGTACCAGGAAAATAAAGGTGAAATCTCCTGACTCAAACCATGGAGTATTGAAATCGTACTTGAAAAAATCGTTCCTATGACAATAAATAGCGGATATTAGCACAGAAGGTAAAACTACAAACATACTACGGCAACAACATAACAGGAATACATACCGAGGGAAATAGTTAGGACGACAAGGATAGCAACTTGCTATTAATAAAACAACTCAGATTTCACAAATTACACGTAAATTTTTAAGAAACTGGGTCAGTATCCACAGCTCAACTTTTGCAACTGACGAGCCGTCCTGAAAAAAATGAGGACCCATCTGTCAGAAAAAAAAATTCGAATCACGAAATAAAAAGGTAAAAAATCGACCAGACTCAAAGACAAACGGAAAAAAGGTTGACAATATAGAACCAAAAAGTTTTGACATGCAGAGTTATGCTGCAATTGGTATACTAGTACATAACCTTAAAAAATAAAACTGGTTAAGTATGACTTTTACGTCCCAAATTCTAAAAATCTAACAATTTAAAAAGGGCTCGTCTATCATATAAACTACCAATTAAAACAAAAAAAATCTAAAAACACGAAATTTTATTAGCTGTACGAAATTCCCAGACAAACCTGCCGTTCGCCTTTAAAAGTTCATATTTTATAAACATAACATAACATCACGCCTTGTTTCCCCGAAGGGTTAGGCTGAGGTGTTCATTTTATAAACCTTTATATAAGCTCGACATTTTGATTGTGTTTTAAGCATATGAAAAGGATTTTATTTTAAATTCCTGTACAAATGGGCACCAGTCAATCTACCTAGCCTTTTACCAACTATTTTAGGGTCGGCTTCCAGTCTAACCGGATGCAGCTGAATACCAGTATTTTACATGGAACGACTGCCTGACCTCGCCAACCTAGAAACTGGGTAACATGTTACCCCTTGATAGGAGCAGCTGTCAGACTTTAGGGCTTTTGATTTCCCGTAACGACTCTCAAAGGTCTACGAATTACATCCGGGACCAACGGCTTAACCTGCTTTTCCGATGCTTGGAGGGGTTTCGAAATGTAATGGATGGTCACCCATCCATGAAACGACCGTGACAAGCGTAGCTTAACCTTTCGAGCGACCCATGTGACTGTTATCATTTAGCCATGAGCCCCGTCTACATAGTACTCCTGTCTAGTCCAATCTCAAACATGAATAACATAAAAATCTGCCTTTATTTCAGCATCAGATGAAGTCAATTCATTAATAACAATTAACATAGTATCCGTTTGGTTTTGGAGGCTTCACAATCACATAGCTAATAGACTTGCCAAGATAAACCCATGTTGGGACGACGAGAGGCTATTTTATACCGCAAGAGATATCAATATAGCTATTGAGATGCAAATACTTTTATACGAATTACTGCCCATGATGATGGGTAAGTTAAATGAATTTCATTAATGAAGGCTGGTCACCCGGGGCTATTGTTGCCGGGGGGTAAACGTAACTGATTGAGATAATATATCAATCAGTTACGTTTGCCGTTTTCAGTTAAGTTCCTGTTCAAGAGTTAAATGACTTTATTGTTAAAACTAAGTAGCTGAAAATGCTTTTATTATGTATTTTAGATCATGGTAGAAAATAATTAGAAAATCTTGAAAATTAACGGTCTACTTTTTGAGAAAATACTACAAGAAATCAATAATTTAAAATCTCTTTTGCAGGCTATGAAAATCTTGTCAACGATGGAATCCTGTATCCGGCAGGATTCAGAGATTTATATAACGACACATTCTTACCACAGTTATCAATGGAATTTCCTCTGGCCCTTAGGTGGGCACATAAAATGCAAGAAGGTACATTGAAGTAAGTATCAAGAAGAAAGAAGCATACAGTTATACCTAACAGAATTTAGCTCAATATATTGAGACCGAAGAAGACTATGACCCATTCTCAATATAAGAACCTCAAAAAAGACTGTCAAAAATGTAAACTTATCTTAATTTCAAAACATCTCAGGAATCAATAAATGTACGGTAGAGAGAAAACTCAAATGAACATGAATTACAATATTAATACAGGTGTCAATATTGTCACGTGATCTTTTATCAGCACATATAATTGTGAATAGTGACGTCAGAATAAAATGGCAGTTGCTTCGTGTAAAATACTGAAATACAATCACTTCCGATATTCATAAGAAGTTGACTCCAACGATGTTGGATAACATTCAAATATTTAATAGGATGTAGTAGATGATGCCACTGATGATGCTGTTTCCATAATCAAGAACAAAAAAAAATCTGTCTTTTTCAGAATGTTTGATGCCGATGGTAACCACGTAAAGAAAGTTGATCTAGTCAACCTTACCACCAGAACAGGCTATTTGGCTGTGGACAATAACATAGATTATTTGACGCAAGGGAGTTTCAGACAAGCTAGTGCCAAGATTGACGACAATATTGTAGATCCCGATGTAAGTGTTTCTTTAGTTGTTTTAAAGCAATTAGATGAAGATGGATCTTGTTAGCATTGGTGAAACGAAGGAGGATATAATGTACTGAATTTAGTAAACTAGAGTGGTTGGGCTGTTATTCATTTTTCGCATTTTTTTGTAGATCTTGTATCAGTAAGATGTTTGTTAAATTGTTTATAAAAAAAAAAAATTTTCGTTCCAAAATGTTGAATACAATATCTTCTGATGAATGTTGACAATAACTACGGTAATTTATTTCAGATGGCTGAGAAAGTACTAGGACTAGTCCAACCATCGCAGGATGTTTTCTCAAATGATTTGGCAAAAAATCGGCTCATGTTTATGCAGCCTTATGTGAAATATTTAGAGCACTTTTCCGGAAGAAAAATAACCTGTTTCGCTGATTTAGTGGAATTCTTCGAACCAGAGGTAAGACCATAAACTATAATACCTACTATAGTTGGTTTAATTAATTCTGGAAGCGCAATATTAAACTAAATATGAAATGGATTAAGCATAGCAACTCAAATTCTAAGGCTATTTCTGGCTTTTTGAAGACCATTTACATTTGTTTGTGCGAGCATTAGCATATTTTTAATTAACATTTCCTCTTCACAGATATTAGAAAAGCTGTCAGAACTATATGAATCGGTAGAAGACATTGACCTTCTAGCAGCAATGTGGGTAGAGAAGTCAATAGAAGGCGGTCGAGTGCCACACATGTTTTATAGTATCATAGTTGAACAGCTGATAAGGACCATACAGTCTGATAGACACTGGTATGAGAGGCCGAACAGACCACATGCTTTCACGAGGGGTGAGAATTGTTTGTGTGTTTAACTTATTGCATTACCTTACCGATCATTATTGGTTAAAATAAAGATGTTTTATTATTATAGAATACGCTTCATTCTCATTTAGCATAATATTAAGTATTATACTCTTCTATTTTGCAAGGATCCTTATTACACAGTCAACATCTTCATTGACAGCTTTCGCATTCCAGTGATGCGTTTAGGCCCCCCTACGTTATGTGCCATACTTCCCTGGTCTGCGCACACTTTAGTGAATGTCTCTTCCGTTTTGCAGATCAACTGCAAGAAATAAGGAAGGCCTCGATAGCTAGACTTCTATGTGACGTTGGTGACTCAGTCACTCATATACAACCGCAAGCTTTCCATAGGATTGGACCAGGGTGAGTACTTATTCTACATTTACCAGCGTCGGGCACCATTGTTGTCCGACATTATGCTGAAATGGGCCTATTTGGCGTAGCCGTGAGTCACACAGTATTTACCTACATGCTTTTTTTTTTGCTTTGATGTAGGTAATTGTACTTTTTAAATATTGTTAGTTTTAAGTTCTTTTTCTTTGTTTCCTTTCGTGATACTGTGTGCACTTGTGGCATGTGCCAATAAACGTTCTTTCTTTCTTTCTTTCTTTCTTTCTTTCTTTCTTTCTTTCTTTCTTATTTATTTATTTCGGGGGCGATCCTATTGCTATCTACCGGGCACAAATTCAGACTACTGGTTGCTACTAAATTCCTGAAAAAAACCAATAACACTTTGCCCATCCTGGGAAACGAACCCACGACCTCATGTTCCGTAGTAGTGTTTGCGACCAATTGACCAACGAGATAGTGCTCCAATTTACTGCTTTCGAAACCCGAAACCTATAGATTGCCAACTACTTGATCCTATTGGCGATCGAACCTAGGAGCTGTATTACTAATATATTAATTAATACATACATATATTACATTGAGATATTTTTACTTACAGGAATGTAATGCAGAGTTGTGAAGAAATACCTGACATCGATATAATAGCTTGGAAAGACGATAGTTGCTGCAAGTTTTAAAATTCACCTTATTAGTATTTAAAGACGCTTTTTGTATAGTTTAAAGTTATCAAAAATATGACAATTTAACATTCAATTTAAGATATAAAAGATATGAAAATGAAAATAATTTTTTTCTTCTTTTACCTTTGCTTATTTAACCTACATTCTACAATATCTCATATTAACTAATTAGGATTCAAAGAAATGCGTGCCGAGTTTTAAAAGTTCTTATTATTTTATTATTTATTTTGGAAAGTCTCACATTTTATGTACCTACATCTTCAATGACTCCCATTCAAAACATTCAAAGTCTAGTGACTGTCACTTCACTGAGTTCATGACCGCTTTTGAATGTTCATATTGTAGGATATCGGAGCTATGGATCGTTCAAGTAAGTGAACGCTGAAACTTATCACACAATATTTATTTTATTGAGTCTTAATATTAGGGTCCCGTTAGCACCTTTTAGGTACGGTACTGTCATGATTTCCAAATATTAATAAGATTTGTAGTGATTCGTAGTGTTAGATACAAAATATAAAATTGAAATTATGTGATTTGACTCAAATGATTTTTCTATCAGTGTAGTCAGGAAGTTTAAAAGTATCTCATTTGACAGTTACCGTAAAAGTACTGGTTTTTTAACGAAAGGAAAATGAAAACATGATGTTTGGAGCGTGGTGCCTGTTTTGCTAAGTTAGTGATCTTCGAGCCTCGGAGCCAAAAGGTCATCTTTAAGAAGTCTAAAGTATATACTGTTAAATTGAGTAGCAAATAGTACCAAGTTTATATATATGTGTAAAGAATATAAATACAGCAATATTCGTACTGAAAAGGTTTATAATTTCACTTCAGAAATGGGATAAACCCAAAAGGTAAGGTAAGGTAAAGGTTTAAACATGAATTGGTTGTAATTAATTTTATTTTTTAACAGAATTGCTAAATGCTCACTTTCTAAAGACTTACCCGGAGGCTAATGAGAACAACAAAGTACCTACACGGATGTACGAGGGTGTGTGTTGTGTGGTGTTTTCTTTTATATTGCTATCATTTTATCGGCTGCATGACACTGCACATCAGGTCAGGGCAACTCTCTGATGATGCGTTGTGTTGTGTAGACTGTGTGTAATGCTGTGTGTGGGTACGTGGCTAGGGCTCCACTCTGGCTGTACCTTAGCGCGCATTATTGCACATACTGACAGGACGAAACGTGTGTTTGATCGGGGCGACTCCCCGATAGCACGGGATGTGTTCTGGTTGCCTAAATGAAAGCAATAAACTTGATTTCTGGGCACTGGTGTGGGTGCCGCACATTACATCAGGGTAACTCTCTGATGGTGTGCAATGAAGTACACATGTGTATAATGTTTTCTGTGGGTCCGTGGCCAGGGCCACTCTCTGATAGCGCGGGATATGTGTTTAGCCAAAATGGTTCCTTGGAGTTATGATGACTACGTTCCCATATGCCTCTATAAGGATGAGAATGAGCAACATTTGAACATAATTATTTTATTTTATGATAATTTACAAGCAACACGAGGTAAGCGTAAATAAATTGTTTTTTATGATTATTTCTATCTTAGTATTGCCATGATATAAGTTAACTATGGTTTTTCACTCGGATGGTTATTATAGGGGGCGTACTTAGTGATGTCACTGGATTTTGAATGGATATGGTTTCTAATGGTTATTGAGTGAGTCACTAGTCGAGGGATTGGGCGTACTTAGTGATGTCACTGGATTTTGAATGGATATGGTTTCTAATGGTTATTGAGTGAGTCACTAGTCGAGGGATTGGGCGTACTTAGTGATTTCACTGGATTTTGAATGGATATGGTTTCTAATGGTTATTGAGTGAGTCACTAGTCGAGGGATTGGGCGTACTTAGTGATGTCACTGGATTTTGTATGGATATGGTTTCTAATGGTTATTGAGTGAGTCACTAGTCGAGGGATTGGGCGTACTTAGTGATTTCACTGGATTTTGAATGGATATGGTTTCTAATGGTTATTGAGTGAGTCACTAGTCGAGGGATTGGGCGTACTTAGTGATGTCACTGGATTTTGAATGGATATGGTTTCTAATGGTTATTGAGTGAGTCACTAGTCGAGGGATTGGGCGTACTTAGTGATGTCACTGGATTTTGAATGGATATGGTTTCTAATGGTTATTGAGTGAGTCACTAGTCGAGGGATTGGGCGTACTTAGTGATGTCACTGGATTTTGAATGGATATGATCTGAATGGATTACTCAACTGGGCTCGATAATGTTGGTCACAGACTGTACTTACCTACTTCAAGATTCCAGATCAGTTGATCACTGTGAGGGTTAGCGTAACCTAACTTGACTAGCTGTTTTCTTTCATATTTTCTACAATCACCCAATCAAAATAATACGTTAATGCTGTTCATAATCGAGGCATTCCACGGGATAACTTTGAAGTCCATGATTGATTGAAGTTAAAGATAGATTAGGCTAAAGCTAGCCTAACCTAAAGGTAAGGCGTGATGATAATGATGTAAAAGGTTGAACTTTTAAACTAGCTCTTAATAGCTAATTTCATCAAAGTGATCATAATCGGACATTAATAAACCAGCCATTAAAATAAACATCGATTATTGGTATTTACGTTCCACCAGAAAAAAATATCACCATATTAAGACCAAACCTGAGCCTAGACCACCACCTCTTAAAGCAGTATTATTTTAATCTTACTTGAATGTGGGAAAGAGATGGAGCTAGACGTCCTGTATAGCTCCATCTCTTTCTCACACTGAGGTAACATAAAAATAATACTACTTTAAGAGGTGGTGGTTGGCCCCCTGGCGTTAGGATGTTTTCACTCCTAAATCGGTCAGTTGTCAAAGCAACCAAAATAAAGTCGGTGTTCACTGACATGGCATCATTTTAGCTAGCCTAGCTAGTATAGACTCGCGTTTTTCATTTCGAAAATTTGACAACTGACTAAATGTCGGTTAGTAATTTAACGGACCTCTAGGACAGCAATTAAAGTTAAAGCCTGATTAAGATTAGCACTTGGTGAAACACTCTCTACTCTTAATGTCCCGTTAACATTTTAATAGAAGATTAAACTAACTAACATGGTATGGTGAAACTAGGTCTTATTGTTAGTACAAATATTAGGGTAAGTATTCAAATTGCATTTTTCTCCATTTCTCGGGATCTCAGAAAAATGTCGTCATAGCGAAACGTTTAGATTATTACTAGATCTTTCACGTCGTATAAGTTTTATCTGTGTTGGTAGGGTAAGAATTAAATAAATAAGATGCAAATACGTGAATTTTAACCCTAAAATTAAAATCAAAGAGCCTTAAATTAAAGAGCATTTATCTCACTTCGTTGGTATCTTAGGAGAATTTCGTAATCGTAAAAAATAAGCTTATAACTAGGCCTTTCAATGATACGACTAAGTTTTGTATACAAGGGGCCAATCAGAATGCCCATCATTACGTATTTTTATTGAAACTATATGCATTAAAATTTACAAAATTAATGAAAAAAGACAAGTAACTTGTAAATTACAGTAATCCAATTGTAAAATGTTTCGAGATCAATAATATCGATTTCACGATATGGAATGACAAAATGTGCGATACCACCACTGAGGTGCTGACAAGTAAAGCAGACATCATAAAAGCGCCATCTACTGTAGTGACTACTAAAGAAGTGATCACTGAAGAGCCTTCTAGTAAAGAAGTGATCACTGAAGAGCCTTCTACTAAAGAAGTGATCACTGAAGAGCCTTCTACTGAAGAAGTTACGACAGAAGTAACGACCACTGAAGCACTAACTACAGAAGCATTCACCACAGACGCGGTTACTTCATTACCGTTTGATGAGGAAGACTCGAATACCTGTATTGATACCGTCCACCACGCAAAAGTCTATTTGGGCAAATTATTTGATAAAATATTTGGCTAAATGGAACTAATCGGTTATAGTCCGGCTATTGCAACAAAATGTTTTACAGTTTAAGACACGAGTTTTAAAATAATTCTAATGGAACTGAATGGTGAGACAATGACAAAAAAAAAATTGTATGTGTAATCTTATGCCGCTACTCAACACTTTGCCAGTGATATTTTAAGAATTCCCGAGCCAAACATAAAATATTGGTGAAAATACTAAGAAATATGTTCAGTATGGCTCTGCCACTCCGGCCAATATTGCTGTAACACTTTTTGAACTAGTTCGTCAGTGATCGATGCTCATGTAAACGCAAATACTACTTGGCCTTACCTTGTCTTTTTCTGCAGTTAAAATGTTGCCGGTATAACTAGCGTATACTTTCCCATATTTGTTTTTAGCCGTTTAGGATTACTTTTTTTGTCTCGTAAATTTGTAGTCTTATTAATAATTTTGTCTCTTGTTTCATTGTTTCATTGTCATGTTGTTGTGTCATTTGGATCATCGATACCTGTCGCACTAAACGGACGTGTTTTTTTGTGTCAATCATAATAACATTTATTTATACAAATAATGTTATTATAATATTTTGAAGAGTCAGTATTATTAATAAATTAAGTGCCAAGTGTTCTGTAACTTGTGAACGATGAACTAGATACTTTATAAACAATCAGCGTTTTTCTGTGTTAGTATGTCTAACCCAGGAGATAGCCCTTTTGGGCGCAGCCAGTTATTACGACGAAGCCCCCCTCCGATGCCAGCACCTGTCGAACAGCCAAGAGACCCAATGCCTGCCACACGTAACCAGCCAATAGCCCCAGCGCCGCAAGCAGCCGTGGAGACTGAGTCTCTAACTGAAGTCGTCTCTACGCCTGAGATTCAGAAATGGCTTGCATCCATCGACTCAATTTTAAGCGAGGTTTGTTCGATTGTGACGGACGGCAAAATGAACAGCGATTCAAAAGTCCGTGTCACCAATCTCTGCCGAAAAGTCTCACATGGTACATCTCAAATGGCCGTCCTTTACCAATCCTTAAAACAGAAGTCCATCCAGGCGCACTGTACTATCCAGCACCTTCAAGCGCAGCAGAACGTTGTGGAATCCATCTGCAACTTCAAGGAAGCCATAGAAACCAAATTGAGCAGAACCGAACCAGCCAATGTCTCTTATGCCAATATGGTGAAGAAAGGCGCAGATCAATTTATTCGCCCAGCAAACATTAGCTCTGTTGCAATATATCCTAATGACAAATTAAAATCAAGTGAGGAAACAAAAACGTTAGTCCAGAAAATTATCCGTCCAGAGCAGATGAAACTTCACGTGCGAGGCCTTCACAAAACTAAGAATGGGGGAGTCATTATCAGCACGGAAACGAAAGACGACATTGAGAAACTTAAAAAATCCGTGCAGATAACTAATTCAGGCCTCACCATTGATGAACCCACTAAAAGGAAGCCCAGAGTAGTTGTGATTGGAGTGCCCAGCTGTATGCAAGAAAAACAAGTTTTCACTTGCTTATACCACCAAAACTTAGCCGACAAACTACAGGATTGCAGCCTTGAGACGTTCTTAACTACCGTTAAGTTAAGTCACAAATCAGGTAGGAAGGATGCAGACACCTGTAATTATATTATTGAAGTGTCTGCAGATATACGCAAAGCCCTAGTAAGTAACAATAGAGTCTTCATTAATTGGTCATCATGCACAGTCAGAGATTTTACTTTGGTCACTCGCTGTTATAAATGCCAGCAATATGGACATGCAGCCAAGTCATGTCAGGAGTCAGCCCATACCTGCGGCCACTGTGGCGATCAAGGTCATTCAATTAAAGAATGCACAAAGAAGGCAGAGGAACCAAAATGCGCGACCTGCTTGCGCTTTAAAAAACCCAGCAAGCACAATACGGGAGCCGCTGACTGTCCTGCGAAGAAAATGGCTGAACACAGGTATATCAATTCTATTGATTATGAAGGCGCCTAAGAGCGTCGTTAGTTAAGTTAATTTTCTGACCTATTTTACTTTAATTTTATCTGATAATTATGATAAATAATTTAATTAATGAATTAGATAACTTCTCTGTATCTGAATCTGTGGTTTGTGAAGCTGAAAACTGTAAACGATATCTGTTGCCCTACACAAACCCGCTTACTATACTAACGCAAAATATTCGTAGTATATATAAGAATTTTGATAATTTTTGTGCTTTTCAACAAAGACTAGACATAAGTTGCGATGTTGTTGTCTTAACAGAATGTTGGCTTTCTAAACAGTATAACATACCACAAATACCGGGATATAGTATGTATAGAAGCACTGTTAATTACAATCAAAACGATGGGGTGGTGATTTATGTAAAAAATGATATTAATGTCTCTGTCGAGGAACCGAACATACACGACTGTAGCAGATTATTGATTAAAATTGGAACAGACTTTGCTATACTAGCTTTATACAGACCCCCATCTTTTAGAAATGTAAACATTTTTACCGATTCTTTAAACGATACCTTGCAAAATTTATCATCCTTTAAAAACACAATTGTGATTGGAGATATTAATATCAATATTCTTCCAGAAAGTACTGATACGTCTGCTCAGGACTATCTCAACCTATGCGCTTATCATGGCTTGCTTCCTGCACACACGCTTCCTACTCATCAAAGTGGTTCTTGCTTAGATCATATCATGATTCAATCAAATTTTCCTTCACTTGCACTTGTTATTAATTCCACAATAACTGATCATAATGCTGCCCTACTAACCTTAAACTGTAAATTATCAAAACATGACACTCGCACAATTTCTAAATTGAATATCTATAAACTTGAAGAAGACTTACGGAACATCGATTTTGACCCAGTTTTCAATTCTGCTGACCCACAGTTTTGTATGTTATATGTAATAGAATCCGTACAACAAGCAATTCAGAAAAACACTGTTAAATATCGGCTAAGTAACAAAAATTACAATATTAAACCTTGGATTACGGCAGGTCTCATTCGCTGTATGCGACATAGGGATAAATTGCACATGAAATCTAAACGCAATCCAGGAAATTCAATTTTGCAAATTACATATAAAAGGTATCGGAATTTTTGCAATGATCTATTAAAAAAAGTTAAAAATAACTATGATAAAATGGCATTTGAAAAGGCTGGAACTAGCAATAAAAAGATCTGGAAGCATGTCAAAAATGTGACATACTCGTCTAAACAAAATGAGTCATTTTCAGGTTTATTACAAGCACATTCGTCACCGCTGGTTTCTGCTAACATGGCAAATAATTTCTTCGTTAATGTAGGTAAGTGTCTAGCTGAAAAGGTTCGGGGTCGATCAGAGCACCTATCAAACACTTCTGTAGCGTGTAATACTTCACTAACATCCTTTGCGCTGTTAGATACTGACGAGGCGGAGGTTGAAAGGATGATCATGAGTTTGAAGGATGACTGTGCAGTTGGATGGGATAACATACCGAATAAAATTATTAAGCAATTTAGTGACATTTTTGTACCACCACTGACTTATATTTTTCGTACATGCTTATCCATTGGTTATTTTCCTGAATGTCTCAAAAAAGCTGTTGTCATCCCAGTATATAAATCGGGCAATAAAGATCAGGTGACTAATTATAGACCAATTTCTTTACTACCTGCTATGTCAAAGATACTAGAAAAAATTATAAACACAAGGTTATACAAATATTTAGATGATAAATCGATTTTGTCTGAGCGGCAATTTGGTTTTAGACCCAAACTATCTACATCCGATGCTGTACATGAACTGACTGACTATTTAGCACAAGAACTAGATAAAGGTAACCACACAGTGGGAATCTTCCTGGACCTCGCTAAAGCTTTTGACACAGTTTCTATTTCTATCCTTTTGAGCAAGCTGGAATCCATTGGTGTTAGAGGTGTTCAGCTGAAACTGTTCAAGAGCTACCTAGAAAACCGTAGCCAATGCGTAAAGATTGATAATGTCCTCAGCGATGATAAGAAAAACACGTCATTTGGAATTCCACAAGGAAGTATTTTGGGTCCTACGTTGTTCATAATTTATATTAACGACCTCTGTAATCTCCAGTTAAAACAGGGCATAGTCGTATCATACGCTGATGACACTGCCCTCCTTTTTTCCGCTGATTCGGAATTAGAAGTTTACAACCTTGCGCAACACGGTTTTAATAATGTTATTGAGTGGCTTCAGCAGAATTCACTAACACTAAATGCGGATAAAACCAATTATATTAAGTTTTCTATGCGGAAACAAACTCCAAATCAAACTAGTTCATCATTGCATGCCCATTACTGCACAATCCCCTCTGAAAATCGGTGTATGTGTACTAACATAAGAAGATTAAATAACATTAGATACCTGGGTGTTATAATAGACGAAACTCTATCGTTCAAACAACACATAGAAGTTGTAAATAATAGAATACGTAAGTTAATATTTCTCTTTAAAAAGCTGCGTTATATTGCAGACCCATTAATAATAAAGCGAGTTTACTTTGCTCTTTGCCAATCGATTTTAACTTACTGTATTACCTCTTGGGGTGGTGCAGGTAAAACATTGTTGTTAACCATTGAGAGAGCTCAGAGAGCGATTCTCAAGGTGTCTTCTTTTCACCCTTATCTTTTTCCTACTAACCTCTTGTATAAACACTGTGAAGTATTAACAGTTCGCCAGTTATTCATAATGCACATCGTACTAAAGCAACACGCCGCCCTTCCATACAGCACTGAATTAACTAACAAAAGACGAAAAGATATAGTTTGCGCTCAAAAAATAAGAACTAAGCATGCTTTTACGTCAAAATTTTACTTCTTCCTGGGTCCGCTCCTCTATAATAGACTAAATTCAATCGCAGACATCTATCCCCTGAGCTATAATAATTGTAAAAAAAAAATTAAGAATGCCCTTCAACAGATGTCGTACGAAGATACAGAGAAATTGTTAGTCGTACTAAAATAAGTAGTATTAAGGTAGTTAGTATTTAGTTTATCGTAGTTTCTTTAAAAGTATTGTTTGTTATAGTGTTACCTCCTACTAGACAGTTTTATTGTTTTTATGATTGATTTATTTTAAACAATGTCAGCTCTTTTCGCCTGAAACACAGGATTTCCTAGTTCAGGCACATGAAATGTAAGATGTTTATTATATAATCTGGGACTTTGTATTTATTACGTATTTTGTAAATTTTTGAATAAAAAATTTTATTATTTATTATTATTTATTGTTGTATCGTTGGTTCTTGAAAACCGTTTGAAATAAAAGATTGTATTTTAAAGTATGATTTATTTTTGGTTGCCTTTTCCATATGTGCTTGATCGTTATTGTATCGTATTACAGAAAGATTTCCACTTCTAAACTAATAATGATGTTCTCAGGCTCGTATATTAAAAATGTAAAGTTTTAATTGACAAACTAATTTCGAGGTGCAACGTGTATCATAATTTTTAAGATGTGCGTCTATTTGTTACTTAAATAAATATGAATTAAAATCACAGACATTTAATTTAGCTGGCCTGCAACTTTTGGAGATCAGGTGGTCGCTACATGTCTAATAATACTAGTGACAATTTGTTTAGGTGCATTAGCACGCTGCATTGTGGATGGCTAGAGAGTAGAGGGAAGACCAAAAAAACGATGGATGGTAGACTGTGGGAAAGATGATATGGCTAGAAACGAGGTGACCACTGTGATGACAACTAATAGAGACGTATGGAAGAAGAAGACAAGTTGCGTTGACGACAAAAATATTGGGATAAGGGCAATAGAATTAAATAAGTGAATGATGAAGAATTTATGATGAATCAGCATATTGCAGCTTGGTGATGGGTCTTTGTACACTATGTGTTTCTATTTTCTGCATGCCGTTAGGGTGTATCGCCACTATTTGAGCAGATAGACTACGCAGGTTGCTAGTGAGACCCGGACTTAAGGCATTAAAACATGCTACACAAAACACACTTGTTTATCGAAATTAATTACCAGTGTTATTATGTGCAAGTTATTTGTTTTTAAGGAAACATAATAATTTATGTATGACGTATTAACAAAATGCTTTGTAGGACATTGGAGACAGCATTCAATGACAACAGAACTACATGCAGCTGTTTGATACTACAACAATCATTTTATTAGTTCTGCTGTAATATTACTGAACAAATAAATACCTAGTGTGCAACAATATATAAGCCTGTAGCGACAGAAAATGTTAACCTTTTTATCGCATTAGCATCTATGGAAAGTGATAAAGTAAAAAAATGATTCTTAATATAATAGTAGTGTTATTATCCTTTTGTATGCAGCTAAGTAATGCGTTAGTGTTTGACTATTATACTGGTAAAATAGCATCAAAGCAGCTTATAGCTTATTACAAATCCAAAGGCATTCTAAAGTAAGTACTCAAACAATATATATTATTAATTAATCTTTAATCTGCCCGTGTTATTGGGTTACTCCATGAAGAATTTCTCAGCAGAAGACCGTAGTCTGGATTTATGCTCGGATGATGGACTTATAAAAACTTTTTTGCAAAAAAACAACCGACGTAAAAAAAACACTGCAATGTGAAAAATAACTTTAATTTCGGAAGTCGGTGTCTTTAAGGCCTCTGCCTCGAATTTTGCGGGCAGCGGGGCGGCAGTGGCGGCGGCGCGGGAGTGGCAGGATTTTATGCGTAAAATTAAATGGACCGGACCTCGAAAACAGCGGCGCGGCAGCGGGGCGGGAGAGGGCGACGAGCGGTGCACTCCAGTCAAGCGGTGACCGCCGCGCGTCTGCATTGATAGTGCTGCGCAATTTATTTTTGTGACGTATCGAAATGTCCTTGGACGTGCAGGAACAAATTATTTCAGCTATTTTTGATAGGAAACCGATATGGAACAGCAAAGATGTGAACCACAAAAATAGGAGGCTAATTAATCAGTTATGGGAAGAAATTAAAAACGAACCAAATATTGAAGGCAAATATAAAAATGTTTTATTAGGTTAATAAAATAACTAGTAATTAATGGGATTATCTACAAAATATTCTTGTTGTTCAGACATTTCGTTCGCGAACAAAAACAAATATCTCGACGACACAACACTATGCCGCTATAGTGCCGCGCGATCTGCCCGCTGGTTTCGAGAACGGGTCTGCGTTGCCCGCGCCGCCGCCGCCGCCGCCCCGCTGCCCGCAAAATTCGAGGCAGAGGCCTAAATCTGTATTTTAGTTTCATTTTTGCCACTGACTTCCAAAATTAAAGTTATTTTTCACTTCACAGTGTTTTTTTTGGAAGTCGGTTGTTTTTTTGCAAAAAGGTTTTATTTTTAAATTTTTAGTTGTGGTCACAAAGTCGTAAACCACTACACAGAAAATTATTATAACATCATCATTATACACTAAGTGGAAACAATACGTATTATTGAATCTAACTCAAAAACCACTCATCAGAACTTGACTAAATTTATATGGGACCAGTCTGAAAGTAGATCCTTTCAAATAAAAAAAAATAATTTTTCAAATCGGTATAAATGACGGAGTTCTGAGATAACAAACATTTAAAAAAATACAACTTAATTGAGAACCTCCTCCTTTTTTGAAGTCGGTTAAAAAAGGACTTAAAAGTAACAGGCAAAATTAAGGTACACTAATAGGTACCCCTCCGCCTAACCCTTCGGGTAAAAGAAGCGTAATGTTGTCAAGCTAAATATTATTTTGTTAATATTTTTTTCTCTATGTACAGTAGCGGTTAGAACTCCAACGCTAGCATTACAAAACGGGTCCCCTATGTTGTTTCGAACGCCGCTGTTGCGACACACGCTGTTGCGAATTATTTTTCCACTGCCTCACAGGTTCGAAAGCTCATGGACTCGAATGAAGTAGTCGCGAAAGACGCTGTTTCGAAAAACATTTTCACTGCCTCATACGCTCGAATGCTTGTGATTTCGATTTATTTAGTCATAAAGTGTACAGAAAAATATTTAAGCAGTACTTAATTAAATAAAATCAACAAATTCGGTGTCAACATCAACATTTAATATTTTGATATTTCTCGGGACCCTAGGGTCCCGGACTTTTGGAAGGCATATGAGGGGCTGAAGCCAACTCGCAGAGGCCCGTTAGATGCTTTCAATGGAAATGAGGCACCAACCGACGATTATCCCTGTGCGTACTATGCAAGTGCACCCAAGGACAACCCCCGGTTGGTGTAGGACTATTGCAGGATATGGAGACAAAAATAAATAAATATTGGGCTATGGGTTTGGATGGCTAAAGTGGACAGGTTATCTAATACTATGGAAGGACTATGGCCCCTGCCTGACCAATGTTTGATAAATACAATACACGGATAAAATGGCAGGGGGTGACTTGCACACTCAACAACGGGCCCCCGGAAACGGTCGCTAGCACATAGTGTCGTAGCGACAAGGGGGCAACATGTCTTGAGGTGCTTAAGAGGAGTGGAGAGGTATTCCACAGCTATCAGGACAATCCCGGAAGTACGGTCAAGATCCCTACCAGCATCTTACTGGACTACTTCCTTCCTCCGAGCACGTTCGCTCTTGCGAATCTCTACTCAAGCCAGCCAATAAAGGCAAGAATGAGGTGGGAGGTCAGTTCTCGTCAGTGTTCACTCCAGCCGGCCAATAAAGGCAAGCCAGAGATGAGGAACATGACTTCTCCCGGGAGATAGGGTAAGTGGGGTCGCTACTGCCCAGCAGCTCGCCACATGCTGCCCTGCGGGTTTCTGTATCTCTCATGGTCTGGCTCCTCACCATAGACCTGTTCCGGCAAGTAACCTCTACCGGCACATACCTAGAGTTCGGAGCGCGCAAGTCCCACCACGACGTCAACGTAGAGATACGGCGATGGAGACATTTAATATTATTATTAACAAAGTAACAATCAAAAATATTAGTACCTCAACTGTACATTTTTTTCTATGAGTACTTAACACAAAATCTAAGACTGATCTTTATAAAAAATTGTCTAGGGACCTAAGTGGTATTAATTATTAGTGGTATTTTTCAGAAATTATTCAATTTCACATTGTGTTAGTATTAGTTAGTATATACGAGTACTTAACGCTAAAGCTCTTATAAATTCAGGCGTGCCCTTTGTACTTTTTTTTTTCAGAATTGCTGAAATAGCATTCTCTGCAACTCTTTGTTTTTTTTTTTGGGTGGTGTCTGAGGTAAATTACCCAAAATCTTCTCGTTTTTTTGTTCCGTGACACTTTGTTCCTCAATAAGTTTTCGTATACATCCATACAGTCCAAGTCTTTTATTTTCTAATAAAGAATTCCAGCGGCGATGCCAGGCTTCTACACTGTTTTGAGTACGTGGAAGGAACAAGTTGTTATTTCTTTCTATAGACCATAGGCTCGGTGGAAAAAGTAGTTGTAAGCGTAAAACCTATGGTCTATAGAAAGAAATAACAACTTGTTCCTTCCACGTACTCAAAACAGTGTAGAAGCCTGGCACCGCCGCTGGAATTTATCTGCCAGTGAAAGTCCCGTCAAAATCAGTCCAGCCCTTTTGAAGATTAGCCGGAACAAACAGACAGACAGACACAAAAATGTTAAAAATTGCTTTTTTGTTTTATGTAAAGCATATACTTTTTATGCATTTAGTAAAAAGTTTTTGACATTACAAACAGACACTTCAATTTTATTTATTTGTATAGAATGTGGGTTAATACGGAGTCAGGAAGAATTAGTGTGAACATGTGGGGGTGGATTAGTGCTCAAGGGATGGGTGAGTTGGCATTTATACCGACGCGGGCCAACAGCTCCAATTACGTCGAGGGTTTGAGCGATATAATGCTACCTACTGTTCGCAATGTTTATCCAGTGGATGAAATTGGTGAATTTTATTTGGTTTAAGATAATTGTCCGATACATCGTGCCAGTATTATTTGTGAGTGGTTTAGTGAACATTCAGATGTTAAAGTTATTCCGTAGCCAGCACGATCCCCTGATTTAAACCCTATAGAAAATGTATGGGGTTTAATGGCGCAAAGATGGGAAGCGCGAGACGAAAGATGTCTCGAACAGCTCAAGTCCCATTGCATGGCGTTGTGGGATAGTTTACGTGGCACAAATATTTGCAGTAATATTGTGGCGTCCATGCGTCGACGTCTTCTTGACTGCATTGATAATAACGGAGGTCACACTAAATATTAATAAAAAAATATAATATTAAATGTTATCAGGAGAATTCAGGGCATATACTGGCCATAATAGTAATAAGTTAGTGATCGTAAGATTGTAGGATTGAGGTTTAGTTTTAACACATTCGCTGCGTTACGGGAAGTATTTGGCCGTAATTGAGTTTCGCCGTGTGCGGCAGCTAGTTTTCCCTGTCTGGCCCCCCCGGTGCGGAGGTTATAAAACTAAGTTCCCGGATGCCTATACATATTGCCGACGTTCTTGCTTTAAGTGTATTCAAATTTAGAAGGAAAAATGTACGGGAAGTATTTTTGCGTAACGCACAGAAGGTAAGTTGGCTTCTAGCGCTGCCGCAGCGAATGTGTTAATCTTATTTTCCTTGAAAAAATGAATTAATTAAGCCAAATAAACCAAGCCTCAAGAAACCAAAAACATCCCATTTTAGTAGAAACCAAAATGATTTACGAACAAATAAGGTATTTTATTTATTTCAAAGTTTGGAATATGTTTATGTTTTATAGGTTCTTAACAACATCAATAATGTTCCTATGAAAAATAGTGGTTTTTTAAAAGTTAAATTGCCTATCCTACTTTATTTTTACCCTCTATACCCTATTGTCATTGTATTAACGAGACTCAATAAATAATTGAACTCTGACATGAAAACGAAAAACCAAAAAGAGTCGAAAGCGCACACTGAGGTTTGAACCTTCTCCACTTCACGCATACACAATAACAGCCACCCACTACACCTGTCATAACACCTGCCATCGCTGCTTATAATTTTCACTGCGAACATTAGCATTCGTTTTAAATAGGCGCTGTGGTCGATATTTAGTGTTGACCACAGAATCTGACCAACCAATAACGCGCTTTCGTAGTTATACTGTGTGCGCGTTACTGTCTGCATTAAAACATCACATACACAGAGATAGGTGCAGATCTGACGTGCAAGCCAAAATGATCATTCCGGTGGCAGTCCACTTAAGGCCGTTGATTGTACATAATTTAAAAAATAAAATGGAATGTAACAATGACAGTTTGTAGCAAAATGTTTGTTTGTTTCTTATTTCCACAGTGTTTGTACGACTGAAATTGAACCATGCTGCGCTACGGAGAGAAGACGTGTGGATGGTTCTTGCAACTGCTTGAATAACCCTACTAAAGGCACCTACTTCGTACCACTCACAAGAGTACTGCCTGCTCTCTACTATAACGGTAATCCCTACAATATTAGTATCTCTACGCCATTACTATGAGAATACTTTTTTAGGCAGTGAAGTAATAATATAAGCAGGCAGATGATCCCAAAGGATCCTACAATGCGTATAATATATGTAGGTATTATTTACGTGAATTGTTTTTCAATGTTGTATCTCATCACCTTGTATTTATGCAGACTAATTACATTACGTTTCTGATAGGTGGTGGTGGTTGGTCAGAAATGTCTATGTAGACAGACATCTGCTTAACAACAAGTTTTTGGAAGTCGCATACGAGGCCTATACATATAGAGGAGCACACTACTTTGTTGAAAGGCATTACGGAACAAAGTTCCCAAAAATACAGGACAAATTGGTTTTAATGAGAAGTGCTGGTCTTATACAATGTAACTGATTATCTACAGCTTTAATAAAAAAACTTGAGAGGTGTCGTGGGACACCCGGCTGGAACGAAGTTCTTTTCGCTTTTTTTAATTTCTTTTTTTTTGCTGAATGGGCCGGCTTTTGACCTCGATCACGCCTGATGGAAAGCGATGGATGAGGTCTATGATGGAACAAGCGTGCCCAGAAGATGCCTGTTCACTCTTGTTTTGAAGACAGAAGGGTTACATGTAGAAAGGAATACGGACGCTGGCACGCTTGTTGAATGAGATAGACCGAAAAAAGTGTAACATCACGACACTTTTGTTACGTCACAAACGTGTCCAGCTCTCATTCGCCAAATATGTGCGATAAGGAACTTAATGATTAGCATTTTTGAAATAGGCTCATAAATCTTTTCAAAATAGAAATACATCATGTCACAGTCTGTAGTCTTCTGTTTTTAGTGCTTTATATAATTACAGGTTCCTATCCCAGAAAAGCTGAGTCTGGCAAAGAACTATTGTGGCCCAGAACAATTAGAAGAGTTTTGCTTGCTGAAGGCAAAACGAGTGACTGTCGCTTCACTCAGGCTATGACCAGTTATGGCATATTTAATTTTCTTGACATCGGATCTATACATGATATTCGTAAGTATCTTATACATATTATGCCTAAATCTTAGGCCGATATCTATAAATGTTAAACTCAAACTGAAAGCATTTATTTCACTTAGACCAGTTAGACCTAGAGGCACTTTTGAATTGTCAAAGAGTCGGTCGATCAGTAATATGAAGTTAGTTTCCCTCCAATTCCAAAGCGTAGTAGGTACCAATGGAGATGAACGTGCAATAAACTCCACGGATCTCTTTTAAATTATATTGTTACAAAACATTAGTTACATTATTATTTCTGAAGTAACTTAGCACGTACTTTGGCTAACCGTTATTCCTTTCACCTTTGCCAGTATTAAAACTCTTACCTACTTCTCCGACTTCTTTCCTGTTACCTGTGGGGTGAAGCAGGGTTGCGTCCTAGCTCATACATTTTTCGCGTTGTACTTTGCGGTTGTAGGGCCGGAAGGTGTTGCAAGCTACTTCTGAAGGTATCCGCATCCGTTTCCGCACCGAAGGCAACATTTTCAATCTAGCGAGGCCCATGGCCCGCACCAGGGTTTACTACGCAGTTGTTACTGAGATCTTCTATGCGGAAGACTTGTGTTTTGTGGCAGAAACCCCAGCATAGTCTGAACGGTTGATATCCAACCTCGACGAGTCTTGTTGGAAATTCGGCTTGCAAATCAGTGTCAAGAAGACGGAGGTGATGTCTTTGGACATCTACGGTCACGAGGCACTATTCATAAGACTCGGCAACTCGGTTTGGTTATCTGGGCAGAACGTTGACATCAAAGTGTGGCCTTGATGCAGAGAGCAATAGCAGGATTGCCGCTGCAGCAGCAGCGTTCGGTAAGCTGGATGCAAAGGTCTTCAGTTCGCATGGCTTAAAACTAGCTACCAAGGTCTCAGTATACATGGCAGCCGTGTTGCCTAATATTTTATATTCAACCGAAACCTGGACCGTGTACCATCGGCACATCCGAATGCTGGACCGGTTCCACCTTCGATGTCTTAGGAGAATTCTTAAGATCCGATGGTCTGATCGCATTTGGAACACCAAAGTTCTACGCAGGGCAGTGAGTCTTGATGACGGAGCAGCGAGTGGCGAAACGAATCTTTTATTGTGAACTTGAGGAAGGCCAGCGCAAGCATGGCGGACAGCTCCTCAGGTATAAAGATGTGCTTAAGCGTCACTTTAGCAAGTGCGACTTGGAGCCGTCTCGCTGGGAGCAGAAAGTCTCTTAAAGACTTAAATGGACGATTTTAGTTAAAACCAAAGTTCATGATTTTGAGTTACAGTGGCGCCTTGAACTTGATGCCAAGCGAGACCAACTGAAATTCCCGACCACCTGCGGCAATTAACTATAACTACATAGATGGTGTGCTCACGTGCCCGCAATGTGTGAGAATTTTCACAAAACAGATTGGTTACATAAGCCGCATGCGAGCTCACGAACGACAACAACTGCGGAGTTGAAGCAATCGGCTTGGTCGAAATCGGTTCGATTGCATCATCGACATCATCACTTTTCGAATCAATCTGCCTAGCCTTTGCATCCGGCCTTTGCAACCAGTTTCATGCAAGTGAATACCAGTATTTTGCAAGGAGCGACTGTCTATCTGACCTTCACAACCCAGTAACTAGGAAATACGATACGCTTTGGTAAGTCTGGTTGTCTGACTTTCGGGCTTCTGACGACACGTAACGACTGTCAAAGATACACGAATGACAACCGGGACCAATGTGCTTTCCGAGCCATGGAGGAGTCTCTGTATGTAAAGATGGTCACCCATCCACGGACAACCCCGGCAAGCGTAGCTTAACCAGATTGATCGACCCGTGCGGCTGTTATTACTTAGCCACGAGCTCATCCAGCTACTTCTCTATGTAACATTATAACGTGAATTAGCCTCCAGAATCTATTCAAAAGATGTGTTAGTTCCAGAAAACAGAAACGAGAAAAATAAAAGTTTATTTTTAAGCTTTAATATGAACAAAACACTAGAAAAGGCTAGGCAGATGATGATGAACAAAACACTAATGCCCGTTTTCACTAACAGTAGGCGAAACCTTACCACCGGCAACATTTCAACATTCAGTGCTGCGCCAAGAGTTAAAAATCTAACAGAGCGCTTTTATACGTATTTAAGCATTAATTTAGGTGTCGCTTAGCATTAGTGAAAACGAGCATTATTCCCTGATGAAGTGATATTTAATTATTTAATTCTATTCTAAGTGAACTTCGTGGTAAATAAAACTGATTGCTGTACAAAAGAGGGTAAGAAGGATTATATGTGTACCCCAAACTTTGTGGCCAGAGAAGACTCTTTAAATAGACTGGGAGGCATTAAATGCTTGAACCTGACCAGGCCGCTTACACACCAAGACTCTGGATGTACTAACGATTCGATACCGTCTCCAGTAAGTATTATACAAATTTACAATGCTTTAAATTTATCTTAACTAAATGAGACTATATCTTATTTAGTTTTTACTTATCTATATACATAATATGTATATATATTTATATATATACTAACTTCTGCCCGCGGCTTCGCCCGCGTGTATGTCAGAATATATCAAATTAGTAGCTACCCTACGTGTTAATCCAGGTTCTAAAACATCTGTATGTCAAATTTCCTCTAAATTCAATAAACCGTTTTTGCGCCAATCCGGAACATACATCCCGACAAACAACAAACGGACAAAAATTCTAAAAACTATAGCGTGCGCAACAGACTCGTTCAATCACTTCTTTTTAAATATATGCAACGCACAGTTCTGGGTTCGTTACTATTTTTAACCGACTTCAAAATAAAGGAGGAGGTTATCAATTCGGTAGTATGTTTTTTTTTTAATGTTTGTTACCGTTACTCAGTCATTTATAAACCGATTTTAAAAAATATTTTTTATTTGAAAGGATTGGACTTCCAGATTGGTCCCATTTTTATATTCAAATCCAGTTCTGATGGTAGGATCCATGAGGAATTGAGGGAAATCCTCAAATATTAATGGCAAACACATAGTGATTTTGGTATTTTCGTCAACAAATCAAGCATTTGCATTCAGAAAGTATGATTTGGTGAAGTGGAACTGACGAAGAAGACCACAGATGGCTACAGGAACTCATCAATGATAAGTATTCCACGGGTGGTGATAAGATATCTCGATTAAGATAGTTAAACGACTATGACGAAGCAAATTTAAATAAATGCTTCTGATGAAAATGTTACCATTGAACTCCGAACAGTAATAAAACAATGTATTCTAGCCGTGTTGGGGCTTATTGAAAATGTCATGAGATGCACTCTGGCTATAAATTATTTTTAACCGACTTCAAAACAGGAGGAGGTTCTCAGTTCTTCGGAATCTTTTTTTTTTATGGTTCCCCGATTACTCGAAGACGGCTGGACCGATTTGGAAAATTCTTTTTTTGTTTGAAAGGGTATACTTTCCAGGTAGTCCCATTGTCATCAAGTCAGGATCTGATGATGGGATCCTAGAGAAATTAAGGGAACTCTTCAATATAAGCGTACCTATAGCGATTTTGGTATTTTTTTATAGAACTTGTGCATTTCCTCTCGGAAAGCAACATTTGGTGAAGTGGAACTGATGACGAAGACCGCAGATGGTAAGATGGCCACTGGAACAACTCAATAATAAGTATTTCACGGGTTGCGATTCCATTACTTTAAAATTATTGCTAAGCAACTGTAGCTCGTCACAATGCATATGGTGAAGTGGAGCTGTTGGTGAAGTACCAAGAGAACTCCTCAACAATTAACGTCCCTGCTTCGGGAAAAGCAATGTTTTGTAAAAGGTGATGAGCAGTTGTCATAAGGCTATTGTAACTCAGATAAATTACAAACAGACCCACTAAAAAGTGAACAATAAAAACAACCGACTTCCAAAACAAACACTACAAAGTGAAAAATAACTTTAATTTCGGAAGTCAGTGGCAAAAACCTAAAATACAGATCCAAAGACACTGACTTCCGAAAAAGTATTAGTACCGAGTTTCGAGTTAATATGACAGCGCGTTAACATTTTTCCTTACTGTTCTTATGGTCCTAGTGTTCCTTACTTGTTTTAAAAAACTAAGAGTGACAATTTGTATTATTTCCTGAGGCAAATATTGCCATGTTTTAAGTGTATTAACCAAAGGAATAAGATTTTTCATATAATCTGTATCCGCTCTTTTCACCCCACAGGGGTGGAATTTCGAAAAATAGTTTCGGATTTTTCCATAACTGAAATCAAAGATTTCTTTTACCAATTTTTGAGTTAATCAAGCCACACAGTAAAATCCTCCTCTTAAAAATCTAATTACCCCTTCTCACCCCGTCAGAGGTAGTTTTGAAAAACCAATAGTAAGAAACTTTATTGCTTATTTAGGCAAATATTCGTGCCAAGTTTCAAGTTTATTAACCAAATGAATAAGATTTTTCATCTAACTATATCCCCGGTTTTCACCCCCACAGGGGTGGAATTTTAAAAATCGTTTAGGATATTTCCAAACCTTGACTCAAAGAATATTCATACCAATTTTCGAGTTAATCAAGCTACGCAGTAAAATTCTCCCCTGTAATATTGACAGCCCCTTTTCACCCCGTCCGGGGTAGATTTTCGAAAAACCTTGATACAGGTTATTCTTTATGTTTAGACTTTAGTATAAATACTGAGTTTCGAGTTAATATGATAGCGCGTTAAAATTCTTCCATACATTTTTTGACACCCCCCAATCCCCCTCGTGGGGGTAGTTTAGAAAAACCAAAAATTACAAAGTTCATAATTTATTAAGATAAGTATTTGGGCCAAGTTTCAAGTTTATTAACTCAAGGAATAAGGTTTTTCATACAAACAAAATACCCCCTTTTTACCCCCTTAAAGGTCGAATTTCCAAAAACTCCTTCTTAATGCCTCCCTACATTATAAAAGGAAGCCGTTTGCAAAATTTCACGTTCCTAGTCCCAGTAGTTTCGGCTGTGCGTTGATATGTCAGTCAGTCAGTCAGTCAGTTTCTCCTTTTATATATATAGATAACTATATATAAAAAAGTCATTTAAATAAACTTTAATCGATTTCAAAAGAAATTAACTCTAAATTATGAAATAACTTTAATTTCCTCCATCAACTGCTTGCGTCTGTGTTTGCGAACGCATACAATCCCGATCTCTTCAAAGTGAGAGTGAACAGGCTTCTTATGGGTAAGCTCGCTCCATCGTCGACTTTGTCTCTGTCATCTCTGACCTATACTAGAATCAAGAGCAAACCTATCTCAAATAAAAAAAAAAAATCGGAAGTCGGTGTCTTGATAATCTGTATTCTGTGTTTTTGCCATCGACTTCCGAAATTAAAGTTTTTTCATAATTTTGAATTAATTTCATTTTGAAGTCGATTTAATTTCTTAATTACAATTTTAATTCGTAATTTTTAGTTTTAAGTAAAAACTGGAATATTTTTGTTTGTTAATAGTTTTGTTGTAATAATTGCACTAGAAATTGACCAAGGTTTAGACATTTGACACCACATACCCGTAGGTCGTATCAATAAGCCAGGCCGTCACACTTACACGTATTAGTCTATATCTTGAAAACTCCTAAACCGATTTTGATGAAACTTGCGTTATTCCCTAAGTTGAAGTAAATGTAAGACAATAAAAAAGAATAGTTACAATCCGATTTCGTCGTTTCCGTTTCAGAAAAATGCGTGGACAAACATACTGCAGCATAACTCTGCATGTCAAAACTTTTTGGTTCTTTATAATCAACCTTTTTTCCGTTTGTATTTGAGCCTGGTCAATTTTCATCTTTTTATTTCGTGATTCGAATTATTTTTCTTCTGACAGATGGGTCCCCATTTTTTTCTGAGTTGCAAAAGTTGAATCAATTGACGGACCCAGTTTGTGGAAAATTAACGAGTTTTTTTCAAATGAACCACACTATCCCTGCCGTCCTATTAATACCTTATGACAAAACTATATTGAGAATGGTATATTAAGTATTATTCTAAGCATTCATCTTTATTTTTTCTGGATTGAACAGCTTTGAACAGGCCGCCTTTCGGCCTCCAGGTTTTGGCCTAAAATTACGCTGGACGTCCTTGGCCAACGTCGAGAGTTGGACCGCATTTTGTCCGCTGAAGGTCTCGCAAACAACGCCAGTTCCTGAACAAAGAACTGCGACAACCTACAGTCTACGTCACCTCGCCGGAGGCAATTACTTATGCCACGGTTTTTTTTATGATATTTTACGTTCTAATTTAATAGTGTAGATAGTAATCCTCTGCAGATTTTTTTAATTCATTAACTATTTAATTTTATTTTCAAACATGTAAAATGCGAGATACCTTGGTTCTCTAATTTTTTTTAACGATATGTTTTGGTAGCGTTACTTATTAGTGATTGCAATCGACTAGATAGTACGTTTATTTTCTCGTTCGCTATTCGCGTACCTATCGGACCAAAGTTCTCTATTTTATTCTCTTCACACAACTCAACCTTCATTTTTTTTATACTATAATATTCATTTTTTTTTACCTTTTAATGTTATTTTCTATTTTTATTTTAAAAACAAAATTAAACGTGTCGTAGCAGAAAAGTGAATTTTCCGTCTTTTTATTTTTTTTTCGCTATAATACATACAAACACCTATATAATTTTGTACATTAGATTGAAAGTCCTAATAGATTATCATAATGTCAATATCTTGCAGTTCCAATAACATCACATACTACGTGTGGAATTGATAACCTCTTTCTTTTTTGAAGTCGGTTACTAAAAGGAGAAACTGACTGACTGAATGACTGACTGACTTATCAACACACAGCCGAAACTAGAGTCTAGGAACATGAAATTTCGCACATGGCTTCCTTTTATAATGTAAGGGAGCACTAAGAAGGGGTTTTTGGAAATTCGACCTTTAGGCAGGTGAAAACGGGGGATTTCGTTTGTACGAAAAATCTTATTCCTTGAGTTAATAGACTTGAAAGTTGGGGCAAATATAATTAAACTATAAAGTTTGTCATTTTTAGTTTTTCTAAACTACCCGCTAAAAGGGGATTGGGGGTGTCAAAGTTTGTGTGAAAGAATTTTTACGCGAGGTCCGATTAACTCAAAAGTGAGTATTTATTCTTAAAACTGAAAATAAAGAATATCGTGTATAAAGGTTTTTCGGAAATCATCCCCTAACGGGGTGAAAAGGGCTAGTAAATTTTACAGCGGGGATTTCACTGCGAGGCTTGATTAACTCGAAAATTGGTAAACCTTTAAGTCAAATAATGGAAACATCACAAAAGATTTTTCAAAAATTAATCTCTTTGGGGGTGAAAAGGAGAGATACATTTTGCATGAAAAATCTTATTCCTTTAGTAAACTTGGCACGAATACTTACTTAAGTAAATTAAGAAGTTCGTCATTCGTTTTGTTTTTCTAAACTACCCCCTAAAGGGGGATTAAGGGGTGGCAAATTTTGTATGGAAGAATTTTAACGCATGGTCCGATTAACTCGATACTCGGTATTCATAGTTAGGAATAACGTGTATCAGGGTTGTAAAAAACTTACCCCTAACGGGGTGAGAAGGGGTAGTCAATTTTACAAGCGAGGATTTTACTGCGAGGCTTGATTAACTCGAAAACTGGTTTATATAACCTATAAGGCAAATAATGAATGCCACAAAAGACTTTTGAAAAATTATTCCCTTTGGGGATGAAAAGGGGGGATACAGTTTATATGAGAAAATCTTACTTCGTTGATCTATAAATTTGAAACTTGGCCCAAATACTTCATCTTCATTCTCCTGCCCTTATTCCAATTTATTTGGGGTCGGCGCAACATGTCTACCCACTGCAGCATAACTCTGCATGTCAAAACTTTTTGGTTCTTTATAATCAACCTTTTTTCCGTTTGTATTTGAGCCTGGTCGATTTTTATCTTTTTATTTCGTGATTCTAATTTCAAACTGTCATTCGATGGGAACAGTTGATTGACAATTTGCTGTCGTTTGTGATTTTATTGAAGAAAAACGAATTTTTACGTCCCAAAAATTACAATTAGTGGAAAATATTTATCGTAAAAGTGTTCGCACACTATATCCCTGCCGAATACCATAGGGCAAAGCAATTTTAAGTATGGTATATTAAGTACGAGTCTAACCATTCATCTTTATTTTTCCTGGATTGAACAGTTTTGAACAGGCCGCGTTTCGGCCTCCAGGTTTTGGCCTAAAATAACGCTGGACGTCCTTGGCCAACGTCGAGAGTTGGACCGCATTTTGACCGCTGAAGGTCTCGCAACCAACGCCAGTTCCTGAACAAAGAACTACGACTCCCTACAGTCTACGTCACCTCGCCGGACGCAATTACTTATGCCACGGTTTTTTTTATGATATTTTACGTTCTAATTTAATAGTGTAGATAGTAACCCTCTGCAGATTTTTTAATTCATTAACTACTTAATTTTATTTTCAAATATGTAAAATGCGAGATACCTTGGTTCTCTGATCTTTTTTTCATAACGATATGTTTTGGTAGCGTTACTTATTAGTGATTGAAATCGACTAGTTAGTACGTTTTATTTCTCGTTCGTTATTCGCGTACCTATCGGACCAAAGTTCTCTATTTTATTCCCTTCACACAAGTCAACCTGCATTTTTTATACCATAATGTTTATTTTTTTTTACCTTTTAATGTTTTTTTTTCTATTTTTATTTTAAAAACAAAATTAAACGTGTCGTAGCAGAAAAGTGAATCTCCGTCTTTTTTTTTTTTTTTCGCTACACCACATACCATTTAAATGGGGTATCGGGGGTAGTGAAATTTGTAGGGAAGTACGAAATCTCACGCAAACAAAATCGCGGGTGAAGTGCTGAATGACTGACATATCAGAAAATATGCACAATGGTTCCTTTAGTAGGCGAACTATGTATAAGGGGTTTTTGGAAATTTGACCTTTAAAGGGAGTGAAAAGGGGGATTTCTAATTAGGTTAATAAAGTTGAAACAGCACGAATACATTCTTAAATGCATAATAAAGTTTGTCATTATTTAGTTTTTCAAAACTTCCCGTCAAAAGAGATTTTAGGCAGTGCTATAGTTCGTATGGAAGAATTTTAACGCGCTATCCGGTAACCTCGAATAACGGTATTAATACTTAAGACAAAAAATATAGATTTATTTTTTTGTATTTTTCGAGAATAAAATAAAATAAAAGGCGGTACTTAATAGAGTTTTTGGGGGAGAATTTCGCTGCTGGTCTGGAATAAGTCAAAACATTAAATGACAAAACCCATGATTGAAGATTTTTCATAACTCAACCTCTTTCGGGATGAAAAGGATGGAACAGTTTACTTTTCCTTTTCCTTTGAATGTCTATAAATTAATCAATAAATTAATGTATTTAGTAAAAGGATTAGAATCATTAATTTTTCAAAACTACGGGCTAAAAAAGCCGCCTAAGGCATTAAGTCCGCTTTTGTACCTTTTTTTTAATTTTTTTCGGTGTTAAATTTTGTGGGAGAAAATACGAAATCCACGCGGAGGAAGTCGCAGGCAAAATTATAGTCAGTTATAAATCTCTATTCAAACTTTCTTAAAGAAATCAATACCACTACGCGCTACTTATGAATCTTTTGCAAAAAAAAACTGTTAACAGATGAGCGGGCAAAAAATGATCATAAAGAGGTTCAGTTTTACCTTTTAAACTTGGGAACCCTAGGAACCACCCCATTATTACTTACATACATATATAAACTCAGCCCTTTTTGCCACGGGGGTATGCAGAAACTACAGTACGCTACTTGCTACGATCATTACATAGCTACTCCTATTGCTTCATTTACCTATGTTCATATATCTGGTCATACCCGCAAGCCGGTGGCGATTAATACGCACCTGACCTTCCTGAAGAACATCATCAGGTCTTCAGGAAGGTCAGGTGCGTAGCACAGTCAGTGTTCTGTATAACTCGACCCCTCTTCCCTTCTTTTTCTTTGTAAGAGGGGTCAGGTAATGCAGGGCACTGACCGTACTACAGTAATACCGTATTTTTAACTGCAATTTATCTTTTCTTTTTTTTCAGATCGTACTAGCGACATCAACTTTTGACCTGTCTCAAATATACAATTTCCATAATAAAGGCGAGAAAGCAATACGCGCCTACTTTGGTGGACTGGTTATAATGGAGGTAGAAAATGGGAAGACCTGGCCTCAAAAAGGACCAGGCCTATGCCCCCTTAATCGACCTGACGAAACGAGATGTTTTGGAAACCGTAAGTTTTATTATATTTGGTTTTATTCCTTAGACGAGCAGTGGGGGCCCAGTGAGCAGTGGTGGCCCCAGTGGCCCTGACTTAACGAATTGTAGGTTGTGGGTTCGAACCCAGGCAGCGGTTTTACTTTTCGTAAATAATTTAATCACCACTGCTCTAAAAACGGTGATGAAAAACATCTCAAGGAAAGCGGTATGTCCTAGGACCAAAAATTCGAAGACATGTGACATCTACCAGCCCGCACTGGACCCCCACTCCCTCTCAAAGGGAGGCCTGTGTCCCAGCAGTGGGAACATTATAGGCTGATTATGCTTATGCTTATACTTCAGACGATGAATAATAAAACTTTGTAAACATGATTGTGTAAAAAATGTAGTATGGTGGTTTCCGTTGTGGTATTATTTTATAGTAAAAATCAAAATCAAAATATTTTATTTCACATAAACCTACATGGGCACTTATGAAATGTTAGAAGCTAGGTGCACGGTTCTAATTGTTCATTTCCTATGGAGAAGAACCGGCAAACGACTCCACGGTTACTCATAACTTTAATTTCGGACGTCGGTGCCTTTGGATCTGTATTTTAGGTTTTTGCAACCTGCTTCCGAAATTAAAGTTATTTTTCACTTTGTTTTTTTGAAAGTCAGTTGTTTTTTTTTTGCAAAAAAGTGTTTTATTTTTCACTTTTAGTGGGTCGGTTTGAAATTTATCTAAGCTATACTAGACTGATGACAACATCATAATTTTGGAGCAGTTAATAGACATTTACATAGCTATGCTGTTAATGAGGTACCAGGGAAGCCACGTGTGCAGAAGGAATTAGCGCCAAACTTCCCCCTGTCTTCAACGTAGTCTTTAATCTTATAATATGTGTTAACGGCTGCTTGCAACACCAAGTAGGCATCCGCTGGGTATGACATATCGTGTAGTGGTTGTTATGTATCACGTTAGAATTCATAATAAGAAATGCTTTTTAGTTGCATTTAAATATTTTGAATTTTTTCATTTTTGGGGTGGTTGGGATCTACCTCCTAGTGGTCCACCCCGGGCAACGGCACCACGGTCTTGCTCGTGGTACGGCTGAACGATCCCACTTAGCGGTGGTAGGCTCCGCAAGGGGCCGCCTGGCTCGCGACCACCATCCCACCGGAGTCTGGCGCCAAGCAACTTGCTGTGTTCGGTCGGTGTGTGGGAGTGCCAGTGCCTTTGGGAGAGAAGAAGATTGTCAGTGGCGCCGTTCAGAACCGGTCTTGGTCTCTGGGCATAACTAGCCGGGTAACTCATTTTGGAGGGTAGCGAGATCCGAAGCACGGTGCCAGCCGTTGGCCGACCGCAGTCAGAAGGGAGCCCAAGTAGCATGCCAGCCACGTGCCAAAGGCTGCCCCGCCAACTCGCGAGAAATCCCGGTATGCTCCACCGTTCCAGCCGGCGACTGGATGGGAGGACCCGGTGGCCATATCCGGGGGGGTTCGGGCGTCCCCGCAGTCTCCAAATGAGTTCCCCATAGGTTTGGTTAGCTCTAGTGTTCCACTTGGATTACTGAGCAGCGCGTCGACAAGTCAACTTTTTCCCCCAACAACTCTACACAAATTATGACCAAAGCAAAGAAAAACAAGGTTAAACAACGGCTGCACTTCCTCCCACTAAAAGTGCACTTCACTAACGTCAGGGGATTGCACTCCAATCTCGATCCGGTCCATCACCATCTTGAGACTGAGAAGCCGCATCTGTTTTTCCTAACGGAGACGAAGATAACAACCCCGTTGGACGTGGCGTATCTCAACTACCCGGGTTACTCTCTTGAACACAAGTTCAAGAAGCAAGCTGGGGTCTGTGTGTACGTCCGCGATGACATTTGTTGTCGTCGTCTCCGTTGCTTTGAGAAATCAGGTTTTTCTGCCATATGGCTACTTGTGGACACTGGCGTGGAGAAATCTCTCTACATCGGCGTCTACCGATCGCACAGCGGTGACAAGGAGACAACAGCGCTCTTTAACTTCCTCGTGGAGTCGACTGACGTAGCCCAGCAGTGGTACCCAACAGCGAAGCTCATCTTTCTGGGGGACTTCAATGCCCATCATAAAGAGTGGTTGTTCCCGTACCAGAAAACTGACCATGCCGGGTTAGAGGCGCGCAAGTTTGCTTTAACGCTAGATCTAACCCAGATGGTGAATGTGGCAACGCGGGTACCGGATGTTGATGGCCATACACCCAATACAAGTCAGCAGACTGGGATGAGATGCGGCACTATTTTGCGTCTTATCCTTGGCGGCAAGTGTGCTTCTCCTCGGGTGACCCCTCGTGCTGTGCTGACGTGGTTGCGGACGTGATTCGGCAGGGGATGGAGTATTTTATTCCATTCTCCGACATTCCGCTCGGTCACAAATCTCGGCCTTGGTATAATGCAGAATGCGCCCACGCTGAGGCCCGTAAAGAGTCTGCCTACCAAGCCTGGGTCAAGGCCCGCGACCGCAAAGTTAGAGCGCGTAGGGTTCGCGCGAGGAAAAGAGCTTTTAATTCTGCCGCCAAGTTTGCAAGCGGGTTTTACGTGGGGCACGTTTAGACCATGTCGGACGTATTGGGGCCAAGCTGGCTTCGCACCCTCCGGATAGTAAACAGTTCTGGTCCCTGTCCAAAGCGGCTGAAGCGAATTTCTGTCGACCCACTTTATTTATTTATTTATTTATTTGCTAACATGCAACAACACTGGTTAGTAGGCATGCATTAAAATTTCATGGCACAGTGTAAGATATGCACCCTGTAAGGGCACTGCAAAAGTTTCATGTCAAATTGAAATATAAAATTGATTCTAATTATTTCAATTCATTACAATACTAAACATTAATCAATAATTTATTACAAATATATTAAAAAAAAAAACATTATTATCAATTCGTTCATTAATTTAAGTCATATAGGTAAGCATAATATACTATAGTCATTTATTATTTCACATTTAGGTACGTCAAGCATTACAAGGTCAATCGATTTAGAATTTGTCAGCTTTATATTCCTCAACGGTATAGTAGCCTTTCTTTATTAACAGAGATTTCAGCTGTTTTGAGAAAATTGAGTCATTTGGTAGGGATTTTATACTTTCCGGTAGCTTGTTAAATATATTAGCTAGTCTTGAATATGGGCTTTTCCCGATAACTTTTAAATTTGAACTTTTAATTTTTACCTCCAATGATGAAACCTGATGGGTCGCTGGCTCACTCTGCAGGTGAGAAAGCAAATTCATTTGCATCTCTCTTTGCAAGCAATTCACGTCGGGACGTTGGCTCCAAGCAACCACCTACTGTGCCTCATTGTGACTCCTCGATGCCGGAAATCGCAGTTCACATTAAAGAGGTCCGAAGAGTATTGTGCAGTCTAGACGTGAACAAGACCAGCGGGCCTGACGGCATTCCAGCGAGAGTGTTGAGGCAGTGTGCGCCTGAACTGTCTCCTGTGTTGACACGTTTATTCCGCCTTTCTCTTAAAAAAAGGACGGTACCAAAATCTTGGAAGCTCGCAAATGTGCAACCAGTGCCCAAAAAGGGCAACCGTGTAGACCCTGCCCATTACCGTCCGATCGCCATTACCTCCATTCTGTACAAGGTTATGGAAAGGGTACTGAACAGTAAGTTGCTGACCTACCTTTAAAACAATGATCTCCTCAGTGACCGTCAGTAAGGCTTTCGCCGGGGACGGTCAACTGGCGATCTTCTTGTGTATGTCACGCACTGCTGGGGCGAGGCCATCGAGAAACATGGCGAAGCACTTGCTGTATCGCTTGATATCTCGAAGGCCTTTGACAGGGTCTGGCACGCTGGTCTACTCAGCAAGCTTCCTGCTTATGGCATCCCTGCTGATTTTTGTAGCTGGATATCAGACTTCCTTAGTGAACGGTCGATCAGAGTAGTCGTTGACGGCTGCTCTTCCGACCTTATGGCTATTGATTGATGAGTTCCTCAGGGGTCTGTTCTCTCTGCAACTCTTTTCCTGCTACACATCAATGACCTACTTCCACCTGGTATTGTTGGGTACGCAGATGACAGTACAGTTTCAGAGAGATACTTGTCCAGCGCAAAAACCAGTGGGGCCGAAGTTCGTTCCTTAAAAGAGGCCATGGTAGAGCGGACAGATTTGACCTTAAGTCTTGTCTCCCAGTGGGGTGATGACAATCTGGTCTCTTTTAACGCCAACAAAACACAGGCGTGTCTTTTTACCGTTAAAAGGAGTCGTTTCGATCAAACTCCTACTTTTCGGGGTATATCTGTTCCTGTAACTGATCGGCTTGAGCTCCTAGGCATGGAGTTGACATCATATCTCAACTTCGGTGCCACCATCGAGTACAAAGCCCAAACTGCGGCCAAGAAGCTGGGCATCCTGAATAGGGTGAAGCGATACTTTACGCCTGGACAGCTTTTAATTCTCTACAAAGCGCAAGTCCGATCTTGCATGGAGTATTGCAGCCACCTTTGGGATGGCTCGGCCAAATACCAACTTGCCGCGCTTGACTCGGTGGAACGCAGAGCTAAGAGGCTCATTGGCGACGTAAGACTGGTGGATGCCAAGCATCACAGCTTGGCTCATCGCCGCTAGGTTGCCTGCTTGACGGTCTTCTACAGATTATACTTCGGGGAGTGTGCTCAAGAACTCCACGACCTCATTCCGCCGGCCCCCTTCTATCAGCGGACATGTAGACGCACTGCAGGTTACCATCCTTACCTAGTTTTTATCCCACCAATTCGCACTAAGCGTTTCCAAATGTCTCTTGTGATGCGCACAGCAAAGGAGTGGAACTCTCTGCCTGTGTCTGTGTTTCCGAACGTATACAATCCCGATCTCTTCAAAGTGAGAGTCAACAGGCTTCTTCTGGGTAAGATCGCTCCATCGTCGACTTTGTCTCTGTCATCTCTGACCTAGACTAGAGTCAAGAGCAAACCTATCTCAAATAAAAACAAATAAAAAAATAGTTAATTTATATACAACTTCCAATAATTACTTAATTATAATTTGACTAAGGGCCGATTTTTCAATCCTCAAATAACTTTTATCTGAAGAGTAAATATGGCGGTTTGACATATTTTCTATACAAAAGCTGTCAAAACAGCAAACATATACCCCAGATAAAATTTATCTGACGATTTAAAAATCGGCCCTAAAATTATAAAGTATAAATAGGGTAGAACATAATTCTGACAGTTAACCCGGGACAATACTTTGCTAAGAACGTGACCCGGTTCAAAAATATACCGTTATGTTAAAAATACGAAAGGATTTTATTCGGCCAAACTCTTTCTTTGTTACATTTCAGAAGTAGGATAGTGTTTAAATTATCAGAACTATATTATATTAGCAATTAACGCCAACGGACACGCCAAAGTTAATATAGTGAATCAACGAGCTCTGATGAAGAAAATAGTGGATTTTTGTTATTTCAATTTGACCGTTACAAAACTAAAACTCAAAAAATAAAACGTCATATTGCTCCAAGTGACGCTGAAGTGATTCCAAAATTTCGACCTGAAGACAACAGCAGTAGCGTTACCAGTTGTCTCCATACAATTGACCAGTTGGGTGATATTTACGGCTGGAACAATGCGGACAGAACCTTTATTACGCAACTTCGGTTACGTGGTTCTGCAAGATCAACTTCAATCGGACGTGGGATGAATGGCAGGAAGTCTAGGTGGAGAAGAGGTGCAGCTGCCAACACATCAAGTGGGACAGCAACTCAATAGCTGCAGCCCAAGATATGCTACACGTGTCGCCGGCCAGGACACGAGGCAAAGGATTGCAGGCAGCAGCAGCGCTGTGAAGCTTGTCTGCGCAGTAAGATGCACAACTGCTATGTGCTGGTTTGCCCCTGGGCCGTCGCGACAATAACCACAACAGGTTAGCCACGTTTTGCATATTACTTATGTATTTACCTTGATATTTAAAAGAAAACAGTGATCCTTTAATCGACAACAGTTACATACAGCAGCATATATAGACACCGGTAGTAAACTGAATATTCTTTCTATATCACAAGTTGAAAAATTACAAATTGAAATTTAGCTTAGCACTACTGATAATAAAGGTTTTCGAGGCTCATGTGTTAATTAACTGGGTTCGAGTCACATATTTATATCAATTGATGACGTGATGTGGGACGGAATAGTCGAATTGACCATTTACTTATCATATAATATTAATTTGACTAACGGCATAAAAATGATTAATAGGAAAAATATAAGTTTAGTTAGATCAGCTTCGATTGTACGTTTTGTCCCAAGTCGGTTTGTACACGACATGCTAACGGACATCCATTCAAAGCTGTGTGAGTGATTAAAGCTGTGTGAGCAATTAAAGCTGTGTGAGTAATTAAAGCTGTGTCAAGAATTAAAGCTGTATCAGTAATTAAAGCTATGTGAGCCATTAAAGCTGTGTGAGTAATTAAAGCTGGGTGAGTATTTAAAGCTGTGTGAGTAATTAAAGCTATGTGAGTAATTAAAGCTGTGTGAGTAATTAAAGCTGTGTCAATAATTAAAGCTGTATCAGTAATTAAAGCTATGTGAGCAATTAAAGCTGTGTGAGTAATTAAAGCTGGGTGAGTATTTAAAGCTGTGTGAGTAATTAAAGCTATGTGAGCAATTAAAGCTATGTGAGTAATTAAAGCCGTGTGAGGTAGGCGTAATTAAATCTGTGTGAGGTAGGGGTACCTAAAGACGTGTGAGGAAAGCGTAATTAAATCTGTGTGAGGTAGGTGTACTTAGAAGCCGTGTGAGGAAGGCATAATTAAAACTTTGTAAGATAATCGTATATTATGATACAAGTGTGCCATGTTGGTCGCTGTACTCGAGGCGGTATTATTTGCGCGAGCCGCACGCGAGCGCAATAAGAGAGCCGAGTGTGTAAATGATCCATGCACACGCGTTTCATACAACGTTTTTCAACATACTTGCGAGGAAAAAACAGACTTGTATTATTATACAATACTGTAATGGATATTTAAATAATGTAGACTCGCTTTGAGTAATGAATTTTTAATAAACTTCGGTTACAAATATATAAAATTTTGGAATGTTGATCGCACGGTACGTCCGTCGATGACCGAGTCTAGGCGAGCTGTGTTGGGGGCGCGGCAGTAGCAAGATCAGCTGTGACCCCGCCGCCCGCGCACCGCGCACCGCCGCTGATTCACTCGCTTAATGCGTGAACATCCTCCGGCGCGTTGAAAGCCCTAGCTTTCAAGATGTAGACAAGGTAGGGAGCTTGGAAGCGGCCCTCTCCGCCTCGTTGTCATCCTTGGAGTTCGAAGTGGGTAGGAGACACAGCTTGTTGACAGCCCTTCGTATAACTCCCTTTGAGGTCGTTACGTCAGCTACCCTGCTGACGCCGTCGGCCCCTGGATAAAGGCGACACACGCGCCCCAGCCGCCATTGTAATGGCGGTACGTTGTCATCCTTCAGTAGAACCACGTCCCCGCAGGTGAGTCCGTGCTGTCCAGTGCGCCACTTGGTGCGCTGCTGCAGCTCTGAGATGTACTCCCTGCGCCATCTCTCCCAGAAGTGCTGCCTTATCGTCTCTATGAGCTCGTATCTGTTAGGCCTGGTAGCGGTAATGGGCTTCGTTGGAATTGACATAAGTGGTCTCCCAATTAGGAAGTGGCCTGGAGTCAAAGGAGAAGGATCAGCACAATTGGACGAGAGAGGAGTCAGCGGACGTGAATTTAGGATAGCTTCAATTTGTGTAAACAGCGTTGCTAGCTCCTCAAACGTCAAAGCAGCATTTCCAGCTACACGTTTTAAATGGTATTTAGCTGATTTAATTCCAGCCTCAAATATTCCACCGAAGTGGGGAGAGTAAGCGGGACTAAATACAAATTTGATTCCCTCAGATGTGGCAAAATCACTGACAGATTGACGGCTGGATCGAAGCAGCTTACCCAATTCATTGTTTGCACCTACGAAATTCCTGCCGTTGTCGCAAAAGATCTCATGACATTTTCCTCTGCGTGACACGAATCGTCTAAGGCACAAAATGAAAGCTTGAGTACTCAGTTCACTTACAAGTTCCAAATGAACTGCCTTTGTACTAAGGCATACAAATAAACATAGATAACATTTACTAATTCTGTTACCACGACCTTTACGACTGCTTATCATAAAAGGCCCAGCAAAGTCAGTTCCACAAGAGTAGAAAGGGAAACAAGCATTAGTACGCGCTTCAGGTAAATGACCCATTATTGGTTGCACCGTATTCGCGCGCAGACGAACGCAAACAATACATTGTCTAACTACTTGCCGCGCTAAGCATCTCCCTCCAATAGGCCAGTACTTGTCGCGCACTGATGCTAACAGTAGCTGTTGACCTGCGTGGAACAAACGTGTATGTTCATTAATCATTATTAACTTAGTTAAATAATGTTTTGAATCTATTATTATGGGGTGTTTCTTATCAAAATTATACTTTGAGTTTTCTAAACGACCACCCACACGAACAATGTTATTAGAATCTATGAATGGAGTTAACTGTAATAATTTACTTTTGTGTGGTAATGTTTTCCTTTGCTTAAGTAATTCAATTTCGAACGAAAATGATTGTAATTGAGCAAATTTAATTAATAGCAAAACTGCATTATTTATTTCATCGGAGCTTATAGGGCCCGAGTACCTTTGTTTATGTTTATCACAGTTGTGAACAAAACGAAGAACATAAGAAAATATTCTACTTAATCTATTGAAATTGGAGTATTTATTGAAATCTATAAATGAACTATTTTCTGCAGATAATAACGAATGTATCTTTAACTCGGGTAATTTTCCAGCTACGAAAGAATTCTGTGGCCATTCCAAACGTTCCTTCTTTAGGAAAGAAGGACCTTCCCACCACAAGGAAGAAGATGATAGGTCCTGGGGATCAACCCCTCTAGAGGCCAAGTCAGCTGGGTTCATATTTGTAGGTATATGTCTGTGTTCAAAACTATTAGTCAACTCGTTAATTTCATTAACCCTGTTGCAGACAAACATTTTAAGATTTCTAACATCTGTTTTCAACCATCCTAGAACTACTGTTGAATCAGTCCAAATAGTTTTACAACTTATATTAAATCGCAATGACTGTAGAACCTTATTACATAATCTAGCTCCCAACAAAGTGCCAAGTAATTCCAATTTTGGTATAGTAATAGGCTTTAAGGGTGCAACCCTTGCCTTTGCGCACAAAAGTCTTACCGTGACCTCATTTTTGTCATTTATTGAACGTAAGTATACACACGAGGCGTACGCCTTTTGTGACGCATCGACAAAACAATGCAGTTCTATTGATAACGGGAAATTACAAAGAACATATCTACTAATTTTAATATTAGAAAGGAGGTGCAAATTAGAAATGAATTTAAACCACGTATTTAATAAGGTTTGTGGTATAGGCTCCTCCCAATTTAATTTAATTACCCATAACTGCTGTAAAAAGATTTTAGCCTTAATAATGCATGCACAAATTAATCCTAACGGATCAAATATTTTACAAATAGTAGCTATAACGACCCTTTTTGTAATAACTTGCGGTGGCGATTCGATCTTTGAAGGAAACTCAATAATGTCTAGTTTTGGAGAATAAATCAAACCTAACACACTGGATTCTTTAGTTAAATCTATCGGGTCGAATATACTAGCATCACCAGTAAATGCCTGTGAGCAGTTAGTACGAATCTTCCTTAAGGGAAAACATGCTGAATCTAGAATTTTCTTAACATTAAGATATATGTACTGTAATTCACTTTCACTATCCGCCCCGGTATTCAAATCATCTACGTAAAAGTCATTTTCAATAACGCTCGCAATGGTGTCGTCATTACATTCTTTAGATAACTGTAATAAACATCTGGTACTTAAGAACGGAGCGCTGGCCAACCCATACGTAACGGTATTTAATTGTAAAACTTTTAATAGATTATTATTATCGGGTTCCGTAGAAGATGAATCTCTCCACAAAATTAACTGAAGGTGACGTTGAGAAGTATGTAAGACCGTTTGTCGGTACATTTTCTCAATGTCTCCTAAGAGAACAAATCTATGCCCGCGAAAACGTAACAAAATTGAAATTAAGTCGGACTGCACAACTGGACCTACAGCCTGTATGTCATTCAAAGACTTACCAGAGGAAGTCTTGGCTGAGGCGTCGAATACGACTCTCAATTTTGTCGTTTCACTTTTCTCGCGAATTACACAGTGGTGTGGCAAGTAGTTACCAAATTCTGGTCGATCTACTTCACTTAAGTGACCTAACTCTTTATATTCAGCGATAAATTTAGTGTATGACTCTTTAAGTTTCGGATTTTTATTTAATTTTAATTCCAAATTCAAGAAACGTTTTTTAGCCTTATAATATGAATCCCCAAGACTAGTTTCGGGTTCTTTTAATGGCATACGGACACAAAACCGACCGTCAGGTAAGCGGCTTGTGTTTTCTATAAAGTCAGTTTCGCAAAACTGTTCCTCTAATGAATATGTTTTGGTCTCTGAAGGTAGTTCTTCAATCTCCCAAAATTTCTTAAGGGCATTATCAATATTCGAAAACTGATTGAAATAACAATAGACCTTAGACTTGGAATGATTGATACCGACTGGGCCAGCTATCAACCACCCTAATTGTGATTCTTGTAAAGTAGGCTTATTAGACCCTAGCTTAATTTGATTTGTACCAATAATGTTCCAAAATATGTCCGCTCCTAACAACAAATCTATAGCGGAAGGCTGGAAAAACTTTGGATCTGCTAGCTGTATACCGCACGGAATATCTAATTCTTGAAAGTTTATTTCAACGCTGGGTAAAATACCTGTTATCGTTGGAACCAATAAACAGTACACCTGAGTACTATATGCGGTTGAAAAAGAATTAATTTTTACGGTGCACTGTCCTAAAATGCTAGTTTTAATATTATTAAGTCCACAGACATTTAAGGTTTCACTAGAGTTCTTAGTTAACCCTAATTTCTCTCTCATCACATCTGTTAAAAATGACGACTGACTACCAGTGTCTAATAATGCTCGCGCCGTTACCTTTCTATTGTTTAACTCATTAACGATTTCTACCTGCGCTGTACACAACAACGTATGAGTCATCGTCCTAGCTGATAACGTAACCGGTTCATTTACAGGACTATGTGAACATTGTTCTACGCAACTATTAATGTCGTTTTTATGAATTAGAGTGTTATGTTTTCCTTTACATTTCTGGCACGAACCCTTCAAACGACACTGATGAATATTATGCCCAATACGTAAGCATTTGTTGCATAGTTTTAACTTGTTTACCTCGCGAATCCTATCGTCGTAGTTCATTTGCTTGAACTTAGGACACTCATGCACGAAATGATTCTGATTACAAATCGCACATTTATATTTCTTAGTATCCTCATCCGAAGCAGCAAAGAAAGATCTCACAGGTTTATTTAGTGGGTTTGTCCTATTATGTTCCTGTTTATCAGATCTATTATAGTGGGCAGTTTCTAAAATATCTGCTCGGTTGCGTAAAAATAATGTATGTGGGTGTCGTTGTGTAAAATTTATCCAAAGTTGGTAAATCCGATAAACTATTTTTATATTCCTCCCATTTCATACTAGTGGTGGAATCTAACTTTGCCGAGACTATGAATATAAGTAAAACATCCCAGTGTTCGGTAGGAAGCCCTAAAGTGTGCAAAGAACTCAAGTTTTTTGATACGTGATCTATTAAATATCGCAACGCCTTAAACAATTCCTTCACAATAGGGTCGATACTTAATAATGACTTAAGGTGATTATTTATTAAAATATTTTTACTATTAAAGCGGTCACATAAAAGCTGCCACGCGTTTTGATAATTATCAGCGGTAAACTCACTTGACCTTATAACGACAGCGGCACTATTTTCTAAGCTTGATCTGAGATAATGGTATTTATTTATTGATGGAATCGAGTCGTTTTTATTGACAAGGGAATCGAACGTATCCCTGAACTCTAACCATTTCAAATAGTTCCCGTCAAACTTTGGCAAATTTATAGTAGGTAATTTTATAGAATTCATGGAATGTGAACATTGACTCGACATACTTTCATTATTCACTGATCTTTTCTCTAAATTAGCACATTCAATCAATTCTTTAGCCATGGAAAGAAGAGAAAAGAATTGTGATTCAATCAAATCCCGCTCAATTAACTGCTCATCTTCATTTGACGAGAGTAATTCTATGTTTGATTGTATCACGTTGAATTCTGATAACAATTCTTGGAATTTGTCAATCCGTAAAGATAATTCTTTGACTTGAACACTAGTCATTTTATTCGCGCTTACTTGGGTTAAAACATTCACGTAATCTTTAAATTTTGTCAGTCTACCCTTTATTATGCTTCGCTTTTTAATAAGATCCCTTAAACTTTCTTTCCCTTCCATGACTAATTATTCGAAATAATAAAATTGAACAATGAATTAGGCAAGATAATGAAATGATCAAAACAGTTACAACGGTTCCGTCGCACTTCGAACCAACTGCCCTCCCGCAGCCGCCACTCAAGCGCGCGATGGACTCGCCAACCGCAAGCAACAGCGCAGCGATGCACTGGGTACAGCAGGATGGTAACCGCTAGGCGCGACTTAAGGCCGTTCTCTTAGAGTTTATCTGGAATTTGCATGAATTGCGTAAAAGTTAATAACTAATTTATTTTTTATTTTTTTTTATGAGAGGGTAGAGGGTGAAAAATTTACAGCGAAAAATAACTAAGCAATATTTGGCTTTATGAATTTATAGGTTTTGATACATAGCTAAGGATGATAACACTTTATGCATATGATGTATAGGTGAAAATTTAAAACTACAGGTAAGCCGAAACTCCAACTATTTCAGCTAACTGAATTAATATTTTAGAAAAGAAAAATTATAACGTAGGTAGTAGGAATAGGCAAGCTCTCGCAATAGCCGAAGCGTTTTATGAAAAAGGATAAGATAGTTCGTGTACTCGAAATGCTATCTCATTAACGCTCCAGGAGCGGCAAGCTGCACACAAATTTGAAAGGAAAAATGAGAAATAGTGGATAGGACAGTGTAGGCCAACTTCCCTTGAGTATCCAGCTAGTCGTCCAGCAGTCCTCAGCAAAGTTCTCACTCCACCAGGGCAGTAGGCAGCATAAGCAGCGATCCGATCCAATCTCCTCCTCTTCGGTTAAAATTCAAATTCGAGTAGCGGTTATCCGTTGTTACTCTTGAATTCTTCAGCCTTTGATTGCAGTATTCGGTTCGATTATCGAAGACGGTCGCCAATTTGTTGGATATTTAAATAATGTAGACTCGCTTTGAGTAATGAATTTTTAATAAACTTCGGTTACAAATATATAAAATTTTGGAATGTTGATCGCACGGTACGTCCGTCGATGACCGAGTCTAGGCGAGCTGTGTTGGGGGCGCGGCAGTAGCAAGATCAGCTGTGACCCCGCCGCCCGCGCACCGCGCACCGCCGCTGATTCACTCGCTTAATGCGTGAACATTAGGTAACTTTTACTTATGGAAAAAATTTGTTAAAGTACCATTCTCAAAATGATACCGAACAGCTTTTGTTGACATTTTTAAAGTTGGTATTGGTATTATTACTAATATCGTTTTTTTCATTTCCTTGGGTCGATGATGATGAAATATTTTCATAGGAGTTGGATGAATGTTGTAAATACGTATAGGGCTCATTAGTGGGAACAGAAGGCACTAAATAACCAGTGTCACGAGAAGTAGATTGTCACGGCTCAGGGCTCTTTTCTTCGTCTGTGGCTCAAAATAAATCACACGTGTTATTTTAGCACTTATGTTTGCCTTGTTATGAATAGAATATTTGACATAAGATTCAGCGACTGCGTCAGATCACCATCCGCTATGACGCTTTAAAATAATAATTAAGCTCTTGACGTCCGATTTCCGACCTATGCCCGAGCGTCTCTTTAGAAATGCCGTAGGTTACAGTAGGTTTTGATATCAATATCATTTTTGATCTTAACAGTGCTTTTTAACATGGAATAGATACACCAAAGCGAGTTGGGCTGAAGCCAAAAATACGTTTTCCGAAAATCAAATGACTGGGCATTTTGCTATTTTTCCACTGTATGAAAGTTTCGTAGGCCTTTACGTGTTTCTCTCTAGATTTTGGTGGCAACAGGCTGTCACTCGCGTTTCGTGCCTCGATTATGATTTCTGTTGGAGTCAAATCTACGTACTGCCGATCTATTCTGTAAATATCACACCGTGAGCACTTAGGTGAAGTGAGTTTGAAGTGAGCTCAATCCCTAGTAGAGTAAGGTGGGACAGTGGTGCTATTCTGGAAAGAATTGAAAATTGTGGAACCGTGAAAATTTAGGTGAAGTGAGCGTGATGTGAACTGTCATCCCACCTTACTCTACTAGGGATTAAGCTCACTTCAAACTCACTTCACCTAAGTGCTCACGGTGTGATGTTTACAGAATAGATCGGCTGCCCTTCTTCCTTATGTGAAGTCTACATTGTTACACAACACAACGAAAACGTTAACAAATATTTTATGAAAAATGGCGCTGTTATGAAATAACAACGGCGAAATGCTACCAATTGCTGGCTTTTTTCAACATTTAATTTTCTACAGACATTGACAACTTCAAACTACTGAAAAGCATAACGACTCTCAACAAGACTGTATGTGGCGACTAAGAAGTTCACCACATTCTCCCCCGCTGCGTTCTAGCTTGAGGTGTCGTAATCCTGATGGTAGGCAGGTAGGTGGTCTTCTATTTCTGGTAGTATGTCGAATCAAAGGAGTATCTTGCGCAGCACTCTCTATAGAGACAACTGAGGAGTCGTTTTCTGTGTATACAGTTTCGGTACATTCGCCTTCTTCCCCGCTATCTAACTCTGTTGGGGCTAAATGTCTGTTAGACATGGTCGTTTCTCGGCCATCGCCCAGTCTCACAAAAGAATAGTCCGGGTTGGACTCCAACAGTTCGAATTTCTCGGCTATGGGAAAGTATTTGTTGGTTCTGTTGTGCTTTTTGAGTAGGACAAGACCGAGTGTTGGAAGCCAAGTTGGTACCGAATGTCCGTTATTAGATTTTCTATTGTATACAAACATCATTTCATGAGGAGTTTGGTTTGTTGCTGTACATAGCAGAGATCTCACTGAGGGCAGTGCTTGATTAAGAACCCTTTGTCATTGGTCGATTTTTAATCCCTGTGATTTCAGTGCTCATTTTATTGTCCTCCAAATTGTTCAATTTGTGCGCTCTATTTACCTATTACCGTGTGGGTTATATGCTGTCTTTCGACTTGTAGATATACCTCTACTGTATCAATAATCTTTTACTTCTTTTCACATAAAAGTGGAGCCACGGTCTGAATGAATATAAGCTGGCAATCCAAATATACAGAAAAGAGTCGATAAATGTTTCATGACAGTCGCAACGGAAACGTCTTCGCACTATGCGAATGAAAATCGAGAATATTCGTCTATAATAGTCAGTATGTACTTGTTAGATGAAGATGACGGTACTGGTCCTTTAAAATCGATGTTCAGTCTTTTGAACGGTGAAATTACTTTTATCAAATTGCTGTTATTTAAAAAAAAAAACGAGGTTTCACGACTGCACAGACAGAACATGCATCAGTAGCAGTAGCAGCGTTAAGATTTATCTTAGGGCTCCTACAAATATTTGCAAAATGTCCACTTTTCTGATAATTTTGGCAATTGGAATTAAAAGCTGGGCAGGTCTGACACCGGTGAATTTTATCTGCGCAGAAAAAGTATTGTCTCGAATGGTATTCTGGTGTAAATGGTTTCTTTTTGTCTTCCGTTGCCATCTTTGGCAATGCCATGACAAAAGATTCACCAACAGTCGTATTGTTGAATGTTTGCGCATTATTTTCAGCAGTGTCAATTGCTTGTGCCTGGCTAGCAGCTTCATACAACGTCAGATTAACATTTTCTAGCAAGCGCTCACGGATTTTATGCGAAATAATGCCAGAAATAAATGCGTCTCTTATACAATCATTCCTATTACTTTCTGCCTCAACATTTTTAAGTTGACTGTCCTTGCTTAAAATTCTCAGTTGCTGAAGATATTATGGCATGGCTCTGCTGTTTTCTTGTGGTCAGAATATGTCTCGCAAAAAATTCATATTTTGGTTTAACAAATATGGTGTTGAGTGTACTTACTGTGGAGCTATTCTGTAAAGATCTCACCGTGAAAATTTAGGTGAAGTGAGCGTGATGTGAACTGTCATCCCACCTTACTCTACTAGGGATTGAGCTCACTTCAAACTCACTTCACCTAAGTGCTCACGGTGTGATGTTTACAGAATAGATCGGCAGCAGTGTTATATGATGTGTACTCACATATGTGTTCGTAAACTTTGGTGATATGTGATTAATAAAAAGTTGCATCTTCATCGCTTCATTAATTTTCTTCTCTGCTTCATTCGCAATCAGATTTTTTTTTATATATTATAGATACCCAATGGCCGAGCCGAATGAGCCGCATTAAGCGATGACGGATCAAGGTCGAGAATATTTGGTCGAAGATATTTCTCCATCGTTACAGTTAGTATTGAAGAGTGTTTTGCATAATGTTGAATAAATTGTTATGAAATGGCAAAATGCTACCAGATTGGTAGCATTATTCAACATTTAATTTTCTACTAACATTGACAACTTCAAACCAAAAAGCATTGAAAAGCATAACGACTCTCAACGAGTCTGTATTAAGAAGTTCACCACAAGCGCGCAGGTTTAAATAAAGGCATTGACAAAACCGCTAAACAGCCTACAAAAAAAAAAAACAAAATAATGTTTTGAATACGCAAATTAATTTGATAAAATGATAATAATTTTGATGATTGATTAATTATCATATTGTTTAACCTATTTTTTTTATTTATTCATAAAAATATTCATTGTTTTATAGACATAAAAACTCTTCGCGGATATTGAAAAAAATGTAAAGTAAAAAATACTAGTGTATAAAGAAGCTGAATTATGAACTTGGATGCGTTACGTTGAGTCACTTTACAAGCGTGTTGAAAATAAATTAAAATCATATTTTATTAAAATCAAACAAGTATATGAAATATAAATAAAAAAATAAAATATAAATAAAATACCTTTATTTCAGACCATAAGCCCATATGTTGTTAGTGGTTAGTCACAGATTGTGCTTATATGCTATGTTAGTGTTATTAGTACGATTAGTTTACGATAATCCTATTACGATATCTTTACCCAGTGTCTTTGGATGGGGCAGTCCACTCTGCCGACAACCATTTTCAGGATGCCGTTACGAGTGTTACGCAAGCTTTACAGTAAGGAAGCCGCTTTTTTACGCATGATGGCGTGAAAGCCATCTATGCGAGCTGCAGCAACCATTCCCGACGCACTGCAACGCCGCGGCAACTGCAACAGCATCCTGATAGCGTAGTTGTATTGTACGCGCAGGACGTTGTAGGCTCGGCTCGTATATGACACCCACAGCCACTGGAGTAGAAGGACTGACAGAACGTCTTAAATAAGCTCACTTTGACGTCTGCCGTGCAGCGTGCGAACCTGCGGGCGAGCATATTGCTCCTCACCGCCAACTCCATGTCGCCATCATCACGTAGGTCACTGGTGACAACATGACCTAAATAATTAATCACTACATTAAGTACTACGCCGATGAGATATACTGGAGATACACGACGGGTTGTTGTCTAGGTACCGTAAACACTAGGACCTCACTCTTTTTTGAGTTGTATTTAAGGTCGTGCACCTCCGCATACGTCTCGCAGATCGTGAGTAGCTTCCTCAGTCCGCTGGGAACGTCTGACCACTGTCTGGTGAAATCCTTATCGACCTGCTCTCCTCCGGATGAGAGTCCTAGAGGCACGAGGCGAGTATGGCGATACAAGTCAGCAGACTGGGATGAGATGCGGCACTTTTTTTCGTCTTATCCTTGGCGGCAAGTGTGCTTCTCCTCGGGTGACCCCTCGTGCTGTGCTGACGTGGTTGCGGACGTGATTCGGCAGGGGATGGAGTATTTTATTCCATTCTCCGACATCCCGCTCGGCCACAAATCTCAGCCTTGGTATAATGCAGAATGCGCCCACGCTGAGGCCCGTAAAGAGTCTGCCTACCAAGCCTGGGTCAAGGCCCGCGACCGCAAAGTTAGAGCGCGTAGGGTTCGCGCGAGGAAAAGAGCTTTTAATTCTGCCGCCAAGTTTTGCAAGCGGGTTTTACGTGGGGCACGTTTTGACCATGTCGGACGTATTGGGGCCAAGCTGGCTTCGCACCCTCTGGGTAGTAAACAGTTCTGGTCCCTGTCCAAAGCGGCTGAAGCGAATTTCTGTCGACCCACTTTACCTCCAATGATGAAACCTGATGGGTCGCTGGCTCACTCTGCAGGTGAGAAAGCAAATCTATTTGCATCTCTCTTTGCAAGCAATTCACGTCTGGACGCTGGCTCCAAGCAACCACCTACTGTGCCTCATTGTGACTCCTTGATGCCGGAAATCGCAGTTCACATTAAAGAGCTCCGAAGAGTATTGTGCAGTCTAGACGTGAACAAGGCCAGCGGGCCTGACGGCATTCCAGCGAGAGTGTTGAGCCAGTGTGCGCCTGAACTGTCTCCTGTGTTGACGCGTTTGTTCCGCCTTTCTCTTAAAAAAAGGACGGTACCAAAATCCTGGAAGCTCGCAAATGTGCAACCAGTGCCCAAAAAGGGCGACCGTGCAGACCCTGCCCATTACCGTCCGATCGCCATTACCTCCATTCTGTGCAAGGTTATGGAAAGGGTGAACAGTAAGTTGCTGACCTACCTTGAAAACAATGATCTCTTCAGTGACCGTCAGTATGGCTTTCGCCGGGGACGGTCAGCTGGCGATCTTCTTGTGTATGTCACGCACTGCTGGGGCGAGGCCATCGACAAGCACGGCGAAGCACTTGCTATATCGCTTGATATCTCGAAGGCCTTTGACAGGGTCTGGCACGCTAGTCTACTCAGCAAGCTTCCTGCTTATGGCATCCCTGCTGATTTTTGTAGCTGGATATCAGACTTCCTTAGTGAACAGTATATCAGAGTAGTCGTTGACGGCTGCTCTTCCGACCTTATGGCTATTGATGCCGGAGTTCCTCAGGGGTCTGTTCTCTCTGCAACTCTTTTCCTGCTACACATCAATGACCTGCTTCAGTCTGGTATTGTTGGGTACGCAGATGACAGTACAGTTTCAGAGAGATACTTGTCCAGCGCAAAAGCCAGCGGGGCCGAAGTTCGTTCCTTGAGAGAGGCCATGGTAGAGCGGACAGATTTGACCTTAAGCCTTGTCTCCCAGTGGGGTGGTGATAATCTGGTCTCTTTTAATGCCACCAAAACACAGGCGTGTCTTTTTACCGCTAAAAGGAGTCGTTTCGATCAAACTCCTACTTTTCGGGGTATATCTGTTCCTTTAACTGATCGGCTCAAGCTCCTAGGCATGGAGTTGACATCATGTCTCAACTTCGGTGCCACCATCGAGTACAAAGCTCAAACTGCGGCCAAGAAGCTGGGCATTCTGAATAGGGTGAAGCGACACTTTACGCCTGGACAGCTTTTAATTCTCTACAAAGCGCAAGTCCGATCCTGCATGGAGTATTGCAGCCACCTTTGGAATGGTTCGGCCAAATACCAACTTGCCGCGCTTGACTCGGTGGAACGCAGAGCTAAGAGGTTCATTGGCGACGTAAGACTGGTGGATGCCAAGCTTCACAGCTTGGCTCATCGCCACAAGGTTGCCTGCTTGATGGTCTTCTACAGATTATACTTCGGGGAGTGTGCTCAAGAACTCCACGACCTCATTCCGCCGGCCCCCTTCTATCAGCGGAGATCTAGACGCACTGCAGGTTACCATCCTTACCTAGTTGCTATTCCACCAATTCGCACTAAGCGTTTCCAAATGTCTTTTGTGATGCGCACAGCAAAGGAGTGGAACTCTCTGCCTGCGTCTGTGTTTCCGAACGCATACAACCCCGATCTCTTCAAAGTGAGAGTGAACAGGCTTCTTCTGGGTAAGCTAACTCCATCGTCGACTTTGTCTCTGTCATCTCTGATCTAGACTAGAGTCAAGAGCAAACCTATCACAAATAAAAAAAAAAAATAAAAAAAGTCCGCCTATCGATGCACTAAGCAACACCATGTCGTCCGCGTAACTTATGTTATTGACACATGTACTGTTTATATGACAGCCGACATGTGTGCTGCTCAGCCGCTCGATAAGCTGGTTTATATAAAGATTAAATAACAGGGGCGAGCTTAACCCCCCCTGCCTTACACCACATTTCATTCGATACTCATCCGACAGAGTACCGAGTAGATATAAACATCTTTATTTATGTATATCATTCTTTTATTATCAAGTTACTGCTGGATGTTGTTTTCTATTCCAGGACTCCGGATTTGCTGTTGAAGAACGCAATGAGAGTCGTGGTACACAGTCTACACCGGATGGCCGAGTGTTAACGGCTGCTGGCAACACCAAGTAGGCATCGAATATGAAATATCGTGGATTGATTGTTATGTCTCGCGTTAGAATTCATATTAAGAAATGCTCTTTAGTTGATTCGATTATTTTACGTTTACGTTTAAGGGTCCGTTCACACAGACCGGCTCGGAGAGCATCGGCGCGCATTTTTCTTTTCACACAGACCGGATCGTATACGCTTGGAGTTGGTCGGAGCGGAGCCGCCAACTATTTCACATAGACCGGCTGGAAGCTATCTGAAAGCGGATGCGATCGGAGCCGGTCGGATGCACTCGCAGCCGGTCGGATGCGCTCGGAGCCGGGTGGATACACTACAAAGGCAGTACCAGTATTCCACGCAGTCCAAGTTTTGTTTTCGGTGTTAAGGTGTGCTTTTCGGAACATGGATTTAGATAGTTCCGATGAAGAAATATATTTGTTAGCAAGATTTTTTGAAGCAGAACAAAACCGATTGGCTGCGAAAGCGAGAAAAAGCACGCAATCGGAGCCGATCGGCTGCGCGAGCGAGAAAGACCACGCAATCGGAGCCGATCGGCTGCGCGAGCGAGAAAGAGCACGCAATCGGAGCCGATCGGCTGCGCGAGCGAGAAAGAGCATGCAATTGGAGCCGAACGGCTGCGCGAACGAGAAAAAGTACGCGATCGGAGCCGGTCAGCTCTTCCTATTATTTCACACCAAGCGCGTTCAAGCATTCTTAATGACAAAAGCAGTGCACATGCAAAAATAAACCTTACTACAAATACTATATACAACTTCCAATAATTACTTGTGTGTATTTTGACCAAAATTATAAAAGTATAAAAAGGGTAAAACATAATTCTGACAGTTAGTCTTGGACAATATTTTGCTAAAAACGTGACTCTATTCCATTGCATGCATTACAACATGCACTTGTGTACAATGTGAAAAAGAGTGAAGTTATGGTCTTTGAGGCCGGCAGCAGTAGTGTACCTATGGAGATGCCTACCATTAAACTGAACGATGTTCCTCTACAGAGAGTAAACCAGTTTAAATATCTAGGGCACAATCTGACTGCCGACCTCAGGGATGATAATGACGTCGAATGTGAGCGAAGGGCGCTGTCTGTACGGGCTAACATGATAGCTCGCAGGTTTATCCGCTGTACGAGTGAAGTCAAAGTTGCATTATTCCGTGCATATTGTACTTCATTCTACGCGTGTAGCCTGTGGGATCATTTACACTAAAGGCGTACAGAGCCCTTCGAGTCCAATACAACAACGCATTTCGGGTGCTGATGGGATTGCCGCGATTTTGTAGTGCTTCAGGGATGTTTGCAGAAGCCCGCGTAGATTGCTTTTATACAGTAATGCGTAAGAGATGCGCATCCCTGGTACGCAGGGTGCGGGGCAGCACCAACAGGATCCTAAAAATGATCTCCAGCCGATTGGATTGCGCGATCGTTAACCGGTGCTGCAAAATTTCTGCTGGACTTAAAGCGTGAGTCAGCATTTCATGATTTGTGTTTAATTTAGGTTGCTAACATTGGTATAAGTCAAATTGTTACTAACACTACTCATAGTGTAACATAACTCATTATGTTACTTGAATAAATAATTGAATTATTATTATTATTCAAAAATATACCGTTGTGTTAAACGTACGAGAGGATTTTATTCGGCCAAGCTCCTGCTGAGTTACATATGCGTTAAGGACACGTTTGATGTGAGTTTTGAACTTTCCATCGCTAAGTTCTGTAACGGATCTTGGCAACTTGTTATAAAAGCGGATACTGTTTATAAGAAATGACTTGCTTGTTTTAGTTAATCTAAATTTGGGTATTATAATTTCATGTTTACTACGTGTATTTATATTATGGAAATCGCTTCTTATTTTGAAAAGTCCTAAGGTTTTGTGAACATACAAAATACTTTCTATGATATAAAGAGACGGCAGAGTTAATATATCAATTTCTTTGAATTTGTTTCTAAGGGACTCATGAGGACCCATTTTATAGTTTGCGCGGATTTCCCTATTTGGTAAAATAAAAATTGTATCTACGTCAGCCGCCGATCCCCACAGAAGAACACCATAAGACATAATACTGTAGAAATAAGCAAAGAATACTAACCCAGCCGTAGCTATATCAGTCAACTGCCTTATTTTTCTTACTGCATATGTAGCTGAACCTAATCTAAGTACCTTTAGAATCTAGAGTAAATCCTAAAATACCAATTTCGTAATAGCATTTAGTTTCTTGCCATCAAGTTTTAAATTTAGATCCACTTTGGGTACATTTGGTAATGAGAACTTAAGAAATAGTAAGACAAAGTTTTGTTTGCATTAAGTAAAATATTATTAGCTGCAAACCATTTCGAAAGAACAGCCAGACTATCGTTGACATGTAAACGAATTGAAAATTATGGCCAAAGAAAACTTGTCATGCCTTTTCACATGCACAGCATAATGTGCGAGTGAGAGGGAATGATTAGCAACACCATTTTTAATTCGTTTTTCGTTATAACTTATCACAACGTCTTTTCTCCCCGAACTGTTAGTAAAGTATCGTATGTATGTTGTAAATTAAGTATCTTAATTTACAACATTAAAATAGTGATTTTCCGACGTTATAACTTTTATTTTCCATCTGTTTTGTTTTCAGATCCGAACATATTAGTGTTACAAGAATTGTTTGTGGTGTGGTTCCTGAGGTTACACAACTACTTTGCGACCCAGTTGGCTATTGTCAACCCATGCTGGGATGATGACCAGCTATTCTATGTAGCTCGAGACATGAATATAGCTTATGCTATGCAAATGTATTTATACGAATGGCTGGCATCGTTAGAAGGTACTTCAAAAACCAAAGATTTAAATCGTTAGATTTGCCCTCACCCTGCTTAGTCCCACGAAAAAGTATCCGTACTAACAAAAGTGAACTGACACATCCCATAATGGTGTTCTCGTGACAATTAAGTCGTCGTCGTCATTGCGTCATTATGTGTGTCATAGGTAGGCCGAACCTAACGATTTAAATATTTGTGAAAAACGTATTAAATTCTAAAAAAGCTGAAATAGGCGATAAAATTGATAATTAATTCACAGGATATGACAATTTGGCAAAATGTGGAGTTATATCTAAAAACCCTGGATTCCGAAAAATACACGACCCTACGAAGTGCCCATCTACAACTTTGGAATTCATTTTTATCATCCGTTGGTTTCATGTGGCTCAAGAAGCTACTGCAAAGTAAGATAGTTTAATCTATTCTTTCTCGTGACTAGCCGTTTCCCCATCTTCTTTTTCTATCTTAAAACAAGCAAACGCATAAGTGATCGTAGAATCAACTTTCGTCTAACTAAGTTTCTTGTAATTACGGGTATCTATCATAGTAAGTAGAAAACATTTATTGATTGTCCACTTAATAATCACCACAGTGAACGTCAATGGCAAACTTGCCAGCATCGCCAGACAATTTATATTTATACGATACTTTAAATAACCCACCCTTCTTTCCCTTTTAAACTTAATCCTCCTATTAATAAAATTATTTCAATAAAATAATTAAAGTCTACTATCGTTATACCACATTTTGGAATGATGTTGAAAATATTTCTCAAAAAATTCTTGAATTTCAGATTGTATGACGAGCATGGCTGTTACCTTCGAGACTTTCCCATCTTCAATCTTACAACCAGATCTGGATTCTTGGTCAAACACAAACGTATGGAGGAATTTACTCAAGGCCACTTTAGGCAACCAAGCGGCAAAATTAACGACTGTACTATAGATCACGAAGTAAGATGGTTAACAAGTTTAAAAAGAAATCATATCTCATCATAATTGTTCGCGTAATTATTTCTGAAATGAAGAGAAAAACTATAAATAGAGTTAAAATCCAATTAATCAATACTTCTAACTTGTTGACAACTATACCTACACTTCCCCACGGAAATGATAAAATCCTATACACAAATCTAACTTCAAAAATAATAATACCACTGTTAATTTTAGGTTGCTGATAACGGCCTGGTAGATCTCCAAGAAGCTGTAGACATAACTGCGAGCGATCTGCACAAGAGTCGTCTCCTTGGCTTGAGACCTTACATTGACTATGTCTACTACTGCACGGGCCACAAAATTACCTGCTTCGATGATTTGCGTCAACATGTGCATCCATGTGTAAGATTTTTATGCCAACTATATTTATTACATCATCATCTACCTAGGTATTTCTTCTCAGAGTAGTCACGTAAAAACGTTCGTTATTTCCTATCCGACTATTCTGAGAAGAAAAGATGTAAAGACAGTGCCAAGAGGTTGTGGAGCATAATTATGTTTAATCAGCTACGTCCGGTTAGACAGGGAGCTGATCCCAACATAGTTGAGAAAAGTCTAGGCAGATGATGATGTATGTGTTTTTTTAACCAATTTTCAGAAATAAATTGGACTATCATTTTCCATTACAAAAGGACGATGGGTGCTGGCGTCCCCAATATTGAAACTTAGTCAACAGACTTGAGATATATCTCATTTGAAAGGTCTTTGCTTACTGTTCATTCTTTACTATAGCGACGATCATCAAAAGAATGGGGTTTTGCGGGAAAAGAAGGAAATGTAATGGTACTACTGTAGTACAAAATAAGTTTGATTTTGAAAAATAACTGAAAATCATATAGATTTTTATTGTACTTCATATTGTATTTTATTTTTCTCGAAATAACGTATTCATGCTTGTATACCCCATAGGTGTAGGTAGAGATTATGTACCTACAACCCGATTTCTAAACTTTGTCAACAGACTTGGGACATAACTCATTTAAAAGGTCTTGGTTTCCTGATATTTTTTTAGTATGGATACAACCGTCAAAGGTATGCGGTTTTAAGGGAAAACAATAAATGTGATGATATTTTGTAGTAGAAATGATTATGAAAAATAAAAATAACTGAAAATCGACTTTATTTAATTTATGTATACTTCTATATTTAACATGATATAACGTAACGCCTGTATTCCCAGCAAGAGTAGGCAGAGATGCACAGTATATTTATTTGGCCAGTTATATTATAATTGCTAAGTATGTAATAAATGTAAAGGTAAAAAAATAACAGCAGAACCGTTACAAGACATGGTGACTATGATGGATGAAGCATGTTATTTATTAAGAATTTATGCATAATTAAAAAAAAACTCTACAAGGGGCATTTTGTACCAGGCAACCATAGGGTGATGCAGAGACAAAACATGGGAGGTGCAACATAAGACATAGATAACACGAAAAATAAATAAAATATGGGTAAAAATAATTTAAAAAACCAACTTTTATGGATGTAAAAAATAGTAAATAAAACTTACGTAAACATAAAACGACTTCTATCAACTTCACTTGTTTGTAAGGTAAGTACTTGTCACGATAAATTTAAATGGCCGGTACACAACAGGGCTATCTTATTAAGTTGAGTAGTGCCCGTGATCACCTTCCCGTTCCCTCTTCAGAACCTGGACACCACATAGTGTAATAGCATTTGTCAATACATATCCAATGACTCCAAACACAGTGGTGCTATCTTGTTTGATTGAGAAGTTCCTATAGCCACCTTCCGGCTCCATCATCAGATCCTGGACACCTCCTAGTGTAAAAGCACTTGTGAATACAAATCCAAAGACTCCAAACACAATGGTGCTATCTTGTTTGATTGAGAAGTTCCTATAGCCACCTTCCGGCTCCATCAAAAGACCCTGGACACAGCCTAGTATAATAGCACTTGTCAATACATATATTGATAAGTGCTAGGAACTTCTAGATAGCACCATTGTGTTTGGAGTCATTGGATATGTATTGACAAGTGCTATTACACTCGGATGTGTCCAGGGTCTGATGATGGAGCCGGAATGTGGCCATAGGAACTTCTCAATCAAACTAGATAGCACCATTGTGTTTGGAGTCATTGGATATGTATTGACAAGTGCTATTACACTCGGATGTGTCCAGGTTCTGATGATGGAGCCGGAAGATGGCCATAGGAACTTCTCAATCAAACTAGATAGCACCATTGTGTTTGGAGTCATTGGATATGTATTTACAAGTGCTATTACACTAGGATGTGTCCAGGGTCTGATGATGGAGCCGGAATGTGGCTATAGGAACTTCTCAATCAAACTAGATAGCACCATTGTGTTTGGAGTCATTGGATATGTATTTACAAGTGCTATTACACTAGGATGTGTCCTGGGTCTGATGATGGAGCCGTTCTGGGAATTGAGCATAACTTGCTTAGGGCACGCCATACGCCTGTAGCGCGCGGTGAAACACAGACTCAGCTCTCTTCATGAAAGAGTGGCTGCAGCGACCGTATGGCGTCCTTATTTCCCGGCTGCCACAGGTGCTCACCGGACATGCTTCGTACGTACCTGTGCCATACCTATGCCTAGGCCGGGAGTTGGTGTCCGGTCGATGTCAACTATTGACTGTCAACACTAAAAGTAACTGACAGAAGTAAATACAATTTATCGACGCATTTAAGACAAAATATGCAATATTAGATGTATATTTCCAGAAAATGTAGGTTAATGTATGGTAAAGTGATAACCGCCCGCCTCGGCATCATCGAGGCGGTCCGGCCGGTGCTCGACCTTTGGCTCGGGAGGAGGCACGGCTCCTTCTCGTTTCGGGTGACGCAGGTGCTCTCGGGGCATGGTTGCTTCGGGAAGTACCTCTGTCGCATAAACAGGGAGCCAGACGCCCGGTGTCACCACTGCGTCGACTGTCGGGAGGACACGGCGCGACATACGCTGGCAGAGTGTGCCGCTTGGGAGGAGCCGCGCCGTGCCCTCATCTCTAGAGTAGGCAGTGACCTGTCGCTGCCGGCTGTCGTTAATTCGATGGTCGGCAGCGAGGAGTCCTGGGACGCGGTGGTTTCTGCTGCTGAAAGCTGCGGAAAGGGGGAGGGAGATCACATGCTCTCACCCAGCCCGCAGCAGGCGCACTGGGCGTCGGCGGAGGGCGGACAACGCCCTCTTCCAGCCCCCCTAAATGGGTCCAGGGGCGACGGACTCGGGGACGTCCGTCGCCCCCCATACATCGGACCCGCGGTGGCGGCGCGTAGTGTTCCACGCGCGCCCCTCTTAGACGTCGCGGGGGGAGTCAAACACCTCACTCCCCCCCTCGACACGAGGAGAGGCCTGCCGTAGCGGGCCGGCACCAGCCGGGGGTTGCGGAAGGATCGTAAGTTCCCGCGACCCTCGGCGTAGGTGTGAGATGGAACACCGGGGTGGTTTTTAGTCAGTAAGAGTCTGATAGACCCCTCCGCCCGCCCCAGGGCGGAGGACATCCATGAGGATTTTCCAACCCGAAACAAAAAAAAAAAAAGGGGTAAAGTGGTAAAGGCCGTGGCTTACGAGTTGTAGGTCGTGTGGTCGAACCCCGGCAGGTCACTTTACTTTGTGCAATTTACTTCATTACCACTGCTCTTAAAACGGTAAAGGGAAACATCGTCAGGAAACCGGCATGTACTTGTACCAGGGATTCGAAGATATGTGACACCCATCAACCCGCACTGGGTCCGCGTGGTGAATTATGGTCCACTCCAGGCCTGTGTCCCAACAGTGGGATTGTCTTAGGCTCATCGTCTGCCCAGCCTTTTCCCAACTATGTTGGGGTCAGCTTCCAGTCTAACCGGATGCAGCTGAATACCAGTATTTTATATGGAGCGACTGCCTATCTGACCTCTACAACCCAGTTACTAGGTAATAAGATATTGTTGTAGGCTGATTATGCTTTATGCTTTCAGAAAATCAAAGAATTAATGAAAGTATATGAAGATGTACGAGATATCGATCTCATGGCTGGTTTGTGGTGTGAGAAGGAATTGGTAGGAGGCTGGATACCCCGAACTTTAGCGTGCTTGATAAATGATAATCTTTTGAAGGCTATCAAAGGAGACAGGCACTGGTACGAGAATGAACACAGACCGTACGCGTTTACGAAAAGTAAGTTGTATTTTTTTATCTTGACTTATTTCTTGTCAAAACTGCGAAGTATTAACAATAATTACAGTCACAAAAGAGACGAGAAAATGTAAGTTTTAAAGTTTTAAAATCACAGAAGTATTTAGAGGTAGGCAGATAATTTTTAGCATCATATAGCAACATCTAATTTGTACTACAATTCTCCTAGATACAAAACATTTTAGTTTAGCGGGTGAATAAGAATTTGGAAATAACAAATTGCAAAGAAACTTTCAATTTTGATAAAAGCTTGGTTATTACTCATGTATTAATTGTTTGGGGGAATTAATTGTTTATCATCACAACAGAACTTTCATTCTTTGACAATTATATAAACTGGATATAACACAGCGAATTGGTGCAGTGTATCAATTTGATAAACAATCAATTTCCCTGACTGTATTAGAAAGTTTATATTTTCTTTTCAGTACCTTAATTCAATACTTTGTCGGTTTTCGTTTTAGATCAACTGCTAGAAATCAGAAAAGCAAGTCTAGCGTGGCTGCTGTGCACAGTCGGGGACGGAGTCACCAAAGTACAGAGACACGCCTTTCTTACCATTAGTCACAAGTAAGTATTTTAATACTAGTTTACCTACCTACAGAGCAGTGGTGGCCCAGAGGTACCAGCCCCGACTTACGAGTTGTAGGTCGTGGGTTCGAATCCAGGCAGGCACTTTACTTTGTGTAATTTATTTCATCACAATTGCTCTCAAAAACGGTGAAGGAAAACATGATGAGGAAACTGGCATGTCCTAGAACCAAAAATTCGAAGATTTGTGACATTTACCAACCCGCACTGGGCCCGCGTGGCGCGCGGCCCACTCCCTCTCACAGAGAGGAGGCCTATGTCCCAGCACAAATAAATTTCTATTGTTACCGAACTGAATCAGTTTCCGTAATGGTTGGTTCGACTCTTGAGTAGGCTCATAAACACTGCACTGGCTAAACTTCCTCAATGATATTATAAGCAAAAAGAGGTAAATAAGTTACCTACCCAACATTCGATCTTCAAAAACGGCACAACGTCACTGTGAAAATAGGAAGGCATGTCGTAATTATCGGGAGTGAAAAAAAACAACAATATGTATGGCTAACCAGCCAAGTTTGGAAGTAACAGTTTCGGAGTGCGTGTAACTTATCTGCAGTCTCTTTGAAATTCTGATTGTTGGTAGGTAAAATCTTGTTAAAACATTGATTATTTTAGTGCATAATATATAAATTACTACTTAGTAATGGTTAAATCATCAACCGCTAGGTATATCAAAATGAAACCGAAAGTAATCAGCACATCCAAACCGCTCTCAAGAGCTGTCAATGTCACCATTGTTGTAGAATATTGCTGCTGACAGCTCTTAAACTCGGTTTAGATGTGCAGATCGAGTTCAGTTCCAGTGGAGAAATTCACCCTTAGAAAAATAATAACGGACAAAGTGTGTGTAATAAAATGTATTTTATTTTCAATCAGGAACCCGTTACTGAAATGTAGCAAAATTCCCGGTATCAACTTCGAGGCCTGGGCGGATCCTGCTTGCTCTAGTGGCTACTGCAAATGCGATGATTATGAATTTTAACAATATTATTTGAGGGACTCTAATGCTCATTTTTTACAAGGGGCAAGTAACCTCTGTTGATAACTATCAGGTTAAGTGTCTAAACAGAGTATTGCTTGAGTATTTTGCATTGCTTCCATTTTTTTTTTCATTTTGGTAAATTGATTCAGACTTAAGTCAAACGTGACATTATCCATTTATTAACACGCTTATACAGTATATACGGTACGCTTATACGGTGTGGCGAAAATTAAAGGTGAGGTACAGACCATCAAACTGAACAACTTTCTCTCGGAGACCAACATCATAATCGCAAAAAAAATATCAGTCGTCCCATACAAAACTTCAGTCAACCAAATGTATGGGCCGACTGATATTTTTTTTGCGATTACGATGTTGATTCCCGGGAGAAAGTTGTTCAGGAGCTAGACCACCACCTCTTAAAGCAGTATTATTGTAATCTTACTTCAGTGTGGGAAATAGATGGAGCTAGACGTCCTGTATAGCTCCATCTCTTTCTCACACTGCAGTAACATTAAAATAATACTGCTTTAAGAGGTGGTGGTTGGCCCCCTGTTTGACGGTCTGTACCCCATCCTTAATTTTCGCCACACCGTGTACAGACACATTGTATAAAGGTTCTCCTGAATGGGAGTTAGTTTGTTTTGTTTTTGTGTGTATCATCAACAATACAAAGATTCTGTCAAATGAAATGTGTTCTAAGTGAATTGTACGTAAATTTAATAAAAATAATAATTTTAAATAATACAACAAGTCTGTAGTTCATTTTTCATTCTTTTAGAAAATGTTTTTCTTTCATAAATATTCCAATGTAAATAAAAACATTGGAACAGGTGTATAAAATAAAATAATTGTCAATACCGTACTTGCTTATGTTCTTACCATATTTGATTTACGACGTTACATAAACCCAATAATCAGTAGAAACATACTTATATTGAAAGTAGATAATAGATATTATCGACTCGACAATTCAATTAAAATATAATTGTCTTGATACAGATTTGTGTAATTTCAATTGATTGAAAAGACTATTCATACCTACTAGTAGGTAACTAAAGAATAAAGGTGATAAATTCGTAAACACAAGTATTTTGTTCCTCATTGTACATCTTACGTCTTCACATTCATCATCACCATCTGACCGAAAATTTTGCCTTAAACGTGTCTGAAGAAGGAATGGCTCACGATATGTTGCAATATAATAAAATTATTTATGTCGTCGCCTTCATGTGAATCTTAATTTTCAATTATCTCACGGACAACGAATAGCCAATAATCTCTTAGAAAAAATACTTACACTTGAGACGCCCTTGTTGATCTAGTGGTCGCAAGCGCTTCTGCTGAGCATGAGGTCCTGGGTTTGGATCCCAGGTCAGGCAAAGCGTTATTAGTTTTATCCATTAGGAATTTCTCAGTAGCAACCCTGAGTCTGGATTCGTGCCCAGATTATGGCAATAGGCTCACCCCCTATGACTTAAACTTAACTGGCGAAATGTGGGTTTACTATAGGTACACCTCTGCCTAACCCTTCGGGGATTACAGGCGTGACGTTATAATGAACTTACAAATTACAATTAAAATGAATGAAAAATTGGATGATTAGTCTAACATTCTCAACTAAACAGGCAAGTGGTAAACTAGACCGTGCGAAAGACGAAACGTAGCGAGAGCCATAAAACTTACTAATAAATGACGTCACGGCAAAAGTTAAAGTGAAAGGCAGCGCTATTTCGCGTCTCATAGCAACCGGTTCCATGGTGTAATGGTTAGCACTCTGGACTTTGAATCCAGCGATCCGAGTTCAAATCTCGGTGGAACCTAGTTTTATATTCCATAAACCTTCAAACTGTCATAATATGAGACAATTAAACTATTGTTACAGACCACTAGGCGGTCGATCGACAGTTGAGGAAGCTTTAAATTATAAAAATACTGGATGATCAAGCGCAGGGTTGATTTTTAACAGTCGATTTAACAACAATTATCGATGTGCGCAAGTGCAGAGCGAAGAAGTTATTATTTTTATCAAATTAAACGTAATTTTTAAATAATATGACAAAACTCCTTCTTTCTTAGATAAATTACTCATATTCTTCTCTTCTTGTTTTCACACACTATTGTCTACATTTCTTTTTTAATTTCTCCTTTCGCAGGTCTGCTGAAAGAAATTTCTTAAGAAATAAGCAGTACCTCAATGATCATAATGTCCTAACTATATAATGTTTTATTGTGTGTACATAAATAGTAAAATAAATAAATAAATAAAGCTAAAAATCATAACAAATGGTCAAAAAACAGCAACAAAAACAAACACATAATCATAAAATTATATTAAATCTAACAACAGAAACATCTGGAGGTCAATGTCTCGACTATTGCTAATAGCAACCCGTTTCATTAGGTCAAACACCTCACAGGTCATACGTGATAATTTTATTAGTAGATTCGCCACTTTAAGTTTTCTTGACTATATTAAGTCCAATATAAAGACTGATCACACGTGAAGTCCTTCCACGCCACGTAGTCTATTGAGGGTATATTGATACAGCTGTCAATTTTGTTGCTGAAAGACAAAATGAATAGGTATATGAAACAATAACAATATAATTCAAAAACTAGATGGCAGATGCTAGAAGTGTGATAAAACATAGTACCTACATATTCATATCAATTTAAGACTCCTGCAAACAGGCGCGATACGCGACGCGATATAAAGGCACCGCTCGTCGCGCGACACGCGGTGCCTTTATGTCACGTCGCGTGTCGCGCCTGTTTACAAGTGCCTTTATACATACAATTTTTTTTCATATTTATACATAGATACACATACATAAATTCACGCCTTCTTCCCATGGGGGTAGGCAGAAACTGCTGAACGCCACCTGCTACGATCCTTTTGCCTCGTTTACGTTCATACATCTGGTTATACACGCACGCTGGCTGCGAGTACTACGCACCTGACCTTTCTGAAGAACATCACCAATAAGATCACTATATGTCTTCCTAGGGCGTCCTCTCTTGGCGTTTCCACTCACATCTGCCGTGTAAATACCTTTTGCTAGTCGCGTTTCATTCATCCTCACAACATGACCAAACAATGTAAGCATACTCTTTAATCGACTTTAAAAAGGAGGAGATTCTCAGTTCGTCGAAATCTTTTTTAGGCTACCGCAGTCACCAAGGAACACTTATAATTTCGCCATGTACGTCCATCCGTCCGGCCGTCTGGCCGTCCGTTCGTCCGTCCACAGCTTAACTCAGAGACTCTTAGTACTACAAAACTATAATTTCGCATAGATATACATATTAATCACGCCGACAAAGTGGTAAATAAAATCATAAAAAAAAAATTTTTAGGGCACCTTTACCCGTAAAGTGGGGATGTTTTTATTTTCTCGTCTACCCCATGGTGTGGGGTGTTGTTGGATAGGTGTTTCAAAAATATTGCAGGTTTGTGAAAACAATTTTTCGATTGTGGGATCCGTTTCTGAAATATTAAGTTTTAAAGTGCTAATTTTTATATATTTATATATAAATAATATAGGTTTATAGCATATTTATTTATTTTTTTAAGTATATTTATTTATTTAAGTATTTGTTAACTTTTGCTTTATAGTATATGTGTAGGTATATTTAATATTTTAGTTTAAGACGTCACTAATCATATTCTTCTCTTCTTGTTCTCACACACTATTGTCTACATTTCTTTTTTAAATTCTCCTTTCGCAGGTCTGCTGGAAGTAATTTCTTAAGAAATAAGCAGTACCTTTGTGCTCAATGCTCATAACGTCCTAACTGTATAATGTTTTATTGTGTGTACATAAATAATAAATAAATAAATGAAATATTTTTTGTTAGAGTCAAGTAGCTGGCAGGGGGGGGCCCCCCTGCCAGCTAAACGGGTTGTTTTGGATATGTGATAAAATTCACGATTGTAGAATATGCAATGAAATTAAAAGGTAGTTGCACATCGCGCTATACTGAAAGTGGCTACCTTCCGTCCATTACTATACCCAACTAATCTGTTATACAAAAACTGCAACGTACTCAACGTGCGGCAACACTTTATTGTACAGTCAGTTCTGTTGCAGCACCGCATAACCCCCTATATTCAAATTACCAAACGCCGAAAAGATATAATATGTACTCCTCCAAAAACCCGCTTGCCGTTTACTAAAAGATTCTTTTATTATCTAGGTCCAACTCTATACAACACAGTAAACAGAAAATGTCAAATATATAAATTGTCTTATCAAAATTGTAAAAAGTCTGTCCGGGCATTCCTTCAAGATAAAACCTACGACGAAACAGAAAAATATTTAATTTAATTAATTTATGATAAGTTTGTATATTGTACCACTCACCCAAAACATAGACCCGCACTAATCTAATCCCCTTACTTAACGCACGCTTACACAGCCGCACGCTCATGCACACTCACCTACACACACACACACACACACTCAGATCCATATTCGTAAGTACACACTGCACACACGCACACTTCACACACGCATCCTCACACGCACAAGCACTCACACAAATGCGCTAGCGCACTAATACCTGTATTAATGTTTTAAAAATGTAATGGGTAAAAACAAAATAAAATTGTAGTAATATAATTAGAGGGGATTGGCACTGCTACTCCTTAATACAGGCTATTTTGTAGCCTAGCAAGGAGAGCAGCACGTCACCCACTTGATTGCCAGAGATTAAATACTACCCACTTTGAGAAAATTGTTACATGTACTACAATCTGTTTTATGTAAATAAAGATTATTAAAGATTATTATTATTAAAAGGAAAACTATCACAGCTAAGTAGGCTTTACAAGTTTACGAGTAATAGTTGACCAACTTACATTTGCAGTTGGAATGTATGAGAGAACATGTTTTTCAACTACAATGTTAAGTTTGTTCTCTGGATAAAAAAAAAAAAATTGAAAAATTCTTTTTTTTGTTTGAAAGGGTATACTTTCCAGGTAGCCCCATTGCCAGGATCAGGAGGATTTTAGTCAGGATCTGATGATAGGATCCTGGAGAAATCAAGGAAACTCTTCAAATATTATAGGTTCACCTATAGCGATTTGGGTATTTTTTTATAGTAACTTGTGCATTTGCTCTCGGAAAGCACCATTTGGTGAAGTGGAACTGATGATGAAGACCACAGATGGCTACCAGAACTACTTAATAATAAGTATTTCACGGGTTGCGCAGGTGATGAGCAGCTGTTGTCATTATTGTAACTTAGACAAATTACAAACCAACCTGATAAAAAGTGAAAAATAAAAATCTTTTTAACAAAAAAAAAAAAAAAAAACAACCGACTAACAAAAAAACAACACTACAAAGTGAAAAATAACTTTAATTTGGGAAGACGGTGGCAAAAACCAAAATGGTAGTCGGTTGTTTTTTTTTTTGCAAAAAAGGTTTTTTTTAATTTGTGCCCCTACATCTTCTTTTAAACTGCACCGTTGCCCTAACACATTATTCCTCAACCTATCATTCATAGTCACACCACACATACATATATCATATCATAATATCGTATTCCTGTTTAAATTTGTACTTATTTAAAGTAGAGGTGAGATATGTTTAGTAAGATATTATAATGCAGGTATCATTAAGAAAAGTAAAGATCACAAAATGATGATTATCATCACCATTTGCAACCTTGTTCCATCCACTGCTGTGCATAGGCCTCGTCCCTTTTGTGCCATGCTTCCTGGTCAGTGCGAGTCTCATCCAGGTCCAATGATGATATAGAAAGGTTAAACTTTATAAATAAAACACACACTTCTGTGACTTAGTAAATAACAACATACTTGATTCCAGCTTTCAAGAAAGCATGTGGTTGAATCTTTGTAACAGTATCTCCGACGTCACACAGGAATCTTGCGATGGTATACTTTCTTACTTCAGCTAGTTGAACTGAGAACAAAAAATTGCTATTATAGAGGCATGAGGAGCAGGGTGTAAAGTTCACTCACCCTCTATGAAAAGGGAGGATCTTCCGACCAGACGAGTGTTATGTCTGGTGGGCTACTGCCCGACGGTTGATGTCGGGATGTTGTATATATACTAGTCGCGCGGTAAACTCTGATTGCGCGATGCAGGACTTTGCGTGACGTCAGTGTGACGCGTTCCATTGTGGCGATGTAGATATGTCGCCACACTATCATCATTTCAACTATGATCAACATTGACATTCTGTAAAATTATTTTACAGTAAGAAATAATAACATAACATCACGCCTTGTTTCCCCGAAGGGTTGTGCAGAGGTATACCTATAGTATACCCACATTTCGCTGCTACTGAGAAATTCCAGATAGAAAAACCCAATATCACTTTGCCCGACCTGGGAATCGAACCCAGGACCTCTTGCTCAGCAGTAGTGCTTGCGACTACTAGACCAACGAGGCAGTAAAAAACAATAAAAGGAGTAAAATTGGTATATCAACAGGAGGGCCAATTGTTATTCAATTATTTCTTTTCCTATTTCACTCAAAATATCCAAATACTACGAACTTATTATACTTACGAATAGTGAATGCATGAGGACGATACTGTCTCTCGTACCAATGTCTGTCCGATACCACGTTACGTCTCAACTGGTCAATCACAAGGCAATAAAACGTCGAAGGAACAAAACCTCCATTTATTGGCTTTTCAACCCATATACCAGCTAAAAGGTCAATATCTTCTACTTTTTCGTACATACCCCTTAAAATTTCTATTCTCTGAAATGTTAGCAAAGTATTTTAATTTTAAATATGATAGTTACATAGATATATAGAATACTCTTTATTATTTACACCATAAAAATTACAGATATAAATGTAGTACGCCCATTTTGTAACCCTATTACACAATGGGCTATCTTATCGCTAAATGCGATCATTTACAGACAACCTTAGAAAGGATTAAAGGGAGAGACAATACTGATGTGAACATTTTCTTTTTTTTAACCTAGTAGCTATAAATACAAGGTCAAATTAGCTAGCGAAACTCCGCAGACGTGACGAGTATCGTTATCTAAACATGATAAAGTAAAAAAGGAAATTATTTGATGTTTTTTTTTTTGGTTCAACAACCGGTGGTAGTGTAGTTACTGAAATTTCAATTAAAAAAACAGTATTTTTTTTTTATAAGGTTCACAGACGTAATGGTGGTGGTTGGTGACAACTAAATATGATAAAACAAATAAACTGATGGATTTCCTCAGCATAGGTAGGTACATCAAGTATCTACACTAACAGACGTCATTGTTTTGTTTTTGTTTTATTGTGTTTAGATATCGATACCCATCACTTCTGCGGAGTTTTGTTAGCTAATTTAATTTGACCCTGTTTACTAAGACTTCTTTCTGTCATGAAAAAATTTGCTGCTAGTAAAAATAGTTGTTACCTCAGGATCTATAATTCCATCAAGATCATTAAACGTGCGTACTGACTTTCCGAAACACGCCTCCCTGTATTTAACGTAAGGTTGGAATCCAAAGTACCGGTTCTTGGCCATATCATTGGTCATCAAATCTGTCACCTTTTGATGAGGACCTAAACCTTGTTCTGTGATCTAAAATATAAAAACCAAATCAGCTGCATGATCTTCGACACAGTTTTGATTTTTTAATTTATTTCACTACTAGTGACCCGCCCCTGCGGTTTTTACGATTTGAAAACATAGTGACTTCTATATTATATGTAAGTTAAATACACATATACTTTCCGAAATAAATTCTCTAAATGATGGTGAAAACCGCATCAAAATCGGTTGTGTAGTTTAGAAGAACAATGCGATCACACAGACAGACACAAAAAGCGACGGAAATGTATAATATATTATGTATAAAAATAGATACTTACATCAGGATCAGCAATATAGTCAATGTTGGCGCTTCCTTGTCTAAAGCTGCCTTGTGTGATGTAGTCAATATTGTTATCAACTGCCAAGTAACCAGTTCTCAGAGTAAGGTTCACTATGGGAAACTGTTTCAGGTAATGACCATCTTGGTCGTACATTCTGAAAACAATGATATAGAAAATACAAAAACACGTGCATACAATAAGTGTTTTTAAAACATTGGAACATTTGGAGTATCAGCCGCAAGACGACACACGACGTCATATCAAGCTTAACATTTTCGGCCTTCATACAAACCAAAAATAATCTGTAGACCCAAGTCAAACCAATGAGCCATTTTTTAATTTCAAACTTTATTTTGAAAAAGTAAAAGTTTTAATTACAAAAACTCACGTTAAACCTGAGTCTAAGTTGTCCTTTACCTTACTCCGAATAAACTCCAAAATACAATAGCTGGCTAAATGATTTTAATCTTGGACTATAATTAGAACTCATTCTGTAGTAAGTCGATTCCAGTATAAGCTGACATCGCATTGTAGATAGGCTTTCCGCACAATGGAAGGTCAGTTTATACTAGAAATGTTTACAGGATTACTTTAAATTGGCTAGATAAACTTCGCAGACGCGATGGGTATCGATATCTAAACACGATAAAATAAAAAATAAAAAAAAATATGTTTTTTTTTGGGAGGTCAAAGACCGTTGTTAGTGTTGTTACCTGAAGTATGTACCGTTTTCTTATGTTTTATCGTATTTAGATCGATGACCTCACAAAAAAATCATCGAATTAATTTATTTAGATATCGATATACTTATCACGTCTGTGAAGTATACACAAAAAAAAAACAGATTTTAAAATTGATATTTCAAGTAACTAAAATAACTGCAGTCGATGACCCCACAAAAAAATCATCAATTTTTTGTTTGTTTTATTATATCTAGATGCCGATACCCATCGCGTCTGTGGAGTTTAGCTAGCCAATTTTAAATAACCCTGTATAATCAGCCTATAATGTTCCCACTGGTACACTGGCCTCCTCTCTGTGAGGGAGTGATGTCACATGTCTTCGAATTTTTAGGTCTAAGACATACCGGTTTCCCCACGATATTTTCCTTCACCGTTTTGAGAGCAGTGGTGATGAAATAATTTACAGAAAGTAAAGTTCCTGTCTTGGTTTCAAACCTACGACCAACAACTCGTAAATCACGGCCATTTCTACTGGGCCACCACTGCTCCAAATGTATAGCTTGATATCATTTCATCGTGAGTACTATTATTATTATAAACCCCTCAGCTGTCGATCGACCGGCTAGTGGTTGGTAACAACAGAAATGTAATTATGTCTCTTAACATGACAGTTGAAGGTGTATCTAATACATGTTTTATGCTTACTTTAAAGAACCTTCCTGAACAGTATGCAGCCATCTTAATGCGAATGGATATTCCAAAGACAGTTGAGGCTGCACATTTTCGTTATAAATGTCCCTAAATCCACCAGTGGGAGTTACAACACCATCTTGTACTAAGTTGTCATATCCTGCAAGAGACGTTTTAAATTATTTAGGCAGTATTTATATAGAGTTATTTTATAGTAGCTAGCTAAACTCTACAGACGCGATGGGTATCTATCGATATAATGTTTTGATATCGATACCCATTGCGTCTGCGGAGTTTAGCTAGCCAATTTAAAATAACACTGTATAAGGCTACAATGTTTTCTAAGAACTATAATTAACAGTACTCTAATTGCGTAACACACCATCCATCACAATCTGAATGATTTTGAAGCATATTGCTAATCCATTGCTTCGTATGTTCGAAAAATTTGATTACTCAACAACGTAACGCAACGCAACATAACGCAATAAATATTGCTGAACTGTCAAAATGAAACCGATTCCTGCCTCACGGTCATTGTCATCCAAAATAATAATATTTAACATGAATTAACATAAATGTGTGTGTGTCAGTGGTAACAAAACCCCTTTTAGCTGACCTCGCATTCTATTGAAACTCCGCACTGTGCTAGGCGAGCTCATGGTCAAAGTTTTACCACAGATGCGTGGTCTACTGTACGTTAATATGAATTTTTATTTACACTTGCCATTTTAAATATTATAGATAGATAGTTAGAATACTCTTTATTATGCACACCATCAATATAACTGATATAAAGTAGAAATTTTAAGATCTTTTAAAGACAGCCTTTGGATGGATTTAGGGAGAAAGGAGAGACAGTACTACAAGAAGTCTGTGGTGTACCATTTACATATGTACAATAAATAGATACATACGAGTACATGAAACGTTTACTTATCTATATAAATCTGTCTGTTTATATATATACAGACAGATACAGTCAGAGTTATATATCATAATAATCATAAAACACGTGCAAAGAACATAAAAAATGACGTTAAAGGAGAGAGATAGTGTTTTATTAGCATAATTTTAAAAATAGACAAGGATTGAGCACGTCTTATCGATATGGGCAAGGTATTCCATAACCATTATTATCTTTAACATAACCTTAAGAATGCTTACCCAAAAATATTGGCAATAACTCATAGTAATTGATCTGGATAAACAGAGCAATATTTATATCTCTGGCAGTATTGAATAGTTTCTCATCATCCCAGCAAGGGTTGACTTTAGACAACTCCGTGGCGATAAAGTTGTGATTCCTCCAGAACCATACGGCCATTAGGTTTATACTTGCTAGGGTGTTACCTCCATCTTCAGCTGTAAATAAAAAAAGCTTATTTAAACGAACCATCAAAAGTGAAACAAATTCTTTAAATTCGAATAAAATAGTCGATTTTTCTTTTCGATAAATTCATTCTACATGATAACTACATTGTTAATTTCCATCTGTGTAAACAATAATTTTTAATCGGTACTTGATGTTAGCTTCTAACTTATCGTAATATTCGTGATGTTTATACCATTTTCGTATAGTCATTAAAACTTAGTAAAGAAAACCCTTTGAAGCCAAAATCACATCAGCCAAATCTTTCTGGGCTTTTTTGCTTTCATATAAATGTCAAAAAAGATTTAGATGTAAATACTTACGCATATCATGACATCTCTTTTCATGGGGTTTTTGATTCAAGAAGCACACATTAACTTGTGTCTTGGTGCTTGGCGGCCAAACCCTTCCCTGGTCAACTTCATACTTTAATAGTCCACCTTGAAATAGTCGCCCATTTTCTTGTAAATTTTTCAAGAAATTGCCGTACACAGAAGACAAGTCTAAGAGCGGAGTTGATGAAACAATCTGGAGAAAAAGAAGTAAAATAAATTATTTATTTATATATTTATATAATTAATAGTTTAAGTACACACATATAAACAGACAAGAAGATAGGAACAGAAAAAAAAGTACAAAGATAATGCTTATTTCCAAAGAAATTTCTAGAAATCTCTCTTTTTTGGAAGAAGAATGATTATTATTAATAAATTATTACAAGAAGCTATTAGAATAAATACAATTGTTAATAGTGAATAAATAATTGATTATAAATATTTTTATTATTTATTTTATTTATAATTTATCATGTATAATACAATTTTAAGAACATTGTGACAATGATGGAAAAGCAGTCGAATTGCTTACTCTATCTGGGGTGGTACCTTTTGGTACGCATCCTATACTTTGGAAGGATTCAGGTCTGGTCATGTTCAAACAGCGGATACCAGAGAAACGGTGTACAGGGTCATCTTCCGGTATCTTGTTAGGAACACAATAAGAATCGGTTTTTCCTTTTGAGGTACAGCAGTATGGCCTCCACACTATGTAATTTACTAGAAAACATTTATTTGGTTATAAGAAAATCATGGTTATGATATAAATAAGGTTCATTGAGTAGACTCACATAACGAAAATAATGGCCAACATTTTACAATCCATATTTTCAAAGTTATAAAGGACAAACATAAAGATGAAAGTAGGTAATATCTTACTTGTATCGTGTAGAGAGACGACATCAGCAGACAAGAATGTAAAAGCATGAATAGCTAGCTGGGTGTACCTCTGGCTGGGAACTTTACCAACTGACATAAGATGGGTCCTAAGAGATCGCGCAAGAGGCAAATCATTGCCTGATGCTGCTTTCTTGGGCTCGAAATCTAGGGAAAAAATAGCACCGTTATTGTCAGTTATCACACAGTTATGAAGATTATCTAGTGATATGTTAAATCTTCTTTTATTAAATACGAGTATAGTTTTTTTATAGTCAGCACGGATAAAGTGTTACTTAATATATAAAAAAAAATAGAAACATGTGTGAAACCCTGAATAACTGAAAAAAAAACATACTGCGTGCGATATCAAGTCATGCTTACATTTACAAAATACTTGCTTACATTTGTCATAAATTGGTGGCAAAATTCTGGTAAAAGGAGTGTGACTTGCTCCCCGGGAGGGATATTTCAAGTTGTTACAGGAGCCATCGACTCGTCTTCCTTCAAGGGGATCACATGGCTCAATCTCATTTACGCACCAACTAAAGACGACAAAGTAACATTAAAATACTAACCATGCTAGAGATGTCAAATAAAATATTATTTAGGTACCTATAGACTTCCGAATAAGGAAATCACGTTTAAGTATAAAGAAAGTATTAATATATTACACAGTTAATGAAAAAACACGGAGCATGTTCGGTTTAATTACTTTTAATATTCCTGGAATTCAGTAACACAATATTGATGCCAGAGCTGAAGCCGATGATGGAATGTGTGTTACTTATACATAATTATGAAAGATAAGAACTAACAATAACAACAGACAGGTACTTACAAAGTCGTGTTAGACTTATCACGGCGTTTCACTTCACTGATTTCAATCGGAACGCCGTGATACGAATCATAGAACAATGCAGCCTTTACATCGCACAGCATAGCAAGGAGCAACATAGGAGACAACATCCTACCGTATCTACTAATCAAAGTGTTGTAGAAAAATGACCAGATTCTCTCACATGCATAAATGTAGATTTACGAAAACTGGTTAAAGATGGTGTCAATAAAGCAGTAATAACTCTCGGGTCAGTAACCCATTGATTAGAAGCAGCTACATATATTTGTTCAGTGGACTATTTAATTTTATGTCCATGCGTAGACTCGTTGAACATTTGTTCATTATCTGTTCAATTTATTCTAACCTAAATATTCTTATCCATTGCCGTATAGTGTTCAGTAGTGTCAGTACTAGTCATTTCTGTAATTGACTGAAGCTAACAAAGAAATGTTGAAATCCGGTCGTGAAATCTGATAAAACATTTTGCGACCACACACAATTCTTTTTATGATTACTGTTTTCTTTAGTGGTGGACTGCCTCGTTGGTCTAGTGGTCGCAAGCGCCACTGCTGAGCATGAGGTCCTGGGTTCGATTCCCAGGTCATGCAAAGTGTTATTGGGTTTTCTATCTGAAATTTCTCAGTAGCAGACCGGAGTCTGGATTTGTGCCCGGTAGATGATAGGGTCACCCCCTATTACATGGGACTTAAACATAACTGGCAAAATGTGGGTGCACTATAGGTACACCTCTGCCTAACCCTTCGGAGAAACAAGGCGTGATGTGATGTTATTTTATGTTATGGTTTCTTTACAAATAAATAAAATTTAAGTGTCTGTTTGTACTGCCCAAATAACAGCTTTTTACTAAATGTACAGTATATACGGTACTTATAAAAAAAAAAGATTTTTAAAATTTTTGTTTGTCTGTCAGTCTGTCTATTTATTTTGGCTAATCTCCAATAATCCCCAACACGACAAGACCGATTTCGACGTGACTTGCAATGGCAGATAGCTGATAATATAAGGAACAAATAAGGCTTCATTTATTTTAGAAAAAGACTTGGGTCCCGCGCAAAAAAATTAAAACCCATGAAATAGTGAACAAAATCCGATTGAAATAGGGAAGTATTGACATCCACGTGGGTGAAGCTGCGCTAGTGTTAAAATAAACTGAATACATAACATGAACTATGAAAAATGAATTGGACCAGAAGCTTCAGTTAAATCGTGACATGAAGCGAATGTGTTTGGGCCCATCACAATGATATAATAATATGCCAGATTTTATGGAATATGGTGGATTAAGGCAATCATGCTCAAGCTCAAACTCAAACTCAAACTCAAAGCATTTATTTCAATTAAACCAATTACAGGCACTTTTGAATTGTCAAAGAGTCGGTCAGTTAGTCAGAAAATTGAAGCTAGACGCCCATTCTAAAACGTAGATCTCTATGGAGAAGAATGGGCAAGAAACTCCATGGACACTCTTTTAAATCAAAATTGTTACAAAATCCTGGGTAGGTACATTGTTATTGTTCTTGTTGCTTCTACATGTGAGAATAATGTGACAAATAGATAATTAAAACAATTTAAAATATAAGATTAAAAATAAGCCCTGGCAGCTAAGAGATGACCCGTCTCCACTGACGGCGCCCGTTCACGAACATGACGCGTGGATCAGCACAATCCAGCTCAACCATTTTGTAGGGAACCGAATGATCCAACACACGCGCCACCATCAGCGAGACATTTAAGTGAGCATGACATACTCTCAACTGCCATACTCTTTCAAGTCAACATACCTACATCATAACATAAAACCGCTCCATGGTACTCACATTTACAAAATTGAAAAGATGCTTCTAATTTATACAAAACTATAGTTTGCAATGATTGTATTAAAAGATTAGTAAACACTAAATCTATAGTCTATATATAGTCAATAAGTCTATAGTAATAACATAATGTCAGAAAAAAAGGGGACGCATTTTTTCCAAACAAAAAAAAAAAAAAATTAACCAAGCCCAAGTGGCTGTGGAGCAGGACCAGCATTTAGCCAAGCATTTTTATCTATGATATAATCATTCAACCTATAATATGCTTGTCTACATAGTGTGCGTTTAATGCATGTTTTAAATTGCTTCTCATTTAGTTGAAGAATATCGAGAGGTAATTTATTATAACATTTTACACAGTACCCCATAAAAGAAGTGTGTACCTTAGATAATCTGAAACGTGGTTGATCTAATTTGTTCCTATTTCTAGTGTTAAAATTATGCCGATCACTTATCTTACTAAAAAGATGTAGATTTTTTCTAACATACATAATATTTTCATATGTATATTGACAAGGTACCGTCATGATGTTAATTTTTTTAAACAGTTCCCTTAGAGATTCGCGACTGCGGAGGTTATAGATGGCTCTGACAGCCCTCTTTTGCAGAATAAAGATAGAATCAATATCTGCAGCCCGTCCCCATAACAAAATACCGTAAGACATGACGCTATGAAAGTAACTAAAATAGACCAGTTTCGCGGTATCGACGTCTGTTAATTGGCGGATTTTCCAAACAGCGTAAGCAGCCGAGCTTAGCCGCCCTGCTAGTGATGTTAAATGAGGACTCCACTGCAGCTTTGAGTCCAGCGTAATTCCCAGGAAAACAGTCTGTTCGACGAATTGTAGTATTTCCTTATTCAATACTACGTGACATTCACTACTTCTAACATTTGGTAACGTGAATCTTATGCATTTAGTTTTCTTCTCATTTAATACTAAATTATTTACAGTGAACCAATTATGGACCTTAAGCATAGCGTTATTTACGTCGTCGAGCTCTTGTGCATGTCTGTTAACTTTAAAAATTAGTGATGTGTCATCAGCAAATAACACCATTTGTGGTCGGTTTTTCAGTAAATGAGGTAAATCATTTATATATACTAAAAAGAGGAACGGACCTAATATAGAGCCCTGCGGTACACCCATTTTGACTTTTAATCCCAATGAATTCACACCGTTTATTTGAACTTGCTGCAGTCTATTATTCAAATATGATTTTACTAAGCTAAGTGCAAGTTTACCCAGTCCGTAATGCTCAAGTTTCAAGAGCAGTGTTTCATGATTCACGCAATCAAATGCCTTGGATAGGTCGCAAAAGATGCCTATTGCATCATGTGCCTCTTCCCAAGCGTTAAAGATGTGTTTTAATAAGGTGACACCGGCGTCAGCTGTACAACGTCCTTTCGTGAAACCATACTGTTGATCGTGTAGGATGTTATTACGATTAAAATGATTGAGCATTTGATTTAACATTACTTTTTCAAACACCTTGCTGAAAACCGGCAAAACCGATACGGGTCTATAATTATTAGTGTCTTTGCTGTCCCCGGATTTGAAAAGTGGAATAACTTTACTGTACTTCATTAAATCTGGAAATACCCCTTGATCAACACACAAATTAAATATTAAAGCTAAATAGGGTGCAATTGTCTCAATAATGGATTGACATACTTTTGTATGTGCATGCAAATACCAAATACACATAAATATATTTTATTGCCTTCGTATGAATTGGTATGACATAAAAAATAAACCGGCCAAGTGCGGTTCCGGAGTTCAATGAATTTACCCCAAGAACATACTTACCATTATTGTTAAAAACATGTTCTCTCATACATTCCAACTGCAAATGTAAATTGGCCGACTATTATTCGTTAACTTCTAAAGCATACTTGGCTATGATAGTTTTCCTTTTAACATCGTTGTATACAGAGTGGTGACGATATAATGACATTAAATGAAAATACGAACCCCACTAGTTAATCAAAACATTTTAAAATTATCAAATTAGGTAGTACACCAAAATCCGAAAATCCAATTTTTCAAACAAACTAAATGCGAAAATAATCTAAACTAAACACAACAGCCTTTATACTTACAGATTACTGACAGATGCTTGCACTGACTGGACAGGTCCACTCAATCTGTGTGGTTCTTTCCTCAAAAGACCATTTCAGACACCAACCTACATGGTCTTCACATGATCTGACCAAGATTATGTCTGGACTTTAAAAGAGACTGTGACCTCTGAGTTTGTTTCGGCCTTTCTTCTCAGAGTAGTCAGACAGGAAACACCGGCCTCATCTAGTTTAAAAAAAAAATGTTTGACATGTAAAAGTGTTTGCATAAACCTACTTACAGAAATAAAATATTTATCATTTATAATAGTGTCTACTAACCTAATCTGACCTGTAGGCACTGCAAGTAAGAACGGCAACGTCGCTCCCGTTCATGAGTACTTATTTGGCGGTCCCTTAGTTAAAAAAAGGCTCACAGCATCTATCCCCGCCCCACTCGCCACCTGCCACCCGCCAGCCCGCACGACTTTTCTATCACCATCACGTTTCATTTAAACATTAAATCAAAACTTACACACTTCAATCATGATTTCATGATACACAAAATTACATTTTTAATTGCTGAAATTGTCCACCGTTTACTCTAATACACATTGTGAGAACGTCTTGTGATATTGTTTCTTACTTTCCTTAACAAATCACCACTGCAAATAATTGCTTTAAATTTCTTAAAAGCGTCAATAATTCTATCTTGCAGTTCCTCTACGGTAAACACATAACGAGCATAAACCTCATTTTTAATAAACCCCCTATACAAAAAAAAAATCCAGTGGTGTGAAGTCCAGTGACCTTGCTGGCCACCGGTGAGGTCCAAATCGGCCAATCCACTGTCCAAACATATCAGTGAGGCACTCTCTAGCACTCAGCACAGAATGTGCAGGTGCTCCGCTCTACTACACTTGAAACGTATAAACAATCGAATTATCAATGACACAACAGTAAAACTATTAAAGCTCTGCACTGTATGAAATTGCAACAAAACAATGTTCAATTTTACACTAAAACAATTATTATTACAGTGGTACAATATACAAACTTATCATAAATTAATTAAATTAAATATTTTTCTGTTTCGTCGTAGGTTTTATCTTGAAGGAATGCCCGGACAGACTTTTTACAATTTTGATAAGACAATTTATATATTTGACATTTTCTGTTTACTGTATTGTATAGAGTTGGACCTAGATAATAAAAGAATCTTTTAGTAAACGGCAAGCGGGTTTTTGGAGGAGTACATATTATATCTTTTCGGCGTTTGGTAATTTGAATATAGGGGGTTATGCGGTGCTGCAACAGAACTGACTGTACAATAAAGTGTTGCCGCACGTTGAGTACGTTGCAGTTTTGGTATAATAGATTAGTTGGGTATAGTAATGGACGGAAGGTAGCCACTTTCAGTATAGCGCGATGTGCAACTTCCAAGGGTTTAAGAAAAGTTTTCGCAGCACCATCCCAACAGGGGATACAATAGGTAATAATAGATAGGCATAAGGCGAAATAGACATTACGGATAACTATAGGATTTGCAATATTTCTCAAGGTTTTAAAAATATATATAAGTTTGCGAACTCTGCCAGTAAGGACATTAATATGAGATTTAAATTTAAAATTCTTATCTATGACTATACCTAGGTATTTGATTTCATCCGTAGAGGATATAGGTGCACAGTGGCATGAAACCTGAGTTCGCAAGTGGCATGTGTGAGCTTTAAGTGATATTGGAGGGCTTGGTTGGGTAGCAGAACTGATTGAGTAGGTAATGAACTTCGTTTTGGAATTGTGAGTATTAAACGTCTAGCTAACTTTCTTATACAGGCTTCGTTTTATTTTTATATTTTTAGAGTTCCGTAGTCAACAAGGAACCCTTATGTTTTTGCCATGGCTGTCCGTCAGTCCGTCCGCAGCTTAGCTCAGAGACTCCTAGTATTAGAAAGCTACAATTTGGCATGTATATACATACATATTAATCACGCCGAAAAAGTGGTAAACTAGTCATGAAAAAAAAAATTTTTTAGGGTACCTCCCTTTTTAAGGGTCTCCTTTCACACGTAAAGTGGGGATGTATTTCAAAAATATTGCGGGTTTGTGAAAACAATTTTTCGATTACGGGATCCGTTTCTGAAATATGTTAGTCAACCCCCCCCGCCAACTTAACGGATAGTTTTGAATATGTGGAAAAATTCACGGTACTAGTATACAGAGTGGTGAGGATAATATGACATTAATTGAAACCAGATAGTGGGTATCGCGTTAGTAGTACTTATACCAAAATAATACAATATTGTATTGTATTGCTGATTGAATTTAGACCATAACTACACAATTCCTATTATCATAAGCAAACATGGATTGCCGAGGCGCACAATTCGTTTCGAAAAAAATTCAGTTTGCTCCTCGAGTCCTGGCCCACTACCTGGTCTAGTGCGTGACGTGCTACCCTTGTGAACGCATGTTTTTTTTTAAATTTCGATGCGTAAGAGTGGTTTGATGTGCGCGCATTAATAATAATTGTTTTAGTGTAAAATTGAACATTGTTTTGTTGCAATTTCATACAGTGCAGAGCTTTAATAGTTTTACTGTTGTGTCATTGATAATTCGATTGTTTATACGTTTCAAGTGTAGTAGAGCGGAGCACCTGCACATTCTGTGCTGAGTGCTAGAGAGTGCCTCACTGATATGTTTGGACAGTGGATTGGCCGATTTGGACCTCACCGGTGGCCAGCAAGGTCACTGGACTTCACACCACTGGATTTTTTTTTTTGTATAGGGGGTTTATTAAAAATGAGGTTTATGCTCGTTATGTGTTTACCGTAGAGGAACTGCAAGATAGAATTATTGACGCTTTTAAGAAATTTAAAGCAATTATTTGCAGTGGTGATTTGTTAAGGAAAGTAAGAAACAATATCACAAGACGTTCTCACAATGTGTATTAGAGTAAACGGTGGACAATTTCAGCAATTAAAAATGTAATTTTGTGTATCATGAAATCATGATTGAAGTGTGTAAGTTTTGATTTAATGTTTAAATGAAACGTGATGGTGATAGAAAAGTCGTGCGGGCTGGCGGGTGGCAGGTGGCGAGTGGGGCGGGGATAGATGCTGTGAGCCATTTTTTTAACTAAGGGACCGCCAAATAAGTACTCATGAACGGGAGCGACGTTGCCGTTCTTACTTGCAGTGCCTACAGGTCAGATTAGGTTAGTAGACACTATTATAAATGATAAATATTTTATTTCTGTAAGTAGGTTTATGCAAACACTTTTACATGTCAAACATTTTTTTTTAAAACCAGATGAGGCCGGTGTTTCCTGTCTGACTACTCTGAGAAGAAAGGCCGAAACAAACTCAGAGGTCACAGTCTCTTTTAAAGTCCAGACATAATGTTGGTCAGATCATGTGAAGACCATGTAGGTTGGTGTCTGAAATGGTCTTTTGAGGAAAGAACCACACAGATTGAGTGAACCTGTCCAGTCAGTGCAAGCATCTGTCAGTAATCTGTAAGTATAAAGGCCGTTGTGTTTAGTTAAGATTATTTTCGCATTTAGTTTGTTTGAAAAATTAGATTTTCGGATTTTGGTGTACTACCTAATTTGATAATTTTAAAATGTTTTGATTAACTAGTGGGGTTCGTATTTTCATTTAATGTCATTATGTCGTCACCACTCTGTATACAACGACGTTAAAAGGAAAACTATCATAGCCAAGTATGCTTTAGAAGTTAACGAATAATAGTCGGCCAATTTACATTTGCAGTTGGAATGTATGAGAGAACATGTTTTTAACAATAATGGTAAATGTTCTTGGGGTAAATTCATTGAACTCCGGAACCGAACTTGGCCGGTTTATTTTTTATGTCATACCAATTCATACGAAGGCAATAAAATATATTTATGTGTATTTGGTATTTGCATGATTGCCTTAATCCGCCATATTCCATAAAATCTGGCATATTATTATATCATTGTGATGGGCCCAAACACATTCGCTTCATGTCACGATTTAACTAAAGCTTCTGGTCCAATTCATTTTTCATAGTTCATGTTATGTATTCAGTTTATTTTAACACTAGCGCAGCTTCACCCGCGTGGATGTCAATACTTCCCTATTTCAATCGGATTTTGTTCACTATTTCATGGGTTTTAATTTTTTTGCGCGGGACCCAAGTCTTTTTCTAAAATAAATGAAGCCTTATTTGCTCCTTATATTATCAGCTATCTGCCATTGCAAGTCTCGTCGAAATCGGTCTTGTCGTGTTGGGGATTATTGGAGATTAGCCAAAATAAATAGACAGACTGACAGACAAACAAAAATTTTAAAAATCTTTTTTTTTATAAGTACCGTATATGCTGTACATTTAGTAAAAAGCTGTTATTTGGGCAGTACAAACAGACACTTAAATTTTATTTATTTGTAAAGAAACCATAACATAAAATAACATCATATCACGCCTTGTTTCTCCGAAGGGTTAGGCAGAGGTGTACCTATAGTGCACCCACATTTTGCCAGTTATGTTTAAGTCCCATGTAATAGGGGGTGAGCCTATCATCTACCGGGCACAAATCCAGACTCCGGTCTGCTACTGAGAAATTTCAGATAGAAAACCCAATAACACTTTGCATGACCTGGGAATCGAACCCAGGACCTCATGCTCAGCAGTGGCGCTTGCGACCACTAGACCAACGAGGCAGTCCACCAGTAAAGAAAACAGTAATCATAAAAAGAATTGTGTGTGGTCGCAAAATGTTTTATCAGATTCCACGACCGGATTTAAACATTTCTTTATTAGCCTCAGTCTATTCTAGAAAATTTACATCGGGATCATGTAGGGCCCGGAAAAAGCGTCCGTGAAGCTCCTTACTCTGCCATACCTCCATGCGATCGTTAGTGTCAAGCAATACAGGCTTGCACCAGTTCTCTTTAACCAAGGAGAGCGGGATGAGGCCCTTGTCCACTGCGACCACATCTCGATGCATGCATCCCCCCGTCGGCTTCAAGGAAATATTTCCTGAGACTGCATATCTCGCGATTGTGGAGGATCTTAACGTTTAAAAAGCCTCGACCTCCACACTTTCGCGGGATATACAGTCTCATTACCGATGATCGCGGGTGATGCATTCGATATGCAGTCAGCAGCGTACGGACCCTCCTATCCAGTGTGTTGAGTTCAGTCTGAGTCCATTTGAGTATGCCGAAAGAGTACATCGAAACCGGCATGACCCAACCGTTGAAGGCGCGCACCTTGTTTCCGCCTGATAGAAGGCTATTAAATACTTTCTTCAGGCGGCCAAAGAAGCGCTCCTTCAACGATTGCTTCATGGCAGCAGCATTAATGCCCAACGCTTCCGACATACCCAAATACTTATAGGTTTTTGGGTGCGGAGAGGGCTCTAAGGTTTATGGAATCCGAGAGTTGGGTTCCCACGGATTCCACAATCTCCCCTCGCGTTACATAAATGACCGCACATTTGTCCACACTAAATTCCAACCTGATGGCGCTACTAAAAGTTTCAGTTACTTTCAGTAGCTCCAACAGTTGCGAATTGTTGGTGGCAAAGAGTTTTAGGTCATCCATGTAGAGGAGCCTAGACCTGAATCCTCCAGCAGTGTGCTTAGATGATTCAAGGCTAAGCAGAACCAAAGCGGACTCAAACTATCGCCCTGAAATATGCCTCGCTTGATCCTTATCGGCTCGCTATTCCTCTGGATATTTCGACATCCTGGATAGCGAAGGACCGTCCTCCATTGCCCTATACACGACATCAGGAAGGTGCGAAGTGTTGCATCTACTTTATACAACTCTAGCACCCTCAAGTGCCATGTATGTGGCACCGAGTCATAGGCCTTCTTATAATCTATCCAACATGTCGACAGATCCTTTTGGGAACGACGAACTTGTTGGCTAATGGCCTATGGCTATTATTATTATAATTTTGATATTTTGACATTTTGAGGCATTAGAATGCATGGTGTGCGACTCGCTCCTCGGGACGGATACTTCAAGTTGTTGCAGCAGTCATCCACTCGTCTTCCACGCATCAACTACAAGTGTTCAGTAGAGGTAAATGAAGAAAAAATGCCTCACTTTGATATAGGATATATAATGAAAACAAAAAGTGTTGAAGTCTCACTTGTTTAACAAAATAGTAATTGTCTAAAATTTTTGAGAGCAGACAATACTATAAAATGTAAAAAGACAATATGAATAAGCTTATTAATTTGTTTAAAAATACACATAAAGTCGAACATAAAACCTCCTCCTTTTTGGAAGTCGGTTCAAAATGACGCTCAATATTCTTATTTTTCATTCCGCTTTTGAAAGATGACCCAGTAGCTACCACAACCCTAATCAAATGATTGAAATTATAAAGAAAGAGACAGAAAAAGTGACAATAAATCTTTATCTATACAAATAAATAAAATTGAAGTGTCTGTTTGTAATGTCAAAATAACAACTTTTTACTAAATACATAGGAAAGTATAAACGGTTCTCATAACAAAAAAGCAATTTTTAACATTTTTGTCTGTCTGTTTGTTCCCGCTAATCACGGGTGAACCGATTTTGACAAGACTTTCACTGGCAGATAGCTGATGTTACGGCGGGTAACATAGGTTTCTTTTATTTTAGAAAAATAATTAGGTTCCGTGCAAAAAAATTAAAACCCATGAAATTATGAACAAAAAGTCGGATTTGAAAAATTCTTTTTGCATTTGGTAGCCCAATTCTCGAGGATAGTTATAGGCTATTTAACATCACGCTCCGACTCCAAGGAGCCGAGCAAAAAGAAAGAAGCCAGAAAGAACACTAAGCGAAAACGAAGTAATAGCGCGGGCGGGTGATTCAACGCGACGTTTGGCGACGGGTCGGGGGACGAGGGAGTTTTATTAAAATGTGGCTGTTATTTTAGTATACTGTGTATCTTACGACATCTACACGAACGAAGTCGTGGGGCACAGCTGGTAAAACATAAATACTTACAAAGTTGTATTAATTGCATCATGGCGTTTTACTTTATCAATGCTGATCTCAACACCTCCATACGGATTGTAGTACAACGCCTTTACATCACACTACACAACAAAAAACAATACAAAAGACAACATCCTTCCGCATCTACTAATCCAAGTGTTATGAGCATCTATTTATTTCGTGGATTATGGTTGTTTAGGTTTATCATCTAGACTATCCTTTGTTGTGATTTGTATCAGTCTGCTATTACATATTTTCTGTTGAAATGACGCAAATAATTTACATGCTTTCTGTCTTTGAATGACACCAACACGGAATTCTTTCAGTGTGATGATGAACTCCAATATAATCGTGATGCCACCAAAGACAGCTATTCTGAATGTTGCTGTTGTCATTACTATCTTTAAATTCACTTGCAACCTCAAACAAGTGACGGCACACAATTAGATTTTTTTTCCTAACTTTAGGTATACTTATTTCAGTAGATTATAGTAATGTCGAAGTAGCTGAACTAAAAAAATGTATATAAGGATACCCACGTCATGAATAAGTTTCAACGTGACATGAAAACGGAATAGTAACAACAATACAACAAAAAGGAAAAACATTAAATGCCTGTTTCTAAAATTGCCACCATCGAGTTCAAAGCTTGACTCGGTGGAACGCAGAGCTAAGAGGCTCATTGGCGACGTGACACTGGTGGATACCAAGCTTCACAGCTTGGCTCATCGCCGCAAGGTTGCCTGCTTGTCGGCATTCTACAGATTGTACTTCGGTAAGTGTGCTCAAGAACTCTACGACCTCATTCCGCCGGTCCTCTTCTACCATCGGACATCAAGATGCACTGCAATTTACCATCTCTACCTAGTTGCTATTCCACCTATTCGCACTAAGCGTTTCCAAATGTATTTTGTGATGCGCACAACAAAGGAATGGAACTCTCTACCTGCGTCTATGTTTCCGAATGCATACAACACCGATCTCTTCAAAGTGAGAGTGAACAGGCTTCTTCTGGGTAAGCTCGGCGACTTTGTCTCTGTCACCTCTGACCTAGAGTAGAGTCAAGAGCAAACCCAACTCAAATAAAAAAAATTGCACAACGACATGCACCACTTCAATGCCTATCTATAAATAATAGTTCATATGTGCACTTAGCTGTTACAAAATAAACATTAAAACAGTAAGAAGTAGTAATAAAACAGAGCACAGTATTAAAATTTATATTATTTTTTATTTCAACAAACCTGAAGGCCAAAATAGAAAATAATCGTGTTAACTTAATCATTCTCAAACTTGTACCGATTTCCATTTATTAGATCAAAGACCTCAAGATTTCTATTGGCATATTACATAATATTCTTAATTTATTTACACTTAATTCTAGTATAAAACATATTTCGTCCAAGGCATTTGAGAGTAACACCTCGCATCTTTCCAAGCGGAGTAATCTATTTTGTTAATTAGGTCACAAGAGCACATTCGGTTACTGAAACCAAAAATTAAATTGATCATGAGACACAACAATTGATAATCGAGAAACAAAAAGTGAACATATTTTTGTTGAACAGTTTTAATACAATAATTATTTCAAAAGTGTTTCATATAAGGGTACGCAAAAAAGAAGTTCATAGAAGTAAGTCACAAATGAGGGGAAAATAACTCAGAAAAAAAGACTTAATTTGTTGAAGAAAAGAAACTTCGACCAATAATGAAAATCGTCATTTCTATAATTGACTTTGTCAGTTACGACCTACATATAGTCAATATTTTGAAATGAATGGCACAAAACGGAGGCTAGCAGTCGATGAAATAAGGCTGCCAATGATGATTATATAAAAAAATTAAGGCACACTTACTTGTATCCAGCTTTCAAGAACGCTTGAGGTTGGATCCTTTCAACTGTGTCTCCGACGTCACACAGAAGTCTCGCGATCGTGTATTTACGAATTTGAGCTAGTTGCTCTGTAAGCACATAGTGAAAAAGAAATCACTAATCGTCACGTTAAACAAACTTGAATATAATATATAGATATAGATTTGAATAATTTTGTAATGTGTATTATAAGAATGCAAGTCTATAAATAACTAGTGACCCGCACCGTTTCAATAAATTATGTCATAAATTCCAACCTTGAACAATGTATGTATTATATGTATATTGTATAACCATGTCCACTTACTAAAGGTGAATGCGTTAGGTCGGTCCGGTCTCTCGTACCAATGTCTATCAGAAATCTTGTTACGTTTGAGCTGCTCTATGATTAAGCAGTAGAACGTTGAAGGTACGAAACCTCCTGGTATCGATTTTTCTACCCAGATACCAGCCAAAAGATCAATGTCTTCTACTTTCTCGTACACTTCTCTTAGAATTTCTATCCTCTGAAATGTAAAAATACATAGTGTTAATATATAAGCTGAAATAAGCTTATTTTACAGTAATTAGCAAACGTTATCCATCGAATAACTCTGTTAAAAGACCCATCACCAAGCCAAAAGTTTTAAAAGCTTATACTCTTCCCTCTCATTATTATAAAAATAATAGTTTTAATCATTACCTCAGGATCAATAAAACCATGCAAATCTTCGAAACTACGAATAGGCTTGCCGAAGCAGAACTCCCTGTATTTAATGTAAGGTGGGAATCCGAAGTACCGGTTCTTGGCCAAATCATTCGTCATTAAGTCTGAAACATACTGATGAGGACCCAGACCGACCTCTGTGATCTGAAATAAAACACAGTAGAACAATACAGTTTAAGATAATACGTCATATTATAACAATGTTGAAAAGGATGTGTGGTGTGACAAGAATAGATAATAGCAGCAGTGACAAAAAGGCTGAATAGCAACAATCTGTTATGACATGGAAATGTTTTTTACTGGAAACCAATAATACAGAAAAAGACTAAAGAATGTCTAAGAATGGTTTTTGGAAACGAGACAGGTCTACGAAAAGATGGAGATAGACTCTATGAAAGACGATAAAAGAAAGGAATTAATACTGGCCGATAGACCATGATTGAACGAAAAATAGTGATGGTGATATTTAAAGCAAGATAAATTGAAATAAATGTTCAGGGAGTTGGAAGATGTGATAATACTGTAATAGTTCATTTATATTTAAATAAATAAATAAAGATGATTCAGTCCGAAACTTTTAGTTGGCTTACATCAGGGTCAGCAATATAGTCGTCCTCTCTAGCGCTTCCTTGCCTAAAACTGCCTTGAGTCAAATAATCCATGTTGTCATCAACACCGAAGTATCCGGTTCTCAATGTAAGGTTGACTATGGGAACTTGTTTTAGGTAGTAGCCATCTTTATCATATAATCTGAAAAGATCGTAAAAATTGTACTTTTAATTAGTTAAAAAAAAAAACTTTAAAATCTATATTCTCATTACCATCAAGAGTATATTTGTAGTGTCAATCAGGGTTAGTTATAAAAAAAATTATAGTTATTTAATTTTTTTAAATTCATTAAGCATTAATTATTATTATAAACTGCTTGTTTGTTGTATTTATTGTTGTATAAATGTATAGTAAGATTTGTATTAAAAAAAAGTTAATATTTGTATTAAAAACATTTTATTTATTTATTTATTTATTTAACAGTTTATGTACACACATATAAACAAACAAGAAGAAAGGAACAGAAAAATACGTACAAAGGTGATGCTTATTTCTAAAGAAATCTCTTCCAGCATACCTGCGATAGGAAAGTAGATAAAGAGATGTAGACAACGTGTGTAAGAGTAAAAGAGAAAACAAAATACATAAAATCACAAACGATACACTAATATGAATATAAACAAATATATATATAAACATAAAATATGAGTACATACAAATACATACATTATACTACCAAAATAAATATCACAAAAAAAAAAATATATACGATAATAATGAAACATAACATAATAAATACTAATAGCTATGACGAAGTGGAGAGATAGTGTTCTTTCACTCTTCTTTTAAACACTGCAACAGTTTGGCAGTCCCTAATATCAGGCGGAAGTGAATTCCATAACCGAACCGCATGCACAGTGAAGGAGTAGGAGTAGAAGTCGGTTGAGTGGGGAGGGGATTTAAGGAGATTTCTAAGATGTGACCTGCAAGGAGCATCAGAAGGACGAGCGTAGGAAAAGCGTTCCCGCAGGTAGGATTTTGAGATTTTACACAAATCCTTACTTCAAAGGACCATCTTGAATAGTATGCACCCATCTTAAAACGAAAGGATATTCCAGAGAAACTTGAGGATACACATGTGGATTGTAATCATCTTTGAATCCACCTGTTGGTGTGATCACTCCATCTTTCACCATATTATCGTATCCTGTAAAATTTAAAATGAAAACCACATACATATAAAAATAACTCCATTATTGGCGATACTGAAAGTCTGTCAGTTGACCTCGGTATGAGCAACCCTCATATATCTAATTCGTGTCGACGATATAGAAGACAATGTAAAAATATTCGAATAAAGTTCTCACCCATGTATAACGGTAACAATTCATAGTAATATAGTTGCAACGATAGAGCTATGTTAATATCTCTTGATACATTAAAGAGTTTGTCGTCATCCCAGCATGGGTTTATAGCAGCCAGTTCTTTGGCAATGAAATTGTGATTTCTCCAAAACCATACCACCATGAGGTTGATGCCTGCTAGAGTATTGCCACCATCTTCAGCTGAAAATATATGACGAACGGTATTTTTGTACAGTCAGTTTTTTTAAACGGTTTCAATAGATCCCTTAGTCATAATTTTTCGGGACGAACTTGTTGGCAAACACAAATTAACTACATGAATAATAATAACCGTAAAACATAAAATAAATGAAGATATCTCACGAAAATAAAACTGTAGGTTATGTTGAAACGTTGAATACTCACGCATCGCGTGGCACCTGGTCTCCTGAGGTTTTTGATTCAAGAAACAGACGTTGGCAGTGGTGTTAGTACTGGGTGGCCATATCCTGCCTTTTTCATCTAATTCCGTCTTCACCATACCTCCTTGGAATGTTTTCCCTCTTTGATTCAAAGCTGACAATTGATTGCCGTATATCACAGATAGGTCCAACAGCGGAGTTGATGATACGATCTAAAAATAAGAAGATTTATTAATTACTTATTTAGTTATCTTTTATGTATGGTTGGATCAATAAAATGATGTCTAATAAGCTATTAAGCGTGTGGAGTGCATATATGAACGTGCTATTAAGATTATTTAAAGAAAAACCTTAGGAATAAGAAGGAAGGAGAATCTTTGAATGTTGGGCGTTCCACAAGTTTAACCTCTGGGACCACCTTTTGGTCCCAGAGTTGAACCTTGAATTAGATTTTTTTTTAGGTTTAAAAACTGAATTCCTTTAGATGTTTATATTTGTATAAGCAGGTGTGTTGTGTGTGTTCTGGATGCCATTTTCACACAGCAAGTTAAGAAAATAAATAAAATAATAAACATCAAATATTACGATGTTTTCTAGATTTTTTTTTGTAGGTACTGTAGAGGTTTAATGCCAGTGGCAACCTCACGTGGGACAGGCCGCTAGGTATTTGCCTATGGAAACATTCGAACGCCAAGTGAAAAATATAATAGGTTTAAACTACGACATATAGTCAAATTGTTTTTGTATTGAGTCAGTGCTAGCCTTACGGTGCTTTCCCATAAGCCAATAAATAGTAATAGCAGTGCTGCTGTGTGTCTCATTCATATATCCAACGACACACCTCGGAGTCGAGACCACACACACAGAAGTAGTGGTCTGCCCTAGTATCGTGGCAGGTCAGTACATTTGGTGGAGCGCCTTATTACGCGCTACGAAGTGCGCTGTACGCGATCCCTCGTACGCTATTTTTTTTCTTTCAGATACAGCGAGACCTCTCGCATAAGACAAGCAGTGTAATTTTCAAGACGGAATGAAGATTTTTTAGGCACGCAGAGAGAAGTGCCCCCATGCGAAGTTAAGTGGTTTTTTATTAATTGGTGTTGATCGAGCGTGAGGACGCTAGCTCTAGATATACTGTATTCCTCGGGCTACAATCAATGCCTCGAGCAATTTATTGAAGACTTCAGAAGTCTGGCCATTTATAGGGGATGGCGAGAAAAAGATTGGGCCCTAATTTTGGGAGTACCGTTGGAGAGCACCGCTAAAACATTTTATAAATGTATGTATCGCGATGTCATGAGTTTTGGGGATATATGTGACGCGTTCAGAGCAGAACTCGGGTGCAAATGTCACAGTGGGATTGTTTTTGGTAGTTTGCCAGAGGAAACAATCACACAAGAGCCGTCGGAAGAAGCCGAACGGGAGAATTTTATAATGCCAATTGTTGATGCACCTCTAATTTCTAGCGGAAGTCTAGAAGATCCATTAGATGTCGACGACGATGATGACAATGATGACGATGATGATGACGAACCAAGCTGCATAGAGAGCAGCCCCGTCCACGATGAGCAGCTGGAGTCAGCTCAAGTGATCCAGAAAGAACACGAGGAAGAGATGGAAATATCGGGTCACTTCAGTCCTTGTTTTAAGCCTAATGACCATGTTTCAGAACAGCGGAGCGAGTGTGTTGATCACGACGTCCAATTCGTAAATAATAACGTCACCAAGAATCAATTTTTTGAATTTAATTCAGATAAAAAATCTCCGAAATAAAGAATTCACCATAAAACATTCCCAGTTGACGATGGAAACGAAACACGTTGAGCATTCATCGCTGTCCACGGATGTACTTAATGTATTAAATATTCATAGCAAAATAGGTGGAGATGACGTCGAGACATGCGCACTGGATGCGGGTAAAATAGAATATAATTTCACTCATAGCCAACGAAAAAATAGTATTGTTCTTAGTGTCCCCGTACGACGCATGCGTGCTAGGCGCAGTTCATCAAAAACATCAACAAAGAAAAAGGGTTTATTTGTTAAAAATACCAAAAGTACAAACTTTGTTTTTAAACAAAATAATTTTAAATGAAGGCCTAGGAAAACCGATAATTTTATAAAGAAGTTTTCTACTATAAGGTACCAGTTTTTGAAATTAAATAAGCCACCTTTTAAATTATTTATAGATACTTTTATTAATAACAATGAATGGATTTTTTTCTTTTAAGAATCATCTAATCTTTTCGATTGTCTTGTAACGCCATGTATTTTTTTTTCTTTTTATGTCATTTAACTTTTATTGTCATGTCAATGTAATTTAGATGTAAACATCATATACATTAGCTCATTATTTTAGTTTGGTGAATGTTATATTATACTAATGCATTGTTTTTGTGTGACTTTTCATATGTACGAGACACATCGGATGCGGCAGGGAGAGCCAGTGAGAGGCCGCGCCTCTCAGCCCTCCTCTGAGCCTGAGGGAGAGCTTCATCTGGGCTTCATCTGCGCGTCATCTGCGCGCTTCGTCTTCTATGTTTAATATTCGCGCGGCCTAGAATAGGATGGTCATCCTTCAGATTTATTAATGCGTATTAGAAGAGGGAAATAGTTATTTGAAACTGTGGTTCCAGTCTAGAACGGGGGGGATAAGCAGTCTGAGTTGAAACCAACCTTGCTGACGGGACGTAGTCCTTGCGAGGTGTGTCAGGTTGACACAACTGGTCCAACTGACGATTGTGGACCCACAGTTTGGTTAGAATTATCTGACAGTCAATGAAGCTTAGTGACTTCGCGATATTTTGAGATTTTTCCCTCTGGAGTGTGGCCGTGAGTTAGGACTTCGCATGAACTATTGTTTCTTGAGCTTTCGCCTCCCTCACGCTCATCAAGGTCCGATGTGGTAAAATTTTAGGTTGATTAGTTTAAATTTTCTTCCTTAAGCCCCCTCTGGGCAGATGTGAAGTTGTCACGTCATTTTATTTGCATATTAGGAGACTATGTCGGCCTTTTGCGCTAGTTTTGGCCAACGAGCCTGGAATTATTTGGCATCTTTGTTTCTGGGTGTGCGCTGTGACGCATTTTAATGTTTAACTTTTAACTACCTCTAATCAGAGCGGCGGACCTTTGCGTTTCGTCCCTTTTACGTCCAGCCTTCCCTTGCAAGGGATAGATCTCACATTGTAAGTTAAAAGTCTAGCGTTAGGTCCTTTTTCTGTCAGTGTTAGGTAGGTCACACTTAGGTGTTCGAATGTCGCGAATAAAAGTATCCCTGAGACATGGGCTGCGCCGATCCTTTTATTTGAGGGTGGGCGTAGCTCATGTAGAGTTTTATTGCCGGTGGCAACCTCACGTGGGACAAGCCGCTAGGTATTTGCCTATAGAAACATTCGAACGCCAAGTGAAAAATAGAATAAGTTTAAACTGTGACATATAGTCAAATTGTTTTTATATTGAGTCAGTGCTAGCTTTACGGTTGACAATGTAACGTGCTATCCCATAAGCCAATAAATAGTGATAGCAGTGCTCCTGTGTACCTCATTTATATAACCAACAACACACCTCTAGAAGAGACCAAACAGACAACTTACGTACTGGTCTGCCCTAGTATCGTGGCAGGCCATTACAGTACCAACTAAGTTTTAGTTAAACTCTAAAAATCTATATTCTTAATCAAACTCTAAATTAACTTAAGTAAAATATAAATCACAGACACGTCTAGCCAAAAAAGAACAGTCTGTAAGTCTCTGGTGTCTGGCGTATTAAGTGTTTACAGAACAAAAACGTTATAATCTATATATATAAAAGGAGAAACTGACTGACTGACTGACTGACATATCAACGCATAGCCGAAACTACTGGGACTAGGAACGTGAAATTTCGCACACGGCTTCCTTTTATAATGTAGGGGAGCACTAAGAAGGGGTTTTTGGAAATTCGACCTTTAAGGGGGTGAAAAGAGGGTATTTCGTTTGTATGGAAAATCTTATTCCTTGAGTTAATAAACTTGAAACTTGGCCCAAATACTTATCTTAATAAATTATGAACTTATTAATTTTTGGTTTTTCTGGGATTGGGGGGTGTCAAAATTTGTATGGAAGAATTTTAACACGCAGTCCGGTTAACTTGAAACTCAGTATTTATACTTAAGTCCAAAAATAAAGAATAGCTTGTATCAAGGTTTTTCGAAAATTTACCCTGGACGGGGTGAAAAGGGGTTGTCAATATTACAGGGGAGAATTTTACTGCGTAGCTTGATTAACTCGAAAATTTGTATGAACAATCTTTGAGTCAAGGTTTGGAAATATTCTAAACGATTTTTTTAAATTCCACCCCTGTCGGGGTGAAAACCGGGGATATAGTTTAGATGAAAAATCTTATTCATTTGGTTAATAAACTTGAAACTTGGCACGAATATTTGCCTAAATAAGCAATAAAGTTACTTACTATTGGTTTTTCAAAACTACCTACCTATTAGATTTTTAAGAGGAGGATTTTACTGTGTGGCTTAATTAACTCAAAAGTTGATATAAGAAATCTTTGATTTCAGTTATAGAAAAATCCGAAGCGATTTTTCGAAATTCCACCCCTGTGGGGGTGAAAAGAGGGATACAGATTATATGAAAAATCTTATTCCTTTCGTTAATACACTAGAAACTTGGCAATATTTGCCTCAGGAAATAATAAAAATTGTCACTCTTAGTTTTTTAAAACAAGTAAGGAACACTAGGACCGTAAGAACAGTAAGGAACAGTAAGGAAAAAATTTAACGCACTGTCATATTTTAACTCGAAACTCGGTAATACTTTTTCGGAAGTCGGTGTCTTTGGATCTGTATTTTAGGTTTTTGCCACTGACTTCCGAAATTAAAGTTATTTTTCACTTTGTAGTGTTTGTTTTGGAAGTCTGTTGTTTTTATTGTTCACTTTTTAGTGGGCCTGTTTGTAATTTATCTGAGTTACAATAGCCTTATGACAACTGCTCATCACATTTTACAGAAAATTGCTTTTCCCGATGCAGGGACGTTAATGTTGAGGAGTTCTCTTGGTACTTCACCAACAACTCCACTTCACCATATGCATTGTGACGAGCTTCTATTGCTTAGCAATAATTTTAAAGTAATGGAATCGCAACCCGTGAAATACTTATTATTGAGTTGTTCCAGTGGCCATCTTACCATCTGTGGTCTTCGTCATCAGTTCCACTTCACCAAATGTTGCTTTCCGAGAGGAAATGCACAAGTTACTATAAAAAATACCAAAATCGCTATAGGTGTGCCTATATTGAAGAGTTCCCTCGATTTTTCCAGGATCCCATCATCAGATCCTGACCTGATGACAATGAGACCACCTGGAAAGCATACCCTTTCAAACAAAAAAAGAATTTTCCAAATCGGTCCAGCCGTCTTCGAGTAATCGGGGAACCATAAAAAAAAAAAGATTCCGAAGAACTGAGAACCTCCTCGTGTTTTGAAGTCAGTTAAAAATAATTTATAGCCAGAGTGCATCTCATGACATTTCCAATAAGCCCCAACACGGCTAGGATACATTGTTTTATTACTGATCTGAGTTCAATGGTACCATTTTCATCAGAAGCATTTATTTAAATTTGCATCGTCATAGTCGTTTAACTATCTTAATCGAGATATCTTGTTGCCACCCGTGAAATACTTATCATTGATGAGCTCCTGTAGCCATTTGTGGTCTTCTTCGTCAATTCCACTTCACCAAATCATACTTTCTGAATGCAAATGCTTGATTTGTTGACGAAAATACCAAAATCACTATGTGTTTGCCAATAATATTTGAGGAGTTCCCTCAATTCCTCATAGATACTATCATCAGAACTGGATTTGGATAAAAATGGGACCAATCTGGAAGTCCAAACCTTTCAAATAAAAAATATTTTTTAAAATCGGTTTATAAATGACGGAGTAACGGTAACAAACATTAAAAAAAAACATACAACCGAATTGATAACCTCCTCCTTTTTTTGAAGTCGGTTAAAAATAGTAACGAATTCAGAACTGTGCATTGCATATATTTAAAAAGAAGTGATTGAACGAGTCTGTTGCGCACATATAGTTTTTAGAATTTTTGTCCGTTTGTTGTTTGTCGGGATGTATGTTCCGGATTGGCGCAAAAACTGATGATTGAATTTAGAGGAAATTTGGCATACAGATGTTTTAAAACCTGGATTAACACGTAGGGTAGGTACTAATTTCATATATTCCGACATACACGCGGGCGAATCCGCGGGCAAAAGCTAGTTATGGATTAATTATTCTTAGATCATAAACCTTTTCATTAATGCACGTGACAATACATTACACACGTCATAATTAAAACAGATAGTAACAAAGCACCAACTAATATAGCTGATGAAATTCAATTATGCCTAAAGCAAAATATCAGCACAAAAAAAAAAGTAAAATAAAGTCTAACAAAAGATATAATAAGAGATTAGCAGTAACTACTAGGAAGGAAAGAAAAAAACAGAGGAATTTAAAGAAGACTGAAATTAAAAAGACGAGAAGATAAGAAAGAAAAGCAAGGGATGTAAATAAATAAATAAAAAGTTCATACTCTTTCAGGTGCAGTATCATTCTTGATGCATCCAATGGTCTGGAAGGTTTCTGGCCTGGTCATGTTAACACAACGGACGCCAGAGAAGCGATGCACCGGGTCATCAGCAGGTATCTTGTTGGGAACGCACATGTAATCCGTCTTGCCTCTTTCGGCGCAGCAATATGGCCGCCAAGTTATGTAGTTTACTGGAAAGGTGATGTTGGGTTAATCTTCGTGTTTTTCAGTTGAAGATAACGTTAAAATTTTATCTGGAGCAAGATGTCAATAGAGATTTTTATTTCGCATATTTATATCTCAGAAATCAGACATTTTTTTTGGGATACATAATTTATGTACAATGAATGGTCAAGTTTATAGTTTAAAGTGCGCTATGATCAGCCTTTAAAGGCATACAAAAATAATGCAATCTTCTAAATACCTACCTACTTACTTTCAATTACGTAATGATATTATAAAATTATTGTAGAATAATATCATGTCCCTCGTAACGAAAATTTGTTTGCAGAATTCAATTCATCATCTGCTTAGCCTTTCCCCAACCTCGTATATTGGGGTCGGCTTCCAGTCTAACCGGATGCAGCTGAATACCAGTATTTTACATGGAGCGACTGCCTATCTGACCTCCACAACCCAGTAACTGGGTAACACGATACCCCTTGGTAAGACTGGTTGTCAGACTTTCGGGCTTCTGACGACCCGTAACGACTGTCAAAGATCCACGAATGACAGCCGGGACCAACGGCTTAACGTGCTTTCCGAGGCACGGAGGAGTCTCGGTATGTAAAGATGGTCACCCATCCACGGACCAACCCCGGCAAGCGTAGCTTAACCTGATGGATCGACCCATGCCGCTGTTATTACTTAGCCACGAGCTCCTCCAATTTTGCAGAATTCAATTCATTTCCATAATATATAAGCTAACAGACTTAAAATAATAATTATAATATGTACAAATGTAAAAAATATATATATATATAATCATAGGGCATCAAAAAATTCGTCCACATCGCTGTCAACAGGAAAAGCCTAAAAGGCTGGCAGCATTGCCACGTTGTATCGGGATGCTGATTCTTTGGCCAACTAATAGGCCAGCCCTTTGGTCACGTGAAGAGTCGACCAACCGCTTGGCGATGTCTCGGAAAACCAAGTAGGCACTTGGACCCCATGGCCCTAGTGTTTCAACCCCAAACGGCTCGAACATATAACTCCCAAAAAGATCGGAATATTTTCGCCGTTTGAGGTTTTCCGCACCTGCAGTAGCCGCCCCAGCACAGCCAGCCGTACTAGGAAGATGGGATGGTGCAAGGGTGTCGACACATGTTGCATCCCATTCCATTCATTTCCTAGGTTTTTTTATTAACATAATAAACGTTGTCGTATTTATGTAATCATTCTTGTTGTAGACAAAAGTCAAAGTTTGAAGTTACTTTTCCTTGCTTTTACGACTTCCTTATTCCGTACTGTACCCATGAAATCCGGTTTCGAAAGGAATGACTCCTTAGTTGGATACATTTAAACTCATTAAAAAAAATTTTCAAGGTTCTCAGAAGTACACGGACACGGTATTATAAGTCCTACCTATAAATTATCGTATGAGTGGGTACTAAAGGCCTAGTTTCTCGTTTTAAATAAAATAAATAGATTGAATTTAATTAGAAAACCCAATATAAACCTGTTTATTATAAGTGCCTATTAGAAAACAGCGAAAAAAAAAATTAGAAAATATTTAAAAAAATCCAGCCATACAGCCCATAATTTTATTGTTTAGCTGTATTTATAATATTATTTGCGTCATAATTTGAGCAACATATTTTTTTTCATTCTTTTCTTTTTAGATACTGTAACTATAATGTTCTACTAAAAAGCAAAAAGTATAATAAAAGCCAAACCCGTATCATGTAAAGAAACGACATCAGCAGACATGAACACAAAGAAGTGTGTGGCCAGCGTAGTGAATATCTGGCTGGGCACACGGCCTTCTGAGTAGAGACGAGTCCTGAGGTACCTCGCGAGGGGCATCTCATTGCCAGAAGCTGTTTTCTTCGGCTCAAAATCTGTAACGAAAACTTTTTTTATATTAATACTTAGATAGTACATATTATGTGATTGTTTTTAGAGGAATATGATGTATTTTAAAACTAACAAGAAGGCTGATTCTGCGGAAAATGATATGATATTATGGTTCTCTACAAAGGAAAATCGAATGTGTTGAAATCAATCATTGCCTTAAAACGAGAATCTTTAACCGACTTTAATATTGTTGCGTTAACAATCCATTCCTTGCACTCCTTTGTGCAGGTCCTATTCCATGTTGTCAGTCCTTCTATCTCCTATCTCGTGTATGTGCCAATATACATTCTCTTTTCTCTTGATTTGAAAATACTTCATAAAGGGCATAACGTAAGTTATTTTCGTAATTATAATGGGTTCTTACTTTTATCATACACAGGAGGCAGTACCCTCGCAAAGGGAGTATGTGTGGCTCCCCTCGGAGGGTGTTGGAGGTTATTGCAGGAGCCATCAACTCTTCTGCCTTCGTGAGGATCACATGGTTCTACCTCATTCACACACCAGCTACAAAAAATGAGAAATAATATTTTAGCTTCGTCAAGTTAAATAAAAAAAAATACATAGGAACAGTCAGAGTAAAACGAAAGTAGATACAAATATGTCAACAACAACATTCAACAACGATAACATTAACACTATCAATTCAACATTGAAAATTTATTTATTTATATAATCACTTACAATTACTATCATTACAGGTACCACCCAATGCAATAGTGAAGCAGACCTAACAACAACAGCAACCTATTTTCTAAATCTTATTACATAATATAATGTTATACTTGTGAAAATATTATAGATATAAGATAGATGAAGGTACTACTGGAGCCACAAAAGGACAATGTTTTACAAATAAGCTGATAATAACTGTACTATATAGTTAACTACCGGAGGCACTGCCGAAAGTTTTTTAAAAAGAAACAAATGAGTCAGGTCACGAAGACGTTTTAATGTGGACTCACTAGCTTAACCTAAATCGAATACAATGTTCTTAATACTAGGTTCTTATCTCTACTATCGCCGGGTGTTAGTCATAACATCCTGCGACTCTACCGCGAATGCTGTATCAGCGGAGGCCGCCCAAGGCGCGTACCAACTAACACGATGTTATAATATTAGGGGTCGCTACAGCATGTATACTATATTAAGCAGTCTGACGGTATGTGAACACAATATCATAATTGTATGTGAGGGTGTGGGGAAATAAATCAATGTTTAACCAACTTGCGTGTGTTTCATTACATGGTGACAGCGGTGTGCCTTTTTAACACTTTTGCGAGTTAAAACGGACTTGAACATATAAAATATTGTAGCGTAGTACCGTGACACATCGTGTTTGTAAAACAAAAAAATAATAATGGAGCATGCACGTCCTCCAGCGGAATTATCGCTCGATGGCGGTCCAGCTGTGCGGTCCGACGCGTGGCACAAATGGCGGAAGCTGTTCGAAGTTTTTCTTAAAGCATCTGGAGTGAGCTAAGAGCCCAAAGAAATCCAAGCTAGTTTGTTGGTTAACCTCATTGGATCGGCTGATTATGAGGCATATACAACGTTCACGTTCGATAAAGGTAAAAATGAAAACGACATAAATAGTTTTTTGAAAAAGTTTGACGAGTTTTTCGGCACAAAACCAAATATCACAGTACGGCGGTTTAAATTATTTACACGCAATCAAGAAGACGGCGAAAACATCGACCAATACGTAACAGCATTGAGTCAGCAGTGCGAGTTCAGTGAATTGCACGAAACACTGTTGCGAGAGAAGATCGTGTGTTGTATTGTCACAACACTATGAGAGATCGACTCCTTTGCACATATGATTTGTCATTAACAAAGGCGATACAAATCTGCCAGGTGGCAGAGATGTCCAAAGAGGAAAGTAAGTGTATCGACGGCGCATCAGCTGGTGTGCAAGTAAGTGAATGCAGTTCAAGATGGTAGCAGCGCACGAGGCGAACGGCGCGCTAGAGGACGGTGCGGTGGTGGCCGTGGAGCATGAGTGAGTGGCGACGCCGGCACCGTTGGCGCCGGGCCGCGACCGACGCGCACCCAGCGCAGCGCCTGTGAGCTGTACGGCAGCTGGCGGTGTATTGGCGGTGAGCGCTGTCCAGCACGTAACGCCTTGTGTTATGCTTGTGAAAAGAAAGGTCACTTCTCGCGAGTGTGTGAGCAAAAGAAAGCAATACGTAAAGTATTAAATCTCAATGTAGAAACAGTAAATAGTGACAGTGATGACAGCTGTAAAGAAATGTTTTATGTTAATACGCTCGAAGAGGACAAACAACAATATAAGTCGTCAATGGAATGGATAGAAGTTGTAAAATGCAAAGGTAAAAAAAAAATATTTAAAAATAGATACAGGATCAATGATTAATGTTATCTCTAAAGTTACCTATTTAAACTTAGAATTATTAATTACAGACCTTAAGCCGTTCACAAAACGTGTACATTCCTTTACAGGTAATCAATTACCAATTATAGGCATCGGTAATGTCCCGTTTGTATTAAATAAAATCAAAAAATCAAAATGTTTTAATTTTGTATTTAATAAAACATGTTACGTGTTGCCATTTGTTGTTGCTGATTTAAACTGTCAGAATGTACTCGGTTTGGAGGGTTGCATTGCATTACGATTAATAAGTCAAATGAATGCAATATATATTGATCGCTACTATGACTTGTTTCAAGGACTAGCAAAATTACCCGGTAAGTATAGTATCGTAGTGGGTAAAAATGTACAGCCAGTTGTTTGCCCAACTAGGAAAATTCCTTTGGGACTTAAGGATAATTTGTTGAATAAGATACGTAGAATGGAAGAGTTGGGCGTAGTTAGAAAGGTTACACATCCAACCTCTCGGGTTAAAGCAATTGTTTTGGTCGCGAAAAAAGATGGCAGCATTCGTGTTTGTTTAGATCCACGACCACTTAATCGCGCGGTGCGGCGTGCGCAGTACTCGTTTGCCGACAGTGCCCGAGCTGGCAGCGCGCTTGCGCAGTGCTACTGTATTCAGCGTGGTGGACGCTCGCTGCGGTTTCTGGATGGTTCAGATAGATGACACGAACGCCAACCTTTGCACGTTCAGCACACCGTTTGGACGGTACCAATTTCTACGTTTACCTTACGGTATAAACTGTCCGCCAGAGGTAGTTCATGCGAAGCTTATGCAGCATTTAGAAGATTTAGAGGGCGTAGAATCTTTTATTGATGACGTAATAGTATGGGGGCGCACTATGGATGAGCACGACCGGAGATTTGAGTGTCTTTTGTGACGTGCTTAGGATGTCGGTGTAAAATTTAATCAAGAAAAATGTAAAATGTAATGTGTGTGTGTGTATGTGTATTTATTTTGGTAGTATAATGTATGTATTTGTATGTACTCATATTTTATGTATATATATGTATTTGTTTATATTCATATTAGTGTATCGTTTGTGATTTTATGTATTTTGTTTTCTCTTTTACTCTTACACACGTTGTCTACATCTCTTTATCTACTTTCCTATCGTAGGTATGCTGGAAGAGATTTCTTTAGAAATAAGCATCACCTTTGTTCGTATTTTTCTGTTCCTTTCTTCTTGTTTGTTTATATGTGTGTACATAAACTGTTAAACTGTTAAAACTGTAAATTTGGTGTATCTGAAATTATGTATTTAGGGCACAAGTTTGATGCAAACGGAATGCGGGCAGATGACTCAAAAGTCAAGGATATAATGGAGATGCCGTATCCGACCGATAGGAAGGCTCTGGAAAGATTTTTAGGAATAGTCAATTATTTGGCAAAATTTATACAAAACTACTCGGAGAGTGTGAATGTACATAGGTCGTTGTTAAAAAAGGAAACTGAGTGGTCATAGGAATCCCAGCATTCAGAGGCTGTGGACAGACTAAAAGCAAAGCTTAGTAGCGCACCGGTGCTGGCGCTGTACAGCGACAGCACGCCGGTAGTGCTGTCAGTGGACGCGTCCAGCGTCCCTCTGGGCACCGTGTTGCTCCAGAGTGACCGCCCGGTGGAGTTCGACCGCTCACGTTGACCGACACCCAGACCAGGTATGCACACATAGAAAAAGAAATGCTTGCTATTGTGTTTGGGGTTGAGCAGTTCAGACAGTATATTTATGACAGGTCTGATGTCACCGTGCATACATTAATTACTTTGATGTTATTGTACTGACGGAGACGTGGTTATTGGATAGTATTTCAAACTCGGAACTCTTCGATGACCGCTACATTGTTTGGCGCCGTGATCGGGACTACGCTATGACTGGGCAAACTAAGGGTAGCGCGGTGCTAATTGCCGCGCGCAGGGAGTTATCCGTAGTCTCTCAGACGCTCTTTCTCTCTACGGCAGAGGACCTTTGGATAAGTATTCGTTTGAAAAAACCGAACAGCCGATCATATTTTACTGTACATCTCTGTGTTATCTATTTATGTGAACAAAACTTGGGCCTTTCTTTTTCTAATCAATTTTCTAACTTTCTTCAAAAATTAAAACAATGTATTTTTAGTAATATCTCAGACACATTTTTAATTGTTGGTGACTTCAACATGAGTGGAATAAACTGGTTTCCATCAAATAGCAATCTATCCTGTGTGTGTGTAGTGAAAAATGAAATATGAAAATAATACTCTCAAAATACGATAAGATATTTCGGAGAGAAAACACGGTAACTAAAATTAGTTATATCCTAAATAGAAAACACTAACATAGATAAACAATTAAAAAACAACTCACAAAGTGGTATTGGCCTTATCATGCCTCCTCACATCTTCCCTAGTTATCTCAGTCCCATAATACGAATCATAGAAAATGGCCGCCCTCACACTACACAAAACTGAAACTAAATATATTAAAATGAGCATTTTACATTTCCGGCCTCATTGGAGTACCTAGTCCTTTCTGTAGTTGAATGAGGCTAATAAAGAAATGTTGAAATCAGGTCGTGAAATCTGATAAACCATTTTGGGACCACAAAAACATAATAATTTTTATGTTCACGGTTTTCTATAGATACAAATAAATAATATTGAAGTGTCTGTTTGTAATGTCATAAAAATGACACAAACATAATTATTTTTATGTTCAATGTGTTTTAAAATTGAAGTGTCTGTTTGTAATGTCAAAATAATGGCTTTTTACTAAATGCATAATATTATATTAGGAAAGTTTAAACGGTACTTATAACAAAAAAAAAACGATTTTTAACATTTTTGTTTGTCTGTCAGTCTATTCAGGTTAATCTCCAAAATGGCAAGACCGATTTTGATGGGACTTTCATTGGCAGATAGCTGATGTGAACTTAGGCAATTTTATTTTAGAAAAATAATTAGGCTTCCGCGCAAAAATTTAAAACCCATGAAATAGTGAATAAAATCCGATAGAAATAGGGAAATATTGACATCCACGCGGGTGAAGCTTCCAGAAGTTTCAGTTAAACCGTGACATGAAGTGAATGTGTTTGGGCCCATCACAATAATATAATAATATGCTGGATTTTATGGAATATGGCAATCGTGCAAACACCAAATACACATAAATATATTTTTATTGCCTTCGTGTGAATTGGTATGACATAAAAAAAAAACGGCCAAGTGCGTGTCGGACCACGCATAATGAAGAGATTCCGTAGCTCGATGAATTTATTCCAAGAACAATCTTAACATTGTAGTTGAAACACATGTTCTCTCATACATTCCAACTGCAAATGTAAGTTGGCCGACTATTCGTCGTTAAATTTAAAGCCTACTTAGCTGTGATAGTTTTCCTTTTAACTTCGTTGTATATACTACTGCCGTGAATTTTTTCACTTAACCAAAATTAACCGGTTAGCTGGCGGGGGGGCACTTGACTAACAAAAATAAACACTTTAAAGCTTAATATTTCAGAAACGGATCCCTTATTTGAAAAATGGTTTCACAAACCCGCGATATTTTTGAAATATCTATCTAACATTATCCCACGCCATGGGGTAGGCGAGAAAAAAAAACATCCCTACTGTACGTTGTACAAGTGGGGATGTTTTTTTTTTCATGACTAGTTTACCATTTTGTCGGCGTGATTAATATGTATCCATGCCAAATTGTAGATTTCTAATGCTAAGAGTCTCTGAGCTAAGCTGCGGACGGACGGTTATGGCGAAAATATAAGGGTTTCTTGTTGTCTACGGAATTCTATAAATAGAAAAATAAAACGAAGCCTGTATAAGAAAGTTAGCTAGATATTTAAATACTCACAATTGCCAGTAATTTGAATGCAAAATGGGATTTATGTATGCAGGTGTATTCAAAAACAATGGATAAACACACAAAAAATAAAAGTGGCCTGTTGCGCCAAAAAAAAACTGCAGTTAAAAACAGCAGTTTTCAAAATGAGAAAAATAACAAATGAATTTCGATATAGTTTTCAGTCTAAAGTAGTTACAATCATTTTGAGTTTTCGAGGTCAATCTCAATAAAGCTGCTAATGGAAACTTGTTTCAATGGGTCAAACACCTTATTAGTTATAAAAATATCATTTTAATAGAAATATAATATAAAATAATTAATAATTATTTTGACTTCATTCGTTCCGTCATAATTAATTGAATTGCATGCTTTAAAATTATCTTGACTATGGGTTCCAATTCCAGTAGACTATGACTCGGACTTTACAGGAATTACAGGTTGGGTCAAACTATTTTCCGAAGTCTATTTGTGGTATGTAGGAACAGCTGTTCATTTCTTTGCTATAATTTAAAAGTGAGAGATTATTTATTAATTGCAAAAATATAATTATACCTACATTCATTATCATCATCTGCCTAGCCTTTTCCCAACTATGTTGTGGTCGGCTTCCCGTCTAACCGGATGCAGCTGTATACCAGTATTTTTCATGGAGCGACTGCCTATCTGACCTACACAACCCAGTAACTGGGTACTACGATACCCCATGGTAAGACTGGTTTTCAGAATTTCGGGCTTCTGACGACCCGTAACGACGTGTCAATGATCCACGAATGACAGCCGGGACCAACGGCTTAACGTGTAATTAATAAAATTATAACTACATTAACTGGGTGTGGGTGGGTGTGGGTGTACTATAGGTACACCTCTGCCTAACCATTCGGGGAAATAAGGCGTGATGTTATGTTATGTGTTATAACTACATTAATATGAATAATTAAAGAGGACTCCACGAGATAGGCGGCCTAGTGCGGTGTCCACAAATTAAAATATTATGTTCCCTTTGTAACAATAATTTTAGGAGTAGTTTATTTGTATTAGTTTTAAGGAAATGTAAGAATACTATAATTTGTTAATACCTAATTTACTCATTTAAATGTCTCTGACATATCTCAGGACACTGGGTTCCCGGACCATTGGAAAGCGTACGAGGGGCCGAAGCCAACTCGCATATATCGGCAAAAAGGATATTGGCAAATGAAAACGTACTTAATTTCAGCCTTTAGAAAAGCACGCGGTTGTATTCTCGACACCTTATCACCAACATCGCACAAGAGTCTTGCCATTGTATATTTACTTATTTCAGCTAGTTGACTTGCATATATAATTTGCAGTAAACATATTATAATTACTAATTGCACACCACTGGGACCTTACTATACAAGGTATAAAGGACATCGATGCACAAACTTCACTTACCACGAATTCAATACATGATGAGGCGGTCCAGAAATGGTTTAGCGGATACTAAAAAAAAAAACAACTTTTCGATACATTTTGACCGTGTAAGTATTGCACTTTTGAATGAAAGCAATTTGTTTTTAATAACCGTCAAAATAATTCTATGCTGTGGAACTTTACAATGTATGTAATATTTGCTACAAAATTCGTTGCCTTTGGTTGTAATTAAAACAAAGACTTGTTTTCTTAATCTTGAAATTTTTTGATTAAAACCTGTTTCCATTATCGTCATCATCACAATGGCAGCTAGAAGATGTTCATAATTGGAGATATACCTCCTCCATGCACTACCATGAAAACTGGTCTACTGGTCCCTGCATCCAGCGAATACGCGAGGTCGCTCGTTCATCTTGCCTCAACAATGTCATCATCATCTGCCTAGCCTTTTTCAACTATATTAGGGTCTGCTTCCTGTTTAACCGAAAGTTCCTGTTTCTTTAGTGGTTGAGTATCAGTATTTTACTTGGAGCAACCTATTTGACCTACTCAACCCAGAAAGCCGACACAAGTGGCATTTCGTATTTCTACAACAATTTTCAACAGGATTGGCTTCTCGATAGCTTCTTCCTTCATTCTTCTTCCGTCATCGTTATCGCTGATAGAATTTCTCTAGGCCTTCAGGCTACCTCAACAATAACTTGATGTTTCTTTTCAACTTACGTGCAGTAAACACGTTAGGACGCTTTGAACTCTCGTACAAATTTATTATTTATTATTTATTTATTTAAACTTTTCACACTTAAAAAAGTACAAAGGCGGACTTAATGCCTTAGGCATTCTCTACCAGTCAACCAAGGGTGGTGAAAATTTCCATCTGATATAACATTACGTCTTAGCTGGTCAATAACAAGGCAATAGAAATTCGAAGGAACGAAGCCTCCCTTTTAGGCTTTTTTACCCTAATAGCAGCCGATGGTCGATGTCTAGTCATCTTTTGTAGATGTCTTTTAGGATTTCTATTCACTAAAAATATTGTAAAGAGGTTAGACGGTGCCTTTAAAATGATGTTCCAATTCCGTTTCTTTTTAACAGTGAAAAGCTAATTTATTCTATTAACTTAACAATCCACATTCTTTGTTTTCAAAAACTGACGCGAATGGCATAGCTCGTTTATCAATAGTTTTCAAAGATCTGTTGGAATGTTTAGTCGACCTCTTCGATGGTAGGACCAGCACAGCCACCGGGAGCCGCGCCTCCCGCGCCTGGAGCGCCGCCGGGGAAGCCAGGTATGCCACTGGGCATACCGCCGGGCATGCCACCCGCTCCCTGGTACATCTTGGTGATGATAGGGTTGCAGATGTCTTCCAGCTCTGCTCGTGCTCGTATTCTTCCTTGTCAGCCAAATTGCTGGAACAATTGTTTAAAATATTTAAAACACAAAAAGTTTAAGTTACCTTATAATCTATAATTCCGTAAAGATCCTAAATCGTACTAGTAGGCTTTCTGAAACCGATTTTTCTATAATTTACGTAAGGTTGTAAGCCAAAGTACCGGTACTTGGCCATAGCGTTAGTCATAACGTCTGCTACCAGTTGATAAGGCCCAAGAGCTCGTTCAGTCATCTAAAATTTTAAAAAATCAATGAAATTATATTATTATGCGTGGAAATAATATTTATTTTGTTTTTGACGATTTGGGTGCTTTGAAAAGTCAAAACCGAAAGGAATCGTTTATCTTGGCATGGCCATGTGATGAAGAGGGATAAATCGCATATTACTAAAAGAGATAGGAATATAAATGAGAGGAAAAAGGAGACCAAAGAAAAGATGAACGGATTGTAAGAGAAATCAAATTTATTAAAGGGAATAAATGATAACTTGATAGCTAAAAGAAAAACGAAAGCAAAAAAAAAAACATTTGGGGCAGTAAATAACAATCACATGGCATAAAAAGACAGATATATATAGAAGACTATTTGAGTACTTACTACATCGGTATCAGCAATATAGTCAAGGTTAAAGCTACCTTGAGTGATCCATCACTCAAGGTAGCTTACATGGAAGTTGAAAACACTATTGACTGGAGTCAATAGTGTTTTCAACTCCCATGTAACCAGTTCTCAGAGTAAGGAGTAAGAGTAGGAATCTGTTTTAGGTAATAGCCGTGTTGGTGAAACATTCTAAAAATATAGTACCATACTTAAAAATGTCGCCATGTTTTTTATTGGATTTGACTGGATTTTAATAAATCTTTCAAAATAATAGATTTTTAGAATCAGAAATGTTTCCAATGATATAGACATCCTTGCTTTATAGTCCCTTCCTGAATAGAATGCATCCATCTCAATGCAAACGAATTTTCCAAAGACATTCGAAGCTGAACATTTTTATTATAGATCTCCCTGAATCCACCAGTGGGAGAAATAACACCGTCTTCCAGTAGGTTTGTATGTCCTAAAATGATATTTCATTTTTTTTTTAAATCAAGATACGAGTATTTTTGGTTCCAATATTATAAAGTAAAGTTACAATTGTATCATCCCCATAATGATTATAATTATGAATATTGTGATGCATGCATTTGGTCTGTGAGCCGAAATTAAATTTTACATGTAGGAATAATCAGTATTGCTCGTCCGTTTTCGACTTCATGCTATAATAGTCCTCTTTGAAACAGTCTTCCTTTTTGGTATAAGTTCTCTTTGAAGTTGCTGTATACAGTCGATAAGTGCATGAGTGGAGTAGAAGAAATCATCTGGAGAGAAAAACCAGATCATAATGATTTTGGAAAAGAACTTTCGTTTGCTTAGCTGATAAGTATAAAATTATTTTGAGAATAATATACATGGGATTGATTGGTCATAATGCTTTGCCAATGAGTTTCATAAATTTTAGACATAACTGGTTAATGCCCATAAAGCCATCCTCCTACACTTCGCACAGTCTTTTCTTTGATCTGCCTCTTTTCACATACTCTGCCACATTCATGCTTCTCATTCCTCTACATAACAATTAAGTCTATTTTCAAACTTCCTCCCTTATAAAAACCTTAATTAACTTATTGTTTACTCTTTCCGGGATGGTAACTTTTTGGCATGCATCCTATACTTTGGAAAGATTCAGGTCTGGTCATATTCAAACAGTGGACACCAGAGAAATGGTGCACCGGGTCATCTTCAGGTATGTTGTTAGGGACACAATAATAATCGGTTTTTTCTTTCGGGGAACAGCAATATGGATGCCATAATACGTAGTTTACTAGGAAAGCAATGGAAACTTTATTAGAAATTTGGTAGAACTATGTAGATCATAAAACATATTAGATATAATGTTTTTTATCATAAATTTATGAAGGTCAAGTATTAAATGATAATTTTTATCATACTTGTGTCGTGTAAAGAGGTTCCATCAGCAGAAGAACGTAGCTAGTTCAGTATATCTCGGGCTGGGAACTTTAGTAACTGACATAAGACGGATTCTCAGGTACCGAACAAGACCCATGTCATGGCCAGATTCTGACTTCTTCGGTTCACAATCTGTGATAAAATAACAGCACTCTTAACGTCTTGTTGGAATAGATTATTAAACTTGTTATTTGAACTCTACAATGTCGTATTGATTTTATAAAGAGATTTTTATCATCCTGGATAATTTCTTAGTGGACATCGTTGTAAAATTATTTCTAGACAATGCTGTTGGTTTTCATACTTTTGTCAAAATTTGGTAGCAGTAGTCTAATGCATGGTGTCCAACTCGCTCCTCGGGACGGATGCTTCAAGTTGTTTTAGGAGCAATCCACTTGTCTTCCTTCGAGAGGATCACATGGCTAAATGCCATTCACGCATCAACTAAAAATGTTGAGTAGAGGAGAATCAAGAAGAAACGCCTCACTTTGATATGGGATATAACGAAAAAAAAAAAGTGATGAAGTCTCACTTCTTTAATAAAATAGTATTTGTCTAAAATAGGCTCGCCCCCTATTACGTGGGACTTAAACATAACTGGCGAAATGTGGGTGTACTACTATAGGTACACCTCTGTCCAACCCTTCGGGGAAACAAGGCGTGCTGTTATGTTATGTTGTCTAAACTTTTTGGAGAACAGACAATACTATAAACTGTAAAAAGACAATTTGAATATGTATGAGTATGTTATTTGTTTAAAAATACACATAATGTCGAAAATAAAACCTCCTCCTTTTTGGAAGTTACGACCTCACTCCACCGGCCACCTTCTACCATTGAACATCTAGACCCACTGCAATTTACCATCTCTACCTAATTGCTACTCCACCAATTCGCACTAAGCGTTTCCAAATGTCTTTTTTGATGTGCACAGCAAAGGAGTAGAACTCTCTACCTGCATCTGTGTTTCCGAACGCATACAACCCAAATCTCTTCAAAGTGAGAGTGAACAGTCTTCTTCTGTGTGAGCTTGATCCATCGTCGGCTTTGTTTCTGTCACCTCTGACCTAGACTAGCATCAATAGCGAACCCATATCAAATAAAAAAGAATTGCACTACGACATGCACCACTTCAATGCCTATCCATAGATAATAATTCATATGTGCACTTAGCTTTTACAAAATAAACATTTAAACAGTAATAAGTAGTAATAAAACAGGGCACAGTATTATAAATTATTTTATATTTTATTGTATAAATTATTAATTATAATGAGACAGACACAAAGCTTCACAAACATCACATCAGTTAGGATCCTGTATGATGCACTAGTCAGGAGTCATCTGGAACATAGTGCGGTCATATGGGCTCCACATGAAGCTAAGTACTCTGTAATATTGGAGCGTGTCCAGAACAAGTCTACGCGCCATTTGCACAGGAAATTGTATGGGGTATATCCGTTTTACCCACTGATGTATCCCACTCTGTCTGTCCTGGGTGTGGTTGGCTATAATCAATTGCATGTCCGACGGGAGTTTACGCTGGTCGCCTACTTGGTGGAGGTGCTTCGTGGAGTGGAGAGTAACCCGGGAGTGTTGCAGCGCTTGAGTCTGTGTGTGCCGGACCGCTACGTGTGGAGGCGGCGCCCACTGCTACTGGTACCGACAGCGAGAACTAACCTGCTTGCCAAGGCACCCCTCACCAGAGCTATCCGTACCATCAACGACCTTCAGACTCAGATTGATGTATTTACATGTTGTGTGAGTGAATTCGCAAGGGTATTACTATTTATATTATGCTACAAGCAAAATAATACATAAATTCTTCATAATGTAAGTAAAGTATGTTTGTGTTTATGTTGTACTATGTTATGTCAGTATTATGTTACACTATGTTTTATGCTTTTAATGGTGTAATAATGTAATAATGCTATTAGTTCTATTTTTTTTTAATTTAGTTATTGTAAGTATAAAGTTTAGGTTATTAGTTTAAGTCCTTAACGTCGCATTAGGGTAAACCCTGTTATGGTAGTTTAAACTGTGCTAAATAAATAAAATAAAAAATTATATTATTTTTTATTTCAACAAACATTAATCTGAAGGCCGAAATAGAAAATAATCGTCTTTATTTAATCATTCTCAAACTTGAACCGATTTCCATTTATTACATCAAAGACATCATAATTTCTATTGTCATATTACATCATATTCTTAATTAATTTACACTAAATTCTAGTATGAAATACATTTCGTCCAAGGCATTTGAGAGTAACACCTCGCATCTTTCCAAACGGAGTAATCTATTTTCATAATTTGGTCACAAGAGCACATTCGGTTACTGAAACAAAAATTTAAATTGATCATGATACACAACAATTGATAATGGAGAAACAAAGTGTGAACATATTGTTGTTGAACAATTTTAAAACTTTGAAAAATTTTCGTAGAAGTAAGTCACAAATTAGGCGAAAATAACTCATAAAACTAGACTCAATTTGTTGAAGGAAAAGAACCTTTGACCACTAATGAATATCATCATTTCTATAATTGACTTCGACACTTACGACCTACATATATATAGACAATATTTTAAAATGAATGGCACCAAACGGAGACTAGCAATGAAGGCTGCCAATGATGATTATAAAAATAATGAAAGCACACTTACTTGTATCCAGCTTTCAAGAACGCTTGAGGTTGGATCCTTTCAACTGTGTCTCCGACGTCACACAGAAGTCTCGCGATCGTGTATTTACGAATTTCAGCTAGTTGTTCTGTAAAAGCACATTGTGAAAAAGAAATCAATAATCGTCACGTTAAACAAATTTGACTATGATATATAATAATATTTGTTGTAATGTATAATAAAGTTTGTTGCAAAAGAATGCAAGTCTATTAATAACTAGTGACCCGCACCGTTCCAATAAATTATGTCATAAATTCTAACCTTGAACAATGTATTATATGTATGTTGTATAACCATGTCCACTTACTAAAGGTGAATGCGTTAGGTCGGTCCGGTCTCTCGTACCAATGTCTATCAGAAATCTTGTTACGTTTGAGCTGCTCTATGACTAAGCAGTAGAACGTTGAAGGTACGAAACCTCCTGGTATCGATTTTTCTACCCAGATACCAGCCAAAAGATCAATGTCTTCTACTTTCTCGTACACTTCTTTTAGAACTTCTATCCTCTGAAATGAATATATAAAAATACATATGTAATGTTAATATCTAAGCTGAAATAAGCTTATTTCACAGGTATTAGCAAACGTTAACCGTCAAATAACACTGTTAAAAGACCCATCACCGAGCCAAAAGTATCAAAACCTTATACTCTTCCCTCTCATTATTATATTAATAACTAGCTGTACCCCGTGACTTTGTTTGCGTGTAAGTAGTAAGATACACAATATACTAAAATAACAGCCACATTTTAATAAAACTCCCTCGTCCCCCGACCCGTCGCGTTGAATTGCCTGCCTGCGCTATTACTTCGTTTTCACTTAGGCCCACTTGCGTGAAAAACGGAACTCAGAGTAGGTTCAGTCCTCGCGCACATGTGGGAGTGGCGCGAGGAAGCAGGACGCCGGGGCGTTACTCCGTTGCCGCGAGAAATCTCAGCACGGCGGACAGAGCTTCGGCAGGATCTCATGGCGGCATGGAGAGTGCGATTGTCGCAACCCAGCGCTGGGCACGCCACAATTGCCGCGATAAGTCCCCTCTTTGAGGAGTGGCTGGAGAGGCGCCACGGCGTCCTCACCTTCCGCCTGACGCAGGTCCTCACCGGAAACGGGTGCTTCGGGAGGTACCTGTTCCGAATAAGGCGGGAGGAAACGCCCGGGTGTCACCACTGTGTGTATCGCCCGGAGGACACGGTGGAGCATACGGTGGAGGTCTGCCCGGCTTGGGCGGAGCACCGCCGTGTCCTCGCGGAAGCGATCGGTGGCGGCGATCTCTCGCGTCCGGCCCTGGTCCAGGCCATGCTACGGAGCGAGAGTACATGGGAAGCCATTACCTCCTTCTGCGAAGCAGTAATGCTCGCGAAGGAGGAGGCGGGACGCGTGAGGGAGAGGCAAATTTTGCGCCCTCACGCCCCTAGTCGCCGCAGGAGACGCCCTGGGCGTCGGGAATTGGCAGCCGATTCCCGGCCACCGTAGGCGCGGGCTTGCGGACGGCGAGCAATGGGTAGCTCGCCGTCCGGTAAGGACCAGGCCCGAGTCGACGGCGCGTTGTGTTCCACGCGCGCCTCAAAGAGATGTCAGCAGCACTGAAGGGGTCCGCTAGGACTGATGCCAGCCGGGGTTGCGGGATGTTCGAAAGAGTTACCGTGGCCCTGGCACAGACAACAGAAGGAACACGGGTGGGTTTTAGTCAGTAAAAGTCTGACACGCCCTCCCGCTCCGCCCAAAGCGGGAGAAGTCATTTGATGATTACCCATCCACAAAAAAAAAAAAAAGATTTAGTTGCTAACACAAGGTTAAATTGACAGTTTGTTATACAATATTGTCAATTTAACCTCGTGTTAGCAATTAATTCTAAGTTAAGTTTTTCACGCAAGTGGGCCTTAGTGTTCTTTCTGACTTTTTTCTTTTTGCTCGGCTCCTAAAGGGTCGTTGCGTGATATAAAATAGCCTATAACTATTCTCGAGAATTGGGCTACCAAACCCAAAAATAATTTTTCAAATCCATTTTGTTCATAATTTCATGGATTTTAATTTTTTTTGCGCAGAACCCTAATTGTTTTTCTAAAATAAAAGTAGCTTAATTACCAGCCGTAACATCAGCTATCTGACAGTGAAAGTCCCGTTGAAATCGGTCAAGCCGTTTCGGAGATTAGCCGGAACAAACAGACAAACAGACAGACAAAAATTTTAAAAATTGCTTTTTAGTTATAAAGCACCGTATGCACTTTCTTATGCATTTAGTAAAAAGTTGTTATTTTGACATTACAAACAGACACTTCAATTTTATTTATATGTATATATAGCTTTAATTATCACCTCAGGATCAATAAAACCATGCAGATCTTCGAAACTACGCATAGGCTTGCCGAAGCAGAACTCCCTGTATTTAATGTAAGGTGGGAATCCGAAGTACCGGTTCTTGGCCAAATCATTCGTCATCAAGTCTGACGCATACTGATGAGGACCCAGACCGACCTCTGTGATCTGAAATAAAAAACAGTTTAGCAAGTTTAAGATTATACGTCATATTATTTTTTTCCCTTTATTAATAAAAACTAAAAAGCTCTTAATAATTTAATAAACTTATTATTTTACGTGAAAGATTACATTATAACTAAGAATAGTGTCCATTTGCACTTTTACATAATTTCGTGGCACTTTCTTAGGGTCTAATAAATAAAAACACTTGGTTCATGTGTTACATATATAGCACATTATTGTTACTATTTTCACAATTTATACCTAAACTACACTAACTCAAATGCTCTTTAGCTTACGCACTATGTCCGTCTTGTCTGGCAGCTGAATTGCCTCGACATTCACATGTCGGTGGAGTGTGTGATCGTGAGCTTCAGCATTTTTGGATGATTGTGGTGACGAGTTCCATTTTTACGTCACGGTGGAGGTCGCCATTTTTAATGTATCATGGTGCATTTATAGCATCCCTGAGTACTTTATTTTGGAATTGCTGAATTATTTTAACGTTGGTTCGTTTAGTACAGCCCCAAAGTTGGATGCCATACGTCCAAATTGGCATAACAATATGCTTGTATAATATAATTGTATCATGTATTGATAGGCAGGATATCCTTCCGAGTAACCAATATATACTTTTATAACGTATGTCGAATTCCTGTCTTTTCTTTTTGACGTGAGATTTCCAACGCAGTTTAGCGTCAAGAGTTATGCCAATGTATTTGGCTGTATTAGCATATGGCACTTGCATGCCATTTATAAAGATTGGGTGGTAATCGCAGTGTTTATTAGTGAAGTCAATGTTAATTGATTTTGATTAAATAAATGATAAATGATTTTATTTCTGTAAGTAGGTTTATACAAACACTTTTACACGTCAAACATTTTTTTTAAACTAGATGAGGCCGGCGTTTCCTATCTGACTACTCTGAGAAGAAAGGCCGAAACAAACTCAGAGGTCACAGTCTTTTTTAAAGTCCAGACATAACCTTGGTCATTCAGTTTTATCTTCCACTTTTGTGTCCAGTCATAAACTTTGATCACAGCTTTACAAACTTTTTTTTTCTTTTTTTTAAGCTTTTTTTATGATTTTTTATAAATAATAACAAAAAATATATATATATAATAGAAATAAATAAATAATATATTTAATGTTTTAACAATGTTGAGAAGGATGTGTGGTGTGACTAGAATAAATAATAGCAGCAGTGACAAAAAGGCTGAATAGCAACAATCTGTCATGACAATGAAGTGTCAAAATGAAATTAAATGTTGTGAAGGAATTATTTTATACTGGGAACCCATGACAAAGGAAAAGATTAAAGAATGTCTAAGAATGGCTTAAAGAAACGAGACAGGTCTACGAAAAGATGGAGATAGACGCGCTGAAAGACGATAAAAGAAAGGAATTAATACTGGCTGATATACATGATTGAACGAAAATTGGTGATGGTGATATTCAAAACAAGATAAATTTTATATACATGTACATATTATTTCGTTTATTAATTTTTCTTTCTTATTATTTACATTTTTAAATATTTCTTAAAATAAAAATATAAAAAAACATTTAAAAATATAAAAAATAGAGTTCCACCGGTATCGGGAGCAGGGTCCAAGCTACCGGTGGTTAGGGCTGCAGAGACAGGAACCTCCTCACAATGCGAGCCGTATCAAGAAGAACTGCCTTCTGAATCCGGCCCTTGATCCAGCCGCCTAACGAGAGCCTCGAAAGATGTTGGTCAAGGCTGTCAGCCATCAGGCCATTGGCCGTTACGACAATCGGCACAATGGCAGCCGAGCTCACATTCCACATGTCAACAACCTCGTGCGCTAAGTCGAGATATTTTATTTGTTTCTCTTTCTCAGCTTTCACGAGGTTCTCGTCATGTGGGATGGTAACATCAATTATCATTGCGCGGCGCGCTAATCGATCTATCACCACTATATCAGGCTTATTGGCGACAATAGTCCTGTCAGTGATGATAGACCGATCCCAGTACAACGTGACAAGGTCATTTTCGAGAACTGGGTCGGGCACATACTTGTAATACGGTACCTCAGAGTCCACAAGTTTGTATTTCAAAGCAAGTTGCTGGTGAATAATCCTAGCCACTTGGTTATGCCTGTGCATGTACTCTCCGTTAGCCAGACGAGAACAACCAGAGATAATATGTCTGATGGACTCACCCGGACGGTGGCATGCCCGACACACGTCAACCGTCCCGTCCTTCATAATATGTCTCCGGTAGTTATTCGTCAAAATAACTTCGTCCATAATTGGTTTAAGAACAACTTTATTTCTCATAAGAATTGCATACATAATTCACTTACTGAGAAACAATATCAAAAACTAAAATTAATAATTAGAGCGCACAGATGTGCGTATATAAAATAACAAAACCAAGTAACAAAGAGAAAAAAGAAAAAAATGTGGGTAAACAGATAACATAAACTCAATCGTAAGTAATATAAGTAATAATTGCACAGACGAAACCTTCGGTTTCCCCAAAAAGGTCACCAAAACGTAGCCCGGATACGGACGCTAGGAAATCTACACCGGGCTCCTGAAGAGCCCGATAGAAGCGCCCGTGAAGCTCCTTGCTTTGCCATACCGCCTTGCGGTCATCTGTAGTAAGTACTACAGGTTTGCGCCAGTTGTCTTTAGCCATGTCCACTGCGACCACATCACGGTGCATACCCACGTCGGCTTTTAAAAAATATTCCCTGAGACTGCACACCTCCCGGTTGTGGAGGGTCTTCGCATTTAAAAAGCCTCGACCCCCGCACTTCCGCGGGACATGTACATATTATTATTATTATATAAAATCTGTTAGCTAATATATTATGCATATTCCAAGATAAATTGAGCTATAAATATGTTCAGGGAGTTGGAAGATGTGATAATACTGTTACAGATCATTTAGGTTTAAACAAAGATGAGATGATAGTATTCAATCCGAAACTTTTGTGTTACTTACATCAGGGTCAGCAATATAGTCCTCTCTAGCGCTTCCTTGCCTAAAGCTGCCTTGAGTCAAATAATCCATGTTGTCATCAACACCGAAGTATCCGGTTCTTCTTGTAAGGTTTACTACGGGAACTTGTTTTAGGTAGTAGCCATCTTTATCATACAATCTGAAAAGATCGTAAAAAATGCAGTTTGAATTAGTTTAAAAAAGCACATAAATAAAACTATATTCTCATTACCATCAAGAGTTTATTTGTAGTGACGATCACAGTTAATTATAATGAATAATTTAATTATTACAATAAATTATTATTAAAAATAACTATAATTATTATAGTTATTTACTTTTTTAAATTCATTAAGCATTCATTAAGTATTTATTTTATACTATAAATCACTTGTTCGTTGTAGTTATACTGTATAAAATGTAGAGTAAGTTTTGAGTTAAAAAAAGTTAACATTTATGTTAAAAACATTTTGAGATTTTACACAAATGCTTACTTCAAAGAACCATCTTGAATAGTATGCACCCATCTTAAAACGAAGGGATATTCCAGAGAAACTTGAGGATACACGTGTGGATTGTAATCATCTTTGAATCCCTCTGTAGGTGTGATCACTCCATCTTTCACCATATTATCGTATCCTGTAAAATTTAAAATAAAAAGCACATATTATCATTACTATAAATAACTAATTAATGTAAAAATACCTCCATTATTGGCGAAAAACAAACAATTTCAAGATTCGGGATTCATAGGATGACCTGTCAAAACATCGAGGTTTCTGAGCTATATTTAAATTAAATAAAGAAGTGGTCAGTGAAATCAATCAATCAAATACCGAATAAAGATCACTGTGATGCAAAATCAGGGGTAAAATATACTGTGAAAGGACTGTAGAACGACAAGCAAAAAACAAGCCACCTACCAACGTGCGTGTGATCAAAAAACCTATATGATGTGATGGAAATCCGAGCGCACCCTTCGCCATCCCTTCATCGGCTCAAAAACTATCAAAAAGTGGACGCTCATTGACTGTGACGGAGGTCACAAGAAAAGTTCGCGTTTTGCGCCAACACCTTCATTATGGTTGATAACTGTATCAGTTGAAGACGTCAACCGTCAGGCGCTACCGTCACCCAACATAGACACTATGCTGGGTGACACCACTTTCCGGCTCGCTACAAGTCTGCGTCTGGGCACTCCTTGCGGGGCAACTCATCACTGTCAGTGCGGTGAAGCAGTCGACTACCTCGGACACCACGGTCTTTCTTGCAGCAAGAGCGCTGGTCGGTTGGGACGGCACGCCAGTATTAATGACATCATCCGTCGGGCTCTTGTCACCACCGGGGTGCCAGCTTTATTAGAACCCAATGGCTTGGCATGCGACGATGGGAAGAGGCCAGACGGAATGACCATAATGACTTGGAAGTTGGGTAGGCCTTTGGTGTGGGATGCAACCTGTGTCGACACCCTCGCACCATCCCATCTTCCTAGCACAGCGGGCCATGCTGGGGCGACTGCTGCAGGTGCAGAAAACATTAAACGGCACAAATATACCGTATTGGGAGCTAAATATTTGAGCCGTTTGGGGTTGAAACACTAGGGCCGTGGAGTCAAAGTGCTCATCGAGTATTTCGGGATATCGCCAAGCGGTTGGTCGACTCTTCACGTGACCAGAGGGCTGGCCTATTTTTAGGTCAAAGAATAAGCATTGCCATCCAACGTGGCAACGCTGCCAGCCTTTTGGGCACTTTACCCACTGACAACGATGCGGACGAATTTTTGATGCCCAATGAGCTCTCCGTTTTATTTAAATTTTTTTTTCTCTTTTCTGTATATATCTGTACAGAATATACATATATATATATATTAGGGTTAAATTGTATATTGTATTTAAGATTTGTTTATATTACAATAATAAAACTGGAAGATTATTGGCGATACTGATAGTCTTTCAATTCATTTCGGCATGAGCAATCCCCATATAATTCGTGTCGACGATATAGAAGAAAATGTAAAAATATCTGAATAAAGTTCTCACCCATGTATAATGGTAACAGTTCATAGTAATATAGTTGCAACGATAGAGCTATGTTAATATCTCTTGATACATTAAAGAGTTTGTCGTCATCCCAGCATGGGTTTACAGCAGCCAGTTCTTTGGCAATGAAATTGTGATTTCTCCATAACCATACTGCCATGAGGTTGGTGCCTGCTAGAGTGTTGCCACCATCGTCAGCTGAAAATATATGACGAACGTTAATTTTGTACAATCATTATTGTTCAAATTTAATTATACTGCATGTATAACATTGAAGGACATGGGGTCTACCAATGGTAAATCCTATTATGAACCGTATACGCTTTGGAATGGGAAACTAGCTTCATCTTTCTGACTGTGCAACTCATTGACAATACAAAAGTGCCTGTAATTGGATTCATTGAAATAAATGCTTTGGGTTTGAGTTCGTTTTTTTTGAACGGTTTCACTATTTTTCGAGGCGAGTTTGTTGGTAAACTCGAATTAACTACGTGTATAATAATAGCCGTAAAACATACAATAAATAAACGTATCTCGCGAAAACGATGACTGTTTATGAGATGTATTGAAACGTTGAATACTCACGCATCGCGTGGCACCTGGTCTCCTGAGGTTTTTGATTCAAGGAACAGATGTTGGCAGTGGTGTTAGTACTGGGTGGCCATATCCTGCCTTTGTCATCTAATTCCGTCTTCACCATACCTGCTTGGAATGTTTTCCCTCTTTGATTCAAAACTGACAATTGTTTGCCGTATATCACAGATAAGTCCAACAGCGGAGTAGATGATACGATCTAAAATTAAGAAGATTTATTAATTACTTATATAGTTATCTTTTAAGAGGACGTCTCAGTGTGTGATGTGAAAATAAATTATATGAGTGTGGAGCAAGTAAGAAAGTTCGTATATTTGGAGAGTCTGTTTACAAAGCATGGAAATATAGATAAAGATGTGGAAAGGAGAGTAAATGCGGGATATAAAGTAAATGGTGCCATGCATGCGATTGTGACCAACCAGTTAACGTCCAAAAAAGGCCTGACTTGCTGTTCACAATGGTGTGCTGGTGCCTACGCTTATGTATGGAAGTGAATGTTGGGTGTGGCAAAAGAAGCATGGAAGTAGAATAAATGCTTTGAAAACGAATTCCTTGCGAAGCATGTGTGGTGTGACTATGAATAATAGACTGAGGAATGATGTGATAAGGCATCGGTGCGATTTAAAAGAAGATGTAGTGATAAAAATTGAAAAGGGTATGCTTAGATTGTTTGGTCATGTTGAGCGAATGAATGAAAGGCGACTAGCAAAAGGTATTTATACGGCAGATATGAGTAAAAACGCCGGGAGGGGACGCCCTTTCCTTTTGATAGTAAGATTTTATTAATCTTTTAAACACAATAATTGCGAACTACAGGTTTGTATCAATTGAAGCATTTTTTCAATTTTGTAAATGTGAGTACCATGGAGCTGTTTTATGTTATGATATTGGTATGTTGACTTGAAAGAGTATGGCAATTGACAGTATGTCATGCTCACTTAAATGTCTCGCTGATGGTGGCGCGTATGTTGGATCATTCGGTTCCCTACAAAATGGTTGAGCTGAATGGTGCTGATCCACGCGTCATGTTCGTGAACGGGCGCCGTCAGTGGAGACTGGTCATCTCTTAACTGCCAGGGCTTATTTTTAATCTTATATTTTGAATTGTTTTGAATTATTTATTTTTTACATTGTTCTCACTTATAGGGAAGGAGCTCGTGGCTAAGTAATAACAGCCGCACGAGTCGATCCATCAGGTTAAGCTACGCTTGCTGGGGTTGGTTCGTGGATGGGTGACCATCTTTACATACCGAGACTCTTCCGTGCCTCGGAAAGCACGATAAGCCGTTGGTCCCGGCTGTCATTCGTGGATCTTTGACAGTCGTTACGGGTCGTCAGAAGCCCGAAAGTCTGACAACCAGTCTTACCAAGGGGTATCGTATTGCCCAGGTACTGGGTTGTGGAGGTCAGATAGGCAGTCGCTCCATGTAAAATACTGGTATTCAGCTGCATCCGGTTAGACTGGAAGCCGACCCCAACATAGTTGGGAAAAGGCTAGGCAGATGATGATGTTCTCACTTATAGAAGCAACAAGAACAATGTACCTAGGATTTAGTAATAATTTTGATTTAAAAGAGTTTCCATGGAGGTTCTTGCCCATTCTTCTCCATAGAGACCTACGTTTTGGAATGGGCAACGAGCTTCAATTTTCTGACTAACTGACTGACTCTTTAACAATTCAAAAGTGCCTGGAATTGTTTTAATTGAAATAAATGTTTTGAGTTTGAGATTAAAAGTCTAAATTTAACATAATTGAAATATAAATCTTAGACAAGTTTTACCAAAAAAGAATAAAAAGCAATATTTAATGTGTTTACAGAACAAAAACTTTATAATCGTGGGTAAATTATTCTTAGATCATAATCCTGTTCATTTATTTACATCACAATACAATACACACGTCATAATTAAAAAAAGATAGTAACAAAGCACCATTTAATATAACTGATAAAAATCAGTTATACCTAAAGCAAAATATCAGCACAAAAAAAAAGTAAAATAAAGTCTTTAGAAAGACGAGAAGCAAAGATAGAAAAGTGAGAGAGAGATAGAAATAAATAAACAGTTCTTACTCTTTCAGGTGCAGTATCATTCTTGATGCAACCAATGGTCTGGAAGGTTTCTGGCCTGGTCATATTAACACAACGGACGCCAGAGAAGCGATGCACCGGGTCATCAGCAGGTATCTTGTTGGGAACGCACATGTAATCCGTCTTGCCTCTTTCGGCGCAGCAATATGGCCGCCAAATTAAGTAGTTTACTGTAAAGGTAATGTCGAGTTAATCTTCGTGTTTTACAGTTGAAGGTTACGTTAAAAATTAATCTGGAGCAAGATGTCTTCAGAGATTTTTATTTCGCATATTTATATCTCAGAAATCGCACATTTTTATTTGTGATACATAATTTATGTACAATGGATGGTCAACTTTATAGTTTAAAGTGCGCTATGATCAGCCAATTAAAGGCATACAAAAATAATGTAATCTATTCTGAATACCTACCTACTTACTTTCGATTACGTAATGATATATTACGTAATAATTATTGTAGAATTATGTCATGTCCCTCGTAACGAGTTTGTAGAATTCAGTTCATTTCCTAGATTTTTTAGTTACATAATAAACATTGTCGTATTTATGTATCTAAATACTTGTTGAAGACAAAAGTCAAAGTTTGAAGTTACATTTCCTTGCTTTTGCGACTTCCTTATGCCGTACTGTACCCATGAAATCTGGTTTTGAAAGGAATGACGCCTTAGTTGGATTCATTTAAACTCATTGTAAATTTTTTCAAGGTTCTCAGAAGTACATAAAACACTGATTATAGGTCACCTATAAAATATTGTGTCAGTAGGTACTAAAGGCCTAGTTACACATTTTAAATAAAATAAATAGCTTAAATTTAATTTGATGACACAAAGAAAAATGTGTTTATTATAACTGCCGATTAGAAAAAAGCGAAGAAAAAATTAGAAAATATTGAAGTAAATCCAGCCATACAGACCACAATTTTATTGTGTGGTTGTATTTTATAATATAATTTGAGTCATATTTGTGCAAAATATTTTTTTTCTTTCTTTTCTTTTTTGATGCTGTAACTATTTTACTACTAAAAAGCAAAAAGTTTTATAAAAGCCATACGTGTGTCGTGGAAAGAGACGACATCAGCAGCCATGAACGCAAAGAAGTGTGTGGCCAGCATAGTGAATATCTGGCTGGGCACACGGCCTTCTGAGTAGAGACGAGTCCTGAGATACCTCGCGAGGGGCATCTCATTGCCAGAAGCTGTTTTCTTCGGCTCAAAGTCTGTAACAAAAATTGTTAATAAATTCATACTAAGATAGCATATTATGTATTTGTTCTTAGAGGAATAAGATGTATTTAAAAGCTAACGAGAAGGGTGATTCTGTGGAAAATAATATTACGGTTCTAGTATTGAAATCAATCATTGCCTAAAAACGAGAATCTCAAACTCAAACTCAAACTCAAAGCATTTATTTCAATTAAACCAATTACAGGCACTTTTGAATTGTCAAAGAGTCGGTCAGTTAGTCAGAAAATTGAAGATAGTCGCCCATTCCAAAACGTAGATCTCTATGGAGAAGAATGGGCAAGAAACTCCATGGACACTCTTTTAAATCAAAATTGTTACAAAATCCTGGGTAGGTACATTGTTATTGTTCTTGTTGCTTCTATATGTGAGAACAATGTAAAAAATAGATAACTAAAACAATTTAAAATATAAGATTAAAAATAAGCCCTGGCAGCTAAGAGATGACCAGTCTCCACTGACGGCGCCCGTTCACGAACATGACGCGTGGATCAGCACCATCCAGCTCAACCATTTTGTAGGGAACCGAATGATCCAACACACGCGCCACCATCAGCGAGACATTTGAGTTAGCATGACATACTCTTAACTGCCATACTTTTTCAAGTCAACATACCTACATCATAACATAAAACCGCTCCATGGTACTCACATTTACAAAATTGAAAAGATGCTTCTAATTTATACAAAACTATAGTTTGCAATGATTGTAATTAAAAGATTAGTAAACACTAAATCTATAGTCTATATATAGTCAATAAGTCTATAGTAATAACATAATGTCAGAAAAAAAGGGGACGCATTTCTTCCAAACAAAAAAAAAAAAAAAAAATTAACAATGCCCAAGTGGCTGTGGAGCAGGACCAGCATTTAGCCAAGCATTTTTATCTACGATATAATCATTCAACCTATAATATGCTTGTCTACATAGTGTGCGTTTAATGCATGTTTTAAATTGCTTCTCATTTAGTTGAAGAATATCTTTAACCGACTCTAATATTGTTGCGTTTACAATCCATTCCTTGTACTTCTTTGTGCAGGTCCTATTTCTTTTTGTCAGTCCTTCTGTCTCCTATTGTTTTTATGTGTGTTTTTTTATGTGTGTGTACTTTCTCTTTTCTCTCGATTTGAGAATACTTCGTAAAGGACATAACGTAAGTTATTTTCGTAATTATAACTGGACTCTTACTTACTTTCATCATACACAGGAGGCAGTACCCTCGCAAAGGGAGTGTGTGTGGCTCCCCTCGGAGGGTGTTGGAGGTTGTTGCAGGAGCCATCAACTCTTCTTCCTTCGTGAGGATCACATGGTTCTATCTCAGTCACACACCAGCTACAAAAATATGAGAAATAATATTTTAGCTACGTGAAGTTAAATAGAAAAAAATATATAGGAACAGTCAGAAATAATCACCAAACCTCCTTTTTTTTGGAGTCGTTTAAAAACGAAAGTAGGTACGAAAATGTCAACAACAACATACAACAACAATAACTGGAGTCACAAAAGTACAATGTTTTTTAAATAAACTGACAACTTAAAACTTCTTGACCGTATTCTCAAGGATTTAGGGCAAAAACACTTAACGCGAGATAACTTTATGCGAGGAATAATTTTGAATCCGAGGATTAATTATTAAGCAATGAAAATAAATTATATATGAAAATAATACTCTCAATGTACGATGAAATATTTCGGAGAAAAAACATTGCTATTAAAATTAGTTATATCCTAAATAGAAGTCACTAACATAGGTGTACAATTAAAAAACAACTCACAAAGTGGTATTGGCCTTATCATGCCTCCTCACATCTTCCCTAGTTATCTCAGTCCCATAATACGAATCATAGAAAATGGCCGCCCTTACACTACACAACACTGAAACTAAATATATTAAAATCAGCATTTTACATGTCCGGTCTCATTGGAGTACAAAACAAAAATACAAAGAATGAACTCAAGTTAATTAAAGCCTTAACAGTGCTTGCTGGTTTGACTAACCGACGTCTTAAAATAATGTTGATATTGAAGTTAAGTATGTACGCTTAGCAAAGACATTTGGAAAGGAGTTAACGGAAGTTCCCACCCCATCAACCATTACAAATAAATAATTTACCCCTGCAAACGAAAAACTGCGAAAAGTATCTTGGCTTACGAATCGATAGCGCCCTGACGTGAAAGGCACAGATTGAACACATCAGAACAAAACTGTCATCACTGTGTGTGTGTGTGGCTCACTTCGGCGCAATGTCCGATGCCTTGTGAAACCACACCTGCTATACCTAATCGAAATCTGGGGTAGTGCCACCATAACTAGTCTAGCTGATTTTCAAATTATGCAAAATAAAATTAGAAAGATACTCATTCATTCTCAATTTTTAACACCTACTTACAAACAAAACTACTGAACATAAAACAATGATATATTTATCATACTCGCATGCTTGTCCGAAAAATATTAAATAAATCTAATTTATCCTTTGTACGGTTGAAACAACAAACACAGCAAAATTCACGCCGTTTTTTTTTTAGTTCTACCCAAGACAAAAACGAAGCTCAGCAAAACAATGCTTTTAGCTTATTTGAATAGAAATATTAATGCCAGTTCAATAGTTTATTTGTTTACACAATCTATTCAATAAATAAAATTGTATCTATTTGAATAGATATATTCCGATGAATTAAACAGTATAGTAATAGTAGTAATCTAATAGACCATCAATTCAACAAACAAGATTTCTTCTATTTGAATAGGCATTTTTTATCTATTTGAATAGTTATAATTGGGGTGTCTGGATCTTTTTTGATCTAGATATTCCAATTATATACCTACTACTAACATCAGACTTCCAAATTAATATGAAACCCAATTTAGACCTACTAGCATATGGAGGCATTATGAAGACGTAAAATAATGTGAATAATAAATTAACGCGTAAATTATTGAAGTATTCCCGTTTGAGCACCTATTTTTTGGGCACCAATGCATTGAGCATTCATCCATTTAATACCTTCGGTGCTCAATGCATTGGTGCCCAAAAAATAGGTGCTTAAACGGGAATACTTCAAATTATTAACTACGATGAGAAACATTTATTTCAGAAACTGCAATAAACGCCGGAAGGAAACTTTTTGAACATTAAAAGGTAGATGGTAGATAGCCTATTGATTTTTATTTTATCCAAATAATAAGTAGCGATTACTAGAAATGAGGATATCTTTCATCAAAAGGCTATTAAACAATAATGAAAACCACCGACAAGTTTCAGAAAATAAATATCATTGCTAACATTCTATTTACTCATGTTCTTGCGCCGTTTATTTAAATGTCAAGAAAATTAATGAATACTTTAAGAAAAACAAATACTTTCAAATCTTATATTATTAAGTCTTAAATGTATTTTTTTCTTTTAATATAATTATGATAAGAAAACCTTGAGTTTTAGCAAACAAAAGTTATCCTAGTTTTATCTATGGCTCTTGCCGACTACGATATCTTTTCTTCAAAATGGCAATCTATTTTCAGGGTTCCGTACCCAAAGGGTGCCAACGGGACCCTTTTACTAAGGCTCTGCTGTCCATCCGTCCGTCCATCATAGGGCTGTATCTTTTAAACCGTAATAGATAGACACTTGAAATTTTCACAAAATGTGTACTACTATGACCAAAATAACAGCAAATACTTAATGTTAAGGTGTAAATTTAGTCTGGTCATGAATACTGTTACAATTAAAAATAAAGAAAATATTACATTTGAATTTGGAAACTGTCATTTTTATATGATTGTTCATTGAGTTTTCTCATTTTGGCGCCAATACATTGTACAATATTTTGCGATATTAAAATGGAGTGGGGTGATAAAGAGAACCGAATCGCTGTAATTGCATTACACAAAGTAGGTATGGAGCCAAATGCAATTTTTAAAACTCTCCATACGCTTGGTGTTAGTAAAATGTTTGTGTACCGGGCTATTTATAGGTACAATGAGACCTCCTCTGTTGGTGACAGAAAAAGATCTGGCCGTCCACGTCACTACGTGCTTTCTTACGAAAAAGTTGGTCAAAGCAGTAAGGGAAAGAATTCGAAGAAATCCTGTCCGAAAGCAAAAGATCTTATCTCGGGAGATGAAGATAGCATCTAGAACCATGTCGCGTATTTTAACGTAGAGATGACTTAGGACTTGCAGCCTATAAGAGACGTACTGGTCATTTCTAAACTGATAATTTAAAAAAGAATAGGGTGGTAAAATCGTAACAACTACTGATGCGGTACGCAAAGGGAGGTCACAGAAACATTTTGTTTACGGATGAGAAATTTTTTACAATTGAGCAACATTTTAACAAACAAAATGACCGTATTTATGCTCAAAGCTCTAAGGAAGCTTCCCAATTAGTCGACAGAGTGCAACGTGGGCACTATCCGACTTCAATGATGGTTTGGTGGGGTATTAGCTATGAAGGAGTGACTGAGCTATACTTTTGTGAAAAAGGTATCAAAACATCGGCACAAGTGTATCAAGATACCATTCTTGAGAAGGTAGTGAAGCCCCTTAACAACACCATGTTCAATAACCAAGAATGGTCCTTCCAGCAAGACTCAGCGCCGGGACATAAAGCTCGGCCTACGCAGTCTTGGTTGGAAACGAACGTTTCAGACTTCATCAGAGCTGAAGACTGGCCGTCGTCTAGTCCCGATCTTAATCCGCTGGATTATGATTTATGGTCAGTTTTAGAGAGTACGGCTTGCTCTAAATGCCATGATAATTTGGAGTCCCTAAAACAATCCGTACGATTGCCAGTGAAGAATTTTCCCATGGAAAGAGTGCGTGCTTCTGTTGATAACTGGCCTCAACGTTTAAAGGACGGTATTGCAGCCAATGGACATCACTTCGAATAAGCTTTTTATATTTTAAATTGTTTTATATTTATGTATTAAACTAACACACTGTAAAAGTAATAAATGTTATTTGCAATAGAATTTTTTTTCTTTGTTTCAGTATTTATGGCAAGACTAGGTAGAGGCCTCATTGACTGTTCTTATTATCAAATACGTAAAGCGGTTGCGGTGGCGCGCTACACTAAAACGACGATCAAAGAATATGCATAGGCGCAGAGATGCGCTGCCCATGTAGGTCGGATTTTCGGAGGATCGAGGCTGATATTTGTGTCTAACAAGTTACGCAACTATTTATGAATGAATTAATGAAACGCAACTATTTAAAGTTTTTACTGGACATTAATTTTTAGCGTGTATGTGGTTAAAGTTATAGTAAGATAAGAAAAAATATTAATTTGCTCAGAGATGTGTGTACACGAACATATTATAAGCTTGCATGTAGCATTTATAATATAACATTTTTTTAAGACTATCTTCTATCATTTTTTTTTTGAATTTATCATTAATTTAAATTGCGCGTCAAACTAATTTTTGAAGTTTAAACGATGAGGAACTTTTTGAATTACTTATTGCACTTCTTTATAATTTTTGATATTTTTAAAAACTATTAGAACTTTTAAAGTTGGTCAGCGAAAAGTTCCCATTGTGATCTTTTATTACGCGGTGCTATTGGCGATGGAAAGTTCAAAAGCCACATCAAACGTGTCCTTATTAAAAAAGCATATTATACGATTAAAGACTACGTTGAAGACAGGGAATTTTGGCGCTAATTCCTTCTGCACATGTGGCTTCCCTGGTACCTCATTTTTTACATGCTGGTATGATATATTTTTTTTATTATTTAAGTGTTCTGGATTACATATCTTTTCTTTTCAATTAAATGATAAATGATTTTATTTCTGTAAGTAGGTTTATACAAACACAAACACTTTTACACGTCAAACATTTTTTTTTAAACTAGATGAGGCCGGCGTTTCCTATCTGACTACTCTGAGAAGAAAGGCCGAAACAAACTCAGAGGTCACAGTGTCTTTTAAAGTCCAGACATAATCTTGGTCAGATCATGTGAAGACCATGTAGGTTGGTGTCTGAAATGGACTTTTGAGGAAAGAACCACACAGATTGAGTGGACCTGTCCAGTCAGTGCAAGCATCTGTCAGTAATCGTACAGCTCAACTTAAAAGTTAAGGAGCTCAACGATTCGACGAACAATACCAAAGAAAGGACATTTGGGTAGGCCGCATAATTTACTCAAACTGGCAGACTATGATGCTGAGAGAAAAAAAAAAACAAGGACGTAGTCTTCACATTCACAGTAATTAAAATAATATAACATTTTACAAAGTAAATATTCATGTCATTGTATATATAAAATTCATAAATGTCAATGTGTATATAAGAAGAAAAAAAATTAGCAAAAAGAAAAGAATAAAAAAAAATCAGTATGTATATTAAAAATTAAAAATAAATTAATTGGAGCTCAGATCTTGAACGTGGCTTGGAAGGTTATTATAAAAACGTATACATTAACATCTGAACGAGCCACCTATATTCTTGAGCCTTGTTGTAGGTACAACAAAATTGTGTTTGTTCCTAGTGTTCATATTATGGATATCACTGTATTTTTTAAACAATTTTATATTTTTATGGGCATTTATAAGATTTTCAAAAACATACTGAGAAGGCACAGTCATTATATTAATCTCCTTAAATTTCTCTCTGAGAGAGTGTCTTGGAATTAATTTATAAATTGATCGAACAGCTCTTTTCTGCAAAACAAAGATAGTCTGAATGTCGGCGGCATTTCCCCATAATAGAAAACCGTATGACATTACACTATGAAAATAGCTAAAGTACACTAAACGGGCTGTCTCTATGTCAGTTAAATTACGAATTTTGCTAACAGCGTATGCTGCAGAGCTTAGTTTTTTTGACAATTTATCTATATGTGGGCCCCACTGAAGCTTAGCATCCAAAGTTAAGCCCAAAAATACTGTGCTATCTTCAGGATTCAATTCTTCGCTCTTTATCAATACATTCGTTTTCACCTGCCTAACGTGAGGCAGCGTAAACTTAAGGCATGTGGTTTTTTTTTTCATTAAGAAGTAAATTATTTACATTGAACCAGTGAACTACTTTTAAGATCGCGCTATTTACATCGTCAGTAACCAGCTGCTGACGTTTAAGTTTAAACAAAAGTGAAATGTCATCCGCAAGCAACACTATATCATGATCGTCTTTTACGAGGTAAGGCAAGTCGTTAATATAAATAATAAACAAGAAAGGACCTCGAATTGAGCCCTGCAGGACTCCCATTTTTACTGAGATGCCCAAGGCATCGCATTTATCTTCCCATGCATTATAAATATGTCCTAAAAGTTCAACACCAGCATCAGTAGTTGAACGACCCCTTGTAAAACCGAACTGTTTGTTATGTAATAATTTATGTATATTACAAAATCTTTGCAATTGTTCTAAAATTAATTTCTCAAAAATTTTACTAAAGGTAGGTAGTACTGAAATAGGTCTATAATTTTTAGGGTTGGATGTACTACCTGATTTAAACAAAGGTATTATTTTACTATTTTTCATAAGGTCAGGAAACTCCCCACAGTCGATACAATTATTAAAGATAAGAGCTAAAGTAGATGCTACAATGTCAATAATAGACTTGGCAACTTCTACAGAATTGCCCCACAGATCTGCTGTCTTTTTTTCCATTTAAAGTGTGAAAGGTTTTAATTATATCTCTACAGGTAAAATGTTCAAAATGAAATTCCGTATCGCAAACATCAACATTTTCCTTAAGCAAAGACTCAGCAACAGAAGGTGATGAGTTAAGGGATTTAGTAGTTGAAACGGAAATATCTGCAAAGAAATTTTCAAAGGCCATGGCGACTTGTGAGGCTGATTTTTTATGTTGTCATTAATAGACAGGCTATAGTCAGTATTTCGGTTACTAGACCTTTCCGTTTCACTATTAATAATATTTCAAGTCGTTTTTATTACATTACTACTGTTTTTAATCTTCGAACTAACGCGACTTAGCCATACAACAAACTTTTTCAATAATTTTAAATAATTTCTAACATATAAATTAAATGCAGTAGTGTTTACGTAAGTCCTTTCATTGTACAGCTCATAAAGCCCTATTCTACTTTTATGAATACCAACGGTAGCCCAATCAATGAAAGATGCGTTACTATTAACCGAGATAATCGTGGGAATAAAAGTGGTAATAAATTGTTTACAGTATATATTTAAAAAAAAAAACATCATATTGATGATTGGGATCAGCATGATTATGCGAAACTGGTAATTTATCATTATTAGAGTTTAACTTTAAAAGCCTCTAAGCGACTTGCAGTTTTGGTGTTAACAGTGATATCCTTTTTAGCCACTTTGTTGTTCTGGTTGCGGATAGTAATCCTTAGTCCGCAATGATCAGAATCTAGTAAATTTATAATTTCTTTGTGGCTTGGTATAACATCTGTATAAATATTATCTAGGCATGTGGCACTAGTAAGGGTTATTCTTGTGGGCTCCAGAAATAAGTTTTCAAGATTGTAGGACTGAAACAGACTTATTATTTTACTACAAGAACCTGAGTTTTCTAATAAATTAACATTGAAATCACCGCAAATGATAATGGACTTGTTCGAGTTACAAATCTTGTGCAACACTACATCTATTACCTTTTCAAAGCAGTCATACAATCCTGAAGGCGGTCTATACACTCTTAATACAATAAACTGCTCAAAGAAAAGATCAAGAAGAGATCGAAGAAGTTAAAAGAAAAGATCCGTTATCAAGAACACTCCGGATTTAAGGCACTGTATACCAGTTTCAAAACAGTATACCAGTTTCAGTGTGTAGGGATGTGCACCCCACCAGACACCGGCGAGCACTTTTAAATACGGGAAAAGTTCTCTCGCATCTATCAACTAAATAATTTAGGTAATGTAAATAAACCACTCAATTTGGAATCTAAAAAAACGCCTAAAATTTTACTCTTGAAGAAATCGGTATACAATGCCCTTGTATGACCACTGAAAGGAGAAACCCAAACTCCATAAAAACTTGGGCCTGGCGTTACAGGGCTGGAATTTGGCTATAAATTAGAGCATCTAGGAAGGTCTCACGAGCCCAATATTCACGTCTCCCAGCAATGGCCAAATCGGTAAAATCAGACAATGTTTATATTTTAAATTATTATTATATTTGATTTATTGATATAAGGAATTATATTTTTGAGGCAGTTTCCTACGTAAATCTGGAATGCACGTGCGCTATGCTGCAGCGCCTGCAGCCTATCATGAATCCGCTTAGGGGTGACTTCAGATTTAGGACCGACGCGACCCATTCCTGTACAATTGAAAGAACCATTCCATTTTCCAATCTTCGCCTTCCTATTGTATTGCAGCGATCCGTTGCTATTCCGCAAATAATGCACAGGCTCATGACGTCGTTATTAACCAGTCGTCAAAAGAACAAAACAGATCCGGTTTTCCAGCAAAGGACAGCAGGGGTCAGTCATCAACACAACTCTCTAAGACCAAGTAAACCCCAAGAATTACTATTTCATGAAATCTTGACATTTGGGGATTATAGTACTTAACAAGTTTTATTACTGATTGTAATGATTATAATTCTGTAAATACATATTTGTTACGACCGCGAATCATATTTTCATCAACGTACAACTTAACACTGACCAGCAAATTGCAAAAAACGTAAGAAAATTTGAATTTCGCGGGCTACCTTAGCGCTTCCCCCTTAAACAATGGAGTATTATTTAATTATCTGTAACTATCGATTTCTACTAAATTGATCGTATTCTTAGGGTACGCTCTATTGATATAATGCTAGTGTTTGTGAAGTAAGTGAGGTATTTATAATGAAATAAGTGTTGTAACGGTTTTACAAAGGTTGTTTAAAACAAAAAATAGAAACCTACTTATTTTCTACACTTGGCCATTGTCAATGAGGCTAAGATTTAAATGGGTTAATTAAACAAAATAGAGGAATTTTTTGGTACATATCTGATTCGTGTAACGGTTAGGCCCAGAATCGGGTTTTTCCTTTGTGGGATCAGCCTCCTGCGGGAAAACACAACTACAGCACTTGGAGGCAGACAAACAGAGGCCGTGGCATTTAAGCCATTGGTTTAGAAAGTCCAGGAATACGCAGAGAGATGATGCAGCATCGTTAACTGAGTTATTGGGGACATACAAAGCCAAATCGTCAGTATACTGAAGAATTTACAATCATTATTGAGGCACGAAGCGATATCAGCTGTATATAAATTGTACAGTAAAGGACTAAGAGCATAGCCTTATGGTAGGCCCTTCAATGACATCCTGATGTCAAATTCCTCACCCGGGACTCTCAAAACCAAAGATCTAGACATGGCTAAACTACATTACTCAATTGGCTTTACCTCAAATGATGAAACCTGATGGGTCGCTGGCTCACTCTGCATGTGAGAAAGCAAATCTATTTGCATCTCTCCTTGCAAGCAATTCACGTCTGGACGCTGGCTCCAAGCAACCACCTATTGTACCTCATTGTGACACCTGGATGCCAGATATCGCAGTTCACATTAAAGAGGTCCGAAGAGTAATGTGCAGTCTAGACGTGAACAAGGCCAGCGGGCCTGACGGCATTCCAGCGAGTGTTGAGGCAGTGTGCGCCTGAACTGTCTCCTGTGTTGACACGTTTGTTCCGCCTCTCTCTTAAAAAAAGGACGGTAGCAAAATCCTGGAAGCTTGCAAATGTGCAACCAGTGCCCAAAAAGGGCGACCGTGCAGACCCTGCCCATTACCGTCCAATCGCCATTACCTCCATTCTGTGCAAAGTTTTGGAAAGGGTACTGAACAGTAAGTTGCTGACCTACCTTGAAAACAATGATCTCCTCAGTGACCGTCAATATGGCTTTCGCCGGGGACGGTCAACTGGCGATCTTCTTGTGTATGTCACGCACTGCTGGGGCGAGGCCATCGAGAAACACGGCGAAGCACTTGCTATATCGCTTGATATCTCGAAGGCCTTTGACAGGGCTGGCACGCTGGTCTACTCAGCAAGCTTCCTGCTTATGGCATCCCGGCTGATTTTTGTAGCTGGATATCAGACTTGCTTAGTGGACGGTCGATCAGAGTAGTCGTTGACGGCTGCTCTTCCGACCTTATGGCTATTGATGCCGGAGTTCTTCAGGGATCTGTTCTCTCTGCAACTCTTTTCCTGCTGCACATCAATGACCTACTTCAACCTGGTATTGTTGGGTACGCAGATAACAGTACAGTTTCAGAGAGATACTTGTCCAGCGCAAAAACCAGTGGGGCCGAAGTTCGTTACTTAAGAGAGGCCATGGTAGAGCGGACAGATTTGACCTTAAGTCTTGTCTCCCAGTGGGGTGATGATAACCTGGTCTCTTTTAACGCCACCAAAACACAGGCGTGTCTTTTTACCGCTAAAAGGAGTCGTTTCGATCAAACTCCTACTTTTCGGGGTACATCTGTTCCTGCAAATGATCGGCTCGAGCTTCTAGGCATGGAGTTGGCATCATGTCTCAACTTCGGAGCCACCATCGTGTACAAAGCCCAAACTGCGGCCAAGAAACTGGGCATCCTAAATAGGGTGAAGCGATACTTTACGCCTGGACAGCTTTTAACTCTCTACAAAGCGCAGGTCCGATCCTGCATGGAGTATTGCAGCCACCTTTGGGATGGCTCAGCTAAATACTAACTTGCCACGCTTGATTCGGTGGAACGCAGAGCCAAGAGGCTCATTGGCGACGTAAGACTGGTGGATACCAAGCCTCACAGCTTGGCTCGTCGCCGCAAGGTTGCCTGCTTGTCGGTCTTCTACAGATTGTACTTCGGTGAGTATGCTCGAGAACTCCACGACCTCATTCCGCCTCCCCCTTCTACCATCGGACATCTAAACGTACTGCAAGTTCCATCCCTACCTAATTGCTATTCCACCAATTCGCACTAAGCGTTTCCAAATGTCTCTTGTGATGCGCACAGCAAAGGAGTGGAACTCTCTGCTTGTGTCTGTGTTTCCGAACGTATACAATCCCGATCTCTTCAAAGTGAGAGTCAACAGGCTTCTTCTGGGTAAGCTCGCTCCATCGTCGACTTTGTCTCTGTCATCTCTGACTTAGACTAGAGTCAAGAGCAAACCTATCTCAAATAAAAAAAAAATAAAAAAATTATACCACGACATGCACCACTTCAATGGCTACCCATAAATAATGGATCGTAGGTGCACTTAGCTGTTACAAAATTAAAACAGTAATAAATAGTAATAAAACAGAGCACAGTATTATAAATTATATTATTTTTTATTTCAATAAACATTAATCTGTAGGCCAAAATAGAAAATAATCCTCTTTACTTAATCATTCTCAAACTCCAACCGATTTCTATTTATTAGATCTAAGACCTCATGATTTCTATTGGCATATTACATAATACTCTTAATTTATTTACACTTAATTCTAGTATGAAACATATTTCGTCCAAGGCATTTGAGAGTAACACCTCGCATCTTTCCAAACGGAGTAATCTATTTTCATAATTTGGTCACAAGAGCACATTCGGTTACTGAAACAAAAATTTAAATTGATCATGATACACAACAATTGATAATGGAGAAACAAAGTGTGAACATATTGTTGTTGAACAATTTTAAAACTTTGAAAAATTTTCGTAGAAGTAAGTCACAAATTAGGCGAAAATAACTCATAAAACTAGACTCAATTTGTTGAAGGAAAAGAACCTTTGACCACTAATGAATATCATCATTTCTATAATTGACTTCGACACTTACGACCTACATATATATAGACAATATTTTAAAATGAATGGCACCAAACGGAGACTAGCAATGAAGGCTGCCAATGATGATTATAAAAATAATGAAAGCACACTTACTTGTATCCAGCTTTCAAGAACGCTTGAGGTTGGATCCTTTCAACTGTGTCTCCGACGTCACACAGAAGTCTCGCGATCGTGTATTTACGAATTTCAGCTAGTTGTTCTGTAAAAGAACATAGTGAAAAAGAAATCAATAATCGTCACGTTAAACAAATTTGACTATGATATATAATAATATATATTGTAATGTGTACCTATCAAAAGAATGCAAGTCTTTTAATCACTAGTGACCCGCCGCACCGTTCCAATAAATTATGTCATAAATTTTAACCTTGAACAATGTAATAATATATGTATATTGTATAACCATGTCCACTTACCAAACGTGAATGCGTTAGGTCGGTCCGGTCTTTCATACCAATGTCTATCAGAAATTGTATTACGTTTGAGCTGCTCTGTGACTAAACAGTAGAACGTTGGAGGTACGAAACCTCCTGGTATCGATTTTTCTACCCAGATACCAGCCAACAGATCAATGTCTTCTACTTTCTCGTACACTTCTCTTAAAACTTCTATCCTCTGAAATGTAAAAATACATAGTGTTAACATCTAAGCTGAAAGAAGCTTATTTTACAGTAATTAGCAAACGTCATTCATCGAATAACTCTGTTAAAAGACCCATCACCAAACCAAAAGTCTCAAAACCTTATACTCTTCCCTCTCATTATTATAATTATAATAGTTTTAATCATTACCTCAGGATCAATAAAACCATGCAAATCTTCGAAACTACGAATAGGCTTGCCGAAGCAGAACTCCCTGTATTTAATGTAAGGCGGGAATCCGAAGTACCGGTTCTTGGCCAAATCATTCGTCATCAAGTCTGACACATACTGATGAGGACCCAGACCGACTTCTGTGATCTGAAATAAGACACAGTAGAAAAATGATGGGATACAACCTGTGTCGACACACTCGGGCCATGCCATCTTCCTAGCACGGCAGGTCGTGCTGGAGCAGCTGCTGCAGGTGCAGAAAACCTCAAACGGCGCAAATATAACAACCTTATTGGGAGCTATATGTTTGAGCCGTTTGGTGTTGAAACACTAGGCCCGTGGGGTCCGAGTGCTCATCAAGGTTTACGGGATATCGCCTAGTGGTTGGTCGACTCTTCACCTGACCAGAGGGCTGGCCTATTTTTAGGTCAAAGAATAAGCATTGCCATTCAACGTGGCAACGCTGCCAGCCTTTTGGGCACTGACAGCGATGCGGACGAATTTTTTGATGCCCAATGAGCTCTCCCTTTTATTTAATTTTTTTTCTCTTTTCTTTATATACTTGTACATAGTATATATATTTTAGTGTAGTGTTAGATTGTATATTGTATTTAAGATTTTTTATATCCTTATAATAATAAAACAGTCATTGTTTAAAAAAAAGTAGAACAATACAGTTCAAGATTATACGTCATTTAAAATAAATAATAATAAATATATTTAATATTTTAACAATGTTGAGAAGGATGTGTGGTGTGACTAAAATAGATAATAGAACAAAAAAAAGAATAAATAAAAGAAAAAAATAATAATAAAAGAATATAAAAAAGAATAGAATAGATAAAAGGCTGAATAACAACAGCTATTCAGCCTTTTTGTCACTGCTGCTATCATCATATCTGTCATGACATGGAAATGTTTTTTACTAGAAACCGATGATAGATTAAAGAATGTCTAAGAATGGCTATGGAAAACGAGACAGGTTTACTAAAAGATGGAGATTAACTCGGAATTAATACTGGCTGATAGACATGACTGAACGAAAAATGGTGATGGTGATATTTAAAACAAGATAAATTGAACTATAAGTATGTTCAGGGAGTTGGAAGATGTGATAATACTATTACAGTTCATTCAAATTTAAACAAAGATGAGATAATTGCATTCAATCTTAAACTTTTGTGTGGCTTACATCAGGGTCAGCAATATAGTCCTCGCTACCGCTTCCTTGCCTAAAGCTGCCTTGAGTCAAATAATCCATGTTGTCATCAACACCGAAGTATCCGGTTCTCAATGTAAGGTTGACTATGGGAACTTGTTTTAGGTAGTAGCCATCTTTATCATATAATCTGAAAAGATCGTAAAAATTGCACTTTTAATTAGTTTAAAAAAAAACTTTAAAAATCTATATTTTCATTACCATAAAGAGTATATTTGTAGTGTCAATCAGGGTTAATTATAAAAAAATAATAGTTATTTAATTTTTTTAAATTCACTAAGCATTAATTATTATTATAAACTTCTTGTTTGTTGTATTTATTGTTGTATAAAATGTATAGTAAGATTTGAATTAAAAAAAGTTAATATTTATGTTAAAAACATTTTGAGATTTTACACAAATCCTTACTTCAAAGGACCATCTTGAATAGTATGCACCCATCTTAAAACGAAGGGATATTCCAGAGAAACTTGAGGATACACGTGTGGATTGTAATCATCTTTGAATCCACCTGTTGGTGTGATAACTCCATCTTTCACCATATTATCGTATCCTGTAAAATTTAAAATGAAAACCACATACATATAAAACTCCGTTATTGGCGATACTGAAAGTCTGTCAGTTGACCTCGGTATGAGCAACCCTCATATATCTAATTCGTGTCAACGATATAGAAGACAATGTAAAAATATTCGAATAAAGTTCTCACCCATGTATAACGGTAACAATTCATAGTAATATAGTTGCAACGAAAGAGCTATGTTAATATCTCTTGATACATTAAAGAGTTTGTCGTCATCCCAGCATGGGTTTACAGCAGCCAGTTCTTTGGCAATGAAATTGTGATTTCTCCAAAACCATACCACCATGAGGTTGATGCCTGCTAGAGTATTGCCACCATCTTCAGCTGAAAATATACGACGAACGGTATTTTTGTACAGTCAGTTTTTTTAAACGGTTTCAATAGATCCCTTAGTCATAATTTTTTCGGGACGAACTTGTTGGCAAACACGAATTAACTACATGTATAATAATAACCGTAAAATATAAAATAAATGAAGATATCTCACGAAAATAAAAACTGTAGGTAATATTGAAACGTTGAATACTCACGCATCGCGTGGCACCTGGTCTCCTGAGGTTTTTGATTCAAGAAACAGACGTTGGCAGTGGTGTTAGTACTGGGTGGCCATATCCTGCCTTTGTCATCTAATTCTGTCTTCACCATACCTCCTTGGAATGTTTTCCCTCTTTGATTCAAAGCTGACAATTGATTGCCGTATATCACAGATAGGTCCAACAACGGAGTTGATGATACGATCTATAATTAAGAAGATTAATTAATAATTACTTATTTCGTTATCTTATAGGTTTGGTTGGATCAATAAAATAATGTCTAGTAAGGTATCAAGCGTGTATTAAAGAGTTTGTGTGAACGTGTTTTTAAGATAATTAAAAAAAAAACCATAGGAATCAGAAGGAAGGAGAATCTTAGAATGATGGCAGTTCCACAAGGTTAAACTCTGGGACCACCTTTTGGTCCCAGAGTTGAACCTTGAATTTGATTTTTTTTTAGATTTCGAAACTGAATTCCTTTAGATGTTTATATTTGTTTAAACATGTGTGTTGTGTGTGTTCTGGATGCCATTTTCACACAGCACATTAACAAAATAAATTAAATTGTAATTTTCATCAAATATTACGATTTTTCTAGAATTTTTAGTAGGTACCAACTAAGTTTTAGTTGAACTCTAAAATTGTATATTCTTAATCAAAGTCTAATTTTACATAACTAAAATATAAATCTCAGACACGTCTTGCCAAAAAAGAACAGACTGTAATATTTATGAAGTGTTTACAGAACCAAACGTTATAATCATGGATAAATAATTCTTAGAACATAATCATTTTAATTTATGCACGTCACAATACATTACACACGTCATAATTAAAACAGATAGTAACAAAGCACCAACTAATATAACTGATAAAATTCAGTTATAGCTAAAGCAAAATATCAGCCATAGTAAAATAAAGTCTAACAAAAGATATAATACGAGACTAGCAATATCTACTAGGAAAAAACGAAAACAACAGAGTAATTTAAAGGAGACTGAAATTGGAAAGACGAGAAGATAAGGAAGAAAAGCGAGAGAAATAAATAAATAAATAAACAGTTCTAACTCTTTCAGGTGCAGTATCATTCTTGATGCAACCAATGGTCTGGAAGGTTTCTGGCCTGGTCATGTTAACACAACGGACGCCAGAGAAGCGATGCACCGGGTCATCAGCAGGTATCTTGTTGGGGACGCACATGTAATCCGTCTTACCTCTTTCGGCGCAGCAATATGGCCGCCAAGCTATGTAGTTTACTGGAAAGGTAATATCGAGTTTAATTTTCGTGTTTTTCAGTTGACGGTAACGTTAAAAATTAATCTGGAGCAAGCAATATTTTTTTATTTGTGATACATGATTTATGTATATACAATAGATAGAAGTTTATAGTTTAAAGTGCGCTATGATCAGCCAATTAGAGGCATACAAAAATTATTCTTTACAATAGTAATATTGTAAAGAATTACATATAATACCATCTATTCTAAATACCTACCTATTTACTCTCAATTACGTAATAATATTATATAATTATTGTCGAATTATGTCATGTCCCTCGTAACGAGTTTGCAGAATTCAGTTCATTTCCTAGATTTTTTACTAACATAATAAACGTTGTCGTATTTATATACCTACATATGTACTTGTTGAAGACAAAAGTCAAAGTTTGAAGTTACATTGCCTTGCTTTTACGACTTCCTTATTCCGTATTGTACCCATGTAATCCGGTTTCGAAAGGAATGCTTTCTTAGATGGATTCATTTAATTTCATTATAAATTTTTTCAAGGTTCTCAGAAATACACGGTCTCCGTGTACACGGTACACCGACTATAGGTCCTACCTATAAAATATCGTGTCAGTAGGTACAATAGACCTAGTAACACATTTTAAATAACATAAATAGCTTGAATTTAAGTAGATAACATAAAAAAATATGTTTATTAAACTGCCTATTAGAAAATAGCAAAGAAAAACTTAGAAAACTTTGAAAAATATCCAGCCATACTGCCCACAATTTTATTGTGTGGCGGTATTTTATAATATTACAAGCTGTGCCCCGCGACTTCGTTCGCATGGAGGCCGTAAGATATACTTTTGTGTATGTAAATGTGGCTGTTATTTTAGTATATTTACTAAAATAACAGCCACATTTTAATAAACCTCCCTCGTCCCCCGACCCGTCGCGTTGAATCGACCGCCCGCGCTATTACTTCATTTTCGCTTAGTGTGCTTTCTGACTTTTTACTTTTTGCTCGGCTCCTTAGGGTCGTAGCGTGATGATAATTAGCCTATAACTATCCTTGAGAATTGGGCTACCAAATGCAAAAATAATTTTTCAAATCCGACTTTTTGTTCATAATTTTATGGGTTTTAATTTTTTTGCGCGGAACCCTAATTATTTTCCAAAAATAAAAGTAGCCTACGTTACCTACCGTAACATCAGCTATCTGCCAGTGAAAGTTCCGTCAAAATCGGTCCAGCGTTTTAGGAGATTAGCCGGAACAAACAGACAGACAAAATTTACAAAAATTGCTTTTTTACTTTTAATTGCTTTTCTTATAAGTAACGTATATACTTTCTTATGCATACAATAAAAAGTTGTTATTTTGACATTACAAACAGATACTTCAATTTTATTTATTTGTATAGATATAGATGTATAGATTTGAGTCATAATTTATTGTGCAAAATATTTTTTTTCATTCTTTTCCTTTTAGATACTGTAACTATTTTTCTACTCAAATGCAAAAAGTTTAATAAAAGCCATACCTGTATCGTGTAAAGACACGACATCAGCAGACATGAACACAAAGAAGTGTATGGCCAGCGTAGTGAATATCTGGCTGGGCACACGGCCTACTGAGTAGAGACGAGTCCTGAGGTACCTCGCGAGGGGCATCTCATTGCCAGAAGCTGTTTTCTTCGGCTCAAAGTCTGTAACAAAACGTTTATTATATTCATACTTAGATAGTATATATATTTGTTCTTCGAGGAATAGGATGTATTTAAAAACTAACGAGAAGAGTAATTCTGCGAAAAATAATATTATAGTTCTCTACAAAGGAAAATCAGATATGTTGAATCAATAATTGCCTAAGAACGAGAATCTTTAACTGACTCTAATATTGTTGCGTTTAAAATCCATTCCTTGCACTCCTTTGTGTGCAGGTCCTATTCCTTTTTGTCAGTCCTTCTGTCTCCTATTGTCTTTATATGTGCCAATACACTTTCTCTTTTCTCTCGATTTGAAAATACTTCATAAAGGGCATAACGTATGTTATTCTCGTAATTATAACTGGACTCTTACTTACTTTTATCATACACAGGAGGCAGTACCCTCGCAAAGGGAGTATGTGTGGCTCCCCTCTGAGGGTGTTGGAGGTTATTGCAGGAGCCATCAACTCTCCTGCCTTCGTGAGGATCACATGGTTCTACCTCATTCACACACCAGCTACAAAAAGTGAGAAATAATATTTTAGCTACGTCAAGTTAAATAAAAAAATACATAGAAAGAGTCAGGAGTAAATAACAAACCTCCTTGTTTTAAGTCGGTTAAAAATGAAAGTCGATACAAAAATGTTAGCAACAACATTCAACAACAATCAATTCATCAATCAACAAAACATTAAATACATGAAAATATGAGATAGATGAAGGTACTACTGGAGCCATAAAAGGACAATGTTTTATTAATAAGCTGATAATAACAACTTAACACTTCTTGAACGTATTATTAAGAATTTAGGGCAAAAATATTTTACGCCAGATAACTTTATCCGACGAAAAATTTTAGTATGCAATGAAAACAAAAATGAATTATGAAAATAATACTCTCAATATACGATAAGATATTTTGGAGAGAAAACACGGTTACTAAAATTAATTATATCCTAAATAGAAAACACTAACATAGGTGTACAATTAAAAACAACTCACAAAGTGGTATTGGCCTTATCATGCCTCCTCACATCTTCCCTAGTTATCTCAGTCCCATAATACGAATCATAGAAAATGGCTGCCCTCACACTACACAACACTGAAACTAAATATATTAAAATCAGCATTTTACATGTCCGGTCTCATTGGAGTACAAAACAAAAATACAAAGAATGAACTCAAGTTAATTAAAGCCTTAACACCGCTAACTGGTTTGATTAACCGACTTCTTTTAACAATGTTGATATTGAAGGAAGTCTGTTCGCTTAGCAAGGACATTTGGAAGGGAGTTAACGGAAGTTAGTTAGGTAGAGTTTATAAAACAGATACGTATTCTTTAACTGCTTTGTAACCCACATACATCAATAAAGATTGCTAGATTTGACAAATTGTAAATAACAGACAATTGAAACTATCATATTAGTGAAGTATTAGTGTACCGTTAAGACGATTTTCTTGACCATACACCAAACTGTTTTCTTGACTGAAGAGTACATGATTTGTACTTTGTGGAAGTGTCTCGCTTCAGTTGGTACTTGTTATTGCATTTTATACATACCTATCTTTATTGATTATTGCATAGACTTGAAAAGTGGCCTTTTTCCGTAGAAAATCCTCGTGGACACCCTCCGTCTGGGAAGAACGGAGGTTTATGTCGGACTCCTACCGACTAAAACCCCATTGTTCCTTCCAGTACCGTGAGTCGGGGGCCCGGGAGATACTTGTACATTCACCGCACCCCCGAAAAGTGGCCTCACTTACCCGCCGCCGACCAGCTCTGCGCCCAGGATGTTGATGCTGCTCCGATTCGTCCCGGGACGGGCTGATAGTTTTTACGGGTTTCACAAGGTTGAAGCCGTGCTAGTGGGAAACTATATGGTTCAGGCATTCAGGTTTTGTTAGTTTTTAGTTAACTTTGAGCGCATGCGACGACGGCGTTGCAGGTTCGGCTCGTTCGGTGTTGCGACTGATGTTACCGCCACGCCTGTGGGCGTGGATGCGTCGCGAAATTTTTCAACTCGCGCCCGTTGATTGATACCGAGCTGAGCCGATGGCATTTTTTGACGCGATTTATAGTGGAAGCCAAAGCAAAACCCAACACTATCTGTAATGTGTTTCTTGTGGATTCTCATCGCTACCCTCTGCTTTGAAAAGCGGAAGAGTTTGTTGGTATCCTACTGCTACTGCTTCAAATCACGTAGTGGTCGTCCTCAGGAAGAAATTTCGAGGGCACGAATGTTAGACCGACTTTCATTGAAGATGATTGCTATTTGCCTTAACTATAAGTTATGCACGAGTCATGTATCGTACATAGCATTGCACAAGTTACCTATAGGGGAACCTGGCAGTACACAATCAGCGTTCATAGCCAGCTGTACTCAGTAACGGTCATCACACATTAATTACGTGGTAGTCTAATGAGCCTAACCCTTCGGGGAAACAAGGCGTGATGTTATGTTATGTAGTCTTATAAACCATCATCTTTGGCTATCCGTGACTTATCATTTCAAGCTGATATCCAAGGTGTTTGCGACTCATTCAGCAGCGCATACAAGTTAGGTACCGGAAAGTTTCTCAAACTCAACACAGTATCTACTTTGTTAGTGGATCAATAACTGCGGACGCATACTTTGAGCCATTTTTATACAGGTATCCAATTTACAGTTGCGTATTTATTTTGTGAAAGCAATTCGATATTTATTTCATTTATTTGCTGTCATAAAATGCACAATGCAACCACATCCTGCACAACTTGATCGACCAGTGTAACTTGGCTATAACTTACGATGTGCAGTCCCTTATCTAAAATAATGTATTTTACCGTAACCTGGTTAATGAATTAAATGCTGTTTGCAGGAAATCGCTCGGAAACGTTGATTCAGACGGTTTTGTATGCATTTGCTTCAGTTTTTTTATAAGTTTCAAGTTTCCCATTTTGTAACCTTTACGTAAAAATATCGCGGCGGGATTTTATCGTGCACTGGATTTTCAACTCTCAGTGTTGAGCCGAGCATTGCGATTCCAACAGAGTGCATTCCAGCGCGTCGAAAAAACACACTCGGATTTTCAACTCTCCAGTCAAATCAGAGCGTTGAAAATCCAGTGCGCAAAAAAAAATCGTCGTGATATTTTTACATACATGCGAACGTCGGCTTAATCTGTTGCGTGTGCGCAGATAATTTACACGGAATTCAGCATGATGCTTGACCTTGATAAAAACTAACGATGCTGAAAATAACAACAATGTTGCTTCAGCTTCAATTATAGGTATTTAACAAGAATTATAGGTATATCGATTTAGTATCTATAAAAGATAAACTCTTTGTTTCTGGGAGTACCACTGCACTCGGGAGAGACCAAGAGAGACCTGTGGGGTAATTGTGTAAAAGAAACAGGTTTCCAGTACAGACGAGTCTGTGCGGGTCGGTACCGATCCGTGCAAGTATAATATTCCCATGTTATCTTATGTGCTCACTTATAAAGGAACAGGTTTAAACTTGTCGGTGCCGACTACCTTATTAACCCTGTACCGATCGGTACCGACCCGCACGGGTTTGTCTGTACCGGAAACCTGAGGGCCTAGACAAATGGCATTCCCTTCGGAGCCGTTCTATTTCTACAATCGCTCAAAAGTCAAAAATGGGTTTAAATAAGCTATTGAAATGTCACGTGATCATATAAATGTCAACGAATAGGTTATCGTCAGTGATCGGATATTCGGACGCATATTTACCTAAAGTTGAGGTGTTGGCTAATATGGAATGCACTTTTGTATCGATCGTAAAAATTTCTCGATTCAGGAATTGATAAATTTAGTCATTTTTGACTATAGAATCGACCCGCACTACCCTTCCTCTTACACCCTACGTACACATATATTTGCATCGGGGGTTAAAAATGAATTTCAAGTAAACAAGCAAAAGAATATTTGACCCCGGTGTCTTGGTATTTTTTAAATAAATAATACCACATGTTTTAGAAGTCGTTTCCATACCATGTATTCGATTAGTTTGCATTCCCGGATTTTCTGGATTCCCGGGATTTATATGAAGAAAGAAAAAAATAAGAAGCCGCTTCCATAATTTCTTAGCCTAAAATTAACTTTAGGTAAATATAAATCCGATTATCCGATCTCTAGTTATCATTGAAGCCATAGGGATTGTAGAAATAGAATCGCTCCGAAGCGATTGCCATTTGTCTAAGCTCTCTGTTTCTTTATGTAAGCACCCTAACACACAATGACAACGCCTTGATCTATGATTTATGAACAAAACATACTTCTTCTTCTTCGTCGTATCGATAAATAAATAAAATAAATAAATTCTTTATTGAACAAAAACACAGTATGACAATAACATTTAGTGCGATAATACCTACATTAGTAAAATACTGTGTCGTAGGAATTAACGCCCACCTCAGGAAAAGGACGATAGCGTTCTAGAATTTATACTAAACACAGGAGATAGATTACAAAAAGAATAATACGTTAAAAAATAATGTGAATATATGTAGGTACGAGCAAATGCATTATATGCGTGTGGGTGTTTGCATAGGTGTGTGAGTATGTGTGCGTATGTGTGTGTGTGCATGAATGTGTCTTAATTTATGTGTAATGAGTCTATTTCGGAAGGAAGAGGTCGATATTGGGAACAAATCAGGGTTTGACCAATCTCTCCAGGTCTTCATAGGTGAGGGTTTGAAGCCAGTCATCAGTGAGTTTTTTAAAATCCCTATAAGAACGAGAATGAATATGGAGTACACTGTTTACCCCATTGTACAGCCTCGAACTAAAGAAATTGTATTGCCGCCGGACCACTTCAAGTTTCGCCGGCACTATGCCACAAACTCTGTCCGGTCTACACCCACGTCTACGCTCAATAGTGGCGTTAGGGGCGTAAGGCAACTCCGAGTGTTTCCGTAACATTGTGCATAGGATGAAAGACTGCCTTACAGTAGGTATCTTCCATAACGAGTACAAATCGTGAGTCGGAAAATGAATGGGTTTGTGTGCCATAACCTTAAGGACCGCTCTCTGTGCCCTCTCAAGCCGAAGGAGAAGACACTTCCCAGCCCCACCCCAAGCCGTTATACAATATGTAAGAACGGAGTGAGCAAGTGCAAAGTAAACTGTTTTGAGGGTAGAAACGTTTGCGGAACTTCTAAGGTTTTTAAAAACAAAAATCAATCTTCTCACTCTAGAAACCAGATAATTGACTTCCTCGCTCCATGAAAGTTTGCTATCAACTACTACTCCGAGATATCTAATAGAGTCCGTGCGCACGACTCTGGCACAGGTACATGCCACATTCGGACCAGAATCGCACACATGAGCTATCAAGCAGTAGTTTGGGGACGGTTGTGATGCTTGCTTTGGACCAAATGCGATAAACCTTGTTTTATCAAGATTGAGGGTGAGCAAATTTTGAGTTAACCATTTCATAATTTTCTGCAACGCTGATTCTGCAAGGAGACGGGCCTCCTTCCAATCCCTACCGTGAACCAGGATGACTGTGTCATCAGCATAGGTGATCACCTTAGAGTTAGCTGCGCTGAGTTTACAGAGCTCGTTAATGTAAACAAGGAATAACGATGGTCCAAGAACGCTTCCCTGAGGAACACCGTAAGTTAGAGACACCTCCCTGCTGGTGTAACCATCCAGTAAGACGACCTGGGAACGTTCTGTCAGGTAACTTTTGAATAGGTCAAGTGGTAGGCCTCTAACACCAATCCTTTCGAGCTTGTCTAGCAAAAGGGGAACAGAGACGGTGTCAAACGCTTTAGAGAGATCCAGAAAGATACCTATAGTCTTGTCTTTATTGTTTAGGTTATTAGCTACTTGACCTAGTAATTCCAAAACCGCATCTTCAGTATCTCTACCCGATCTAAAACCATACTGGTTGTCAGAAAGTATGTTATTCGACTTGAGGTAGTCCAGCAGACGTTTATTTATAATTTTTTCTAGGAGCTTAGAAAGAGCAGATAATACAGAAATGGGTCTGTAGTTATTGACACTGCCTCTGTCCCCGCTCTTGTAGATAGGATGGACGACAGCTTTTTTAAAAACTGCAGGGAAAATACCTGTTGATAAAACAAGGCTAAAAACATGGCAAATAACAGGGATAAGGATGTGCCTTGCACTATAAATCAGTTTGGCAGGGATGCCATCCCAACCCACGGCACAGTTAAGTTTCAGTCCAAGGATGAGACATTCAATTTCCTCGTCATCGGTGTCCAGAACAACCATCGAGTTGCCGCTGGCATTGAGTAAGGAAGGGTCGGTTACGGAGGGAAGCACATAGTTTGGGGAATTTAATATTTTAGATGCTAGATTAGGTCCTACGCCAGCAAAGTAACCATTTATGGAGTCAACCGATTGGGCTGGATGTGAAGTAATCGACAGCAGCTCACTGGCAGTATTTTTATTTTTTTGGAGATTCGAGATAGACCGAATTAGATTCCAAGTAGCCCTAGGGTTTTTACGATGTCTTTCGAATTCATTTTGTTCGTATTGCCTTTTTAGTTTCTTCAATAAATTGTTGCAAAAGTTCCTGTACCGAAGGTAAGTCATTTTTAAGGTAACGTTAGCAGAATCTCTTTTAGTTTTACGAAACAAGCTGTCCCGGTTACGTATACACCTGAGAAGCCCAGGTGTAATCCACGGCTTCATAATTCGTTGTTTGCTAGGGATAACTGAAACGAGAGTATTTTGATCAACTGCAGAAGAAATAAGATTAACCATAGTCGAAGCTGCAATATCAGCATCACGACAGTACATGACTGAGGAGAAGTCGGTATGTTTCAGCATCTCAACACAGGCAGATATATCCACACGACGAGATCTTGAGGGTGATTTTGGGATATTTAATCTTAGATTAGCAAAAACTATAACCGGAGCATGGTCGGTGAATAAGGAATCAAGAACTAAGGTTTTGGAAGGTTTATTTGACTTGATAATCACGTGGTCAAGGCAACTACTATTTCGTGTAGGGAAAACATGAGCTGGTAACATAGCATGAGATGCAACAGCATTTAAGTAAGTGTCTGTGTTTACATCCAAACAGCACGGAGCAATGTTTATATTAATGTCTCCAACTAAAATAATAGATTTAAAAGTATTCAAGGAGTAAAGGATAGAATCTAGACTAGTTATAAAATTTTGTATATTCCTATTTGATGGAGATCTATAAATAGCGACGACAGCTACATCTGTTGAGAATTTAATGACAAGACAGTTAGCATCATTCAGAGTTGGCTTTTCAATTGTAATTTTTATGTCTACTTTCGTATAAACAACAACGCCACCGTTTTGATTAGAGTAATCAGAAGAAGTGGACGCATAGCCAGGTATTGTAGGAAGATGGGGACATTTATGTAACCAGCATTCAGACAAGACAATGATGTCAAATTGAGTCCCTATTCGATGAAGTAATATGAGAAGATTGTTAAAGTTTGTGATGCTGCCGATGCTTCTAATATTAACGTGAAATATTTTCAGGCTGTGGGTCATATCATGGAGATATAAGCCGACATGTTCAGGGGAACATTGATAAGACGCTGACACTGAAATCTCCTCAATATCATCGATAATTCGTGCCGTATCATTCATGGATGATTTCAATAATTAACATTTGTAACAAAAACATTATTATTTCGGGGAACAATTTTAGTGATGCAGTGGATTGCATTAGACAGCTAAACAGTCGAAACTCGAAAGCAATCAAGATCAGAAATAAAGGGTTGGGATTAAGATAAGCTCTTCCTTTGCGATATGTAGTGTTATGGGTGTATATAGGTGTGTGTAGGTGATGTAATGAGTGTTTAAAATTATATGTAAATAGTATACTAACAATAAGATAAAAAATCAATAAAAAGTACAACAATTTTACGCCAACATCGACGCAAGCAAGAGAATATACACTAACATGGAACAATTTAAGCAAACCGACAACATAATAATAATATTTAACAAATTCAGGAAGGTTAACACAATATAGTCATTTCTCTTTCGGAGTAGGCAGGTCAGATACGTCTTTTATCATTAAATGTTGGGCACCATCCCTTTCACGGAGAAATATTTTACCATTTTTTACCCAGCAATACCGGAATTCATTAGTGCTCGCAAAGTCACGGGCTAGGAAGAAGAGGCGTTTCATTTTAGGTGAAAGATTTTCCGACAGAAACACAGGCTGTGCAGGTCCACCTATTTTCAAGTGCTCAGTAGATAACTTGCTATTTCCCTTGTTAAAGTTCTTGTACCTTTGAACAATTTTTTCTTTCAGTAGATTTGAGGTAAAATCTACGATAATAGTCCTGTTTTGAGAACTTGTCGGACCTATGCGGAAAATATCTTTAACTTCAAGGGGCTGGAAGGGTACGTTAAGGGTGGAGCCAATCTGAGTAATGGTTTTTAATAAGGTGTCCTTGGTTTCAGACTTCGCCGCGGGTATATTCCTTATTTCCAGGCAGGATGATCTTGCACCACGTTCCAGGTAATCCAGTCTATCTTCCAAAGTTCTTAAGCACTTGGAATTATTTTCCCGTTCAGACTGGAGCTGGGATTCTAGGTGTTGAATTTTATTTTTGAGGTCCTCGTAGTCTTGGGACAAACAATTTACAGTAGACTGAATGCCAGAATTTTGGATTTTTATTTCTTCGACAGACACACATAACTGCTCAATTTTCTTATTTTGTTCTTCCTTGAACTCAAGAAACATGCTCTTAATTTCCGTCATGAACACTGTCAGTTGGCTATCCTGATCACGCCTAGACTCTGAACACTTGCTTTTGTTACGGAGAGTAACGTTAGAAAACTCACACTCAATCTGGGTTGACTGGTTAGTGATGATTATGTTCGGTTCAGAGGAGCTATGATGCAAAGTGTTCGTAGAGGGCGCTGCGAGTGACGAAACTGGGGCAGGAGTATTTGGTGGAGATCTGTTTATTGGCATGTTTCTTTACTCTGCAAGTACCAGGGCGCAAGAAAGCAAAAGGACAACGCCCTACGTGTCGAGTTTGTTTATAAGCCCAGCAGTGCAGATTTGTTTAATTAGCGTAATGACGTATGGTAGGTACTGCTAATAACCCAACGCTTATGGTAGGGAAATGATATTTCAACAAAAAAGTACCAGGCGCGCAGCGAGCGAAGGAGAGCTGGCGACGACGTCTCTTGCACGGGCGGGGCTTTTGCCGATGACTAAAGTTGGGGCGTGTACCTTTTGTCTTCACCGGTGGGTCGAGCGCTGGGTGGGGCCGTCGGTCTTCAAATGGCTGCTAAGTACTCGTGCGCAAGGGGGATGGGCGACGCGTTTCGAAGATGGCAGCATAACACTCGGTGAGAAACGTGAAGCTTCAATGAATTTATGCACTCCTATTTTTGTTTTGATTTTTATGTGTTAAAAATTTATATTTAAAGTTAAATAAAAAATGGTACAGAGTTGATACACGTGTGCTCGTTGTCGAGGTCCGGAGGGAAGGGGGGATGATTCTCTTTTATTCATTTTATAAGCTTTAAGTATTTGGCTACTTCGACAGCGTTAGTGTTGGCCTCGCAAAGGTCACACAGTCATGCTAATATAATATTTCTATTAAATAACTTAAGCAAAAGTAACGGAATCTCAGTATTACATAGCCTTTCTCAGTAAGGTCCACCAGAATGTGGGAGCAAGGTCAAACGGATGCAAAGTGAGAGTGAACAGGCTTCTTCTGGGTAAGCTCGCTCCATCGTCGACTTTGTCTCTGACCTAGACTAGAGTCAAGAGCAAACCTATCTTAAATAAAAAAAATAAAAACATAATCGCAAATTATATTATTACCTACTATCGATACCTACCTACTCGTTGATACATTTACGTACGTTATTAAGACCTTCGTCGAGTTCCTGAGGTCCACACGGCTACATATCAAGCTATACATTTCCAGTTTAAGCTGATCTCGCATTGTATAATATTTCCTTGCAATAAGAGATCAGCGTATAGTGGAAATGTATAGCTTGATATGTAACCATGTGTACTAGCACCAACGCACGATGTTTCGTAACCGTCAAATGACTTGAACCGGCGCAGTGACGTTTTACGTTTTTTTTTACAGCGACTGACATGCGCAGTCGACGCCATCTGGGTATAGGTAGATATTTGACGCGCACTGTTAATTCGAACGGTTTTTGAATCGAAAATACAGCAATTAGTTTCACCCACAGATAACAAAAAGTCTTAAAACTAAGTAAATATTTATTAATTAAAACTTTATGTACAAGTAAAAAGAATACCGTACAAAGGCGGACTTAATGCCTGAGGCATTTTCTACCAGTCAACCTTAGGGTGATGCAGAGAGAAAACATGGCAGGTGCAACATAAGGGATAGATAACACGAAAATAACTATAAAATACTGGAGTAAATACATAGATATATATATAGATATATAGTTATATACATAAATACTTATAAACTGAATAAACTTCGTCAGGAGAAATAACGAACGGTAGAGGAGAAATAACGATCAAAAGAGGAGAAAACGAATCCACCGAATCAGCGCTGGGATGTTTCTGCCAACTTCTTACGTATATGCTCACGTGCCTTGACTTTAAATGACAACCGATCTCTTACCGTCCTGATGTAAATATTATATTATGAATGAAACTATGAAAAAAACTGTAGCTTAAGCCGGATTATTTACATTACTAAACTAGTTGCGCAATAAAATATTATATTATTTTAATTGTCGTGAATGTGAAGGCTATATGGGGTCTTTGTTAGTTAGTTTTATTCATGGTCTGACAGTTAGAGTAATTTATGCGCCCATGTCCTTTTTTTGGTATTGTTTGTCGAATCGTTGTGCTTAAGTTCCACGATTCACTTAATCTGTGTGGTTCTTTCCTCAAAAGACCATTTCAGACACCAGTCTACATGGTCTTCACATGATCTGACCAAGATTATGTCTGGACTTCAAAAGAGACTGTGACCTATAAGTTTGTTTCGGCCTTTCTTCTCAGAGTATAGGAAACGCCGACCTCGTCTAGTTTTTATTAGAATACGATCGACGTGTAAAAGTGTTTGTATAAACTTATTTAAACCATCAATGGATAACTAAGTTTGCGCAACTAGTTTCGTAATGTAATTTCGGCTTTACTACATTTTTTTTTATCGCCAGCTATTACCGAAGTTTTGCTGTACGATTTATTTTTAACTCACATGGGTATCACAGTGGCAATGACACCCATTAGTGACTTAGTGGCTTGTCCCTATTACATGGGACTTAAACATAACTGGCGAAATGTAGGAGTACCTTCGATAGGTACACCTCAGCCTAACCCTTCGGGGAATAAAGGCGTAATGTTATGTGTATGCTACGTAGTGCCTCATTTAAAAAAAGCGGCCAAGTGCGAGTCGGATTCGCACATGAAGGGTTCCGTACGATATTTACGTACGGACCGTACGATATTCAGGTACGATATTTACGTACCGTACGATATTTAGTACGATATTCAACATAATTTTTATTAAGTACTAACTATTCATTCGCTTTGAAGTCGTAGGATACACAGTATACTTAAATAATAGCTACATTCTAATAAACCTCCCTCGTCTTCCAACCTGTCGCGTTGTATCGACCGCGCGGGCTATTACTTTGTTTACGCTTAGCGTTCATTCTGACTTTCTTATTTTTGCTCGGCTCCTAACGGTCGTATCGTGATGTTAAATAGCCTATAACTATCCTCGAGAATTGGGCTAGCAAAAGCAAAAAGAGTTTTTCAATTCCGACTGGTAGTTCTAGAGATAAGGGTTTTAATTCTTTTGCGTGGAACCCTAATTCTTTTTCTAAAATAAAAGTTACATAAGTTACTCATTGTAATATCAGCTATCTTCCAGGGAAAGTCCCCTCAAAATCGGTCCAGCCGTTTCGGAGATTAGGCGGAATAAACAGGTAAACAGACAGACAAAAATTTTAAAATTTATTTTTTTGTTTTAAGTAACGTATAATCTTTCATATGCATTTAGTTTATATATTCTATTTATTTGTTTAGATATAGATTTGCTGTAATAGCGGCTATAGTAGTACACACTGTGAAAATTCCAAGTGTTTACTTATCTATTATGGTTCAAAAGAGAGCCCAGTAACGGACGGACGGATGGACAGCGTAACCTTAGTAAAAGGATCCCGTTGGCACTCTTTGGGTAAGGAACCCTAAAAATATATTGTAATTTTGAAGAAAAAATATCGTTGGAGGCAATAGCACTAGATTTAACAAAACATAAAAATAGCATAAAACTATCATTCCCACGGACCAGGTTAACATTTGTTTGCTAAAGCTCAAGGTTTTCTGATTATAATAATTATTAAAAGAAAAAACCGGTCCACTTTAGCTACTCAAACCCATAGTCCAATATCTTTGTTTTAATATCCTGCAATAGTCCTACAACAACCGGGGTCCGGGAGTTGTCCTTGAGTGCACCTGCGTAGTGCGTACAGGGATAATCGTCGGTTAATGCCTCATATCATTAAAAACGTCTAACGGGCCTCTGCGAGTTAGCTTCAGCCCCTCGTACGCCTTCCAGAGGTTCGGGACCCCAGAATCCCGCGATATGTCAAAAAAAAATGTAAGTCTTAATTATCTATGATTTAAAATTATTTATCTTTCTTAGGCTTACTTGCGGGTTCATGGGTTATCCTATATAACTCGGAGTTAACAGTTAACTCAGGGATAATCAAATAATTTATCTTGCACCACCAAGAGTTAGAGGTAAACCTAGAGTTAAAATTTTAAATATTGGACCCACCGATGTAGGAGAGTTACGTCGCATAACTCTGGGTTAGTGTCAGTAATATCAAAATAAATTGTCGTTATGAGGTCCCGCTGATAACTTATTTTGTATTTTATATTGTTCAAAGTTATAGTAAGTGAAAATTCAGCACTCTGTCAGCAGGCAATACGAGTATATTCATGAACTCATATAAAAACAAATACAAATGATAAAAAACTTAAAACATATTTTTCCATATCTGACGTTTTTGTCAATCAAAAAACTACGTGTCCATGGAAACCACATATAATCGATTAAAATGAAATGTCATGTTATAAAATTTAAAGACAAGAAAGCATTACGTATCGTAATGTAGTGCAAAAGAGATGGGTATACAATTTCCGTTCATTGTATGTTAATTAATTTTTGGTCGGATGACATATCAGGCCATAGACCCTGCAATTCTATTTTATGTTTCGTCGATTGAACTGCAATGTTCCCAACTCAAAAATCGCTATTGTCAGGTTATCTAACCCGTTGTTAATGTTTAGTGGCGTAACGCGTAGTAAGAGTTAAAATGTTAATTACGTAACTCCGAGTTTACAAACTCTACATTTAACCCAACTAAAGTATTAATTATTTTCTTGACATTATTTTAATTAAACGTCACAAGATCATTAGTAAATTGATAATGTTAGCAATGATATTTATTTTCTGAAACTCGTCGGTTGTTTTAATTATTGTTTAAATAGCCTACTGATTAAAAATACCCTCATTTCTAGTAGTCGCTACTTATTATTTGGACAAAAAAAAAATCGATAGGTACCTCTACTATTCAGTTACCTTTTAATGTTCAAGAAGTTTCCTTCCGGCGTTAATTGTAAAGTTTCTGAAATAAATGTTTCTCATCGTAGTTAATAATTTACGCGTTAAACTTCGCCATTTGTGTTCTACATATTAATAATTATAATTTATTAATCGCATTATTTCATGTCTTCACGATGCCTCCATATTTTAGTAAGTAATAGTCTAAAGTTGTCTAAATTGACTTTCCTAATAGTTTGAAAGTCTGATGTTGGAAATATTTTAAATCAGAATCTCCTTCCACCACGATTATTTTTATTTTAAACGATTAGCATAAACACATTACATTGGTATGCCTACTTAGTTATCACAATACAGATATAATTATCGAATAAACAATTACAATTACATCAAATTGGTTCAGTCCTGTTAATTAAGTTGTCTAAAGATAATCTTATTTTGTTCGAATACTTCATTTTTTTCAGTTAGCTAAATGATTTGCCCTTAGCTTAGTATTGTATTTGGAGCACGCATATCAATTTCTTGTTCATTGAAGTTAATCGTGGAAAAAACCGCTTGTACCAACCTATTCATTTTGTAGATGTTTAAGTCAGTATGCACTCGACTGCATGATTTATAGGCAAAATATACTAGCACTTCCCGCGCAACTTTGTCCGCGTGGATTTAGTACTTTAGTACCCCGTTAGGGACAGATTTTCGAGTTAATCTGACCACACGTTAAAATTCTTCCATATAATCTTGGAAAGCCCCGAATCCCTCTTTAGAGGGTAATTTAGAAAAGCAAAAAATGACAAACTTCATAATTTACTTAGTTAAGTGTTCGTGATATGTTTCAAGTTTAATTTCTAAACGCCGTTGTACGTTGTGCATATTAAGATAAAACATTGTTTATAGTTTATTAACTCGAGAAATAAGATTGTTCATACAAACAAAGGCCCTTAAAGGTTGAATTTCCAAAAATCCTTCCTTATCGGATGCTTACAACATAAAAGGCATCAACTGCCACAATTTCAAGTTAGTAAATAGCTCTAACGGTTTAGGCTCTGCGTTGATGAATCAGTCGGGACAAGTAATTAAATATGTATAGATATGTTTTTTGTGGGCAATAAAGACTTCTATGAATTCCTGAGGGTACTTAGTAGAGGATTTTGTAAGCTGAATAGTGTAACTGTAGTCATTACGGTGCCGAAACGTGGACACTGACATTTGAGCTGGTCCACAAATTCAAGGTCGCTCAGCGCGCTATGGAGTGGGCTATGCTTGGGGTTTCTTTGATGGATAAAATCAGGAATTAAGTTATCCGGAAACAGGGGCAAAGCCTTCTTACAACCCGATTCCTATCGGCTTCCCTTCGGAACAACCACTCTTCTTAATGTCTACTATTACAAAATAATATGGTACACCTGTGTGTGAAACGTCACATTGCATAATTATATTTAATACCAGTTTAATACATCATAAGATTAAAAATCTCCAGTTTTTTATCTGAGTTTATGAGAACTGAACAATTTTTTCTTCGGCTTCCCTCTAATCATGATTGTATCTGCGCCACTGTCCGGAAAGAACCGGAGTAACCGACATAGCCTGCAGAGTAAGCAAACTGAAGTGGCAGTGGGCTGGCCATGTTTGTCGAAGGACCGATGGCCGGTAGAGCAAACGAGTCCTGGAGTGGAGACCACGTATCGGCAAGCGTAGTGTGGGACGCCCTCCAGCTAGATGGACCTTAAAAGGGAGGCTGGGACAGACTGGATGCGGAAGGCGGAGGACAGGGTGTTGTGGCGCAGCCTGGGACAGGCCTATGAATAGCAGTGGACTGCGATAGGCCGAGTTGATTGTAGGTTAGTCCTGTGCGACTTTCAGTATACCTAATAGGTACACGCGATGCGATCAAGACTGTCATTATAATGTGCTCTATAAAGACCCCTAAACGAGTAAATAGTGGTTCTGGAGTGAATCTATAATAGGTACTGAGTAACCAACCCTACCTTGTAGAACGTTTACAATTTGTAGTTTGTTATTTTTAGCCACACGTGTGTAACTAATAAAATTTAAATGTATATTTTGATTTTGGAATTTTAATTTTAGTTAAAGTACAAAACAATAATACTAACAAAATTATTCTTTGCGTAAAAATAAGTAAGTATTAGGCGTGTCTGGATATGTGCATGAGTAGTTTGTAGTTTTCTGTCGCTGTGATTAGAAAACTAATATCCGGCTATTACTGTGTTGGATCATTCGGTTCCCTACAAAATGGTTGAGCTGGATGATGCTGATCCACGCGTCATGTTCGTGAACGGGCGCCGTCAGTGGAGACTGGTCATCTCTTAGCTGCCAGGGCTTATTTTTAATCTTATATTTTAAATTGTTTTAATTATCTATTTTTTACATTGTTCTCACATATAGAAGCAACAAGAACAATAACAATGTACCTACCCAGGATTTTGTAACAATTTTGATTTAAAAAAGTGTCCATGGAGTTTCTTGCCCATTCTTCTCCATAGAGATCTACGTTTTGGAATGGGCGACTAGCTTCAATTTTCTGACCAACTGACTGACTCTTTAACAATTCAAAAGTGCCTGTAATTGGTTTAATTGAAATAAATGCTTTGAGTTTGAGTTTGAGTTTGACCTACTAAAAGCAAAAACTTTTTTACACAAAAAAAAAAATAAACGGCCTGTATTTGATACTGATCCAAAGACACCAACTTCCGAAATCAAAGTTATTTTTCACTTTTTAGTGGGTCAATTTGTAATTTATCTAAGTTACAATAGCCTAATGTCAACTGCTCATCACGTTTTACAAAATATTGCTTTTCCCGATGCAGGGACGGAGTTCTCCTGGTACTTCAACCATCGGTTCCACTTCACCATATGCATTGTGACGTGCATAACTTGCTTGGCAACCATATTAAAGTAATCGAATCGCAACCTATGAACTCCTAATATTCATTGAGTAGTTCCGGTCGCCATCTGTGGTCTTCATCATCAGTTCGCCTTCACCAAATGGTAAGTACCATTTGGTCCGAGAGCACGAGTTACTATAAAAAAATACCCAAACTGTGCCTATAATATTTGAAGAGTTCCCTCGATGTCTCCAGGATTCCATTATCAGAACTTGACTTGATGACAAAGAGACCACCTGGGAGGTGGTCCATTTCAAATAAAAAAAAAATCCAAATCTGTCCAGCAATCTTCGAGTAATCGGAAAACATACATAAAAAAAAGATTCCGACGAACTGAGAACCTCCGCTTTTTTTTTGAAGTTGGTTAAAAATACAGTTATTAGGCTATATGCTATGCTAATGAAATCTTAACTACTAACACTGGACGTAATATTCTTGTAGAGGCATGAGGAACAGGGTGTAAAGTTCACTCATCCTTATCAAAGGGAGGATTCCTCCGACCAGACAGGTGTTGTGTCTGGTAGGCTACTGCCCGATAATTGATGTCGAGATGTTGTATACAGGCTCAAAAACAAAAAAAAAAAACATCTCAAAACCTTGGTCAAATTCTAGTGCAGTATTTACAATAAAATTATTACTACTTATTACAAACAAATATTCCAGTTTTTACATATAACTAAAAATTACAAAAGAAAAAGTAATTTAAAAAATTTAATCGAAATAACTGTATATTCGGAAGTCGGTGGCAAAAAACTAAAATACAGATCCCAAGACACCGACTCTTCGAGAATTGGGCTACCAAATGCAAAAAGAATTTTTCAAATCCGACTTTTTGTTCATAATTTCAAGGGTTTTCATTTTTTTACGCGGAACCCTAATTATTTTTTCTAAAATAAAAGTAGCATAAGTTACCCGCGATAACATCAGCTATCTGCCCGTGAAAGTCCCGTAAAAATCGGTCCAGCCGTTTCGGAGAATAGCCGCAACAAACAGACAGACAGACAAAAATGTTAAAAATTGCTTTTTGTTATAAGAACCGTTTATACTTTCCTATGCATTTAGTAAAAAGTAGTTATTTTGACATTACAAACAGACACTTCAATTTTAAAACAAATAAATGTTTAGATAAATTAATTAAATTATCTTTAAAATTGTGAAGGTTTCATGAAAATACGCTTGATAGTTTTTGAGTGATTCTCAGTTTTTTATCCCCGTTAGACATAACTTTACAAAATAATTACACTATGTAATATAAACATAATCTACAATATTCACTTAATAAGTTATTAGGAAATGCTCTAATTTAACATATTATATTTTTTCCAAATCATTAATACTACCGTTTAGACGTGACCTTTAAAAGTCGGTTATCATCGCCTACATGAAATAAATTATTTGACAAGCGCTGGTTGATTTCTAGATACTAGATACTGTCCTAGGTATTTATCAACCAAAATTTAATCGGTTTCTAATACGAAAAATAAAAACAAAAACAAGATAATATATGCAAGTAAGGCCGCGGGAATTCCAGAGCTATAATTATTAATAAATTAGATCTCTTACAGTAGCGTGTTTAAAATGCTTAATTTTAGTAGTTTTCATTGTTTCAGTATTCAGTTCATTTGTTAAGGTTCACCGGTAATTTATTCGCTCGCTGTTATAATTACTCACACGGTTTTTTTTTTATTTATGTTTTCCGATTACTCGAAGATTTGGAAAATTATTTTTTTGTTTGAAAGGGTTATACCTCCCAGGTGGTTCCTTTGTCATCAAGTTCTGATAATGGAATCCTGGAGAAATCAAGGGAACTCTTCAAATATTATAGGCACAGTTTGGGTATTTTTATAGTAGGTAATTCGTGCTCTCGGACCAAATGGTACTTACCATTTGGTGAAGGCGAACTGATGATGAAGACCACAGATGGCGACCGGAACTACTCAATGATATAATATTAGGAGTTCATAGGTTGCGATTCGATTACTTTAATATGGTTGCTAAGCAATTTATGCTCGTCACAATGCATATGGTGAAGTGGAACTGATGGCTGAAGTACCAGGAGAACTCCGCCCCTGCATCGGGAAAAGCAATATTTTGTAAAACGTGATGAGCAGTTGACATTAGGCTATTGTAACTTAGATAAATTACAAATTACCCACTAAAAAGTGAAAAATAACTTTGATTTCGGAAGTTGGTGTCTTTCTTAGTGCAATAATAATGTGCAGCAAGCCATTCTACTATGAAGACAGTCGTAACGGGTATCAGAAGGCCAAAAGTCTGACAGCCAGTCTTACCAAGGGGTATCGTGTTACCCAGTAAGGGTTGTGGAGGTCAGATAGGCAGTCGCTTCATGTAAAATATTAGTATTCAGCTGCATCCGGTTAAACTAGACTCCGACCCCAACATAGTTGAAAAAAGGCTAGGCAGATTAATTAGGTGAGCAAATATTTTTATGTAAGCAAGCATTTTAGAATTAAGGCGATATTGATTGATAAATAGAATAAACGATACCATTTTACCAAAAACTAAATTAAATCGAGTCGTTCATTTATTCCATGTAAAAAAGTCACTTCTACTGAAAATTAGAGAGTCAACTCCTAGTTAATCCTAAAGATAATTACTAAACTTTATAGTTTCCTTAGAGTCGTGAATGATGTAATTGCCAGGCCATTAGCATTTTAAGTGGTCTAATAAAAGTTTGTGATAAAAGTCTGATAAAAACTTCGCTACTTTTCAACTGATTTGCATTTCAGACGAAGATTACAGCTTGATGGACTAGTTTTTGCGTCTTTTTACAGGCGCAGACTTTCTTTCCGTACCTATCTTCAAGGTGTAATTGAAATTACTAAAAACCTCGAGTTATTGTTCTCATCATTATGAACAACTTTGATTATGGGACCAATCCTGAAATCGCAAAAGAAAATACTCAGCGACAGCGGTCCCTACATTTTGTCGAGTTCATCATCATTTCAGCCAAAAAACGTGCACTGCTGGGCATAGGCCTCCCGCAAGGGTCGCCTCTGCAACTGATTCTCTGCTCCTCGCATTCAGCGGATTCCTGTAGTCTTTACAAGGTCATTGGTTCACCTTCTGGGAGGTCTTCCAACGCTACGTCTTCCGGTACACGGTCGCCACTCCAGAAACTTTCGGCCTCATCGGCCATCTGTTCTGCGAGCAATGTGCCAGTGCACTGCCACTTTAGTGTGGCAATTCTTCGGGCTATGTCGGTCACCTTGTTCTTCTGGCCACCACTCACAGCTTTGTCGCTTTATGTGAACCTTCTGAACAGCTGATTCTTTTTGGATTGCTCCCATGGTCAAAGTTGTTCATAATGATGAAGAAAATGATCCCCTTACAGGTTTTCAGTTATTTCAATTACACTTTGAATAAATATAAAGCAGTTTTATGCCTGACTTACAGATAGAATCGCTGAATAAAAATCTTTTCAATTGATGATGGTCCTTACAATTGAGGTGCACTAAACTTATATCATAACTTCATCCCTAAACATGAGTAGGGGGTAATTTGTAAGCGAACAAAGTCGTGGTATCACCTAATGTCATATAAAAATTCAACCTCTGTCGGGTCCTAATTTAGAGCAACCAATTATCTAACAAGCCTAGATATTTTCGTTCTTATTGGTAGAGTTTCTTTTCTAGCTGAAATTGAGTCTGTAGAATGACATTAAGCCAGCATCGTCTGTGTACAAGACCTAAAAGCCTTAAGTCATTGGTTTGCTAGGTATTACTCGGAATGTATTTTTTAAAGCTAGGTTAGGAAGAGGGCGGGTGGGGGGGTTAGGGGGTTTATGGCTTGGTCATGGAGGCGACTAACAAAAGGTATTTACAAGGCAGGTGTGAGTGGAAGCGCCAGGAGGGCACCCTAAGAGGACATATAGTGACCTTATTGGTGATGTTGTACAGAAAAGTCAGGTGCGTAGTACTCGCAACCGGCGTGCGTGTATGACCAGATGTATAACCGTTAACGAAGCAATAGGGGTATGTAGATAAGGATCGTAGCTGGTGGCGTTCTGTAAATTCTGTCTACCCCCGTGGGAAGAAGGCGTGAGTTTATGTATGTATACTTTTGTAAATCACAGAATTGAAGTATTACCTAGTACTATTATTGGAATTGCTGATTTCTAGTTCCCATTAATTCAAGAGACTGTTCGTTTGGCAAGTCGAATAAAGTTCCAAATCTATTTTGATGAAAATTTACCCTTAAAAGGACCTTTTTTTTTAAATCATCATATGACTTCTTCTGCTTTAAGCAGAGCAGGAGGGCGTGGCCGACTTTTACTGAGTTATTAAGTAAAACCTACCCGTGTTCTTGCCTGTACCTGAGGCCGCAGTAACTCTTTCGAACATCCAGCGACTCTGGCTGGCATCGGCCCAGCGGACCCCCTCAGTTAGTGCTGATATATCTTTAAGGCGCGCGTGGAACGCAACGCGCCAGCGCCCCGGGTCTGGTCCTAACTGAATGGCGAGCTACCCATTGCTCGCCGTCCTCAAGCCCGTGCCTACGGAAGCCGGGAATCAGCTCTCGATTCCCGACGCCCAGAGCGTCTCCTGCGGCGACTAGGGGCGTGAGGGCGCACAGATTGCCTCTCCCTCACATGTTCCGCCTCCTTCGCGAGCCTTTCTGCGTCGCAGAAGGAGGTGATGGCTTTTCATGCACTTTCAGTCTATAACATGGCCTGGACCAGGGCCGGACGCGTTCAACTTTCGGGCTGGTCGCCACCTCAACGAACGCGCCCACACTGGAGCCCCGTAAAGGGCCATGGAACGCACGACCCCCGCGTAGAGCCTCCGGCAGGAGGCGTTTGAACCCCCTTGCTTGGGCAGGAGCCACCTCAAGGTAGCCCCGGCCCGCTCCAGTCTGGGTGCCAAACGTCGGAATGCTCCACGAAATTCCACCGGCTGTCGAAGATGAGTCCCAGGAACTTAATCGTCGACGTGACGCCGATGTGAACCCCTCCTACCGTTATTTAGGAACCCGATGGCGGCGCGTTCCGAGGACTATGAAAACACATGGCCTCGGACTTGTGCAAGGCCACCTCGAGTCCCAATTGCCGGATCCTCTAGACGACTGTCGCAATTCCGCGTGTCGCTAGTTTACCCTTAAAAGGACCTGAAATTATTTTTCTATCTTTCGGCGGTAGGTATACGAGATCTCTCACGAAATAGATACTTATTTGTCCTGGGATTTTGTTTGTAAATGTCAAATAAGTGGGTGTTAAAGTACGGTAGGTACAAAAGAAATTATAAACTTATGTGAGAAAAGAAGAAGATTGCTAAAGGAAGAGAAACTTATCATTAAATGCCAATAACTTCTCCTTTTTACCCTGATTTCAATAGCGTTGAATACAAATTATAGCTAGAGACAAATAAATCAACCCAGACTACCGTCAGTTAGTTAAACCCTTGTGTAAACCTCTTACACTTCAGTGCAAAAAAAGTGGTCGCTTTCAAACTCGAAAATGTTGTCATTTAATTTGCAAACTGCGTCTACGTTCTTTTGCACACACTTAGCAGCAAAATTGTCTGAGGTAAGTTCTTGATTGGATGATAATTTAAAAAAATTATATCATGTCTTATGCTGCGGTCCCACGGCCCGCTTTCTCACAGAGCATATCACGCCAGGCCAGGCCGACAGGCCGTGAAAACTGTCGCATACGATGAGGTGTTTTATTTGGGTGGGAATCATCAAATGACTTCTCTTCTAAGCGGAGCGGGAGGGCGTGTCAGATTTTTACTGACTAAAACCCACGCGACTTCCTTCAGTAGTCTCTACTAGTAGTCTCTTGGATGGCTCGCGCGCGCGTTCCCGCTGACCGCACTCAAACAGTGAGAGCTCCGTGTAAAAAATTCTATAAATCCCTAATATGAGTATTAATCAATGAAAAATATATTAACCGATAGTGAAACGTGTGAGTGTAAACGCTGATAAAACAGTTTTTATCTAAAACAAATGGTGTGCAAATAAACAGCAAAAAACAAAAATCTAAATCCACGTAATCTAGTAGTAGTTCAGTGACTCATCACAGTGCGTGCGGCGCGAATTCGTTACCATAAATGGTCATGTACGACCGCACTTCGATGACTAATTACTGTACCCAAGAAAGTATATCGTTTTTTGCCGACAAAAAAAATAGAGTGACGTAGCGCAGTGGTTAAGCAGCGCACTTCGTGAGGCAAAGAGTACGAGTTCAAATCTCGCCGGAACATTTAACTTTTTGTGTTTTTAAATTTCTAAACAATCTGTTACTAAGTTGAAAAATCGATAACTTATTTGAAAAACGTCAACATATCATTATTTTATCATTATTACGTTTATTGTGAGTATCAACTCTAATGGATAACTTCGACATGGAAAATATTACTGTCCGTAAACCACTAAGGTCAAATTCCATGGACAACATTTTGAACACCAACTTGAGCTCTAATTCTACGTTACAAGACACTACAATGATGAGCTTGCCAAATACTTCGTTGAATGACAGCGATGCTATTGCCAGCTACAGAGACACATTAAAAAAATTATCTTTGGAATTAGAAAGCGCTCATCAGGAGATTGAGAACTTAAATAGTGAGAACTTTCGCCTAAAACTGGACATAGGCCAATACCAAAAAGTCATTGAAACTTACAAGAAGGTGAATTTATTAGAAGCTAAAGGTTGGTCGCCGAAGTCTGCACGCAAAAACAATATACTTAGAACTAGCTGTTTTTCGACCCCGTCGAAGTTGAGTCTTCCTCCTACACTCACTCAGCCTGATACTGCCGTAGTAACGCAAACCCCAAGCGATGTTGGTGATATTTCTTTTAACACAGCTGGATCAATTTGTAATTCTGAGGGAATAAGACACGCAAAGTCACCGATTAACATCATTCAAAATTCCAGTACGTGCATTGATCCAAGTATGCAAGCCACACGAAGTATAGTGACTTCTTCTATCGTGGATACTGATCTGAAAACGGTTAGTATGGAGACAACTAGCGTGCGGCAAGCAAATGAAAACCCGCAGCTGACGACACAACCAAAAACTCAAACAACTGCTACCCAGAGAGTTATAATTTTTGCCGATCAATTAGGATACGATGTCCGGAACATTCTGCAGGGCTATCTTGGAAATAGGTTTGCCGTGACAGCATTTGTAAAACCGAGTGCAACAACTAAGGAAGTACTGAAAACCTGCTCAAGTATGTGTAAAGACTTTAACAAATCTGATTTTGTGATAATTCTAACAGGCTCAAATGATGTAAACCCTTTGGATATTCAAACGTATTTATATTACACTCTATGTCAATTAGATTTCACAAATGTGTTAGTAGGACAGGTTTACAAACATAATTATCTAAATGAAAAAAAAGTTAATAATTTATTAAAATTTGTATGCCATAATTGTAAAAATTCATGTTTCGTACCATTACATAGCGATTTTAAAATGTTAACAAATTATGTAAACAAACTGCATGCCTGTAGATTAATTCACAGACAAATTCTGCATGTAAATTACAAAAATAACTATCATTATTATACTGAGAAATTAACTACTAAGCTAGGGCAACAATGTACAACGAGGGATGTAGGTGTACAAACTGATAGTTTGGAGGATGTGGGTGTACAGACTGATAATATTGATACAGCGGCTCAAGAGAGCGAGGATTTTTTTCGTGAATAATCATGAATCAACCTTAACACTTTTACATCAAAATATAGCCGGGGTATTAACCAAGCGTGACGCAATTTCGTTTGCCATGTTAGAGTTACTGAATAATGATCTAAGCGTAGATGTACTGTGTCTTACCGAGACGTTCTTGCTAGAAGGGACTGAAAAAAACTTTCGGCTTAAAGGCTTCACGACAGCAGTATATTATTCGAGGAAGACATCCAAAAGAGGGGGTGTCACTATTCTTATTAAAAACGACATTGAATTTAAAATTGTACAGGAAACACAAAAATTAAGTGAAACATGTGTGTTCGAGTGCTGTGGTTTGGAACTAATTAAATATGGTATAATATTAATCTGCCTATATAGAACACCTTCCTCGAATGTAGCAATTTTTCTTAATAAACTAGACTCACTTTTCGGAACGCTTTGTCGTAATACAAGGAAGAAAATTATTGTGTGTGGAGATACAAATATAGATATTTTAAAGCAATCTAAGGAAAGTAGAGATTATAATTATTTGTTAAATACGTACAACATAAAACATGTTATATTAACGCCAACTCGAGTAACAGAAAAGACGCAAACTTGTATTGATCACATCGCAACCACTATCGAGAAAGGTAATGCAGTAGTACATGATTTGGGTTTATCGGATCACTCAGCCCAGTCCTATACCTGGCCGATTTCAAAGAGGAAGCAACCAGTTCTGAAATGGTGGTATGAACTCAAACGAGATTTTAGTGATGAAAATAAGAAGAAGTTTTTAAAATCAATGTCCTGCTTGTCTTTTAACGATGTATTTGAGGAAACCTCAACGAACGATGCATTCGGTAAATTTTTCGACACGTTCTTACTATTTTATAAGCTATGTTTTCCTACTGTCCGCGTAAAAGTTACTAATAAAGCACTAAGTAAATTAAATTGGCTTACTAAAGGAATAAAAGTAAGTTGTAAAAACAAAAGTAAATTCCACTATAAGCTAAAACACAAAAATAATGTACCCCACAAAAAACAGTACAAAAACTATTGTAATATATTGAAAGCATGCATTTTGACGTCACGGAAATATAATAACACAAAATACATGAATAAAGCTGAAAATAAGTGTAAAGCAGCGTGGAATCTGATAAAAAGACATACTGACACAGATGTAAAGAACACATGTATCTCAAAGATTACAGTTAGCAACAACGATTATGTGAGTCCGGACGATATTGCAAATAATTTTAATAATTTTTTTATTAACTCGGTTACTAGGAGTACCCCAGACAGTGCACATCATTCTAGCTTAAGTCATATGGAAACCATTGAATCGATCGGCAATTCTATATTTCTTTACCCATTGGAGAGTAACGATTTAAAAAAAATTGTAATGTCTTTAAATGATTCGAAAGCAAGTGGTTATGATGAAATTCGCACCGACATTATAAAGTTATCAGTAACTACGATTCTGGAACCTCTTTTATATGTTATTAACCTTTCACTAGAACAGGGAATATTTCCTGAGATGTTAAAAAGATCAGTAGTGAAACCATTGTATAAAAAGGGAGATAAAACACAAATGGACAATTACAGGCCCGTTGCATTAATACCTATATTTGCAAAAATTTTTGAGAAAGTATTTTGTAATAAATTATTAAACTTCATTGAAAAACACCACATTTTAAAGGATGAACAAAATGGTTTTCGCAGGAATAGAAGTACATCTTTAGCAGCCTTCCAATTAATAAAATCAATTACGGAGTCTATTGATAATAAAATTCCTGTTTCAGTACTTTTTATGGACATGAGTAAGGCGTTCGATCATGTCAGTCATGAACGGTTATTAGAAAAAGTTTCCAGATACGGAGTAAGAGGAAAAGCATACGACTGGCTGAAGTCTTATCTATCTAATCGAGTACAGGCAGTAGAAGTATCAAGTTATAATGATCAATCCAAAACACGAGAGGTATTTCAGTCTTCGCTTTTATTAAATAGTTACGGCGTGCCGCAAGGCAGTATTTTAGGTCCGCCCCTATTCTTGCTCTACATTAATGATTTGGTAAATATCTTGAGTCATAAATGTGTCCTATTCGCGGACGATATCACTATTATATTAAAAGGCACCGATAAAAGTACCTATGAGCAGGAAATAAACACGGCTCTCCAAACGTCCATAGAATGGCTAGAAGCTAACAATTTAAAGGTCAACATTAGCAAAACAAAATTTATGCAGTTTCATACTTACCGAGCAAAACCGTTGAACCTAAATATAATATACAAAGGGGACGCCCTGACGGAAACTGATACAGTTAAATTTCTTGGAATGTCCTTAGATAAATTTTGTTCTTGGAAAAGCCATGTCAATGATGTTTGTGGTAAAATGAATAGATTTGTCTACCCTCTGAGACGTATTAGCTGCGAGATATCTATAAACGCTGCAATTACCGCATATCACGGCTATATATCCTCCATTTTGCGATATGGTATCATTCTTTGGGGGCGCTGTGTGGAAATTGATCATGCATTTGTAATGCAAAAAAAATGTTTAAGGGCTATATTTGGGTTGAAACAAATAGATTCTTGTCGCCCGTTCTTTAGAAAATATAAGATTCTTAGTTTACCGTGTATTTATATCTTGGAATGTTGTATTTTCGTTTTCAAGCATAGAAGTCTTTTTCAGAAAGCGACAAGCTACTATGCCCCTCGTTCTCATAATGCCAACAAGTTATATAAACCCAAGACAAATCTCACAGTCACATCGAACAACAGTTTTATCATGTGCATTAAATTGTACAATAAAATTCCAAATACAATTACGTCACTCCCATTTTTTAAATTTAAGCGTATTTTGACAAAAATATTGATTGATAAATGCTTTTATAGTGTACTTGAGTTCCTAGATTATAAGGTGTAAGTCCTGCATTGTAATATCAGGTACTATTATAAATAATTAATGGTTACCAAATAAGACTCGATCTAATACAATATTTACTAACTGCATGCCTGATTCAAACTTATAATAATTCTTAATCATTTCTTTTATTTCTTAATTAATATGATATATAATGCTTTGATATTAAATAATTATGTAAAATTTGCACGCCGACATTAATGGCAGAATAAGAGATTCATATACCTTATCTTTAAGATCTCTCTGTACCTACCTTATTTAGGCAAATAAATGATTTTGATTTTGATTTTGATTTTGATTACCGGGCTACGGTAGCTATTTCGAACATGCCGCGACCCTAGCTGTAATCGGCCCTAGCGGACCCCGGTAATTAGTGCTGACATCGCCTTGAGGTGCGCGTAGAATACAACGCGCCGTAGACCTGGGCCTGGCCTTGCCGAACGGTGAGCTACCCATTGCTCACCGTTCACAAGCCCGCGCCTACGGTGGCCGGGAATCGACTAGGGGCGTGAGGGCGCAAAGATTGCCTCTCCTTCATGCGTTCCGCCTCCTCCTTCGCAAGCATTATGCTTCGCAGAAGTAGGTGATGGCATCCCATGAACTCTCGTACCGTACCATGGTCTGGGCCAAGGCTGGACGCGAGAGATCGCCGCCGCCGATCGCTTCCGCGAGGACACAGCGGTGCTCCACCCAAGCTGGGCAGACTTCCACCGTAAGCTCCACCGTGTCCTCCGGGCGACCCACGCAATGGTGACACCCGGGCGTTTCCTCCTGCCCTATCTGGAACAGGTACCTTCCGAAGCACCCGTGTCTGGTGAGGACCAGCGTCAGGCGGAAGGTGAGGACGCCGTGCCGCCTCTCCAGCTACTCCTCAAAGAAAGGACTTATCGCCGCAATTGTGGCGTGCCCAGCACTGGGTTGCAACAGTGGCACTCTTCATGTTGCCATGAGATCCCGCCGAAGCTCTGTCCACTGTGCCGCGATGTCTTGCGGTAGCGAAGTTACGCCCCAGCGTTTTGCCTCCTCGCGCCACTCCCGTATGTGCGCGAGGACTTTTGCCTTCAGATCAATTGAGGCGATCCGGCAAGGAGATCCGATGAGGCCTGCGGCGGCCTGTCGTCAGAATGCTTGGCACGGGCTGCGACAGACCTTGACAGGCGTTGCAACGCTTGGCGCGGCCTGTCAACGGGCTGTGAGACCGCGGCTTTATGACAATGGAGAGCAACTAACAAGCTAACTGGAAACGGGTTACAAATAATGTTTAAGTCATACAATGGAATTTTTTTTTAAAAAAAAAAACAAGCTCTAGGTGTCGTAATGAAAAAGAAGGACACAGTTTATTTGAAAAATCTTATTCCTTTGATCTATAAACTTAAAAATTGGCCCGAATACTTATTTAACCAAATCAATTATAAAGATCGTAAACATGACTTTTCGAAAAAAAGCCTTTCAAAGGATGGAGGGCGCGATAAACTTTTTAGAGGAAAGTACGAAATCCACGCGGGCGAAGTCGTGGGCAAAGTTAGTAAATAAAATAAAGGAAATAATACCTACTACTTACTTAAGCAGATTTAGGTGCTTATATTAAATAACAAAGGATGATGTAGCTAAGTCAGTAATATGACGAATTAACATGTTTTTATATTTTATGTAAAACAATTAGACAATATAAATAAGCAAAAGATAATTTGATGAGCTCAATAAAGGAAGATGAATTAATATGTTGTTCATAGTTATGTTAATGTAATACCTATAATGAATATTAAGGTCTGAATATTTAATTAATAAGGTACATATTTACCATGGAAATAAAACTGTTAAAATGGAAATGGAAAAAAAACTGTTGTTTGTAATTTTTTATAGTGTTTTACACGTAATAGTTACGTTAAAACTAGACATTACTCATTTGAATACATTACTTTCTTGCCTGTTATGAATAAAAAAAAATTGATTGTGAAAAATTTGAAAATTACATAGTTATTCTGCACGGCAGTGTACACAGTAAGCGGAACAGTGTTGACATCGAGTTAATCCTGCGGTTGCCGCGCAATATGTTTCTTTAGACCCACTTTAATATTTGGTCCTCAGTCCTCACTCCGATGATCCCGAGGCTACGCAAACTTTGAATTTAATAACTGTATGTTTGCTAAAGGATTTTTGTTCCAAATCGCTATTTTATTGGGGCCATTGGAGCTGCGTTAATATGAGCCTGAATTTTCATAACATTTTGAGCTTTCGTTGTATGTCATAAGGTATCTATAATATAACATTATAATATGTATGTCAGTTGGTACAGTGATCAGTGTGTAGACAGGCAAGGTAAAGGTTTTAGTCGATAGTCAAATGTTTCGTAAGGCATAAATTAGAATAAATGCAAAGATTTTGATCAAACTCTCGGTATTCATTCTAATTTATACATTATTCCAATTAAATAAAAGTTAGGTATACTGTTGGTTGGTTTTACGTCAAAATTGATCATTTTTTTATCGTGAAATGTGCTACTTTAACACAACCGAGTTCATACCAAGCTGGGTAAAGGATGAAAATGAGTTGAGTCTAAGCAAATTGATCTTCGTTTAATTTAAATAATTTTACTTTTCGTTTGAAACCAACTTCAATTGAAGCCAAGTTCATATGAAACCAAGTTTATTTATTTAACAAATTTTTTATTTAATTAACAGGAGTTATTATCATACAACCGAGTGCATATAGTCCTTGTGCATTAAAACTTTCTCTAACAATAATTCATATTTATAAATTCGCAAGAACGCGTAATACCAATAACTCAGGTATTTCCTACGCTACAGTTGCAACATATATTTACAAGTTGAACTAATCATAATAATTCGGTTTCATCATTAGTGCTAAAAATAGCAGAAAGGTTGTAATTTATTTTATTAAAACTATTTGGTCTATTTTTGGACTTGTTCCGGATTCTGCGCTAATTGTTTCCGAAGTTTTAATGAGTCATCCTGAATGAAGCGGGAAGCAAAAAACCATACATACACATAGAACTATTATTACTTACGTAGTACTTTATCTCAGTGTACCTACATATACGGTAGATATGCCACAACACACAACATCACGCTGGCATTCCTCGAAGGGTTAGGCAGTGGTATAAGTCGCATGTAAATAGGACAATCTGGCATCTAGGCAAATTTGGCCTTAAGTGTGGAGTGAGACAGGGAGGAAGCATGTCCCTGGCACTATTTAACATCTACATGGGTGGGTTATCGGACAAACTCAACCAAACAGGTTTAAGCTGTTCGATTAACGGGACCCTAATAAATCATTTCTCATATGCAGATGGTATGGTCCTGCTAGCTCCGTCGATATCGGCGATGCGCAAACTACGGGCTGTGAGTGAAAAGTACGCAAAAGACCACAACATGATGTACAACCCGGATAAATCAGTGTACATGATGTTTGAAAGCCCAAATTGCTGGTTGGATCTGCCGTCACTTCAACTTTACGGCACTACCCTTGGGAAAGTCTACGTGGTCAAATACTTAGGTCAAGTAATAACAGCCGACCTCTCCGACCATACCAATGGGTAATAGATAATACGGGCTGGTGTCCGCAACTCCACGTCAGTGCACGTATTTTGCGAATCGATTATTCGATCCACCCCAGCTCCTCAAGGAAGGCCAGCAACGCCTTGGTGTTACTGACAATCTCACGTAGGGTACCTGGGTTACCGAAGTACTTTGCCCTGTATGTGCTGAGCACTGGGCAGTTTAGTAGTATATGAGCTACTGTCTCCTCGCCCTCCATGCAGGCCCTGCACAGCGGACTGTCTGTGACTCCTATGACAAAGAGGTGTTTATTACATGACCCGTGGCCAGTTATAGCTGCTGTAACTGTGCGCAGCTGCTGTTTAGTTAGTCGGAGAAGCTACTTCGTGAGGCGGCCATCAATTATAGGGACTGCTTCCTTGGCCTACCTACACTCACCCTGCTCCAACCATTGCTTGTGGTGTTGTTCACTGGTGCGTTTCCTTACCAGAGTACGTATGTACCCGAAGGGTACACGCACGATGGGTTCAAGTCCCACTGGTGTCATGCTCGACCCCCTCCTGTCAAGTTCGTCGGCCGCGTCGTTGCCTAGCGAACCGCTGTGTCCCTTGATCCATTGAATAGTTATGTTATTAAGGCTACCCACCCGGTTAAGGCGCTGGTGGCATTCGTATATTAGCCCAGAATCAACTGTGTTAAGAACATACCGATACAGAAAGGCAGCGACGAGCCATACCGGTGCGCGGTAACATGCTAGCCAGGCGGTTTAGCCGCTGTAGCGACGTTGTGAAGGCCCAGCTGTTTACCAATTACTGCACAAGCGTCTACACAGTCGAGTTGTGGACAAACTACACGCGCGGCGGCACTGAGTGACATGCGAGTGCAGTACAACGACGCATGGCGAGCGAGGTTTCGACTGCCTCGGTGGTGCAGCGCGTTCTTTGGTAACCGCGGTACGGGAATGGAACCACAGCCCCCTACATATCAGATGGCAGTCCTACCACACGCCGATTGCCTAATTCGTGTGTGTGTAATGTGAATGTGTCTTATGTATGATATTGTATATTCTTATTTATTACGTTATCTGTGTGTATTTATTGTATTCGTGTGTGGATTTTATATCTGGAAATAAAGATTTCATTTCATATAATTTCATTAGGAGGCGAGCCTATGGCCATCAACTGGGCACGAATTCAGACTCCGGGCTGCTATTAAAAAATTCCAGAAAGAAAACCCCAATAACACTTGGCCCGTCCCAGGACCTCATGGTCAGTCATAGGTCAACAGCAGCGTTTGCGACCACTAGACCAACGAGGCAGCCACAATTATAATGACAAAGTACAGTGCTACAGGAATATTTTGGTGCTTAAATGACATTGATTGAAGGGCGCTTGAAAAAACTATAGTAGGCATAGAGGTAATTAGTTTTAATTTTATCTACCCTTCTCATCTTATAATTAGGTACTTATATAGTACCTATGTTAGTTTAAACGAGGGACGGATTCAAACCCACAATAGTACTTACATGCTTACATGATGCGGCGTACTCGCATAGAGTACGGTCAACGCGGGAGTGTGTCCTGTGCACCGAGCATCGGAGACAAAGGAAAGGGGCGGGGTTTGCGGACGGGTTTCCCTTTCGGCAGTATCAGCACGTGTTTTGCTGCATGATTACTTTACTGTTTACAATTTCACTTCTTGCGCGCTCAGTGTTCATGAATGATGTTTTTAATTGGAAAATTACGTCACAAATTAAGGTTAATACTGAATGGGCTCCCTCAATAGGTCCCTCGTATAACCTAACAGACTGTATATAAATCCTAAAAAACACCATAAAAATATTCTCGATTATTCTCGACTTACCTAAAAGTTTTTTTTTGTCTGTTTCAAAACAATAAGTGCCTTCGTATACGTAGTATATTTTTATAATAACAGTTTTCTTCAATACCCACGTAAAATTGCTCTTAACAATCCCATCTTCCACAAGCAATCCCACTGAAAATAAGGGCTACGTTAATGTGCATACGGTTCCATAACACATTAGAGGCAAAAAGCATACACGAAATACGAGACAATGTTTGGTTGTCCCCTTAAAATTCAGAACACAGCGTATGGAAATCGATACACATTTGGGGAACATAGCTGGTCTGTACGTGAGGGGGTTTCACAAATACGCGACACGGATGACCTTAAAAGCATAGTATGAATTTACATTTAGGGGTTTAAAGGGGTGTTACAATTTGTATGGAAAGTTATCGTCAATTTGTTTTTTTTTTGGGTTGATTTAATATCCCAATTTTCAAAGTTCGCTGCTTACCTTTAGCGAGTCTTACAAGAAATAATAGGCCGATTCATGGGCGCCGGCAGGGGGGTGCCAGGGGGTGCACTTGCACCCCTTGGGAATCTCGGGATCAACAGGAATTATTGAAATAAAAAGCCGTCTGTTGGAAATCATTTTTTTATTCACAATAATTAGTAGGCAGTAATTACACAATTCTCATTTAAAAAGCGATTAATTTCGATCGTCGTGAACAAATATGTGTGAGCCGTGACAACTGGGTACCTATATAATAAATTCATAATGAATAGTCAGAAATTTGTAAATGTCTCGAACATTCAGACTAAAATTTCATCCTTTTATTAACAATCATAATACGGCAAAGATTGTAAGAAAACTAAAATCTGCACCACCTGGAAAATATTTCTGCCGGCGCCCATGGGCCGATTTTGCCCAGTTTTCAATAAAAATATACTTGTTTACATTTAACTCTAAAAGTATTTCCTTATGAACGATAATTTTAATATGTTATCAATAATCTCATGTCAACTTCGGTCAACCAGCCACATCTGCTGACTTGAAAATCAAAGAAGAAAATTAACATTAGAGTCAACCTTACAGAAACCTATTGCAATTTAATTAACGAACAAAGTGCAATGCATAATGCATTAGTACTATTAAAACATTAGTCATCTAACACCAAACGAAGTAAGCACGTAAAGAACATAATTTAAAGTACCACAGGACTAAGGCGTCCTGGCACGGACACATATCTGACCAGACGCCCAGCGGAGAAACAGCGGGGCTTCATACATCTCTATCGAAACACCATCAGACTTAAAGATGGTATATTTCAATTGATTGTCAGGAACTTAGGAGTGTCTTGAATGGGAAATTGTGTGGTGTTATTTAAAGTAAGATGCTCTGTCTTCACTATTTGTGGAGAATAAATCGAATATCTGGTAAATCAATAGTAATAATAATTACCTACCAAAAATTACCTACCTATACCTACCTGGAAACATTATTTAACAAGTCCATAACCAAAAACTTTCGTCACATTCTTGTTTATAAAACAATCATTTTCTCCTCAATTACATAAATATACAGACTGACTTAGCTAAGGTTCTACTATGATGCGATTTAGCTTCAAAATGCGGTGTCATAGCGCAGATAAAATGATCGGTGGCGATAACATAAACACTTCCAGCGTTCACCACACAATTTAGAAATATGCAAATCTGCTGCAAATCCCTTAGGGCAAAGATTAAGATAAAAATGAGCAGAACAATGTTTGAAGTTTTGTACCTACCCTACTTTTTCATTCATAAAAAAAATATTATCTCCAGTCCATTTAAGCACACAATCTTGAAGACTTTTTCTTCTTTCACTCCTGTTAATTGATTTATGTTTTACCTTCGATTGTATGTGAAGTTCTGGACATTTATTTTTAGAAAATATAAAAACTAGTATCGAGCATATAAATATTTTGCAGCAGTGGATGGCGACGATGAGGTTTAAATAATTATTTAGCAAGTTCAATTTCGAGCCATCGATCGTTGTTATTAAATTATCACTAAAGCAAATAATTATTATTATGGAGTTGGTTTTGGATAAAAATATTCCAACACTTAGGTACTGGTTCTATGTTCAATATTTATACATAATCAATTACCCAAAGACTGGAAAATAAGCATCAAGGAGTTTGCAATCAAGTAGGCATTTCACGATTGTAGTTGCGTCGCATCTTCTCCAGTCTGCTCTATGCCCCCCGCCGAGGGTTTTAATTAATATTTCTACACAGTATCCGTACTGCGCGAATTAATTCCTAGTATAGAACCCACGATGAAATATGCTAATCTTTCTATGATTATGTGTGGCTGTTTTAGAAGCAAGGATATTTCACGTTTAGAAATTCTCACTTTCATGACTAAGGTTATGACTAATATCTGCAGAAGTCTAGACTATTTAGTAACCATTGCAAAGGGTGGGTAATGTTAGTCAGCCAAACATTACTTTGTCAAAGGTAAAAATAATGAATGCTTGTTTGTATGAATGCTTAACATGAGGTAAGAATGATTTGAAAAAGTTTAATGCAATAAATAAGGTATCTAAGGTCTGCTTATGCTAACGTTAAAATTGTAGAAAACTCAAATAATATTGACCAAGTTATTCATTTTATAAATAGTCAACACTTTACAAGTGTGGTAAAGACAAGTAAAGTAGCTCCAATAAATTGGCCTCGGTATTGACGAAGCGATTGAGTATATTATAGATTTTTACACGTCAAGATAAAAAAGCGGGCATCATGTAATTTCTCAGTAAATTACAGCGTTGAGGCGTGAAATTGAGGATGAGAAAATACTTAAACGTCTTCATACATATTTAGTATCAAATATTAAAAAAGCAAAGCCCGCTTCATAACGACCCGTGATGACTGCCCAGCAAACTAATAAATATTTACTATAAAATATTCATGAAAACATAAATTTCAAGTGAGCACCATTGCAAATATCTCTTAATGACAAGCCGAAGAGCCGACTTTACTATAAACACATTCTTTTAAAACCGCAAGCAAAACCTTATTATAACTGCACCTTACACTGAACAAGATAAGGGTCAAGATTGTTAATCAATAGTTGGTGTAACTGCAAAACATTTGGCACCTTTTTGCAAACTTTATTTGCAGATGAGAAAATTTTGGTAAAGTTAATTTGAAACTTAGTACTTTTGAAATAAAGATAGTTGTTGAGATATTCTAGTACACTAAGTGTATTAGCGATGTTGTTAAAAGCTTATGAATAGGCAATAAGTTGTCTTCAGGCGCCTACCTCTGTGCACTGGTTAATGACAGTTGTATAGGCAAGTTATGTAGATTAATGCCAATTTTGTGGTACAGTTAAGGAGTTATGTATATCATGTAATGGACTATTTTAGTATGTAATTTCGATCAGGATTTGATTGTAGGAAAATTAATGAACTTAGCTTCGCATAGTAAACAATTTATTTGTGTTAATAAATATGTCTGTGTTAGATAAATGGATAGATAAGTGAAAACATGGTGTATATCAATCAGTTACGTTTTATCTCACGCAAGTTAGGAGTCAAGTAGGATAATGAATTGATCTTGTTTCAGCGATTGGTTAACTCACTTACACTGCATTTACATAATCTTGTCAAATGTACCGTTTTATTACATTTGCTTTACCATTCCTCTACAAAATATCAAAGGAATATTTGTATTTACTGCTAATCCTAGATTGGTTTGGTTTTTGCAAAAATAAATAATTATGAAATTCTCGTGATCAGAATTATTTAGATTTTGGATGGCATTCTAAATAACTACAAACAGAATAAGTAGGTACTCTGACACTTTACAAAAGAAAAGAGACAATATTTAACAAACGTAGAACTTTAACAATGCTATAGGAAATGAGCAAAGGCCACACAAACAACATACTCTAAAATTTAAAATAAGCTAGGAACATCATAAATAAGAGAAACAGAGCATAGATCGGACAACAACGGAACATTTGACGTCACAGACCATTGCTTACAAGCGTCAGACAAACGTTTCACTTCGCTTTGAAACGTGCATTCAACTTCCTAGAACATTAGAAAACAAGAATATTATTTTTCTATTTTAGTGAGTATTTCTATATCTATTTTGGTGGCTGTTTTAAAAATAATGGATTCGAAGGTATCAATGGAAACCACGTTAATTTTAACATCGAAAAATTGTTTGGTTACCGTATTAACATCGTCATTTTTAATTTGTGAAAACTTGTAAATATAGGCTTTCTGAAGAATAAATAAGCTTCACACTATAGCTGTTTTTTTTTTTGTAATCAAAAACATTAAAAATTTCTTTGAAATAAATGCTTTGAGCTTGAGTTCTACAACAAAGATCACTACAGAAAAATAATGATTTGTGTTATTAATTTAAATTAAAAACTACCGTCCAAATACCAAGCTGTATCTAAGTGAATACAAGAAGTACTATAATTTTTAGTTTTTAATAAATAGGTGATAAACTCCCAAGTCTCTATAAAAAGCCTTAAAAAGGGAAATTCAATGTTTTATAAAGAATCACAGCAGTCTAGCAAACAACTATTTATAAATAAATCTTATTTCTAAAACGAGCAATGCAGAGAGTTTTACTGTCGGTGTGGATATTAAAATGGACGGCTATTTTAATTTCGTCTTCTCCTGTAATTTATAGCCAGGTATAGCTCACAATACTGCCTGCACCCTGCGTCTAACGCTAGAAGATTTATGGGTGATATTAATTGGAAAATTGAGGAGGAATATATTTTGGTCTTTTCATTTTTAAGAATTCGTTGAATAGAAGGATAAAAATGAATTAGCACGAAAACTATATCTACTCAACGGTTATTTGGTAATTCACCGGGATTGTAGTTGTCTTCAAACCTTTTACGATATCATTTATGCAGTTTGTTTCTCCCGCTGAGAATATAAAAAAAAAAAAAACTTGTAAACGCACAGGCTTAACGTCCAGCCGATCCAGGAACACGGTAATTATTATTAGACGCAATGCTTACAAACTTTTATTCTCAAAATATTCGGACCATCGAATGTACCACAATGAAATGAATGTAACACATATACATCATTAAATCAATCACATCATCTAATATTCCAGCTTCAATCAAGTTAGCAGCACAAAGTAAGGTTCCTAGCGTTACATATATTGAAAGCAGAGAAGCCGGCAAATTAATATGCTAGCTGTAATTGATGACAATTAGCGAGGCGACGTGGAACGGGCATACGTTGATTGTACTATGAATATGGGATTTCCACTGTTTGGAATTAGATAGTGTATTGAATTGATGTATGGTAGCCGCAGCTGTGTTTTGGTGGTTTGCTTTCTTCATATTTTCCGTTAATTGTTGAGGTTAACTCTGTCTTAGGTGATACTATATTTAATATAATCTGCACTTTCTAGCAAGATGTCGGAAATATATTAAATATAGGTACTTAAGAAAATCAAACATTTGAACTTGATTAATTTATGGAAACAGAAAGATGTTCCAAATCAATAACAAAGCAATATTCAGTAAGCAAACATGACAAAGGAACTTATAGAATTGGAAGCAGATGATGCTCAAACATCAGGCAAGTAACAGCAAAATCCAGAATTTGTAAACGAGAATAATCCCAAGACGAGCAGTTCCATGTTTAATCAAATATTCCGGGGTTTAGGGATACCAAATAACATGCAAGTGCTGACCAACGAGAGACCGCTGAAATATATTAAACGCAAGGGTGGAACAATTGTGACAAATTGTGGCGGTTGTCATGTCTTATATGAAAAAATGTGACGGAATACAGAGGGAAGGGCCGTCAAAAGTCTGTGTATGATAAAATGGCTGTGTTTGGATAGAATATTATTTAAAGTTTAGTAGTTTCAGTTTCTGGTGAATTGGGGATGTTTGGGAGAACTAGCCAAAATATATCACAGTTTTGAATAATTTTCCGTTGCTAGAAACACGTCTTACTGTGACCAAACGTTTTAAGTGCTGCAAAGGTGATGGCCATGGCTATGCATTTAGATCTTGTGTAAATGACGAGTTCTAGCTGAGTTGCAGTCGTTTTCATAAAGGTTGACATAGTATGATAACTATTTCATAGAATAATCACCGAAAGCATAATTAAATAAGTCACCTACACATATATAATCAAACGACAACCACTCATGTAGAAATACGTATGAATTTGTCATAAGACTGCCTCATAATTCAAGCCCCTAAACACATAGAACTATTATTAACTAGAAATAAATATTCATAAGTGTTTATCCGCATCAAAATCTTACTTGTCATTTTCATCTGATATTAATTCATCTACTGAACTGGGAAAAATCTGATAAGCCTTGCGAGCACACGTCAAAGAAATTTGAACTTTGTCGTGACGATCGAGAGTGTAATTCAGGTTGATGATGAAGGGATTTTCGAGGGCAATAAGTGTGCGATCAAATTGAGATACGAGCCAACACGTGCAGGTTATTGGCACACAAGTGTTTGGACAAACTACGATATTGCTTATTTGTGCGGAAAATCTTTAAGGTCGGGGTGATATTGGGCTAAAGCACTGTAATGGTACTGGTGACCGAGCGGAAAGTTATTGATTCTGATTTTTGATTGGCTTTCAAGTGCTGGGGTATTTTTTGCGTTGGTAGGAAATTATTGTTTTATTATTTGCTTAGGTTGAGTACTTTTTTCGTTGCAAAAAAGAATATAGCAAAATTATTTTGGAAAAGCTGCTGATGGGTAGAATTTTCGTATTGATTGGAACATACCGGTATATGCTTTAAAGGAAATAGGTTTTGATTTCTAATTGAAACGTAAAGTCAGGTTTTCACAAAACATTCCAAGAATGGCAGGAATAGTTTGATAAATAGATACATTACAAATTCCCCATACACAAACGCGGTTAGAAGAAGTAGGTAGGTTTGTTGAGCTACACGATTACTGACAAATGCTTGCACTGACTGGACAGGTCTACTGAAATCTGAGTGGTTCTTTCCTCAAAAGACCATTTCAGACACTGTATTCTACAGAGTCCTCATATTTATTATGATCTGATTATGTCTGAACTTTATGGCTGCCTGTCCACTGGAGCGGAGAAGAGAGGAGAGGAGCGGAACTGTGCCAATATTAACTAATAGAATCTAAGCTTCACTTCGCTCAGCTTCAGTGGGCATGTTTTTGCGAACTAGATAAAAAGTTCATACATTTAAACGCGGAGCAGAGAAATGGAGCAGGGAAGCGGAGTGGGGTAGCGGAGCGGAGTAGGGCTACCCCCTTCAAATGACTCGTTGCGTGCTCTTACATAACCTAGCTCCGCACAGCACTCAACACCGCTCCGCATGCTCCCTCACTCTGCTCCGCTTCCTCACTCTGCGTCAATTGGACAAACACAGTCTGCAACTCCGCTCCGCATTACTCCCTCGCTCCGCTACAGTGGACAGGCAGCATTAAACAGAGTGTCCCCAGAGTTTGATTCGCCATTTTTTTTTAGGAGTAGTCAGATAGGAAATGTCGACTCCATCTGGTTTATTTTTGGATCGAAGTTCCTTATCGCACGTTAAACTCTGCACATTTGGCGAATGAAACTTAGACCGAAAAAAGTAACATTTTGACCGTCACGATGCTTTTGCTATTACATTAGTGTGTGTTTTTTATTCATTTGGTACTCCAGTTTAGTTCTTTATTTATTTCATTGCACCTGTTATTTAATACATATGATATACCGCGAAATGAACTTCGTTCCAACGCAACTGGGTGTCCCAGGACACCTCTCAACTTTTTTTATTAATATGATATGTAAAAATGATTCAGATATCTGAGGGCATTGCACTGGCCTCGCAAATACGAGCCAATCCTATTTACAGAATAAATAATTTCATTTTATTTCAGGTTTAAACGGTTTTACAAGATAGACCAACAAGTTTCAAACTCTCTGAATTGGGTGGATGACTCAATTTTCACAACGTTGGAATCTTTGTATAGAAATTGTAACAGTGCCATGTGAATGGATTTGAAACAAAACAAGTATCTTGACAAACATAATAGTGACAGGAGAGTAGTGAGAAACGCGTTACAATACTACAAAGTAACGTAGATCAACAATTTACTGCTAGAGGTACCAACCGACATCCCCCAAACTGTCCATATACCCTTATCAACATTACTTTTACCATCGCACTAAACGTCTGTTAACTTCCAATGATTAAACATAGAACTTATAAGGAAAAAGTTGGACAATAAAAAGTAATAAGCCATGAAAAATGACACACCGCTCGCCGTTAGCAAGTCATCATGAAGGACAACCATTTATCATTATTGAGGGCGATGGATATATTGATTTTGTTGGCTATCTGAACGTATCACTTTATTCTTCTATGCATGGCTGACTAGATTAGGTTTGCAACAAACTATTTTGTATAAAATGTAACTACAAATCTTTTAAAGCAGCTTTAAACTTAAAGAGTCAAATATTTTTTTTACAAATTATAACATAATTTTATATAGTTTCTATCTTTCACATATTTCTATCTTTTCTAATGTGTTTCTTTTTATTGCAAGCTTTTATTATTTTTATTTAGTTTCACTTGTCCTGGTATATGTCTGTCATGAAATCTTGCAAGTTAAATTTGACCCACTTTTTAGTTTCCGATTGAGCTGAAATTTTGTATTCATAAGCAAAATTGATTGACACTGTAATATTATTATGAAATGGAGCTGATCTGATGATGGAGCTGGAAGGTGGCCATGGGAACTATGTAACATAAGGACGGAACCCCATCGAGTTTGGGCTCGATTTATTTGCCTCTAATTATTATTATTAACCAAATTAAATTGGTTTTACAATCACAAATCTTAGAACGACACTTATATAAGTAGGCTTGGTGTTTAATGTTAGAATAGCATACAATATATCTTACATGTAAGAAAATTAAACAATATTTGAAAAATTCATTTTCTCCTTTAAATCTTATGAATGGAGCAATAATGGAGAATAAAGCTACAATAACAAGAAGTCACATGCATCCTACACATTCTGAATATATTTTTAAAAACCCAACTTCCTAAGAAAATATACATTTCAAAAAGCGTCTTTCAACAAAGAACATTGTGAAACAAAAGAGCGTTCAAAGCGACTGTCGACTGTTTGAAATCATTTTTCACTTCATTACCGTTTCAGTTTGCGCGTAACGCTTTGATAATGTACTGTGACTTGCAATGACGTGCATCTGTGTATTCTGAGTCATTTTCTCGCGAATAGATTGAAATGTCTTCTTTATTTATGTTGTCCGGGTATTATTCGACGTAATAGGGGTCGTGGAGGAAATTAAGAAAGTGTCTTTGCTTGGTTTTCTTGCTAGATTGGGCGTAAAGATCGATTTTAGATACATTCCAAAACGGTTTTCACTTTCTCCGAGGACCAACATGCTTTAATTATTACAATCATGTTTTTTATATGTAATGAATTTTATATTTAAAATTTTATCTAATCAGAACGTCACACTACAAAATATTGCTTTGATCGAAATTACGAGAATAATCGAGATTACCAAAAGAGCCTTTAAGATCAGAACGTATCCCTGTAACTTTTGTACACAACCTCGAGACGACCTAATGAACTTCCACCTGAATTTACATCTTACTAAGCATACAGAAAACCTCTCCACACACAATAATCATACGAAGATGTTCTCAATACAATTTTTCCGCCCTCAATTGATTTAGGTCGCTCCACTCTACGCACTGTTATAACTAAGAAGGAAACTCCACTCACGAACCCTTTTGATGTTGGACTACTTCAAGTAATGTCAGATACAGCCTTAATGCGATTTGAGGTTCTATTTGTGGCCGCAATATATGTAGTTCAGGAAACTTCTCACGTGTTTTTTTTAGTAAAAGCACTTATTGATGTGGATTATCTTGTGCGTCACGTTTGAGTCCCTGAAGGTTTTAGGAGATTACGATATTAAGTCCATCCGAGACGAGGCTGTTTGCTATTTTCGGTTGCACGTAATTCTGTCCCTGACCTTAGATTGACATCTAGAACATTCTTTTGCCCAGCCACACTTTATATTGGGTATAAATTTATGAGGGTTATTATTACTTGAAATCAACGCTGCAGTAGTGAATAATGTTATTTCCTGTTGTAGTGATGACACAGAGTATAGCGCGTATTTTAAGCCTTGATTTTTTTCTGAACACTTTTATGTGCATATTTTATGCAAACTAAACAAATCCCACTCACTTAGGGAAATCTGAACTGTTTTAATAAGTTGTAGACTTGTAGCTTAGTTTGTAAGCATACTCTTTACTACTCTTTGCTGTCACCTACAGGGTCCATAATTGTAACCACAGCTTCAAGCCATTGTAACACCTTTTAAACATTATGGAATGCTAATAAAAATATGAATATACAACTAATTGATTTCAAAAGTTCAAGATGATGGCAATCATCGTACAATTTTATTTTTGCTTGCAGTTCATATGGACTTGAGAATCAAAATAAAGGTAAGATGAGGTCAGGTAAGATGGTTATCATCCATTTTAAATATTGACAGAGCAAACTCAAATACACCTTTATCGCCTATCATAATGACTTCGTCGCCGCCTTAAGATTTACCTACAGCTTGACAGTACAATTTTCCCGTCGTCAAACAAGAATATATGCTAGCAACAGGAGTATGTTATTTCGGGTACCTACCCATTGAGTGCTGTACCTTTGCTATGAGTGAGCTTGAGTGTGTTCCTTACATCTGTCCCTTGTTAGTGGCTGCCTTTGAACTTTCTATTTTATTTTATCTATTCATTTTTCCTCATCGTTTTCCATCTGTATTGTTTTTTGAGGTTTTATGAAATAATACAAAGCAGGTAAGTTTGTTTCTCTTTGATTTGGTGTAGAACAATAATTGCTGTTTTTTTATATTTTTTTATTAATTTCCTGGTCTATTGTTCTATAAGCATTACTTGAATTGGTAGATTTATCGTGCAGTATTGATACAGTAAAGCAATGATTCTTTCAAGCATTTGCTCTCTCTTCGTGGTACTTATTTTATCTTTCACTCCATTTTTTATTATTATTTTATCTTTTATGAAGAATATCATGATACCAGTCGCTCAACGGATAAAAGCAACATACGCAAAGAAATTCTCAACAATGTCAATATTCTTCAGAATCCTTCTATCCTAATAATTTGAAAAGCCAATTTCGTAGCCGCCCTCGAAACTCGTTTCATCCATAAAATTGAGTTAGCCAGCCGCTTAATGTATTTGACAAATAACTCACATGTATATACATATGTATGTATATATGTATTATATGTTTAGGTATGTATGTACAGGACATTACGTGAAATGTTCCGATGAAAAATACTTCGGGAATGATTCGCAATTTTGTATCTTGAGATGAAATGGCTTGTTAGGAACGAAGGTATGATATTTAATTTTATTTGGATTTCAATTTGGGGAAATGTGTTTAGTGTGTTATTTTTTTTTTATGAGTGCGGCGAAATTGCTTTGGTTTGTGATTGCCAATCTTTAAGACTGCCAACAATGATATTATAAGCAGTGATAGGAATAGGTAGTGCTAATTTGCCTAAACTTCGAGGAAGGAAGTAACATGGAGTAGATAATACCTCCTCAAAAATCCCGGAATAATTTTAATGACCACGAATTATTTATTGGACTTTATTTATAGATAGATAGAATACTCTTTACCATGTGCACCATACAAATTACAGATATAAATGTTATGATTTTAGAGGAGGTATTATCCACTTTATGTTACTTCCTTCCTTGAAGTTTAGGCAAATTAGCACTACCTATTCCTATCACTGATTATAAGTAAAAACCGGCCAAGTGCGTGTCAGACCACGCATAATGAAGGGATGAATTTATCCCAAGAACAAACTTAACATTGTTGTTGAAAAACATGTTTTCTCATACATTCCAACTGCAAATGTAAGTTGGTCGACTATTACTCGTAAACTTGTAAAGCCTACTTAGCTGTGAGAGTGTTCCTTTTAACTTCGTTGTATATACTAATATTTCAGAAACGGTTATTTTAATCGAAAAATTGTTTTCACAAAAGCGCAGTATTTTTGAGATATCTATCCATAAATACCCCACACCATGGGGTAGACGAGAAACAAAAAACGCCCACTTTACGTGAATAGGAGGTACCCAAAAAAAATTTTTTTTCATGATTTTATTTTACCACTTTATCGGCGTGATTAATATGCATATCCATGCCAAATTATAGTTTTCTTTTCTAGTACTAAGAGTCTCTGAGCTAAGCTGCGGATAGACGGACATGGTGAAACTATAAGGGTTCCTTGTTGACTGCAGAACCCTAAAAAGAGGTAGATAGTTTTTACACGCTTCTAAAGTGGCACGTTAAAACTTGGCTAATTAGCCAAGTTTTCTTCGTCTTCTCTTTTTCGCTCCCGATAATTACATCATGCCATCCTACTTCCACAAGTCATCTAATAGTGTAATATTTTGCTGTTTTTGAAAATCGAATGTTGTTTTTGCCTACGTCTTTTTACTTATAATATCATTGACTACCGAGGGCTTTTGTTGTTCTGTAGGCCGAATCCGACGCGACTTACTTCGCGAAGTTGCGTCGGGTGCGGCCAAAGCACTGTAGTGCTTTGACATTTTGGGTACTCATTGTGACTTTTTTCAGTAACGTCGTAGACGCCAGGCTATACAGTCACCTGGGCATGTGCCTAGCCAAAAGTTACCTATTAATTTTTCACCAAAACCAAAAAAAAAATGGTCCAAAAAATGTAAAAAAAAGATAAAAAAAAATCATATAGTGACTGGTTGTTTTCTAATGAAAAATTGTACAATATCTAATCCTGAGAATATAACTCTGAGAACTTTACTAATTTGTTATTTTTGTACTAAGCGTTTCCAAATGTCTTTTGTGATGCGCACAGCAAAGGAGTGGAACTCTCTGCCTGCGTCAGTGTTTCCGAACGCATACAACCCCGATCTCTTCAAAGTGAGAGTGAACAAGCTTCTTCTGGATAAGCTCGCTCCATCATCGACTTTTTCTCTGTCATCTCTGACCTAGACTAGAGTCAAGAGCAAACCTATCTCAAATAAAAAAAATAAAAAAATCGATTTTTGTTCTTATAAGTTATTTTTAATTCGTGTGACAAGTTTTTATTATCTATGTATTCAAAACATATATTATTATTATAATTTTATTCCAAAAAGATAAAGTGCTATTTTACTGTACCTAAACATGATAACATGTTGTTTGAAATAAATAGTTTTAATTTTTTTTATATAATTTTTGATATAGTCATAAACCCACGAAATGTAATTTTCACTCATAGCGTATGTATTAGTAATAATTAGTGCGATATTTACTTAAATGTCGCACAAATTATTTGATAATCAAAATATTACCCAACATCGAATTCGACACTCATGACGCGACAATATTAATACAGAATCACCAAATTGAATGAACTGAAGAGAAAATTCCAATAATATGCTCTCACATCCAGTATCACAATAAAATACATTGTTTATTAAACACATTAATCTCAAAATGAAAACGGAAATTCTTTTAAGCCCATCACAGACGGAGCTATATTATATATTCATATAAATCATAGCTAGGCATATCACGACATATTTTCAATACTATCTTTAAGTGACTGCACAGGCAGCTATAATATACACAATTATACAAATCAAACGTGTCTAGGAATCAAGCACGTTTTTGCTAGTTACTAAAAATATTTTTATTAAATTATATTTTTTGTAACTCGTATGTATACTTTTTAGTTAATTTCGTCATTTGAAAACGGAATAGTTTTTGAATTTCGGTAAAAAGATGAAAATCTTTTGTCAAGTCATATTTCTATAACCCTTTTTTTTTGTGGATGGGAAATCATCAAATGACTTCTCCCGCTCTGGGCGGAGCGGGAGAATTCATTTGATGATTTCCCATCCACAAAAAAAAAAGGTATGCCGAGGCAGATAGCAACATATTTGAATTTACCAAACTATGAGCAGTATACCGGGCATTGTTATAGGAGAACGTCAGCGACACCATTAGCCGATTCTGGGGCGAACTTGACAATGTTAAAAAGACACGGGGGATGGAAATCCAGCACAGTCGCGGAAGGCTACATTGAGGATTCTGTCCGAAATAAAATTAAAATTTCAAACAAATTAACTGAGACTATAAATTTACGCCCCAATTCGCCTCTACCAATTACTTCAAGGGAGTCTCCGCCATGGATTCTACCGTCTAATCAAATACCAGAGTCTCCTACTTTTACAGACATCCAGCACAGCCAAATTTGTTGTCATAATATATGAAACAGCGTAAATATTCCAAACGAAAATTTTACTTTAAATTTCACAAATTGTTCCAACTTGTCAATTAATTTTAAATAGCTACTCATGTTATTATTATCAATAAATATTTTAGAAAAACTACTATTTTTTACTTTCCTCAATTTCAAATTGAAAAATAGAGTGTTTAACACAAGTGAAAGTCACCAATACCTACATACCTCGTGTATGGGAATTAAAAGATTTAAAAGAGAGAATTAAAAGATTCCTTTCGACCCTTGTATAACAATCTACTACTTCGCCTGTTAGAATGAACGTGGGCGGCCATTTCGCAACGTGATTTGAATGAAGTCATATTGAGTATGTCGAATCGCTGCAATTGTATATACGCGTTAACATAAAACCCTTTAAAAACTTTTGTTTTTGTCTTTTTATCACATTTTAATGTCAGGATTAAACTAAAGTACAAAATCCAGCATAAGCAAAAATCGCGAAAAGTCTTTATTAATGCAAAAGCATACAGCAACACTTTACAAGTACACAACAGCAGTACTTTGTCGATCTACACATACGAAAACATTTTGTTTTATCAATCTAAATAGAAATTTTTATTTAATTTCAATAGGGCAATAAAAAAACATTTTTTTTAAATACCTTGAGCCCTAAACACTTTTGATGTGTGTATATATCTGTCGTATTAGAGTATAGCAAAACACTAGGCCGATTGTCAATGAAATAAACGCAAAATATATATTATATTGTCGTTTCCATGTGTGGTAGCTTGCTATAATATATATTATAGCTCATGTTAATATTACTATTGCTACGTCTGTGACTGACTTAATACTCATTACAATATTCATTTTTGGTACTTCGAATCAATTTTGTAGCATGCCATCACAATTCAATCCGATATCACTTAATCGAATCACTAATTAGCATTTTACTCTTACAAACAGTTGGGATCAAACACTGCTGATTAATAATGGACAATTCCATAAATGGACTATTTACGAAATGTCTGTGTTTATCATGTTATGGTAACTTGATAATGGGCAATGTTTTGATATTTGGAAAGGATTTCAAGTTGGATGGGATATGTTTTATTTGATTTTGCAGCTGTATTTATTACCTACAAAAAGACAGACAAACGATTTAAAAGAAAAAAAAGAAAAAATATTGACTGCTTCGTTGGTCTAGTGGTCACAAGCGCTACTGCTGAGCATGAGGTCCTGGATTCGATTCCCAGGTCAGGCAAAGTATTATTGGGTTTTTCCAACTGGATTTTTTTAGTAGCAGCCCGGAGTCTGAACTTGTACCCGATTGATGGCAATAGGCTCGCCCCTATTACATTGGAATTAAACATAACTTGCGATATGTGGGTGTACTATGGGTATATCACTGCCTAACCCTTTGGGGATACAAGGCGTGATGTTATGGTATCAGAAATATAAAACATAATTACGAGTTCTGTTGTTGTGAAATAAAGCAATGTTTTCTAAAAGGTGAAGAGCAGACGTTATTAGGCTATTGTAACAGACAAATTACAAACCGACCCACTAAAAAGTGAAAAATTTAAAAACTTTAGAAGTAACTTAGGCTACTTTTATTTTAGAAAAATGATTAGGGTTCCGCGCAAAAACAGTATACTTACAGACTATTTAACATCATGCTACGACCCTTAGGAGCCGAGCAAAAAGAAAAAAACACTAAACGAAAACGAAGTAATAGCGCGGGCGGACGATGCAACGCGGCGGGTCGCGGGAGACGAGGGAGTTTTATTAAAATATGGCTGTTATTTTAGTATATTGTGTATCTTGCGAGTTCCACGCGCACGAAGTCACGAGGCACAGCTAGTATTACTTATATTCATTAACTTCTACAAAATAATATCACAGTGGAAAGTAACAAAGGTTTTAACCAAGTAATAGTCATTATCATAACTGTAATTTACCGGAGTTAAATTATTTCAGTCGCTTTCCCTGACCGATCGTTAATTAAAGGTATACGGACGCTTCCTAAGGGTAATGTACACTGAACTAAAGCTGTACGAAGCGGGATAGAACTTAAGCATGGAAAATAATAGAGTAAGAGAGAAATGGTCAGAGATAAGGTAAGGTCTTATTGATACACATTTTTCTCGTATTTTGATAATTTCTCCAAGTACTTCCCGTGCCACTTCGTCCGCGTGGATTTCGAACTTTGGTATCCCTAAACAGGGTATTAAAGTTCAAAATCCATCCAATAAATAAAGAATAACGTTTATTTGGGTTTTTTCAAACCTACTCCATTTAAAAAAAAAACCCTGATGTGTGTGTCTACACGTTTTTTTTTTATTTAAGATAGGTTTGCACTTGACTCTAGTCTAGGGCAGAGATGACAGAGACAAAGTCGACGATGGAGCGAGCTTACCCAGAAGAAGCCTGTTAACTCTCACTCGTTATTCTTTATTGTTGGTCTTTTGTATAAATAATGAGAATCGAGAATGAGTTTCGAGTTAATCGGACCGCGCGTTAAAATTCTTCCATACAAACTTTGACCTCCCCCAATCTCCCTCTAGGGGGTAGTTTACAAAAACAAAAAATCACAAACTTGACCATTTACTCAGAGAAGTATTCGTGACAAGTTTCAAGTTTATTAACTCAAGAAATAAGATTTTTCGTAGAAACATATTCCCTCGTCCTTTTTACCCCCTTAAAATTTGAATTTACGAAAATACTTCCTTAGTGGATGCTTACACATAAAAGGCATCAACTGCCAAAATTTCATTTAGTAAAAAGTTGTTATTTTTACAAGACAGACAGACACTTCAGTTTTATTTATTTGTATAGATATATAGATAAAATTTACTGGTGAAATATCTCTGCCTAACTCTTCAGGGAATACAGGCGTCATGTCATTGTTATCTCCAAAATTATAAAAAGCTAAAATTGTTTGTTTGTAAGAGGTACTTAATCTCTGGAAACACTGTCCCGATTTCAAAAAAAATATTTCACTGATCGAAAGCTTCATTACTGCCGAGTGCTATATTTGACTATAACGCGGATGAAGTCGCGCACAGAAGAAGTCGTCTAGACAAGTCTGTCTTGACGACTTCTTCATCAAGGTCAAAGCAAGGTCTAATAGACTTTAAATCAATATTCCTTATTTTACTGAAATTACATTTACATATTTAATGTTTAATTTTCGTTTCTGAAGAAGTACTCTAGACAAGTCTGTCTAGACGACTTCTTCATCAAGGGCAAAGCAAGGTCTAATAGACTTTAAATCAAAATTCCTTATTTTACTGAAATTACATCTACATATTTAATGTTTAATTTTCGTTTCTTGCTGAAAAACGTTTTGCATAATAATGTTATGTCTATGATCTGTAACAAATAAGTAAATACTTCAAATGCCTGCCATTTGTACGAAGCTGGCGAACTTCACCTCAGACTTCATTAATACTCACTCACTTCATTAATCATTCATTAAATAGTGTTCAGACTGAAACTGACGGGAATTTAATTCTAAGCAAATATACCTATTCACTGGCAACATTAATAAACGATGTGATTATGAACAAGATACTCGTACATTATTTCATCCCTTCTTAAAAATGTTGTTTCCTAATGTCCTCAGATGATTATTTAACATCGCAACACAGCGGCTAAAATTTAAAAAAAAAGTTAGTAGTAGTAACTTATTCTTTTTTGTGTTCGTGTTTTTTCTTTGCGTCATATCTTACCGCAAATAAACGTATTTTCTTTCTTTCTGAACTGTTCAAAGCTAAAAGAGCAATCATATCGTAAGTTTACCACAGACTAGATTTCATTAAAACCATTTTTCTTATCTCCTTGTACCAAATAGCTCCTTAGACCCTTTTTTTTTTTTTTGTGGATGGGAAATCATCAAATGACTTCTCCCGCTCTGGGCGGAGCGGGAGGGCGTGTCAGACTTTTACTGACTAAAACCCACCCGTGTTCCTTCTGTTGCCTGTGCCGGGGCCACGGTGACTCTTTCGAACATCCCGCAACCCTAGCTAGCATCGGCTCTAGCGGACCCCGTCAATAGTGCTGACATCTCTTTGAGGCGCGCGTGGAACACGACGCGCCGTCGACTCGGGCTTGGTCCTTACTGGACGGCGAGCTACCCATTGCTCGCCGTCCGCAAGCCCGCGCCTACGGTGGCCGGGAATCGGCTGCCAATACACGACGCCCAGGGCGTCTCCTGCGGCGACTAGGGGCGTGAGGGTGCAAAGCTTGCCTCTCCCTCACGCGTCCCGCCTCCTCCTTCACGAGCATTACTGCTTCGCAGAAGGAGGTAATGGCTTCCCATGCACTTTCGCTCCGTAGGTACCATGGCCTGGACCAGGGCCGGCCGCGAGAGATCGCCGCCGCCGATCGCTTCCACGAGGACACGGCGGTGCTCCGCCCAAGCCGGGCAGACCTCCACCGTATGCTCCACCGTGTCCTCCGGGCGATCCACACAGTGGTGACACCCGGGCATTTCCTCCCGCCTTATCCGGAACAGGTACCTCCCGAAGCACCCGTGTCCGGTGAGGACCTTGCGTCAGGCGGAAGGTGAGGACGCCGTGGCGCCTCTCCAGCCACTCCTCAAAGAGGGGACTTATCGCCGCAATTGTGGCGTGCCCAGCGCTGGGTTGCGACAATCGCACTCTCCATGCCGCCATGAGATCCTGCCGGAGCTCGGTCCGCCGTGCCACGATTTCTCGCGGCAACAGAGTTACGCCCCGGCGTCCTGCCTCCTCGCGCCACTCCCACATGTGCGCGAGGACTTTTGCCTCCAGATCCCATGGCGGTAATCCGGCAAGGAGGTTCGCCGCCTCCGCGGAGACCGTGCGGTATCCCCGGGCTAACCGGATGGCCATGACCCTCTGGGACGCGTTCAATCGACGTACCGGTCGTCGCCTCACGGAACGCGCCCACACCGGAGCTCCGTAAAGGGCCATGGACCGCACGACCCCCGCGTAGAGCCTCCGGCAGGAGGCGTTTGGACCCCTCAGATTGGGCAGGAGCCGCCCCAAGGCAGCCCCGGCCCGCTCCAGTCTGGGAGCCAAACGTCGAAAATGCTCCACGAAATTCCACCGGCTGTCGAGGACGAGTCCCAGGTACTTCATCGTCGACTCGACACCGATGAGAACCCCTCCTACCGTTATTTGGGAACCCGATGGTGGCGCGTTCCGAGGACCATGAAAACACATGGCCTCGGACTTGTGCAAGGCCACCTCGAGTCCCAATTGCCGGATCCTCTCTACGATTGTCGCAACCCCGCGTGCCGCTAATTCGGCCGCCGCCTGGTGCGACCTCCCCTGCGCCAGGACCAGCGTGTCGTCAGCGTAGCAAACTACGCTGACGCCACCAGGGAGGTCGGCGCGCAGCACCCAGTCGTACCCGATGTCCCACAGATGCGGTCCCAGAACCGATCCCTGCGGGACACCGCACGACATCTCTCGCCGGTTCCACTCTCCCCGGTGACCGGGGTAGATGACGGCCCTGTCCGTCAGATAGGCCTCGACCACGCGACAGAGGTAGGTCGGCACTCGGTGATACCGGAGTGCCTCCCTGATGCAACTCCAGGGCAGGGTGTTGAAGGCATTGGCGGTGTCTCAGCATCCCCCGTCGTGAGGGCTCGAACGCGCATGATGCCGTCCACCGTAGAGCGGCCCTTGCGGAAACCAAACTGGCTGTCCGCCAAATCCGGCCCCACCCTCACCAGCCGCCCGACGAGGCGGTCTGCAATGACTCTTTCAAAGATCTTGCCCACCTCGTCGAGCAGCACGATGGGCCGGTAAGCGGATGGAGAGTCCGCAGGGCGCCCCGGCTTCTTAATGAGGACCAGTTTCCCCGTCTTCCATTGAAGTGGGAACCGGCCCCTCTCCAAGCATGCGCTTAGGAGCCCCCTTAGTCGAGGCCCGAGAGCCTCCAAGGCCAGGACCCAGGCTTTTCCAGGTAAGCCGTCGGGTCCTGGGGCGGTATTCCTGGCATTCAGCCTGCGCACCGCCACTCTCAGCTCTACCTCGGTCACCTCAGGAGCATCGTCGTCATCGTCGGCTGTGTGGTCCGCATCGGGCACCGCAGGAGACGGAGCCATGGGCGGGGGAGTATGTTCCCCTCGCAAAGGGAACAGAGCGCTCACCACGTCCTCCACGAGCTGGGGCCGGAGACTCTGCGTTAGCGGGGGAGCCCATGGGCGGAGTTTGTTCCGCACCATTTTATACGGGCGTCCCCACGGGTCCCTGTTCAGAGCCTCCAGCGACTCCTCGCGGGCCAGTCCCTTGGCCCGCAGGATCTCCGCTCGGAGGGCGGTCTTCGCCACTCTGTATCCCTCGTACAGCTCCGCCTGAATGGCTTCCGTATCCGGAGGGCGGATACGGAGCCTGCGGTGCCTGGTGTACCGGCGTCGCGCAGCAACGCACGTGTCGCGCAGAGACGTCAACTCCGGCGACCACCAGCACACCTGGCGCCGGGCGCGTCCGTGCCGGACCCGGGGCATTGCCACGTCGCATACTTCGGACATGGCCTCCCGGAACCACCCCGCCTCGTCATTGATGTCAGCAGGCCTGTCCGGTGGTGACACCCAGGCCTGCACGATCGAGGCTTCCAGGAGGAGCTCCCGGTCCAGCTGCTTCAACGCCCACCGCGGACCACTCGGGGCCTGTCGGACCGGCGCGCTCGAGGTCTGGGCGGAGACGTCAAACCGGATATACCGGTGGTCGGAGTAGGTCTCCACCCCCTCCATGACGCGCCAGTCGACGATACGCGGCGACAGAGCGGGGCTGGCGAACGAAATGTCCACCACTGACTCACCCCGCATCCGCATACACGTGGGGACAGAACCCCGGTTTAGGATGACCAGGCCCGTCTCCAGAGCCCAGTCCTCCACCATCCTGCCCCGTGCGTCCGTAAGCCGGGAACCCCAAGCCACATTCTTGGCATTTAAGTCCCCAAGGACGAGCACAGGCAGGGAACGGAACCCGACGACGACGACTCTCAACTCCGCAAGGGAGTTGTGGAACTCGGCGAGAGTTCGGTTCGGGGAGAAGTATACCCCTACCACGACAATCTCCCCGAACCGTGCTGCCACGCAACCCCGTCCCCTCTTGACCGCCTCGAGGGACGGGGTACCGGCGGCGGCCGATGAAATTAGAGTCACTGAGCCGCTCAGGTCCTCCACCCAGTCATCCCTGGGCGGGACAAAGTACGGCTCAGCGACCACGGCGATGTTAATCGACCACTGCGCCATGCTCTGGAGCAACAGATCCTGAGCGGAGGCGCAGTGGTTGATGTTCGCCTGGAGGAGGCGTAATGGGGCCATTATTGGCACTCCATATCAGCCCCCTCCCGAACCCCCTGTGAGGGCCCTGCCGCGGTGGTTGCGGCGGCGGCGACAGAGTACGCGGCGGTGGCGGCAGCGGTGGCAGTGGCGGCGGCTGCGGCGGTGACGACGGTGGCGGAGGGCTTGCTGGCCCTGGGTTTGGCGGGTGGAGTGCAGGCCTTGCTCCCAGCCCGGTGATTGGCCGGCTTGCCTGCTGCCGCACACGCGAAGCAGTGCGGCGTGGCTTTGCACGAGCCGGCCTTGTGACCGGGCTGACCACAGCAGAAGCAGTGGCTGCTACGATCCACCTCCGAGGTGCATTTAGCTCCCACGTGGTTGCCTACGTGGCAGCGGAAGCACCTCAGAGGTCTGGGCTCCAGCAGTTTCACCTGCGTGGAAACCCAGCCCACCTTGAGCCTTTGGCCCTCCCCGGTAATTTTCCGGGCCACCGCCACGGGGCAGCTCACCGTAACGGTTCGCATCCCCGTGAAGTCAGGACGGATGGTGCCTACCCTAACCTGCTCGGCTGAGCACCCTCCAGTCCTAACAACGGCGGCCACCACCTCTCCCTCCGTTGCTGAGTCGTCCAAACCCAGTATGCGCATATCAGCGCGCTTGGTGGGTCTGGACACTCGGGCCTCGTCCGCATTTAGGGACGCCCTAAGCCTTTCGGCCAGAGCGTCAGCGGTCGGGCCGCTGGCCGCACCGGGGACCTCCAGCATCCGGGCCCCAGTCGCAGTGACCTTTACTCGGACGCCATCTGCGATACCGAGCTCGTCGAGGTTCACCGCCGCCCTCGCCTTGGCAAGCACGTCGCGGTAGGACACGCCCTTCTTTTCCGCTTCCGGCTGTAGTGTGATCACTACAGCTGCGGACTTCGGGGCACGGAGCCTAGCCGCGACGCTTCGCTCCTTGCGTTTCGCCGCCGGGGCTGGGGCCCTCGCGGGTTCCGGGACGGCTCCGCCTTTCACCTGCCCCGATGACCCCGGCTTGGCCGTGGCAGCCGCGGCGGCGGCATACGACGCCGCCTTCCGTTGGCCCGAGGCCGGCTGGCTCGCCGCTAGCGGGGGCCTTAGGACTATAGCCTCCAGGGCGGAAAACCGGCTCCCGAAGGCAGCCAGTTCCCGTCGGACCAGGGCCAGAACCCGGTCCTCAGTAGGCACAGGCCTGACCTGCCCATGCCGCGCCTCCTCCTGTGGCACCTCCCGGGGGCCGGCTTCTCGAAGCCTAGCCAGGTCCGCTCTGAGCTCCGCGTTCTCCTTTCGGAGAAGCTCCATGGCGGCTGTCAAACGGGCGACCTCCTCCCGCATTTCGGACATTGCGTCCGACGGGGGCCCGATGTGACTGGTCTCCGCTGCCGCCATAATGGAGGCCGTGGCTGCGGATATGGCCTTGTCTTTAGAGGACTGAGTCCTCTTCAAGGCCACACTTTTAATAGCGGCTGCCACGACCTCTGCGAACCTGACCGTTCGCTCCGATTTCGAGCCGCCAGTGACGTCCGGCTCACCACCTGACGACTCCGACCCGGCCGAGACCGGCGACTCTGGCTCGGCCGGGCCGGCTCGGCTCGGCTTGCTGGCCTCCTTCGTGGCGAGCCCTCTGCCCACACCACTTTCATGGGCCCCACCCCGCCGGCTGATCTTCTTCCGGGCCGAGCTCACCCATCCGTCCGAGGAAGACTCCTGGCCATCCCCTGGTTTGGGGCGCTTCTTTAAGAACTCTAGGTTCTTCTTAGCCACCCCAACCACTTCGCGCTCTTGGCTCTTATACGAGCCCTTCGCGCCAGATACGGCGTCGGACTCCGACCCCGCATCGCTTCCCTCCTCTTCGCTTTGGTTTTTTTTTTTTGTTAAAGAATCCATTTTTGTTCCCACGAGTAAAAAACTTTTATTATCTCAAAATCTAGTGGTTCGCACTAGCGACTAATTTAGCTACCCATTAGTCAAGCTATCAACCTCCCTCACGGTGCACCGCCGCTTGGAGGTTTGGGTTGATTTTTTATAGAGGCTTTCTTCCTCGTGGCCCGGGCGGTTAAGCCAAGACCCTCGACCCCCGTCAAAAGTCAGAGACATGACCTTGACAATCTTCGGGGCTACGAGAATAACGGTGGCAGAAAGAGAAGGCCTCTTCCTGCCTGCCCGGCGGCAGAGTTAGTGCACACCGAGCCCGCTCTTACTCCGCCGCTGTGCGTCTCTGCTTAGAGCGCAGAGAGACACACGTTGGAGCGTACTTCTGACAGGATATTGGCATACGGGCAACAAGACCCCTTAGGCACACAGTACCTAATGGGGAGTCATTGCCCGTACCCCAGGGTGCACCGTCCCGGTGACTGGCCTTCCCCCCGGACGCATCCATAAGGGAATTCCAGCCCACAGGCTCACGGGGAGGTTTCCTGTCCAAGCACCCCAGCTCCTTAGCCCCTAGTTCTCAAAAACGATGCTTCAAAACAAAACACAATCGCTACTAAATGTGCACACCACTTTAGGACAACGCAAACGATGCCTTTATTCCACTCCATTACTTTTCAAAAGATTAGCTGATTAGCAGGACCTAGTGACCCGGCGATATCTCTGCCTACCTTTGTTACCGAAATCAAAGACTATGAGGGATTTGTATGGCATTTGCAGTTTTCGGAGACTTTGGTTTAACTATGGTTTTTGAAAGGTCAGCTGTATTGGGTTTGAGTGGTGATAATGTTGGTATTCTTTAGTTATTGAATAAATAAAAAAGACTTTTTTTAAAACTTGAGGAAAGAACCTAGTTATTTATTATGCTTGTACGTATGTACTCACTTAAGTCTTTTAGGGTAATACTAATGGAATTCTTAGAAATTGAGCCGATAATACTACAACGACGACGTATAATGTCGGGAAAACGGATAAAAGGTTTGTTTTCCCTTACAAATTCTTTGAAATCGAATACTATCATTATCATTATAATTGGAATAATTTAAAAGCCCATTCAAAAACACGTACAATTTTGAACAGAGAGTACAAGCAAAAGCACACATTTCACACACCCTATTCACAATTCACACTCACCAAAAAAATTCAACAGCAAAAACATAATAATACGGAACGCGCAAAAAGACTATCAAGGAACGCCTTCAAAATGGCGGACGCGAAAAAAATAACGAATAATTACACACGCGAGGCAAAGGGGACGCGCGAGGGGGCTAACAAAAGAGTTTTGTTTTACTTTAATATCTCACTCCAGTCAGGACTAGGGCTAAAGAATCTCTGTATGATTAAAATGCTCCCTTTACTGCTGTACGTATTGCCTATGAAGAAGAGAGAGTACATTTTGTATTGTACTAGGCTTTTTCTTTGATTTCGCTGTAGTTAGAACAGTGTGTAGGTACTCAGTGGATGGTACGGAAAAGGTGAATGGATTTGTTCACGACATAGTACCAACCTTCTATCAACAACCGATGACCAACTGTTAAAATATTTTACTCGTATCGATCACAATAATGAATCAAATTCTACTGATTAACATGATTCAAAGTTTAGTGTTATTTTAGACTCAAATTACATTATGATTGCATGTGTCATACATGTCAAACAGAGCAGAGATAATAAGCGACCAGACATTATTTAGTGTCACATTACACTCTGGCTGAACCAGATTGGCATTCATTAACATACCTTGGTTACAACATGTCACGAATTGTGGTCCTACATTGTCTCGCTATATTCAGCACAACTTTAATAACAGCGGCAACTGTCAAGTGGCTTCCAAACTCAAGCTTCAAGTTACCAGAGAACTTCAAAGACAGAAAACTTCCTTGTTCTAAACAAACAGTCGTGTTTCCACAATCGATAGCCGGTTCAATCAAAATTGCATCTGGAACTGAAGTTGGCGGATTCATTTTGCCAGAAAACGGCGAATTGATTTTAGAAGACTTGTTAACTTTTGGAGACAATCCTACGGACACTAACTGCACAGAAGGAAACGCTTATTACCTGGATAAATCAGTAACGTCTTGGAATCAAGCCGATGTTTGGAGCTCGGCGAAGTTCAACAAAGCTACCCCGGACTCAGACAGGGTACCATGTTTCAACGACGTAGTGGAGTTTCCAGAAGGTACTAAATTCACTCTAAACCTGCCAAAACTGCCACAATATGTAAAAGAACTCAAAATTGGAAACCACAGTTATACTAGTAGATATTTCTTATCTCGTGTATTGTTACAAACAAATGATGATACACAACAATTTGTTTTAAGCGAATATATGGGCACAAATGTAAGGATCGGTGAGCCTATGCACTGTTCGCAGTTCGGGTGTGCATGCCAACTTAGTCCTATGACAATTGATTGTGCTTCAAAGTTTTGTCCGAAAGCTCCGTGTGTGCATCCCATCAAACCTCTTGGGTTCTGTTGTGAAATCTGTGGCGGATATTTATTGTTTGATGCGGATGAAGGATTCGATATGAAAACTTTCGGTGACCTTGTGGAAGACACTGTTAATGAGTACGGTAAAGACCGTACTGAATATTATGTGGGTTTTTCTCCGGAAATTGAGTTCAGAAGAATTCAACTCGTGGTAGTTGATAAAGGTGAATACGAAGGTTTAAGCGCAGAAATGATCAATTCTATTAGCTATGCTCTCCGCGATCATTGGGTCAAAGGGCATAAGGTCGCGCAGATCAGCGGGAGTCCTTTGTCGAAATCGGGTTTGGGCGGAAAAATCTTTGTATCCATGTTTTTCGCTGTGATTTTAACATTGGGGGCGTTGTACGTGTACTATTATCAGATTCCAGATTTAAGGTTCCCGATATTTTCTAGAAACATGACTGGCAGTATATTTTCAAGGTTTGAGAGGAGGTCGGACAGTGTCGTGAGTTTGACGAGAAGAGATTCAGTGATCAGTTCTAGAAGTAATACCGGTTTTAGGAATCCGTTGTACAATTCTAAAAGGGGGCGAGTGCAAGTGGCCGAGTCTGTTGTGGAGGAATGAAAACGTTTATTACTAACATGTTTTTTTTTAAATAAATATTTAAATGGTTATAGTTTATTTTTTTGCAAAAGTCTACTTATTTATTATTTTTATTTTTTGTAATGGTCCTTGAACACAAAAAAGACGTTATAAGGGTTCTTAAAGTGATAATAAAACATTTTCGAAACAGAATTTTATTTTCCCCAAGAAATAAATACTTCTAGCAGGTTAGAAATCATTATCAACGTTAACGAGAATATTCCTTACTAGTCCAGTAACTTGTGTGTAGTAGGCCGCTAGTCATTGGCTAAAAAAACAGTATAAGCTGGTAAGAGGCCAGCTTATAGATACTGTTTCTTTCCATTACAACTCCGTACTACGCGAGAACAGTGGAGGCCCCGTGGTAACGGCCGCGACGTACAAGATAGGTCGTGAGTTCGAACCCTGCGGGATGTTCGAAAGAGTTACCGTGGCCCCGGCACAGGCAACAGAAGGAACACGGGTGGGTTTTTGTCAGTAAAAGTCTGACACGCCCTCCCGCTCCGCCCAGAGCGGGAGAAGCCATTTGATGATTTCCCATCCACAAAAAAAAAAAAAAAAAGGCAGTCACTTTACTTTTTGTATTTAATTTCATCACCACTGCTCTCGAAACGGTGAAGGAAAACATTGTGAGGAATCCGGCATGTCCTAGAACCAAAAATTAGAATACATGTGACATCTACCAACCCGCACTAGGCCTGCTGGATAACGGCCCACTCCCTCTCACAAAGACAAGGCCTGTGTCCTAGCAGTGGGAACACTATAGGCTCATTATGCTATATAGATAATTCTCCATTATTTCTCTAGCAGACAATGTAACATCAGACACTGTTTAAATGACAAAGAATTTCCTTTGATTATTATCATGAGCTCGCTTAACTTCGTTAAAGGCTCCTCTTCTCTGAGAATAGATAAAACCATTCACATCGTTGGATTTACAACTGCAACGTTTTATCGATAAATTGGAAGAACGTTTTCACATCACTAAACGCGGGAGTATGATGTTGAAGGTGAAACTTATTTTCATGGGCAGAATTTGTCTTAAGAGTGGACAGAAGGATACCAGAGATATCCTCTCCAGCCTATCCTTCGTTGATTTGTATTAGTGCCTTACTCCCTCCGAAATTTAGTTTCTTTACAACAATTTAATATTTAATTGTACTGTGGACATGGCCAGTTTTTGGTAGTAGGTTAGGTACTATCGAGGAAATTTACATCTGACCAGTTTGAAAACAAAATCCCGTGCACATGATGACTACATCTGTTAGCAAGCGGTACTATAGCGGCCGAGCGCTGCAAGCAAGAAGTCCTTACGGTATATATATGTTCGTTTCTCCCACGGTACCTACCCAAATGTGAAAAAATCTCCCTCTTTTTTTGGAAAATATATAATAAAAACCTGAGGGAAAAACTAAAAAACTTGAGGGACAGATAGATGTGTCCCTCAAGGTTTTTCAGGGAAAATTAATTCTGAAAATACCCAGAACAGCATCAAAAGTTAGTGATGACACATGGAACATTTAGACCCATTCGATTCGTAAATGTATGTCCTATGTACCTTGATTCTGGCAAATAAATTACTTTGACTTGAACTAAAGACAATATTATTTTATTTACTTCGATTTTGTCGATGTTCTTGTCGTACAATATAAGCGACGCTTTGATGGCTTGTTTAGTCTTCTTTGAAATGACGTAGCCTACAGACACAACGTTTTCTTTTATTCAAAACTGACACTTATTACCTCAACAATAGAGTTTAGTTTAGCAAATTCATTTATATAGTTAACTTGTCAAGCCCCAGTCTTTGTTAGGCAGTAACTCTTGAAACAAAGTGATGTGCCTCACAATTCACAAAAGGCGATCCCTTCAGTGTGTTTCATTTACGTATACAGAATTGTTAGTTGTACTTCGAAAATGTTTGATGCAATATGAATTATTGTGATATTGTCTTTGTGAGTTGAAATGGGAGGAAAAAAATTACTGTAAGGACTACCTACTACAAATGCTTTTTAACGCCAACCTCATCATAGTTTTGAAACATATTTTATTGTTGACGTGTAAATGTGTTTTAGAACCAATTTACAGAAATAAATAGGTATATTTTGGTGCTGTGGCAGCAGATCTACATCGCCACATGCGAATGCGCATCACACTGACGTCACGCAAAATCCTGCATCGCGCAATCAAGGTTTACCGCGCGACTAGTATATATATACAGCGTCCCGACATCAACCGTCGGGCAGTTTAATCCGATCCAGCATGTCCCATTGCTGTCCTCTCCCAGCGACGCCCTAAGCCGAGGTCCGTACCCCACAGGGAGTGCCCTTAGCGTGTAGTCGCTTAGTTTTTAGTCTTAGTTTTAAGCCTGGCTGAAGGCCTTAATTTATTGAGGCATCCACAGGAAAGCCCGGTTAAGCAGTCGACAACCTCCTATAGGTTGAACTGCAGGATGCCATTCCCCACAAACAAAACCATCAACCGTCGGGCAGTAGCCCACCAGACACAACACCCGTCTGGTCGGAGGATCCTCCCTTTTCTATGGAGGATGATTGAACTGTACACCCTATTCCTCATACGTCTATAGTGCTAATAGCCGAAATACATGCTTTTGCCTAATTCGGCTACATAATTATGTCTACTTCATTTGTACCAAGAAAATTTAGCCTATAAGACATGACGTGTATGTAAACAATTATTGAAATAAACATATTAATATTATTATATCATTTATCGGTTTCTTTTTTCAATCAAGTTCCAAAAACTCGCTTTAGGATCATTACATAATTGCCATTTTTGTCGGTAGTCCTAAATCAGATCTTAATAACAATCAATTTCCATGTCAGTTTTAATTATCACAATATCCATTTTAACTCATGACTCAACAGGAAATCAGACACAAACACATCAATCCGTTCATATTTGACTTTTAAACTTCACAACAGGCGCCTAATGAACCCCATATTTTCCTTTAATTCCGAGATTTAAACGGGAATATTTCAGGTGTGTTTAGTTAAAGTAATGTGCCTCCATTATTATGAACCGAGGGGCGGCACAACTCCAAGTCTGTGGGATTCCCGGTAATTACCGTAATACGTAGCTTTGTAACAATACTGTCCTGATCAAATATTTACGCGTCAGCCGGTAGAAAGTGAAATTTAATATTGTTTGGACAACTAGGTTTTGATTGTGGATGTACTTGCTGTTTTGATTTAATGGAGTCGTTTCATTTAACAATTTTTTTTTTTGCTTATTTAAGGTACCCACTTTATTTCTTTTCATCACAGTTTATGCTAAATCCGTTTCCTAAATGACCAAGCTTAGCTTGAGTGAAGCTTATTAAAAGTCTACACCAATACATTCAAGTAAATCTTGATCGAAAAGAAAACGGATTAAACACGACAGATCAGGAATAGAAATGACAATGAATCATACGACGTACACAATGACTCAAACGAAAAATTTGAAAACACACGAGCAGATATCATAATAAATCTATTTCTACGTACTTGCATGAGTAAGAATCAACCCTTTAGGTTAAGGGTCGTGAATATTGTATGCGACAAACGTTTCATTCACCAAACCTGTGTGGTTTAACAAGAAAATTAATTACTAAGTGACTATTGCGATAGCAAAGTATAGTAGGTACTTAATGGTCTACAGACATAGATATCATAGATATAAGATTCATTTGTGAGATTCGGTATAGCATATCATAGGATAAAATAAAATTATGATTCTTTCAGATAGTGTAACATCCTCCTAAGAAAAAGGTAAAGCAGAAATGAATACCCGGCTATTTTTATAGAAATGTCACTGTCGGCGATAATATATTTTTGAAGGTTAAGAAGGAGCGCTTACGTAAGCATAGATGTACTTTATAATTATACTAACATGAAGTAAGTCTATATTTTGACGTATGTACTATATAATATCAGTCTGTTTTTATAGTACCGGATCGTAACTTAAACGGTTGTTCATGATATAACTCAAATAATTATTTAGAATATAAATATATTTTTTTGCATTTTCTTTTTCATACGCTTGTCAGCTCGGGGATACTCTGTGGCTCGGGGAGCTGACTGTCAAATCTTTTCTTTTTTTCTTAGTCTAAATCAATGTTCGTCTTCAATCTGTCATTTACTTTAAATAAACTCGCGGAGGTTTTATTCTAAAACCATGTTAAGTGAAAACCTCTACAGTATGTACTTTCTTGATAAGTCAACATTTTTTTTTTTACATTTAAACGAAATTGGAAAGCCCAAAAAATACAGTGTCAAAAATACTAAAACGCTTCATTTCAAAACAAAGGGTTGGCCATCAAGTTAAGAACTGGCAATCAAGAACCATGATTCCTACTTATTCAACTCGAGCAAAGTTGTCCCTATGCGCGGCTCCACCAAAGAAAATTCCAATTTGTTTCCTACTACCCTCCAGAACTTTCCCGCGAACATTTGCCTCAGACAATATTTCATGTTATTTACTCTTTTAAGGGACAGAATAAATTTGCCCTATTCCAAAATTTCTTGGTGTTGTGTCCGCTTAACAGATGTTACGGATTTTTTTAAGAGAATTTTTATTTTCACTTCTTACTAAACTTATTTCGATATACTTCGGGTTTGTTCCGAAGCTTTGTTTGAAAAAGATTTTGAACTGTGTCAGGGTATTTAAATTTAATTTTGGGTAGTTAAGGCTTCCGCAGACAGGTGCGACGCGACTTTGGTGGAACCATTTCTATGAAGACTTCATTAAAATTGTTCTACCGAAGTCGCGTCACGCTTGTCTGCGGGAGCTTTTAAATTGCTTTTATAAAAAAAAAGTTGGAATTACAACTGTATATGGATCTATTCGTGCGCGGTTAAAATCGAAGTAACGCCGCCATCTTGTTTTCCACAAAAACATTTCACAAAATGATCACCAACAACGCCACCCTGTCAATTTCATTCAAGCGCCCAAAGACCCTTGTTTAACTCTATTGTAGATATTGTAGATATACTGATTTTCCGAAAATACACAAACATTTCTAGAATTGGAAAATTCTTAAGAAACAATGGCTGATTTCAGTTATTGCCGTCAATAAATCTTAACAAAAACTCCACAACTTTTAACTTCTTGAAGGTTATGTGTGTAAATATCTACTGTAAAATACACAACACAAAATGAGTACAAACGTCATCCATCAGTTGCTTCAAGATCTATTGTATGTGAACGTTAGCCATTAAGCTGCGTCAGTTGACTTGAATCTTTACTGTAATGCAGCAATTGTTCAAATACTTACCTTACAACTGTAAAGAATATAGGTAACAATATTGTCGGGTTTCTAGATATAGCAAATTATGAAGGCCCTGCTAGCAATCTCCACAAAACAGATTTTAAAGAAAGAAAGAAAGAATATCGTTTATTTAAACACAGTTCGTGAAACACAAAATATAAATAACAAAATAAAAAAAGTGAAAATAAAGTTTTAACAACAATTAAGTAGTGTGTGCCTCACGGCTGCGCCCAAATGTTCATCAAAATGGACTTCTATGAATCGAATAACGTCACACAACGTAGCCACTATGAGTGGCAATACATCAATGTGCATCAAAAGCACCCCGCGTAATCAGCTCCGTTACTATTTTGCTAGGTAACCGACTAACATTTTTACCACACACGAACTATCCACCATCATGTCTTCATGCCTATGCGAGAGTATCCTGTATTATTTATTCGAAGCTGTCAAAGAAAAATGTGGTGGTAAAGAATTTATAATATTGATACAAGTGATACCTAAATGACAGATGATTTTATTTATGTAAGTACGTTTGTACAAACACTTTTACACGTCAATCATATTTTTAAAACTAGGCGAGGGCGGCGTTTCCTATTTGACTACTTTGAGAAGAAAGGCTGAAATAAACTCAGAGGTCACAGTCACTTTCAAATTCCAGACAAAGCATTTGTCAGATCATGTGAAGACAATGTAGATCGGTGTCTGAAATGGTCTTGAGGAAGGGACCACACAGATTGAGTGGACTTGTCCAGTCAATGGACACGTTTGTCAGTAATCGTGCAGCTCAACTCAGAACTTAAGGAGTTTAACGATTTGAGGTACCATACTAAAGAAAGGACATTTGGAAAGGCCGCATAAATTACTCAAACTGCCAGACTATGATTAAAACTAACTAAAAAAAAACAAAAAAAAAAAACAATGACCCACGTTGTCTTCACATTCACAATAAAATGATAATAATACTAAACTTCACAACATTTTCACACAAATTCACGTCATTGTGTGTATACACAATGACGTGAATATTACATATTTACAGTCTTACACAGACAGTCTATATAAATAAAAGATAGCTAAAAAACAACATTCAGTATGTAAATATATAAATAGCATAGACATAATAAGCCTATAATGTTCCCACTGCTGGGACACAGGCCTCCTCTTTCTGTGAGAGGGCGTGGACCGTTTTCCACCACGCGGGCCCAGTGCGGGTTGGTAGATGTCACATGTCTTCAAATTTTTGGTTCTGCGACATGCCAGTTTTCTCAAAATGTTTTCCTTCACCGTTTTAACAGCAGTGGTGATGAAATATTTCACTCAAAGTTTATGTAACTAATTGGAGCAGCTCAATCCATAACCTCTGGCTTTTTGGCACAACTTATGTTTAATGAATGATTTGAATTTATTAAGGCTAAGATCTTGAACAAGACCTAGGAACACTTTATAATTACACTACTTCCCAAAACAAAAATGATGAATCTGTACTCAAAGCGACTATTCACCCATACAATAAACTTGAAGGTACATTAAACGCATCCTACCCACTGATAGCCGCGCTTTCTCGAGAGTCGGCTAAAGTTTCTCAAAGTGTAAGCGACGAAGGCATCCGATAGAAGGTTCTCGTTAGAGCCGCCACAAAGGCTCCATTGTGCTCCGCAGACGGTTCCAAATGAAAAATATAACTTGTTACCGGAGTGTTTGAGTAATGTTTCGAGAGAAGATGTCATGGATACTTTTGAGTTTTCCAGTATTGCCGTCGTTTCCTTAGTGTGTTTGTTTTTTGTTTTTTTTTTTTTGTTTTTTTTTTTATGTAGCTGCATTGTTATGAATTATATCTGCAACAGTTTTATTACTTTTAGTGCCATAATTGTTTATTTCCTGTTTGTAATTATGACTGTCAAGATTTTGAAAAATGTTACTCCGATTTGAATTCTATTTCACTGTACCGTTATCATTACACAAAACGAGTCACTCTATTTTGTTAATTTCTTCAGAATGGGTTATTAGGTTAAATATTTCCATAGTCCGGCAACACAAGCCTGGATGAAGTTTCGTTTACAAGGTTTTGCTAATAAAAGACCAGAAGACTCTCCCGTCTGAAAGCTGAAATGGTGGGCATCACTAAAAGTTTAAAGTGAGTGAAGAAAAGACAGAGAACTAGCCTCATAAAACAAAACCTCAGCAAGGAACCAATAAACTATCCAGACTAAAGTTTAATTAAATTTTGTATTGTCTTTAAAGTTTTGGTGCAAGTTATTAGCGGTTGAAGAGGGCGAATAACTCTATATTAATTATGTGCAGCAATTTGTTATTCCCATTATTACTAAAGATAGCTTGGGTGGATTGGATGAGATTGCAGAATAAATGGAGAATTTCCACATTTTTACATATTAAATTCACATAATATTGTAATTTAGGCCAGGTAACAATTATTTGTGTCAGTGTTCCTCAGTAAGCAACATTTGTACTAATCTATCTCATGTCTCTATCTCTTTTAATTTTAATTTCTACAAACGTTTTTTTTTTAAACCAACGTTCGTTTTTTGTGTTTGTGTGCTTCATTTTTTCTTTAGGCGTCACGTAAAAGCAGTTTTCATAACACATAACATCACGCATGTATTCCCCGAAGGGTTAGGCAGAGGTGTACCTATCTATAGTAGGGGAGAGTGGGGTGATACTGGTTAAGTGCAAATAAATGCATTTTCTTTCTTTTCTTTTATCTCTTTATAAGAATATCATCATCTGCCTACCCTTTTCCCAACTGTGTTGGGGTCGGCTTCCAGTCTATTCAGATGCAGCTGAATACCTACAGTATTTAATAATAATAATATAACTAACTTAGCGTCTAACGGGCCTCTGCGAGTTGGCTTCGGCCTCTCATATGCCTTCCAAAGGTCCGGTACCCTAGGGTCCCGAGAAATATAAAGAATAACTAACTTAAATTGAGTTTTTTTTTTTCATAAACAAGTACATCAACGATTTTCATGTTTTCATCAATTAGGTACATCAAAACCGCTTCACGTCCACAGTTTGCACCAAACTGTAAGTTATCGCTATACTTCAAAAAGTTTGAAGGAACTCTTTGGCTTGAACACTCCGCTCCGACTGAAAGCGTTAAAATTTAAATTTTATCATTAATAATAATAACTGCGAAAGAAATCTATCCGCTTGTCCATGATTCATAATGGAAAAGTTTCATTGTATTTAGAACTTGAGAACTTGTAGTCAGTTTGACTATGCCGTTGATGTGCTTCCAACATTTTGGGTTCTATCGAATGTGAATAAGATGGTGAGATTAAGAGGAATCGCGGTCACGTGGTTGTTGGTGTTCATTCCATACTAACGTAAGTATATTAATTTAAAAAAAAAAACAGGGACATGGCAGTTGTATATTATATTATTATAGAATATATCGTAAAAAAAAATATATATATTTGGACTAGTATTATTAACCAGTGAGAAAACAGAAGAATACGTTAGTATAGAATTAACGCCAACGACTAGGTTCGTGACCGCGTTTCCTCTAAAGTTAGGTAATTGCAAAATAAGTATTGATTGCAAAGTAAAACTGGCCGTAAACAAAACTGAACGCAGGCGCTGTAAAACAATATGTAAAAACAAATGAAGAAAGGATAATATAGAATTTTGGTCTCTATTAGAAATATTGATTTGAATCTCTTGTCCAGACACTCGCAATATAAACCACTGAAAAACTTATATGCTACTTTATGTGATATTTTATATGTACAAGGTGTCACTTAATAACGCACAACCTCTTAAGGGGTCATTGTACTCATCACTATGAACAACTTTTACTATGGGACCAAACGTGGAATCGTGAAAAAAATATCAGATGTTCCCTACATTTTGGCGAGTCATGTGAACATAATGTAGGGAATAGTTGATTTTTTTTTCGCGATATCAGCTTTAGTCCCATAGTAAAAGTTAAAGTTAAAGTCATAGTAAAAGTTGTTCGTAATGGTGAGTATAATGACCCTTTAAGAGGTTGTGCGTTATTTTTGTTACAGCTTGTACTTGCTACTTGTGCTTGTTGTGTAAATAATTACATGGTTGAACATGGGAATCGATCCCGTTACATGAGAAAAATAATCACCCTGTAGCTTTATCATACCAATCGAAAGGCTTCATCATAAGGATTATTTTTTGCTAAATAACATGATATCACAAATGAAAGGAAGACCATGAATTTTAACATTTGATGTGAAATTTTGTTCAGAAAAATGAAAAGCAGACATTGCCGTAAGGACATACAACTGACATTAGTATCATAAGTACTTATTACTAATAAATGTATCCACTTGAGAAGTACGCATCATTTCCCTATTATAGTTTAAGTGCATTCTAAAATGATAAAGATATAATCGACAGGGAGCGAAATAATCAAAAGAGTGCGACTTTGTATTCTACAGGAAGGGACTCATTTTGAGCATTTGATAAATTGATTAATTTTGTGTTAAAAATGTTAAAATTCATGGTCTTCCTTTTATTTCTGACACTATGTTATTTAGCAAAAAATAATCCTTATGATGAAGCCTTTCGATCGGTATGGTAAAGCTACAGGGTGATTATTTTTCTCATGTAACGGGTTCGATTTCCGGTTCAACCATGTAATTATTTATATATCTATGAATGCAGTTTAAATTGTTTTTTAAATTCAAATATTGTCTTCTTTCAGTAAAATGTTCCATCTACAATATTCTAGGAACTTTCCCTCCATGTGGCATATCCGTGGGACGCCCTAATATTATATCTTCAGTATTCATAATATCTATAACAGACACTATGCAGATTTCCAGGGCTACACAAAGTTAACTAATATATCGGCCCATGTAGTTACAACTAACACCATGCTTATCTTAGTTTACGTGGCTTAACGACGCCCTCCCAGCTTATGGGATCGTCAAATATGCATTTGGTGTATTAAAGTCACCCTTTCCGCATGTCCCCTAAGGGGCTTATGTGGGTCACGCCCAACTGACCTCCGAATTTACATGAAAAATCTGTTAAATGTCACATGTAAAGGTTGTTACACTGGTGATGTAGCCGCCACATACGGACTTTTTTGTAACACCGGTGATGTGGCCGCCACATACGGACTTTTTTGTAACACCGGTGATGTGGCCGCCACATACGGACTTTTTTTGTAACACCGGTGATGTGGCCGCCACATACGGACTTTTTTATAACACCGGTGATGTGGCCGCCACATACGGACTTTTTTATAACACCGGTGATGTGGCCGCCACATACGGACTTTTCAGATTTTATAGATGTTTCTGTTATACAACGTGTCGCTACAATGGCGAAATTTATTTAACACACGGGTCCGACTAGTCGCCAGTAATCATAAAAATTATAATAAGATAAAATAATTCGTAAATTGAAAAATTAAAAGTTTCAAACAAACTAAATAATAAAGCTCTCTCTTTCCTTCAATTTACCTACTCTTTGCACATTATTCGTTTAAATTTCCTTGATGCGATATTATGATCCGTAATTCTGGCAAATGACCTCTGCGCTAACAGTTCTTTCTTTTCGTAAAAAAAAACATTTAAAAAAGTGGGATCTTTGTATCTGCATCACCAAAAGATTGACTGGTAGACAATGTCTATGGCATTTAAGTTCGCCTCTGTACACTTTTGTACTTGAAGTATTAAATAAATAAACTTTGACCATCAATATCTGCGTAACCAGAAGGTTCCCATATACAAGTACAATAAAATATCATAATAATGGGAATAACAAGACAGTAATTCCCGGCGTCGTTAATGGAATTTTTACAGCCTTTATTTTGTGATACCTACCATAAGAATAAGGCCAACCCCAAAATATCCCGGTAATAAAAAAAATGACACAAGTAACTTATAGATTTTTCTATAACCAAAATATCCTCAACTTTAAGCCATTTTAAAATAACTGTACTATAATTCCTTCCACTAATACTATCCTCTCAGTACTAAAATTACAAAAATACAGCAATTTTCCAGCGAATATAATAATAAGGTAGGCTACCACGAATCCGTCGCCCCACATTATTATGACAGGGTTCCCTGAAGCAGTAATTACGGAAAGACAGACCAAATATATTAAATGTGTGACGTCAGGCAGCAGCACTGTCATTTAAAGAGGCGTGGCAGAATATTGTAGGAACAGATGTATGGGACAAATCGGTTTCACATGTCAATAATTCATTTGTATTGTTTTATAGGAAATTGATACTATGGAAGAGTTTATTATCTATCTACATAAATAAAAATAAAATGCTGTTCGTTGGTGAGCGCATCACTTGAAAACGGTTAGACCGATTTTGTTATTTTTTTATGTTCGCTTTTGTCCGAATAAGGTTTTTAGGGACAGAAAATATTAAAAATTTCCCGAAAAATTGAAAAATTCGGGAAAAACTGAAAGTGCTTATTTCTATGGAAACTGAGACCAGACAACGTCTGTCGGGTAGTTTATTATAAATATTGGTTTCCATACTTATTTTTTTTACTGAACTAGTTTATTACAAAATATATGTGAATGAAAAATAAAATGAAATGAAGACATCGGATTCAAGTCACGAGCTCTGCGAGGTAAGAATGTTTAGTGTTCCCTGGTTAGTTCGATCTTTAAACGTTGGTTTAACATCTCCTTTGTTTCCCACCTCTCCATCATTTTTGAAAACATTCGTAATGTGGGAATCTTCTAGTTTTGAGTACATTACGACAGTTTTACGAATTATTATTTTTGTATTTACGTTTTGTCTATCTACAATCAAATCATTTAAACAGATTTGAAACATTGTTTTGAGGTACTCAAAGAACAATGGCCACTCTCCTAACATGCTTGGACTAAAAAAATCAAATTAAACGTAACTTGATGATATATATTTGTCGTTTCATTTGCTGACGACTATTACCCGTGCTTTTAAAAATAAATGAATGATATTCAATGAATACATTAAAATTTTGGTAACAGTCACATTTCAGTAAAAAATTCTGTTTTTTCCTGGTCCAAAATGGCCATTGTAATTTTCTTTATAAATCCTCAGCCACATTATCTTTATTTACCTGTGTTTTATGCTACGCATTTGACTTCAGGGAGGCATAAAAATCTCGCAAATATGAAACACATAAGAAAATAACAAACAGAGAAGAGTTATATTTTCTTCAACACACCTCAAGGGATTCAATTCCAGAAAATCATAAAAAACAATGTAATAAAATTCTCCACAAAATCAACGGCGGGTTACAAACGATACCCGAACTTGTTTGAACTAATTCAATCACGCTAGTGCGAGGTATCCCTAAGGATAGAAAGTTTGTAAGCCGCTTCGTTTCTTTATACTTCCTTAGTTTATGTGTGATTGATAGAAATTGCTTTGGGGATTGTGGGCTAATTGTGTTACTCGCTATTTTTTCCTTATTAGGTAAGTATAACCCTAGGTTTTCTGGTTTGTTTCTGCCTTGTTAATAAAGCGATCAATCAAGTGGTATAAATCGGTGTGCGCATATATCAATATAAACTCTTAGTCATCATCATAAACATTTTTTTTTGCAGTTTACTGCTACAGGTCTCTCCAATCACACCTCATATAAATGCCATGCCAGTCATCCATGGAAATACCATCTCTCCAGCCTTTATTGTCAAAAATATCCCAAAAAAATTGAACAAGATTAGAAAGCGAATTTGTTAAAATATTACATAGTAAATGCTTCAAATTTATGGAAAGCCTCTACGCCTTACACAAACACAATAAACATTACAAAATAAACATGCTTATTTACTAACTTCATTGTATTATGTGAATTATCTGACCAATTCGGTATGTTTAATTTTTATATAGCTTTCAACGCGGGAGGTACCTGTATGCTAATAGGAACAACTGTTAACGTTGTAGGCATCCTCGGCCCAAGCACTGAAATTAATATTCTTAAGGGCCTATACTACCTCAAATGGCTTAGCACGATCCTCCGTTATGTCGAAAATACTGCAGCATTAATTTTGAAATAAATATATGGTAAAGTTGAGGATTAATGTTAAGTCTTATGTTTGGCGAAAACACGATTCCATAAAATTTTCTTGATAGAAAAAAATCTCAAAGTTACCTCTAAACTGAACTATAAACCGTTGGCAATCCTGCAATACTTCAAATAAGATCATGAAACTTTTTATACTTACTGAACTAACTATAAAGCAGGTCTTATGTTATTTATTTATTTTAAATTACTATTATTTTCACCGTAAATAGCAATTACCTAAACTATCGGTGCTCCCTGCCGCCCAGCACCGCACTCAGTCCCGCTCTCACTTAGTCCGCGCGCAGTATCGTGCGAGCGAGATAAAGAGTGAATTTTAGCTAAATAAATTCACTAAAATAAAAGTAAAATAAAACTAATTTAAGAAAATTAAAAAAAAAAACATAAGACCTACTTTATAGTTAGTTCAGTTAGTATGCAATGATTCATTATCTAATTTGAAGTATTTTTTAATACCAGTGGTTTATTGTTCGGTTTGGAGGCAATTTTGGATTTTTTTTTCTATTGAGAAAATTTTATGGAATCATATTTTCGGCAAACATAGTACTTAACATTAATCCTTAACTTCACCATATATTTATTTCAAAATTAAAGCTGCAGTATTTTCGACATAACGGAGGATCATGCTAAGCCATTTGAGGTAGTATAGACCCTTAATTTTGCAACAATGCACTAGTGGGTTCCTGAAATTAAAGGTGTTATGTTAGTGTAATAATTTACTATTGTATAGAATCAAGTTCTTCTAGCTGTGCTGCTGACGAATTTGTTGCGCCACGTCATCTTCCCTGCTAATTGTAGCGAAAAGAAGAAAAAAGGAAAGCACATTTTTAACCACTTTGCGTTTAATTTTGATTTTTTTTTTAAATAAAAAGGAAAACATTACAATTAAATATAAAAAGTAAAAAAAGGGATGTTTAGTGTATAAAAAGTTGCGGGTTGATTATTGTAAAATAAGAGGTAAAATAACCGAGAAAACTTTGGTCCGAAAGGGTAAAGTACGCGAATATCGAAAGAAAAAAGACGTCCTATCAAGTCGATTGCAATTGCTATTTAGGTTACGCTCACGAGATAAACGGTAAAGGGAAAAGAGATCTGAGAACCAAGGTATCTCGCATTTTACAGGCTTGAAAATTTAAAATAAAATTATCAATGAATTAAAAGTTTGCAGAGAGTTAAACTACGTTACTTAGCTAGTATATAAAAAAATATCGTAAAAAATCGTTGTCCAACGTAATTACGTCCGGCAAGGTGTCGCAGACAGCAGGAGGCGCTGGCAGAGTGGTCCACGTGGTTGTGTGGCCTTCGCGGCTGGATGCGGCCAATTACTCCGCGTTGACCGTCGATGTCAAGCGTTTATTTGGGCCAGAACCTGGAGGCCGAAGGACGGCCTGTTCTAAACTGATTAATCCTAAGACAAAATGAATTAGGGTTAGACCAGAGTGATCAGACTGAACTTATGATTGAGGAAAACGATTAAAAGATACGTACCAGGTTAATTAAGACGAAACTTCCCGACTTAAATCATGGAAGTATGGGATTCGAACTTGAAAAAAACGTTCCTATGACAATAAATAGCGGATATTAGCACAGAAAGTAAAAAAAAACCATAATCCTACTACGGCAACAACATAACAGGAATACATATCGAAAGTAGAAGAAAACGCGACGAGGAAAGCAACTTGCTATTCTTATACAACACAAGAAATCGTATTAAATACACGTAAATTTTCAACTAACTGGGTCAGTATCAACAGATCAAGTTTTTGCAACTGACGCACAATACTGAAAAAATGAGGACCCATCTGTCAGGAAAAAATAATTCGAATCACGAAATAAAAAGGTAAAAAAATATTGACCAGAATCAATGATAAACGGAAAAAAGGTTGACATTATCATCATCTGCCTAGCCTTTTCCCAACTATGTTGGGGTCGGCTTCCAGTCTAACCGGATGCAGCTGAATACCAGTATTTTACATGGAGCGACTGCCTATCTGACCTCCACAACCCAGTAACTGGGTAATAATACGATACCCCTTGGTAAGACTGGTTGTCAGACTTTCGGGCTTCTGACGACCCGTAACGACTGTCTCAAAGATCCACGAATGACAGCCGGGACCAACGGCTTGACGTGCTTTCCGAGGCACGGAAAGCCTTAAAGAACCAAAAAGTTTTGACATGCAGAGTTATGCTGCATAATGCACTAGGAAGTGGTCAAGGATGGGCGTTATGGGGGATTGTCATATTATGTAATTTTGACGTTCAAAAAGTGCTGATTCTCAGCCTAATTTATTTATTTTTTTAATAAATGATTTTTGATTTTGAATTATTCTTTAACCTCCTTGTGATCAGGTCTTGATATAGGGTATTTTTACACTTAACTACTATAGTTCGTATTCTTAAACGATGCTCAAGCAAGAAGCTTGATTGGCACCTTTTTGTTCAGCATTAAAATCGAAGGAAATCGAAGGCACTCCCTCATCTTTGTCACATAAACCATTCCTATAACCTATAAGTACAATTCTTTGCAAATGCGGTTGTTACTACATATTATTAAGTGGATAAAGATTAAAATACGAGAACCAAGATGTCTTACTTAGGAGAAATGTTGAAGAAAGCATTCTTGGATATTTCAGTGAAACCATCAGCGACACTGCACATAAGCAACGCTAAACTTACTTTTCTTATCTCCCGCAGTTATTCTAAAATGGAAAAAAATAATAAACAAATCATAATCACGCACGTACACCCCCCCCCCCCCACACACCACACATCACATCACTCATAACATTTACAGCACCTAGGCACACACACGCACGCTCACACTATACATATTAATAATTATGACTCTCTGTATTTCTTGTTTAATTGGCGTAATGTTTGGAATAATAATTATGTTATACTTACTGTCAGCTGTGAAGCTACCTTGGTGATGATAGTTTTGTGGTGAACCACAGGGTTCAAATCCGAACAAGTGCAAAGGTGACTTTTTCAATTCATATGTACCTGCTAAGTTTATCTTAAACATTACTGACGTCGGTAAAGGAAAACATCGTTAGGAAACCTGGACTTATAATTAATATAAGCCTGAAATCGCCAACTCGTCTTGAGCAAGCGACACCTCGCTTGCTCAAGACGAGTTGGCATCAATGCTCGTGCCTTCTCTCTGTGAGAAGAGGCCTTTATCCTGCATTTTTATATTAGTACGTTTTTGCAGCAGTCGACAGCGAAATAATGTAGATGAAGATTGTCTTTATAGGATGTTTAAGACACACGATCCATCGATACGTCAGTTGGTTAAAATTTGTATTATAATTCCAGTTTCGTGCAAGTGTCCTCGTCGTACATGGTAAGATGGTGCATTATACAAGGTGAAGACGACAATACGGCAATAAAATAAACTGTATATATCTAACGACGTTCCCAGTCTGCATACAAAAATACAATCAAATAATTCTAATAGTTTAGTCAATATAGCTAGACGGCTTATCGGCAAAACCCATAAGTACCCACCCGTGGATCATCAATTCTTTCTTTCTATTTTCTTTTTTTCACCTCTGCCCAACCCTTCGGGGACACAAGGCGTGATGTTATGTTATGTATGTGTTCTTCTTTTTTCGTTCTCAGTTAGTTTTAAAGATGGTCTGGCATTTTGAGCACTTTATGTGGCCCACCCAAATGTCATTTCTGTGGTATTGTTCGTCGAGTCGTTGAGCTCCTTAAGTCCTGAGTTGAGCTACACGATTACTGATAAATGCTTGAACAGATTGGAGAGGTCCAATTAAACTAAAGCGTGTTTTGTTTACTTTTCACATAGTTGTGCCTTTCACCAGGCACATACATTTTGGTATTTTTCTTCTTGTCTACCATTAGACAAGAAGAAAATATCCTAAACAAATACTTTTTATTTCCTCTTCTTATTTCCTAACTAATAAGCCTCGTCCTTCCTCCCGTCAATCACGTAAATAATTGAATACAACCGATAGAATTTCCTTTCTCACAATTCCACCCCCAGGGAAATAGTTTCACCCTATCTCATAAGGGGAACAATGAAACAAAGAGTAGGTACCGTTAATTGCGACCATTCTTACTTCTCGTAAAATAAGGCATTTGATGTTGCTAACAAGAACTGATCTAGCGATTGATGATGTAACACGACAGCAAGACTTTTCTACAGAGGACATAATAATATAACTAGCTTAGCCCCGTGACTTCGTTCTCGTGGAAGTCATAAGATACACAATTATACTAAACTAACAGCAACATTTTAATAAAACTCCCCCCCCCCCCCCTCGCCGCGTTGCATCGCCCACCCGCGCTATTACTTCGTTTTCACTTAGTCTTCTTTCTGAAATTTTTCATTTTGCTCGGCCCCTACGGGTCGTAGCGTGATGTTAAAATTAGCCGATAACCATCCTAGAGGACTGGCTACCAAAATGCCTAAGTCCCGGTTTTTGTTCACAATTTCATGGTTTTTTTTTTTTTGCTCGGAACCTTAATTCCTTTTCTAAAATAAATTTGCAATGAACACATAAAGTAACCTTTCAGATGACGGACATTTTTGTTTGTTACATTACATGGAACTAACAACATAATTCACGGTATGTAGGTGAACTATACACCACCGTATATCTATACAAATAAATAAAATTAAAGTGTCTGTTTGTAATGTAAAAAAAACTTTTTTGCAAAAAAAAAACAAACGACTTCCAAAATAGTGAAAAATAACTTTAATTTCGGAAGTCGGTGTCTTTAAATCTGTATTTTAGGTTTTCGCCACCGACTTCCGGATTGAAAGTTATTTTTCACTTTGTAGTATTTTTTTGGAAGTTGGTTATTTTTTTTGCAAAAGGTTTTTTATTTTTCACTTTTTAGTGGGTCGGTTTGTAATTTATCTAAGTAACACTAGCCTAATGACAACTGCTCATCACCTTTTACAAAACATTTCTTTTCCCGATGCAGGGACGTAAATTGTTAAGGAGTCCTCCTGGTACTTCACCATCAGCTCCACTTCACCATATGCATTGTGACGAGCTTGCTTGCGAGCTTGCTTGTGATTGTGATTGCTTAGCACTCATTTTAAAGTAATCGAATCGACACCCGTGAAATACTTATTATTGAGTTGTTCCGGTGGCCATCTTACCATCTGTGGTCTTCGTCATCAGTTCCATTTCACCAAATGGTGCTTTCCGAGAGCAAATGCACAAGTTACTATAAAAAATACCCAAATCGCTATAGGTGTAACTATAATATTTGAAGAGTTCCCTCGTTTCTTCCAGGATTCCATCATCAAATCCTGACCTGATGACAATGGAACTACCTGGAAAGTATACCTTTTCAAACAAAAAAAGAATTTTCCAAATCGGTCCAGCCGAAAAAAAAGTTTCCAACGAACTGAGAACCTCCTCCTTTTTGAAGTCGGTTAAAAATCATTTATAACCAGAGTGCAACTCATGATAAGTCCAATAAGCCCAAACACGGTTAGGATACATTGTTTTATTACGGAGTTCCATTGCCTACCTTCCGGCTTCATCATCAGATCAGTTCAATGATACCATTTTCATCTGAACCATTTAATTAAATTTGCTTCGTCATAGTCGCTTAACTATCTTAATCGAAATAATTATCTTATCACCACCCGTGTAATACTTATCATTGAGGAGTTCCCGTGGCCATCTGTGGTCTTCTTCGTCAGTTCCACTTCACCAAATTATATTTTCTGAATGCTTGACTTGTAATAATGAAAATACCAAAATCGCTATGTGTTTCCCTATAATGTTTGAAGAGTGGGACCTCAAGGATCTTATCATCAGAACTGGATTTTGATAAAAATAGACCAATCTGGAAGAATGTCCTTTCAAATAATAAAATAATTTTCCAAATCGGTTTATAAATGACGGAGTACTGAGGTGACAAATATTAAAAAAAAAACATACAACCGAATTGATAACCTCCTCCTTTTTTTGAAGTCGGTTGACAACAGCTTTTTACTAAATGCATATGAAAGTAATATATATACGGTACATAGAAACAAAAAACAATTTTCAAAATTTTTGTCTGTCGGTCTGTCTGTCCGTCTGTTTGTTCCGGCTAGTCTCCAAAACATTCACTCATTCATTCATTCATCATCAATTCATTCATCATTGATCATCGATTCATTGTCGATTTTGACAGGAGTTTCACTGGCAGATAGCCAATGTTATATGGAGTAATGTGGGCTACTTTTATTTCAGAAAGAGAGTAGCGGTTACGCGTAAAAAAAAATAAAACCCATGAAATTGTGAACAAAATCCGATTCAAATAGGGAAGTTGTTTTCCGACATCCACGCGAACGAAGTCCCGGGCACAGCTAGTCTTAAATAAGGGATTAAAAGAAGGAGTGGCATAAACAAAATAGAAAACATGAATCAATCAGTATTTTTCTCCACTATTTTGCGATCCTTACGAAAAAATCTACACATTTCTTAGACCCGGAAATAAATCTTACATCAAAATCCTTTTCCATATGCCATCGATTCCCGAGGTTGGGGCAAAAAGTACGGATATCCGATAGCAGTTAATTTATTTACTCACAGTGCCCGGAGCAATTGACCCGGATATTCCCACTCTGGGGAAGTTTTTTCCCGGATATAACAAGGTTCTTTGCCAAAGATGTTATAAAAATTGGGAAATTGATTGTAAAAGGCTTGGACTTATTGCTTGTAGTACACTGATCAAAGTAATCTACCGCTTAGAATTGCCGTAAACTGTTAATTGTGCGTTTATTTGTTATTATATCTATAGAAATAAATAAAATTAAAGTGTCTGTTTGTAATGTCAAAATAACAACTTTTCACTAAATGCATAGGAAACTTACGGTAGGTACTTGTAACAAAGAAGCAATTTTTAAAATGTTTGTCTATGTGTCTATCTGTTTGTTCCAGCTAATCTCTGAAACGGCTGGACCGATTTCGACAGGACTTTCATTGGCAGATAGCTGATGTTACGGGGAGTAAAATAAGCTCCTTTTATTTTAGAAAAATAATTAGGATCCCGTGCAAAAAATGAAAACCCATGAAATTGTGAACAAAAAGGCTGATTTGAAAAAATCTTTTTGCATTTGGTAACCTAATTTTCGAGGATAGTTATAGGCTATTTAACATCACGCGGTCACGCCACGACTTCTAGGAGCCGAGTAAAAAGAAAAAAATCAGAAAGAAAACTAAGTGAAAACGAAATAATAGCGCGGGCGGGCGACGCAACGTGACGAGTCGGGGGACGAGGGAGTTTTATTAAAATGTGGCTGTTATTTTAGTACATTGTGTATCTTACAACTTCCACGCGAACGAAGTCGCGGGGCACAGCTAGTTTATTATGAAGTATACACCACCATCTCTACCCACCATACACACCTCTGCTTAACCCTTCGAGGAAAACAGGTGTGATGTTATGTGTTGCGTGTGTTAATATAAAATATAATTTAAATTTATATTAATTATTATTGATAACTTTTACACTGATCTCTAAAACAAAACTTGGAACATAACGTTAAGAGTGAACAAATATTCGAATCTTTTTAAAACTATATTGTTAATTAAAAAGAAGACATATAATTTTAACAAGATAGTTTTAAAACGATTCGAAATTCTACGTTGACGTTGTGGTGGGGCTTGCGCGCTCCTGAACTCTAGGTCTGTGCCGGTAGAGTTTACTTTGTCGAAACAGGTGATGTATGAACCCGCAGGGCAGCATGTGGCGAGCTGTTGGGCAGAAGCGACCCAGGGTTCGTGGGGACCGGGGGTTTCGAGGGAGTCTTGTTCCTCACCTCTGGCTTACCTTTATTGGCCTGTTGTAGTGAACACTGATGAAGAACAGAGCTCCCAACTCTCTCTTGCCTTTACTGGCCGGCTTGCGTGGAGATTCGCAGGAGCAAACGTGCTCAGAGGAAGAATTCCAGTAAGATGCTGCTAGGGATCTTGACCATCTTCCGGGCTCTGGGGTTGTGCTGTTAGCAGTGGAATACCTTTCCACTCTTCAAGCACTTCAGGACATGTTGCGTTTTATCCGTGTATATTATATAACATAAGTCAGGCAGGGGACATAGTTCTTCCATAGTTCAAGGTAACCACTACACTATAGCGACTCAAACCCATAGCCCAATATATTTTGAGTCTATGTTCTTCAATAGTCCTGCACCCACCGAGGGTTGTCCTTGGGGGCACTTGCATAATGCATACAGGGATAATCGGTGGCTTATGCCTCTGCAAGTTGGCTTCGGTCCCTCGTACGCCTTACAAAGTTCCGGGACCCCAGGGTCCCGAGAAATGTCAAAGACGAAATAATAATAATATGTTTTATTGACATAAAAAAGGTGTTATATTTTAATTTGAAGCCCTGACTCCTGAGCTAGGTGGTACCTGTGTTACAGGAGTTAGTGCCTTCACCCGTTTTTGGAATATTATCAATCCTACTTCCAACAAAAAAAGCGAAAGTATGAGGATGGATGGATGGATGAATGAATGGTTTTTTGTTAAGGTGGGCATTCACGGTCAGTCCATCGCGCTAAATGGCGTGATGTACATCCATTTGATCGTGATTTTTAAAATCCTTTGGCGTGATTTATGAAACGCTCCGTTCGAAATCCATTCCATTCCATCCATTCCATTTGAAATTGGCACACAGATAGTGTATAACCTGGATTAACACATAGTGTACTTTTTATCCCGATATACCTACGGGATCTTAAGCAGGTGAAACCGCGAGGCGCTGCCAGTATACAATAACATTAAATGAAAGGAATTTAGTGCATGCATGCTCTTGAGTGGTTTGCGGGGATGCGTTTGGGTGTGTGTGTGTGTGTGTGTGTGTGTGTGCGCGCTTGGTGGTTGGATTTAGGGTTATATCTGAGAGTTTGTTTGCCTACATACTATTTAATTATCACGAGTATTGTGCTTTATGTAAGTTTTTTGTTTGTGGGTAATCCGTGTTGGAAGGCGTGTTTAGTTTCATCTTAGTTAATTTTTTTGTTAATGGGTCTGGTGGTGGTTTTTGTAAATGGTGATGTTGAGAATTATGTTTACTTTTTTATAAATATAATCAATGTGTTTTACGCAATTAGTGTGCTGGATTATTGCTTTTGATAGACTTATTTAAAAAAAAAAACCCTTTTACATACGAAAAGGCCTTCTCCGAAGCAAAAGGACATTTTAGTAAATTGCATTACTTAAAAAAAAAATATTCAGGAAAGGGAAGCGCAGAAAATCAATCAAATCGACCTTACACCTAACAAAAGAAAACAAACAAACATTTACATACATCTCATACACATAACATCACGCCTTGTTTCCCCAAAGGGTTAGGCAGAGGTGTACCTATAGTAACACCCACATTTTGCCAGTTATGTTTAAGTCCCATGTAATAGGGGGCGAGCCTATTGCCATCAACCGGGCACAAATCCAAACTCCGGGCTGCTACTGAGAAATTCCGGATAGAAAAACCCAATAACACTTTGCCCGGCCATCAACATCTCATACAAAAATACAAATACTTGAAACTCCTTTGATCTCGACCATACTCGCCAAATATAGAGATGACGTCACATTTACCATAGATTAAGAAAATCGTATTCAGTCCATTCACAGTTGTTTTACCTCTGACAGCAGCAATCCAATTTCAATCATAACGAAACGAAAATTAAGTTCACTGTGATTTTGACAGACTTATTAATGGCAGCAACCCAACAGCAACCTTATTGCAATGTCAATAAAGATCACTGTGAGTTTACAGTGATGCATAAAAAGCGAAACTCATGACTTTTCTTTATCCGAACGATCCCCTTACGAAATCGTTGACCACTTTTGGACTTTATCTACTCTTGAAGCTCGTCACTAGAGTCAATTGCTGCGTTTAACATCGTCATCGTTGTACAGGATAGACTACCTGCAGTATTGTCTTTAAAATGTCGCTTTTAGCTATAAAACCGCCCATTGTGTCACCTTATGTAAAATGTCTATCTTTATATCTGTGATTCACTATGCTGTACATAATAAAAAGTATTCTTTTCTATGGTATCTATCGTTGCCGTGTAATTTGACGTGGCTATTTGTACAGTATAATTAAACATGGTTTTAAGTATGGTTAAGGTTTTCGTAGATCAACTGTACTTACGCTGTTCATCACCATCTGCCTAGCCTTTTCTCAACTATGTTGGGGTCGGCTTCCAGTGTAACCGGACGCAGCTGAATACCAGTATTTTACATGGAGCGACTGCCTATTTGACCTTACGATATTCCTTGGTAAGGCTGGTTGTCAGACTTTCGGGCTTCTGACGACGCGTAACGACTGTCAAAGATCCACGAATGACAGATGGCAACGGCTTAACGTGCTTTCTGAGGCACGGAGGAGTCTCAGTATTTAAAGATGGTCACCCATCCACGAACCAACCCCGGCAAGTGTAGCTTAACCTGATGGATCAACCCTTGCGGCTGTTATTACTTAGCCACGAGCTCCTCAACTTACGCTGTTGCTGCTAAATAATCACCTACCCATCCTTACCACGTCTAACGAGCCGTCCTCACTCAAGCCGAAACAAAGCTGTCAATTTTGTCGATGATTGAGAGAGCCGCATGCGATGATACCATCCTGACAGTGTTTGACGCATCTTACGTCCTGGAACACCCGGAACAACCCTGTCATTCCACCTGATGCTAGGGTTTGACACTATTGACAGCCTACTTTAAACTCACTTCACCTAAGTTAGCATGGTGAGATTTATACTGACCTAGCTGTGTTCCGCGACTTCGTTCGCGTGGAAATCGTAAGATACGCAATATACTAAAATAACAGCCACATTTTAATAAAATTCCCTCGTCCCCCGACCCGCCGCATTACATCGCCCGCCCGCGCTGTTACTTCGTTTTCGCTTAGCGTTCTTTCCGACTTTTTTCGTTCTGCTCGGCTCCTAAGGGTCGTAGTGTGATGTTAAATAACTATCCTCGAGAATTGGGCCATCAAATTCAAAAAGATTTTTTCAAATTTGACTGGAAGTTCCAGAGTTATTATTTTGGCATGGATATTAATATTTTTGCGCGGAGCCTTAATTACTGTTCTAAAATAAAAGTAGCCTAATTTACTCCTTATAACTTCAGCTATCTGCCAGTGAAAGTCCCGTCAAAATCGGTCCAGCCGTTTCGGAGATTACCCGGAACAAACAGACAGACAAAAATTTAAAAATTTGTTTTTTTTTTGTTATAAGTACCGTATGTACTTTCATAAGCATTTAGTAAAAAGCTGTTATTTTGACATTACAAACAGATACTTCAATTTTATTTATTTGTACAGATAGATCGGCTGTAGTTATTTATAATGTGTTTCGAATATATGATTCAGTTAGAAACATTCTTATTCTATGCTTTCACACACCGTCGCATCCCATTAACACCACGGATCTTCGTTAATTTGACGACAAAATTACGATTCTGTGGAACCAAAAGCGTTTTAAAGTTCAAAAGTTATTTTCTGTTGCCACTTCGTCACTGTTGCGTTCATAGTATGTTTTCAGTTTCAGATAGATAGAATATGCTTTATTGTAGACGATACAAATTATAGACATAAATGTAAAAAAATTAGTAAATGTAGTAATTTTCAGTATGTTTTTTTATTACGTGTTTAAGTGGTTATCAAATCTTTGTTGATACAATCATAGAGATTTGAAGAGTACATTATAGTTAATTAGGGGTTTATTTAATTCAGGGCGTCCTTTACATAAAATAAAATTTCACAATACTGCCACAGAATTTAAAATTCAAATAAAATGTCAATGCAATAAAATAAACGAAGATTAAAAGATACAAATTGTCACAGAATTCAAAATTTAAAAAAATCATATAAAAACAATACAATATAATACAAACAAGTCATTATAAATATGTATATCGAGGACAGTGTCAACAAAAATTAAGTGCCCTGTCTATAAATGTCTGTTACAGCATTGTCTAATGTAGGGGCAGTCAAATCGCACCGCGATCATCACCAGGACAGTATAGGAGCTGACCCGCACCCTGCGCACTAAGGACGTGCACCGCTTGCGCATGGTGGCGTGTTATGCGAACATGAGAGTCGTTTGAAAAACTACTTTTTTTGTTTATCGGGTTTCAAATAAGCAGGCCGGTCAGCGCTCTACGGTAATTTGTAATACCAGAGGCATCACAGCTGTGTTGCCACCCCAGGGAAAAACTTGAAACGTCTCTCTTAACAAAGAAAAAAGACAAAAAACTAAAACCATGCAATTGCACAAATATTGAGCCGATTAACTTAACAATACATACTAATTATTACCAGAACATAAAAATGTATTCAATTTAAGGTACGGAGACCAAATTGATAGTCAACACAAAATGACTGATATTTTCAACACTGCAGCTGATAGTAATTATCGTTGAAACATGTCAAACGGAACTAAATATAATTTGAAACATGTTGAAAACTTCGTATTTTGAAATAAAACCCTTATTTTCTTTCTACAAAGAGACATATTTCAACCAAAATCAAGAGGGAATTCTAGCCTAATAAATAAAGTTGGCTGATGCCGCGACAAACTGTAAGCTCGTCTGATCCCTGCAAACTCCGAACTCCGGGTGCCACGTAATTAAATGATTACCCGCCTGTACCGGCTTTGGGAGTTTACTGCCTCGCTTTCTCTGACTGTACTTTTTTTGATAACTTTCTGTTTAGGCAAGTTTAATTTATTTATTTTGTTTATTTATTTATTTTTGTTGAGTTGAGTGATTAATTCAAGTAGGTAATCGTTGAGCTCCTTAACTTTTATGTTGAGCTGTACGATTACTGACAGATTCTTGCACTGACTGGACAGGTCCACTCAATCTGTGTGGTTCTTTCCTCAAAAGACCATTTCAGACACCAACCTACATGGTCTTCACATGATCTGACCAAGATTATGTCTGAACTTTAAAAGAGACTGTGACCTCTAAGTTTGTTTCGGCCTTTCTTCTCAGAGTAGTCAGATAGGAAACGCCGGCCTCATCTAGTTTAAAAAAAAAATGTTTGACGTGTAAAAGTGTTTGTATAAACCTACTTACAGAAATAAAATCATTTACCATTTATAGTACCTAATTATTTTTACTTTTATTAGAAATAAAAAAAGTAGAAGGAATAAACGATATCTCCTAATAAAAACTAAAAACAAAAAAAAAAAAATATGCTAATTCCTTACTTTTGACACATTAGTACAATCAAATCGAGTAGCTTTTTTTATATAATACCTACAACAAGAACAATTCAGTACGAAACTAGTTTAAAATTATTTTCACAATAGTATTCTTATCTTTAAAAGCCAGCACTGATAATAAAAGTTATTGTTTACAAGAAAAGAACAAATTGATAACAGACAAAAATCTCAAGTCAGCCTGTAAGTACTCGTACTTATATCAAATCAATCTGCCTAGCCTTTTCCCAACTATGTTCAGGTCGGCATCCAGTCTACTCGGATGCAGCTGGATACTAGTAATTTACATAGAGTGACTGCCTATCTGACCGCTACATAAAAAAACAGCCACCTTCCCAAACCGATCTAACAGGAAACACATAAAATACAAACAAAATAGGGACCTTCCTAATCTTAATACAAAATATTAATCTTCCTTTATTGCTTAGTCCGGGGTAGACATAAAAATATATTTCTTAGCCGTTCGTTGTAGGGGAAACTCAGTTCAGTGAACAAGAAAGAATATTAGAATACTCACATTGAAAAGCTGGGACGAATTGAAAAACAACGGTTGGATATTGTATTTTTCTTCTTTTCTTTGTATTCAGATATTGTTTTTTATTGTACTGAAATATTCGGTTCGTGATTGTTTTTATTTCTAGAATATGACATCAACTATATTTTTAAGTTGACCTTAGTTTTTTCGTTACTAAAATATTGTTTTAACCGACTTCAAAAAAGGAAGAAGTTCTCAATTCGATTGTATTTTTTTTAAACGTTTGTTACCTCAGTACTCCGTCATGTATACACCGATTTAGAAAATTATTGTTTTATTTGAAAGGGCAGATTCCAGATTGGTCCCATTTTAATCAAAATCCAGTTCTGGTGATGGGATCCATAAGGAATTGAGAGAACTCCTCAAATAATATAGGCATAAATATAGCGATTTTGGTATTATAATCAACAAATCAAGTATTTGATTCAGAAAGTATAACTTGGTGAAGTGGTGCTGGTGGAGAAGACCACAGATGGCTACGGGAATTCTTCAGTGATAACTATTTCACGGGTGACGATAAGATATCTTGATTAAGATAGCTAAGCGACTATGATGAAGCAATTTTAAATAAATGGTTTTGATGAAAATGGTACCATCGCACTGATCTAGTGATGAAGCCGGAAGGTAGGCACCGAAACTCCGTAAAAAAACAATGTATCCTAGCCGTGTTTGGGCTTATTGGAATTTTCATGAGATGCACTCTGGCTGTAAATGATTTTAATGATAATACGCCACTTCAAACTGCGCTACATGAGTCGTAGGTACTGTAGCGAAAACAAAAAACAAAAAAAAACACTTTTCACCACTTTAGATCACGTATATTTTTTGGTTTAAATCAAAATAGAAAAATGCACATTAATTTAATATAAAAAGTAAAAAGAAGGAATAATCTGAGTATAAAAAAGTTGCAAGTTGGTTTTTTGTAATACTAGAAGAAAAAAACGAGAAAACTTAGGTCTTTCTGGGTAAAGAACACGAATATCGTTAACGTCCTATCCAATCGATTGCAATCGCTTATTTAGGGTTCGCTCACGTAATTTACGGTATAGGAAATAGACATTAGATAACCAAGCTAGCTCAAGTTTAACACGGTCGTAAATTTAAAATAAAATTGTCTTTGAATAATAAGTTTTCAGTGAAGGTATATCTAACTACGTCACTTAGCTAGGGTACAGAAAAGAATAAATCCCTGAAAAACTCGCATGTTGAAGTCCGCCGTTGAAATTACGTGTGCAGAGGTGACGCAGCAGCTGCTGGCGCTGCAGGTAGTGAGGTGCCCGCGGTGGTGTGGCCTTCGCAGTTGGTTGTGGCCAAATGGTCCGAGTTAACCGACAACCACAAGCGATTTTTGGACCCAAACCAGGAGGCCGAAAGACGGCCTGTTCTAACCTGATTTATCTTAAGACAAATGAATAAGGGTTAGACCAGAGAGATCCGACTGAACTTTCGATAGAGAAAAAAGATTAAAAGATAAGTAGGTTACCTAACCTACCAGGTTAATTAAATCAAAACTTCCCGTCCTAAACCATGGAAGTATGGGATTCAAGCTTGCAATACAATCCTATGACAAACAATAACGGACATTAGAACAGGAAAAACAGACCATAATTTTCCTACGGCAACTACTAAAAAGATTACGTATCGTAAGTAGAATCAAATTTTTTCCAGGTGGAAAGCAACCTTGCTTGTATAATATTAAATTGAACAACGATCTAACGACAACTTTTTAGAAATCCAACTCTGGTGTTAAATATATAATACGTTAATTTTTCACATTATTTTATCCATATCAACACATCAACTTTTCGCAACTGACGCTTCTCACAGAAAAAACCAAGGACTCGTCTGTCAGAAAAATAACTCAAATTTGAAAAATCACGAAACGAAAATATCGACCAGAATCAAGATGAAAAGAAAAAAGGTTGACATAAGAGAACCAAAAAGTTGTGCAATGCAGAGTTACGCTGCAGTAGGTTATGTCAGTTATGTGTAGCCTTGATTGTCAGAAGATAGAGTTCTTAGCCTCGTTATCTCCGTCAACGATCTGTCGTCGTGTGGTCGATTTTATAATTTGTTGGCGTCCAAAATTGATAAAACTGCGCCTTCCAAGCTTTTGATTTAACTTACCGTGACATATAGTTGCTTTCTTGCAAAGTTTTTATTTGAAAGAGTATACTCCTGAGGTGGTGTTGAGTGTTCCATTTAGTATATGATGATGTTACAATAACTTCCTGTCACTGCTAATTACATAGCAAGGTAGGTATATGAATTTGGGTGAGGTAGGTCCCATAACTAAAAATGTAAAATAAAACTTTTTATCAAAAAAAAAAAAACAACCGACTTCCAAAACAAACACTACAAACTGGAAAATAGCTTTAATTTCGGAATTCGGTGGCAAAATGAAAATACAAAACCAAAGATACCGGCTTCCGAAATTAAAGGTATTTTTCACGTTGTAGTGATTTTTTTGGAAGTCGGTTGTTTTTTTTTATATATACATGTTTTTTAATGGTCGATTTTTAACTCTATAAAAGTAAAATAGAAGACAGCAGGCGAAGGCAGCAGCAACAGAAGGTATTGGCGGAATATGATGATTGACAAATCGAAGGATTTAGCTTATCAAGCTGGGAAAGCCTACGCATTCATTGTATAAAGAAAATACCATTTTCCCATGTCTAGAATTAGAAAGTACCTACATTTTAACATGACATTGAAAATTTTGTACTCACATGACATAACATCACGCCTCTAATCCGCAAAGAGTTAGGCAGAGGTGTACCTATAGTACACCCACATTTCACCACTTATGTTTAAATCCCATTTAATAGAAGGCGAGCCTATTGAGCCATCAACCGGGCTCAAATCCAGGCAGCTGCTACAGAGAAATTCCTGATGGAAAAACCCAATAACACTTTGCCTAACCTGGGAACCCAGGACCTCATGCTCAGCAGTAGCACTTGCGACCACTAGACCAATGAGGCAGTCCTACTTACTGGTAAATCCTCTTTCTTCAAAATACGTATAACAGAAGTTCTCAGCTTTGACAACAAGTAAATCTCTTCCTATTGAATTCACCACGCCTGTATTATGTAAGTACCAATCTTCGTTCGTTCGTGAAAACAAAACGGAATTGATAAAAACAGAAAAAGAATCTTCCGTCGTTATAGGAAAATGCCATCTATTATAATATCTCATTCCCATTGCACGATCTAATTTCCTATTCATCGAACGCCATATTTCTGGCACCCTACTGTAAAACTAATATAAATCTTCATTCAAGTTACACTTTATCTTCATCAACATAAGGGAGGTTTTCAGTTGTCTCATGTCGCTATTAAGTTTGTAATCTCTTAAGAAATTCGATACAAAGTCTCCAAGATGTATTTTTTCCCTCGGTTTTGAGGAAAACCTGCGCGCTTTCGTAAGCCAATACGAAATATTGGATTATGATAAAAAAACATGATTTACAGTCGATTACGTAATGAAATGTTTTGCAAAAGGATTATGTTTGTTTCAATTTAAAAATATTGACAGGTGTAGCTTTATTTCGAACTGATTCTATATTTTATTCTCATAAAAAACTGATTTCTTTGTTAGCTAAAAATAAGGTTTACCTATAAGTATTTACGTTTGCTGTAAGTAGTGTAATTTCTTCGATATTAACTGGTTCTTTTATTCAATTAATCGTTTGAAAGTCGACTAGTGAAGAAAAACGTCTTTATTTTGAAACGATCAATCAAAAACAGAACAGGACCAAAAACAAACAAAACACATCAACATTAACAAAACACAAAAACGAAATCGCCACGTGATTCACTCATATTCCAACAAGTCAAACGCAGGAAATGAACTAGCAAACATGTTTAATTAACACGTACATACCTATGTGTAATTGCGACCACAATTAGCCACGAGCCGTTACGACTTCTAATTCATTAGGTTCGACCACGCGAGAAATTCGAAGGCAGACTTAGATGTCGCGGGAGTATTCTGGTACTTCGGGGAAAATGTAAAGGAAACCGTTAAGGAAGGCAAAGATGTATAGCTAATTGGTATTTTTGAGATCGCGGGTATTTGCTAGAATTGCTGTGGTGATGCTTGTGGGATAAGTTCGGCAGTGGCTGTTTTATAGCTAAAATGACGACGAAGGAAAGATAATGATGAAAGGGTGACTAAAAATTGTAAAAACAGAGGGCAATACTAAAACAGAGGGATATACTGATGATGATAAGAAAGTCATCATAACACTGGATGATGACAGGATGAATCGTAAGGCTAGTCACAAAATATAATCAAATAAGAAATGACGTCAAAAGGAAGTTCCCCAATATGATATTAATAACTAATTGCTTTTATCAGTCCGAGCCTCATTTGCCTATATGAACAATATTGTTTATTATAGAATAGTTAGAGGACGAATTGAAGAATAAAAGAAGAACTAAAGACGATAACTCAATCAGTATTCATGACTTGTCCTAGAAGTCCTACAAGTGACTTCGGAACGATATCGCATTTTCCAATCAAAATAAGGCGGAGAGCGAGTGCAGTGTGTAATGCGGCAATTACCTCAAGAGGCCGTGTCACACATCCTGCTAACTCTTCAGCTAGTCACGAGAAAAGTTTGCTCGTTTGAAGATTGTCGATACTTTTATGTGTTTTTGAGTTATTTGAGCAAAATTACGGGTTAACAGACAAATCTTAATACAGTTAACTGTAAATAAAAATTGCCTCCCTGATATTCAACCATTTCCAAATTTGCAAATACACCCTGGGCAGATTGTCATACTCATTTTTTGTAACTGTTCCCTAAAAGTAAGTGCCAAACCTATTCTAGAAAATAAGAATAATTTGTTTTTGAAAAAAACAAATACATGGACATGTTACGTAATATTATTTTTTAATTACACAATCATGATACAGAAAGAAACAAAAACCATCTTAACAATAAACAGTTTCGTCGATATCTCTACGCACATCACTAAATTGTTCAGAGAGTGTCGGACACCGATGTCGGAACAAGTCTCACGCTTCTCAAACAGCGCTGCGATTTAACGCTCGAGTATTCCGACATTCGTGCGACGTCGAATACGAAATCAATATCTAATTCAAGGTATATGTAGTACTTATAGAACGCAGAAAGGAACTGAAGACATTATAATATGTTTGAAATTAAGAAAGAACATAAAATATTTATAGTATATAAAGATTTATGTTATATTTAGTACTTAAATGGTTTTTTTTACTGAATTACTTTTAGGTATCTCTTTTTACGAGTATACTGCATCGGTTGACGTCATCACGTCATCGCCTGCTGGAAATCAGCGCTGTAGCTTGCTTACTAATAGTGTCACAGCATTTTGCTGAGCGCTGGCCGTTTTGCGTGGATGGGAGGCATATTTTTCCCAAACTTGTATTTTTTTTTTGTTGGTGTGCTTGTTTTCATCTATAAGCGTCATGGTCACGTTTACTGCAAATAAATACAGTTTCCTTATTTCTTTCTATGACATAAAGATTATGAAAAACGGGAAAACGCCGCTTAATTTTGACTTAGAAGACAATAACTGATTGGCTTTGTGAGCACTGCCTGAACAATCAGCGATTGCTTTGTACATCGATATTCTTTTGTTTATTGAAACCTTTACTTATTTTAAAGCTACCGTTTACTAGAAGAGCGGTTCCGTCATATCATAAGGGCCGTCATGAAAATCTATCATTTTCACCATTAATTGACATTAAGGTGTCAAAAAACGCTCCGTTTTATGACAGCAGTTATTGTGACCGTTCGCCGCTTTCTTAGGAAAACAAAGCTTTAAGGCCCGGACTTCACCAAAGCGGATACGAGAGGAGAGGAGATGTGTTTTAAACAACCAATAGATTTTCCTTATTTACACATATAATCTCCACTCGGTTTCAGTGGATACTACTGAGCGGAGATGTATCATATGATATTTGTATGGCGCGATCGAAGCGGAGATGTGAGCTGTGTCTCGTCGAGATTGAGTTGGGCGGCGAGGGGTAAAGCGAAGTTGTGAAGAGATGTGAGCGGCGTGCAGTGAGCGGCGCCGCTAGTTCCCCCCGTGTCGCACAACCCGCCAGCCACAATCGCCAGCACACATCTCCACTCCACTCTAGCCAGTACGCATTTCCGCACAGCCTCGGAGGATACACCCTAGCTAATAAACATCTCTTCTCGTCTCCGCTTCGGACATCTCCGCACATCTCCGCTTTGGTGGAGTCCGGGCCTTAGGGTGAACTTACAAGAACCACAAAACACTATTATTTACATTTATTTATGTATTTTAACGGTCAAAAGGAAAGTTCGCCTGTAACATCTACAAGCTAATAATTCTAATAAGCTATACATTTCCTAGATATTTACTAACTAGTACTTGACCAGCCATTCATTTATATCAGTTTATTTCATCGTTCCTGTCTCTCATAAAGTATCCTACACAATTTCTAAAGTTTCTCTCATCTTGCTTCTAATGAACAAGTGCCATTATAGTTCCGTCTATATAAAATTAAAGCTGACTTGTAATCTCTTCTCTGTTTACGAATAAAATATATTTTCTGTCCGTCCTTTGTACGTACCCTTTTAATGGATTTAGACGATTTATGTTTGATTAGTTATCTATATAATTGATGAATATTTTTATTCTAAGTAAATTTAACATCCCCCATGGAAAGAAGGCGTGAGTTTATGTATGTATGTGTATGTAAAATAGCAGAAACGACTACAAATAAGCCGCTCGTCCGATACCTGGTGCATTAATGATCGTAGACAGTATAATTCTATCTGTCCTAATGTCAGGTCGGTAAGATTCCATAATCTCTTATAGATTATTGGGACGTTAAAACCATAGATAGATAGGTTTTCTATCTTCAGTATGCCAAAACTAGTGATATATAGAATATTGGGTTCGGCTGTAAAAGGAAACACGGTCACGTGGTCATTCGCGTTCATTTCATACTAACGTATTCTTCTGTTTCCTCCCTGGTTAATGATACTGAGAGTGATACTTTTCATGTAATAAAAACTTTTACCAACTTAAACTAAAAAAACAAAAATAGGTCAGTCAGTAAATTTTTGTTGATAATTTACGAAAGTTTAAACGTAATACGTCAAAAAGGCACAAAGTTCACAATTTCTTCTGGAGCGAGTGATTCCGCATGCATTTCTAGTGAGTGGCATTACATGAATCTAATGGTTAATTGAATAGTCTTCTATCTAATAAACCCAGTGACCCCGGTAAATTTCTATTAAATACATAAGTACTGTCAATTCTACTTAAAACGAGATAAAACATAATTTGCACTATGTTTTCCACAAATTTTCGCTTTCCTCATGATTCAATCAACTAATGTTTAACTGTAATAATGTTTAACTTTATTAATTTCTAAGACCTAAATTAAATAATAAACTATTTAATAAATAGTGTTGGACCGTACGCAAAATACCCGCTTTGTCGTAAAGTTGCGGATACCAGCGCATCTTATCAATACATAGTGTTGGAATGTAATAGACAGATATTATTCGTTACTGATTATTATTAGAGAGCAGTGATGGCCCAGTGGTAACGGCCCCGACCTGAAGAGTTTAAGGTCATGGGTTCGAACCCAGGCAGGCGTTTTACTTTGTATGAGTAATTTCATCACAACTGCTCTCAAAACTCTGAAGGAAAACATCGTGATGAAACCGGCATATCCTAGAAACAAAAATTCGAAGACATGTGACATCTACCAACCCTGGGCCCGTGTGCTGGATTAAGGCCCACTCCCTCTCACCGAGTGGAGGCCTGTGTCCCAACAGTGGGAACGTTATAGGCTGATTATGCTATTCTTAATTGTACTCTAAAAAGACGAACAACAAGACATAGGACCTAAAGTTTCTAGTCCTGGTTCTATAAACGTGGGCTGACTGTGGGCTCGCAATGACTGTTCAAGAAATCAATTTCTGATTGCAGCTTGTTGTTTAATCAATTTCTAATCAGGAAAAGGATATTCGTCTCATTAAAAGGCTTATACATGATAAATGTCTTCTGTCTTCGAGATCAACAATATTTATCATCACAATTCACAACGTAACGAATCGCTTTGTCAATTTGAGATCAACACTCATTACTGTCCATGGTCGCCCATAATAGCAAAAAGTCAAAGACTAAAGATCTGATACAAAGCAAAAGAAACTAAAGCATTTAGGTACAGATAACATCGATTTAGATAACAATCAACATTGAGCTCCCATTTCAAACCTTCCTTCGTGACCATCATTCAAAAACGATCAAAATATTTGAATGGCGCAACCCGCTTCGAAGTTCAATGATAAGGATCTGAACACTTGATAAACACCCCATAAATAAGATTAGGCTGCTTACAAAGAATGCTGTCCCACGCTTTTGAGATAGTGAAATTGATAGCAAAGCATATTCTGGTGAGATAACAGCCTAATTAGGTTATTTGTATTAGGAGATTAGAGTTTCTTAAGTGTCGGGGCTGATACCTCCTACAGCGGTGGGAAAGTGAAAAGCTCTTGGTTTTAGTGTCGTAATGGAGATAATGCGCTGATGCTGCAATTTTTATAATGTTTAGAAAATACATTTTTTTGAGATTTTTTTAAGGCATTTGCAATCTGTGCAAGTATCCAAATGTCCTGTTATGCATTGTGAGATGCACCAGTTGACAAGTTTTAAATATAATAAGTTTAAAAATTATGAAACTTGTTTCATCTATCATTAATTCAGCAAGTCGTATACATTAACAAATCGTTTCCCGCAGTCCTAATTTTGCAAAATCTTTTATCATTTCAAAAGGTTAAACGTGAATTGCAACATATTTAATCTGTTTTGGGTTGGTCTGTTGTCTTATCAGATGCAACCTCCAATTTACTTACATTATCAATTTTGCAGAATGTTTTACGCACGTACTCATTTATTGTTTATTTTGAACTTATTTTCTAGAACAGCTTAATCTAAGAATAATTTTTAAAAAATCTGAAAGAAAAAAAAATACAAAACTATAATTACTTGAAGGAAGAAAACACAAAAAAATAAGACACGTTACAAACACACGAACACGCAAAACTTCTAGGCTTGGAAATTACAGCTTACATTCCAAATAGAACATGATAACACTTCAGTTGCCAATATCACTGTTTCACCTACATACAAGTAGTCATTTGTCGCACACTTTCACGACGCCATTTAAAATCACAAGCCACTCGTTAAGGAGTATCAGGCACGAAACCCCGAGGCCAGTGTCACTACAAAATAGTATTTATCGTGATTGATACGGCTTGTCTCCTTACTCGCCACATGCTAATTTATGCTAAAGTTGTGCAAGACAACAGTATAACGAAACATTGAATTTTGAAATTTATCGAGTAAAGAATAGAGTTCAAGGCGATAGCAGAAGATAGCTAATTTGGTTTAACTTACTACCAATTTATAAAAAGACTTTAGTCAAAGTAATTTTAACCTTAAGATATATTTGAAAAGGTTGGTAGTGACGGTAAAGCGTAGTTTGTATAACAGTAATCTAAATGCCGCCTGACCGTTTAATGTAAGCGTTAACTATGTAAAAGCCTTTTTTTAATATTCAATGTTTTTGTTTGTTTTTTTAATTGCCGGTTTGTTTGTCGACGTTGATAGCAAATATGATGAATATGTAAACAGTAAGGAAACATAATTTTATGCGTGTATATTTTTTGCTACTGAATTAAAATGCTGATGTATAATTTAAAGACGGAAGAAGTTTTAATTCGCACACCCTTTTATAAATCAATGATGATAAGTAAGGCTTGGGATTGAGCTGCTCCAATAAATTTACACAGTGTAACTTGATTTTTTATTTTTGCTAACAATGACATGAATATTTACTTTGTAAGGTATTATACCTATATTATTTTAATTATTGTAAATGTGACTATATGGGTCATTGTTTTTTTTTTCTCTCAATTAGTTTTAATGATGGTCTGGCAGTTTGTGTACTTTATGCGGCCTTTCTTTGGTATTGTTTGTCGAATCGTTGAGCTCAGTTGAGCTACACAATTACTGACAATCGTGCAGCTCGTGACTGGATAGGTCCACTTAATCTGTGGTTCATTCCTCAAAAGACCATTTCAGACACAAATCTACTATGGTCTTCACATTTCATGATCTGATCAAGATTATGTCTAAACTTTAAAAGAGACTGTGACCTCTGAGTTTATTTCGGCCTGTCTTCTCAGTGTAGTCAGGTAGGAAACACCGACCTCCGAAAAACCTCATCTAGTTTTTAAAATCTGATTGACGTGTAAAAGTGTTTGTACAAACCTTACTTACAGAAATGAAATCATTTATCATTTAAGAATATGACGCAGTTTCAGGCTTTGACGAAACAAAAGATGAATTTAGAGAGGAAGGTAGGATATAACATAACATCACGCCTTGTTTCCCCGAAAGGGTGGGCAGAGATGTACCTATAATACATCCACATTTCGCCAGTTATGTTAAAACCCATGTAATAAAGGGTGAGCCTATTGCCATCAACCGGGCACAAATCCAGACTCCGGGCTGCTACTGAGAAATTCGAGATAGAAAAATCCAATAACACTTTCCCGGCCCGGGAATCGAACCCAGGACCTCGTGCTCAGCAGTAACGCTTGCGACCACTAGAGCAATGAGGCAGGAATGTAGGATATGGTGCGAAGAATATCGGATAAACCAGCAGCATATAGACCTTGTAATTATTATGATATAGAAGTCAAAAACAGGACAAAAATAAGAAATCAAGAGGCCTGAGTAAAGCCACTTAGAACATTGACAAGTTCTAAGAGGGAATGAAAATTACGGAAAACACTACAGTCCCAAAAATATGCACCCTTTTTTAATACCACTCTCCCTTTTGTTTATCCCACGAAGACAAAAAACCCAAAAACAAAGACCATGCTTCTGTTGTCCTTTTCAATTGCAGGAACTCATCACTATTAACGAGACCAGAAGAAAACTCAGAGTCAATCTCTTTAGCTCCTTATTTTTTTTTACCTTAATTTAATTTAAAAATGTTAAAGAGTTGAAGCATCCTTTATCTGTTACCAATCGTGCAGTGTCCCCAGTAGCGTTACACATAAGAAAGTTACATGAAAGCATTAATTACTTAGCCATTGGACATTGCTGGGGACTGTGGGTTAAGTTGGAAGTGACAGCGGTTTTTTAAAGTGGTTTCATTACTAAGTTGTTTTGTCACTACCGAAAAATATACACATGTACTCACTGAATATAAAGTTAAAAACTACAATATTGAAAACACTTAAAACAATTTATTATTGGTACGATAAAATCAAAGAAAATGATTGCGGACTGGCGGTGAGAGATGTTTTTAAACAGGAGAAAATCAAGCGAAGAAAACATCCCAACTTCCCGGATTCCCTAACGATATATTAAGCTGCCATAAGAAATAATAGATTTTATTTATTTATTAAACTTTATGCAAGTTAAAACGTAGGTACTAAGGCGGAATACCTAAGAGTTTAACCAAATGATAGGTAATGACACCGGCACAAATCTTAAACCCAGTGGTTCGTTTATTGATAGGGACTTTACTCATAAAAGTCTTAACCTGATACAAGAAAATATTCTGTTTCGTCCAAGCAGCGCATAAGCAAAGTTGCAAAAAGTATTTCGCTCAAGACTTCTCCCCACGGTAAGCACCAAGACCACAAATGGATGGAGTCCATTTAATCTCGTGGGATTTAATTGCAGCACCTTTCGATTCGCCGCCGGTGCCGAGCATTTATTGGTCGGAAGATTTACTAGTGACTCAGTCGATTACTGGGATGTTTCATTCTTTTTTTTTGCCGAAGTTTCCCGAAGGTAATGTCGAAACCGCAATGTGGTGAGGAGTATGATGTAGAGCTAATATGAGGTGAAGAAAGGATAAAACAAAAGATGAAATAAGTTCATTGTTATGAAGATGAAATAAGGTGTAATATTGTTTAACAGCGCTGTCAAAATAAGGTTTGCTGTAAAAACATCCCGTTTTACAGAATTTTCGAATCCTATTTTAATAAACCCAGATTGGGTTTGTACATTATTAAAGCATTGAATCGTCTCATCCCCATTAATGAAAAATATAATACATTAATTTTAAAAAAACGGGCAACATTTCACCTTGCCTGAATATTGAATAGTCAATAACGCAAGTTTTATTTTAATTATTTAAAATGTGTAGTAGTTTTCATTCAATATGGACGTGAATAACACACACTCATGAACACACAAGTACCATTACCAAATAAGCAATACCATTTATCGAGTTCCCAAACCTAGTCAATATTCAGACACATTTGTTTTTCATTTCAGCGAAAATTTCAAAGCATCGCAGATCAGCAACACAGTCAATTGAATTTTTCGCGAAAATGAAAAACAAATGCGTCTACGTTGAGTATGGAACACTTCACATTGGCAGCTTTTCAGTGCATCGTGTCAAGTTGTGGGTAATGATTTGTTCACACTGAGAATTACTGGGATATTTTGTAAACGTTGATGTCTTTGAAATAGGTAGGTACATGGAGTTTGAAACTGATGACTGTAATTCAATTAATGAATTCATATTTCAGGACATAATTTTCATCCAATGTAGTGATAATTTTGGGAACATTGCATAACGTCACGCCTGTATTCCCTGAAAGGTTAGGCAGAGGTGTACCTATAGTACACCCACATTTTTGCCAGTTATGTTTAAGTCCCATGTAAGACGGGGCGAGCCTATTACCATCAACCGGGCACCAATCCAGACTCCGGGTTGCTACTGAGAAACTCCAGATGGAAAAATCCAATAACACTTTCCCTGACTCGTGAATCAAGCCCTCATGCTCAGTAGTAGTGCTTGCGACCACTAAACCAACGAGGCAGGCATCAAATATTCGATATTTGACAAACCGGGACAAGGTCAACTGTTAATATTATAAGCAAAGATCTCGTCTAATCTTGTGGGAATCGTAAGTAGTAACTTGCTGCCTGTTGAGTTATGTAACTTAGATATAGAAACCGAGCTTACAAACTAATGACTTTGATGGGTTAAATAAACGAATTATAAACTTCTATGATTTTGTGGCATCATGGCAAAAAAATCATGAGTCACTACCCCATGACTTTTTTTTATAGACGAATATTTAATAATACTTAAAAAAACGTACATATTTACAGTTCAAAATCGATCATTGATCTTTTCTCCCAAATCCGTTTGAAATCTAAATAAAAATATCAAATACAAGTAAATGCACCTCATGTGCTTCCTTCACTACCAAACGTTTCAAAAGCTAATGCAAAAAAAAGAAAAGGTGTAGGAAAAGAAATACCTATCTGAAAATTGCGGAATTGGATCGCCCGAGTTTATGAGAGTACCTAAAGGGAAAATTCTGTCCAGATAAACAGATTTAGATAGATCGGTAAATGTGAACGGAGTACTGACTGCTGTTTACTTAATATTATAGTAAAGGTCTTTTGTGAGGCGAATGTATAGAAGTTTATGTTTTTTGTAGTTAAAAAAAGGGTAAAACAACAACAAAAACAACAAGGGGGAACAAGTGAAAATTAAAATTGTGGTTTGGTTTTAGATTTTCGGGTTTTAAAATGCTTTTTAACAATACGAAAACCACCAAATATCCCGGATATTTGGTGGGTTTTGGACATCTATTAAAATATGATACAACTAATGTGGTACAATATATTATGAATTCTAACTTCCTACCCCTAAATTCCTTATTCAAAGATTCATAGTTTCACACATAATTCGACCAAAAAACTGTTTCCTTAATAATTCAAAAATATTCTTCGTCGATTTCTCACGGCCGTTAAATATGAGGAGTAATTGGAGACACATGCAAACATCTACATCCGAGGGTGTGTCTAATTACACTAGAAATATGCCCCAAGGATATTGTTAATTAATATAAATAGTACGCACGTGTGAAACCACGGTATAATCATGATTTATGTATTCTACAACGTTTCTTCTCCTAGTTAAAAGAAGTTAGTGACTTGTTCTTGTAAAATATTGTTATGAGTTGATTGTGGACAGGTTGTTACGGAGAGTTTTTTGCTTAGTTTCGTTTTCAATATTTTTTTTATAGGCCGTAAATAACTCACATAAAAGTATTATACATATTATTAATTCGTAGAATGATTTGAAAAGAAATGATTTAATTTGACTAGGTATAAGTAAGATGTCATCAATGTGATTCGATGGCGCTGCTAAAAGCATGAACAGTGCAGCGTGAGCAATGAGCAAACAATAAAATGTTTTCGCAAGGATGTGACCAAAACAAATCCAACCGAAAATAGGTTGACTGTGCCTAAATTACAAATTCTGACGCTTGACATTTTGCGAACATGACCCACGCATTGAATCTCTAACGACATTCTGACCAACACCAATTTCTGAAAATATCCCATTAACGTACCCAAAATCATTTTTTTTTCAGTGTTGGAGTTGGACCAAAAAATATAATGGGGCCAAAATGACCCACGTCAACAATTTTGCCCCTAATTTTGCTCGTAACCCTTCCGTGATGCGGGTCACGGGCGCGACACAAATGAATCCATTTAAAATACATGCACAGTTCGGTTTAACATACCCATGCGTACCTACATGAATAAATAAAATCCACAGTGTCGACCCGACACTGGTAAGGGTTGATTTTTGGAAAAGTCCAATTTTGGTTGCGGTGAAAGGGTTAAGGTTACCTTTTGTTATCTTTGTGAACGTTTCCATAGATTTATCATATCTAAAGGAACATAGTTAAGTTATAACATACTTTGGCGATACCACCTGCTCTTTGTGTAAATTATACCTATATTCAAATACCTCTGCAGGCGAAATCATGTCATATCAAGGAAAAATCCCAAACTATAATAAAATTGCCTTTAGAAAGAGTTTAAAGTCACACCTACATTCAAACTAAATTAACTTAAGTGGTAGAAAACAAATATGAATGCGAATAAAATCCCATTAAAGATTTACATATCAACCTAATCAAAAGCTTGACTGAAATCTAAATAGTTTCTGACAGGTATTTCAATTCACTCCGATCAAATCGGAACGTCAACAAATCAATAATTTCCACACACCATACGATCGTTATCTGACTACTTCCTCATCAGATTGCTTATCTGCAACGATCGCCGGCATCGACACTTCGCCTATTTGCTTATCTAACAGATAAAACCAGTGATTTCGATTTTATGTTTTATAAATTGATAATTTCGGTGTTATCGGTGTATAAAATCTTTTTATGGAGAAAGTGTGATGTCGTGTGAACCATTTGCGTTGTTTGAACATGATTTTGAATAGGAATTATTGTATTTTTATATCTTGAAGTTAACATTAGATGAAACTAGTATGGAAATAAGTTTCAATACTTATTTGATAGTTTTAGATTAAAAAAACACTTTTATTATCTTTTTTATTTCATGTTATGAATATTTGTTGTTTGTTTATTTTTTTTGTTGTTTTTTGTTTTATTTTATTACCTTTTTTTTTCCTCTGCCTAACCCTTCGGGGAAAGAAGGCGTGATGTTATGAATATTTCCAAAATAGTACAATCAACCAAAATTATATTAAAAAACTTCATTGACTCACCCTAAAATATTCCATAACAAGGAAATCCAAAATCATACGAACATCGATGAAACGTCAATCAAAATTATAAAGAGCAGTAATACGATCCCGTGGGCTCTCATTATTTCATAATAAAAGGTTAAAACCAGACAGTTCAAAGAAGCTTTTGAAATCCGAAACCTATCCTGTATATAGAAAATGCAAAATTAAAAAGACGAACGACGCTTGAGAACAGGAATAGTCAATAGTCACTTCATATTGTGTTTACTGTGTAAACCGCATGAGGTTCCGTGGTATAGCGTTACTGATGCACCACTGAGCCAACATAAATAAAGTGGAAACGGATGTAGACGCATCCATTGCTGCTTTTAATTTATATGAATTTGAAGATGACGCGACTGAACCTGTAATGGATGAAGACCAAAGTGGTGTAGTAGATACGGTAAGTCATAAAATAGATAACTTAGTAGATAGTGAAGGGATTGTATATCCTGCGGGAGCATGGGCCGGAGTTGAGTGAACTTGCCTAACCTAAATTGTCGACAATAGTGCCATTGTCTGAACGTTGAGAAATTTTCTTGATGGCTTTAAATTTGTCATAGTGGCGGAGATAGTGAGTGGGTAAATAAACTTGAAAGGGTTTTAAACTAAGTGGAGTTTTATAAGTGATGACAGGATGTTATTTTATAATACGACGTACAGAACATTGATTATTTGTTAGAGCAACTAGGTGTTTAGTGAGCAGAAATAAATAAATAGGAAATAAGACAAGTGATACTATGAGAAAATTTTCTGATTGGTGATTGCGCTGATTCGTTAATTTATTTATTTGGAAACAGGCTTAGTTTGACAGACTAACGTAACCATACGACTAGTTACACCATAGATGTATAATAAGATATTTTATTAGAAAAATGACGTATCTAAACATACCTTACACTATTACCTCAATAACCCGTAAATGTTGTAGCTACTGAGCTGGTATGTAAAATCTACCTATAAAAATTCTGATCAGCTGAATGACTAGATCAGCCCCTCAGATGGGCATCCGTGCACATTCCCAAGAAGCAAGATTAAAGACACACAACTCCACCTAAGGTTCGTAATTAAGGCTGCGACAGCCGCAAATTGGTAGTCATCAATAAGATGGCTTATCTGTGCATAGTCAATTAAATCGCTATCTTGGTTACATCTTGGTTAAGGTGACGGAGAAAGCGGATAATAAAGTATGCAATGGGGCTGAAGTATATTTGAAATGATGTCGCGTTTTTCCGACTAAATAGATGGAAACGTGTGGAAATGTTTGATGGAAATGTACGCTTTCTGTTTCGTCATTTCATCAATATAGGATCCGCTACTAAACATAGATTTCTAATATAAAAAGATTGATTGAATAATGAAATAGCAGTAACCTAAAGTCATATGAATGGAACAATGTAGGATTAAATTCTTAGCGGGTTTTGAATAGTTTAGTTAGATATCGATTACTCGATTGCCGCAGTAGCTTGACGCTTTGGTTCCTACAAGCTTCACTGAGATTAATAGTCCTATTTTATTAGTCCTGAAATCAGATACAAGACCAACCCCAACGAAGGATTATTTTTCTCAGAAAAAATAACAATTTCCCAAATCTTAATATGAACATTGAAATTCCAAATCATTCAGTATTGTCTTCACCCCTCACAATAAACATGATATCACCTATCTTCAACCAAAATCCTTAACTCAGCGCCCTAATTAAGCAAGTACTAAATTTTTACGACCTACATAAGTTCCCGTAAACGCACACGAATACCCCTAAAAATAAAACCAAGCAATTGTCCCAGTTGATGCGACAATTGTCGCGGATTCTGGACGCGATCCAACTTAACACGAAGTCACGAAGTCAACATGGCAGATGTCACTACGCAGGAAATCCTCTTTTTTAACATATTTTTTGTCAACAAGTTGGTGATGGTTTTGTGGAAGTAGAACGGACTGGATATAAAGTTCATTGTTTTGATGTCGGAGAGGGCAACTGAAAACTGTCAGCGGGCTATTTTTGTTGAAATTGAAGTTGAAATGTTAATGAGTTTTAGTGTTACAGTGAGAATTGAGATGACGTGACTGTGGTAGAGGGTAAAAACGATGAATGCTTTGAGTTACAAGATGACTAAAATGTTAATTGTATTTATAGTGTTTGCGGCATTTGCTATAGCAACTATCGTACCCATTAAAACATTATCTTCAACAATGATCACTAAGGCATGAGACTATAAACTGCGAGAGAATATTTTGTGCGTTAACAACTACAGAGGGCTTAGTGTCTTTATACTTTACGTTTTGCACAGCTTTATAATCTTACCCAATAAGGTCTGTTGTTCTACCCAGATGCAGCATATAGACACTTATTTTACTTACCCATTACGAAACTACCCAGAAGTCACAATCGGTATTGCAGTAAAAATACTCCAAATACCAACTGGGCACAGACAGATATTATTCCGTCCCGACATTGGTATCTCAAACCGATCTGCCGCTGCAGATGTAATCAGGGCAACATCTGTCATGTCATTAATGAGAGTTTAAAGAGCAAGAATGAACAATTTGGAGTGCGGTTGTAATATTTCGTTGTCTGATTAACATTTTACTGGGTTATGTAGTGTTGGGTGGTCCTTGGATATAAATAGAGCCAACTATAAGCTCTATATGGGTAGCTTTAATATTACTTATGAATTGTAGGATGAATGAACAGGCAGCGTTATTGGACTAAGTAATGAGTGGTGTAGGCCGAAATCAAAACGAGGTACGTACTCTGGGTATAATCAGCTAGTATCAGCTCTATTTGGCTATGTCATACCCAAAAAGGGTATACCCTTTGTATACCCTGTGTGTTAATAATGAGGAAAGTAAAATAAAAAGCTCTACGTAGACCAATTCTTAATTTAGAGGAATGTTTTGTCTTTGATACAAGAATTACGTTGATGAAAAAAGTAACAGAATCGATCTGGCCTTCATTTTGAATTAAAAATTAAAAAATTAAAATCTGAGCAATGGTGGCCCGGTGGTGACGGGCCTGACTCACGCGTTGTAGGTCATGGGTTCGAACCCAAGCAGACGCTTTACTTTGTGTAAATAATTTCATCATCACTGCTCTCAAAATGGTGAAGGAAAACATCGTGAGGAAAGCGGCATGTCCTAGAACCAAAAATTCGAAGACATGTGACATCTATCAACCCGCACTGGTTCCGCGTGGTAGATTACAACCCACTCCCTCTCAAAGAGAGTAGGCCTAAGTCCCAGCAGTGGGAGCATTATAGGCTGATTATGCTATGCAGAATTGTATTATAATCTTAAATAGAATATATACAAGTGTCGTTTTCCATTAAACATATCATTATGCATCCCGTCTCGTGTTCCGTCTGATTCAACGCTCGTAAGCGCTGTGTGTATCGATTCAGAATAATGACATTCGTAGTAAAGGGGATTGTACACTGTTTAGTTATATGTACGTGTCGCTTGTTAAAAACTTTTTTATCCAAAACTTTACATAGATGTTCTTGATTTGTAATAAACAATAATAATATTTTTGGCAAGATTTTAATTGTAGATTTTGGTAAACATCTCATCTGTTTGTATTTGTTCAACTAAACTTGACAATCGCATGTTTAACGATGTCACTAACAAAAGTAAAATTCTGAAGAGATTATTCTCTGTGTGTGTGATTATTCTGTGTCCAGAAGGTAGATAAAACGAGGAACCTATAATTGCGTTCTCATTATTACAACAGGACTGGACTAAATTCCAGGCTTTCAACAAACTAAAGTAGGAATGATCAAGGCACAAATGGACTAAATTCCAGGCTTTTGTATTATATTATGTTGCTAACAATAAAGTGTCACTTTCGTTGTATGTAGAACCTTCCTAACAATCCGTTGCAATGTTCCGCATTTAACACATGTATGCGATTCAATGTAGGAGATGCAGGAATAGACCAGTTCTATTATATATAGTGGTTCGGCTTTACAGCACCTTATTGCGTATGCGTGACTTGAAGATTATCAGGAAACAGTATTCCAGGCTCAGGAAATAACTAGGATTTGAACAGGATTTGAAATGTGTTGTGAAGACGTCCTTCAATTGGAAAGTATTCCAGTACAGAGCGTAGACAGTGACGATCCCAATGTAGAAAATATTAGATGTTTTTATTTTTTATTTGAGATAGGTTTGCTCTTGACTCTAGATCCGAGATGACAGAGACAAAATCGACGATGGAGCGAGCTTACCCAGAAGAAGCCTGTTCACTCTCACTTTGAAGAGATCGGGGTTGTATGCGTTCGGAAACACAGACGCAGGCAGTTCCACTCCTTTGCTCTGCGCATCACAAAAGACATTTGGAAACGCTTATTGCGAATTGGTGGAATAGCAGCTAGGTAGGGATGGTAACCTGCAGTGCGTCTAGATGACCGATGGTAGAAGGGGGCCGGCGGAATGAGGTCGTGCAGTTCTTGAGCACACTCACCGAAGTATAATCTGTAGAAGATCGACAAGCAGGCAACCTTGCGGCGATCAGCCAAGTTGTGAAGCTTGGCATCCACCAGTCTTACGTCACCAATGAGCCTCTTAGATCTGCGTTCCACCGAGTCAAGCGCGGTAAGTTGGTATTTAGCTGAGCCATCCGAAAGGTGGCTGCAATACTCCATGCAGAATCAGACTTGCGCTTAGTAAAGAGTCAAGATAGTTAGTCAAGATAGTTTTATAGATAATTAAGCATAACCAAAGATTTATGACAAAAGAAAGCAGGAAAAGTTTATTGGTTGCAGTATCTACGTATGACACATAGTATCCAAGAAATAATTTGAACTTCGCAGGAAAATTTTCTATTTCGTGTCTCACTCGAGTATAAGGCATTATCAATAAAATTTATTCCATTTTACTTCCAGCTGATTCTGAATCGGCCCAGTTACTTTCACATTTTAATCTCCGACATCCTCAGCCCCTCTAATAATTATTTACCCTCACAAAACAAACGTGATTTTCTCAACAAAACACGCAGCTATTGTCGTTTAATCGTTTCCTTGTTACAAACAACGGTGTCCTAATCTAAGCCATCACATTGAAACGTCGACAAATATCGAGCCGCGCGAGTGTACGGCAAACAGCAATGCGTTTTACTTAATTGAATGCCTAATGACTACGGTATGAAGGTTAGGGTGTGTGCTAGTTTGGTGGGTGTTCGTTGCGAACGCGAACGTTCGTTGATATAATTTTTTACGAGTTTCCATAGTGACTAGTAAAGTTAAAGATTATCCAAGTTGTCTAAATTTATTAAATTAATTTCAATAAATGTTACTGTTGTGTAAGCCGTAAGCCTTGCTCCTTTTGCCTGCTTGCTCCACCAATCACTTAGTACATTTAAGACAAAAGCGCCACTGTAGCCCGTGAAATTCAAATTTTCTTACTTTTTTTGCAATTTGCTGGTTAGTATCAGGTTGTATATTGATCTGAATATGATTTGCGACCGTGAAAAATCTGTATTTATAGAATTATAATCATTAAAATCATCAATTCAACTTTCTAATATCATATTACACGATTGAATGACTATTTCATGAAATCTTGACATTTGATTATACTAACTTAAGGAGTTGTATTTACTGATTCTAATGATTATAATTATGTAAAAATATATTTTTATGGTCTTTAATCAATACACACCCAGACACTGAGTTGCAAATTGCAAAAATCGTAATAATGTGCATTTCGCGGGCTACCTTAGCGCTTCCCCTTAACGCTAAACCTATTTTTAATATCATTCTGACTCTGTCATCTTCAAACGATTGATAGAAATGAAACGATATTTTAAATACGTTTAACGCTGAATAAATTAATTTAATGATTTATAGTGGAAGCGGTCAGTCAGATGGAATATTGTCATAGTTATAACGAATATCAATATAATCGGATAACAGTTTGTTGTTTTAGAAAACGGGCGGCCTAAAAATAGTAATAAAAATAGGTAGGTATCTGTAAATTATCATAAAACGAAATGGGTTTTCAAAGTTTGTTTACTAACAGTAAATATTATATGTTGATAAAGTATTTACCAGAATTCACTTTCCATAGCAATTGCTATTCTTAATTTTGAGGTAGATAGTCTTATTCCATCAACTTCGCAGAAAATCTGGTTTAAAGCCAGTATTGTTTACCGAAACACCCGAATCAGCACACACCCTTACTCGTTTATAGTTATGCTTGTGTCGGCTAAAGTAAATATTGTGCCGGTTTAATTGGATTTTATATTTGGTCTCGTTCAAGTTTAAGTGTTTTTTGGTACTTTTTCGGCAAACCCTGTACTGCATGGTGCAAAATTCCCGTATTTTGTGCGTCCCTTTAAACTAAATGCAAAAATCTTGTTTCAGTTTTACTGGGAAAATAATATTGAGCAGCAAAAATGTGGTACATTATATCTCACGAAGCGACACGCGCTTTACTTGTGGTTACCAAGTAGGTATACAAACACGCTGTGAATGTGTGTGTAAGCGCAGGAGCTCTCAGTACCGTCCAAGACAATGGAAAAGTCGGATGTGTTTGTACACTTAGTTACTACAAGTAGAGCGCACGTCGCTTCGTGAGAAAAATACTAGAGCATTTTGTTATTACTCGCGGAAAATCAGTAACAAAAAAACTGACTTCAACATAACTGGTACAAAATATTTAACATCAAGTTTTTATTTTGCATTAGATACAGTACGTAAACAGTGACAGGCTATATTACCTTAACGATTTAAACTAGGTACTAAATAACTAATAATAAACAAACTAATCATTTATGTTGAGTTAACAATACGCCAGAACATACCTATACTCAACCATAAAATAACTTCCTCTACCAAAAACCAGATAGGTACGACAATTCCACAAAAAAAATCGAACTGGGGAAGAAATTAACACAAGTCATTTGAAGTTCATCTCATTTCCTTCGCTTCCTTATTGCATTCTTATCAGTTGACATCTGTCCTTCTTCCTATTTTATACTGATCGACCAGCAGCCTGTTGAAATATCTTTTTTAAGGTTGATGAATTTTTGGATCGTCTGAAAATTCAGTAATAAAAATATTTCATTTCTCAAATATTTTGCTATAGAAAATAATCACCATCATTATCATTTCAGCCGAAAGACGTCCACGGTTGGGCACAGGCTTCCCCAAACACGGCCTCTTCGAGCGGTTCTACGCTTCTCACATTCAGCTTCTGATGAAGGCCGCAGGAATCCACTGAAAAATAACATTCACGTTTTAAAACAATACTACATTTATGTACAGGATGGCAGCACAAACTGAAACCATGAATTCAGCACATGATTTAAGACCCCTAGGTGTATGAACGTTTCATCTGTTATCAAAAAAAAAGTCAGCTGTTTCATAGAAAAGTGTCAAACGACTATTTTTTTTTTAAATAACCGACGTAAGATTTAAACGCAGGGTGTTACTGTGGCCCTGGCATAGGTAACTGATGGAACACCACCCGTGTTTTTAGTCAGTAAAAGTCCGACTCCGCCCAGAGCGGGAGAAGTCATTTGATGATTTCCCACCCAAAGAAAAAAAAGGGTGGTCCAGAATCACGTACTGAATCTATGGTAACAGGTTAAACATCGAGGTACTCTGCCACCCTGTAGGTATATAATATAATTATACAGGGTTAGTTTTCAATAACCGGCCAAATTTTCACAGGGTGTTCTACCCATGAATATTAACAACTTTCACTGTGGGGCCAACTCTAAAATCACGAAAAAAAAAAACTGCTGTTTCATACAAAAGTTCAATACCTACTCGGCCAAAATGTATGAAACAGCTGATTTTTTCTCGCGATTTCAGAGTTGATCCTATAATGTAAGTTGTTCATATTCATGGGTAGATCACCCTGTGAAAATTTGGCTAATGATTAAAAAATTGCCCTGTATATAGAAGGTATAATTAAAATTGCTCAAAACCTGAAACTTGTTTGTTTAGAATCGAAAACAGAATAGATTAAACTTATTTTTGTAGTTTGATTATAAACACAAAAATATTTTTGATAGAATTTATGAAAATATTAGTAAATTTCCAAACCAATCAAATTATTACAATAAAAAATTATTGGAGTGTCTGAGTTTTGAGTTATTTCAACTACACCTATAAGGCAATCAATGTACTTATAAGCTTTTGCTCACAAGTTCTCACTTCATAATTCAAGAACACGACATCACTTCTAATCAAAACCATAAAATCATTACCTACCACTCTATCATAATAATATACTCGTACAACCATTTGCAGTCCAGATAATTGAATATCACTTTACTTTCACTCCATTTTCTTTAACGAACATTATTTATCACAGACCCAATTCATCTCAGACTTAATTTTTTAAAGGAACATTACTAAGATTTATTTGAGGCGCCATTTAGCGAGTAATTAAGAGGTTCACCGTTACTTTTGAAACGAGATAGATGGTTTAAGTGTAGAACTGTAATCTATGGGGCCGCTGTATGAGTTAGTACGGTTCAAAGAATGTTGGTATGAGAATGCAGTAATAGATTAAGTGGGTGATTGATTTAGGTGAGTAAAATGATGATTTAAAAGCAATGGAGGTTGGTAATGAATTAAGGATTTTTTTACGATGGTAAAAAAAATATTTAAGATATTCTAACCATTCATTCCTTTTTTAATCACTATCTATTGAAGAAGGAATGAATTATTCGAATTTAGGATGTCATTTTGTACTTATAACACCGTACAATCCATAAAGCTATGTCTAGATTCAAGCATTGCTTTAGGTAATCATAAGCCTTCAATAATTGAACCACCCATCAAAATCAACTCAGCCTATCGCAATACACTGCTGGACATAGGCCTCTCCCAGGCTACGCCACAATACCCTGTCCTCCGCCTTCCGCATCCAGTCTGTCCCAGCCACCTTCTTAAGGTGGTCTATCTAGCTGGGGGGCGTCCCACACTACGTTTGCGCATACATGGTCTCCACTCCAGAACTCGTCTGCTCCACCGGCCATCGGTCCTTCGACAAACATGGCCAGCCCACTGCCATTTCAGTTTGCTTACTCTGCAGGCTATGTCTCCGGTTCTTTTCCGGATAACTTCATTCCTGATTTTATCCAGCAAAGAAATAAACCACCATAATTGTGTTAAATGTTCTATCGTCTATTTCGATTAATTAAAATGAAGTACTTAGATCATAAGTGACATTATTTTAAGAACATGGACACATTCTATGAGTTCGATTGCCTATCCACTCAATTTTCCATAAACACGACAAGAAATGAATTCATTTCACATCACGTATAAAATTAAATAGAAACTCTTTATTTTCCATCACACCATCTGAAACCCCATTTTGCGTCACAACACGTTTATCAGGGTTCCACAAAGCTCTTAAGAAAACAGTTTTATTCAAAGCAAGGTAATTGCGACGTACGGAACCAAAGCAGCTGCGTCCCTTTGACTCCCTCTTGAAAGCTATCAGTGATATTACCTTTTTTCATTCGCAAGGGTTCCGCGATATTAAAATTTATTGAAATTATCGTCATTTTAGAAATTTTCAAAGGAGTTTCTGGAGTATCGATGTAATAAGCAACGATTCTTATATATTGAATATCTTTTTGTTAATTCTTTATAGAATTGGAAAATGTCTGAGCGAATTTACTTTCGTATAGAAATTCGTATTGATTGGATTTCATTTCAGACACGTTTTAACCGACTTTTGAGTCTTATCTTATTACTTGCTACATATCATAGCACGTTTACTGTCTTTGCAGTTTCGAAAAAGCTTTCTTGGAGTGTATGTATATGGTGATTATGATTAGAACGAGATAGATATTACGTACGACTGCTTCGTTGGTCTAGTGGTCGCAAACGCTACTGCTGAGCATGAGGTCTTGGGTTCGATTCCCAGGTCGGGCAAAGTGTTATTGGGTTTTTTTTCTATCTGGAATTTCTCAATAGCAGCCCGGAGTCTAGATTTGTGCTCAGCTGCTGGCCATAGGCTCGCCCCCTATTACATGGGGCTTAAAAATAACTGTTGAAATGTGGGTGTACTAAAGGTACACCTCTGTCCAACCCTTCGGGGAATCAAGGCGTGATGTTTATGTTTACACTGTCCTCGTATGTTTACACTGTAATTTGAAAACATTATAAAAGCCAATAATTTTTAAAAGAGTAACCGTGGAGTTTCTTGCCGGTTCTTCTCCATAGGAAACGACCAATTGGAACCGTGCACCTAGTTTCTGAAGTTTTATAAGTGCCCATGTAGGCTTATGTGAAATAAAATATTTTGAATTTGAATTTATGTAGATAAGTACATCTTTGCATCTATACATAGTTTAAAACATGTCGTGTCTGTCTGTGGTACGCTTAGATCTTCTACCTAAACTACACAAAGGATTTTAATGCGGTTTTATGTGTATAATACATTAAAAATGTTACTTAGATAGGTATAGCACAGAAAACTCGATCTTCTGACATATCTCCTCTGCACTCGTGGGAAACGTGGACTAGTCGCTACTTATCTAGAAAAAGTAGTCAAGTTCAAGACGGACTCGCAAACGAAGGATTCCGTACCACCGGACAATATTTTAACACTGCTTTTTTTACTTATCATAAAATCATGCGTTTTTCACTTTTGTAAAAGAACACGTTTCTTGTGTGGGGACCCTCTTTAATTGTTTAATTGTTTAATTGTTTAATTGTTTAATTGTTTAATTAATTTTATTTTTATTATTTGTTATAACGGCAATAGAAATACACAATCTGTGAAAATTTCAACTGTCTACCTATTACGGTTCATGAGATACAGCCCGCTGACAGACAGGCGGATTGACGGGCAGCGGAGGCTTAGTAATAGGGTTCCATTTGGCACTCTTCGGATACGGAACTATAAAAAGGAAGGATTCGTCTAATGTCACCAGCACCACGCTACAGCGCAAATAGTATAGTTTCACTAACTAACAAAGTGCACCATAGTAACCTTCATGGATTAAGCGCAACAACATTTCCTGTCTTTGTTTGATTGACAACACAGAAGCGATAAAGCCTAGACAAGCAGCTTATAGTTATAATTGAAATACGAATAGATGAAGATCAAGAGATAACCAAGATAGATAGATACAGCGATAATGTATAATAACCGTTTCTGTTTAATTATTTTTTGGTAATTGTATTTTATTATTTATTTATTTATTTAACAGTTTATGTACACACATATAAACAAACAAGAAGAAAGGAACAGAAAAATACATACAAAGGTGATGCTTATTTCTAAAGAAATCTCTTCCAGCATACCTGCGATAGGAAAGTAGATAAAGAGATGTAGACAACGTGTGTAAGAATAAAAGAGAAAACAAAATACATAAAATCACAAACGATACACTAATATGAATATAAACAAATATATATATAAACATAAAATATGAGTACATACAAATACATACATTATACTACCAAAATAAATATCACAAAAAAATATACGATAATAATGAAACATAACATAATAAATACTAATAGCTATGACGAAGTGGAGAGATAGTGTTCTTTTTTTGTGTTTCGTTTTAGTGTGTTTTAAATGAAATTGGGCGGAGCACATCTGTAGAATGGAAAACGAAAAATCAAAGAGTGCAAAGCAAAGAAAATCATAGAGCGGGGTATCTAGAGACGAAAAAAAGAAACGAGGAAGGCCGCGAAAGCGTTGGGAAGATATATTTAAGGAAAGATGTGGACAAGACTGGAGAAGACAAGCCAGAGATAGGGAAAAATGTCTCAATTTTGTTGGTCAAGTTGGGGAGGCCTACGTCACAGAGGCGACTTCCAAAAATAAATAATCTCACGTGCATGCCAACAATAATAATTATAATGATAATGAAATGTGTGTCTCATTTCCGTTGAAAGCGTCTAACGGGCCTCTGCGAGTTGGCTTCGGCCCCTCATATGCCTTCCAAAGGTCCGGGACCCTAGGGTCCCGAGAAATATCAAATCAAATGCATTGTGTAATATGTAACAATATGTGATATGATAAAACGATTAATATGTTTAAATTTTTATATGTATTTATAGTAAAAATAAATAAAAAAGGCTTTTTTATTTTTTTATTTTATTGTATTTTAAATGTAATTAAAATTGCTAGCAAAATTATTGCCACACAAATATTCACTAGCGGTGGTCTAGATTTATAACAACGATATATTAATCTCAAAGTGTTTGGACTAGAAAAAAATTAATGGTCGAAAGAATGCTTATCATAAATCGCTTCTATGACTCGTAGCATACAAAACCATTCACTTCTTGTTCAATCCATTCGTCAACCAGATTGTTTTAAAAAAAATATCTGCTTTTACTAGGTATGCGAGATCAACTCTTTTACAAGACCGATTGGATTTCTATTCCCATTGAATAAAGCTCCAAAAACTTTCTTATTTTATTAGGACTAACAAGATATCCCCATATTCAAATCTTTTTTTCTACCGTTTTAGAATACTTGTTGGAAGGCTAACCTACAAATTCTTAGTAAATGTTTCAGTTATTCCTAAGCAAAAATACGTAGGCGAGAAAATCTTTTCCCAATAAACGTACCTACGTTTACTTGGCCAATGGGTTAATAATATATACCTATCTATTATTAACCCATTGGCCAAGTAATCATTTAACCATACATTGGCACACGTACCACCGACACAGCCAATATTAATCTGGCTGAGTATTCAGGCTTGGATTCCAATTACCTAAAAACGCAGGGCCATTCAATTTGGCCCTCTACGCGCGCGCTTGTAGGCATAAACTCGCTATGAAGTATGTATGGAAGGTGGGCTGGGAACGATAGGTTGGTTGTTCCGGTAAAGATGTTAGATTCGCTATTGAAGGAAGGTAATGTCTTTTGTATACCCATCAATACTTACAATCCGCCTCTGTGTCGCAAGGGTGCAATGGCAACATGTAAATACATTAAGATTTATGTGCTTTCGCTAAATTATAAATATTGTTGTTTTATAGACATAAGTCTTTTATCCGAAATTTTGATACAATTTATTAGGTGTGTCGTTTAGAAGACCTAAGCGGTCACACAGATAAACACGAAACGCGATTTTAACGGTAGAAGTAATAAACTGAAAATTGTGGGATGTGATTTAAATGGTTGCCATCGTAATTTGCTTGCAGGTTGACATTGATCAATCAATATTTTTTTTTTTTTACACAAAATACTTTATGAAGAAAAATACATGAAGATCAAAGAGCACAAAGGTACTAGCTTGTTTCAATCATTTATACATGTATAATTGCTTGTCCTGACTGATTCATCAATGCAGAGCCTAAACCGCTGGAGCTACAAACTTGAAATTGTGGCAGTTGATGCCTTTTATGTTGTAAGCATCCAACAAAGAAGCATTTTTGGAAAAAATTATCTTTAAGGGGGTAAAAAGGGGGGATTTCCTTTGTATAAAAAATCTTATTTTTTGAGTTAATAAACTTAAAACTTGGCACGAATACCTATCTATGTATGTAAATTATGAAGTTTGTCATTGTTCGTTTTTCTAAACTACTTCTAAAGGGGGATTGGGGGGTGTTAAAGTTTGTTTGCAAGAATTTTAACGCGCGGTCCGATTAACTCGAAACTCGGTGTTTATACTTAAGACCAAAAATAAAGAGCAACATGTAGTCAGGGTTTTTTGAAAATCTACCCCTAACTGGGTACTGAAGTACGAAATCCACGCGGACTTACACGCGGCTTAGTATATTAGTTCCTTTGCGGGATATTCTAAAGAGTTACCGTGGCCCCGGCACAGGCAACAGAAGGAACATGGGTGGGTTTTAGTCAGTAAAAGTCTGACACGCCCTCCCGCTCCGCCCAGAGCGGGAGAAGTCATTTGATGATTTCCCATCCACAAAAAAAAAAGTATATTAGTTCCTGAACTGCTAGTTGTACCTATCTACCTAATTATGGACTCCTTTTCCATGTCACTCACATGGTTCTTCGTCATCCGCATTCACTTTGCACTTGCTTTCTTCTTCGGATCACTATAACATCACAAATTTCAGAAAACACTTCATAAGCGGTGGAAGATTTGGAAAAATTCGCCCCTTGAGCATCCGTAATACCTTTACTATAATATTATGAAAGCGAAAGTAACCTACCTGTCTTTACCTTTTCACTGACTGAAACCACTGAACGGATCGTTATGAAAGACAGATATGTAGGTAGCCTGGGGCCTGGAGTACGACCTAGGCTAATTTTAATCCAAGATCGCAGGCAAAGTCACGGGCTACAGCTTGTACATATAAGAATAAAAATATGTACATATTCTATACTTATATAAATAAATAAAATTTAAGTGTCTAATTGTAATGTCAAAGTAACATTTTTTTTACTAGATGCATATGAAAGTATACCTATATACGGTACTTATAACAAAAAAACAATTTTGAAATTTTGGTCTGTCTGTTTGTTTGTTCCGGCTGATCTCCGTAACGGCTAGACCGATTTTGACAGGACTTTCACTGGCAGATATTATATACTGGATGATATTATAAGGAGTAACATAAGTTACTCTTATTTTAGGAAAAGAAATAGGGTTCCGCGCAAAAAAATAAAACCCATGAAATTATGAACAAAAACCGGATTTGAAAAATTATTTTTGCTTTTAGTAGCCCAATTCGCGATGATGATGGTTATAGGCTATTTAACATCACGCTTCGACCCTTAGAAGCCGAGCAAAACGAAACACGTCAGTAAGAACGCCAACCGGTCGGAGTCGAGGGACGAGGGAGTTTTATTAAAATGTGGCTGTTATTTTAGTATGTTGTGTATCTTACACGCGAACGAAGTCGCGGGGCACAGTTAGCTGAGAAAATATATACGGCGGTACAAAGCAAGAACCTTAATGGGAGTACCCGCATTCTGTGTTCCTACGTTTCATATCGGAAAGTGACTTATCAAGGTCCGAGTTTCACGTGAACGTCGTTAGAAATTCACGTTTTTGGATACATGGTATTTTGTGTATACCTATACCTGTACTTTTTATTGCAATGCATCTCAGTGAACCGTTCCTTCGTAAAATTTCTTTCATGTCCTTGACGAGGCTAGAATGCTGGAAAATGTCATGGAGTAAATCTGACGCATTGATAAAAAGGAGACAAGCACTTGGTTTTAGTGGTTTGCGCTTTTCTTAGAACACACAGTTTCTTGATATTAATTAGTATAATTCCAAGTGCTCCTTTTTATCACGTTGTACATCATCTTTAATATTTTGTCAAAATTTTCTTGAATTATCTGTGGATGCTTCTAGAAAAACTCTAGTAGTAGTAGTATTTTTCGAGAATATTTTTACAGTTGGTATTTCCTTCAGAGCTGATTATGGCTTATAACTCCATGACGATGTAGTATTGGATGTGTCCATCTCTGCATGTCTTCTGGTATGCATGTCTCATCACCATTACATATTGTCTCATAAGTTATGAGACAATATTGTGTGATGACAATTTGACAATTTGATGATTTTGAATTTGATGATTGACAATTTGTGTGATGGTTATGAGTCATAACCATCACACAAATCCTGCATACACACTGGGTGGTCACTTCGGGTGGCTGGTGGTGGTCTGGGTATGCATTTCCTTCTTCACTTTTCTTCTTTTCTCTTTCAATCCTACCATCCAGATCTCCAAGCATAAATCAAGATGCAAGTCCTCTGAAACTTCAGCAGCTCCTTTAATCCAGTTGTACGTAAACCAATTGTGTGTGTATGGCGGTCACGAACGCTTTACTATGCAACCGCTGGGACAATGGCTGCCAATTAGTGAGGCGTGTTACACTGTACCGAGACTTGGATGCACGGAGGGATTTTTTAATATAGTGCCTTTAGATTGTGTGATATTATTGGTGTTGGTTATCTTTTGTTCTTCGTTGTTTTTAATGAAATATTAATTGTAAAGTGTGTTAGAAGAATAAATGAAAATAATTAAGTCAATGTTAAGAGATACTATATTTATACATGGTGTAAGGGACAGCCCTCCGTAGACTGACGGGATGAATTCAGTATACTCGTATCATAAAAGATGACGGGTACATTAAATTATTTAAGGAACGTTATGGGAATCCAATAAACCTGATTTGTTTTATTACCTCACACGCAATGTATCGTTACCGTGGCAAAATGCGCATAGCGAACGGCAGCGCAACGAGCCTTCGACCGCCGAGGATTTCAACATCCATTGCTGATTTTTTTATTTTTGCTGTTTTATTTACATTAATGGAGCGATGCATACAGAAAATGTAATTTTACATTGAAATAAAGGAATAGTAACTGAAAAAAACGTTAAAAAAATGATAATTTTCCTGAGAAAATTTCCGATTGAATATGATTCGAAATAATGAGCTGAATACGTGTTAGTTTGCGGAGGGCTGTCCCTTACACCCTGTATTTGTACTTAGTAACCAGAAAGCTTTTAGCCATCGTAACTAGAATCGATTCTTGTAGGTACGATCAAACGCACGTCAGTAGTAAGTTAGATCGCACAAGAAACAGTATAAGTTGGCCTCGTGTTCTATTGAATGTGTTACCATAGACGTGCGTTCGGTTGTACCTAACGTTTGAACTAGCGCCGCATGGTAGTTAGAAAATAAAGGCTTCGTCAAAGACCAACCATGTTACCATGGACTGTCGTACCATCGACACAAAGAAGGAGAAGACCACGGACGGTTGATTATACAATGTACCTATATAAGTACACATTGAACGAAGAGTCAACCAAGGTAAGTAATGTACTTACGTGGCAGAGATAAAAGCAAATTAAGACATCTGACATTTTCCTTTCCTTTAATCAGGCGAAATTAATCTAACTTTCCCAATTACTTACACCAAAACAATGTTAATTTCTCGGAAAATTCTGACTTCGGAAACGATAATAAAAACAGATGACTATACTAAACCAAAATTAGTATTCCACCAACGAAATTCGTTCGTGTACATCAGAATGCAAAGCTCGGACAATTCTGTCCATCCAATTTAGTTATAACAAAACGGTAAGACGTTCATCTTGGTGCCTAAAGATTAATTAGAATTGTAAATTATCCGGCCGTTTGGTCCCCTCGATCCTTCAGTTAACTTGGAATCAAAATGTTTATTGTAAACAATCCTTTTGAAGATTAAATCTATATAGGAACACAGCGGGAATATTTATAAGATGAAATATTTGAGGTTGACGACGACTGGGACGTAACGAATATCGTATCGAATAGGACTTCCCACCATGACTGTACGTCTTACTTAACTATTTGTGATACATTTATTTTCTGCTATTAAAAAATAATCAAACAAACATTATTGGACAAAACTAAAATTGGGAGCAGCGATATTGGTATCGATGTATCAAAGTCTTTTTCACTGTTTGTCCACTGCACAACGTCACGGGACGTCAACGAGAAACAAGATAATTCGAGCCATGACGTCGCGGTGGTAGTGTGCGGTGGACACGCAGCCACAGTAAATGTATTTATATATCGCTATTTCGGCGCCGTCATTTCTTACTATTTGACGTCCCGTTGACGTAGTGGTGGACAAACGGCCTTAGTGTCTATGTATTTTTATGTACTTCTTCAACTAGACAACCTCAAGAACCAATGCATTTAATTTCTTAATGTATTTTCTACTTTACACCCATGATTACTATTGCATAAAATTTAATACACTGTCGTGCCATCGACACGACGAAGAAGGAAAGACTATTGCCATCTAGTAAGAAGCATTTCTGATCTAAACGTAACTGGTTCTCCGATACGGCTTAATTGAACGATACCCTTACCTAAACTGAAGGCCTCGGACTTAATGCTTTACCGGCACGAAAATTATCTTGGAATTTTTACAGGCCGGCTTCGGGAATCTGTTTATTGTTTTTGAGTTTGGCTACCAGCAATGTTTTGAGATCAACGATTCGAGAAATTACTTCCACTTTCAGTTCAAAAACTTTTAAAATGTTGATTCTCTTTGAAATTGTTGTACAGTGTTTGAAATGTAGACAGAGGATCAAAAATGATAGGAACCTTTTGGGAGTTGTGAATTAATTTGTTTAATTCGGCTATTCAATTATTTTGTGCAAAAGTTGGACGTTTTCGCTAGTCAAGAATTTTATCAAGTCAAAGGTTACCTTTAGCAATTTTGTCTAAGTGATAAATCATATTGATAAATGCCTCAACGTCGTTTTCTAATTGAAACGCTTTAATTTACTATTTTAAAGTATTCTCTTTCTCAGGTACACATATATGTTGGCTTTATTTCCATTTCGCATTTTCCTATTACATCTAAACGATACTACAACTCACACATCTTCCCCTAAGCCACATGCAAACTGTTTGCAACCGCCATTGAACAAAATTCCGATATTCGTGCTGTACACAAATCAGATAATAGCGTCTAGCGCAAGTTTGCGCAGTACTCGAGACACTGTTCAATATTTACTCGCATACTTGCCGGAGCGCGCGTAACGTCACCGGTAATCGCTGTTTGTAAAGTTAGCTTTTGTTAGGCTTAAACTTTTTATTTTCTATCAAACGGTAAATTTAGAGTTAAATGAATTTTCGTTGTGTCTCTTTTGGTTTTCTCTTTTTATGGTTTTTGCCGCATATTTTTATACCATTGTGTACTCAGCCAAAGATCACCCATAGCTCCCATGTTTTACTTGCAGTATCCACGTTTTTGTCTGTCGCTCATCCAGGTGTTTTCTATCTTTTGAAGACGTCGTCAAAGTGACATAAATTCATTTAGATGCCAAAGAACATTCAACATAAAAGGAACATGGAGTGAATTTTAGTTTCAGCACTGATCTGTTTCAGAAATTGCCTCTCGATATTCTTCAACTAAATGAGAAGCAATTTAAAACATGCATTAAACGCACACTATGTAGACAAGCATATTATAGGTTGAATGATTATATCATAGATAAAAATGCTTGGCTAAATGCTGGTCCTGCTCCACAGCCACTTGGGCTTTGTTAATTTTTTTTTTTTTTTTTGTTTGGAAGAAATGCGTCCCCTTTTTTTCTGACATTATGTTATTACTATAGACTTATTGACTATATATAGACTATAGATTTAGTGTTTACTAATCTTTTAATTACAATAATTGCAAACTATAGTTTTGTATAAATTAGAAGCATCTTTTCAATTTTGTAAATGTGAGTACCATGGAACGGTTATATGTTATGATGTAGGTATGTTGACTTTTTTTTTTTTTTTTTTTTTTTGTGGATGGGAAATCATCAAATGACTTCTCCCGCTCTGGGCGGAGCGGGAGGGCGTGTCAGACTTTTACTGACTAAAACCCACCCGTGTTCCTTCTGTTGCCTGTGCCGGGGCCACGGTAACTCTTTCGAACATCCCGCAACCCTAGCTGGCATCGGCCCTAGCGGACTCCGTCAATAGTGCTGACATCTCTTTGAGGCGCGCGTGGAACACGACGCGCCGTCGACTCGGACTTGGTCCTTACCGGACGGCGAGCTACCCATTGCTCGCCGTCCGCAAGCCCGCGCCTACGGTGGCCGGGAATCGGCTGCCAATTCCCGACGCCCAGGGCGTCTCCTGCGGCGACTAGGGGCGTGAGGGTGCAAAGCTTGCCTCTCCCTCACGCGTCCCGCCTCCTCCTTCACGAGCATTACTGCTTCGCAGAAGGAGGTAATGGCTTCCCATGCACTCTCGCTCCGTACCATGGCCTGGACCAGGGCCGGACGCGAGAGATCGCCGCCGCCGATCGCTTCCGCGAGGACACGGCGGTGCTCCGCCCAAGCCGGGCAGACCTCCACCGTATGCTCCACCGTGTCCTCCGGGCGATCCACACAGTGGTGACACCCGGGCGTTTCCTCCCGCCTTATCCGGAACAGGTACCTCCCGAAGCACCCGTGTCCGGTGAGGACCTGCGTCAGGCGGAAGGTGAGGACGCCGTGGCGCCTCTCCAGCCACACCTCAAAGAGGGGACTTATCGCCGCAATTGTGGCGTGCCCAGCGCTGGGTTGCGACAATCGCACTCTCCATGCCGCCATGAGATCCTGCCGGAGCTCTGTCCGCCGTGCCGCGATTTCTCGCGGCAACGGAGTTGCGCCCCGGCGTCCTGCCTCCTCGCGCCACTCCCAGATGTGCGCGAGGACTTTTGCCTCCAGATCCCATGGCGGTAATCCGGCAAGGAGGTATGTTGACTTGAAAGAGTATGGCAGTTGAGAGTATGCCATGCTCACTTAAATGTCTCGCTGATGGTGGCGCGTGTGTTGGATCATTCGGTTCCCTACAAAATGGTTGAGCTGGATGGTGCTGATCCACGCGTCATGTTCGTGAACGGGCGCCGTCAGTGGAGACTGGTCATCTCTTAGCTGCCAGGGCTTATTTTAATCTTATATTTTAAATTGTTTTAATTATCTATTTTTTACATTGTTCTCACATATAGAAGCAACAAGAACAATAACAATATACCCAGGATTTTGTAACAATTTTGATTTAAAGGAGTGTCCATGGAGTTTCTTGCCCATTCTTCTCCATAGAGATCTACGTTTTGGAATGGGCGACTAGCTTCAATTTTCTGACTAACTGACCGACTCTTTGACAATTCAAAAGTGCCTGTAATTGGTTTAATTGAAATAAATGCTTTGAGTTTGAGTTTGATCGTTAAGGACATAAAGGCTAAATGATGAAAACTTAAATGGTGTATTTATTATTGAAGTCTTTTGAGATTAAGCAACGACCATATACACTCCTTCATTCACAGAGCAAAACACAAATTCAAACACTACATCACACCCAGACAGAAATACACAAGACGAGGAAGAATGCACATTGCATAATTCCGATAACAACGTCTGAATGTACTAATGCAAACAAGTCATAACATTCACACAAATTTCAACCCAGATTAACTACAAAAACATTTACCATGAACATGTGTACATTTGTAATTGTTTGCGGACATTCAAGTGCTGTATTATGAGTGCTTCCAGCTCTCTCGTCTATTATTGTTGCGTGTAATGGAACAACATGCTCTTACACACTTGCGTCTGTTATTTTGTTGTTAGTCCTTAGTTCAGTTAGGTGAGCAGATGATGAGTACTAAGTGCTTGAGTTTTGAAAATAAGTGTTTTAATTTGTTGTAGCTTTCTCTAAGGGGGCCTATTTTTAGTACCTAGTCTTTTACTGTCTACTTGTTGACAGGCATACACTGTCCTCCCATTGTAAAGGCCAATTATTTTTAAAAGAGTAACTGTGGAGTTTCATGCCGGCTCTTCTCCATAGGAAACGACAGTTGGAACCGTGCACCTAGCTTCTGACGTTTCACAAGTGCCCACGTAGGTTTACGTGAAATAAAATATTTTTATTTTGACTGGTTTCTAAGTATTATTTCTATTGCAAGAGTCTGTTTAATATTAATTTAAACTACGTACTATCTGAACCCACAGACGACAGTCTTGTCAGTCAGTCAGTTCATACAAAAATCCCATAAAAAAACACCTTCAGTTTTTCCCGAATTTTCCAAATTTCCGGACATTTAAAAAAAAAATTATATCTATGTATTACCCTTTACTCAAAAAATCTTTTAATATTAAATTATTGTCCATCTCGCTTATTTTTTATTTAAATTAGGACATAAGGCCAAGTATCATCTACATATTCTATACTAATAATACAGCTGAAGAGTTTGTTTGACGTGCTAATAATATCTGGAGTCGGATTTGAAAAATTTATTTTGATGATAGCCTTATGCTTGAGGAAGGCTATTAACATCACGCTACGACCCTTAAGAGCCGAGCAAAAAGAAAGAACGCTAAGCGAAAACGAAGTAATAGCGTGGGCGGTTGTTTTTTTGCGATGCGACGGGGGAACAAGAAATTTCACGCGGACGAAATATCGAGCAGAAGCTAGTCCTTTATAAGAAAGAAATGGATACAATCTTCACCCATCGTACGACATAATGCCACACAACCCTTTGGGAATCACCCACAACACAAGAAACCCAACTAGAATATAGCAATACTAAAACCAACAGTACAGTAACCGAAACCCTATAATTTCATTCTAAGTTATTCAAAGAACACGTCGTACAAACCAAAGCGTCGCAAAAGAAAATAATGACACATCATAGTACCGCGGCAATTGTCCAAGAATCTAGGAATAGAAATTAAAAGATGGCGCCTATCATTTTGAATATGGAATCATGTGAATGAGGCGTATGGTGGAATACACATATAAGTAGCTTGTGGACAATTTGCAATCAGTATGAGGTTCTTGAACTGAGCCAAGAATACATAATGATATTCATTGTTTTCCAAGTTTTATTGCTATTAGAAAGGTGAGGTGTGATTAAATCATGATTGTGTATTTGAGGTTGATTCAACTGTGATTGAATCGAAGACTAAAAGTTGCATAGTTGTTTTATTAGCCTCTCATAATCAGCCTACAATGTTCCTACTGTTGGGACACAGGCTTCTTCTCTGTGAGTGGGTCATAATCCACCACGCGGGACCAGTGCGGGTTGGCAGATGTCACATGTCTTCGATATTTTGGTTCTAGGACAAGTCAGATTCCTCACGATGATTTCCTTTGCCGTTTTGAGAGCACAAAGTGCCTGCTTGGGTTCGAACCCAAGACCTACAACTAAGTAAGTCGTAGCCCTTATCACTGGGCCACCACTGCACCACTTATTAGACCTTATAAGTTGAAAATAAATTGTAGCCTAAAAATAATTTCCATTGCAAAAGTTTATACTTAAAATAACATCACGCCTTGTTTCCCCGAAAAGTTGGGCACAGGTGTACCTATAGTGCACCCACATTTAGCCGGTTATGTTTAAGTCCCATGTAATAGGGGGCAAGCCTGTTGTCATCTACCGGGCACAAAATCCAATCAATCCAGACTTCAGGCTGCTACTGAGAAATTCCAGATAGAAAAACCCAATAACACTTTGCCCGATCTGGGAATCGAATCCAGGACCTATTGCTTAGCAGTTGCGCTTGAGACCACTAGACCAACGAGGCAACACTTAACTTTGTACTGAATACAAGATATTATGGTATGGAAGAACATATAAAGTCATCCTAAAGATGCAATTACAGTACGTAAATCCTGATGGCGAAATCCTGATTTCGTGAGTTCAAACAAGCATGTCCAGAAAAACTGGACGGGTCAACGGGAAATCTGAGGGGCGATTCCCGTAATTTTAAGAACGTTCACAGACTGATCTCGGTCTCAATATGTCAAAAATATCTATACTTTCCCTACATTTTTGATAAGTTTTTGATATTTGATTGTCGCTGAGATGAGATTGCGACTAGATTTTGAACGTTTTTTAGGTACGGGAATTGAGCTGCTGGTACATTATTTATTGTGGTCTGTAAATGTTATTCTTGTCGGTGACATACTTGTTCTTTCTACCAATCAAATTATACAGTAGCCACAAAACTACTACAATAAACAATATCCCTTATGATTCGTTCGTCTCCACATAAACACATAAAAGTCTTTACTGTATACTAAGTCTGTCTTGAAAATGACAGCGTGGATTCATGCAATATTCAATAGATCGGCTAGAATGGCGAGTCAAATCGATAGCTTCTGCTATTTGAGGAGTTGATTGTAGTGTTATACGGTTCTTGGGTTCAGTTTCACTGTGTGAGTTTTTGTTATTGTTTATGGAGGTAGGTTTTTGTACGAAGTATATTAGTGTGGCATGATTTAGACTTGTGTTGCAGGTGTTTACAGATAGTTCTGGGTAGAATACAGTAAGTTACGACATTTATGCCAGTAGCCTGCATGTTCTGTGCTGAGCTCACAGAACGCGTCGTAAATCCACGGACTCGTCCATCAAGGAGCGCTATCCCAGATTAGATGCATTATTCATTTATTATACATAAAACAAAATATATTATGTTAAAACACGTATACTATAAGATAAATAATTAAATTATCTTTAAAATGGTGAAGGTTTCATGAAAATACGCTTGACAGTTTTTGCATGATTTTCAGTTTTTTATCCACGTCAGACATAACATTACGAATTAAAAACCCTATGTATTATAATATAAACACAATATAAAATATTCACGTATTAAGTTATTACGGAAATTCTCTAATTATGCGTAATATTTTTTCCAAATCATTAATTGTACTCGTCTAGACATGATCTTCAGCTTAAAATGATTAAAAGTCGGTTATCGTCGCTTTCTACGAATGATGCAGAAAGTTAGTATGGTCAGTGAAATTATATTATAATGCCATTTTTACTGTGGTAAGTAAAGCCGATGTCGATCATTCTGTCAATATCTAAATTTAATTGGAAAAGCTTGTTTATTGAACTGACACACCACGTCAAATTGCCGTGTCAAAGCTATTTTGTTCAACTGTCAAATAATGACAGTTGTGATTTGAATATTCGCACAATGTAACTTACATTGTGGGTATAACAAATCAATTTGATTAACAATTAATGTTCCTGACTCTACGTGCTATTTTTTGTTGATACTAGTACCTTTATTGGATAAAATTTTAAAAGATATATCTTCGGCAGATCAGTGGGGTTATTTCGTAATACACTTACGGTCGAAACCAATAACCTATTTTCAGTAAAAGACAGATCGCTTTTGATAGTAGACAGTATAATTCTATATATCCTTATGTCAGGCCGGTAAGATTCCATAATCTCTTATAGATTATTGGGACGTTAAAACCACAGATACGTAGGTTTTTCTATCTCCAGTATGCCAAAATTGGTAATAGATAGGTTATTGGGTTTGGCCGTTACGGTAGGAATCGGTTTCATTTTGACAGTTCGACAAAATTCATTGCGTTATTTACGTTGTTGAGTAGACAAAATTTTCGGACATATGAAGCAATGGATAAGCAATTTGCTTCAAAATCATTAAGATTGTGGTTGATAGTATGTTACGCAATTAGGGTGCAGCTTAGCATAAGGGTCCCGTTCAATACAAACAGTAGTTTACACCCTTTCATTTTATTCCCGGTTTTAATAACGTAGACAGATATTTATTTGTTTTACTTTATAAATGGATGGAGCAATAGAAAAAAAAATATTTGCAGCGAAAGCTTACTAATTGTATTTTCTTCCTCCGTTTAAGAAACACGTTTGTTTATTTTATCAGTTTCCTGCCGTAGCTTCCTTGTTCACGCTGTTAGCGCCCGACCTATTGTTAAACATGTTCTGTTTGCGGGAGCTGTGAACATGTCACCGGTTGTCTCATTACTGCTCTGTTTCTACAACATGTTGGCACCAATAATTTGTGGTGCTCTGTGCTTGATATAGGGTTACTACATTTTGGTAGAACGTTTTTTTTTTTTGGATATTGGTCTGCAGTTATTTTTTTATGTATGTGTATTGTTTTATTTAAACTAATATCTTGGACAGCACTGACATCGATGATGGAAAACACCGTGAGGAAACCTGAACTTATAGTTAATATATTATTAATTCTGAATATAGTGACCTTATTGATGATGTTCTTCAGAAAGGTCAGGTGCGTAGTACTCGCAAACGGCGTGCGTGTATGACCAGATGTATATATGAACGTAAACGAGGGTAAAAGATCGTAGCTGGTGGCGTTCTGTAGTTTCAGCCTACATCCATGGGAAGAAGGCGTGAGTTTATGTATGTAAAGTCTGAAATCGCCAACCCGTCTTGAGCAAGTGTGGTAATCAACGCTCGTGCCTTCTTTGTATTACAAGATATCTTTGCCAAGCAGTGGGACAATGCAGCGATAAGTCCCCTCTTTGAGGAGTGGCTGGAGAGGCGCCACGGCGTCCTCACCTTCCACCTGACGCAAGTCCTCACCGGACACGGGTGCTTCAGGAGGTACCTGTTCCGGATAAGGCGGGAGGAAACGCCCGGGTGTCACCACTGTGTGGATCGCCCGGAGGACACGGTGGAGCATACGGTGGAGGTCTGCCCGGCTTGGGTGGAGCACCGCTGTGTCCTCGCGGAAGCGATCGGCGGCGGCGGTCTCTCGCGTTCGGCCCTGGTCCAGGCCATGGTATGGAGCGAGAGTACATAGGAAGCCATTACCTCCTTCTGCGAAGCAGTAATGCTCGCGAAGGAGAAGGTGGGACGCGTGAGGGAGAGGCAAGCTTTGCGCCCACACGCCCCTAATCGCCGCAGGAGACGCCCTGGGCGTCGGAAATTGACAGCCGATTCCCAGCCACCGTAGGCGCGAGCTTGCGGACGGTGAGCAATGGGTAGCTCGCCGTCCGGTAAGGACAAGGCCCGAGTCGACGGCGCGTTGTGTTCCACACGCGCCTCAAGAGATGTCAGCACCATTGAAGGGATCCGCTAGGGCCGATGCCAGCCAGGGTTGCGGGATGTTCGAAAGAGTTACCGTGGCCCCGGCACAGGCAACAGCAGGAACACGGGTGGATTTTAGTCAGTAAAAGTCTGACACCACTCCGCCCAGAGCGGGAGAAGTCATTTGATAATTTCCCATCCACAAAAAAAAGCAGTGGGACACTAATGAACTGATATATTATTTATAATATACATACTCAGGCTTTACCACTGCATGCTTTAACCTTCCTATAGCCGCGCATTGGTCTGTAAGACCGACAAAATACTCTTTCGTGAATTTTTCTTTTTTCGTCAATGCTGGAATTTTGTCTTTCCTGTTAGCTGCCTGATTCGTTGCTACGTTTATTCTAGGGTGCACAATTCGTTCGTGCGAGTAGCGCGTGTGGTCATATTTGACCACAATTGGTCTGTGGGACCGACGCGGGTATAGGGTCCAGGGCTTATTTTTATTTCAGCTCAGTACAAACTGTACTGAGCTGAAATGATGACACTTCTGCCTTAAATGTGTTGTAGGTTTAATGTTCCTCATGAGCTTCTCTTATAGATTTGAAAGTACGCTTTAGTTTGTTATAATAAAACATATATTTTTGCTAATATTGTGTAAACTCTTTCGAAAATCTTACTATTTCAGAGGCTGAAATAAAAGAGACTGTTACTCAATACATGAATGGTTTAATATCAATAAATTGGGTTTATCTTGGTCATGATATTCCCTAGTTTCTGAAGACATAAATTCAGCATCTTTTTTTTTTTTCAAAAAATGTACTGAGATTTGGGTTCTGAACTTTCGGTCCATGAGACCGTGCGTGAGTATAGGTGGTATAGGAAGGTTAAAAGAAAATTATACATTATCTCAGTAACTTTTGTATTCAATTGTACCTAGCAGTGTTTAGGTGCCTACTAATTAACTGAGAAGAGAGAAATAAAAGTAATTAAGCCATTTGTTACTAGAGTGAGTTGGACTAGACTACTAGTCACAAGACTAGACTACAAGACTAGACTAGTAGGACTAGAGGAGCTCGTGGCTAAGTAATAACAGCCGCACGGGTCGATCCATCAGGTTAAGCTACGCTTGCCGGGGTTGGTCCGTGGATGGGTGACCATCTTTACATACCGAGACTCCTCCGTGCCTCGGAAAGCACGTTAAGCCGTTGGTCCCGGCTGTGTCATTCGTGGATCTTTGACAGTCGTTACGGGTCGTCAGAAGCCCGAAAGTCTGACAACCAGTCTTACCAAGGGGTATCGTATTACCCAGTTACTGGGTTGTGGAGGTCAGATAGGCAGTCGCTCCATGTAAAATACTGGTATTCAGCTGCATCCGGTTAGACTGGAAGCCGACCCCAATATAGTTGGGAAAAGGCTAGGCAGATGATGTTACTAGAGTGAGTTGATCAAAATGGTCTAATGGTACTATCGACAAAATAGCCTTTACACCTTAAAGTTGTTTTTTGTATACACTGATTCATTGAAGAAACCCTGCCCCTATGGTCCTTTGTTCTCGTAAAACAATAGAAAGTCGGAACGGCACAAAATATTTGCAAACAAAATTGTTTCAAAATTGGAAAGACCTAGCTTTTGTCGATGGTACTTATTATTTCCAGGATATATGATCTAAAACCAACATAGATCTTCATTTCGACAACCCTGCACAGCTGTCAATAGGGAAACACTGCGACTATTGTTTTGAATTTTGACACGTTCCAAAATAAACCTCAGTTACTTTGTACCCCAAGATTTACTGGTTATAACAAAATAACTTCAGTCGTAGAATTCTGTGGCAAGGGTAATACCACAATATAAATCAGTACGGAAACTACCTACAAACGTTCGGAACGGCACACTCACACAAACATACGCATCTACGAGGCCCCCGGGTGCACCTCGCAGTGCAGTCAGTAGCGCGTGTCGCGTCAAGACGAGTGGTCACGTTTAAGTTTTTGCGCGATCTTTATAAAAATGCCTCGAGTGTATTGCGTAGTATACGGCTGCTTGAACTCGGCTTCTTCAAAACCGGAGCTATCGTTTTTCAAACTTCCTACTGACTGTGAAAGGTAAGAATGATTTAATATTGTATCGAACAAAATTACGAGTTCGTGTGATCGATCACAATAAATTCGTAAAATTTAAATCTATTTTTTTTTTTGCTAATGTTTATAACTCAACTACTAAAGTCATGGGAGTCGTTTTCATGGTTTTCGAGGGTGTTAAATCCGATAGTGATGTCAAAATGGAAATCAAAGATGGCGGCTGCAAAAAAATATCAACTTTTTCATCATGGGTGTCGTTTTCATGGTTTTCGAGGGTGTTAAATCCGATAGTGCTGTCAAAATGGAAATCCAAGATGGCGGCTACAAAAAAATATCAACTTTTTCGTCATGGGTGTCATTTTCATGGTTTTCGAGGGTGTTAAATCCGATAGTGGTGTCAAAATAGAAATCAAAGATGGCGGCTGCAAAAAAATATCAACTTTTTCATCATGGGTGTCGTTTTCATGGTTTTCGAGGGCGTTGAATCCGATAGTGCTGTCAAAATGAAAATCCAAGATGGCGGCTACAAAAAACTATCAACTTTTTCGTCATGGGTGTCGTTTTCATGGTTTTCGAGGGTGTTAAATCCGATAGTGATGTCAAAATGGAAATCAAAGATGGCGGCTGCAAAAAAATAACGCAAATAAAAACGCAAATAACGCAAATGCAAATAACGGCGGTAGGTACACCGGCGCAGCGGCACCGATCAAAGAGATTGGCGGGAACGTTCTACTTATTTCTAGTTTAGCGTCATCGCTTCCAGAATTGCAGAGGTAAGAAATCAGTAAAATATTACAAATATTAATAATTAAATATTTATTTTAATTATTTTTGTTAAACAGTTTTTATAAATGACTTGCTTTATTACGTACGTATACTGATTCTTAAAACGTAGGTAGACGGAACAACAGGGTTTTTGTTACATATTGTATAAATTTTATTTGTAAACTACTTATTTCTATTTGATTGAATGATCACTACAGAACACATATTTTTTTTTTCATAAAAATAAACAATATCAAAAACATTAAGTAATGACAAGTGACAACCCTACTGCTTCAATGGAGCGTAGGTAATTATGTCCTCAACTGGGCTTAGTTTCCGTACTGTCCATATTTATACTGTGGTAATACACTCCTTTGCAAGAACAACGGGCGATTTTGATTTTTCTACATTATTGGTAATAATTTAGTTCTAAAGAGGTTTTAATAGCCAAACTATGTTACTGGCACTTAATAAAGAGTCTGGGGCATAAAACAAAGCTAATTCCAAATTCGAAACTTTTGTTTCAAAAATAATAATCCCTTTTTCATTTTGTTACTTTTTACTTACTTTTCGTGGGTTTGCTGTTAGAAGGTTATCAGGCAACTAAAACTAACTTCTCATTATTTTTAGTAGAATAATTTATGTTTGTCGCACAGTCCTGCCTTATGGTGACTTAAAACAGATATCTGAGTCTATTATAATGGCAGAAAAAGCAATAAGAGCTAGTAAAATTATAGCGCTGCTGGAAGAGGGGTGTAGCCAATGTTACGTCTCACAGCGGTTAAACGTGAGTCGTTCAACCATCCGAAGAACCTGGACTCAATACTAAGAGACAGGTTCCGTTCAGAGACGGCAAGGTTCTGGGAGAAAACGTTGCACACAACCACGAGTTGACCGCTATTAAGTGACTCAGGCGCTGAGGAACCGCAAATGCAGTTACATATACCTCAAAAGAAACCTTGAAGAGGTACGAGGAGCACAAGTTAGCCTATGGACTGTGAGGAGGAGGACCGACGTCGGCGAGTGTTACGAAGACCAGGGAAACGCTATGCCGACGTGTGTTTTGAAGGAATCACCCCTTATGTTGGAGGGTCCGTTATGTTTTGGGCGGGCGTAACTTCCAGATATCGTACCAAGATAGTGTTAATTGAAAATGGCTCACTAAATGCGCAAAGGTACATAACAGAAATCTTTTGTCAACATGCACAACCCGCACTGACTGTAATTGGTGGAGATGCCATTTACATGGACGATAATGCTCGGGCCCACCGTTCTCGCGACGTAGATGCTTATATGTATTCAAGAGGTCGGTATTCGTCGTTTGGATTGGCCAGCGCGGAGCCTCGACGTTAACCCTATTGAGCACGTGTGGGACCTCCTAAAAAGGCGAGTACGATCTCTCCAACCACCTCCACAAAACACCAGGAAGCTTAAACGTGTAATCTCGGCTGAGTGCGAACACATTCCACTGGACACCATCAAAAGCCTGGTGGACAGCATGCCAAGGCGATTACATGCTGTAATCGCTGTAAGGGGAGGTCATACTCGTTATTAATTATTATTTTTTATTGTCTTTTTTTATTAAATTACCATAAAAATACTCGTAGTCTTAAATTCATTATACCCATAAAAATATCCATTTTGTAACAGCGGATCACTGTTTACATTGACTAAAACACCGATTCCAGTATAAAAACTATGTTTTCATAGATAATAAGAAATTTCTAGTCATCTTAGCTAATGACATACTAAAAATATTGATATTATCTATCGAAAAGCCAATGACTGTAAAGTGCCCGTTTTTTTTGCAAAGGAGTGTATATTTTTTGTTGGTCGGTATTTTAAACATGAGAATGAAACAAACTGAACCTAATAATATTCTGTGAGGCCTTTTTAGGGGGTATTCTTGTTGTTGTTGTTGTTGTTGTTGTTGTTGTTGTTGTACTTGCTATTGTAGTTGTAAGGTTGTCTTTAAAAGATCGCTCTTAACGATAAGGCCACCATTGTGTCACCCCTTGTAAAATTTCTTCTTTACATCTGTAATATTTATGGTGTGCATAATAAAGAGTATCCTATCTTTTCTATTTGGCTGAACTCAGCGGTCTGAATTTAGTCGTCCTTTTAGGAAGAGAAAGGATATTTAGAAAGTTTCTATTACACACTACACTGAATGAAAGTTCGACAAAGACTGATGTAATGCGACCTTTCTTCTTGGTAATTGGGTTACATTTAATTACACTTGTCTGGATTCTGCAACTGAGCCATTTTAACGACTAAAATTAGCCAAATGGAAAAAGCCCTTTAAATACTAGGTTCTGTTGTGGTGGCGAAAATAAAGGGAACGAAATATGAATTTACAGTATCTGACTTGCTGTTAAGTTCCTAAGCAACGGCGCTATGAATAGTTAAAATTATAATACAAGCCTTTTATCTTGTGGCTGTCATACAAGTTAATAATCATGTTCTTGTACCGTAAATTTTACGAGAATTTAGATAATTTTAAGGAAATTATAATTCAATTATTAATAATAACTACATAACATAGCATTATGCCTGTAATCCCTGAAGGGTTAGGCAGAGGTGTATCTATAATTCACCCTCATTTCGCCAGTTATGTTTAAGTTCCATGTAATAGGGGGTTAGCCTATTTGCCATCGATCGGGCACAAATCCAGACTCCGAGCTGCTACTGAGAAATTCCTAATGGTAAAACCCAATAACACTTTGCCCGACCTGGGAATCGAACACAGGACCTCATGCTCAGCAGTAGCGCTTGCGACCACTAGACCATCGAGGCAACCTTATTCATATTATTTTAGTTGAAAAGTAAGTATGTACCTAAGGATCGCATAGCAGGTAACATTCTGTAGTTTCTGTCTGTCCCCATGGGAAGAACGCGTGAGTTTATGTCCTATGTTAGTTGAAGAGAATTTAGTGAAACAGTTTACAAACGGTTAATAGTCATTTAATTACCTAAGCATGCATATTATTCACCTGTTTATTTAGTTGTGTTTTCTTCACATTCATCACAGAAATATTAATATTTACTATTTTTATTTGCAAATATGCACACGCGACTGTCACATTTGCTTGACCGAACCAATAATTCATTCGCTAGCTGACATTATGCTAAGTTATTGCTTCTTTACACTCATAAGTTATCGCCTTAAATGACATATTATAAATATCATACCTTTTTACACTGATGACAGTAATTAGATCAGAACTTACAGTTTTGAAAAAATTCCTCTTTTTGAATCAACAAAATGTAATTTGTAGAATGTACCTAAACAAATTTCATATGTGTAAACATCGATAGTTGAATTTTGTAATGGTTTTCTGAATCAGTTTATAGATATATAGATAAAATACTCTTTATTATGTACACCATAAATATTACAGATATAAAAATATATTTTTTACAACGGGTGACACAATGGGCGGTCTTATCGCTAAGAGCGATCTTTTAAAGACAACCTTTGGATGGATTAAGAGAGAAAGGAGAGATAGTACTGCAGGTAGTCTGTGGTGTATCATTTACATATATACAATAAATACATACATACATGAAGCATTTACTTATCTATGTATATAAATATATACCTAATACAAAAATAATCATAAAACGAATGCAAAGAACATAAAATGAGAGAACATAAGAGGAGATGAAATGACGTTTCAGCTTATAATTATTTTCTCTTTTTCTGTGGGAAAGCTTGATTCGTTAAATGTTTGGGTTTTGGACTGACATGAAATAAAAACTGCAGTTTTATTCGAACACGTGCACATTTACTGTGGTGTCATTAGTGACAATTTAATGACAGATTACACGCAATATCAATATTGCCAGTGATGGAACAATAATTTTTATAACAAAAATTTGGGTTGCCAACACTAGTATAGTATCAATTTTCGTTCCCATCTCAAACAATACAACACGAGTTCCTACCCACCTAAAATATTATTATGAAAGTTGCAATAAACACGATCATACGACTATCTGGGTAAAATACGTATATATATAATATACAACAAGTAATCGTATACAAAATGTCCATGATAGTATTCGATTGAAAACCGGGCCGATAGAAGTGCATACAAGGAAATAAAATTGCTTACAGTAAGAGCAATGCTAGACATCTTTATAGAGTGACTGGACGCTAAGAGCGAGTGGAAAGATGCTGCGTCTTGTGTTGGAGTTTAAATGTCGGAAAGTTTTATGTACTTAAAATATGTGGCACTGGCTTCTAATATAAAATTGCCTGCAGTCAATTTTAATTGTTGTTGTATTGATTCATTAAATTGTCTCCCGCCCATTGTGGCACCTTAAGTAAAATGTCTACTTTTTATCTGTAATTGTTATGGTTTACTTAATAAAAAGTATTATATTCTACAAGATGTAACATAAATAACGCACAACCTCTTAAGGGAACATTGTACTCATCATTATAAACAACTTTTACTATGGGACCAACCCTGAAATCGCGAAAAAAAAATCAGCTGTTCCCTACATTTTGAAAAGTTATGCGAACATAAATGTAGGGAGCAGCTGATTTTTTTTTATGTAGGTGTACTATAATAGGTACACCTCTGCCTAACCCTTCGGGGAAACAAGGCATGATGTTATGTTATGTTATGATAATTGAAAAATAATTCATATGCCAGTTGATTCTTTGATATGGTCTCGTTCATACCCTAGAGTACAAACACATGTAAACATACACCTTGTATACAGCTTAAACCCTCTTTAAAAAGGATCAACGCTTTCACATTAGACACTGTTCTTTCTCCATTTCACGTTGAACTATGCACAAACTCCCGCTAACTGAGTGGGCGAAATCGCAAGGTTCCACTAGTCCTATCAAATCTCAAGCTGCTTGGCATGCAAATGAATATGTGAGGTTTATTATTGTAGTGCGAACTTGCCCTTAAATGGTAAAGCATTAAGACCCGTATTTTGCGGAATAACGTCACCGTGGTAGATATTGAATACAGATTATATTATTGATGGGAGTAGATTCAATCTTGTAAGCTGATTGGTTAGGCAATACTTGTAAGTAGGTTTCATTAATGGGACAGGCGCCTTGTTTGGAGGAGCAAGAATGTTTTGTGTTGCATTCCTGGAAAACGTTGAAGTGATATTGGATTTTCTGGATGTTACAGCTGCAATTAGCAGTCTGTCACTTGTGTTATCGAGTCTATTGTTACAGAGTTGGTTGAACTAATCAGCAATACTTGCTAATACGATGCGGTTAGCAAAGAATGTGCCACTCCTTCTAAACACATGGATGTAGCATCAGACTTTCTGCAAATAAAAACATCAAAAGATCACCAGTACCCCTCGATCGTTTATTGTAGTGATCATTGAGAAGCTCAAGTTAACCGGTGGATGATTACGACACTAAATTATTCAACTTTATCCATTACATCCCTTATTTTTCTTCTAGCATGACGTCACTTACAAACGCCTCGTTACTTTTACTTCAAGCTTAGCTTCATAGTATGACTCATCGTTCGGGAAAACACCCGTTATTCACTGTACCATTATTACAACTTAAGCAAATATTATGCTAAGTGGCCTTAGAAAGATCGCCCACGGAACGCCTATACCTTCCCTGACCGGACTTCACTCGTGACAAATGAACATTTCTATGAATACACCATGTTTCCCAACTTTATTATAATACTAACGAATATACCTACTTATAAATATCTACAACATGTCCCGGAACTAACGCACAACCTATTAAGGGGTCGTTGTACGCATCATTATGAACAACTTTTACTATGGAACCAGACCTGAAATCATGAAAAAAAAAAATTCAGCTGATCCTTACATATATGTTAGCATAACTCGTCAAAATGTAGGGAACAGCTGATTTTTTTTTCACCCACGCCAGTTATGTTTAAGTCTCATGTAATAGGGGGCGAGCCTATTGCCATCAACCGGGCACAAATCCAGACTCTGGGCTGCTATTGAGTGAATCCTGATATAAAAATCCAATAACACTGCCCGACCTGGGATCGAACCCAGAACCCCATGCTCAGCAGTAGCGCCACTAGACCAACGAGGAGAGCTTTCATTATGTACTAAAATAAATCAGAATATTATGCCCACTTACATTATTCGCGAGCAATCATAATAGGAAAAGAATATTATTATCTGGAAATCTCCGACAGACATTTATAGACATGTTTTCTTCGCATAAATTACAACAGATACACTAGTTTTACTGTTTATCGGTATTATGAACAATCGTGTTATTCGCTATGGGTCGGGAGGGACGTAAAAATACTATCTCGATGGAAGTATTGGGTTCACTATGAACTTACAACTTCATCTAAAGACGAAAATAAAGTGTACTCCTAAGTTGTACGAGTGGAGCGACTTGTTACGAACGTAATGAGTGTTGTTAGAAGAATATTTAAGAAGAATGTTATTTTTTTCACATTTATTTGCTGTGGTTAAGAATGTGCTGTGTTTAAGAACCAACTATTCAAGAAATCTTGTTTCAACATGTAATTTTAAAATATACCATAAAACATAACATCACGCCTTGCTTCCCGGAAGGGTTGGGCAGAGGTGAACCTTAATAGTACACCCACATTTCACCAGTTATATTTAACTCCCATGTAATAGGGGGCGAGCCTATTGCCATCAACCGGGCCCAAATCCAGACTCCGTGCTGCTACTGAGAAATTTCAGATAGAAAAACCCAATAACACTGCCCGACCTGGGAATCGAACCCAGGACCTCATGCTCAGCAGTAGCGCTTGCGACCACTAGACCAACGAGGCAGTCAATTTTAAAATATATTCCTTTGAATTGCTGAAATAATACATTCTAAGTTTTCGCCATTCCTCTACCCTCAGTCATCAACAACAGTTCAACAGTTCGTCAGTCATCGACAACAGGGAATGGCAGACGGTAACGGTGGCTGATATTGAAAAACAAAATGTCTGCAGTTTCAAAATCTAAATCAAAAGTTATACTCAATACTCAATACTTTATTGCATTCCACATGTCAACTTAGGTGGTAAAACTTAAAATTAGATCACATGGACCCTGTCGGGCACAGCAAAATAAGTGAGTTAGGAGAGAGGAAGCACTTTTAATTTATAATTATAAAATAGTAGGTAGGTACTTTCTAAGAAAAATTAACAGTATAAAATATAAGTAAATAGATATTTATAAGAGAGATGTATTATTTTTAAATTTTCGTCTAGGTACTAAAATTATGACTTTATAAGTCTATCATTTCGATATTCATTAAGCGAATAGTAGCTTTTATTAATTAAAAATAGTCAAAGTTTTTTTAAAAATATGTGAATTTTTTCTTCTTTTTTTATTGATGCTGGTAGTTTGTTATATACTTTGATGGACATAGTCTTAGCCAAGTTTACTTATCAAGAACATCATAGAGCAAACATATAACACATACCTAATTTTTGAAAAGTTATAGACTTCAACTTACAAAACCAGTAATTCGAACTATCTAATGCCAAGGCGCCAGCAGAGCGTTCTAGTGACCAAGCAAGTATTCAGCAAGTTTATCCTCCAACGAACACCACCACCTTTATCATGCCTCGTTGACATCCTAAAATTCGCTTACCAACAATATTCCGACTTCCCTTCACCAATCAGTTACGGATCACTCCGTTTCAAATATTCGCACAACTGACGCGCTGCTTGACCACGTTATAAGCCCCATTGCATACGCCCACGACCCAAAGAAATGTCTTACTTAACGAAACAGGATACCTTTGCTCTTTATCGTTTGAACTTGGGTTTTGACTCAGCCTTCTTTTAATAAACCTGTTTCTTGAGATATTACTTTTGGTGGCGACCATAAGTCTAACTGAACTAAGGCAAACTGCAGTCATAAGGCTTTATAAAGGTTCCTGAAAACAGGCGTGACACCGGACGTGACACAAAGGCACCTCGTGTCGCGCGACGAGCGGTGCCTTTGCGTCGCGCGCGATTCGCGTCGAGTGTCGCGCCTGTTTGCAGGAGCCTTAATGCTGCTATTTTTACTTATCGTTATATTTTCGTAGACTTTTACTCCAGTAAGTCCTGCGTATGGCATAGACATTTTCATGTTATTCTCATGTTAAAAATAGTGCTGAGATTCTTTTACAGAAACAAATTCTTCCTTGTTTAATTTTTCATTTCGGTGTTAAGTGTTACCACAATGACCTGTATTTGCATGCAGGTTTAATATGATATAGATAAAAATGCATGAATGCATTCATGAATTTTTTAAATAAAGTACCTACTTTCAGAACGGTCAAGTGCGTAGTACTTACACCGTAGTAACGCTAACGACGAAAAAGGAGTAGGTATGTAAGCTTCATAGCAGGTGGCGTTCTGTATTTTCTGCTTACAGCCATGGAAATAAGGCGTGAGTTTATGTACGAGATATATGTTTATTAAAAAAATTCAGCATCCAAATAAGTGTCACACAAACCCTTATCTTAAACAATAAAAACTAATGTCTTATGATTATTCTTGGACCACATAATAAGCCCCATTGCGCACGCCCACGACCAGGCGCGGTGCACCAGCGAAATGTCTCACTTAACGAAACAGGACACCTTCGGTCTTTATCGATCGCGCTCGGGCCTGTTCGGTGTGGGATTTAAATGTTATTTGTTGTGGTTTACTACAAGTAATGTGGAGAGAAAACAGGAGCAGGGACTTGACTCTTGTCCTCGAAGAACTCTTTTTGATTTTAGGCGAGTAATTTAGAAAAAAACTTTGTACTGGACTATTAACGATTTACATTTAAAAGTGACTAAGTATTTTTTATGAGTTTATTCCATACTGACTCCTGCCCGCGACTTCGTGAAATTTCTTGTTTTAACATAAAATATATCTTTAATACTCGACTATACTGTAGCTTCCCGCTGGCGAAAGAATTTTCGAAATCGGACCATGAGTTCCGAAGATTACCGCTTACATACATACAAACTCATAAAGGAGATGTCCGCTTTTTGTATGGACGTTGGTTTTTTATTCCGAGAAAAATCTAACCAGCATCAAACTACGCCTAAATAAATGCGACAAAAATATGAAACTTAAAACTACTGAAATAATATTTTTAGACCCCTCCATTTAAGAGAAAAATTATTATTATTTAATGTTAGTACCTACATATATTTTATTTGTTGATGGCAACCCAAATAAAACCCCACACTTTGACAATGTCTTATTTGACAGGCCTGCGTGTTATCATCCAGTGCTATCGTATTTTTTTTAAATTTGTGCTTTGTTCATTTTCCTGATTCTACTGACTTGGCCTTTTCACAACGGATTCTTCTACTTTGCACTTGATTAGGATACGGGATACTTTGCTTTTTCATAACGGTTATTTGATCCTGTTGAAACCAATTCCATCCCGTTTTGACTGACCGTCCTGATGCCCAAACTATACTAGAAAGAGTTAATCAGAGAATGAACATGCCAAATCATTTAGCTGACTATGTGATTGGGCATCAGCTGAATAGACGCTAAGCCAGTTTCATCTCAAATGCCATCCAAAATGCTCAAATACCACAGCTGAATAATTATGTTCCCCATCATGGACATATTTGATTGAGTTTTATTTAGCTTAGAAGTTTATGAAATTAAACAGGCTCGCTCTTATTATACATATTCGGCCCAACGGTACTTTTACTGTAGAAGTAAGTGTAGATGTACAATTAATAAACATTCCAGGCATTTCGTCATCACATGAGACAGCTTCGATCAGAGGACGAATAAAGTCCGCCACTATAGTAATAGTGTATTACACATATATTTTATTAAAAGTAGCGGAGACTAGTTGGCAAAATTGTATTTCCAATTATTATTGCAGTTGCATAATTGGGAAGCTGTGCTCATGTGATGACAATTGTCTGGTATCTTGGATGGGCCCGGCATCAAAGTGATATATCTCCACCAGCTCAGTTTCTCGACAATATTTTTATAAGAGAAGACATTGAAAATGAAGAAAATCAATAAATGAATATTTAAAACTACAAAAAGTTTTATTTCATAACAAAGCCGTAACACTAGCGTCCAACTATAGCTTATTATTTCAGTTTATAAATTGCATAATTTTCGAAAGGCTTTTCATCCACTTCTGATCTTGATTCTAAGTCACAAAAAAGGAATTCTCCTAAGTAATTAAACAATGTTCACGATCATTAGGTACTATTATCATTTACTCCTGCTAAGAAACCCTTGTGGACAATGCTGAAACATGAACTTCTTGATAACCGGGGTCTCCCTAAAATATTGCAACTTGCACAATGAACATTCGAAATAGCCATAATCATATACAGTGTGCTTTCAGTTTGGATTATGCTACACATTTTTGACTTAAAATAACCCATTTCATCTTATTTCTTAGTATTGAAGGTACAATAATTAGGTTTGAACGTTTTGTTTTCATTGATAAACTCATAAATCAAATATTGATTAACAATAATGACAGTATCTTATGTCAATTTTGACAAGTTTACTATTTTTTTGAGGTGTGTTCACTTTATTATCCTAGATAATTGGAAAGGTTTATTGGTTTTACGAGTAAATTCACACTAAAATAAAAAACGATTTTTCTCAAAATTGGAGGTTTATAAAAATGTATGATATTGTTAGAACCACTAGTTTTTGGGATGTCTATCCAAATATATTTAACTTATCTTGGTTAGAATTATTGAATAATAAAAAACCATTTTCGGACATGTCCTTTTACCTGTAAAATAAAAAAAAAAACGTTATCCGTTATAATATCTACTGTATCACATAAAAATATTGAAACCCGGAAAAATAAAGAATGAAAGAATATAAGTTTATTTGCTTAATTTAAAAATAAAGTACAAAACAAATAAAAATATAGTTCATTACTGCCGCGGCCTGCAAAAGGGGCATTGATGGATGAACGTGAAAACGACTGTGTGGACGTGCATTATTATGCGTAAACAGAAATGAAATACCAAATTGGGTCCGCAAAGAAATGCCAACATCTGATATAATCGTTTCAGCATAAATCTGTGCATTGAGGAGGTGGCCACTGATCTGAACCAGTTCGGTTTTCTGCCCATCCAAATACCCGCCCAAATCATGATGGTTCCACCACTGTATTCATGGACTTCCTGGCATGATTTTAAACGTTATTGGCGTCCAGGGATCCTCAATACGGTGTACGTAAAAAAACACACAAAACGTCAATCTTCTTCTGCCCAATTTCTATGTTCAAGGGCCCATTGTGGGCTCAGCGATTGCAGGGCTCACTAAGTGGTACACGTAGCGGCCTTCGGGAACGGAGATTGACTTAATGCAAGCAATTTCTTGTGGTTTGATCGATCTTATTAACACCCCTGAAGAGCAATGAAGCCTTGTAACCAACATCATTGCAGTCAATGTACGATTTCGTCGAGCAGTAATTTGTATGTAACGATCTTATCTATGTGTGGTGATGTGAGTTCGTCCTCCATGTGTATCTATCACGCTGCCAGTGATGCGGTAACGTGTCCAAAGTCGACTTTTAACAATCTGCGTAGTGCCTAGAGCGATTGCCATAGCACGTTGCCTAGAACCAGCTTCCAACATTCCCACAGCTCTGATAATTTCTTTTCAACTCAAATGACGTTTTCTATCCATAATAACGTTATTTTGTATTGATTTCAGTCAGAAGTATGGCAGAAATTTTATTTTGCCTCAAAACCGTCGCAGGATAGGAATAAGACTTGACAGAAGATTTTCATCTTTTGACCGAAACCTTTCCAAATGACGAAATTTGCCAAAAAGTAACAGGAGTTAAAAAAATATAATAAAAAACCAGATTTTTTTCTAACTAGCAAAATCGTGCTAGATCTTTAGTCACTTTTGATGTGTGTATTTGACCAGTACAGCACTTTCGATTTATGTCGAAGAAGGCTGTCAAATAATGCTCGAATATCCAAGCTTGTTTGAGAAAAAACAATTAATGTAGAAAATATGCGTCACATCCACATAAAATGGCTTTCAAAGTTAGCTACGGCGTTGATTTGATGACGTCGACTGGTGCAGCAAACAGCAACCGTGCTCACAATACTGAAGTTGACTTACAAAAGTCTTATTAAAATGTTGTTATTGACAGTTTAAACAAACCAATATTGATAGAACTACGATACACTGTGTCATGCATACTTGTCCACAAATAGTAAACTGGATTTCAATAGAAAATTATATCAACACCTGCATTATTAAAAATGATACACAGCAAGAAAGTACATTTTTAGTACCTTGTTTTAATATCTGTAACTACTAACAAGCGTCTATCAAAAAAGAAAAAGCCGAGAACAAGATGTTATTAGTTCATGCTTGCTCCCCATAATCTCATGATTTTATCAGCGAATGCTAACGTAAACAAAAAAGGGCAGCTATGTAAATTGTAGTTTTATTTAATCAATTTGCATCGGTCAATTAAAAAACAAGCAGTAAAAACAATTGCAATGCAAATACTTGCCGTATTAAGTCGACAGATAAACGGAATACGAGACTGGCTTAAGTTGTAAGCGGTAAGCGATTTCATTTGCAAAAGAAAGCCGTTATGTCCCCGGATTTGTCGTCGAAAACTACTTTCGATTCACACACATAGTTTAAAGCTGCAGCCGTGTACCTCGTATATGCCTGGTACTTTTTGCATTTTTTATTTGTAATAAACACTATTTTTTATTCAATTTCAATGACAGATTTTCAAATTAACACAGCTGTGTAGAATTTTAGGAAAATAAATACTGTTCTCAAAAATCCATTAAAATGATCAAAAATCGCTAGAACTTTTTACATCGAACAGAACGTCTCTTAAAATTAGTGTTTCTTTGTTTAGATTTCTAGCTAGAGTCCGGAATCAAAGTTTGCTCTCGAAAGACCAAGGATACCGTTTACAGTACGGCCGATGAATAGTATATGTATCATGGCCGGTCCGAACTTTGCGCAGACGCCTGCGCAATAACATTTTTTAGGAACCAAATGGTGGCATGAAGCGAGTGTGAGTGAGAGAACAAGCGCGAAAGTTTGGAGAACCTATGTTGAGTCCGGCAATGATTCATCGGCTGAACTACAATAACTCCGATCGCGTGTATTCCACACCTTGCACTGCTTTAATGCGATTTGTTCAGTTTTAAAAGCGCCACTTTACAATCGCAATGCTGCAGTGACGTTTATTGCTTTGACTTTAAAACCAGCTACGAAGTGTACCTAGATCTATGCTCCGTTTGAACGCGTCAGTTGGCTGGCCAGGATGTAAAGCTTTCTTTGTCCTTTACGTTTGTGTAACAGGGTTTTTTTTTCAGAAATCAAAGCGAAGTATTTTTTTCCACACCGTTTTCAAGTTTGTAGAGTAGGTACTCCTTATATTTTTAGGTGAAGTTGGTACCTAAATTTACTTGGTCACCTTTACTTTCATAAAGTACTGAATCATGGTCAATGATCCTCAAGTCCTTTTTGTATCTAACGACGTGCGAAGATCAAACACACATTTTGCTATGACTAAAAATGTTCAAAGAAAATCAATGGACTCACCACTGACTCTTTTAGACAATCAATGATTTACAAAACACTGCATACCAAAATAATCATTCATTTTGCAGCAAGTAATTTCTCTTTCCTAAAACTTCTCAGCTCCACTCGCTCTACTAAACAGGGCTCCAGTACGCAATCGCTAATCGACATGGGTTGTACAAGCCGCTCTAACTAACGTCACTGTAGATCTTTTCTTGCTTTTATTCAGATCCTATCTCCCTGTAATGGATTTGTCAACGACTGATTTATCAAGTGTATTTGCTAGTCGTGTGCGAAGGTGTCGGTCGTTTTTTGTTTTAGTTTCTAATGTCTTATTAGCTACGCTTGCCGCGGTCGGTTTGTGGATGGGCGACCATACCGAGACCCCTCCGTGCCTCGGAAAGCACGTTAAGCCGTTGGTCCCGACTGTCATTCTTGGATCTTTGACAGTCGTTACAGGTCGTCAGAAGCCTGAATGTCTCACCAAGGGGTAAAGTATTACCCAGTTACTGGGTTGTGGAGGCCAGATTGGCAGTCGCTCTATGTAAAATACTGGTATTCAGCTGTTCGGTTAAACTGAAAGCTGACTCCATCATAGTTAGGAAAAGGCTAGGCAGATTAATTTTTTCTTGTTGCTATTGATTTGTACAGTTTACAATGTTTTGTAAGTGTGGTATTCTTCTTTTAATTCTGAATTAGTCCGTTTTTCTCACTAAACGTACTCAAAACGTATTTGTCCAAAATCATGAATCAAAAATGTTGTTGGTTTGAAATAATTGACATTCACTATAACGCCCCATTTAGATAGATAGAATACTCTTTATTATGTACACCACTAAAATTACAGATATAAATGTATCATTGTAACATACAAAAAATAATGAAAAAGTAGCTATCGGAAAAAAGGTGCTCCTGCAGTAGTTCATTCATAAAATTGTGAAATTATTTACGTCTCTTAAATTAGACAGTAATTCACTATAATGAAATAATTAACACACTTCCTCAATAAAGATCAATATAACTTTATAAACTGCAACAGATTGCTATTACCTAACTATTAAACAAAGATATCTGTGAGCTTACTTTCATTATCGTGAAGGCGTATTTACTACCATTGCGAAATGGTACGTTATCTTTATGGTTATCATAGACATTAATGAGTTTCGTGATGGTCTAGTGATGGGAAGAGTCTGAGATTAATGTGGGGAAAAGAAGGTTGTGTCAGTAATGTTGATGGTGGTCATGCTTCCAGTTAATGCTTTACCAAAACAGAAGACAATCGTTCTGTGTCACCTTTTGTTTTTAGTTTCAGTCTAAAATACTGCTGAGTTCCATCATTAGATGGCAACCACTCAAACTCAAACTCAGAGCATTTATTTCAATTAAAACATTTACAGGCACTTTTGAATTGTCACTCTGTTAGTTGTCATCTGACTTGTGCAAACAATCAACCGTTTCAAAACTTACAAGTAGACCGGTCGTCCGGTTTTCTCGCTTCTTGCTTCCCGTAACGGCCTCAAAGTGTAAAGGGAACAAACAACCTATCCGTGGAGTTGCCAAGCACGGTATTTCTTCACAACTCAACTTCATTTTATTCACATTACCGTAATAATCGAAAAAGCGTGGCCGTCTACTGGGCCCAACTCATCTAAAATACCTAATAATATATTAACATTTTTACCATTAACTCGAAGATAAGAAGACTGATCGTAATAAAGCCTTCACGATCTCGCATTGCCTAAGATCAAGAATATCAGGCGTGGACTACTCCGTCGTACCATATCACAAAAACCACATTTAATTTCTTCATAGCCAATACAAGGACATCCCAAAAATTAAGGTGCCACCTAAAATAGGCGATTATCTAAATTGCAATTTAAACTCTAGCACCACCCATCACTACTCCTAATTCAATCGAAACAAAACAAATATCCGTATTTACGACTAGATCCGAACAATACGAGTTAAAGTGCGTCGTAACTTAACAATTGACTTAATTCGATAACTCCGTAATCGGATTACGGCGTAACAGCCTTATTGTAATGTGCGGTGATCGTTTTCAACTTAGCATAATCAGCCTATAATGTTCCCACTGCTGGGACACAGGGCTCCTCTCTTCGAGAGGCAGTGTTTCTCACGATGTTTTCCTTCACCGTTTTGAGAACAGTGGTGATGAAATGGGTTGGTCCCAGAAGTCCACGAGCCTATTGTTCTCGAAAAGTGAAAATGCATACTTTACTTCTCAACGGGTCCACAACAATTTAAAATATAAAAAAATTCTTTCCCTACGGGTCCATGAGAATGTTTGGTACAGTCAGCAGTAAAAGCTTGGCTAAAGGACACAACTGTTTACTGTATCACATGAATGGTCATAACCATAACAACATCACGCCGAAGGGTTAGGTGAGGTGGTGGTGGTGGTGGTGGGGTGAGGTGCTGTGGATAACCATTAAAACATCAATATAGCCGAATTACTTACCAAAAACTATTTTGTTTCATCAATTGTCATGAAACTTTATCTACAGTAAATATAATACGAGTATATTGTCGTGTCATCGCAAGGTATCCTGTAATTTGATTGCCATAGATTAAGATATGTAATAGAAATCGCTATATTAAGTGGCCATTTTCTATCACGAGCATAAAACTAGTCAACAAATCAGCTCCAAATATTCTTCTTTCTTACAAGAAATTGGTTTTACTGACTGTACTTTTGGTAAATATTGTGGACCCGTTGGGAATTCAGTTTGAAACATTTAAAACATTATTATAATTTTTTCATGGACCCGGTGGGATAAGAAGAACAATAGAGTCGTGGACCACCTCTGGGTACAACCCGATGAAATTATTTACATAAAGTAAAGCGCCTGTCTGGGTTCAAACCCAAGATCTACAACTCGGTTAGTCGGGGCCGTTACCACTGGGCCACCACTGCTCTCTTACCACTGATTTAAACTTAGATTTACAAAATAAATACTTACTAAATGTATTTGTAAGCGTTATTTGAATGGTATTTTCTATTTTTACTGTAGTAGTAATCATCCGTCTGTCCTTATATTGGGCCAACGCAGTACGTCATTTTCTCTCATACACTTCTTTCAGCTGTTATTACAGTTTTCACTTCTTAATTGATGACAATATCGAAAGTTGAAAGGTAATAGGGCGTAAGTGACATTTTGGTCGAAAATGAGTTATGAATGCTATCCTAAAAAGCGGAAAATTTTAAGTAGGATGGCATTCATTTTGAACCATAATGTCGCTTGTCCTAATAGGCATTCTTTTAAAAAGGTAATCCATTTAACCGTCGATATAGACTATCTCTTCTTTAGCGTGCATGATGTTTATTGCCTATTTTATACATACATACATACAAATACATACATAAAGTCACACTGTCTTCCCATGAGGGTATGCGGAAACCGCAGAACGCCACCTGCTATGATCCTTACATACTCCTTTTGCTTCGTTTACGCTCATACCTCCATCCCCTCTTTTGACCCATTTGAGTTTGTTTCGCCATTTCTTCTCAGGGGTAGTCAGACAGGAAATGTCGACTCCATCTAGCTTAATTTTTTTTTAATAAGACCAGTAAAAGTGATTCCAATATCCTGTTTACAGAATAAACGATTTAATTTAATTTCATCTGGTCATAAACGCATGTCGGTTGCGATTACCACGCACCTGACCTTTCTGAAGAACATCACCAATAAAGTCACTATATCCTTCTAGGGCGTCCCCCAACGTTTCCAAATTCAATTTGCTAGTCGACTTTCACTCATCCTCCCATCATGACCAAACCATCTAATCATACTCTTTTCAATCTTTGTCACTAATCGTCTTTTAAAACCGCGCCGTTGCCCTATCAAAAAATCCCTCAGCCTATCATTCATAGTTCTACCAAACATGCATCGCAAAGAAAGTATTTTAAAAATTGAGTTACGCCATTGACATAACGAGTCAAGTTTAGGGCCTAATTTCCCAAGACTTCAATGAAGATCAAAGTATTTTTTAAATTCATTTCTATTGTGCTGACAGTGAAAGTGGTAATATTATAACTAGGTAAACTATTCAGAGAGCTGAGTTAAGCCAATCTTGCAAGTTGCAAAGCTTTGAGGTTTATTGTACCATTGAAAGACTTATGAAGCAATTCTTATTTACATACAACATTGTGGCTGCGGTTTGATACCGCACCTAGAGAGTTGTTGTTAGCTTTGAATAGGTCTAAACACAAAACTAAATGTTTTAAATTGCTTTTATGACAAATATTGTGTTGTGAAACAATGCGAAGCTTGGGTACTCGTCAATATGTAAACGCTGTTAATTCTGAATCTTCCACTTTTAGATGAATTAGACGATGGGATTTTCAACCATCTATTTGAACACAGCCTGCAGAGTATGCAAACTAAAGTGGCAGTGGGCTGGCCATGTTTGTCGAAGGACCGATGGCCGGTGGAGCAGACGAGTCCTGGAGTGGAGACCACGTATCGGCAAGCGTTGTGTGGTACGCCCCCCAGCTATATGGACTGACGACCTTAAGAAGGTGACTGGGACAGACTGGATGCGGAAGGCGGAGGACAGGGTGTTGTGGAGCAGCCTGGGAGAGGCTATGTCCAGCAATGGACTGCGATAGGCTGAAGTGATAGATTGATTGTTGATTTGAAAGTTACATTACAACGCTGAGCTTCTGTTACTCAAAGAAAAATGTTATTTCTCTACCAAAACACTTTCTCCTCAGTATTTATATCGTGATCGTCTGTTTACCGCAGCACCTGAATCTCTTTACAACAACAAAATCAGACCAACACGACTAACTGGCTGCAGACAGACCCGTATTTCCTAATATAATATAACCAATCAACGAACGCATATTTCATACCAAGAACCCATTTACAACAGCAGCAACCTGTCCCATAATCCATCGCAAACCATTACCGTTATCAACACTGCTTTGTCTCCTACAAACCAAGGCTAAATTCCAGACAACAGCTACATTTATAACAAGTATACTGTCAGTATAAAGTACCCATAACTAGCGTATATTATCAAAGAAAATGTAACGCCGTGACCGAATTCCCGCTACCGACCGCAATAAAAGATAAATAGTTAATCAATTTGGAATAACATTGGTAGGGTATTTGTGTGATGTATTTATTGAGCTTAAGATGTAGTTTCATGTCTTAGCAGCGATTTCCTCTTCGAACAGAAATCTTGTGCAAACGTTGGTGTAAGGAGTGTAGTAAACAACACTGTAACTGAACTTTTAAATTTGAACGAGTTGTTGGTCCAGTGGTTGCAAGCGCTACTGCTGAGCATGAGGTCCTGGGTTCGATTCCCAGGTCGAGCAAAGTGTTATTGGGTTTTTCCATCTGGAATTTTTCAGTAGCAGCCTGGAGACTGGATTTCTGCCCCTATTACATGGGACTCAAACATAACTGGCGAAATGTGGGTGTACTATAGGTGCACCTCTACCCAACCCTTCGGGGAAACAAAGCGTGATGTTATGTTAATGGTTTTAGGAAAAAATGGGTGAATCTTGAAATATTTTTTGTATCATCATGCATTGTGCTCTTTATGAGACAGTGATGGTTAAAATAAATTGTTAAAAAGTGGTTAGACTCTATACAGTTTATGAACATTAAAAATAATACTACTATAAAAAAAAAAACCCAAAGAAATTGAAAGATAATACTACTCCGTAACTTTCACTAAGAAATTAACAATTTTAAGAACCCCTAGATAGTATCTACGTATGAATATTCTAAAATGTAAATAATAAATACAATATAATTGTTACAATTTCAACAGTTAGAGTTAATAACCATAAACGAGCTACGGTTGACATAAACGTTTCCGTGAAAATGTTTGACAAAATAAAATACAATTTCAATAAATATAAAGAAACTATACAAAACCACTTGCCTAATCTAAGGCCGTGTGAATTTGAACCTGCAGGCAAAGTAGACTAATCATAAAATTATTAACAAAGATAATGGCACTGATAGAATTTTAGTACAAGGACACGCTAACACGCTACTGATCAGAAAGGAATTGGTCTCAGTAATATTGTGGCAAAGACATTATTTTACTTTATTATGGTCTTTGAATATTTATTTGTCATACTTGTTTTGTACAGAAAAAGGTTTCGTGGAGTAGTAAGTACTTAGGTACACGTGGTCATAATATTGGGTCAAACGATATTATATCATGGTGCATGCATCTGTTTGCAAAAAAAATATAGTAGTACGCATAATTTATGCACTAGTCAAAAAAAAATCGAATTAGACTCGTTTTTGTTGAAGTTCCTATTTGCTAACATGACATGAGATGCCATAAGATGACCATACGGTCGTCTTCATTAAAACTTTTTTTTTTTTTTAATTATATTAATTTATTCGATAACTTAGGACTAGATTACATTGTGGACGCGGTTACAAGGTATAACGTTTTCTTAAATCTAGTTAGTGGGTGCAGTACTGTTCCTCTAGATAGGTTACGACGTAACCTGTGTTTAGATAAAACAGTTCCGATCCCCTGTGGTGATATAGTGGTTTACTTGTACCTAGTACGTGAGCAGCAGAGTGTATTAAGTTACATTAAAAAATAAGGTTATATAAACAGGAAAAAACGAAAAACCAAAGGTCCCATTTGAATCAATAAAGATTACAGTTTTACAGCAAAATAAAAGTAATTTTACTTTTATTTTGCTGTAAAACTGTAATCTTAAATCTGTAATTTGTTTTTATTTAAAAACAAGGTAAAAAAAAAAATTAAATTAATAAATTAAATTTTAAAAAATTGTTCAGTGTTATTATGTTTGGAATAATGGAATAAATAGTGTAGTGTGTGTTAGGTTTTTATTATTGATATGTTGTGTGTAATGCATGAATGTGTTTAAGTCACTTCCTTAGGAATTCCTCCGTTTCATTGTAGTTTAAGTTAAGTAATAAAGTGCGAGCAGTCTTTTTACAAATAAAATATTTTAAACCAAAAATTTGTGTTCTTGCACTAATTTTATTATAAAGTGAAGGGCCAAGATATAGAGCGAATTTTTTAATAAAAGCTGTGCGTGCCGGTGGAACTGTGCAGATAAGGTCTTTACGGCGTTTAGAAATTTGCTTAAAAGGTATACTTTTGTGTTGTCGTAAGACTATTTGTAGGATAAATTGTTGTCGCACATTAAGTAAATTGCAAGATCTATATAGTTCGGTAGTTGGAAAAAGAATCGGTCTGAATGTTGCCACTTTTAAAATAGCTCTGTGAGCGATCTCAAGGGGCATAAGTATGGTTTTTGCAGCCCCACCCCAGCAAGAGATACAGTAAATGAGGATTGACTGGCAGAGAGCAAAATATACCTTCCGGATAATTAAAGGATTGGCTACATGTCGCAGAGTTTTAAAAATATAAATAAGCTTACGTAAACGACCAGTAAGTGAGTTGATGTGTGATCCAAAATTAAGGTTTTTATCTAGAACTATCCCAAGATATTTAACTTGTTCCATTGAGGTTAGAGAAGGACATTGACAATTAAGTGATTGTGTGGGACAAGAATGGGCCTTGAGACAGATTGAGGTTTTTGGTTGGGAAGAGTTGGAAATTGAAAAAGTGATGAAGTTAGTTTTATTGGCATTGAGAGTGAGAGTGTGAGATGAAAGCCACTTCAAGACAGAATTAAAGCCGTCCTGTGCCGTTGCTTGGAGTTGCGACCATGAGTTTGCGGAAAAAGTGATGGCAGTATCGTCTGCAAAAGAAACTATTGTAGTATTTGGAATTCGGAGACTGCAAAGGTCGTTATAAAGACTAGAAATAGTGTGGGTCCCAAAATGCTTCCTTGAGGCACGCCATACTGAATGGGTAGCTCATCACTTTTATGATTCTCTATAACTTTCATTCTCTAAAACTTGGAACTCTTTAGAAAGCAAATATACAAGATGTAATTGAATTCATGGGTATCTTGACTTCTCTCGTGACAAAGGAACATCTCTATGAATACACCATGTTTACCGACTTTATTACAATACTAACGAATATACCTACTTATAAATATCTACAACATGCCCCGGAACTAACGCACAACCACTTAAGGGGTCATTAGTACTCATCATTATGAATAACTTTTACTATGATACCAAAACTGAAATCGCGAAAAAAAAATCTGCTGCTCCCTACATTTTGACGAGTTATGCGAACATAGATGTAGAGAACACTTGATTTTTTTCGCGATTTTAGGTTTGGTCCTGTAGTAAACGTTGTTCATAATGATGAGTAGGTACTCCTTAAGAGGATGCCCATGAATTCAATTTCATCCTGTTAAAGATTGTATTTGACTTAAATTAGTATGTAGCTCCTGATATAAATGGACTCAATTGGCGACATTACAACCGGAACCAATGAAGTTTTACAACGTAATCAAGATCAAATTCCGCACTTAACCAAAGCTAGATAAACTTTGAATAATCTATATCTAGCTACGACTTTAATCTTTTCAAATTCATTCACAAACTTATCAACAGCCATTACCACTATAGTATTTAAATCATTCTAATTCTTCAATTGAGTTGTCATTTCGCGACTTCCCTAGACGTTACATTATGTGCCACCTACATAGCATCAGATATCGTAAGTAAGCCACTTAGCTGAGATTACGAGTGAAGTGAATTAATCTCGGCGTGACAAAACAGGATGCTGAGCCTTATCTGAGACTAGTGATGGTGGTATTGAGGGGAGTGGGTTTAAAATGTGGTGTCAATATAGACAAGTAGATAAATTAAACTGTTGAGATCGAAAGAATTACGAAGGTGTTTCAAGCTGTTTCTCTAGTAGTTAGAGAAAAAAGAAAGTTAGACAGCATTAAAATAGGTCGCCGTTCCCGGAGAATAAAATGATAATTGTCATTACCTTAGTGTTATGTCATTTTGGGGTCTGTAGGTGCTAATACTCGAACATCTGCTAATTTTTTTTCGTAATTTTATACAGTTATTTACGAAGTCACAAAATATTACAATAGTACTCAAAGATGGACACAGGACTCAAATTACGAGAATAATGTGTTAATATAATACTATCAAAATGTATTCCCAATTGTATTATGACAAACAGCCATAGAATTATGTATAAATGCAGTTATTGCAATCAACGAAAACATGTTTTTTATTTTTCCTGAAAAGTTGCGTTTTTGTCATTATCATTTTATTCTCCGGGGACGCTGAGGTGCCATTTTACACACAGCAGTGGTAAATATTAAAACGGTTATATTGAGGTGTCGAATGCTCGTGTTTTGATTGAGTACTACCCAATATTCCGCCTCTGTAGAAAATTAATAAAATGTAGTTCATGCAAAGTCATCTGGTTTTTATTTTAATTACTTTCAAGCAAGAGTAAAAGTAAATTAATCAAAATACTAGACACAACAAACATGTAAGCTACATCTAAAAAAAATAAAAAACAATAAAATCCACAAATCCTGATATCCAAACCAATTTTACAACCAAAATAATATCGATAATAATTAAAAATTCATCTGACAGCAACAGGAAACAGCGACCAACATACATGTATCCAATACCAATAAAATGTACAGCCGATACAATTATATCATCGATACTAAACCGATTTAAAATTACTCGGAGGCCATTTAATAGTCAGTAAACACTAATTCAATTAATTTCGATGTTAAATTCCGTATCGTTTTAATTATCATTCGCGTGAATAGGGCCGTTAGCGCGAACGCAGTGGAACTGCAAAATGTATTGAGGAATTTTTAAATTTTGTTTGAAATTGTAATTTGATTTGTTGTAAAGGAATTTTCTGGGAATAAAATTTGAAGAGCTAATGATAATGATGTGTAACGTCGTGAAAGCTGAGAAAGAGAAACAAATAAAATATCTCAACTTAGCACACGAGGTTGTGAGCTCGGCTGTCATTGTGCTGATTGTCATAACGGCCAATGGCCTGATGGCCGAAAGCCTCGACCAACACCTCTCGAGGCTTTCGTTAGGCAGTTGGATCAAGGGCCTGATTCAGAAGGCAGTACAGGAGTGCTGCTGTATCGAGGACGATACGGCTCGTATTGTGAGGAGGTTCCTGTCTCTGCAGCCATAACCACCGGTACCTTGAACCCTGCTCCCGACACCGGCGGACCTCTATTTTTTATATTTTTAAATGTTTTTTTTATCTTTTTATTTTAAGAAATATTTAAAAATGTAAAACTAAGAAAGAAAGTTAATAAACATATATAAGACAGTCCATATATATCATTATAATTTCCAATTGTACATTCTTATTTATTTATTTAAGTTGAAACAGCTGGCAAAATAAATATTATTTCCTATCCTTCGAGACCGTCACCGTTTGTCTTGATATTATTATGCGTGTTCCTTAGTTGCCATAGGACCGGGGCGAGCGTTTAATACTTGTAAAATGCCTGTCATTCAAAGAGTTATTCTTATATTCTGCCATGACTGCCATTATCAGGATTATCATAGCTTTTGGGCTTGTCGTTCCCTCTTCCTTACTCAAAATGATTAGGAAACTTCTATTAGCGAGATTTACTACGTGTTCCACGTTGTAGCATTTCATCATAAAACGTCACAAATGAAACAAACTTTTATTACATCCCATAATGGCGCCGCAAACATCAAAACGTTACAATCCATCATATCATACATTTTTACTGCCCTATATAATTCATACTACAATTACACATTATAATTTACGCGTTCTACCTTAAAAGTCGTTTACGCCCGCGTGGTTTACGCGGCTATGGTAATAATATCGTTATGACTGTAATTAAAGCGCTTAAATCACGACCAGTGTCTAGTTACTGTATGGCAGTAAAATAGAGCTGTTCAGAAAGCTAACTCATCATCTAAAGCTATAAATGTCTACCAATGAAGGTGAAGCCGCTGAGCCTGTAGCTTTAAATTCGTTCTTAAATAATATCAAACCGATCCAGCCTGTCCCTTGTTGTCCTCTCCCAGCGACGCCCTAAGCCGAGGTCCGTACCCCACAAGGGATGGCCCTTATCGAGTGGTCACTTAGTTTTAAGTTTTATGCCCTGGCTGGAGACCTTATTTTATTGAGGCACCCACAGGAAAGTCCGGTTGAGCAGCCGACAACCTTCCAGGTTGACCTGCGAGATGCCATTTCCCAAAAACAAAAAGAAATGAGGTGAGGTGGTTATTTTAGTTTTTTTTTTTTTTTTTAGCCTATACTGTCCTACTGCTGGGCTAAGGCCTCCCCAACTTCTTCCAGGAACTCTTTTCTCACGCTACCTTGAACCAGCCCTCGTGATACGCGTCGTTCGGAGTCCACTGCAAAATAATGCAGGTATGCAATCTTTGCGTACAAAAACGGGTTCGTGATAGCAATATAGATAGGCACCTTATCATATGAACGCTTAAAAGGATTCCAATGCCCTTTTAACATAACCCCTAGGCCCCTTTAAACCACACCCTGTACGGTATAGATACAGGGTGGTATATTCATTTGGGCTTAGTCATTATAATTATAACAAACTCCTTCTTAGTATTAAATTGGAGTATGTACCTATAAGCTCGCATATTAATGCATCAGAGTCTCGTTGATCAAAAGTAAAGCACACCCGATTCAGGTTAGATCGACTGCTGAAGAATATGAAAACTGACAGAGTTAGTCAGGATCTCGTTAGGGATTAGAGACTAGCTGACTGGCAACGTATGCAATGATACTTCTGAACCAACATTTTCTATTCTATCACAAATATTGCAAGTGGATATTACTAGTAATTTGTTTTGGCGCCACTCGTAATAATTGTCCCAACATTAATGAATGCGGTTTATCGATACGTGTTGATTTTACTTTACCGCCCTATGTAAAGAGATTGATTATGACACGTACCTAAGTGACATAAAGATTTATGCTGGAAATGTTGATGGAGTTGCAAATTATAAGCAGTTAAGAGCAGGATTGTTGAAGTATAATGATGATAAGACTTTAGTTATGCGAACAGAATTTATGAAAGAAACAGATAATGTAGTAGTATACACTTGTAGTATGCTTGTGGTTAAACTTAGCAGATATGAGTATTTTTACAGGCAAACGAAATACTCAATGTTTTTTGTCACCAGCTTCTTTGTCGTTGTTATCCATATCTTCATCGATTATCACTAGCATGGCTACACATTTCATTATAAGCGATGTTGTAGCATGCTTTGGTTGTGTAGTTGCGTCATCATTTGACGACATATCAGCAATTTAAACTATTGCGCCATTTATCTAATTCGTCACTCCACGATTGCCATCCTATTTTACCCATTCAATTTTCGACGGTATTTGGTTTCAGGTCAAAGTTACTTCCCTCGTCGTCCTTTTTACCAGCTTCTTCGTCGCTTTTATTGTCAGCTTTATTATCATCCTCAACTATGTTCAAGAACATAGCTCGAAAATCATCAAATCAATACGTTCTCGCTGTACACTTTACATTGTCAGAACATGGGCAGTAAATTTTCCAATCGGTCTGACTACACGATGTGTATTTTCTATACGCTATTCAATATTCGTACGGCATAATGAGGTACAGGTAAGGGGCGGGGTCCGGTGTATTCAATTTAGTCGATGGTTAGAGGCGCTTGCTGCTGTGGTTTGCGGGCTTTTTTGATATTTTTTTAACCTTGTATTAAGAAAATGTTTGCATTAAAATTGATAAGGTAAAGGACCACCGTATGAGTAATATAATTTTTATAAAAACAATAGGAACGCTCAGAACTTGGTTGTTAACTAAAAGGTAGGGTGAAGCGATACTTTATGCCTGGACAACTTTTAACTCTCTACAAAGCGCAAGTCCGATCCTGCATGGAGTATTGCAGCCACCTTTGGGATGGCTCAGCTAAATACCAACTTGCCGGTCTTGACTCGGTGGAACGCAGAGCTAAAAGGCTCCTTGGCGACGTAAGACTGGTGGATGCCAAGCTTCACAGCTTAGCTCATCGCCACAAGGTTGCCTGCTTGTCGGTCTTCTACAGATTGTACTTCGGTGAGTGTGCTCGACAACTCCACGACCTCATTCCGCCTGCCCCCTTCTATCATCGGACATCTAGACGCACTGCAGGTTACCATCCTTACCTAGTTGCTATCCCACCAAATCGCACTAAGCGTTTCCAAATGTATTTTGTGATGCGCACAGCAAAGGAGTGGAACTCTCTGCCTGCGTCTGTGTTTCCGATTTCCGAACGCATACAACCCCAATCTCTTCAAAGTGAGAGTGAACAGGCTTCTTCTGGGTAAGCTCGCTCCATCGTCGACTTTGTCTCTGTCATCTCTGACCTAGACTAGAGTCAAGAGCAAACCTATCTCAAATAAAAAAATTTTGCGCGTTTAATCTATCCCCTTTTTTGAGTTCACCATAATGTCATGCTCGTGATAAGGGTTGAAGACAGCATATTTATTTAATTAAGTATTTGTTAATTTTTGCTTTTTTGAAGACATAACTTTTATTGTTTACCTACGCCAAGTCGTATATTAATTCCACAGAATGTTTATAAAAATATTTGTAATAGCATACCTACATAATATATGTTTTTCTGAAAGCAAATATGAGAGAAGGCTTACACCCAGAGCAGAGAGGAACATAACAGAACGCACTTCGACATATTCACAGGATACGCCTTCCAACATAGGATGGACAAGCGAGGCGGTAATGTTGGTGCCATAATTTATCAAGGGAATTGTTTTATCAGTGCAGTACCTTATGGGTAAATCTGTCCACATTGACGATATTATTTAGAGAGATGATCATCTACTTAGAAGAAGACTGAAGTGCAATGAAAAAACATAGCTTACTAAAACAAACCCCGACAAACTGTCCTGCAGTTTGGCAGAAGATTTGTGAAATACATCTATGTAACTTTTGTTGAAATAAATCAAATAAAAATAAAATAAATAAAAAAACCTACCTACTATGAATAGAATTAGACATCAACCCTAGTTCTGAATCAATATTTCCATACCACATCCACGGAAAGCAAAAAAGATTTTAGACACTGACCATATTTCTGAACTAACCTCTATAAATTCAAAGTTTCTGAGAATACGCATAATAACGTAAAAAAAACCCATAAAACATAACACACAACACATTTACCATTCATACACATTTAAAATTGACATTCGATTTCTGAAGCACTTAAAAATTCACAACTTGGAAGGGACAATAGGTTCTGTAAAGAAAAACCACTGCTAACCAAAGGCTACCGTGGAGGCGTGAATTTTTTATGGCATGGGGCGCTATACCCCTTAGAAAAACACCGCCTTGCTAGGGAAAAGACTAATAAACGACGGCCTCTATTGCTATACCAGGATCGAAAAAATTATGATGTGGTATGGGATTGTGTGAAAATGTTGTTGCATGATAATAAATTATGCTCTAACCAGGTTTTGTCACGGGGAAAAATACGTATGTACGCTATCAGCGGAATACATAATGTTTGCAATAACTATTTTATGGAGCAACTGTTATGGGTTCTTATATCAATGAGCAAATGGTCGCAAATGGCTGCTATAGGTTTTAGGATTTAGTAAAAGTGTTGTGTGATGTAATCGGCATATTATAATATTATAGCAAAAGGAAAGAAACAACTATTTAATTTACAATCTTTGTAATAATACCACAAAAATTAGCCAATAAACCTATGTACAACTTCTCCACTGCATCCTATCTCCGGAACACAACGCAAGAAGCATCTGTTCGTTCTCAGGGGCCTACCCACAAACGAAATGTTAAAACCTGCAACGGTAAGCCAGGAAACAGCCTGAGGCCTTTAATTTGTACGGAACACCATACAATATTTATGGAAATATCGATGTCTTTGTTCAGACATTCTGTGGGTTTTATGACACAGAATGTCCACTTCATTCACTAACATTTTGCAAGGATGGCCCATAGCGAGGGCATTCTCGTACTGCAGCATGAGCAAGATTTGTTTGTTTTTACTCTTGCGTTTATTTTTGTCATTTAATCGGTTCGCTATTGTAAGTATTTAGAAGTCCTTATCTGGAGATAGAGCATTGATAGAGGTATTTACCTTATTGTTGTGTCAGCTGTCAAGAGTTAGCCTTCTGCATTTTCCTATTCTGTTGATTTACGAGGGAAATTCTGACAAACTTTTATTGGTATTGATGATGTTTTTTATAGGTTCGGAGGGTAAAGAATGCCTTAGGCTTCGCAGTGTACTTGTTGAAATTGAGTTTACAATGTAGATAAGTATCGTTTGAGGGATTGGCATTGCTGTGATGTTAATCGGAAGGGTCAGCAATTTGTTGTTCATGAACTGCATTATTTGCTTGTTCTTTGGTTTTGTCATTTCAAAGTTCTAAATTTATATTTTGTGTTTAGCTTGTTATTGGGTGTTTAGGTTCTTTGTTGTAGCGAAATTTTGTTTTGTTATTTTTAACGTATTCCATTTTTAAACTTCGTTCTTCAATCTTCATGCGTTTTGCCTACTTCTTGTCTCGTACCTACGTGCGAACATTAATAACAGACATTTAGCTTCAGAATCAAACCTTAACTGACAGTGTTATGAAACCATCACGTTATACTATTACAAGAAGAACATCGAACTCGACCTGAGTATACTTTGTCACTTCTCTATTCAATCATGTTTAAATTTCCTTGTCAAGTAAATATTCTTGGTGTAATATCTTTAAACTTCTTGTACGCACATTGATGACCTTTCCTACCGTAATTATCAATACTTTAATTTTTGCTAGCCATACATCAATATAATTCACCACAATATCATTTTCTAAAGATGATGCAAAAAACATATGACCGTCATACTAAGACCCTCCAGCCATTCAGGTTTCAACCGTGTGTCGTTCACTTAGGGTGTATCTGAAGGTAATATTGGCAGATTTGGTTTCATCTACCCGACATGGAGTAAGGTGAGGCATCATCAATCATATAGTTTGACACTTCAATACAGTGAGCAAATACTTGGAGTAACTGGTTCCAGTAAGAAATAGGTATAATCCTATCAGATTTGTAAGCATGTAATTTATAGTATGTCCCCTGATGTTCAAGTGTTGAAAGAGTTGTTGTATTTCTCGTTTTTGTAAATGTAAAAAAAAAGAAATATCATAACTAACATAATACTCTTGGTAAAGGTAGTTCTTTGTTTGTACTGAAAAGCACATAAGACCTTATTCAAAAAACCTTTTTAATGATTTTTTTTATTCTGATCTCAAAAACTTTTTCAATGGTCCATGCCAGTACCTACTAAGGACTTGTCTCATATTGCTAGGATGCACTGAAAAACACTATTTGCGTAAAACTAGCTGCTAGTTATGGTAACTTGGACAAATTCGGAACAGAATAGATGTTTTTTTTGCATTAAATCATGGTACATTAAAAGGGCTCGTCATCGTCGCATTTTGTCACCTCTTGCGCTCCCACAGGACAAAATTTTTAAGAATGTTAAATGAAAAGATGTTTTTTTATTATTAAATTAATTGGCGAACTAATAGGTAATATTAATTTAATAGGTAAACATTAAAAACACTATTTTATTATATAAATTTTAAGTAAACTTACAGCTAAAACATTCGAGTAGTCAGAATATGTATGTAGAAGAATGCCAATTACAAGTTTCCACTTATAATATTCAATATTCATCTCAAAAACAGATCATAATACTTACTCAGCTGAGTTTATTAGATAACAAAATAGAAATATGTTTTTAATAATTACCTAATAGATTAATATTAATTATTAGTTCGCCAATTGATTACGTTTTTTCAAAAAATTATCTTTTCTTTTAACTCTCCCGTGTGAGCGAGAGGGGTGACAAAATGCGACAGCCCTCTTTAAGGCCTTATTAATAAATGTCTTTTGTCGGAATTGGTTAAACAGAACATAAATACTCTATTAATTCAAAACTGGCACATATACCACTATTTGCCAGTCAACTAACAAAAAGTAGTAAATCTCCACAACATAATGCATATCACTCATCATATTTTATCCACGCTAGGCCATACTGAGCAACCGTTTAAAAATTCTAGCAAGACATGCTTATCAGCAAGGTATTAACCTACTTTCATCGCTTGACTTATAGCTTATGTAGGTAGATAAGCGTTTGATACTCAGCTGTTCGGCTTCCTAATCCACCTTTTAATATTAACTAGTCTTTGGTAAGTGACGACGTTTAGCTAAAGTATTTGGGCTTGTGTGTCGGATTATTCACGATTAAGTACCAAGTTACTAGAAAGTAATTTTCAGGTCATTTCCTACGGCCAATAACAATGTATTAGATATCCACAATAAATAATATAGGTCTTAGAAAAAAAAAATCAGCCATCAATTATTGCAGTTATTTTTAGGGAAATTTTATTCTAAAGACCTTTTCTGAAATCTTTACTAGTCTTAAGGGGCCGGCGGACCATGCGTAGTTCATACAAACGAAATACCAAAATAATTTGTAAATCAAACATATTCTTATGGTAGTGTATATTTATTACGATCAGATTACAAAATATTTAGGTTCCCAAATATATATTTTGAAAGAACACTGATTTAAAGATGAGATATGAGAAAAATAAGTTTTCTATAGAAATTTGAAATTCCCCATATCTCGTCTTTAAATCAGTGTTCTTTCAAAATATATATTTGGGAACCTAGATATTTTGTAATCTGATCGTAATAAATATACACTACCATAAGAATATGTTTGATTTACAAATTATTTTGGTATTTCGTTTGTATGAACTACGCATGGTCCGCCGGCTCCTTAAGATATATCACAATAAAAATAGCAATCGAACACGATTGCTATTTTACGAACAGTTCGTAGGTACTTTCACAAATATTCATCTAGACCGCTATAATAATATTGGAGTGGCTTTTAACTTGCTACAAAAAGTGTACACTGTACCAAGTTAAGCTGTCTACTGTCTTCTTTTGAAAAATAATATAATCCTCTTCGTGGGAACTCGATCATTTTCTATAATCCATACTATTACAAGCAACATTTTTTACAATATCCATCAGTGTTTTCGTTACATCATTGTCTTTCCCGATAAGGTGCCCTCCTCAATCTTCCTTAGCAGACTTTAATTCTGTAAGTAGGCTGGCGTCGTCATCGCCGTAATAGCGAAGGTGCATCAAGACTGGGAAACATACATTCCTCCCTTTCTTTCTTATAGCTTTAGTATTTTGTGTGAGAGGGAGAAAAGTTTCCAGATTAAAATTGATTGCGCGGACATTGCCTTTATCTGCGGGACATGCCTCGATTGATTCTTCATCAATCTTTATTCGCGGTGTTAAATGTTTTTTTTTCTCTTTTTACTGAATTGCGTTTTTGGGTTATTTCGGTATTAAAGTTTTTTAGTAAACGTTTTTGCGGACCAAGCTTAGTGTGCCTTATAATTAATATGGATGGGTTTTTTGTAGGCTAAACGAGCTTTAGGTTTTTAAGAGGAATTTATTTAGGCTGACATGTAAGAATATTGGAACTTACTTCCAAAGTTACAACGTTTTTTCTGGACTTTTATATTTTGTTTAACTTTAAAACCAATATTGAATTTTCTTCCACAGGCATCAAATAACAATATCAATGTGTCTTACAAACACACACTATCCATTTCATAACCACCATTATCAATATTCTACCCAAGATCGTTCAGACCACCATTTTTACAACGGCCAATAAATTCGAAACTTAAACACGGCCGTATCAATTTACGTAAGAGGCCACCGTGCGTTATCAAAAATTTATTACTTCATAAATTTATAACAACTTGAGTGCACTTTGTAAATCTTTACAATGTAGAATGATGGAAGAGGTGCATGGAGTTCAAAAGCTCAAATATGTATTTGAAAGGAAACTGTGAGCTTCGGTGAAATGGCTTTTCGATTCTTTTACTGCAATACAATCAATGTTCAATTTATAATCGACTTTATTTTATTTTATTTTATTCAATATCGCGAAAATTACAAAATTTTGGATAATATCTCACTCAATCTTCAGATTTTTAAAAAAAATGCATTGAATTTTGTCTAAATTGTGTCCATTACTAATAAGAAAGTTTTTGTAACCGTTTGAAAAATCTAAAACATTGTTACACTGGAAAGATAATCAATTTTTACCAAAAAGAGAAATCCGAAGAAGTTGCTATAAAAAATACTACTAAAACTACACTATACACTGCTACCAAAATAAAATGTGCTAGCAAAAATGGCTTTTTAATAAGAGCACGTATTGAAAATAAAAACAATGGACTACAAACGGACAAACAAGAAAATGTCTTACAAGAACCTCGGGCACTTGTTAATAGATTTCTTGCTGAAGTAGGAACCATCATTAAGACAAGTAAACATTTAAGCAAACTGCTGCTATCTTTTAACCAAACGCGTTCAACACTCGTTTTGCGACTTGCAATGGTGCAGGTATCTATTGCCTTGGGCTCGGAACAGACGGGCAGTTACTTACGGGTAGATTTCAATGGGCCTTACATGTTGTTAGCATAAACTTGGTAACAGCAGCTATGAATTGATCTACAAATTGGATTCTTACTATGGTGAAGGTGCTAAATCGGTGAGAAGGAAATGATTAATCTTTGTTCATGAGTCTAGAATTTATAATGACAGTATTCCTATCAAAGAGGAAAGCAATGTAGGAAGACGTTCATCATAAAATAAGGCAATTTACAAATGATAAATATTCAACGTCGCCTTGCAACTTAACGGCCGATGAGTACAGCACAAACCAGCTCGTCTATCGGCTCTCAGATCTAAAGTTACAAGTGATAAAACCATCGCTAAAGACCTTACTTTACGTTAATTCTGTGTCTCCGAACAATTAATTAACGTTGTATCTTCGAAGAATAATATCTAATAAAATCTTATATTTGGTTGAAGGTGTTTAAATAACAATAAGTCTTGTCGTGAAGCTGTTCACTCATTAACGGCTTTGGTGTCGTTGAAGCGAATAATTTTAGATTTTAATGAGTATTATAATTTGGCGATTTATTTGTTACCATTATGCTTTGGGAGATCAAAGATGAGTCAATGAAAACGATGAATTTACGAATTTTACGAAAATTCGGATTTAACCGATATGTTCAAAAGATCATTTCATTGCTCAATCCAGTCAAAATAAATGTGAACCTCGAATGCGAAAACATTCCAACTTTATGGAAGGACATTTTACAACGAAAGTATGAGATTCACATCAAATACCGAGACCCAATGTTTTTTATTGTCCTTCGATCATCGGTCGGTATCTACAACTAACACCGTCACTGACAAAGCAGAAACGCGCAGTAAAAGTTGGTCCTACAACAAAAACAGTTATGAACTTAAACTAAGATCAAACACACTGTAATTGTATCCTGTATTTACTGTTTCTTCTAATATTGTTCCCGATTTTCTCATAATGTCATTCATTATGGATAATTCTCAAGTTGTACAAAGGATTTTAACTAACAATATGTGTAAATCTGTTAGCTCCTTAACGGTTACCTTTGAAGCGATAAACTGTGAAGCTTTAAATACGTAACGTTAATTTGACGATTTATCTGTTCCCAGTAAACTCCGGATGGGCAAAGATTAAGTTTAAGTGTTGGCTTTGAAGGAAACTCTAGTGATGTTAAATATGTTAGTGAAGAACATTAAGAAATAGAAGGTCAGGTTATAAAGGGAGTTACGTACAGTAGGCAGCACGTCAATGGAAACAAAATCAGTATAAGCTGGCCTCTTATTCTATTGGAATTCCGTACGCTCGAGCTAGGATAGCTCAAGAACAAACTGTTACCACTGACGTACGGTCGACTGTACGTATTAAGACGCAGATATATGCCAACGGCCTTGAGTGCATACCTTGCGTGTTCTGTGCTGAGCTCACGCAGTGTCGTGCGACCACCCAGTAATAGGATTCGCCCATCAAGGATCGCTGTCCCAATTTAGACGCATTATTATTTTATTATACATAAAACAAAAGGTATTATATTAAAACACGTATACATAATAACATAACATCACGCCTTGTTTCCCCGAAGGGTTAGGCAGAGTACTTATAGTACACCCTCATTTCGCTAGTTATATTTAAGTCCCATGTAATAGGGGGCGAGCCTATTGCCATCTACCGGGCACAAATCCAGACTCCGGGCTGCTACTGAGAAATTCCAAATAGAAAAACCCAATAACACTAATCGAACCCACGGCCTCATGCTCAGCAGTAGCGCTTGCGACCACTAGACCAAAGAGGCAGTAAAAAAAAAACACGTATACTAAAAGAAAAATAATTTTAAAAAATCAGCTGTTCCCTACATTTTGACGAGTTATGCGAACGTAAACGTAGGGAGCAGCTGATTTTTTTTCGCAATTTCAGGTTTGGTCCCATAGTAAAAGTTGTTCATAATGATGATTACAATGACCCCTTAAGAGGTTGTGCGTTAATTATGTTATAACTTGTATATTTTAAAGTGGGTTATTTTGTGTGAATAAATTATTAAAGAGAAAAATAAATGAGGTTATTAATATAGTAAAATCAAAACCTGACTATTATGTATGACAGACAAACTGAAATAAGGGATCAACAGGAATTTTGCTCTAGCGTTACTGATATCTTGACCGTACAATCTAACTTTCTTCGAAACAAAAATAGTTCAATCTTTAATTTACAAACTAAACTTAATCTTTGCCCCAAAAAGATACAAAATCGGCTGTTTCTCGACACACTTGATTGACATTTTTAATTAAAAAATCCCGTTTGGGACGTACAGTACGAACATTATATCTTTAATGGTCCCGCCGAATGATCGATTGTCTGAGTTTGGGACCAATCGCCAGATTCGGCAATCGGACCAAATCTTCTGAACCCATGTTGTATTTTTTTTCTTTCTCATTTAGTGCAGCCAGATTCTTAATTTGAACTTTATTATAATTTCTTTTCTTTCTGTAAAAAGTTTGATGTTGTTTAGAATGAAACCTTATTGTTACGTTATTTTTATTGACAGTTGTCTCATGTTGAAATGTAAGTTGTAACATCCAAAACAAAATATTTAGTTGAATGACCATCGTAATAGCCTCATTCTGTCCATCTAATACACTTTACACGTCTCCAAAATTTCCAAAATTTTCCTACAACGTACATTTACAAACCTTTACAAGTAAAAAATGGACCACAAGTAAACAGTTCCCATGTTCTATGGTAATGCACCCATGTCCGGAAGGTACCAGCCTTGTTTTATTCAAATAACCTGACTAACCCATGGCATGTACTATGATATCCCAACTAATGAATACCAGAATTCTTATACTGTTTCCACTGACGCGTTGATTTGTAACTTTAGTTAGTTTAATGAGGAAGAAATGCAATGGAATGTGTATTTAAATTAAGAATAGCTTGTAATTTTCCTCAGTACGGATCAAGATCTTCCAACAAACATATCCCTTTTGGTATTATTTTAATTCTCTCATACATATTTAGTGGTGCCGTAACGCGTTGGTCACGACTCGTTTGACGTTTTAAATTATACGTACAATTATTTTTATTTAAGTAATTTCGTGTGGATGCATTCGTAACGTTTACGTTGGGTTAACTCCGATTAATAGGCTGTCTTGTGTTAGTTATGTAAGGGTTTACGGAATGATTTCTTTAATAATTATTGGGAATACTTTCTCTGTCAATGTTATCTGTTATTGGGGACAATTTATCGCTTTCCACAGTCATGTGCAGGTCTGTGAGATCTGTGCTAGTTTTGGAATTGTTGTATTTTCTATTGGTGACAGTAATGGCAATTTATAGTTTTTTTTTAAATCTATATTCTTCAGTTTGCGTGTTTAGGTTATTCTGTGTTCCCGGGTTTAATTTGAAAAAGTTTTGTTCTCTAACTAGCATTTCGTATAATCATGACTATATACGTAAAGAAAATAGTATTATTCAAAGGTACAAAATACACTTTGAATATTACTGCTTTCTTGATACTCATAGTATGAATATTAAAAATCTACGAAATCCATAAGCACAAAAAAGTTCCAAATTTTCTTATTTAAATACCGTGTCGCTAGTTTAAAGAAGGTTCTACAAACTATTCTTAATAAAATGAATGGTATAATTTACTTCATTCAGAAACTGCAGTTTAACTTAATATAACTTGCGTCTAAGTTGGGGTTAAGTAAGTAATCCTACTGTTTAATAGCGGGTCATTTTTCGTAATTTTATTCGACTTTTAACGTTAAAGTTAAGTAAGATTATGTTAAACCTGAACTTTCTATAGTTAATGTTATGTTAATCTCGTATCAATGAAGTTTCTAATTTAAATGATCTACATATTAAAATGTTGCTTAATTTGAATGAATTGATTATCTAGCTTATTTTTCAAAAAAAAATACAAAAATGTTTATTTCTTGACCATAGTTGTTTACATTTTGTTGGTGAATGGCGCCTCCTTTTAAGCATATTATAACGCTTATGTTAGAAAACGCCGCTCTTTCTTAGGTAGACTAAAGGTGATAAAAAAACTATTTATGACTTTTACAAAAGATATTTATAGTATGTGTGTTCGCATATGAAGTAGGAGGGGTGTGAGAGTGGTGTGGTGTGGTGTGATGTGATGTGAGTGATATGGTATGATGTGAAAGTGACTGATACTCGTGCGTGATGTGGTTGTGTGTGTTGTGTGTGGGGAGGGGGTGGGGGTGCGTGTATGTTAGTTCATGTGTTGAAGGAGTGACTCAGTATATGTGTATGTAAATGGCTTTATCCAGTCTAACGTTGTAAGATAAAAATAAAAATCAAACGTTCCAAATAGGTAGCGATGTGTTTAGTTCAAGAAATGTTTGGATCATCAAGAGATCTTAAACAAGATGTGAAACATTACATTGTTGAATGTATAAATATACTACTACATAATAATAATTATTCAGATTAAATATGTAGAATCTAAAATGTTAGTAGTAGTAGTAGAAGGACATATAGTGACCTTATTGATGTTCATCAGAAAGGTTAGGGGCGTAGTATTCGCAATCGGCGTGTGTGTATGCCCAGAAAACAGGTGTGTGAACGTAAACGAGGCAAAAGGAGTATGTAAGAATTGTAGCAGGTGGCTTCTTGTATTTTCTGCTTACCCCATGGTAAGGCGTGAGTTTTTGTATGTAATAATTCTGAAATCACCAACCCGTCTTGAGCAAGCGTGAATTTATGTAATTAAAATAGTCAATGAGTATGTCTCTCTCAAACGTAACATTTTAAGAAGAATAATTCCGATTTGTACTGGTACCAGCTTGCTACACCATGGTGAGCCTAGAAAATGGTATTTGCTTAATAAAGACCAGATATTTTAAAAATTCAACTAATAGGCTTAATAGAAAATAAATCAGCCAAATGTTGCAAAATACGATCTTCCTTCTTCTAAACATCCTGCTACAATTCCAACAATAGGAAGCCGAACTATTTGTAACTGCGTGTCCGAAACTATTTTACCTTTTTCTCGATTCGCCACGCGCAATAACTTGTGTCCATCGCCTTACTCCAGCGGAACAAAGTGAGCCTTTTTTACATATCTCTCTACATCAAAGTCACCGAACGTTTTGGGTACAATAAAAATGGATGTAGAAGGCCCAGTTTTTTTTTTTAATATTTAAGCTAATGACAGAAATAAACCTGCTACACTATCTATAGAACAAGGCAATATTGAAATTGTAACCATTGAGTTTGTAAAATAATCATTAAGCAAAACAAAATTGCTGTTGATTTAAATTCTGGTTTTCTGTTTCATTCTTCAGTTGACGGAAAAATTGCTGTTTGTTTTCTTGTCTCTCAGATTGTATGATTACTATGAAGTGGCTTATAAATACTAAATTATTATTATTACCTTCAAGAGGCTACCACTGCAGCACCTATAAAGCAAATTAAGTCTTCTGTATCCAACTGCAAGTCTACCACGAAAATCTTCTTGCATATTAATGGTCTATATTAGTAGTGAGTAGTGGGACTTCTGAATTTCTTTCTTTGGTATCTTCTGGTAGAAAAAAGTCGCAAATGCGATTTAAATTTTAATTTGCGCCCGGGTTTTTTGGTGGCACGCCTCCTCAATCTATTATAATTCGCCGCGTGGTAGGTCGTCATTAATTTTAAAAGATTTTATGTTTCTTGTTGCAAATAATTAAATTATTACGTGCTCAGGAAGATTAGATTACATCTAGACTTTGATTAGATCTCATTTTGATGCTAAGATGAAGAAGCGAGCAAAAAATGTTGGCCCGTGTGTAAATAAAACGAAAAGAAATTTTTAAGGATGTAGCCACCTGCCAGAGATGTTTGGCACATTTAATTTTATTAATTTGAACTTAACTAGAATATTACTATCAACAATGAATATCCTTATGCATACACCAAAACCTTCCATGATAAGTACCTAGGTATTAATACATACCTAGACTCATTCCTGTATGAAACTTACCGTTTTAAGAATAAATAAACGTATACACCTAAGCGCGATTAAAACTTAATTACAAAACACACCTCTATCCCAAAAGCAGTCACTTAATTACAAAACAAACTTTTAATTTACAACCTGCATCGAATACCAATCAAGCTAATGAATCTAAAACTCTAAACCTTGGCTTCGATCGTCGGAATATTCAAAAGCCGCATTCCCGCCCACTTTGTGGTCTTAACTATATCTCCATCTTATTATCAAACCACACACTTTGTAATTGCGACCACCGGAAAGACCGAGCGACCACACTGGGTTTGTGTGAAAAAGACACTTTCGACCACACTTTTTTTTTGTGTGAAAAAGATTAAATTGTTCCGGGTGATACTGTAGTTGTTTTAGTGATAAGACTCAAAGGATGTTTGGACCACCTGTTTGTAATTAGACGGTGTCTTTTGATGTTGATTTTGTGGCAAATAGTAGTGTTGCATAAGTTACACAGAGTCAGCTAGCTGACATGGCAGTGAGCGGGCAAGTGTACTTGGAGCAGACGAAAATTTGAGTGGATATCGCAAATCGGCAAGCGTGACATTGGATGGCTTATGCAAAATAGGGGAACTGAGGATTACCTTTTAGTTAAAGGCGGTTAAAGGAGCAGTCCAGAAAGACTAGCTGCGGATGACGGGGAACCGAGTGTTGTGGTGCAATGTGGGAGACTTGACTGATGATCTGAAGAAGGTTCCTAGGAGTATATAGAACTCCAAAGAGCAAACAGACAAAATATCAATATTATCCATACTGTAGTTGCTATAACAACAAACATAAATCCTCTAAACGTTTCTCAAACACATACACAAACAGGAGACAAAAGGACTTACGAGTATAATCTTAGTCCAATCTAATTGTAAGACAAGTTAGACAACGGCGGGTACTTCGGATGCGAGTCAATATTGAGTCGGAACGATTAAATACAAAACAAACAAGTTTGCGAGAATGTGCTGTAGTAAGTTTTGGCTCTCAGCTGTCCTAAGGGTTCTTGGGGTTGCTGTGTTAGAAATAATAACAGAATTATTTGACCATGATAATTAATGTAAATATCGAGAAATACAAGGTGGCAATTAGGTTATCACATTAATTGAAACCACGTATTCAGTACATGATTCTGAACCCCGCTACGTTAAAATTTTTTGTCTGTTATTAAAAAACAAAATTTGCTTTTCCATACATTTTTGCCTTCCTACGATGTCAAAATGTATGGAGTAGCAATTTTTTTTTTAATAACCGATGAAAAATTTCAACGCAGCGGGGTCCAGAATCATGTACTGAATGCGTGGTTTCAATTAATGTGATAACCTAATCGCCACCCTGTATATGAAAATAAAAGTAATGCCAAAAATAGATTGAAAGCATTTGAAAAACAAAATCCAGTCTGTAGAAAAATAAGGTTTAATCGCTTTGCTCAATGCTCATTCATTTGATCTTCAGTAACATTTACAACATCTCTTAGTTTACCTTTTCTTGCATTTCCTACAGCACTTCTTTAAAGGATTTTCTTTTATTGCAAGTAACTTCTTTTCTTTCAAAAGTTGACAACAGTTTCAATCACGTTCTAAATCTCCCACAAACCAGGCAAATCCTAAACGTTGCAACACTATCCTCCCATCCTTTTCAACTCATTAATACATTAAACACACATTAAGATGTGATTGTAGATGTTTGAGACAATGCCCTATTTGCCGACCGTCCTTTGCAAACGTTGAATAAATTTAATTTTAGGGGCCGAGCGCACCCTTGTGGATTGTGGTTGTAGTTAGATGAAGATTTGGTGTGCCAAGATGATTTCAGGATGTTTTGTTCACATTTATTTATACACTATTCACTAAATACTCTACACAATTCTAGTTTAATATGGGATGTATAAAAATAATAGATGAGAGGAAGACCAAATGATGGACGGAATGTGTGAATGTGTGGAAGATGATATGGTTAAAACGGGGGTAGAAGGAACACTAATGATAATAGACAGGTGGTGTGAAAGACGATAATGCAAAAAAAGGGGTATGTACTAAAATGATGGCTGATAGAGATGTACTTATAAAATAAATAGACATGCTGCGCAGACTCCAAATAAAAGGCTCCCACAGACAGGCGCGACGCAACGCCGACGGCCGTGACGCGTCTCTGGTGGAACAAATTCTATGAAAACTTCATTAAAATTATTCTACCAGAGTCGTTTTGCATCGTCGCGTCTGTCTGCGGGAGCCTAAATTTGGATACGGGCATGAGGATGATGATGTCATAATAATTTATCTGTATAAATAAAAATGAAATGCTGTTCATTGGTAAGTGTATCACTTGAGAACAGCTAGAGCAATTTGGCTATTTTTGTTGATAATTGTTCGTTATAGCACAGATTATCAGATAAATCACGCCATGTACTTACGCGCGCTAACTACCTACCGGTCGCTGGTTCGCACGCGACACATTTCTCACTGGGTTGCCGACAGCCGCGAGGCGCGTACGTTTCAAATTCTTATGATATGTCTGGTTCTGGTGTATTATGTGCAGTTGATGGATGTAGATCCAGCAAGAGAAGAGATAAAATCTTATCTTTTTTTAGTTTACCTGCTGATACAGTTTTACTATCGTTTTTTTAAATAGGTAAATTGTTTAAACTTGCATGTTTCGTGTTTTGTATTTTATTGGTAGGTACGTAACTACTTCTATATATGTATATCTTCTTTCATCTAAGGTAAGAATAGAAAGTCAATGACCTCCTTTTGTCAACTGTCATTTGAAAATTACGCTTAGCAAAAATCTACTTTGTGCAAATTAATTTTCAATAATATTTATTATCGTTATTATCTTGTTAATTTTTCTTTTTCTAATTTCATATGATTATTGTTTATTTAAAAGCATGCAAGTGTTAGAAAAGCGAGCATGGCGTCACAATATAGCGCCAGCGCAGGTTTGTTCATACTGTAGAAGTATGGTAGTTACCTATTACGATAATTGTGTATATGAACGAACAAATCAATTAATCGTGTTTTCAGTTTCCTCCATTTCGTATCTCATTCGTATTCGTGGCCATGCGGAGTGATAACACACACACATAACATCACGCCTTGTTTCCCCGAAGGATTAGGCAGAGGTGTACCTATATAGTCCGGTGTAGTGTGTAGTGTATAGTGCAGTGGTGTGAGTGTAGGTGTTTCTGTAGTGTGTAGTGTGTGTGTGTGTGTGTGTGTGTGTGTGTAGTGTAGTAGTGTGTGTGTAGTGTGTGGCGGAGTGGTAACGTCAATGGTTATTAAATAGTTAGGTACTACACATTGCGTATCATGCGTCTTACTTGTCTTACAATTGCAGTTTCGGGGTGTGGTCACAGAATATTAAATAGTTACCTAGCATAAAAATATGCCTCGGCCTTTCATAAGTATGTGTAACAATTAAACATGCTTAAACATTAAAAATCATTATATTATATTTCATAGAGTTTACTACAAATATACGTACTGACATCTTTATCGAAAGTGTCAGCCCTAGCAATTCACAATAACCACGCAGCTGACGCAGCCTGTGACGCAGCAGCGGCGCGCAGCTACAAAGCAAAACTCACTTTACGCTTGTAAGGTTAGGTACATTTTCGTTCGCAGCGTCTAGCGGCTCGAAAGTGTAGGCTATTATAGCAATAGGTATTGACAATTTTATATGGAGTGATTAATTTGGTAATCTGTGGTAATAGTCCATCCCAATTACGTTTTTATGGAAAGAAAAATTGCCCAAAAAATTTACAAGTTCGGGAAAACTGAACGTACTTTTTTCTATAGGATTTTTGTATGAATTGCTCAAAATTGGACAGGACTACGTCTGTCGGGTTAGCTAGTTATTAATGAAAAAAAAGACAGAAACGAATTCATAAACGGTAGGTTTAGAAGAAGGAAAAATAACTACTAATAACTTCAGTAAGATAATGTAAACTCTGAAGAAAATATCATAAACTAGCTAATCTTCGGTCACTGTAGGTAATTAATTCCAAGAAATTGCTGCACCAAACAAAATAAAGAACTTGTTTCCAGATAGTAAACGTCAAATAAACACAATTTATTTTTCAAAACGAAGAAAAAAAACAATAGGCATCTTCCAAATTCGAAAAATTCCATATCAATAAAACCGTACCGTTATTCAGAGTCTACTAATTGGTCTTTGAACAGAATTTACATCAATCTGTATAGAAAGCCCGTGTGGGGCTTTGACACAAGCCAAAGATGTTCTAATGATATTATTCAGTTTATTAACAGTTTCCACAAAGCGGCGACATTTCTATAAAATGACAGGCGGACTTCCGTCACGTTTATCACGACTGTGGTGGTCATTGGCAGAGTAAGTAGGTGCAACAGATAGGCCTAGTAAATGATGGAATGTTTTATGCCTACGAGGTTCAGGACCAATGAACACTTTTATAATGTAAAGTGAAGAAGACTGAGTTAAAAAAATAATTGCCATTGACGATAGACGCATTTCGTCTTATTTAACCATTGAAACATTGGCATTTTTTGGTCTAAAGATTTGCAAATTATTCAAAATTGTGTACCGCTTGCAAAAAAAAAAAAACTACACTTGCCTATTCATCGATTGAGAGGTATGTCTTAGTAAAAAAATAATGTAAAACAAAAATTCTCGTGTTGCTCACGGTTTTGCCACTTAAGTCCTACTAAAAACTACTGTAAGGTCTGCAGGGCAATTGCGTAACACTCTTACAGTAGGAATGTGTTATTTAAATTGTTGAGCAGACAAATTTTTCGAACATAATATGAAGCACGGGGTTAGCAATTTGCTTCAAAATAATTCAGATTGTGATTGATAGTGTGTTACGCAATAAGAGTGCTGCTTGCACTACCAATCAATAATTAAATTAACTCTAAACGTTTTTGAAACATCACTTTATTTCTGACATCTTCAAACGATTGTCAGAAACACAAAGTTGTGTTAAATTCGCATAGCATTAGTGTTTAGTGATTTGTGATGCAAGGAGGCCTTAAGGCTTAGCTGGTATGTTGAAAGCAATTCTGACAATATTAATAGAAATAGAAAAATATTTGTCGCATCTACTTTTCATAAACCTACCTACTCTCTGAGTTTGACGCCGTGTTGCCGCCAGTGCAGAACGCCGCTTCTTTTGATGTTGGATCGGCGCGTGCGCACGGAAACCTACAAATGTTAACGATTATTCAAAATTCAAGTTTTTTTTTGAAAATTCTAAAACAATGAGCTCGTTAATTTATTTAGTTTGATTGTTTAACTTTTCTTTGTGTTTTGTTGACTCATAGCTGTAGCTTAAGTTAACACGATTCTTAGCGCTAGATTTACAAAAACATTATTTTCATGCTTGTGACATTAAACAGACGAACTTGCTTGGAATATTAATTAAACAAACGAAATTAGTCGACAAATATTTGTACTGTTATGCGTGGCTCTAAAATTAAAAATAATTACTGTGGTTATCAATATTTAAAAACATTACCCTTCTTCTGGGGTAGTCGGGTAAAAATAAACATCAAGTATTTGGTCCTAAGAACATTTTTAATTATTTACCTACTAAAGAAACTCACAGCTTTACAAAATTAACAGACAACGATTGATCCAATTATGTATTCCTTTCCCACCGATATTTATAACACCCTCACTACGTATTGGGCAACTTAATCCTGTTAATTGTTAAAAATGGTGTTAATAGTCGACGACAATTGTAATAGTCCTGCCCGCCCCCATGCGGGCGAGGCGTAATGATGTCAGTAGTCTTTTGTGTTTATGAGAAATTAGAGGCGGGGTGTTGTTTTTTTTTTAAGTAGGATTTATTAAATTATTAATTGTGTTATACAAATTATATCAGAACTGTTATGGACAGCAGAAAACTACAGAGGTTACGAGGAAACGTAGATTAACTCTCGTAGAATAGAGTAAAACAAAATCAATGATTAACAAAATTCTCATCTAACATACTATTACTAAGAACTATACAAATGTTAGAGAATTATTAAGATTGCATTTTGTCACTTTTCCACAAGAAGCACATTTAGCTTACTACATTTTTAATGTTGTTAATATAATTTTGACTGATTAACTACATTTCCTTTGCCTGTCAAATGACAACGAACTTTTGTATTTTTGTCTGTTGATTCAACGCTCGAAAAACTTAAGGAGATTGAGAATATCAGGGCTCTCGGGCATTCGAGCACGGACCTCCGAGAGAACAAGTCTATTATTATACTCTTTAGAGTCTTACAGGTATCAAGTGAAGGACTACTGTAAGTTAGTCTGATTTATTTTGTTTTAAATGTTCTATTGTGTAACTATTGCTAATTGTGGAATTTATGGAGCAAGTATGCACAATGTTTGATATTCCAATAATACTATGTATTATTTGTAAAATATCTGAAAAGGTTATGAAAAATCATGATAATTATGATAATAAATGTGTGATTTGAGTGCTAACCGATACCAATACGTTTTATTTACTTTGTTCCTCCTAACTTCTGAGTTTTCCAATACAAAGCTACAAAAAGTCAAAATAATGAAAAAAATCTGACGTTTATTTTACGTTTTTTATTCATAATGGTGAAATTTTAAATTAACTACGTAGGCCCCGCAATAACTCCACTAAGTATCTATGTAGCTTGATAGAAACTGTTTATTATCGCGACTTATTTTAATCAGCCCACCCCTATTTTATGGAAAACAAGACCAACCAAACAGACAACCAGTCTATAGTATTAATTCAAAACAAAGTTTATCAATACCACAATAACTACTCAATTACTGTCACAGGGCAGCTTTTGATATTTTTATCAATCGCGCCATATTTACTGAGAATACAAAATGATTGATCGATGTCAAACGAGCATGACAATGCGAGGATAATAAATCGATTTATGGAATCAATTGTGTAATCGATTATGGTACAATGTATTAATAAAAGGTCGTGTATCAGTGCCTTTTATTCCCAACTTTTTGTCATGTAGGTAATTTTCGAGGGATTTTGGGCCAACTACTCGTATATGCAGCGTTGAGATGAGTTGATTAATATAACCTGACTTAAGGCGAAAGCACCAGGGTAGCTCGCGAAATTCAAATTTTCTTTTTTTTTTGCAATTTGCAGGTTAGTATTAAATTGTATGTTGATAAAATATGATTCGCGACCTTAAAAATTGTGTATTTACAGAATTATAATCATTAAAGTCATCTATCTAAAACCAAGTAATCCGTTTGAATGACCTTTTCATGAAATCTTGACATTTGAAGATTATACTAAGCTAAGGAGTTGTGTTACTGATTCTAATGATTAAAGATAGTTCTGTAAATACATATTTGTTACGATCGCGATTAATTTTTTAATCAACATGCACCCAGACACTGAGCTGCAAATAGCAAAAATCGTAAGAAAATTAGAATTTCGCGAGCAACCTTAGCGCTTCCCCCGTAATGGATCTATTTGAAGTGCATTTGCTGAGATGACTGTATATGTAATTTAGAAAGAAAGAAAAATAGGTTTATTTGTCACAGAAACACATGCATACAAAAAGATAAGAGTAATCAGAAAAATAAAACCAAACAGATCTACATTATAATCACGAGCTCAAAACAGAAATAGTCGGCAGCTGCACGCATTAGCTGAATTTATGTGTTTTACGCCAAGATTTCGTCAGTGACAAAAAAAAAAACCTTATTAAGCGTAAGTAATACTGAGCTCAACTCTAATTGGCAATAATTATTAAAGATAATAATATATAAAAGAAACAAAAACACATAATACAATTTAACATTACCCAGAAATCGAACTCAAACCATTGGAGTCAAGGGCGGATACGGGGGGGATTAACTACTCAATTAATCTGCCTAGCCCTTTCCCAACTTCCCAACTATGTTGGGGTCGGCTTTCAGTCTAACCAGATGCAGCTGAATACTAGTATTTTATATGAAGCGACTGCCTACCTGACCTCCACAACCCAGTAACTGAGTTATACGTATACATTACCCTTTGGTAAGACTGGTTGTCAGATTTTTGGGCTTCTGACGACCCATAACGTCTGTCAAAGATCTACGAATGACAGCTGGGACCAACGGTTTAACGTACTTTCCGAGGTACGGAGGAGTCTCGGTATGTAAAGATGGTCACCCATCCACGGACAACACCGGCAAGCGTAGCTTAACCTGATGGATCGACCCGTGCGGCTGTAATAATAAGGGGGACACTCCTACTTATCTGGCCCTTGTGCCCCTCCCAGAAATAAATCCTGGATCCACCCTCGCTTGGAGTCTACAGAACCTTCAATTACTAAAAGCTTCACCTGCAAGTACCAACATCTGTCAATAAACTTAGAACCTTATTCATTATGCTAAACAAAGTTTCGAGTAGTTGCAAAGTTTAAGCGTACTTGAGCACAAGTTTGGCATACTTCCATTAATTGCGACTACCTAACCGGGCAGGTATCATTAACTCGATCTAATATATGATTAATGACACAGGATCACTGAGACTGATATGAATAACGGTTAAAATGAACTGCAATACATTAAATGCGTGAGTAGTTTTATCTAGTACAAATTCTGTGATAGCTTTTAATTTTGTACAAGTACAAAACTTAGACGACTTCAGAAACGGAAAATCATGTTCAAACTGCCCAGCTTCAATCAATCAATCTGCCAAGCCTTTTCCTAACTATGTTGGGTTCGGATTCCAGTCTAACCGGATGCAGCTGAATACCAGTATTTTACATGGAGCGACTGTCTATCTGACAACCACAACCCAGTAACTGGGTAATACGATACCCTTTGGTAAGACTGGTTGTCAAACTTTCGGGCTTCTGACGACCCGTAACGACTACCAAAGATCCACGGATGACAGCCGGGACCAACGGCTTAACGTGCTTTCTGAGGCACGGAGGAGTCTCGGTATGTAAACATGGTCACCCATCCACGGACAACCCCGGCAAGCGTAGCTTAACCTGATGGATCGCCCGTGCGGCTGTTATTACTTAGCCACGAGCTCTTCAATCCAGTTTTATTAATTTGTTCGTTGTGCTTTCATTTGTTTTCAAGCATAGGTCCTGCCTACCTCTAACAACTCTGCAAAAACCTCAGAACTAACACTACTCTTATTTGAGCAGTGTTTGGTTTTACAAAACTCATTTTCAGGGTTCCGTACCCGAAGAGTGCCAAACGGAACCCTATTACTAAGCCTCCGCTGTCCATCTCATAAACCGTAATAGGTAGACAGTTGAACTTTTCACAGATTGTGTATTTCTATTGCCGCTATAACAACAAAATAATAAGCCATACAAGAAACGTGTTTTTTTTTTAGTAAAGTAAAAAACGTAGTGTTAAAATACTGTACGGTGGTACGGAATCCTTCGTTTGCGAGTCCAACTCGCATTTGGCCAATTTTAGTTGTTTCTTGACATTTTGTCAGTGCGTTATGAAATCATGTTCAACGTTAATGAGATTCTGCTTAGGTCAATCATTCGTTGACACAACCCTGCGATTATTCACCTCTACTCAACATGATAAAAATGTTATTGACACTAAAAAGAGAGGCAATAAAGAGATCACTGAACTGCTTTCACAATCGGCCTTTAGCATTTCTCCAATAGCAATTATAAACAGTACAAAAAATCCTATGTTGCATTACATTCACGATTTACGTTTTTTCGTTATTTGGATGCAATAAAATCTGTACTTACAATGGGTGAACGAGTTCCAACAAAAAGTATTCTGAAATACGCTATCACATTTTTGTAGGGCTTACGAAATGTAATACAAAAATGTTAAAATACATTTCGTTTTTTGTTCGTCGATGTTTGCTGGTCACGCCTTTGACCCCGCGATGGGCGTTACGTCGTGAATTCTTTATTAGTTTTTTATCAGTTTAGGAGATAGGTAATGTTTGTTTTTGAGAAGGGTTTGTAAGTACCTAGCAATCATAGTAAAGTGTTTATCTATACATACATACATACATACAAATAAATAAAATTGAAGTGTCTGTTTGTAATGTCAAAATAACAACTTTTTACAAAATGTATAAGAAATTATATACGGTAATTATGACAAAAAACCAATTTTTACATCTTTGTCTGTCTGTTTGTTCCAACTAATCTCCAAAAAGGCTCGACAGATTTTGATGGGACTTTCACTGGCAGATAGCTGATGTTACAAGGAGTAACTTAAGCTACTTTTATTTCAGAAAAATAAATTAGGGTTTCGCGCTAAAAATTTAAAACCCATGAAATTGTGTTGTCGGATTTAAAAAATTCTTCTTGGATTTGGTAGCCCAATTCTTGAGGATAGTTATAGGCTATTTAACATCAAGCTACGGCTCTTAGGAAACGAGCAAAAAAAAAAGTCAGAAAGAACACTAAGCGAAAACGAAGTAATAACGCGGATGGGTGATGCAACGCGACGGGTCGGGGGACGAGGGACTTTCATTAAAAGGCGGCTGTTATTTTAGTATATTATAACTTTCACGCGAACGAAGTCGCGGGGCACAGCTAGTAGAAAATAAATTGGTGAACACAACTTTACTGTGATTCTTTAAAAGACGTTTACTTTAAAGGAAACAACTTAGAGGGTGAGTGTATTACCTACTGGTTAAAATAACTCCGAATTGTCAAAGGAAAATATCAAGCATTATTTTTCTGAACTTGAAATCTATCCTATTTAATTATATATCCTATTTAATTGCAGCACCAATTTACTTATAGAATTTCACAACAAAACAAACCAATAAGTAAACAACAAGTAACTTATCAATTTACCTGCAACATAACTCCACAACAAAAGCCGAATGCCGTCAGAAATTTAATTGAAAACCGACATATCTCCAGGATTTGTAACAAGGAATAAATTGGCGTTTCACATTTGATAGAAACGATCGGCTCAATCGAGATTTATCTCGATCAATATCCACTGACGTTCCAATTACATTGTACAGGTACAAGTTGTAAAGTCACTCCGGTTGACTGTTAAAGAACGGACACATTTAAACGTTTGAGTCATAAGCCTTGAATAATTGATATAAGTGATTGAAGATTTTTGAAGGTGTCTTTGTTTATTTTCACAAATAAATTTTCTGAGTAACGATTACATGACTATCAACTTCTGAGTTAAGATGACAGGATTACAGTTAATTTTATGGAGGACAATAGAAAATGTGTATAGCTAGATCAATAAACAAAAACTGGAAAGAAAGAAAAGAAAAAAATCAAACCTTAGCAAAAGACAATGTATAATGAAACATACAAAGGCAACCGGCGCGGCGCGGCGTACGTGTATGACCAGCGGGCAATTGCGTAATACACTTACAGTAGGAATCGGTTTCATTTTGACAGTTCAACAACATTCATTGCGTTATTTGCGTTTTTGAGCAGACAAATTTTTCAAATATATAAAGCAATGGATTAGCAATTTGCTTCAGAATCATTCAGATTGTGGTTGATACTGTGTTATAAATTTTGAAAGCATCGTTACATACATGAAGCATTGTTAACACAAACTATACTCTCCAAATATCTTTATTCTCCCTGCAGTTCTAAACACAACTTAAGCTAGACTAGCTACTCCGTACAAATGCATCGAGCCCCTAACAGAACACTCGTTTAATTGTAACACGTACAGATTTACGACGCATACGAAATCGGTTATCTTGTATCTGTCGCGGCATGATTTGTTTTTGTTACACTCATAATATATGGAGCCGGTCTCGATCTAAGATACGAACGGCATTGTAATACAATAGTGAGTAATTATGATTGAATGTACTTACTTTCAATTATGCTTGTTGAAGAGGTCAATGATTCTTGGAGGTAGTAGTAAGTAGAGGTAGTGTGATGATTATTTGTATAAAGGCTGCCAGAGGATCTCTTGCAGGGTCTGTAGAAGGAGTTAATTTAGAAATCAATATAACCATTTCCGCCAAAGAATGGTCAGTTTTTTTTTTGTTGTTTATTAATTAAGCAACAAAACATAATATAAAAAGAAACATCACAAAAACCTCAATAGGTTTGTCCGGATGTTGAAACAGTAATCTTAATACTTACGAAATATCATTATTTATGGGACATAGTTCGTAAACAATAACATAATGAAAAAATACAAAAAGACGACGACGGTACGGGTCAGACAGCCCGTCGATGTGAATTACTAATTAAATTAAATTTAAAGAGAGTGATGCATTTTCAAAGAGAATCAAAGAAATATTTTCTTTAAGCTTGCGAAGGTCAAAAATAAATAGACCAAGAAGGACAAGAATTTTGAAGAAACGTGTAAAATGGTTGGGCCTGATCAAAAGAAGTGTAATTGTATTATGAGATCATAACAACAAGTAATGCTATGTCTCGTAAAGGATAAAAGCCCCAGCTCACATACCAACGACACGATATCGGGTCAAGAACAATATACATATAATCAACTAGAACCGCCCCGCGGTTTCACCCGCATAAGTCTCGATCCCATAGGGATATCGGGATAAACATCTTATGTGTTAATCCAGGTTATAAATGGGACCGCAACTGTGGGACATCGGGTACGACTGGGTGCTGCACCCCGACCTCCCTAGCGGCATCAGCATGGTTTGCTACGCTGACGACACGCTGATCCTGGCGCAGGGGAGGTCGCACCACGCGGCGGCCGAATTAGCGACATGCAGGACAATCGAAATTGTGAACAAAAAGTTGGATTTGATTTCGTTAGATTGAAAGATGGTTTGTATAGGAGCCGAGCAAAAAGAAAAAAGTCAGAAAGAACACTAAGCGAAAACCAAGTAAGTAATAGCGCGGGCGGGCGATACAACGCGGCGGGTCGGGGGACGAGGGTGTATTATTAAAATGTGGCTGTTATTTTAGTATATTGTGTATATTACGACTTCCACGCGAACCAAGTCGCGGGGCACAGCTAGTAGAACAGCTACAGCTAGTAATATTAGTAAGATAGTAAGATTGTGTCTCATTACTCCGTATTTGACGGGTTTAATGTAGTGGCGATGTGGACGTACATACATAGATACCTATTTGGTTTAAGATGAGTCCAAGTACAAGTTTATCTAATGAACCAAATCAAACGCAAATCTACAATCTCTCTAAAGTTTTGTAGGTACATATATACCAGTGAAACAGTACCTTTTGCATATCTAACTTGACGATAAACTCCATTTTCAGCTATTAGATAACTTGGCTGCTTACTAATGCACAGTTCGTGTTTTTAGATTGTGTTAAATGTCTGTTCAGTAACTTTAGATAGTATCTTCAAGTTACTTAAGTAAATGATTGTAATAAAGGGTGAATATGGACATAAATACTACATTGTAGAAGCTCTGAGAGTTCGTACAAGAATCGGGGTTATAGACTTGTGGTAGAGGTCATTTGAGATAAGATAGATGTATTTAGTTTCATGTTTAATCTTAATACAGGAGATAATCCTTACCTTGTGATCTTCGTATACATGGACAAGTAGTTCGTTATCTATAAACGGTATGTTACATTTTAAAAACGAATTATAGAATAGAATAGAATTTCTCTTTACTCGAGTGACCAGGACTCAACAAGACTGTTAGTAAAACTTACGACTATGTTAGTAAGTACAGACATTAAACAAACAAAAAAAAAAGAGAAAAACAAAACAAGACATTAAATAATGGCCGATCACTGCTGTGACATCCCATGAGAGACGACACAACAGCGACCCACATAACAAGAGTCCAGGCGACTCGCAATCATGCCTAAGACATTATGATACTATTTACTGCGGATTTGTTCGCATAATATTTATGATCAAGCATATCTGTATGTCAGTCTTCGCGCCACCTTTTTCTATTTGACTTTCTACTGCTACGGCTACATTGTGAACTACACTTCGTTTGGTCTTTGTTGTAAAGCGAGACGTCGAGCAGTGTGCGAAAGGGAGTGTGTGAAGTGTAGTTTGCTTTATCGCGACAGTGTAGCGGTAGTATGAGTGATTGACATTCATACGTTATAATAGTCGATAGGGTTAGAAATCTTAAACTGAAGCTTATAAAAACATTTAGCCGTAATATAACATTTTAATACCCTGATTATTTTAAAAGCTTCCCTTCTCGCTTTTAACGTTTCAGGTAATTTTAACTTCATTATTTACATTTGAACCTTTCCAACCTTTGTGACCCGTAACGTAGGATAAACAGGCTATTTACTTTTACTTACAAGTTCATTTTCTGTCATATTTTTTTGTAATTTTTGTAATGCTTTCAAATTATACAAATATTGAAAGAAGCCCGTGTTTCTATTATTCTGATTTGTAAAGGAGTTTCTTTTTTTTAAAACTCTGCCTGCATTATTACCTACCTATGTCTATGTATTATATTTTATCAATAATATTCTTTTAAAGAGTTGTTGTAACCAGTAAAAACTATTTAGTGTGATAGGGATACTACTGTAGGTATCATCGCGTGCATTTACGGTGGACCATTTTTCAACCTTATTGCCTTAGTAATAAGGTCGAAAAGTGGTATGATGGTACATGAAGTCACATAGGTTGATTGGTTGGTGGTTATAAGTATAAGGACTTCAACTATCCTTAATATGTGTAAGAAAGTAGCAACCGTTGACTTTTGGTTGTTTTTATGGCTCTATATTATTAGATTTTATAAACTCACGCTGTTTTTAGGGTTCCGACCTTAAAAGGAAAACGAAACCTTTATCTTATATAAATTAGTTTCTTGAATGACTTTCATCACACAAATAAAGTTTACACTACGATATCACTCTTCACTAAAACCATGTTTATCAACTCACACCTTCTTCAATCAAGACTTACTCTAAATTGGCTCTTTCCGATCGTTTTTTATCCTCCTCTGTACACCTGCATCCACCCCCTTTCAGCCACCCGTGATAGAGCCTGCTCATCAACTGCGACCCTACTCTACAACGTAACTGGCTCTACAAGAGTTCCCAACTCTTTGGAGAGCGACGAAGCATTAAATAACTGGTAGAAGTGTGAGCATTCATATCGCGATTTGTTGTGTTTTGATGTTACTTGTGTGTCGCAAGTCGCAATGTATGGGAGAGAAGGGGCGCCAAAATGTTGTTAGGGGAACTACGAGTAGATACGACTTTTTTTAACTACGTATGTTTTCTTGCTGGTATTTTTGAATGGGTTTGATGAATATCATAAATTATCTGCAACAGGTAACATCAAGTAGGTAAGCGATTACAGTGTGTGATAGAGAAAAAAAAAAAAAAAACAAAACATTAAATTACGAAACACATGATTGAAGATTTTTCAAAAGGGAGGAACAGTTTATATGAATTTTTTTTTGTCCATTATTTATTACAAGCTTTTATTTAACTTGCAATGTTCGTAAGTTGTCCGCTTCAAAATTTGCAAGTTAATTTATTTGTTTATACTTTATTGTACACCAGATTATACATTACATTACTCCTTTCATCAATAAATTAATAATAAGTAAAGGTGGCGTTCTGTAGTTTCTGCCTGTCCCCATGGGAAGAAGGCGTGAGTTTATGTATATATGTATGTAATAATAAGTAAAAGGAGTTCTTAATAATTAATTTTCCAAAAGTACTGGTTAAAAGGGATGGAGGGGGTGTTAAATTTTGTATGAGAAAATACGAAATCCACGCGGACTAAATCGCGGGCAAAGTGCTAGTCAAACATATTTTACTACATAAATAATTATCAACAAAATAATTAATGGTAAAATTGTTCAAAATACTTATAAATCTGAGCAGTCGAAAAAAATTAAAATGATATTAATTTTACTGGGAATTTTAATGATACTAACTTTAAGTGGGAAACCTATTCAAATAATTGAACTATATGCTCGAAAAAAAACTTTTTTACAAAAAAAAAACAACCGACTTCCAAAAAAAAACTATAAGTACAGCGAAAAATAACTAATTTCGGAAGTCGGTGTCTTCGAATCTGTATTTTAGTTTATGCCACTGACTTCCGAAATTAGCTATTTTTACTTTCTAGTTTATTTTTTTATGGAAGTCGGTTTATTTTATTTATTTATTTATTTAATTTAACAGTTTATGTACACACATATAAACAAACAAGAAGAAAGGAACAGAAAAATACGTACAAAGGTGATGCTTATTTCTAAAGAAATCTCTTCCAGCATACCTGCGATAGGAAAGTAGATAAAGAGATGTAGACAACGTGTGTAAGAGTAAAAGAGAAAACAAAATACATAGGTTGTTTTTTTTTTGTATTTTTTTTTCACATTTTAGTGAGTCAGTTTGTAATTTATCTAAGTTACAATAGCCTAATGCCAACTGCTCATCACCTTTTACAAAATATCGCTTTTCCCGAAGCAGGGACGTTAATTGTTGAGGAGTTCTCCTGGTACTTCACCATTAGCTCCACTTCACCACATGCATTGTGAAGAGCATAAATTGCTTAGCAACCACATTAAAGTAATCAAATCCCAATCCGTGAAATATGTATTATTGAGTAGTTTCGGTGACCATCTGTGGTCTTCTTCACCAGTTCCGCTTCACCAAATGGTGCTATAAAAAATACCCAAATCGATATAGGTGTGCCTATAAAATGTGAAGGCTTGCCTTAATTTCCATGGGATCTCCTCATCAGATTCTGACTTGGTGACAATGGGACCACCTCGAGAGCATACCCTTTCAAACAAAAAAAAAAAAATTTAAAATCGGTCCACAGTTAACGAAGAAATCGGTGTACAACATAAAAATAAAACATATATATGTATATACGCGATGAATTGAAAACCTCCTCCCTTTTTTGAAGTCGGTTAACAAAACAATATTGCAACAGCGATGCCATGAAAATGCACCGACTAAAAACTCGCTTCAATTTCCCCGCACTGCGAATGGGAAGCCTTAAAACATTTGAAACACCATCTATTAGTTTTGCAGAGTTCTCACATCTCGCGCCAGTATTTACTAGTTTATTCGCATTCACAGGAGAAATGTCTGTGTACCGTGAAATAATGCCTAGATTTAGTTGTTGGCCAAAATGGGTACAACACTAGCAAATAGTGTAGTCATCTGACATTTATTTATGAAGTGCTGTTCTTGTCAATATGGCTTGTTTTGGTTTTGGTGGACACTGGTGACTTGTTTTCTAAGCTTGTTCGCTGTTGTGGTCATGACTCTTGGTTTCTAAGTGACAATTTACTACCCTTTCATTATAAAATAAAAAACTTTATTGTCGCCAGTTAATACATCCGCCTTATCTTAGTTATCCATTGTTAACATAAAAGTGACTGCAACTTGATTTCTAAATACTTGCAGAAAATGTATGTTAAAACACTCTTATACTCTCTTATACTCTCTTAATTTCTTTGGCCGACACCGAAACGTAGTCTGTTCTAAACAATCCCTATTCACGTTAAATCATTATGCAATTACTCACTAAAGGGAACTAGTAACTTATTCATGTGTATGTAAAAGGTTACTTTCTTCAATAATGATTGTTTCAGTAACGCTATTAAATTATAATTAAAAAGTCGTCGACAAAATTGTGGTTATAAAATTATTATTAAATTACGTCAATAAATTGTCAAATAAAAAGCATCTTTAAGGTGATTTAAAATCATAAGAATTTCGGATTTAAATAATCAATTAATATCTAAGCACTCAATTTGTAAAGTGAACGATTAGCAGGCAATCATCCGTTTATGTCTTTTAGTAACAAAATAATGACTCGTGGCGCCAATAATTAAATAAAATCTAAATAGCCATCCAGTATTAAACGTCGTAAAATTTGCACGTCTATTATCAAAGACAACAGCATACTTACCTACTTTTAAATAGGTCGATTGCTAATTTTATTGATGGGTGAAACGAGATAATAAAGAGAGCTAATAAAAATGTTAATAAACGCTTGATTGAAGCTGTTGTTATTGCTTACTAGCTTTTGTTTTCGTCTTCACTTGCATTATATTCATTACAAGGTTTAACATTAAAGCTGGATTAATACTGCTGTGTTGTGTTGAGTCGTGACGCCTTCTGACGCAGTGTTAGCCAATCAAAACTCGCTGTGATTTGACGTAGTCCTGAACAGATTCGTTTGATTGGTGTATCCCACGTTACGACACAACACGACACAGTAATGTGTCGGTGGCTTAAGCCTTCTGACTTTAAGTCATTAGACGACAATAACACATTCCTGCCAATATCTTGAGGGTATCGTCTAGGGATCTAAGCCACTAAGAAACTTTATAATGTTGGTTTACAAAATAACTATCTGTGTACAACACAGTATTGAACATCAATAATTTAATCACGATTCTCCTTAAGACATCGTTATTTTATTTTACTAAGAATTGTTAACAGTCTAGGAGAAACCAATGTTTATGGCTGATTTTAATTACCAAAATTCATAGTCCCAGTCCTTTAGAACATAAACGTTAATGGCTCACCTTCTTTGAAATAACTGAACCGAACTTTCGTCTTTCCGTATCAAAGCTCGCACCGCGCACGCGCCAAACGGCGGTAAAAACATTGAACACTGCGTATTCCAGCTAGACAGACTGTGTTATATTTTCAAGTTTATTTTCCTACTATTGTTAAAGAAATTTATGTTGTACAAAGTTCTGTGTTAATTTTGAAATACAATTTTATTGTAAACTCCTTTTTGAATTCTAGTCGCTGATTCTATTTTTGGATTGGATTATTTTTATATTTGTCACGTACTTTTGTATAGACACGATTTTTACCTTTTGTGGTAGGTTGAAGTCTGTGTGTGTCTGTAATATTAACTTAATGTAAGTATTATTACAGGTGGTCCCACACAATACATTAAGCCGATAAAACATATTTTCTTCATGATCGTTAGCTGTTAATCGATATCTGACAACAAAGACTTTAATTCATCAATCTTAACAGATTGACGTGCAATTTATTGCAATCATTTTCAGATCGTAACATGAGATGTCTGAATTAACATTTCGCTGAATAATACTCCGACCATTAACTCTTATTCAACTTTTTTTGTTCAAAGTTTGGCCAGAATTATCGATACTCACCATATTTTGATTATTTTAAGCATGGAAAAGACTGCATGAATTCTTAAACTATTTCCACCCTACTATAAAAATATAATCTATGTAGCATTCAAAAACCTAGCCCAAAAGTTCGAAACAGTGCCAAAGAGAAACACAGTGCGACACAGAGCCCAGTGTTTCACAAACCGAGGTGCATTCGAGTTCCACGGAATCGCCAGTCGTTTCCTAGCTTCTGTCGGCCGAACCCGCACGAGCGCCTTTTTGCTCCGACTTTTGATCACGAAAAACATTCTTTTTTTTCACAAGTGTCAATGTGACAAAAAGTATTTAGTAACTGTATTATCGTAACAAAGTGGAAGTGTTGTGATTTTTTTTGGCGGTAAAAGTTTGAGGATATTGTTGAATGAATGGTGAATGTAAGTATTAGATTTTGTTGTTTTTCTTAGTTGTAAATAATTATAAATGTTTCTTTTAGGGGAAAAACTTACAGCTCACTATACACATTACAAACAGTTTGAAAAGGAAAGGTTTTACAGAAATTTGTTGATAAGAAAACATTCATAGAAGGGCTTTGCAACGTTTATTTTGTTATTTTTTTATTACCTCTGTAGTTTTACCTCCGTTTTCTGAAAGCTTATTTACGTATATTTTGTTGTTAACTAATATTAATTGTCGTTCTTTTGGTCAACACAAGAGCTCCTATAAGATTTGACATAAGATTTACTGATGTGTTGTTTATGTGGATTTATTTGCTGTACATAATCAGCAACTGGGAATATTCATCTAGGTGTTTATTCGTACCTAATTACCTATGTTACGAAGTTGTGTCTTAAGTTTGTAGTAGGTACCTAAATCTTCTAATCTATATTGCCGTGCTTTGTCATGACGACTTCACGATTTTTTGGTATTGTTTACAAAATTAATTGATGAGTGTTCAAGTGTGATCATCAGGGTAAGTCATTGTAAAGTTGTACAGATAGCATCAACCAGTGATTTTTGTACTAGACTTGTATGAGTTCAACGTTACTGATTTGATACAATTGGGAATAGATAAAAGAATGTAAGTACTTTATTATTATACACCCACATTTTTACATAGCTGTTGTTGTGAGGTTATCGAGGTTTTTAATAAAATTGTCGTTGACAAATATTCATAGCAAGGTTACAATTGATTTCTATTGAAGAAGAACTGGCAAGAATTCTCATCATACTCATGAAGTATTTTTTTAATTTTATAATTATTATCTGATTTTGCCGTAAAAAATTTAAGTTGAAATAATGGCTAAGGCGTAGAACTAGATATAGTACCTACCTACCTCTTTATTGTCGTATAAAAGAGGCTTTTGTTCAGAGCGTAGGTACTGCGGTCTGCGATAGACGTGGTTGATTTAAGGCTTCTCCAAACAGGCGCGACTCACGACGCGCGGTGCCTTTGTGTCGCGAGTGATTCGCATCGCGTGTCGTGCCTGTTTGCAGGAGCCTTTATACAATGTTGACTGACAAAATATTCGTGACGTAGATAAAACCCTCAAAAAACCATTACATTGGTTCATTATTCTTTGCAAAGTTCATTCACAGAGTTACACATACATACATAAACTCACGCCTTCTTCCCATGGGGATAGGCAGAAACTACAGAACGCCAGCTGCTGCGACTCTTACATACTCAGTTCATACATCTGGTCACATACGCACGCCGGTTGCGAGTACTACGCACCTGACCTTTCTGAAGAACATCACCAATAAGGTATATCTTTTCCTAGGGCGTCCCCTCCCGGCGTTTCCACTCACATCTGCCTTTTATATACCTTTTGTTAGTCGCCTTTCATTCATCCCCTCAACATGACCAAACCATCTACGTGTAAGCATACTCTTTTCACTTTTCATCACTGCATATTCTTTTAAGCCGCACCATTGCCAGTATATACTTATTATATACTGGATGATTTTTTTTACAGTCTCGAAATGTTAACAGGGTGTTCTACCCATGAATATGAAAAACTTTCACTATGGGACCAACTCTTAAATCACGGAAAACATATCTGGTGGTTTAATAGAAAAGTTTAAACCTACTTAACCAAAATGTATGAAACAGCAGATTTTTTTTCGTGATCTCATAGTTGGTCCCATAGTAAAAGTTGTTCATGTTCATGGGTAGAACACCCTGTAAAAATTTCGAGACGGTAAAAAAAATCATCCAGTATATATGCCTAGGTTTAGATAAATCTTGACAATCAACAACAGGACTGTGGAACTGCCTCGTTGGTTTAGAGTCCTGGGTTCGATTGCTGGGTAGGGCAAAGTGTTATTGGGTTTTACCATCTGAATTTTTTCAGTAGCAGCCCGGAGTCTGTATTTGTGCCCGGTTGATGGCAATAAGCTCAGCCCGTCTTACATGGGACTTAATTAAATCTGCCGTAATGTGGGTATACCTACTATAGGTACACCTCTGTCTAACCCTTCGGGAAATATGGGCGTGATGTTATGTGAACATAGAAAAGCTAGTTAACTTTGTTTCATTTTCAATGCTTTCTTACACCTTTAGCATTCATTCCAAAATCTAAATTACCATACAGGATGTTGTAGAAACTGCATAAAAGCAGTTAACAAATAAAACGTTGGCAAATAAATGCTGAATTTATAGACGTTCTGTAGTAAAATGCCTCGCCCTGTACAATAATGTTAATGTTTTCTTACAATGTAGGTACTTTGGTACATTCTTAAGGTAGGTACCAAAATAGGCTTTAAGATTCGTTGACACGGAGCATTTTAATTGTGTGTTGAATGTAATAAATTGTAGCTTTGCTTAAAATTGTGACAGTGTTTCGAAGGGTCTAGAAACATTATAGCAACATCTATATAAAACAGCTTCTCGTCTAGTTTGGTCGCAGCAAATATTTAAGCATTTCAAATCTAATTTATTTATTTTCTCAGTTTTGTGTTTTAGTCAGATGCGCCGCTTTTGCTTACGGCGGTGGTAGGTATATCCAATGACAGATGAAATCAAGATCGCATTTTGGTTTTTTTTTTTTTTTTTTTGATAAACAGACAGGACAACTCACTTGTGCAACCTCTTGACGGGAACCCTCTGTTCCAACTTGCAAGTAACGTTGTTTTTCTGAATTGATCTGAAACGATGTGCCGATGAAATTGCAGGAGAACTGTTTTATGCAAATAAATTTTTTAAAGACTGAATTCACACTAGAAAGTAATCAAAAAGCTCCAAGACAGTAATAGCAGATCAACAAGAACCTATAAAACTGATTTACACGTTGCAATTGAATTGCCAGCATGCAATAACTAGAAGAAATACTAAAAGATGCACCGTCTAATCTGTGGTTAGAAGATGCAAGTCATTTGTTGCTTCAATTTTATTAAGGTAACGCATGCAAGAAAGTTACATCACACAGTGCGACATAAGGAGCTTGTCCGTGTCAATATATTTCTCATGCCGCACACAACACAAATATTATACTTCTTTGCATCATGAACATTATTTGCCAGTCAATTTTTCAAACAAAATAAGTTCTATTTCAAAATACATATATCCACATTTATATATTTGTCTCTTTTGTACTCATGGAATAACTTAAAGAAATTTCCGCCGCACCACGGTGAGAACTCTGATTTAAAGGCTCCTTCAAACAGGCGTAATACGCAACGCGATACAAAGCCACCGCGTGACGCGTGACGAGCGCCGCCTTTGTATCGCGCGCGATTCGTATCGCGAGTCGCGCCTGTTTGAAGAAGCCTTTAGGCGCCACACCCTGGTAAAGTCGAGTATGGCCCTACACTATTCATGACACATTGAACGTGAATACACAAACCTATCATCGATTTGCTCCAAAGCATGCATGTAGCTTGCATGCCATTTTGCCGTAACAACTTCTGATTTATGATGATAACACGAGCATGTCACAATGGCTTCTCCTTCTCAATCTCTTTTCGGGACCCTGGGTTTAAAGATCGACGGTTTGCCGGAACACTTCAAAGTGAACGAGTAGGTACCGGGATACAGTCTAACAATCAAAGCTTTTTATATTAACACAATTGGCAATTAAAAATATTCGTACTATTAATATTTTTTACTTTACAGCTTATATCTCTAATTATATCTATAGTTCTTTGGTGAAGAAGTGGCGAGTCATGGGCCATTGTGTGCTGGGTACATGAAGGCTAAAGATTAATTATGTGTTTTGTACTTTGAAGTAGTATGTACGCTTTACGATGTGTTTTATGAGGACGAAGTTTGGATAATGTCTCCTGATTTGCAACAAAAAGTCTAAGTAAAACATGCATGACGCACGAGGCGTTTTGCAATATAATTTCTTAGTAATAGGTACGGTTAACAGATACAAAAGTAAGATGTTCCTAATAGCATTTAGTCTGAGATAAAGAACATTATACATGTCCCAAAATTAACGCACAGCCTCTTATGGGGTCATTGAACTCATCATTATGTACAACTTTTACTATGGGACCAAAACTGAAGTCGCGAAAAAAAAAACAGCCGTCCCGTACATTTATGTTCGCATACTCGTCAAAATGTAGGGAACAGCAGATTTTTTTTCGCGATTTCAGGTTTGGTCCCATTATAAAAATTGTTCATAATGATGACTAAGTTGGTTGACTTCCTTTTAATTTCGTTGTATATACTACTACCGGGAACACTTGTCTCTTTGACACTTGACTCTAAAAAAATTAGCAATTTAAAGTTAATATTACAGAAACTGATTCCTTAATCGAAAAATTGTTTTCATAGACCCGCAATATTTTTAAAACACATATCCAACAACACCCCACACCATGGGGTAGACGAGAAAAAAAAACATCCCCACTACGTGTACAGGAGGTAGCCTAAAAAAAAAATATTTTACCACTTTATCGGTGATTAATATTTACATAATATATCCATGCCAAATTCTAGCTTTCTATTGTGGCTTTATGGACGGACAGACGGACAGACGGACGGACGGACAAGGCGAAACTATAAGAGTTCCTTGTTGACTACGGAACCCTAGAAAGGGTTGTATACACAACGCTCGCGATGAACATGCATCGTATCATAGTAAGAATAATGCATATCGATAACGGCTTAGGAGAGCTATATTACATCATCAGAGTTTACTAAATTATTGATTGATGTGACAGCTACATTAAGTCGCCGCTTTGTGAACAGGGCAACGATAAGAGTTAACTTTTAGATAATATTTATTATTTTATTAATTCTGTTTCCGACCGTACATAGTCGTATTGGGTCAGAGCAGCACATGCAAGTTATTACAATAAAATTTATTACCATCCATAAATTTTCATAAATGTTTCCTAATAAATCGTATTTAATTACGAAAATTAGGGCACAGTTGTACTCACATGTACCTACGCGCTAGTTTTAATCGATTTTCAATGCTGTGGTGTCTACTTACTATCGACTATTCATTAGAGATGTAAAATAACATAACATCACGCCTTTATTCCCCGCAGAATTAGGCAGAGGTATACCTACTGTACAACCACGTAATAGGGGGCGAGCTTATTACCATCAACCGAGCACAACTCCAGACTCTGGGCTGCTACTGAGAAATTCCTGATGGAAAAACCTAATAACACTTTGCCCGACCTGGGAATCGTATCCAGGACCTCATGCTCAGCAGAAGCACTTGCGACCACTAGACCAACGAGGCAGCAAAAAAGAAAACTTCATAGCAGGAAGTTGTAAATGTGCGTCAATGACTAATCGGTATAGTATCTTCCGAAGCTTTTGGTATGTCAAAAACATCTACTAGACCGGCAAACAGCATCGGCATCTCTAAACAGGCAAATATTTGCTTTGACCTATGTCACTCGTTAAATCTAAGTGCTTCGTCTACGACATAGCATAAAGCTAGAGAACTCGGACCATCATCCAGTATAAACTCTTTCAGTGATCGTAGCTTTTTACACAACGAAGACTGCTCTAACAGATCTCTTTTAGAGCAGAGCATCTGCTCTACGTGAAATATGTATCTTTGACGAGGAAGAGTACATATTAATCGAGAGGGTTAATCACATAAAAGTGTGACCATGAAAGTAATACAAAAAACTCGCGGTTTCTAAGAGACTACAGACAGAGCAATACCACGTTAATTGCTAGCTATGATTGGCAAATGCCAATAAAATCCCTGACATGACTTTGACAATCTTTAAGCAAAATTTTTTGCTGAGAAAATAGGTGTTTATTGCTTAATTTTACGGTTTTCTGTCCATTTACGGAAAATTACGAAGTTAAAAATACATGGCATTCGTCTTATTCTATTCAGTCAATTGCATAGGCAAGCCCAAATCCACTAAGCATAAGATTTTCTTGGTATTTTGTCATTTAGGACTGTCGTAAAATAGCATTTAGCAACATTAAAAGGGGTATTTGTTATTACATTTTACTGTTAGTTTATATTCATTCTCATTTATTTTATGTGCTTGTTTTACTGTACATCATACGTATTTTATTACATAAATTATTAGTACACACACGATGAATGACTTGATTTCTTATAGGTAGGGCTAGCCACAAAACAAGTCTCTCAGAAAAAATCATCATAATAGTGGTGTGGAATGTTGCATATTCACCCAAATCGGACAAAAAATTTAATTTTTGCTGGAATGCCTTTAAACAAAATAATCCTTTCAAAAAACAGCTCTTAAAATATCAATTTCCACTCTCCACACACCGCCATCGATAGAATAATTATTTCCAAGAAAATGAACGACTAAACTCCGAGTTAAAATTAATTTCCTTCCTTCATTAGTGCGGAGTTCTGGGTTCTAACAATTAACCGCTAACGTCGCGTAGATTGTAACTTCTAACTAACGGCTCAATACTTCAGCAAGTTTAGAAGAATTGCTTGTTAAATGTCCCTAACGAGCAATCGATCTGGGTTTACTGTCAATATAGAATTTGTGTTTATGTTCGGTTGGTGTTTTTGATAATAACTCTTTATTTTTGGTAGAAAAGGAGTTTTTTTAAAGTGAGTTTGAGCAGTAACTCTTGGAATTCACGAGTTGTTTTTTTTTTAAATTGACTCTATAGGTACTCGTATAGTGGAAATATGTAATCGGTTTCTGAAGGCAACATAACAGTTGAAAAAGCTGACCTTTCCCTAAATATTATTCAAGATACCAAGGTCGAAGTACTTTATTAGGTACAACACACAATAACAATGACTTCTTGATTTTACAAGATACTGCAACTGGGACTACGGTTTAGTTTTGATGAATTCCTTAGGCCCACTTGCATGTTTAGTCGGGTTAAATGAATAAATGTAGAGTTTGTAAACTCCGAGTTAAGTAACTAACATTTTAACTCTTCTTACGCGTTGCACCACTAAAAAGTAACACCGGGTTAGATAACCTGACAATAGTGATTTTCGAGTTGGGAACATTGCAGTTCAATCGACAAAACATAAAATAGGTTTGTAGTGTCTATGGCCTGATATGTAATCCGACCGAAGATGAATTAACGAACAAAGAACGGAAATATACCCATCTCTTTACACTACATTACGATACGTCTACTTTCTTGTCTTTAAATTTTATAACATGACATTTCATTTTAATCGATTGTATGTAGTTTCCATGGAGACTTAGTTTATTTATTGAAAAAACCTCAGATACGGAAAAATATGTTTTAAGTTTTTTTTTTTATAATTTGTATTTATTTTTATATGAGTTCATGGATATATTGCCTGCTGATATACGATAGTACCGCATTTTCACTTACTATAACGTCGAACAATATAAAATACAAAATAAGTTATCGGTGGGACCTCATAACGTCAATTTATTTTGACATTACTGACACTAACCCAGAGTTAGCGACGCGACGTAACTCTCCCACATCGGTGGGTTTAATATTTAAAAGTTTAACTCTATGTTTACCTCTAACTCTTCGTGGCGCAAGATGAATTATTTGATTATCCCTGAGTTTACTGTTAACTCCGAGTTATATAGGGATAACCCATGAACACGCAAGTGGGCCTAAGGCGATCTTTAATTCTGAGTTCTTCTGAAGACGTGTTTCTGTAAAGTAACTTCTGTTGCCAACCATACCAATTATTCTTAGGACCACACCACACACTGCTTTGCTATTCCGAGCACTCAATGTCAGGTGTATGAACACTCATTTCATTGCTAATGCTCAACTTAAGTGCTCGGCTAAAAGATCTATTACGCATAAGTTGAGCTCCATTGTCTAAGAGAACAAACAATAGACACTTAATTCCTTCTATTTGATTTGTTAGACACTACTGTTTAGAGTTTTACTACATTTTACGCAAGTGTAGGTAATACTTAGAAAGGGTATGTTAGGTTTTGAGCTATGGTCGTAAAGTGAGAAGTATTAAGATGAATGAGCCGTGGTTCCTGGCATTGTATGTCGTATAAATCCACCCAGTCTAAATCGATACCTTTGTTTAGAAAATATGGCTAATGAAGTGATGATGGAAACTTAACATAATAACTGCAATCACCTATCTACTGAATAAGGAAGCTTATAAAAATGATTACAGATTTATAACAAGCTTAATTCTGTGCAACTGAAGTTGCACATAAAGACTGCAGGAGCGAGTTTTTTCACAGCTCTGTTCACACTAAACTAAAAGAAAAAAAGTTGAACATGACAAAAAACAATATTTTTTCACACTAAAATCTCGACCAAAATGCTCCAGTTGAATCGTGATCTCCATTTTACGACCCCGAAAGTTCGTTCTGTGAATAAACAAATTACCACAGTTAGAACAATGAGGCATTGTGAACGAAGGGCGATGGCGTATGTGTTAATTTGTTACTACATCGACCTATATGAGCGCAGCGGAAAGATATATAGACGATACTGGATGAGTTGAAGGTGAGGTGTGATGTGATGTAAGTAGACTATTGTTATGATTATAATGACGTGACGAGCGATTTGAAAAAGAAAGTAAAATGGTAAGAATCAAGGATGGTCATTAGCAAGAAGAAACTGCAACCACAGATCTATCTAATAACTGATTGGTTTGTTTCATAGGGTTGTTTAGTCAAAATTTTCCATTTGGGAGGTCAATCTACAATAATAATTATTATTTTATTTTGTATTTATTTTTTATTCAAAAAGGACAATTATTTGTAAATGTTGGTTGAACCTGCATTAAAAAATGGTTCGAAATTTAAAAAAATTAAACCTAAAAGCTGAAACATTTCGGAATAAGGAGGGAAAACTTCACTTGGTCCTGTGACTTGGTCGCAGCGTACCCCCTCCCTTTTTTATATACTTGTACATATTTTTTTATTTTTTATTTTTATTTTTTTATATTATTTTGATATTTCTCGAGACCCTAGGGTCCCGGACCTTTGGAAGGCATATGAGGGGCCGAAGCCAACTCGCAGAGGCCCGTTAGACGCTTTCAATGGAAATTAGGCACCAACCGACGATTATCCCTGTGCGTACTATGCAAGTGCACCCAAGGACAACCCCCGGTTGGTGTAGGACTATTGCAGGATATAGAGACAAAAAAAATTGGGCTATGGGTTTGGATGGCTAAAGTGGACTGGTTATCTAAAACTATGGAAGGACTATGGCCCCTGCCTGACCAATGTTTGATAAATACAATACATGGATAAAATGGCAGGGGGTGACTTGCACACTCAACAATGGGCCCCCGGAAACGGTCGCTAGCACATAGTGTCGTAGCGACAAGGGGGCAACATGTCTTGAGGTGCTTAAGAGGAGTGGAGAGATATTCCACGGCTATCAGGACAATCCCGGAAGTACGGTCAAGATCCCTACCAGCATCTTACTGAACTACTTCCTTCCTCCGAGCACGTTTGCTCTTGCGAATCTCTACTCAAGCCAGCCAATAAAGGCAAGAATGAGGTGGGAGGTCAGTTCTCGTCAGTGTTCACTCCAGCCGGCCAATAAAGGCAAGCCAGAGATGAGGAACATGACTTCTCCCGGGAGATAGGGTACGTGGGGTCGCTACTGCCCAGCAGCTCGCCACATGCTGCCCTGCGGGTTTCTGTATCTCTCTTGGTCTGGCTCCTCATCCTAGACCTGTTCCGGCAAAGTAACCTTTACCGGCACAGACCTAGAGTTCGGAGCGCGCAAGCCCCATCACGACGTCAACGTAGAGATACGGCGATGGGGTTATATTATTATTATTATGTTAGTAATTGTATAGTGTATTTAAGATTTGAGAAAATAGAAGATTAAGTGAAGGGAACATGCCAACTATATCAACTTATTTAAGAAAACTCTTTAGAAAAAGTACTGACCACAATTTGAAAAAAGGACAATAAACATATACAGTTTATATAACATAGAAACAAGAAATATACAAAAATTATAGACAATGTTGCAGCCCACAACTCTGTTCACAGATTAGGTACGGGATACAAAACAGCGGAAATAATCGCTAGGGTTACAAATATGTATATATACAAGGTGTAACATAATTAACACACAACCTCTCATGGAGTCATTGTACTCATCATTATGAACAACTTTTACTACGGGACCAAACCTGAAATCGCGAAAAATAAAACAGCTGCTCCCTACATTTATGTTAGCATAACTCGTCAACATGTAGAGAACAGCTGATTTTTTTTTTCGCGATTTCAGGTTTGATGCCATAGTAAAAGTTGTCCATAATGATGAGTATAATGAGCCCTTAAGAGGTTGTACGTTATTAATGTTACATCTTGTATATATTTTAAAGCTCCTTAAGTATAAGACTTGAAGTTATAGGGTGCTCATGCAAAAATGTCTATATGTTCAAAAGTCCAATTGTAGGAATCGACCATTCTGCGAACAGGCGAACGCAAGCCAGAGTATTAGCTTAAAAGCAAATTAAGTACAAAACGCAATAAAATCAAACCCATAACTTAACAGCAACTTACTAACATTGTACCTCATATTCACACTTCATTCCCATTAAAAAACGACAACCCCGACCATCACACAACGATATCTATCATCTATTCAAATAAAAACGCTTCAAGTGAACCTGACACAAAAGAAAAAAAAAGCCTCTTAACATGCATGCCACATAGTTAACAGGCATCGAACTTCGATCAATAAACTGTGTTGGTACTGTCTTCCCATGGCGATAATTAACATTAACGCTACACGGCTAATTACACCTCATATGGACTGACTAGGAAAGAGGTTTTATTGTTTTTTTTGTTTCGTGACTAGCTACATCCTCTTTACACTTCTATGTTTTTATATGAATAGATTCGGTATCGGAAATCGTAAATGTGCGGCTATTGACAAGTGCTAAATACATCAATTAGGAATACAATGGACAGCTATTTCCATCGACATATTTAAATGTGTCTACATTGAGGCGCCACTACCATAAACGTAAATGCAAGACGTCCCTAGTTGTTGAAGGATTCTAGAATTTGCAAATAAAATATTTTAAAACGTGACGCCATCGATGGCTATTCAGTCTGAAGCTGCATTGCAAAACCCATAAGTGCGTCGAAATCTATCAATTGAACATTGGCCGTATTTTAAATAATCCTCAACTTGTCTTATCAAGGTACGTATTGCAAAACATGATCCCGTTACGAAAATAAAAACAACAGAAGATGCAAAAACCATAATCAATCACTAAGCCACAAACATTGGCGAAACATATTTGATAAAATAAATAAAAAGCAATCATGTTTCTAATTTCAGATACGTCAAATTAACAAATGGACATACGGGAAATGAATACATTGAAACAGAAAAGATTATTAATGATATCATTCATTATATGAATAGACCATTGAACAGATGCCGCTTTCTATAAGGTTTATTAGTTAATTGTGTTCTACTGAAACTAATTTATAATTGAAGTTGTGTATTAGCATGTTTCTTGTATTGGCAACATGAGTCTGCTTGTCGAAACATAGGCATTCATAAGTAACTTACTATTTATGGTCAATTGATGACAGAAATTCAAACACAAAAAAATATGTTTGTATCTATTCATTAAAGTCAATAGTGCCATAATACTTATAAAGTTTATCGTTAAGCTGTTTAGTCGCCCATGATATTGTATTTATTTATTATTCTAGCTTGGCCTCGCGACTTTTTTCGCTTAGAAATCGTAAAATACACGATATACTAAAATAGCAGTCACATTTTAATAAAACTCTCTCGTCCCCGAACCGTCGCGTTGCATCGCCCGCCCGTGCTATTACTTCGTTTTCGCTCAGTGTTCTTTCTGACTTTTTTCTTTTTGCTCGGCTTCTAAGGGTCGTTGCATGATGTTAAATAGCTTATAACTTAACTCAAGAATTGGGCTACCAAATGCAAAAAGATTTTTTCAAATCCGACTTTTTGTTCACAATTTCATACGTTTTATTTTTTTTGCGCAGAACCCTAATTATTTTTCTAAAATAAAAGTAACCTAAGTTACTCCCCGTAACATCAGATATCTGCCAGTGAAAGTCCTGTCAAAATCGGTCCAGCTGTTTCAGACAGACAGACAAAACATTTTTTCAAATTGCTTTTTTTATAATTACAAGTACCGTATATTCTTTCTTATGAATTAAGTAAAAAGTTGTTATTTTGACATTACAAACAGACACTTCAATTTTATTTATTTGTATAGATGTATAGACTAGAGAAGCGACTATCGTCTGATCCTTTGCAGTGCTATCTTTAGGGAAATCAGGTGCGCAATATAAAGTTTTCTTAATACGTGTGGCAAGGTCTTCGCAGTCTGCTTTAAGATTAGTTATGACTCAATCAGTAATTTAGAACTTTGACAGAAAGTCAATTTCTGTTAAAGTTCTACAAAAAAATCAAAATTAAAATTGAATTGCTTGCTGCGATTTTCTGTATCGAACTTCTCAAACTGACGGCGCTAATTTTGAGGCGAGACAGATTTAGTTGGTTAAATCTTGCAGCAAAATTGATCTACTTCTCATAATTACTAGTCTGCAAATAACGTCTACAATATTTCTATTTAGGAGGTGTGTGAATTTTCAGATACTCGTAAATATCAAACACGAAAGTATCAAAAATTACACGAACTGAACCCCTGGAACTTCAGATTTGTTTTGTTCCAAGTTCTTGCAAAACTATATGCTTTTGCCAAAAATAACTGAACCATGCATATAACAATTAATTTTCATGACAAATTCGGACACAAAACATTCGCGAAGACAGAAGATGTCCGCACTGCAAATAAACAGATTCTCTGAAACCATCAAACAGAAAAAATCTTTGTCACCAACATGATTCATTCATGACTCAAGTAACATACTTGCAAATGAGATCATGTAAATAGCTTTAACTATTATAAAGACTGCCATATCAGTACTAATAACAATATAAGTTCGACGCCCTTTCCGATATACGTGAGAGAAATAACTATGCATAGCGAACCAAGAGTATATAAACCATTGAAGCGGTCACCATGACCAATGAAGTAGGAACTTACGACCGATCAATAAAACCTCTTACAGCTAAGGTAATGAAGAAAGAGGAAGCTCAAATTAAACTGGCACTAGAAATACCCATAGTCGAACGTGGATTTATATCGATTGTGTGCAACGGAGACGCTTCCACGAAACAAAATAACTTTGAAATGTGTCGAAGCATGACATAATGAATTCTCGTTTGTAAGTGGCCATTTGAACCGTATAATCGAATAGAGTAATATGAGAAATTTAAATGTTAGATGTTTTATTTTAGAAGAAAATTTAGTGTTTTTGTTCAAAGCTTTGAATATGTATAGGGATTTATTTGTTATAGTTTTTAATTATATTCTTAGATTATGCGTTATTTAATTTCTTGGCCTAAGCATTTATTTCAACATACTACTAATATAATTAATTCTGTTTTTCTTTTTTACCAGAATTGCAATGCATCATTACTTTTGGTCGTGACGCCGCAGATAACACACACCGTGCCACCTCGCCATACCGGTTGCGAAAGTCATTTAAGGAAAATGGATTGTGCTCTCGTCTTATCAATCCTTTACTTACAGACGATGAATTAGCACTATGCCAGCACTTATAGACAATCATAAGCTTACAAACTTGCAATGTCGACCATTCAACGATTTTTTCTGCTTAGAACCAAATCCATACCTATATTATTGAGTTTCTCTATGATGCATTGTGTTTATCAGCAAAAAATAGTTGATGAATTGCTAAGCGACATAAATGTGTCACCGAGCTCGCCCTCTATCATGCATACGATGCGCTATTGACCCTAAAAGGCTCTAAAACAATAAAATATATAAACGGTATATTAGTTCTTGACAGCAGGACATTGTCGCTGTGTTGTCCGTAAAGCGCTTAAAGCGTGCAGTCAATGTGGTGACAGCTTGGATTGAAGCGATGTTGATCGCTTTATGGTCGATATCCCTAACACTGATACATATTAGATTATATGTGTTGGAAACATGAAATTGGTGATGTTTTTGACTTAGTACTGTTTGAGGATGAATTTGGTTGAATAATCAGGCTCTGTGTACCAGTTTAAGATCCTAACAGCAGCTATTATTAGCTGTTTTGAAACATAGCTTACTCACACCCAACAATTTCCCCAAGAAGCCTCGTAAATTCTAGCCATTATAAACAAATTACTATCAATTTTCACTCATTTATCTTCCATTGCTTAATGTTAAAGCGTTATTGTTTACGATAATGCTGGACCGGACAAACATATTGCACCTTTATCTACCAACATTTGGCATTTGACATCGCTATCTCCGAGAAAGTGTCATACAAGCAGTTGTTCATTCTTATCAGTTCAATTCGCAATTAATGCTTGGTCATTTAATGTGAATGGCATTCTTACAATGGTTTCATTGTTCGATGTTGGATGCTATTGTCCTTATTTTATTGCTTTTGTACCATCTTGTACTATGTTCTGTTTTTATTTTGTGATAGTTGATGCTTCATCTTTTTCTTCTTGAATAAGGCTTTATGCAGCAGTTACTCCATGTTATCGCTCCTGTTTATAATTGATGACGCTGACCTTATTTCAACGTCTGGCTATTGCGAATTAGTAATTTTACAGTTCCTGTAATTTAGACAAGTTTTGGGGTAACTTTTTATATGTTCTTGCACATTCACATTATGAACTAAACAAATACACACCATATCTAACTGTTTATCATTTAATCGTACGAAAGTTGCGTTAAATTTATTGCATCTTCTATCAAGTTTGTAACCAGCCTATTCAGAGGTGTTAAAAACACTGATCATAATTCATTATTAATTCTTGTTGCCTTTGCTTCGTGCTAATTAACTGATTGGTGCGAAGATAAATTAGTATTATAACGATTATTGCTTATTGATTTATTTCAATGACATAAAGCTACAGAGACCATTTAATTTATTAAATGGAACTATGGCCAGGAAGCTGTACAAATGCGTAGAGACGTTAGTATTGACGCCTTGTTTAATGGTCGGTTAGTTTCTACTGTTTTCTTTCTCAGTATTTCTAAGTGAACGGGGAATTATGAGAAAGAAAACTGTACGGTAATGATGGCTTTTAAATTCGTTAAAGTTCTGTAAACTTCACGTGCCATGTTTTTGAGAATTTGAGTTTCTTTGGTATTAAATGCTTGTTTGAAAAAGTATGGGGTGAGCAACCACCAATCGAAGTACTACATATTTACATAAATAAAAGTGTAGGTTTTAGGCCACCAACTGCGTTAATTTCAGTAACTATGTGTTTTGCATTTCCTCATGGCTACATATATTTACAAAGTCGATTTGAAAACATTGTTCCAAGAACGCGGCACAAAGACTGCCGCTATTCGCATTGACACGATCTTAGCAATTCAAAATAGACAAAACGGGAAAATCAACAACCAAATCATGTAGATTCAAATTTTATCGATTGGCATCAAACATTCTTCGTAACAGTACCTATGTTTATTCAAATCACATCGATCCTTTACAAACGTACCATTTGGAACTCAAATATTGATTCTGGTCAAAGGAGATTATTTGATCTCCACTCGGTTCGATCGGAAGTGATTACTTTCTTAGAATGGTGTTTGATGTTCGACAAATATTCGAGATGAATTTCGGTGGGCGTTTTTTGTGTCCGAAAACGACAATCTCTGCTGTAAAATGTTTACGTTGGATCTGTGCAAAATAGATACGATGGTTGTACTATCTTCTCAAGTTTTACCCATAAGTACCTGGTATTTTTAATAAATTAAAAACATTAAATTAAACCCAGTAAGCAATATATTTACATAGCTATTGATTGCTTTAGGATCAAAGATAGTGAAAACATAAGTAAAGGATTGATAAAAGTAAAATTTTCATAAATAATTTTATACTATCTCTCGTCCACCAAAATATACTTTGTAAAAATAATTAATATTGAATTTGCTTTCTCTTTGCCCTTCATACTTCAAGGCCAGCCAGTTCTCATAATTATCAAATTGTTCCAACAAAATTTCCTCAGCGTGAACTCAGGCATTAGGATTGGAATTTCATAATCAAATTGTCCTCCTTGCAGCAAAACAAGGACGAGGCGCTTAGGCATTGTAATCTCAACTAACTGACTCACTCGACCCCTAACAAGATTCCTGAGAGCACCCACACAGTACTGTTGCCATTTGCTAATTTCTGCTTTGTCTAATTGCTAAGAATAGCCACGATTACACTGCGACATGACTTCAATTTCTCTTGACTGTCCTTACGAGTCCATTGCCAAATTCATTACCATCTTCGTTCTCTAATCTGGTGTTGAACGAGCGATGTAGAGGTTTGAATTCGAGATTCACGTCTGTGATGGAATCGTTGCGGTTCCAATGCGGGGTAGGGCCTAATTGAAAGTTACTCGGTGGAGTGACAGGGGCCGTTAAGTCAGCCAGTGGCCGCAGCTCTGTGTTGTTGCTTGTCAGATTAACGTGCCTCCCTTGGCGCCTTTGAGTTTAACTGTGTAACAAACTAGCATTGTCTAAAGGGCAGGATTTCTGGAGTAACGAGGCTGGTTCTATCAATGATTTTGTTACTTATAGCTATTGTGTCTGTTTACCTCCTCTTTGGTTTGGCTAATTCAATAGCGAACAATGCGTTTTGTTTGTTGGAGAAAACATTTATTTATTTAAATGTTTCATGCTTTAAATTTGTGTACTGCTTTTTCTACTGCTAAATTCAGGTCTTCATCTGACTGTTGAAGTTGATGGGTCATGCTCACTGTTGCAATAATCATCACGTTTGGCTGTTGGATTTGTGATCTCTTTCCTCATGTTTATAAAGTCAAGTTAACTTACAATTTACGTCAACGACTAAATTGAGACGTCGCGTCGTGCGTTCTTTGTCACGAACACTCATTAAAATACTAAAGCTACTGAGCTTAGCAAGCAGACAGGCGATCAGGAAGTAATTTTCCATGCAGACTGATGCGAACCCTTTTAAAGAACACATTATTATGCCCTGCACTATTTAACCAAAATCGTTAAGCACGTGCATGAACATTTAACTACACACATTAACTTACGTTAAATAAATACATAGTTAAGCAAAATTCACAAAGAGGTGACTGAACATAACATAAACATAACATAACATCACGTGTGTAATCCTCGAAAGGTTAGGCAGAGGTAACGTGTACCTACACCCACATTTAGCCAGTTAAAGGCTCCTGCAAACAGGCGCGACACGCGACGCGACACAAAGGCACCGCGTGTCCCGCGACGAGAGGTGCCTTTTGTCGGCCGCGATTCACGTCACGCGTCGCACCTGTATGTAGGAGCCTTAAGTCCCATGTAATAGGGGGCGAGCCTATTGCCATAAACCGGGCACAAATCCAAACTCCGTCCTGCTACTGAGAAATTTCAGATGGAAAACCCAATAACACTTTACCCAGCCTGGGAATCGATCCCAGGACCTCATGCTCAACAGTAGCGCTTGCGACCACTTGACACGAGATCTCTCTTCAAAATGATTATAAACGTTATAAATTTCCCCAATTCAAATTCTTCATTCACGGAAACACTCGTAACTCCCAAGATCGATATGTCAGTCAGTTCATAACAAGTAACGACCCACTTATCTTGGCAAACTTTCGTTCGTTAACTCACAGCTGACAGTGTTCCGGTGTAGTTACTCTTAAGTTTCCACAATGAAGGCGAGTTGACAATTTAACAGTTTAATGACTTGAACAAGTCGCTACAAAACTTTGGAGTTAGCTTTTGTTTAGAACGATTGGGTAGTTTTGAATGGTTGGGGTGTCTGAATTATGAAATTTATTTGTTGGTATCTTTTTGAGATATAATTTTGTTTTTTGTGTACCTATCTTGCTTGTTTATTTCTGCAAGTACAAAGATAATAATAATGAGTGAGTGTGCAAGTGCCATTTTATCTGTGTCATCTTCATCTGCCGAGCCTTTTCCCAACTACGTTGGGGTCGGCTTCCAGTCTAACTGGATGCAGCTGAATACCAGTATTTTACATGGAGCGATTGCCTACCTGAACTCCATAACCCAGTTACTGGGTAATACGATACCCCTTGGTAAGAATGGTTGTCAGACTTTTGGGCTTCCGACGACCCGTAACGACTAAGATCCATGAATGCCGGGACCAACAGCTTATCGTGCTTCCTGAGGCACGGAGAGGTGTTGGTATGTAAAGATGGTTACCCATCCACGGACCAACCGCAGCAAGCATGATCGATCGACACGTGCGGCTGTTATTACTTGGCCACAAACCATTTTATCCGTGTATTTTATATAAAACATTGGTCAGGCAGGGGCCATAGTATTTCCATAGTTCTAGATAACCAGTTCACTCTAGCCACCCAAACCCATAATCCAATATCTTTATTTATTTATTTATTTAACAGTTTATGTACACACATATAAACAGACAAGAAGAAAGGAATAGAAAAATACGTACAAAGGTCTTTGTTTTCATATCCTGCAATAGTCCTACACCATCCGGGGATTGTCTTTGGATTCACTTCCATAGTACGAACAGGGATAATCGTCGGTTGGTGCATCATTTCATTTAAAAAGTCTAACGGGCCTCTGCGAGCCCTCGGCCCCTCGTATGCTTTCCAAAGGTCCAGGGCCCCAGACTCCCGAGAAATGTCAAAGAAAAAAAAAATGTCAGGTCCACTCAATCTGTGTGGTTCTTTCTTCAAAAGACTATTTCTGACACAAATCTACATGGTCTTCAGATGATCTGACCAAGATTATGTCTGGACTTTAAAAGAGACTGTGACCTCTGAGTTTATTTCGGCCTTTCTTCTCAGAGTAGTCAGGTAGGAAACGCCGGCCTCATCTAGTTAAAAAAAAATATGATTGACGTTTAAAAGTATTTGTATAAATCTACTTACAGAAATAAAATCATTTGTCATTAATCATTTATTCCCATCGCGCCGTATCTCTACGTTGACGTCGTGGTGGGGCCTGCGCGCTCCGAACTCTAGATCTGTGTCGTAGAGTTTACTTTGCCGGAACAGGTCTAGCGTGAGGACTTGGTCTGGCAAGAGATGTACAGAAAACCGCACTGCAGCATGTGGCGAGCTGTTGGACAGTATCAACCCTATGGACTCTGGCTTGCCTTTATTGACCGGCTGGAGTGAACAATGACGAGAAAGAAAGCTCCCACCTCAATCTTGCCATTATTGGGTGGCTTGAGTGGAGATTCGCAAGAGCAAACGTGCTCGGAGAAAGGAAGTATTCCAGAATGTACTGGTAGGGATCTTGACCATCTTCCAGGCTCTGGGATTGTCCTGATGGTAATGTAATACCTCTCCATTCCTCCAACACCTCAGGATATATAGCCCCCTTATCGCTATGTTACTAAGTGCTAGCGACAGTTTCCGGGGGCTCATTATTGAGTGTGCAACTCATCCCCAGCCATTTTTTCCGTGTATAATATGCGGTCCTTTCATATTTCTAGGTAACCAGTCCACGTTAGCTATACAGACCCATATTCCAATATCTTTGTTTCCATACCCTGTAATAGTTCTACACCAACTGCGGGTTGTCCTTGGGTGCACTTGCATAGTGAACGAACTCGAACGAATTCCAAAAGCCCCAGGGTCTCGAGATATGTCAAAATCACTTTAAATATTAATAATATTAGCCTAGCCTGTGTTGTCCCACTGCGGGGTAAAGGCCTCCATTTCCTTTTTCTACTCAACTCGATCCCGAGCCAATATGGACCAATCCCTCGTATAAGCGTGGCGTTAGTCCCGCCATCTACGCCTGGGTTCTACGATGCCGTTGGACGTTTTTAAATACGCATGTCGGATTTATTGTCGTCTTTATTTATTTATCCCACAATGCATCCGACATGCGGCAAACGTGTCCGGCACGGACCCAATTGAGCGTGGCTGCTTTTTGGGTGACGTCTGCGATTTGTGTCTTAGAGCGCAGCATCGTGTTCCGTATTCGGTCGGTAAGTCGAACTGCAAGGATATTGCACTCCATCAAGTACAAAGATACTATAATGAAAAAATGTTGTGCATCCTTTCAAAGAAAAAAATTGTATTTATTCATTACAGTGCTTAATATGTCTATAATTTACTCAACTTTTTATCCTTCGTCACATTTATTTATATTTTAATAGAGCTTTCCATTTCTTAGGCATAGTTTCACCAAACCATGTTAGTTGATTTAATCTTCTGTGAAAATGTTAACGGGTCATTAAGAGTATAAGCGAGTATTTCACCAAGCGCTAATCTGTTTTAAATATCCGTTAAATTTAATTTCTGCCATAGAGGTCCGTTAACTTACTAACCGATATTTAGTCAGTTGTCAAAATCATCGAAATAAAAAACTCGAGTCTTTACTATACGGCTCTCTACGGCTAGCTATAATAATGCACTGTCAGTGAGCATTGACATGTGACATTGCGACTTTTAATTTGGTTGCTTTGACAACTGACCGACATAAGAGTGAATGATACATCCTATCATCCTAACGCCAGGTTTGTTATTTTTTTCTGGTGTAACGTAATTACCATTAACATCGATGTTTATTTTAATGGTTGATTTACTAATGTCTGATTATGAACAGCTTATTGAAATTAGGTCTTAATCTTGCATAATTTAAATCAATAAAATTTATTTAAATGCATCGACGAAGAAAATAACTCTTAAATCAGTGATCAACACTCGCTCCACATCTGTATTAGATAAGGACCTTACCTTGATAGGATTACCTTGCAATGAGAAAGTTGCAGAGTAATATTATTAACAGTGCTAAGCTGTTAATTTAACAAAGCTATTGTTTTGCTTACAAACGACGCTTGCGCCGCCAAAACAGCAAATAATTCGCTTGATAAGCGTGGGCTAAGACAAGGGACTGCTAACAAGCTAAATAATCATTACAACTAATGCAGCTGGTAGTATTGCATTGAACATGAATGAAACAGCATCTAAAGCAAACATAGTTTGCACAAACATTATGATTCATTAACGCGAGAATCTAACTGTCCAGACTGATTTTTAATTACAATAAAAGACTGCCTCTCATATATGTCATAATACGATCAAGTTGCCTTTTACGAAAACAATAAGAAAAGCCTTAGATGAGACCACACAGAATTTGACATCAATAGAAACATCCACATCCAATAAAACTCTAGGCAGTGAATTTATTATTATACTTAAAGACTCTTTATTAAGCGTTACGTTATTTCCTACCCATAAAACCACATCTTTCTTTCATTCCTTTAAAACAAACTAACAAAATTATTTATGTACATCCAAGAATATATTTATATTTCCATAGGCTGAATAACAAATGCTCTCACAAAGTTCAAGCGCCATCGATTAAAATAAGTAAGCCGTTTATATTTGATCGTATAGCGTTTTTCTGTAAACAGTTTCCTGGCTGTTTGGTTTCAGATCACGATCAAAGAACAGGTGGCTTCAACGGCCACCTTGTATGTATCAACTTTCATGACTTCCACGTTCCGTACAAAGGTATAAATTATTTTATATCTAGGATAACGAAATGTTTCTCTTTTTTCACTATCGGTTGGCTGAAATTGTTTTTTTGTTTGCGCGTTGCGTTCGTTTTGCTAAGTAGGTTGTTTTCAGATTTTGTGGCATTTTGTGGTGAAATTAAACATCCACTTGTGTATATTACTTACGTTATTTGAAAAGCAAAGACAGAATCGAAGATCTGCCGTCATTACACGAGTAACCCTTCCTACGAATTGGCAATTGTACAAGTTCTCTACATGCATTTGCCCACTAAAGTAGCTAACAAAGTTGTAACATAATGCCAGTACAATCCTTCAATCAAAACATCATACAGGCTAATTCCCGATCATTTAGTCCAACGGCCAATATATAAGTCAATCAACCCGTCCTCTTAACAACACAAGACAAACGATAACTGACATGACGGAATTACTCAACAACTTTATTTGGACACAATTGTTAATTTCCTCCAATGAAATAAAGGGCTAAATCCTCTCTGTAAAGTTTTATAATTGGTTGATTGGATGCTGCGGAGAAAGCCGTTGGCTTATCGTGGTGGAGTGGTAGATTTTTTTGCTTCTAAACATGGTTATCGTTTGATCAGGATGCAGTAGTTAAGTCACGTTTTGTTTTGGTTCGTTTCCTTATTTTGAGGTAATTTAGGGACGATAAAATTGTATGAAGATTTCTTTTATAAGTATTTCATCATACACACATTTTGTTCTACGATAAAGTGAAGCTCTCAAATGAGTAAGTAAGTACATAACACAAAAATATTTTTTGCATTCAATTTCTTCATTGCCAATCTTATTTACTTTTATATTATAAACTTTTTACTACTCAATTTAAAGAGAAAATTGTTCAACGAAGTATAAATACATCGTTAACTTGTGATAACAGAATAGCTTTTCGTAAAATTCTCAATGAAGTAAGCATCTTGCGCGTTTTTCATTCCCCTGGAGCAAATGTTTACAAATATTATTTACTAAATATAGTTTTAGATAAACATTCAATCATTTTATATAGAGTAACTTGATATAGTTCTATTTGTAACATTCCATCATGTTTAAGCTTATAGCAACTATAAATAACTTTTAGTGCTTTATCATCAAATTGACATTATTATACACCTTAAATTGATTGGTTTCCCACACTTATTGTATTACCAGGTTTTTTTGAGACCTAGGCGTTTTCCTTTACTATGAATCATTAGATTAGGTCACATTGACGTCAATATTAGATTTAATACCTACTACACGACACCCAACCTCAATAGCGTTAGCAAAAACTTTGGCCAAAACCTTGGCTCCATTATTTGATTCAGCATCTGACCTTTAACCGTTCTCATTATCCGCATTAGGAATTAACAGTTCGGAAACCGGTTTCCTACGGTCCAGAAATTCCTTTGAGCTCCGTTTGTTTAGTCTTTTACTATATTTTAGGGCAATGATAATGCGGAACCGGGACCTTCATTAGTTTAATGTGTTGGCCGTTAATCCTTTATCTGAGTAACCTTGTAGGTTTTCTGTAGTTTTTTCTTTGAGATCTTATTTTAGGCCGTGTTTGTATTTTCTTCTTATCAAAGAGTAGCTAGGTTTACGAATTTTACCTTCATCTATTTCTATCATTTATTTTTCTATAGCATAACATAACATCACGCCTTGTTTCCCCGAAGGGTTAGGCAGAGGTGTATCTATAGTAAGGTATACCCACATTTCACCAGCTAAGGTCACAATCTCCCTTGGAACAGTTCTGGGTAAAGTGTTGGAGCGTCTCGTGCAGCCCTTAAGTCCCATGTAATAGGGGGCGAGCCTATCGCCATAAACCGGCATTTTTCTATAGTAGCATCCGTATTACTTGATAAAAGTATCTTATCAATCAAAACAGTCTTATATTTCATACTACCTGAGTCCCGCGACTTCGTTCGCGTGGAAGTCGTAAGATACACAATATACTAAAATAACAGCCACATTTTAATAAAACTCCCTCATCCCCGTCAACCTGTCGCGTTGCATCGTCCTCCTGCGCTATTACTTCGTTTTTGCTTAGTGTTCTTTCTGACTTTTTTCTTTTTGCTCGGCTCCTAAGGGCCGTAGCGTGATGTTAAATAGCCTATGACTATCCTCGAGAATTGGGCTACCAAATGCAAAAATATTTTTTCAAATCCGACTTTTTGTTCACAATTTCATAGGTTTTAATGTTTTTGCGCGAAACCCTAATTTAAAAAAAAATAAAAGTAGCCTAAGTTACTCCCCGTAACATAAGCTATCTGCCAGTGAAAGTCCTGTCAAAATCGGTCGAGCCATTTCGGATACTAGCCGGAACAAACAGACAGACAGACAAAAATTTTAAAAATTGCTTTTTTGTTATAAGTACCGTATATACTTTCATACACATTTAGTAAAAAGTTGTTATTTTGACATTATAAACACACTTCAATTTTATTTATTTGTATATGTATAGATTGTAGGCTGAACACAAATCAAACCAAAACCTAAACTTGTTAGTAATGCTGGTAACAAAAACCACTTCGTATCCAGTAGTTCAGTACCCATATTAACATCCTTATAATCCATTCCATAAACTAACTAAAACAACCAACGCGTGTTGCAGACTAAACATGTAACCGAGTTCCATTTTCAAAAACAGCGTCATCCATTTTTATAAGCCAAGCACTGCAGCAATGCACCGAGCCACGGTGAAACATGAAAACAAGGCATAAGGAACGGGTTACTAGGTCACTATTAATGCAATGCACCATGTAAGTGCAGTAGCATTAAATATATTTAAATATTTTTGTATTGATATCGTTTCTCTTGTGTTCTTGCTCTTGCATAGGCATATCTGAATTGTAGATTGAAATGGAGAAAAGGGGATCGTTCGCTTGTGCTATCGGGACGGTTTTCTTATCGGAGCAAAATTTATAAAGCCTATAGATATTGTTTCCGGGCTCTATGTTTGCGAGTTAGATTTGTCCAATAGTACTTGTGAGACCGAGATTTCTAAGTGGGACGTGGAATAAAGACAAAAATATAAAGATTATTGTATTTTGTATCATCCTTTTCATATCCCTTTGCAATAACATTCTGAGTCAATCTCATACATTCAATATTGCGACGATAAACAAATAAAAATGACGGAACAAACAAAATATGCACATAAGAATACTTCAGCTTTGAATCTAAACCTTTGTAGCAAATGCTTGAACTAAAACAATCCGGGCTGTTGCGAAGAAACGCATTATCATATGCAACTATTCTCGAACAGGAAACTTGTTATGCAATTTTTGTTCCGAAACTATTTTTGAACAAGCGCTAAGCTTTTGTGCTAGTTGGGATTTTGTTCCGTGGAATATCAAAGGAGAAATATAATTAAACAGTTCCAAGTTGTTTGAAAAACGTGGCAGGATTTTCGAAACTTTGCTTTTTGAATTATGGGTGGCCATTTTATTATAGGCTGACAATGTGACGTGATACGTCGATCCTGTTTATAGCTCTGGGGATTTAAAATGACAATTGAAGAGCGCCGCGCTCATTTGTTTCTGTCGGTGATTTTTTGTTTTGCTGATGAATGCAAGGATTTATTTTATCATTGCATTTTGTTGGCATACTGCCGAGATGCATTTCGCATTAGAAAACTGTTCATCCTCTACATTGTACTGTATACAATTAGCTTGGTTCTCTTTCCAATATTCTCGTTCCACCAAAATGTAGTGAAAAGAAAATAGCAAACTGAAATACGGACGAATTTAATTTTGTTGCCCACGTGTAAAATTATAAATGAGGTAAAATGAAACCTGCCCGCCTTTCTAACATGCATATTGTAGCACCTACCTGAAGCCGTTGCATAATAATTCTTCTCATCAAATAATAAAGATATGGTAATGCATCACTCCAAAGGCTACATACGGAACACACGAATATTTTATTCCGTACCCGAGCTCAGATATACTGGTAGAATTTCCATGTGAATTGTAGCTAGGATAATACAACGGAGTCTGTCAAAACCCTTCAGGCCACGCCAGTTGCTCTCATATTCAGGGACCATGATCGTAAGGTCACATGTATTATGCATTCGACTCGACCTGCTACGTATCCGAATCAATCCAGGAATGTTTGGCATAATGCCCAGAATGAAATACGTTTGTGTAATGAGGGTAGATTTTCGGTTACGTGTGCTGTTCTGTGTCGGGGATGATTGGAAATAGTATTGTGTTTTATTTAATATTGGGTCTCTTTCTTTTTCTTCCTTTTGTATGTACTTCACTTCCTTGGTGCTGACTACAGTTTTATTTTATCTCTGTGAAGAAATGTAGCGAGTTGTATTGTTTAAATTGTAATAATAGACACAGAATATAATTATTTGTTCAAGTCCTATTAAATGTTATATTTAATCGAAAAAAAAAAGGTTTTGATTTTTAGTTAACCGAACCTATGAGACTACCAAAATTTAAACTATTACCAAAATTATTAAATGTCGTTAATTCTCATACAACAGTTATAATCATCGTCTACTTCCAAATAGGGTTCAGTCCCAAATCTCCAACGCATTTACGTATTAAGTTTATTCAGTCCCTGCTTACGCAGCACAATAATATTCTAAACACCATACCGGAATCCCATATCAGATCTATTCTCCATAAAATGTAAACCAATTCCATTCATCGTTAAACCCCTTTATAGGAGCTATCTTATTTTAGGCTATGGCAAATTGCTGCTAATCTGCAACTCCCTTCGAATCCGGATATAAAACCCTTAGGTTATTATCAGCGTTGGCATCTATGGGGAGTAAAGCGATGAGGCGATTAGCGAAGCTCCATGGTGCGAATGTAAGCGCGAGATAAGAGCTGGATAACGCTTCGCATGGAAACATACGCGATTTGACGGTTGAGCTGAACCGGTTGATGCTAATTAAAATTGAATTATTTACCCGCAGATGGACTTGAAGAGGTAGATGGTCCACCCTTTACGGCTGGCTTAGGATAACGAGTAGTCTTTGTGATTACCAAAATTCAGTAGCATGGTGCTCAACAATTCACAAAACTCCATGATACTGAAAAAAATAACAAATTACAGTATCAAATACAAAACCGAGAAAAATACTTTGTCAAATAATTGTTACTATTTACGAAGAAATGTTTCGTCGAATCGCCTGTCTCTAATGAAGATCACTTGATTAACAATCCTTTCATTCCTCTACAGAGTGTTTTCGCTTATGAATATTCACGAATCGAGCCGCCTCTCTGAACAACATAGTTCATTGATTACCAATGAAATACAGACGATTCGAGCCAACCTTCCTTCTTACTATATTTTTGCATTAATGCAGATGCTTCCCGTACCAACATTACTACTCGCTGAAATCCAAACCTCATTCACAACCGAACCAGCTTGTACAACATACATTGCTTCCTCGTACCTGATAAGGGTGACACGTGAGCGACTAAAAACATTAATGGATTTCCGTTTTAGTAAAGTTGCGGTTCTATGGCGGTATTGCGTGCCAGGATAACGTTATGCAAATGTTAGTGCTGTGAATAATTATTTGTAGAGTTTTATTGCTTTTGCTGACCTATAGATAAATAGTTTGCAACTGTTGTACAAATGCTTGGTTCGATGGGAATCTTGTGGCTGTGAGAGAACTTGAAGATAGCTTATTATTTAACTATAAACATTCAATCTGGAATTTCTACGTTGTCATTTCTTCGAGCAAATGTCACTTTTCTGTCAGTGATATCAACAAAATAATTTCATTGTCAACAAAGTAATTTGCTTGTTATTTTTAGGTAAGTTAATTGTTACCAAAACTTTAATTTAACTTTTATATCTTGAGATTTCAGTCATCAGCTGCAATCATAACGCAATAATTGATTGTTTTTAGCGTACAGAAAACTGCCTTCCCAATATTTTCTGCCATCGATGGGAATGTCATTTTTATGCTTGGAAAAATTAACATAATATTTAAAAATATAATCAACCTTTAAGCAATAATCGTACAACTCTCGCAGTTGCATAACGTCGAATAGTTTCTCAAGTCCCAATGTTTATTCATTAAACAGCTACAAAATGCTGATGTTTTCACTGTAAATACTTAACAACTCGCAACTCTGTATTTTGTAGTTTCTTATTTTACACCATAAGCCCATGTTTGGGTGTCATAAAATGTCGCTAATTCTTATTATTTGTCCGCGAAACTTTCAAAGAAGTTTAACGTTTTAATACCTTGTTTGTGGTTCCGTTCGTGACTTTGTATTAAAGAATTTACTTCTGTAAGATGATCTAGATGTTTGTTTTTCTTTTTGTTAACTTTTTTTATTTTTTCGTGGTTAGTGACTTACCTGGTGTCAGAGTTTTTATGCCGCCTATGGGCCTCTGACTTGGCTTCACATGCCGTCGAGAAATATTTCTCAGGCGTTTCCTCACGATGTTTTCCTTCACCGTATTTTAAGCAAGTGTTAATTATACAATACGCACATGAATCCAAAAAGTCAGAGATGCATGCCTTGGGTTCGAACTCGAGACCTATGACTTGTCAGTCCAACAGTTACAGCACTAGGCTAACACTTTTTTTTTAAATCTTTATTTATTTAGAGGCTTTTGATTATCATACATAACCATGTCAGCCCCATCATAACTCATAACAAAAATATTTTTACGAACTAAGAGAAAAGAGACGCTCTATTAGCTAAATAGCTGCAAACAAAACTATAAATTTTCTTAGCCTCCTCACTACAGGGTTTAGACAAAAAACATTGAACATCACCTAAATCTAACTTACTAATTTTTAACTCTGCCAATAAGGCATCTCTTTCTCTGCGATTACGGACACATTCCACCAACAAGTGATGGACATCCTCCACAGACTCGCAGTATTGACAATTTGGACTACTCACTTTTGTCATTAGGAAGCCAAACTTGTTGAGTGGCATGTGTCCGGTCCTTAACCTATGTGCTATTACAATATATTTTCGACAAATTCTCATATCGGCAAACCAGGGAATACGCGGAGGTTCAGATTGCACCGTTTTGTACCAAACACCTTTTTCGAGAGATTTTTTATCAAAGTATTCTTTCCACATGTTGTGACAATTTTTTTTTTTTAATAATTCAGAGTAGTGACATTTAACATCAATAGGTATTCCTTGTAAACTACCTAAAACCTAGGAGCTCGTGGCTAAGTAATAACAGCCGCACGGGTCGATCCATCAGGTTAAGCTACGCTTGCCGGGGTTGGTCCGTGGATGGGTGACCATCTTTACATACCGAGACTCCTCCGTGCCTCGGAAAGCACGTTAAACCGTTGGTCCCGGCTGTCATTCGTGGATCTTTGACAGTCGTTACGGGTCGTCAGAAGCCCGAAAGTCTGACAACCAGTCTTACCAAGGGGTATCGTATTACCCAGTAACTGGGTTGTGGAGGTCAGATAGGCAGTCGCTCCATGTAAAATACTGGTATTCAGCTGCATCCGGTTTAGACTGGAAGCCGACCCCAATATAGTTGGGAAAAGGCTAGGCAGATGATGAGGTATTCCTTGTAAAGCTGACTTTTTTGCAAGTAAATCAACCTCCTCGTTTCCCGGTAAGGCTAACACTTAAACGCTACAGCAGTACCTACCTAGGTATATGCATTCTTTGTAAACCAAAGGAACTTTTTAATCTTCTTTGACGTTCACTATAATTCTTACTTTCATTAAGTTTTTAGGGGATAACCTCAGGTCCTAAGGGAATAGACAAGTATCAATCGCTTTCAAAGCATTTTGTATTTCTGCCACAACTTGCAACAGAATTGTCTTAAAAGGGCTGTCGCATTTTGTCACCTTTCTCGTTCACACGGTACCAAATTTCTAAGAATGTTAAATAAAAAGGTGCTTTTTAGAAAAATGTAATCAATTGGCGAACTAATAAATAATATTAATTTAATAGGTATTTAGTAAAAACACATTTTATTGAGGCACTAGCTGTGTCCCGCGACTTCGTTCGCATGGATGATAAGATACACAATATACTAAAATAACAGCCACATTTTAATAAAACGCCCTCGTCCCCCGACCCGGCGCCAACCGTCGCGTTGAATCGTCCGCCCGCGCTATTACTTTGTTTTCGCTTAGTGTTCTTTGTGCCTTTTTTCTTTTTGCTCGGCCCCTAAGGGTCGTGGCGTGATGTTAAATAGTATATCCTCGAGAATTGGGCTACCGAATGTAAAAAGAATTTTTCAAATCCGACTTTTTGTTCACAATTTCATGGGTTTCATTTTTTTTGTGCGGAACCCTAATTATTTTTCTAAAATAAAAGTAGCCTTAGTTACCCGCCGTAAAACATCAGCCATCTGCCAGTAAAATCGGTCCAGCCGTTTCGGAGATTAGCCGGAACAAACAGACAGACAGACAAAAATGTTAAAAATTGCTTTTTTGTTTTACGTACCGTTTATACTTTCTTATGCACTTAGTAAAAAGTTGTTATTTTGTCATACAATCAAACGCTTCAATTCAATTTTTTATTTATTTGTATAGATAGCTGTGCACCGCGACTTCGTTCGCGTGGATGTGGAAGATACACAGAATACTAAACAGCCACATTTTAATAAAACTCCATGTACTTACGCGCGCTAACTACCTACCGGCCGCCGGGTCGCACGCAGCCCATTTCTCAGTGGGTTGCCGACAGCCGCGAGGCGCGTACGTACGCATATATTTCCATCGACCTGACGTACCTACTTTGTTTCAAATTCTTATGATTTGGCTGGTTCTGGTGTATTATGTGCAGTTGATGGATGTAGATCCAGCAAGAGAAGAGATAAAAACTTATCTTTTTTCAGTTTACCTTCTGATACAGTTTTACTATCGTTTTTTTAAATAGGTAAATTGTTTAAACTTGCATGTTTCGTGCTTTGTATTTTATTGGTAGGTACGTAATTACTTCTACTACGCGTCTGAGATAAGAATAGAAAAGTCAATGACCTCCATTTGTCAACTGTCATTTTTGAAAATTACGTTTAGTAAAAATCTTCTATGTGCAAATTAATTTTCAATAATATTTATTATCGTTATTATCTTGTTAATGTGATGTTCATATGATTATTGTTTATTTAAAAGCGTGCAACTGTTAGGAAAGCGTGCATGATGCCACAATATGGCGCCAGCGCAGGTTTGTTCATAGTGTAGTAGAATCAAAGTAGTTAACTATTACGCTAATTTATTGTGTAAATGAACGAATAAATCAATGAATCGTTTTTTCAGTTTCTTCCATTTCGTATTTCATTCGTATTCGTGGCCATGCGGAGTGGTTAGGTAGTGGTAGGTACTACACGTTGCGTATGTAAAGGAGCTCGTGGCTAAGTAATAACAGCCGCACGGGTCGCTCCATCAGGTTAAGCTACGCTTGCCGGGGTTGGTTCGTGGATGGGTGACCATCTTTACATACCGAGACTCCTCCATGCCTCGGAAAACACGTTAAGCCGTTGATCCCGGCTGTCATTCGTGGATCTTTGACAGTCGTTACGGGTCGTCAGAAGCCCGAAAGTCTGACAACCAGTCTTACCAAGGGGTATCGTATTGCCCAGTTACTGGGTTGTGGAGGTCAGATAGGCAGTCGCTCCATGTAAAATACTGGTGTTCAGCTGCATCCGGTTAGACTGGAAGCCGACCCCAACATAGTGTGGAAAAGGCAGGCAGATGATGATGACACGTTGCGCATGTTGTGTGTGTTACTTGATTTACAATTGCAGTCTCGGAGTGTGGTCACAGAATACTAAATAGTTACCTACCATAAAAATATTCCTCGGTCTTTCATAAGTATTTACAACAAATTAAACATGCTAAAACCTTAAAAAGCATTTTATTTTATTTCATATTATTTCATAAAGTGTACTACAAATACCTACTGACATCTTTGTCGTAAAAGACAGCCCTGGCAATTCATAATAACTACGCGGCGGCGCGCAGCTACAAAGCAAAACTCACTTTACGCTTGTAATGTTAGGTACTCTACAGCGTCTAGCGACTCGAAGGTGTAGGCTATTATAGCAGTAGGTATTGAAAAATTTGTATGGAGTGATTTATCTTGTAATCTGTGCCGTAGCGTAGAATCGCCCGCCCGCGTTATTACTTCGTTTTCGCTTAGTGTTCTTTCTGACTTTTTTCTTTGTGCTCGGCTCCTAAGGGTCGTATCTTGATGTTTAATAACCTATAATTATCTTAGAGAATTGGGCTACCAAATGCAAAAAGAATTTTTGAAATCTGACTTTTTGTTAATAATTTCAAGGGTTTTCATTTTTTTGTGCGGAACCATAATAATTTTCTAAAATAAAAGTAGCCTATGTTACCCGCGGTAACATTAGCTATCTGCAGGTGAAAGTCCCGTCAAAATCGGTCTAGCCGTTTCGGAGATCAGTCGGAACAAACAGACAGACAGACAAAAATGTTAAATATTGCTTTTTTGTTATACGAACCGTTTATAATTTCTTATGCATTTAGTAAAAAGTTGTTATTTTGACATTACAAAAAGAGACTTCAATTTTATTTATTTGTATTTATTTAACTCATCTCAAAAATAGATCATAACACTTATTGAGCTGAGTTTATTAGATAACACAATAGAAATATGATATCTATTAATAATTACTTAATAAATTTATTAGTTCACCAATTGATTACATTTTTCATAAAAGCATATTTTCATTTAACATTCTTAAAAAGTAGGTCCCGTGTGAGCAAGAGAGGTGACAAAATGCGACAGTCTTAAGGTTTTCGCAGCGTTTGTCAATCCAATACATTTTTGACATTTCCATCATCGTTACCGCTGATAAAATGTGACTTTGGCTCTCTAGTTGCTAGTTTAATAACCCTAGTCACAGCAAACTTAATATAGAACAGACTGCCTAATAAGACGGCAAATGCTTTATTGCCAAATGCCTGTTCATTGCCATATACATACATATATCAACCTGACCACCGCGTTGATGTCAAACATACTATTTGAGTATCTACACACAACGTTGACATCTTGATAATAAGTCTATATAACCGTAGGACTATTTAATAGTGCATTCATTGTTCATTATAAAACAATGCGTTTAAGAGTTATTGTTCCGCCGTTTATTTATATTTTTATTGCACAAAGCTTAGCTCTTTGTTATGGCGATTTTCATTATAGATGCTTGGCGCAAGTTGTGAGAGACGTGATAGCATTTAAAGTTTAGAAGAAGTTATTTTGCGTAAGTGAAAGATTCATTACATAACCCTTCCGCTGATATGCGCCGTGCAATAGCAAAATAGCAAGAAATATTGGGGTTTAAACGCAAGTAGTCTGAAAGGGGGGGAGAGGCTGACCTGTCTATTTTGATGTTCAGGGCTCGCCAGGTGAAAAAAGATTTACAAGAATAAGATAAGAATTACAGAAGGTGAAATTAAAATACCTGAAAACCTCCTAAAGGGTCTTTGTACTTATCATGAACAACTTTTACAGGGACCAACCTTGAAGATGCAAAAAAATAATCAGCGATCCCTACATTTTGTCAAGTTAAGGGAACATGTATGAAGCAGCGGTTTCAGGGTTGGTCCAATAGTAATTTTTTTGATAATTATGAGATGACAATTGAGAGGTTTCCAGTAATTTTAATTACAACTTGTCTAAGATAAAGTTTCTCTTTTGTCAATGAGGCCTTTGTTCTGCAGTGTATCAATTTTCTAGACTGATGACAGTAACAGGTTAGGTTCATGTTTTTAACGAAATATTTAGCTAAACCTGGGGAAAATTAAAAAAAAAAGGATCCTCGCGCACCTCTCATCCCCGAAATGAAACGAAGCGGATGCTTTTGTTATAGCGATTTTCATTGTTATCGATTCAATGAACGTAGTTTTTTGAATCGATTCGTTGCGAAGTGTTGAGTGTTATGAATGGTTTATTTCTATTCTGTGCTTGGCTTGCACTAGTCCATTTAATTCCTTTTGTGTTGTGCCCAAATATGTCGGTGTTAAAATGTTTGAGAGATGACTAATGGCGTTTTAATTGGGATCGAGAATATTTGTGTGCAGAGTTTGTTCTGATATGTGTTGTCGTGTCAAAATTTAGTTATCAATGTTTATGTGGGAAATGTTTAAAATTAGGTTAGAATATTTTAGGGCATGGTTATCATACTAAAACCAGATAAATTATTTGATTTTTGTTTTAAGTGTAGCTTTAGATGTTATTTTATTGATGGACAGTTTAATTATTATAAAAAAGTTGCAGTAACATTAGGTATGAATTTACGAACAAAAGCAAAAGGAGTATGTAAGGATCGTAGCAGGTGGCGTTCTGTAGTTTCTGCCTACCCCCATGGGAAGAAGGCGTGAGTTTATGCACGTCAAATGTTACAAATCTGTAATTATTACAAAAGTCTCTGATTTAAAATATACCAAAAGTCGGAGAGAAAACTTTACAATTAAAAAAATAAATCAATCAATCAATAAAAGAAGAAAACTCATAATAACATATAGCATAGTCAATAACGAAAATACTTAAAATACTAATGCGATTAAGGAATACAGTTTGTAAGATAGACGGGGCTTAGTGCAAATTGATCAAGTGATCAAACGAGGATTAGGGGAGACCATCGTTCGGCTTCAAATTCGGACGAAAGCAAAATTTCTATTAAGAAGCTTTACGACTAAAGCCTCTGCAGAATGAAATTGTCTACCTTACTAAAATCATACAGTAGCAGATATTAAATTGTGTTCCTTTTGTTAACATTTTATTACCAAATCACATATAATTCTCAATTTGTAAGTAGACGTCTGTTTCGATAGTGAAAGGGACTTTGATTATATTATTACAGTTGCCTTCATAACACATAGTAATTAATAAATGATACAACAATTATTTGTTTTAAAACAATTATTTTTTTAATAAAATAAATACTGAAATCTAAGTTGAGCGTTCTCCTAAGCATTGGCGTTTCACAGACACTAACGAAAGAACAGCACTTTTGTGCAAGGCAATTAAAAACTAGAAGAAGAATTCAACAATCTAGTCACTGCACAAAATAGACCACAAACAGTTTGTCAACATTTTATTTTTAACTCGGAATTTCCAATATCTTTACAACAAAATTCAACCCGCTTGACTCCCGGAGAGTCTCAGCCCAACATGAATAGTTTGACACCCTCTCATAAGACTATTATCACGGCACTAATCGATTTGAACCCCGCAGCACCGTATCGGGCCATTCAACCGTTTTATTTTATTGTTCGAACCCACATTTCTCATATCGAACCCCTGTATGACACTACAATACCATAAAACCCATTACCCACACTAAAAATAACCCTTATGATCCAAAAAACAAGGTCCATAATCCAAAAAGTTTAGAAAGAAAAATTATTTGAGAAAAGGGGCCTGATTGTGTCATGTTTGTTAATTTAGAAAATGGAGTCATCGTTTCGAATTACGCTTAAAAAACTGTTAGGTTCCCATGATACGGTGTGAAGATGAAATGTTTACAAGGGGTAATTAATATTATTTTGCAAATAAAGGGTGAAGAAGTATCGATCATACGACTTTTGTATGGTTACCATAATCAGCTGCTACCAGTCCAATAAAGGTGTCTTTAATTGCATGGCACTCGATTAGCATAATTTATTTTGCTGTCTAATAGGTACTAATGGTCTAATGGTACTTAATAAACAATAAAATTAAATGAGGCAATAAATCTTTAAAACATCCTGAGAAGTTTGCAAATTCCACAGTCGTTTTTTTCTCTGTCTCATCTATCTGTGGTTTTTAAATAGCTTCTACATCCTTAAATTACCAATACAAAAAATATACTGCCAAAATCAGATCCACACATCCAAAAACCCATAACTAGCAGACTAATTGCCAACAGAATTAATACCCTGACCCGCCCCTCAAAACCAAATAGACCAGAGTAAAAAAACCATAGACATTAGGCCATTAAAACGAACCCCCGCCAAGATATTTTACTAAACTAACGCTATTATTTTTATTTCAATGAGACTGGCTGGCACGTCATTGGCAGAGAAAAAAATCCACCAATAATAAAATTATCGGGGAACCGCTGGGCTATTAAATGCAGACCGCCCGTGAAATATACCAGCTTCGAGCGAACGTAGGAGAGATGGTGGCCACAGTCATGGGAGGCGCGTGATGATATAGAGGATTCATCCTATAAAAACTAAAGATTTATGTAGGGAAGGTGAATTTAAATTGGGCTTTAAAGGAGAACTTGAAAGCAGTTTTCTTGAAATTGATTTAGAAGATAGGGATGATGAAACAAAAGAAACGGTTTCAAAAAAATAAATGTTTAAGGAAAATTAAAAAAAAAAAATTGCATCGAGAGTTCCAACGAGATCCAGATACCTGATTTATGCCTCGTAAACATTTAGTAGAAAGCAGACAACACTATACAGAAATACACAGCTTAGAAAGTCATAGAATTCAACAAACTAGAAATATATTCAAATCTGAAACAGAAATACAATGAAACAAAAAGCTTATGATAATCACCACACAGGTAATAGGTGATAAATAATTGATTGATGAGTTAGCACTAGCATTGTTCTCCCAAGAACACAATGGAAAAGATTACGCCTGAAATGGCGTGAGACTACTCTCAGCTTATCAATGAATTCTCATGGTTCTAATGAATTAAGTACTTTCTTACTTACTGTATCTATCATAATTCTAATTATTCATGTCTTCACTGGCAGTTATGAGAAACGTATTATATTAAATATTAGTGTTATGGCAAGGTTAGTTAATTATTGTCTTATGATATCAAAACAAATTGTGGAGTTGATTGCACGTGTAAATGACATTTGTTTGATTTTTTATTTTATTTTTTTGTTCCGTTTAATTTTTTAAAACAATTTAATGATGGATAAATGCAACGGAAATTAAAAGCTCAGTAAAATAATATTCATTAAGTTTGGGAATTCGGTAGTGGTGAATAAAGAAAAATTTGGGCAATAACATCAAGCAAATAGTCTCCCATAAATCAGCCTATAATGTTCCCACTGCTGGGACACAGGCCTCCTCTCTTCGAGAGGGAGTGGGCTGTAATCTACCACGCGGGCCCAGTGCGGGTTGGTAGACGTCACATGTCTTTGAATTTAAGATATGCTGGCTTCCTCACGATGTTTCCCATCACCGTTTTGAGAGCAGTGGTGATCAAAATAATACAGACAAAGTAACATCAACTACGTCAACTGAAGCCCTTAATGTATCAGGTTTAAATCATAGTACATAAAAAATTTACGTAAGTGCTCTACACGAAAATAAACAGCAGTGCAGCAACGTTACAAATAATTCGAATAAACTTCTACACGTAAATTGTTATTTGAGTTCTCAAGTAACTTGTATTGTAGTTGACAGCCTGCTCTATTTTCTCGTTAGTTTCTAAAGCAAGAATTAAATGTTAAATGACTTTATCTTTAAAGTATTATGAAATTAGATTGGTTGTATTTGATAAAATTGCATGAATAGAATAATTTATATGACTGAGAGCAATGACAACAATATTGTGTTTATAATAAAATTATAATCAAAATGCTCTATATCTAAAAGATTTTCACCAATGTAATGGCTTTATTTTCTTCATTTGTTTTTACCGCTATTCTTCTTTTACAAAGTTCACACCTTTATCGATAGACCTCGTGATATTTATGCTTACTTTATGCAGAGCGGTTGCAGTATATCCTATAGCTGCAAAATTCACCGGGATTAATTCATTTAAAGGTTCAAAAACTAAGTTACAGTATGCCCAGGTACACGAGTTAGTTGCTATGCTACGGACATTTTGAACAAGGCATAGTCTATTTGAAATGTTACATGTGATGAATGTAGGTCTAAAATGTGTTTTTAGTGAAGTAACATTTGGTAGGGTCCGTTGGTAAATCTTTGTGCTATATAGTACGATTTTGGGAGAGATATTTATCTATTGCAGAATCGACTGAGGTGATGGTAATCAGAATTAATGGGTAGTTTTAAATTGTGTTTATTCAAAATTTCACAACTCGAAAAGCGGATAATTAGGGGATAACAAAGGAACTTAAATTTTTCCAAAGCAAAACAAAACACAAAACTAACTACAACCTCCGAACATAAATATAATTTAATAAAATTCATTTTTTTTCCAAACAATAGGCGATGATGATTGTTTTATACCCAAAACAGCCCCTAAGGCGCGAAATTGCACCCGTGCACATGTACTATTATTACACCCTCCGTCTTGTGAAGGTGACTCCTGCTAACGGTGGGTTCAATCGACAAATGAAAAATCTCCTTCAATTAATTAGCGGCTGAACCCTTGCGGTCGCATGTGAGAATTGGTTTTTGGTTCAAGTTATGAGATTTGCGAATCGATTACCAGATAGATTTCTTAAGCTAATCTTAGATGTAAGCAAAACACGTCCAGAAATTAATAAATTATGGATAGATTAGAGCCAACAGAGTTCTGGTAGCTCCAGATATTTGAATTAAAACAGTAGATTTACAAGTGCTTATGAAAAAGTATATCATTATTTAGTCGGCTGTATATCAATACCCCTATGCCTATCAAGGCAAAATTATGCCAATGCATTTTGTGACGACAATAGAAAACAATAGTATTATTACCCTAATAGAATTATTAAAAGGGCACCTGTAATTATTCAAACAGTTTCAAAGCTCAACCAATATCATCTCGCTTTTAAATTGTACCACAAATTGGCAGTCCTCGCAACTTTATAATGAGTTCATTAAATCTCGTTCAATCTTTTCGATAATAACTATTGGATTTTTTCCAGCAGAAACTGTTGCGTCAATGTTGTGAGTTTTACAATCTGCAGACTTTAATTAATATTGCAGATTCCAAGCAAAAGTTTATGAAATATTTTATTGAAGTCTTCAGCAAGTATCGTTATCACAATATTTTTATGATGAATTGGAGAAAATAAAGGATTTTTTTATTGAAACTTATTACAAAAAAAACAATCTGCCTAGCCTTATCCCAACTATATTGGAGTCGGCTTCCAGTCTAACCGGATGCAACTGAATATCAGTATTTTAGAAACTCCACGACCCAGTTACTGGGTAACACAATACCCCTTGGTAAGACTGATTATCAGACTTCTGACTACCCGTAACGACTGTCAAAGATTTACGAGTGACTCCGGGACCAACGGCTTAACGTGCTTTCTGAAGCACGGAGGGGTCTCGATATATAATAGCTGGTCACCCGTCCACGAACTGATCTCGGCAAGCGTAGCTTAACCTTCGATTGACTGGCGCGGCTGTTATTATTTAGCAACGTGCCCCTTATTGAAGCTTATTACTAAATGTTGAAAATTAGCATCATCAATATTCTGATAAGGTATTCAAATGAATATGTCATACAAACGAAAATCTTCTACTACCAATACATAACAAAAAAATATAGAATCTGTCATATTATTATGATCTTTCATGATAAATAAACTAGATTCAAATTAAAACGGAATATTTTAAAGCAAACTACACTACGATACAGCATTGACTATCTAAACGAATTAGCTAACGATATGTCCACAAACACATATTATAGCAAATCCAATTTGAACATATTATTTCACAAGCTGATAACGCGCAGGTGTTTTGTAATCGCAAACGTTATCTATAAGTTTTACGTTTTAATAAATGTGAATAAAGATGTGGGTGTAGCCTTAGGGACGTAGGGAAAAGAGATTGAATTGGAATTCTTATTAGAAAAACGCAAAAGTTTTGTGCAAAATTTTGAACAAAATAATAGCGATAATCACATACAAATATCGCTTTAATTATTGTTTCTTAAATCTTCTATCGAGATTTTAAACTAAAGCGTGAACTTAAACCATTCTTACCACGATAAAATATTTTTAAAAGAATATGAAAGAGCATTTTTACTGTCAGCGCCGCCGCCGCTACGACATTGATGCAATTCAAATTTAATTTCATAAAAATTGTATCACAGTGAGAAATCGTTCAGTCTCGCGGTTGAATTTTAAAGTAGTATTGATATTGGTTATTATATCTTTTAGATTTCCATCGCTCTTCACACTCGGCTCTATTACGTCACATGCAAAAACATCAAACGCACACATAAAGAAACTCTTTAGGTTTACCTTACTCACTACTTCAGCCTTGTCAAAAAATTGTACAAAACATTTCACAGGCTATTCTCATTTCGCACTACATTTAAAGGGAGTTTGTTAAGTCAGAAGCACGTCACGTGTTCCTAATCGGGTGCCACGCGCCTCGACAGACGACGTGACGATTTCGAGAGGAACATACATTTTATTTCTGACAAGGGCGGATGCTTCAATTATTTGCATACGGATCTCGTTGGGGGGATATATGAAGTATTTCGGTGGTTGAAAATGACAGTATTTATCTGATACTTAGAGTAAGGACTTGGGCTTGTAACTGAGGTTGACGGGTGGTAGGATTTTTGTTTGATACATGATAAGTGTAAAAAAAAATACATAGATTGGTAGGATGAAAGTAACTTTTTTAGATAGCTGATTTTGTAATTAAAATGATACGATTAAAATGATTTCACATACTGTTAGCCTGTTTCATTCCACTGCTGGACAAAAGGGCTCTCCCCATGATTTCTACAGTAGTTCTTCCGATCCAGGGCTAAATGTGGACAACTGGTTTTTTGTTTTGGGAAATAAAGTGAATGGTGCTATACATGCAGTTGTGACCAACCAGTTAATGTCCAAAAAGGCCCGACTGGCTATTCACAATGGTGTGCTGGTGCCTACGCTTATGTATGGAAGTGAATGTTGGGTGTGGCAAAAGAAGCATGAAAGTAGATTAAATGCTGTGGAAATGCGTTCCTTGCAAAGCATGTGTGGTGTGACTATAAATGATAGACTGAGAAATGATGTGATAAGGCAACGGTGCGGTTTAAAAGAAGATGTAGTGACAAAAATTGAAAAGAGTATGCTTAGATGGTTTGGTCATGTTGAGAGGATGAATGAAGGTCGACTAACAAAAGGTATTTACACGGCAGATGTGAGTGGAAACGCCGTAAGGGGACGCCCTAGGAAGACATATAGTGATCTTATTGGTGATGTTCTTCAGAAAGGTCAGGTGCGTAGTACTCGCAACCGGCGTGCATGTATGACCAGATGTATGAATGTAAACGAGGCAAAAGGAGTATATAAGGATCGTAGCAGGTGGCGTTCTGTAGTTTCTGCCTACCCCCATGGGAACAAGGCGTGAGTTTATGTATGTATGTATGTATGGTTTTTTGTTTTATTTAGCTCGTCCCGCCATCTTCGGGGTCGCTAACATAGCCACTGATGTGGAGCCCTGATTTCATATAGTTAACTTTTATTAATTTATCAATTTACATGTCTTCTTACTCCACTTTTAGCATGTTAACGGAATTATAGTTGTGTTTTTTCTTCTGCCTACATCTTGCCAAAAAAAGCCCGCAGGTAACAATATTATCAAAAGCAATCATGTTCAACATTATTTACTTTACACTACAAACCCCAAATCATCGCAAAATTAATTTTCGATACGACGTTATCAAACCTCCGTAACATCTGTCAAAAGGTGATACAGATTTAATAAAAAAAAGTCCCACGCTAAAAAGGTGGAAAAAAAAACAGCATTTCCGATAACAGTACAAGCTTCTGTGTGATTATCTTTGTTCAAATTACAATGATTTCCTAGAAGTGTTAATATTAGGATAACACTATCGTTCGTTCGATCGAGCGTACCTTTATGAGTATCCATTGATTACACGGTTATTTCGCGCCGGTCTTTATCTAGGTAATTGACCTAGATGTGCCTTAATGTGCGGTTGGGGACGCTAACAGATCTGTTTGGACATAATTTGCGGGACTAATTTATCGGTGTTTACTTGTTTTGGGTTAAGGGTGCTGTTACATGTCAATATAACTTATGGGTCTAAGCATCGATGAGGTATGGTACGGCTGATGTAGGTTATTTTCAGGAAAGATGCTTGTTATATGCTTCCAGTTATCTTGCAATTCTTACTGCTGGGTAAAGACTTTCTTTGACAATTTATTATTCATATATCAAATGACTACTTCCTCACTATCATCCTGACACAGCTTGTCAAACATTATTTTGAAATATGATATCTCTCTATCGTTCAAGCCATTTCCATAAATTTTACAAAGAAAAGTATCCTAGAATCTTGTCCTTACCAAGATCTAAGTAACGTTGCTTCTAACTGGACCTCGAAGTGAGTGATCACTTTCAGATAAATAGAATACACAAAGTGATTCATATTCTAGATAATAATACATTATTTCAGATAATAAGCAGGACCTACGACCACGACCTGAGTCAACTTCACTCGTATTAGTATCGGAAGATGTCAGTCAAATGATATAATATTATGAAATGGTAAATTATGCACATTTACTACGAAGAACTGGTTATGCTTACGAGTTCACGTTTGTAAGTAGGAGATAGATTTCAAGACGCAGCATACCTTTGCCCTGATGTAAGACCGACATGTTATTCGGACATTCATCAGCTGCCTAGCATTTTCCCACCTATATTGGTTCGGCTTCCAATCAAACCGGATGCAGCTGAATAGGTACCAGTATTTTACATGGAGCGACTGCCTATCTGACATCCATAACCCAGTTATTGTTGTTAATACGATACCCCTTGGTAAGACTGGGTGTCAGACTTTCGGGCTTCTGACGACCCGTAACGACTGTCAAAGATCCACGAATGACAGTCGGGACCAACGTTCCGAGGCACGGAGGGGGATCTTGATATGTAAAGATGGTCACACATCCACGGACCAACCGCGGCAAGCGTAGCTTAACCTGATCGATCGGCCCGTGCGGCTGTTATTACTTAGCCACAAGCCACACGTTATTTGGACATTACTGGGCAGATATTGCTAGAACATGGATGCTTGCTTCTTAATTATTCTTAAAGCATTAGCGCTATCGATGTAACTGCGATTCCGATATTATTAATGGATAACATTGTTACAACGCTGCAATTTATATGAGCAGTATAATCTAAATTGGCTACTAAGTAATTTCTTATCAGTTTTGCATCGATTGAATCTTCTCAGGCGATTTTTACATCTATAGCGGTGGGCGCTATATTTAAATGATAATAATAAGTGATACTTATGGCTTACAATGAATATCATACATATATTTTCTTACCTTTTTTCTGTTATCATTATTATGCTAGACATACACTTTATTCCCACCCATATATGCTTCATAAGATTAACATCTCCCACAAAAATTACATGTCCCGTCACCCAGTTTGTTGTATCGTCACGTCGGTAATCAACAGCGTGTCACGTGTCACGTCGCATATCAACTGAGACAGGGTAGTGTGGACGACGCTTATGTTCTTGTTACAGTTTTTGTAATACAAAAAGGTCCATTTTCAACGCATTATCATAGGTATTGTTTTTGCATAGGTTTTACTTTCGTCTCTTAGATAGTGCATTTTGACGATGTTAATTTTAGTTATTGACGAGTGACGACAGAATAAGTTTTTCCCTAAAGACTAGTTTTCAATTTTTTATGTATTATGCACCTTAGTCTTAATTTTTTTTCAAGCAGTTATTATATTAAGCCAGTTACCCTCCTTCATTATTAGCGGAAGCCAAATTTGATCAACATCTCGTACATTAATTACACATGGCCGTCATCTAGTCAGTTGACACGCCAGTAATCAACGGTTTGTCGCGTGTCACGTTGGCATATCAACTAAGACGAGGCACTTAAGATGATGCTTGGCTTAGCGTAATTATTTTTGCTGTTGAAGGTCTTACAGACTTTAGTCAAAATAAATTTTGAATTCTTGAAGAATAAATAAGTATAGTCTTAATGTATTTTTGTTTTGTTTTTTTTTCTTGTAATGCCAATAAACGCATGTTTTTTTCTTTCTTTATTTTAAACAAGACTCTCTTTAGTAATTAGAGTGTACAATAATAAAAAAGATATTCCCAGTTTTCAGCAAAATCGACGTTTCTTCACATATTGTTGTACACCTGAAATCGTTTAAAAAAATAACAAGAGGAAAATATAGCGCTATATTGCTTTAAAGCTTTAGCAGGGAAAAGCAATAAATTATTTTCATACAATATAATTCAGGTGACATAAAAAGTGGAATTTATAAAAACATTAATTCAGTATAAACTGCATTCGTTTTGGTGTCATTCGCGTGGAATGAAATTGAGCAGCAGGATTGACTGCCGTCCCATACAATGGTTATTCTTTTACTAAAGTTCATTTTAGTGGAAACTTCATTGTATTTAGGTACATATTTGGTTATATTTTACATAGAGCCAACCTTTATCATTATTATTGCTTGGTGCTGTAAAATAACACAAATAAGAACGAGCTTTTTCACAATCGTACCTTATAATTTGTTCATAATGATAAACACTTCTATGTACCACATAATCATTAAGTCGAAAGCGCCAGGGTAGCCCGCGGATTTAAAATTTTCTTACGTTTTTTGCAATTTGCCGGTCATTTTCTGGTCTGGATTGATCTGAATATGATTTGCGACCGTAACAAATATGTTCATATTTATAGAATTATAATCATCAATATATCTCTCTAAGTTCATATTACCCTGTTTTTTTTTTTATAATGTGCGTTTCGTTTGTGCAGAATAAACAATTTTTCTTTCTTTTCTTTCTTTCTATTGAATGACTATTTCATGAAATCGTGACGTTTGAGGCCAATTCTAACTTAAAGAGTTGAATTAATGATTCTTATGATTATAATTCTGTAAATACATATTTGTTACGGTCCCGAATCATACTTTAACCAGCATACACCCAGACACTGAACTGCAAATTGCAAAAATCGTAAGAAAATTTGAATTTCGCGGGCTACCTAAGCGCTGTCCCCATAACCAAGTATATTCAATTAAATCACTAATGATCTCTAACTAACAAACCGTATCTACGCTCACACCTAACCATCCTACATGACAACATGACAGACACACAATTAAATTCCCTACGTCCAACTGAACACGCAAAACAATTGCTAAAACCATATCGCAATACGGAATACCATACTCAGTTCGATTTGTTACAAAAGCTGAAAGTCAGGGCTGTCGTGTGCAACGCACCTAAATTACGCGCCGTCCTATTCTACCGTGACACTCGATTTGATATGACGCGTGACAGCTTATTTCTAGCGTGTCGCAGCCCTAACGCTGTTAGGTGGTACTGTCATGTTATTAATAGCTGCGAAATAATTATTTTTTGGTCGTACCGTTTTGGTTTGTGTGGAAATGTTTGGCTTAGATTAATTAAAGTTGGCGGAGTTGGATGTTTGGCGAAATATAAAAGGGAAAAAACTTTTTTGCAAAAAAAAAACAATTGACTTCCAAAAAAAAAGGCTACAAAGTGAAAAAAACAATTAATATAATTTCGGAACTCGGTGTCTTTGGTTTGTATTTTGGTTTTTTGCCACCGACTTCAAGTTTTTATTTTTCACTTTTTAGTGGGTTGGTGTGTAATTTATCTAAGTTACAATAGCCTAATGCCACTTGCTCATCACCTTTTACAAAATATTGCTTTTTCCGATGCAGGGACGTTAATTGATGAGGAGTTATCTTGGTACCTACTTCACCATCAGTTCCACTTCAGCATATGCATTGTGACGAGCGTAAATTGCTTACTAGCAACCTTAGTAATCGAATCGCAACCCGTGAAATACTAATATTATATTATTGATTGGTTCCGGTGGCCATCTGTATTCTTCATCATCAGTTCCTACTTTACCAAATGATACTGAATGCAAATCATTGACTTATTGATGAAAATACCAAAATCGCTATATGTAGATATGCCTATAATATTTGAGGAGTTCCCTCAATTCCTTATGGATCCTATCATCAGAACTGGATTTTGATAAAAATGATACCAATCTGGAAATCTCCTTTAAAAAAAAAAAGAATTTTCCAAATCGGTTAATAAATGACGGAGTACTGAGGTAACAAACATTAAAAATAAACAAAAAAATACAACTGAATTGAAAACCTCCACCTTTTTTTGAAATCGGTTATAAAAACTTGAATTTCAGCTGTAAGTTTTTTGCAACTGGGTGTTTTCAGCATAGTGCTAAAATCACCTGAGGGTTAAGTTAAGATGTCCACATTTTTTATGAGCATACGACACTGACATTAAAAAAGCAATTATTTCAAGCGAGTGTTCCACCTGAAATTTTAACCAACAAAGTTACACAACGCATTAAACAAGTCTACCTCAACCCAAAATTACAGTCATACAAAAAATTGTTCGTGTACTTGGATGATATATTCGCTACAGCAAAACGCGAGCCCTGACCATAAATGTGTGCAAATAAATGTAGGAGGAGACATAAAAAACAAACACACTTAAAACCAAGGGGAAACACTAATTTGCATATGGAAAACGGCCACATGTGACGTTCGTGCTGCAAAAATTCAAAGGATCGATATCTGTCCAGTGTCCGAAGGGTGCCATACTTACGCCCTCGCTGAATAAATAGGATTTATATGTAATGATATGTGTATGTAGGGAGCTAATTGTAGTTATTTATGATCGGTTTTAAGGGCACGTTTTAGATTTCGTTTTGAGGGTATTGATTCTGGCGATATTTGAAAACGGTTGAACTTGTTTTTTGTCGAGCGTTTTCGATATTTTGTGTTTCTCTTTTCTCTTTGAGGAAGCAACATTTAACATTTCAAACTGAAAATATTTGAAGTACTAAAGCTGCGACATTTTTATTCTTATTTGAATACATGTCACCCAAAAACTTCTTAAACGTGACAGTATTCTTTAAACAAATTCTTTAGATTAATCCTACAAGATTTTACTAAATCTTTTAAATAAATAGTAACAAAGAAACTAACTTAAGCGCTTTTTGTATAAGTAGGCAAATGATCGGTGTTTATTCAATCCTTTCGAACTTTTTTTGTCCTTAGGCGAACATTAGTAACGATACTAAAGTTGTAACGTTCAAGTTACACAAATTAAATGAATACTCAAACAAACGCACTTTGATCAAAACATTGCATCAGTTGAAACATGAAATACAAATAACGACCGCACAAATCACAACAAAACATAAAATACACAATTACACCAAATCTATAATTACTTAAAACTATAACAGTACTAAATCAATTCTTTATAACAGAGTCAAAACCATGAGGGGTAAGCATAAAAGCAACACTTCATATTTGTTATTACGAGCTAGCGCGGGAGGGTGCCCATTCATATTCAAATCACTTTCAAATCTACAACTATTATTATGCCCAAAGCATTGTGTTGGTCCTTTGGGACCTACTTTATACAGGGTCCTCCAAATCATGCCCCGTGTAAAAGTATTGTTGGAGAGACATCGACTATACAAGACACCGCGTGGGCTAAAAAATTCTTTAAAAGGGCTGGATTTACAACCATTTAAAATATATTCACCATTCATAACGTCACCACAGAGAGTTTTACGATTCCCGTAACCATAATAAAAATCAAATTACAGATCGTCTAATAAATTATGTAGAATTACGCAGTCAATAGACATCCATTAGTAATAAAACATTAGTGGTGCGGATCTGTGAAACGAATCGGCTCCTTTAGTTAATAATTTATGTGACGCTAAACATTTTTATGTTTAGTTAATGTCGAATAAGATTCCGATATCGGATTGTCTAATGCTTGTGGCGCCTGGATTCTGGACCGTGGGCGGACGTCCCGATCGTAAAATTTTGTTCCGCACAAACACAAACGTTTAGCACCCACCCCTAGTATTGTTTTTTAAATAAACATGTTCAGTTTTGTTGGGATTAACTTCGGTAGTTTCATAATATTGACTCGTTTTATGTCCATCGTTGATGGGTGTATTACTTTTGAAGCAGGCTTCGTTTTTTTTTCAATATAATCTTTGATTCAGAATGTATCGCTTCATGGTAATATTCAATGTTTGACAAAAGCTTGTCTATTCTTACAAGTTGTAAGAGATATGATGCCTCTTGTGAGTCAGCATATTATTATTTGTTATGAGTCACACTGATCTTTTTTAAGGACACTTTGATCTTGTTCATATTTTTAGTCAAATTCTTGCTGTCAGTTACCAGAAAGTTTATATTTATAAAAATCACTTGTTTATGCACAAGGATATTAAAAGTCAGGTGGTATGTACGTAGGCGTTTAATAATGGACCGTAACAATAATTTTCATATTCCTATTTAAAAGATTTTATACCGTCTTAATATTATTCAATTTGTATTTATTGTTTATAAAAATCCCATTTGAATTGACTTCCAGCAATAAAAATTGGTATATGGAAACTTGTGTCAAAGATCAGACCCATTTATTTTGAAATGGTTTTATGTACTAAAAAAGGTCATTCTTTTTGTCGTTCTTGAGTCAGTATTCTATTTTAAGCATTTTGTTAAATCTGACTTGTTTTGTTTCAGGTTTGTGTGGTGGAGTGTGATTGACGAGAAGACACATTTTTGGATTTAATTCCCTGAAAAGTATGTAACATTTGATTCCCTATGTTATTGTTTGTACCAAAAACGATGTATGATAAAGTAAGTCAATATTTTCAACATGATCAACAATTCTTCCTGAGGATCGTGGATATGACTGCCATGAAAATTTATTATATTTCATATAATGACAGATTTATTGCGATAAAATCAAACAACAAAGATTCCCATCAAGACCACACCATACAAAGTATTTAACGATCAGTATGCGATGCAAGTATGAAACAATCGCTTACATCATTGTTATGGTCTATACAAACATTTATAGAGTAAAATAGCCATGATACTCGCCATGATTCCACATTATAAACACATATCAACCAGAGTTTCCGTTGATGGTGTTAGAATGATAAATTCCGGATAGCAAGCCATTGTTTCAGCTAACAATGCTAGCAGACAAACAAAAAAGGGGACGACCGAAAATGAATAAATGTAAATCGCATTTGAGACACTCAAAAACTGGTCTAAGCGCTTTTTTACTTTGTTTCGTCATGGGTCAGGAAGGCACGGGGTGTTCGATGTTAGTAATAGCAGCCCATTGATACTATAACTGTTTTTCCTCCTTCGCCGGTTACCTTTGTGTTCGGAGTTTGAGAGAAAATCTCACCCAAATTTTGTAAATCGTCAAAGAAAAACAACGTTGTTTTCTTGTAAGTAGATGATTATAGAAGCTTATCCCTGAGTATCCTGTCGTTTTCTGCTTCATCTTTTTAAGGCAGTACAACTAGAGGTATTATATTTATAAAAGTTTACCTTCATTGGTTTGAGTTTTTTGACCTCAGTTTCGGGTACATGTTTGAATATTTCATGAAGATATTTTTGAGAACTTTTAATTAAACCGTTTTACGTAGAATGTATCCAGGTCACCGCGCAAACTTCGTTGTATCAAAGCGAAATATTTCTATATTTAAAAGCAATATTGGTCAACAAAATTTTGAAATTAAAAATGCAAATACGGTAACTTACAAAAAAGGTGAAATTAATAAACCGTAGAATTAAATAACAAACTTTATGAGGATGGTCATTGAAAATATGAATTTGTTGTCCAAATGAGTACCTTGACACGCGTGTATGGTTACAAAGGGACATACAATAAAATTATTGCTGAGTGCGTTACATAAAATTGAATTTGATATGTCAGTGTTAATTTCATCATAAAAATTTGGACATTTATTTTTATTTACAATGGATTTATCAGCAATTCGATGGGCCTAAGTATTTGTAACCTAAGATTTGTTGATAGTTGTAATGTTGAAATAACTTCAAAGATATCAATAGATGGCTTGAAGTCAATTTCCAAAAATATACCTAGTAGTAAAATACAAAATCAATATACTCTGCTAATCAACCATTTAAAAAACCTAAAACCTTATACTTAATTATTACTGTGGAGCTTTCATAGTAGATATGACTATGACCGCATGAGTCACATCATGTCATTCTAGTTGTAGCAAGCACGACTGGGAACGGATATCCTTTGAACCAAACTTGGCTAAGATTATCGCAAATAAATCAGGTATGAGTTTGGAACTGTGCCCAAATATCTTCTATCGCCTAAGTCCTGAAACAATAGTAAACAAAATAGTACAACAATTTCCCCAAAATCTTTTAAAATCAGCATCACATTGTAGCTTATCCTATGAATCACAGGTTATGCTTACGAGATTTTATTTAACAACATTATAGTATAAGAGAAAACATCTTCACGTACTGCCAAACGATTGCAGAGTTGACCTTAATAAAATATCGTTACAATAGCAAAACTAGGACACCACTAAACGAGACTCTGTTGAAGAAAGCGGAATTTTAAGAAATTCAATTTCTCGCAAATAGTAAAAACCCAACAACGCTATAATATTTGGCAAGATACCAATGAAAAAGGAAATAATATCGCGCTGTAGAGTTCGTTGTAACGATACTATAGAAAAGATGGTTGTTCTGGATTCTTAATTGGAACAGAAACTTGGAGAATTTTAGGAAGTCGCTTGCTTTCGTTGCACACGAATAATAGCTGGACAAGTAAATTCTATTGTTCTTTAATTAGGTAGGTCTTTATCCCATTTCTCTTTACGTGGATATCGTATTAAATCTCCAGGGGATTATCCCACACTGGTGAGCTGTAGTGACCTGTGTAACGCGATTATTTAGCACCATTTGCATAGTCTGTGGGGCGTTCTCATTAATTTTGTTCAGGTTCATCCCATCACAATCCGCTAGTGTATGGTATACAAGGTGTAACATAAATAACGCACAACCTCTTAAGGGGTCATTTTACTCATCACTATGAACAACTTTTACTATGGGAACAAACGTGAAATCGTGAAAAAAATATCAGATATTCCCTACATTTTGGAGAGTCATGCGAACATAAATGTAGGGAAAAGATGATTTTTTTTTCGCGATTACAGATTTGGTCCCATAGTAAAAGTTGTTCATAATTATGAGTACAATGACCCCTTAAGAGGTTGTGCGATATTTATGTTACACCTTGTATAAAATGAGACTACCAAAGCTTTGCCATCACTACCGTAGCTCCCAAAATTTTGTAACATTGATAATACCAAAATCGGTTACCCGAATTGAAATGAGAAAGGTTCACCCAGTTCTGTACATTCGCAAGCCGTTACATTACTAATTTTTATCACCCAACTCACATCCAAAATCCATTTATCCACACACTGTAAATTGACACTTTATTTCAATACAGTTTTTCGCGTGCGATCTTAATTAAATCTGTAAACTGGTGGTGGTGTTGTTTTAGCACCATTTTAACTGAACATGCCTTATCAAAGGAAATGTCGAAAGTGACGCTATCGGCTAAAAGCCATCGGCGTAAATGCGTCCAATTAAGCCGCGTGCATCATAAAGACCTAAACCAGGCGTTAAAGTTTCTCTTTTAGTGCGAGAGTATTCTGTTTAAGTCTCGTGGTGAAAATTGTAATTATTGTTTGCGTTTGAAAATTACTCTTCTTTTGTAGTTTGCCGAGATTTTTGGCTTATAGAGATTTTAGTCTGTACAATTTTTGGTTAGTTGAGTGCTTTCAACATTCTAATCTGGTAAAAATAACTAAACAAATATGCTCTTCACATCTATATTTTTTGAAACGGTAGTTGTATCTTTGACACAGTTAAGTGCATCAGCTCTGAATAAGCCATTTGAATCGCAAGTAGCGAGGCATGATTTATTACGAGCATTGACAGATTGGTGTAACCTAACACTTATTTAGCTCACAAGCCAAGTCACTATGACTCATACAATCAGTTCGATGAAAACTAGTTGATAGATTCTAATTTCCTTCTTGAACAGTACTACACTGTAATTACAATTAATCTTCATATACTACAAGCCTCCAATTAGCTTCAAATTTAATTACAGCAAGCTCTTCTGACCCTTTGACCTTTGACGTTGACTGATTCGCCGATACATCATCCAGATACGCGACACCAACAATTAGGCCCTGTATGTCGGAAGTAATTACGCCATAAAGTGTCAACCCAACACTATGCCTATAAAACAGACAGACCATGTTTGATTAGGGTCCGGATGATGATAAAGATGTTCCCGAGAGGTTTTTTTTCGTACCACAATTTAGTAGAAAGCCGTTTTTAGGTCTATAGAAATATGGATGATGATTAGGTGTAATGTGTGTTTCTGTCTTGAAAGGTAGTGTCAGGAAGCTGACTTCAATTAAGAAGGATGCTATTAATGTCCATAATCTGTTTAAAGAAGTAACTTTTCCGAGCATCTTCACATTGTTAAGAAATTATCTCTAGTTTCAGTAGTTTTAATTCAAGTAATAGTTACTGCTTTACACTTTGTTTATTTATTTATTTATAATAGGTAAGCCAACAGCGTATACAATGTTTTAAAAGTTAGCAGGTATAGTTTCTTATGTATATTTTATACCAATTACAGGTGTACACGATATACACATAAAACAAAGCAACCTTAGTAAATTATATTATTATAATATTAAAATTATTAATTGAAATGAAAGTAATAAACAAATCAGTTTTTTCCAAAAAATAATAAAAAAAACAGACTTACACAAATATCAATAAAGATATAAAATAAACTACTATACTAGAACTAAAATAAACTTAACTAATAATGACATTGGTCATTTAAATGTTTGTTTAAATGACTGCGCATGAGGGTTTTGAATTGCGGCAGGGAACCAAAGAACACATCCAAATAATTTAGTTTTGAGTTGAGTTCGTTGAATTGAATACACATCCTAGATGTTGGCAAATGTCTCCCAATGTTATTTCTATAGGTGGGCGGTCCAAACATCTGCATATTGGCTGTCTAGGAAGATTATATGGGGCTGAAAACATGACACGTTCAAGCAATTGGTCGCATTCTATTTGAACATTGACAATTTTATAAAGAAAAACTAAGTCGTGGACAGTATGACGGTTCCGAAGCGACTCGATGCGAACGAAAGCCAAACGTTGTTCCTATGCACATCTGTGGGATATTCTTGAGGACTTGTAAGCAATACGTCTTGTATACGCACGCTGGATATTCTCAAGATGCTACTTGCATGGGATTCCATGCAAATTCTAGATATATGAGAATAATTGCTGTAATAAATCTGATATGCAATTTTAACGCCAATTCGTATGTTATTTATTATGAAAACAATATGAATGTCAGAGCTGGCAAAATACCAAAGCAATAAAAGTACACAATATGGCAAATGGAGAAAGTATATAGTCTCTGTTTTGCAGAAATATGAATAATCTTAAATCATAGTTAATTCACGATCTAGATCCCTTCCGGGGTAGCCAGACAGAAAGGGACGACGCAAATCTCTGGGGACCATACTTAGAATTTGCAATGCTCCGGTCTCGTTTTTTGTCAGTGATGGTGTATACACCATGTGTGATGGTATACCATCACTGACAAAAAACACATACACATTGTGTCATTCTTCATATTCATAATTATCCAGCTAAATATACATAATAATATAGCAAGTCCCGTAAATTTCAAATATTTTGTTGGATATATCCGCAATAAACAAAAACCAATTTAATATTGATCCCTTTGAAGTCATAATCCTTTTAAGAATAAAAGTAAAAAAAATCAAACTCAAGCCTAAATGGAAACAATGACGTTCCGTGAGATAGTGTAGTGGGCACAAAAACTAAGAGCCAAGATGATCTGATAACGAAATTATAGGGCAACGCGTTCGGCGCCGTCGCCCTGTGTTTAAATGTCATCACTATATAAAGTGGGAATGGTTAATAGTGAGATATTTTTGAAGTGGAAGTAACGGAACTTAGGATGGGTGGATCTGTTGTGTATGTCATTGTACTTTTTCTGTACCTATTTAGGTACAAAATATTCCCTTTGTGTTCAGTTTTAAAACTGAAGTACATTTATAAAACTACCATCTTTAACTCTAGGTAGATATGGCTTTCATCACCATATTGTTTTTTACTTACAACAAAATGAAACACAAAGTATTATTCCAATATATGCTTGTTGAATAGTTTTGTAAATAATTACGTGCGGATACAAAATTTTCAAACCCTACAATTATTTATTTATTATCAAGTACATGAATCTGAAGAGCAGTATCTTTAATTTCATCTTAAGATATGAATGTCGATAAATAACTAAGTATTCAACACCAACGCTAACTATCGAGGCTTAGAGGGATTTAACATTATTAAAAGAAAGATAATAGTTTCTGCAGAGCTCGTCTACACTGGCGTGAAATTCAACCATGTCCGTGGTCATATCCTTGCTCTTTTATATTTTCATGTTTTTTCAACTGTTTTACTCAGAATAGTTCTGTAACATAACATCACGCCTTGTTTCCCCGAAGGGTTAGGCAGAGGTGTACCCCATATAGTACACCCACATTTCGCCAGTTTCAATAGTTCTGTAGTTGAGTTTATTTTTATTGTATTTCAAAGTACCAACAAAATTCTCAAAACAATTACTATTCTTAGTTACTATCGACAAAAGTTATTTTAGTAACTGATTTCTTGTAACTTACTAACTAACTAAATTGGTAGTTCTGACAAACAATTTTTGAACCTAACGAACGATACGTAGCAAAGTCTGAAAACATGGCGGAGTTCTAAACCTTACACTATTCTATATATTATAAAAACCATAATAATTCCTACTGGTAGAAAACATTATGGTACTCTACCAAGTAGATTAATTTTTGCGTTCAGTTCAAAAATATTACTGACGTCAAAAAGTATGTTAAAATATTGCAGTCTTAAAAATAAGGTGTTATTTTAGCCATTACACCATATTAATCTGGACAACATAGCCTATGGCGACATTTGACATATCAGTATGAGACTCCCGTTAAGAACTCATTTAAGTGTGCAGTATCTTCATTACAACGACGTGACGTTTCCCTTCAAGTTGGTAATAAATTCCAGTTAAATAGCTTACACATGTTGAAAACGCAAAGCACGTACTGGTTCAATGTATCGATAAACACCGCCCCCTTTGAAGCTTTTATAGTTATTACTTTTATTCAAAACAAATGCAATCGATTGGTATGACTCAGAATCAGAGGACGAATGGACTATTTTGATTTAACTTTCCGATTGCTTCGATGACAACACAAACAAAAAACCGTCAGTATAATGATGTCGATCCAAAACCGCACTGGTCGTTTGCAGGAATTTCACAATTTGAAAGTATAATACACAAAAATACGTCTGACTGAGGGCCTCCAAATTTGGGAGAGCGAAGTCCACACGCGCATTCTAATTTATACCTCTAATGAAACCGACCGCTTTTTTGGACATCTCCCTTCATTCTTGCAGGTACGAAATGCTGGGTTGGAAAACGATAAAAATGCTCTCCGTCCTCTATAAATATTCATTTCTTCCGAGGATCACGGTGAAGGGGAGGGGCGGCTAAGTGCCAAAGATATGGGGTTTGTCAAAGAGGAAGGTAATCATAATTTTTATGGAGAATCTTGGGCGTATGTGAAACGAGGCAAAATTTACATCCGAGACGCTTTCTGATGAATGTGCAGGGAATGTATGAGATTACAGCATGATAAATAATGTGAAGAATTTTTTTTATCATACGCTTATGTTTCGGAGTTTAAATCGGTGGCATATTTTATGTTTAATGGAGGCGCTCCTAAGATCTTGTGAGATATATGGTCGCATAAATCATTGACGCTAATTAAGGTTGTGCAGTTTTCAAATTTTGTTGTATCTCGTTTCTCGAATCATATTTCATAACACGTGTTGTCCAAGTCCTGTAACGGGCATTTACAATTTCACTTGAAGTGTAAAAACATACATCCGATCTAAATACCCAAGTTATACAAACTGTCTATCTAACTGTTTTGATTGACTGAAAACATAACGCCATATTTCAAACAAATATTAATAATAGGTACTAAATTATTGTTCGGGGAACATAATGAGCACTGCTGTTTAATGGTGACCCAGATAAAATTAAATGTAGTCAAAACATTCCCAATTAAGAAACAGCACATTATATTTATTTATGTAAAGACTACAACGCACAATTATTCAAAAGTCGCGTACACCAAAAATAAACGACCAAATAGAAATAGAATCAAACTCACATTTATTAAACCATCAGAAACAATTCCCGTGGTTGGCCAACAAAAAATATACAAGTCAAAGTTTTTTGGAGCCCCTAACTTTACGTGGGTCGTGGATGCTCACCTTTTTTTATTCCAAAGGACATTGATTGATTGAACCTTATGGCACAACTATGAGAAACATAGCAGGGGTATTGTTTTTTTCGATTGTACGAGTATATATGTTTTTTATGGTTTTACGGTTTTAAAATCTTTTTAAAGTTTATTGTATCTTCATTTAGATAATCTGTAGGGATTCATCGATTGTCTTCGGGTTGCTGCGTTTTTATAGATTGGGTTTATTGATAAATTTTAATTATTTCTGTTTTGGTTGACGTTTTCATGTTTTGCTTTGTTATTATATTAACGTCAATAAATAATTCAGGAAACAATTTAAAAAATCCGTCCTGATTCTGAGGTAAAGTTAAGGTTGGCTTTAACGTCAGTAATACTTGTCCATTTAAGTTTGTAATTGGCAGTTCTGAATAGCTATTAGCCAACGGAGCTGTTGTCTTGCCTTTAACATTGATTAATATGGCTGCGTGAGACGTCAAACAACACACCTTTGAAATTCTTTACTGACAGTGTAAACTACATTATTACTACAGCTTCTAAACTTTAAACATTTTCAAATAATTCTTCTGTTACTAGAATATTTTATTATGTGCCAGAATTTTGCTAGCGATTTTATCCGCATCTGGCAATTTCTAAAAATCTTTATTCCTTGTTTACCGCATAAAGGTAACCTCAATGCATTTTAGCTTTCTGGGAAAAAGGATTAGTTTTAGTCAGGATTTTTCTTTTTATTTGAATTTATTTTTGAAATTAATTACGGGAATGGTTTTACCGTCAAATCTTTTAATATTAAAACTGTTTTGAATTATGCTTAGTCTACGTTCGAAAGCACCATACCAGTAAATCAAATTGGACGTTATTATAAAATCCACAAATATTAAGCCCACATTTCGAAATACTAACGTTTAATATTGGAACAAACGGGTTTAGTTCGTGCCTTGTCGGTTCGGCATAATGTCAAAAGGTTACTTAAACTGCTTAGCGTCCAGTTGTGTAACCGAGTAAGTAGTAAGTATACGGATGCTTACTTTAAGTATTTAAGTATATAAAGTTACAACCCAGTATATAACAGAACAGCCGAAAAATAATAGGTATCTTATTTTTCAAGCGAAATGAAGAAAATTATTAAGCAGTTCGTAAATATCTATATAGTTTCTAGTCAATAGACTTTACTCGCATTACATCACATCCTCGCATATCATAAACATTCAACCAGTTCCAAGATACAATACGAATCTTTACAATAACTCATCAATGAAAATGATAACATAGACCAAGTCACTGATTATAAATCTAAAATTTAGCTCTAACAATAATAAGGCGCAAAATCACAAGATATTAAAGATATATTAACCACTATAACAAACATTGAACAACTACTCAAAGTAAGTAACATTACTCTAACAAATTACGTGGAACAAGCATCGAACATTTTATCTGTCAAGATTTCAATCAGCGAGCTAGTCTGAACTTAGGGTCAGGCCATGACATCTTTATTTACCTGAGATGCGTCACTGGAATAGATGCTGAAATATAGCCATTGAATTTAAATGTAGCCCCTTAACGTTTCGAAATCTTACGTATTATCAGCTGTGGAATTTTGATAGTCCGTAACAGTAATTTGATGACAACAAAAGTAAAACCCAACTTATCTAAAGAAGCTCAAGATTTTCAAAGAAATAAAACCTGATTATTTCTAGTCTTAGTGAAGAACAAGAGATAATCATGTCAAAGAGGGCAAGCTATCCTGTGAAACAAACTCTTCCTAAATCTTACAATAATAAAATTTGAATAATTAATAACCATAATCTACTTCGTTGAAGATTTATAAGTAGTACTATCATAAGACCAGACGAACTAACTAAGATTTCAACGTAAAAGAAATTCGAATGATTTCTTCCAACAAATAGGATTCTCAAAAGTACCCATATAATAACAAGAACTCAATAATTGGTAACTAGAGTCCACTTCGTTAGAAGATTTATATTATGCGGAAAATCTTATCATAAAGCAAAGTTTTCGCAAAGATGTCAAAGAAGAAATTTAAAAGGCTCTTGACAAAAAAATAATTTGACGTACTTATTTTCGTAAAAGATAAACTCTATAGATCCATATATCTATATTGTTTTGAGATAACAGTAGCTTATGAAATAAGAAGCAAAACAACAAAAATATATATTTTCAAAACAGAAAAGAAAACAGTAAAGTCTAAGATAGTTTTTATTGCATATTTGGATGGGACAAAGGGTCGATTTATTTACTTCTAGCCAGCGGCTATGGAAGCCATTTTTTGCGTTTCTTGATCTGTGCTAGCGTTTTTTATTTGTGAATTTTGATGCCGAATTATTTTTACAGATATTTAGGACGAACCAGCCTTTTTTATAGATACCAGAAAAAAAAGATAAAATAGCTCATCTAATTCTGATAGTTTATGATACCTGAAATAAAAGAATAATTACCAAGGATTGTCTATGGAAATAATGGGATTTTTGTATTTATTGGGAAAGGACGTCTGTCGGGTCAGCTAGTACTTAACGATAATATGTAGTAATCTGTGACAGAGGTTAAACAGTCTTATGATAAATTCACAACTGAGGATTTTAATTGCACTAAAAAATTTGCTTTAAAACAAAATACCATCAAGTCGGGTTACTTTGACTCTAGGGTATAACTTTGGCCCAAATCTAGACTTGATGTTTGAAATTCCCGCCATGTCGCGACCACACAACCGAACGTCGTATTCCTTCGGTAACTAATAGATGGCGACATAGACGCGTACTTGCGGAACCGTTGTGTGGATTTAATGACACTAAACAGTTATCTCGACTTGAGCCAAAGTTACGCCCTAGAGTCAAAGTAACCCGCCGTGACGGTGTCTAAAGTTAATGAAAGATGATTTTTCCTCTTGTAGTAACATTAATTTAATTAATTAAAATTAATCATCCTATCCCCATCAGTAGATGTACTACTTCTCACAGTGGTAGTTTATCATCTCCTACATCTTCACAGATAAAAATATTTATAATTAATTACATTTTAATTTGCACTTACCGTTACAGTTTGAAAGTAACTAAATTGATTCTATTCTCATGGGCAAGCGTTTGTTTTATAATTAGTAAGAACAGTTATAAATTAGTTTAATGTGTAACTTCATTATCAAACGCGAATAGAATATGGGCGAAAAGTTTATGTACTTCATGGTAACAATATATATCATTAAAATATTATAGTTTCCATATTATTTTTATTTGTACACACTATTGACTTGTAATGAAATCTTTATCATTCGAACTCAAAACCTGATAACAATACCTACCACAACAACTTTAAAAAATCAAAGAACAAGAAAAACAACAGCCAAACCACAAAGATATATACCGACTGTCAAGGATGAAAAATTGGGACATAACGGAACCCTACGTGACAAAGCTCGGACTGAGTAGTACGTCCTTCGAATACCCCTGCCTTCCACATAGGGCATTCAGTCATGATCCGCCTCAACAACCGTTGTTGACGAAAAATTGGTACTTTATGTACAGGTTTGGACCTCATTTAGGATCGAGGATCGAGGCCTTGAGCGACAATCAATTGGAAGAAAATTTTGTTGGCACCTTCGGCACCTATTTGTTGTTTTGTTGATCGAAAACTTGATGTTTGACCTGTAGCTTTTTATTTTCTCAATTCGGATAAAAAGCTAAACTAAATAATAATAGTATCTTATTTGTGCCTATTTTAGTTTCTTCTTATTTCTTTATCTGCTTACTGTATTTAAGTAGTAGTTTAAAGTTCTTGAAACCTTTGACTCACTGGCTCCCAAAATATGCTCTCACGCTCATTAGAATTATCTAAGATTTTCACATCAGTATCATAATGGACGTGTCTAGTCTGTAGCTATTCAATATTATGTCAATTAATATTAATTTCCTGGACATTACAACAAATAATTTCTCTACAATATCGTCTGTTACTCACACCACTATCTACGTTGATATACAATTTCCCGCACATCACGGCATAATCATTATAAATTGCAACAACAAATAGTCAGCCTCACAAATTCATATCATGTAACGCCACTAGAACATTTTTATCTTCAGCCTCATTGTGTGAAAAATGAATGTTTGCCGTCAAATAAAAGTATTACGGGCTACGGCCCAGCGGCCCTGTATTATGATTTATATCGTTTTGACGCGAGCCCTGTGATAACTTGAGAGCGTAGAGACATCTTAAATTAGGAATAGTAAAGTGTGGATTATTTACGACTGAACTTAATGCAGGCTTTGCTCGGAATTTATAAATAGACTAGCGGGCTTTGGTATCAAATGTACTTGATTTACTTGTGTATTTATTTAACCGTGCTTAATATTTTATTTTGCTTAAATAGTTACAATTTCAAAGCCATTACTACTAAAATTCTCTTCATCAAGCTGGATTAGGCTCTATTCAATTTTCCACATAATCCGAACGGATTATCGCTGCTTTTTTGCACTTAAACCGAGCTTGCGGTTTTTGTAACATCTAGACCGTCTAGTGCATCATTAATAATCCTAACAACAGAAACCACATCCTCAATGCGGTAGTCACAATAACGTTATCTAGTTTATCGTTCACAATGAAATCTTATACTAGGTATAGACAGGTTGTTATCCGATGTCCTATATAGGAACCCGTTTCTGACTTGCAACTCCCAGGATAACGCTTGCGCAGTAAATATTTTGTTTCTTTTTTTTCATGCTCAGCCTGCGTTATCTCCCTGAAGGAGTTTAACCCAGATATTAATGAGACTAGTTTAGCTTCTACTTCGCCACATTTTTTTTGTCGGAACTTGGAAGGTAAATTGGTTTTATATAAAGGTTTTCTGAAGCGTTCATTATAAGCTAGGAAATGTTTACTTACTTTACAGCAATTTTAATGTAAGAATAGAAAGATAGAATACTAATTTTTAAGTACGCCATAAAAATTACAGATTTAAATGTAGAAATTTTACATCGAAAGACACAATGGGCGGTCTAAGAATATCTATGATATTTTGCTAAGGGTAAAGCATTAGTCTATCTTTTGTGAGTCTTTGATCCGTAATGAATGTGTATTCTACAAGCGATTTATGTTAAGAACTTTTAAATTTTTAACCGACAAAAAAAAAAGGAGGAGGTACTCAAGTCGACGTGTAATATTTTTTTTTTATGCACGACCACGCATAACTTTTTACAGAGTAGTCCGATTTGAACGATTCTTAATTTATTCGAGAGGAAATACCTTGAAATTGGTGCCATGTAAAATTGATTAACTTTGCATGGGTGGTTTTTGAGTTAGCTTCAATAATACGTATTTTTTTTCCCACTTAGTCTGTGGATGATGTTTTAATAACTTCCCGGCATTGTATTTTTTCTATTTATGTAATAACATAATATCACGCCTTGTTTCCCCGAAGGGTTAGGCAGAGGTGCACCTATAGTAGTACACCCACATTTCGCCAGTTATGTTTATGTCGGGCGAGCCTATTGCCATCTACCGGGCACAAATCCAGACGCCGACTTATTTATGTAAATTACAGTGAATTTGTATGGGTTAGGTTACAACAACTAAAAGATGAAAAATAAAAACTTTTTTACAATAAATAAAACTGACTTCCATAAAAAATCACTACAAAGTGAAAAATTACTGATTTCGGAAGTCGGTGGCACAAAACAAAAATACAAAACCAAAGACACCGACTTGCCAAGTCATAGTTAATTTTTACTTTGTAGTGTTTTTGGGAAGTCAGTTTTATTTTTTGTAAAAAAGTTTTTTTTTAATCTGCACATAAGTTACAGATACAATGTTACAATATTACAAGGACAGTTCGTAATATGGTAATTAATATTTTACGAAGACACGTTGATTAAAAACGTTCTGAGCTTCTTCATAGGCATACATTTCCGTATTGCTAAAAGGAACTGATCGCGATCTCATTAGTAAGCGGTCGGCCAGTCTCTTCATCCAGGATGTGTTTAGTTTCCGGTTTCACGTTGTCGACTGCTGTTTGACCACCAGTGTGGTTTACAGACCAGACGTCGCATAATTTTATCAGTTGAGGGATGGATGCTGTTGCCAACCTTGTGGTGTTGAACATTTGTGTTATCGTACTGAGCAATCTTTTTACGTTTATTCGTCCATTTGAATTTGTAAGTACTGGAAACAGAATAGTAGGTACATTTTTTATATATACTTTGCAATCATTTTGTCATTTTACACCTCATCTGCCTAGCTTTTTCCCAACTATTTCGGGGTCAGCTTTCAGTCCAACCGGGTGCAGCTGGATACCAGTATTTTAGATGGGGCGACTGCCTATCTGACCTGCACAACCTAGTTCCTGGGTAATACGATACCCCTTGGTAAGACTGGCTGACAGACTTTCGGGCTTCTGACGACGTGTAACGACTGTCAAAGACCTACGAATAATAGCCGGGAAAAACGGCTTAACGTGCTTTCCGAGGCACGCAGGGCTCTCGGATTGTAAAGATGGTCATCCATCCACGGACTAACTGCGGCAAGCGTAGCTTAACCTGATCGATCGACCCGTGTGGCTGTTAATATTTAGCGACGAGCCCCCTTCCCAACTCTGGGACTTATAAGCAGATGAACACAAAAAGAGCATAATTTATGAACTAGTTTTTTGCACTACCACAAATTGCATAAATAGAAACAAATTATAAAACAGAAATAGCCTCGATATAATCAATTTATGTAAATACACTTACAGAAGATATAACTTATGCACGTATCTATGCAACCGTAACCAATTATGCAGAAATTAACAAAAAAAAAAAAATCAAACCATTTAAGTTCTAACGAGGTGCGTGAAAACGATTACAAAATTAATAATAAGATGGTATGAAATCGCATGTTTTATAGGAAACGTGTCGTGGAGGAAACGGCGGGCAATAAAGTGTGAACTGCAACTGCTCTGTAAAGTAAAATCGTAATGGCGTGTTCATAGGGTACCATTATGTAGTGCTAAAAATAATTTAACAATCTTTTGATAAATAAAAAAAAACCTCTCGTCTTCATTTTTTTTTTGTTCTTTTGTTCTTTTTCTTTTGTTGTTTTGTTTTCGTTTTCTTATGTTTTGTTAATATACTCTTGTTGGAAATACATTCCTTCTTAGGAATTCAGTATATCCAACAAAAATTAAGTGACAGTAGTGGTCAATTGAAGTAGTGAAGGCATCGTCAGCATCATACTCTTGGCATTACCCCAATTTATTGGAGGTCGGCGCATCCTGTCTACTCATCAAAACGGTTGAAGAAAAATATCGTGGGGAAACCGACATGTCCTAGAACCAAAAATTCGAAGACGTGACATCTACCAACCCGCACTGGGCCCGCGGGGTGGATTACAGTCCACTCTCTCTCTCTCTCTCTCTCACAGAGAGGAGGCCTGTGTCCCAGCAGTGGGAACATTATAGGCTGATTATGCTTATGCAGCATGTTTTCTTCTTCCATTATTACTTATAAATGTGAAAGCTTGTGAAGATGTTTGGATGTTTGTTACTCAATCACGCAAAATGGGTGAAAGGATTTGGATGAAATTTTGCACACATATAGCTTATAACCTGGATTAACACATAGGATACTTGTTATCCCGGTGAACCAACATCCACGCGGGCGAGGCCGCGGGAAAAAGCTAGTCTCTAACAGCCGTCATCTCAGTAGTCACTCCCGCTCTAGCCATATCATTAACAAAATCATAATATTGTAGTTTTATTAACGTATTTATTACCGTAATTTTGATTTATCAACCACACCTCATAATTAGTCACTGAAATATTTTACGGTAACAAAAATCCAATGAGCTACGTATTCATCAATTTGTAAATAATGACAACATGACAACTTTTACACCATTATCTCTGAATTAATTTTCAGATATTCGAAACGCGAATCAATAAAAGGATAAAAAAAAGTATTTAGCACAATTAATAAAGTTCCATCTATTGTTTTGATTTTGTATCTTTGGCAACTGTTGGACACATTATTGGATTACATGAATCTATAATAATATTATAAAGCTGAAGAGTTTGTTTCTTTGTTTGGTTGAACGCACTAATCTCAGGAACTAAGTACTGGTTCGAACTGAAAAATTATTTTAGTGTTGGATAGCCCATTTATCGAGGAAGGCTATATAATATCACGCTACAACTAATAGTAGCAGAGCATCAATGAAAAATGTTTCAAAAACGGGGAAAATTTATTCCTTTTGGGAGCTTCCGTTGCGTGCGCTGCGTAAACGGAGTTACGCAAAAATCATGTATGACGGAATTGTTCCTCTTAAAAAGTTCTAAATAAAGTCCGCGTTAGCATGTCTTATCTTTGCAGGTGGCTCACTATAACTTTTTTAATGGTAATCAAATTTGTTATAAAATAATGCATTATTTGCGAAGGTGTTTTCATAAACATGGTATTAATCCTTATCCAAATAAATTGTTTCATAATCAAGGTTGATTAAGTACATGTAAATTCCTTATTCGAATTGAACCTTCCGTTTAGAAATTACGACGGGTATAAAAATGCTTAAAGTAAGAAAAATGCGCTCAGTCTATTAGTTACCTACACATTTTATTTTTATTGACTCTTTGAATGCGCTAATCTCTGTCACTTCCAGTTGGATTTGAAAAATTCTGTTTGCATTTAATAGCCCAATTCTTGAGGAAGGCTATAGGGTATGTAACATTACGCTAGAAGTCTTAGAAGCCGAGCAAAAATAAAAAAAGTAAGAACGAGCGCTAAGCGAAAACGAAGTAACAGCGCGGGTAGGCAGTGCGACGGGGTGGGTCGGGGGAACAAGAAATTTCACGCGGACGAAGTCGCGGGTGAAAGCTAGTTTAACAAAAAAAAAAAAAAATCAATGCTGCCAGTCTTCTGGGTTGAAATTTTTCATCGGTTATTAAAAAAAAATGCTGTTCCACACATTTTGACCGCTTAGGTATTGCACTTTTGTAGGAAACAGCAGATTCTTTTTTAATAACCGACGAAAAAATTCAACGCCCTTGGGTCCAGAATCATGTACCTACTGAATCCATGGTAACAGGTTGTGCCTTTATGTCCCTGCCATCCTGTATGAGCTCAGTTGGTTCCTTGGTTTGGGTATTTTGTTATGTGGCCAAATCTAATTTTTGTGTTGATTGGCTTTTTATAAGCCGAATCGGGTGTCAAAATGATCTTAATTTTATTAAACTTCATGTAACTTTGTAGTCGTGTATGAATTTATAGCTAAGTATAAAAAGTAACAAAAACCGGCCAAATGCGTATCGGACCACGCACAATGAAGGGTTCCGTAGTTGGGATGAATTTATCCAAATAACAAACTTAACATTGTAGTTGAAAAACATGTTCTTTCTTCAACTGCAAATGTTAGTTTGTAATCGCAAAAAAATAAATGTTTACGTGATAAAATTACAAATTAATGATTTAATGACTTTTTCCTTTACGTGTGCTTTACCTTGCTTCTTGCCAAATTTCATGATTCTAGCTCAACGAGAAGTACCTACCTTTAGCTTTGATTTATTTGGGAGTATCAAAATATGTCGCATAAATGGCCGTAGTTTTTTATTGCGTCAACTTAGAGGCTTGATTTTTTAAGAACTACAAGGAACCGTAGACTTACGTATTTGATATTAATTTCAAATTGATACCTCTGCGCGTTCCTGAGAAAAAGGGTCTTGACAAACAGACAGACCGACAGACAGACGGACAACAAAGTGATCCAATAAGGGTTCCAAAATGTTCCTTTTGAAGAACGGAACCCTCAAAAATCTCTTTAGAACATAGAAATGCTCACCCAGCCACAGCTTTAGCTCATAGCTTCACCATTAAAGTTATTATGAATTTAAATGTCATTCTACTCTACGTAGTGTAAGGGAACGAAGCATTTACATAGACTAGGCCGGAAGGAGATGAGACAGTCTGGATGTGTGTAAATTACAAATTAAAACTATTAATAGTCAACCCGTGTTGTAAATAAAATGCATTCTATGGAATCATGCATTTGTAGTTTCTGTGACAAGATTTATAGTTCTAATTTCACGTAAGTGTGTGGTTTATTACAGGATATAGGATACAGATATTGATTCAGACCTATGATAGTGAACTGCAGTTCAATAGAGCTTTTTGAAATATTTTTTTGAGCAATATTCTTTATTAAATATTATCCTACTTACATCTTTACGAAAAGGTTCGACCGGCATGTTATGATTGCTTTGACACTAGTTATATGGATCGTAGATTAATATTTAATCAGATCAGAATTTCAGATAAGGTTTTATGTATAAATAGCAATTTTTATTACATTGGGTGCGCCTTAAGGCTTACGCACACCAGGACGGAATGGCAGAGGATTTAAGTTTTTACCAAAGGACATTCAAACTTGTCTAGTAGGAATACGACATAAATGCCAAAGTTTTTAATTGATTCCGTGGCATCGAACCCGGAATTGGAGAGCACGCTAAGGGATTCCGCACCAGGATGGCGCAGCACAATGCAGTATGCAACGGCACGCCGAAGGATGCCGTGACATGCTGCGGGGTGAGGCAGTGCATGCGGCAGTAGATGGACATCACATTTGCTCCCGTGCTGCTATCCACTTCGCAAGTATTTATTTTGAGGAGACAAGACGTTACGCGGCATGCCGCGGCAGGTCGCGGGATGTCTTGGTAGGCCGCCAAAATGCTGCAGTATCCAAGCGGCTAGTGTGCGCTGACCAGTGGCAAAATCCTCTGCCATTCCGTCCCGGTGTGCGTAGGCCTTTATTTGGTGTACAATGTTAATCCCTCCAGTTTAAGCCATCAGCGCAGGCAAACAATTCGGTCCAAATACCGATGTAGGTAGATAACTTTACTTCACCATAGTAAAATTTAACACTTGCCTTATCTATATCATAATCTATGTAAATCACCTCACTGCGGGAAGCCTTTGGTTATCCCAAGAATTTTACGATCAGACCATGAAGCTAACGAATAGCCGAGAGTATATCAATACATGTAATTAATACTTGATTACACACGAATTCGAACATTTTACGATAATGGCAACATGACAGCTTGTGATCGGCGTTCGGCGTTACGGTTCGTGTATTAATTTTTATGCCAATAATAATTATGGATGTTGATATGGCCACCGATTATGCTACTCAGCATGAGTTTATGAGATTTCGTAATACTTAATGTAAATATGTAATTGCTGATGCAAATTGATGGTAATGTAATGAAGATTGCCTACTAGAGTTTTCTAAACCAGTAGATGAAATAACACCAGCTTAGTTATTAATAACTGATAAAAAAACTACAGAGACGATATTTTTAATGAAAGCAAAATTCTCTGAGGGTCCTAACAAGAATTAGATCGTAGACTGACTTGATAAACATCAGTAAGATTGCAATTCTCGAAACTCTAGTTCTCAGATGCGAGCTATACCACTGGGTGTCCAGGAACATTATACAGTATTGGAAACCAATGATCTTAATTAGAAGAAAAAACGGAACACCTCTAATTGCTTTACCTATAAAAGCAATTACTAGCATCCGTAGTGTAGGATGTTTACTGAGATTGAAGGAAAAACGTAATTCTGAGGCATTAAGTTTTTCCTTGCCAGCTGATTATCATACCACACAAGTTGTAGGATCTAACTGTATGAAAGAGTTCATTATCGTGAGACTGGTGATGATACCCTCAGAACTTGGATTTTAAGATTTTCTTCGTATGATAATTTTTAAATCTTCATAAATTCTACAAAAAAAAAACTTTGAATACGTTCTTTGGATTAAAAAAATCAAATGTAGAATACGATCCGACACGATACGATTTTGTTAGCAAAACAGTCTAATTTCCATTCTACTCCACTCCAAAAAACCTCAGGACACAATCACAAAGGATACTAAATCGTGATGAACATTATTCTGCCAATATAGAACACAAAAAAGACGCTAAAACACTTGATTACAGAGATAGGGTATTTCTGGAAGGAACAATGGTACGCGGTGTGGAAGCATCTAGGCGTGGTCAGGAGATGCAAATTGCACGACCCGCGGCCGCAGGGGCTAGACAAATGGCGTCGTGAAGCGACCGCACCGGTAGCACACGAACCCGTCCGCCCGAGGCTCTCGTGTTTATATTCCTAGTGGCACTCGATGATGTAGGGTATAAGCTTTTCGTTCAAAATTAAAAATTGATTTACAATGGGAGTACATGTTGAAAGTTTCACGAAGGATTTCGGAAGGGTTGTTTGGAGATTGTAAATAAAAAAAGTATGGAAAAGTTGTGCGTTGAGTTGAAAAAAGTTTTGGGTGTTTTGTAAGTTGATATCCGCTGTTTTTCTCAAATGTTTAGAAAGATAATATTAATTATTCCGAAATCCAACTCACCAGTTTCACATGTATTGAAGACGTATTAATATTTATATTATTCGATGATATTTAAGCGAAGACTATCGCTTTGAATGCCATTAAAACCGAACAGCTCAAGGAGCGCAAGCAACGCTAATCACGTACAAAATTAAAGGAGACCAAGTGTGTAATGTAACATGCAAATTGTACGCCACAAGACAAATTGCTGCGTGAGGTCTCACATGTACTCTACATCTATATTGTTTTATAATTCAAACAAGCCCCTGTATCGAGCTTGGGAGGTTTTATTAGGTACAATAAAATATCCTGTGCCAGTATTATGTCTTATACCAGGAAACCTCTTATTTAGAAGGTTCAGACTTTATTTGTTCCAGGAGAATGCGTTTAGGAACACTAGGTTACCTTAGTATTTGCCGTATTTTATGATGATAAAAATTGGGTTGGTCAGCGTTAAATTTTCTATGTTTCACACGAGAACTTCCTCTAGCATGAATTGGGTTATCTGAAACAGTAATCGCCAAGTTTAGGCCAAATAATATGTACGTTTTAAAATTAGGAAATTTTTAATTGTTTGTTCAGTAGCTTACAAGTAAACAATCAAAGATAAAAGGTTCACATGTAAACACGAGGTTACATTATTTTAGACATAACTTAAATTTGTGTAGGGTCACGACTGCAGATAAGGTAAGTACTGATAAAGGTTGATGCAATATTACCGAAATAGAAACTAGTAATTGACTAAAGTGACCAATTACTTGGACTATTATTATATTGGTTTTAGATAGAATTTGAAACCAGAACTAATTACTGCTATCAGAGTACGTCCTCAATTAGTGGTCCTTAGTTCAAAACCTACAACAATTAAAATGAACTATACATTATTTTAACCATTTTCACAAAGTAAATCGATAAGTAAGCACCTACCTACTCACAACACCAACAAAGAGTTTCCAAAGGCATATTCATAAGCAACATTATTAAAATAACAAATGAGTTTACAGCTCAGAAAGCATCAAATATTTACACCCATTTTATTATAGTTCCAAACGAATATGTGAGTAAAATACTTCTTCAAATAACTGCAAACAGATCTTTGAATGCAAGCGTTGCTGTGTAACGGCTACAATTCCAACTCGCACATCAAAATGCGAAATCATGGCGATTCTGTCGCGGAATGTAATATCATTTCCAACGTTATTATTACTTACTTTCAGCAAATTCTAAAATATACTCGCAAGCCGCGTCAGGCATTCAGTGTAATGGTGTAGCAACTTTGAAATTATATCTCTGGCGACTGTTGATTCTCGCCGCGGGCGAGTCCATCGCTCACTGTTCAGTACAACTCAAACACCGAGAAAATTAATCCTAAGTTTACATCGTTAGCCGTTCGCTTTGCATTCACTTCTTAGGATCGTGTTTCGGGATCGAATATCGAGCAACGGGCGTCTAATATTCTACGTGACTTCTTCGAGCGATAATAGATCGACTTGTAAAGATTCCATTAAGCCACGTCGAGCTTTTTTTTCATCGAGTGTCGTGTACCTTGTCCTATTGTTGGAGAGAAATCGTTCGTAACGGTTATGCTTTTCCGCATTTTCTACGTTCTTACAGAGTGTTGGATTCGTTTTTGCGAGATTGTTTAAAATTCAAAACATCATCGTTTTTTTGTTTGAGGCAATTTTGGGTAATCGTCGGTTTGTTTACAGTCAAGTTGAAAAGAATAAAAAGCCGTTATGGAATATAGAATTTCACTTTTGCTTGAACGACTCACGTTTTCAATTTGCCCTTTGTAAACCTATAACATTTTTTACTCTTTGTTGTTATTAGCACTGAAATTCCCAAAACGTCAGACAACCAATCTTACCAAGTAGTATCTTGTTACCCAGTAACTAGGTTGTGGAGGTCAGATCGCTCCATATATAATATGCACAAATGTATTCAGCTACATCCGGTTAGACTGGAAGCCGACTCCAACATAGTTGGGGAAAGGCTAGGCAGAGAGAAGATCTTTAGCTTTAGACAGATTGATTGTTGTTAATAGCACTATGTATATCTAGGTTTCTATAACGCTTTTTATATTCATTATTACCTGGAAATTCAGCATTGCCATAATAAAAATAATAGCTTCCACATCTAACATCAAAAAGCATGTCCTTTTATTTTCCCGCATTGATCAACCCTATCTTTTTACAATTCAGCACACGACAGATTCTAGTCGTAAAGATTCAAGACTTCATTCTTCCAGTTCAATCGAAAACAAGCGTAAATTGGCCGTGAACGAACTTCTATACGTCAGCACTGAACGTGAACGCGAACGTGAGTGTAAAGCTTGGAGTATGAATAAGGTGTCGCACACATTGTCTAGTAGTCGTTGAAAGTCATGATTAAGTGAGTGCTGAAGCTGGTGTTAAGTCTTGTGAAAAATATGTAGTTGGAAAACGTTTTAATAAGGATAGTTAAAGTAGTATCAATCGATATGAGTTCTTCTTTTTGTCTGTCAGCTTGCGCAAACTTAACTATAGGTCTTTAAATACAGAATCATAAGCATTCCATCACCTTTGATGTTAAATGCAGAGCAATGGATCTACGCATTCTACACCAACCCAAGTAGGTAAGACTAGTAACAATGCTTGTAGTAATTGATTAAAAGATAAGCAAATTAATCAAACATAAACTTTTTGTTGATAATTAAATTAAAATTGCAACATAAACTTGATTGAATGCACATAAAATTATAATCAAATCATCCATAACAACTGATCATACTTCGATCAATATTTATTTATTTATTTATTTATTTATTTATTTATTTAAACTTTTCACACTTAAAAAAGTACAAAGGCGGACTTAATGCCTTAGGCATTCTCTACCAGTCAACCAAGGGTGGTGAAGAGATTAGATGGCAGGTGCTCTGTTAGAAATGGAACAATTTGTACATAAATAAGTCATAAACTTATAATACACATACATACATATTTACTATAATATATACCTATATTATATACATATATTATATATAAATTCAAGAGAGAGAGGTTTTGAGATGACTCTACGCTATTTATTTTGAAAATAACTCCGCAATCTCCGCTTAAATGCATACCGACTGGTGGCCATCCTGATGTCAAGAGGTAGCGCATTCCAAAGAAGAATGGACTGAAAATGAAAGGAAGAATGAACAAAGTCAGAAGTATGAGAAGGACAGAGTAGGAGAAGATTGTTAGAAGAACGAAGATTCTTAGCGTGTGAAGAACATAGATATTGGAAGTGAGACACTAGATAAGAAGGAGGAGTGGGAGAGTTAAGAAGGGAGAAAAGCGTGGTCAAAGCACGCAAATTTCTTCTCTGGCGAATGGGCATCCATTTGAGCTCAGACCTGTAGCTCGACACATGGTCATATTTTCTGAGGTTGAATATGAACCGGATACAATTGTTAAGCAGTCTGTCAAGCTTATCCAGCAACACCGCATTCAAGTCAAAGTAGCACACGTCACCATAGTCAATGATAGGGAAAATCAAAGTCTGCACAAGCATAGTTTTCGTCTTAGCGGGCAAAAAGTTTCTCAGACGATACAGAGATCGTAGAGTACCGTTGACCCTTTGACTAACATTAGAGACCTGGCGCTGCCAGCTAAGCGTCGAGTCAAGATGCAAACCGAGATCTTTCACAGTAGGGGTAATGGGTATGACGGTACCATTGAAAATGAGAGGAGGAAGAGAGCTAAGCGTCACCCTACCCATCATGCGCGAGCTTCCAATTACAATGGCCTGACACTTTGAGGGGTTCACTGATACCCCAAAACTATCAGACCACTTTTTGATTGCATCTAAGTCTCGGTTTACATCTGCTACAGCATCCAATAAACCTTCCACCCGCGCAGCTGTATACAATTGAAGATCATCGGCATAAAGATGATACGAACACCGAAGACAGTGAGTTATAAAATTAATGAAGATGGAGAATAACAATGGAGAAAGAATACCACCTTGTGGAACACCAGCATCCAGGTCACGCCAACTCGAAGAGCTCTCATCAACGCGAACCGACTGCCGGCGTCCCCGAAGATAAGAAGAGAACCATTCCAGAACCTCGGACGAAACCATGAGATGAGAGAGCATAGCAAGGAGAATATCGTGGCTGACAGCGTTAAAGGCATTGGAGAAATCAATTACAACCAAAACAGTAACCTTAGTATCCTCCATCGCTTCTCTAACGTCACCAGTCACTTTAAGGAGAGCGGAAGCTGTACTATGCCCAGGCCTGAATCCAGACTGAAACGAGCTAACAAGGTTGTTCCGGTGAACAAACCCCGTAAACTGTCTGTGAACGCAGGCCTCAAGCACTTTAGACAGGAATGGGAGAATGGAAATGGGTCGAAAGTGAGTGGGCAGGGAGGGGTTTGAAACTTTAGGAAGCGGGCGGACATAGGCCATACGCCAAAGGGATGGGAATTGTCCGGAATCAAGAGAAAAGTTTATGATGTGGGTAATCGGAGGAAGTAGGGTATCGAGGATCCAAACGACCATACTACGACTGATGCCGTCATCCCCCACAGCCTTGGATTTTATGGACAGGATGGTCTTTTTAATTTCGTCCAAGGTGACCGGAGAGAAGTGAAATGGTTCTATGATGGGACTAGCTAAGCCAGTAATGAAATTGACCGTCTGGGACAACATTTGGGAATCCAAATGACAAGTGGTTGTGAAGTGACGGTTGATATCATCAAGGCCAATTGTATTAGGAAAATCCACATGACGTGGTTTGCCGATACCAAGAGTACCAAGGAACTTCCAGATATCAGCAGGTGAAGAAGAAGATATGTTCTCGAGAATATGGCGGCGCTTAGCGTTACGTATCATCTGATTACACCGATTTCTAGCAACTTTGAAAAAGTTCCGATTTGCTTCACAGCGATCCTTTTTAAATTTATGAAAGGCCCGATCCCTGCGCCTCATCGCCATTCGAACCCCGGTCGTCATCCAAGGAGCAGGAGGACGCCGAAGTTTAATTTTTTTAACAGGAGCATGTCTGTCGTATAGAGCAAGGACCGCCCGATTGAAAATGCGCAGTTTATCGTCTACAGCTGTCGCCGCTGCCAAGTGATCCCAACTGATATCTGACGCATCCTGACGAAGCTTCTCAATGTCCATGCGCGCAAAACTCCGCATGTGCAGAACTTTTGGGACAGGTTTAGGCGGTTTTAGGACATAGGAGAGGAGAATGAGGTCATGTTGGGAAAATCCAGGAGCGGGACACTGACCATGATAGGGAACTAGGGAGGGAGTGGACGTGAGAATTAAGTCGAGCCAAGTGTCATCGCCTGAGGTATTGAAATGGGTAGGTTGCAGTGGAAGTATATAGAGACTGACGGACTCAATGATGTGAAGGAGTTTACGGGATCGAGGGGTGCGGTGAGCAAGGTCAGTGTTGAAATCGCCCATGATGACGCAATGTGCATACTCTGACCCCACGGACTCTAGCGCCAGTTCGAGCTCGGAAAAATAGTCAACGGCGGGTGGACAATAGACAACCCCAAGAAGGGTCTTGACGCCTTTGACGTAGATTTCTAAAAAGAGGTACTCGGCGGAGGCATGGTACTGTGAGAGGGATGAGGCAACGATTTTGAAAGGGAAATCGCTACGAAGATAGATAGCTACACCACCCCCTCCCTTTCCAATTCTGTCATTGCGGATAAGAGTGAAACCTGGAAGAGAGTAGGTGGTGGAGAGAAGATGAGGTTTGAGCCAACTCTCAGAAACCAGAACGGCATGGGCATTGGCGCCGGTAAAGGTGTCCAACAGATCACTGTAGTGACTTGGGACACTCTGCGCATTTATGTGGCAGACATTAAATAAGTGGCCTTTTTGTTGGCTGAAGCTCCGACGCACAAAGTCACCAATGGTATCAGTCAAGGAGCTAAAACTTGCATTTACAGATGAGCTAGAGGAATCAATGGCAGAGTAAAAAGAATCATCATCAGATGTCATAAAATACAAATACAATTAATATTAATAATAATAATATAAATAACTGCTAAATATGTAAATAAACTAAAAGTAGCTAATATTGCTTTCGCTTTAGGTGCAACAACCACTATCTGTGCACCACCCACCAGCAGTACCAGTATAGACGTACATGGATCTCTTGACGCGTGGCCAAAATCGGAACTAAGGTGTATTGTTTCGAAAAACGTTAAAGTTTATTCAAGCGCCAAAAGATCCCTGCAGCACTGTACAGAAGTAACAATACTAAACAGGAAAAAACATGAATTAAGAATAGGATACAGTATCACAAACATAAACTTAAGAAATGAACAAATAAAGAACAAAATTATATACTTAATGACAAAGTTACATGAGCAAAAACGGAACGTAAATTACGAAACTGAACACAAGAATGTGGAACAAGGAAAATAGGACGTCATATACAAATTCAAGATTGACAGGTGACAGTAACAAGTAATGACGAAACAATTTAATATTTTAGTAACACAAACAATACGCAAATTACCGGCAGAATGTGATTTTAGTAGTTTTGAGGTAAAAAAAGAAAAAGTAAGCAGGTAGACATGTACGATAACCATAATAATGGCATGAACTGACGTCCCAAGCACAAAAAACTGTTAAGTTGGAGAACCGCACAAACAGGTTGCAAGCATTTAGATTTTACGCACTCCACTATCCGGCTTGCCTCCAGTACCAGCGGATGATTCGCCGGTCTTCTTAGGGTACTTAGCCAACAAGGGATTGAGTTCCTCCAGAGTACAAATCTTATGCCGTGTTCCATCGGGGGATCTAATGACAATAATGCCATCCTGAGTCCAGCATGCCGGCATCCCGAAGTGCAGGCGTGCCCTGCTGAATACGGTTTGCCTAGACCTAGTCAAGAACTCCTTGACTGTGACCGTAGAACCCTTCAATGCAGACTTTGCCTTCCAAACAGTGGATTTCAGGTCAACATTGGAGAATCTTACCAATATGGGTCTGCTAATTGCTGGTCCTCTGCTTGATGTTCCAAGCCTATGACACACTTTGATGGAAGATGCAGTGATGTCAGGCAGCGCCAATTTGTTCTTCAAAATGTCAAACACAAGAGCCCTACAATCCTCCCCGTCCGCCTCAACAAACCCAGTGAAAATGAGAGCTTTCCGACGAGATCTTGTCTCCAATCCATCAACCGTTCTAGAGCACTCTAGTATCTGCTTCCTAAGAAGTCCCAGCATGCCAAACATAAGCTCGCGAAATGACCGGAACTCATCAGCAATCTTTGCTACAGTGTCCTTTGCGGGACCAGCACATTGAATCTGTGCCTCAAGCTCACCCATCTTTTTAAGGAAGCACTCCTCGAGATTCTTCTGGGCCGATTGGATCTCTTCCAGTTGAGATGACATGGCAAGTGTGCAGAACTTGTAGCGACTATGACAACACTAGTGAGAAGCTGGCAGGTGGTGTAGTTTTAAGAAAGTGTGTTACATGGAATGTTTCACCAATGTGAGCGCTGCTTATTTAGTAGTTTATAGAAAAGATTCTAAACTCGAAAGCAAGAAAAATACTTTATAATAATTTTAATTAAAAATAATTAATTTTATTTGACTTATGTCAAATGACACGACACTTCTTTATATATCAATTAAATAAATAATTCATTAATCGAACTGCAACAATCGCATCAATATAATTCCACGACTAAAAGTCGCAAGCGCGGGTCACATCTAAGAGTTGCACGGTGCAACGGATGGACAGGGATTGCACGTTCTTAGAATAACAAATAGATGGGTGCGGGAAGCGGTCGCAGCCAATCAGAATTGTGGTTGAACCCACAGGACGATTTGTGAAGAATAATTAGCGAGAACGAATTGAGGTCGCCGTTTTAATTAGTCTTCATTTTGGGAAAAGAAAAAGAATGTGGATGAGATGGTAAAAAATACAAAATTCTTAAGTTAAAATAATATGAGATGGATTTGGAGACTTTAGAAAATAAAAAAGAACAGGCTCTGCTTTATGTTTTACAATTCGGGCAAACTTGAAACGGACATAATTTTGAAATAATTATTCTGTAATTAAACCAACTTGAGTTTGTCACAAAATAGTATAAATACCTATACTGTAAACAGTTTAGTTGCTTTGTTCGATGTTGATTAGAGCCAATTTACTTTTGCTTCTATTTTATACCAATGATAATCACGCGACAACAACGAAATGAACTTGCTAATGTAAATCTTTCCTCTGGCCAGGCAATCAAAACTGCGGTTGCAGCCTACAACGAGATTTATAGGATTAATTAGCAAAACAAATTAATTGGGGTCGGCATTTTACTTTCTTCTTCTGTTTTTACTACTGTCCTTGAATTTCAATTAGGCTAACTTGAGATTCGTTTTGGATATTTATTTAGTTTATTTAAAATGTAGAATTTAATTGACGGCCCATAATTATCTTTTATTCATCTTTTTTTTTTTCAACCTATGTTGTCCCACTGCTGGGCAAAGGTCTCCCCCATACTTTTCCAATTTTCTTTGTGCTGTACCTTTTCCGTCCAATCAGTAAGGTACGAGTCCAAATCATCACGCCAGCGTTTTTTAGGCCTGCCTCGGTGACGACGCCCGTCTTCAGGCACCCACTTTGTGACGATCCTGGCCCATCTGTCTGGGTGCATCCTATAAATATGACCCGCCCAGTCCCATTTCAATTTCGCAGACTTAGCGCCAACATCGGCGATACCTGTCTTGGACCGTATTATGGTGTTGCGAATTTGGTCGGTGAGTTTGATTTTTAAGATGCTACGCTCCATCGCTCTTTGGCAAACCTTGAGTTTGGACTTCTGAGCCTCGGTCAAAGACCACGTCTGAGCGCCATAGGTTAGGATATATTCATCTATCTATCTATAATATCTGAGTTGAGGATTAGGCCTAGTTTTGTCCATTGCACGCATTTCTTTACGGCCATCATCATCAATTTCATCATCAGTAACCCAATCAATAGCTATTTATTGTATCAAATAGTGAATTGACTCTTTAAAATAATTAATTTTATTGTAGTTAGTAACGTGATATTTGTGCAACACGACAAACTTCACTAAAATTAATAATTTACTTACAACATAATATTGCAGATAAAACCCACCCAAAAATTAGGACCCCATACAGCAATAACTTCGCGACCGCCATAAGATTACCATCGCACATATGGTATACAGTTGGTGGCAGCGGTTGTAGAAATTATGGTGCACGGGAGCAAGACGACAATCTCGTAAAAATTGATGGACGTTTTTTAAAAGCCCGAACATTGTCAACCCTTTTGGCTTTCGCTGCCATTGTGATGGCGTTATCTTCACGCTGTGTGAGTTTATGGGAAAAGCAGTGGAACGGGCGATGTCGACGCTTGATTTAGTGAGAACATAAGCCATACGTAGCGGTAACATGGACGGTGTGGTTAAAATGTTGATGACATGGTATGATGGGAAAAAAATTGAAAATATTCTGAACTATCATCTACTTTTTAATATTTCTGCTCCCACTGTGACAGATAATGAAACGACTGACAAAAATATGTTACACGTTGAAATTATGTTCTTAACACCTGACAATTCTTCACGACACTTTCAAAGCACAAAAACTTATCATAATGACAAAACATCTTTTAAAAAGGAAACTCCACTTATCCATCACATAAACTACTAAACCCAAAAATCAATCTTCAACCAAAAAACATCGTTTTCCCCATTTCACACACACTTCACAATTCTGAAGTTAGTGCCCTAACCCACGGGACATGACGACAGATGACGCGTAAACTGCGGGGCGTCGTTGAGTAATGAACGTTCGCCCATTACTCATTACAAGCCGTGACTTGCCCGTGTGACGGGGCCTTTATTTCAGCGCTGCACTACTGTTTCCAATGATTTATGCGTCGTCGTATTTTTATTGTTGAGTTGAGCTATCAATCAATTTTGTTTGAGTCTTACTTTCGTTGTGACTAGAATGTAAGCTTGTTAGTAGACGGTTTATCAAAAAGCTCATCTAAAAGCGACGTTACTTACGTTTCATTTCAATGCAGCGAGATTTAAAAGAATCTTCGCCACTAAGCTAAAATAAAAATAACGTTAAAACTTACTGAATTCCGCTAACGTTTAAAGTGTAAATAGAATTTTCCTAGAAACAATAAAAACTCCAAGAACTCAATTAATTTGCTTAAACCAAAGAGCCACGTGAGCAAAGTCACAACCAAAAAAGGTATCCATTAATAAGTTAAATTAGCTAAAGAAACAGTCATGGTCTTTGATAAGTGATACAATGATTAACATGCAGGACTAGGATTAAATGACATCATCAAACAAAAATCTAATAATGACACATGATAAAAATTCAACTTGAAGCTTAGGAAGGAAGCACTACTTACAGGAATGGTAATAATAAATTTTGGAAGCTATAAATTGAAGAATGATTAGCTCCCTACAGATTATTACTGACAAATGTAACTTAAGTTCCCATTGTACCCAATCCCATTGATCTGTTAAAATTTGTAAGAATACTCGAGATTCACAAAGATTTGTATGCAATAACGGAACGCCCTCCAAACATCTGTAGTAGGTAGCTGAGAAAAAAGAAATCCGCATCGATAATATTACTCGTATTACTCGAAAAGTGAGAGAAATCAACGCTCAGATAAACGATAAGGTAATAACAGAAGCCGATCCTATCTTTTGTACTCTTTTGTTACGCGACGAATACAATGCAGTTGTAAATTTTTGGGTTCTTAACTCCACAATATTCCCGTCATTAATCTATGGCCGTGCGTTGTAACTTGAAGCGGGGTTGGGATCTTTTGTACCTGCTCTGCTCCTCGCCCCCTTTGTACCGTGACATGTGCGGGGCAGGGACAAAAACATTGCGCAATATTTGCCCAAGACATCGGATGATGTGAAAATAATACCGTGGAATATAAAGCAAAATATTACTGCAGCATAACAGGCCCTTCTAGTTTTCAACGAAGATTCTAATCTCAAAAGCTTGCGAAGATACAATTTCAGAATTTCATCTTGGATCGAACCGACCGTGTGTCTATCGATACTATTTTTAAAAATGTCACCCGCAACCACATCTAAGCTTTTTTTGACACGTCGTTTCCACTAAGCCCTTGACATGCATTAACGCCTAACATCGACGCGCACTTTTTCTGTCGAATCTCCAGATGTGAGTGCATCATTAAAATCTTCTATGGCACCAAAAAGATCAAAAGTTATCTCCTCGGTTGGAGAGGTTCCCTCTCGCCCCTGCGTCCCTTTCCCCCACAGGTCCCTTGTTGCCGCGACAGTTAAAGTCGGACGGTCGTGAGGGACGGTCGTTGCCAACCGGGCGTCCAAACCGTGCTGCGTACGATACCGCGTTTGTGAAAACTGTTTTCCTTAGTGTCATTTGCATACGTGAAGTGAAACTGATTACGTTTTGGAAACTGTGATGGGATTAATTGTACGTATCCAGCTTTGTTGGATGTGACAGATTGTTTCAAGTTTAAAGTGAAGCTCTTGTGGATTGTTTTTATTTTGTTAATCGTCGCTGATGTATTCTATTTTGGCTGTTTTATTCGGGTAACTATTTTGGTATAATTTGTAATGACAGTTTATTTTATGAGAACTCTCCAACGTTTCATCACGAGCGTTTTATAAAATCTATCGTCTGTTATGTTACGAACTTATCATTTATCGCATGCCCAACCATTCGTTACAATAAAAATAATTCGTATCTTTCTCTTGAGTGTTTCCAACTTTCCATCCAATTATATGACAGATAGTTTTGATAAAACAAGATTTATGACTTGAACTATGTCTAAGGAGATATGGAAGTCGGTCACGGATTTATCAGAATCTTGCTCAACGACGGCACCAAAGACTATTATGTAGCTTTTTTACGACTGACAACGGTAAAAGCCACTGCAATTGTGACGGTAGGAGAGACTACATCAGATAAGGTGGAACAACATAAATAGGCTAATGTCAATTCCCATTACGATGCTTTGTCACGTGTAGAAGATGGTTCAGGAGATATGTTAGGAAAATCTCTAACGATCGTTGTTGTGATCTCAGTTCAGATATCGGTAATTGTAAGGTGATTTTGGTAATTTAGGGAGCACTTAACGTCTTACAGAGGAGTTTAGAAGAATTCGTGGGACTAATCACTAACTTTTCCGTATCCCTCAAGGTTTTATATACTCATTGCAGTTAGAGGCTCAGAGTCAGCTGGTGTTCTTGGTCTGTTAATCGTGAAGCTTATCATGAGCCGTAGATTTAATACTCTGTTGATTTAATTACTATGTGACAGAGTAAATACTTTTTAATACTCTAATAATACTGAACGTCATTGCAAAAGGCGTAAAATTTAAGACTGCATTAGAGAATAAATTACACAGTAATTAAGTGACTAAATAGTTGGTATCTATCGGATTTTTTTTATCGTCTTGTATCATTTTGAAAATATATTTTCCCACACTTACTAAATCTACATAAAATTACTACATTTATGTCTGTAATTTTTAGTGTGTACGTAATAAGGATTATTCTATCTATCTATCTAACCTCTCCAAAGTGACTTTTTTAAATAGAATTTGAATTCTTGTCATTCAACATAACTGAATAAAAAAAATATGTTGCTTCTTTCAAAACTAGTGTATTTGCTGTTAAGTAACAACTTCTAGACCATCGTTATCAATTACTGCAACACCCTTGCCTCAATTGACGTTAACAACTTGCACAAGATAAGCTGCTGATAAAGTCTGCTTACTTTGAACTTTTAAATTATCGATAGTACATGAAATGCCATCGAATTTATGTCACGTAGTGTATCTATCGTCAACACCTTCTTTGGCATACTAGTGAGCTTTCTTAAAGTTAATAAATTGTATGTGAAATTGAAAGTTATTTTAATTTTCATACTTTTACTTATAAGTTCACACGATTGTCTAATCTAGTTCTAAGACAAAGCTGACCTCCTTATATGGCCTTAAAATTACATTTTGATATTAAGAATTTATCACAGATAATTGTAGGTACAGGCCCTTCTAACGTGGCCAAGGTAGTTATTAATTGAAATTCATATTAACTTTAATGGTTATATGTGGCTACAATGATTTATATGTGTTTTTATTGCTGACTTATATAACAGTCTATCATAATATACATTTTATATTAACACGATTTAGTTTCGAACAATCATAAACTGACATTATTCGTGCGTTATAAATTTAAAGGCTGTTAATATTAAACCAAACCAAAGCATTATTAAAGCTAATTGGTATAGATACTTTGATTCCACAGAAAATTACTTAATAATTAACGTTACAACCACAAGTTAATGTATCTTCATATCAGTCATGCATGTGAGAAGCTCACATATGTTGGAACTCTGCCCTCCAATACGGAAGAAAGAGCATGAAAGTAAATAAATAATAAGGCTGGCTATACAATCAACGTTGCACGAATGTTCATTAAACATGCAAAATCTCCTAAGGTTTGTTTACAGTAGCGATAAGATTACCCACGGAAGCTCTTATCGGAAAGTTCCGCAACTGAGCTATGTGGTGAGCCGGTTATAAAGTGAATTGCAAACTTGTGATTGCCACGTTCGATTGTCGCAGAGTTACGTCGCGATTGCAACGAAATATTGAATGGAGCGATGGTATTGATAGCTTCGGTGTTGTTTTCATCTATTTCAATAGAAACCTCATAGTCGACATTAAGAACGTTAAAGATAAACTTATGTGTTGTGTTCATAAAGTTGGTGATTTGATCGAAGATAGTAGATTATATAGATTCAATTTCTCAGTATCATATAATTGCATAGCACATGTGTGAGCACTATGTAGGTACCTACCTACTATAAAGCTAACATTAACTGGGTACGTCTTTCATTGACTTGAATTTGCCCTGGCGTCTGAGAGTATGTCATGCTCACTCATAAATCTCGCTGGTGGTGGCAGTTCCCTTCAAAATGGCTGAGTTGAATGATGCTGATCCATGCGTCATGTTCGTGAACGGGCGCCGCCAGTAGGGACTGGTCATCTGCCACGTCTTATTTTAATTTTTGAATAGTTTTTGGTTTTTATCTTTTTGTTGCGGACGCTTGTAACGTGCACGTCTTTCTATATTGTTCTCGCATACTTAATTTCAACATGAATGATATAACCAATATTTTGTAACAATATTTAAAAGAGTGTCCGTGGAGTTTCTTGCCCGTTCTTCTCCATAGGAACCTACTACGCTTTGGAATGGGCAACTAGCTTCGTCTTTCTGACTGACTGACCCCTTGAAAATTCAAAAGTGTCTGTAATTGGTTTTTTTGGAAATAAATGCTTTGAGTTTGAGCTGAGTTTGAGTATGTGAGTTATGCAAAATCGGAATTTATTTATAGAGTTAGTGAGTTGTTTTGAAGGTCTAGTCGATTTTGGATTGCATTCGTTCTGTAGATTAATTTGATATCGATCAGTGTTAATGATGAGTTAATTTAATTCAGATATTTTGAACTTCATTAGACTGAAAAGGAAACAGAATAATAACAGATTATTAGACGTCCACAGCTGGACATATTTTATGATTATGATCCTTCGACAATTCCTAGCCCAAGATTATTATTAACTAGCTGTGCTCCGCGACTTCGTTTGCTTGGAACTCGTAAGATAGGTACACAATGTACTAAAATAACAGCCACATTTTAATAAAACTCCCTCGTACCCCGACCTGTCGCGTTGCATCGCCCTCCCGCACTATTACTTCGTTTTCACTTAGTGACCTTTCTGACTTTTTCTTTTTGATCGGCTCCTAAGGGTCCTGCGTAGCGTGATGTTAAATAGCTTAAATGCAAATGCAAAAAAAAAATCAAATGCGACTTTTTGTTCACAATTTTCTGGGTTTTAAATTTTTTTTGCGCGGTACCCTAATTATTGTTCTAAAATAAAAGTAGTCTAAGTTATTTCCCTTAAAATCAGCTATCTGCCAGTGAAAGTCCCATCAAAATCGGTCCAGCCGTTTCGGAGATTAGCAACAAACTGACAAACAGACAGACAAACATTTTAAAAATTGCTTTTTTGTTATAAGTGCCGTATATACTTTCGTGTGCGTTTAGTAAAAAGTTATTATTTTGACATTACAAACAGACACTTCAATTTTATTTATTGGTATAGATGTGTAGATAACAACATCTCGAATCTAGTGTATAGTAAGAAGCTGCTGATTCTAAAAGCTTTGTAAACGTAAAAATGAAAGCTAAATCTCCCAATCTAAAAAGAGAAAACACCAGAATGTCGTAACCAAAAATAGAACAAACTAATCTAAAGTTAACATCAATCGCACGCACGGAGCCTTCCTTAGTAGAGGTAGTGGGATCACCTGTAACCTTACAGTTTGTATGCTCATCTCATTGGCTAATGATCGGAAATTCGGAACTTTCGGCGGAGGATGTTTGAACTATTCATTAGTTTGATTTTTGGGAGAGTGGTGTAAGAGGGAAGAGGTAGCAGGTTGAGTGAAATAAGTTGGAATCTGAAATGGAATCATTGTATCGAATTAGACATTAGCTTAAGCATTAGATAATAATAGTAGCCAATTGAATAATTTAGTCTTGTATCACATGCCTATAAGCAATTAAGTAATCAACATTTAGTCTTATTGATAATGCGTCCTATTCAAAACACCATGGATTGCGTTGAGCATAACCGTCACTATTACCTAATGATTCGATTGTAAAACTCAGCACTTATTCGCTTAATATTGATTGACTGTTTATTGACACCTATAAAGTGTCCTAGATAGATTAATCTAAATAACCATGCCCATTGATCAGCATCGAATGAATAAATGTTTGAATGCAATTCAAATACCATAAATTTCAGTCACAATTCATCAATCAATGAAATAGATAGAATATTTGCTTGATACCATTTTAATGATAAAAGCTCAGTTTTGAAGACATAACCTCATGGAGTTAAATAAATGTATCTATGCCTAACACTTGTAATTCCCTACTGTCTGCCAGTAACCGTAGGAAGTGAATTAAAAGGAGAAAGAAAGACTCGGACTAGCAAAATACCTACCTTTTCGAGGAAAAAATAAACGCTGGCCAAAGCGCTGTTAGCGCTGTGAAATCATATTCCATATCATCATAATCGCTTGGTACAAAATCTTGAACCTCTTAATGCTCATAAATTATTGGTTCATCAATACCTGCAGTATCATTCTAATTAAGCAGTTCTAAACGGAATGCCCTTACAATTTAGACCAATGGCTCTGTTCACCTTGATGGAACGAGATCTGATTGGTCTGTATTAGTATTGTTATGATGATCTAGTTTGGTATGAAAATTAGTGTATGATTTATGATTATCGATTAGGTCATATTATTCAGGAAACATTAATTCTTCTCGGTGTTTAGTTTTGCAATTTTTGCATTCAGTACAGTGATAAGCAGTTTCTGCAGCATAATTTAATACCTAATTATCTACTATTACAATTATTTTAGTAACGAAAATCATAACTTATAAAGACCTGGCAGAAATTCGTTTCATTGTTGCGAAATTGTGGCGCAGTGAGCAAGTCTGCGTATATAATAATACTAAGAAAAAGGTCTTGAGCTAAGACTAACTTATAAAAAGTGACTACGGCAAAGCCAAAAGAAAAGTTTTTCTTTAGTAACTGCATAGTAGTTTTATTCCAAGATTTAATACAAGACTTTGTCTTTGTTTTAAATCTTGAAGTTCTTTTTATTACATGGTCAGTGAGTTTTGTTTTAAATTTTAATTAAAAGTGACACGGTATAGTTTGGTTTGCTTTTAGTTTAGTTGACTTTTGAAATCGCTAACGAGACTGCTATGTTTATTTCGTCTTAGCAACTAACATTATAATACCTTATAGTAAATCTTTATTAACCAAGTCCCACTCCACTCAGGAGTCCCACTCCTTTAAAACCATAATGCTAACACAGTAACCAATAACACAATAAAATAAGTATCAATAATTTAACCAACACATAACAATAACATATTTGACAGTTCGTTTGAAATACTAGGTTCAACAGTCACAGCAGTAAATACAACATTGTTGCAACAAGAAGCAATAACGCAGCACACGTCTTTATAATCCAATACAAGGTTTTATGTTACTGGAATGTTGTTTTCTACATTGTAAGTTCAAATAATAGTAACGTTTGTTTTAGCTGCTGTAGATTTCTTCACTATAAATAATATTAAGGACCTTTATGGACCTACTAATAAAGCTGACTCACTTCTATAATTTTACTCATAACGCAATAACTTATTTGCCATACGTGGTTGTGAAGTGCTGAATTTAAATGTCACTTGTATGCATAACAGTATCGGGTTGCAAGCAACTTGGCCAGAAGTATAGTAATAGCTCATTTCCTTAGGATTTGCTTACAGCCAGGCATGAAAATAGTCTAGCAATGTTTAATATCACTAAATGTACTGCTTTCATTTCTTATACCTTTCGTAACATTATCATAGGTATTTACTTTTCATATTTTGATTAAAACTTTCGCATATTCACATCGGAAAGTTCGTCCATTAAACTGCAGTATTCAAATTCTGTGTCTACAAACATTGTTTAATCTGTTTGATCTCTCCCACTATCTTTGTTTTCATCATAAACTTCATTACAGCCAGTAGCTACTGTTTGATTATCTTTATAATTATCAAGTACTTAATCACCACAGTTTAAAACATTTAAGTTGTCGTTTAGTGGTTAACTTTGATATGTATCTGTCGTTGTGACAATTTATTAAATAGTCTAGGTACAGGAAAGTAATCTGTAATTTATATAGAATTCAATGCTTTATTGATGTTTGTTGTACAAGTACCTACCGTTTGAAGATTCCAATGTAACGGTTACTTGGTAGTTTAATGATCGTAAGTGTGTATAGTAATGACAGGTGGCTATACCATTGTAAATGGGAGTGCAACAGTAACCCATTTCTCTTCGGTCATCTCTTATAACTTGCGTGGGATTGTAAGCAGCTGATGCCCTTTATTTATATTTTTCATTAGTTTATTTTTTTTATTGTACATACATAAACAATGGTTCTGTAGAAAATTATACAATACATTATTTTTTATACGTCCTTAAAATGTTTTTCTCCTAGTTATACTATTTTTGCGGTTTCTTTGATCACGCCCAAAAGTTTTTGTAAACAATACTTAGGTACTGGCGGTTCTTCAAAAATTATTCACACAACATGTCCAATTTCTATAAAATATGTTTCGTCACACCAAATCGGCTTTTTACCACAAGCCTCTACTTACCGGCCTATAATAGGGCCATATATTTTTTCCCTAAAAATGGCCCTAAAGGGTCCTATTAGTCACGGTGCGGTGCCATACAAAAGTGTTCGGCCTAATGACGCGGTGGGCTTGTTCGGAATATAATCAGAAATATGGGCCATCGGTTTTCCCAAAATTATTTTTTTTTGATGGTTGATTTTGAAATATGTCAGTTGTTTTTGTTTCGAACTTTGTGGCTATTATATTTGATTGGAAACGGTTCTACATATTACTTTTTGACGTGAACTAATCTTGTTATGTTGAAATCGGAAATCAAGTATGTCCGATGATACGTTACGTCATAAATTATTAGTTTTATTGTTTTGATGAGAACTGAAGTAGTTATATTTAGAACTTACAATATGCTTTCTTTGAATCTCAAGTTCAAAGTATAGTTTACGTTGCACTAGCACGTAGCTTTTAGTATTCCAACAAGAAAAAGTAAATAAGAGGGCTTACCTAAATAAAATACAAATCACCAGCTCAAAAATCAAACAAAAATTAAAGGAACGTTAATTGCCAAAGGGTTCACACACCACACAATGCACGTACCAATACAAAGTCGTCTAAGCAAATATTAGTCTAACTTTCCAACGTTATTGTTTTAGGTGATGCGTGCGCGCAAGTGAACATGGCGCGGGGGGGTGTCGTGCTCCTCGTGCTATGGGTGGCCGTCGCCGCCGACAAACATGGTAAGTACCAAGATTTACTCTTTTTGTTCTTCGGCGAAGAATCGTGGCCGGTTAACGTTATAGCCAGTAATAAAACAAATATGATGATATTTATATAAGCCATTTAAAAGCATTGAGTTGGATCAGGTTTTATCTGCATGATCATCACTGAATGTGTATTGTAGACCTGTTTTACACTCTCTCTAAATAACTCATAAACTTTACTGGAATAAGTCTGCGAATAACTTATTCAAGGATTTATTAAATACTCTACCAAAAAGCTTTCACTCTGCCAACGTGTATTTCTAAAACTTCCCCTCAAAATATTCATGAAATTCTAATCCGGACTTCCAAGAATTTAGGTCACAGTCCTTAATTTAAAAAGTTTCAACTCCATATCTTAACGGTTAATTACCGACGTTGATTTATGGAGAGGCAAAATTTCTCCCCGTAAAGCACAAATTTATCTGTGACTCTCAAAAATCTAAGTGGGGTAACAAAAACCGGTGTAAAAACTGCAGAGACTTTGCACCTAATCTTAGATCTGATAAAGAAGGCAAAAAACTGTCACCAACGGATCGTTGAGGTAAAAAATGGTGATACAATGCTACAGTGAAGTAGCAAAAAAAGGGAAGAAATAGTTTCTTGTCACGACGATGACGATAATGTAAGTAACAAACAAGAAATTATCTGTATTGAGGGCGTCAGTTTTGATGCTCCGTCGTAAAATGTTAGGATTGACACTATGTGTTCTCATAGCGCATCTTCGATGATTGACATGCGAGTACAGTTAATCAAACTGTATTATTTGAACAGTGTAATGGATTTTACAAACATTATGACGTGGCGTTTTGTTAATCTGTCATGATCGGAATGGAACAAACGATTAATGAGTAAAAGTAAAAATGTCTGTCATCATTATACATTTTGTTGGTATCGAATGTCCTCATTTTGTTGCATGTTCCTACATGCTATTACGTATTTCAAAGTTACCTTTCATTATAATAAGCAGACGTACAACCTACTTTCATCATTTTTTGGTAGATCAACAGGAAATATATGTTACTCGTGCAGAGACGTTTGAATTTAATACACAGTTATTTAACCTAAATATTCTGACTGTAGCATAACAAAATAATTAATTGAAACGTCGACAAAGGCCCTTATAACAATTTTGAAATCTAACACGTCACTTCTGCTTGTCATTTGAAGCAGTGTTTATGCTGCTAGTTTTTAGAGAATTTCTTCAAAGCGAAATGTATTAATGAAGCCACGACTAAAACATCTAGAGTAAATAAACAATTGATGCCACCGTTATCCATTATACGTACATAAACAACACTTAACAAATAATTACTAAGATTATCGCAAGCGTATCCAGTTTCCTACTCATGACATCTACATACTTTAAAATAACATTGCCTTATTCAACACTGTTTCCATAAAACATTTTGTCTTGCCAAGCAAAAGCTCAATGTAAGAATCCAGGTCATGAATGTATGTACTTACGTGTGAAAATTACGTTTCGTTAATGAAAGAGAGAATCGATACTCGTGTGAGATCGTTTGGAGTGTGAGTTGGTCACGACTTTTTAAATGGTAACGATATCCATACAATGAGTGGTATATTGTGTGGACATTTCCACGGTGATCATTATGTTGAGTTTAAGGTTAGAACTCTTTTTGATTGTAATAGTTTTGTTCAGTGTGATGAAATAAATTGCAGAATAAAAACAATATCCAAAGACTGTAAAACAAAGTCCAATAGACTGCCTTGGCTCACCATCAACTGTTTTAAGAAAAAAGTAAACAAACGCATAGAAGATAAACAAAACAACAAAAACCAAAGTCCGAAAGCAAAAAAAAAACAGCAGCAAGAAACAGAACACCAATATTACATTAAATCCCGTGAATATAGCACTACCTTGCGATAACAAACTTGAAGATTCAAAATTCACAAAATCTCTACCTTTTCCCGTTACCGCGAAAAAAATCCATACATCCATTAAAGTTGAAATCGGAAACGACCACTCGAAGGCAGCTGCTGGTGTGAATGAAACAGAAAATAATAGCGGAAGACTCCAAGAGAAGCTATGCACCATTATAACCCGACTTACAAAGGGATTATCTTGTTTGGGAACCTCTTGACTGGCACTCTATGTATCGTGTTACCATTGAAATTTTTGTGGGTGTGGTCTAAGTCGGGGTGAGAATTCGGCGGCATTCAAAGACATTTTGAAGCACTTTTTGCACCTTGTTAAGTATTGGTTAACGGTTCAGTTGTTTTGGTAATTTGAAATGTATTGTAGATATTTCTCGCTTTCTGTCGGGATGTTCTGTTTCCCTATGTTTTCGACATGAGTGGTATCAAGTTATTATTACTTCAAACTTAACGTTAGCTACAAAAGTGTATTCTCAACTTCAAAGTCACGTTGTTCAACAAAATTCCAGGTCGTTTGCACAATCGATACTAGACCGTGAGTCACATAATTAAAACAACATTGAATGCAAGATCTTATCTTAATCTAAATGAATCTAAACAATGTACAACGGTATGCTGAAAATTTCATTTCAACGTTGCTAAAACTGTGTTGAAAAACAGCATCCACTTCATTGGTTTTCACCATCCCCTGTCAATAGATTACCTTTTGTATTTTTACAAATTCCTTCACATATTTTACGAACTCCTCAGCAAATGACATCGGATCACAATGATCGTCATAGCTCGTTTATTTCGAGCCCCGCGTATCCCCGCCTACAGTGCCATTAAATAGATCGAGTGCATCTTTTTACGTCTCTCGGGCGCTAAGTGCATTTGCTAGTAAACTGCATCAAGCATCGTCTCTCCGAGTGACGTGTGTGTGCTACAGATGTTTGGTAATGCATCCGCTTATTGTATTGTCTTAATGCTCGCGAAATGAACATTTCTGTTATCTTTAAGCTCGTTTTGCTATCTTTACATATCTTTTGCTTTAAAGAGATGTTTCTAAGTGGTGTCAGCTTTAAGTGCTTTAGATACATAAGCGCGTGCAGTAAAACGTTTTACAACCGCTGGTTGGGGGTCTTCTAAGCTTTCATCTGTTAAATATATATGTAGCAGCCGCTGAACTGTGATTATACTTTAAACTTATACTCCACCAAGAACATTCCTAGGCGGTTGTTACTCTGTTCTTTTCAATTTTAGATCAAATAAGAACCTTGCTCTTAGTTCGTCATTTCTAACTCCCGATCGCGTAGCAACACGGTATGTAAATACAACTGCATTCCTTTATATACTCTCCATAACGCATAAAGGCTCTGTTATCGCTCAAGTGAATAGGGCACACGCTGATACCGCAGCTATTACGGCCAACTTTTATAAGAGCACCGTATACCCACTTAATGTAACAGCTACATCTGTTAAGTATCAGTGGTATAATCCCTTAATAAATTAAATGGGAATATTTAGTTCATTTATAAATAAATTGAGTGCTTTAGATTTGGTATTAAGATAGGTATACTTTGAATAGATGGACCTGGTTTTATGACGTCCATTATAAGTGGATAATAACTGGTCACTACGCTATTTGGGAAGTATTGATTAAGATTTGGTCATTAACTTTTATATCTGTGATAGAGAAATGAACAACATCGGTTTCTTATCATTCGTCGTAAAACCTCGTTCTTTTTTATGAATCATACACTTGCCGTTTAAACATACAATATTTTAAATATCTTCAAAGGAGCAAAGTAACAAAAGTTACAAATAATTACGAAACATCCTTTGATACCACTTGTTCAATTTTAAAAGACATCAAGTCACAGTAATTGTCTGCCGTCATCAATAAAGCCAATTGTTAGCCCATCTGTAGAGCGAGCCAAGAATTCTTCTTGGACGTTGATTAAGAACGAGCCATCAATAAAACTGCTATCGTGAATAACATCGATGCCTTCATTAATAATTTTGTAGTAGCTTTTACTGGCTCGGGCTGAAACTTAATACCTGTTAAGTGTGTTCCATTAATTTGGATCAGGTTCAACTTTGGGCAAACTGTAACATTTGATACTATTGTGGAAGCAGGAGTTAGTTTAATTGTGTCTATAAAAACTTCGGAGGTGACTGGGATATCAATTACATCTTTGAGAGAAAAATTCACACTTTCATTTTTACTCATTCGTGACAAATTGTTGCTAGCATGTTTTGATATCGTTACAAGAATTATTAACTCAATCAAATCCTTTTTAGTTGTCAAATCAATGAATGCTAAACAGAACTTTAATTAACACAAGACAGTATTGTTGATTCTTAATAACAGGATGACGAACCTAGAGATTTCGTTTCGTTTATAAATGTGGTCCTCAAGGGAGCGAAGAGCGAACATTCGTCATCCCGTACGCGTTTCACGTCACTAAACACACGACATTTCGTCCCATTTAAAATTCTGTGATTCCAAACGTTTGAGGTATTTTAAAACAAAGAAAACATACCATTAGTTATGTAAGGAATCCCATAAGTGATTTGTTTATTGTGACGTAAAGGGGAAATGTAGAAAATATACTGGAAATAGAAATTTATAAGACTATGGGATAAGAAGTTAAAAATAACGAGTTGCTTTTGCAGACAATGGTAGACGTTGGACACATTTCTATATCCAATTAAGTATATAAGAGGTCTTCTGTAGTTGTTGTCAAGCTGTACTTATATTGTTTTTAACATATTGTTCAGGAAACTGGAAATACTTTTACCAGGATGAGTTCCTTCAAGAAAACATGACTCTCGCCATTTCCTTGTTACTCTTTATTGATTTGAAATCTATTGGAAACGCAGTAAAAACAGTTTTCTCAATGAAAATCTGAAACAATAGCTACAAAGACACTGGAACTAAAACTATAAAGCTTTATTTATTTACCAATACAAATAACATCAAAGCCCTACACATCGATCGAAGTACAAACGCTAGACGTTTATTTATAATTTACGAACATCGTGACGGCGATCGGGTTAGTTACGCTTCTTGTAACGTTTAAATGGAGTGTCATCACTATAGATAACACTTGTACAAGAATCGTGAACGCTTCTCTTAGTTAAGATGGTTAGGGCTAGCTACTTTGCAAAGTAATTAAAAATATTTTTAAATATTCGATCTGTATTAAGTGTTAATTTTTTTTTGTTGTTTCTTGTTTGATGTGGATCATGACTTTTATTGCTTTTACTAAAACTTTTACTGTAAGTTGCAATCTTGCAAGTTAATCAGAAATATTTAGTTTAGTGGTTTTTTTTTGTAATTAGAATTGAACATTTAACACAGCTACTCAAAAACTTACAATTATTTTGGATTTACTGGATATATGTATATCCAGTTTATAAAATCTAGCTTTCAGAAAGCACACACGATAAACAACTAGTATAAACATACATAAACTTATTAGATTTACTCAGCTACCAGCCCTAACTACCGACCTACATAACAAAAGCATTGATATAAACCAGTCAATAGGAAACTCACATATCAATAGAAATGCGATAGTAATTGCACTCGAATCGAACATTAATTAAAATTGTGATAGAGCATCAAATCTTGCTAAAGATTATGAAACATTTGTTACTAATAAAGCCGTTAATCAAATTCCAAGTGCTAAAAACCAATTAAAATTGACAGGCAACTTGCCCAATCGAGATGGTCAGAAAGGCTCGGAGCAAATAGAATATGTAATTGACTTTACCTTCGTCACAGTGACATGAAGATTGTTTTTTTAGAAGAAATGGTAATTAAGTGTCCCGTTTGGGATTGTATTCTAATTAGAATGCGTTAAGTATTTTGTTTTGAGTCCAACGAAAGCGTGAGATTGAATTTATAAGATGATTATGGGAGCTAGATGGATATAATATTTTTTTTCTGTTTTCAAGTATATTTAAATGAATTAAAGTTTAGTGATTGAAAGTAATACTAAAAATCCTCAAAATAATTGATATAAAAGTTAAATAGTCATGCAGGTTTAGCAGCACCAGAGCAGCTTAAAATGAAATTGATATTTTAATAATTTTAACCCAATTTCGAACCACCAAGCGGAAAATGTGTCACGAAACAAATCCTATTAAGGAAAAATAGATTCCAGAAGGAAATATCGTTCGGCCCCCACAAAAACGGAAATAGAAATAAGCTGAACGGAAGTGAAACTAATTAAGTTATCCTCGGTTCGCTCGGGTTGCGGTTTATTTTCGTACAATTCCCTAGTTCAAATAATAGTAATACTGTCAACAGTGCAAGAGTAACATACACTGATGTGCTGATAGCGATTTTAGGCAAAATTCTGGAGAGGGAAGAATTTCATGTCGTTGATATTGGAATTTGAGATCAACCCAACGCATCCAAAGTCGCTTTTGTGTTGAAGGAAACAGAATTTATTAAGAGGGGAGTACGGTATCCAAATATCTATGTTTTGCGTTTAAATAGGCGCGAGTGATGCTTCAAACCAGGTGCAGACTTGGAGTGAAATCGATGGCATGACTTGGAGGGTACATGTTATTATGACAGTTGCTATTTATCCCGAGCGACTCGGAATATATTTTAACTCCGCAATTAGAATAAGTTGGTACGTAAGCGAAAGCTATTAGTCTTATTAGCGTTGCTGTTTCGTGAAGTTTTAATTGGTCTTTAAATTGTTTGTGACGTTTTTGAACAAGCGTGGCGTCGTGTACTTACATTAATTTGTTCCCACGATATGATTAAAAGTTTTAATGGTAGAGAATTTGTTACATTCCGGATTTTAAATGACATATTAACTGAAACATAAACATTATATCTACATATTTTGTTTATAATATTCTAAATCGTCAATTATATAATTGATATCATCACAATGGGAATTGAGATGCCTCATTCATTTTGTAAATAGCTTTTTTGATGACTTGGCTTAACAATTGTTAGCAGAACTTTTCAGGACAATATCAATTACTTAGCGTTTATCAATGTTATCTGACATCATTATTAAATTACTTTGTCACATCACATGGACAGCGAATGCTGTTATAAAACAGAATTCGATGTCCATTTTCGAAATTAAAAGAAATAAATTCAAATTGGTATCTCTGGAAACATGTTAAGTATTTTTTCTTTTGTTACAGAGGGCTCAAACACAACTGCGTCAGAAAACACCACTGCAGCTCCAACGCCACCGATACCCTTACGACCAGAATACGCCCATCCTGCAGGCGTAGAAGCCTTAGACCCTTACAACTCGGAGAAAAACCATGCTGCACCACATCACAGGGATTACCTAGAAGAAGATTACGACCACGAGTCACACAAAGAAGACGAACATGAAAACAGAGAAGATGCAGATGAACTGCCTTCTTTATCTGGAGATCACCTCTTACAAAGTTCTACAGATGATTTACCAATGTTTCTTCTAGAGCCACAGCACGCTTTTGTAGTCAGAAACAAACCTGCTGTGTTGAGGTGTCGGGCAGCAAATGCTCTTCAAGTGTATTTTCAATGTAATGATGTGAGATCCGTAGCTAGTACACAGTTTGAATTTGTTGATCCTCAAAGTGGAGTGAGAATTGTGGAAGCTGAGTGTAATGTGACGAGAGATCAATTGGATGAGTACTTTGGCGAAGATAGGTTCACTTGTACTTGCAACGCTTGGAGCAGCCGAGGTGATATCAGAAGTCAGCCTGCTGTCGTTGAGTTGGCATGTAAGTATTTCTTTTACTCAAGTAACTATGTAGGTAGTATTATGTGGGTATATTGTCTACGCAGATTTTTATCTACAGTCTTGTAAATATTTTCCTTAAATGATGTTTGATCTTTTTATTCTGTTAACTTTTCATGCTCGACATTAAACGTAGATTTTATCGATTCAGTTGACTATTGAATGTTTTAGTTTTTCCTTAATAAGTACTCATACATAGGTCGTCGGCGTAACTTCAAAATTGTGAGAGAAGCCAATTGAATAATAAGTTTTAAATACTCTATTATAAAAATATCATTTTGTACTTTGATACATCCATTATTGACTCGATTAATTCGCTTTCCAATCATGTTTAATCTAAGCCAATTAATTAACTTTATCTCTCAGATCAAAAAAGAATTTTATTTTTTTTACCTGCTCCATCCACTCTTCTATCGACAGCTCTATCAATAACCCAAATATTTCCAATTTCTACGGTATTAGGAACGTTATAAAAATATATTGTTTCCTGTCGAACTGGCACGCAGGCGCGGAACATTTCATCAAAACTCATAATTCGTGGCGAGTTTCCGTAGACGATTTTAGACTAACCCAGTTGGGATTGTTGCACGCCCAGCATCTCCGGTCGAAGACATTACGTTAATAGCTGCGGATCACCGTTCTTTTTAGATGTCAAGATAATTTCCGTTTTCCTTAGCCTTTTTTGAAATCAAAATCTTTGACTACGGCTGATAATAAAACAGATTTATTGAATAAACCTCCAGTACCTAATTCACCTTGACAACTCTTTTAACGCTTCATTCAAATAGGGACAAAAGCAAGTTATGACTATAGTACACAATGTCCTTAGTTTCACAACGACAAGCATTGATGGATTAAGCAACCACTATGATGGATCTTATGCGTATGAATGAAGCGACGGACGTTGAAGTGCGATCCATTATCGTATCTAAATTACTTCAGTTGCGACAGGTAGGTTATGTGCTTTAAAGTCTTCTCATGTGGTTCCAACTTGAATTCATGATCAACGCATTATTGTCTGCCACTGAACCGTACAAAACAATGTTAGTCCATTCAGGAAAACAGTTAAAAGACTACTCGGCACACTCACAACCTAATTTAAAAGTAGTAGCAACTGCAAGTAAGCTGCCTGTGTACTTATCTCTTTGTTTAACTGTACTTTGGGTTCTACCAAAATAAACTGACTAAGAAGAGCATGTTGTGACAAGACAAACTACCACCACCATCAAACTCCCTTGATGTATGGCACTATTAATATCGTTCATAAACTGTATTACGGACAGTTGCTCGATTAAATTCAATACCCATTCGTGGTAAATCTTCTATGCATATTAAATAAACGTCGGAATGACCGCTGTCTGGATTTATGGGTGTTGGGCAATACGTGAGGCGGTCAAGTGCGAGCACTGTTATTTGGATGCTATAACATACATCACGTTTTGTTATAATTACCAACCATGGTAAGAACATTAACTCTTTTGAACCTGATTTTTATCGGTGTTCCTCATTTTATTTAAGTGTACTTGATGTATACAAGGTGTAACTGAAATCGCGAAAAAAAACCGGCTGTTCCCTACATTTTGACGATTATGCGAACATAAATTCAGGGAGCAGCAGATTTTTTTTTCGCGATTTCAGGTTTGGTGCCATAGTAAAATTTGTTCATAATGATGAGTACAATGACCCCTTAAGAGGTTGTGCGTTATTTATGTTACATCTTGTGTACGTCACCTAGGCAAGAAAAGACAACTTGAATAGATCGTAGATAATAATCAGTATATTTTTTCTATGTGTAGGATAACATCTTTCTCTTTACCTCGCCTTACGTTCCAGTTATTTCTCGTTCCGATTTATGAAATAAACTCGTGTTAAATGGAAATATCTCGATCTAGATATCGACATAAACAATCTGACAACTCAAACATTAAACTCACTCTTTGACCACTGCACAAGAAAGGCAGCATATCAAATCTGACAGACTGCACTAATTACTTCCATTATCTTGCTTACTTTCGTAAATTACACAAGAATACCACCGTGACCAGGAATTATATATTTAGTAACACAAACCGAGATTAGATCAGAATGTAATTCACAACATTCAATGATCCCTGTCATAGCACACCTTAGTCGTGCCATAAAACATAAAGTTCATTGTATATGAATCTAGTTGATTGTGTGGAAGTGGAACAACGGTTTAAAGTTGAAGCTGGCTCGCTAAGTAATAAATTGTGATTTTAGATATTAGTAATTTATTATAGTAAGCGTTTGCATGATCCGGGCGCGAAGGAAAGGCATAGCGTACGAGAATTTTAATTTAGTGAAAGTTTAAGTTGTGAAATGCATGACAGCAATTTTGACGGTTGTAAGGCAACAAGAATAAGCGCATATCGGATTTTTAATTGAAAATATAATTCCAGTAACTGTTATGTACCTGTGACTAGATACTTGAGTTTGCCCACAGTTTTGTCAGTCATAATATGAGGTAGCTATAGATAGTGTCCAAAATAGTCAATAACTTTTTAGCTAAGGATAGTGGCAGGATCCAAATAGCCTTTCAAAATGTTGTATGTCACATCTCTAAGTATACTGCTAGACCACACAAAAGATTTTCTCTAAATTCCATTTCTCCATACAAAACCATCTGAATACCTCATCATCCTATTTCAGACGCTGTGAACGAACAATTACAGCCGTCAGGAGATAGATTTAGTGCATGTTTACTCGCACAGACTGTTCGCACAATTAAGAGTCTGTAATGTCTCTCTCAATTTCTGTATTGTGTATATTTAGACGTTTATGAGTTTCCTCAGAATATTACTGGATGACTGTTAACGTATGTGCTTTATACCGACTTGTTTAGTTAGGTCTTTATTTTATTTCTATGCTGAATTGAGGGTGACAGGAACCTGTTTTTGTTTTGTTTGTCTGTCTCAAGTCGGAGAATAAACTGACTGACATGTTCTCGAAAATGATGAAGAAACGATAGTAAAATATTATTTTTAAAGATAGAAATGGATTCGTAAGCAACTGATGTATTTACCTACATCCAATAACATTTTACTTGAAATCAACTGATTGATCGAAGCACTTAAATGTAGTTACACTTAATGTAAGTACCAACTTCGTAAGATATATATTCACAGCCGTGTGTGAAGACATTATACGCCAAGTTGATTCATTCCCAAAATACACAGAATTAGGTACGTCCCTACTCGAAAACAGCATCTATGAAGCTATTAACAATAATGGATGAATAGTAAGTACGCATAAAAGTGTCACAGTTAAGTCTCCTACCACGATTTACTGGATCCAAGTAGGAATGTGATGTTTTCAAGTTTACAACCATGGTAGGAGCTTTTAATGGATCGGTAAACGCGTCACGCGACTATATATAACTCTTCATTGATTGTGAGGTAAGTTGGCTTTTAGTTATGCTGTTGATCTATTATTGAGAATCAAAGAAGGCATTATTATGTCTGGATGTCGGTTTGAAAATAGAAATGGCCTTATTAGGTCGGTTTTTGTTTGTTGACTTTTTGAAAGGGAATTCGAATTTCTAAATTTTTTTTTTATTATGTGTTGGAAGAATGTTAAAGGTATCCAAAATTTGAATTGATTTGAATAATTTAGAAAAGGTAGGTCGTAGGTAGAAGTTTTCCATCGAACAAATAGAAGCAGATACGTTCTTCAAGGAATAGATATATTGGAATATTTGTAGGAAAAACTGCTCCTAAATAAACCATGGAAATAAGACACAATGCAGTTCAAAATAATGTTTATTGAATTAATTCCAGCTAAAGTAAAAGCAGAGAACATATTTTTAAAAGTAACTGTGAAATGAAAATATCATGACGCTGAATGAGGTACACACACATTTGTCACGAAACAAACAACTTTTTCAGTGTACAGACCAGTCTGGGCTGAAAATAGAAGAAGCGTATAAAAGCAGTGTTACAGAAATATAATTCAATGTTAACAGACAGAAAATCTGTATTCCGTATGCGGCGCTGCATTTTTGGCAACACAGATGTAAAGTTTCTTTAAAATGGTTTTACTTTTAGATAAGATGAAAAATGAGAGCTAAGATGAAAATTTTATTATTTTTAATGTTAAAATGATTCAGGATTTTCCGGATAATTATGATGATAATTAAGTTAAGCATTCATTAAGTTATTCATATGGTGTACATAATAGAGACTATTCTTCTATCTATCTACCGGAAAACAACCATTGGTGATGGGTTATATTATAAACTGTCATGAATGATTGTCAAATATCCGAGTATTGACAAACGGATTACTGTTTAGCATGCTATGAATTATTAGCTCAAAAGCAAACCAATATTTTTTGAAACCCATAGGTAGAAAAGGAAGAAGTATACTATGTACTTATTTACAATGTCATGTGTATGTCAATGTTTATGTCTTTATTACAATTGACTGCATCGATGGTCGCAAGCGCTACTGCTGTGCATGAAGTATTGGGTTCGATTCCCGGGTCGGCTAAACTTTTATTGGGTTTTGACATCTGCAATTTCGCAGTAGCAGCCCGGAGTCTGGATTTGTGCCCGGTTGGTGGCAATAGGCTCGCCCCTATTACATGGGACTTAAACATAACTGGTGAAATGTGGGTGTACACCTCTGTCTAACCCTTTGAGGAATACAGGCGTGATATTATGTTATGTTATGTTGATCGTAAATTATTTTAGGTATTTTATCGCCTTCCAGGTAGTGAGAGCATATAAAAGGAAATGAGTGCTATGAATAATTATGGTGTTTGTAAGCTATTAACTGGCACGGCTGTGTTTATGCAAAACTGCAGTATCTTGCTGGTTTATATAGCTTTCACTAATGCCTTTCTTATAGTCACACGTTGAGCACTCGTTAACGCGCATCAAATTTTGGTATAAATTGCTTTTGAGATACGTCGACGCGCGTTCCATCTGAACCTGGCCTAATTGTATATCACCCAACGTAATGGTCCATAACAGATTCTTTATTTTCTGTCTATTCTAACCGGTTAGGAACCAAAAAAATATTAATACCGACTTATTTCAATACACTTTAAAAATACATGCATTAGTTAATGCGGTTCGTACTTTTCGTATTCGACTACGTACATACATTTTCAAACGCTAAAGCTTACACATCCAGCATCTCTACATCCGCGTGCACATAGGTACGAATTTCGTAGAGGAAATGAAACGCGCGCTGTAATTTATGACGCTACACGAACTCTCCGGATCTACCTAACACTTATCATTTACGCCCATCAGACGTAGAGTTTAAAGTTACACGGAAATCTTTACTTTTTATACGAAATTATTTTTAAGAATGTTTAAAGTATAAAATTAAAATTTTCGGTCGGACAAAAACAGATTGGGCGTAGGGACAACTGTAAAATCGTGTTGTCGTTCATTCTTAGTTCGGAACCCGAACTAATCTTATGTCCGTAAGTGATACGGAGTAGGATACGCCCGTAACCTCGGCCGAAACTACGGGCTTCGTGCTTAGGGAGTAGACCCCCAGATGTATGAACGTAAATGAGGCAAAAGGAGTATGTAAGGATCGTAGCAGGTGGCGTTCTGTAGTTTCTGCCTATCCCCATGGGAAGATGGCGTGAGATTGTGTATGTATGTATTCCATGAAAGTCCTTGCTCTTGTTTCATGTTTATTATTGTATATATAACTGGTACACCACTACCTACGTATTGTCTCTCCTCTCCCTTTAATCCATCCAAAGGTTGTCTGTAAAAGATCGCTTTTAGCGATACAAACGCCCATTGTGTCACCCTATGTAAAATCTCTATATTTATATCTGTAATTTTTATAGTGTGCAAAATAAAGAGTATTCAATCTAACTTCTTATCTATCTATCTCCATTTGTTTACTTAACCTAATCAAGATGTCAATAGGCTTTTACAAAAATGAATTCTATAATACTTGCTGCCTTGCTAACAAAAAACACGTTGCCTATTATTTACGTCGGTTTTCATTATTTACTTTTCCTTTTTATCTCTCTTTACTTTTTCTTTTTTTTCTCTTCTCTTTTTTTCTCCTTCACAATATTAGCTAACATGCTAAAATTGTAATCCATAGTGGTGCTCCTTTCGCTTGTCGTAATAACGAAGCGTTATTCTGGCGCCAACAGACGATAGTATAACTACATTACTCGGTTCACAAGTTTGCACCATCGTGCCCTTTCGACCTATCTGTAGCTACTACGTGCTCAACGAAGACGATTCTATTCTACTGATGCAAGTCACGTTTGATCTCTGGCTAGCTGATCAGTGTTACGCAATTAGTGTTAAGGCATTAGTAGGAATTGCTTGCTCATTATCTATGTAAGTTTGTTCTACTACACTTACTTATCTTTTGGAAGGGGCAAGTAGGATAAAAGTCAAATCATTTATTTCAAATAGACACATAAAAGGCACTTTTGAACGTCAAAATTTACAAAATTCTATTTTCTTGTAAATTTTGACGTTTGAGTGCTTTTCTGGCCTTCTTGAGATAAATTACTTGACTGGTGGCGCGTGTGTTGGATCATTCGGTTCCCTACAAAATGGTTGAGTTGAATGGTGCTGATCCACGCGTGCTGTTCGTGAACGGGTGCTGTCAGTTGAGACTGGTCATTTCTTAACTGCCAGGGCTTATTTTCAATCTTCTATTTTGAATTGTTTTTAAGTTTTTACATTGTTCTCACATAAAGAAGCATCAAGAATAATGTGTGTGATTTTGGTATAATCTTGATTTAAAAGAGTGTCCTTGGAGTTTCTTGCATGTTCTTCTCCATAGAGATCTACATTTTGGAATGGGCAACTAGATTCAACTTTCTAACTGACCGACTCTTCGTCAAAACTCTTTGACTCTTTTTTTCAAAAGTGCCTGTAATTGGTTTAATTGAAATAAATGCATTGAGTTTCAGTTTGAGTTTGACTTTGTTCAGTCAATCCACTGAAATGTTCTAAAACTGTATGGGATTGAAGAACCAATAAATTTCTCAGCGCTGTTTACTTAACAATCTATACAAATAAATAAAATTGAAGTGTCTGTTTGTAATGTCAAAATAACAACTTTTTACTATATGCACATGAAAGTATAGATAGATAGATTGATAGAATACTCTTTAAAAGATACACCATAAAAATTCAAGATATAAATATAGAAATTTTACATAGGGGGACACAATGGGTGGTCTTATCGCTAAAAGCGATCTTTTACAGACAACCTTTGGAGTATATACGGTACTTATAACAAAAAAGCAATAAAAAAAAAATCTGTCTGTCTGTTTGTTTCGCCTTATCTCCGAAACTTGACGAGACTTACACTAGCAGTTACCAAGTGATACAGGGAGTAAATAAGGCTACTTTTATTTTAGGCAATTAATTAGTGTTTCGCGCAAAAACATAAAACCCATGGAATTGTGAACAAAAATTCGGATTTGCAAAATTCTTTTTGCGTTTGGTAGCCCAATTATTGAGGATATTTAAAGATTATTTAACATCACGCTACGACCCTTAGGAGCCGAGCAAAAAGAAAAAAGTCAGAAAGAACACTAAGCGAAAACGAAGTAATAGCGCGAGCGGGCGATGCAACGCGACGGGTCGGGGGACGAGGAAGTTTTATTAAAATGTGGCTGTTATTTTAGTACATTGTGTATCTTACGACTACCACGCAAACGAAATCGCGGGGCACAGCAAGTCTAATAATAAAGAGGATTTTCAACGTCCGTGTAATATACAACATTTTCCAATAACCGTATTGTCTCCTAAAGTTATAGGGGTGTACCTGGGCACAGCTCCAATTCCAGGCTCTACCTGAGAATTTTCAATTAAAATCACTCGTCACCCGACGCCATTCAGGGATTACACCACAGGAAGCGGGTTGACTCCATTACTATTTGCTGCTGCCAATAAGGAGATATGATTACCCACACCATTTTCTTCATGATAATGTTCCAGCGAGACCACGCGTCGGTTATAAAAACTGGTCGTCGCGCGTCGTCGGGAAATGATAATATCACCTATTTTTCATTTCTCTCCTTGAAAGGAGCGCAAAGAAACGAACCGTGTTGAAATACAGTGACAAATAATATCGCTTCAACGTGTTTATAAGTTGCTGTCACAGAAAATTCTCAAGTTTTCACCTTCACGTAGTGTGCAGCGATATCTTAGCGGCGAGAGCGAGTAATGGAGCGTACACCCAACAGATTTATGGACGCACTACGTTAAACCACTTTGGAGTTGAGGGCAGAACATTTTGTGCCGAGTGTACGCCGTATTAGTTTTTGTAGTGGTGGACTATTTGTCATGGTTTGTGTGTGTTACTTATACTGAATGATTTGGAAATTAGTTTTTATATGCAAACCGAATTCAGAGTCGTAAGAGAAGCAATTAATTAAGTCATAGTATTAATAACTTAGTATTTTTTAAAGTCTACATGACAAAGTGGTATTTCAAGACAAGAGGGATTTTTATCACATTAATTTGCGTTACTCGATTTTAATTATACAAACATGACACTTAATTGCAATGCGCAGACTCTCTTAGATTTATCCCAACACAAACCACATGGTAGTAAACCTATTAGCTGTTACAAAAACAACACGATATTTGTTAATAAATCCTCTTATTTAAACAAACAAAAAGCATTTATTTAACAAAAGCTTTTACCTTAATGAAAAATGCGTACACATTCGGCCAGATAATTTGGCCTAGCAGACAATTAAAAAAAATGCGTTACACATTCGACCAAATAATTTGGCCCAGCAGACAATTAAGATAGCACACAATTATACGGTGGTAACGCGGCAAAATACCGTAAAATTGTTAAATGAATGACAATTATCGGCGTGGGTGAAACTGTCGGTTGCGTACAACTACATAATCGTGTCTCGTTGCGTTTTTATATTGAGATTGACGTGAGAAGAAATTGTGGAGTGTGCTGTGAATTTATGGGATTGGACCAGGATTTTTTGCTCTAGGAGACTTTTTGGGATATAATTGGAATTAAAATTGTCAAAGGAAAGGCTTTTAAAGGAAGTCAAATTAAATAAATAAGTCCGCAGTAAATAACAACGTTACGGCCGAAAGTTCATTTGCCTAATCAAATTGTTAATTCTAAGATAACATAATAATAGTATACATAGCGAGTTGATTGTTTATTATCGCATTTTCTGAGAAGCCCAATAATCCATTGACATTTCCGGGCTGATAATAATGATTGCGTCTCATACATGATTGTAGGTATAACTCAAATATGTTGCTGAAATATAATTATTGATATCCGCTCGTCACAAATAACTTAGACCAATCATTGCACAACTAATAACAATTATTTAATTAAATTAGATCAAAAGGTTGTGGCAAACGTCTACGTCACCGTAATTGTTATTGACGTCTGATTGTTATGTTATTAACTTCTTCATTGTAATGTAGCATTGTTATGTCAATAACAATTCGGTGAATTTAATTAATTCAGGGTAGGTATGCGGGATGGGAAAAAGAAATTGATTGAATTATTAACGTGTATTTTAAAATATAGTTCGCTCATGTTTGTTTTGAGAAATCACATAATTTTTTGAGGACTTTACAGTGATGTGTCCGTCACGGTATGAAAAATTAAAATTATTATTGTCTCCAGTTCTTATTATTTCCCTTGCAAGGTTAAATATAATAAAAGTGCTCATGAATTAAAACTGAATGTAGGTATAGCCAGTAAGAAGAAAATTACATACAATTTTGGACAACCCAATCACACAAATCAAAAACCACGATCACTATTACCGATATCCTAACAATGTTCTTTCATACGCAGATCTCAAGAAACCCTTCGCCGTATCACCATCACCCACCTCAGTGGAAGCTGGTTCTGCCGCATCATTGAGATGCTCTCCTCCTGCGGCCGCACCTGCTCCAAGAGTCTCCTGGCTGAAGCATGGGCAGCCGCTGCAGCAAGATCACAATGTTCTGATCTCTGCTGAAGGGAATCTGCTTATATCGAGGGCTACGTTGCAAGTAAGTGTGCTTTGAATTTGGAATTATAATACTGGGAAAGGTGTTGATGATGAAACAACGGTGTCGGACAATAACTACCATTTGAAGACTACGAGCAGTACCTAAATAAATGTTGATCAGTGGCAAAAATATTGCTATAGATATGGGTGGTTGATATTTCTTGCCTAAAAAGTTAGAACATAAATCCAATGCGTACAAATTAAATAAAAGTTTCAATATAATAAAATAGCAAACAAAAATAAACATGTCCAACCGAATTCATTAACGCAAAAGATTTATGCTAGATCGAAAACTCTGAGACCATTTGGGATTCTGAGAATAACCCAGATGCTTAATCAAGACTTCAGCTGGCGAAGTCCAGGTTAGGCTAAGAACATAAAATTAATATATTGACAATAAAGTCGAAATCGAAATTAACTTCAGACACAACAAAATAAACAACGTTGAAACAGAGCTTTAGTTTAAGAAATTATATAAACAAAATAATACGAAGGCCGAAAAGCATCTTCAAGTGGGTTATTTCGAAGAATTGGAAATTGAGAAGCGTGCATAAAAATCTGGCCTCGAGATGTCTTCAAAAACAAAGATGAGTTTAAGTTGACGAGTTAAGAAAAATCAACGAGTAGGATCGCTTGACTTTAATACGCCCTCCTGGCTTAGTCATCCTATTGTTTCATTTTTTATGTTCGTCGGCATGTTGTGAGTGACAGTCAAGAAATATTTTGGCACGAATTCAGTCCATGTCAAAGTAATTTTCAAACAACTGTCAGAAATAATCATGTAACGAATGAATACGGTTTCTTTATCCCGGAAACCAAAAAGATCATAATGATACTTATTGGAAACATGCTACTGAACCACCCAACGACCAGCTTCCCAGATGTGCATCGTTTATGGTCCATAAATTAGTGCCATAATACTAAAAGCTTAATAAAATACGACCACAAATCCAAACAATGAGCATGAACATGATCTAAGAACACGTTATGAACACATGTCAATATTAGGCCAACTATTTGTACAGTCATAAAATTATCTGTACATGGAACTCTTTTGTTGGAAAATAAAGCTTAAAAAGGAACGGTAGAGTTGAAGTTGAATTGGTCGCAGCAATACTCGAAACGACCTACGAGTACATACTACACGTGGCGAATTTTATAAAGAGGATGATGATCATAGTAAATGAGGAACATCAATTAATGTTTAGTGGGTATTGAACCATGGCGCCAAGTACCTAGTGTGAATCTTATTCCCTAAAATATAAAAATAATTTCGAGATTTTATAAAGGTCAGATTAAAAATACACGAGATCATTACTTTGAGTTATTTTAGGATTCGTATGAATATTTGAAAGGATGGATTTCAGTTCCAAATTATTCCTAAAAATAGAATGTTAAAATTCATTTGGATACAAACAACAGCGACAACAGCGAAGCATCTGATTAAAGCTGACGGAGCTGGTGGTGTGATTTCTAAAACAACATATATTTTCGAGGCACTATGTCATAATTTTTAAATGGTTATCCTTCAAAGCTCATATATTGTACTTCTAATTCATTTCATTAGCAACCCACAGAACTTTTATTAGTCCTTTTTCCACGCCCAGAACAACTATCAATAATAATCACCTAAATCTTATAAATTCACTTACGCATTTGCAACTTGACATATAGTGAGTTATTCACTGTTATCATTACGTAAAATCTTAGGTCGCAACATTGTTTTTACATGAACAATCAAATACATTTTATCAAATCAATTACATTTTTTTCAATTACATGTTTGTTATGTCATCATCGTCATCAGCCTACAGCAGTCCACTGCTGGACATAGGCCTCTCCAATTGCACGCCATTCAGCTCAATTCTCAGCAACTCTCATCCAGCTGCTACCAGCCACCCTGCGAAGATTGTCGCTCTACCTAGCCTGAGGGCGTCCTACATTACGTTTGCCAATTCGCGGTTTCCACTCAAGGACACGTCTACCCCAACGATCAAAAATATTGTTTGTTATGTAGATACCTGAGAAGTAAATGTATAGTGCAAATTATGTTTTGCATTTACTAACTCAACTAGAGTATGTATTTGCTATGTTAACAGCAAGGGTGAAAAGCATGTTTTTATTATACATATGTATTTTAAACTTGAAAAGATTATAGAAATTTCTTTTCAACAGCTCTTATTTACTCCAGTTACATTCTCGTTTTATTTGCAAGTAAAAGAGAGAGAATAGCTTAAGCTAAGTTTACTTACCGAACAATAACAGTATCAAAGCCAGTTTCTAAGTTTAAGCCACGCACCTCATTAAAATGCTCCTTCAAAGCGTCAGTGCGCACAATCGCATCATCTTGTCGCACGATTGCAAATTATTTATTTTATCTCTACGACTGCAACTAATTAGTCGAGCGCGACAGACGTTTATTAATTGCGACACAAGTCGCTGTCGCATGCGTTCCTTTTCTTTTTTCGCCTTTTTGTCCGCCAGTGTAGTCTTTCAAAGCTGCTGGATGTCCTCGTATAAAAGTGTTAAACCTGTGTTAATCCAATTATATATTTTATGGAAAAAGATTCGTTTATCTTCAGCCATTAATTTTACTTGACCCGCGTATTTTTCTTCGTTCACTTTATAACCGTTTTTGGCTCAGATTGGCTTTGGTGAAAAATGTGTTGATTTATAAATTAATTGGAAGGATTTTGTTGCAAATTAACTCTGATAAGCCATTACCCACAGTAGTGAACAATCAATTTCGGTCTAATTATGCTAATGTTCAGTGAATTGCCATAATCACTTAGCGTATTTGATTATTCATCTCTATTACTGCAATTCAATCCAATATAATGTAATGCTATCTGAACTGTTTTAATAATACTATTTTCACAATATCACCCTATCTTACTGGGAAACTTTACAGTATAACGGCCAAATTGATTCCGCTGTTAAAACAACTTTACAATGCCTCAGTCCTAAAGTATGAAAAGTGTCCTTACAGAAGAGAATTTCGAAAGTTCTGATTTCCAACCGCATTTCGCAATTTCCAACCGCATCACCAAATATTGGTAAAATCGCAAATAACTCGCTCCATCTCCAGTTTCCGCTACGCAGCTCCCACTAATTAGGCACTGTGAACAGACATGGATTAATTGCCGCCACTGTCAGTCGCTCTCTCATTGTGGCCTCGTGTGTAACATAATCTTCACAAAGGTGTCTAGAACATTTTCTTAATGAATATGATCGTAATGTGTTGTACGTCTTTTAAATTAATGGTTCCCGTCCTTTGTAATTTTAACACATTCAGCTTTTCGGTTGTAAAAATATATTACGAGACGGGTGCTGTAATGAACACTTTAAATTTATATTTGCCCTTTAAAGCAATGCGGGTGCTAATTTGTTTTGTTGTCTTACAAATGTTTGAGGAGTATAATTTAAATTATGTTTCATGCTTTAATTACGTGGCTTGATACACTTTTGATGTCATGTTCTAGATCTTCTTTGCCAGCATTTTCAAAAAGACGTTTGAAAAGAAATAGCGAAAGATTTCTCTCAGACTCAACGTCTTTATATTATGATACGAACCGAACAATTTCGGATAAAGAAGCTATGCCATTACGTTGAGTGTATACCTTTATTCCGTCTTTAGCCAAGCTTAGCTATGATAGTTGGATAAATAGGTGTCCGTTAACTTTATCGACCTCATAATAAACCTTTATAACCCACGTGCGACGCAGATTTCTGTATAATCGTGGACATTATGACGTCTGAGATTTAGTACAGGTCGCTTTAGCAATTTCTAGGAGATTAGCGAAATATATGTGCTCGTATAATTACAATATGGCCGTGCTCTTTTCTGTGATAGGGTGAGCAAGCATCAGAGAATAATCCACGAGGTTTTGTGATGTTAATTTGATACTAAAAATGATTTGTTATGAACTTGTATCTATCGTCTTTATATAGCTAGATATTGACGATATTATGATGGTTTATGGTCATTTATTCTGCCTGGATTGGTTAATATTCCCACACTGACAATTTTTTGGCATACCATCGTTATATCAAAGCCAACCGCATCTATGAAGATCAAGACCTGTTAACGCTTAACAGAAGAGGCCACTCATATGTTTCAATATTGTCAACAGGACATGGCGAACTACAGCTGCGTCGCAGAGAACATTGCCGGCAAGAGAATCTCCGAGCCTTCCCTTCTGACCGTTTACGGTGAGTCACATAATCATCACAGTTTAAACTACTTACTGTAGGTGTTTAGTTTTTCTATAGAAATTGAAATTGTAAGAAATTGTTAAGACTAGTAAAACTGCAAACTAAATCGAGTGCGCCTTTGATGTTTATAGGCATAACGTCTAATAATATAAACCAGGAAGTTAATACCGCACTAAACTTAACCAGAATTTATGTTTCCTTATCAAATCCATAACTTGAAGTAGTAAGCACCGCAGCTATTACCGACTAAAGAGCGTTAGACAATTTAATAGGTACACCTCACCCAACAAGTTATGGTTGCACGTTTCATTATTTCACGTATAATTTATCAGACAAGCTGTTTAACGCTCATTTCACCCTCGGTGTACGTAATAACTATCTTTACTTCAGTAAGATCAAAGGGCATGGGCCGATAGCTGCAATTATAGCGAAGCGCAAGCGCATGGGAGAGTCATTAGGGACGCCTACGCGAAGCAGGCGCCATCTAACTGATAGCAATCACCACCTCTGACTTGCACGTCCGAAATTCTGTTTCGCGTTCATGATTCATATTTAATTTTAGTAACGTGACTGGCTGCTGTATCTGGTATGTTAGCTGGTGCTGAAATGTGGTTCATGTTTTGTGCATGTGAAAGTAATTGGTGATAAATGTGGTTCCAATTTTGGACTCATCTTGGTGCTCACTGATCATGGGAATGCCAAACTAAGCCAGGACGTAGTTTTGAGAATTAGTGAAACAGTTTCGCTTGAAGTACAATTACCTGTTATTATTCAATTCATTGTTTAAGCAGTGACAGGATGCTTGTTGTTTCTTTAAAAATATTCTCACGGACCTTATTCAGCATCATCAGAATCTCTATTACGTTCAATAAGAATAAGCTCTTCACACAATTCTTTAATTGGAACAAACATTGGTCCTTGGACTAAATTACTAAAAATACGTACAGGTTTGAAGTTACAGTTCCGTTTATGATCACAAATTAATCTATTAACCTAGCCTTAAAAATTTAAAGTACTCTAATTGTTCTTGCATCGCACCAATTACCTATCTATTAAAGGGATATTTAGAGGGAGATAATGGGAGGTTATTATTAAATTTACTCTTTGTTGTTGGAATGTATCGTTGAGTCGCAAATTGGGCTATATATCGTCATTATAGTGAGGCGTGGGCGGGTGTCGTCGCTGCAGTACTTTTTATGCCACACGATTGTATAATGATCTTGCTTGATTGTGTTCTTTGTTGTTGTGTTGGACTCTTGTACTCTTGAAAGGACTGTTTTTATTCATTTTGTTTTGGTTGTTAAAAGCTTTTACTTTCTGTGCTTCTTTTTTATGAGTTTGTGTATCTGTATTGCAAAATTCTTCACTCTTCACTGTCAAATCTGAAGTTATCATTTGCAGTATCTCTGCTGGCTTATTAATCATCTTCTTTCTCTTTGATATGCATTTGTCTTTTACCTTCGGCTGATTTATCTTTGGAACGTTATATTCTAATATAGAAATAGAAATTAATTCAACTGCTTTCGAAAACTATGCTCTTCCAACAAATCCAATAAAACCTGACTTCTTGAAACCCTAACTTATGGAGAATTTTTACTTCCACGGAAATACTCTTTATGCAATACACGTTCCATGTTTATAGCGTATAAAAATTTTACGTTTGTATCCTACAAATAAAAAAACGGTTGTTTTAATTAACAAACAATGTGGTGACCCGATGTTAAAACTTTACTAAAAAAGGGTGACGACTTGACGAGTCGTTGGTTTATTAATTAGCTGAATATATTATTGACTTTCGTTGTCCGATGGAAAAAGTAATAAACGTTTTATTTGATGGGTGGCGTTCCCTGATGATCGACTTTACTGGTTGGCTGTTTCAATGGTGTAACTGTATTGTATCCATCGACATAAAGAAACTGGTAGCCACTACACCATTCAGTTGTTTGTTTCAAACTTCCAACTATTGCTTTTTTACTTTACAACTGTACATTAGATACCAACTGTTTACTAGAGAAACCATATCATACAGTAGCAGTAGGCACGAACTGGCAACCCATTAAGATTTTATGCCCGATATTCATATCTACTTTAACCACTTTCTTGAAGTTCAAACTTTAACTTTGTTCATAAATCGGTGACCTGCATAAAGAAACAACAAAGAACCAATAAAAGATAGAGAAACATAACTGCCAGAAAGTTCAGAACTAAAGCCAATGTTCCCAACATTAAAAAAAATGTTTACAATACTATTACAACTGTTGGACACGAAACTCGAATAGTTTCCGACGAAGCTCATAATCTAACCAAAGTCAAGTTCTTCGGGACGTAAATAATCTTAAACGACGTATAAAATTCCGAATTTTATAGATTCCTCGACCGCCATTAGAATGTGAGGCACTTTATTAATATGAACAGTATTTTAATAGTTTAATAACAAACTAGAGTTGCGACCATGTAATCAATTTTTATTGAGAGGAAGACACTAAAATTATACACCACGGGTGGCCAGAGCGCGGTCTCATTATTATAGAAAATTTAATTATTTAGTTTTCCAACTAATGATTATTGAAAATTTATTATAATTCAGTTATTAAAGCTAGCTAATAGATTATTATAATTCACTTGTTTTATGTTTCAATTTAGAAACTATGTCGGCGACGATAATTAATGATTGTCATTTATTTTAATTTTCATTAAGAAACTTATAATAATAAATGTGGGATTTAAAAGATTTATTTCGTCGAAAGATGAAGTTATGATGTTCAATTTGAATATTTTTTACATTTTCATAACAGAACCACAATGGGACAGGAAATTGCCTACTTACGAACATAAGAAGAAATTGATTCATTAATACAATCTTTATAATAAGATTTGCATAAATTTGATTTGTGTCATTTTATCACTCAATTCGGTAGAGGTGAAAGTTTTTTCACATCATAAACCTCGAGTAACTTAAGCTAATCATTGTTAATCCCTACCTTGTGATACTTACACTGCAGATCATATGGGATTAAAATATATGAATCTCATTAGTGAAACTCATAATGAGATACATCTGAACTGTTGGTGTTATTATCCTTGTTCCTTGCACACTAGGTACAATTAATGTTGTATTTTAATCCTAACACTTATTAAAGATAATAATAATAGTGCCTCATTTCCATTGAAAGCGTCTAACGGGCCTCTGCTTCGGCCCCTCATATGCCTTCCAAAGGTCCGGGACCCTAGGGTCCCGAGAAATATCAAAAAAATAATAATATTATTATGTTAATATTGGATCTAAAGACATTAAAGATTCATGAACTAGAACAACTTAGGAACCGAAGACAAAAATTTATGAAGAATGCAAAATGTCAGATCCAAAGACAATAATGTATACACGAAGAATAATAAATTCTGGATTAAAGATAAAATGAAGGATGAACAATATTGGATCCCGAGATAAAAAATGAAGGATGAAAAAAAAATTGGATCCAAAGATGAGAGTTATTTCTGTAATAAAATCCATAAATATACCTTTATTTTAATATTCTTCGCTCGTATAATATGCCAGTATTTAACATAATATGGTTGTACAACGCTGAACCGTGTTTGACTCGATTTACGTGCAATCTAACTTACAGTTATGGTCTCTATTAACCATAATTTACGAAAACGCCCGACTTCGCCTGACAACGCCCGACATCGCTTGAATTGCTTGTAATACGCGTGTATGAAGACGATTTACATTTTTTTGTCTTTTTTTTTGATAGCCATGATAAAATAAGGCGAGGTTACCTACCACAGTGCTGACAAGATTGAGGTTGAGACTTAAGCCTTGTTTATGGCTAAGCTGTTCTTTGGTTAGGACAAGATAATCTTTATTTTGTGTGGGTTTATAAAAGACAATTATTATTGTGTATATTAATAGGAAATTATTATAATCTGTTCCGAATAGTTTTCTGTATAATGTTTCCGAAAGCTTTGGATACAATGTACTGTATATTCTTTGGGTTTAAACTGGTTAGCAAGTACCAATTTTCAGAAAGGTTACATATAAGTATACTATCTACAGATGAGTAGAATCGGCCGTCCGATGAACATCTACAAATTCTGGAACTAGAAGAATTAGCGTATGCATTTTAAATATTGCACCAACCAGAAAATATCCAAGTTCTAAACAAAAACCTAGACGAAAATAGCACTAAAACCTTTTTCACGAACCCAACAATTGCAGAAAATAATTAACACCACCATATCGCCCACAATCTTTATAAACGTGTGTAGTACACAAATAGATGGTATCATACACCACTGTAATATTAGGCTAAAGTAAGTTCTAGCTATGTTGTTAGGTTACAGGAGCCACACGCCAACTTGCGTGCCTGATCTTCGAAGCAGATATAGCACAGACCGCCCTCTGGTTCTGCCTAGACTAGTACCCACAACCTAGAACCTAAGTTCTATATTCGTTTTGGTGTGACGATTTGGCGTGTTTTGTTTTTCAAGGGAGATTGGAACAGTCTTTGGCAGTGTTGTGTTTGTAATTGGGACCGGTAGGAGGATTAGAGCTAGGCGTATAAAAAAAAGGATTTTTCGTGATTAATTGGTCACACATCCTTTTTGAAATTAGAAACTTTACCATCAGGTGATATAGTGATCAAACCCGTATTTTTTTTTTCAAATTCAATTATAAATTAAAAAAATTAAACATTTTAATGCCTAACCACCAGCAGTGGGTCTGATTACAAGAGGACGCTGGAGGTAATTAGTATCACCACTCGTTAACCGTTATGATGCACTTTCAAAATACCTAAGTAGGTATTAATAATTTATACAATACGATCTGCTTAGCCTTTTCACCACCCATGTTCGGGTCGGATTCCAGTCTAACTGGATGCAGCTGAATATCAGTATTTTACATAGAGCGACTGCTTATCTGAACTTCACAACCCAGTAACTGGGTAACACGATACCCCTTGATAAGATTGGTTGTCAGACTTTTGGCTTCTGACTACCCGTAACGACTGTCAAAGATCTGCGAATGACAGCCGGGACCAACGGCTTAAAGTGCTTTCCGAGGCACGGAGAGGTTTCGGTATGTAATGGATGTTCACCCATCTACGAACCGACCGCGGCAAGCGCAGCTTAATCTTCGATCACCCCGTGTAGCTGTTGTTATTTAGCCACGAGTCCCTTGTTAATTTATAGTAGGTATCTAATTCGACCAAAGACTTCAAAGATGACTTTTGGATCAACATGGACACCATGCCACCTAGATATTGATATAGGATTACTTTTTACTGATAATAAATCTGCTTTTTGCAGGAAAATTATTTTTGAGACTCAGTACCTATGTTCCTAACGAAGACATAAATAAATCCATAATATTTATGACAAATGCTGCCTTGCCCCGTAACAGATGACGTTGAAACTTTACACAGCGAAAGCTTATGTATGGGACAAGACAGCTATAATACATATTCCACTTCCTTATATACTGCCCTAGATATATTATAAAATATCATGACGTTTCTCTAATTACATTTTGCAATGGAACTGCGACACTTAATTTTATTACAGCTGTAGAAAAGGCATGACAATTTTATGGTCCGCAGTTGTTCAAAAGTAGTGCTTGAAATTGTTAATTAGTATTAAATTATTGATAGACAGGCATGATTTGATAAGCTATTATTCTAGCTAAAATGTTTGTTATTGCTTTCTCATAATACCTGTTGATAAAGTCTAAATAATAAATAATATGAAGATACAACCGTGCCATATTAAAACGATATTTAACCATAACCAATAAATTGTTTATATACAATTTTTTCCCTACTTTTTCATCGGGGCCAAAGCAATTTTATTTTTATCAAATTGTAGGTACTAACCTAAAATCAAAATTTAAGGTATAAACAGAGATAGCTAAAAACATAAACCAAAGTTAGTTACGAAAAGACCACGAAAAGAATTACACATATTTACATTATTCCTAAATTCTAGGTACAATACACAGTTCGCGTGATTGTGGTTTTCCAGTTGAAAATGCAATACTAAAATTCACTAAAATAATTTTGTCGGTCACGCTTATTCCCCGTACTTTATGCAACTTTAAATAGGTAACAAGAATTATTAGTATCGCTAAAGGTGACTGTTATTACTTTAATAAGGTAAAACATTTGTGTGATGGCAAGGGCACGCCACTGAAAAAAGAATACATCCGAAACAAAAACCCCAAAGTGTACACGGTAAACACGCGGTTCACCTAGGTACGTTTTTGAGTAGTTGTATTTAATTAAAATTAATATAAAATAATGAAATACTTTTGTGTTTACAGTGTCACAATTTACTTATAAAGTAATTTAAATGAATTTTATGAGTCTCAAGGAAACCAGTTGCCAGGAGTTTAAAATAGTCATCTAACTAATAATGATCTCGTTGTAAAAGGACACGAGTCAATATTAACAGCGGCGTTTAAAAGCGATGCAAATGAACACTCGTAAACGTTTCATTTTTATTTATTTAAATGTAATAAACTTGAAGGCATTCATTTAATGTATTTTCCTACTTCACTATAAATAAAGACAAGTCCGTTATCTATTTCATTGCTGTAGTTTATTTCACAGTGACTTCATACGCAATTCTTCTAAGTTATCAAATGATAATGTTAATCTCACTTTCCTAGTTTATAATTATTTATTCGTATTTCATATTCTAAAGCTAGAACGCTCCTATTTTAGCCTCAATTTATTACATCGATCGAAAGCACAAACATAACTCTTTGCAAACTTTGAATTAAGTAGCTAAGTAAATAACTATGACTAAAATTATTTCTGAATTAAGGACAAGATAATTTTATCAAATGCTGAAATGCAGTTTTATTGTTTACTAGCTTGCCCGCGACTTCGTTCGCGTGCATGTCGGAAAACAATCACAATGTCATGGGTTTTATTTTTTTTGCGAGGAACCTTAATTCTTTTTCTAAAAACAAGGTACCTAATAGCCTATGTTACTCCGTATAACATCAGCTATCTGCCAGTGAGTCCCGTCAATACATAAGTATTATCTAAAATTCCTACAAAAAGTAAATAAACATGGTTTTATTTAAATTTAGAAAAATAGTTTGCTACTTTTTGCACCATCGTAACTATGCATCGTATTTTTTCAACCATGTTCTATTATGATTTTTGCAATGTAACATTTTTAACAAGGTACATGTTTATTTATAACTAGTTGTGCCCCGCGACTTCGTTTGCGTGGATGTCGTAAGACACAATATACTAAACTAACAGCCACATTTTAATAAAACTCCCTCGTCCCCCGGCCCGTCGCCAACCGTCGCGTTGAATCGCCTGCCCGCGCTATTACTTCGTTTTCAGTTAGTGTTCTTTCTGACTTTTTTCTTTTTACTCGGCTTCTTAGGGTCGTAGCGTGATGTTAAATAGCCTATAACTATCCTCGAGAATTGGGCTACCAAATACAAAAAGAAATTTTCAAATCTGACTTTTTGTTCATAATTTCATGGGTTTTGATTTTTTTGCGCGGAACCGTAATTATTTTTCCAAAATAAAAGTAGCCTAAGTTACCCGCCGTAACATCAGCTATATGCCAGTGTAAGTCCTGTCAAAATCGATCCACCCGTTTTGGAGATTAGCTGGAACAAACAGACAGACAGACAAAAATGTTAAAAATTGCTTTTTTGTTATAAGAACCGTTTATACTTTCCTATGCATTTAGTAAAAAGTTGTTATTTTGACATTACAAACATACTTCAATTTTATTTATTTGTACAGATATCAGAGCATTTTCCTAATTACTTAATATATGAATATTTTAGATTATGTGAATGTAATTAATTACACTATGTCATATAAATTACATAGTGTAATTAATTTGTAAAGTTATGTCTAACGCGGATAAAAAACTGAGAATCACGCAAAAACTATCAAGCGTATTTTATGAAACCTTCACAATTTTAAAGATAATTTAATTATTTATCTTTTAGGACCTATTCCTACGTATTTTAATTTATTACCATTAGTTTCATGTATAATAAATTAATAATTCGTCTCATTTGGGAAAGCACTCCTTGATGGATGAGTCCTATTACTGGGTGGACGTGCGACGCGTTGCGTGAGCTCAGCATAGAAACGCAAGCTATGCACTCAAGGCCGTTGGCATAAATCTGCGTCTTAAGGCGGTCGGTACTCCTATAACTACAATTCTTAGTCTGTTATGGGGTTCTTCAACTTGCAGACCGGAACAACTTAACTGTGATAATTTCTTAAGTTTTTCAGTGTTAAAGTAGTGATCAATAGCACAGTTCGTATCAATTGTTTCAATGTCCATACGTCCTCTGTCACCAAATATGTGAACTTCGGTGGAAACATAAGGGTATATTCACACTTATTAGGATCAGGGTGTCACTGGATCTCGGCTTGTTCTTTCGTCAGAGACGTCGGTTCTCAGTCCAAACACCCGAAAACCACCAGAAGGACCTCACTAGGAACCGTGTGGATCAGGGGCGTAGCCTTCATACAACCCGATTCCTATCGGCTTCCCTTCGGAACAACCATCACTTTTCCTTATGTCTTGTCCACTAAATAATATGATAAACCTGTGTGTGTAACTGAGTATCACATCACATCACATTACGTTACATAATTATATTTAATATCAGTTTAATGCATCATAAGATTAAAAAGTTTTTCGTCTGAGTTTATGAGAACTAAACAATTTTTTCTTTGGCTTCCGTCTAATTATAATTGTAGCTGCGCCACTGGTGTGGATAGAATTTACATAAGCCCTGCGTCTCAATTTGTGTCCGCTTGACTGCAATATACTCGCCCTCTATCACATGGGACAAACATAACTGACGAAGTGTGGGTGACCTGCACCTCTTGAGGGATGCATATTGTGTTGAAAAAAAAAACATCTTCAATAATCTTTCTACCCTCTTTTGTCACCAGTAAACGGCGGCTGGAGCTCCTGGGGTCCGTGGACGCAGTGTCGCTGCAATGGCCGCGTGACCGGTGGACAGCGTCGCACGCGCACCTGTACGGAACCACACCCTTTGAATGGCGGCGCACCCTGCCAGGGACAGGCTGTGCAGAGGACCTCGGACTGCGTGCCTTGTCAGAGTGGTAAGAGAGTTATTTGTTACATAAATTCTTAACTCCGGGAATAAGATTACCAACAGATACCATGTTTGTTATAAGGTTTGTTACGTTAAATATGAATAATTTAATTATAGTTGGGGACCGAGGTACAATTATATTGTTTTCTTGATTTGCTCTCAAAGATGTCACATCGAGAATAGACTCATTCAGGAAAGTAGGTAGCTAGGGTACGTGCTCAAGTACTTATTATGATACTAGTACTTTGCTCATACTTAGTATTTTTCGTTGTCTCTAAGCTAATGTCTATTGGCGTAAACATTTTTCATCAGAAGGTCTCGTACTTAGAAAACGTTTAAATTAAAGTCGCAATCTCATCGACGTCAATCAATATCAAAAACTTGTAAAAAAAAATAGGTTTTTTTTAACAGATTGGGACTGGGATTTTAATGCGAACTTTCTTAGAAATACAGGAATTGCCCCTCAGGTTGAGAATCATCTGTTTTTTTTTTTTTGACAACTTTTAGGACCAGCGCGCGCCTGTGATTTTTAATCGGGCGATAAATTAATCGTTCTGGGAATCAGTATGGAGTTTGATCATGATCACGTGATTCCCAGAACGATCAAACTATCACCCGATTAAAAATCGCAAGTGCGCTCTCGCCTTTAGACTCCCCCGCACAGTACAGACTTTCTATCGGCCTACAGTTTGGTCGGGCTACTAGTGCGTACATTGAGCCAACTAAACAGTCGGGTTGGTGGCGAGTGCGCATACCAGATAACAGTCAGCCGACTGCTCTCGAACGATTAGACAATGGAGGAGAAAGATCAAGAAGAAAAACCGACAGTTTAGGGTGCATCACATAGATTAGTGATAGATTATTGCTTGGAAAATTTCTAGACTCGGAAGCCACAAGCACTTAAGTCAAATTTTATTGCTTGCAAAACTTAAGTGGTTTTTACTTTTGTTGATACGACTTAGTGATATGGTACAGTCGACTATTGCGACTTAATGAAGTGACGGTGACTTTCGTGCTTATTCCAGTCGACGGATAATACAAAAACATGGGTGCTCTGACGTTTTACAATTTTGAGCAAATATTGACTTAAGTACTTTTGGCCGCCGTGTCTAGATTTTACATGATGCATTCCAAATTACTAGGTACTAGAAAATTTCGCCTTTTATCGAATGAGTATAACCAGCTTCAATTAATGAACTATCCGCTGGATCGGACTACTAAACAATCGGTAAGCGTGCGCAAGTGGAAGAGTGTCATACTGGTTTAGCAGTCAGTCGATAGTTCAGTTTGAAGGCAATCATGTAGTCCATCAAACTATTTTATCGGTCGATACCGAATCGGTATAACTTAACGTAACATAACTTCATACTGATTAAGAAACCGACCAAACTATCGGTCGATACCGAATCGGTATAACTTAACGTAACATAACTTCATACTGATTAAGAAACCGACCAAACTATCGGTCGATACAAGAATACCTACTATTTTTATGTTTTTGTTGTTTTTATAATATTAGAGTAATTCTTATGCATGTACAGTTCACCTCCTAGTGACTTTAAAGTTTAATTTATTAATGGGTAACCTGTGCACAGCGCTGTGGGCTAAATTATTACTTAAGATATTTAAGTTTTTCTGTTTGTAATACCTATTGCATAATAAAGCTGTTTGTTGTTCCAATTTAATAAAAATAAAATAAAATATATGTAGTCTGCGGGGGCTCATATTATAGAACTATCAATTTATCGGACTATGGCCATCTTAATAAGTGTCTTTGACCGGTAAGTATCGGTCTCACTAGTTAAAGTTCTAATTGAAGCAACTTCAAGTCTTGCGTTAATCAATCATAATCCTTTAAACTACCGTTTAGGACCACCCCTTACTATATTAAGCTTAATTAGAGCTTAATGGATATATCCGTTACGCCTTCTACTCGTGTTACCGTGTACCTACGTTTACCTCATTATAACTACATTACAGTTTAAATGGCATCAATAACTTTTTAAGTAGTTAGTTTACATTATGAAACGAACATACTAAACTTTGTACATGATTGTAAACTTGATAAGTAGGGCAAAACTTGGCTAACTCGTGATATGCAGCTATTCGGTGATAGATAATTGTGTTTTATTACCAAGTTACTACTGACTTGATAAATGTACATTTTTCAATCATTATAGTATTTGCCACATTTTTAGATATAAGTTAGCAAAACTTATTTTGTCTACTATATCACAGTAAATTTAAAAAATAGTCTGATCAATGAATCGAATTTTACAAGTAAAAAACAAAACTATCACCGATTACCCAAGTTTTGCCCTACCCATGAATTTAGTTCACATACGGCCGAACCCAATAACCTGTCTATCACCAATTTTGACATACTGGAGATTGAAAAACATATCTATGGTTTTAACGTCCCAATAATCTATAAGAGATTATGGAACCTTACCGGCATGACATGAGGACAGACAGAATTATACTGTCTCCCATCAATCTGTCTTTTATTGAAAATAGGTAATTCGGTTCGCCCGTTATTACAGACAGATGCAGTGAAACAAAAGAAAAATATAATAGATGGAAATTATTTAGGAAAATATACTTAGTTCCAAATTCAAGTGAAAATCAACGCGTTTCACAGAGTTTCAGAAATACAACAAAGAAAACCTACAAATTATTTAGGTACTTGAAACTTTTGCGTTGCACTGTTGGATTTCTGGCTCTCGTGATGCAGGAACTCCTAGTACAAGAATCAGGGCTACACTGATGTTTGTGACTGAAGTGTAAATAAATAAATTATTATGTCAATAAAAATTAAGTTGCAGGAAATAAGCGAAAACACATTTCCATGAAAATTATTCCACAAAATAATGGCGTTCTGACATCCCGAATGATTTAGGTATTCATATTTATTATGACTCACAAAACAGACGCCCAAACATTTAATTGTGCTTTCAACATATTTTTAGAAAGCAACACGGCGGTTAATATCACGTATTTGAATCGGAAACACTTGAGCTTCCAATATGCCTTTAATAAATGTTTATTTGAAACACTGCTGATAAAATTGTACAAAGAAAATTCTACTGTAACTTTTCGAGGTAAAGTTCAAAATGTTTCACATATTTTTGTGTCCGCTTTAAATAAAAATTCTGCAACGCAATTTAGACTTTGATTCTGTTGAGTTAGGCTTGTAAATCCATTGAAGATTGCTTGTGGTTATGATGGAATTGAATGAAATTTTATTTGTTACTGCTTACAATGAAGAGGGATACATGGATCTGCAAGGATACGATAACACTCAACAGTTGTTGATTGGTAAGTGCACTTGTGTCAATGTTTTGTTTTTTTTTTAGGATACTATTCATACCGGGCAACATCGTCCGGTTGCTGTATACAACTGGGATTGAAAGACGTAGACAAAAAACTACAAATAACATAGCAAAACATCACGCCTGTATTGCTCGAAAAGTTAGGCAGAGCTGTATATGTACAGCTCTGCCTAACTTTTCGAGGTAGGAGGAGGAGGTGGGGGGAGGGTGGGGGGAGGGAGGAGGTTTTGGTAGTAGATCCACATTTCGCCAGTTACGTTTAAGTCCCATGTAATAGGAGGCGAGCCATCATCCGGGCACAAATCCAGACTCCGGGCTGTTACTGAGAAATTCCAGATTGAAATACTAAATAACACTCTGCCCGACCCGGTAATCGAACCCAGGACCTCATGCTCAGCAGTAGCACTTGCGACCACTAGACCAACGAGGCAGCAAAAAAGAAAACTTCATAGCAGGAAGTTGTAAATGTGCGTCAATGACTAATCGGTATAGTATCTTCCGAAGCTTTTAGTATGTCAAAAACATCTACTAGACCGGCAAACAGCATCATTTAAATAATTTTATGAATAAAATTATTAATCGACTTAATTATAAAATAAGTAATAGAGCTTACTTTCAGAGTTGCCTTTTTTATGTGATTAGAAAGATCTTTCAAACGTAAACCTATCTACATCATAATCAGCCTATAATGTCCCCACTGCTGGGACACAGGCCTCCTCTCGGTGAGAGGAAGTGGGCCGTAATCCACCACCACGCGGGCCCAGTGCGGGTTGGTGGATGTCACATGTCTTCGAATTTTTGGTTCTAGGACATGCCGGTTTCCTCACGATATTTTCCTTCACCGTTTTGAGAGCAGTGGTGATAAAATAATTTATACAAAGTACTGGGCCACCACTGCTCCCCCTGTCTACATATTTTCTATCAAATGTTTTCAAAGATACGTTCAAGAAACTTTAGGCAATAATTTGAGAAGTTGATTGCTCCCAGTGAAACTTATCAATGTGGAGATCGAACCCTAAACATTAAAAAATGCAGACGTCCACATACACATTGCGACCACCTACTCCTTTATTAACCTCTCGACCTCCTAACACGTACTTGAAAAAACAAAAGAACGAACCGTTCTCCACTTAAGAACAAAGAACTCCGAACATTGGCACGAGCTTCCATTCAATTGTCTACAGTCCAAATAGCTTTAAAAACTTATTTACTATACTACATTGAACGCACGTGTTAATCACAATAAGAACTTAAGTTCTAAAGCATCATATCTGTACATCTCAGTCGTAAAAACGCCGCCATTTAATTCTTTATGGTCATAAACCAAGTACTGAAATCACTTCAAAGAGAGTTCGTGTATTATACGATACATACGGGCGTGTAGAATAGCGAGTTTGTTAGATTCTCGCGAATTTGCTCGGTTGACAGATCAAAGGGATTGCAGATAAATATTTTATTGGTTGCATCCGCGTTCGGAGTGTCTTATGGTTGTTAAATGTTATTGTTTATTTGATATAATAAATGAAATTTGCTAATGGTTTGCATATGTCTTGGCAAATTATTGAGTCTATAAATCTGAGATATAAGTCTGTAGAATCTGTAAATGTTTTTCTAACTGTCAATTTTCCTATGAAACTTTGATCAGTCACGAGGATGAATTCAATTTAAGTATTCATTATTTGATTTAAAGCAGCATTTTCTTAATTTGAAATCATAAAAACTACATACCATTTATAAATATTGTCTTCAATCGTTTTTAAAAACTTTTTTAAAGTTACTGTGCAGTTTATTTCTGTTGCTAAAAACCGGCCAAGTGTGTTTCGGACTACGCACAATGAAGAATTCCGTAGTTAGAATGAATTTACACTAATAACAAGCTTATCATTGTAGTTGAAAAACATATTCTCCCACACATTTTACCTGCAAATGTAAGTTTGTACCCTCAATATTGGGAGAATTACCATGTTATTTTAAGACCATAGACTTCTTATGAGATTCCTGTAATGTATAAGTTTTTATCTATTTTCTGTATTTTTTTCAAAGTAGGCTTTTAGGCACAGTAGTTTCGGAAATAAGGAAGAATGGCCAATTTTCATATATTTTCTTTAATAACTTTAAAACTATTTATTTTAAAATAGTAAAAAAATATACTTAACACCCTCGCAGTAAGCCCTTTCATTTGATATGTCACACTGTACAGTTTGCGCAAAAGATATTTTTTAATTTTCTTATTTGTCTCACAAAAGTGACCCCCATATCCAAAATGTATTTATTTACGTTACACGTCCGTGTTTGGGTCACAGAAATTCATATGTGTACCAAATTTCAAAATAATGGGTCCATTAGATTCGGAGCAGACTGGCTGTGACACACAAACAGACAGACACACGAGTGAACCCATTCCGAAAGGATTACGAAAATATTTTTTTTGAAAAAACACGATTCCAATTTTTTAGTGTTTCCAACTAATTTACCAATTCCTAACGAAACATTGTAATAATTGTCACACCGAAGCAAGTGCGTCCACTACTTCCCGCGTATGTATCAAAGGAAATAGACCAACCGGGTAGACAATAAAACGCAATCAAGAGGCGTTTGTCTCAGAGCATGAAACGTGGAACATTATGAGTTAATTGGAAGCATATGTGCCTTGCTCGCGGTGGGCGGAGCTTGATGAACTTTGCGGCAGTGTGTATGTGAGTTGATATTTTGGGAGAGCGGAATTTTGGATTTCAGTGTTTTTGTGAGCCATATTTTTAAGTTTGGGACGCTATCGAGTGAGAGTTATGTTACTGCAAAATTCAGTAGTTTGGAACTCTTTATCTAAGCTTTTGTTAAATAACGCACCCAAAACTGTATTTATTATGTTCTCAATAATTTTATTTCAATTCAAATCTACTAAAAAAAGTAATGATTTACTAAATCGCCGGTTCCACTCCAAGTCTCCGACATTAAAATGCATTCTCAGTACTGAAACGTAACTTTATCTGACCAAAATGAACAACGCATCCGGAATAAACAACGCAGTGCAAAAGATATCGACAAGATAATTCAATTACACACTGAACGCTTGATACAAGATAAAACAAGGAACTTAACAAAATCTTTAACACCATCCTTCTCTTGTCCCAAAAGTTTCCGAAGTATTATCGTAAAACAATTTAGTCAATTTATTACCAAAAAATATACGTTACTGTTTCCTGAATACGAACAGTGTATCTTAAAAATTCAGTTACTACGTTCTGAAGTGTCAGGAGACGCAATTACTTACAATTTATTTACATACATTAAGGAGCGGTTTCACTGTCAGCATAAATGGAATTTTGAAAAAAGAAAACTGTTTTATTTATTCTTTACTTAAAATAATGTTGGTGATTAACTGAACAAAGAGTTTAAAACAATTGAATAAGATACAACCTTTTTTATGATGTCTCGCTCGATAGGCTCTCCAAAAGTGATTCTGATAGACACAATAAAGAGAAGAAATCCTACTTAATATTAAACGTACGAGTATTATGTAAAAGTTTGGATGTTTGTTAATCAATCACGCAAAAACGGCTGAACGGATTTAGACGAAATTTGGCGCACACATAGTTGATAATCTGGATTAACACATAGAATACTTTACATCCTAATATTTTTACGGGATCAAGACTTATGAGGGTGAAACCACAGAGTGCTGCTAGAATTTAATAAACAAATCACCGATCAGTCATGTCTTTGATCACTTTCATTTAGTTAGACTTTGGACATCAATTAAAACTTCATTATTAAAAATCAAATCATACTGTAATTGGACTCCCATAGTTTCACTCCTCGATCAAAACAGACCTTTGCTTAAAAAAAACCCCACACAAAATGTATGTAAACGTGAAAGTCCTTAATGTCGTTGTTACTCTAACGAACCGAGACTGATTTATGTGTGTGCGCATTAATTAATAAGAAATGTTACACACTGTTGTACTTAATATCCGTGTACACCCACACATGGCGGAGGGGCATGGCCCAAGTTGGACATGTGTGGCGGCTTGAATGTCAAACAGGAGGAAGAGTAATTTTGTTTTATAATGGAAACATAATCATGTAAGAAAAAAATGTTTGTTATGTGACCTACAAGTTTTCAAGTTTATGATGTTATAATAATAAGCTTTAATAACAAGCTTAAGTTTTAAATAACTGTCTTTAATCATGCGCTTCCGTTGAAGTTTTACTGTACAGGCACAGTAGCATCATTAATTTTTCTCTCGACTCATTTTGAGCGACAGAAATTACGCAGTATACCTTCATCTATCAGTTCCCTAAGGCTGCATTCACACAATATTATTCTGTAAAAGTACTGCTGTATGAACGTGGCTTTAAACAAAAAGAAAATAATATGAGAAGCGCTTGAAATGAAATATGGAATGAGCCTTCCAAATTCAATTTGAAACTCGCTAAATCTTCTTCTTCGCGCCAACCACCATCGCGGTATGAACGCTCTATTATTTCTTTTTTTAAAACATTGTGATTTATGTCCAGTTTGCATGTAAGGATGCTACGGCCATCCACCAATGTATTTTAATTTCAATTTATAGGGCGATAGTTCTATCTGTCTCTCGTGTTATTGGGTACTCGATTAATAATCGTAAAATACGCGTTAATTGGTTGTAGCTAGTTTTAATTCTAGGCTAGATAATTGTATGGTGAGGACTGTAAATTGTTGGGGCCGATGGAATTACGATCTGAGTGTTAATCGATTTGTTGCTTGTGTTTATCGATTTATCGAATAGAAATCGTCTTTGTTCGTGAATAGGAACGGTTCGTTTAAATGCAGAAATCAATCGATTAGAATCTTTAATAACTCTCATAAATGGAGAATAGATAATATTATTCTTGAGTCTTCACCATAAACGGTGTCACTTTAATAAACTTTGCCCTAAAAAAATTAAAGGACTCAACAAAAATTAAATGACATGTGAACGGTACCCAAAAAACAAATACTTAAGCTAATAACAAGATACAAAACAAATAAACAGGATCGTTATTTACCTCCCAGATGCGTTCAATTTCCTGTACGTATCCTAACACCATATTAACAAAATAATTTCGAAGAAAATGTCAGAATATTTTACACAGAACCGTCTCAGCAGGTACAAGTATTATTTTTATAAAATTCCAATTTAAAATTTCCAATAACAACAGGTTATTTGATGTAATAAACGTTTCCGTAATGGCGACGTTTAATGGATTCGGAATAAGTAAGCAGAGCCTTTTTAAAAGCTGTTACTTTTATGTAAAACTAATTTTTGTTTACCGTTTTTTTCGCTATAGTTTAAAGGAGAAAAAAAAACAGGAGTAATTTTTACAGCAAGCTTAATTGAAAAAATATATTTTGTTTATACCTACAGAAAATATTTAATATGAACCCGACACTTTCCTTTACAAAGTAATGTTTATGTTAGTCCTAAAATATTCAACCAATAGAAATGGACCGGCTTCGTTTAGCTGGTTATGAAAGACGATTTTATTGTCCATATTTAACTCATCAAAATTAGCCCATAAAATATACGTAGAATAGAAAATATTTATTTTAAAATTATCAAAACAACCACAAAAATATCCAAATCTAAAATAGACCTGTCACATCATCAAATTCTAAAAAATTCAAACCCAAAATAATTTTCATACCCATATGTTTGACTACAGAAAAAAAATGTCAAGTCTACATTATGATTAATGGTGATGCCGTGTCTGCAAAAAATAATCCATGATCTTTGACATTGCGTTTAGTTTTTGCTTAGTCGACCGCTTTGACACACGTTTGGTCCTTTGACGATTCCTTGAATTTTATTTCAACATTATTTTGGTTTAACAGCATTTGTTACCTATTAACAGTTGTTCGAGCTTTAATATAAGTACGACTGTGTCGGTAGCGTGTTTGTTAACGGTATTAATTAAGCTTAGATTAATGTCTACATCCCTATTAAGCCTAATGGCTAACCTAAAATTAATTAATATTACGTTGATATTATCATTACCTATCCAATTTAAGCGACCAATGTTTGTTGTATCGATCAACAATTGAAATTCCATCTAAAATTTCAAATTCTTTATCCTCTTGTGGTTCTCGTCAATTGAATTATTCTCATCATCATGATATCCTGCCCTTATCCCAATTCATTTTAAATCAGCGCAGCATATTGTGTCTCTTTGTTCCATACATCTGTCTACTTGTCTATCTGTCTATTTGTCTATTTGGGGTCCTTTGTATATTTATCGTCAACTCAGTTGCATTGTCCTGGCTAGCCATATCCTCTTCTATCTAAACTGAATTATTCTGTAAAATTTGGTAAAGCCCAATGTACTAAAGAATCTTCTCTCCCTCAGCGTTACCTGGTCGTTGGGGCAGCTGGTCAGAGTGGTCAGTCTGTGAAGCTGACTGCAGACAGACGAGACGAAGAGTCTGCACTGGTGACACTCCTTGTTCGGGAGCTCATGCACAACATGCTGACTGCGTGGGAGATTACTGTGGCGTTCATGGTGGTACGTATCTACCTAGATTCATATAACGGTTTGTAGATAAGAGGCATTCAGATTTAAAGGTCTCGGACGGTTAGGATCTTTTAATGATCTAACTAATCCAAATCGCTGAAAGTTTATTAATTTTCGAAAGTCACAGATGTCATTATTATATATTATCATACATTTTTTTATTAACTTTTACTTTTTTTTAAGGTTTAAAAATTTAATTTTAAAAACGTATGACATTCACATAACGTGGGATAAAGCGTTTAATCCCTTGCTGTGACGCTATAATATAGAAATTAATTTTATAGGTGCTTTAGTTCGTTCTTTCAAAATGAGCCATTAAATTGTGAGCATAACAGCATAAAATAAACAATATTTCTAAAATATTACGCCGATAATATTTAATGGCACTATACAGTTCACGTGACTGACATTTCTAAAAAAAAAAAACTACAAAATATAGCATTTGTATAAATTGTGAAATGTTACTGCATATAGTTTTATTTCTATAGCCAGAACTCGCCACATTCTGCTTCTAATAATCTCGACATTTCTCATAACGTTTCCGTATCCAAACATATTCTTTTTACATTAATCGTCGTCATATCTCATCTCATAACAGCAGAGCCACGAATAGAAGCGACAACCGAGAAACTCGAACGTTTTCAGCCAAAACTTTACGAGCCCGTGTCATGGGAATTACAAATTATGAAACTATCCGCCATGGGACATGTTAATTAATCCTATTTCTATGAAATGCTCCAGAACCAGATGCCGCACTAAATATACACTTCCTTTCCGTTCAGCCATAACTATGAAATGTTACTCTGGTCGCTTCATAACAGGCTATCGCCTGTAACTGCCACCTTCCAAACTATGAAGACCCACCACACCCCCCGCGGCTTTAGAATTTCTAATCAACATAAAGGTAGAAGCAAGGTAAGGCAAAGGTCAATATTAGATGGTCACGTTAAAATGATTCGAGAGATACTAAAATCGGGTGGCGTGACCATCTGGGCTGTATCATATCGTCTAAATATAGACGAGGGAGTAAATTTTTATGGTGTTCTTACGAAAAAGTTGAGGTAACATTTTATATGATAACTTGGTGGACGTAATTGGGTAATCTAGAATTGCTCTATTCTGTTTAAGATGTTTTTATGGTTGATGAAGATAGTCAAAAGTTAAAAAAGGACGTTTAATTGTGTGGCGTAGAAAAGCCAAATGTTTACTTGAATGTGTAATTTTGAACAAAGCACATAAGTCTGGTACGATGATTTAGCCGCTATTTAATATCAAACTTTCGAGCAAAGTTTACAGCACCCATGTGTTTGGTAGACAGACAGCTAATGTAACGTTAGCCAAGCCAATTCATAAACGCGCTCTGAACAATAGTTTGAACATGGAGAGTTCATACACTGAAAATTAATTCTATCTAAAGTGCAAAACCAAATCAGAACGGTAAAGGAAAACATGAGGAAACTCAGACATTAACAGTAACGGAAATTAAAACGTAACCAATATGCATGTAAAATGAATAAACGGATATTACTAAAGAAGACAAAAATATTTGATCCATAATAATGGAAAACCAAGTCTGAAGGCGTTACTTTAGAGAATTTGCTGTGAAATGAAAAATAGGTTGATTATTTGAAAACGAAGTCATCACAAAACTTGAGCATTTCCCTGCTCTAGAAAAAAAATGCTTGCATATCATAAAGCAATATTTAACGTCCGCGCAAACACAGGTATTCTGGAGAAATTTGCGGCACACTCGGCATTTAGAACATTCAGTTTCGGCTCTCTCCAATTCCCATTCCAGGGTATTATTTAGTTTTAATACCTGTGCATGTGCCTTTTATTACGATTGTACAAAGAGTTCTTTTTTCGCTTTTGTGGTGTTGTATTTACCTTTAGTATGTAGTTTTGTACCTCTTTACGTAGAGTGAAAATTTAAATAAAATAACTCTGTGGGATTTCAGTTGTGTCATGAAATTTCTTTATTTAATATATTTTCATTAATGTCACTTTTAACACCTGTAAATTATATCATACACAAATTAGAATATCAAGAGATACGTGATTACGAACAACTTGACGCAATCAAACAAATCACTGGAAAGCGATACGCCATTAAACACGACATTAGGCACGTTTTACACACACCTCTCCCTCAGCGGTCCAAATTCAATTTCGGAATGGAAAATGATCAGTCCATATTTTGTTTATAATAGCAATAAATCATTTCCGCTGGTCCCCATTGACTTTGTTTCAATTTCCCATTTCTGTTTATCGTACGTTTTGATAAATAGCTTCGGGGTACCTAATACCATTTTGGTTTTGTACGTTCAGCTTCTTCGCGAACGCTTTCGCGCCAAATAAATCCGCCATCTTGGCTTTGTAAACTGTTTTTGTTTCGCGCCCCGTGGATTGATCGTTATTTATTGGGATGATCAATCTATTGTGTTCGGTTTTGGAGGTTATTTTTTCGGGTGACAGAAATGGACTGATAAACGTTTTAAAAATGGGCCTGATATTTTTTGTTTTTCTTTGACGATGGCAGTAGCAGAGATAACATTTATTTCATCATAAAATAACATAACATCACGCCTTGTTTTCTCCGAAGGGTTAGGCAGAGGTGTACCTATAGTACACCCACATTTCGCCAGTTATGTTTAAGTCCCATGTAATAGGGGGCGAGCCTATTGCCATCAACCGGGCACAAATCCAGACACCGGGCTGCTACTGAGAAATTCCAGATAGAAAAACCCAATAACACTTTGCCCGACCTGGGAATCGACCCCAGGACCTCATGCTCAGCAGTAGCGCTTGCGACCACTAGACCAACGAGGCAGTACCTTCATCAAAAAACGAACACGAAAATAATACGATATTGCTTGGTATTGCAACCGGCGACTATTTGTATGTTGTATAAATATGGCACACTGAAAGTGATTTAGAGCAGCTCCTTTCCCCACACAATTGCTCCTACACTTGACTACACTGCACAATATTGTGCCACATTCAACAATAACTAAGCCTCTGGTAAATCCGCGGTTAGAGTGTTATAATACTTACGTGCTCTTATATCAACTTCTACTGTAGATACCGCTTTTGTTTTGTTTTATTCATTTGTAGCTTGTTTTGTTTCTTCAAACTTTAACGTGACCAGGATTCCCAATACCCAAGCCTTTTCTGATATTTGGATTACTCAATTGGTAGTTTTCAAAATTGTTAACAGAATTTTTCTTTGGTGTTAGTTTTTTAACTTAACTAATCATTAACATCCCCAATTTTTCCAATCAACCATTTCTTTGCTCTATATTCACAAAAAATATAATGTAAATCTTAATACCAATTTTAAAACTAATATTCCCAACTACGGGATCCATAATAAATTCAATTACTCCAAGTAATTCAAGTAAGCCATATAATGTGGACCATCAGTAAATTGCCCACATGAAAGGTGAGCTTTGAATGGTAGGAACTCGGGTTGAGCCATTCATTCGCGCTCGTTGGAGCCACTTCATTAGCCTAATTGCCACATACAAAAGGGGGAAAATGGTGAAATTTTATAGCACCTTTTCATCTTTTGTTGCCTAAACATCGGGATGGAGTGTGGATTCTTCGTTTATGTTGATGCGAAGTATTAAGGACTTAAAGTTTAATAAAAATTGTTTTGTTTGTTTTCATTCCCTTGGGATAGGCCGTGAGCTTGTAATTTTAGACTCATTAGATGCTTCGTGTTGTCTTCTTAGTACCAACACAATACACACTGGTGTGTTGCCATATACAGGGTTAATTTTAAAATCCTTTACTATTAGACTCCTTTCTTAGACAAAAAACTTGATACAAGAAAGATTTTATAATGTTTCTCATATTATGTTTTACTGCTTATAATAAGCACTCATTACTCTATTAAATGAAATCAACATACCTAGTGTTTGTCATGTGCATGAAGAAAATCATTTACGGTTATCGCTCGTTCCATAACATTGATTTATTTAACATTTAATGTGTAGTCAAAAACGAACTCCCGGTCTTTAAAAGCTAACCACAAGTAGGTCAACGTAATCTGCCAAACCGCCTACTATAAACATAATGCTACCACACAAGTACATAATCCGATTAGTAAGTATCATCAACACTAACAAAAATAATTGAAAAGAACCGTTCGAGCACAAATTCGAGCCATCGTTATCAGCATCTAACTTTTTACTTGACAGATTTATTGAATATAACTTTTATTTTTCACAAAGTCTTTTCATAGTACAAATTATAGGTGTATTATTATGATAATTTGAATGAATCTTCGTGAGAATGGAGTGTTGCTTCCTCTTGTATTGAAGGCGGCACATAAATTGTCTTTAGTGAATGGTGAATTCGAAATTTAGGAACATTTTCTTGATAAAGTTTTGGTTAGTTGTATGTAGGTTTGGTTATATTGTGGCGGCATCTACAACGCCACATGCGAACTACGCATCAAAGGCCTAACGTTACACAAATCCTGCATCGCGCAAGCAGAGTTTGCCGCGCGACTGGCATATATACAACATCCCGATATCAACTGTCGGGCAGTAGCCCACCAGACACAACACCCGTCTGGTCGGAGGATCCTACTTTTTCTATAAAGGAATAGTGAACTTTACACCCTGTTCCTCGTGTCTCTATACTGGTGACCCCGACGTGATCATCATCATCTTCATGAGTGATTGTCATCATCATCTGCCTAGCCTTTTCCCAACTACGTTGGGGTTAGTTTCAGTCTACCCGGATGCAGCTGAATACCAGTTTTGTTACATGGAGCGACTGCCTATCTGACCTCCACAACCTAGTTACTGGGTAATACGATACCCCTTGGTAAGACTGGTTGTCAGACTTTCTGGCTTCTGACGACCCCATCACGACGGTCTCGGCAGTCAGTCGTGGATACTGACAGTCGTTACAGGTCGTCAGAAGTCCAAAAGTCTGACAACCTGTAACGACTGTCAAAGATCCACGAATGACTGCCGAGACCAATGGCCTAACGTGCTTAGTTGTATAACATTCAATAAAGGTCGCAAAATGCATTCACATTCATTTAATACGACTTTATTTTTCAGTTGTTACATAATTAACATTAATTTCGATACGCATACACATTATTACAAGTACCCTTTTTACAAAATTAACGTCCGCTAACAAAGTTTCACTGATTTCATCGTGTTCACTGCACTCAAAAACGACAACCAGCCATCAACCGTTGCGGTTTCGTCCAAATTAAATTAAATCGTACAAAACTTTTTAATCAAACATTAATGCATAAACAAACAACAGTAAAATCCAATTTATATGCGATGCGGCCATCATTACTGGAGGTGGGTCTCGCGAATGATTTGTTGTGATTTCGTCGAGTGAGCGCAGCAGGCGATCGCAAAATGCATTCACATATCGCCCCTCTTCATTCAGGCGAATACCACCTTTAGGATAAAAGAAGCTACGTATCACATTCGTTTGAGATGTAAGCGGAGAGAATTTAATTCCGCAAGCCCTCCTACCACGTTATGGGTAAAGCGACAAGGGTTTGTAAATTTCGATTGGATTCCCTATCTGGAATCTCTGCAACGGACACCGCACTGTTGGCACTGATAAATGTTTACACAGTGTACAAATTTCGAAATTAATCTGATAATCGTACGTAAATTAATTCCCGTAACGTCTCTGCGGTTTCAATTTGAACGGTGTAAGTAGCGGATGTAATGATTTATTGAATTTCAAACATCGGTTGGCTATAAACCGTGTGGGGACTTGGAACTTGTTTATGAAGGAGATTTATTGATATGAAGTACGTTTTACTGCAGTGTTGCGCCATTGCGTATGGAATATGGATGTACACGCGGCGACGCAAGCGCTGAACGAAGATGGAACATTGAACGGATGTTTTGGATTTCCGCAGCTAGAACAAATATTTCTTTAATTTCTTTTGAACTTATTGCTGCATTTCTTTGCTGTTTGCCGCTAGTCTGAAACTTTCATCTGCAGAGAAAATGGTTGCACTAGCAGAAACTGCACAAAGTCAACCGACTAACATCAGGAACCTTTATTTTTTTTATTAAAACAGCTTTCCCAGTGATTGCATTTATTTTAAATCCATCTAAAAGATCCGTCTAATTAACGAAAGCTTTCATTTCATTAGCACTTTTAAAATTAGTTTTATCAGTGTCTGTTCGAACAACGCTTTCAAACTCAATCTTCTCTCTTACTTAGTGTTTATAAGTTTGGCAAAGAGCCATCTGCGCGAAGCTGCCCGGTGCACCAGTAAAAGACATCACATCCATTCAGAAAACAATCTTCACTGTCTCAAGATTCCACTTCTGATGCTACCTGTACTCTTCCTTAAAGTGCTTTACTGCTAACTCAAATAGCTTTCAAAACTATCAATATGTTAAGTTGTAAATAATTTATTGCTTACAAAAGAAAATCGTATTCCTCGTAATAATATAAGCTATAAAATAGCTCATTCTATTGATAGATAGCTCCTTTTCTCTTTAACTTTGAAGATCGCTATTGGTTTGATCTTTGAACCGACATAAATCTATATACCAATAAAAGCTCTGTGTATTATTCGATCGAAGTTCTTTAACGTGCAGTAAACTGGTAGAAATCGTCACGTAACGAAAAAGCGTTATGCCTGAAAAAGTCAGTTTCAAGTGTCAAAAGCTTTTGTTTATTTTTTTTACAGAGCCATCTAGTATAAGTTCTAAAAATGTATACTAGAGGGCTCTGTATTAATCTACATATCTATACAAATACATAAAATTGAAGTGTTTGTTTGTAATGTCAAAATAACAACGTTTTACTAAATGCATAAGAAAGTATGAACGGTACTTATAACAACAAAAGCAATTTTTAACATTTTTGTCTGTCTGTCTGGCTGTTCCGGCTAATCTCCGAAACGTCTAAACTGATTTTGACGAGATTTTTACTGACAGATAGCTGAAGTTACGGTGGGTAACATAGGCTACATTTATTTTAGAAAAATAAATAGGGTTCCGCGAAAAAATATTAAAACCTATGAAATTATGAACAAAAAGTCGACTTTGAAAATTTCTTTTTGTATATGGTAGCCCAATTCTCGAGGATAGTTATAGGTTATTTAAGATCACGCTACGACCCTAAGAAGCCGAGTAAAAAGAAAAAAGTCAGAAAGAACACTAACTGAAAACGAAGTAATAGCGCGGGCAGGCGATTCAACGCGACGGTTGGCGACGGGTCGGGAGACGAAGGAGTTTTATATAAATGTTGCTGTTATTTTAGTATATTGTGTATCTTACCACATCCACGCGAACGAAGTCGCGGCACAGCTAGTACATAATATACATCGAAAGGAACTTTGTTCCAACGACACCGCCCGACTTTTTTGCTGAACCATTTGGTTTGCTAGCCACTTTTCAAATAATTCCTTTCTTGGGAATTGACAGCTACATGAAACAGATAAAGTTTTTTGAAAACTATAATACATATTTCCTTGATATCTCTTGCTTCCCTGAATAAAATAAACTTAAACTTAAGGTGAAAGCTCCAGGTAGCCCGGGAAAAGCTCCAGGTAGCCCGGGAAATTCAAATTTTCTTACAATTTTTCCATTTTGCAAGTCAGTAGATATTAAGTTATATGTTGATCAAAGTATAATTCGCGACTGTAGCAAATATATATTCACAGAATTATAATAATTTAAGTTATCAATACAACTCTTTAAGACCAGGTAATTCTATTGAATGACTATTACATGAAATCTTGACAATTAGGATTATACAAACTTATGGAGTTGTATTACTGATTTTGATAATAAAATTATAATTCCATAAGTTCATATTTGTTACAGTCGCGAATGATACTTTAATCAACATACAACTTAATACTGACTTGCAAATTGCAAAAAACATAAGAAAGTTTGAATTTCGCGGGCTATCTGGAGCTTCCCCCTTAAACGAACAAAGTAACCTGAGTAAACTACAGCACTATCAACGTTTTCAAAAGAGAATTTGGATATTCAATTAGGTACAGACGATGTGTCAAAACTAAAATAAGCTATTGACTACACACAAACCCATGATTTCTTTGATTAAGGCTTTGTCGCAACTACAAATATGAAAGTGCTTCAATTTGTTCCGCTTTCACCACTCGACTCTTTTACCAATCCTTAGTCAAAGCAACCACACGATCAGTTCATAGAGGTGAACATACGAAGGTGTTGATTACAGTACCTATATTGTGCTTCTTTGGTAAATTTATTATCTATTCTATATTAAAATTATGTCTCATTAATATTTATGAAGTTTATCAACTTCAAATTAAAGTTATCTACCAAAGGAATCGTCACTTATCTGTGGTTGCTTCAAAGCTAGTCCAAGATAAATGAACGCACATATGCACGGTGTAATTGAAGTCGCGTGTAAGTATAGCAATTACACGGTTTGGTCTACTTTTTTCTAACATCTCTGTTAGTAGCCAAACCGGTCTTTACCAAAACGCTTAGAAAGCTCATGATTTGTTCCATCATTCAAAAGACGACAGATAGAATGCTGATGCAAATTTTTCATCATTAAAATCAGTATAAATAAAGTATTATATTAGCACATAAAGTTAATAGATTTCGTTTTAAATTATACATGCCTACATAAAAACTCACACCTTTTTCCTATAAGGGTAGGCAGAAACTGCAGAACGCCACCTGCTGCGATCCTTAGATTTTATTGACTTGTTTGTACTGCTGTGGGCTGATGATGATCAAGGTGAGATTATTCTACCCGTCTCTGTGATCATAATAAATACAACTTAAGTTTAGCTTCAACGAAAGACATTGGCAGACACTGGGTGGCCTATTTCATTCTCAGACAAGTTACTTTGACATAGAATATAGCACAAACCATCCACTTATTCCACATGGTAGCATCGACTTGCGTGCAGCAATTACAACGATCAGTATCGGCTCCAAATCGTTCGGACGGTCACGATGTTTATTAATGTATTACATTCGGCTCGGATGCCGGGACATTCGATCCGCCGTTTATGTATAATAGCTCTATGGTCAGAACAGGCGGTGCTGATTAATTCGGATCTGTTTGAATTTTGATGTATTTTGACACATTTTTATGATGCTGGATTTTTGGAAACCTCATCGGAATTATAAGCTAAATTGTGTGGTCAATCAAATAGTTTAGCTTTTAATGCTCTCGGAGGATTTCTATAAAACACATAGGTACCTACAAAATGTTCGTTTTGTAGTTTTCATAGGCACCTCGTCTACATATGAAACGACAGTGATCTAAGCACAAGTTCTCTGTGATCCTGATCTCTTCAAAATCCATCCACATTTCAAGAAATTGGTTCTTTTGGGTTTCTTTCGTATTACTCCAAAAAATCAAATGAAACTTAGTTCAAAGCATCTTATTCGGCATCATTATTGTATTCAAATCAATTGGTATCTTTAGTGTCTTCAATGTTATTCCTACTTCGTTCGGATATTCATCATCATTTCGGAGTAAATGCTAATGAATGAAAACATAACAGGTCGTTTTACTGCGGTGCTATCCACAAGCTTGTTTTTAATTACAGCGAGCACTCATGTCCGTTATCACATTATCGAACAGAGAAAATGACTTCATCAATTTATTGCTTCGGGCAATTTAATTTTTATGATAAGACGTAACATAATAATGTTACGTCATCATTAATTAAACTATATACTGAAAATGAAAAGATTTATGGTATAAAAACAAAACAATGAATTATAATATAAATATATGAAACCTACTACGCAAAACTACGATGAAACATCATTCAGTAATGAAAAGAACAAACAGACTTAAACTAGAGAATGAATATACCAGCATCTGAATTACTCATCTGCCTAGCCTTTTCCCAACTATGTTGGGGTCGGCTTCCAGTCTAACCGGGTGCAGCTGAATACCAATATTTTACATGGAGCGACTGCCTATCTGACCTCCACAACCCAGTTGGTAAGACCGGTTGTCAGACTTTCGGGCTTCTGACAGTCAAACGATTATCAAAGATCCACGAATGACAGCCGAGACCGACGGCTTAGCGTGCTTTCCGAAGCACGGAAGTGTCTCGGTATGTAAGGATGGTCACCCATCCACGGACCGACTGCGGCAGCGTAGCTTAACCTGATCAAGCAACCAGTGCGGCTGTTATTACTTAGCCACGAGCCCCCAGCGTCCGAATAGCTGAACAATTTAATTAAGTGAATGCTTCAGATTTACCGTAATACATGAATGAAGTAAAAAGAACAAAAACAAAAGAAGGAGCAACACTACCATCAGTGCTTGCCTTGTTTATAATTACACGTGAGTTCAAGATCTTTGTTGCATTATCGAGCGCGAAGACTTCATTCACTCATTCATTTCCGTACTTCAGTTCCGCGTTAGCTATTTGAGCCTTCAAAAGCCCATTAATCCCATTTGCTATTGTGTCACCTCTATGAGAAAAGCAAGAATGTTAGTTCCAATGTTCTGTTGCTATTCAAGTTGTAAAAACCAACCGTGGAAAATCGTTTTGCGTTGCACTGTTGCGGAATTAAAGGTTTTACACAGTTTTGTTTGTTTAATTGAGTTTCTCTTTCTTTGTGTTGCTACGTTGCTTGGTAATTTTACTAAGGACTGCTCAAATGCTTAGAGCTCCTGCATGTATTAGCTTTGCTTTTATAAAAGGATGCTTTAAATAAAAGGCCTGTTTCACTAATTCGAGATCATCATCTGCCTAGCCTTTTCTCAACTATATTGGGGTCGGCTTCCGGTCAAGCCGGATGCAGCTGAATACTAGTATTTTATATGGAGCGACTGCCTAACTGACCCCCACAACCCAGCTATTGGGTAATACGATACTCCTTGGTAAGACTGGTTGTCAGACTTTCGGGCTTCTGACGACCCGTAACGACTGTCAAAGATACGCGAATGACAGCCGGGACCGACGGCTTAACGTGCTTTCCGAGGCACGAAGGGGTCTTGGTATGTAAAGATGGTCACCCATCCACGGACCAACCGCAGCAAGCGTAGCTTAACCTGGTCGATCGACCCGTGCGGCTGTTATTTCTTAGCCACAAGTCCCTCTCTCTAATTCTCTCTCTCACTAATTCGAGATTAGTTCCGATAAAAAAATCTGATGATTTCGTAAAAATTCTTTCCCGTTTTAGTGAGGTACAGACCAAAGCGTTTATACCTACTAAAAATCACATCCGATACCAATAAACAAAGATAGTATAATTTCTGTTGAAAATTATTAACAACGAATGCCACTGAATATTTCGTGGCCGTAATTACTATTAAGGAAAGGAAATACAGACATGTTGGCACATGAATATCATCGACAAGTGAATTAGCATAATCGGTGCCACATGTCATGTAAGAGCATGACTAAGGAACCAATGAGTCAACAGCACGTGCTGAATTTTTCAATGAAAGGGCTCACCGAAATGAGAATAACCTAAATAATTAATTAATTTTTGGCAACAAATTTGTTCGCCTTTTAATTTAAATTCGACTTGTTGTAAAAAGTCATAGAAATTGTGTATCTATGCTTACGAATGCACTTAGGTACTAGGTACATAGATACGTAAGAATTAAAACAGAGACCTGCGAAAACCAAATAATATCAGAGACTGGCATTTAGCTTCATGTCTGGGATGGTAAGGCATGATGCAGTGGTTACTTACCGTCAAGTAAACAGCCTGCTTTGTTAATAAAAAAGAAACTTACTTTGAAACATTTATTGAAACCAAGAATGACTCGTAAAAAATCCATCAATTTTATTAAACGACACGTGAAGCGCATTTACTACTAATACTTTTTAAAATAAGACGCCATATGTCCCCGCAGTTTCCCTTAAACCCACATTTACAACCACTATACAAGGATCAAAGGGATCGTTAAAAACATCCAATAACGACTCCTTTTCACGGCAAGGAATTACACAAAAAATATAAGTAATCGTTAAAAAATGCCGCGGGTCCATTTTTGAAGATTGTGACGTATTGAAAGCGAGGGATATTTATGTAAATTTTACGATAGATTCACTTTTGGAATCGTGAAACGTTATCTGGGGAGTTTTAGAAAAGTTAACAGAAAAAAATCATTACCCTATTTTAAATTGTATGCTGCATTTTCGGCCGTAAGCCGAAAAAGTCTACTAAAAACCATTGTAAAAGTTGTTCATTATTATGAGCTCAACGACCACTAACATGACATCACGCCTGTTTTCCCCGAAGGGTTAGGCAGAGGTGTACCTAAGCAATCCCGATCTTTAAAAAAACATTATTTTCGTGTAAGTTTCTGCAATTTTTAACACAAATCCAGCTAAAACAGAACTTAAATCACTTATAAATAAAACTGAAACTACATCTGATACTAGTATTGTCTATAATTGAATTTGCGGACCTAGTACAAGGAAACTGTGCTGTCTTTTTCCCAGATTCTGTCTTATTAACTCCCAAATCCTAGCTTGTTATTGCCACTGCTATCTTTCCTTATCCCTATAAGAACTAAGAATGTTCGTCTTATTAAACGCAGCTTGGACTATTTTGGAGCTAAAATAAGTGTTTTTTTTCCGCTCTCAATGGGATATACTATAGTCATAAAGGCACGTTGACATAAATAATACTAAAGGTGCTGCCAGATACATTGGACGGAGTTCATTCTGAATGAATGAAAACAAATTTAACGATTGCAGTTCAAAAGTTTGAATTTCAACGAATTTGTCTCTTATTTTGAGGTTAGAACAGAAATCGTCAAATTGACACCTCGTTATGTTATCGTTAAAACGTTTTTATGGTTACAAAAGTCTATTAGGTGCTTACAATTTAATGGTTTTATCGTTTTTTTTTGTTTGGTTTGAAAACTGAATACAAACTTTTTGGAATGAAGTGGGATAGTGTTGGCTTTAAAAGTTCGCGAGACGGACTAACTTTGTAGTTTATGTTTCTTTGTTTGAAATGATGAATGTGTTCTGCTTTCGACTTGTGGTTTTTTGAGCGAGCTGACAAGTTAAAGTTTGCCTTTAGTTTTATGACAGCGGCGACCATTATTTTTATGGTTGCGAAAACTATTTTGTGTTTTTCTTGATGATGGAAATGTGAAATACTTACTGTGCAAGTTCTTAATTACTTTTCCTATAGGCCCCAAACACACGGCGAAGAAAATTAAGTCACAATTCCACATTGACACACAATAAAATTAATGTACACTATTATTCAATAGATATACATATATTTATCTTTATGAATGCAGTATGGAACTGCCATGTGATATCAATACACAGCATTGTATTATACAGTAAACTATCGTATTGATCATCACCGTGTGTACGGGGCCATACCGTTACTTATTACATTTTTGCTATTAGAACTTCTTTGTCTTTTCTAACAGGCTGTTTTCTTTTGTCAACAGTGGCAGCGCACAGTGACATACCTTTATACATAGGTATTGCTGTGGCAGTGGTAGTGTTCTTGGCTGGAGCAGCCGTGGTATACAAACTACTGCAGAGGAAGACTAGAGACCATTCACTTTACACCATGACGAGGACTGGTAAGTCTTACTAATATTTATTATTTATAAAGTATTTTAAATTAAATAAATAATTATGGAACATGTCCCGGATTTAACGCACAACGTCTTAAAGGTGACCCCTTAAAAAACCAGAAAAAATATTCGCATTACTCGTCCAAAAGTAGGGAGCAGCTGATTATTTTTTTCGCAATTTCAGGTTTGGTCCCATAGTAAAAGTTGTTCATATGGGTGAGTACAATGCCCCTTATGAAGTTGTGCATGAATTACGGAACATGTTGTATATGGCATCCCACTTTAGGTTTAAATAATTTTATTTAAAACAGAGTTCACTTTAAATGAGTTTACATTAATAACTTTTATCTAAATTGTAACTAATTACAGTCCGATAAGTTCCAGTATTATGAAATGAATATTTATTTACCAGTAATTACAATATAAGAACCCGGAAATATAAACTGTTTAGTGTGGTGTGCAATGGAATCACAAGTATTAATGATGGTAATTATATTCATTAAAATTAATCACTTACAAGAACCCGAGACCTTTCACTCGGAAGTCCGTTTCCTAACTGTCGGGGTTTTGATTTAAATTCTTAATAACGGGAAATGTTACAATCAACGTGAATGACAATGGCAATGGCATGGCATGGCATGGCATGGTGGTTAGGTGAGGTGTAACTTCCTTGCTAAATATAATATTATTTTATTTTATTAGCAAGGAGGTTACACGTGTGCCCAAACTATACATTCTTGCCATGCCATTGAAACAAACTCACATTTGAATTTTGGTAAAGAAAATCAGCGTTTGGTAATCAAGACTCAGTGGTATGACATTGAGGCATGGTGATCGATCACTGACCTTTCCTTAATTTCTGTGTGAATATAGGTGCCTGCCTTGCTTTGCGAAAATAACCCAGGGCAGTTCAAATTCGTCAAGCGTTCGAGTGTGTTACGAGATCAAAATAGGAAACGTTTATACACTAAATTAGGTTATGTCAATGAGTCATATTTCCCAATTCAAATACCAATCCATCTTCTTCAAGCAGATTTCCAACCGGAGATGTACCCAACAGTGGAGAAACAGTCGCTGTCCCTGGCACCAGACCTGATGCAGCATCGGCCTCCAAGATATGAACATCCACAGCCTGACTCCAGGGCTGAACACCATTATGATGTACCGCATCTTACAAATAGGTTGATACTATTTTATTATTAATCGTCACCTTCTTTCATTGTGAATTTTTATACTAACCTCTTTACTAATAAACTTATTATATCAGGTGAATAGTTACACACCGATTTCTCTCTTTCAGTCATCAGTAATTTGACTTTTGAAAGAAGAAGACAAAGCCTTGTGTAAAACTATACAGACGCTATACAACGTTTATTAGTAAGGAGGTTATTTTATTATTTTATCTTCAATCATTCACGTGATTACGTGCAATATCAAGATGGTCGTTAATACAATATTTTTTGCGACGCTGAATTTTTTAGTGTCTTTGTCGAACTTATCGAGTTCTATCATATCAATTAGATAAAAACTCTTCCTTTATTCTTTGCGTGTAGATTTGACTCAAATGTTCGACTAGAAACCCAATAAAAACTCTTAATGCCATCAATTTCCATATTTAGCTGTTGTTATGAAATAAACTATAGACAGACCATCTATAAATAATTGCTATATAATCAAACCGCTAATAGAAAATTCTAGTCGGTGATCATAATAATTCATTGTCACAGTACAAGATCATCTTCACCTGTCTACACCGTAGTTCACAAATGCTTCCTTTTTGCACTAAGTGTCGCATGAAGGGCAAACGTGCTGTATCAAGTTTACATCTCTCCGCTGTGACAAGGTACAGACGACCAAAAGAAATAAGTCCTGAATCCTGATATTCATAGACAATGGATCATAATGACATTGGGTTTTTTCTGCAGTTAGCTTTAAAATAAAAGTTAAATGTCATGTCTGATTTTTTTACAGTACATCGTATTTTTATTTTAAAAATATGTAAAGATATATAATTAATATCCCAATAGCTATAAATAAAGAAATAGACAGATTAAGATACCTCTCTAACAGGATCGTTATAATTCATAATCAAAATTTAAAAGCGGTTTCTAATAATTTTTAACTATCATTTTGATAATTTATAACAAACATGTGTATTTAAAATAAGACCCCGGGCAAAACAAGGTGGGCCAACTAACTAATAAATAACAATTAAGCTGAACAAACAATCAACTAAACGAGCTAAAATAAACACTCGAGATAACGACGAAATAAATCATAATATTTTTTGCACAATATTACTCCACAGATTATAAAGCTTAATTATGCAAAAATATATCATTACAGAAGACAAAATCTAAGTCTGCAAATGATTTAGTAACCTAAAACAAATAGAAATATAGTGTCTATAATAAACGACTAAGATATGAAATAGATTAATAGAGCAAAAAATTAATAGATACATGTTTTGTGAATGAAGTTTATAATGGCTCTAACGTTAATGTTTTAGGTGTATTATCGAATAAATTATAGGTTTCGATTTTAGCTAATGTTATTGCTGCAAAAAATGGACGAACTTTGTAACCTGTTTGTCTCTTCTGTGTAGTTCTTCAAATCTGAATGGTTATTTTATACATTGGATTATAGCCTTTATATGTGAATATTTATCTCATTCCTTAACTTACTGGCATTCGACATAATAATTACTGCTATGCACATCTTTTAAGAATGCGTTAGCATGAGATACTACATACTAGCGCCCCGCTCTTGCTTCGCACGTTTTTACGATTTGACTTCATTCTGATATTTATTTATTATTTTTAAGTTTAATATACGAATAAACATGGAACTGAAACCCGGAATAATTTTTTTAAATGATGGTGGAAAACGCATGCGCAGTTTATAAGAACAATGCGATCACACAGGCAGACATGAAAAGCGACTTTAATTTATATTAGATAAATAGATGTACTCGTAGATAATGAGAAATGTCATCTTATAACTTTAACTTCAAGTCAATCAAATCATCCAATCATTCAAATCATTAACAAGTACCTTCTTTGCAGCTATGCGTCTCCGGTAGACCACCAAGTGACTCCATGCGCATCTAGCAAAGGCCAGAGTGATGACTATGATAGCAAGCCTTACAGTGAATCAGAACATTCGGCGTCCAGCTGTTTTACTAGCTGTAAGTGACCCAAATGTATATTTATCTATGTTTCCAGCTTTGTGGGTACTATTGAAAGTGACTAATGTTTCAGAAATTATTATAGTTTTAAAATGTATTACTTTATCAATACTTGTATAGTAACCATAAAGGTCTTGGGTTAAACTTCCAACAAATGCGAAAATATTATATACAATCATGAGATTGTATATCATATTTTCGAATTTATAATGGTGTTGGATGGACATAAATCCTACGCCATTATACAAGTACTAGTTGTGACAATAATAATATATCTAAATACGTTAAAACTTTTCCACATCAACGTATCTCCTATTCAAACTAGTCCCACAGCTCCACTAACTATAGTTTCTATTCTAGCGGGCTCAATGTATGATGCAGCCAATGAGTCGGTGACTCTCCAACTAGCGGAACTCGTTTCAAACTCGCCTACATCTCAGTCCCTCTCAGTTTCAAGTGCTGGGGCAAGACTGGCATTACCTGCAGCCGGAGTTGCCCTCTCGATCCCTGAGGCAGCCCTCAGTAGAGGCAGGAGGGAACAGATATATGTGGCGGTGGTGAAAGATGATCGGTATCGTCCGAGGTTGGGAAAAGGTTTGTACTCTAAAGTTATGTAATTATTTCAAAGTGATTCAGTCAATCATGACTTAATGATCGCATCCAAGTTTCAAAGCAGTCATTATCTTTTTATGGTTTGAACTTTATTGGCGTAATACATAAATTAATTTCGATAAATATTTTCGCTGATCCACTCTTGTATTTACTATGCCCTAAATCATCAAATTGCTTTGAATATTTATGAGACCAAACTGAATAACTTTGCTGGAGCACAAGTCTAATAAAAATAAATTGATTTTGCGATACGATAGAGAACAATTTCCAAAGGTAATTTTAAACGTATGTGTAATTATGCTATGGTATCAGCAAGCTATAATTTCTGCTTGGGAAAAAACGCTTGCCTTGGGCAGGGCAGGTTGTAACATATGTACCTACATGTAGAACGAAGTGCTCACAACAAATTCCGCCCCGCAGGTATCACGCAGCTGAGCCCAGTAGTTAAGTGCGGTCCACCGCGTCTTCAATTAAACAAGTCAGTCATCCTACAAATCCCTCACTGCGCCAGTCTTAAACACGGCTTCTGGAACCTCTCGCTGTACGCCATCGACCACAACAGCGCCAAAACAGACAGCACACAGCCGCAGTGGAAGAAAATTGTCGGCCTCGGTCAGGAAACGATCAATACGCCCGTGTTCACTCAACTCGACAATGATAAAATATTTCTAGTGACCGATATGCTGTCTACGTTTGTATTAGTGGGTGAAAGTTTTAATGGAAAGGCGGTAAAAGCGCTTCAGTTAGCGATATATGCGCCGGCAGTGCTCAGTGAAACTAGCGCAGATTACAGTATAAGACTTTATGTATTTGAAGATACGCTTTGTGCGGCCTACTACTGTCAGGAGCAGGAGAAGAAACTTGGCGGCGTACTACTCGAGCGACCCAAAACTTTGCTTTTCCAAGATGGTGGTTCGAATCTCTGTTTGAATTTGGAACACGTCAGCCCCGGCTGGAAAGCTAAACCGGGTATCGGCTACCAAGAAATCCCCTTCCAACACGTTTGGGGTTCGAATTACAATGCTCTGCACTGCAGCTTCGTGTTAGAAAGGACCCACGATTGTGACAATATCGACTTCAGCGTGTCCGCCTGTCAGAGAACCAATCCGTCATACAAGCAGACATTCCGAATATCCCTCGATGACGTGCGGAGCCGATCGCCGCGGGGACGTTCACCCCGCGCTGAGTCGCAGCGCAGTTTTAACATTACTGAAAACCTTTTAGACGCTCGCATGTGCCGCAGCGAAGACGGGAGCGACGGCAGCGTTAAAAGGAACGTAACAGTTAGCGAGGCGGGCGTCAACGAGTGTGCGGGTGAGGGGCCGTTTAAATTAAGTGCTCGAATAAAAAGGCAGTTGTGCGCTATATTGGACCCGCCGAACGCGCGCGGGAACGACTGGCGGGCGCTGGCGGCGCGGCTCGGGGTTGATCGTTATACGACGTGGTTCGCCACAAAGAGCTCGCCAACGGAAGCTATCCTGGAGTTGTGGGAGTGCCGCGAGCGCGGGCCGGGCGCCACCGCCGCGCTGGCGGCCGCGCTGCGCCAGGCGGACCGGCACGACGCCGCTGACTTGCTGCACGGCAGACCCTCCTGGTTATAAATTCCTAGTACACCCCAGTCCCAATGTAATTAATGATTTCAATTCTACGATACGTACCCGTGTGTATTCTAATGAGACAATTGTGAACGATGATAAATGTGGAACTATAGGCCTATGCGAACGAATGTATATGAACGATTGTTGGTAAACTAATGAGTAGTTTAAATGTTACGTTAGAAAAAAGTATAGTTTCGTAGGCCGACAGCCTAAGTTTGTAAAATCTTCGTAGTATATTTTGTATAGATTATTCTATGCTGTAGATAAGCGATCGATGAATAAATTATATTATATTAGCAATAATAGTGCCTACAATGTCTTTTAAAGAAACATGGCCGACTTGAGACAGGCGGCGTCAGTTGGTTATTTTGTTATTTTTTGTATAGTGTTTGAGTGTTTTATTAACTGAGAAATTCGCTTATTTTTCTACTTTATTTGCTCGCAATAATTTGAACTTGCTTATTATAGATTCGAACTTTGTGCCAAATACGTACTGCCACAGAAAATTTTTGGCAATAATCTAAAAGAAAATGTTATACGTGTCTAACTCTGAGCTTACCTAGCTACTGTTTAAAGTTACAATATAAGTATTTTTATTTGATGTTAGATGAATTTTCAATATTTACAATTATTAGCACTATAATGAACTTCAAATCACCTTCAAATTCATTCAACGATAGAATATCACTGATATTAGATATCACTCAATGAATAGTGACAAATTCATCTAATACTCTCCTTTACTATAAAGACTTTAAACTGCATTTATAACTAAAACTAATTCAATGTAAACTACGAATTAGTCAAACGTCTTAGTTCTATCTACGCGCGGTAATCTAATCTTAGATTCAGCTTTGTCATTGCACGACGCTATAACTTTATGAATATTCGTAATACCAACAAAAATAAATGTTTTATCATCGATCCCTTCAATGTTGATCTGATTTATACTGTTACTGATCATGAAAAGGTCCTGGTCGAACACTAAGTACCTAGTAAAGAATTAGAAAATACCAATTACCACTGCCACTAAACACTGCCCTTACAAAATTGTCGCGTTTAGATAAGAACTGTGCAATTTCAGCTTTCCAATAGAAAAGATCGTGCTATCTTCATCTTTCAATATCGTACACACTGCCGAAATGGGTCCAGGAACGGAACATAGAACAGTCAATCTAAGTATTGATAATGAAACAGGCCTAAAAGATAAAAGTATTTTTAACACTTCTGAAAATGTTTCAGACTAAAATAACGGTTCGATAGGTTTTATCAATTAAGTAAATAACAAATAGGAATGTATAAGTCATACAATCATTTACCCCGGTATAAACAACAACGCTGCCACAGCAACAAAATTGTGACAGATCAGCGTTTTTATAAATTTGTCGATCAATCGAACGAGCCAGACTCTAAGCATGACTCCAATACTGGACTAAAACCTCACCCAAGTTACAATTCACTGCTTTCTCTGCCACAAATGCCGTCAAAATAATTTTAAATATTACTTTAATTGATCTAGAGTATGCACGATGACAAGTTGATAACACCAATTGCGTCGCAACGCCGCAGGGATATTTCGGTATGTACAATTTTAATTGCCATGAATATGAAACTCGTATTCATGATACAATTGAGTTGCAGCAAAATAAAACAAAATAATAAATGGTTGGTAACTGAGAATGGACTATAATAATTAAAAATATGGAGGCTAGAGGCTATGGATGGAGAAATTCATGAACCATTGGAGGTGAAGCAAATGAAAATCATGAAAGCAGTAGACCGAAATAAGCCCTTTTGATTTGAACAACATTATTTAGAAATAAGTACCTACTTTTGTCATTTATTTACGGTTTCGGTAGTATTCATCTTGACCCATTTTGGCAGTTGTTAAACATTAGATCATTTCTATATCGTTGTATATAATGTGATAGAGTGTAAATATCATGTATCGCAGTTACAAAAGTAGTTGGAACATAACTATTGCTATGTAAAATGGTGTCATCACCACCAAGTAGACTATATATATTTTTGTTAACGTGATGAATATTAAAATAAATGGATCTGTGATACTTAAATAATATGAAATAAATTATGTTTAACTGTGCATACGTTGTCGTTTTATTCGCGAGGAGAAGGTATCGTCGCCATCTTTGTTTACGACGTTATGTTATCATAGAGTAAGTACTGATTTTTATAGGGTAAGTGCCTATCAAAATCAGCAGTCTACGATAACTTTTATAGAAGGTTTTTCATTCACAACTATTTTCTTCCCATTTCATTAACCGGCTTCAAAAGAAGGAGGTTATCAATTCGGCACGTATGTATGTAATATTATTGGAACTGCAATATATTGACATTATGATAATCTATTAGGGCTTCCCATCAAATATACAAAATTTGATAGGTGTATGTATGTATATAAATGTTTGTCCACGCATTTCTCCAAAACTATGAATCAGATTAGGAACATTTTTATTGGCTTCGATTTACTTCAACTTAGGGAACAGTGCAAGTTTCATCAAAATCGGTTCAGTAGTTTTCAAGATATGGACTAATACGTGTAAGTGATACGGCCTGGCTTTTAGATACGAGCTACGGGTGTGGTGTCAAAGGGAAAATATCTCATAACCTTGGTCAAATTCTAGTGCAATATTTACAAGAGAACTATGAACTAGGTACTTATTACAACCAAATATTCCTGTTTTCACTTAAAACTAAAAATTACGAAATAAAAAGTAATTAAATAAAAACTAAATCGACATCGACTTCTGAAATTAAAGTTATTTCTTTCTTTTGAGTTCACTTCTTTTTGTAGTCGATTTAATTTTTTTTATTCGAATTAATCTAAGACGAATTTTCCAGTCGTCCAAGTTTTCACTTAGGTAATTCTACCGAAACAAATCCTATCTCATCCCGTTTAGTCTCAAGGAGGTTCGAATATACTGGATGCCAGAAATACTGGGGTATCCCGTGACACACTGCACCTCGAGGGAGACGCACAAAGGATTCCACGTCAAGATAACAGAGTGCCGTGACGTGGTATGCAGAGGGGTGTGCGACATACCTTACAGACAAGTTCAGGGTAGACGTAAAGTGAGTATGGTCTACGTTCTCCTTACAAACACTTCAGTGATTCAACGATTATCTTCCAAACCAAAACATATAAAAAGATAAAATTATTTATATTGCGACAATGTAACAACACAAATTAATTAGGACACAAATTAATAAAATCATTCAGTACTCAAGTCCACCACCTCTCACCAACTCTATGAAAACAATGATGGCGTGCACAGTCGCCAAAAAACTATCGTCTTGTTAAACAAAAATAATTATTCGTCTACAATAGAAAATCATGTTATGGCTCTATATACTCACTGCAAACTAGTGCACACACTAATAAAAACATCGAAGCAAAAACAAAAAGTAGGTAACTCTAAGATCGTAGATATCAACTCCACATCTTACGCAATTTGCAAGATCCCAATTCAAGTCAGGCAATTAATCACAATAATAATACATACGAATATGTATAATTTATTATTTTGTAAGCGTTCCGCTACGTACAACCTATCATTATGTCATTTGAATCTCTTAAAACAATTCATAACGATCACTGTTAACTATCATATTAAAGTTTTGTATGTTGACGTTTGTATGTTGATTATAAGAAAGAAAATAAACGCTCTTTTTAACCGACTTCAAAAAAGGAGGAGGTTATTGGCGAATAGAATCAAGTATCTCCACGAATTTTGGTCTTCTTTGACAAAAAATATTAACTGTTATTTTAGTCTATAAACCAGCAAGTAGGTAGTTTCTATGATCGTAATCAGCAGGGCAATTGCGTAACGCACTAAAGTAGGAAACGGTTTCATTTTGACGGTTCAACAACATTGATAATGGTTGTTCGGGAAGACTTGTGCATAAGTGGGTTACTACCGTGTTTAGTCTTTGCACTCGGCTTGACTCGACAATAACTGAATTCAACAACATTCATTGCATTATTTACGTTTTTGAGCAAACAAATTTTTCGAACATATGAAGCAATGGATTAGCAATTTGCTTCAAAATAATTCAGATTGTACTTGATAGTGTGTTACGCAATTAGGGTGCAGGCAACGCTGAAATCCGATAGAATGACAGCACAATAACCACACTAACGTTTAGCGCTAAACGAATTTAAAACATCGTTTTGTTTCTATGAATCGTTTGAAGATGAAAAAGACAGAATGCTGTTTTATATAGGTACGTTTAGAGCTAAACTTATTTATTGATTTGTGGTGCAAGAATAAAAAAAATCAATAGTAGGTGTAATTAATAGAATCAACTTACAAACTACGAACAATGGTTAACCAGAAACCCATAAGTAAAGTATGCAGCTAATTGATTGCTCCACCAAACACTTATACGCTTATTCCACTAACAACGAACATTCCTCACACAATTCCCTTGTAAACCGCGTCGTCTGCACAAGCTCTAAACATCAAACAAAACATGTCCACATCGAATCGACTGCACGAATGCCTAACATAAAACAAAACCGAACAAACGTGAGGAATCTCTGCTATTTACAAAACTTAACTTTGTCAAAAGAATGACAGGCGAAGAAATTTTGAAAATAAATTAGGAAATAACAATACAGGAAAGGAATATGATTATGGAACTGGTAGAGGGAATAATGGACTAACCATATTTTTGTGTATTTTGATACATAATCAAACTAACGCTTTTAGGCGGGTATCACACCTCCGCTGCGAAACCATAGCAGTGAAACCGCAGTAGTTCATTATTCAACTGACTCGCATCATGTTCCGCTACTCGAATCGCGATTCGAGTAGAAGAAAATCATGCGGTTTCGCGGCGGAGGTGTGATACCCGCCTGAATGAATAATGATAAAGTACTAAAATTCATGAATAGATTATAGCTCACCAAAAACATCATCATTCTCTGGGCCAAAAAGAAATCCACACAAATTCAAGAATAATTATTTTTTAAATCTTAGGTACACCATTGTGTACCTACAATTTCCATATGTAACAAGCTAACTTAGCAAATAGTCTTAATAAAAATAGATATAAATCAAAACAAGAACTAAATTATAAGCTTTATGAAATCAGTTAAAAAGATGTTAATTGTAAAAATTCCCAAAACATGAAAAGGGAAATAAAGGCTATGCCACTTGCTCTCTTGACCTAACACGTAAAAATGTCGGGTCTATTGTTGCGTATACGCATGTAGGCAGGTGCGAGCTTGCGTGGTGACGGGTTAGCGTTAAACGTCATGCGCCTGCGTCACGGTAGCGTGACCAATGAGAGACGGTATCAGTTGCAGCGGCCGAAAAAAGTAAAAGGTTTTTGGAATTTTAAATAAAATTGTAAAAAAATCTATCTGAGGAGGTGAAAGGTGTGTGAATAAAAAAATAAATGAAGTAGGTGGATAGTATTGAATTTTCGAAAGACGATCCTTTGGGTGATAGCTACCGTCTGTCATATTGGTGTTAGAAAGATGGATCGATTTCGGTGAGTGAATGTGTTATTTTTTTGCAGAGGTTGATTTACCCTTAAACAACATGCTGATACCGTATTATTATAATTATTTCATTACTGCCTAATCGAAATAATACTGTAAGTTGGAGCGGTCATTAGCATTCACATACTCGTAGTAAACTGGAAATGAGAAACTGAAATCAGTGTTTTTTTGTAATTTGTATTCATCAATCAATCTTTAAACACAACCCTTCGTAGTCTACTGTTGGTGATAGGCCTTTTCAAAGATTCTTTGTCTTTGAATGATGTTGGAAAAATCAATTTGTCATTGAAAAAAAAGTACTTAAAAAAAATTAAATCGACTTCAAAAATAAATTAACTCAATATTATGAAATAACTTAATTTCGGAAGCCGGTGTCTTGTGACCTATATTCTGTTTTTTGCCACCGACTTCCGAAATTAAAGTTATTTCAAAATTTTGAGTTAATTCATTTCATTTTGAAGTCGATTTAATTTTTTTAAATTACTTTTTTATTTCGCAATATTTAGTTTTAAGTAAAACCTAGAATATTTATTTGTAATAAGTAGTTAATAGTTTTGTTGTAAATATTGCACTAGAATTTGACCAAGATTTTGAGATATTTTCCTTTTGACACCACACCCGTAGCTCGTATCAATAAGCCAGGCCGTCACATTTAGACGTATTAGTAGTTCCCTAAGTTGATATAAATGTAAGCCAATAAAAACACAATCGCAATCTGATCAATAGTTTTGGAGAAATGCGTGGACAAACATACATGCAAACGTACACACACCTATGTATAAAATGTTGTACATTTGATTGGAAGCCTTAATAGATTATCATAATGTCAATATAATTGCAGTTCCGATAATATTTCATTCATACGTGTCGAATTGATAACCACCTTCTTTTTTTTTTTTGAGGTCGGTTAAAAATTTATTCGAGTGTCTAAAAAATATTAATTAATAGTAATTGTATCCTTTGTAAAAGGACCAAGTAAGCGCACAGACACGATCCTGTTTCAATATAATATTATAGATTCCGATAAGATCTACTGATGTATATATAATATATTCACCAAAACAATATCGCTTCCACTGACACCACACCACCATACATTTTGGGAATGCATTTAAATATATTATAATGTATACTAGGGGTCTATGAATAGGCAGGTGTAGCTATAAAATAAGTATTACTCGCATGCTACTGTCCGTTTTTTATCGAACCCCATCTAAAGGCAGCATGTGTAAAAAAACACAGCTTTTTTTTCGACAAACGCTTTAAAGTTTTTAATTTATGAAAAAGGTGCGTTTGGAATACGTTAATAAGCGGTGTTATATAAAAAAATAGTAATCGTTTTATGACTTCTGATAAAATTAAATTGGCTTCGGTTCGTTTAGATTTGATTTCAATTATTTCTATGCTGGTTAGTAAATGCTTACTACTAGATTAATAAGTTATGTTGAATGTTATCGAGGTGGGCGATTAAACTAGTTGTATATTTAGGTTTAGAAGTAAAGACTTGCCCATTTAAAATGGAGTGAAATATATAAAATATGATTTTATTCATGCTGCTAATGCCAAAAACCGCCTAGGCACAACTAAATCCAGAAGGCCAATTCTCGTACATAAAAAACGTTCAAATTCAAGTCGCAATCTCATCTCAGCGACAATCAATGTCAAAAACTTGACAAAAATGTTGGGAAATTAGAGGTTTTTTTGACAGATTGAGACTGAGATTAGATTGCGACTGTTCTTAAAAATACGAGAATTGCCGCCCAGATCATCTCCATTCCCAAACCTATTTTAGCTTTATAAAATATTCAAGAAAGTACGAGTAATTTATTGAATTTTTTTTCGTCGTAACCTTATTTATAGTGAAATATATAAAAATTTAAATATATTATGAACAACTATATAAAAAAGAGGTCAATGGGAAAAATAACATTGTTTTGAACACAGATTTAAAACAGTTGAGTCTAATAATTAATAACTAGGTATCTCTTGCAAAGCTGATGGAAAAAGATGAACTGATAATCTTAACAGACTTAGGTCACCATTAGAAAACGTGAGTCAGAGTTTACTGAGACGAGCTTTTAATGTAGAAACCAATTGAACCTGATCACCCCTTCAATGAAAACCACTCACCAACTAAAGAAACCTATCCACGGGTTGATTACTTACTTCAACGTACCTAATTTCAATCGTGAACCGCAAGTCGCAGCCCTTACTGCTAACCCTCGCATAGTTGTGTGGCTTCTTCGAAGACGCCCTACGACTGAAAGGGACTGAAATGTCGACTAATCAATCGCAAAGGGCATCGTTGTAGACGGCGACAAAGGGCTGGAGTGTAGGGTGGCTATGGGTGCTGGATTATCTTCACGGATTATCCTGCAAAAATATTTTTTTTAATTATGCAACTTTTGAGGAGATTTACATTTTAAAGGCACAGCCGAAGTTGCTGCGGTACCTATCTGAAATTCTGAAAGAAATAATTTTGTTTACTTTGAATAGCTAGTAACTAGATCTTTGGGTGGGTGATACTATGTAAACGTATCATTACTGAAAATAATTAAGAGCTGAGGGCCTAGACAACACCCAGCACCTACCACTACGACCACCAACCACCATACCTACGAAACCACAACCTACCAACACCTACCACCTACCACACCATCAACCACCCACCACCACCACCATCACCACCACACCACACCACCACCACTACCACCACCACCCACTACACAACCACCACCACCAATCACCACCGCACACACCACCACTGAAATGACAATCGGCTTCAAAGCTTTCGTTCTACAACGACTTTCAACAGGATTGTCATAAACTATTCGGTAGCTTAAGTCGGTGCCATAAATTTTTGACGTTTCCATCATCAACCCAGACAAAGTGACATTCTATCAACACATAAGTTGACAGAATGTCACTTTGTCTAGATCTTCTGGTCTTGTGGAGAAAAACACAATTTTAAAAGCTAAAACCGTACCAACAACCTTATAATCTTCCTTAAAGTTGCATGCCGTTAAATCATCCCGATACAGATATCCTGTGCCCTGACTGATTAGTGTCACCCTACGTCACAGGGCATCAATTCATCAACTGTTGTAAGGTCACAGGCAGAAGGGTTCCAACTATTTCCTTTCAAACTAAGGGCTCTTTTTGTTATACGATAAATTAATTTCTCCGCTGAATGTCGCGTGTTGGAGCTAAGTAGGAAATTAATCTTTTAAGGTATTATCAGTAGGTAGGTATAGGTACTTGTATGAGTGTGTAAAAGGTGAGGTAGATGATAAATTGTTAACACCTTCTTCTTCGAGTGTCAAAGGTCTATTGTAGTGCGAAATTTCGGGTTTTTTGTATCAAAGATTGAATAATTGTTTTTATTCGTTTACTATTTGCAATATTTTATTTTACCATGTAAGGGGCTTCAAATAGTACGCAAGATGACTCAATAATTAATTTTAAAATGGATGGTCAAATTAGTATCTACTTAGTTATGAAAGGCGACTTAATTTAGTGACAAACAATGTATAATTCATAAGATTGCTTGTACTAGAGCTTGCAAGTAAAGGACACGACTTACTCACAAAAAGCTAACGGCAGTACGTGTACATCTGTAACAAGCAGTGTTCTTAGAATAACCTTTTATTACCATTAACAATCAGGCTTACAAAAAGAACAGAAATCCGTATTTTACTCGTCACGATCGAAACAAACAAGATCACCCATACAGATTACATAACCCGACAAATCGATTGCTGCCAATTCCCCACAACTTCGATCATAAAACGTCGCATGACAATTGCTTCAGTAACAACAGCATTTACAAGTCAATGTGGAAGACAGACCCAGGGCAGCCACGTTCAGAGGTACCGGGTCAAACTGGTAAGGAGAACGATTTTATCAAATGTCGCTTTCGGCTCGGTGGCCGGTCGTGACTTACCTTACACGTCGATGTGTGGGGTAAGGGGTGAGCGATAGCGGGAAGAATGGAATGTTGAGTCATCGTGATATTAAAGCTACAATTTTTTTATAAATGCGTATTATTTCCAGAAATTTATTGTTTTCTAAATTCAAATGTTCTCTAGTGAGGGCTTTAGTGGCAGCTCCTGGACCTACACACTGGTCGCGAAGTTTTAAATTATTTAAATTAGGTGAAAATTCATCCTGCTTCGAAAGCCTAAAGGTTCACAATTTAAATAGATCAGTAACAGCAGCATACATATGAATTAAGAAATTGTTATAATAACAGATTTTCACTAAATGCATATGAACGTATATACGGTACTCATGACAAAAAATCAACTTTTTTGTCTGTTTGTCTGTCTGTTTGTTTGTTCCGGCTAATCTCCGAAACGGCCGGACCAATTTTGACGAAACGTTCACTGGCAGATAGCTGATGTTATGAGGAATAACTTATGCTACTTTTATTTTCGAAAAATTATTAGAGCCGTGCAAAAAAGTAAACCCCATGAAATTGTTAACAAAATCAGATTCAAATAGGGAAGTATTGACATCCATGCGGGTGAAGCCGCGGGCGACAGATAGTAAATATATAAGTCCTTCAAGAGATTAATGGTTCCATGTCAAATAAGGATATCTACAGGTTCATATACTTTATTATAAACTATTTATATCAGAACGCGGAGCTCCATCTCAATCCAATCTGATAGGTCCTGTAGAGATTTTAACCGGGCGTGCCAACAGCATGCAATCTTCGCCAGTTTAAACATTGATTAATTTAAGAAGGCAAACATCGATTTGAAAGTTCGAATAGGAGAAAAAACAAGATAGGTTGACAGACGGCCCCCGGCCCGGACTGATGTAGATATTGATAGAAAATAGCAATGTCTTGAATGTGTGCCTTTAACGAGTGAAATTAATATACTAATATACTGCTTTGTTGAGTTTAATCTCCAGTAGTTTAGTTATACCCCGCACACTACACACAATACACGTAATATTCTGCTCGACTCCTGATGAGGCCTTGTAGATTATTACAGTACCTACAACTTCTTGCACCCACATAATATTAACTTACTATTAGAATCGAATAGAATACTCTTTATTGTACACCATAAAAATTACAGATATAAATGTAGAAATTTTACACATAGGGTGACACAATGGGCGGTGTTATCGCTAAAAGCGATCTTTTACAACCTTTGGATGGATTAAAGGGAGAAGGAGAGACAGTACTGTAGGTAGTCAGTGGTGCACCAGTTATATACACAATAGATACATACATACCATATGTATATATAAATATATATATAATTATTCCACATATTGCGCCCATATCCCAACAAATTCTGTTTGGACCACATCCAAAAATAGCTCGGACCAAGGAGTGGGCGAAGGGAGAATGATGCGAATGCACTTACGATTGTTTCTTTTAAGAATGGAGCCCTCGCTTTTAAGTTTAATGAGTCCTGATATACTGACGTGATTGGAAACTCATTTATTGACTCTAAATCTACCCCGAAGAAACATTAATGGTACTTTTAGTACTCCATGGCCAATTAAGCCGTTAATCGTCGAGATATATGTTTGTTTTCAACACGTTTCTGATTTTAAATTGAGTGATATCATAGTCTTAATTGTATAATACTTTTGTGGTATGTCGGAGCAGTAAAATAAAATCGTAAGTGTTGTGTTAGTGATAAATCATTGATTTGTTATCTATTGTGTATTTGTGTGTTTGGTTTATTGGTTATATTTTATTGGAGACTAGCTGTGCTCTGCAACTTCGTTCGCGTGGATGTCGTAAGATACACAATATACAAAAATAACAGCCATATTTTAATTAAACTCCCTCGTCCCCCGACCCGCCGCGTTGCATCGCCCGCCCATGCTATCTGTTCGTTTTCGCTTAGTGATCTTACTGTTTTTTTCTTTTTGCTCGGCTCTTAAGGGTCGTAGAGTGATGTTAAATAGCCTATAACTATCCTCGAGAATTGGGCTAGCCAATGCAAAAATAATTTTTCTAATCCGACTTTTTGTTCACAATTTCATGGGTTTAAATTTTTTGCGCGGAACCCTAATTATTTTTCTAAAATATAAGTAACTTAAGTTACTCCCGGTAACATCAGCTATCTGCCAGTGAAAATCCTGTCTAAATCGGTCCACCCGTTTCGGAGATTAGCCGGAACAAACAGACAGACAAAAATGTTAAAAATGACTTTTTTGTTATAAGTACCGTATATACTTTCATATGCATTTAGTCAAAAGGTGATGTTTTGACATTAAAAATAGACTCTTCAGTTTTATTTATTTGTATAGATTACGAATTGTAACGGACACACAATATATTGTGCAGCTAGCGAAACTATGGCTATTGAAAAGGCTAGCAATTCAATTCATGGACATTATACCTTTAAAAATTTCAAGATCTTCAAACTCTCAATCTTCTTCTTCTTCTTTTCTTGAAAATCTTTAAACGAATTGGTATCAATAATCGTATCTTAAGATAGTACAATTTATGTTGCCTATCTATATATATATATCTATAACCATCGATGTGTGTACGTATTGTTCCCTATGTACTCCAAAACAGCTGGAAGCCGGCTGGCCGGCTGGTTCTGTGAAGTTTGGTAGCGACCGGGCTACCCGTGCGCAGCCGGGGCGGGTCGCTAGTACGAGTATATATAGTGTTGAAGATATGAAATTAAAATTTATAATAATTAATTACTTCACTATAATGTCAAAAATCAAGACAATCAACCACCAATGATATTCCTTACCAAAAACTAAATAAAACAGATAATCTAGCAGAAATCAAATAAAATCCGGATCGTGTCTATTTGACGATAAACGGGCCACCCACGGTCTTTTACGATCCTCTTGTTTTTGTTCATCTATGCCATGTCGGGAAGTGTCCTACCACCTTATCTTGTAATTAATCAAGTTACTGCCATATAATCGGGTTGTGACCACCTACGGTTAGATGGAAAGATACAATATCCAGATATTAAAAGATGGGATGTGAATAGGTTGACTAATTTGTCTTGACATTTTATAGTGGCGCTGGTTGCAAATAAGAATGTCAATCACGTCAAATAAAGCATATGTTTGTCGTTTGTTCCATATTTTTCCGTCTGTCAAGTCATACTGTTACTGTAGTTTACTTTCTTTGTTATAGATGGCTTTTCACACCTAATTTGCACTGTCGGTTTTGTAAGATGATTGTAAAGCCAGATGTCGATAAGTTACCGTCAACTTAATAGTTGTGTTCTAATTTATTTACAGAATGGTTTCTTATAAGCCCGTGATTTATAAAAATTTCTGATATTAATTTTTGGTAAGCACGCACATGCACATAATGTTGGTACTGTAGAGGCTTTAATTGAGCCGGCCTTCCGCCTGAATCCTCCTCGGATTGTGACATTGGCTGATAAGACAAACACTGGTTTATATGTCGAATAGGTTTAAATTATGACATATAGTAAAATTGTTTTATATGGAGTCAGTGCGGTGCTAGCTTTGCCCTTGAGAATGTAATGTGCTTTCATATAAGCGAATAAATAGTGATACCAGTGCTTCTCTGTACTTCATTCATATATCCACCAACACACCTCGGAGTCGAGACCAAACAGACAACGTGGTGATCTGCCTATAGTATCGTGGCAGGTCACTACAGTACTGTACACCATTTGCTTTACACACCAACCTTTATTCAACGTTTCTAATCCAGGTAGTCATAACTATAAACTCGAAACACTTTCTTCAAAAATTCTGTAGGTTTAATATCGTTCAACATCCCACCTCCTACATTCGCTACCCAAAAGAGACGAACATGGTGAAGCTGAGTTTAATAACGGCCGGCAGAAGAAGACACGGTGCGAATACATCGATTAATTCGGGAGACTGACGGCACCGACTTCCAATTAGTCGCCGATCTAACGTCGCGTCCCTAACTGCAGTTAGCCCGTTTTACCTTTGACTGGTGGAACCTTTGACCATGCAGTTCTGGCTGTGACTTATTAGAGGAACAACCTATGTTCTGTATGGTTCCTTGTTGCGTAGAATTCGTTTCCTTTCTAAGGCCATAAAAATGAAACATGGACCTTTACAAAATAAGTCATTACCTATTCAAAAAAGTCTGGGTTTTTGGGTTTAGAAAATCGTTTTAAAACTATTCATAATAATTAATTAGGCATCGTAAAGCGAACATACGCTTTTATGGCGGCTAGAAAATCATGTTGATTTTCAATTATTCTAAGACTTTGACCACGTAGTAAATAAACAGAAGGCCAATTCTCGTACATAAAAAACGTCCAAATTCAAGTCGCAATCTCATCTCAGCGACAATCAATGTCAAAAACTTAAGAAAAATGTAGGGAAATCAGAGGTACATATTTTTGACGGATTGAGACAGATTAGAATTACGTGCTTAATAATACGGGAATTGCCCCTATTTATGACTATGCATCATAGTAATCATCAGGACCCTTTCAACCTTAATAACTTTTAATCGGCTACTTTTCCTTTTTTCTTCACTGTAACATCCTTATAACTAAAACAAAAAGGAATCTACTAACATCACAAAACACGTCACCACACTAATCAACGTCCTTTCTCGTAGCTCACCCAATATTTCGATCATTCGATTCTTATATTCAGGGTCCGATTTCATCGATTAACTCGGAGTCTGGGGCCGACGTCTGTCACGCGGACAATACGTCTTGCGACGTCCATTGAGTCTTTGTTCCCAAAAATGAAAAGTGAAGGCGTTTCTAGACATAGCTATAAACAGATTGGTATAAGATGGCGCTGTTTTGTAAGTAAGAGATAGATTGTTAATTTTTAAACATCACTTAATGAAGTAATTTCTCTTCTTTTTAATCCACCGGTCGGCTGAAAGCAATGCTGGCACATGTACCTACTAAAGATATTATTATGATTCTCAAAACACCCCTGTATCTTCTAATTCTAATGTTTACCTGTAGCTCAAGAAATCTTTTATTGCGTTAATTACGATCTGACAATAATACAGTATGAACAAAAACAAATGAAAATCGATTTTAATAAAACCAATCTTACTAAACCCCTTTAACAATACCTGCGTATCCCTAATCAGTCTAAAAATCCAATCACTCCAGTCCACCACTAATTTACGAGCATTCCCATTAAAACCCGAAAGCCAGAAACTCCAAAGTCCAAATAAAAAGTAAAAAACCTTTAATAAGTCGAACGTCACAAATCAAGGTACAGAACCTTCATCATAATAAAAGTGGAAATTACTCGATAAGGTAACTGGGGGCTTGAGAGCTGTCTGGCGTTATCTTTTGAGGTCTGTCGTCGGACGCTCGACAGATTTTGAGTGTTAGTGATTTAGACCCAAGGTAGAAGATTTAGCGAAAAATGTTTTAGGAAAAAAGTGCCATCTTTAATTTATAAGAACATGGTTTAATGTTAGTAGGTATTTATAAAGGACTAGTGGCTCTTAAATAATCATCATCTGCCTAGCCTTTTCCCAACTATATTGGGGTCGGCTTCCAGTCTAACCGGATGCAGCTGAATACCAGTATTTTACATGAAGCGACTGCCTATCTGACCTCCACAACCCAGTTACTGGGTAACACGATACCCCTTGGTAAGACTGGTTGTCAGACTTTCGGGCTTCTGACGACCTGTAACGACTGTCAAAGATCCACGAATGACAGCCGGGACCAACGGCTTAACGTGCTTTCCGAGGCACGGAGGAGTTTCGGTATGTAAAGATGGTCACCCATCCACGGACCAACCCCGGCAAGCGTAGCTTAACCTGATGGATCGACCCATGCGGCTGTTATTACTTAGCCACGAGCTCCTCCGCTGAGCCGAGCTGGCTCTTAAATAATAACAACAATAATATTGAGATCGGTCACTGATGAGCTGGTAAGCTGTTCTCGCAGTTTTCAGTTCGTGGATGGTTGGTTGATCATTCCTTCCTTTGCCTCACAGAGAAGCCCAAAAGTCTGGTAACTGAATCTTAGGATGTCAATATTCGTGCTTAGATTCAAAGGTCAGATGATGGCAATCAAGTCACCTTTTGTTTAATATATACTACATAAATATAAAGAGGAAAAATTTGTTTGTTTCTTACTTTGTATGTAGAAGGTATCTCTGGAACTGCCAGTCGGATTTGAAAAATTGTTATTGCATTTGATAGCCTAATTCTTGAGAAAGGTTATATGCTATTGAACATCACACTATGACTCTTAAGAGCCGAGTAAAATTAAAAAAAAGTCAGAAAGAACGCTAAGAGAAAATGAAGTGGGTCGGGGGGACAAAAAATTTCACGCGGATGAAGTCGCGGGCAGAAGCTAGTCTATACTAATATTATGAAGAGGAAGAGTTTGTTTGTTTGTTTGGTTGAACGCGCTAATCTCAGGAACTACTGGTTCGAATGAAATTTTTTTTTAGTGTTGGATAGTCCATTTATCGAGGAAGGCTATAAGCTATATAATATCACGCTACGCCCAAAAGGAGCGGAGCATCAATGAAAAATGTTGCAAAAACGGGGAAAATTTATTCCTTTTGCGAGCTTCCATTGCGTGCGCTGCGTAAACGGTTAAAGTTACGCAAAAATTATGTAAGACGGGATTGTTCCTCTTAAAAAGTTCTAAAAAAAAGTCCACGATAGCATATGTCTATCTTTTAAGGTTGGCTCACTATAACATTTTTAATGGCAATCAAATTTGTTATAAAATAATGCATTATTTGCGAAGGTCTTTTCGTAAACATGGTATTAATCCTTATCCAAATAAATAGTTTCATCATCAAGGTTGATTAAGTAAATGTAAATTCCTTTTTTAATTAGGTATTCAATTCGGGCCTTTCCTTTAGAAATTACGACGGGTATAAAAATGCTTAAAGTAAGAAAAATGCGCTCAGTCTATTAGTTACCTACACATTTTATTTTTATTGACTCTTTGAATGCGCTAATCTCTGTCACTACCAGTCGGATTTGACAAATTATTTTTGCATTTTAAAGTCCAATTATTGGTATGTAACATTACGCTAGGACCCTTAGAAGCCGAGCAAAAAGAAAAAAAGTAAGAACGAGCGCTAAGCGAAAACGAAGTAACAGCACGGGCGGGCGATGCGATGCGACGGGGTGGGTTGGGGAAAAAAAAAAGTTCACGCGGACGAAGTCGCGGGCGAAAGTATCAACAAATTTCTTACAGATGCAGACACCACTCGCACAAGGTAATCAACCGCTGATAGACTTTACTTTTTAAATCCAAGATTGCCACGATCAGGTAAAAATACTCGCTTCAAACGAAACTAGTTCCAGAGTAAATATATTTGAGTCATTTAAACCGAGTGCTTTTTATCAAAAGAGTGATCTCTCAAGCAATCTACCGAGTAATCTTTAAACTGAGATGGGTATCTTTGAGTAAAGATTACTTACTTCAACTTGTGAGACATCAGGGTACGACCTGTTATGCGGTTAACGATCTATCACCGGACCGTTCAAGTTGCTGACAATTCAGAATCAGCAATGTTCAAAATTAATGATTGTGAGGTACGTTTACATGAATCTCGTGTTTATTTTGTACGTACTTAGCCTTATTCAAGATATAGGTAACTACTGTTTCAAACTAATTTTCCAATTGTTTCAAGTTTCTAATTATATTTTGTTTCCCTTCTATCTTTTCATTATTTTTAACCTGTCTCTTTATTTGTAAGTATGTTATAGCTGCTTTCATTATTATGTCTTAATAACAAGAGAGAAATAAAAGATGGATGGATTGTGTGAGGAATGATATAAAAAAGAAGCGAGTGAATGATAGCGTGACGGCTGACAGGGTGAAATGGAAAGAGAGAACGTGTTGCGCCGCCCCCAAGTAACATGGGACAAGGGCAGAAAGATGATGAATACCTAACAAAAGAGAAATACTCTACTACGGCTGCAAGTTTTCTACGTCTTTACAATCGACCATTAGACTGTCCTTTAACAACCAAGCCCACAGAAATATTATGAGTTTTTGTGTCCCACTGCAGGGTAAAGGCCTCCCTTCCATCTTTCCATTTTTCTCTTTTTCAATTAGAGCCCAATCCTTTAGGTATGAGACCAACTCGTCGCGCCATCTCCTTATAGGCATACTGCGTCGCCGGTTCCTGTTATTCGGAACCCAATCTGTCACCAGTTCCAGTTGTTTGCAACGAATCCGCCACAAAGCCTACACATCAGTTCCAAAATCAACTCATTCCATAATAAAAAAACATTCTTTAATCAGATATTTAATCAGCGATCAATAAAACATAGCTTAGATAAAAACAAAATGCAAGAACATTGTAATTAAAACGTCGGCCATCTTATAATAATGTCAGCAACAAATAATAACTGTTTTATTAAGCTGTTATAGATAATAATAAAATAATAGTAATTAATATTTATGTCTATCAAGACGATATTATCAATGTTCCAGTTTAATTGGCAATTTATGTTTAGTATTAATTTATACTGTATCGAGCGCTTCTGTAATCGAATGTTGTTGGTTTGATAACGTATTCTGGATTGAGTAACAATAAACAACGATTAATAAAAACAATTTCCAGGTTCTAGTACAATATATTTTTATTTTTTTATTTTTAGCCATTTAATCGGACAGACATAGTGTAGTCGTCAGTCTCGCTCTCGCATTTGGCGTTTGTTTATGTTTTGTTTGTCCGTTTGCCAATCGGCAAAGGCCTCCTCCTACCTTCTCCATTCCTGTCTCTCTCTGGCCAGTCTGCCCCATGTTGTTCCAGCGACCTGTCTGATGACATCATCTCACCTTTTCTGTGGTCTACCTCGCTTTCTTTGGCCGTTTCTTGGGTACCACTGGGTAACTATTCTGCTCCATTTGTTCTTCCCTCTTATGGAGAGATAAAAAGGAATAAAATGAAATAATGCAATTAATTAAATCCAAAGATGACGCTCATAGCTGCCTATGGCGAAGCGTTGACTCCTATGGAAAAAACGGGCAAAAATCTCAACGGTTAGTATGTTAGTAGTATTTTATTTTGTATGAGAAGAGATAATTACATACAAGCTTTTACTTCATATTCATATAAAAGTCATCATATTTTAGTATTTTACTGCATCCTCCAAGACCAAACCGAAAAAATAGACGATAAAAAATCAGTTACAAAACGAACAATTAAAAATATTATTATTATAATTAAAGTTCGATTTATGTGAAACGAAGACATTATTACAGTCATAAATAAAACGGGAAGCGATCAAATTATACGATAAAGAATAATAATACTTTCCGTATAAAATACTAGCTTAACATTTGTAGTTACCAGTAATTAATACATGAAGTGTTAGGCCTATCGTCCACGACGCAATATAAAAGTAACGTGTTTCAAACTAGTTTGAGATTGGTTGGGTCGTGTACGGACGCCATTGAAATATGATTTGAGTTCGTAAGAGGTCCCCGAAACGGTCAATTTCAATTGAATAATTGCCATCAATTTCTGTTGTACTAATATTGTCAGTCGCTTCAATTGCATTTGTTAGACGATCCATTTGCTCATCAATCACGTAAAAATTGACAATTGCGATGGATAATTGTCATCAATTTCTATTACAGTAATATTGTCAATCGCTTCTTTTGTATTTGAGAGATGATCAATTTGCGCATCAATGTGTACCCAATCACGTAAAAATTGACAATTGCAATTGATTGTTTCGGGGAACCTTTACACGTTACTTTCCAGTAGAGTCATGGACGATGGGCCGAACCGTTTATCTGTATGCTAATCAGTTGTAATGAACTTAAGTATAAACGTCAAAGATGATTATCGAACTTTTTTTTTCACCTCAATCTTGTATAGGTCCGAGAATTTCTTGACAATTTTTTTTTTGGTAGAATGTAAACACGCCAATTTCTTGACATCAGATAAAAATAACTTATACATAAAGTATTATTGGTAGGTACCTAACTGGAAACGTAATTAATTAAGGACGCCAAAAGCCGAAGCAATCAGATTAATATTTTCTGTTTCGTTCACAAATCTTTTTAGTGAAGGAAGAATTGAATCTATTCATTTCATTTCACTTAAGGTAGGTTTACAGTTGGGATTAAGGAGGAGCCGCGCCGTGCCCTCATCTCTGGAGTAGGCAGTGACCTGTCGCTGCCGGATGTCGTGAATTCGATGGTCGGCAGCTAGGAGTCCTGGGACGCGGAGGCTGCGGAAAGGGAGAGGGAGATCACATCCTCTCACCCAGCCCGCAGCAGGCGCACCGGGCGTCGGCGGAGGGTGGACAATGCCCTCCTCCAGTCCCCCTAAATGGGTCCTGGGGCGACGTACTCGGGGACGTCCGTCGCCCTCCATACATCGGACCCGAGGTGGCGGCGCGTAGTGTTCCACGGGTGCCCCTCTTAGACGTCGCGGGGGGAGTCAAACACCTCACTCCCCCTTCTCGACATGAGGAGAGGCCCGCCGTGGTGGGCCGGCACCAGCCGGGGGTTCCGAAAGGATCGTAAGTTCCCGCGACCCTCGGCGTAGGTGTGAGATGGAACACCGGGTTAGTTTTTAGTCAGTAACAGTCTGACAGCCCCTCCGCCCGCCCCAAGGCGGAGGACATCCATGAAGATTTTCCACCCCGAAAAAAAAAAGATTTACAGTTGGGGTACCTTTTACCAAAAACTTGAGGCCTTAAGGCCGGCGTTTAAACAACCTGCTGAGGACGCGATACCCCCTTCTTTTGTCCAATTTCCTTCTCGTTGATTCTTTCAGCTAGTTCGTCATTTTAGATCCTTGATTAGTAGACATGTACTGAAATGAGGTACCTACAGAAGTTGCCTCAATTTCCCACCTTTTTCATTTAACGCAAATCTATTTCTAATTCGAAGACTGACAAAAAAGTCCACTAAAACAGTCACGAGACTTTTTTTTAATGACCATTCGCCCGATTCGAGCGAGTAAATCCGTGCGAGTCGAGCAATAACCAAAAAGTTTTTATTATTTTCGTCTTGCACTGCATAATAGAGTCGTGAAAATCGAATGGCCATAATAACTCGCGTAAATGCGTTTAAAAATGCGCTATAAATTATTATTTTATTGCGGTCGGCATCATGTTTTCGTTCGTATATTATTTTTGTATGTGTTTTTAATCTGTGCTTAAAAACAATGGTGCTAAAGGCGAGTATTTATTGATGATGGTCAGCATTAATTTCTTAATTAAATGGAGTTTTTATTACTTTACCCGCGAATGACAATCATGATACTTAATTATAAATATGAAATACTTACACTCTATTCAGAAATGTCAGTATTGCTTGCCATATCAAAAAATAAATAATACCTTACCGACATAGCTTACAGAGAAAGGCCCTTTTCTGCTTTGTCAGTGTGTTAGAGGTGCGGGATCAGAAAGCTTGGTATACCCGGTACCGAAAGCTCACCGAGCGCTTATATTTCAATGAGCGTTTTCTGATTGGCTCGGTATGTGCGGGAATGTGGTGGGATAGTTTCGGTATACCGCGTCTCGGTAGAAACTGTGTTGCAGAGACATGTCACACGTTTCATTTTTTCGCGAGGATTTAAGCGATGCTGCATAACGTCAGGTCCGTAAATGAAAGGATTGCGGTATCGTTTCGGTTTACCGAGCATACTATACCGCACCCCTTCCTCAGCGACAAAATAATCAGCAAAGGGCCTAAGCAAGCTGAAGTGGCAATGAGCTGGCCATGTTTGTCGAAGGATGGACAGCTGGTGGAGTAGACGAGTCCTGGAGTGGAGATCGTATAACGGCAAGCGTAGTGTGGGATGCCCCCCAGCTAGATGGACCGACGACGTTGAAATGGTGGCTGAGACAGACTGGATGTGGAAGGTTGGAGGACAGGGTGTTGTGGCGCCGCCTGGGAGAGGCCTATGTCCAGCAGTGGACTGCGATAGGCTGATATGATTGAAATAACACCTTGCAATAAAGTATTTAAATAATCTTCTAAATTAACCCTTTTAATCCGACCTTAATTTGTTTAAAAACAAGATAAACTTTATCTTAATAATGCAATAAATACAAATTTCTTGCTAAGGACAAACTATATTTTATCGTACCCGAACGTTTATTTCAAGTTTCAAGTCTCTGTGCACGTAAAACAGTATATTTAATGTCCGCATTTAATTATAGCTTGCTTGTGTGTTTTTTTAATTAATTAAATTGTTAATGAGTTTTCAAATATGGATAATGTAGGGTATTTTTAGTGAACGGGGTTTGTTTATTATTTATGTAAAAATATGAAACTGTGCACAGAATACCTGCCATTATTATTTGCCTTTATGTTAAAGCTATTTGGAGTAAAAGATGAACAATATTGTCAGTGCATCGAAAGTATTTTACTGTGTGTTGCCTTTTCCATGGCAGCGTTTCAAAAGTTTTTGGTAAAGGGCCCAGGGGAAATAAACTAGTTACAATGTTATCATCAAAGAAAATCATTCTGGTAGCAAACAAAATCACAGAAATAATCACAAATGCCTGCGTTGGGCTCACGGAAAGATTCATAACATAACATCACGCCTTGTTTCCCCGAAGGGTTAGGCAGAGGTGTACTTAAAAAAAAAAAAAAAACGAAAAAAAAACTAAAAGAAAAAAAAAAGAAAAAAAAAAGAAAAAAAAGAAAGAAAGAAAAAAGAAAGATTCAAAACTTAAAAGTTTCAGTTTTCACAACTAGCGTTAATCTGTATTGAAACTGCATACGATATCCATACTTTTTGTTTAGTACCTGGTACTTGTTGACAGGCCTACACTGTCCACCCATGCTTAATAACACTGTAATTTGAAAACATCGTAAAAGCCAATTATTTTTAAAAAGAGCAACCGTGGAGTTTCTTGCCGGTTCTTCTGCATTAGAAACAACCAATTGGAACCGTGCACCTAGCTTCTGACGTTTCATAAGTGCCCATGTAGGCTTATGTGAAATGAAATATTTTGAATTTTAATACTCATTCTACTATCTTATTAATATTATAAAAGCGAAAGTTTGTGAGGATGGATGGATGGATGGATGTTTGTTACTATTTCACGCAAAAACTACTGAACGGATTTATTTATTTAATGAAACATGGAAGACTTACAGCTTGAAAAAACTTAATAAAAAGGAAACTATAGTCTACTGGAAGCCAGTTACAAGTCATCACGTGTAGAATTAGACTGGAAATGTTATGTGAGCATACAACAGCAACACGTAATACGTTTTTTTTTTTTTTTGTGGATGGGAAATCATCAAATGACTTCTCCCGCTCTGGGCGGAGCGGGAGGGCGTGTCAGACTTTTACTGACTAAAACCCACCCGTGTTCCTTCTGTTGCCTGTGCCGGGGCCACGGTAACCCTTTCGAACATCCCGCAACCCCGGCTGAACACGTGATACGTTGCGTTGTTATAAGGTTACATATTTATAAAACTATTTGGTTTACATTATAAAAAGAACAAATTTTACAATTAAGAAGATAATTATCAATAATTGTATCAAATACAATCTTAGATGACATTTGGACATTGACATGACATTTAGATGACATTTGGCACAAAGATAGTTCATAACTTGGATTAACACATAGGATACTTTTTATCCCGATATCCCCACGGGATCGAGACTATAAATGCGCAAGTGTCTGCCATCTTTTCACTCATTAACGGCTGAAAAGATTTAGATGAAATTGGGCACACAGGTAGACCATGACCTGACTTAGTACAAAGGATACTTTCTATCTCGGTAATACTTGTCCGTGAGATAATTACCGATCTTCACGCGGGCGAAACCGCGGGCAAAAGCTAGTGTAAAAAAAAAAGCGATAAGCCACCGTGGGCGAACAGCCAGACTTATGAAACTGGTAATAAATATGTTAATACATTTTAAAATTCAGCAAAAACTCGTAAAATGTGTAAAGAACAAACACGAGCCGACATAAAGAGACAGTTGTACTCAATATTGTGATATTAAGATAACGTTCCGACAAGTACACTGAAATTAAAGAAGTTAAGACCGCTATGTACGTATAAACATAACTAAATGGTTATTTTTAGAGTTCTGTACCACAATAGGAAAAACGGAGGATGACTCGCGCAGGCGTGAGGCACACACTATTGTTGTTAAAACATTATTTTCACTTTTTTATTTTGTTATTTGTATTTTATGTTTCACGAACAGTGTCCAAATAAACATTATTATTTCTTTTTTTCTCTTTCTTCCACTTATGTGTCTGTCTGTCTGTCCGTCTGTCACAGCCAATTTGCTCCAAAACTATTGGACCGATTAAGTTAAAATTTGGTACACATATGATTTTTTGTTAATAGTTTTAAAATAAATAGTTGTAAAGTTATTTAAGAAAATAGACGAAAATTGAGCCTTATCTCCGAAACTACTGAGCCTAAAATTTTGAGGAAAAAATACAGATAATAGTTTTATACTTAGAGATTACAGGAAGACCTATAAGAAGTAGATGGTCTTAAAATAACATGGTAAAGCTCTCAATATTTTGTACAAACCTACATTTGCAATAAGAATGTATGGGAGAACATGTTTTTCAACTACAATGCTAAGTTTTTTCTTGGGATGTTTTTTTCTCTTCTTTCTTCATCCCAACTACGGAACCCTTCATTGTGCGTGGTCCGACAAGTACTTGGCCGGTATTTTTTCAAATATTTTCTTGTTGTTAACCGTTAACCGTTCTTGGAATTTCTTTACTGTTCTTTTGTGATCATTCAATTTTGATGGTCGTCTCGGTCGCAAAAAGTTCACTGCTGCATAGAGGAAAACCACAAGCAACCTTATGCAGAGCCAGAGGTCAGAGGGCCTAGACAATGTAACATTCTAACAGCGATAACGATGATGGAAGAATCAAAACTGTATTGGATTGACATATTAAGCTACTGAAAAACCTAGGACATAACATAGCATCACCATATATTTAAGTCCCATGTAATAGAGGGCGAGCCCATTGCCTTCAAACGGGCACAAATCCAGACTCCGGGCTGCTACTGACAAATTCCAGATGGAAAATCCAATAACACTTTGCCCGACTCGGGATTCGAACACAGGACCTAATGCTCTGCAGTAACGCTTGCGACTACTAGACCAACAAGGCAGTCAAAACTTATGATATTCCTGTTGAAAGTCGTTGCAGAATTCCGAATCGCTTGCAAAGCGATTTCCACTTGTCTAAAACTCTCTAGTGATATCTCTAGTGTTAACCAAAAATTTGATCAGCAACTAAACTTGCAGAAGTTGACTTTCACAAGCAATTCTTATCGAGTAAACAACCGCGGCAAGCACATTTCAAAAGCAATTCTTACCGAGTAAACAATCACGGCAAGCACATTTCACAAGCAATTCTTACCGAGTAAACAATTGCGGCAAGCACATTTCACAAGTAATTCTTACCGAGTAAACAATCACGGCAAGCACATTTCGCAAGCAATTCTTACCGAGTAAACAACCGCGGCAAGCACATTTCAAAAGCAATTCTTACCGAGTAAACAATCACGGCAAGCACATTTCGCAAGCAATTCTTACCGAGTAAACAATTGCGGCAAGCACATTTCAAAAGCAATTCTTACCGAGTAAACAATCACGGCAAGCACATTTCGCAAGCAATTCTTACCGAGTAAACAACCGCGGCAAGCACATTTCAAAAGCAATTTTTACCGAGTAAACAATCACGGCAAGCACATTTCGCAAGCAATTCTTACCGAGTAAACAATTGCGGCAAGCACATTTCACAAGTAATTCTTACCGAGTAAACAATCGCAGCAAGCACATTTCCCGAGCAATTCTTACCGAGTAAACAATCACGGCAAGCACATTTTGCAAGCAATTCTTACCGAGTAAACAATTGCGGCAAGCACATTTCAAAAGCAATTTTTACCGAGTAAACAATCACGGCAAGCACATTTCGCAAGCAATTCTTACCGAGTAAACAACCGCGGCAAGCACATTTCAAAAGCAATTTTTACCGAGTAAACAATCACGGCAAGCACATTTCGCAAGCAATTCTTACCGAGTAAACAACCGCGGCAAGCACATTTCAAAAGCAATTTTTACCGAGTAAACAATCACGGCAAGCACATTTCGCAAGCAATTCTTACCGAGTAAACAATTGCAGCAAGCACATTTCACAAGTAATTCTTACCGAGTAAACAATCGCGGCAAGCACATTTCCCGAGCAATTCTTACCGAGTAAACAATCACGGCAAGCACATTTCGCAAGAAATTCTTACCGAGTAAACAATTGCGGCAAGCACATTTCACAAGTAATTCTTACCGAGTAAACAATCGCGGCAAGCACATTTCCCGAGCAATTCTTACCGAGTAAACAATCGTGGCAAGCACAGTTCCGCAAGTTTTATAGTAAGAATTGCTTGTGGCAGTCAACTTCTGTAAGTTTTGCTGTTAATCTATACTCCGCTTTAAGCATAACACCTATATTACACTTTGACTAGCATTAGATCATTTTGATGAGAGTGGCTCGTGGCTAAACTATAACAGCCGCACGGGTCGATCGAAGATTAAGCTACGTTTGCTGCGGTCGGTTCGTGGATGGCTGACCATCCATTACATATCGAAAAAAGAAGTCTGACAATCAGTCAGTCTTACCAAGGGGTACCATATTATCCAGTAACTGGGTTGTGGAGGTCAGATAAACAACGGCTCCATGTAAAATACTGGTATTCAGCTGCATCCGGTTAGACTGGAAGCCGACTCCAACATAGTTGGGGAAAAGCTAGGCAGAGAGAAGATCTTAACGTTATTAAAATCTTCAACCCTAATTCTTACATCAAAACTGTTACTTAACTATACTAACATAACACCTTCCTTATCCATGAACACTTAACTAATTAATAAATACCTAGTGAAACTCCAACGATGCGATGTTGTTCAGTAACAGCTAAATAACAGCACTATCTAGCTAATTTTAATTAGAAATAGCTAGAGCTGGCAAAGGCTTAACTTGATCCTGTAGGACCGGTAGCATTTAAATAATTTAATAAAAATATTTACACTGCCGAGGGTGACAGCAAAATGGAAAAATATTGCTGGCTTTATTTGTAGCTAGGAGAAATTAGGTTACAACCTTTTATTTCCAGCTTTGTAAAAATAAGATTTGTTGTTTATCGTTCATGCTTCCTGAGCACTGGTAAATAAATAGTATCCATCTTTCTATCTCATAGTGTTATTGTTCTCTTTAGATTCAAATTTAAAATACGATAACGTAATTTTCCGGAAACAAATCCGTTGTCGAATAGATTCAAAACTGGGATTTTATATTTTAATCTTCTGTATTTTTTTTTTCTATAAAAATGATAGAAATCACTTTTCATATTGGTTTCTGATGAGATAAAGGAACGTATGACTTAGATAAATCTAAAACATATCACTAAAATCTTAGTAACTGGTGGGCCACAATCTCAGATCTCAGCCATAAAAAAGTCAAAACATACTTATACATAAACGCTAAACCTCCATTTAAATACTTAATTGTACGTAGGTGGCGGCATTAAATGAAGTGTACGTTAACAATGTGTATTTATTGCAGTCTGTAGCAATCGGACGAGTGTGTTTCGACTTTTTATTGCGAAAAAAGGGTGCTATACCTAACTGTTAATGAGCTTCGTTCGCCGGGCGCGCGATCTTAAACGTGTCTGTAGAGGTGCCGAGACATGATTTAAGTTGTGCGCTATCGAATAGCATGAAACATAGACCAACAGGTCAACAAAGAAGAAAAATACTTTGATAATGAAAACTATGACAAATAGTTCACACTATCAAATTTTTTAACGGTTTTTGAATCTTTTACTCTTTTTTTTTATACTTAACTAAAATGTAATAACAATTGTGTCGTCAACTAAAACATTTCATTTTTAGAACACTAAAGTATTCTGTACCCAAAAGATCTATCCCTATTACTAAGTTTACGTCTGTCTGTCCGTCTGTCTGTCCGCCTGTCTGTCCGTCTGTCTGTCCGTCTGTATGTCCGTCTGTCTGTCCGTCTGTCCGACTGTCCGTCTGTCTGTCCGCCTGTCTGTCCGTCTGTCTGTCCGTCTGCCTGTCACCTGTCTGTCCGTCTATCTGTCTGTCTGTCTGTCTATCTGTCTGTCCGTCTGTCTGTCCGTCTGTCTGTCCGTCTGTCTGTCCGTCTGTCCGTCTGTCCGTCTGTCCGTCTGTATGTCTGTCCGTCTGTCTGTCTGTCTGTCTGTCCGTCTGTCTGTCCGTCTGTCTGTCCGTCTGTCTGTCCGTCTTTCTGTCCGTCTGTCTGTCCGTCTGTCTGTCCGTCTGTCTGTCCGTCTGTCTGTCCGTCTGTCTGTCCGTCTGTCTGTCCGTCTGTCTGTCCGTCTGTCTGTCCGCCTGTCCGACTGTCCGTCTGTCTGTCCGCCTGTCTGTCCGTCTGTCTGTCCGTCTGCCTGTCGCCTGTCTGTCCGTCTATCTGTCTGTCTGTCTGTCTATCTGTCTGTCCGTCTGTCTGTCCGTCTGTCTGTCCGTATGTCTGTCCGTCTGTCCGTCTGTATCTCTGTCCGTCTGTCTGTCCGTCTGTCTGTCCGTCTGTCTGTCCGTCTTTCTGTCCGTCTGTCTGTCCGTCTTTCTGTCCGTCTGTCTGTCCGTCTGTCTGTCCGTCTGTCTGTCCGTCTGTCTGTCCGTCTGTCTGTCCGTCTGTCTGTCCGTCTGTCTGTCCGTCTGTCTGTCCGTCTGTCTGTCCGTCTGTCTGTCCGTCTGTCTGTCCGTCTGTCTGTCCGTCTGTCTGTCCGTCTGTCTGTCCGTCTGTCTATCTCAGGGCTGTAACTTCTAAACTATAACAGGAAGCCAAATTAAGTTTTCACAGAATATGTGAAAAAGAAGGATGGTGTGAAATCACTTGGCCAGTTTTTTTTTAAATTTTTTAGTGTAAATAAATTAATGCTATCGATTATACAATCCATGGTTGTAACATGGGATGGATAGCCAAACTGAAAATGACTGGCCCGAGAGGATCACCTTGTTGGCATCCGACTGCAGATTCCAAAACGTTGTCTTTATATAATAATTTTGATGGATGCCTGTAGCACTGCCAAATAAAACCATAAATTTCTGGTAACTCCTTTCTTGGCTTCCAAAGGTGAGGTCATCCTCAAGGTCGACGTTAAGAATGCCTTCAACTCGGTTAACAGGGACACTTTCTTGGCTGAAGTAAAAAAGGAGTTGCCAGAAATTTATGGTTTTATTTGGCAGTGCTACAGGCATCCGATTGACAGCGATGCGGACGAATTTTTTGATGCCCAATGAGCTCTTCTCCCTTTTTATTTTTTAATGTATACTTGTACATAATGGGTAAACTGGGTTGTGGAGGTCAGATAGGCAGTCGCTCCATGTAAAATACTGGTATTCAGCTGCATCCGGTTAGACTGGAAGCCGACCCCAACATAGTTGGGAAAAGGCTAGGCAGATGATGATGATGACTTGTACATAATATATTTATATATATTAGTGTTATCTTGTACCTACATATAAATAAAAGAGCCCATTTATTTTAAAATCCATTCTAAATAAGTCCTATAGTTTTCATTGCACAGCTCTTTGAATTGAACATGAGCCATCAAAATAAAATCATCGGGTTAGTATAACCAAATATTTCACAAAAAAACCGCACGCGACGCGTGTTAAAATTCCGGATACCGCAAACGGTGGCGCATAATACGGTTAAATTTTATACTGATACGGATTTAATAGAGCATAATTCAATTTTCATAAAAGTACGGACTGCATCGCCGTAACGTTGTGGACTTCGGGAATATTAATTTGTGTTTTAAACGAATTTTTCGATAGCAGTCTATAGTTTCGGAGCTCATAAATGTTTAAAAGAATTTCCTGCAGTGTATCTCGTACTTAACCATCTTATTATTAAAAGAGATTCAGTGATATTTAATCCTAACTTCCTAACCACAATAATTATTATAAATGCGAAAGTGAGTTTGTTTTGACTACTCAACCGATCATCAAGAAATTTTGCATACACGTTGTCTGGAGTACAAAAAAGAACATAGGGTAACTTTTATCCAGAAAAAAGTACTGTTCTTGAGGTATAGATAAACGCGAGCGAAGCCACGGGCAAAGCTAATAGCATATTTATATATTTTATTTATAGGATATTTATTGTTGCCTTTTTACTTGATTAGATATTAGGTTCCGAAAGATGGCAGCACGCTGGACGGAAAAGGGCATTATGGCCGGTCAAAAGAGAAGAAGAAAGAAGAAGAAATGCGTTTAAGGCATTACAAGAAAAAAAAACAATACAAAAATACCTTAAAACTATAAAAAAAGAAAACAATGATTATAATGGCAAAGGGTCTTAGCTCAGCATGATGTCAAATGATAACACAACGTGTACCACCTGACGCTGATTTTCAGCTGCAGCCCACAAGTGCCATACGCTATAAACACATAGAGAAGTGCATGCATCCGTTTTGAACAAATTAAAAGGATAAATTACAGTTTAAAACATATAAAATAACTCATACAAAAACAAATGAAATGTTGTGACGTACCTATATATTAATATTGTGTGTGTATTTTATGTTGTGATTATTGAAAAATTAAAATAAATACCCACAATCTGCGTATTACATTAAAATAATAAATTTATAAATACAAATCAGACAAAACCGTGTGACTGCGTTGCTCTTCTAGACTACGAAACAGGGGTTTTGATGCGGCTTCCATCATCATTTAGAGCATAAGACACTAATAATTGATTAATATATACTATGTAAAACTAATAAAATAATATAAATGTCAAAAACTAATTGACTAAGTCACAAAAATTAATAAAATGATAAAAATTGCTAAAACGATAAAAATAGCTAAAATGATGAAATGCTAAAATTTGATAAAATGATAAAAATTGATAAAATGATAAAAATTGATTGTTTTATATGGTAGACATATCGGCTCGAACAATTTCAAAATCTTTTTGATGGTTTAATAAAAATATTTTCAATTTTAATTTGAAAGTCGAGCAACTTTTACAATACTTTATGGGAGGAGAGGTATTGTTCCAGCATTTAGTAGCTGCGTAGCGAAAACTGCCTCTAAAAGCCGCCGACTTGTGCCGTGGGATGGAAAGCTGCTGAGAACATTTCCTTCCCTACCGATTCTGTGTCTGCTTGTCCATTATAGTCTATCATATAAATAAGAAGGGGAGTGAGACTTAATAACACCAAAGAGTAGGCTCGCCAAGTGGAGTTTACATCTAGCTTTCATTTTTAAAATGTTGAGCTGATTGAGGAAAGTTGTAACATGTCCCATAAAAGGAACATTAAAACAGAAGCGTGCACATGCGATTTTAAGTCTTTGGATTATTCTTTCGGTTTTTGAAAGTAGTCGTTGGCCATACACCGTGTCCGCATAATTTAACTTTGATAAAACCAAAGACTCCACAAGTAAGACTCGCAATTCTTTACTAAGATATGGACGAGCTTTGTATAATGTCTTAAGTCTATAACAGCAATTACGGATGGAATCAGCTACGTGTTTATGAAAACGAAGTTCCGTGTCCATGATAAGACCTAGATTACGTGCTTCGTAAACCCGCTCGATAGGCTCTCCCATAACAGTCACACAACTGGCACAAGGTTTAGTTTTACCTAACTGGTTATCGGTTCCAAAAAGCATATACTTAGTTTTTGTAGGGTTCAAGACAAGCGTGTTCGCATTGGACCACTGAACTACATTTCCAAGGTCTGCATTAAGGTCATTCAATGCTTGTTCATAGTCTTCCGGCTTAAATGATATATATACTTGTGTAGTATCGACATAAGTATGGTATTTGCATTTATTTATCTGTTTAATTAAAGAAAGAAAGAAGAAATTATCCAATCTCCGTTTCGCCGACGATATTGCTCTCTTTTCGTCTTCAGCCTCCGAGTTGACTCAGATGCTAGACGCTCTTAGCACGGCAAGCCTAGAGGTCGGACTTCAGATGAATATGTTAAAGACCAAGTTAATGACGAACAGCGCGCATCGCAGGATCACTGTGGCGGATGTAGAGGTTGAATACGTGGATGAGTATCTCTATCTTGATCAAATAGTGTCTTTCCAGGCAAGGCAAAACAAAGAAGTTGCAAGACGCACGGAAAATGCCTGAAAGAGCTATTGGGCCATGAAAGATCTACTAAAGGGTGATCTTCCTTTGTCCCTCAAGAGAAGACTCATTGACACATTCTTCCCATCCTCACATATGGTTCTCAAACATGGTCTTTGACAAATCAACAGAGGTCCACGCTCGGGGTTTGCCAGAGGGCTATGGAACGGCGTATTCTGATTATCCAACTAACAGACCGGATTAGGAATACAACCATCCGTTCCATCACAAAGATAGCTGATGCCACTTGGAAAGCTATCACGCTAAAATGGAATTGGGCTGGACACATCTGCCATATGTCAGATGACCAATGGACCAAACTTACGACCCAATGGGTCCCTCTTAATGGCAAGCAATATCGCGGCAGGCCCAGACGGAGATGGCGGGATGAGCTGGACTCCTTCATCAAGAGCTGGTCCTTAGCAGCTTTAAACAAAGAGAAGTGGAAAGAGAATAGGGAAGCCTTTGCCCTGCAGTGGGACATCACAGGCTTTTAATAATAATAATAATAGATATTAGGTAATAATAACAGTTCTACACTTGCGAGAAAATAATAAACGTTAGGGCATTTATTTCGTTCATTCATTTTCAAATCACAAATGTTCTCAGTGTGGAATTCATAAACACATAAATGTCAAATTTCTACGATCAGATGAATAACAGTTTTCTCTTACAGCTCCCGTGCTAGCACCACTGAGAATTGCGAAATGATATTTTAATTTCACGTCAACCGATTCTCGTTCATACTGTTCTGGGTACAATTTAATTTTTGCTAAAGTGATTGTTTGCTTTTGTCCCTTTTCGGGTTGACAAACAACACAATAGGAAGGGTGTGGTGACAGGGCGTTTAATAAAGGTGAGTTCTCACTTAATGACTGCCGATCTATTCTGTAAAAAGTCTCACCGTGAAAACTTACGTGAAGTGAGCTGCCAATAGTGTCAGTCCCTAGCATCAGGTGGAATGACAGCTCACTTCAAGTTCACCTAAGTTTTCACGGTGATAGTTTTACAGAAGAGACTGTCTGAAATAAAACACTGAAAAATCTATATCTATCTACACAAATAAATAAAATTGAATTGTCTGTTTGTAATGTCAAAATAACAGCTTGTTACTAAATGCATTAGGTACGTTACTTATGATTAAAAATCAATTTTTAAAATTCTTGTCTGTCTGTCTATTTGTTCTGGCTAATCTCTGAAACGGCTAGACCGTCGATTTTGACGGGACTTTCACTGGCAGATAGCTGATGTTACAAGGAGTAACTGCGGCTACTTTTAGTTTTAAAAAAGAATAAGTATCCCGCGCAAAAAAAATTAAAACGCTAATCTTTGGAACTGCCAGTCGAATTTGAAAAATTATTTTTGCCTTTGATAGCCTGATTTTTGAGTATGCTGAGTATATGCTATTTAACATCACGCTACAACCCTTAAGAGCTGAGCAAAAAGAAAAAAGTCAGAAAGATTATTATAATGTGGCTGTTATTTTAGTATATTGTGTATCTTACGACTTCCACGCGAACGAAGTCGCGGAGCGCAGCTAGTAATGAATTTATTATGAGGTTCGCGTTTACCTACATCTACATAAAAAACTAAATGTTATAATAACCTGTCAAGTCTTCACTGATGATGAGACACAATTTTTATCAATTGTTACGTTCCTCCCGGGGGGCACACGGGAAGCTATCACCTCTCTCTTTGTTGCTTTATAATCTGTGCTTTTAGGTACCTACACTCAGGTGTTTCCTTATCAACAACCGTAGGGGTCTTACCACAACAACTACGACACTTGTTCAACGCGTGTCTATGTCAGTCTTATTTCAAACTCCATACATAAATGTTGTGTTTAGCAGTTGTTTAGCCTACACAATTGACAAACACAGTTTTGTGGTAATACGGTATATGTTTAAAAATACTAGTATCGCTATCAGAAATTCCAAATTTGACCCCCATGTTATAACGATCCGCACCTGCACCGCAAAGTCGAAAATGGTGGCGAGAACCACTTAAAATTAAATGTGGTTCGATAAGCCTTCATATATGTAGTGTCAGCTGCATTATCAATTCCATTCCGTTTTATGTTGTCAAAGAGATGCGGTTGTACTGTTCCGTTCATACAATGTTGTAAAGTGTTTGCGGAATTTGTATGATTCTTCCTTTAGTTGTTAAAGTTTATCTTTATTCCGTTTGATGGCGTTGTTAGATGGCTTAGAGTTTATATGAGCTGGTCGGTCAGGATTCAAGTCATAAAAATTTACTGTAAATATCGGTGGTCTTTGAAACATGTTTTCACAGAAAACGCGCTTATCTAAGTGCAACGGTCAAATTTTAAGCAGAGTGTTTAAATATTTAACCGGGAAGGTTAATGATGCTTCAACTGTTCTATATTCAAATTGAAACAAGGATGCATGAAAAAACCAGTAATAAATATTGCCATAGTGAAAGTGATGACGAAGGTGGTAGTACATTTTATCACAATACAGAGTTAGCAATATAAAAGCAATCGCAGAAAATATCATAAGACGACCGAATAGTTCAAAGCAAAATTGTTTGCATAAGGAAAAGCAACACATCATCATCGGCTTAGCCTTTTCCCAACTATGTTGGGGTCGGCTTCCAGTCTAACTGGATGCAGCTGAATACCAGTATTTTATATGGAGCGACTGCCTATCTGACCTCCACAAACCAGTTATGGGTAATACGATACCCCTTGGTAAGACTGCTTGTCAGACTTTCAGGCTTCTGACGACCTGTAACGACTGTCAAAAATCCACGAATGACAGCCGGGACCTACGGCTTAACGTGCTTTCCGAGGCACGGAGGGGTCTTACTATGTATAAATGGTCACCCATCTACGAACCAACCGCGGCAAGCGTAGCTTAACCTGGTCGATCGACCCGTGCGGCTGTAAAAAAGAAAAGCAACACATACACACACTAAATACAACAGTTCGTGAAAGTATAGTAACATGTACTTAAACTTTGAGACACAAAATACTGCTATAAAAGGATGTTAGTGAAGGCAATAAGATGTTATCAGTGAACAACTGGCTTTCGCTGCTCGTCCCTCTGGAGTCTATTAATCGACTCTTAAAACACTTACGGGAAACGGATTATGCTCCGTCAGCACCGTTACAAGCCTTAAAGTCTTTTATTCGCCAGTACATTAGTCTTCTACGCACGCATGCTTTGTCGGTGTGATACTATCCAACAAACATATCGACTCTGTAGCTGCGAGCGAAACTGTTCTGTACGATAAATACGATTGACATAGTACGAGTGCTTTGCAGTAATGGTACCTATGCTTAATGTCTCAAAAATAAATGTTTGCATTGATATTGTAGACCAGTCATTCATTTCGACTCATACTCAGAAAAATGTCGTACGGATCATTAAAGGAAAATTTAAGTAGCTATCTTATGTAAACTATAATAGAATGTAGGTAACTAACTACATACTTTTTTTTTTTTTTTTTTTTGTGGATGGGAAATCATCAAATGACTTCTCCCGCTCTGGGCGGAGCGGGAGGGCGTGTCAGTTACTGACTAAAACCCACCCGTGTTCCTTCTGTTGCCTGTGCCGGGGCCACGGTAACTCTTTCGAACATCCCGCAACCCTAGCTGGCATCGGCCCTAGCGGACCCCGTCAATAGTGCTGACATCTCTTTGAGGCGCGCGTGGAACACGACGCGCCGTCGACTCGGGCCTGGTCCTTACCAGACGGCGAGCTACCCATTGCTCGCCGTCCGCAAGCCCGCGCCTACGGTGGCCGGGAATCGGCTGCCAATTCCCGACGCCCAGGGCGTCTCCTGCGGCGACTAGGGGCGTGAGGGTGCAAAGCTTGCCTCTCCCTCACGCGTCCCGCCTCCTCCTTCACGAGCATTACTGCTTCGCAGAAGGAGGTAATGGCTAAGGTAATGGCTTCCCATGCAAACTAACTACATACTTGGGTTCAGACCAACAGGAACCAGCGGCGCGGTAGGCTCAGAAGGAGATGGCGTGACGAGTTAGATTCCTGCCTAAAGGCTCTAATTGCAAAAGAAAGAGAAAAATGGAAAGATGGAAGGGAGGCCTTTGCTCTGCAGTGGGACACAACAGCCAACAGGCTCATAATAATAAAACATAATTACCTACTTACACTTTTCAAAGGTACATTTTTTCATTTCAAGATGGTCTGTCGATTACGTACAGTTTGACAGCGTTCAAAGGTTCTATCGTTTATCTTCGGAAAAACCGAACTTTGCCGAATTAGACGTCACATTTAATTCCGCAAAGTTCGGTTTTTGGTCTAATAAGAGAGTGACAGAATTAGTGCCTCAATCTATAATAATTTTGGGAATATAAATCAATTTCTACCGGTCGATAATCGTATTATTTTATCTATACATCTATACAAATAAATAAAATTCAAGGGTCTGTTTGTAATGTCAAAATTACAGCTTTTATAACCGACTTCAAAAAAAGGAGGAGGTTCTCAGTTCGTCGAAATCTTCTATTTTTTTTTATGTGTGTTCCCCGATTACTCGAAGATGGCTGAACTGATTTGGAAAATTCTTTTTTTATTTGAAAGGGTATACCTTCCAGGTGGTCCCATTGTCATCAAGTCAGGATCTGATGATGGGATCCTGGAGAAATCGAGGGAACTCTTCAAATATTATAGGCACACTTATAGTGATTTGGGTATTTTTTATAGTAACTTGCGCATTTGCTCAGGGATAGCACCATTTGGAGAAGTGGAACTGATGTTGAAGACCACAGATGGCCACTGGAAGTACTCAATAATGTATTTCACGGGTTGCGATTCGATTACTTTAAAATGATTGCTAAGCAATATAAGCTCATCACAAAGCATATGGTAAAGTGGAGCTGATGGTATAGTACCAGGAGAACTCCTCAACAATTAACGTCCCTGCATCGGTAAAAGCAATATTTTGTAAAAGGTGATGAGCAGTTGTCATTAGGCTATTGAAACTTAGATAAATTACAAGCCGACCCACTAAGAAGTGAAGAAGAGAAAAATAAAAAACTTTTTTGCAAAAAAAAACAACCGACTTCCAAAAAAACACTACAAAGTGAAAAATAACTTTAATTTCGGAAGTCGGTAGCAGTAACCTTAAATATAGGTTCAAAGACATCGACTTCCGAAATTAAAGTTATTTTTCACTTTGTAGTGTTTTTTGGAAGACAATTGTTTCTTTTTTTTGCAAAAAAGTTTACACACCTATAAAGAAAAAGCATTTTTTTAATTTTTTGTCTCTCTGTCCGTTTGTTCCGGCTATTCCCTGAAACGGCGGGACCGATTTTGAACGGACTTTCACTGGCAGATAGCTGATATTATAAGGAGTGACTTAGCGTACTTTTATTATAGAAAAATAACTAGGGTTCTGCGGATAAAAATTAAAACCCATAAAGTTATGAACAAAAAGTCGGATTTGAAAAATTATTTTTGCATTTGGTAGCTCAATTCTCGAGGATAGTTAAAGGCTGTTTAACATCACGCTACGACCTTTAGGAGCCGAGCGAACAGAAAAAAGGCAAAAGAACACTAAGCGAAAATGAAGTAATAGCGCGTGCGGGCGATGCAACGCGACGGGTCGGGGGACGAGAGAGTTCTGTTAAAATGTCACTGTTATTTTCGAATATTGTGTATCTTACGAGTTCCACGCGAACAAAGTCGCGGGGCACAGCTAGTGTATTATTTAATTACTTGTCTCGACTGATTCATTAACGCAGAGCCTAAACCGCTGCGGCTACAAACTTGAAATTTTGGAATTTTGGAAGGCATATGCGGGGCCGAAGCCAACTCGCAGAGGCCCGTTAGACGCTTTCAATGGAAATGAGGCACCAACCGACGATTATCCCTGTGCGTACTATGCAAGTGCACCCAAGGACAACCCCCGGTTGGTGTAGGACTATTGCAGGATATGGAGACAAAAATAAAGTATTAAAATTAAGGAAGGATTTTCGGAAATTCGACTTTTAAGGGGGTGAAAAGAGGGGATTTCGTTTGTATGAAAAATCTTATTCCTTGTGTTAATTCACTTGAAACTTGGCACGAATACTTATCGAAGTAAATTATGAAGTTTATCATTTTTTGTTTTTCTAAACTATTCCTTAAAGCGAGATTGGGGGGTGTCAAAGTTTGTATGAAATAATTTTAAAGCGCGGTCCGATTAACTTGAAACTCAGTATTTGTACTTAGGATAAAAAATTAAAAATAACTGTATCAGTGTTTTTTGGAAATCTACCCCTAACGGGGTACTAAAGTACGAAATCCACCCGGACGATGTCGCGCGGGAAGTGCTAGTTCTATATATTTTGATTTTTCGAAGACAAACTAAGAAGCCTTTGAACATTGTCGAACTGTACGTCTATCAGGCTACAAGGCAGAGTTCGTGACAATCAAATGGTAATATCACTAATAACCATAGAGCACAGAATACCCCCCAATTACATTTCTCACCGAACATTCCTCATCAAAGCAGACGTGCTCGCGCATGAAAATCTTAAAACAAAGTAAGATCTTAATTTAACAATACAAATTAACAAAAGACGACTCAATCAAGAGGCCACACATGGCGCCTCAGCATGTCTGGAGTTCTCAGAACAATTCCCTTTAACAAAACGTTACCTGCAATAAATCTCACCGCTCTGTAATTATTTGAACGTTCATTAATAATGCATAACTCGATCAAACCGAGGAACGAATTTGAATTCGGATGTGTTCACACTCATGCATTTTATTTTGTGTGTAATTATTACGATATGGTAATTTTTTGTCGGTGTTGCGAGGTGTGTTTATTTGTGTACGGAAGTGGGTACTTGGGTGTGGTACTTGTAGGGTTATGGTCGGTCAATGTTTGATGACAGTGACAAGCAGCTGTTGCAAGTAGTTTTTATTAGCAGGTTTTTAATTAGCTGCATTATTTGTGAGTATTTTAATTAAAGACGAACGACTTAGACGAGTGACGACACTCAAGCATGTGCCCCGGTTAGTTAGTCCCGCTTCCAAACTTGTTAAGTGCTGAATCTTCTACGCAAGATAAACTTTATAAAAATAGTTTTATCATCAAACTTGTGTCGTAATCCCAAATTAATTTATGCCCCAATCGTTAGTAATACTAACACCCCGATCATATGTAGTACTTAAACCAGGATACGTAAGCAGGAATTACACCTCGATGGTAAGGAACACTTGCATCCTGATGGTAAGTAAAACTTACCCCGATGCCACAACGCCAATTTCTCGCCTATATTGTGGCCTATTTTTTTGCTCAATGAGCGTTTTCGGTCTTTCCGCCTAACATAACACATACTTACAGCGTCTCTACCAGGAAACCCGGCTGACGCCCATGGCAGACTGTGGCAGGATACTCTTCCTCCTCCTACGGTCTATCTACCACTAGAGAAGCATCTCCCTGCAGGATGTAACCTTTCGTGGTCCACCTGGAAGTCCCCGAACCGTCTCCGGACACAATTGAGAAGATGTAACTCCAACCTGGTAAAGTGGGGCTACCTCGATGAAACGGCAGCAGGGTGTGGATGTTGAACTGTGTCGCAAACTATGTTTCACCTCATACCCTGGCCTCTGTGCCCCCAGAACATGCAGACAATGTGACCCCTGCGCTTCCACCGATGACGCTGTGGAAGTGGCGAAGTTTTGGGCCAACAAATTTTGAAATACTGTCGGGCCAGCGACACCAAGATGAAGACTCATCCGCTTCGAAGAGTCATTTCGCTTTTCAATCAATCAATCCATCTTTCCTTTTATCTGCTTCTTTCCTTAAAGCAGTTCATACTTCAAACTTTTCTCGTTTAATCATGCTCAACATTATTCTGCACGACATTCTGTCCCGATACTTTTGCAATTACCCTGTCTCCACTGTGACTTTCAAACTTCCTCATAAATCTAGCATGAGGAAATTATTCAATAAATTCCATACATCCGCTATCAGCTCCGCGTCATCTTAAAACTACAACCCCTTGGCACTAAAAACATGAATTTATTATTACTCATACATTATGTACATCACTTTAGAGATCGAACACGGCCATGTTATTCTGTAAATTAAAACCCACCTTAGCACGCATAATCGACTGAATAAATACCGATCCCTACTAATGGCTCTTGATACATTATTGAATTTGCATTATAATAAAACCTTAGTCAATTTTCGAATACCGCCATGAAAGCTTGCTTAAATATTTTCACAGGATCGTCACGCTTCGCCAAAGCATTTGTAATAGCAGTACAGAAAAGAATTAAAATAAGTTTGTTTGACGCATAAAATACACATATTTAATAGGAAGTATTTTTTATTAGGAAGTCGATACTGAACTTGCATGACGGATTAAGACATTGGTCACTAAAGCAGAATTTCATAATATATAAAAATTATATTCGCCAGATGACTGTCACACGTACACTTCTCACGTTTCGCTCTTTGCTTCCTGATCGAGAACCAATAGTTTTAACAGCAAATTGATTCGCATTTAAATTTTTAATTCGATTCTTAACTTCGGGACACATAGACATTCTCGACCTTCCAAATGAACAATGGGACAACGTTCCATCTTGTAGATTCTATCTAATAATGTGTATTGAATCTTACCAGTATTATTAAGTATTGTTTATAACGTGACTCGACATGTTATAAATATATTTATTAACTTATTATGACGTGTTTCGATGTTTCTATTGTTAGTACTGATTGTGGATTCTTTTTTTTATGGCAAGGTTGTCACGCGTTGTGTGGAGTCCATTATTTTCTATTCAAACTTTCTAACTTATCAGATTTGAAAGATTCATTTAATTAAGTGTCATGCCTATCAAAATATTTGAATCCTGTCTCACTACATTGTAAAAACTTAGCTTTTGACTTATAAATAATTACTTTCTTTAACAATGATTTAAAGCCATGTTGACAAAAGTCTACTTGTACTGTACAAGGCCTTAACTACTTAGGAGCAAAAAAGCCTTTGCCAGCACAAAATCTTTACAAATTCGTATCGTCAAAGAATTTACCGGAAATATCTTGTGCCATACCCGAAAATTGCAGAGTGAATGTGAGGAACTTTCCCCTCAGTCATCCAGCCCTTTTCCAATGTGACTTTAATACTTCCCGGTATTTGCGCGCATAAAATTTCAATATTCCCAACACTATCGAATGGAGCGGAAGAGCGACAAGGAATTTCGCGATACAGGGATATATTATGGTATTCTTGAAAATCCTTTACACTTCGGTGGCTGTTAATATATTATGGATTTATTTATAGGAAAGCGAAAACTTATCCAGCTTATTGATTTAATTTTACATAAGATTTCCATTAAGAGATCGATTACTGTTATAATTACTACAACTTTTAATTGCATTGCCAGAGTCTGGAGTTGTGCTCGGTAGATGGCAACAGGCTCGCCCCCTCTTACATGGGACTTAAACATAACTGGCGCAATGTGGGTGTACCCTGCCCTAAACTTCAGCTCGAAAATCATTCAGCTCATTACTGATGGGACTATCTATTTTAGCTGGGCGAATATTTTTCTGCAATATGTCTCGCTGTATCACTAGCAAGGTAGGCTTGGGCATATTGGCTTGGCGCCATCTTCTATCCAGCAAAATCTTCATAGAAATTTGGGCATCAACCCTTATTTTTTTTGGTTCAGTACCTATCATTCTTTATCAATTCTTTCACATTTCTCGATTTGTCCTTACTTGTTTCAGGCTAAGTATACTGACTTATGATTGCTGTTTAATATATGCTAACAATTCCGCGCGACTTCGTCCGCGTGGATTTCGTACTTTAGTGCCCTTCAGGGGTAGATTTTCGAAAAACCCTGATACACGTTATTCTTTATTTTTGGTTTTAAGTATACTGACATTCGAGTTAATCGGAACGCGCGTTAAAATTCTTCAAAATCACGCGTTGTTGCCCCGAAGGGTTAGGCAGAAGTGTACCTATAGTACACCCACATATCGCGCGCATTTTTTTTTTCGTTTTTTTTAGTTATGTTTAAGTCCCATGTAATAGGGGGGGTGTAGGGGGGGACACACCATAATTTACCTATATAAGTATTCGTGCCAAGTTTCAAGTTAATTAACTCCAGAAATAAGATTTTTCATACAAACATAATCCCCCCTATTCACCCCCTTAAAGATCGAATTTCCAAAAATCCTTCTTTAGAAGATGTTTATAACATAAAAAGCATCAACTACCATAATTTCAAGTTTGTAGCCGCCGCGGCGCAGGCTCTGTGTTGATGAATCAGTCGGGACAAGTAATTATATATTATAGATTATTAATATTATAAATGCGAAGGTAACTCTATCTGTCTGTCTGTTATTTTCCCTTTTCACACCTTAATGGCTGAATGTATTTTGGTGAAATTTGGCACATAGATAAACTATAACATGGGTTTAGTACAAATAATACTTTTTACGTTCTCGTGGGAAAATTTCCGAAATGCAAACGGGCAAAGCCACGGGCAAAAGCTAGTCTACTATTATTCCTCTTTAACATTTCGTTTCGTACTCGTCTCGTCTTCGGCTCGACTATCCTTAAAGGGCCTGCACAGAGCTCTTACATTTGCATAAAGTAGTCCTGACGTTGCCCTCTTATTAAATTTCTCATGACCACTGGAGATTTGAACTAAGGTGCGCTTCATCGTTATGTACCGTCTGCTTTATGTTCTTAATATCTTTCAATATTCAAACTTGGTGAGGTAAAGCTGGTTATTAAGTCAAGTACGTAAGTTTAGTTTAGTTACGGTATGTTTTGATAATGATGTGAGTTTTTATAGAAATCGCTCGACCCAAATGTAATGCGAAGATACTGCCTCCCAAGATACAGGATTTTCCTAGTTTGGGGGCATGGTACCTATTCACATTGGACTTTCGACCTCACTACATAGCTTTGTTATCCAATCCTTGTATAGGTACTTATATAAATTTATCTATCTTTCTGTATTTATTATGTATATATTTTCTTATCGTCAAAGTTTATGTTTTGTGAATAAAAATGATTAATTACATATTTCTTTATAGACGAAACGTATTTAATATGTTCAAAAAATAATTAAATGAAATTCGAGTATAGATTTATTAAGTAATTCCAATAATAATGATACAGACGTAACATCACGCCTGTAATCCCTGAAGGGTTAGGCAGAGGTGTATGTACCTCTATAGCGCACCCACACTTCGCCAGCTATGTTTAAGGCCAATGTAAAAGGGGCGAGCCTATTGCCATCAACCGGGCACAAATCCAGACTCCGGGCTACTACTGAGAAATTCCAGATGGAAAAACCCAATAACACTTTGCCCGGCCCGTGATTCGAACCCAGGACCTCATGCTCAGCAGTATCGCTTGCGACCACTAGAGCAAAGACGCAGTAATAATAATACACTCATAAAAAAAGGCTTACTCTACATATATATTATCAACCAAAATTCTGCCTTTGAAGCTTTTGAATCGTACACGTGCTTTGCAAACAGAGAATAATTGTATTCTGAAACTAGCTGTGCCCCGCGACTTCGTTCGCGTGGAAGTCGTAAAATAACAGCCACATTTTAATAAACTCCCTCGTCCCCCGACCCGTCGCGTTGCTTCGCCCGCCCGCGCTATTTCTTCCTTTTCGCTTAGTGTTCTTTCTGACTTTTTTCCTCCTCCTTTCTCCTTTCCATCCTCGAGAATTGGGCTAACAAATGCAAAAAGAATTTTTCAAATCCGACTTTTTGTTCACAATTTCATGGGTTTTAATTTTTTAATTTTTATTTTTTTTAATAAAATAAAAGCAGTCCAGCCGTTTCGGAGATTAGCCAGAACAAACAGACAGACAGTCAGACCAAAATATTTAAATTGCTTTTTTGTTATAAGTACCGTATTATACTTTCTTATGTATTTAGTAAAAAGTTATTACTTTCACAATACAAACAGACTCTTCATTTTTATTTATTTGTATAGATTAATTGAACAGGCTTTAAAATTCTTAGTTGTAAGATAAAATAATTAGGCAATTAGTTTATGCTGTCTGTCAAAAACAGTAACAAACAATATTGTATGAATATATTAAATACATTGTGGTACAATCAAGTTGTCGCTAGTAATCAGTATGCAACAGTAAACTGTTCTTTAATTGAATTACAAGCCGTCCCTACTGAACTGAGCCTGAATTAAATTCAAGTTTTGATAAGAACTGTTAATTACGACTTAGATGTCGATCGGAACTATCTGGATTAACGATGTTACCAGTTATTACAGCGGGAACGAATAAAATGTCAGTTATACAAATTATGTTCAGTTTGTTGAGGTAAGAACTTATTTTTATAAAAAGAAAAAGATCTATAGTATCGTTCTTCTTACTGACTCAGCTTAATCTGTACTGAATGTGCTTCTTCCGAGAGTAACGTAACAATAACGTCATTAGCTGTTAAGACTTTACAGGTTAATTACGATAAAGAATAATTACGTTAAAAAAAACATTTAAGTTATAGGGTACGGTTGGTACTATGGTTAGATACGATTTTATATATTATATTATTTTTTATTTTTTTAATATTATTTTTTTTTGTCTGTAGGCGTCAAGCTCGTCTCGCCATCTCCTGTGCCTGCCTCGACGCCGACTATTGACGATATAATAACACTACATTATCTACTCCAAAACATATTCCTACGATAAACATCAAGTAATTAAAATAAACAACCACAAACATACACAACAATACCACGTTTTTTATCACCAATATCGCCATAATATCGTTTCAATCTCGATCCTCAAACAAATGTTGCCACGTATAAAATTTGCATTTTAAACCGGGTACAAAGGTCGGACCGGTGAGGTGGGCCATTCACTTAAATGTACCGGATTAGGAACACCCGATAATGGTCCGTTTTAATTGTAAAAGGTTTTAGTGCTACCAATTTTGGGACTGCCACCCGTAAATGGGATCGTTCGGTTTATAAACGTAGAAATGGCAATGGGAATTGCATACGTAATGTGTGAAAGTTGCGAGTGTACGAATTTGGATTTTAAATAAATATTATTATTGGAATGATCCTTTTAAATATTGTTTTTTTTTTTATTTAAGATAGGTTTGCTCTTGATTCTAGTCTAGGTCAGAGGTGACAGAGACAAAGTCGACGATGGAGCGAGCTTACCCAGAGGAAGTCTTGGTAAGTATGGAAGACAGCGGTTAAGAGAATAGATTTTAAACTTTTGCATCAAAGACCTCGAATCTAATCAATAGTCTGCTGTCTTTCTGACTACCTTGTTAAGATTGAAGCAACATACCAAATTCGATGTCAGTTATACCAACGATATGGTGATATGGTATATTACCTACTTGATTTTGCGGGGTAATTGCATAACACACTTTCGATTGCAACGGCTTTCATTTTGACACTTCAACAACATTCATTGCGTTATTTATTTTTACGTAAATGGGTGCTGGTTCAACCATAAACCCTTGTTTAAGATATAAATATAAATAGTTTCAAACGATTTTGATGAAATTAATAATTACCTACATCAGTCTGGTTTGGTTAACATCAGAGTACACCGATGCCAAACCTATCAACCCCCAACTTGTTTCTTTTTGTGTTTTTGTTCTTTTTTTGCGTCATGTTTACCGCAAATAAATGTATTTTCTTTCTTTTTCTTTTTTATCACAAAACCTAGTAGCATCTACAAAGAAGGCTGATGATCTCAGTTTTCATTAGCCTAGTTTTCCTATTGTAGCTGGTAATGGTAAATTCTATCTATGAAAGCAAACAAAGTTCAGTGGGTTAATTGGTCGAATATACATTCAATCGAAATTCATTCATTCCATTGTTTCCCAACTCGGTCTTTGTTTATTGTTAGAATGTCATCGCGTTGTTTTATAAACAGATAATTATTTCTGTTGTGTATTTATTATTACCTATATGTGAAAACATTTTTTTTATAAGTGGTCAACCGCCCTCTTAAATTTCTGCAAAAATATTACTATCACGGAAAAACGTAAGTATGTTTTCCCGTCATCACTTGTTATTTAAATGGAGATGGAATCATTAGGAATCTTATTGTCCATAAAACTATTTGTTGATACTCGCAAGCATACGCTAAAGACCTCACTATTATAGTAAGCTATATCTGGTACAGTCAGCATCAGAAAAATCAATTCAAACCTTAAGCAGTCTGAATAAGATTCTATATTCGCGAACTTTCAGAGGAGTATTAAGACATGACATTCCTAACTATTCTTTGCCCCTACCTCCACGATAAGTCGCGGAGTCGAATGGGTCTTTTGTGATAAAATTAATTGCATTTTCCCCCATTGCACCCTTCTGCACGCTCATATTATGACAGTCTGACAAAACAATTGATAATGAAAGCCTAAACATAGGTTATTTTTATATGATTTCGAAGGCAAAGTATCCATTTGGCATGTTAATCGGAGGATGGAAGAAAAATAGTGAGTTCTTGCGCAATTTGAATGAATTTAAATTCGGTTCACTGTGGTATAAAAGTGCAGCGTTCAATTTAAAATAACGAATAAATTAGATTAGGATGAAGTCTATTGGTTTGTCGAGTACCTAAGTCTCGGAATCAATTTTACACGTGGCTACATATTGTCTGTATTTTTATTAAGTACTAGCTGTGTCCCGCGACTTCGTTCGCGTGGAAGTTGTACGATACATAATGTACTAAATTAACAGCCATATTTTAATAATATTCCCTCGTCGTGCATCGCCTGCCCGTGCATTTATTCGTTTTCGCTTAGCGTTCTTTATGACTATTTTTCTTTTTGCTCGGCTCCTGCGGATTGTAGCGTGATGTTAAATAGCCTATAACTATCCTCTATAATTGGGCTACAAAATTCAAAAATAATTTTTCAAATCCGACTTTTTGTTCACAATTTCATGGGTTTTAATTTTTTTTTTGCGTGGAAACCTAACTACTTTTAAAAATAAAAGTAGCCTAAGTCACTCCCCGTAACATCGGCTATCTGCTAGTGAATGTTGCATCTAAATCGGTCCAGCCGTTTCGGAGATTAGCTGGAACAAACAGACAGACAAACTGACAAAAAATTTAAAAATTGCTTTTTTGTTATATATGTAACCGTGTATACTTTCTTATGCATTTAGTAAAACGTTGTTATTTTGACATTACAAACAGACACTTCAATTTTATTTATTTGTATATATGTATAGATAATGAAATAAAAGACTTATTATAAATATTACTACCTATGCGCATGGTCCACTTTCATTTATGTATTTTATTTTATGTTGTAAGGGAAAACAAACAGTAATATAGGTATTTAGAAAAAAATCTTTCTTTCTTTCTTTTAACTATCCACTACATTTTCCACAAATTACAAATTAGGTATTTATTTAGATGCGTCTTGAAACCCAGACAGATTTGTATTGTTCCAAGCCTATAGGACTTAAGGCGAAAGCGCCAGGTAGCTCAAACTCAAACTCAAAGCATTTATTTCAATTAAACTAATTACAGGCACTTTTGAATTGTTGATGAGTCAGTCAGTTAGTCAGAAAATTGATGCTAGTCGCCCATTCCAAAACGTAGATCTCTATGGAGAAGAATGGGCAAGAAACTCCATGGACACTCATTTAAATCAAAATTATTACAAAATCCTGGGTACATTGTTCTTGTTGCCTCTATAAATATGTGAGAACAATGTAAAAAATTAAAATTTTAAAAACAATTCAAAATATAAGATTAAAAATAAACCCTGGCAGTTAAGAGATGACCAGTCTCCACTGACGGCGCGGCGCCCGTAAAATTCAAATTTTCTTACGATTTTTGCAATTTTCAGAACAGTGTCTGGGTGTATGTTGATTAAAATACAATTCCTTAAGTTAGTGTAATCCTGAAATGTTAAGATTTCATGAAATTATCATTAAATAGAATTACTTGGTCTTAGAGAGTTGTATTGATGACTTTAATGATTATAATTCTGTAAACACATGTTTGTTTCGGTCGCGAATCATATTTTAATCAACATACAACCTAATACTGACCTGCAAATTGCAAAAAACGTAAGAAAATTTGAATTTCCGGGGCTACCTGGCGCTTTCGCCTTAATGTGAAATAAGTTCCAGCAGAGAAAAACTAACATAAGGCTTTTTTTACTTGTGCATCATTAAAATGTTTTCATAAAAAATCTAGTAACTTTACATACAATTATTTTTACTTCCATCAACAGTGCCGTAGACTGTACACTCACAGGGTTATAAGTCACAATAAAACTATTTTTCTCAAAAGAGGAATTCCCTTCGCCATTGAAAGCTCCGATCTGTTTGTGGCTGGTTAGTCTTACCGCTACTTAGAGAAAGATTAGCGCTTTTATCTGACTTATATCATTTTCTGGCTTAATGCATTATTACTTGGTTGTTTGGTGGCTTCGTTTGCTCCGTATATTCGCCTTCGTGTCTTTATTTTTGCTTGGGTTACATTATCTTGCTATTTGTTAAATTTTTTTTATTATTTTTTTTTCTTCTAGATAACAAAAATAATGGACGTACGGGCACATATTTGTGGATAAAAATAAGTAAACAAAAATAAAACGGTAAAAACAAGTATTTGAGCGTGTTTTTTCTGACTGACTGTACCTACGTTCCATGAATAAAAACGGAAAGTTTAAATATTGTGTTACTTGTTTACCCGGCAAAAATATGCAACGTTTTATTTTCCTATAAATAAAAATATATTAAATTTTCGGAATACAAATTGAAACTACCGCCCACAATAAATCTCTACACAGCCCTTTTTAAGGAGGCGGGATTTCCAATTATTTCTTAATAATTTGCCATAAAATACAGCCATGTGGCAAACATACTCAAACACACACCGACTAATACATAGAAAACACTTTACGACACTATAATAAAGTTCAAAATCGCCTGACAATAAACGCGACTAATGCAAATGAAATTTAAAAGTTGCAGCTGTAATATTCCTTAATCCACAAACAATAAGATCGAGTTCTCTTTAACACAGTGGCAAAGATGATTATGTAAAGGTATTCTTAGTAACAGATGTTGTAATCGAGAATCGTTTGAAGGGCACTCCAGAATCGATTATATTGTATGAAGATGTGAGCTCATAAGCGGATTTCTTTTTAATAGTTTTCCTCTGGCGTATGGGGGTGGTCAGTGTTTGTGTATGATTGAATTTTTATATCGCTATTCATATCTGAGGGGATATTATAGTCTCGGGAATGAGATGCCTTTACTTGTACAGTTTGATTGAAATATCGCAAAATTGGCTGTAATGTGGCATGTTGTAGGTACGTAAGGAACCTACATATTATGATGTATTTTTGAAAACTAGACTTGTGGTCGTGGCTAAGTAATAACAGCCGCACGGATCGATCGATCAAGTTAAGCTATGCTTGCCGCGGTCGGTCCGGAGATGGGTGACCTTTACATACCGAGATCTCTCCATGACTCGTTAAGCAGTTGTTCCCGGCTGTCATTCTTTGACAGTCGTTACGGGTAGTCAGAAGCCCGAAAGTCTGACAACCAGTCCTACCAAGGGGTATCGTAAAACCCAGTAACTGGGCTGTGGAGATCAGATAGGCAGTAGCTCCATGTAAAATACTGGTATTCAGCTGCATCCGGGTAGACTGGAAGCCAACTCCGATATAGTTGGGAAAAGGCTAGGCAGATGATGATGACCTAGAAATATCAGATGTGAATAATTCCATTGCCATTGGATGGTTGAAACTTACACTTTGTTCAGCTTGTCTAACTGTCGCAAGCAATACAGCAGAGCAAGGGAACCTGGGTTCGATCCTGAGGTCGAGCAATGTGTTTTCTTATCAGAATATTCCTGCCCGCCCATTTTTAGTAACCCGGAATTTGAAATTGTCCCTTTTACGTGAAACCTATCCATCTTTGTTTATCACAAAGTTTTTAATCAACAAAATATGTTTTATGCTTAAAAACTAATTCTAGCCTTAAAGTTAAGCAGCAGGTTCCATCTGTAATTTCTAACTAGATTTTTCAAAGTCAATTTGATTTATCTTCTGAAAAATAGTCTCCGCCATTTGACTCGTCGGCCATTACGCATAATTTTATGTATGAATTTAACGATTCTTCACACGGGTTTCATACACAAATCAGACCGACAAACCTCAATGTAAACTTAAAATACTAAACAACGGATGCGGTAAACTAGATGTGGGCCAAATTGCAACGTTGAGTAATATGTTTTAGTAAGATTATTTATTTTAATCTAATGCGAGATTATTTTTATTTCAGACTAGCTGTTACCTGTTAACTGTTACTGTATGACGTTGTCTTGTCCAAATTTCAATAATTCATACGTTCAGTTTTCCAATTTTTGGGTAACTTTTCCAATTTTTCATTCACGAATAATGAAGGAACCCTTCATTGTGCGTCCGCAGTCGGCAGTTGGGATGAAGAAAGAAGAGACAGAATTATCCCAAGAACAAACTTATCATTGTACTTGAAAAACATGTTCTCTCATACATTCTAACTGTTAATGTAAGTTTGTACGCATAATATTGAGAGAATAATTTATTTTAAAATTTTAAATAAATATTTTTGATACCCTCACAACGAGCCCTTTCATTTGACATGTCACACGGTTCAGTTTGCCAAACTTTTTTTTAAATTTTCTTATTGGCCCCCTAAAAGTGAGCCCCATAATCAAAATTTATTTATTTACGTTACACGTCCGTGTTTGGGTCACAGAAATTCATAATGTATGTACCAAATTTTAAATTAATCGGTCCATTAGATTTGGAGAAAATTGGCTGTTACAGACGAGACAGACACACGAGTGATCCTTTAAGGGTTCCGTTTTTTCATTATGAGGAACGGAACCCTAAAAAATATATTTCGGCATCAGACTCGTTCCCACACCTCGTATTAATATTACTTTATTTCAAAAATATTCAATGTAGGTACTGTTTTGATTTCGTTACTATTTTATTTTATGTATAGAAGATATAGATACCCATGATTTAAGTTATATAGTACTTCTACAGTAACCTTTTGCATTGAAAAATGTTCGATAATGTATTTTATTGTATACAAGGTGTACAGTACAATCTCGGCAATCCGGCGGCACCTCAATACACCGGCACATCCAGTAATCCGGCACAGTATTATTAGTTCGCATTTTTTGTATTACCAGGCCAGTTTCCTTGTGCCCACAAGGAAACTGGCCTGGTACTACAAAAAACTCGCGTTATCGCGCGAAAACGCGAGTGCGCGCCGAAACCGTGACACGAGATTATTGAGATTGATTTTCGCTTAATCTGTCATCATTACGGCTTCTACTAGTACAACAAGTATTAAGACGGCTCTCACATTTTGTCACCTCTCTCGCTCACACGAGACCAAATTTTTAAGAATGTTAAATGAAAAGATACTTTTTTGAAAAATGTAATCAATGGGCGACCTACTAAATAATATTGATTTCAATCTGCCTAGCTTTTTCCCAACTATGTTGGGGTCGGCTTCCAGTCTAATCGGATGCAGCTGAATACCAGTATTTTACATGGAGTGACTGCCTGTCTGACCTCCACAACCCAGTAACTGGGTAATACGATACCCTTTGGTAAGATTGGTTGTCAGACTTTCGGGCTTCTGCCGACCCGTAACGACTGTCAAAGATGCACGAATGACAGCCGGGACCAACGGCTTAACGTGCTTTCCGAGGCACGGAGGAGTCTCTATATGTAAAGATGGTCACCCATCCTCGGACCTACCCCGGCAAGCGTAGCTTAACCTGATGGATCAACCCGTGCGGCTATTATTACTTAGCCACGAGCTCCTCAAACTAAATAATATTAATTTAATAGGTAATTATTAAAAAACACATTTTTACTGTGGCATTTATTTAAATCATCTCCAAAACAGATCATTATACTTAATGAGCTAAGTTTATTAGATAACACAATAGAAATGTGTTTTTAATAACTACTTATTAAATTAATTCGTAGTCTGGATTTGTGGCCGGTAGATGGCAATAGGCTCGCCCCTATTACATGGGACTTAAACATAACTGGCGAAATGTGGGTGTTACTATAGGTACACTTCTGCCCAACCCTTCGGGGAAACAAGGCGTGATGTTATGTTATGTTATTAAATTAATATTCTTTAGTAGGTCGCCTATTGATTACATTTTTCAAAAAAGCATATTTTCATTTAACATTCTTATTAATTTGGTCCCGTGTGAGCGAGAGAGGTGACAAAATGTGACAACGCTCATAAGAGAAAACCAGAAAACGTAAGAAATTTTCCAACTGACAGATATCAGGAACGCATTCCCTCGATGGCCGGACTGTAGATTCAAGCTCACCTATAGGCTGAGCTAATGACACGGTGAGTAGTAGGTATAGAACTTTGCTAGAAAATGGTTAGTATGGTTCATCCGAAGAAAAACTATGACAGTCATACACAGCAAAATACGAATAAAGTTTCTTATGCATTTGTACACAATCCAGCTAAGATGTGTGCGTAGGCGACCGACAACTAATGCAAATGACCATAATTACACACACATATCAGTTTGAACTGCACCGACGCAGCGTTAATGGCGCTATATTCCTTATTTGAATGACACTTAATTCTTAAGTGAAACAGCTTTGTTTCGACCAAGTAATATTTAGTTTGAGAGTAAACGATTTTAAATAAATTAGGCTCATAAACTATGTCTTAATAAAGATCTGCATCGGATTATTTTATTCAGAAGAAAGAACACTAATTAATTAAAAAGAAATAAGATCTTCTTTTCTAACAAATAAATGAATGTGACTAATGGCACTCCATTACAGTCCACTTAGAACATACGAGTTCTAAATATTCGAATTTAGAATACCGTCCATTGACTAAACTATTAATTCTAAAAAGTCTCATTGTGATTGGACGTGTCAACACAAACAGCTGACAATCGACGCATATGCGCAACTATCCCTTCCAAATTCTGCCATATTATCTCGTGCCGTACAAACAAACCGTCAAGCTTTGCGTTAGAGTTAATTTTCCTTCGTTTCAATTGCAAAAGTGATTTGTTCTATGACTTTTCCTTTTTATATTCTAAATGCTGCTTATTCTAAAGGAGTAGAGTTGACTTTAGTTTTCGGGAACTGTAAAGGAAAGTAGGGAAGTTCTAAAAATAAGTTCAAAAATGTTATGTTTATTCAAAATACTATTTTCGTTCGGTCCCCTTTTGATGTGACACGTGACACTGTTTATTTTGTATTTAAATGTGTTTAAAATATCGTTAAATATAGTTGTCACGACATTTTGGGAAACAATATTAGATTGTTGTTTAGATAAATGTTCTGAAATAACTTTTCTTCTGAAAGATTTCACAGAGGCGCACACTGTAGTCTGCTCCGGTAAGTACCACCTTGCTTCATAATCAACCTATAACGTTCCCACTGCAGGCTTCCTCTCTTCGAGAGGTAGTGGGCCGTAATCCACCATCACGAGGCCCAGTGCGGGTTGGTAGATGTCACATGTCTTCGAATTCATGCCAGTTTCCTCGCGATGTTTTCCTTCACCGTCTTGAGGGCAGTGGTGATGAAATTATTTACACGAAGTAAAGCGCCTGCCTGGGTTCGAACCTACAACCTACAACTCGGTAAGTCGGGGCCGTTACCACTGGACCACCACTGCTCTCACCATGCTGACTAGCTAATATTTATACGACGCCTGCAGCTATTCTGACATAGATGACGCCAACATGAATGGAACATATTAGCGGGGTAATTGCGTAACACATATTAAATGACAATTGATCGCAATGCCTTCCAGTTTGATAGTTCAGCCACGTTTATTGCGTTATTTACGTTGTTGAGCAGACGAAATTTTGAAACCTATGAAGAATGTATTAGAATTTTTTTTTTTTTATTTGAGATAGGTTTGCTCTTGACTCTAGTCTAGGTCAGAGATGACAGAGACAAAGTTGACGATGGAGCGAGCTTACCCAGAAGAAGCCTGTTCACTCTCACTTTGAAGAGATCGGGGTTGTATGCATTCGGAAACACAGACGCAGGCAGAGAGTTCCACTCCTTTGCTGTGCGCATCACAAAAGACATTTGGAAACGCTTAGTGCGAATTGGTGGGATAGCAACTAGGTAAGGATGGTAATCTGCAGTGCGTCTAGATGTCCGCTGATAGAAGGGGGCAGGCGGAATGAGGTCGTGGAGTTCTTGAGCACACTCCCCGAAGTATAATCTGTAGAAGACCGTCAAGCAGGCAACCTTGCGGCGATGAGCCAAGCTGTGAAGCTTGGCATCCACCAGTCTTACGTCGCCAATGAGCCTCTTAGCTCTGCTCTTTGTTTTAATTTCCTTCAAAACCCTAGTATTATAATTAAAAGTGTGTGTCGCAATGAGTGTGGTCTGGGTGTAATGCATATGAGATATGTGTCTGTAAAAGCACCCACGAAATATGTGAAATTCAGAATGTAGGGCAAAAAAAAAAGTTACATAACATTCTCCCGTTTTATCGTAACAAATCTGACTTCTGTTCCTGGCATGAATGACGTCACTCAATTCTTCATACCTCTAGATCCCAATCAATGGAGATATCTCTATAAAAATATTCGGGTCAAAGCGAGTCGGGGATGTCGACAATAATCCGTCCGTGCTTGGAAACATACGGTTGTGTTTTGTTATTTTAGACGCTGGCCTGAGCTGTATGTTATTATCAGTTTTATCTCACATAAACTTTGAAAGGCGAATAAAGTAACTCTATTACAAGTGTTAATGTAATGTAATCAGTGCATTTTGTAAATTTTTCTTAATGAAAATTAGAAAATGCACACAAAAAATTACAAAATGCACTATATAAAGATATATTTTGAAAATGAGGCGTAGAAAAACCGACTTTGTTAGTAATTTGGTAAAGACAGTTCTGCAGTGGAACAATACAGGCTAAAAGCTGTCTTATCATTATTGAGGAAATGTGACTATTTCCTTCATCGTGTGCATTAGTAGATTTAAATATTCAACTCAATTGGTTTTATCTCCTGCAATCAACGTTGAGCAGTGTTATCGTTTTCAACGTATTTTAGAAGTCGGCTTTGTGGTGTTTCATGAGTCTGAAAATATACTATCAGTAAGATTTGTATTAGGCTGAGGAAACCGCTGGAACACAGAAAAACATAAAGTTAAAACTGCAGCGGTCACCCACAAAGTTCACTACCGCACATTCCCGCCATCTTTCCCCATAATTTTGCCAAATCCCCAATAATTCGTTTAAGCTACGTTCACTTAATCCAATCTGACTGACTTAATGTGAAATTAATTAAGTTTTATTAATGAACTTGTTCCTCGGAGGTTCAGCTGAATTGTTGTTCGCGAACAAATTAGAATAAAGATTTTCTTCTTTTTTTTTCTCTTGATGAAAATGGCTAGAGTCTAATTTATTAATTTTGTTAAGACAGACTTAGTTGTGAAAAACTGAACACAAAAAACACTTTCAATGAGAAATGAAACACTTTCAATGCTATATTATTTAGACCTAACGGCGCAGGATAGCCTTTATCAGAAGTGGTCATCATATTAGTGAGTCAATAGCTTCAATATCATCAGAATTGTGCTGGAATATAAATGAAAATAAATGAATGAATAAATGAAAGCTTTTGACCTAGAGTTTTACGTTGTTGGTACCTATTACCTGGTATAAACGGTGCACATCTCTGGGGCGCAGGCTCCGGACCACCTCCAACACCATCCTGAGTGTATTTGCGAATAGGTTTGATTGTCAATACATAAACCATTGTTATATGGTTAATGTAATGACAAACAAACAAATGACTCAGAGGCAGTAGTATTATTAATAAGTGTTTAATTTTATTTCCATGATTATAATTTAATTTAATTTTTTTATGATTTTTAATTTAATTTTATGATTTTTAATGTAATATTTAATTTAATTTAATTTAATTGAGGAGCTCGTGGCTAAGTAATAACAGCCGCACGGGTCGATCCATCAGGTTAAGCTACGCTTGCCGGGGTTGTCCGTGGATAGGTGACCATCTTTACATACCGAGACTCCTCCGTGCCTCGGAAAGCACGTTAAGCCGTTGGTCCCGGCTGTCATTCGTAGATCTTTGATAGTCGTTACGAGTCGTCAGAAGACCGAAAAACTGACAACCAGTCTTACAAAGGGGTATCGTATTACCCAGTTACTGGGTTGTGGAGGTCAGATAGGCAGTCGCTCCATGTAAAATACTGGTATTCAGCTGCATCCGGTTAGACTGGAAGCCGACCCCAACATAGTTGGGAAAAGGCTAGGCAGATTGATTGATTTAATTTAATTTAATTTTTGACTTTTTAATTTTTATTTATATTATTAGAGTGATTATTATTATTTTATATATATGTAGATATTTATTGTTATATAATTTGTAATTTTATTCCAATTAATGAAAAGGTAACGATGCAATGGATTGAAATAAATTTGAATTGAATTACCAAGGCTATATTCATTTTCTGAAGAGCTACACTTCGTCGGCGATATAAAATGGTCTCCGTAACACGTGCGTCCTCAAGGAAATTTACATAAACGTCTAAATCTGCCATTATTACAATATTTCTTCACAAAATCCTCAATATGAATTGTAAGATGTTGCTCTTGACTAACTTCTTATGATTCTGCAATTTAACTTTAAAGCAATTCATAGTTTGTGCACCATTTTACGAATCTCCGTACAAAACTGTCAAACAGATGAATTGCGTGATATGAATCGTACGCAGTTAATATTATGAATTGTCAATTTGTGACCATTTTACGATTAATTTAATTATAGTTCATAATATTATCCTATTATCATTCTGCCAAAGTGGCCGTTTTAGTCCCCCAGTAGTGGAAAACACCATCTTAAAAACCAAATATATTCTGTAACACCCTTACTTCACAAGCGCACAATAAAGGCTGCACTGACTAATCCACTGCCAGGCGAAGACTACACTAATACTAATACACTTCCTAGTCTCGATACAAGGAATTCACTTTCATGCCACAGGTCACCTAAGGTCAGCGTCACATAGGCAGTACACACATACCTCTGCCTTATGACTCAGCTACTGTATCAGTAGACTGTCGCCATACATCGCCAGCTACCCAGCCAGCCAGGCAGTAAATAAAGTAAGCTCGCACTTTGTTATCATTGCCAGATAGTTTGCTACCACATATCAAATTTATTAAGCTGGTGTAAGTTAAGACATGAAGCGGGTGAGGTGACTAAGGGTTTATATTATTTGTTCCGCGGTGTGTTGTAAAGGTCAATTTGTGTAATCATTTGCGTCGCAATTTATACCAATATAAAATTGCGGTTAACAGTTGAGCAGAGGTGTACCTATAGTACACCCACATTTCACCAGTTATGTTTAAGTCTCATGTAATAGGGGGCGAGCCTCTTGCCATCAACCGGGCACAAATCTAGACTACGGGCTGCTACTGAGAAATTCCAGATCTAAAAACCCAATGACCCTTTGCTAGACCTGGGAATCGAAACCGAACCCAGGACCTCATACTCAGCAGTAATGCTTGCGACCACAAGACCAACGAGGCAGTCGAGGTTTAGTCAATTTTATATGACTCGTTTGGATTTCAGTACAGAATGGACCCATAGAGAGTGGTATGTAAGTAGTATATTTGAGTTAAATGTTAAATGATTTCCATTTATTTTTAATATACAATACTACTGTTTGTTTTCCCTTATGAAATACAATAAAATAAACTCTTATGAGTGACGATATTTACGAACGGCCGGCGTACCCTGGGTAATAAGCCACTCTACAAACTATGCTGGCTTTTTATCATTGTCTTTTCATTCTTACAAAATAAAAAAAACTTTTTTACAAAAAAAAAAAAACAACCGACCTCCAAAAAAAAAAAACACTACCAAGTGAAAAATAACTTTAATTTCGGAAGTCGCTGTCTTTGGATCTGTATTTTAGGTTTATGCCACCGACTTCCGAAATTAAAGTTATTTTTCACTTTGTAGTGTTTTTTTTTTGGAGGTTGGTTGTTTTTTTTTTTTGTAAAAAAGTCTTGTATTTTTCGCTTTTTAGTGGGTCGGTTTTTAATTTATAAGTTACAATAGCCTAATGACAACTGCTCATCACCTTTTACAAATCATTGCTTTTCCCGATGCAGGGATGTTAATTGTTAACGGGTTCTCCTGGTGGTGGTCCATCAGCTCCACTTCAACATATAAATTGTGACGAGCTTATATTACTCAGCAATAATTTGAATGTAATCGAATCGCAACCCGTGAAATACTTATTATTGAATTGCTCTGGTGGCCATTTTACCATCTGTGGTCTTCGTCATCAGTTCCACTTCACCAAATGGTGCTTTCCGAGGGCAAATGCACAAGTTACTATAAAAATACCCAAATCGCTCTAGGTGTGCCTATAATATTTGCAGAGTTTCCTCGATTTCTCCAGGATCCCATCATCAGATCCTGACCTGATGACTATGGATCCACCTGGAGAGGATACCATTTCAAACAAAAAATATTTTTTCAAATCGGTCCAGCCGTCTTCGAGGAGTTGGGGAACACACTTAAACAAAAATGATTCCGACGAACTGAGTGAGAACCTCCTCCTTTTTTGAAGTTGGTTAAAAATAATTTATAGCCAGAGTGCATATCATGACAATTCCAATAAGCCCAAAGACGGCTAGGATACATTGTTTTATTACGGAGTTCCGGTGCCTACCTTTCGGCTTCATCATCACATGAGTTCGATGATACTATTTTCATCAGCACTATTTATTTAAATTGGCTTCGTCATTGTCGCTTATCTATCTTAATCGAGATATCTTATCGCCACCCGTGAAATACTTATCATAGAGGACTTCCCGTAGCCATCTGTGGTCTTCTCCATCAGTTCCACTTCACCAAATGATACTTTTTGAATGCAAATGCTTGACTTGTTGTTGAAAATATCAAAATCAATATGTGTTTGCCTTTAATATTTGAGGAGTTCCCTCAATTGCTTATGGATCCTGTCATCAGAACTGGATGTTCATAAAAATGGGACCAATCTGGAAATATGTCCCTTTCAATAAAAAAAAAGAATTTTTCAAATCGGTTCATAAATGACGGAGTACTGAGGTAACAAACATTAAAAAAAAATCATACAGCCGAAATGATAACCTCCTCCTTTTTTTGGAGTCAGTTAAAAATTTACTGCTGTCATATAGTGCTGCGAGAGATAAAACAGAAAGCATAATTTTAAAAATTAATCTTAACTGACTTTTGTTTTCTTAATTTAAAAAACAGGGTATAATAATTATGGTAACACTGTGAAAGTCCAATTTAACCTAGGTTGATGTACAGGCTAACTATTCTAAACAGCACCAACAGAAAGAAAGTCGTCATGTCGAAAGAATGCTTTAAGTTTCAGCCAATGGACATCGCAGTAATTGGGGAGCAGTGGTGGCCCAGTGGTAACGGGTGCGACTTACGAGTTGTAGGTCATAGGTTGGAACCCTGACAGGCGTTTTACTTTGTGTAAATTATTTCATCACCACTGCTCTCAAAACGGTGATGGGATACATCGTGAGGAAACCGGCATGTCCTAGAACCAAAAATTCGAAGACATTTGTGCAATCTACTAACCCGCACTGGGCCCGCGTGGTACAGCTCATTCCCTCTCACAGATAGGAGGCCTGTGTCCCAGCAGTGGGAACATTATATGCTGATTATACAATGGATAAATGATAAATGATTTTATTTCTGTAAGTAGGTTTACACAAACACTTTTACACGTCAAACATTTTTTTTTAAACTAGATGAAGCCGGCGTATCCTATCTGACTACTCTGAGAAGAAAGGCCGAAACAAACTCAGAGGTCACAGTCTCTTTTAAAGTCCAGACATACTCTTGGTCAGATCATGTGAAGACCATGCAGTTTGGTGTCTGAAATGGTCTTTTGAGAAAAGAACCACACAGATTGAGTGGACCTGTCCAGTCAGTGCACGCATCTGTCAGTAATCGTACAGCTCAACTTAAAAGTTAAGGAGCTCAACGATGGACATCGCTAACTTCCAAAAACTTAATATTCTTTGGCCTATTTCTACCCGCGAGCGTTTACAACTTGCCCCAACTTACAGGACTTGATGTTTTTCTTTCATTTTACAGCGAACACGGCACATTATTCACAGTTTTTGTGTTCAGCGTCTAATATATTATCAAGGACGCATACACCACATGTGACCTATGCTGTTTCGTGAATGTTAATTATTTTAGCTAAATAAACACATACACAACATCAAGCCTTAATTCCCCGAAGGGTTAGGCAGAGGTGTACCTATAGTAACACCAACATTTCGCCAGTTATCTTTTAGTCCCATGTAATAGGGGGCGAGCCTATTGCCATCAACCGGGCACGAATCCAGACTCCGGGCTGCTACTGAGAAATTCCAGATCGAAAAACCCAATAACACTTTGCCCGACCTGGGAATCGAACCCAGGATCTCATGCTCAGCAGTAGCGCTTGCGACCACTAGACCAACGAGGCAGTTTAGCTAAATATTTTGTTGAATATAAAGTTATGAGCGAATTTACGACCTTGATCACCTTTTGGTAACTACTTAACTTATGGTACTGTAAAGTCTTTTAGCAGTAAAAGCACTTGAACAGATTGTTTGGGTTTGGGGTACCTACCTACTAAAATATAAACACGCTATCGATTTTTCTACTAAAAAGCAACATTGTAAGACCATTTGTACACACACGTTTTTCTTGCCGTGAAAAACTACGGTTTATACGCCGTGTGTAAGCACGGTCATCAGTGTTGTATGGATCACTATGGAAGCTTGTTTATACGCCGTACTGTAAAGAAACCGTGTCATGTACAAAGGGCCTTAGGCCGCATTTACACTAAGAGTATAGTCACCTATCGACTGTTAAAATGTATGAAAAACAAAGGACAGACAGTCGGCGGCTGATGATGTTTTTCTTACATTTTGTACTAAACGCTCACAGTCTGCGCCCGACTACACGCTTTGGTGTGAAAGTGGCCTTGGATATGCTTTCAAGAGCGTAATTATATGCCAATGAATAATAGACTACTAGACGACCGCATGTCGCCAAAAAATACAATTAAAATTAAACAAGGCTAGGTGCTCTCAGGTGGTCTATCCGCACACTCACCATTTTGGATTTCTCTTCCGTAAACAGCCTTCAAGTCACCCACTTAAATACCATAAATACACGCCACACGTAATAATATTATTACATTACCCACATAACAGTATCCAAGCACAAATACCGCATTCGAACAATACCCGTCACTTGGCTATAACCGGACATTTTCGACAATGCCCACAGCAAGCCATGTTGCGGCTATTGTGTGTAACTGTCATATTCTCGCTGAACGGCAGTATTTGAGATATTTTCTTGGCGTGGCGAGATATTTGTTAAGATAATATTTATAAGTAATGTTGGGATGTTGCGAAATGGGGTGAAACGTAGGTGTTGAGGCACAATAGATTAAGTTCAGATGAAAGGTACACACTAGTAGAATGATAATAATAATTATAATAAGATCTTGTTGAAAATTTCTGTCGAACACATGTAGCAAAAAACGTAGCAAACGTAGCGTAGTAAAACGTAGCATTTTTAACTTGCAAAGAAACATGTTACTAGAAAATTCGTCCTAGTGGAAATTAGACCAGAGTGATAAATTAATGATTTTCTCCGCCGCTGGCGTGTCAGACCTTATTTGAGTTTAATTTTAAAAACAACTTGTACCTCTGTGATATTGGCAAAATTTTGGTCTCTTCCACAAAAGCCATTAATGAAGTGTTGAAGCTGAAGTAAAAACAACCATCGAGAATTGCATCTTCAAAAAAACTTATCACAAAAAACCGACTTCAAAAAAAACCTACAAGGTGAAAAATAACTTTAATTTCGGTAGTCGGTGGCAAAAAACAAAAATACAAAACCAGAAACATTTTTCACTTTGTGGTGTTTTTTTTTTTTGAAAGTCGTTTTTTTTTTTGTAAAAATGTTTTTTCACAAAATACTTAGGTAATTAGGCAATACTTAGGTAGTTAGGCAACTGTAAATTGGATGTCAAATATGTCTAAGTGAAAGCACGTGCTCAGTAACATTTAAAAACCTCGGCCTTAGTCTCATCACTGGCAACTTTGCTCCTCCCACTATTGACTTTGAGCCAAATAGATAGTGAGAGCTTCCTTTTTAACTGACTTCAAAAGAGGAGGTTCGCAGTTCGTCGGAATATTTTTTTAATTTTAATTTTTTTTATGTGTGTTCCCGATTACTCGAAGACGGCTGGACCGATTTAGAAAATTCTTTATTAGTTTGAAAGGGTATTTTTTTTCAGGTGGTTCCATTGTCATCAGGTCAGGATCTGATGATGAGATCCTGGAGAAATCGAGGAAACTCTTTAAATATTATAGGCACACCTATAGCGATTTGGGTATTTTTTTTTATAGTAACTTGTGCATTTATTCTCGGAAAGCACCATTTGGTGAAGTGATAACTTCGTAAGTGAAGAACTGAATAGTAAGTGTTTCACGGGTTACGATTCGATTACTTTAAATGATTGCTAAGCAATATCAGCTCGTCACAATGCATATGGTGAAGTGGAGCTGATGGCTAAGTACCAAGAGAGCTCCTCAACAATTAACGTCACTGCATCGGGAAAAGCAATGTGTTGTAAAAGGTGATGAACAGTTGTCATTAGGCTATCGTAAGTTAGATAAATTACACACCGACCCACTAAAAAGTGAAAAATAAAAAAACTTTTTTGCAAAAAAAAAAACAACCGACATCCAAAAAAACACTACAAAGTGAAAAATAACTTCAATTTCGGAAGTCGGTGGCATAAACCTAAAATACAGATCCAAAGACACCAACTTCCGAAATTAAAGTTATTTTTCACTTTGTAGTGTTTTTTTTTTTGGAAGTCGGTTGTTTTTTTTTGCAAAAATGTTTTTAATATAAAATCCTTTCAACTTATTCTCACTCCATGAACTTGCCCCATCACGCGATATTAAACAATACATCAAACCTCACACGACGTAATATTTGCTAAACAATCTAGCCCACGTTAATCCTAAACTCCATTACTTTTATCACTACTATCAGTTTACGCCTGGCTGGCTCAGTCATCGCCAATACGGCAATACCTTCACGATATACCCGTTAGGGTATTACCGTTATCAGACGTAAGGGATAATGAAGTTTAGGGGGTAATGCTACTGGTGGCTAATCAGTTGGTTGATGAACAAATTGATGAATGGGGGATTGGGTGGTGCGACATGTGTCATTTTATCAGGAACTCAAAGCACACATAACATCACGCCTGTATGCTTAAAGGTAAGGCAGAGGTTTGCAGTACACCGACATTTCGCCTGTTATAATATGTCTCATGTATCAGCTTTTAAAACCGGGCAAGTGCGTGCCGGACCACGCACAACGAAGGGTTCCGTAGTTGGGATGAGTTTATCCCAAGAACAAACTTTACATTGTAGTTGAAACACATGTTCTCTCATATATTCCAACTGCAAATGTAAGTTGGTCGACTATTACTCGTTAACTTGTAAAGTCAGTCTACTTAGTTGTGATAGTTTTCCTTTTAACTTCGTTGTATATACTACCACCGTGATTTTTTTCACATATCCAAAACTTGTCGTTTAGCTGGCGCGGGGGGAGGGGGGGGGGCACTTGACTCTAACAAAAATTAGCATGTTAAAGCTTAATATTCCAGACACGAAACCCACGACGACGATTCCTTTAATGCAAAATTTGTTTTCACAAACCCGCAATATTTTTGAAAGACTTATCCAACAACACCCCATACCATGGATTAGACGAGAAAAAAGAAACATCCCCACTTTACCTGTACAGGAGGTAACCTAAATTGTTTTTCATGATTTTATTCTACCACTTTGTCGGCGTGATTAATATGTATATCCATGTTATAGCTTTCTAGTACTACGAGTCTCTGAGCTAAGCTATGAACGGACATGGCGAAACTATAAGGGTTCCTTGTGGACTACCGAACCGGCATAAAATCCAGGATTCCTTAAATTATACTTCTTGAAGACTAATAAATTTAAACGTAGGTACTCCTGAATTAATAAAAACATCGTGATGTTTCTGACAATCATTAGAAGATCACAGACACAGGATGTTGTTTTAGATATGTTTAACGCTAAACGCATTTAGTGTGTGTGGTGCAAGCAGGCCTTAACCATTCGTATATAATTAATTATAATTGTAATAAATTACAGAAAGAATTAAAAATCCATGGCAATTGTCTCGCGTCGATCTACGTTCCGGCGATACGAAGGGTTAATAGCTTATTAGATGACAAATAAGCAGGCGGTCCGCCTGACGGGATGTGGTCACAACCGCCAATGGATTTGCAATGCAGTATAAAAATCATCGTAGGTACGTACGTGGCTAGCCCACACACTATGCTGAAATGCCTCATGCCTGAAATATACCGGCACACACTGGATCGAAGATCGCGTTTCGAAGACTTATAGCTTAGAAGTTTTAAGTGTCGTTTTTTGGGCATAAAATAATTTTTATTTAGTATATTTGTGGTCAAATATGTAGGTAACATGAAGTTATTTGGCTTGAAAACTAAGGACTTATAATTTTTTACGATAAAAATGTATGGAGCAGGTATGAAAAATTAGGATATTTCTGGAACTGTAAAATTTGACATATTTCATATTACCGGAAATACTGCACATTTTTTTTAAACGTCGACAATTATAGTTTTAATAAGAAAGACAACAAAAATACCTTTTATTATGAATAGATGGTTACTAATTTTGAAGGAAATTCTTAATTTATTGCTTCATATGGTTGCAGCCAGCTAATTAGTCATGTCATGAATAACCAAAATGAGGTAAACAAACGATTGCTCTAAAAGACAATTCGGGCACTTATTTTTTGACACAAAATAGTAATGCCATTTATTTATGTTACGCACTGGACGTCCATTAAGCGACTATCGTTTGTAAATGGACGAATCGTGTTACCCTTACTGGATTAATGAATAAGATTATAGGCGAAAATATATCGATGGATTATCTTAGATTTATTTCCGTATAGTTTTCTTGTATACTATGTTTTAGGGTGCAGCTAAGAATTTTTCTAGGAAATAGTACTCGCTGCGTCAGAAAACCTCTCTCTGTTAAGACGACACCACGCGCGCAGTGGCGCCCTCAAAGTTTGTTTGGTTATTTATTTTCTTTTACAATGAAAATGCAGAAAATAAGTATGTAACGTTGCGCTTCACAAGACTATACGTTATTACAAATGGTAGTTTTACATTGTTAAGTTTTATTATAATCCTTAAAACGGAAAAAGTAATTTATAAAAATTAAATGGACTTCAAAAAGAAATTAACTAAAAATTATAAAATAACTTTAATTTCGGGAGTCAGTTGCAAAAAACTAAAACACAGATCCCAAGACTTTCATAATTTTGACTTAATTTCTTTTTGAAGTCGATTTAATTTTTTAAATTACGTTTTTATTTCGTAATTTTTAGTTTTAAGTAAAAACTGGAATATGTGTTTGTTTGTAATAAGCAACAAAGACCACAAAGCTTTACATAGTGGACCCTTCCATATAGAAGTATCTATCACAGGTAAAATTAGCTTACAAATCTATTGATATGCCCAGTTTGGCAATAAAAATGCTACTGTTGGTAAACAAACCGATTTGTTTTTGTTCATAGGGACCGAGCATTAAGCATATTCCACATAAGTAGTTTGACAGACGACCAGGGGCCTACCTATTCAATAAAACTGACAGGTGAAAATCTGACAATCTGACAAGTTACTTTCATAGTTTTCTGCGTAATTAAAATTCAATAGGGCCTGGTATATAAAGGATAAAGCTCATTCTGAAACCCACACTAAAAATCCAGAAAACTTGAAAAGCCAACTAAATAAAATCCCATAATTTTCCAACACGTAATGTACTACAAGTTGGGAACTAGCGTACAGGCGGGTGGGTACACAGCTGTTTTCTCTGGAAGCGATATAATTTTCCGTGTTATTGAGCTGGTGCGGCTCGCAATGGTAGTGTTGACACGGGTGGCTCCACGGGAGATGGTAAGGTCGAGCATGTTGGACAACTTGTTACGTGTTGAGAAACAGAATTTAAAATTATAAGATAACAGGCTTTAGGGGCATCATTCCTCCCGGCACAGAAGGTTCTACAGGTGCCATATTATGACGTTCTAATGCCATCATGATTCCAGTGCGAAAGGGAGACCTAGCTAAACATGATCGATAACACCATCCTTTTTGGGACTGTAATCATGATGAAATTAATACTTCATAATACGGCCACTGTGGTAAGTAAAATGTCTAAATGATTAAATTTTGAAGAAACTGAAGATATCAGGGGAATATAACAAAGTTCTGGGATACGTGATAACGTTCCACTGTCAATATATTATTTCTTCGTTAATTTTATTCAGAAGGCATTTTATTTGGATTAAAAAGTTTCAACAAGATATGTGCAATTTGCAGCACTTCTGAAGTTGTATTTGTAACTGATGCACATCACAAAAAATCTATTTACATTTCATGCATGAACTTGTTTATATTCTCAACTCCACTGCAAGCCGCTCTCCTCAACCACGCCCAACCAGCGCCCAGCCCGCTCGCCACTCCCCGTACGTTTCCGTGAAAGTGATAGCCGGATTTGTTCCGCTTATTTCCGGCGCGACGTTCGGAAATGCCGGCTAGATGCTGCCCTGAAATTTCCTGTATTACCAACGCAGCAATTGGAGACTAGTCTTGTCTGTCCACTGGCTTTGAATTAATAATGTTCTGGACTGTCCTGCAAATTAATTTTGATGAATCGCACTGAAACGTGGTTAGATTTTAATGATGTGGACGGAAACTGCTAGTGCATTCATTTATACTTCAGGATCAATTTTGTTAAAAGGGTGTTTCGGTTCGGTGGTCATAGGTACACTGCCTTAAGCGACAATTGTATCCTTGCTGTTCTTCAACCAATCAATCAACTCCGTCTTTTTTTCTTTTTTGTTTTTTTTTTTTTTGTTTCGGGGTGGAAAATCCTCATGGATGTCCTCCGCCCTGGGGCGGGCGGAGGGGTCTGTCAGACTCTTACTGACTAAAAACCACCCCGGTGTTCCATCTCACACCTACGCCGAGGGTCGCGGGAACTTACGATCCTTCGCAACCCCCGGCTGGCCCGCCACGGCAGGCCTCTCCTCGTGTCGAGGGGAGGAGTGAGGTGTTTGACTCCCCACGCGACGTCTAAGAGGGGCGCGCGTGGAACACTACGCGCCGCCACCTCGGGTCCGATGTATAAGGGGCGACGGACGTCCCCAAGTCCGTCGCCCCTGGACCCATTTAGGGGGGCTGGAAGAGGGCGTTGTCCGCCCTCCGCCGACGCCCAGTGCGCCTGCTGCGGGCTGGGTGAGAGGATGTGATCTCCCTCTCCCTTTCCGCAGCCTCCTTCTGAGAGATGACTGTCTCGCAGAAGGAAACCACTGCGTTCCAGGACTCCTCGCTGCCGACCATCGAATTAACGACAGCCGGCAGCGACAGGTCACTGCCTACTCTAGAGATGAGGGCAATCAACTCCGCCTGTGACAACCCACTACCAGATAGGCCTCCTTCAGGTTGCGCCACAAAACCTAGTCAATCATTTCCTTATCTCTTTTCGTGTCTGCCTGTGTGACCGCGTTGTTCTTCTAAACTACACCGTTGTGTAGTTTCACAAGTTTAGAAGAACAATGCGGTCACACAGATTTTGATACGGTTTTCGACATCATTTAGAGAATTACTTCCGGAAGGTTTGTGTGTACAAAACATTAATTTTAAACTTTGATGTAGCTCAGAAATATCGATGTTTTGACATGTCGCCACATCATCAGTACATTGCTTGCACCTGTGCGAAGCAGAGGGCGGATCGCTAGTATACAAATAAATCTCAAGATTTTGTCAAGCCGTAAAAACTGTGCGAAACAGGGGCGTGTCGCTAGTAATATTATTATAAACTAGCGAGCCACCCTTGATTCGCACGAGTGCAATGGCGACATGTCAAATCATCGAGATTTCTGCGCTATATCTAAGTTAAATATACATAGTGACGTGACCAGAGGGCTGGCTCGTTCTTTGGTCAAAGAATTACGATTGCCATTCAACGTGGTAATGCGGCCAGTCTTCTGCGCACGTTTCCGGATGACAGCGATGCGGACGAATACTTCGACGCCTAAGTTAAATATTAATGTATTTTTCACATAAAAGTTACAGAATAAATGCTCTAATAAAATTGATTGTGAAAACCGCACCGAATTCCATTGTGTAGTTTAGAAGATCTAAGGGGTTGCACAAAAATACTTGTTTTTTTTTTTTTAATGGGTACAATTTAATTCTATCTATTTATTCAGGCAGTAAATTAACTAACAAACTATTTAAAAAATATAATAATCTAACCTAAATAAAACTATAAATAAACTAAAATATGGCGTTGAAAAATTCCTCCGCAGGTAATGTACCCAAGAGACTGGCGGCATTGCCACGTTGTATAGCAATGCTTAGCCTCTGGCCAAGGTAAAAGCCAGCCCTTGGGTATAGATTATTTACTTCATTGCACACCCTTCTAAGTAAAGAACGTAACACAAACGTTCAATACAAAACAATTGGCTCAGCAATAACTTAATATCGGCCGCAGCTAATACCGGATATCCGGGAATCCGATCTACTCGAGAGCTTTAGATTCGGTCGTATTTTCTCAATCCCAGTTACGTATTTGAATTATCCTCTGTCTTTGTTGACCTTAATACGTTATTATCTTTTAAAAATGGATCAACAATATATGTGTTTATTACTAGTAGGTACATATTAGGTAGGTCCCTACTTTTAGTTTGTAACCGGCTTCAAAAAAAGGAGGAAGTTATCAATTCGGCTGTATATTTTTTTTAATGTTTGTTACCTCAGTACTCCGTCATTTATAAACCGATTTAGAAAATTCTTGCTTTATTTGAAAGGACATATTTCCAGATTAGTCCCATTTTTATCAAAATCCAGTTCTGATGATAGGATCCATGAGGAATTGAGGGAACTCCTCAAACATTATAGCCAGACACATAGCGATTTTGGTATTTTCGTCAACAAGTCAAGCATTTGCATTCAGAAAGTATCATTTGGTGAAGTGGAACTGACAAAGAAGACCACAGATGGCCACGGGAACTTCTCAATGATAAGTATTTCACGGGTGGCGATAAGATATCTCGATTAAGATAGTTAAACGACTATGACGAAGCAAATTTAAATAAATGCTTCTGATGAAAATGTTACCATTAACTGATCTGATGATGAAGCAATGTATTCTAGCCGTGCTTGGGATTATTCAAATTTTCATGAGATGCACTCTGTGTCAACTCAAGTGGAACTGATGGTGAAGACCACATCACATTTCACAGGCTGCGATTCGATTACTGCTTAAATGCCAAGCAATATAAGCTCGTCACAATGCATAAGGTGAAGTGGAACTGATGGTGAAGTACCAGGATATCTCTTCAACAATCCCTGCATCGGGAAAAGCAATGTTTTATAAGAGGTGATGAGCAGTTGTCATTAGGCTATTGTAACTTAAATAAATTACAAACCGACCCACTAAAAAATGAAAAATAAAAACTGTTGCAAAAAAAAAAAATATACAACCGACTTCCAAAAAAACACAACAAAGTGAAAAATAACTTAACAAAAACCTAAAATACAGATCCAAAGACACCGATTTCTGAAATTAAAGTTATTTTTCACGTTGTAATGTTTTTTTTTTTTTGGAAGTCGGTAGTTTTTTTTTTTTTGCAAAAAAGTTTTATTTATTATTTATTAAATCATGATGCGACAGATTTGTCAAAAATTACAAAATTTTCACATTTTCACGACAGGTGTTGATGATGATAAAGTAGAAGATGTATAAAATAAACATGTAAAATGGCTGAATTGTCGCCTGTCACCTATCACCTGTCGGTTTTATTAAATAGCCCTCTGGCACTTTACTAAATTCCTTCAAAGTAAACATACCAACATTTTAATAACTGACTATAATTTTATTTATTACTCCTGTTTATGCTACTAATTCAAAAGTACCTAACCTCTTGAACGTCCGAAATGGCGGCCGGAAGTGGTGCCTGTTAACCTCATAACACCATTATTTTTGCCATCTGTTATTATTTATCTGACCCTTGGTCAAAAGCAGGAGTTACGAAGCAGAATCCGCGGCATATGTGAGCATTGATGCCAGTGGCTTATGTAATATAGATTTTCAGGACAAGTGCTGTTTAATGAAGTAGAAATACCTAACATTCACACCTATATTTCCTGTGTACCTATAATACATCCACATTTCACTAGTTATGTTGAAGTCCCATGTAATAGGGGGCAAACCTATTGCCGTGAATCGGGCACTAATCCAGACATCTGGCTGCTACTGAGAAATTTTAGATGGAAAAACCCAATATCACTTTGCCCGACCCGTGAATCGAACCCAGAACCTCGTACTAAGCAGTAGCGCTTGCAATCACTACGCCAATGAACTAGCAATGAACAACAAAACACGGTGTAAGGGACAACTCTCCGCAGACTGAAGGGGTGAATTCAGTATATCATACTAAGATGACCGGTACATGAAATTATTTCAGGAACGTTATGGGAATCAAATAAACCTGATTTGTTTTATTACCTCACACGCAATGTATCGTTACCGTGGCAAAACGCGCGTAGCGAACGGCAGCGCAGCGAGCTTTCGGCCGCCGAGTATTTCAACATCCATTGCTGATTTTTTGATTTTAGCTGTTTAATTAGCATAAATAGAGTGCTACGTACAGATAATGTAATTTTACATGGAAATAAAGGAATCATCATCATCTGCCTAGCCTTTTCCCAACTATATTGGGGTCAGCTTCCAGTCTAACCGGATGCAGCTGAATACCAGTATTTTACATGGAGCGACTGCCTATCTGATCTCCACGACCCAGTTACTGGGTAATACGATATCCCTTGGTAAGACTGGTTGTCAGACTTTCGGGCTTCTGACGACCCGTAACGACTGTCAAAGATACACGAATGACAGCCGAGACCAACGGTTTAATGTGCTTTCCGAGGCACGGAGGGTCTTGATATGTAAAGATGGTCACCCCTCCACGGACCAACCGCGGCAAGCGTAGCTTAACCTGACCGATCGACCCGTGCGGCTGTCATTTCTTAGCCACAAGCCCCTATTGAAAGAAAGGAATAGTAACTGAATATACGATTAAAAAAATGAAAATTTTCCTGAGAATATTTCCGATGGAATATGATTCACAATAAGGAGCTCAATGCACCTGTTACTTTGCGGAGGGCTGTCTCTTACACCCTGTATAACCAGTCATAATTATTAGAGTTGACACGAAAATGGACAACAGATTAATATAAACAGGCTTTCTAAGCCCGAGTAGATCAAAACAGTTTCTACTTGGCTAAACTTACCTTGACCATATATTTAAGGTCCATACAACTAAAACTTATAGCTTCCTCGTCGTTCACAAAGAAAACAATACAGTTTCCAAACAAAAGTGTTGATTCTAACAAAGAGTCTTTGGACAAAACACAACACAACTATTGGCACACTACGTGCAATTCTAATGAGGAATTCGTCACAGATTCTGTAAGTTAGACTATATTAACGCTGGACATAACAGAAAAGGTTTGAAATTAAATGAGCTAGCAGAGACAAAATACTGTCCACTATTATCCATGCTACTGTCGGGCAAAGGCCTCTTTCCTTACTGACAAGTAATGGGCATTATTCATCACACTTGCTCAACCTGGGTTTCATCAAGATATTTTTATCTGTCGTAATTGATACATACATACATAAACTCACGCCTTCTTCCCATGGGGGTAGGCAGAAATTACAGAACGCCTCCTGCTATGGATCCTTACATACTCCTTTTCCTCGTTTACGTTCATACATCTGGTCATACACGCACGTCGGTTGCGAGTACTAAACACCTGACCTTTCAGAAGAACATCACAAATAAGATCACTATATGTCTCCTAGGGCGTCCCCTCCCAGCGTTTCCACTCACATCTGCCGTGTAAATACCTTTTGTTAGTCAACTTTCATTCATCCTCTCAACATGACCAAACCATCTAAGCATACTCTTATCATAATTGAAATAAATGCTTTGAGTTTGAGTTTGATGAGTCAACAAACCCAACCCAACTTCCCAAAAAAATACTAATATTTGGTTATTCATTTTCTACTCATAATCAATACCACTGACAAGTTGAACAGCTATTTCGAAACATTGTTAATTTTCTCTCAAGTCACCACTAACGTTAGTGACAAACACACTTAACTCTATCCACTTCCTCGATTGTTCCCGGAACTGTTAAACTCACCTAACCGCAAACTGTGCAATTCTACCATTAATATAATATAACGAATACATACAAGAAACGCTGTAAAATTATTCTTAAACTGAAACCAACAGCTTTTCCATCAAAAGCTGCAAGTCTCTGGAAATAGTATTTATGACATAAATAAATACATACTTAAACACACACAAGTATACTACACATACATTACATTGCATAACATAATATTATATTCTAAACTACTGGCAATACTCGAGAAATTAAGTAAACTGACTTATTAGCTATAGCACAAAGAGGACCAAAAGAGATAAAACTCCTTACACTAAATACAATACGAATGTTGTCTGTACTTATCAGTGCCTCCAGTTAAAAACGGAATAAGTCGAATTATGCCCTTTTGTTTTTATAGCATCATTATAATCTACGTGTTCTGTTACGTAGACATAGCTCTAGCTGAATTCTAACTTATTTTAAGGGTTCCGTACCTCAAAAGGAAAAAGCGGAACCCTTATAGGATCACTCGTGTGTCTGTCTATCTGTATGTCTGGTATGTCTGTCTGTCTGTCTGTCACAGCCAATTTGCTCCGAATCTATTGGACAGATTAAGTTCAAATTTGGTACCTACATTATGAATTTCTGTGACCCAAACACGGACGTGTAATGTAAATAAATACATTTTTAAATGGGGGGGTCACTTTGGGGGGAAAATTAGGAAATTTAGAAAAAAAAATTTGCAAACTATACCGTGTGACATATCAAATAAATGGGCTTACTGTGGGGGTCTCGAATAGATTTTTTTTTATAATTTTAAATAAATAGTTAAAGTTATTTAAGAAAATTGACGAAAATTGACCATACCCTCCTTATATCCGAAACTACTTAGCTTAAAATTTTGAAAAAAAAAAAAAACAGAAAATAGTTCTATACTTATAGATTACAGGAAAACCTATAAGAAGTCTATGGTCTTAACATGGTAATCTCTCAATATTGTGCGTACAAACATATATTTGCAGTTGGAATGTATGGGAGAACATGTTTTTCAACTACAATGTTAAGTTTGTTCTTGGGATAATTTCTGTCTCTTCTTTCTTCACTTAACTACGGAACCCTTCATTGTGCATAGTCCGACACGCACTTGACCAGTTTTTTTTTTCTAATATATGAAAGGCATAACTCGACTGCTTCTAAAGGCACATCCATAGACATCCAGTATATTTCACTGCATAGACACAATTAAATCATCGTCATCATTTTAGCCCGGAATCACCCACTGCTGGGTATAGGCCTCGCCTTTTTCTGCCATACTTCCCGGTTCCGTGCGTCCCTCATTCAGGTGTTTCCCACGACATTGACGATATCATCAACCTAACGTGCTTTTGAACGGTCCTAGTTTCTATGGGCTAACCTTGGCCACCATTTGGTCACAGCTTCTCCGCGTCTAACTAGATGTCCTGCCCAAATTCCACTTGAGGCACATCACCTGTCCCCAACGTCGTAGTCTTTTGACCGACGACGGATTTCGGTGTTACGCACTCGATCTAGTAGGGTTATGCCAAGCATGACTCGCTCCGTGACCCTTTATTCTATTCGTATGCGGTGGATAGTCTCCATTGTGAGCGTCCATGTCTCGGCACCGTAGGTCATTGTTGGCAGGACACATATAAATTCATTTGTGAGAGCTATGTTTTTGTGAGTGCTACGTATGATCCGGATTGGCGCAAAAACGGCAGAATGGATTTGAATGAAATTTGGCACATAGTTAGTTTAGAAACTGGATTAACACTACTACTTTTAATTCCGGTAGTACGTTCCCGTGGGATATTTTCCGACATCCACGCGGGTGAAGCTGCGGGCAAAAGCTAGAAGAAAATAAACAATATTCCATCATTCCACCTGTCAATACCGTTCCAACCAGTGCAGGAAATCCTGCGGAAATGAGAAAGTGAGACCACACATCATTTTCTTCGAAAGTGACAGTCGTTTCAACTGAGAAGCTCGAAAATCTAACAACTGAGGGCTTAGATAACACACAAACATAACATCACATCACGCCTTGTATCCCCGAAGGGTTGGGCAGAGATGTACCTATAGTACACCCACATTTCGCCAGTTATGTTTAAATCCCATGTAATAGGGGGCGGGCCTATTGCCATCAACCGGGCACAAATCTAGACTCCGAGCTGCTACTGAAAAATTCCAGACAGAAAAACTCAATAACAATTTGCCCAACCCGGAACCCGGAAGCCGTAATCGAACCCAGGACCTCATGCTCAGCAGTAGCGCTTGCGACCACAAGACCAACGAGGCAGTCAAAGCCAAACAAATCCTACAAGCCAACGAGTCTAGACAAAGTGACATTATATCAGCTATAGCGATGATGGAAAAGTCAAAAATGTGTGGGACTGATGTAACTGAAAAGCTTATGTCAATCCTGTCAAAAGTAGAAAAAATCATAGAAATACGCAACGCTTTGAAAGAGATTGCCACTTATCAACTTCAGTTTTATCAATTTCAGTCACTTCATTTCAAACAATAATATCCAGGCCCGTCTAGTTTACCTGGAAACTCAACATACTTATGCAAAGACATTCGTCTGATGTATACCGGTAGATACTGCTACCAAGCTACCTGTTTAACCTTACCGACCCCTTACAACATTCGCGCCAAAGATACCAAGAGTAACGGCACAATATTATGGTCAATACGAATAACATAATGTCAACACAATATTACTGAGGGCACGAAGGTCTTCATAAACACTTCGATTAATGATGTGGAAAGTTGTAAAAGTCTGTGAAGAGAGGATGGCAATGAGTGGCGTGATGGCAGCTTGATCGTAAACTGAATACACAGAGTGTCATATCATCTTTCAAGATCTAGGCTTCATAATGTATTGCTTCTTGCTGATGAATAAAAAAAATTTGCAGACCAAAAGGGAATTACAAAAGATACCGAAAACTCATGTCTGACTGAGCTTAAAATCGGAACTTAGCTTTTACGAGAGATAACCGCGCTATTGACTAAAAATAAAACGGTTAGATCACTCTATTTGCATGATAAAACTCAAGAGATTAGTTCTTAATCAACAATTAACCGGTTCGCGGACTACAAACGAGACACAATAGAAGTTTTGTTGTTATGACGTCTATAGACATCAAGCGTCCGCGAAAGTATTAATACGATATAACAACTGCCCTATCTATTGCAGACTATTACTGGAAATACGTTGTTCTCAATTCACTCTAGCATTAATCTTTTACTCTCATTAGTTATTGAAACTTTCAAAATAGATCAGAGCAGCTTTAGGGCCCTTTTACATACCGATATACTTAAGGCAGTTACTAATAGCACTTTCCTTAAAAGAAACTGAACATTAGGATAAGCCTTAAGTAATTTGAAATCTATTTTGGAAGAGACACATAATACGTAATCTAATTTGGTACACACGATGCTTTTTGTAATAGAATAGACGACATCGAATCTGTATCACTGGATTGATTATTGTTGTATGTTTTAACATTTCTCACTGGATTATGAATTACATTTTTATAGCAAATAGTTGGTAATCCATAAAATTCATATAATATCCAAATATTGTTAAACTTTTTAAAAGATTAACTATGGAGTCTCTTACCCATTCTTATTCATACTAAACTACCTTTTGGAAGGGACTGCTATAATCAATTCTCTCTCTATTTTCATGTAAATTTTGACATTTAAAAATTCCCTTTTATGGCCTAATTGAAATAAATTATTTGACTTTGACTTTACCCTGTTTTCTAGCGTCTTCATTTCTGTTGGTTGGAGACCTTGTTGCTTACATCATTGTTCTCTGATTCACGATATTCTTGATGTTTACCTTGCCGGGTCGTTTTGACTATGTCTTATGCCAAATTACGAAATAATTCTTAATGCCAGACTGATGATATTTATCATTCCCTTCGCAGTCGCCATTTATGTCTTATTTGTAATTTTAAACACATGTATAAAATATTAATCCCTTCCCAAATAAAATATTTTTCTTTCTTTTCTTTCTTTCTTTCTTACGCGGTATTTCTTTCATCTCCAGATCATGATAAACTGCAAATAAATGAAAATAAATTACATGAAAATGAGAAAATATTATGACCCAACTTTAATTCCAGAATACACACACGACTTAATTTACAGATTTACAGCACGTTTCGACTCTCGAATAATTTAGATAATCGCATATTTTATCGCCACTAAATATTCAAAAGTGCTTTATTAAGAAAAAAATAAACATGCCAGCCCTAATCTGTAGTAATAAACGGCAAATAAAACAGCTGACAGGCGTCGCGCGTAAAATTTTAATGTCTTCTTTATATGCGAGAACACAGACACAAAAGGTCCACTTCTTGCTATATCACGATACGGTAATTTATGACGTAGACGCTGACTAATCTTAGATATTGCATGCACCATTTGATAATGTGTTGCATATAGGTACGAGTCTTCCATTTTTCGACCCTATCATAATTAAATTGTCGTCTACTGTTTCGACGAGCGATAAATACAAAATCACTGATATCATCATCTTTGTACCTCTCTCTTGAATTTGTATATATGTATATATAATATATTATAGTAAATATGTATGTATGTGTATTATAAGTTTAAAATCCATTTATGTACTTGTGAACATATTCTATTGGTACCTATTTCATTATTATATATTTTTAATAGTATTTTTTTAACATTGTTCCTCTCAAACAGAGCACCTGCCATTTAATCTCTTCAGCACTCTTATTTGACTGGTAGAGAATGCCTAAGGCATTGAGTCCGTCTTTATAATTTTTTGAGTGTGAAAGGTTGAATAAATAAATAAATATCCGTCTGCCTAGGTAGGGTTGGCTCCCAGTCTAACCGGGTCCAGCTGGATACCAGCATTTTACATGGAGGGATTGCCAATCTGACCTCCACAACCCAGTTACTGGGTAACACGATACTCCTTGGTAAGACTGGTTGTCAGACTTGCGCTTCTGACTACCCGTAACGACTGTTAAAGATCTACGAATGACAGCCGGGTCCAACAGCTTTTTTTTTTTTGTGGATGGGAAATCATCAAATGACTTCTCCCGCTCTGGGCGGAGCGGGAGGGCGTGTCAGACTTTTACTGACTAAAACCCACCCGTGTTCCTTCTGTTGCCTGTGCCGGGGGGCACGGTAACTCTTTCGAACATCCCGCAACCCTAGCTGGCATCGGCCCTAGCGGATCCCGTCAATAGGGCTGACATCTCTTTGAGGCGCGCGTGGAACACGACGCGCCGTCGACTCGGGCTTGGTCCTTACCGGTCGGCGAGCTACCCATTGCTCGCCGTCCGCAAGCCCGCGCCTACGGTGGCCGGGAATCGGCTGCCAATTCCCGACGCCCAGGGCGTCTCCTGCGGCGACTAGGGGCGTGAGGGCGCAAAGCTTGCCTCTCCCTCGCGCGTCCCGCCTCCTCCTTCACGAGCATTACTGCTTCGCAGAAGGAGGTAATGGCTTCCCATGTACTCTCGCTCCGTACCAGGGCCGGACGCGAGAGATCGCCGCCGCCGATCGCTTCCGCGAGGACACGGCGGTGCTCCGCCCAAGCCGGGCAGACCTCCACCGTATGCTCCACCGTGTCCTCCGGGCGATCCACACAGTGGTGACACCCGGGCGTTTCCTCCCGCCTTATCCGGAACAGGTACCTCCCGAAGCACCCGTTTCCGGTGAGCCACCGTGGCGCCTCTCCAGCCACTCCTCAAAGAGGGGACTTATCGCCGCAATTGTGGCGTGCCCAGGGTCCAACGGCTTAACGTGCTTTCCGAGGCACGGAGGGTTCTCGATATGTAATGGATGGTCACGTATCCACGAACTGACCGCGGCAAGCGTAGCTTAACTTTCAATTGACCCTGCAGCTGTAACCACGAGCCTTCTAACACCATTACACTGATTCTGACAGAAGAAGTTGACATTATCCTATTCATATGCAAGCTGTTTTTTCGTCAGTTAAAAAGTTCATTGCCATTTGAAATCGTAATATTTACATACCTCCTTGCTTATTGCAAGTATAAGCGGACCTTCTGCTGCTTCCATTTCTTGTAGACTTTCTAAGGTTTCCGTTATCGATACTCGGTCTCGATTATAGGTATCGAATTGCGACCAGTTAACGAGGAAAATTATATTCGACACTGGCCGGCGGTGTCGCGTGACCGGTATTAGAAAAAATATAATCTGTAATGTATACTTGTTGTGTACTGTTTTGTGGGTTGGAGTGCAAGTGAGAAGGGATTAGAGGCTAAATAGGAATTATTTTGGAGTTCTTATCTTCTCGTTATTTCAAAGACGGCATCAGAACATTTTTCTGCAGTAAAACGATAATTATACATATTACTTGAAGGAAAATTCTCTTTTACTTTATTTTAGCTGAATTTAGCTCTTGGGTGTGTAATATTCGTGGCTAAATAATAACGACCGTACGGGGTTATCGAAGCTTAAGCTACGCTTGCCGCGGTCGGTTCGTGGATAGGTGACCATCTATTACATATCAAGACCTACATGCCTCGGAAAAGCATGTTAAGCCGTTGGTCGCGGCTGTCATTCGTAGATCTTTGACAGTCGTTACGGGTAGTCAGAAGTCCAAAAGTCTGACAACCAGTCATACCAAGGGGTATCGTGTTACCCAGTAACTGGGTTGTGGAGGTCAAATAGGCAGTCGCTCCATATAAAATACTGGTATTCAGCTGCATCCGGTCAGACTGGAAGCCGACTACAACATAGTTGGGAAAAAGCTAGGCAGATTCATTGGGTGTGTAATATTTTTACAAAATCTCGTTTAGGAGCCAAAACCTTAAATAGGTTATGGCAATCGCATTTCATGTTACCCAAACACTCCATGCTTAGCTTTTTCTAAATTCTTTCAACATCAGCTAAAGCAGCTTTAGCTTTTCACTTGCACCATTTTTTTTTTCTATGAGCAGTTTGGACACGGTATCAGGTGTTTGATGGGTTCCACCGAATCATAGTTGCGTCTTATTTATTTTTTGTAGAAAACAAATAACATTGGATCAGTTTCTGTCAATACGGTGTGGTGCAAAAAAGCTATTTCATGGTTTAACATTGATTAAGTTTGAGCTGCAACTTTACATTTTCGAATAAAAGTAAAAAGGGCCACAAAAATTCATTTTTGTTTTCTGGAAATAAAATCAGAGAATTCTGTGCAGCAATTTTAATCACAGCTTGCTTGTGTTAGCGCTGGATTACTGAAACACAAAACGTTGCAGCATAGATATAAAATTTCTACAGTTACTCACTCAGATAATTTTAAAATGTTTTAGTTCCTGCCAGTGATGAAATTCTAACCTAAACCACCATTTAAACCCACAACCAAAACATCAATAATAATGATTAAAACAACTCATCCCATCAACCCTCCACACGAAAGCCCTAAATTAATACCCCATAATAACAACCAAACAGAACCTTAACCCTTCAACCACAAACAGGGACCCGGTTACTTTTCCAATCAATAACAAAAGAAAACTTCTGAAGAACCCCACACACCTGACCCTCCAATCGGAATAACAAAGCGGACAGCGGGTTGAAAGATTAAAACCGGTTAAAAGCAGTTGAAACCGCTTAAACTGGCTAGAACCGGTCAGAACGGGTCTAAATCAATGACGTTGGGCGCGTAACAATGCAAGCCGTGACCGCAGAGACATTCGTCCCTCGTTCACGTTACATTTATTGGAAAAGTTCCACTTTAAAATTATGTGCCAAGTTATAAGCGAACTTACTGTTGTATTAATTACGAGTCTATTTACAACAGCCACCAAAACACCTCAGCATTATGACAACTGAGGTGATTAGAGTGACCAGCCTTTTGTTTATCTTTCTAAGTAATACATAGTTCCGATTGTTAAAGGAAAACTAAAATCAGGTAAATCATTTCAATCATAAAAAAGCACAGTATTTGATGAGGGATAATGAAAAATCGTCTTCATTAAATAACTGTTTATGACTAACTCCCAACCTTTTAGCTTATAAATGATTAAAATCTAGCTTCGATGTAAATCATAATCATACTTTTTATTCGTCTTCATAATTTGTTAACCTGTAACTGTTTATAATAATCAGCCTATATTGTTCCCACGGCTGGAACACATACCTCATTTCTGTGAGAGGGATTGAGCCTTTACACCATGCGGGCATCGGGCCGGGTTGGTAGATGTCACATGTCTTCGAATTTTTGGGTCTAGGACATGTCGATTTTCTCACGATGTTTTCCTTCGCCGTTTTGAGAGCAGTGTTGATGAAATAATTTACACAAAGTAAAGCGCCTGTCTGAGTTCGAAACTATGACCTACAACTCATAAATAACTGTTTATTGTTCCATACTAAATAAATTAAGTAATCAACGCGAACTTCCCCGCTCCGCTCGTAATTCGGGCCAGTGTCAGAAAATGCAAGGAATGCATCTCGTTCAGAGTAAAGTCCGAACATATAATTTGACCGCTACTACCATTGAATGGTGCCGCCGACAATATTTACTACCGAGACGAGAGGAACTGTCCGATGTTTGAGAAAAATTGTTCAACCATGTAGGTACCTACCAGTTGAAAATAAATAGTTATATATTAGGAGTCTTTGTAGATTTTAATTGCAGTGTAGAAAGCGAAATTAAAATCTTGTAATGAAATGTATTTCGTAAGTTAAACTTAAAAATATTTAATTTTCGATGGGCAACCCACGGATTCCATTAAAATAACATTTTAATCAAACTCAGCTAAAACTACCTAATAACCTCCTACTGTAATTAAGATCGTAGAAAACGAAAAAAAAAAACAAAACTCGAAAATTAATTTAAAAACATTCGCACAAAACGGTCTTCAAAGAGTTTTAAAGTTAAATAATAAGAAATAATGAGTACGCACGTTAATTAAAGTCCTTTCATTGAGAAACTTCTATCAGACGAAATCTGTGAGATTTTATTCGGATCCCTGAGAACTTTTTAATTAAGACACAGTTCGTAGGGAATAAGTTTAATCAGTAGAGTTTCTCATAGGTGAGGTCTTAGCTCGATAATGAACAATGATGTTCACGATAACTTGGTTAGCTGTTGAAGGAAATTAAAGGAAAAGGGTTTTAATTATTTTACTGACAAAAATCTAACTTGACAAACTAGTACCTACTTAATATCTCAAAAGTGCCACTAAATGGTGCAATTTAAACAAACGCATTAAAAGTGCTTTTAATTACTGAGGACGATTCGTACATCTGACTTTCTGTGGGTACTCTGAAAAATAAGTAATGATTTGAATACTCTATTTCATCATCTGCCTAGCTTTTTCCCAACTATATTGTGGTTGGCTACCAGTCTAACCGGATGCAGCTGAATACCAGTATTTTACATGGAGCGACTGCCTATCTGACCTCTTACCCCTTACCCCTTACCCCTTGGTAAGACTGGTTGTCAGATTTTCGGGCTTCTGACAACCCGTAACGACTGTCAAAGATCCACGAATGACAGCCGGGACCAACGGCTTAACGTGCTTTCCGAGGCTCGGAGGAGTCTCGGTATGTAAAGATGGTCACCCATCCACGGACCAACCCCAGCAAGCGTAGCTTAACCTGATGGATCGACCCATGCGGCTGTTATTACTTAGCCACGAGCTCCTTGAATACTCTATTTACTAAGCATAAACGTAATGAAAATGTTTATACCAGCTTGAAACTCGATTGTTTATTAAATTTCAATATACAACGTGCCGCTACAAAGGCGGCATTAATTTACCACACAGGTACGACTAGTGGCCAGTAATCATAAAAATTATAATAAATTGAAAAATACAGTATTTCAAACAAACTAAATAATAAAGCTCTCTCTCTTTCCATCAATTCGCCTAGTCTGTGCACGTTATTCGTTTTAATTTCCTTGATGCGATATTATGATCCGTGACCCCGGCAAATTACCTCTGCGCTACAGTTCTTTAAGTACAAATTAATAAATAATAACATACATACATAAACTCACGCCTTCTTCCCATGGGGGTAGGCAGAAACTACAGAACGCGACCTGCTACGATCCTTACATAGGTACTCCTTTTGTCTCGTTTACGTTTCATACATCTGGTCATACACGCACGCCGGTTGCGAGTACTACGCACCTGACCTTTCTGAAGAACATCACCAATAAGATCACTATATGTCTTCCTAGGGCGTCCCCTCCCGGCGTTTCCACTAACATCTGCCGTGTAAATACCTTTTGTTAGTCGACTTTCATTCATCCTCTCAACATGGCCAAACCAGCATACACTTTTCAATTTTTGTCACTACATCTTTTAAACCGCACCGTTGCCTTATGACATCATTCCTCAGCCTATCATTCGTAGGCGCACCACACATACTTCGCAAGCAACGCATTTCCACAGCATTTATTCTACTAAATAATAACATTTAATGAAATTAAAATATCTTCATAAAACGAAAACGCGAAACCGTATACGTGTGTCAAATTAATATCGCCATTACATCGTCATACTGTAGAGATAACGTTTACCTATTTACCTAGAGATGCTTATATCCACGAGAACTAAACAAATCCGTGACCCGCTTCCGGCTGCAACTCGCAATGCATCACAAGCACCGGCAGCGCAAATTTTTGTCTTCCTCCAAATCATTGGGGAAATTAAGACTCCCAGCATCCTTTAAAATATTCGCACTGCCGGCACAGTGCCGATATTTCACTAAAAACAAGTCGTTACAATAATGCACGGTACCCTAGTTGGAAAACCGCCAAAGACCGTCTCAGTAGCGGTAATCACGAGAACGATATTAAAACGGCCTCGTCCGGTTAATTTCACACAATATACGTTTCCCGGACATCATAATCTTGGTGCAAACGTCGAATTTGTGCAATTTTACGTCTTGTACATATAGCACCAAAGTTTGATGTGCAGGTACGAAATAAACTTCTGTATTGTGATCTAGTTTTTTGTTACCACTTCGTGTGCTTACTAACTTCAACACTCTTACTGAACCATTTATCAGGGATTGTATTAAAAACCTATCATAGTTTATCACAATATTAGGCACTATCTGCAAAATTATGTTTCTTTTATATTCAGTGGTACAAACAGAGCGGTACCTGTCAATAAGTCATGGAAATTCTATATTTTCAAAGTGGTCTGTCCGTGTAACTGTGTGTACTGTAGTGACCTGACACGATACATAGGCAGGTCACCACGTAGATTGTCTGTAGGGTCTCGACTTCGAGGTGTGTCGGGGGATTTATATGGAAATATGTAGGAACACAGCAGCACTATTGATGTGATTTATTTGCTTATATGAAAGCACAATACATTATATGAGCAAGGCTAGTACTTCACTGACTCGACATAAAAACAATATGACTATCCGTCATAATTTATACCTATTCTAAATTCCAAAAAAAAACAGTGTTTGTCTTATCAGCCAATGTCACAATCCAAGGAGGATTCATGCGGAAGGCAGGCTCAACTAAGGCCACTACAGTACCTAATAATGCGATCACAAATTCCCTTGACTACTCAACGCACAAACACACAACATGGATTATAAAGTAAATGTAGTTCGCATCCTGCATACTAATCTCTTTCGTTCACTGTACAACGCTTTAATATCCTGCAGTATACCATTAATATATCCTGATTGCATGGTATTGCGATATAGTTTTATTGCATGTGTGGTTTATTAGTCGAAAATGAAATACGTAGAACCTGCAATTAAATTAAATGTCTTGCTTTTAAGACACTAATTATTTGTGCTTGTTAATAATGTCAGTAAACGTTTAAGTTAGATTGCTCTCTTAGTTGATTTCAGACTTCAGTCGACCAAAGCAAAAATCCATCCATAAAGCTCTGAGTTTATAGTTTGCATTCAGTGACACTCCGATAGTTATACATTCTGTAGAAAGTTGTTAGTCGGGGCTCAATAAATTTTTATCTAAATTTCAGCACTCCAATTGATTATGTCGAAAATTCGTCTGCTCTATAACGTAAATGACGTAATGAATAATGTTGAATTGGCAAAAGTAAGTCACGTGTGTTAAGCAATAACACCGAATTAAGGATTTCAGAAAAACATCACGAATATTTTTTAACCCAATCAAACCAAAAAAAAAAAAAAAATTCTAAACTAATCCTCCACTCGAGAAAAATCTCGGGAAATATTTCCCCGTCGGCCTCAATACCCGCACAGCAGTTCGCCTCGACACGAACTTTGCAAATCAATTAAAAATTAATTAAATGGCCTTGTCAGCGTCCTAGTTCACAGTTTTGGCACTCATCGCGAATTCATACCGCACCTGGCGGCTTTAGGTACCTACCACTAAGGTGACGCTGTTTTATGTATCGGGAAAATATTGAAGCTGAGAAATATTTTATGGTACGGATTATTACCTTTTCGACTTATTGGATATTATGGACGGATCGCTGCTGGAATAGGTATATTTTATGAGTCATACAGAGATACTGACGTACTTGGTTTAGAGAGCAACTATTTATAAAATTAAGTTTCTAGTTTATGTCGGCAAAGTTGAATAATAACTAAAAACAGTTTCGGTAATGATATCCAAGAATAATTAAACGAATTTTATTCAGTTCTTTGAGCTTATAAAAAGATCAATGGAATGACCTAAGAATGCCGAGTTTGACCTCACTGCTATTGAGCTATAAGCTTTAATTCCTAAACAGCCAAAAAGCTAAAAAAACATACGTTTTGTAAATCAAAAGCCCAAAACACCACAAATCACAACATTCCAGCCATATTTTCATAGAAGCCAATAAAACTATGAGCAGAAAATCTAAGCAGTGATACACTTGCGTGCCATTACAGAGGCTAGTGGCGCCATTACGTGAGCAGTTTAGTTGTCCCCATGTGTACGGAACGCCATTCAGATGATAAATACCGAAGTACCAAGACGCTTTATGTAATGTTTGAGAAAAAATGAGGTTTCTACTTGTAATATGGTGTAAGTTTCTTGGCTTTTTATGTTGAAAAGTTAGGCTGTTTGTACACGGCACGGTTTCTTTACGGTACGGCGTATATGTAAACCGTGCCGTAGGCAAAACGTGTCGGTCAACAAGCTTCTATAGATATTCACACGACACTGACGACGGCGTATCGCATCGTAGAAAGGTGTGTTGTATGGATCACTATGGAAGCTTGTTGACAGACACGTTTTTTCTACGGCGCGGTTTATACGCCGTACTGTAAAGAAATCATGCCGTGTACAAAGGGCCTTACGCTACTTTGTTTAGCTCCTGATTTCTTTAGATTTTAACGGCTAAGCAGTTTGTAACAGCCTACAAGTCTGCTTCAATAACATATTGATAATTAAAATCAAATCAAATATTTTATTGGAACAAAAAACAGGTTTACCTAATCTTAGTGTTCGTTAACAGCTACATTAGTTTTAAAAACTATGTTGCAGCCATTAGCCCCCACCTCCGAGAGGGGAAACGTCGGCGTTCCAATATTTATAATACTAAATCAATAATATAAAAATTAAAAATAGTTGCAATATAATTTTAGAGTAAAAGTAGGTATATAAAGGTATATAAACTATTTATCTAAAATATTATTAGTTATTTATTTATGTATTACTATAAGTTACATCATGTTAATTGAAAACTAAGCCCCACAAAACCGTAGTAGCGGTTTGACTGTGGAGTCTGGCGAGCTTTTATACACTACTAAAACACAGAAAGAAACTTAAATACTTAAGGCTCAGGTTAGCACTTTAACAAATTTCTAAATAATATCTTTTAATTTTATTTTTAAATCGGTTTTTATTGCTTTCACTCCTTATGTCTGCCGGCAGACTGTTCAACAGATATGGTAATAGTTTTTTAAGAGTTCTGTCGCCAAAGTAATTGGTGACTCTGGGTACATTGAACTTGCCGGCAGCCATAGATCGCGTATTATAGTTGTTAAGTACATGAGTTCAGTTATGCTCTTGGGTTCCGAGTTATTAATTACATTTAATTCTTACTATTTTTAAATATTATAACTTTCAAGATAAAAATATATTCCAGTTCTCTAATGTGATATGTGTGTGTATGTATGAATGTGTGCAGGTGTATAATGAAAGGCTTGTTTCAAATCTTTTATTAGATTTTCAACTCTTTGAACCAGGCGTGAATTTACTTACATATAGGTCCCGTAGACATTATTAGTTTTTCCCTAATTGGGATAGCAGTAAAACCAGTATAAGCTGGCCTCTTACTCTATTGAAACTCTGTACTATACCAGCTCAAGGTCAAACTGTTACCAGCGACGTGCGGCCAACTGTGCCTACTGCAAATTCTTCGTTCCCTCTCCCTAACAAGTCACGGTGGCCTTTTCCTTACCAAAAAATATGGAAAACAGTCCGAAATTCCCCACATTATCACTACTTAAACTTCAACTCTGCATAAAAGGGAACAAAGATCGCAAACACCAACTTTTCCAATCGATTCTTCTTAGCGTTTTATGCATGACAGCTCCTACACTGTTTTGCTCTTACTTCATAATCTGTGGATGTTCAAACTGCTTGTTAGCATACCGCGTAGGATTAGTTGGTAAGAATGTAGCGTTGGCTTTGTTAGAGCATAGTTTGCAGTTTTGCGCACAAAATGTTGTGTGGAGCTGTTTAAGCTGGTGGAGCTCTAGTATTGAGCGTTTTGAGCTCTTTGTCGTTACGTGTCGGTGATACTGTGGTGGGAATTAGTGATGGTATTGTACTGTTTTCACACGTAGAAAGAGTAGAGTTAAAAACATTAATTTTACTGTTCAATGCTCCACAGTCGGAAATCTTAACCTATAGTAGTAAAGATAAATGTGTTGTACATTTTCTATCTACACTAGACATCACTTATGCTCACCTTATCAGTGATACCCGAATAGTTAGGCTGTAATCATAAATTAATCACGTGGTGAGGTCAAAACCAAAATAAAAAATTAATTTAGTAAACTGCACGTGATTATTGTAATGTCTAACTTTTAGCTCCTAAACTATCAATTCCATCTACTGATAAGTCCCAAGAAGTAACTATGTACGAGTATTTAACTAGTTACTCGCAAACCCGAAATGTTTCCCATCAATTCCCAACTTTAAAATTACTTTCGCCCTTTAAAATTACTGTGAGAAAACCCACGTTTTGAAGCAAGAACATTCCAGCTATCAATCATCTTGAAGTCCCAAAACTTGGGAACTCAGTTTCCCTCGAGTTACAGATCGATGGGAATTGGCAACTGTAAAGTTTGTGAGAAGGAACCCGTTTATTGTCCAACGGATTTAATACCCTAATTGATGAGTAGCAACTTTTTGGGGTTTCGGAAGTGGTGTAATTGGATGTCGATTTATAAAAGGCATTATTTTCTGGTTTTTAATTGTCTCTTATTTACACAACTGTTGAAGATTGTGATAGATACCTAAGTAATCCGTTTGCTGATATCAAATCTCGCTTACGAGTATTATGACTTTATTGAAAATTATATTATATATTATTATAACTCATAGCTAACTATTTACTATCTACATAATTTAAAAACTAACAGTCTTAAAATAATAATAATAATATGTACAAGTACATATATAAAAAGGAAGGGAAATAATCAGAGGGCATCAAATCATCATCCGCATCGCTGTCAACAGGAAAAGTGCCCAAAGGCTGGCAGCATTGCCACGTTGTATGTGTATATTTGAGTTAAATGATGAGGTTTTTATTATTGTTTTAATTTGTTAATGTTATCAATACGTTATTTCTTTTTAAATTATTAAGAATGAAATTTTGTTATTATTACTGTTACATTCCAATTACCAATAATTATGAAATAACTTGATTGTAAATATCTTTTTTGGCTTTGTATGTAAAACCATAAAACGTGCATGTTGTGTTGGCCTGTAAGTGATTGTTGCTCTTATAAATGTTCTATTTAAAGGAAATTATTTTTAATGTATTGTGTAAACAATTGTTGGCTAACCTAAATAAATAAATAAAAATATTTATTATGATTGTGATTAGCTGATTGATGATAATGGTAACTAGCAAAATCAAGCATATAAAAATGGACATTTTCCCAGTAACTAAAAAAAAAAGTCAATACAGAAACATGGTTCTGTATTAGCAGGTGAAATTCATAAATTATACAAAAAAAAAATAAACGCTTTTTCGTACTTACAGCCTGTAATATCTTTACTTTTAACTTTAATTTTAATGAAATGATAACGCAAACTTAATCGCACAAACGAATAAAGGAGTAAACATATTATATACCATACTTAGATACATACAACTTCAGCTACCTACCTATCCAGTTCCACCAAACTCCGCCGACATTACTATGCACTCCGATGAGTAACAGCGTCCGTAGCAACTCGTGACGTATTCAATGTACTGCGAATAATAAATTAACATCTACGTTTCTCTTAATGTGCCTATTTCCTTGCCAACTTGTAGACTACGTGGGGAGGGTTCAATTTAGATGTTGTACATGGTTTTAAAGTGTGATTTGTGTAGCCTGAGCTTAATAGCATTGTTTTGACTTGGTGTGGTAGGATAAACGAGGGAGGTTTCATTTTCTTTATTTGTTTGAAACCTTTGTTCATTTATCATCGAGTACTGACACATTACTTCTTCAATGGCAATGTATATCGGTATTATGTAGTCTTTCTTAGTCAAAAATCAATATGCCTAGCCTTTTGCCATACTAAGTTGGGGTCGCGGATCGGCTTTCAGTCTAACTGGATGTAGTTGAATACCAGTATATTACATGGAGCGACTGCCTATCTGACCGTGTTCTCTGTAGGTATCTTATGAAAATACCAATAATACGATGCTATCACCAAAACATTTGCTAGGAGTTGTGATTTGTTAATGTTCGATATGAACGTTGATTCCAGCAATCTGTTGGAGCTCATGTTCCGCAATAAAGAGTTTCAGATACCATCAGACACTTCTGTCAAGGTAATTTAAACTTTTACTATTTTTTTGTATTGCCGGCCTCATCTAGTTAAAAAAAAAATGTTTGACGTGTAAAAGTGTTTGTGTAAACCTACTTACAGAAATAAAATCATTTATCATTTGTTTAATATCAATGTCTACAGGAAAACTTTTCGATCGTCAATAAAAGTATTAGAAGTCCTATGAGCATCAACAAAAATAATATCCTCACTCAGAATAATAGTCAACAAATAAAAATTCAACTCCCTAGTTCCCAAATAACAAGACTGATTCACAAACAGTAATTTTCCACGAATACTCGCATTACAAGAACTGCTATAATTAACTGAAAACAGCAGTGGCCACTTGAAACACTTAAATCTATAGTTAGTGACGTTTAAGCCATCCTAGACTTTTCAACATCAAATAAAAATATGTAATAAACCCTTTTTATTTCACCGTAAATGAGTTCCGGAGCCCGCCTCGCTGACGGGGGATTAAGGGGACCCTACTAGAGGTTTTAGAAGGAAAATCGTCTGGGTACGCTTGGTTGGATACGCTTTTTGCTTCATTTTAGATCGCCTTGCAGGGTCTTGTTTTGTAAGGATGATGGTATGTTAAGGGTGATTTGTCACGTTACGTTCTACTGCAGTTTGTGATCTTCGAGAGAGGTAGTTAAGTTTTCAGTTTCATTTACGTGCAGTTATTAATTTCACTATTTTCAGACTAATTTAGGACTCAAACGATGCAGCTGTTCACGACTTAAATAATTAAGCTTAAGGACATAACTATGGACCTCTAATGTTATGCTGTTTTTTGAATTATACAAAGAGGTGATTATTTTATTGGCAATTGTAGGAATTATGATTGCTTAAAAACCTGACAAGAATTAACAGCGATAAAGTACTTACTGTTAAATGAGTTCTTCTTATTTTTTTTTTTGTCTAAATGGCTTTGCGTTGTTATTTCGTATTGTTTGATAAAACATCCTGTGACGTCACCTCTACAAAACTCGCTAGTTTCGACAACCCAGTGACTTGAACACTTAGTAGCATGCCATAAAAACTGCAACGTTGCTTGATGGGTTGAATCTTTTTGCTTCCATCGTAAAGGTGATTTAGCGCAGAAATTAATAAGAAACCGCCTTTGAGATTGATTAGGAGTGAAAATTAAAGTTCTCGTTATGATTTGACAGTTTTTGTTGGTACTTGTAATGTTACAGGCGGGTGTAGATCTTTGTCTGGTGGGTGTAAAACATTGTAATGATGATGGCAGGCTGATGGTACCTTGTTAATGTAAAGAGAAAGTTTGTCAGCGAGCTAAACATAGATTTTCTATTGTGTGCTACAAATAACGATTATAAGATTTCATTATTGATCTCACTACGTTGGTTTTTGGGTAGACAGTCATTCTCCTTTAAATCATGCATTTTTGAACAATGTCATTTCATATTGTTTTATAGTATCTAACTTTCTTCAGAATCTCAGGCTTCTTCCACCTGAAGTAAAATACAGAAATCTGTACCTAATGTTTCTAAAGAAAATTGCTCGTTTACAATGCCCAAAAAATAACTTTCAGCATTAAAACTGCCTACATATTATTAGAGTTTACAGAATATAACCAATGTCGCGATTATAGTCACAAGTCATTTCATTTCAGTTTTTTTTTTATGAACACTAAGAAGATTTTCGTTATAATCTACTTCTGAACAGTACAAATGCGTAACAATAGAAATAATTACAAAGACGTAAAACAAAGAAACCATTAGGTGTTACAAACACTTAACCTGATTCAAAATCAAAGGATGCTGCCACGATAGAGAGAATATCCACAATTTATTACTCTCTTCCTGTATCGACTGCTTTGATAAAAAGTGCCTTTGTTTTCGCTTGTACTTTTATTTTCAATCTGTGGTTTTTTTCCTTTGATTTCGTTAGTAACTAGGTATTTATTTTCTTTCGTTTCTTTTGTGGTTTGGTGAGATTTGGGTTCTCGTGTTTTCACAAAGACGAACACTGAAAATAGGTCAAACTTAAATTAAATTAAATATAACAAATAATTCTATTCTCCTATCAAAGTATTATTAATCTCCAAATACTTAAAATATGATTGGTAAACAAAATTATTTTCATGTTAAAAAAGAGGACGTAAAACAAGAGTTACCACACTTTCATCGATGCCCTTTCACAGTTCTCTGATAAGAAGTTAAAAGAAAAGCCGCATCTTGCATTGCTGTCACCGATCGCTCTTGCAATATTGATCGATGCGGAAAGATTCGAATGACATCCGTATTAATCGAACTTCACCTACGGATACACCATTGATCGCTATAAATAAGTGCAGCTTCTTCTTAAAGGCGCATGCGCCAGGGTAGCCCGCGAAATTCAAATTTTCTTACGTTTGTTGCAATTTACAGGTCAGTATTAGGTTGTATGTTGATTAAAATATGAATCGCGACCGTAACAAATATGTATTTAAAGAATTATAATCATTAAAGTCATCAATACAACTCTCTAAGCCCAAGTAATCCTATTGAACGACTATTTCATGAAATCTTGACATTTGAGGGTTCTTAAGGAGTTGAACTACTGATTCTAATAATTATAATTCTGTAAATACAATTTTTTTATGGTTGCGAATCATAATACATTATCAATCATAATTAACATACACCCAGGCACTGAGATGCAAATTGCAAAAATCGTAACAAACATTTTAATTTCGCGGCTACCTTAGCGCCTCCCCCTTAAAGTTTCATATGAACTAAGTCGCTTTTAATGGGAACACAATTTATTTTAAACTCGCAAGAATAAAAATTACTAACAAGTGCAAACTGGTGCACAGCAACTATGTTATTATAAAAGTCTAAACTTTTACTACACTATATTTTACGATGCTAAGCGATTTTTCCTGAAGTTTTATACCGGCCGGCGTAACATGAAGAGTAGGTACATACTGAAAGCAAAGACGTAATAAAACTTGGAAACATACGGGCATATGTATTGAGACCGAGACGTTACAGCCGTGCCATGCTAGGTAGTGGGGTTGCCCATCTAATGGCAAGCTGAAATCAGTCATCAACACGAATGAAAGCAATGACCGTAAGTATCACATCTGACAACGTTGTCTGACGACTGCAATCTCATATCTCTGTTTCTCTCATACAGTAAGGGCGTTTACCCACGAGCCACCGCACGACACACGACCTATCGTTTGCACGTTTTTCCACGAAGGACGACTCCAGCAACAATACAGCAGTCGCGTACCTAGCAATCCTACAAACTAAAATGGCGTGTCAAGTCGTGCGGTTCGTAGCGTAGTGAGTCGTGAGCAAGTCGATACAGGGTCCGGACAATGGCTATGTCGTCATCACAAAAAAAAAAACATCACAACCTAGTGACAGCTAACCACATAGCAAACTGTCGTTTGAAAAACGTGTGTCGTGCTGTACCGTGTCGTTGCGTGAGTAAACGGTTCATAGAAATGTATGTTGCCCGGAGTCGTCAGCGGATTTTGTCGTGTCGTGCGGTGGCTTGTGGGAAAACGCCCTAAGCCGCACGTCAGTAGTAACAAATCTATGAGCTAAACGTGAAAGGCTCTCGTCTTGCAGAGACCTGACACAATAAGGCAGTTAACATACAGTTTGTTACCGAAGATGACTGCCCAAAGTGGTACACCAGTACTCAAGTATTCATCACTCACGGAGACTTTTAATGCAACTCATATCAAGTCGTTTGACAATTTCGTTACAGGTACGAAGGCAGTTAAATCATTTTGTCGAGACTTACAGAGCAAAACTGCATTTTTTTTTGGTTGATCGCTGTTGTTGACCTTGGCTAACAGGAGTTTCAATAGCAGAGAATATTGTGGTGGGCATCCCCTATAAATCATAACGATATATTGAGCATCAGCATAATAATGCCCCCTGGTAAACTTAAACCTGAGCTGCTCTTTTGATATGAACATTCCAAACGGCTCCTTCTTATATTCCCTTCCGTATATTCCTCCCACAGTTGGCGCTCAACTTATTGGAGTGTTTTCCTTTAAATTTAGGGCACAGAACGTGACCTAAAGGGGACGGTAGTCGACGAATTACGAGCTAACTTTACAGGCCGCTCCATATAGCCCGGTATAGCCAAGTATAGCCGAGCATATAGCCCGAGTAGCCGAGTTAGAGCTATAATGTAACGCAGTACGGAACTTGGGGCAATTTCATGCTCGTTTATTATTTGGGACCCAAAGGGTATGAACTGATTTTGGGTTTAGTTGGCTGCTTGTATGAATAATTATGTAAGGTCCTTTGTAAGAGGTATGTGGAAGTTATTTTCTTTGGAAGTGTGGATTGAAATTGTGACATGATTATTAAACTCTGAATTTTGTGTAATCCATTTGCTAAGTGTGAATATTGATAGAGGTTGTATTCCTACATGACAATGTTTTAAGAATAGAGTAAACCTGTTTAGAATCTGTCACTACAAACTATTCGATCGAGGATTAAATACCTTGTGTGTTATATTAATTAGAATGTAAATAAGTATGTTCCATCCCAATAGCCTACCTAATATAATAATCTGTTTATATAGTTTTAGTTAAGTTAGGATATAATTTTGTTATTTTATTTATTAATTAGGTATAAGTTGTTATGTAAAATATTAATGTATTGAAAAATAGACGTATATAAATAATAAACTAAAGTTCGAATAAAAAAAAATATATATATATAAAAAATTCTGAACTAATAATAATGCCTAACAAAAAGTACTAGGCTTGAATGAATTCAAGATAGTATTTCAATCATTAGATTTATTTATCCCACGAATAGGATTGGATGTTTGGCACAATAACCTAACAAAAAATACTAGGCTTGCATGAATTCAAGATAGTATTTCAATCATCCACCACTAGTCATCTGGCTATAGATAATTAGTGCTACCCGTGCGAAGCCGGGGCGAGTAGTTTATTATAAAGCTTGATAAACCATTTCGCGCAAAATTTCGTGAACGGGTTCTAATGTGGTAAAATCCGTCGCTCAGCCACAGAACTAATTACATCACGCCTGTACTCCCCAAAGAAGTTGGCAGAGGTACCTACCTATATAGGGTGTCCGGTAATGAATGGATAACCTTGAAATAGCATATATTAGACCTTATGGCCGTTCTTAGAAAAATACAAAAAAATACATCGCAAGTAGTACCCAAGATACAACTTTTTGAAAAAAATACTGTGCTGTTTCTAGTCACGCTATTTACTGCGTCTCTCAAAAAAAATATATTAGGTAGGTGCTACTTGGTATTATTTTGTTTTGTGTTTTTTTTTTTAGGACGGCCTTATGCTCTCTTATGACTATGCTATTTCAAGGTTATCCATTCATTACCAGACACCCTGTATTTACATATAGTATGCCTTCATTTTGACATTATTTAAGTCTCATGTAATTAAGAGGGCGAGTCTGTTGCCACTAACGGAGCACATAAATCATAACATAACTTCACGGCTCTATTCTCAAAGGTCAAACTCAAAGCGTTTATTTCAAATAGGCACATAAAAATCACTTTTGAACGTCAAACATTAACAAGAAAATAATTGATTCTAGTTGCCCCTTCCAAAAAGTATGGATAAGAAGGGTTGGGCAGAGGTGCACCTTATAGTACACCCACAAAAAAGAAACCCAATAGAAAAACTTTCCCCAACCCTAGTTTCAAACCCAGAACACTATGCTTACCACTCACACTTGCGACCTTTGACCCAGGAAGGTATAGTCTTAAGAGGGAAGCGCTAAGGTAGTCCGCTAAATTAAAATTTTCTTACGACTTTTGCAATTTGCAGCTCAGTGTCTGGGTGTTTGTTATTTGGATAAGGCGGGAGGAAACGCCTGGGTATCACCATTCTGTGAATCGCCCGGAGGATACGGTGGAGCATACGGTGGAGGTCTGCCCGGCTTGGGTGGAGCAACGCTGTGTCCTCGCGGAGGCGATCGGCGGCGGCGATCTCTCGCGTCCGGCCCTGGTCCAAGCCATGGTATGGAGTGAGAGTACATGGGAAGCCATCACCTCCTTCTGCGAAGCAGTAATGCTCGCGAAAGAGGGGGCGGAACGCATGTAGGACAGGCAAGCTTTGCACCTTCACGCCCTTAGTCGCCGCAGGTGACGCCCTGGGCGTCGGGAATCGGAAGCCGATTCCCGGCCACCGTAGGCGCGGGCTTGCGGAGGGCGAGCAATGGGTAGCTTGCCGTCCGGTAAGGATCAGACCCGGGTCGACGTCACTTTGTGTTCCACGCGCGCCTCAAAGAGTTGTCACCACTAACTGACGGAGTCCGCTAGGGCCGATGCCTGCCAGGGTCACGGGATGTTCGAAAGAGTTACCGTGGCCCCTGAAGGAACACGGGTAGGTTTTAGCCAGTAAAAGTCTGACACGCCCTCCCGCTCCGCCCAGAGCGGGATAAGACATTTGATGATTTCCCATCAAACAAAAAAAGAAAGTGTCTGGGTGTTAGTTGATTAGAGTATGATTCGCGACCGTAATAAATATGTACCAATTTACGTAATTATAATCATTAGAATCAGTAATACAACTCTTTAAGTTAGTATAATCCTCAAATGTCAAGATTTCATAAGATAGTCATTCGGTACCGGTAATGCTTACCTGGAGTCTGTTGCCACCCCTAGCACTATCTCCTTGTTTAAATTTGTTTTGTGTTTTGTTATGTGTTATTTTATGTTCAAAATCTTGACTTATTTAAAAAAGCTATATTCATGTTTTTAAACTATGAGCACAATGTTATATTATCTTTCATCGGGTTTAAATGTTATGTTTTATTAGACAGACCAATAATTTATAACCTATAACGTCTTTAAGACCTATAACTTGTATATGTAGTATTAAACTGTTAGTATAAGTTGGTCAATTAAATACATATATAGGATTACTTGGTCTTAGAGAGTTGTATTGTTGACTTTAATGATTATAATTCCGTAAATACGTATATTATTTGTTATGGTATATTTTAATTAGCATAATATAACCTAATACAGACCTGTAAATTGCAAAAAACGTAAGAAAATTCGAATTTCGCGGGCTACCCTGTCACTTTCGCCTTAACCTTATTAGTCTATTACTGAATAACTAAGTTTATAGTTGCAAAGTTAAGTTTAAGTAATGTATATTAGGAGTGTTTGGTAACATGTAATGGGTCACGAGGGACTTTCATAGTCATACGTGGGATGTGTTTGTTTGTTGTATATTGTCTAAACACAGAGTTGCACGTCCTTGTACAATTTATTACCCGTAGCACCCGTATTTGCGCTGCCAAATATTTCATTCAATATTATTGAACGTCTTGTTTCGTTCGCTCATGTTGTAATGATAGACAATTTTCATGCCAGAGTTGAATGCGATTGTATTGTACGTGCATGTGCAAATTTATAGCACGTGCTGTTTGTACCTATACCAGCTTTGAACGGCAACTAACCTGTCCATATTATGTAACAATATTGTACGTGTTGTTTAGACGCTGCTGGTTAATTGCTCTTCAATTTTATGTTATGCCACAGGCAATAAACTGGCAATGTGTAAATGGAGCTTTACAACATGTACACAGGCCGCTGCGCGTCGCCAGTCTGGCGCAACATGTCACATTAGAGTTGTGACGTGAGCATGTCGCATGTTGTAATCCCGTAAGATTTTGCGCTAATAAAAAGCCCTCAACGCTCCTAAAGAAGTTTTCCTTTCAAAAATCCCTGTGTATAAGGTGAAATTACTTCTTCGGACGGGAAAAAACACATTGGGAATAGCGACAACTGTCAAGTCGTGGTGTCATTCATTCTTAGGTCGAGCTCCAACTAATCTTATGTCCATAGGTGATATGGAGTAGGAGTCACACGTAGCTTTGGTCGAAACTATGCATTTCGTGCTTAGGGAGTAGACCTCTAGTTACGCGTTAGTAATTTGCATCGTATATGGACCACCATTAAAAGAACAGTACTAAGACATCCTGGCTGTACGACCTTCAGCAACTAGTATTCAGCTGTAGTAGTCACTTGAAATTGAAAGTATAGTTTTCTGTTTTTTTTTGTTTTTCGTTATTAGATATATCGATAAACAACGCAACGGTGCGGTTTAAAGGAAGATATAGTGACAAAAATTGAAAAGAGTATGCATAGATGGTTCGATTACGTTGAGGGGATGAATGTGTTCGCAACGAAGCGTCACACAAAAAACTATTAGTGTACCATAGTGAAAAATAGTTAAGTGAATTTGAAAAATGGTTAAGTGAATTGTTTTATTGTTTTATTTTATTTTATTGAATTGTTTATGTGAAGTGTTTGTTTTAATAGTACCTAGAATCTAGTTTTTTGTGAAAACCGTAAGTACAGTGTGTACAGTGTGTATTGTGTCTTTGATTAGGTGGGCTAGCAGCCGTAATATAGTTTTGTTTTTAGTATGTCCAGGTAGCCTAGATCGAGACCTAGCCCTGGACCTAACTTTTATAGTTATAAATTGTTTAGATGACCCACTTGAGTTATGCTAAAAAATGTCGTGTACATAGTTTGTTGCTATAAAAAAGCTTATTTTTTGTAGTTGTTCATGAATCGGGACCTGAAACCCTGAAATATATAGATATATCGATAGAACTACTAGATCACGCAATAGGAATAGATAGGCTACCTAAAGTAACTTGTAACTAGGTATTTCCTGTAATGTCTCCTGAAATAATGACCTGTAAAGTAAAATTATAGTGGAATTTTGTAGAATATTTTGCTTTACACTGCTATAGTTTTTTAGTCGAGTCAATCGAGGTTACAGTTTTAGGAGACAGACAATTTTGTGAGCTTTATAACGGTAGGTCACATGTCCTGATTCATGCATAAGTAATCGGTTTACTTGTCGTTTTGTATGCGCGCGCAAGTGAAAAATAAACTTAAAATCAGCAAGCGATTTGCGGTCCTCGTTAAGGTAAAGTTTCGAGGCATTTAAGCAAACAGTGTTTTCGGACCATTCGTAGTCATCGGCAAGAAACAAGTCTCCTGAAGAATTACGCAAATCGCTTCCTGAAGAGTTATGAAGACTTACTTACTTGACTTTGATTTCACCAAGAAACCTTCCTTCACAACATAGTTGTCGTATGTTCGTGCAGACCACCCGGAACCTACAGGTGTAGGACGTCAGCGCCACTTGGACATTCCTCAGCGTTCACATTTTGTATCCAGCGATCACGCCCGTCTCGCACAGAATGAAAGCAGCAAAAGGTATTTTACAACGCAGATGTGAGTGGAAACCCGGGAGGGGACGCCCTAAGAGGACATTTTAGTGACTATTGGTGATGTTCTTCAGAAAGGTCAGGTGCGTAGTAGTCGCAACTGGCGTGCGTGTATGAGCAGATGTTTGAAGTAAACGAGGCAAAAGGAGTAAGTTAGGATTGTAGCAGGTGGCGGTCTGTAATTTCTGCTTACCCCCATGGGAAGAATGTATATCGATAAACAGCACGTCGAAGAGGTTTCGCCAGTTAATTTAATTTGAAAGCTTCTTGCAAGGAAGGAAGAAACTAGACTCAAACTATCATTTTGATAGTAGGTACGAATCCCTGAACTCAAGAACAGCCGTTTCTACAAGTTTATCTAAGACTTACACGCGATAAGATTAACAGCAACTAGTTTAAGTACGTGTAGCATTATAAACTTGTACACTAAGTTTATACTTAATTCTAACTTGAGGCGAACACCGTGTACTAGTGATTAACATAGACGTGACTAAACTAAAGCAGATTTAAACTTGGGGAAATATAAACTAAGGACTGAAATACCAAATACTGTAAGCATAGTATCTAAATAAAAATATTATACAACCTAAAGGATCAAAGAAACAAATTAGTACCAACTCAAAACGGTAAAAAAATGTAATCAAAAGTACAACTCATACCCTTTAACATACAGCATTTTCTTTTAAGGTCGTCTGATCAGCTTTAGCTCCGTTGTTACAACTTTCTGTCATCACCACATACAAAGTGTATTTTGTTATATTTCCCCACGATTGTAATAATAATGCCTCTAGAATGAACACATAAACGACAATGGCGGTTTGAAGACGGACAAAAGTGCTGCCACCTATGACGAGTTTTCAGTTTTTAACCCCATTAGAGACAAAACAGACTATCTCATTGTGTTAAATAGCAACGCCTTACCATCTTTCTTCTTCCAATGCACTTGCGGCTGCGGATAGCCACTAGCACTGCACGACACTGTACCTCTTCTGCCGAGGAGCAGCGAAGAGTTGTTTGGTTCCTCCAGCCATTTAGGTGCGACTGCAATGAAATAAGACATCACGATAAGAATTTGAGTAGTATCTGAACAATTATTTTTTATTGAAGCCCTTGGTGAAAGACGAAGCAGGCTTTGGAATAAAATACAACATCAACATGCTAGAAGGTGCATAAAAATAACATAGTAAGACTTAACTATTACCAAAATAAATGTGCATAATGTACGCTGAACACAAAGCCAGTTTGTAAGTCGGTCAGGGACAAGTCTTCGCGACTTACTACACTGATTCGCAAACTGGCCTTAGAATTTCGAAGTACTTTTTAGACCTCTAATAGAAAGATTGAGATTAGCAGTAAGAGAGGTCTATAATTGTAATAATAATTAAACACTCTAAACCAAACCTACACCTTTATTTACAACGTTTAATGGCGGACAAAAATGGGCTAAACATCGCCAAGCACTGTTGAAACCTACCACAAAAAAAAATCTTTTCAGAATACCATCATCATCTCTCTAGCCTTTTCCCAACGACGATGCTGGGGTCGGCTTCCAGTCTAACCGCATTCAGCTGAATACCAGTATTTTATATGAAGCGACTGCCTGTCTGACCTCCACAATCCAGTTACTGGGTAATACGATACACCTTGGTAAGGGTGCTTACATAAAGAAACAGGTTTCCGGTACCGATGAGTATGTGCGGGTCGGTACCGATTGGTGCAGGTATAATATATCCGGTACAAGCGAGTCTGTGCGGGTCGGTACCGATCGGTGTAGGTATAATATTTCCGGTACAAGCGAGTCTGTGCGGGTCGGTACCGATTGGTGCAGGTATAATTATTCTCATGTTCTCTTAAGCACTCACTTATAAAGAAACAGGTTTATACTTGTCGGTGCCGACTACCTGGACCAAGCCATACCGATCGGTATCGACCCGCACAAGCTCACCTGCACTGGAAACCTGTTTCTTTATGTAAGCACCCTTAGACTAGTTGTCAGACTTTCGGGCTTCTGATGACCTGTAACGACTGTTCAACGAATCACAGCAACGAATCAACGAATGACAGTCACAGTGTGTAAAGATGGCCACCCATCGCAAGCGTTACTCAACCTGATTAATCGACCCGTGGGGCTGCTATTGCTGACCCACAAGTCATTTTCAGAAATACCATCCGCTACTTAACTCCGCTTAAACAACAAACATTTCAACAACCAATTGAAATTCAGCTCACTGTCCGAAGAAAAACCGCTGAATTATTCCTTGTCTGGCCAAACAAAATAGCGCTCACGAATTTGTCCACGACCGAGATGAAATTATTCTGGGAATCCTAATAAATTGGGAGCAATTTTAGGTAAATGAGTTCCGCCCAGTGACGGAGGAATCGGAAAGGGCGGATGCCCTCCGACTTTAATTTGGATTAGGGTTTGTACACAGCAGTTTGTGTACTTTATTTGCATTCTGGTAGAATGTGGTAGAATGGTAATTTTTTGAAGGAAACAACCTAACTGGTATTTGTTTAGCTCGTAAGGAGTTTATGTTATGTTGCTGTAGTTTGGCTGGGTTGTCTGAAGTAAATAATTATTTTTATGTAGTTTTTTTTTGCTTGCCAAAGTAAGTAATATCTTAGTCAACTGGGGCCTTATTAAGCTTAAAATGTTTTGCGTTATAAATAATTAAATGTTAAATAATAATAATATGTTGATTGAACATACCTACATCAGATTACAATCTTAGGTATACATCTCTTGTCATAAAATTTCCAAAAGCCCCACAAGAATGCCTTTGAACACGTTGTGAACGACCCTTAATCCTTTAATTCGGCTTAATATACGTTTAATGAGGCCTGTAGATTTTCGCATGCCGCCGCCAGAATTCTAAGCAATACAATGATGTATGAAACCATAAAATTTCGCACGATCAATGTGGAATGTTCGCCGAGTTTGCTCTTTTTAGAACCATATATGAGGTTAGGAATCGGATTTTGATGAATATTCATATGTTATATGTACAGAATCACGTATTCATAAAATGATACTTTACGTTTCAAAGACAAAGGTCTAGCCTTTTCACAGGTTTAGTATCTTGATGTTGGCTTCTAGACCAACATAAATGCTGCTGAATATAAGTATTTGTTAAGAGTAATAACAGCTTGTGGCTAAGTAATAACAGCCGCACGGGTCGATCAAACAGGTTAAGGTACGCTAGCCGCGGTTGGCGCGTGGATGGGTGACCATCTTTACTTACCAAGACCACTCCGTGCCTCGGAAAGCACGTTAAGCCGTTGGTTCCGGCGGTCATTCGTGGATTATTGACAGTACCCAGTAACTGGGTTGTGGAGGTCAGATAGGTAGTCGCTCCATGGAAAATACTGGTATTCAGCTGCATCCGGTTAGACTAGAAGGCGACCCCAAAATAGTTGGGAAAATGCTAGGCAGATGATGACTCACTATACTTATTTTTTTTTTACTATTTTATGTTTCTAAAATAAAAAAAAATCAACCCGACGTGTAGTTTTAATTATTTTGTTTTTCTATTTATGTGTCATAATATTATTAACTTTGTGTCCATTATATTCCTGTGCGAGTCTTGACAGATACTGTTTTACAAAAATGCTTGGAATTACTCTAAGAGTTAAATCGAAAATGCTGTACTGGTCAAATACATGTGAGCAGCAGCGGCCGGCAATGTTAGTAAGGAAATCCATATAGGTATATGTCTAAACATAGCGGCCGAATACATTACTATGAAAACTCATATCTATCGTGATTTAAAAATGGAACGAACTTTTTACTTCGAAACATGGCAACCAAGGCCTTTGTAACGTATCAAAGATTTTATTTAAATTTCGAACTGGCTTGCAAATAGAGCTGTTTAAAGTAATAAAGGAACAAAACGGTCGTAGCGCGTGATTATTAGATTGTTTGCCAAGGGAGCAAACAACTGTTTTACAGGCGAGAGTGTTTCTTTGTATCCAGAGCGTAGCGATGGATTCGTAGCGAGGAATTCTTAAGTAAAATCCTGAGCGCAGCGAGGGATTCAAAGTACAACACTTGAGCTTAAAATAGTGTTGCTCCCGAGGTGAATACTCTACTGTGTAACAGTCTCTATGAGAAAATAAGTAAGTGCATACAATGTTCTCTGGAGTTTATATACTTAATACCTTCATTCTTAGTCATTGAGGTCTCACTACTTGAGGAAGACATAATAATTTTTTTATAAAACTAAGTAAAACCCAAATTTGAGTAAACAATTACGAACGAAGGCGAAGTACATTTCGCGTGTTTTCTTTTTATTTTTTCACAAACTTTGTTTTTAATTTGTCTCGCGCGCGGTTTAATTTTTTATACAGCCTGTTACTTGTTCATACAATGTCCGTGAATGTTCTCTTTGGTGACTGGAACTTTTACTAACAATATCCACATTCCAAATTAAAATCACTTTTTAGTCCCTACGGATTAAAGAGCTATTTTAGTCCTTGTTTACGAAGAATAAACTGGCACTTTTTGAATAAATGTGATAAAAAAATTATTATTTTTCGTCATTGATTCTGGAATTTATAATTAATTTACTTAGTTTGAATTTCCGCGCATCATTTGAGAAAAGTACTATACAAGCCTTGGCCGCAACCAGGCATTGATGGACTCACATTTTCACATTCGTCCATCAATACCCATTTTGCAGGCCGCGGCAGTAATGTACTATTTCTCTCCTTCTTTAACAAAGCTGATAATCTCACTAACCCAGATAACTTGAGAATTTTAGATTCTGCATAGTCTGGTAGTTAGTCAGTTAGTTAATTGCTGTTAGTTTCTGACGTTTCTCTTTTACTTATGACAGCCGGTAACATGATCACCAAGGTAAGAAAAAGTCTCTTCTTGTTTGCCAGGCACAATTCCTAGCGTCAAATAAAGAAATAGATCTCTCTCCTTTTTAATCTTACCCCATCTATAACCCGACAAGAATACAAATTGTCAAACTCCCCGTACCTTATTAACTCTTCTTACTGTCTCACAATAGTTAGTTCTCCCATAAAATACGAGTAATATGTAATTAGAACCCTAGCTTGGTGATCACGTAGCAAAGAAATAAGCCCAACAACATTAAAACTTAAGCAAAACACGTGTACAGGTACGATGGACAAATATATTTAGGTACATAGAAAAAATATCTATTCAACCTTATGTGGAGGATGTAAGGGTGATATTTGAGTGGAGGGTTGTCTAGGAAAACGCAACGGCTTTGTTATGCGTTTCAGGCAAGTCTTGGGAATGTGACATACGATCTTAAAGATTGGCGAGGAAAATGCTCCGTTGGTGGATATTTGTGCGCCGGTGACTGTAAGACATCATAGCGTACATTTTTATTAATATTGACATCAGTACCTTTTTGTTTAATGTGTTCTATAAATAAAAATATTTGAATTTGAAGTGCTTTGAGTAAATTATACTTTTGATTTTTTGGGATTCCACCGCTTGTGCCCTGAATCAAATCTGAGAGATTGAAGTGCTAGACGATGGTTTTTGCTTTTAACAAAAATATCTTACCGAATACTACAGCTGCAGCCGTTACTTTTAAACAGATATAAAATGTTATTCTTCTAGGTTACAAAATAATAATAGGTAAATGTAAAATAACATAATATTTATTTTATTTTCTAAAATAAAATAGGTATCAACTTGTAGAAAAACCTACTTTGGTAGGTATACTTTTGAATGCCCAATTATTGGAAGATTGCTCTCATGTTTAGAAAAACGTACTAGTACAGGGTGTTATAGTATTTTTATCTCACGAAAAGACGTGCTCTTTACATGTGTTTACCAAGTGTACAAATACGCCGTGAATGTGTATGTGAAGACAAATAGCGTCAGTACATAACACACACACGCACACACACACACACTTCTGACTTCGCCATTGTCTCAGACGGTACCGAGAGCTCCAGCGCTTACACACACATTCACAGCGTGTTTGTACACTTGCTAACCATTAGTATACCGCACGTCACTTTGTGAGAAAAAATACTATAAGAAGTGTTGAAAAGAAAAACTACCTCAAAAGAAAAGTCGCCCAACAAGTTTACCATCCCACGACCCTGTATTAACCTTCACAAGACACGCCTAATTTGGCTTTATGAGTGCGGCTTAAGGCAAGCCTTCGAGTAATGTATGAGCAAACTAACCTTCCTCGCAATATACATACGTTACAGTTTACGAGATGCTGCCACCAACACGGATATACGGCTACCGCTGTATTTTTGTGTTAGTGTTGGTCTAGGAAAAATTTAGCTTAGAAATTAGATTAGGCCGAATTGGGTCGATGATGTTGTAAAAACCACAGTTGAAGGCAAACCTATGTACATGATAATTCAAGACAGGCCCACACCCTAAAGTGAGATATGACAACTAAGGATCGCAGGTGAAGATGATTCACCTCGTAAAATCTGTTCCTTAACTACTTTTGCCCGCGGCTTCGCCCGCGTAGAGGTCGAAAATTATCCCACAGGAACGTACTACCAGGATAAAAAGTATCCTATGGTCTACCCATGTGCCAAATGTCTTCCAAATCCGTTCAGCCGTTTTAGCGTGAAAGCGTAACAAACAAACAAATTCACTTTCGCATTTATAATATTATATAGTTAGCATTAGGCAAATATAAAGTTTTTTTTATTGATTGATTTTTTGTGTCCCTTTTTTAATGATTTTTGTAATAGTCAGTATTTTTGGACCAAAACGAGGCGATCACACTCGTCCTTAAATCAAGACGTGTCTTATGGCCGATTCCTATAATATACGGACCGTTATTGGTTTAAATGAAGCCTCTTGTATCTTAACCACTAATGTAACAAAGACCTCATAGCTTTGCACAGTATACCCTCCCGTATTGAGCTATCACAGGCAAAATTAGCTTACGAATCTATTTATATGAGTTTGACAATAAAAATGCACATCAATGACCTACTTCAACCTGGTATTGTTGGGTACGCAGATGACAGTACAGTTTCAGAGAGATACTTGTCCAGCGCAAAAACCAGTGGGGCCGAAGTTCGTTCCTTACGAGAGGCCATGGTAGAGTGGACAGATTTGACCTTAAGCCTTGTCTCTCAGTGGGGTGATGATAATCTGGTCACTTTTAACGCCACCAAAACACAGGTGTGTCTTTTTACCGCTAAAAGGAGTCGTTTCGATCAAACTCCTACTTTACGGGGTACATCTGTTCCTGTAACTGATCGGCTCGAGCTCCTAGGCATGGAGTTGACATCATGTCTCAACTTCGGAGCCACCATCGAGTACAAAGCCCAAACTGCGGCCAAGAAACTGGGCATCCTAAATATTTTTAACTCTCTACAAAGCGCAAATCCGATCCTGCATGGAGTATTGCAGCCACCTTTGGGATGGCTCAGCTAAATACCAACTTGCTACGCTTGACTCGGTGGAATGCAGAGCTAAGAGGCTCATTGGCGACGTAAGACTGGTGGATGCCAAGCTTCACAGCTTGGCTCATCGCCGCAAGGTTGCCTGCTTGTCAGTCTTCTACTGATTGTACTTCAGTGGGTGTGCTCGAGAACTCCACGACCTCATTCCGCCTGCCCCCTTCTACCATCGGACATCTAGACGCACTGCAGGTTACCATCCCTACCTAGTTGCTATTCCACCAATTCGAACTAAGCGTTTCCAAATGTCTTTTGTGATGCGCACAGCAAAGAAGTGGAACTCTCTGCCTGCGTCTGTATTTCCGAACGCATACAACCCCGATCTTTTCAAAGTGAGAGTTAACAGGCTTTTTCTGGGTAAGCTCGCTCCATCGTCGACTTTGTCTCTGTCATCTCTGACCTAGACTAGAGTCAAGAGCAAACCTATCTCAAATAAAAAAAAATTAAAAATTGATAAGCAAAACGATTCGTTTTTGTTTATAGGAACCGAGCATTAGTAGTGAGCCTGATACTCCCCGAAAGGCACATTTTTTTTCCTTTATTAATAAGAACTAAAGCTTTTAATAATTTATTACAATCTAGCCTCATAGACTAATAAGCAATTTAACACTCAACTTACTAGTTTACGTGAAAGATTACATTATAACTAAGAATAGTGTCCATTTGCACTTTTACATAATTCCGTAGCACTTTCTTAGGGTCTAATAAATAAAAACTCTTTGTTCATGTGTTACATAAATCATCATTATTGTTACTATTTTCACTATTTATACCTACACTACACTAACTCAAATGCTTTTTAGACACTCACATGTTCGTGGGCTTCAGCAAATTTTCTGATGATGGTGGTGACGAGTTCGATTTTTAGGCCACGTTGGAGATCGTCATTTCTAATGTACCAAGGTGCATTTACAGCATCCCTGAGTACTGTAGAGGCTTTAGTCGGGCCGGCGTCCAGCATGAATCCTACGCGGATTGTGGCATTGGCTGATAAGACAAACACTGGTTTATTGAAATATAGAATAGGTTTAAACTATGACATATAGTCAAATTGTTTTATATTGAGTCAGTGCGAGTGCTAGCTTTACGGTTGACAATGTAACGTGCTTTCCCATAAGCCAATAAATACTAATAGCAGTGCTGCTGTATGTCTCATTTATATATCCAATAACACCCCTCCAGAAGAGACCACACATATGTACAAGTAGTGGTCTGCCCTAGTATCGTGGCAGGCTATTACAGTACTTTATTTTGAAATTGCTGAATTATTTTAATGTTGGTTCGTTTAGTACAGCCCCAAATTTGGATGCTATACGTCCAAAAAAATGTATTGATAGACAGGATTTCCTTCCGAGTAACCAATACATACTTTTATGACGTATGTCGAGTTCCTGTCTTTTCTTTTTGACGAAACGCACATGTGTAACAAAATTCGTAACAATTAAAACACTTCCTTTTAACAAAAGGACGTATCTGTCTCCGCGGTGACAGTGTATACACCCTAGTCGTCGGTTTTCCTTACGTTTTGACACTGACAAAGTGACAACGCAGCATCTCGGGTTAAATGAACAGCGTCAGTGACTTTGTAAATCGTGGAAGGAGATCTGGTGTTCCTGTAAATATAAGAAAGAAGAATATAGGTAGTTACGCAATAACATAAATTAATATAAATTATTTTGTAAAAACAAAAAAACCGCCAAGTGCGTGTCGGACCATGCAAAATGAAGGGTTCCGAAGTTAGGATGAATTTATCCCAAAACAAACTTAACATTGTAGTTGAAAAACATGTTCTCCCATATATCTATATACACCACCGTCAATTCTCCAACTGCAAATGTAAGTTTGTAATCACAAAAAAATATTTTGTTATGCGATAAAAGTACAAAATAACGACTTCCGGACTTTTTCCTTTATTTGTGCTGTGAGACCTTGCTTCTTGCCAAATTTCATGATTCTACCCAACTCTTCAACCCTTGGGGGAAACAAGGCGTGATGTTATGTTCATGATTCTAGGTCAACGGGAAGTACACTATAGGTTTGATTTATTTGCGAGTATCAACATATGTTGCAAAAATGGCCGTATTTTTAGTGTGTTGACTTATAATCTTGATTTTTTAGATCTCCAAGGGACCGTAGATAGACCTACATATTTGATATAATTTCAACATGATACCGCCACGCGTTCTTGAGAAAAAGAGTCTTGGCAGACTGACATACAGACGGACAGACATACGGACAAAGAAGTGATCCTATAATGTTTTCCTTTTTTCCCTTTTGAGGTACGGAACCCTGAAAATGTTGTAGTTAGTATATATACTTAATAACACACGCGATAATTTATTAAAAATATCCGCACCTCTACCCAGCTTAATAGAAAACCGCTTTAACATTCACACAGATAACTATTTCCCTACCCAGCGACTATAGTCTACGTTCACACAGATAACTATTTCCCTACCCAGCGACTATAGTCTACGTTCACACAGATAACTATTTCCCTACCCAGCGACTATAGTCTACGTTCACACAGATAACTATTTCCCTACCCAGCGACTATAGTCTACGTTCACACAGATAACTATTTCCCTACCCAGCGACTATAGTCTACGTTCACACAGATAACTATTTCCCTACCCAGCGACTATAGTCTACGTTCACACAGATAACTATTTCCCTACCCAGCGACTATAGTCTACGTTCACACAGATAACTATTTCCCTACCCAGCGACTATAGTCTACGTTCACACAGATAACTATTTCCCTACCCAGCGACTATAGTCTACGTTCACACAGATAACTATTTCCCTACCCAGCGACTATAGTCTACGTTCACACAGATAACTATTTCCCTACCCAGCGACTATAGTCTACGTTCACACAGATAACTATTTCCCTACCCAGCGACTATAGTCTACGTTCACACAGATAACTATTTCCCTACCCAGCGACTATAGTCTACGTTCACACAGATAACTATTTCCCTACCCAGCGACTATAGTCTACGTTCACACAGATAACTATTTCCCTACCCAGCGACTATAGTCTACGTTCACACAGATAACTATTTCCCTACCCAGCGACTATAGTCTACGTTCACACAGATAACTATTTCCCTACCCAGCGACTATAGTCTACGTTCCCACAGATAACTATTTCCCTACCCAGCGACTATAGTCTACGTTCACACAGATAACTATTTCCCTACCCAGCGACTATAGTCTACGTTCACACAGATAACTATTTCCCTACCCAGCGACTATAGTCTACGTTCCCACAGATAACTATTTCCCTATCCAGCGACTATAGTCTACGTTCACACAGATAACTATTTCCCTACCCAGCGACTATAGTCTACGTTCCCACAGATAACTATTTCCCTATCCAGCGACTATAGTCTACGTTCACACAGATAACTATTTCCCTACCCAGCGACTATAGTCTACGTTCACACAGATAACTATTTCCCTACCCAGCGACTATAGTCTACGTTCACACAGATAACTATTTCCCTACCCAGCGACTATAGTCTACGTTCCCACAGATAACTATTTCCCTATCCAGCGACTATAGTCTACGTTCACACAGATAACTATTTCCCTACCCAGCGACTATAGTCTACGTTCACACGAAAAATAAAAGAAATAAAACAAGAAAATTTCCAACATCATAAACTCTACAATTTTAATTTGCATATTAAACAGCGAGCTTCCTTTCTCTATAATTGTAGAGACACAGTAAATGAGATGTAGAGCAAGCGACACTGACAAAGTAGAGTCTTTGTAAGGGGTACTCTACCGTAGAGACTCGATGGAATACGTCTGTTGAATGCAAAGAACTGCAGCTTAGACACCATTTTATTTATAATTGCTCAAATAGAGATACAGATCTTTTGTTACGTCAAAATGTTGAAGTTGAAGAAGAGCTTGTGTTTTATTAAGGTCTATCCCAAGTTAATATGTAAGGTTTAAATTAATTTCTTGGTAAAATACTTATAGGTGGTTCATCACCACCAGGCAATTTAAAACTACCAAACTAATGCAGGGCTACTTATACTACATCAATATTTTATAGTAGACTAGCGACCCGCCCCTGATCACACGATTTTTGCGACTTGACAAAACATCGAAATTCATTACTATAATATTTTTATGTAAGGTTAATATTGACGTAATAAACCACATAGACCTTCCAGAATAATTTCTTTAAATGATGGTGAGAACCGTATCAAAACCCGTTGCGTAGTTCATAAGAACAACGCGTTCACGCAGATAGACATGAAAAGCAACTCTTATTTACAATAATTATGCGTAGATACACCAATATTTAAAACCCGACAAGAGAATAATTTATAAAAAATATCACGATCTAAAAATCATATAAAGTAAATTAAAAAAAATGTTTTATTTAAAAAAAAAGTGAACTAAAAAGAAATAAGTGCGCTATCGTTTATACAGGTTTACTACACAATATCAGTGCCTCAAGCTTTTAAAATTGATATATATATATTTTACATTTTGAAAAGCTCTAAATTTATATACGTCCCTAGAACTTAACTTATATGTGTTGAGCTGTACGATTACTGACAGATGCTTGCACTGACTGGACAGGTCCACTCAAACTGTGTGGTTCTTTCCTCGAAAGACCATTTCAGACACCAACCTACATGGTCTTCACATGATCTGACCAGGATTATGTCTGGACTTTAAAAGAGACTGTGACCTCTGAGTTTGTTTCGGCCTTTCTTCTCAGAGTAGTCAGATAGGAAACGCCGGCCTCATCTATTTAAAAAAAAAATGTTTGACATGTAAAAGTGTTTGTATAAACCTACTTACAGAAATAAAATCACTTATCATTTATGTACGTACGCCTAAATTATAATGATGAGTTACCAAGAGGGGGTTATTCTCAACTCAGAATATACCTATACAATATGACAAATGTCACTTGAATTTACTTTTTTCTTTTTAGTTGTCTTTTTATTAAATAAAGCTTTTTTTAAAATACTGTACATTATTTTTTTACTTTTTAGTCCAATAGGTTTATAATCATAGACATATCAAGTTTATAGACCTCAGCGGTTAACATCTCTTATTTTCAAAGCCTAGCATATAGCATTTTAATTTTTTATACCAATGTAATGAAGTACTCAAGACAACAAAACAAACCAGCCCAAACTCGACTATCTTAGCACTTTCCATGAGGGAGTTCCAGTGACAATTTTTCGGCTCCACTCTCAGACCCTCGTCATCACGTGTAATGGAAAGTTGTCATGATAAAACATACTAGCCCAAATTCAACTGTCCTACCATTTGTCATATTACACAGGTACTGTGGCCACCTTCTGGCTTCATCATCAGACTAGGGACCTTATCTACTAATAGAATAATGTCGCGCTGAAGAATTTGCATAATTCACACTCTTTCCTTACGGCGATAATGGATTGAAAGAAGAAAAAAGGCCTGTTAAAATTACCCCCTTGACTGTTACCAGTTCTGAATGCTGGGCGAGGATTTGCGGCTTCAACACAACGTCTACTTATTTTATACACTCTCCATGTTTGGATACTACAGAGAAAAATCAACTATATCTGAATGCGAAAAGAAGATTCATAGACGGGACAATAGAGGATATCCTCTATTGTCAAAGCAACCGTGTATATACACGGTTGCTTTGTTTTATTACAGTAGTCCTGTGGCCACCCCCGACTTCATCGTCAGACTAATACAGTACTTGTCAAGACAAATCAAACGAGCCCAGACTCGATGTTATTGCATTGTTTTAGTACTGAGTTCCTGTGGCCACATTCCGGCTCCATCATCAGATCAGCTCGATGGTACCAAAATATTGCATCGTCACTGACTTTACATACGTGTGCCAAATTTCAGCTCAATCGAACACCGGGAAGTGGGTGAAATATTGATTGCAAAATTCCAGGACATACAAGTGAAGTTAAATAAAAGCTTTTTAACTTTTAATTAAAAACTAACTAACAAACCAACAATACCCACTAAAACTCAGTTCAATAACAACACCAAAAAACAAAACACGAGAGTAAACATGTGAACATCAAACAACGACATTTTAATGAAAATTGAAAGAATCGCTATAACAGTTATGATGAAAAATGTATTACTACAGAAAGCCCATGTTTCCCGGGTATTAGTCTACATTGAAATAAAGCTCCGTCGAACTGAAAAAAACACGTCCCGATACTAGACTGAAATATTCAGTGCTATTGGTGAATTTTTTTTTCTTTTTGTTTACGTGTCTGGTTTGTGTGTCTAGTCTTTCAGTGGAAGAATGATTGTTTATAATATACTAGCACTACCCGCGCGATTTCGTCCGCGTGGATTATGTACTTTAGTACCCCGTCAGGGGTAGATTTTTGAAAAACCCTGATACACGTTATTCTTTATTTTTGGTCTTATGTATAAATACTGAGTTTCGAGTTAATCGGACCGCGCGTTAAAATTCTTCCATAAAAACTTTAACACCCCCAATCCCCTTTAGGGGTTAGTTTATAAAAACGAACAATGACAAACTTTATAATTTACTCAGATAAGTATTCGTGCCAAGATTCAAGTTTATTAACTCAAGAAATAAGATTTTTCATACATATAAAATCTCCCCTTTTCACCACTTTAAAGGGCGAATTTCCAAAAATTCTTCCAACATAAAAGACATCAACTGCCAAAACATATCAACGCACAATTTAATTTATTGCCATTTTAATTTAACTTGTTGACATCTGTAATAGAATTTTCTGACAATTTTAATTTGATTTGTTACATTTATAGTTTAATTTGTTGACATTCGTTAATTTAATAATTTTCTGCCATTTTTTAAATTTAATTTGTTGACATTTGTAGTTATTAGTATTTTTTTTCTCTTATGTTTATGTTTTTTTTTTTGTTCTAGTAAATGTATTATATAATATTAAATAAATTTGCATGCCGTAAGGCAAAATGTATCGGGACCCTCATCAAAATAACTACCATATCTGTATACCTACATTATTGGCAAATAAATGATTTCGATTTCTATTTCACAGCCGAAACTACTGGGACTAGGAACGTATAACCTGAACGGGATGAAAAGGGTAGTCAATTTTACAGTTGAGGATTGTACTACGTGGCTTGATTAACTCGAAAATTGGTATACATAATCTTTGAGTCAAGTTTTGGAAGTATCTTAAAAGATTTTTTTAAATTCCACCCCTGTAGGGGTGAAAAGCGGGGATACAGTTTATATAAAAAATCGTATTCCTTTGGTTAATACACTTGAAACTTGGCTATATTTGCCTCAGTAAATAATAAAGACTGTCGCTTTTAGTTTTTTTTTTAAATAACACCTCACGGAGAATTTAGGGGGTGTCAAAGTTAGTAAGAAAAAAATTTAACGCGCTATCAGATTAACTCGAAACTCGGTAATAATGCTTAAAACAAAAAAACATAGAAAAGTACATGTTTCAGGGTTCTTCAAAAATTAACTCCTAACGAGTGGAAAAGGGTTATAGTGTAAGGGATGGATTTTACCGTTTTCCCCAATTAACTCGAAAATGGGTGTAAATAATGTTTAACCGGCTAAGCCTAATACGCGATGACGTCAACGACGCTCAAGCCCCGGGAGAAATCCGATGGCACGGTACGTTTGTGACTGCGCTCACAAAAATTGCCATACGATTATTTATGGTTTAGAATTATTTACGAGTATTTGACGAGAATATCTTCCATACCATAGAGTAAAACTACCCACAGCCGATATAAGACTGAATTATAGTAGTTCTATCCGTGCGTGAAACGCGCGAGTCACCGGCGCCGAAAAGGCGCCGGTAGGGCTTGACGGTAAGTCGACAAGCGGCGCCGAAAAGGCGCCGGTGGAGCTTTCGCGGTAGAATGATAATAAACACTTTAAAAAAATAAACAAGCCCTAGGTGTCGTGATGAAAAAGAAGGACACAGTATATTTGAAAAATATTTTTTCCTTGATCTATAAACTTAAATTTTGACCCCTTAATCTAAATAAATTACAAAGATCGTAAACATTACTTTTCGAAAAAAACTTTTCAAAGGGGGTGGAGGGGGCGTTAATTTTTATTAGATGAAAGTACAAAATCCACGCGGTCGAAGTCGCGGGCAAAGTGCTAGTTATTGTATATAAGGTGAAATTTAAGTAAGCACAAATATTTTAAGGGATATATCTACTCATAAAACTAAACAACTTTTCCCAATAAACATGGGTCGTAATTTGATTTTTTTTGGACTGTCCATATATGTAAATTGTACGCTCAGCTGATGGTTTAGTATCGGGTTAGAAGTTTTTTTTTACATTTTGACCCATGTTTATTGGGAAAAGTTGTTTAGTTTTATGAGTAGATAAACTCCAAAAAAAAATTGCGCTTACTAAAATTTGACCTTATATATTTATGTATAGATACAGGGTAGGAAAAACCAGATGTTTGAAAAGATTTCGTATTTCTTTTTTAGTTTTGCTCCTTAACACAAACATGATAGTAAAAACACTGGACGATAAATGATAACACACATACAGCGGTACATTACTGCAGCGGCCGACAACAGAGGCATTGATCAGCATCTGAGATGGTCTTTGCAAATTAGTTGTTATGCACGGGTAATGCTAGTGACCATTTCACCTTTCTTAGTCAAATTGTGAAGTAAGCACTACTTTAAAATTATGACACCAGGAAAATATGTCTTCTTAGCGTATCGATGGCAAAAAAGGTTGTAAAAATTCAAATATAATGTTTAGCGAAAAATTCTGCTACTCGAACTCCGTTCACTGATGCAGTCATATTATGACTTACTAATATAATAATAATATTATGAATTCGAAAGTACCTCTGTCTGTCTGTCTGTATGTTACCTTTTCACACCTAAACCACAAAACGGATTTCGATAAGATTTGGCAAAACGATAGATGGCATCCTGGGGAAGGACATAGGCTTCAAAAATAATTCCACAGGGGTGATATAGAGGATGAAAGTTTGTATGGGAAACCCAGCAAGTTAGGGATACGAAAATTCAAATATGCTTTTAAAACAATTAAATAAGTAAAGAATTATGTGGTTCAGTGTTTTTGAAAAATCATCCCCTAAGGGGGTAAAATAGGGTTGATTTTAAAATTCACAAAAAATATTTAAATAATTGTGTAGGTTCCTCTTTTGAAGAGATTTAAGGGATTGGAAATGTAGACATAGTTCGTATCTTGAGTAACATTTAGTCTTTATTTTCATTAAAATCGGTCCACTCAGTCAAAAGTTATTTGTCATTAGAGCGTGACCGGCATAATTTTAACTAAATACATTCCACCAACCACGTCTGTCTGTCTGAACTCAATAAACTCAAAAACTACCTAACGGATTTTTATACGGGTTTCACCAATGGGCGGAGTGGTTCATGAGTAAGGTTTAAGTATATAATTTATTATGGTTTTGTGTAAATTAAAATAAATAAAATAAATAATAAATAAATTTTTATTTTACTTCAATTGTACAAGAAACACTTATCTAAACACTATGCAGCGTTACAACTAGGGAAAAAGTGTTTACGAAAAATTGGCTGATTGAGACGATTATTATTGAAAATGTCGGAAAAATCATACCAACTGGGAGCTTTACTGGCGTGCGCCGCTTTAACCAATAGAGTAATATAAAAGCAATGTATTACAGAATTATTATATTATTTACCTGGATTAACACATAGGGTACTTTTAATCCCGGTAGTAGGTACGTTCCCGTGGGATGCTTTACGACATCCACGCGGGTGAAGCCGTGGGCAAAAGCTAGTAAGATATAATAAGAGGAAAATATAAGAAAACGATTAGAAAAATATACAGGTGTCTATTGTTGTGGCTTTATTATTCCAGAAAGTGGAATAAAGCAATGATAGGAATTTCGAGAACTCATAAAAAAAGGAAACTTTTTTCACGAAAATTGTTTTCTTGCAAACTTTCTACACACGAAAGAGAAAGACTAATCCTGTTTCTGTCGAATAATTTAGCTTACCATCTAAACGGAACATCAAAAACCAGTGGTTTATCTGTTATTCTCTACAAATTGTTCGTAGCAAAATCCCTTTGAGTACAGGTAAAAATCATAAGAGGTGAAGTCGAGTCGCTTTCAGAAAATTATGACATCTAATTACGAAAGCATTGTCGAATTTCAACGCTGCATTTAATTTTGTTTGTACCAGCTATTTGGGGATGGTGTAAAGTATGAGCGAAGTAACGGCGTTGATACTACTTAGGCGAAAGCACAAAATTGACGAAATGATGTATTGGATCCCAGTATCTCAGCGCGTGTTTACAGTTGTTACGAGCGAAGTCGCGTTTTCCGAACCAAGTTCCGAAGTCAGGCTGAGATTATAGCAATAACCATTGGCGCTAAAACCAAGTTGCTATAATGTACCTAAAAGTAGTAATTAAAGCCATAACATGAAGAAAAAGTAATAATTCCATTATTTCGTGCATATTTTCCTCAGTTTACTCAAGTTTACCCCACAATCTCCCACAACTTACACCACACGTCAAATGTCATTTAATTTTACACGAGAGCATTGGAGTGTGCGCTGATAAATGCGTCCTCTCACCTCGCCTTGCGATAATGTCAGGTTGGCGACCAAATTTATTTTAAATATACCCTGTTATTGTCATTTAATTAAAACAAGGACATCGCACAAGAGCTCAAGATTAATTATGTTGACGAAATAATTAATTCTTTAATCAGGTTTTTATCGCGGTAATGTGTTTTCCGATCCGGGTGACGGTTTTAAGAGTCTTGTTGTGTTTGTTTGTTTATTATTCGCTTTAATTGCCTACCTTTGGAATTAGTCAATTATCAAGAAGTCCGACTGTTTTCTTCGGAGCTGATCTTTTAGACTCAAATGTATAAGTAGTCGTTAACAGTCTGCTGTTTCTCAATTTTTTTTTTTTATACTAACTATGGCATCTCGTAGTTGGCCAGGAGTGGCCGTGACTACTTAACCGGTCAATCCTGTGGCTGCCTTAAGCTAACTCAAAGCCTCCAGCCAGGGGCGTGTTACTTACAATACTAAGTGACTGCGCGCTAAGGGCACCCCCTGTGGGGTACGAACCTCGGCTTAGGGCGTCACTGGGGGGACAGCAAGTTGGGACAGGCTGGATCAAAACTTGGATAATTATTATTATCTGGGGAATTTAACGCTACAGGCTCAGCTTCGGCGCGGGCTGGCGCTTCTTCGAGCAAGGGTCGGGGGGAATTATTAACTCGGGGTTTTCGCGCTGGACCTCGGCGGCGGGGTCGGAATGTCGGTTTTTTGTGTTTGTGTACTGTACTAGTAGCCCTATTGCTTTCCTGGAGGCAAGGCTCGGATACCGGTTAAATTTTCAAACCGTTATTATGTACTTGACGCAAAACCTTTACATTTCGGTTTCGTTCGCACAAACCGGTTTTTTAAACCGGTATTTGCAAGAGTATTTACATAAAGTTTTTTTCGGATTAAACGGTTTAGAGCCTTAAAAACCGGTTAATACGGACGCATGATAAACGTCATGCGCTGTTCAGTTTTTATTCAGAAGTAAGATTCTTTTTGTTTCGGTTTGGACGTTTATTTATGTCATTGCATCAATAAGCTTCGCTGCAAAAACAAAAAATGGGTAAGTATCTAATACTTTTTTGGTGAAATTAAGTTGATAAATAATCGGTAAACATAACATTACTTTTCACAGCACAGATCCTATGGACCAATTAGATAGTCAGCCATTTTTTACTGAAGAAGAAAACTCTCAAAATTAAAGTACAAATAGGCCAAAAAACGTGTATATCAATCGTAATTATAGATAACTAGCCCGCGTCTTCGTCCGCGTGAAATTTCTTGTCCCCCGACCCACCCCGTCACATCACCTGCCCGTCATGGAATACAACCATTTCATGAAATGGTCGAAACCTTCATGAAATAATAATCAATTCTAAGATCTGGTCACGACACAGATATGTAGATGATCTAAGGCCCAGTTTTCACTGGTGGTATTAACGACCAGTGAAACTGGTCGCGTGTGTCGAAGTGGTAAAGAAAAACTATTTCAGTGTTTATTTAAATGAATGTGATATTACTGTGCTACAAGTGAATCACGAAAAAGAAGAAAGGAATATTCTGATGGTGAAGATCAATCCCAATCATTGCTAGCATCTAAAAACCATATCATCAACGCATCTAAGAACACGTATAAAATAAACACCCAAATTGTGAAAGATGATGCAGAAAATAGTTCTGATAGTAACGGAAACAAATCAGGCGAAGATAGCAGTGCTAAACCTGGAGAAGAAACTACTTCGAATTTCAAACAATATGTTTTATGTATATTTGATAAGGACCTCGATAAACGAAACTATCATTTTGGAAATTTGCTAATAAGTGAATTACAATTTTTGCCGCCATGTAGGCGCTCTGAAGCATATATCAATATTTTATAGTATATAGATGCTTTAAAACATTAACATCGTGAGAAAACAAACAAATATATATTTAATTAAAAACAAACGAATAATGTGCCTGGACGAACATGCGAAATATCAATGTGATCATTCGTACTGAAATGTTACCAATAAAAAATAAATAAAGGAAAATAAGAGCGAAGTTTTATTTTAGATTCAGGAATTTATTAATCTGCTTAATGTGTGGACACCATTTTGCATGCTGTAATACCTACATAGATGGATTATATCTTTACAAGTTGCAACGCGTTTACCGACATGCCGTTCCTTGAATAAACCGGTTAATTTAGGTTAAAATAAAGTTCTTAAAACGTTCACGTTTTTAAGAAAAGTTCGGAGGAAAACCGAAATAAACCGGTATTAACCGGTATTTTTTAAACCGGTTCCGAGCCTTGCCTGGAGGAGAGTAATAGGGTCGTCTGGGTCTAATAGTGTGTGCCTCGGACGGCGGACTTTACTAATGTTGGAGGGGGTATATTTAGCGGCCTCGACAACTAGGGGGTTGCGATGTTTGGCGGCGGTATCAAAGAAACGCTTGGAGTTACGTTTCATGAACTGGAGGATGGTGGGGATTTTGAGATCGAGATGGAGGATCTCGTTCCGGACATAGAAAGGGGATCCCGTGATCATTCGGAGGGCACGGTTCTGGAGGGTCTGCATCCTATGGATGTGGTGGGGTTTTGCGTGAGCAAAGACTGCACAGGCGTACGTCATAATAGGGCGTATGCACGCCGTGTAAATGCGCAACTTGCACTTTAGTGACAACTTGCTTTTTGCATTCATTATCGAGTGGAGTCTGTCGAGAGCGAAAGCGGCGCGCGAACGAACCTTCTTTATGTGCTCTGCGAAGGTGAGGTGCTCATCGAGAATCACACCTAGATATTTGGCTCGCTTCTCCCAAGGGATAGGCTTACCGAACATGGAGATTGGTCGGGGGGGGGCTATGGCGCGGTTTTGAATAAAGAACCGCTTGACTTTTGTCGGGATTCACTTCAATTCTCCACTTCCTGAACCAGTCGCCAAGTTGGTTGACCGCTCTTTGGAGAGTGAGAGAAATCGAAGCTTGTTTAGTGCCTGAGCAGTAAATGGCCGTGTCGTCTGCGAACAGAGCCAACTGTGCCTTTTTGCTCCTGGGTATGTCGCTGGTGAACAGCGTGAAGATGAGGGGGGCAAGCACAGAGCCCTGGGGGACGCCTGCGCGGATAGGGTGGGGGGAGGATAGTGCTCCTTCGATGCGATAGCGGAAGGTGCGGTTCGACAAGAAGTCTCGTAAGATGAGTACGAGACGGTCCGGCACACCGAGTTGGTAGAGCTTATATAATAAGCCGTTGTGCCAGACTCTGTCGAACGCTTTCGCTATGTCGAAGTATATAACACCCGTCATCAAGCCACGCTGGAAGCCAGCGCTTATGTGTTCGATGATGCGGTGGGCCTGATGCACACAAGAGTGCTGGGTTCGAAAACCAAACTGTTCGTTTGGGATGAGGCCTTTTGTTTCGGCATAGTCTCTGAGACGCTTATAAATAAGTTTCTCATAGACTTTGCCGAGGACATTGAGCAGACGGATGGGGCGGTAGCTCGAGGGCTCAGATTTGGGCTTTCCAGGCTTGGGGATGCCGATGACAGTGGCCTTTTTCCATGCATCTGGGAAGATGTTATTGCTCATGGCACCATTGAAGATGGTGGTCAGTAGCATTATGAGGTGGGCAGGGAATAGTTGTATTACCCTGTTTGTGATACCGTCTGAGCCGGGAGCTTTACGGGGCTTTAAACCCTTGATGATATCGTGCACTTCGTCTGGAGTGACGGGAGGCAGAGGATAGTCAGGGTTTTCAACGGGGGGAAGGGAGGCTCTACGTTCGACTTCAGCGTCGACTTTTGACAAGTGAGCTTGGTCTACTGGTTGAGAGCTGGGAGAGCATTGAGCCTCGAGGCTGTTGGCTAGGCATTCAGCCTTGTCTGCATCGTCGAAAGCGATGGTCTTGTCAGGGCGGAGTAGGGGGGGCATGGAGACTACTTCTTTGGACTTTAGTTTCCTTTGGAGTTCCCAGAAGGCCTGATGAGTGGGCTCTAGGTCGCTTAGCATCCTGTCCCAGCCAGCGGTACGCAGCTCCGCTAGGCGTGTCTTTACAGCTCGCTGTAAATGGCGCATATGGGCTTTGTTCGCAAGGCAGGGGAAGTTGCTGTATGCACGGACAGCCGCGTTCTTCTCGCGCAACAGTTCACGCACATCGTCCGGCAATCTCCAGCGACGGTCATCGTCCGCTGGAGTTACCTTTGAACAGTCGTTCAGGACTGATTGTACGTGCTCAGTGAGCGAGTCGATCGCGGCCGTCGTGTCCGCGACAGAGTCGAACTGATCAGGGATGGAGTCCAAGTGATGGGAAGAAGTGGATTTCAGGCTTTTGCTTACTTTCCTCCAATCTGTGACTATTTTGGTGAGAGGGGGTTGAGTGGGGTCATGGAGACCGACACGGGGGGCCAGTTTTATGACCACTGGTCGGTGGTCAGAGGAGAGCTCTTGTACCGCCTCTATAGAATCCAACCGTAGGTTGATATTCTTCAGAAGCGCTATGTCGAGGACGTCGGCGGTATGGTTGGGGTCGTGGGGAAAATGGGTTGGAGTCATCGGGGCGATGACATCGAAATTTAGTATGGGGCAGAGACCGAACAGTTGTCTTCCTCTGGCTGAGGTGGTGTTGCTGTTCCAGGCAGGGTGTTTGGCGTTGAGGTCGCCCGCTATGATAACGGAATCACTCAGGCCGGAGAGGGCAGAGAGGTCGTCAGAAATCGACTGGGGATTTTCTGACGAGGTTTGGGGGGGAACATAGGCCGATACTAGGGTGATCGGTTGGTGGCCTGACATGCCTAGCCGGCATACAGACACTTCTAATTTGGATAGGGGGGGAGGGTCCATAGGGATGCAGTGAAGAACCTTTCTATAGTATATGAGGGTGCCACCCTTGTGACACCGAGACCTGTCGTTGCGAACTACGCAGTAGTTAGCAATTGACGGGTTACGGACGTTGGGCTTGAGGAAGGATTCCTGTATAAGGAGAATATCAATTTGATGATCACGGAGGAACTCGGCGATCTCATCGCGTTGACCGCGAATGCCGTTGGCATTGAAGTAGCCTAATTTAAGGGATCGGGGCTTAGTTCTCCCTTTGGCTTCTTTATCCATAGTGGGGGTTGGGAAGGTTGGCGAAGGAGGATAAGGCTTGCGTGATCTCGGGATACGCATTGTATATCTCCAGAATCTGGAGAAGGTTGCCGGCATTTCTGGCAGCAACTAATTCGTTTGCCATTTTCCTGGCGCGTGGGGTGAGGAAGGCCGTGAAGGTGCCCGAAATAATGTTAAAGGGGTCGAGGGGGTTAGGGCCAACCGTAGTCGGTGAGTGGGGGGGTGCAGTACCGGCTGCAGGGGCGGTTTTAGGCGCTTGCACCGGTCTCGGGGGGAGGGCGGGGGCGGGCGCGGCGGCGCGGTTGCGGGGGTCCATCAGCGCTGGGATGGATGGAGGTGGGGGGCTGGTTTTGGCCAGGGCCGGGAAAGCCCTTTGATGGTTAAGGGCCGTCCAGGGGCTAGGCCTTTGAGGGCTTAGCCGTTCTGGCATTTGGGTCGAAGGGGCGGGGGCTTCCCTTTGCTGGCGGGCGACTGCGCGCTTGGCCAGTTTGGGGGATAATTTCGGGGCTTTAGGGCAGCCCCGGTAATTTGCCGGGTGTCCTGACTCACCACATAGCACACAGCTAGGTGGCTCGGTGCAGAGGGTACGGTCCTTAGGACGGGGGCAGTCAGAAGTGCCGTGCTCGCCCAGGCACTTGACGCACCTGGGTTTGGCGTGGCAGTTCTTCTGCGCGTGGCCGTATAGCTGGCATCGGTGGCATTGACCGATGAAGCCATATTTATTGGGCTTCTGGATCTCAAAGCCCATGAGGTGGCATATGGTTTTTACACCGAAAATAGGGTGATGCCCTTCAGTTGGGGGACAGACGACAAGGACCATGTCGAATGCTTGACCGCCTCTGGCGCGGTGCATTCGGTGGACCTCCGAAACTGGGATATTTTGGGCCTCTAAGTCGGCCTTGATGGCGTCAGTAGGGATTTCCTTTGGAATCCTACGAATTACCACTCGGGTCTGGCGCTCTTCGGGAAGAGTGTAGGTGTGAAAGGACACACCTCTCGCCCGAAGGAGCCTAGTGAGCTCCCTATAGTCCTTGGACGTAGGGATGCTCACTTTGATACCCTGCTGGGTGGAGCGGGCGTTGGTGAAGCCGATCTTTTGCTCGGTGCACCATTGGGACACATCTGTCCATTTTGCCTTGTCCTGAATGAACACAGGCGGGGGGGTGCCAGCTTCTTGGGGGCAGAAGAAGCAGGAGTCAGGGCGGGGGGGGGGGGCATCCTGCGAGGAGGATGTAAGGGCGCTATTTTTTGCCGCGGAGGCAGGGGTAGAAGATTCAGGCTTACCGGCCTGGGAAGGACTGGCTGAGATGGGTGCCGTGGGGACAGAGGCAGAGGAGGAGGTGGAGGCAGGGGCGGCGGGGATGGCCGCCGCCAGAGGCTTTTTGGCCTTACCGGCCTTTGAGGAGGCGCTCTTCTTCCTCTTCCCTCCCTTTCCGACGACTTGATAGTCGTCAGAGGAGGAGGAGGAGGAAGTGAGCGAGATGGCGTCCTCTGATTCGGAGTCCGAAGGAGGGGTGGAGGTGTCCATCACCTCGGGCTGGGGGGAGGCTACAGACGGCGTTGAATCCGCCGTAAGAGGGATGCCCCTGTCTGCTACAGGGGGGGAAAGCGGGCTCTCGAGAGCCTCGCTTGGGTTGAGGTGGCGACTACGCCAAGCCTTCCCGTATTTCAAAAGGAAGTCGGGGTCCTTGAAAAGGACCTCTCTTGCGAAGGCTACGATGTCTGCGTCAGACATCGTAGCAAAAGGGAATTAAGAAAGAAAAAATAAGGGGACCTAATGATCCTACTCCTACTCCCCGGGTGGATGGGCCCGGGGATGTGTGGCCCTCCCTGTCGGGTGCAGACAGGGAGGTGTGTACCTACTTGTGAGCCCTAGAGCTGTAACCTGTCGCCAGTCTTAATGTGCGACAGGGCCCTGACCAGTCTAGTGCGAAGGGTGTAGACACACCCTAAAGACACTAGGTGTGTAGCTGTGGAAGCAAAACTGTCACCAGAGCCGACTAGGAGACCCCCCAAGGCCGGTTAACTCTGGGACCCGTCCAATTAACTGCCTTACCCTGAAGGGGCTCAGCGGCTGTGTTGGGTCAACACCCCCTTGACTTGGTTGTCACCGTGAGGTATCCGTCAAGGACCACGAAACTGTGGTTTTTACCCTGAGGGGGTCAAGGAGACACGCCGAACGTTTATGTGACGGACAACGTTAAAGAAATAATTTGTCAACGATCGCCTTGAAAAAGGCAATAATTGATAATGGGTGCAGTCAGAGACTACTGGAGTCGGTGCGTGACGTGGCGTCACGAGCGAGCTTCGATGGCGGTGAGTCAGCGGTGAGTCAGCGATGCAGCGAGCGGAATGCGTCAGCGGCACGACCGTCCACAGCGGAGTCGAGCGAGGGAATGCCTGTTTCTCAAGTTACAAGGACCTTATTTCTTTGCTTCATGGCATACCTACATTAGCTGGAGCACAAGTTTACTACCGCCGTATATGGCTTAAAGTTTTAACGCAAGGTCTTCCAATAATTTCCAGCTCTAAAGGCAAAGTTTAAAAGCCTAATGAAAGTAACATTTCAAATGAAAGAAATTAAAACTTGAAATTGAGCAAACAGTTTTAACAAAGCGAGCCCCCTGGCCAGAGCTTCAAGTCTGAAGATGAATAGAACCAGACTTAAACTGAACTATTTATTTAAACGAAAACAGCAAACACTCCCAAGCGAGTTGCACTATCTTTTACTTAAGCTCCTATTTAACACATTACAAAGGGCAAAAAACGTCGGAAACTATTCAATTCTTTAACAAAGAAAGGTAACTAATCGCTCCCAGTAGACTAACTTAAAACTACTCCAGCTAAAGAGTTCAACTTAATAAAGCTGGTTAAGACGGATAAGGAGGTGCAAGTAGTGGGGGTAGGGGAGAGGTCGTGCCAAAAACAAGCGCTTTGTGAAGCACCTGGGACATAGTGATAATGAAACTAATTTACTAGATTTAGCCTTTCCCAGGGGTTTGGAGCACGGAAAAAACGTGGAGAAGGTATTTCAATTAGTCTTGTATCAGAGATGTTTAGAATCATTGTGTTACCTATGAGAAAAATGTGTTATTGTCTTTCACATTCCTTGGAGCTCTGGAGCTTTTAAAAGGGAACCCTTGAGCGTAAATTAGAAGGTAGATATTGGAATGTCTTGTATAAACTATTTTAATAAATAAATAAAATAAATAAATAATTTTTTTTACATGGATATCATAGCACCAACTCTTAGAGAGTCTGATCACAACATTCGCTATACTGAAAATAGACAAAAGCGGAGGAAAGTGATAGCCAGTATTAACTTCAGTTAAACCATACATTTCGAGGATTAAGTTTGGCGTAACTTTACTCCGGGTTTATCAGATATTATAATTATATTTGTCTTTCAGGCATTTCTATGTGACAATAAGCACTTTACATTTAACAGGCCACTTTCGCCAACCTGTAATAGAAAAAAAAGTGAGAATTTTATCTTTAAGGAGTTAAAAACTGCAACTGTGACGAGACGTCTAACGTTGTTACCCAAACGTCGTTGTCATTAAAAGCTCTTCAAATATCCACTGATTATTTTTTATGCTTATAACCATCAAAAAATATTCAGTGGATTTAATGAAGAACTTTTGCCAGATTCGTATATTCAGGTTCAGCTGGAGACACTCGGCGTCCCTTTGGATTAAATTTTCTTAGTCAATGAATACAGCTGCGATATCGCTCAAACTGCATTATTAAACTTGAAGCCATTATACAGAGTGCTTATTTTACTATTTTTATACTAGGTAATGAATTTCATTATTATACCTCGACGATTTACTTTTGTTTTTGTTTGAGTTTTCTTATGAATTTAAAGTTGGAAGAAGTTTTGCTGTTTGTACTGGGTAGATGATGGGAAGTTGATAAATCCGTCTGGGATAGTGTTTACCTAGTAGGAATTTTTATTTTAAGGATTTCTTTTGTCATTGTCAGATTATACAGTGATTGCTTATATTGATAACTTAGAAAATCTTCAAAAAGAACTTGGTAACTTGTAATTAACCTAAGATTAATATATTTCCATGAATTGTTTACATACGTTACTGCTTATGTAAATGTGTGCGAAAAATGAAATAAACAATTAATTACAAATTTTCCATTACAGCAGCTACATATTTCACGTCTGAAAATACCATCATCTGATTCGTACTCCACAACGCAACCTCACAATGTAATTAAACTTTAAAATGCACAATAAATATTTTCCGCTCATTACTACCGGCCTGTCTATCAACCGTAATGTATTAACAAGCGTACACTGCCCAATTATTCGGGCACGCAGTGTAATGTAAGCAAAAAACAATTTGTTGACTGTACGGGCACCCGCAACTAAACAAGCGACGTATTGCAGTGTACACGTCAGTGCGAATAAAAGTGCACAGTGCGGGCGGCTAGTTAAAATTTCACGAGTCGGTCTAACGGTTGGACGCACTGTTATTCCGAGTCCGAATTTCGTTTCGTTTTCGAACACCATTTTTTGAATATTTCTGTTGGCGTTCGGCTTTTTTTGGCAGTTGTACGTTTATTTATGTCACTTTAGATCGGTGTGTAAGTTTGGAAATTAGCATATTTTTTGTAGTTGACAAAGCTCTGAAAGAGCGTCACGGCAGATTGGGTTATGTTCAATTGTTCAAAGAAGTCGGTTATAAAGTGAATACCTACTTAGAGTTTGCAATGCAAAACGTTTCAGACACTAAAAGTTAACAGTAATCTAACTATTTTCAATTAAAAATCAACTAAAATAATTTCCACCGTACACAAATCAACCTAAACTGAATACCGGATGAACGCAAAACAACGAAACTCATACATTATATAATTAACATTAACAAACATTTGGTCATATTAAATTCCTCACATTTCCTGAATTTACATGACAATGATATCAGTGAAATTTATTATGTATTATTGTATTGGAATTCACTGGTCCGTCACGGGCCGAGAGCAGACCATTCAGATTTATTTGTATTAAAACAATACAACCCTGAACAAAGGTTTTGAACATCGATTGTCTCATCTGCCATTCAGCTATTGAGTACAACCCTTATAATGGCAAATAAATTCCGGTGTATAATATTTTCAAAGGGTTTTTCATATTTTGATCTTCAGTTCTGATCTGTGAATTTTTGCTCATATGGTGTTGATCTCTCATGTTTGGCCTGCTTTATTTAGTATGGTAGCCATCTTTGATATTTTCACAGACATCAGCGCATCTAACCACAAGAACAGTTTTCTAAAGTGCTGCTACTAAGCCGATTCACTTCTCTTTTCCGAAGAAAAAATTAGAAAAAGAACATCTTGCAGTCGTTCAGTCGTGCTGAAGCTTCTAATCTTGGTCACGAAACTGTATTATTTTATTTCAAATCCTGACATTATTCTGTATCATTGCCAAACAATCCCACCTGTTGCCACACATGTCATCTACCCCTCCAAAGTACCAAACCGTAAAGATAACCAGCCCTACTAACCCAAAAGACATACGCATCCATTTCCGTCATACTAAAAAATAGAAGGATAACAGAAGTTAATTTCACTTACACTTCGCAATCTACACCGCTGCATTGTTCAGCCGTCAGTACCTACTTGACAAGCGATGGACACAAAGCAAGTCGATAACGTCACTCACAATATATAATACAGGGGTAAACAAAAACGGGTAGATGTTTTGTAAATTTTCACACTTCCGCGACTGCGATGGGAAGATTAACAACCTTTTGTTTGCTGCAAGTGAATAATTTTTATTAAATTTTAATAGATTTTCAAACATATTTTCTTTGATGAATATGGTGTGTATACAAAGTCTGGTGTCTTTTTCGGGTGACCACTGAAAATCAGCGATATGCTGTGGGTCCCTCATAGCACAGCGAAATGCTGAGTGGAAGCCTTCTTGTCACAATCATGACGTACAGCTGCCGACTATTTCTGTTTTGTGCTCGTGATTATAATGTAGATCTATTTTGTTTTATTTTTCTGATTACTCTTATCTTTTTGTATGCACGTTTTTCTGTGATAAATAAACCTATTTTCTTTCTTTTCTTTTCTTAATATGTATCCAGTTTTTTTCATACCTCATATGTTTTGTGACTACCTCGTTACCTCGTTGAACTACTGACCTAGAATCCTGGCTTCCATCGCCAGGCCCGGCAGTCTTTTTCCGTATAAAATTCCTCAGTAATAGCTCAGAGTCTGGAGCTTTACCGCTTATAAACTCGCCTGTGTGAGGGTTTACCTTGAGCTACGCCTCTGCCTATCCCTTCAGAGAATACAGGCGTTATGTCAAGTTATATTTTCAGAGCAACATGTTTTTAAGAAGCACGTGTAGTAAGAAAAATATCGGATCACGCCATTCAAGGAAAACGTGGCTTAGCTAATGGTTGCAGACGTTTGTAGAAACAGGCACGTCTACATTAAGTAATTAGCAAACAAATATTTTAACTCCCTACATTAAGAGTTTAGTTTCACACTAGGTAGACACTAATTCGTCGTGCCAATGTCGATCTGGGCAATTATCGGAAAAAATAATTTCGAATACAGCTGGAGCTCGTAACGACGAATAAAGAAAAACAAACAATAAGTTTCACGAGTAGGTATGTACTATCGAGAAAACTTACATACATCTGACCAATTTGATAAAAACAAAATCTCGTGCACACAATGACCACATCTGTTGTCATCGTGGTGGTGTGGTCATCGTGTGCAAGGGATTTTGTTTTCAAATTGGTCAGATGTAAGTTTCCTCGATAGTACCTACCTACTTACCAAGGCTACGTGATGAAGAATCTATTTTCAGTATCAATATTAATTATTTGAATTTGAATTTGTTTATAAAGTAGCTAGCTAGCTTCTGCTATGCATAACACGCATGACATATGCACAACAGACATATATGCATATGACATAAATATGCATGTAGCTGCTAACCGTACTATAAAACATAATATCTTGGCACTTGGCAATACTAGTGTAGCTATCTATCAGTAAAATAATTTTTGTAATCGAATAAGTACTTTCAGTACTCTTACAAAAAATTTTATAACAATATTCAAATTCAAATAATTTAATTCGAGTAGCATAAGCTCATAATAGGACTAACAGGAACACACACATTCACATTAATTAAAATTACATCTAATTACAATACAATTATTTGATACATCTATACTTTTTTTTTTTTTTTGTGGATGGGAAATCATCATACATCTATACTTACCAATATTCAATAGAGATAAAATTTGTTTGTAAGTTTGTATGTAGGCAGTAATCTCTAGAACTGCCAGTTGGATTTCAAAAACCCTTTTTGCATTTGATAGCCCAATTCTTGAGGAATGTTATATGCTATTTAACATCACGCTATAACCCTAAAGAGCCGAGCAAAATTAATAATAACGAAACGTAGCGCGGGCGGACGATGCGATGTGACGGGGTGAAGAAGCTAGCTAGAATCGAGTACAAAAATAAAATTAAAAGAATTTGTGCATCGCAAATTAAAATTACGTTTATCATCTCAAGCGTGCTACGTGTCGCTTTCAACAGTGAGTCACGATGGAACAAACGAGCCTTTCTGCTGGCGCTCGTATTGGTTTAGAGTAATAACTAATTTTCAACAGACGTCTAATACAATGGTCTATGAACCGGGCACATCCTCTAACACCGAGATACTGAGTAAAGCATTTCCTAAAATTTTCACAAACATTTTCCCTTCGGCTACGGAACCATACCGCAATGGGCACGCACTGCTAATCCGCAGCTGTAAGCATAACAAGCGTTTATTGCTTTAAAGGGGAATTTATGTCGCGACCACAACCAACTTTCACCTGTGACGTAGACCAAGAAAATGATGCAGAAAAGACAAGCAATACAAAGTTATAAAATAAAATTCCTAAGCAGGAAAAAATCTGAGATGTCACGAAAGCCTAAAAAAATTATCAATCAGGACATTTTCTAAGATTTTCAATTTGTCACTCCACCTGCAACTTGTCACTTCTTCTACAACTTTTCACTCTACCTGCAACTTGTCACTTCTCCTGCAACTTGTCACTCCACCTGTAACTTGTCACTTCTCCTACAACTTGTCACTTCTCCTGCAACTTGTCACTCCACCTGCAACTTGTCACTTCTTCTACAACTTGTCACTCCACCTGCAACTTGTCACTTCTCCTGCAACTTGTCACTCCACCTGCAACTTGTCACTTCTTCTACAACTAGTCACTTCTTCTACAACTTGTCACTTCTTCTACAACTTGTCACTCCACCTGCAACTTGTCACTTCTCCTGCAACTTGTCACTCCACCTGCAACTTGTCACTTCTTCTACAACTAGTCACTTCTTCTACAACTTGTCACTTCTTCTACAACTTGTCACTCTACCTGCAACTTGTCACTTCTCCTGCTACTTGTCACTTCTCCTGCAACTTGTCACTCCACCTGAAAATAAAACCTTGTTCCGCAACCGCACTAACGAACTCTAGATTAGACCAACCAGGCAGTAAATATGATCAATAAATAGAGTCAACATAATGGGAATATTCTTATTCCTATTCTTGCTTGTGGCTAAATGATAACAGCCGAACGGGTCGATTGCAGGTTAAGCTGCGCTTGCCATGGTCGGTTCGTGGATGGGTGACCATCCATTAAATATCGAAAACCCCTCCTTGCCTCGGAAAGTATGTTAAGCCGTTGGTTCCGGTTGTTATTCGTAGATCTGTGACAGTAGTTACGGGTGGTCAGAAGCCCAAAACAACAACCATCAATAATCTGACAACCAGTCTTGACAAAGGGTATCCTGTAATCCAGTAACTGGGTTGTGGAGGTCAGATAGACAGTCGCTCCATGTAAAATACTAGTAATCAGTTGCATCCGGCTAGACTGGATGCCGACCCCAATATAATTGGGAAAAGACTCGGCAGATTGATTGAAATCGAGTCGGCATAATGCTAACTTATTTTTTACTCTTTGGCCAAAATTTTACAGGAGCGCGTAAGCCATTGACGCGGTGAAGAGATTGATGCTTTAATTTCAGTAATGGCTGCTTATTAGAAAAGGGGCTGTTGTGAACGGGAGATGCACAGTTTTGGGCTTCCATTATCATTGGGGAGAATTGTAAGTGTATTTTAGGTTATAACATGACGTAGGAAGAGAGAGTAACAATTGGTAATATAATTGTGAATGTAAATTCAACAAATGATTTGATTATTCAGGCGAGACAGAAAAGAACAAGAGATATAAAATTTAAAAAAAAAGTAGGTAAACCAACCGAAAAAGAAACTAAGCTCCTACCAAACATACCAAACAGGAATTTTTATTCTCGGAATAAAATTGACGTCTGACAGTTTTTGTGTGGAAAATATGTCAAAAATTAAAAATTTATTCTCTGGATTAGGCTTATACTAGGTATAAAAGTTTGGTCGAATCCGCCTTAAATCAATGTAAATTTTTCAGTTGATGATTTTGCCTTGCCAAACATACATAAATGCATTAAGGAAAATGATCGGTTAGTCGCTTTTCAGCGACAGCCGCCGTTGGCTTGATGACGTCGATCCACCATTATTATAAATTACCTACTTATACAAACAAAATTTTACAAAAGAATGAACAAGAGAACAATTTTAATTGTATCTATGTATATTTTTTTTAAAGTTTTTCGTGCTTTTTTTAAAGTAATGGCTACGAGGCTTGGGAACGATTCTTATGCCGAAAGTATAGTTTTAGAATTTTTGTCTGTTTGTCTGAATGATGTTTAATTTTAACATGATGCAGGAACATATTCCAGGACTTCGTTCACGTGGAAATCGTACGAACGACTTCCACGTGTGTGGAGGTGTGTGTGTGTGTGTGTAATATGTTATGTGTTAATATGATGTCTTTTTTTGTGGGGTTCTCCCCACAAAAAAAAGACTTCATATTAATCAATTTTTGTTTTTAACATGTTTAGATATCAATACCCATCGCGTCTGCGGAGTTTAGCTAGACAATTTAAAATAACGCTGTATGTAACCTATCATGCTGATTTCAGTATCTCTCTACACTACCTGTGAGCAGTGGTAGCCCAGTGGTATCGGCCCGACTTACGAGTTGTAGGTCGTGAGTTCCCATTAATAACCCAGGCGCCTACCTGGGTTCAAACTCACGACCTACAACTCGTAAGACCAAAGTACCTACTTTACTTTGTATAAATTATTTCATCAACACTGCTCTCAAAACGGCGAAGGAAAACATCGTGAGAAAATGAACATGTCCTAGTCCAAAAAATTCAAAGACATGTAACATCTACCAACCCGCACTGGGCCCGCGTGGTGGATTATGGACCACTCTCTCTCACCTCTGTGAGTGTGTGTGTGTATAATGTTATAAGCTGATTATGTATGAAGAAGTTGACGGCCTGCGCAGTCTACTTGCAAAGCCCTTTTTTTTCTTTGAGAGGTTGAGAAGGCAAGATTTACATTAAATTCGTTGCATTAATTTAATTTTGTTGGTTTTGAACTTTCATTATTTTTATGCGCCAAATACTTCATACAACGTAGTGTCATCTAATTTTCAAATGCAAAACAAATATCGTGAAATTTTCCTTCGTTTGTTCAGCGCCAAAAAAAGATGAATAAGAGAAATGACAATCCATACATCATGTTAATTTATTATTTTTATTGCATGCCTTTTTAATTTTATCATTAACACATGTACTTTTATTACATTTATCAAATTGTAAGCGCACATCACATTAATTTTATAATTTGTTTTTATAATATGTGGAAAATGTCGTGGGTTATACATTTACTCACTCTTTAACTCAATTTTTGTCTATAACAATAATGTGTAACTGTTTATTTTCCCAAATAAATAAAATAAAATAAAAAAATAAATAAACTGTTCTATTTTTCCTGTCCCTCGTAATCGGCGTTTGGTAATCCGAGCATTGCGTAGAAACCGAGTGCTGCGGCAACCCCACAATTTGTACAGCTATAATCTACTATAATATAGTACGGTGTAGTGATGAGAAACCTATTATCGATATCTAGGAAAATACTGATTGAGCGTTTGCCCCTAAATGTATTGAAATATTAATATAGGTAAGTGCGTTATACAATTACGGCAACATGGATCTAATGTTGCAATGATGGTAATACCGCAATAGAAAATATATTGAGGTGCAGATCTAGCTAAAATTTGAACAAAAGCTGCATAGTCCAAACATCCGTCATTCACTTCTGCAGTCATACCTAAGCAACACTTTCATGCAATATTATTCTCCTTTCAAGTTCTGTATACAGCCAGTATTAATCATCTCGTTCTGACAAAACTGTATCTAACAGAAAACAGAAATAAGTCTTGTGAAATATCTACCAGCAAATGCATCTTCTAGTGGAACAAAACTGAAGACGCCTGATTTCCCTGAGGAAGGTCAGACCGTAGACTCTACCGTATTAAATACCTAACTTCGGAATCTATTTACGGACCAGACCCACATGCAGGGTAATCTGAAATCCATCACAATATACTCAGGTATTCCGGTGAACAGTAATCCTAGACGCGCGGTTTAGAGACGTGCTGAGTTTGTCGAGAAATTCCGTTAGAAGCTCAACGTCGATAAAAAATATATGTTACGAAACCAAGGTATTTGAGAAACGGTTTATGCTATAGTATGGATTGTTAAAATGTGGCTATGGTAAACACTAATGACGTTTATTTTGGGGGAAGCATGGTTCACTTAACAAAATCTTACGCTAAATATTGAAAATAAGGTAATTGAATATAATCGTCACATAAAATGCCTCATAAATACTTAATGATCAAAATCTGGCCAACAGAAAAACTAAACATACGATGTTTTATGCTTATTTTATTTTAAGTAAGTGATATTTTCCAAAACTACACGAAATTAAAAAAAAAATCGATACAACACCCTTCCCAGCTCTAAGAAAATCGATAATGCATTGAATTTCCCGAAGGGCTCGAAACGAAGGCAAATCGACAAAGATGGATCTGATCTAAGACGAGTCGGAAACCTAATCTGTATATTGGTTATCATATTTTTATTATACGATGTAATGCCCTGCCTTTGCCTTAAGAAAATTCTGACTGGGGGAAAGAAAATCAAAGTGTATAAGTCCGTTTAGAGTGTTTGTGATGAGATGAAAATATTGCGGCAAAGAAATTTTATTTCTTAACCACAAGTTGTTGAGAAGGTACTTAGCTTAGGTACTTGCTCGTATTGTTATTTCGCTTATGTTGTCAAAGTCAAAGTCAAATCATAAATTATATAATATAAAAAACCGGCCAAATGCGTGTCAGACCACGCACAATGAAGAGTTCCGTAGTTGAAAAGAATTTATCCCAAAAACAAACTTTACATTGTAGTTGAAAACATGTTCTCCCACACATTGATATACGTTACGGTCAATTCTCCAACTGCCAATTTAAGTTTGTAATCGCAAAAAAACATTGTTTTATGTGATAAAACTACAAATTAACGATTTTCAGACTTTTTCCTTTACTCGTGCTGTGAGACCTTGCTTTTTGCCAAATTTCATGATTATAGGAAGTACCCTCTAGATTTGATTTATTTGAGAGTATCATGTCGCATAAATGGCCGTATTTTTTTATTGCGTTGACTTAGCTTAGAAGCTTGATTTTTTTAGAGCTCCAAGGGACCGTAGACCTACGTATTTGATATTAATTTCACCTTGTTACCTCCACGCGTTCCTGAGAAAAAAGGTCTTGACAGACAGACACACAGACGGACAACGAAGTGATCTTATAAGGGTTCCGTTTTTTTTTTTTGAGGAACGGAAACCCTAAAAACATAAATTCAATTATATAATAGGCACATAAAAGGCACTTTTGAACATCACAAGAAAATAGAATTGATTCTAGTTGCCCTTTCCAAAAGGTAGTTTCGTATGGAGAAGAATGGGCAAGAAACTCCACAGTTACTCTTTTCAAATTTTTTTACAATATTTAGTGTACTTATAATTAATAAAATTGCTTAGTTATATATTTTTAACTAAGTAATGACAGATAAATTGACTATGTGATACCTAGTTGTCTAATAGAGAAACCGATCCTATTATCTCACTTCAAAAATAGCCTTGCAAAAAAATGTCCAATATTTTTATTTTTCCAATTTATATACTCTTTATTACTCTCTTTATCCACACGCAACCCACTTTTATTTTTTGAAAAACTTGTGAGTGAAATTTTAAATTCTAACGAGTACCTTTAACGCACCATTTGCAATGTAAATCTGAGCGACATACGCTTCAATCCATCTGCCTAATGGACATGGGTCGCGAGTATACACAGCTTGAATCAATGAATTGCTTGCACTGTCTGTTGTGTGGAAGTATGGCGAGTTCTGTTTTATGGGTTTTGCGTACGAGGTATGGGAAAAGATAAATATTGTACCTAGGACTTAATTATTTCAAACGTGTCCTTTGAAACTCAAGATTTGGATTGTTAGGTATTCATTAATTTATTTCGTCTACAAGAAACAATCTTGATTGAACCTTTGACTAATTTTAAGAAATATCTAAACGAGCTAGTCGCAAAAACAGCGCTTATAAGACTATTTCCGTTTATACGACTTGTCTAACTTAATGAGTGGCGAGGTTCTAAAGATTTTGTTTTAGGATAGATTTAAACGGTCATCATCACAGTTATGTAGGTACTGTATCAATCCGGGTGGACTGTTCCGTTTACGAAGGGATTTTTGTGTGTGAAATAAAAGACTATTGGACTTTTAAGAAATAATTATTCCAATAATAAAATACTATTACATATTTTCAGTGGCTCGTGGCTAAGTAATAACAGCCGCATGGGTCGATCCATCAGGTTAAGCTACGCTTGCCGGGGTTGGTTCGTGGATGGGTGACCATCTTTACATACCGAGACTCCTCCGTGTCTCGGAAAGCACGTTAAGCCGGTGGTCCCGGCTCTCATTCGTGAATCTTTGACAGTCGTTACGGATCGTCAGAAGCCCGAAAGTCTGACAACCAGTCTTACCAAGGGGTATCGTATTACCCAGTTACTGGGTTGTGGAGGTCAGATAGGCAGTCGCTCCATGTAAATTACTGGTATTCAGCTGCGTCCGGTTAGACTGGAAGCCGACCCCAACATAGTTGGGAAAAGGCTAGGCAGGTGATGATGACATATTTTCACAATGAGTTATGTAAACTCTTGTCAGAGCCCGGAGGCCGACTGTCAACGTACAACTGTTTGTTCTCTATTCAAATTAACGTTTGTCTTTTTAAACTAATCATCATTTAAACCCACGAAGGTTGCATGTTAATAGCACGCCCGGTTAAAACCTCTATAGTACCTACGTAGGACTCGTCACCTCAATCCTGAGCAGTCATCAGATAGTCCGTCAGAGCACCCATTCCGTGGACATTAACGACCACATAACAATAGCGTAACATGTTTACTGACGGCCATACGTAATGTTGATTGATGATGACGCACTGTCCACCTTCCGGCAACTAAATCATGTGGCTTCTGAATGGCCTGGAGTTCTATAGTCAGTCTCCCATTAATTTACACGCAGGTACAGAAACTGTATTTCATTCTGTATTTTTTTTTTAAACTATACGTTATATACACATAACATAACATCACGCCTAGTTACCACGAAGGGTTGGGCAGAGGTGTACTTATGGTACACCCACATTTCGCCAGTTATGTTTAAGTCCCATGTAATAGGGGGCGAGCCTATTGCCATCAATCGGGCACAAATCCAGACTCTAGGCTGCTACTGAGAAATTCCAGATAGAAAAACCCAATAACACTTTGCTCGACCTGGGAATCGAACCCAGGACCTCATGCTCAGCAGTAGCGCTTGCGACCACTATACCAAGATATGCGTTATCTACCTTTGACAAAATTCTCGCTTCCGCATGAACGCAGCTTATGTAAACTTAAAAAGTTATAAGTCAATACCCTAGTTCTAACTTGGCGTCTGACAAGAGGTTTTGTAGAGTGAAAACTCTGTCAAATATAACAACTTAGTTCTCATTCTGACGTTGTGGTCTTAAATTCTGAGGGCAGCGATTTCTACCTTCCTTCCTTATCATGGCTATCCTAAACCACAGAATACATAAAAGTACTTTAACTGGATTGTCAGATAAATCAAGTTGATCCAACGCTTAAGGTGCTGTCCTTCTACCTATCATTACTATTTTAAACCCCAAATATTTGTAAACGATTACCCATTTGTAAACAAACGTTTAAACGGTCCAACAAACTCTACCAATACGGGATTCTATACCAATTGCACAAATATCACTTACTGATAAATTCGTGCGGTAATTCTAAAACCATGAGCCCCTCAAAGCTTCTTAAAGCCTCTTATATCATACAATCTAACCACATAAACACTTACAAATATTCAATAACAGTTGCAAAAGGACTGGTACCGAGAAGCGAGTAACAAGATTAGACCGGGCATAGAATCTGGATCTTATATTTAACCGATATCGCTTTGAAGGGAGATTGCAACTGTCTGTCCGTATGTGAGTGTATGTACTGGCATTGGTTTAAGTATGGATATGAATGGAGGGCTTGGCGCGATCGTTGTATGTTTTACTAGCTGTTGCCCGTGGCTTCGCCCGCGTGGATGTCACTAGTTCCCTATTTGAATCGGATTTTGTTCACAACTTCATGAGTTTTATTTTTTTTGCGCGGAACCCTTATTCTTTTTCTAAAGTATAAGTAGTCAAAGTTACTCCTTATAACGTCAGCTGTCTGCCAGTGAAAGTCGCGTCCAAATCGGTTCAGCTATTTCAGAGATAAGCTGGAACAAACAGACAGACAGACAACAATTTTAAAATTTGCGTTTTTGTTCTAAGGACCGTATGTACTTTTATATGTATGTATTTAGTAAAAAGCTGTTATTTTGACGTTACAAACTTACACATAATCATAATCAGCCTATAACGTTCCCACTGCTGGGACACAGGCCTCCTCTCTGTGAGGGAGCGGGCCGTAATCCACCACGCGGGCCCAGTGCGGGTTGGTAGATGTCACATGTCTTCGAATTTTTGGTTCTAGGACATGCCGGTTTACTTACAATATTTTCCTTTACCTGTGATGAAACAATTTACATAAAGTAAAGCGCCTGTCTGGGTTCGAACCTACGATCTACAACTCGTAAGTCGCGGCCGTTACCACTTGGCCACCACTGCTCCATACGCTCACACAAACATATACTTCAATTTTATTTATTTATGTATAAAAGATGGAAGAGCTTAGTGAGGAATACGTTTTTGTACGATAGACAAAAAAAAACAATAAGTAGCTACTAGGTACCTATTATTGTAAGTTTTAATAAAAAGGTAAGTATTTCGCTGTAAATTAAATAACTAAATAATATTGAAAAAATTGTATGCAGATAAAGGCTCCTCCAAACAGGCGCGACACGCGACGCGACACAAAGGCACCGCTCGTCGCGCGACTCGCGGTGCCTTCGTGTCGTGTCGTCTGTCGCGCCTGTTTGCAGGAGCCTTAAGAAAAAAAAGCAAATATAGGTAGGTATTTAGCTTTTTTTTTTCTTATCTGCATACAATATTTTACATCGATTTGTTAGTTTCAAACAAATCAATGCAAAATTCAAATACGATTACGGACTCATACAATTCTAAATTGTTATTCTACACACTTGTTTTGGCTAAATTAAATACAATCCTGGCAAAGGACATTTCTTATCTTGGAAAATCGCTACGTTGTTGACCCTTGCGGCTTGCTCGGACTAGTCCAACATTTAACTTTTCTGCGTAAAACACCATACAGATCAGCCACCATTAAACCACAAAACCATACACTACTTATTTCATCCAGTTTTCTTTCCGAAGCCAATCCATTACCGTATCACGTGGTTTAACTTGACCCGACCGCGGCAGACGGTCACTTACCAGCGAATACAACTCTTTCAGGAGCGTAGAAGCTAATGAGATAAGTTATCATATCGCCATGTGCATACAAAAGTAGTCACAAGCAGAAAGAATATCTGAAAACTTCGGGCTATCAATGTAGTCGCAGAAATATATCTGAAAATATGAGGCAAGAGGTACGAGGAGAGGTATGAGGTATGAGGAAATATGAGGGTATGACTATTCGTACAGCCTTTTCACAAAAATCCAATGTTCTATTTAGAATGTATGGTATTGGTATTGTATACAAAGGTGTATGGTGTCAATAAACTTATTTTTTTTTATCGATTTTTGAAGTGAAAACTTCTTTACGCGCGTTGAGCGCTTTTTGGTAGGAGAAAATCTTACGGGTTCGCGACATGCGACATGCTGACGTTACAACTCTAATGTGACGTGTTGCGCAAGATTGGCGACGCGCAGCGACCTGTGTACGTATACATGTTAATGTTCTAAGTTTTCACTTCTATTGGCAGTACCCCTGACTACCATTTTTTTTAAATTTCATAATTGCAGGACTCAAATCAAATTATTTATCACTTTGCAAACATGAGTACATTAACTGAATTGGTAGGTATTCCTTTAGATAGTCCAATAATGGCGATAAACTTTCCCTATTTATTATCTTTCATTAACTCCACAGAAATACCTTCACTACTGGACATAGGCCCATGGATTGCCTGTCGACCGGTACTGCGCTGCCCGTATCAAGTTGATTCCCGCAACCTACACTCTGTCCACCTTCTCCCCAAATTCACACTGCATTTTTCACAAGTCTTCTTGTTCCCTACAACAGTTTGAATTCAAATAAGTAGGAATGCAATGGAGATTCAATTCTTCTTTTTCACTCAAATGACATTCCAAAGTGCCTTTTATAATTGAAATAAATGATTTGACTTTGAGATCTCTATGAATATTTTGGTCATACTGCAAAGGCAAGAGTTGTGTTTCCTTTATTCGACTATATGAAAACATACTAAAACCTTCCGCGCATTCCTATTTTACAAATTGAAACTTGTTTTAAAAATACCACAGCAAAGAAGCGAAGGCGATGGGAAAATAAGTAGCAATTTTAGAAACATTTCAAAGTGAACCATACCTAGGCACCACCGTGCAGCGTACCAAATGATTGGAAAAATAGATGTTAGGTTTATAATATAAACCTCACATCTGTTTTTAGCTGTAGCTCCGAACAGATATTATCTGTTCGGAGCTAGAGCCAAATTGATCAGGATTTTTAGCCATGGATTGCACATTACCTACTGTTATTCCTTTTACTATCCTTATGCTACGACTAGCTATGCCCCGTGTCTTCATTCGTGTGTAAGTCGTCAGATACACAATATAGGACTAAAATAACAGCCATATTTTAATAAAAGTTCCTCGTCCTCCGACCCTCCCGCCGCGTTGCATTAGCATTTGCATTAGCGTTCTTTACGACTTTTTTTTCTTTTGCTCGGCTCCTAAGTATCATAGCGTGATGTTCAATAGCCTATAACCATCCTCGAGAATTGGGCTACCAAATGCAAATAGAATTTTTCAAATCCGACTGGTAGTTCCAGATATTAGCGTTTTAATTTTTTGCACGGCACCCTAATTATTTTTATCAAATAAAAATAGCCTAAGTTACTCCTTGTAACATCATCTATCTGCCAGTGAAAGTACTGTCAAAATCGGTCCAGATGTTTCGGAGATCAGCCGGAACAGACAGACAGACAATTTTTTTTTTGTTTTTAAAAGCTGTTATTTTGACGTTACAAACAGATATTCAATTTTATTTATTTGTATAGATTGGATGCTAACTGCATACATACATACTCGTATATCACAAATTCAACGTACAACAAGATGTCAATGTATACGTTTTTATAATAAACTTCCAAGCCCCGTTCAAGATCTGAGCCTTAATAAATTCAAATCATTTATTAAACGTAAGTTGTGCCAGAAAGCCTTTTCTACTGTTAAAGATTACATTGAACACAAAAAGGCGTGGGATTGAGCTGCTCCAATATTTTTTTTTTTTTTAATATACATACTGATTTTTTTTTGTTCTTGCAAATTATTTTTTTTCTTATATACACATTGATGAATTTTATATATATAATATAATGACATGAATATTTACTTTGTAAAATGTTATATTATTTTAATTACTGTGAATGTGAAGACTATGTGGGTCCTTGTTTTTTTTCTTTTCTCTCAGCTTTAATCACAGTTTGCCAGTTTGAGTAAATTATGCGGCCTACCCAAATGTCCTTTATTTGGTATTGTTCGTCGAATCGTTGAGCTCCTTAACTTTTATGTTGAGCTGTACGATTACTGACAGATGCTTGCACTGACTGGACAGGTCCACTCAATCTGTGTGGTTCTTTCCTCAAAAGACCATTTCAGACACCAACCTACATGGTCTTCACCTGATCTGACCAAGATTATGTCTGGACTTTAAAAGAGACTGTGACCTCTGAGTTTGTTTCAGCCTTTCTTCTCAGAGTAGTCAGATAGGAAACGCCGGCCTCATCTAGTTTAAAAAAAATGTTTGACGTGTAAAAGTGTTTGTATAAACCTACTTACAGAAATAAAATCACTTATCATTTATCAACGTGGCGGGGATCGAACTCGCCACCTCTCGTGTCAATCCGCATCTTAGCTGTTGTGCGATTATGCCTCTCTGTTAACAGTTTAAACTCTTATTACAATGGCGGCACTGTATGGCTTGTGACGTTTGCACATTTTTATGAACTTTCTTTAATAATCTGCTAAAAGTGAGGAAAGAGATTTTATACTACATTGTGGTACGGGCTGCAATAATGAGGTGCTGCTGGAACTATAATGTATCGAATCGAAAAGCCTTTGTTTATTTGTAAGCTGTCACAGGCACTATCATCAGTGCCGCTGGTTTACGTTCTCCATTTTATCGAAATTTTCTGTTTATTAACAAATAACAACTCGGACAAAGTGGCACAGGTGTAGTAATAAAAGGTAACTAAAGGAACCGCAAACTGTAATAGCCATCCAGCCAGTAAACCTTCAAAGAATTCCTAGAACCCGCTTTAAGTACAATATGAACAGTAAATAAATTCCTTCCCAGTAAAACAAGTAAACCGCAATGTTGCCGCAACATAAAACGAAACCACATCATAGACAAACCTTCTACATATTTTCAAAATAACAGCCTTTTGTTTTGTATTTTATTAATTAACTCGCGTAAACCACAAAAGTTTGAATCCTGGATTTATGATATTGAATGCGAAAGGAATGTTGTGTTACATGGTTGTTTTTATCACATCTATTCAAAAAGAGCTAGTTTATTCTTTGTAAACCGAGACTAAAATAGCTCTTTAATCCCTAGGGACTAAAAGAGATTTGAATTTGGAATGTGGATATTGTTAGTAAAAGTTCCAATCACCAAAGAGATCAATCACGAACATTGTATGAACGAGTAACAGACTGTTTGATAAAGTAAACCGCGCGCGAGCCAATTAAAAAAAAAAAGTTTGTGAAAAGAAACGCGCGAAATGCATTCCGCCTTCGTACGTAATTGTTTACTCAAATTCGGATTTTACTTAGTTTTATTTAAAAAAAATATTATTTCTATGATGTCTTATTGTTTCTAATTATATGTATATAAATAAACGTACTATTCTTATTCATAAGTTGCACTTACTTATTTTCTCATCGAGGGTGATAAAAAGTAGAAGGTCTACTTCGGGAATAACACTATTTTAAGCTCGAGTGACGTACTTTCGCTTTTTTCTTTCTTTTTGAATCCCTGGCTACGTTCGGAATTCAAAGAAACACTTTCACCTTTAAAATAGTTGTTTGCTCCCTAGGCAAACAACCTACTACTTTTGTTAATTTTATTTGTAAAAATGTCAAACCGTCAATATTATTTTATTCCCGAAATATAAGCCTTCAAAGTGGGTGGGTACATTTTTTCTAAATCTATGACGTAATTTTGCATACGGACTTTAAAAAATCTAGGATTGGGGTCTGGACTGGACAGAATGCGGAAATGAGAAATGTACCGATCAGCGCCGCTTAGAACTGCTTCATTACAGTGGACCTTTTTTATTTTTTTTATTTGAGATAGGTTTGCTCTTGACTCTAGTCTAGGTCAGAGATGACAGAGACAAAGTCGACGATGGAGCGAGCTTACCCAGAAGAAGCCTGTTCACTCTCACTTTGAAGAGATCGGGGTTGTATGCGTTCGGAAACACAGACGCAGGCAGAGAGTTCCACTCCTTTGCTGTGCGCATCACAAAAGACATTTGGAAACGCTTAGTGCGAATTGGTGGAATAGCAACTAGGTAAGGATGGTAACCTGCAGTGCGTCTAGATCTCCGCTGATAGAAGGGGGCCGGCGGAATGAGGTCGTGGAGTTCTTGAGCACACTCCCCGAAGTATAATCTGTAGAAGACCGTCAAGCAGGCAACCTTGCGGCGATGATCCAAGCTGTGAAGCTTGGCATCCACCAGTCTTACGTCGCCAATGAACCTCTTAGCTCTGCGTTTCACCGAGTCAAGCGCGGCAAGTTGGTATTTGGCCGAGCCATTCCAAAGGTGGCTGCAATACTCCATGCAGGATCGGACTTGCGCTTTGTAGAGAATTAAAAGCTGTCCAGGCGTAAAGTGTCGCTTCACTCTATTTAGGATGCCCAGTTTCTTGGCCGCAGTTTGGGCTTTGTACTCGATGGTGGCACCGAAGTTGAGACATGATGTCAACTCCATGCCTAGGAGCTCGAGCCGATCAGTTACAGGAACAGATATACCCCGAAAAGTAGGAGTTTGATCGAAACGACTCCTTTTAGCGGTAAAAAGACACGCCTGTGTTTTGGTGGCATTGAAAGAGACCAGATTATCATCACCCCACTGGGAGACAAGGCTTAAGGTCAAATCTGTCCGCTCTACCATGGCCTCTCTCAAGGAACGAATTACGGCCCCGCTGGTTTTTGCGCTGGACAAGTATCTCTCTGAAACTGTACTGTCATATGCGTACCCAACAATACCAGACTGAAGTAGGTCATTGATGTGTAGCAGGAAAAGAGTTGCAGAGAGAACAGACCCCTGAGGAACTCCGGCATCAATAGCCATAAGGTCGGAAGAGCAGCCGTCAACGACTACTCTGATCGACCGTTCACTAAGGAAGTCTGATATCCAGCTACAAAAATCAGCAGAGATGCCATAAGCAGGAAGCTTGCTGAGTAGACCAGCGTGCCAGACCCTGTTAAAGGCCTTCGAGATATCAAGCGATACAGCAAGTGCTTATGTACCTTATGTACCTTTGCACTTTTGTTCCGAGTAGGTTGTACACACAAGTACCTAACGGTTACGGCACAACCCCAACCCATCAAAACCCAATCACAACCCATTAGCTTTTAGCCGACTTCAAAAAAGGAGGAGTTTCTCAATTCGGTTGTATTTTTTTAAATGTTTGTTACCTCTGAACTCCGTTATTTATAAACCGATTTGATTTTTTTTTATTTGAAAGGATAAACTTCCAGATTGATCCTATATAAATTTGGTTAAGTTCTGATGAGTGGCTTTTGAGTTAGCTTCATTAATAGGTATTTTTTCCACTTAGTGTATCTAGATGATGTTATAATAATTTCCTATCACTGTTATTTACACTGCAAGTAGTAGACATTTGGAAGTCAGTTGTTTTATCTACAACAGCTTGTCTTTTTGCTTACCTTGTGTATTTAGTATGCAGACATAAAACTGTATCATATAGTCATATCTACCAGGGGAGCAGAAATAATGAGAAACAGTACTGAACTTATGATACAGTGTCTCTATGGGCCATGTGGCTTATGTGCAGGGTGTGTCGGGGACTGCGATATGTCTCTTAAACTCATAAGCAGGGTTCCAAGGGCTACATATACTTTGTTAAGTCTGCGAAAATAAATGTATTATGTAAAATGATAAATGATTTCATTTCTGTAAGTAGATTTGTACAAACACTTTTACACGTCAATCATATTTTTTTAAACTAGATGAGGCTGATGGGGGGGATGAGGGTCTTATATGTATAACTAATCTGAAAAGATAGGCCGAAACAAACTCGGAGGTCACAGTCTCTTTTAAAGTTCAGACATAATCTTGGTCAGATCATGTGATGACCATGTAGATTGGTGTCTCAAATGATATTTTGAGGAAAGAACCACACAGATATAGTGGACCTGTCCAGTCAGTGCAAGCATCTGTCAGTAATCGTACAGCTCAACTCAGAACTTAAGAACTCAACTCATTGTAAGTGTATAATGTCATGCCTGATGGTGATGAAAGTAGTTTATACGTAGGAATAACTTATTATTTTTCATTGGGAATGAAAACTGATTGGAACTCTCAACGCTTTTACTGTTACAGTTAAAAAAATGGCTCACTTCATTGAAAGTCCTAAGTTCACACCACTTTCACAGGTGAGTAAGATTAAATATCTTGGTCACTGGGTCACCGATGACTCATCGGATGATATGGACATTGAGAGGGAACGAAGGGCGCTGTCCGTGCGGTGTAATATGCTCGCTCGTAGGTTCGCACGTTGTACAAGAGACGTAAAAATTACTTTATTCAATTCGTACTACCAGACACTGTACACGTGCGGGCTATGGGTGAATTATACACATCGCGCGTACAGTGCCCTTCGCGTCCAATATAACAACACCTTCAGGGGAATGCTGGGGCTGCCGCGGTGGTGCAGCGCATCTGCCATGTTCGCAGAAGCGCGCACACAGGATTTCTTCGCTGTGATGCGCACGCGCTGCGCTTCATTGTTGAGTTGGATGCGGATCACCTCTAACGTTCTCCTGAAGACCTTGTCTGAACGGTGGGATTCTCCAATGCTACAGGCGTGGATGGGGTGGCACTCTCTTTGCAACAGGAGATGAGTGGTTCTCCTTTCATGCCCGATTAGTTTAATATTTTTACGTACTAACATTATTTTTAAGACTGTAATACTAACAAAATGGAACCTGATTTCCGAAATAAACGATTATATATATAAGTTCTTGCTCTCGATGGATGCCTACAAAATCAAAGACATGTGTCTGTAGTTTACACAACAAACCTGCTTAGCGAAACTTGCAGAGTACGAATTAACGTTATTAGGATGCAATTTTCCAGTTTCTATTCTACATAAAATTATACAGGGTGGCAGAGACATTGACGCACAGCCTGTTACCATGGATACATGATTCTGGACCCCCGGCGTTGAAATTTTTCGTCGGTTGCTTTTTTTAATAACCGACGAAAAATGTCTCCGGCACCCTGTATTTGTGTTTATTTATTCATTTTATATATCTAAGGTAGCTTCACAACTGACAGTAAGCAAACAACAGTTAATAAAATACTGCATCATGCTGAGTGGAAGCCATCTTGTCACAGTCATGACGTGCAGCTGCCGACAATTTCTGCTTTGAGCTCGTGATTATAATGTGGATCTATTCCGTTTTATTTTTTCTGATTATTCTTATCTTTTTGTATGCATGTGTTTCTGTGACAAATAAACCTATTTTTCTTTCTTTCTAAACATCGTCACATTTTAAAGACAAAAAAGAAATTCTTTAGATTTCCATTACCTGCCTATAAAAAACTGGACCAATGTAAATACAGCTTTCTTACAGTGCAACATTGTTATTTTATGCACCCCAAGAGTTTTATTCGGATCTAAAGAAGTATGTAGGAATGGCCGATTCTCTTCCGTTTTAATAATAGATGGGAAGACTCCTAAGAAAATGGTGTTCTTTTATGCAGTTAGGGGAGAGTTCTCTTTGTTACTGAAAAAGATGACTTAATTAGAATATTGGAGAAGAATATAAAGGGAAAGAAGTTTATGAATTTATTAGTTGTGTGGCTTGCAGTATAAACTTTTTACGGGCTATAGGATAGCTTTCATAAAAGCCGTCCAATGGGCAGTAACGATATCAAGACTGCTAAGAAATTGCTTGTGAAAACCTTAAAGGGTAAATATACCTAAATCAATGGTTACCATAGCAGCAGATTGCAATCACCTTCACATAATTAGTATTCCCTTCCGTTGTCATTAAGATGAGCTGTTATTGACTAGCCCGTATTTAGCAGAAGATTTCAATGGACTGATTACAAAAAAAATAAAAAACTAAGCTTTCAAAACATAACATGATGAATTTTTTACCCACCCCTACACAACAATACAAACTTGATTCAATTACATATCCCAATAAAAACTTCGTCTATCTACATGGTGCTAACAACAGATAATGATAATCTAATGAAACAATCATTAATCTATGTCCTTTGATCAAAGTAGTTTCCATTGAATTCATAAAAATTGTCCGTCATTAGTGACACGTAATTGGGACTAATGTTACATACTTATGATCATGGACGTCATGTCGTGATCTTTAATTCTGTTATGGTGTCAAGACTGTCATCATTCTATTTTGTTAATGGATTGTTTGGATATTTTTTTAGGGTTCCGTACCTCAAAAGGAAAAAGACGGAATCCTTATAGGATCACTCGTGTCTGTCTCTGTCTGAAATTGTGAGCAAAACTAATAACTCTGGAACTACTAGTCGGATTTAAAAATTCTTTTTGCATTTGGTAGCCTAATTTTCGAGGATTGTTATAAGCTATTTAACGTCACGCTACGACCCTTAGGAGCTGAGCAAAATGTAAAAAAAAATAAAGAATGTTAAGCGAAAACGAAGTAAGCCGAAACGGTCGGGGAAATTCGGGGGACGAAGGAGTTTTATTAAAATGTGGCTGTTACATTAGTATATTGTGTATATTACGACTTCCACGCGAATGAAGTTGCGGGGCATAGCTAGTAATAAATAAAATACCTTATGAATTTTAACCTATACGCAGCAGAAAAGCAATGGACCCGTAAGCTAAGCCAAGATAACTCATAAACTTTTATATTGACAAATCGTCATTTACTACAAAGTTTCTATTTAAATCATAAAAGATAAGACATTCATGCAAGTTGTCTATGTATTGTTTGTTTACAACCTGATCTGATGTCCATGATCCACCTAGTTTTTAAATATATTCATGTAATTTGTTATCATTTAATTTAATTGTGATTTTGTGTGTTGTGCTATGTCTCTTGTGTGCACTGAATAAATGTTTTATCTATCTATCTACCCAAGATACCATAACTCAACACATTACCTTGTCTCCGCACCACAAAGCGTCGAGCGTGAAGATAATTGAGCACATTATACTGTAGAGCCTCATATCATGACGTCATAGCAGATTAATTGCAAGATCTAACGGATAAGTCTATGTATGCAACAGATTATGTAGTTTGACTTGAAGCTTCGGTAAGCTAATTGGAGTCGTGGTCTTGAAGTTTAATGTAATATTGGTTGTCACGACTCTACAAGACATCAAATTATAAAACGACATAAAGATACATTTTTCCATTTACACCACAGATTTTTAATAATTAAATAAGCACCGCCTACTTACACGGTGCGTTTAGAGACAAAAACCGAATAATCCCGTACCCTACTCTCAACAAGTTCAGGTTATTTATTTAATAACAAAAATACATTTGTACATTTGTAAATATATTTGCACAGTAGGTACACAAAAAGAAGCAACATAAACAATTATAATATAACTAACCTCGTTCATCATCCATCATCGCAGTTAAAACGTCTGTCCAAATTAAAAAAAAAACTAACTTTACAAACATTAACATTCATACTGATACAGAACAAAGTCACTAGCAAACTGCTACAAAATAGATTTAATGTCGAAATATTAAGTATAAAAAAACAACATTTATAACCAGTCAAAGAACAATGGGTACACTTATTTAATTTAAGTACTATTTTTAAGATTCTTGTCATTACAAAATCTATCAACGCTGTAATGGGCTTTATTGATTAACAAAGCCCTGAGTTTATTTTTAAACATGTTCACATTCTAAATATTCTTTAATTCTGCTGGTACTTTGCAGCAGTCACTCTTGATAGACCAACGAGACATTTATTAAAACCACTTTTAACAGTATGAAGGTAGGCCTTTGGTGTGTGATGCAACGTGTGTCAACACCCTTGCGCCAACCCATCTTCCTAGCATGTCGGGCTGAGCTGGGGCGTTTGCTGCGGGTGTGGCCTCAAACGGCGCAAATGCTCCAATCTAACTGGCACTTATAATATAAATGTTCGAGCCGTTTGGGGTTGAAACACTAAGGCCATGGGGTCCGAGTGCTCACTTAGGTTTTCGAGACATCGCCAAGGGGTTGGTCGACTCTACACGTGACCTATTTTGTGGCCAAAGAATCAGCATCGCCATACAACGTGGCAATGCTGTCAAACTTTTGGGCATTTTTCCTATTGACAGCGATGTGGACGAATTTTTTGATGCCCTATGATTATTTTAAGACTATTAGCTTTTATGTAAATATTATCCTGGAAATTGAAATTAAAAAAAATACTTTTAATAATCATTCATCAAGATTTGATTAGGTATTTTGCATAACCACATTTAAGGACATAAAAGGTAAGAAAACCAACAATTTCCCTAAAAAAGAAATAAATAAAAATTGAAGTCTACATGAATAAGACGCACATTATAAAGTAAACATAAAATACACACACTAAAGGCTCCTGCAAACAGGCGAGACACGCGACGCGTCGCGCGACGAATCCTCAAATCATGAAAATATAATTTATCCCGCTTTGAGGCTCCCGCCGACAGACGCAACGCGCCACTGCGAAGCGATTCTGGTAGAACAATTTTCCATAAAGTTTTCATAGAAAATGTTCTACTGGAGTCGCGTCGCGTCTGTCTTCGGGGGCCCTTACCCCGAAAATCATTCCCTTTCATCCTTCATCCACCCCCCACATATACATATACTACAACGGATAACCATACCTATTTAACCGTACCTATATATCCATACAGCATCCCGTTATTGTCTCCCCTAGAACCGTGGGGCGATGACAATGGCTCAGATATTGACATTCCATGGCTCCTATATCGCCATTGTACAGCTAATGACAAGCCAGTGGAAATCTGTTCAATGATTATTGATTTTCTGATATATTGATAGAGGAACGATTAGGTTTAATCTCTCTGTTGTGAACACTTACACAGGAATTGGCAATAGCAGAGGAATAGGTAGAATAAATAGATTTGCGGACTTGTAAATGCCGATATTGCTACGATATATCCCTTTGACTGCCTCGTTAGTCTAGTGGTCGCAAACGCTACTGCTGAGAATGAGGTCCGAGTTCGATTCCCAGGTCGGGCAAAGTGAGTTTAGGTTTTTCTATCTGAAATTTCTCAGTAGCTAGTCGGCTCGCCGCCTATTTAATTTAATTTTATTTATTTATTCACTTCGGACAAAAATATAGTCCATTTCGTTAGTAAGATATCTTATAACTAGTGACAGTAGTGCACAAACAAGGAAAAGAATGAAGGAGACTGAGGCAGGATGTGCAGAGAACGATAAAGCAAGGAATAAGCTACCTGACCATTCTCCCCACATAGTGCCTCAGAAAAGGGGAGTAAGGACTCTCCACCACTGTTTTCAGGATGCTATTGTCACTGGCCCACGTTCTACGCATCAGCTATGCGACTTTTTTGCGAATCACTGCATGAAAGCCGTCAGTTCGGTTCTGAGCAAACATGATGCGCCACAGAAACGGGGCAATTTCAACAATAATTATTACATGGGACTTAAACATAACTGGTGAAATGTGGGTGTACTATAGGTACACCTCTGCCCAACCCTTCGGGGAAACACGGCATGATGTTACGTTGTATATTATATCTTTTTGACCGTGTTCACTCCGGAAAGTGGATATAAAGCTACCTCCGAAATTTTATTTATTTATTTATTTCCCAACTTACTTCTATCATTATTCACTACAGAGTAACATTTTGCGATAGTGTATGTATTCTGAACTCTTACCCTAACTTATTATTAACTAAGTTTTTATAGTTAAATTTTGTAACACAGTACAAATAATGCATTCTTTGTGAATTCACTCGGAGAACAACAGAATAGGTCCGTGTTACTACTAGCTATAAGGTTGAGAGTGCGGAGTCGCACGCGTCAGTAACCCCTTACGTAGAACCCCTCGTGTAGAGGACATTTTGGAGATAGCTTTAGTGACGAACAAACTTAAAAAATAACAACCTGTCACATCCCATTTTTGGCCAAATAAAGCAGTATATTCTCAAACAGAAAAGTAACGACCATTGATCACCAGGCCACGCTAGGTCACTGTACATTGATCACCAGGCCACGCTAGCTCACTATACATTGCCAATAATTGCAAACCAATAATTCCAGATTTCTTCGCATTTTTCCATCACTGAGTCATTTGAGTCTGATGAACTTAAAAAGCACAAAACAGCCGTCGAGCCATCACAACTATTGGTAATGAATTTCCTAATAAGCACGGCAACAAAAATGTTATCACCTTGCGCATCAAATTATTCACCATCCATAGTTTTATATGAGCTACTTAATAATAAAACAAGCTTCTCAAAATGGTGATCAAAAGATCGTAAAAATATGACTACAAAACATTTTTACTGCGAGATTCCATTTTTATGGAGTTTTTAGAACAACTCATCATTTCTCCCATAAACTTATTTTAATAGATTCATGAAATACCAAGTTTGTGAACTGCGGTACAATTTTTTTATTACCCTTTTGACTGCTTATAAAGTTGACGATGAAATATTTTATTTTTGAAAGTTTAATATTCAAATAGAGTCATTAAAATGAATTTGTTGAGTCATTTTGAGTGTTTGTTGTGACACTAAGAAAATAGGATATTCTTAATTTCTTTATTTATGTGGGAAGAAAAAATGTGGAATGTTACTACGCCTCGCACAACGTTTAATAATGTATTCCATTTTAAGGTCCATGTTTAGAACTGAACGATTGTTCGACATGGTGCCATATTATGACGATCTAATGTTATCATGATTCCAGTGCGTGAGAGAGACATAGCTATCTATGACCGATAACATCATCCCTTTTGTGGACTGGAATGATGATGGCATTAATACTTTATAATATGGCCCATAACTGATTTTCCCACTCGTGGTATATATAACAAATAGGTACATGTTCCATTAGTTACACCACCTTTTAAAAAGTAGCATGACGTTGTTTTTCTTCTTCCTCTAGAAAATTCCTAAAGAATCTATAAAGAAAATAACATCTCTTGCTTAGTAATCTCAGCTCGAAACTACAATCAAAACAAAACTAAGAACGATCAAAAGCAGTAAATTGGAAACGAACACAACATTAACTCGATACTAAGTTAAGCGCTAGTTCGGCAAACTCAATACCGGGCGCATTGCGGGGTGACAAATCATAGAAGCTTGAGTAACTCCTACCAAGCCTGCAATGGAAGTCAAAGTTTGGTGAATGCAAATGTGTCGCAACTTTGCGGTGATTAAGAGACATGCCGTGAGGGTGGTGCTACGTTTGATATTATACTGAAGCTGTATTATGAAAGTTTGTTGTATGTACCTAAATAGGTATATGTATAGTTAACCAAATAATTGCGTTACCGCCCTAAGTTTTAATGTCACTTGCACGACATAAAGGTGTAGTGGTCTATGTGACAGTAAGTTATTTTCAACCTTATTGTAGTTTCAATTTACTAGGAATTGTTGGCAAAACTGGAAAAGTAAATACGAGATTGCCTATGTGTTATACACATGAGGATATGTGTGTCGATTGTTCTTGGATACACATTTCTGACGGTGCTATTCAAAGTTGACGTCATGTACCTAGAATAACAACACATAACTTCAAAAGCTAACATAGCATAAAGCTCACGTACCTTCTATTGTTACATAAAGTATAATATTGCATAATATGAAAGTAGGTTCAAAAAATTATAGTAAAAGAATCACTGGCTCTCACTTACTAAGAATGTTAAAAACCAGGAAGTAGGTCTCATCACGCGACACCTCAAAGTATCTATTAAAATACCAATAGTAGATATAATAGTCCTAGAGATTTTTTCTAATCTTAGGATAGAAAAAACTGGTAGTTCTAAACAAGCAGACGATTAAATTAAAAATGAACTCAAACGAGAAGATTATCAGACTATCAAAGAAAATGACGATGGAAACAAATAAAATAACAGAAATCATCCCAACGATATTGAAAACAGAAAGACTAACTACGTCAAACCACTTGAAGCAAACAATACCGTAACAACAGTTACTATCTTCAATAGTTAGTTACTTGTCGTAAAGTTATGAGAACGTTACAGGAACTTCCACAAATTCCATTCAACACTTATGAATATGCCTACCATAGTTAATGCAGCATTCAAGCGTGAAAGAGGACTGAGAAGTTGAAAGGGAAACAATATTCAAAATACATACATAGTTTGGCAGATAGTAAGATAGATATGTATTTAAATTTGTTGGGTTAGCCGCTTGAGAAATAGGAAGAAAGCATGTTGACGATGTACTTACCTCTAAAGAACATCAAAGTGTCCTAAAGAGTAAATTATTTGATAAAACGCGAGTATTACTGACTGTTTTGGTATTTATTAAAGATATCGAAGTGAATATGAAGCCCGTAGCTATTCTTACAAATTTTTTATAAGACGGCTACTCAAATTGATGCAAGTAAGGACTCATGTAGGCTATAGTAAACTGGAAGTAAGAAGAGAAGTAGCTCTCGCCACTTACTTATTTAAGGTTATGCGTGGTAAAATACACAATCCAGGCGTTCTACGCACGGTTGCGTTGTGTGTACTTGATGGGCACGTGGGGCGACGGAGGCGGCCGCCGCTGCTGTGGGTGCCGCCCGCTCACACCAATCTGCTGCAGCACGCGCCGCTGATGCGCGCGCTGCGTGCACTCAATATGGTGTCACAACAGATTGAATGCTTCAATTGTACTCTGAGTGAATTCACACGGGCCGCATTTTGTAAAATTAATCTTGGTTGTTCATAATAATATATAAAATTGTAAGTCTAATTTTTGTACTCTATTATAACTATAACTACACTATTCTATTAGGTAAGTATTTTCTGTCCACTGTGTTTTGCCATCTATCTCCTTGAAAGTAATCCTGAATCAAATCTTTTCATCAAAAATATTTGTACCACAACCAACCATATCTTATTGTTAACGACGCACCGAGCTTTTTATACACACAAATACGTTTTCTTGAATTCACAAAGTTACCTCTTTTCGAGTAATTTTGTCCTCTATTTCCCTACTTTTTTATATAAATATGAAATAATAATGATATTATGATTCATTTACTAAAATAAAGTTCATAGGTGACAGGAGCGTTTATACACGATAGTTTTTCATTAAAGAGCGATATGATGAAAATAACAACGAAAAATATTGAAAAAGTGTGGTTATTTTCTTTACTCTTTACACGTAAAGAAAGAGGCAAACGCTCGGTGCGCCCTTAACCCATTGAAATCCCGATTCTTCAGACCGCAGTTCAGTCAGACACACCAGAATGTATGTATAGTAAGAATTAATATCGTAGGCGTCGATCACTAGTCTCGTCGCTTGGCTTTTATTGAAAATATTCAAGTTATTTATTCGTGAGGGAATCCCTTTTCGCGTCACCAAGACACGCGGGCACCTACTACGGAAATTCGGTATCTATTAGAATTTGAGCGTTGAGAGGTACCATAGTTTTAAGGTTATGTTGGTAATAGTACTACACTTATCCCAATTTATTTGCCATGTTGACTGAATCAATAAAAAAAAAGTAATCATTGGGACTACCGACAGATGTGAAAACACATTATCATGTCGGTGACGCGAGCATGTCGCATGTCGGCGACGCGAACTCGTAAGATTTGCCCCTACCAAAAATCGCTCAACGCGCTTAAATTTTCACTTCAAAAATCTTAAGGCCAATCCAACCGTGAGAACATTTTTATGCAATAATTTCGTGTCTACTTAACTTATATAAGAGATAAAATCATAATATCATAAGGATGCCCATATTCCACTGTTTATAAAGGTTCCGTGTTACTTCCGGCCAAAAATAATCAGTACTCATTTAATTGCTATCGTGAAAGGCGACTGTGTCAAGAGAAGAGTGTGGAGAGTGTGTGTGTACGTTTATTCCTATACGCTAAAAGAAACTGTGATCGATCTCCAATCACTCTGACGAGGATTGTGATTATACTGACGAGAAATGCCATGGAGTAGAGAGAAATCTTATAGAAGAACCAACAGAAAATATTTATGAACTGAGACCTATTGTAAAGTTAGGTGGTTTATTGGTTCCAAGTATTTGGTTTTAGCAGCAATTTCTGCATTGTAAACATATTTACTAGGAACGCTATTTTACCACGTAACCATTAGGTGTTGGATTTTCACAGAAATATCGATTCAGAATACCACAACAACGTATCGTTTCCCATCACCGAGTCTCATAATAATGTCGCGCGTTCACAAGACCTTCCAGAATACGATGTAAATTGAAAATCTCTCTATTTGAAGATCAAACGATCGAGGCTCTTTGTGGATATTCCATAAGAGCGTACATTTCGATGCCATGTAACAATATTCGAGTGTAATATTTGAGATATTATCGTGTGGCAAAGGTATAGGTGATTTGTTTTTTTATTTTTTTTTTATTTAAGTATGTATTTAGTGCATTTCTTGGTATGATCTTTTTTTAAGAGAGTAAGGAGCTAGTTTGTAGTACAGTGGATAGAGGTGTAATTTTTCGTTGAAAGGCTTCAGGAAAATTAAATATAAACTAATTAAATAACTTCCACCTGACCTATTTCTACAAAAAAAAAAGGCCAGTATAGTCTTATTATTCGGAATTCCACTCCCGCAGGGGGTCAGGCGGAATAACAGGCATTCATTGGACTTTTTTTTGGCTATGATTCGTAACGCTTGCTAATCCTAGGCGTTTCAGATGATCTACGAGTAGATGGCAAAGACTACTCTCCATCTGGATGGCCTGGCGATGGCGGCATGTTTGCTAACCTTGATCATCAAATAAAAACCTTCATTCCCAACTCAAAACAATTAAACATTCAAGTCAAACAGATTCACAAACCAATTACTAAATACACAAACATTCTAAATCACCTCTCAAAACAGACCGACACTTCTAATAAAGTTCTATTCAATGCGAATACCGTCAATTGTTTTGTGCCAATTCAGCAACGATAATAATTATAGCGAATAATACAATATTTTATACAAAAATCCGTATTGCTGTTGACAGATTGTTAAGCTATGTTATACGGACACGATTGCAAAAAAAAAATTGGAAACCGGCACCTTATTTACCAATCAGCATTCAGTGGGGCGATTGATTGAATGAACTGCGTAAAACAAATATACACGAGGATGTACCATGACGCTTCTTTATCTACGAAACCTTCGCTTATAACGTATCCACTGCTGATTCTGTATTGGTGGTCTTATAAGGTTTGTGGACAAAATTGGCAATGTATGTTGAGCTAGGAGAATGGAGCGCGGTATTAGATTTTTGTTTAGTTTTCTAGTAAAAATATCGATGTTGTTGGAAGCTATTAAACTTGCATAGGACGTCACTAGTTTGCTACAGTAATTTAAAGTTGTGATCGGAACGAAAAAATAAAAAAGTGCAATATCGGTCGGCGATCGAATCGTCAGTTCTATGATGGTGGTACATAACTCTTGTTTTTTTTTGGAGTTTATTTCGAGTTTGCAGTATCGTTTTCATTCGGTTGATATCGATGCGATGCGCATCGCGTGTTTTACGTGTTTCCTGTTTACTAACAAATATTTTGTAGTTTATTTTCATGCTCGTATCCTTTCAATAAGTACTTCATATACCTTATGTAAGCTTTCATCTCAGCTGCTTTAAATTTTTCTAATCTTCTGATAACATATTATGTAAACATATACGTCTTTTACTATGGGACCAAACCTGAAATAGCGAAAAAAAGTCATCTGTTCCCTACATTTTGACAAGCTATGCGAACATAAATGTAGAGAACAGCTGATTTTTTTTCGCCATTTCAGGTTTGGTCCCATAGAAAAAATCATTCATAATGATGAGTATAATGACCCCTCGAGAGGTTGGCAGTTATTTAAATTACACCTTATATAACACAACAGTCTTGCATGTTACAACATCATGCAAAACAACTGACATTATCATCTGACTAACCTTTTCTGTTTGTATGGATATAGCTGAATACTAGTATTTCACATGGAGCGACGGTTTATCTGACCTCCACAGCCCAGTTACTGGCCAATACTGGTTGTCAGACTTTCGGGATTCTGACGACACGTAACGACTGTCAATGATCCACGAATGACAACCGGGGCTAACGGTTTAACATGCTTTCGGAGGCATGGAGGAGTCTTGGTATGTAAAGATGGTCCACAACCGCGGCAAGCGTAGCTTTAGCTGATCGATCGACCCGTGCGGCTGTTGTTACTTAGCCACAATGCAAAACAACTGTATCATATTAAATTACATATCACCTGTATCCTTACTTAATTCAAGCAAAGAAACGTTTCATTCTATTTGCAAAGCAATTGCTAATAATTTTAATTTCTTATAATTTTTAAAAAAGATTTGACAGAGTTGCAAGTTAAGGCTACCATCTTAACTTAAGGTTGCCAATAATTATTAAGTGTTCCACAACACAAAACGCTTAACACCTTGTTAAAAGGTATTTCTTAGTCTCGAATCCAGGTAATAAAACTCTCTCAAATATCTATCAAACCTAAGCATTACAATTTGATATCAATTACGCCCATACATTAGCACTCAGAGAATCAGAGCTTTCATAAATGGTAAGTTGTCATACATCTGGCGCTACGACTTCATTTAACTGGTCTGGTCTGGTCCTACCAGAGTGTAAATAACACCCACGGAGTATTGAGTGTCGCGATTCATAAAATAGTGATGTAAGAAAGGTGCAGATTGATTATACCTGGAACCCGAGTTATATTCGTAGATTATTATATTATATCATGTTTGATTTTTATTCGAGTTACCCTATCTCTTTTATATGCACGTATTTCTGTGAAAAATAAACCTATTTATTTTTCTTTCATAAATATTTAAAGCTTAAGACATAAAAAACATAAATAGCTTGACATGCTTTATTTCTGTGAAGGAAGAGTATTATTTTAAAGTTATTATAGAATTAAATACCTATGCTCTGAACATTTTTTATTTATTTGCGCTTTCACATTCAACGCTATTTCCTAAATTCTAGCTTATCAAGAAGTACCTAATTGTTGGTCTCTGCGTCACCTAAAGGTTGACTGGTAGAATATGCCTCTGGCACTAAGTCTGCCTCTGTACATTTATGTGCTTGAAGTATTAAATAAATAAATAACTTTTCCGACTCGTGCGGTTTTGTCACTAACCAACTCTCACACTTATGCCTTATTAACGAGATGAAAAGTAATGCCACGGACTGAGAAATTAGTAAGCCTTCAATCTATACACATAAATAAAATTGAAACATCTGTTTGTAATGTCAAAATAACAGCTTTTTACTAAATGCATATGACAGTACCTACATACGATACTTATAACGAAAAAGCAACTTTTAAAATTTTTGTCCGTCTGTTTGTTCTGGATAATCTCCGAAACGGCTGAACCGATTTAGACGGGATTTTCATTGGCAGATATCTGATATTATAAGGAGTGACTCAGGATAGTTTTATTTTAGAAAAATAATTAGCGTTCCGCGCAAAAAAATTAAAATCAAAAAAATATAAATTGTGAACAAAATCCGATTCAAATAGGGAAGTATTGACATCCAAGCGGGCAAAGCCGCGGACAACAGCTAGTAATAAATAAATTCAAATAGAACTACGAAACATGCTAAGCATACCAAAAATCCACACAAGGTAAAAACAACATAATCAAATTGTAACTCGCACTCTCAATAGAAAGAATCGATTCCTAATCTTAACGAAACGTGCTCTGTTTACTTACTAAAGAAAATAAACTTCGCTAGAACCACGTGAGCGTGTCCTGTGACCTAGTTTAAAACCTTGTTACGAACTTAGTATGTATCTGGTCCCAAAATGGCGACCCAGTAAAGGCGGGACTGCCCAAATCCGGGACAGGTGGGTACAACACTAGAGTGTACCTACAGGCATGATTCACAATAAGGGGCGGTCCAGACATTATCATGTTAATGTGAATTGCAGATTGTGAATAATAATTATAATATTGTTTCCTTTTTTATTTTATTTTCAAAATAGGCTTTGTTGTGGCCGCGCGATCAGGCAAAGCAGTGATTAGTAGGTTAGTTTGTTGATCTATAATGCAATCCTGGAAATTTCGTATGTACCTATGCAACAGCATCATTGATCGTTAAAGACGATTAAGAGCGTTTACGACGTACGGCATTTCATACAAACTTTAATGTCCTTGTTTTTCGAAATGAATGAACCGACTTTAATGAAACTTTATACGCATAAGCAGGGTGCATAGGTCTAAAAAGTTAGTTAAGGATATTTTCGAAAAATAATGTTACAGCTAAATTCGATCGATTTTAAATTTTCCATAGAAACAGAGATTTCCAACTATCTTTTTTAAAATAAGACATTTTGAAAATGTTCGTAATGATAGAATGTATCTTTGTCTGGGCCCTCAGGACGTGGTTATTGCCAATGCGCATACTCTTTGTTGTTATCTCTAATTCGTCTTTAATAATGGTTTATGTATATGATAGAACTAACAGCGTCCCGCGGTTTCACCCGCATAAGTCTCGATCCCGTAAGGATTTCGGGATAAAAAGTATCATATATGCAGTTAATCCAGGTTAAAAACTATCTGTGTACCAAATCAATCCATCCATCGTCCAATATCGTTGAGCTCCTTAACTTCTGAGTTGAGCTGTACGATTTATTTATTTTTATTTATTTATTTACATTTTTAAGAGAAATAATATATTGTCGTAAATTATTAGCTAGTAGATAACAATGGTTCAAATATATATGATAGCATCCGCCGTCGAACTAGGCTAGGACCTGTATTTCGGCATACGGCGCCACTCCCCGAAGTATCAGAATTTAAACTAGCTTATATGTACTATTTTACACAAAAATCAAGATAGAAATAAATGTGAAATAAATGGTGTGTGAGAGGGCCTCATTTTGTATATGGGTGTAGTGTACGTGTGTGTGTGAGAGGGTGTGTATTGTTTGCATATCTGACTTATGAATACATCAGTATTATTCAAATTAAACAATGCCTTTATCTAGCTTCTTTTTATTTTATTGTATTTTATTTTATTACAAACAGATGATTACTGACAGATGCGTCCACTGACTGAACAGGTCCACTCAATATGTGTGGTTCTTTCCTCAAAAGACCATTTCAGACACCAACCTACATGGTCTTCACATGATCTGACTAAGATTATGTCTGGATTTTAAAAGAGACTGTGACCTCCGAGTTTGTTTCGGCCTTTCTTCTCAGAGCAGTCAGATAGGAAACGCCGGCCTCATCTACTTTAAAAAAATATGATTGACGTGTAAAAATGTTTGTACAAACCTACTTACAGAAATAAAATCATTTATCCATCCATCCATCCAGCCATCCTCACAATCTTTCGCGCTTGTAATATTAGCAGGAACAAGGATGGGATTACGCTGGTCTTATTCGGGCCATACGACATTGCCAGAGTTACAATACAGATCAAATCAACCCACAAATCAAACACACGTAATTATTATACCTGTTTAATGACGCGAATCCATTTACTAGGTGCAAGCATGAAATTAAACACATCCCGGCATTCAATTAGAACTGGCGATGAAAATAGCACTCAAGCGGCGCCCGACCTGCGAACATCGGCAAATTGAATCTGGGGCAGATATTTATGTGACCTGCAGGTTACAGGTATTTATACCAAGACTTCGATGCAGATGTGATCTATTTGTAGATCTTTACTAGTGAAATCAATATGTAGAACTTTTTCTATGGAGCCAATTTAACTTTAATGTATATCATGGTTAACCTTTTCATCTGTACAAATATTAATATCTGACTTGGTTTCCGTACGTCGTTTTTGGGGTGATCACTGCAAAACAGCGCTGTGTTGTGGGTCCTCCATAGCTCAGCTTTATACTGAGTGGAAGCCTTCTTCACAAATCCAGACTCCGGGCTGCTACTGAGAAATTCCAGATAGAAAAACCCAATAACACTTTGCCCGACCTGGGAATCGAACCCAGGACCCTCATGCTCAGCAGTAGCGCTTGCGACCACTAGACCAACGAGACAGATAGGCAGTCGAGGCAGTTTCTGCGACAAATAAACCTATATTGCTTTATTTCTATCTATGCCGTAGATAGAACAATTTTTTCTTATGCCAAAACAGAACTTTCAGTAGAAACTTTTGTCAACTTTGACTATGAGAATGTATTGTTGCCAGTATGCTCTATTTAGAGCATTGGTGGCTCAGTGGTAATGGTTGCGACTTACGATTTGTAGGTTGTGGGTTCTAACCTAGACAGGCAATTTATTTTGTGTAAATAATTTTATCACCACTGCTCTCAAAGCGGTGAAGAAAACCATCGTGAGGAAACCGGCATGTCCTAGAACCAAAAATGCGAAGACATGTGACATCCCGCGCGATGGATTACAGCCCACTCCCTCTCGAAGAGAAGAGGCCTGTGTCAAAACAGTTACTCTCATCTTAGAATAAAATAAACGAATAATAATCTCAAAAAAAAATAATTAATTAAAGCCGTTAAGTACGTCTAAACCAAACTTTTTAACGCCATCCCAGACGATTCCTCCACGTACAAAGTGAGCTCAGAAGTGACATTTCTCTTTGTCCCTAGAGAGCAGCTGTCCTAACAATGAGATTAAATTAAACGTATAAAAACAAAAGGAATGCTGTAAAAAGATGTGTTGTGCAAAAAGCGAGACAAGGCGCTTAAAGCAAGACAAAGCGCTTAAAGCTGCTTGAACAATGAGCTCCTGAATCTTGATTACGATGTCTTGTTAGAGTCTGTTAAGTGCTTAATTAGATAATGATTTGTAATGACACGGTTTTACTGTTATAATTAACTGTAGAAAGAAGAAATATTGTAACCCGCGTTTACACCATGGTATAAAACATGTGTTCTACTTGTATAGTGCCGGCGTTTAGGGTTTACACCTAAACCAAGCTGTAAAGACTAGTTGCTTACAGAATTTGTCAAACATTTCTAAAAGGTGAACGAAATAGTTAATAATACAAGTATGAAACAACGTAAATACGTGTATGATACACGACATGTTTTTGACAAGTATTTTACAAGATTTTTCGAATACAAGTATTAGAACTTGTATTCGACAAATCTATGTATTATTATGGGTGTAAACGCGGGGTTTGATTTACATGTTTTTGATACCAGAGAGCAGGCCAGTCTACGATAAAAAATTTACTACATTCGAACTTTTTAAGATCATGCCTAGAATATCGTCATCTCGTGGCGAAAGATATATTTCCACCTTCAATTAATAATCTATACAAAATAAAATTGAAGTGTCTGTTTGTAACGTCAAAATAACAGTTTTTTTACTGAATACATATAAAAGTATATACGGTATTCATAACAAAAAAAAAGTAAAAAAAAAATATTTGTTTGTTTGATCCGGCTAATTTCAGAAACGGCTGGACTGACTGACGGGACGGGACTTTCACTGGCAGATAGCTGATGTTATAAAGAGTTACTAAGGCTACTTTTATTTTAGAAAAGAATTAGGGTTCCGCGCAAAAATATTAAAACCCATGAAACTGTGAACAAAATCTGATTCAAATAAGGAAGTTGTTTTCCGACATCCACGCGAACGAAATCGCGGGTACAGCTAGTTATTAATGTAATGTATCTCCGTGTGGCAAAGGTTACAAAATTTACGTTCCATTCCTAACCTGCACTGCACAGGGTAAGTACTTTCGACTCCTCAAGTCCTCATTCGCGATATGAAACTCATTATATTCGTATTGCGAACTTTGAGTCTAACTGTAATATTTAGTTACAGGAGAAAGCTGTGTCTACTTTGATAAATGCAAGCGGTATAAACAAATGTAGGGTGACTGGTAATTAGTGACCGTTACTTAAACACATGATTGTGCTGATCCACGCGTCATGTTCGTGAACGGGCGCCGTCAGTTGAGACTGGTCATCTCTTAACTGCCAGGGCTTATTTTTAATCTTATATTTTGAATGGTTTTTCATTATTATTATTTATTTTTTACATTGTTCTCACATATAGAAGCGACAAGAACAATGTACCCCGGATTTTGTAATAATTTTGATTTAAAAGAGTGTCGTTGGGTTTTTTGCCCGTTCGTCTCCATAGAGATCTACGTTTTGGAATGGGCAATTAGCTTCAACTTTCTGACTAACTGACCGACTCTTTGACATTTCAAAAGTGCCTGTAATTAGTTTAATTGAAATAAATACTTTGAGTTTGAGTTTGATTGTACCCATGTTATCAAACAACTTTTACTATGGGACCAAACCTGAAATCACGTAAAAATAATCAGCTGCTCCGTACACTTTGACGAGTCATGCGAACATAAATGTAGGGAACAGCTGATTTTTTTTCGCGATTTTAGGCTTGGTCCCCTAATAAAAGTTGTTTGTTATCATGAGTACAAACATATATTTAAATATCGGTCACTAATTACCAGTCACCCTGTATATTTCTATTACATAGATTTTAATACGTAAGTACTAGAAATGGACTCTCCATACATTTTTAGTTTTCATGTTTGCTTGTAAATACGTTTACGCAGTATCATTGTTATTTCTTTAAATATTATTTCTTCCCTGTCTGAGCATTCCTGTGTAATCATCATCTTGTGCTGGATTTAGGTCTTTACTATACGACATGTCCCGGTATTAACACACAACCTCTTAAGAGGTCATTTTACTCATCATTAAGAACAACTTTTATTATGCGACCAAACCTGAAATGGAAAAAAAATCTGCTACTCCCTACATTTATGTTCGCATAACCCGTCAAAATGTAGGGAACAGCTGGTTTTTTTCACGATTTCTTGTTTGGTCCTATAGTAAAAGTTGTTAAAAACGATGAGTGGAATGACCCCCTAGAGTTTTGGGATATCAAAAGGAGCACATTGTATAATCAGCAGCACGCAATAGTATACAGATAATTCTTGTAAGAAATATCTAGAAGACTATACTGCTTAATCTTGGTATTCATTATTCAAGGACTAAAATCTTGACCATGTTCTAAGTACATCTAACCGCTCCCCGCTCTCGCTACCCCCAAGCCACCAGTCTAAAACTAAAGACGTGAGAGTTGAAAGATTAATTACCGGGTAGCAGACGCTCCTTTGAGATATAAAGACTGCTCTACAAGATGTTTCCGAGGTCTTCAGGTTTCTGAGAGGAAACTTTATTGTGTGCTTCATTGTTACATGAGCTACTGGATTCTTTGGTGAAACGGGGAAGAAGTGGTTGATTGATTCAGAGTGGCGCTTTTTGGTAGGGGAAAATATATCTTACGGGTTCGCGATATACGACATGCTAATGTGACGTGTTGCGCCAGACTGGCGACGTGCAGTGGCCTGTGTATTTTCATTTCTGTTGACAGTCCCCATTAATGCCTACTTTTTTTTTAATACCCACGCAGAGTTTGCTGATGCATATTCAAATTCGTTTAGTTTTCGCAAATACTCTAAATTCATCCATCCACTACCACTAGCTTTCAACTAACCACAAAAAAAACACTCACCATTAAAAAACTGCCCCCAATTTTTGCTGCACTAACAAACAGTAAATCCGCACTAAACCGCATTTCAGCCGTGTAACCGGGCCGATCCAGTTCGCGCCACCCCGATCCGGCCTGAACCAGTTCAAACCAGGCTGTAACACAATAAAGGGCAATTGCGCGCGCGATTCGTGTCACGTCGGACGAGCCAGTCCAGACTTTGAATAGAAATTAGGCCATTGCGACACTGAAATTCAGGAAATAGAGGTTGTCGTCTGAATTGGTTTTTGTCTCGCACCGTTTGCTTTTAAGATTGTAATCTAGTTGATAAAAAGATAATTGGGGTTGTTAAGGCGATTTAGTGAAATTCTCCTGTTAATGTTTCTTTGTTCTACTGTTGTTAAATAGTTACAGAATCCAGATAAGCAGATGCTGTACTGTTATGAATCATTGAATACTTAATTGAATTTGTTCGTGTGCTACGCTGTAATGTTATAATAGTCCATTCGAGGCCTTAATATGACTTAGTCTGACCCAAAAAGTTACTGATAAAATAACAATTTGAGTAGAATTTAAATTTAGGACCTTAACTTACTAGCCTCAATTCTTTCTAACTGGCCAATATTTTCATCTAGACAACAGTCCATTTAGTATACGTATACATAAAATAAAAGGAAAGACACTATTGTTCCATCAGCCTATAATGTTCCCACTGCTGGGGCACAGGCCTCCTCTCTTCGAGAGGGAGTAACCTGAGGGCTGTAATCCACCACGCGGGCCCAGTGCGGGTTGGTAGATGTCACATGTCTTTAAATTTTTGGTTCTAGGACATGGCAGTTTCTTCACGATGTTTATCTTCACTGTTTTGAGAGCAGTGATGATGAAATAATTTACACAAAGTAAAGCGCCTATCAGGGTTCGAACCCACGACCTACAAATTGTAAGTCGCAGCCGTTACCACTGAGCCACCACTGCTCTTCAAATAAAGCAAAAAGCTCCGACAGAGCGACAACTACACCACAAATAATTTATTTTACTCTATTCCAACATAAAATAAAATAAGTCTACAAATTTTTATTTATTTCTGCACTTCCGAGCATCTTCAGCGATCTTTCTAGAACGACTTTGAAGTAGGGAAACACGGCAACGTAAACATTGCATTGGAAATCGGAGAGTTACATATAAACACGCTTAAGTATAGTTGTTGGGAAGGAAAAATTTAAAATAGGTCGTCGTCTACAGTTTCGGTCCCCTGCGGCGCTTGAACGCGGAACGTCAAATATTTTTGGAAGAAAAATTTTGTGTGAGTGTTCCGAATTGCTTGGATGTCGAAATTGGGTAGGTGTCAGGGACATTCCTCTTGGATATTGTAGACTTAATAGTGTTAGTGGGTTTTTTCATCAGGAATTTTTCAGTAGCAGCTCGTATTCTGAGTTTGTGCATGATAGATGGCAATAGGCTCGTTCGTATTACATGGGACTTAAAAACATAACTGGCGTAGTTTTGATGAGCTGTAGTAATCCTCTGCCTAGCCCTACGGGGTAAACAGACGTGATTTTAAGTTGTTACTAGCCGCGCCCCGCTGTTTCACCCGCATTAGTCTCAATCCCGTAAGGATATTGGCATAAACAGTATTCTATATATTAATGCAGGTTATAAACTATCTGTGTGCCAAATTGCATCCAAATCCGTTCAGTAGTTTTTGCGTGAAAGAGTAATAAACATCTATCCATCCATCCATCCTCACAGACTTTCGAATTTATAATATTAGTAGGATAGGATTATTGTAATAAGCAACATCGACTGTTTTGAAACATACACTAACACTGTAGGTACTGCCCTGTTAAATGTAAATGTTCCCATATCGTTAAATTGTTGAAGTGAAATCCTGAAATAATCCTGATAATTGCACCAAGTGACATGATATTATTAAGGGCCCACTTTAATACTATCATATTACTTGGTGCAATTGGTGCTAGGTAAATAGACAAGTATTTGCAAACTGTACAGGGGGCCAACCACCAGCTCTTAAAGTAGTATTATTTTAATGTTACTTCAGTGTGAGAAAGACTACAATAATACTGCTTTAAGAGGTGGTGGTCTAGCTCCAGGTTGAGGCTGTTTTTGGGTTACATGGCAAATCGTATGGAACTCTCACAATCAATACAATCTTTTAAATTTATAAGGCACAAAATTAATGTTATGTTTTTGGCCATTTCTTTAATTGCTTTTGGGACAATTTCACCACTCTCATCATAACTTAATTCACTTTCTGAGTAGTTAAAATCCAGGGCGCTATAAAATCCCGCTACGATATTTTTGTCTCAGTCAAAGACCACACAGATTGACGTATCTACACACTAACAATCGCAATCTAAATGATTTTGAAGCAAATTGGTAATCCATTGCTTCATATGTTCGAAAGATTTGTCTGCTCAACAACGTAAATAACGCAATGAATGTTATTGAACTGTCAAAATGAATCCGATTCCTACTGTAATTGTGTTACGCAATTAAGGTGCTGTTGTATCTAGTTCTTCAAAATAACTGAATTTCTAGTATTGCTAAAACTGCCACATCTACTTCTTAGTACTCTGAACATCTCTCACGTTTCCATTCCGCTTATCAGCCTCAGATATCCGAACGCATTTCTTGTTTCGCAATGCTTGCTTATTTTTATTCCCCTCGTTCTGTTTGCTTGTCGCGGTTTAATGAAGTCATCCTCATTCTCCTGTCCTTATCACTTACTTTTTCAAGTATTTCGTTTAATTATGTTTATTTTACAATAGTTATTCGAAATAGATAAGAAGCCGTGACTTTTAGTTTTATTGGAACGAAGTTCTTTTAAGCGGCTTGCGGTAGGAATAAACTGGCAGAAATCGTCACGTGAAAAAGCGTTCATACTTGTATGCCCCCTCCATACGACTTTCTTCTTTCGAACTTACACTCAATTGAATTGAATTTGATCAAAATGAAAATCCAAGATGAAAATTTTTAAATTTTTCGTCATGGGGTCGTTTTCGTGGTTTTTGAGGTTGCTAAAGCCGATAGTGAAGTTAAAATGAAAATCTAAGATAGCGGCTGCGAAATGTTTCTAAGTTTTCGTCATGTGTGTCGTTTTCATAGTTTTCGATGGTGCTAAAGCCAATGTTGAGGTCAAAACGTTAATCCTAGATGGCGGCTGTGAATATTTTCAAAGGAGACGGAAACGATTACGCTGAAAATTCAGTAAGTTTTGACAATCTGAGAGCTGAGTTATTAAAGGTTACAGTTGCAAGACATGGTGACTGTCACGGATGAAGCATATAAGATGAAAGGGATGAATATAAATGTGAATAAGACGAAGGTCATGGTGTTTGAAAGAGAAGAGGACGTATCGATATGTAATGTGAAAATAAATGATAAAAGTATGAAGCAAGTAAGTGAGTTTGTATATTTGGGGAGTATGTTTACAAGGGATGGAAAGATAGGTGAAGATGTGGAAAGGAGAGTAAATGTAGGAAATAAAGTGAATGGTGCTATACATGCGGTTGTAACCAACCAGTTAATGTCCAAAAAGGCCCGACTGGCTATTCACAATGGTGTGCCTACGCTTATGTATGGAAGTGAATGTTGGGTGTGGCAAAAGAAGCATGAAAGTAGAATAAATGAATAAATGCTGTGGAAATGCGTTCCTTGCGAAGCATGTGTGGTGTGACTATAAATGATAGACTGAGGAATGATGTGATAAGGCAACGGTGCGGTTTAAAAGAAGATGTAGTGACAAAAATTTAAAAGAGTATGCTAAGATGGTTTGGTCATGTTGAGAGGATGAATGAAAGTCGACTAACAAAAGGTATTTACACGGCAGATGTGAGTGGAAACGCTGGGAGGGGACGCCCTAGGAAGACATACTGGATGAGTTTTTTTACCGTCTCGAAATTTTTACAGGGTGTTCTACCCATGAATATGAACAACTTTCACTACGGGACCAACTCTGAAATCACGAAAAAAAAATCTACTGTTTAATAGAAAAGTTCACTTTGTAGGTTTGAATGTATGAAACATTTTGGTCAAGTAGGTTTGAACTTTTCTATTAAACAGTAGATTTTTTTTTCGTGATTTCAGAGTTGGTCCCGTAGTGAAAGTTGTTCATATTCATGGGTAGAACACCCTGTAAAAATTTCGAGACGGTAAAAAAAATCATCCAGTATAGTGATCTTATTGGTGATGTTCTTCAGAAAGGTCAGGTGCGTAGTACTCACAACTGGCGTGCGTGTATGACCAGATGTATGAATGTTTACGAGGAAAAAGGAGTATGTAAGGATCGTAGCAGGTGGCGTTCTGTAGTTTCTGCCTACCCCCATGGGAAGAAGGCGTGAGTTTATGTATGTAAAAGTAAGGTTATGTCACAATCTTTAACTAACAACTGATTCCTGAAGTTGCGAAAGATGTTCTTTAAACATTAATGTTTATTATATTTTGCCTAAGGGTCTAGTGTATTGCAGTGACTAGTTACTATCCCACAATTCACACAGCGATCCATGGTTTCAACAATATCCAATCCACAAGGCGGCGGTAAAATCCAAAATAACAATTCCAAGTCAAAAGTTTGAGCGATCGTCAGTATCCAAGGTGACAACAAGGGTTGTACAAGGTAGACAGGGTCAAAATCCGCAAAAAATAAAGCAGTGGTTGTTGAAAACGAAATCATCGGGAAAGCACTCAAAACGCATCGGAAAACACAAAACGAGTGAGCAAGCAAGAGGATTCGGCAACTGTCTACTGTCAATATTAGTCAGCTCACAGCAGCTGTCATGACAGTGACATAGACTAAAACTATAAGACTAATTTTAATCCATATGAAATCGATAATCATTATATTGGTTTTTCAGTAATTAATTGATATGTTATTTGTAATATTAATATGGGCGAGTATAGTATATTTAGCGAGTTTATTTTTTTTTTATTGTTCAAAATGTGTATCGCAGAGTTTAAATTATATTTTAAATAGATTTGCGTTGCGTGGTCGATCAACATGACATAGAGATGTATTTAAAGCCAATGATCCGATTTAGTTAATAAACTCGACATTTAATAAACTCCTATCATAATAAACACAGCTTAACCACCACAAAATTACACAAAATATTAACGTATTACACACTTGTAATACTGCAATACCCTCAAAATGTTAAGCCCACATTAATTTCAATTTTAGGACACCAAAATCCCTAGCACAAATAATTTCCGCCTCGTACTAGAATAAACATGTCAATTTCATTGCTGGCCAACTAGAAACGCCTAGATAAGTAAATCCCGAACGAGAAATCCGAAAAGAACCGGTAGCGAGCGGGAATCGAACCGAGGACCTTATTGATCCGACGCTAATGCCCTCTAATCCACTTAGGCAGTCTTCGGCAGTAAGCATGACTGACAGGGATTATTTAACTGTAACGTAACTGTTTATGTTGTGTTAAACTAACGTTGTGAAATAATAAAATGGAAGATTAAAACTTTCGAATTAAGAATTCGTCTTCGTTTGCTTTTTGTTGACAGCTACTGTCAACGGCCAGGACTTAATGTCACACGTATGTGCCAATCTAACGGTAGCCCGGCAGCGCTTTGTCATGTAAATCTTAGCAATACTCACGACACACGCATGTTCGAAGTATTATGCAAGTTGTAAGCATTAATTTTATAATTTACTAGCATTTCCCGCGCAACGTCGTCCGTGTGGATTTCGTACTTTAGAGCGAAGATTTTCAAGTGTAGCCCCAGCAGTGTAGGCTCTACGTTGATAAATCAGTCAGGACAAGTAATTATATATGTATAGATAAGATAGATATGACAATTTTGAAATCATAAGTCCAAGTTTACTGAATAGCTGAAGCTCATGATCTTAGGGATTTTCTTGTTGGGATAAAGCCTATATGTAATTACTCTGTGGTCAAATCTTCAGTCAACTTGTATGATTTGGATGATATTTTGGTCAAGCAATAACAGTTGCTAAATTATGATTATGTTAGTGGATTTACTGACCAGTTTGATAAGGCTTTCAGAAACATGAAGACGATTTTATAACACTTTCATTCAAACAAATCGTTTTACAACTACATAATTTCACGCTACTATTATTTTTCAATATCTTCTCAAAACAATACACAATCATACAACAATACACCCTAGAATATTCAGTAAACAATACCAAAAACCGTTGCAACCAACAGCAGGACACATGAAACCGCACGATTTACATGGAGAATCCGACACACTATGAATTATTGAATGGACTCAATCGCGTATTGGACAATGTGAACTGACAGACGGTCGGATAATTAGCAAATGGGTTCGACTATAGATACGGTTCTACTTTCGTATGTTTAGGAGATATTTTTGAAGTGATATAGTGAGCTTGTGAGGCGGAAAATGTTTGTTGTGGTGTTTTTGAGCGCGTCAATTTCCTAACATGAAAAGTATATTTGTTATTGAATTTTGACAACTCTTTGTGAAGCATCTAAATCCAAGTCTCTGTCACTATAACATGTGTAGTACCTGTTTGTATCTAAAACTTCATTTGTCTTTAGCGGACACGTACGGCCACAGTTTGAATATACTGTACAATAAGTTACGACACATAAACTAAATATAGAAAAGATTACCAAATGTTTTTGAAAAAATAAAAGCTTCTAAAATTAATCTTATCACTGTCGTAAGTAGTGTCAAGTCTTTTTATCTTCGTTAATTTTTAAATTCTTTTCGTTATCAAATCAGGACATATAAAACACTTTGAAGCTACGGCACTGAGCAGAAAAAGCTTATAAAACTGTATTTAATTATTTGATAGCAAATATCAAAACAGCTTACACCTTTGACCAATGTCAAGTTGACATCAACCTAAAACCTTTTTAATGGCCTGGCCACTCCACTGACCATTTTATGAAACATTTTTTTTTTTAAATAGATTGTCAGAGTCTGTATCACATTTTTAATTCGGTCTGACATGTAAAGAAGTTGTCAGCGGAATTGTTATTCCGACGCAATATACAACGTGTATCTGGATGTACGACATTAGAGGGGCTTGTGGCTAAGAAATAACAGCCGCACGGGTCGATCGGTCAGGTTAAGCTACGCTTGCCGCGGTTGGTCCGTGGATGGGTGACCATCTTTACATATCAAGACCCCTCCGTGCCTCGGAAAGCACGTTAAGCCGTTGGTCCCGGCTGTCATTCGTGTATCTTTGACAGTCGTTACGGGTCGTCAGAAGCCCGAAAGTCTGACAACCAGTCTTACCAAGGGGTATCGTATTACCCAGTAACTGGGTTGTGGAGGTCAGATAGGCAGTCGCTCCATGTAAAATACTGGTATTCAGCTGCATCCGGTTAGACTGGAAGCCGACCCCAACATAGTTGGGAAAAGGCTAGGCAGATGATGATCTGGATGTACGACATTAAATGAAAAAGAGCACAGTACTAATCCATTGAAACATTTTAAAACACGAAAATTAGTAGTTAATGGAAAATTTAAAAATTGCAGTTTTCGAACAAAATAAATAGCAGAATCAACTGCATAAGAAGTAAAAACGCTTTATCTACGAAAAGTCACTGACCAACGGTGCGGTGCGGGGCGTGCCGGCGGCGATGCGGGGCGCAGGAAGGTAGGCGCAGGCACTTTAGTCGGAAAACAATACAAGCGCAGAGAATAGAATATTATATTTTGCACAGGTTCTTGACCTTACAATGTTTACCTATTATTATTACGGACTCAGATCTACATCATGTTGAAAAATAAGAAAATGAAAAATAATTTCCTGTGGCTAAAGTATTCATTGGATTTGATTGATTTTCTGTATACGGGTAAAGAACATGATTCTCTTTACGTGGTTTAAAGGAATGTCAATCGTCCTGTTCCACCTTGTATAGTGAGTCGGTAAAGCAGATTCTATCGTGTAATTAGCAGACAAAAATAGCCCTCATGGCGACGAACATATTTTGAATGTGACTGTATCTAATATTTTCCGGGTCAATAATTGCGTATACGAACACAATTACAAAACTATCCACAACAATACTCATAACGCTAAATGCCCTTTATTTCCGCAACATCATTCCCAACATATATTTTTCAAAGCTTGGAGGAACCCTATTTATTTATAATCTAATCCCATCCCGTCTGCGGCCATCAATAATTCATACAGCTATGTGAATTATAGCCACGACGATTTTCACGGATTTCCTCTCGCTTTCGACAAGATCCTTCGTCTGCGCGCTATTATACGAAAATGCTGTTACTTTCGCAGTCCATTGTGAAGGCTTCATACTTGCAAATGAATGGGAAGATGCTTGAATATGCGCATACGTATCGCTGTGATTTCTTGTAATGAAAGAGCAAGTTAGTTATGAGAGAAATATTTTAAGCACGGTGTATGAAAACGGAGATTTGGGATTTAAAGGAGAGATTTAGTGAGAATAATCTTTTTATGCTGATTCTGAAAAGGAGGATACCTTTAGAAATTATAAAGTTTATCCGTAGAAAAGGACCAAAAATCTAAAAATGTATGATTTCTAAGATCAAAATAAATTCTAATTACAAAACCAGGTTTCGGAAATTATTATTTGACCATGTTAATTTAAAAGTAACACTAAAACCTTTACTTTGTTTTCCGTAAAGCGGTAATTCAATAAAAAAAAACAGCTTACGACATATCCTTCAAAGCAATTTCGCAAGTGCCCTTGGCACACACCTCACACACGGCTGTTAAGGGTGGCACTTCCCTATTACCTGCCACACAACCTCAAACGCACTAAGATAAAATAATTCCCCATCTTAATGGCAATAGGTACGTACCTAGCAAGACCCTTCTCACACCTTATAATAGTGGCTCCCGGCGTAATCTGGAAGGACCAAGAAAGGACCATGGATAACACTTTGAAGGACTCCGTAAATATTTAATACGACACGGCTTTCTATACATTTATAATATCGCGAAGGTCGGGGCCTTTTTCTTGTGAATAAGTGATCGTTGTCTGATGTATTTAAGTCTGCTTTTTTCATTCTTTCTTTTTTGGTAGAAAGGAATTATTTTATGAGTAAGTCCTAGTCGTTTTGAGAGTACATGATTTTGTATTTGTTTTTGCTTCATTAGGTATGATGGATCCAACTGTTCTAGTCCTAGTTTTATAATTATTATATTTAGTGAGCTTTAAAAATCGCTAACTATTGTAGCAATTGTTATCTTTAGTTAAACATCAGACATGACAATGCAATGGGAATTCGGATTTTAGGGAGTCGTCAAATCAGGTTGATTTGTTTTTCGATTGAACAATGTGATGTGTCTTATGTAGCGATTTCGTTCTTTTAGGAATCTGTTTTCACCTAATTCTTCATTACTCTGTCTCTCATCTCTTTATTAGGCTTCAATACTCTACGATTTAAAATAATACATGCAAACTGAATGTTATAAGTTATAATCAGTCAATAGACAGGAACAGGTATTAAACATTGTCATCATTCTGGTCAATCGATTTGTCCACTTAACATTTAATAAATACGTCCTGTAAACCAACAGCTGTAATATGAGCCCTTGGCACTCGACACACTCCGACCAACTGATTCCCTCCCGACTGTGTGTCCTTAAAAATAGTGTCACCATTTCTGCAACAATAACAATTCGAAGACTTTGAAATGGAAGCTTATCACCAGTAATTTACTACTTCTAGAATTCATCTCACCATTCTTACTTTTACATATTGTCCACGAGATACTAATTTTGTCCTTTCTCATGAGCTTACCTTAAAGTTTCGGAATCACTGCATGCTAGATGATCATCATCACAAAGCACGGCATCACCGCCCCGGCAATGTCTAGAGACGGTAGTACTCATAAAATTCTTGGCACTGGCACTTGGCACAGTGCCAAGAATATTCACCGGTGACAGAAGTTGTGCGCTCAACGCACTCGTTGAGCGCACAACTTCTGTCACGGACGCCATTCGAAACCGTCAGTTTCTATACATAATTTGTGACATAGAGCGAGAAAAAGGATGGTTCGTATGGAAAGTGTTGGCAATGGCGCCTCTAGCAGCGCCTCTGTGCGCTGTGATCATCATCATCAATCTAAAGCAGTCCCAGGGAGGCTTATTTCCCAATTGCACGCCATTTAGCTCATTCTTTAGCCTGGTAGAAGCCAGATGAGAGCATACACCTTCTACCACGTGCTACTCTGCTGCGAAGATCGGCACTCCACGCTTGAGGGTGACTTACCCTACGCTTGTCGATTCGCGTTCATTAATCTAGCACAAGTGTTCGTTGTTCAAATCCTCTAGCTACATTGTATGCTGTAGGTATTCCAGCGCTCTATTGTACTCAATGATATTTTAAGTAAAAAAGAGGTAGATAGGTTTCCTACGCAACATTGGATCTTCAGCAAAGGCACACTAACGCACACATAAATAATTTAATATTGTATTGTCACACTTTATTAGATGACATCTGGAAGTAAGACGGCATGTCGTTACTATCGGGAACGAAAAAGAGACAAGCATTATGTTGCTGTGTACGCTGTTACATCTACTGTTGACGCCGGCGCAACACCGAGGTTCAGGTTGACTACCTAGCCAAGTTTTAACGTGCCACTTTCGAAGCGCGTATAACCTACCTACTGTAGCGAAAAAAAAAAATAAAAAGACGGAAAATTCACTTTTCTGCTACGACACGTTTAATTTTGTTTATAAAATAAAAATAGAAAATAACATTAAAAGGTAAAAAAATGAATATTTTATTGTATCAAAAAGTTGCAGGTTGACTTGTGTGAAGGGAATAAAATAGAGAACTTTGGTCCGATAGGTACGCGAATAACGAACGAGAAATAAAACGTACTAACTAGTAGATTGCAATCACTGATAAGTAACGCTACCAAAACATATCGTTATAAAAAAATTAGAGAACCAAGGTATCTCGCATTTTACATATTTGAAAATAAAATTAAATAGTTAATGAATAAAAAAATCTGCAGAGGATTACTATCTACACTATTAAATTTGTACGTAAAATATCATAAAAAAAACCGTGGCATAAGTAATTGCGTCCGGCGAGGTGACGTAGACTGTAGATTGTCGCAGGTTCAGGAACTGGCGTTGTTTGTGAAACCTTCAGCGGTCAAAATGCGACCCAACTCTCGACGTTGGCCAAGGACGTCCAGCGTAATTTTAGGCCAACGTCGAGAGTTGGGTCGCATTTTGACCGCTGAAGACTCGCATTCAGACTCGAAGCACGAATTTAGCCGAAAGTCGGGCTCAGCACGCGTCGAATCTTTCCTCTCTTGTTGAGGTTTATGCGAAAGTAGCTGATAATCTTTCTATGGCTTTCCTCCGTAATTCTCGGGCTTATAATACGAACCGCACGGCTGTTACTCTTAACGTTGGTGACACGGTATGGAGACGTAACTTTGCTAGATCCTCTGGAGCAGATTATTTTTCGGGAAAGCTTGCTCCTCGCTTTATTAAGTGTCGTGTGACTAGAGTTATTTCTAGAACCACCTATATCCTTCAAGATTATGATTCTGCCCATTCCGGAACATATCATATAAAAGATATCCTTAAATAATTTCTCACAACTTCAAAACGCGTTGTCCGATTTACACGAATTCAATTGGAATATTCGTTTTACATAACTTTCTATCCTTTGTAACCAAGAATTACAAAATATTTACGTAAACAAAAAAACTCATTTTTAAATTTCGTAAATATTTCGACAAACTACCATTTCTAAAACCATCCACAGCGACATCTAGTTGTCACAAGTGGAACTTTTTGATTACGTCTTATTTACAGCTTACTTCTTGTGTTTGGTGATGTACCATTGTCGATAAATTTTTTCGATAAAACGCAAGTGGTTTAACAGTCTTGTCTCGATCATCCTGGTTTTTCAATGGAGCAATTAACCATAATATTGTTAACGTTTCTATTTGATTAATGCAGTTGGTAACTCCAATGATTTAGCAGGGAAGTCCTTATAGATTCAACCTGTGCTTATGGTCAGAATCGAAGCATCCATTTAGCTGAAAGTCGGGCTCGACAGGCGTCGAATCTTTCTTCCTTTGCTGAGGTTAAGGCGGGATTGTCAGACTCAAAGCGTTAATTTAGCTGAAAGTCGGACTCAACTCGCGTCTTACCTTTCATTCATTGCTGAGTTTTTGTTAACATCGCTATTAATCCCTCTATTGCTTTACCCCATATTTACCCGAGCGTATGAGCTCGCTTAATTTTTTTGGCTGTGAAACTAGTAATATCACTAGGACCACTTAGTCCTACGGACTTTCTTCGGACTTCTGTCGACATGTTTCGACTGAAGTCTCTTTCGGACAGAAGTTTGTGTTGACTGATGTCACCTTTTTTGACTGATGTCACCTTTTTTTGACTGATGTCACCTTTTTTGACTGATGTCACCTTTTTTGACTGATGTCACCTTTTTTGACTGATGTCACCTTTTTTGACTGATGTCACCTTTTTTGACTGATGTCACCTTTTTGACTGATGTCACCTTTTTTGACAGATGTCACTTTTGTTGACAGATGTCACTTTTGTTGACTGATGTCACTTTTGTTGACTGATGTCACTTTTGTTGACTGATGTCACTTGTTGACTGATGTAACTTTTGTTGACTGATGTCACTTTTGTCCTTTTTTTGACTGATGTCACATCATCTCTGGCTGTTGTCGTATCGTCTTTGACTGATGTTGTATCGTCTTTGACTGAGGCTATTTTCTTTCGCCAAGGTTGTTTCATGTATATTATTTTTTCAGGGTTCCTTTCATATTTAGGTTAGTTAGGTACATATAGTTTTAATTAGTCTCTAAGGTTTTTAGTCTTTGTCCTTAGGATTTTTAGTTTTTAATCTTTTGCTTTTAAGTCTCTAGGTTACTCAGATTTAGTGGACGCATCTGGAGATCGCGCTGATAACGTCTAAGTTGGAGGGCGCTTTTCGATTTTATTCTGTATCTGCTGCACTTCGATGTCGTCTATTATATGTATTTTAAGTATCTTCTAGGTTCTAGATTACAATAGGTAGGTTAATTAATTTTCTCGTTCAATCGTTTATTTTATAGGGTTGTCACTTTGTTTTAGGGTTGCCACATTTCTGTTGTATGTATTTTTTCTTTTTTTTGTTGGAAAGGGGGTAATGCAGCATAACTCTGCATGTCAAAACTTTTTGGTTCTTTATAATCAACCTTTTTTCCGTTTGTATTTGAGCCTGGTCGATTTTTATCTTTTTATTTCGTGATTCGAATTATTTTTCTTCTGACATATGGGTCCCCATTTTTTTTCTTAGTTGCAAAAGTTGAATCTATTGATACGGACCCAGTTTGTGGAAAATTAACGAGTTTTTTTCAAGTGAACCAGACTATCTCTGCCGTCCTATTAATACCTTATGGCAAAACTATATTGAGAATGGTATATTAAGCATTATTCTAAGCATTCATCTTTATTTTTTCTGGTACGTATCTTTTAACAGTTTTCCTCAATCGGAAGTTCAGTCTGATCACGCTGGTCTAACCCTAATTCATTTTGTCTTAGGATTGAACAGCTTTGAACAGGCCGTCTTTCGGCCTCCAGGTTTTGGCCTAAAATTACGCTGGACGTCCTTGGCCAACGTCGAGAGTTGGGTCGCATTTTGACCGCTGAAGGTTTCACAAACAACGCCAGTTCCTGAACCTGCGACAATCTACAGTCTACGTCACCTCGCCGGACGCAATTACTTATGCCACGGTTTTTTTTTATGATATTTTACGTACAAATTTAATAGTATAGATAGTAATCCTCTGCAGATTTTTTTTAATTCATTAACTATTTAATTTTATTTTCAAATATGTAAAATGCGAGATACCTTGGTTCTCTAATTTTTTTTATAACGATATGTTTTGGTAGCGTTACTTACTAGAGATTGCAATCGACTAGGTAGTACGTTTATTTTCTCATTCGTTATTCGCGTACCTATCGGACCAAAGTTCTCTATTTTATTCCCTTCACACAAGACAACCTGCAACTTTTTTATACTATAATATTCATTTTTTTACCTTTTAATGTTATTTTCTATTTTTATTTTAAAAACAAAATTAAACGTGTCGTAGCAGAAAAGTGAATCTTCAGTCTTTTTATTTTTTTTTTCGCTACACTACCTACTTTTACTTATATTAAAATTGACTGTACTGGGTACTTCAGCGTCCCATACAAAGTTGTCTAGATATACTAACTGATCAATATCGTCCACATAATCCATAGCTTCCCTCTTCAATTATTTACGGCGAGCCGGCTGCCTCAGTTAGAGCTGAATTATTAACGCGTTCCTATACCAAACCGACAGTTTATTAATGTTCTTACTGATTAACGTCATTTCCGTCGTGAATGGAGGTGGTTTTATATGTCAGGATGTTGTGAGAAAGTTGTAGGTGTAGGGGTAATTTTGAGCTTACTATCAGTTCCAAGTCGGTAGCTAAAGTATTTCAATGCCTAACGGCCAAAAAGGGATAAGCGAATTTTTTTGGGAAATCGACTTGTATGTATCGATGCCTAACAGCCAAAAAGCCAATTCTAACCATAATTATATACAGGGTGTAAAAAGACACATCACATACCCGTTAACTACGCATACTGCCCATCGAACTAAGTAACATAGGGCAAAAATTATTGCTGGGTAACGACTTTCTTTTTTGGTGTGAAAAATCACTTTTTATGGTAACACGCAATGTAACGCGCGCAAAACGTAGTGTTTACTGTTGCATGTAACAGTATAGGGGTCGTGCCGATATTTAAAGTACATTTAAAACAGCTTTCATAAAAAAACGTAAGTAATAAAGTTGGAACTTTGACCTTCTATATTTCTGTAACCAGAAGGTTCCCAGGTATGATCCGGAACTAAAAAAAATCGTAATGATGGGAAGAACATGTAACTTTCGGCTTCGCTAAGTGTCTTTTTACACCCGATATAAGACATTTCGCAAAAATGTCGCTTATCCCTTGTTGGCTGTTAGGCATCGATAGAGAGCAATGTTTGAGGTTCGGGTCGGTTAGATCCGTTTTCACATCGAGGATCCCTCTATGCGCGCTTTCTTCGCCTTATACCGGATGATGTATACACCTATAGCATTGATTCAGTCTCATTCTTCGCCGCAATGTTCTCGAAATAGCTTTATGAATCTATTCAGCGAGGAGAAGAGTCTAAGGTAAAGCCACCACGTGTTCGTTCCTTGAGAGAGGCCATGGTAGAGCGGACAGATCTGACCTTAAGCCTTGTCTCCCAGTGGGGTGATGATAATCTGGTCTCTTTTAATGCCACCAAAACACAGGCGTGTCTTTTTACCGCTAAAAGGAGTCGTTTCGATCAAACTCCTACTTTTCGGGGTATATCTGTTCCTGTAACTGATCGGCTCGAGCTCCTAGGCATGGAGTTGACATCATGTCTCAACTTCGGTGCCACCATCGAGTACAAAGCCCAAACTGCGGCCAAGAAGCTGGGCATCCTGAATAGGGTGAAGCGATACTTTACGCCTGGACAGCTTTTAATTCTCTACAAAGCGCAAGTCCGATCCTGCATGGAGTATTGCAGCCACCTTTGGGATGGCTCGGCCAAATACCAACTTGCCGCGCTTGACTCGGTGGAGCGCAGAGCTAAGAGGCTCATTGGCGACGTAAGACTGGTGGATGCCAAGCTTCACAGCTTGGCTCATCGCCGCAAGGTTGCCTGCTTGACGGTCTTCTACAGATTATACTTCGGGGAGTGTGCTCAAGAACTCCACGACCTCATTCCGCCGGCCCCCTTCTATCAGCGGAGATCTAGACGCACTGCAGGTTACCATCCTTACCTAGTTGCTATCCCACCAATTCGCACTAAGCGTTTCCAAATGTCTTTTGTGATGCGCACAGCAAAGGAGTGGAACTCTCTGCCTGCGTCTGTGTTTCCGAATGCATACAACCCCGATCTCTTCAAAGTGAGAGTGAACAGGCTTCTTCTGGGTAAGCTCGCTCCATCGTCGACTTTGTCTCTGTCATCTCTGACCTAGACTAGAGTCAAGAGCAAACCTATCTCAAATAAAAAAAAAATAAAAAAAAGTGTGCCTGTTGTTACAGGCAGACGCCAAGTCTGGTCTTAGAATGTCGGTGGAAAATTAAGTTGCACTCCAAGCTAGTCAATCCAGTTGCAACCAAGGGCGACAGTTTGTAAGTTTCTTCATTAGTTTTCTGCTTTGTTATAAACAGCACAGATCTGCAGGGCAATTGCGTAACACACAGTAGGTAGGAATCGGTTTCATTTTGACAGTTCAACAACATTCATTGCAACAGCAGACCAATTTTTGCGAACATAAAATACGAAGCAATGGATTAGCAATATGCTTCAAAATCATTCAGATTGTGACTTATAGTGTGTTACGCAATCAGGGATCTGTTGTGAAACTGTGACAAATTGGAAAATGTTTGAGAAATATTTTATTTATTTATTTATATGTCGCATTTTCATTAATATGGCAATTTTAAACGCTACTTGTTCATATTTACCTATATAGTTATTAGACTATAAGCTTTCTGAAGAATAATCTACACTAATATATATTAATATTAATATTAATATTATAAAGCTGAAGAGTTTGTTTGTTTGTTGGGTTGAATGCGCTAATCTCATGAACTACTAGTTCGAATTGAAAAAATATTTTAGTGTTAGATAGCCCATTTGTCGAGGAATGCTATAGGCTATATAACCTCACGCTATGACCAATAGGAGCGCAAAATCAATGAAAAATGTTGCAAAAACGGGGAAAATTTATTCCTTATGAGAGCTTCCGTTGCGTGCGCTGAGTAAACGGTTAAAGTTACGCAACAATCATGTATGACAGAATTATTCCTCTAAAAAATTCCAAAAAAAAATTCGCGATAGCTTGTCTATCTTTTAAGGTTGGCTCACTATAACTTTTTTAATGGTAATCAAATCTATTTCTTAGTAATAAATCTGAAGACTTTGTTTGTTTGATCACACTAATCTCTGGAACTACCTGTCGGATTTGAAAAAATCTCTTTGGATTTGATAGCCCAATTCTTGAGGAAGGTTATAGGCTATTTAACATAACGACCCTCAGGAGCCGAGCAAAAAGAAAAATGTCAAAAAGAACGCTAAGCGAAAACAAAGTATCAACGCGGGCGGGTGATGCGACGGGGTGGGTCGGGGGAACAAGAAATTTCACGCGGACGAAGTCGCGGGCAGAAGCTAGTAAATAATAATTATGGCCCCGATTTACACTGAAACTCAAAACTAACGTAGTAAAAAAATCCAATCTATCACGTTAAACTCTCAAACTCAAACTCAAAGCATTTATTTCAATTAAACCAATTACAGGCACTTTTGAATTGTTAAAGAGTCAGTCAGTTAGTCAGAAAATTGAAGCTAGTCGCCCATTCCAAAACGTAGATCTCTATGGAGAAGAATGGGCAAGAAACTCCATGGACACTCTTTTAAATCAAAATTATTACAAAATCCTGGGTACATTGTTCTTGTTGCTTCTATATGTGAGAACAATGTAAAAAACAAATAATTAAAAACAACCCAAAACATAAGATCAAAAATAAGCCCTGGCAGTTAAGAGATGACCAGTCTCCACTGACGGCGCCCGTTCACGAACATGACGCGTGGATCAGCACCATCCAACTCAACCATTTTGTAGGGAACCGAATGATCCAACACACGCGCCACTATCAGCGAGACAGTTAACATCCAGTATTCTTATACAAACTGAACACAAAGTACACCGCCTCAACAACTACCTAAATAGAGATTGAAACAATGTACGTAATCACCAGGAAATAACATCGCAGAATAAACATCCTTTATTTTTATTAGTCGTTATGCGGGAAATCTGTTACAAAGTATAAAATGGCGGTAGAATTAAAGGTTTATGTGCGATGTGAGGTGAGGGTGTAATGTTATGTGGAGAAGTAAATGCTTAACTGATGCTGTAAATTATGATAGCATCTAGAATAGAATATAATAGAATAGAATATGATAGCATCTGCGCTTTTTTATTAAAATAGGATTCAGTAATGCAGCCAACAAAATGGAATCAGCAATGGTGCAAACTTAGCATCCCACGCTGAGCTATCGCGATCATCATGAAGTAGTCTAGAAGTTCCATTAAATACCTGAAAACAATTGAATATTAATGAATTATTAATTAATTTTTATGTGTCTGATTAACATTGCAGTTGACAGAAAAATGCTATAATGATAATTGCTAATGATAATAATGAAACTTGGAGCTTTCCTTTGGGGCAATAGGCAGATAATTACGTCACATTGGGGTACATATCACTACGCGTAGGTAGACAATTTTGAAATGTGTACTTTTTTGTCTAACATCTTTGGTGTGAAAATGTATTAATTGATTTATTTAAACATAAAATGGCCAAAAGCGAATTACATGATTAGTTAAAGACAAATACTGTAAGATAGGTAATGATGAACTTTCCCGTCAAACAGAGACAATATTTACTTCATTAAGAGCCTATACTACCTCAGCTAAAATTCGCTCTTTATCTCGCTCGCACGATACTGCGCGCGGACTGAGTGAGAGCGGGACTGAGTGCGGTGCTGGGCAGCAGGCAGCGCCGATAGTTTAGGTAATTGCTTTTTACTGTGAAAATAATTGTAATTTAAAAAATAAATAAAAAACATAAGACCTGCTTTATAGTTAGTTCAGTTAGTATGCAAAGTTTCATGATCTAATTTGAAGTATTTTTTGAATACCAGCGGTTTATTGTTCGGTTTGGAGTGGATTTTTTTCCTATCGAGTTTTATGGAATCGTGTGTCATCACTTTGAATGGCAAACATAGTACTTAACACTAATCCTCAACTTTACTATATAATTATTTCAAAATTAAAGCTGCAGTATTTTCGACATAACGGAGGATCATGCTAAGCCATTTGAGGTAGTATAAGCCCTTAAAGTACTGCTGAAAATTCACCCAAAACCACCATCCTACTGTCCTTGTAACTTGTAAGCATGTTTCGCTAAAGCGCGAACGGTTGCGATTTAATTTAGTAATTTATTAGACATGACACAATTTGTGTCGAGGCGTCCCGCGGGCTCGGCGGACATGCTAGCAGAATTAGTGCTAACCGCGTCGTGTCGCTCCTAGGTAGTAAGGATAGTTTTGAAACATGTTAGAGAGATTATATAAAGGGGACTTTTTTAACAATGTTCCTGGTCGAGGGAGTACTATCTAAATCAAATCAAATATTTTTATTATGGGCATAGGTTATACAGACAGATATTCTGTAAATTACAGTAAAAAAAAGTAATAAAATTATAAAATATATATTATACAATTATATTATATAATTTAAATAAAACATAAATTAAAAAATAAAAGGACAGTTAGGCGTACTCCTCCACATCGCTTTCATCCGGAAACGTGCCCAGAACCAGCATTGCCACTTTGAATGGCAATGCTAATTCTTAGGATAAAGAACGAGCTAACCCTCTGGCCAAAACGTAAAACGGAATTTGTAACTAATTATATGCTAGATACGTTAACCGGTACTTATTCGGAAGTAGAGAACCAGTCGTATTGTTTATGGCTAAAACATTGCCATAAAGTCATGAAAGAACCATTTTGTGAAGTTCGATGCCATAAGACGTGATCTACTGACTATCGTTGCATGCTTTCATTGACATTCCTTTTGAACACACATCATTTTTCTACATCAAAAAAAAATACATCGCCTTTTATGCCGCCATTTCGACTCATCCCTCATTCACAGTACATCCCTCCTCACCTCGAACCCGTTACCACAATAAAAATTTATTAGTCCAATGCCATCAATTTTCTAATTCGGTCATAAAGAGGCGTCAATAAAGTACATAGGTTGTAAATAAGCCGTATAAAGGAGCAACAAGGACATGTGGAATTTGATTCGGCTATCACTGGGGCAATAAAAAGTTATGCGTTGACCGTACCATGCATCACGTAATTCGATAGTGAGTACTAATGTACTGTGCGCGTTGGGACTCACGGCACGGCATGGCCTCCTTGCATGACAAAGGGATATGCAAACTTTTTAGTCGCTGACCTCAAGCCTAGGGTGTCACCATAATGAAGATTAGAAAACTGTTTCACTTGATAGCAACGCTACCATTTGCAAAGAAACTCTGCGGTGACGTGGTTGTCATAGCAACAATTACTTGGCAAACGGGTTCATCATTAGCAGACAGAAGGACCAATCATTCTCTTGACTTCAAAGTCACATTTTAACTACGTCGCCCGCCATGTTTTTTTTTCACGAAAAAAAATTTGATGCTCCGTATATTTTTATGTTCGCATAACACGTCAAAATGTAGGGAACAGCTGATTTTTTCGCGATTTCAGGTTTGGTCCCATATTTGTTCATAATGATGAATACAAGGACCCCTTAAGAGGTTTTGCGTTCATTCCGGGACATTTTGTATAGGCTAAGTTCTTCTTAGGTGCGCAAGTACTTAGCTTCAAGGAGCGTCGGCTGCACTAAAGTCTTTTCTTAGGGAAGCTTTTATAAGTGCACCCCATATGTGTTATGAATATTACTTGTGTATCATCTCTTTCCGCAGCTCTCTACTGACCAATAGCATGAGAGCCTACCACTATCATAATACTGAATACCGCGACTCGCGACAACGCGCACGCACGAAGCACCGTCAATCCAGCGTCGTAGTGCTAATAAAAGTAAATGAGTCGCTCGATTGCTGGGAACAGGCGACATGTGTCCGTACACCGGCCGACACAGATCGCCACCGATGATAAACTTCCCACACGCTGTTTTAACACCTACTGTCTTGTAGATAGGGGCGGTATTGGAGTGCGGTGTAACAGCGATCGGATCGCGTTTGCGATTTTTTTTTTTTTTTGGGAATTTAATGAGTGATAATGAAGTGGTTAACAATATTTTGGGTTTGGACTTAATTGAAGTAGGTGGTGCGCTATTTTGAATCGTATGCGAAAGTAGGTAGAAGTGAATTTAGATTACGTAGATTAGTGATTGCCAGTAAAGAAACTTTAGTTTCAAATATGTGGTAATGAACGTGTGTTCAATCTTAACATTTTATTTCAACGCTTTATTAAATAAATATTTCACGTATGCGATTCCTTTGAACAGTATCATCATTAACAATCGCATAACATAATATCTACTGCTGCACGTAAAGGACACATTGTTAGTTCCTAGAAACGTTACTAGAAACTCAACTGCCTGGAAAAGCTCTTCGCCGCTGGTTTCCAGAACGTTCCATTTAGACGTCGTAGCTATAAAGGCTATAACAAAACACCTGGAACAGTCGTACGTCTTGAAACTCGTATAACAACATAAACGCAAGCAGTCAAGCGTGTCTCGTCTGAAACTAACGTTGAGCTAAGAACAACAAGTCAATATGGCATATTCTAATAAAAAGTTACATTTTAAATTAAGGCGAAAGCACCGGGGTTGCCCGTGAAAGTTTTTTTTTTTACGTTTTTTGCAATCTGCAGGTCAATATCAGGTTGTATATTGAATAAAATATGATTCGCGACCGTAACAAACATGTATTTACATAATTATAATCACTAAGTCATAAAAACAACTCTCTAAGACCAAGTAATCCTATTGAATGACTAGGTCATGAAATATTGACATTTGAGGATTATACTAACTTAAGGAGTTGTATTACTGATTCTTATAATTATGTAAATACATATTTGTTGCGCTCGCGAACCATACTTTAATCAACATACACACAGACACTGAGCTGCAAATTGCAAAAATCATAAGAATTTCGCAGGCTACCTTAGCGCTTCTCCTTTAACAAGAGACCTTTTCAGACAGATCTGAAGAAGGTTAGAACAGCTAGGGTAGGTTTTAAAACACCAGAGAATTGGAGGACAAAGTGTTGGACTCAAACTTAGAAGAAGCTTAGGGATGTTTAAAAACAGTGTGACCTACAGATACCAAGTATCAAAGTTTAAGTCAAAGTGTTTTTAAAGCCGTCCAGTGCCCACACAATACATGCGAAATTCCAATTTAGGGAAACGCAAACACATACCGAGGGTTTAAACTAAAACCCTGCACAAGACTTTAAAACACTAACACTTAATAGTGCCTAAAATGACAAGCAAAACCGAGTCCAAACGCTTTCACACATCCCACTAACGCCCCGCATGCGGTGCGTTCCGTCGCGCAATGCAGACGCACGGCTCGTCGCCTCGCTTCCAAATTCAAACGGTTGACGTTCCAAATTGGAATTGTTTTTCATTTTTCGAGTGTTAAGCGGTCGTTGTCTGCGGCCAGTAATTTCGAGTTCGAATAGCGCAACGGGATTAAAATTGGTACTTTGGAATTTTTGGGTGTTCGATTTTTTGGTTTTAAAGTTCAATTAAGGTTCTATGGGTGTTTGGTATGTTCAATTTGGCTGTTGCAAAAAGAATACGATGTAAAATGCTGCTACAATCTCGAGCCCTTCCGCAGACTGGCTTACACTATATGAGTATATATTAAAACCATGACTGTTGGAACAATTGAAAATACATCAAATTCTAAAGTAAAAAATGGGAAATGATTTTTCTAAAAGAAATTATTTCGTGTTTTATAATATTTCCATCACAAAATATAAGAATTAAAATACATTGGAGAAGCATTTTTCAATAAAAGAAAAACGAAAGCTTCTCGAAGCGCAAAAACATTTTCCCTATATTTTATTACGAAAATAATATTTCTTACAATAAAATTCGCAAATCTAATAAGACAGATAGACGTCAAAAAACCTCGAAGAATTGGAATTACAAAATTAAATTCCGAATTTAATTTTACAACGCTTTCATAGAACATTTAACGCATACCGCGAAGGGTGCGTCAGTACTTATGGAAAGAAATAAAAGAATTAATTTTTATTTTACGAGTTTCATGAGGCCGTACTTCATTTGCAGTGTTAAGTTCATTTTTTATTATATTTAATAAAAGTTAAATGGTGTTGCTAAAATTGAGTTAAACGGTGCTCATGTACCTAAGTACTATCCGAATTAAGTCATGGATTAGACCAGCGTTCGACAAACAAAATGCCTACTGGACAACTGTGGACTTCCTCTAGTTAACACATAAAAATATACCAGATTATTCGTTAGGAACATTACCAAACTATCATAATAAAATATGAAAACACGACAATTATAATACTTCCAAACAAAGTCCCTCACAAAATCCAGTGCAACTTTTTACCATTTTTTTTCCACTGAAATTCTGGTTGAGTTTAACGAGCTTTAGATTAGAGGCCTCAAATTACGTGGACTTAAGGTCCATTGTGTTAATTTTGCCGCAAAAATACGCCACGCGAAGATTATGTCCGCGGAGTGCGGACGTCCGAGTCTCAGCTTTATAAGTCGGCTTACTGAGTTAAATGAAAGCAGAAATGTAATGTGATGCAGCCGTAGAGAAACGGGAAAGTTAAGGAATAATACCTTACAGTTTATCCAAACTTCCATACTAATATTATAAATGCAAAAGTAACTGTGTCTGTCACCTTTACACTCCCTAACGGCGGAACGGATTTCCATGAAATTTACTAGGTAAACTATTACTTATTATCCCCGTAGTACGTTCTCGTGAGATAATTTCCAACCAACACGCGGGCGAAGCCGCGGGCAAAAGCTAGTATGTTACATAACATAACATATCACGACTGTATTCCCCAAAAGGTAAGCAGAAGTGTGTGAGGTGGTGGTGAGGTGTGTGTGGGTGTGTTTGGAGGGGTGTCTAGTATGTAAATATGCCTTTAATTCTAAATATTTGGCCTGGCCATGTGACCACCAGTCTTCTCAGCCTACTGAGCATAATATTGTTAACCTTTAACTGGTGATATGGTACAGGCCGACCGGCCCCAGCAAAACATCATTTCACCCCTTTGCCCGCGATTCCCGTGTTTGACCGCCTGAGTAGCTTCGAGTTAAGCACGGCTCACACCGCCGTAGAGCGTGACAAGTGCGTCGGCCGGGCAGTAATCGGTAAGTGAGATCGATCGCCTCTCAAACATTATGTCACCACTTAGGTACCGAACTTTTTTAGCATTTTAACTGGATTGATTTACTTCGTTTTTTAAAGTTTTTACTCGCAATGGATAACTCTGAACGTCCTAAAAAAAGCAAAGGCAATCGGAAGACAGGAATATAGTGCCAAGCACTAGTAAACAGTTTTCGTTAGTCGCGTATTCCAATTTCAATAATTGGCGCGTATTTTGGGTTCTGATTGGCCACTTGAACGACAAAAATAGGCAGAAAACACGGAAAACGTGTACCAGTTATATCCTAAATTGAATCTATACAAATAAATAAAATTGATGTGACTGTTTGTAATGTCAAAATAACAACTTTTTACCAAATGCATAAGAAAGTATATACGGTACTTATAATAAAAAAAGCAATTTTTTAAATGTTTGTTTGTCTTTCTGTTTGTTCCGGCTAAACTCTTAAACGGGTGGACCGAATTTGACGAAATTTTCACTGGCAGAATAGCTGATGTTACGGGGAGTAACTAAGGCAGCTTTTATTTTAGAAAAATAATTAAGGTCAAAAAAAATTAAATAGCGCGGGAGGGCGATGCAACGCGACGGGTTTTATTAAAATGTGGCTGTTATTTTATTATACTGTGTATCTTACGAACTCTGCGCGAATGAAGTCGCGGGGCACAGATAGTCGTTAATAAAATTACCAATGTTATTCGTGCGAAAAACAAGTGTGCGAAATAATGATGCCCTGACTGCCAATAGAAAATACCAAAGCTTGACTTGACTACTGTCAGTTTTGTGAAATGACACTTATAATGATTAGTGTTTTTTTTTTTTTTGAGTTGGGTAGTGTCCTAATAATTTATTGAAAAAAGTAATTTTGTTATATCATGTTGATTTTTATCAGTAATTGTTGATCTCAACTCAAGTTTAAGCACCTTCAACTTGTAATTGCTAGTTCCTTATTAAAATGATATTCAGAGTACACATTTTTTTTAAATTTTATCCTTTAATATGTTATTTAACCCTAAATATATTCTAGGGTAAGCTACCATTCATAATTTCTATATTATAGACTGAATACGGCAGCGGCCTGTCAGGCTGCTCGTCACCAGTCACGTTCCACAAAAACTTTGGTACCAGTTAAGGGTTAAGTGTAAAATCGCCAAAATGCAGTGAGTAAACTTGGTTACCAATGCTCGTTCCTTCTCTGCGTGAGAGGAGGCGAGGCATTTACATAGATAGATAAAATACTCATTATTATGTACACCATAAAAATTACAGATATACATGTAGAAATTTTACATAGGGGGACACAATTGGCGGTCACACGCGGTATTAACTCGGCAGTAAGACAGTCACAGATTATCAATCGTGAGATATCATATTCACTCTAGCTACTTATTTTTTTAGACAATCTGTCTGTCTAGTTGGAACCTATATTTTAACTTTCTGTGAAAATAAAACAATTTTTTTTTCTTCCTTTTCTTTCTATGTATGTGCAAATTGATTTTGCATGAATACCGCCGGCTGGCGGCACGACACTATGGTAAAACAACCTACTTACTCATTCGTCTTTTTTTTTTCTCCCAGTCACAAGAGTTCTTTCTCATTTCTCTTCCATTTTCGTTCCATCCAAGGACAATGTCGGACTACACTAAGAAAATTAAAATTACGTATTCCAAATAATATATTCATGACGTTTTCATCTTTCTTATTCAGCGATGATAATGAAGCGACGGACAAAAAGTTTCGCAAAAACTAATTGATTCGCCGTCATTCGTCTCTCTCCCGTCCCTACTTGGCGCATGGAAGATGTGATAAGCGCTAGCGGTAGAGTTGTACTGAAAAACATACATTATCAAAATTCGATTTTGACGTGTAAAAGTGTTTGTATAAACCTACTTACAGAAATAAAATCATTTATCATTTATTTATCGATCTTCATTCAACTGAATCAGAACTGAACCTACTCAAGAAATAATGTTACTAATTTTCCAGAGGAAAAACAAGCTTGGAAAACAAGGTTTAGTTTAATAATGTATGAAAATGAACATAACATCACGCCTTGTTTCCCTGAAGGGTTAGGCAGAGGTGCACCTATAGTAACACCCACATTTCGCCAGTTATGTTTAAGTCCTATGTAATAGGGGGCGAGCCTATTGCCATCTACCGGGCACAAATCCAGACTCCGGGCTGCTACTGAGAAATTCCAGATAGAAAAATCCAATAATACTGAACACTGCCCGACCCAAAAAAAAATGCTGATGAAAATTTGTCATAAAGTTTTTATGTAGGTAACTATTTTAATAAAAGTTGCCAGTTTTGTTTACCACCAAATTGTCTTGCTTTAATTTTATTATTAAAATGCTTCATTTCTACCTGAATAAACATGGCACCTATGAAAGACCACAAAAAGCCGCAAGTTTTCATGATAAAAAAAAACTTCTATTTACCGCTCCCTCTCTACAACAAACAATTTTCTACCAATAACCGCTATTCCTCATCCCTTGTACCACACCCATCTTACAGTACGGAAGAAAAATGCTTCTCCTCGCGTTTAAGACACAAGAAAGCACTCAGTACACGGCGTTAAGTTATTAATGGATGAATATAAAACTCAACGATCAACTGCCTTCCACTCTTGAGAAAACTTCGGACGAACCACTTGTAATAAACGAAATATTTTTTACTTAATAAGAAACATTAAGAGTTTTTTTTTTGGCAGGAATAACATTGGCGATTTTTGTAATAATAAAAAAGTCGAGATGAAAACTGTTAAACCCGCACCCAAAGACGTCGGTTACCGTTAATAATTAATGTTTTCATTATTAAGCTTATTTAAGAATGCCCAGGATATCTTATCATGCTGAAGAACAATTTAAGACATTCTTTTACATTACCGCCATCTGTGGTAATGTAAGTAATTGTAAGATAGTGCATAATAAATTAACTATTGGTTGCTAATGACCACCCATCCCAGCAGCCCCGCAGCTTGCAGTAAGACATTACAGGCTAAATAGATATATATAACTAACTAATTGTCTTCTTTGACTACGGAGTCTACCACCGTTAAGATTTTGACAGCTTGTTAAGCTAATATATCCGATTCTGCTCTGCGATCTGAAAATTATAAAAAAAAATCCATTTATATTCCCCATAAATGGATGCACTCACATCAAAAACCTCCCGGAAGAAACCAAGGGTTCCATTAAAGGAAATTAAAAATATACCCTAAGAAGAAATTTCCTGTGGGCTCCCCCTACTGACGTCACAAAACATTATCGACGAACAAAAGAGAATCGCGGCTGACGTCACACGTCACTGACATGCACTAACCAACACAAACTCACTAATCCGCAATAAAAGAATTTCAACCTAGTTGCACTAAGATAGAGTATATATTAACCTGTTTTGTTGTGAAACGGGATATAAAAAGAAAAGAGGGATAATCGATTGTATTGAGATCTCAGATGCCTGTAGTTAGACTATAGAAGATTCTGAGAATAAGTGAACAGAATGGAAGGTAATAAAGAAATACATAGCTTGCAATTGGAATTTCTCTTGACTTTCCACGACACATTGGGAGCAGAGTCTGTGTTCAAAGCGGGTTGTGTTGTGAAGTTAGATACGATACAACTTTACAGTCGATTTTATGGTCTCTCTATAGCCTATAGACCGTGCTCATCTTCTTCTGAGCTCTAATCTACTCGACGGCTATGAGAAAGTCAGCGAGTTCGTGTATCTTGGGTCTTTTATCACAAATCAGGGCAGCTGTCTTTAGGAAACTTGCCGTCATACTGGTATGGCCAAAAGTGCAATGATCAATCTAGGGAAAATTTTGAAGTACCGTGGCATCCGTCTGAATACCAAAATACGACTGAGCCGTGCTCTAGTTTCTCCATCTTTTTATATGGTATTAAAATGTGATGCATTAAAAGCCGCGAATGCAGTAAGATCGATACTTTCGAGATGTGGTGTTGACGGAGGCTACTTCGTATACCATGGGCGTCATGAGAACGTATGAATCCATATTAGAAGAACGTACCATCACCAAGCGGCTGTCTACAATATGCCAGGAGCGTGCCCTCAGTTTTTTCAGACATATTATGCATTCACATAAGCATGGTCTGGAAAGGCTTATGATACTGGGCCGAGTGAGAAGTAAACGCGCTCAAAGCAGAGCATCGGCAAGATGGTCAGATGCGATCAAGAAGGTTGTTGGAGGCATCATGTACCGAGCGGTCCACACTACAGAAGACTGTATAGCTTGGAGACGCGTCGTATGTGGTCGCGATCCTCAGCATTGAGGGAATGGCAAAGAAAAATTACCTATTGAGGAATAGAGAGTAGTATTAGGAAAAAAAATATATGAGAGATTGATTGATTTTATTTTACACTAGTTTTTGCCAGCGGTTTCAGCTGAGTGGATGTCGGATATTATCCTACGGGAACTTACTACCGGGAGAAAAGTATTATGTGTGTTAATCCAGGTTATAAACTATCTGTGTGCCAAATTTCATCCAAATCTGTTGAGCCATTTTCACGTGATTGTGACAAGTATACAAACTTTCACATTACATCATTCCTCAGTCTATCATTCATAGTCACACCACACATGATTCGCAAGGAACGCATTTCCACAGCATTTTTTCTGCTTTCATGCTTCTTTTGCCACACCCAACACTCACTTCCATACATAAGCGTAGGCACCAGCACACCATTGTGCTGCCAGAACAGCCAGTTGGGCGTTTTTGGACATTAACTGGTGGTCACAATCACATGTATAGCACCATTCACTTATGTTATGTGTTGTTGTTGTGTTCACTTGTGTTGTGTAGTGTTGTTGTTTATGTATTTATGACGTATTAACAGTCCCCATCTCTATCTTTTTCCTCGCTCTATAACTCCAAGAAAAGCCTGAACACATCCCAAAAGTTTCTCCTAACAATTGGAGCCTCCAATATGTTAATAGGTTTACGAATACAGTACTTAAAATGTTCGGGAGTTCGCTAAGCGTTTCTGAATCATCGGATTTCGTTCCAACTTCGTCTTTAAGTAGCAAAACTTTCCACTTTAACTGTCTACAGATGATTTTCTTTTCATATAATGTTTGAGAGGTATTTGAGAAGATTTTAGGAATAGAAACTGCGGTTTTGAAAGCGTATACCTATATAGAATGCTATTTCTTCTTCGCTTGGCGTCGATAGTATGAACTACACGAAAAGAGATCATGCCGAAGTAAAAATATTATGGCATATACTTAATCGAAACCCGAATATTTCTCATTTTCATTTCCTAAAAATATTAATGGACAGTCCAATATAATATATTAAATGTGGCTCTATTGCTAAGCCCTAAATAAATCCCATTTTGGTGCCTTAAAATACTAAATAAGCAAGTAGCTGCGACCAACTTGGATGTACTTCTCACCAGCCACTGCCGCGTCACCGCTCGCTTCGCTTGCTCAGCTCGTGCATGTTTGGCCACAGTTCTAACCTAAGCTATTTGGGGCCTAGCTTACTTACTGTTACCAACTTTGAGAATAGGACAGAAAGCTAAAAATAGATTTATTTAAAAAAAAAAACGTACATCATTAGAAGGTCGAAAAGTTTTTAAAGGAGCGCTTAAATATTTCAATTGTTTTGGAGAGCAGTGGTACGGGTTGTAGGTCGTAGGTTCGAACCAAGACAGGCGCTTTACTTTGTGTAAATTATTTCATCACCATTGCTCTCAAAACGGTGAAGGAAAATATCGCGAGGAAACCGACATGTCCTAGAACTATCTTACATCTACCAACCCGCACTGGGCCCGCGTGGTGGATTACGGCCCACCTCTCAGAGAGAGGAGGCATCTGTCCCAGCAGTGGGAAAATTATAGGCTGATTATGCTTATGTAGACAATTCAATTTTGGCACTCCTTGGCAGTTAGCTCCGGTACCGGGCTATCTGTTCAAGGAGTGCTGAAGTTTCAAAGGCATCTTAAGTAGGTAACAGTTATAATTATTACTTAATTCTCCAAAATTTATAATCAAAGAACTTTTTCAAGAGATGTAAGTAATGGCCCCCACTTTGTGGGGATATAATCATACTAAAATCATGAAGCCAATCTTTTTAATATTAACTCCTAATTTGGCACAATGCTTGCCTCATGGCATAGATTAATAGTGCGTCCAAGATCATCATCGCTTGCTCGTGAAGGAGGAGGCGGGACGCGTGAGGGAGAGGCAAGCTTTGCACCCTCACGCCCCTAGTCGCCGCAGGAGACGCCCTGGGCGTCGGGAATCGGCAGCCGATTCCCGGCCACCGTAGGCGCGGGCTTGCGGACGGCGAGCAATGGTTAGCTCGCCGTCCGGTAAGGACCAGGCCCGAGTCGACGGCGCGTCGTGTTCCACGCGCGCCTCAAAGAGATGTCACCACTAACTGACGGAGTCCGCTAGGGCCGATGCCTGCCAGGGTCACGGGATGTTCGAAAGAGTTACCGTGGCCCCGGCACAGGCAACAGAAGGAACACGGGTGGGTTTTAGTCAGTAAAAGTCTGACACGCCCTCCCGCTCCGCCCAGAGCGGGAGAAGTCATTTGATGATTTCCCATCCACAAAAAAAAAAAAAAAAAAAAAAAAAAAAAAAAAAAAAAAAAAGATCATCATCGCTGATGCTTTTCAACTATGCATACGTGCACCACAGATCGCGAATTATGTTTGCCGCTAAACGTATTTAAAACATCGTTCCGTTTCTGTCAATCGTTTGAAGATGACAGAGTCAGGATGATGTTTTAAATATGTGTATGATTTATGGTGCAAGCGGGCCTTAGATACAGAAATTATTAAAATACCTAAGCACTCTTCCAACCTATACCGCAGTGTAGTGTAACTTGTTGCGTTCAGTTTAATATCGCACCTGGCTGGTTGCTTATTGAGTGCTCCAGTCGCGCACTGGCCTGACAAATTGCCTCTGCGGCTCGAACGTGACGTCACACGCTGTAATAAACTCAAGCATTTATGGGCTCCTTTACTTAGATGGAGGGATTATAATTTGTTAAGGATGTGATGTAAGCGCTGTTGAGAAGTTTTTTATTGAAGTAATCTGTTAGTTGATGGTGGAGGAAGGTATCGGGTTCGTTATATCTCATAAGTGGTTTTGATGTTCACAGAAGGATGGTTTTGGATAATAATATAAGACTGGCCTAGTAAATATCATGAGTGAATTGCAAAAGTTGTTTGAAAATTCGCCAAGAAAATGGTCAGCAAAGTCTCAAACATACTGTAGTAACCAAAATGTCTGTAAAGAATCAAATGACGCTTACGATATTTTGTTCAACACTGATCATTGACGTTACCAACGACGCTAGTACTGGCCAGTTCCTTTCGGTAGGAGATGAGGTCGTTCCGCCATCTTTGCATTGGCGTATAAAAAGCACATTGGTATAAACGATAATATCGATTCCCTCCTTTAAACTCTCTTTCAAGAAACTCTTACAAAATGGAAGATTATCAAGTACTCATGAAGTTCTTATAATTAATTCCTTGTATCAATAATCACTCTCACAATTTTTACTTAGACCCCTTTTCGCTCTTTGAAGAGGTCCCGGTATTAATTGCTTCGTCTAAAAAATAAAAGGAATATCCGTTCATGTGATAGTATGGTCCTAATGATAGCGGTTGGCGATAAGTGGGAATCTTAGACGAAGCGTTTTTCCGGACATTTTCCGCGAAAGCAGAATAGTGAATCGCTCGAAGGATACGTCTCGATGATGTCTGTGTTGAGTGTTAAGCAAACAACCAACTGCTTTTCATGTACAGAAGAGGTAAAAATTACACTCTTTAGGGCATATTGCCAGTCTCTGTACACGTGCGCCCTATGGGTCAGTTATACAAAAAGCTCGTACAGTGCTCTGCGAGTCCAATATAATAATGCCTTCAGAGTGATGTTGGGGCTACCGCGCTTTTGCAGTGCGTCGGGGATGTTCGCGGAAACCGGTGTGCCGGATTTTTACGCGCTTATGCGTTTGCGTATAGCGTCCCTGATGCGGCGAGTGCGCGATAGTCCCAACAATCTGTTGGCTATTGTGGCCAGCAGGATGGACAGCCCCATAATGTGGCATTGGATGACGACTCACAGAGCGTCATTCCAATACATTAAATAATTGTGTATGTATTTGTTTTTATTTTTTATATAATGTGCATGTGTATTTCATTTGATGTGTATTTTGTTGTTTGTTGTTTAATTTTTTTTTTTTTTTTTTTTTGTAATGTATGGACTAATTGTGTCTGATAATAAAGTTTTATTATTATTATTTGTCTTCAGTTGATTTTCTCGGCTTAGCCGGGTAGAACTGATGGCACGGGCCTAAGCCAAGTGTTCATCAGTGGGGTTAAGTGTGGGAGTAATATTGGATACTGCTTGGTTCTCCGCAGTAGACTGTATGGTAACAGAAACTATATTTGAGGGGGAGTAATGGTGCAAGTTGTCCGACTCACACTGTAGGAATTTTCTTACTAGCCTGCATGTATTGAGAATCACTGCCTTCTGCAGCAGGTGGTAGGTGTTAGGTGGCAGGTTGAGGGACCTAAGGGACTGATGAAGCTGTTTGGGTATTACTCCTGTTGCAGATAGCACTATAGGGACTATTGTGACTCTTTGGAGATGCCAAAGTCGGGTTATTTCGTCTTTTAATTCGGTGTATTTGGATAGTTTTTCGGCTATTGTAGTTTGTAAGTTATGTGTATTTGGCACGGCGATGTCTATTAGAAACCCAGTTTTATTTACTTTGTTAATTAATGTGATGTCTGGTCTATTAAAGTGAATTGTGCGGTCTGTGAGTATGGCTCGATCGAAGTACAATTTTGTTGTAGAGTTCTCCAATACCGTTTCAGGGTTGTATTTATAGTATGGTCCTACGGTGTCTATGAGTTTGTATTGATGTGCTAACTTCTGGTGTATGACGTTGGCTACTTGGTCGTGTCGATGTTTATAATCTGTCTGGGCTATTGATTTGCAGGCGCCGGTGATATGTTGGATTGTCTCTGGAGAACTATTACATTTTCTACAATTGTCGGTTGCTAAATTCTTTATAATATATTTTCTGTAGTTTTTGGTCTCAATAACTTGGTCTTGTATTGCAAGCATGAACCCTTCAGTCTCCGGGAATAGTTCGCCTCGATTCAACCACGCGTTCGACGCATCTTTGTCGACATTTAATTGGCATAAATCTTGGCGATGTCTCCCGTGTAGAGACTTCTGGGTCCACTCTTGACATTTCGTTCTGTCATCTATAACCTTTTCGTTTTTTTGTTCTGTAGTGTCTTTTAAATTAAGAGGTGTAAAATGTTGGTCGTTGTGTGCTATTAGTTTGTGAAGTAGGGAAGATTCAGTTTTAGCGAAGAAATATTTTCGAAGAGCTGTGATTTGCCTGTTGTGTAAATTTAAGATATCTATAAGTCCTCTGCCTCCTTCTTTTCTCGGTAATGTTAATCTTTGTAGACAAGATCTTGGGTGGTGCTTGCGAAATTTAGTCATTGTAGTGTTGATTTTCCGTTGTAAGTTTAGCAGATCCGTCCTGGTCCAGTTTATTATCCCGAATGAATAGGTGAGCACAGGTATAGCATAGGTGTTGATGGCTTTAATAGTGTTTCGTGAATAAAGCTGTGTTTTTAGTATTGTATTAAGTCGGTGTTGAAATTGTTGCTTAAGTTTTTGTTTAGTGTCTTTGTAGTGTATCTGAAGGGATTGACTGTAACCTAAGTATTTATAAGTATCTAGTTCATCCAATGGCTCTATTCGTTCTCCTGTTCCTAAGGTGTATTGGTGTTGGTAATTCTGTCCTGCTCTAACTGAATTTATTTTGCATTTATCTATGCCGAATTCCATTTTAATGTCATTTGTGAATTTTTCTGTTAGGTTAGCTAGCTCATAAAGTTGACTCTCGTTTTCTGCGTATAGCTTAATATCATCCATATACATTAGATGATTTAAAACGCCTTTCTGTGCCTCAGTCTGTCGGTCGGTAATTGTAGAATTTAAAGGGACTCCTAACGAGGTAGCATTTAATATCTTAGATAGGGGATTTAGAGCCAGGCAGAACCATAATGGGCTGAGCGCATCTCCCTGGAAGATTCCTCTCTGTATTTTAATTGGGCTGGTATCTATTGTTTCGGTTGGAGTTGCAAGTCTAAGTACTGTACACCAAGTTGTCATCATTTTCTTCAAAAAAGTAATTATTGTTGGGTGTATTTTGTAAATTTCTAATACTAGCACTAGCCACGAGTGGGGAACAGAATCATATGCTTTTCTGTAATCAATATACATGGAAAATAAATCAGTTTTGGATTTCTGTACTTTTCTTAAAATAACGGAATCTATAATTAATTGCTCTTTGCAGCCTTGACTGTATTTCCGGCATCCTTTTTGCTGTTCGGCTAAGATGTTATTGGCGTCAATGTGTTCGTATATCATTTCAGATATACAGGATGTGATAATCTTATACAGAGTCTGTAAGCATGTTATAGGTCTATATTTAGATGGGTTAGATAAATCATTGCGATCTTTCGGTATCATGTAAGTTGTACCTGACGTTATGTAAGAAGGTATCTTTTCGGGATCTTGAATAAAGCTATTTATAAAATTATATAGATAGCAATGAACTGCTGTAAATTTTTTGTACCAATAACTATGGATGTGGTCAGATCCGGGTGCTTTCCAATTATGGAGGCGGGATAGAACTTTATGAAACATTTGTGGGGAGATGTGCTCAGATACCATTGTCTGAATGTTTGTGCTATTTGATATTTCTGAATGTATCCAATCAGCTTGGGCGTTATGATGTATAGGTTGTTCCCATATCCCTGCCCAGAAGTTTTGTAATGCTTCTGGGTCAGGAGTGTTAAGCTCATCCTCATTTGGGTTGTTGTTCTGAACATTTGTTGTTGCCTGCCTGATTTTGCGATAAAAAAGTTTTTCGTTTTGGGTGAATTGGGTATTTTGTTGTTTTCTCAAAGTGCATGCCTTATATCTTTCGAGTCGGCCTGTTGCAACTGAGAGTTTTTGTTTAACTGTGTCTAGTGTGTGTGCTACTTGTGTATTTGGTTCTTCGTGTATGCTATGCATTCTATATAGTTTTATAATTTTGTTTACATGTTTCCTTAATTTTCTACTACTACTGCCGTTAATAAATTGTGTCATTCTACCTATTTTTGAACGTAAATCGTTTACTTTTCTTTCTAGTCGTCTTTGCCATTTTGGTTTGTATTCGGTTTTTTTACCTCGTGTTATTTCTCTTGGTTCGAGTGCTACTTTTGCTCCGTTGACCTTAGCAATAGTCCATGCCGCACAGTATATAATGGTTTGGAATGTGTGAAAGTCTGTGCCGTTGTTAATATTTTCAGGGAAAATGATTTTGTTTAGGTAGCTAATTATTCTTGCAAGATTTTTAGATGGTTTTTGTTTTGGAATATAAGTTCTATTTGTAGGGCTAGTGTCTTTATAAAATTGGTATGCTTGTTGGAAAGTATCATCTATTGTTGGGTCCCTTTCTAAATTTATTTGTGGGTTAGGTAGAATTTCTGTACTATTTAGTTCATTATTATCCGAAGTTTGTATAATGGGTATAGGTTCTTCTATATAGTTTATGTCAATGTTGCTTGTTAGCTGGGTATTGGTATTATTGATATTAGTAATACCTGCTAAACTATTGTAATTGCGTGTGTTTAGGTTTTGTATATCTAGTTCTTTCGATACCTCTGACATTAAAGAATTTAATTTATCATCGCTTATATATTTATTGTTTATTATTGCTCTCCTCTGATCAGCTATTCGTTGTTCACTTAGGTGGGCAAGTGAAGGAAATTGTTTAATGAAGTCTTCATGCATAGGTTTTCGGTATGTAGTTTCATTAGTGCCCAAAGCTGTAACTCTATAATAGGACCGCATTAAAGCTTCGTTTTGTTCACTGGTCCACCTCATTCGAGCCTGTGTTACATTTTGTGTACTGTGTGTCTCTAGGGTTGTAGGTTGCATTTGTGCAGATTGTGTTTGTGTACGTATTTCTTGTCTAAGGTCGATGGAGTTTTGTGACTGAATGGTAAAATGGTTTAGCTGTAGTTGATCTAACTCGTGTTTTACTTCGTTTCGTATCTCATCTATTGTTTTTTGTGGTAGTAATTTGTTATTTATTATAGCTCTACGTTGGTCTCCTATTCTCTGACGACTAACCTGCATATTAGGGTATTTTTCAGTGAATTTTAAGTGGAGCGGTTCAAGATAAGTTCTTCTGTCTGTATCAAGTGACGTTAATTGAAGATAAGTGCACAGTATGAACTTATTCATATCAGGTGTCCATCGTCTGCGCTTACTAGGTACACTTGTAGTGGGTGCAAGCTCAGAGTCAAGGTTGGCTTCCTGCACAACACTATCAAGCGTGCTGGTGGTGGACAAGCTTATTATTATTATTTTCAACCCATTTCCCAATGCTCGTCACTAATTTGTCGTATCTTATTGCAGAATGAAGGAAAGATTTACGAGCATTGTCTACTCATAACCACAGTCACAGATATTTGGATGACAATCGAGACAGGGGTATTGAAAAGTTATTATCCAAACACGCACGCAGTGACCACATTTATCGCTGATTGTTCGTCATGAGCAGTTGTTATTTAGTCATAATCATAGTACTTTATTGATAAAAGGTTTCGTTTCAATAAGGTTGACGCTCTGATGAGATTGTCTCCTCGATCATAATAATCTTTAGTATTCTAATGGTGTCCTATTGCCCTTCTCTAGCTTATTTTATAAAAATCCATAAGGGGTGCCAATTCTATAAGATTACCTTCCGACGTTCAGCCTCTTGCTCTAATTACACAGCATTTTCTTTCTCCATCTCCCGCTCCCAGTGAGACCTTACCCCATTCTGTAGATAATGATGCTTTGGCTGCACCCTAACGACCTTTATATTATTTAGAGCCGGCCCTTTCCTTGTTTAATTAATTGACGAGAAACGCGTTTTTAATTTTGACTTATTCTCCCTCTTTGCAAAATAGGTTAGCTCAAGTTTGAGTTGTATAGGTTTATGCTTAGATTGCATTTTTTTTTGTTTTTTTTTTTCATATGGAGTAAAATTTAATTTAATTTTCCTTATAAAAATGTTGGCCACGTTGTTTGTATTTATTTTGTGAAACTGTTTTAGATTCTGATTTTAAACGGATTTTCTTCTTCGTCGTTCCCTCAATGCTGAGGATCGCGACCACATACGACGCGTCTCCAAGCTATGCGGTCTTCTGCAGTATAGACCGCTCGGTACATTATGCCTCCAACAGCCTTCTTGATCGCGTCTGACGATCTTGCCGGTGCTCGGTCTTGAGCACGTTTTCCTTCCACCCGGCCCAGTAGCAGAAGCCTTTCCAAACCATGCTTAGGTGAACGCATAGTATGTCCGAAAAAGCTAAGGGCACGCTCCTGGAACATTGTAGATAGCGGCTTGGTGATATTGAGTTCCTCCAGTATGGAGTCATTCGTTCCCATGACGGTCCATGGTATACGAAGTAGCCTCCACCAACACCACATCACGAAAACATCGACCTTGCTGCTTTCGACTTTTAATGCACCACGTTTCAGCGCCATATAAAAAGATGGAAAAAACTAGAGCACGGATCAGTCGTGTTTTGGTATTCCGACGGATGCCACGGTTCTTCCAAATTTTCCCTAGACTGGTCATGCACTTTTGGCCACAACAGTACGACGGCGGATTTCCTCAAGGCAGCTGCCCTCATTTGTGATCAAGGACCCAAGATAGACGGATTTTAACCGGATACTACGTAGTGTAGCGAAAATAAAAAAGAAAAACACTTTTCACCACTTTAATGCTCGTATAATTTTCGATTTAAATCAAAATAGGAAAATACAGATTAATTTTGTATAAAAAGTAAAAAAAAGAATATTAAGAGTAAAAAAGGTGCAAGTTGGTTTTTTGAAAATATTAGGGAAGGAAACGAGAAAACTTAGGTCTGTCTGGGTAAAGTACACGAATATCATTAATGTCCTATCAAATCGATTGTAATCGCTTATTTAGGATTCGCTTACGTGATGTACGGTATAGGAAATAGACATTAGATAACCAAGCTAGCTCGAGTTTAACACGGTCGTAAATTAAAATAAAATTGTCTTTGAATAATAAGTTTGCAGCGAAGGTATATCTAACTACGTCACTTAGCTAGAGTACAGAAAAGAATAAATCCTTGAAAAACTCGCAAGTAGAAGCCCGCCGTCGAAATTACGTCTGCAAGAGGTGACGCTGCCGCTGGCGCTGCTGGAAGTGAGGTGCGCGCGGTGGGGTGGCCCTCGCAGTGGGTTGAACCAAATGGTCCGAGTTAACCCACAACCGCAAGCGGAGTTTTCAGGACGCAAACTTGGAGGCCGAAATATGATCTGGTCTAACTGGTTTATCCAGGTTAGTAAAATCAAAACTTCTAGTCCTAAACCATGGATGGATGAGATTCAAGTTTGCAATACAATCTGTAAGTAGAGGAGACGCGAGAACTCATGCTTCACATAGAAAAAATCAAGGACGGATATGTCAGAAAAATAATGCAAATTTAAAAAATCACGAAACAAAAAATAAATTAAAAAATTACGATCAGAATCAAGATGAAAAGAAAAAGTTTGTCATAATTAAACCAAAAAGTTTTTAAATGCAGAGTTATGCTGCAGTAGGTACGTAGACGTTACAGTATGTAGATGTTGTTAGTATGGGCAAATAATGTGCTGCGGTAATCTGGAGTAGGTAAAATAGAATGTGATATTGAAATGCCGCATAAGTACTTATTTATTTATTTATTTATTTAATACTTCATGCCCAGAAATGTACAGAGGCGGACTTAATGCCATAGGCATTTTCTACCAGTCAACCTTTGGGTGATGCAGAGACAAACAGTGGTAGGTGCAATTATGAGAAATTGTGGAATACATATTTATTTAAATAGAAAGATACACATATACCTATTACAACTATAAATATAATAATATATACCTAATTATATATATTATAAATAAGCGCAAATAAATATATACATAAATACACGAATATACTAAAACAAATAAGACAAACAATGGGAAAACGTTAACGTTGTGATGATACTGCCAGCTTCTTACGAATGTGCTCGCGAACTTTTATTTTAAAGGATAATCGGTTGGTTGCCATCCTGATTTCCAGGGGGAGCGCATTCCACAGAGAGATAGACTGAACGAAGAAGGAAGAGTGAATAAAGTCTGTGCGATGGGAGGGACATTGAAGAAGGCGATTATTTGATGAACGTAGATTTTTATTGTGGTTGGCACAAATGTACTGAAAGTGGGGGGCAAGATAACTAGGGGAAGTGGGAGAATCAAGAAATGAAAACAAAGTGGTCAGCGCCCTTTGCTCTCTGCGCTGGCGTATAGGCAACCACTTAAGAAGCGACCGATGCGCAGAGACATGATCATGTTTACGCAGATTGAAAACGAATCGAATGCAGTAATTGTAACTCCTTAACTTACTTGTAACTCTTGTAAGTACCTATACAATTTGGGTAAACTGCAATGGTCTTAATATTGATCTGAAAGACGACAAACAAGACAAATTATCTGAGATTTTTATCGTCCTTGGCAACTTGCCTTCTCATCGAACAAAATAATGTCGTTATCGTGCTCGTCCCTACCGTAACAGTAGGTATGACGTTATTCCCATGAACATAAAATAATGCGGAATAGCTTTGCAATAAAAATGTATTATTATCTAACTTCCAGTCTACCCAGCCTCTGCGTCACTTTAGGAGTTCCGGCAGGCTTTGTTTCTAAGTAGCTTTCAGTCTTTTAGTTGCAGTACACCGAAGTGGCCTGCGTCCCAGCAGTGGGAACCTCATAGGCTGATTACGTACACCGAAGAAGGTTCGTACTTTACCCAATAGCGGCTTTTATTTATTCTAAAAATTCGAGTCCAATTAGTAGAGAACTTAGTTTTTTGGAACTGAGAAATGAACCTTTGTAAAGATTTTTCTGTGATAAATAAACCTATTTTGTGCCAACTGCGGCGAAGCCAAAAAAGAATGGTTATGTGTTTGTTCTGTATGTACGTACAGATACATAAGTACGTACAGGTCAAACACAATCAAAAACAATATCATGCAGTCGGAGGTTAATAAAGACCTACATGTTGCCTCCGACTGCATGAGATTGCTTGGAGACGAAATAGGTCATGTTGTTTCCATAATTTTAAAGTTCACTTTATACGCAGTCGGGTTTTTAGATTTTTTAAATTTACTTTATTTTTCCTTCTTTCTTCATTTTTTAGGCGAGGTGTTTACTCACTTGTATCTCATGCCCGTTTTCATTTACACTAAACTCCGTTTGTTTAGGTACTTAACTAAGTATTGAACGGCAACTAATTTGCACTTATCAGGCAACAATATTGTACATGTTGTTTAGACGGTCACAGTTGCCCTTCAAGTTTATAGTATGCGACAGGTAATGAACTTGCACCGTGTAAATTGAGCTTTATACAGTCAGCTAGTAATGTTGCAAAAAAGAGCCTTCAGGAGCTAGACCGCCACCTCTTAAAGCAGTATTATTGTAATCTTACTTAGGTGTGGGAAGGAGATGGAGCTAGACGTCCTGTATAGCTCCATCTCTTTCTCACACTGAAGTAACATTAAAATAATACTGCTTTAATAGGTGGTGGTTGGCCACCAGACATTTCAATTTAAATCGGATTGATACCTATAGATGTATTTGTACCAGATACCCACAAGTTATATCGTCAGAGTCCACAGCAACGGCGCTAATAATTTCCCGACGGCCCACAATACAAACATGAACAAGAAACTCTGCACAAAACATTACGTTATCACCATTCACAAGTAAATACTTCCAGTAAATACTGCATTTCCAGAGCTTCCCTACACTACTGGATATATTTAAAGGGTTGGCGTAGCCCGGGAATTCAGGGAATCCCGCCGGGATCGCTGGCGACGCAACTTATTCCGGGAAAATACGCGGGAGGTGAAATATAAGTAGTGACGTAACTTTAGCCAGAATTGCTCGATGTTTGCGTGATAGTGAGGTAAATAATACTTCTATGTTCTGCAAAGTTTGTGTTGTTTTCACTTACTTGGGAGCGAAGTCAAAGCGACGATCTATGTGCTAACATTATCTGATTCTTATATCTTCTGTGAAACCTACTTTGTATAATAGTCAAAACATGGTTTGATTACGATATCGGTAACGTTATTAAGCATAAACGGAAAATGTTTTAATAGTTATTTGTGCAACAAGAGAGCAAAGTCGTTTTTTGCTGCGAGTGCTGATTTTGAATCCTGAGTGTGGCGAGGGATTCAAAGGCACGAGATGCAAAAAACTTTGCTCTCGTATAACACACACAACTTTTCACTTCAGCAGCGAGAACACTTTCGGAGATAAAATATATTACGTAACATTATTGAAACTAGAAATAAATATTTACAGGTTAAATATCAGTTTTATTTGCAGTAAATACTTATTTTCGTTTAAATACAACAATAAGTTGAAAATTCAATAAATTACATTAAAAGACATAATTATCTTTTTGCAAAATTTCTTTAGTTAGTACGAAATTCCGAACGTGTTTGTCTTTGAGGTCGAATTCAAAATCGGAACTTAGATAGGGCTGGTCTTTGTCTCTCTCTCTTTCTAATGGCGGGGAAGAGATAGAGTGTGAATATTTCAAATTGTATGATTAACCCAAGGCTGAATAAGATATTCGCGGCTTTCTGAAAAAAAAATTAAAAAGTTACTTGGCCTCACTCAGTGAGCAAAATCGCATTTTGCTCTCTGATTTCAGGCAGCAAAACCTACATGTTTGAGCTACTGAACTGAAAATAATTATTATCTACTTGGTGAAAGTTCGATTGATTGATAAATAATAAATGATGTTTATTCTGTAAATTGGTTTTAACAAACACTTTTACACGTCAAAAATCAATTATTTTCCGACCAGTCACCTGTTTGCAGGAGCCTTCACTTTCATACTGAAACCCCGTTCTGCTGCTAAAAAAAGTTCTAGTACCTTATTTCTGAGACACATTCGAAAAAGTTTAGAATGCCAACCAGTTACTTTGGTTCTGTATGTTCGGTCTGTAGGTACTGTAACAAGTTTGTTAGTTTTAAGTTCTCTTTCTTTGTTTCCTTTCGTGATACTGTGTGCACTTGTGGCATGTGCCAATACACGTTTTTTCTTTCTTTCTTCTTCTTTCTTTCTTTCTTTCGTACCATTCCCTTGTATTGTTAAGTTATCCTGATAGACAATTATTCCTCCAATGAAAAGCCACATATATCACAGAAGTTGCTTTCCAATGGATATAAGGATATATAATAAATTACCAAAATCATATAGGGAACTGTCAATCAATCGTTTTTAAACAGCGTTATTCAAATGGCTTATACAAAAGTTATTTTATTCTGTGAATGAGTACCTAAACATTAAAAATTCAAACTGACATTTTACTATAATTTTATTATAATTTGACAAAATAATGATTGACATTCTTATTCTTAATAATTATAATAACTATGATTTATTTTCCAATTTTATTAGCTTCACTTATTTAATTAATGTAATCAATTATTTTGCATGCTAGTTTTAGCGAATCGTTTTAGAAGCTGTTACAAAACCCGACCATCTGTAACAAACAATCAAACAAACAAACAACACACACAACAACAATCACAATCCACAACAACAATTCAATCATCAACAACAACAATCACAGCAACAATTCAACAAATCAACAACAACAACAGTACAATTCACAAACAACACAACAATCCAATAACACATTTCAACAATTCTTGCAAATAAATTTCATTTCATTTCATTTCTTGACGAACATCTTCATCGTATTCTGAAAACCACAAAAGCAAACCAAAATCTATAACCCAAATAGACACGTAGGCAAATGCCCAAAATCTCTGTGAATTTAGCCACCCGAGTACTATCCACACACATATGTACATAGGTATCACTTATAAGGCACCGGGTACCGACCACCCTCACATAATCTCGCCCACTGGACCGACTCATCCGCTACCAATTTTGATGCATCGTGCTCCGTGCAGCCTCCCTACGGATATCCTACACACACATCAGTAATCTTATGTCTGAATCGTATGAAATTGGGCTGGAGTTAAGGGAGATGGGTTAAAGACTTCATGGTTGAATTAAAATGGGGTTTTTATTATTTCTTTACACGGTAAGTGAATATAATGTAAAAAATATGTAATGTAGTGTCGAATAATGTGGTGCGGTTAATGTAAAATTGTCAGGAACGTAGATTATGAAAAGAAATGGTGGCTCGTCGGTTTTGTTGACCCATTTCGTCATAAAATGCCACATTATGATTGTGCTACTTATCAGACTACAAGTAGCTTTCAACACAGACCAATGCTGATGAAACACATAATTGGTTATGTTTGCTGGCAATCGTCAGCATGCAGTGACAGTGAACCGTGATAAATAATTAAATAGCACCTTTAAAAAACGCAAATAAACCCACCCTCTTCCGCTTCCAAATATTTGAAAGGGATAAAAACGTTTACGAATACCCAGGGCTATGTGCGCTTTTTTATGATAACGCAATCATAATGATACCCAACATTAGTTTTAGTTTATGCGAAACCCGGAACACGTGTTAAGTATTTTTATGTAAAGAATCTATGTACAAAATGTCATAACTGTATCTTATAAAATCACAAAGTTATAAGCTTGTTATGTTACCTGGTGGTCCGTACAAAAACAGCTCACCACGCGGTGCCCCCCCGCGCGTCCGCGCCTGTAGCGTCGTCTTCCGCTTACTGATAATAATTTGGCAGTAGGTAACTAACCGCAAAGAGTAGACTACTAAAATGGATCCTAACCGTACGGCGTTTGTATTGTAATTAACTGGTGATAACATTTTCCATCACACTTGCAGGCTTTGGACTGTCGTAAAAAAAAATCATCTGTTTCATACAAAAGTTCAATACCTACTCGACCAAAATGTATGAAACAGCAGATTTTTTTTCGTGAATTCAGGGTGGGGCCCATAGTGAAACTTGTTCATATTCATGGGTAAAACAGACTGTGAACATTTGGGTACTTAGTGATAAAAAATTGCCCTGTATAATTAATAATCTCTGCATTGTTAACCCAAACTTAATTTAGCCAATAATATACCTACTGAATATTGACTAAAGTTAGGGTGGATATTTCCAAGAAACCGAACTAAATCATGTCACTAAACGCACACACATACAGACAGACACAGCTTGCATCACAGTCGTCAGTCCCTTCACGGCTCAGGAGACAGGCTGTGCACATTACCGGCACCGCTCAAGACCGTAAACACGCCAGAATGGTCAGACAAAACCCTTACGCCCTTATACCGGACATCGATCTGTTTGTCCCTTAATTTCATCGCTATAATCTGGTACGAGTACTGTGAGCAGAATTGTTAAGTGTGCAGGCCTGTTTGTTTTTTGAATGGCCTTCAGATTATGTTCCATTGTGTGTCCATTTGGTATTATATTGTTTATCAAGATTACACTGAAGACGTTCTTAGTAATAGTTTTATAACTTGATATTTTATAAAACTTAAAAACATTATCTGGCGATATGTGGGTGTAATATTTAAGTGCACCTCTGCCTAACCCTTCGGGGATACAGACATGATGTTATGTTATGTAATATATGTATAAAACTTATGTACATACGTGTCTTTTGAACTTGTATTTTTTTTAATTTAGGCAATGTTAGATCATTATCACTTATTTGTAAAAAAAAATAAACCTGGAAACTTTATCCACCTATAAGATCATTAAATTAACTAATTAGACGTCTGCTCTTACAAAAATAGCAGTTTGTTTGCTACATTTTTAGCAGTTACGCAATTTCAATGACAGTTCTTACGTATTCGTTCGTTCGTTCGTTACGTGTTCGTTGTTTACCGGTACCAACTTAACTATTTTGCCGTGTGTACTTTGCATTAAATTTATCTCGTCCATTTAACTAAATTTTGATGATGCAAACTCTGTATGGGGTTTTGAATCTCTTAGTATATGGGGGACATCTTGAATGGGTTTCGCTCTATCGGCAAGCGGTTACAAATGGTTTCCAAATTAATCCATTTTGCTTATTCATCTCTTATGGTGATAAGTGTTTCAACTATACACGAATAGTTATGTTACCGCAATAATGAGTTAGATTTAATTTAACGCCTTATAAAGGAGAATGGTAAAGCTAAAGTGTTTGTTTCAGATTTCAGTAGTCAGAGAAAAGTGCATAGAGGGTATTGAAGCATTTATTGTGTAGTGCAACAACCATGGTTTATATTATTATATATAACCATTTGTTTGGAAATAAGTTCTTTAGCGCGGCTTGCGATAGGAGTCGACTGGTAAAACATAACATAACATCACGCCTTGTTTCCCCGAAGGGTTAGGCAGAGGTGTAGTACCTATAGTAGTACACCCACATTTCGCCAGTTATGTTTAAGTCCCATGTAATAGGGGGCGAGCCTATTGCCATCTACCGGGCACAGATTCAGACTCCGGGCCGCTACTGAGAAATTCCAGATAGAAAAACCCAATAACACTTTGCCCGACCTGGGAATCGAACCCAGGACCTCTTGCTCAGCAGTAGCGCTTGCGACCACTAGACCAACGAGGCAGTCGACTAGTAGAAATCGTCACGTAACGAAAAAGCGTTATGCCCCCTCCATGCGACTTTCTCTCTCTCTGTCTCTTTTCATTTAGTAGAAAGTGTATATATTAAAAAATATATTGTATAAGACAGAGACAGAGTGAGAAAGTGTGAATTTGGTCAAAATGTAAATCCAAGATGGCGGCTGCGAATATTTTAATTTTTTTCATAATGGGTATCGTTTTCATGATTTTCGAGGGTGCTAAAGCCGATAGTGAAGTCAAAATGAAAATCCAAGGTGTTTGAGAAAATTTTCAAATTTTTCGTCATGGGTGTCGTTTTCATAGTTTTTGAGGGTGCTAAAGCCGATAGTGAGGTCAAAATGAAAATCCGTGGCGGCTGAGAAAATTTTGTTTTTAATTAATCCCACCTCCATTCATTCACACAAACTAATATCTAAACAAATTAATTGAGAGCAGAAATTTTAATCTTTTAGAAGAGTAGGAAGGCTTTCCACGGAAACACTACCACCATACAGCCTCGGTTTACGGCCGAACCCAATAACCTATATATCACCAGTTTTGACATACTGAAGATAAAAAAACCTGTCTATCTATGGTTTTAACGTCCCAATAATCTCTAATAGATTACGGAATCTTACAGGCCTGACATAAGGACAGATAGAATAATACTGTCTACCATCAATAGCGATCTATCTTTTATTGAAAATAGGTTATTGGGTTCCATATATCGATAATCTTCAAGAGCACTAGGTACCGAATTGTACTGATCCCAGTACTTAGAAAGCTACTTATTGATTTCCGAGATAAACAGCAAAGACTAATAAGTTGTGTGCCTCAAACCGAATTAAAACACTACCATTGACAAAAAAACTGAACAGTTTTTAATGAACCTACCCTAACATTCATTTCAACCGGAAATTACTACCACAATTTTTTCCGAAATGAAAAAAAAATAAAACAAACTATACATTACAACGACCGACTTCCCATTTTACTAACACTAGAACAGAGGCTTTGCCTTCCATTATTACCCACAATGCCTATTCAACAAGCATAATACGCAAAACAAAGTGTTGCCATGTATAAATAAAAAAAGCCCGAGTACCCACTACGAGCAATTTCATTCTCTCTGTAGTGAAATAAAAATCTGGGTCGCGCGGAAGGGTTGCAGGTACAGGTTAGTGTACCGTGTGGGAGAGATAGGGAGACTAGATGTGCCGGTTTTAAAAATAACTACGTAATAACTTTGGTACAAAAAGACTACTGCATTTTTTTAACAATCTAACTCAGACTACCTTGTAGCATACACACTATATACAACATAATCCACTATACTACTAAACGCCGACAGACACTACGCCGACAGACTGAACACCGACAAGACCTTACTTCGACGGGACTCTTCGCCGACAGGACACTTCGCCGACAGGTCATCCTTACTTCTGATTATGCCGAACCTGACCCGAAAATCCTATCTCTAGACGGCCGACGTCAAGGGCACCTCGAGGTTCGGTTTGGTTTGGTTCCTTCTAACCCTACAGACAGAAATAGGAACCCCGCATAGCGGAGCTTCGTCGACCTGCTGTCAGTCTGTCGGCGAAGAGCCCCGCCGAAGTAGTCTTATCAGTCTGTCGGCGTAGTGTCTGTCGGCGTTTAGTCGTACACCCAACATAATCAGCCTACTATGTTCCCACTGCTGGGACACAGGCCTCCTCTCGGTGAGAGGGAGAGGGCCGCAGTACACCATGCGGGCCCAGTAGGTTCGTGAATGTCACATGTCTTCAAATTTATGGTTCTAGGACATGTCGGTTTCCTCACGATGGTTTCCTTCACGGTTTCCAGTGATGATGAAATAATTTACACAATGTAAAAGGCCTGTCGTGGTTCGAACCTACGACCTACAACTCGTAAGTCGTGGCTGTTAACACTGGGCCACCACTGCTCACGCTTGTAGCATGCTGATGCTTTAAGCCTTAGAGCACCAGCATGCTACAAGAGTACTTAGAGTCTGAGACATAGAGAAAATAGAAAGGAAATTGGAAAATCATTTTGTAATAATATTTCTGAATTTGTGTGTATCTATTTTGCGCTGTTATTCAGTGTCCTGCCATTTCCTAAGTAGGTCGGGGTCATGCATATCATATTCACGTCACATCTAATTAGATGCAGCTGTCGATTGTCCAATACTTGATTAATAAGCAATTTCCGTCGAGATAGTGTTAGGAAATGTCAGTACTTCCGTAAGTACGTACTTGATTGACATGCAGCAACTTTTCTTTTATGCCATTACTAGCTCTGAACGGAACGTACCACCGGGATATAATGCTGTTTTTGCGTGATTGAGTAACAAACATCCAAACATCTAAACATACAAACTTTCACATTTATAATATCTCTCCACAATTTCATGGCCTATTTTAGGATGCATATCCGATACGGCTAACAACTCCTTTCATATCCTAAGGGCACGTCTTCCCTACCATTATCGTGCCCCGCGGTCTACTCCTTGATATGCAATGGTCTCTGTAGCCCCATGAAACATGAAGCTCCAGGGGCTAGTGTAAGTCTTTGGGTTCACTCGATTAATCGAGACTGGTCAAACTACGCTGGGGCGCATTTTATTAATTAATGAATTCAGTAGTATAACTTTTCAATGAGCTTTATTGGATACTCAGAAGAAAAGTCAGTTATTGCGGTTGTAATGTTTTCATTTTAAAGGTCATTAAAAAGCAAAGATGGACCGATGCCAAAAAAGTCTTGTTTAAACAAGATTTTTTGGAATACAGAATAAAGAAATACCTTAATAACCTCGCCCTGTTGAGTAAGGTGCTTACATAAAGAAACATGTTTCCGGTACAGGTGAGCCTGTGCGGGTCGGTACCGATCGGTATGGCTGGGTCCAGGTAGTCGGCACCAACAAGTATAAACCTGTTTCTTTATAAGTAATAAGATAACATGGGAATATTATACCTGCGCCGATCGGTACCGACCCGCACAGACTCGTCTGTACCAGAAATATTATACCTATATCGATCGGTACCGACCCGTACGGGTGTGTCTGTACCGGAAACCTGTTTCTTTATGTAAGCATCCTAAAGCATGATCCAGTAATTATACGGTATCTACATCTACGTTCTACTTACAAACAGCTGACTCGACAGAGCTATCCACATTTGAACCGACGTCTTTCAATTAATTCCGTCACTTTCAGTAGATTGATCTTTATATCGACAATTAGGTACTGTTTATCCCACAGAACAGAAAAAACAGTATGAAAAATCATTACGATGGCTATCTAGTAATGTAGTATGAACTTTGTTTAAATATATATTTATATTTATATATGTATTTATTGTATATGTAACTGTATATGTAACGTCCTCACGGTATGCCTCTCAGGTACATGCTGTACTAGTTGTGTGTAAGTCGTGTGTTGTTTTAGGATATATGTACATATGTACTAATATAATTTTAAGTGTGTTTTACTAACAGAGGGACTTATGCTGTCTGAAAAATAAATGATTTGATTTGATTTGATTTGTAACTGGTACACCACTGACTACCCACAGTATTGTATCTCCTTTAATCCATCCAAAGGTTGTCTGTAAAAGATCGCTGTTAGCGATAAGACCGCCCATTGTGTCACCCTATGTAAAATGTCTACTTTTATATCTGTAATTTTTGTGGTGTACAAAATAAAGAGTATTCTATGAACTTTGTTTTCAGAACTGGGAGTTTTTACATGACTTCTTCTCATCTTAGACACAGAAGTGGTGGAGGGTGACTGCTTTGAGGGCTGTCTTTTAAAAATGCTTACCTTTAAAAGTGTTAAACTTCAGCCAAATTTTAATCAATGATTTTGTATTTATTGCATTTGGACCCTCATTAAAACTCTTCTTTTATAAACGACTTCAAAAAAAGGGAGAAGGTTCTCAGTTTGTCAGAATCTTTTACGTATTTTTTATGTGTGTACCTCGGTTACTCGAAAACGGTTGAACCGATTTGGAAAATTCTTTTTTTGTTTGAAAGGGTCTTTTCATGTAGTCACATTGTCATCAGGTCAGTATCTGATGTTGGGATTCTGGAGAAATCGAGGAAACTCTTCAAATTTTATCGGCACATCCATAGCGATTTGGATATTTTTTATAGTAACGTGTGCATTTGTTCTCGGAAAGCACCATTTGGTGAAGTGGAACTGATGATGAAGACCACAGATGGCCACTGGAACAACTCTATTGAGTTGTTCCGGTGTAAGTATTTCACGGGTTGGGTTTCGATTACTTTTAAATGACTGCTAAGCAATATAAGCTCGTCACAATGCATATGGTGAAGTGGAGCTGATGGTGAAGTAGGTACCAGGAGAACTCCTCAACAATTAACGTCCCTGCATCGGTAAAAGCAATATTTTGTAAAAGGTGATGAGCAGTTGTCATTGGGCTATTGGAACTTTAATAAATTACAAACTGACCCAATAGAAAGTGAAAAATAAAAAACTTCTTTGAAAAAAAAAACAACCGACTTCGAAAACAATCACTACAAAGTGAAAAATAACTTTAATTTCGCAAGTCAGTGGCAAAATCCTGAAATACAGACCCAAAGACACCGACTTGCGAAATTAAAGTTATTTTTCACTTTGTAGAGATTTTGTTGGAAGTCAGTTATTTTTTTGTTTTGAAAAAAAGTATTTTTTGTTTTTGTTTTTTTTTATTTGAGATAGGTTTGTTCTTGAGTCTAGTCTAGGTCAGAGATGACAGATACAAAGTCGACAATGGAGCGAGCTTACTCAGAAGAAGCCTGTTCACTCTCACTTTGAAGAGATCGGGGCTTTGCTTTGCTTTGCTATGCGCATCTCATTGTTTGGTCGGTTCTATTGGCTATCAAACTACTGTAGCGGGACCTTTGAAAACTGTCAACTGTGTGTTTTGACTTCACCGTTGACTTAAAAAGGTGATTTAACATAACATAACATCAATCACGCCTGTAATCCACAAAGGGTTAGGCAGAGGTAACGTGTATTTATAGTACACCCATATTTTGCCAGATATGTTTAAGTCGCATGTAATACGGGCGAGCCTATTGTCATCACTGTTCCTGTAACTGATCGGCTCGAGCTCCTAGGCATGGAGTTGACATCATGTCTCAACTTCGGATCCACCATCGAGTACAAAGCCCAAACTGCGGCTAAGAAACTGGGCATCCTAAATAGGGTGAAGCGATACTTTACGCCTGGACAGCTTTTGAATCTCTACAAAGCGCAAGTCCGATCCTGCATGGAGTATTGCAGCCACCTTTGGGATTGCTCAGCTAAATACCAACTTGCCGCGCTTGATTCGGTGGAACGCAGAGCTAAGAGGCTCATTGGCGACGTAAGACTGGTGGATGCCAAGCTTCACAGCTTGGCTCATCGCCGCAAGGTTGCCTGCTTGTCGGTCTTCTACAGATTGTACTTCGGTGAGTGTGCTCGAGAACTCCACGACCTCATTCCGCCTGCCCACTTCTACCATCGGACATCTAGACGCACTGCAGGTTACCATCCCAACCTAGTTGCTATTCCACCAATTCGCACTAAGCGTTTCCAAATGTCTTTTGTGATGCGCACAGCAAAGGAGTGGAACTCTCTGCCTGCGTCTGTGTTTCCGAACGCATACAACCCCGATCTCTTCAAAGTGAGAGTTAACAGGCTTCTTCTGGGTAAGCTCGCTCCATCGTCGACTTTGTCTCTGTCATCTCTGACCTAGACTAGAGTCAAGAGCAAACCTATCTTAAATAAAAAAAAATTAAAAAAATTAAACATCAACGGGCAAAATTTTTGACTCCAGGCTGCTACTGAGTACTAACTTCCAGTTGGATAACCCAATAACACTTTAGCCGACCTGAGAATCGAACCCAGGATCTCATACTCAGCAATAGCGCTGGCGACTACTACACCAACGAGGAAGTCCGTCGATTATTTAAATATATTACATTTGTTATAATTATCACCTATTGACATAAATGAAGAAAATTCCGGATAGTTAAGCTACAAAAGACGTTTTTCTGTTCTGTCGCATTCAGTAAGCCAGAGATCCTCGTGCTATGAACATAGGCGGCCAGAGGCGACGCATTCTGATGCACCGTCACGGTGGCGCACAGCCTCGGAAATCTACATCTTGTTATAATTTACTTTGTTTAGCACTCTGCTCTTAGCTACATATACTAACGGGTGAGCTGACGAGCTTCCCAGATTAAAAAACGAGAAGAAATGTTACAAAAGTGTTAAGGTCGAAAAACACACCTGAGGGGCAATTTTCGTAATTTTAAGAACGTTCACAATCTGAGGGGCAATTCTCATAATTTTAAGAACATTCACTGTCTGATCACAGTCTCAATATGTCAAAAATACCTATAATTTCCCTACATTTTTGACATTTGATTGTCGCTGAGATGAGATTGTGACTAGATTTTGAACGTTTTTAGTTACGGGAATTGAGCTTCTGAACTCAGTCTCAATATGTCAAAAATATCTGTAATTTCCCTACGTTTTTGACATTTTTTTGTCATTTGATTGTCATTTGATTGTTGCTGAGATGAGATTGTGACTAGATTTTTAACGTTTTTAGTTACGAGAATTGGGCTCCTGTGGGTCTAATTAACCAACCCTTATAAGCTTAGGTAAGCAAAAGTAAAATGAAGTGCTACTAACGTAGTTTTAAGTTATATTTAATACAACAAGTTTGGTTTTATACGTTATAAATCGATGGTCTAGATATAAGACAGATGTTATAAGTGCAGATATCTGAAAAAAGAAAATCTGCCAAATGTGTTAACTGATCATGCTGCACCGTGTATTTATGGCCGATATTTCAATTATCAGATACCTTTTATCTGTAGAAGAAAATATGGCGCTTTGACAGGTTTTTTTTATTGAAAACATGTCTACTGTAAAATCAGCGTTTAGTACAGAAAAATAGTTCGTAGTGTGAATTTCACATTTCTTGCAAAATGATACTTGTTTAAGAAGTATTCACTAATTCATGCACACTAACTCAAGGAGGTTCTTACAATGCGCTCCAACAACCACACATTAAAGCACATTACATATTTACCTCATCACCGCATAACTAACCTCTTAACCGCATATTTCCCCGAATTACCCCCCCCCCCCCCCCTTCACCACAATACCTTCCCGTTCAAAGGCTTTTCAGCCATGATGTACAGCTTTCATTGAACCGCGGGGGTTTCAACTTATAAATAAGTTACGGCCGGATTTACGACGCGCCATAGTCTTTATATTAAATTCCAATAAGATTTATGTGGGTACTCCTGAAATATTAAACTGCGTTGAGTAAACTGTTACGTGTTTCAAGTGCGTTTCGAGATTAAAAGGTGTTTGAGGAATGTTTTATTCATGTGGTAGAGAGTTGAAATGATATTGTAAATTAACAAAGTCCTTACGTAATGTCCAACATTCAGAACAAAATGAACCGTGAAAATTGCTAGTCGAGTGAATACTTTCATTCGCTATTATTTGTATAAAAATGACGTAACCAGTGGCGATTTTTTTTTTTTACTTGTGTTCACAAATATCACGATAATCAAGACGATGATATGAAGCTTAATTAACTCATCCTACAAAGCTGTAAATCTTTGGTTTCTTTTAGGTTAATGATAATTATATGATATTGATTTTATTTCTGTAAGTAGGTTTATAGAAACACTTTTACACGTCAATCATTTTTTTTTTAAACTAGATGAGGCCGGTGTTTCCTATCTGACTACTCTGAGAAGAAAGGCCGAAACAAACTCAGAGGTCACTGTGAACGACTTTTAAAGTCCAGATATAATCTTGGTCAGATCATGTGAAAACTATGTAGATAACATGACATAGATGTTATGTTATGTTATCTACATAGTGTTCATTTATTGTGTAGTGCAACAACCATGGTTTATATTATTATATATAACCATTTGTTTGGAAATAAGTTCTTTAGCGCGGCTTGCGATAGGAGTCGACTGGTAAAACATAACATAACATCACGCCTTGTTTCCCCGAAGGGTTAGGCAGAGCTGTACCTATAGTAAGTACACCCACATTTCGCCAGTTATGTTTAAGTTCCATGTAATAGGGGGCGAGCCTATTGCCATCTACCGGGCACAGATCCTGACTCCGGGCTGCTACTGAGAAATTCCAGATAGAAAAACTCAATAACACTTTGCCCGACCTAGGAATCGAACCCAGGACCTCATGCTCAGCAGTAGCGCTTGCGACCACTAGACCAACGACTACAACTACAGCAAGTAACTCAACTATGTACTCGTAGGTTGGTGTCTGAAATGGCTTTTTGAGGAAAGAACCACACAGATTGAGTGGACCTGTCCAGTCAGTGCACGCTTCTGTCAGTAATCGTACAGCTCAACTCTAGAAAAGGTTAGGACGCTACTCTAGAAATCTAGATATTAAAAATAAATTTATTTCCCATCTTCCACAATACCAACAACTCTCAATCAAATTCAAATGCCTTCCATTTAGTTGAAAGTCACTCAAAAACACCACACAATGACCACCATCTTCAGTCACCAGTCGTCAAATAAAAACAAATGGCTCAAACGGCTCAAACAAAAGAGCTACGTGCCATTAGCAAGTAGGGATGGAGACAGGCAGAGAATAGGAAATGTGCATAGAAGCGAAACTCGTATAGTATTTTTATCTCACGAAGACGCGCGCTAACACGCTATAAATGTGTGTGTGTGAAGACGAGTAGCGCCAGCACATAACACACACACACACTTCTAACTTCGCCATTGTCTCGGACGGTACCGAGAGCTACTGCGCTTACACACATATTCACAGCGTGGTAACAAGTAAACCGCGCGTCGCTTTGTGAGATAAAAATACATACTGTATATTTTCCTATCTTTCCTGATTGCATAAACATAATTAGCCTATATCGTGGGCACATCTGGGACAAACGCCTCTCTGTGAGAGGGAATGGGCCGTAATCAACCATGCAGGCCTAGTGTAGATTGAAAGGTGGATGTAACATGTCTTTGAATTTTTGGTTTATAACATGCCAATTTCCTCACGATGTTTCCCTTCAAAATTTTGAGAGCAGTGGTTGCTAAAATAAATTGCATAAATAAATAAAGTTCTGCCTGGGTTCGAACTCTCGAGCTAAACTCGTAAGTCGGGGCCGTTACGTCTGGAACGCGCCAAAATGTAGGCATTTAAAATGAATTTGGAGATGAAGTTCCACTTCTACTCATTCTTAATCTATGGAATAGAAATAGGCTACAGTTTTCAATATCGCTCATCCCCTAAATGGCGATGACAGAAGGGTCTGACCCTCGGTCATTAGCTGCATTCAGTAGTGCCGGACATGGTAAGTTTGTTGCAAGATGTAGACAAGGAGATAGGGAGCTTGTGTTCTAGAACATTGCGTGATGTTCAAAACAGATTTCCTCGTTGTTTGTTGATTGCAGTACAAAACAATAAAGTAAAAGGTGCACCTATATGGTTTAATAAATTACATGTTTTAGCTTAGTTTTATTAACTTGTATTTTATTCAGTAAAATACATATCTAGATATTCCCCTCTCTCCCTCAGATATATACATATATTGTACGTACCCACTAATATATTTATTTAAACACGTTTGCTATCACTAACAACAAATAAAGCAATTAAACAAAAAACAATTGAAAATTAAAACTTCATCAATTTCTTATTGATCGAAGTCAATTTAAAATTGAAGCATTGAAGCAGCAAGTTTGGACGAATTTCATAAGAAGTAAAGCAACATCTACTTACATTCATAAACATAAAATAACATCACGCCTTGTTTCCCCGAAGGGTTAGGCAGAGGTGTACCTATATAGTACACCCACATTTCGCTTACATTCATATTTCCGTACTTACCAAAAGCAATATAAATAGAGTAATAAAAAAGCACATTCTACGCATGTGCAATTCTAGCGGGCATAAAGCCATGAATAAAACCTAACACTAAAAACGCTATAAAGTTATCTATTTATATACATATATTATAAATTAAAGTCCCTTTTCGTGTCCGTCTGTATGACCGCGTTGTTCTTCTAAAATACGCAACGGATTTTAATGCGGATTTCACGATTATGTAAATAGATAATTTATTCCGGAAGGTTCGTGTGTATAATAGATTAATTTATTAAACTTACCTATAATAAAGAAATCTCGAAGTTTTGTCAGGCCGTTAAAACCGTGCAAATCGGGGGCGCGTCGCTAGTCTATACTAAATTATAAAGAGCTAAAATTTGTAAGTTTGTATTCCAAAAATTCTGTCACTAATGGGAAACTACAGTATCGCCAAGTGTCATAATGTAAAAACAAAAATTCCACGCGGACAAAGTCGCGGGCAGAATAAGATATAAAATCATTCTCTACTATCTCCTATCCTACAATGCATTGGCTACACTCTCCCCTCCCGCATGATTTGAGTTTAATATCCTCGTTGAGTGCTGCATTCTTTCGCAGGGGAAATGGGCCCGCAGCGGGGTTCCGCACAATGCTGCGGCAATCTTTGGCTAGCTGTCAAATATGTAGCTTGTTGCTTGTCAAATAGACGAAGAGGTGTGGGTTTGGTCCTCGTTGGAAAGATAAATAATTATGGGTTTATAGCACGATGCCTTTGAGCTACACATTTTTCATGTACCGACTATTATATCCATTTACTGGCTCCTGTAAAGGGTTTTCCAATAGGGACGGGTCAGTTTGTGACGGTTGACAGTTTGTGGCGGCCATGCTGTTTTGGTGGGATCTGTCAAATCTGTTGTTTATTATTCAGTCACTCCACTCACAGTCCAAATTGTCATGACAAGTTACATGAATGAGCAGCACGTCCTATTGATAAAACTTGATTACCATACCCTCAAACCGTTCATGCAGAATCGTGGCGTTCACTCTATGGCACGTAGCGCCATCCTGCTGGGAACCACATGTCATCCACGTCCATATCGGGCCAAAAGAAATTGGTTATCATTGATCTGTAGCTCTCTCTGTTGACGGTGATGACCTCATAATCGTCGTTTTTGAAAAAGTACGGACCAATGAAACCGCCGGCCCAAATTCAGCCAGATCTATACGGCAGAGTCATTGAAAATTGGTCCTCTCGGATCCGTGCCACCGTGGAAAGCCGCGGCGGACCTTGGAACGATGTCACATTCCATAAATAATGGCACACGTAAGCCTTTCAAATAAAAAAAGAATTTCGTTAATACTTCACACAGTTTGTTTTATTCCATTTCATCATCGACCCGCCCTTATTGGAAAACCCTTTATACATATAGCACATAGTACAAACCATGTACAAACACCCTGTTTTATAACCTCTGAAATAAATTTCTGATTTCAACCGTAAGGGTGCTTACACAAAGAAACAGGCTTCCGGTACAGACAAACCCGTGCGGGTCGGTACCGATCGGTACAGGATTATTAAGGTAGTCGGAACCGACAAGTTTAAACCTGTTTCTTTATAAGTGAGCGCATAAGATAACATGGGAATATTATGCCTGCACCGATCGGTACCGACCCGCACAGATTCGCTTGTACCGGAAACCTGTTTCTTTATGTAAGCACCCTATCATTAGTTTCCAGTATGTAATGTTTAATTCAAGGTCGCTCAGCGCGCTATGGAGCGGGCTACGCTCGGAGTTTCTTTGAAGGATAAAATTATCCGCAGTGAAGTTATTCGGAAAAGAACCGGAGTAACCGACAGCTTGCAGAGTAAGCAAACTAGAGTGGCAGTGGGCTGGCTATGTTTGTCGAAGGACCAATGGCCGGTGAAGCAGACGAGTCCTGGCGTGGACACAGCGTATCGATAAGTGTAGACGCCTCCCAGCTGGGTGGACGACTCTAATAAGGTGGCTGGGATAGACTGGATACGGAAGGCGGAGGACAGGGTGTTGTGGCGCAGCCTAAGAGAGGCCTATGTCCAGCAGTGGACTTCGACAGGCTGAGTTGTATGAATAAGCTATCAACGCATCGACAAAGGCCTTAGGCAAAGGTTGCAAGCCATTTCTGTTTTTTTAATTTTACTTACATCAACTTTCCTTAAATGATTGCTAAATCTTATATATATTTTTCACGATATTTACCAGATATCTATAAAACTGTCTTATTTAACATACCTACGAGCTTTAATATCTATTCAATATTATACACACGATAAATCATTTACGAATTCCAGTGAAAATGTTTCCCATTTTCTCAACTTTCCACTTCAGTACGGGAATCACAGTAACAAATGTGATTACGATGCAACTGCACTATTCCCAACTTAGTCACTGCGCAGTGGGGTGCCTCTGCGACGCTAATAGGCCGTGACGTCATAAATTGTGATGCTATGCACGTGACGTCACTGTTTAGACCGCCCATGATTCTGACGTTTTGATTTTGTAAGTCATTTATTAAAAAAAATTACGTTGGCATTTTTGTATACCTGCCTTTTCATTGGATATCCATTATGAGTTCCTCCGGCGCTGGTTGGGTTAAAGTTCTTCTGAATTAAACCAGTTGTCCTTCATATATTCAACTTAAAAGATCCGAGCATTATCACTTGTATCAGTTGCAAACCTGAACTATCTGAAAACAATTTTAGTATTTATTGTCTTTTGTGATGCGCACAACAAAGGAGTCTCTGTCTGCGTCTGTGTTTCCGAACGCATACAACCCCGATCTCTTTAAACTGAGAGTGAACAGGCTTCTTCTGGGTAAGCTCGCTCTATCGTCGGCTTTGTCTCAGTCATTTCTGACCTAGACTAGAGTCAAGAGCAAACCTATCTCAAATAAAAAAATAATTGTCACAACTATCCAAAATAGACATCACAACGATCTTTCGCCTCCCCAAAACAAGACTAACATCTACGTCACAAGTCCCATCCACCGAAGCTTGTTTATACCTACTACATCATCCCCTACCCATCCTGCTGCAATTTATACCGTCACGGACTATTAGCGTAGTGAGGCGAGCCCCCGACATAACGGTATGCGTACAACTTTTCTCGGCTATTCGAAGGGAGATGCAAGTTCGGTTTTTGATTTTATTTTGCTTTTGTTTTCAACGGTATTATAGGAGGATTGGTATTTTTGCAATTTTGTCTAGGGTGTAAATAAAGCTGGGTATGAAGTCTTTATTACTCAACGTAACTAAAAACAGGTTCAGTTAACCAATCTTCACCGAGTCGAAAATGATTAAAAGCTGATGGCAATTTTGTTATTTTATGACTTTCGGTCATGAATCGCACGATACGAGCCTGTTGTAAATTAGTCCAGAGATAAGACGTAACCTGCAATAACATACGTGAAGTGTATTATAAAGGTGTATTGCATGAGAAAACATTTCAATATCGATAACAATAATAAATAGTTACAATATATCACAAGTCAGCGACAAAATAAACACAAAACCCACCCATCCACCTCGATCAAATTACCAAGTAGGTACCAGGCAAACATATCTTCGAGCAGTTCTCTCAACTATCAAAACACGAACAGAGCATCAGTCCCACATATCGGTAACATTAATTATACATCAATATTTATCCGCGCCAATTACACCCAACATGCGAGTTAGAAACAAACAATGAACGAGAACTTCGGTAATGAGTTCGTTAACATTAATTAACGCACCTTTGATTTTAATTACACGTGTGGCCATGATGAAGGATTTCATGTCAAATTGGGACGGTGAGGAAGTACGGGTTTTGGAAGTGGGTCGGGAGAAAAATTAGATGAGTGCTGCTGCAGCTGGATAAGCAGGTATTGTGATCTGCTCATGTGTAGTACTATGGTTTTTGCAAAATGAAGTTCATCAAGAATATCATAAATTAAATTATTAGATACATAGATAGATTACTCTGTATTAGGCTTACCATAATTATTACAAATCACAAATATAAATGTAGAAGTTACACTATTAAGTTTGCGTAGAACCTAATTGAAAATGTCGATTGACGTTGATTACGTAATTGTAATGACACGTGCGTACTCACCGTGAGAGTAGTGGTGGCCCAGTGGCGACGGCCCCGACTTACAAGTTGCAGGTCGTAGGTTCGAACCCGGGCAAGTGCTTTATTTTGTGTAAATAATTTCATCGCCACTGCTCTCAAAAACGCCGAAGGAAAACATCGTGAGGAAACTGGCATGTCTTAGAACCAAAAATTCGAAGACATGGTGAAATCTGGGCCCGCGTTGTAGATTATGGCCCACTCCCTCTCTCAGAGAGTAGGGCTGTGTTCCAGCAGTAGGAAAATTATACGCTGATTATGTCATTATGTAAAAAAACCCGAAGCTATTGAAAGCTTCTCAAAATCAGACATAAAATCAGGAATGAAGACAGTAGATAAAGAAAATACACAGACAATAGTAAAACACCGTATCTAGCTGAAGAAAATAGTCGCAGAAAGGAAGCTAAGAACATTAAACAACAACTATAAATAGAAAAGAAATCCGAAGACGTAGACTACTCAAAAATAGTACCGAGTCTGAGCTAACAAAGACAATCCATACAAAATAGACAAAACAAGTGAAAAAAAACAAACACAGTTCCACCACGAACATTGAAAAACCAGAAGACGTAGGAAAAAGACCACTCAATGAAATACCGAGAACTAATCTTCGAAAGTACCTGTAGAATTGTAGATCGCAGAAGTGGCTTAAAATCCAACATTTTCCAAGACTTCTTTGTTCGAGACGAAACAAGTTAAGACGTTCAATGCACATCGATTTCTAGTTTAAAGTTGCTCGCTGGAAAGTTCTTTCCAATTGTATTGCGAGTTGTTCGATGATTTTTAGTGGCCACTCCTTTATATATTGGTACATTTATGGGCCATTGTGTTTGTGAGATCGGTTTGCCTTAGTTGTGTGTGAGGTTGTGAAGCGTGACAATAAATAAGTGTAAAGAAGACTTTAGATAAAGTGGCAGTTGCCTAGAATAAGAAAACTAACATAACATCACGCCTGTATTTCTAGAAGAGTTAGGCAGAGGTGGATGTACTTGTAGTGTTTCCATATTTCGCCAATTCTTTTTAAGTTCCAGGTAAATAATAGCGAAAACTTTATATGTGTTAAAGTTCACAAAATTGTAAGGAACAGGAAAATGCAAATAAAGGATTTAAACACTCATTGAAAACTGCTTTTTGTAAAGCAAATGTTATTGATACCGAACTATTCGCCCATCAACGTTATTACATATGAAAAAAAGTAAACTGAGGAATATTGGAATCAAGCAAAAGCTTTAAAATAAGAAAATAGTAAGAGCTCACTGCTTTCAGCAGCCTCTCTATCAAAATAGATGGCCCCTCCACCAGACTACTTTCTCAAAATCGTAGAATTATGATAATGAAGTACTGAGGAGCTCGTGGCTAAGTAATAACAGCCGCACGGGTCGATCCATCAGGTTAAGCTCCGCTTGCCAAGGTCGGTCCGTGGATGGGTTCCCATCTTAATATACCGAGACTCCTCCGTGTCTCGGAAAGCACGTTAAGCCGTTGGTCCCGGCTGTCATTTGTAGACCTTTGTCAGTTGTTACGGGTCGTCAGAACCCCGAAAGTCTGACAACCAGTCTCACTAAGGGATATCGTATTACCCAGTTACTGGGTTGTGGAGGTCAAGTAGGCAGTCGCACCATGTAAAATACTGATATGCAGCTGCAGATTGTTTGATTGAAGTACTGAGAAAAAGGAATTTTAAAGTTCCCACCCCTTTAGCTAACAAAGGGCGTCAATGCTCCGAGAAATGTAATTTTAAGTTCACTTATCTATACAATCTATACATACAAATAAATAAAATTGAAGTGTCTGTTTGTAATCTCAAAATAATAACTTTTTACTAAATGCATGAAAGTATAAACGGTACCTAAAACAAAAAAGCAAATTTTTAAAATTTTTGTCTGTCTGTCTGTTTTGTTCCGGCTAGTCTCCGAAACGGCTGAACTGATTTTGACGGGACTTTCACTGGCAGATAGCTGATGCTAAGGCGAATAACATAGGCTACATTTATTTTAGAAAAATAATTAGGGTTCCGCGCAAAAAAATAAAACCTATGAAATTATGAACAAAAAGTCGGATTTGAAAAATTCTTTTTGCATTTGGTAGGCCAATTCTGGAGGGTAGTTATATCATGCTACGACCCTTAGGAGCCGAGCAAAAAGAAAAAAGTCAGAAAGAACACTAAGCGAAAACGAAGTAATAGCGCGGGCGGGCGATTCAAGGCGAAGGTTGGCGACGGGTCGGGAGACGAGGGAGTTTTATTAAAATGTGGCTGCCATTAGTATATTGTGTATCTTACGACATCATCGCGAATTAAGTCGCGGGGCACAGCTAGTACAATATAAAGCAGATCCGTGTCTGACTTACAGAAACGAACCGTTTAAACTACTGAAATTAGGAACATAGAATGTGGAAGACGTGTTTTCAGTTGGTGTACAAATGCACTAAGGAAATATGATTTTTCAAAACTCAATCCCGAGGAAAACGTAGTTATTAAAGTTTATACAAACTTGCGATTAACGTCGCGGGCTACATCTAGTACAGAACTAAAATACAAACTGTCGGTTTTGTTGATCAAGAAACCATATTTTACAATCAATAGCGTATAAAATCATTTATATTGTGTTATATTTCTGTCGAAGCGATCCCACCTGCTTGGTTTTGTTCCTGGTCTTAATATTTATATGCTAGTTGACTATAAATTTGAATTGAAGAACAAATAATCGTAAAGAGTGGCTACCCAATAATAGTAACTTGGAGCAAGAACCGGTAGGTAAGTGTCAGTCGATTCATATCTTTCAATATTATGTGACAAACGAATTATACGAGCGCCATTGATTTTATTGTTTATTGTTCAGTATTACTTAAACAACATTAATATTAGAAAATCTTTTATAATGGGATAACGATTATTAAACTACCCTTGAAATATGTCTGATATTATATATTAGGTATTAAGTACAATCTTATGCATTTTCAATATAAGGATTACATAACGTCATATAATCAGCCTATAATGTTCCCACTGCTGAGACACAGGCCTGCTTTCGGTACGAGGGAGTGGGCCGTAATCCACCACGCGGGTCTATTGCGGGTTGGTAGATATCACATGTCTTCGAATTTTTGGTTCTAGGACATGCCGGTTACCTCACGATGTTTTCCTTCACCGTTTTGAGAGCAGTGGTGATGAAATAATTTACACAAAGTAAAGCCCCTGTTTGGGTTCGAACCTACGACCTGCAACTCGTAAGTCGCGGCCGTTACCACTGGGCCACTACTGCTCCTATAAGGATTACTTGCTAAGAAATTCCGTAGTTTTGAACTTCTTTTGCTCTAACGAGGGAAATGCGGTAACATGCTATTGCTTTACAATTTTGGGGACCCCACTACTCTCCAAGAGATGCGTCACATCGTCACGTTTAATGTAGTAAACAGAAGCATCCCCACAGTTGTGCCTGCACTTTATGACGTCATAATATTTGGAGCACTTGCCGCAGTTTTATGTCACGCATGCAGACGAACACTTAATGAGAAGTGGCTATTACTGTCGAAACTTCTACAGTGTACCATAAAGATAACTTTGTTAAACGTGGGGTGTTATTGAACCCCAGCACTGGTTGAATGACATGATCACTTCGGTAAACAGAGTAACAACATTTCCCAACACTGTTTTTCCAAAACCTACAACATTGTAAGTTTAAATCTTTCTTAATTGGTTCTTAAATCAATACATTACATTTGCATGCTACATTAAGTCAGAATGAGTCAGGATCCTATAAGTTAACAACTTATTTTTATGTACCTACATTCTAAACAAATAAAGATATATTCTATTCTAATAAAAAGGTCCCTAAGTTGGCCACCAGCTCAATCGTGGTCAAATGTCAGAAGTTTAGCAAATTCTACTCATCTAATTTACAATGTCTGTGTGTGTGTTCCAGAAGAATCTCTAGTTTGCACTACGATAAACACGCACTATTCCAAGCACAGAACATCACTTAGAATCGTAATAGTTAACAAGTAAGTGTAAGTAACTACAACACGCTTGTACACTTAGTTGCAATCAAAGTATTGTAAACTAGAGTAAGGTACCTAAGTTGTGGGACTCACTGGCGCACAACATAGACCATCATGCATTTAATAAGAAGAATTTGGAATACATAGTAACATGTATTTCTGATTAGAACAGTCTTTTCACTTTCGGAGTCGAACAAATCCCTACGTGATTTCATCACGGTTCACATTATTTTTTTTTTGCCTTCGAGACAACTTGAATTAATTCTACTTTGATTGAGTGTGACCACAATATTCAGACAATTTTATATGAAGGTTGCATAACTGTCAAAAATCACAGAATCTACCATTTACCTACTAAACCGGCGCACTGTTGCACCTATGGTGGCGCTTCTGACAGCTTACAAATTATAAAAATATAGCTTATCAATTTAATAAATTTACCGTTCCAGCGGTTCATCATTATTGCAACCCGTACAAAAATGTAGTATGCCATCCGTTTCCTCACATTTAGCTGTCATTAATAACGGAAGCTCATAACAAAAACGTGAAAAAGTCACAAGCCATCATCCATCGTCGCCATTGTAGGTCCAACACATCTGAGGGGTAATTCCCGTAATTTAAGAATGTTCAGTCTGTTCTCAGCCTCAATATGTCAAAAATAACCCATAATTTCCCTACATTTTTGACAAGTTTTTGACATTTGATTGTCGCTGAGATGAGATTGCGCCTACATTTTGAACACGGGAATTAGGCTTCTGATTATAGACCCACTTACTACCGACTTGTAACCTGATAGACCCCTTTTCAAATGAATCAAAATACTCCTAAACCGTATGTATCTACTCAGCCTAACTACCCAGCTACTCGTACCTGCTAAACTCAGCACGTTAGCCACTAAGCTGGGCCAACTTGTTGCAACTTGTATTGTAGTGCAAGTTGCAGCACTAGAAGCCAACTTCTCGAGCAAATTAAGATAAAAGGCAGCTGGAATCAATGGTAACACGTGGTGAGAAGAAACTGGTTTCGGATATACTGAATTTGTTGTTGAACTGGAAATCTGCTTCATTAAGATGGTCTTACTTTCAATATTATTTATTATATTTATTCCATAGAAACTTAAATGACTGGTCTGTTATCATTAACACTACGATATACCGGTGCTAGTAAAACTTTACTACAAGTTGTACAAAGTTGTTGTTTGTACAAGTTGGCCCAGCTTATGAAGAACTCTTCATAAGCTGTAATAGGTATGTACGAAGCAAAGAAATAGCTGATAATTTCACAAACCTATTCCAAAAAGAGACCGTTACAAACTTATCAAAACAATCCAAACGAAATTGTATTTACTTTGTATACTCTTGCAGTCTAGGGTATACAAGGTAAATAAAATTTGGTTTCGTGAAAAGTTCTCAAGATATCTTGAGAAATTTTCACGTATTTTTATCTCAAGTATCTTTCCTTTTTTTCGGATGACAAGAACATCAGTTACAAATATATTTAACCTTCCTTGAGAAAATCTATCCAACAAAGATATGTCTAATTTATGAATACTCAAAACCTAAATAGGCTCGCCTCCTATTACATGGGACTTAAACATAGCTGGCGAAATGTGTACTATAGGTATACCTCTACCCCACCCTACGGGGAGACAAGGCGTGATGTTATGTTATGTGTATGTAAAAACCTAAATACGAAACCTTTCTGAAGTTAATTCACTTCAGAAAAAATATGACGATAAGCTCCAACTTTAAAGGATTCTCTGTACTAGTAGTTGAATCTATTTGCAAGCCCCGCAAGGGTAAACACAAAACGAGATGAAGATAGGAGTCCATTCCTTGGCAAAGGGTTTTTGGCCTAAATACGTTTCGTCAAAGGGCCGGTGACAAACGGATTCCTGCCTGGGGCGCGGTTGTGGGCATGTTGAAACATATGGAGGGAGTGATTGAGGTGGACACGCCAAGCTGAAATTTTTTGATTGATCTATATCTTGTATTAAATATTAGACATACCTACAGGGGCATGAACTAAAGAAAATCTGTTCGTCGTATCGATTTAAAAACAACGGAGAAAAATATCTAGACGAATTCTTAACAGCCTTAGGTAAATGAAAATATCGACAATTTAATTATTTTAACAAAATAATGGAATGACTGCCTCATTGGTCTAGTGGTCGCAAGCGCTACTGCTGAGCATGAGGTCCTGGATTCGATTCCCAGGTCGGGCAAAGCGTTATTGGGTTTTTCTATTTGGAATTTCTCAGTACCAGCACGGAGTCTGGATTTGTACCCGGTAGATGGCAATAGGCTTGCCCCCTATTACATAGGACTTAAACATAACTGGCGAAATGTGGGTGTACTATAGGTACACCTCTGCCTAACCCTTCGGGGAAACAAGGCGTGATGTTATGTTTTTATGTTAAAATAATGGAAATTCACCATAATTATCATGAATTGCATAAATGATAGTGCAAACTGGGTCTGAAGAAATTACATTATGAAAGATATCATAACCTGAGGATACGCCAGAAGCAGCCCTTTGTAATGTTGTTACAAAATGCGGTACCGCTCGAACTAGTGTTCCATATATTTCCACAACAAAATCCTCAAATATTCACGGCACTTTCGGTCAAGAATGGCATTCCAGCACTTTTCTTTGAACACTATTATTGCCACTAACGAAGTTTACCGCTCCTTGCCAAGGAAAATAGACTCGGAATCCTGAAGAAAATGTAAGGGATTCCTCATGATTTGGAACAAAGCCGGGTTAGTAATCATAATATTCATCCTCTTGGGTAAACGGGACACTTCATTACTAACACTATTTACACATTGTAAGTAAGTTTATCTGTTGTATGTGTAGGTACCTACTAATATCACTGATGTTTTAACTGGGCTTTGATTAAACTCATAATTAGGATCGTAGAGGTCGCTGTAGAATTCTTTGTGAGCAGTTAACTAAGGGTTCTTTGGATCAAAGTCTGAGTGAAGTAAAGAGTCTAGACGGCAAAATGCCTGATTAAAACTCAAAAAAAATCCCGACACAAACAAAAACATCTAAAACGTAAAAAATAATATGTATTAAGCCCTATAAGTTTAATATAAGTTGTAGGTAATATTTTGATCCAAGCGTTGTCGTGTCGGGGGATGGCTAATGAAAATAGGAAGCTAACCTTTCTACAATAGCATAATTACGAGTACATTGTGGCGGCATATCTACATCGCCACATTGGAACGCGTCACACTGAAAACGCGAAACTGAAGCTGAAGCGCAAAATCCTGCAGGATTTTGCGTGATGCGGGATGTTGACATCCCGACATCAACCGTCGGGCAGTAGCCCACCAGACACAACACCCGTCTGGTCGGAGGATCCTCCCTTTTCTATGGAGGATGAGTGAACTTTACTCCCCGTTCCTCATGCCTCTATAACATTAATTATTGTTAGGTATTATAAGCCTCGTCAGTTTGGCATTTTCATTAGCCGCCACCCGACACGGCGACCTTTAGATCCAAATATTACGTACAAATATTACTTTTTAGATGCTTTTGTTTGTATCGGGGGTTTTGAAATTTTTAATTTAACTTTTTTTTCCTGCTTTTTAAACTTTATATATTACTAGTAGACACGCTACGATCGACACGGGCCCGAAATCTGCGCAGCTGTTAGTATTTTTCCCACAGTGACGCTATTTAGTTACTAATTTATCCTCATTTCTCTTTCCTACTCCTTCATCAAACCCTGATCACCATCTATCTATTACCTATTCATTGAGACCATTCCAATGAGCCCAAACACGATACCTCTGCTGTAAGTTGGTGAGGGAGTTGTGTATCCTGCAAATTCCATGTGATGCTGCAGCATCAATTCAAGGTTAGTATATTCTTCAAATGTCATTGAAGTAACAGAATACCAAATTTCGGATCGATCAGACCTGTAGAAGATGCTCACATCCATTCATCAACTATAAAAGAGCTGATAATCTTCAAACGGTTGAACCGATTTTCTTGAATCATAGCTAAGAACACTCTCGATCAAGTCACCTTTCAAACAAAAAAATAATAATCAAAATCGGTTCAGCCGTTTAGGAGCTACGATGGCGCAGAGAGACACACAGATATACAGATACACACACACGTTAAACTTATAACACCACTCTGTTTCCGTCGCGTCGGGGGTTAAAATGAATAAAGAGGACTTTAAAAACTAATATACCTTTAACTGTCATGTTATGAGACAATTATAATTTAAGAATTATAATTATAATTTAAAAAAAGAACAAGTATTGCAAAATTGAATAACAATATACACCAAATAATGGCTTAAAGTTTGTAATAGACAAAGTAACATTTATATTGTTACCGACCACTAGACGGTCGATCGACAGTTGAGGGATATAACCACACAACTTTATTCCATATATTTATTCTAAGTTAAAACTACGCAAATACTTTATTTTCTCTACCGACTTTGCAAAGTACCGCCTAATAAGATAGCTAGTCGATACGAACGATGTATTAACTAAAAGAAAATAAAGGTGCGCTCGAGTTACACTCGCTCATCTGCCCTGCAGCGCTCCCCGCTCATCGTAAGCTGGACCTAGTTACTATCGTTACCTTAGTTCGGTCTTTTTACAGTAGCTTCTAGTTTACTGTTATTTCATATTTATTTTATATTTTATGTAGGTACATCGGTAACTAACGTGGCTTTTACAGTTTCTCCTTGACGTATCTTCAACTTGTCAATCTTTCGCAATTTTAGTCCAATTTGAACGATTCTTGTTTTATTCCAGAGACCCATACCTCAAAGTTAGGCCTATGTAAAAATGTTCGCATGTAAAACTTTTCTTGGGTGGTTTTTGAGTTAGTTTCAAAAACACGTATTTTACCCACTTAATTTATGTGCGTGATGTTCTAAGTTACTAAACTTCCTGTCACTGTAATTTACATAGCAGGTAGTGGTATTCGAATTTGTGTGGAGTAAGTACCACAGCAAAAAGGTGAAAAAAAAAAAACTTTTTTTACAAAAAATTGAATCGACATCCAAAAAAGAACACTACAAAGTGAAAAATAACTTTGATTTTGGAAGTCGGTGGCAAAAAACGAAAATACTAAACCAAAGACACTGACATCCGAAATCAAATTTTTTTTTGGAAGTCATATGCCCGAAGAAAGATGATGATTATTTTAGATATCTAAGCCTAAAATAATCGTTAGGTTACTCTATCGACATACCTAAAATTACAATAGGCTACTGACCAAAACATAGGTTTTACTTCACCGATGAATTTTACCCAAAATTAAAGCTAAAACATTTTCGTAAAATACATTCAAATTCATATAATTCATACTGGATCCCTCGCAAATGTTCGTAAAGTAATTAAAAGGACTTTTTAATATGATTCACAGTCACACATGTGCGATAAAAACACAGAGATATATCATTACTCGGAAAAAGAAGGGGTGGGGGCTAAATAGTCATTTTGGAACGCTGACTACGAACACATTGTATACAATTTTCATTAGAGAATTTGTTTTAGCGAAATTAAAATTTTGGCAAGGGGTATAACATGTTACAACCTCGAGGTGTGTCACTCGGCAACGTATGCCCATGTATCTCCATCTGGTGTGGTACAAGACTACGAAGCTCTTACCAGAAAGATAACATGAGGTGAGCTAACCTAGAGAGCAGTGGTGGCCCAGCGGTAACGGCCCCGACTTACAAGTTGTAGGTCGTGGGTTCGAATCCAGACAGGCGCTTTACTTTGTGTAAATAAAATCATTCACCACTGCTCTCAAAACGGTGAAGGAAAACATCGTGAGGAAACCGGCATGTCCTAGAACGAAAAATTCGAAGACATGTGACATCTACCAATCCGCACCAGGCCCGCGTGGTAGAATTACAGCCACCACCCTCTCGATGTGAATGAAGTTGAAGTAAATGTAAGCCAATAAAAAAACATAATCACAATCCGATTAACAGTTTCGGAGTAGTGCGTGGACAAACATACATACACCAATTTTGTATATTTGATTGTAAGCCCTAATATATTATTATATTATGTCACGTATATTGCAGTTCCAACAATATTACATACATACGTGCCGAATTAATCGAATTGATAACGTCCTTCTTTTTTTGAAGTCGGTTAAAAAGTTACAATACGTATGTAACAGACCACCATGGAGAATTTTTTTTAATAAACTCAGACGTCATTTAAATCTCATGATCAGTCGGATCAGACTATGCCAATGAACTGCGCGTCACTAAACTCCGCCCAACTCCACTAATATCAAATCCTAGTTCTAAACTGGGATAATATTACTGTCTGGTCAAAACTTTCCCAATACCCGTCAGGATTAGAAATTGTAGGAATACTACTGCAACTGTTATTACGGAGTTTATTGATTTTGATGATGGTTTACGTCAGGATAAATGTAATATGTTTAACGTTATTCTATGCTAAGCTTAATGTTGTATGCTTAAGTGTAAATCACGGAGATATTTTAGTATTAATGCAATAACTTGTGAAATGGTTGAAGGGAATTCTCTACAATTGACATGGTAATATTGAAATAATATTTAAGCTACCAGTCTTAAAATATTATGGAATACCAGCTGCTCCCCGCGGTTTCACCCATATAAGTCTCCATCCCGTAAGGATATCGGGATAAAAAGTATTGTATATGTTAAACCAGATTATAAACTATATGTGTGCCAAATTTCATCCAAATCCGTTCAGTAGTTTTTGCGTGAAAGAGTTCCTAACAAACATCCATCCATCCATCCTCACAAACTTTCGCGTTTATAATATTAGTATTATGTGTGTATGTGTCATCATCTGCATCATGTCAGCATCATCACTTTAAAATAATAATAGATATGTAAGCATGTATATAAAAAAGGAGTGGGCATTAATCATAGGGCATCAAAAATTTTGTCCCCATCGCTGTCAACGGGAAGAGTGCCCCAAAGGCTTGCACCACTGCCACGTTGCATGGCAATGCTGATTCTTCGACCTTAAAATAGGCCAGCCCTCTAGATTTACATGGTTATTTCTTCCGTCAAACAGCACTAAGCATAATTATGAGGCTTTTAATCCTTGATCGATGATGTATACTCCCTATTTTTTCTTTATGTCTGAGGCACCACCAATTCGCACTAAGCGTTTCCAAATGTCTTTTGTGATGTGCACAGCAAAGGAGTGGAACTCTCTGTCTGCGTCTGTGTTTCCGAACGCATACAACCCCGATCTCTTCAAAGTTAGAGTGAACAGGCTTCTTCTGGGTAAGCTCGTTCCATCGTCGACTTTGTCTCTGTCATCTCTGACCTAGAGTCAAGAGCAAACCTATCTCAAATAAAAACAAAGGCAGCCACGTGGTTTGAATATAATCTTTTTTATTATTAGTAAATGATTATAAAAAAATATATATGATTAATGTAAGTTTCTCAAGATTGTATCTATCATAATAACAAAATAAAGCAATGTTATTTTTTCTACGAACCAAAATAAGCCTTGTTTTTAGGGTTCCGTAGTCAACAACGAACCCTTATAGTTTCGCCATGTTCGTCTGTCTGTCTGTCTATCCACGGCTTAGCTCAGATATTCTTAGTATTTGAAACTGTATTTTGGCACGGGTATACATATTAATCACGCCGACAAAGTGGTAAAATAAAATCTTGAAAAAAAAGTTTGTAGAGTGCCCACGTTAAATGGGGTTGACTTTTTTTCTCGTCTGTTCCATGGTGTGGGTGTCGTTGGATAGACCGTTCAATAATATTGCGGGTGTGAACACAACTTTTTGATACGGGGATCCGTTTGCGAAATATTAAGCTTTTAAAGTACTAATTTTTGTTAGAGTCACCCCCCTGCCAGCTAAATGGTTGTTTTTGGATATATAACGAACGTCTAACGAAGTTACAAAGAAAACTATCACAGCTAAGTAGGCTTTACAAGTCAACGAGTAATAGTCGGCCAACTCACATTTGCAGTTGGAATGTATGAGAGAACATGTTTTCAACTACAATGTTAAATTTTGTTCTTGGGAACTACGGAACCCTTCATTGTGCGTGGTCCGACACGCAATTGGCCGGTTTTTCTATATAACATCGATACTTACATCTACTAACATTGCCAAACTTGTAGCAGGACATGGTTCTAGATCGTTACTTTTGACACGTGTCAAATCCAAGATTGATTTTTGTAACAACTTATTTCAACTAATATTGTTATTGGGTTTTTCCATCTGGAATTTCTCAGTAGCATCCTGAGTCTGGATTTGTGCCTGCTTGACGGCAATAGGCTCGCCCTCTATTCCATATTATGGGACTTAAACATAGCTGGCGAAATGTGGGTGTACTGTAGGTACACCTCTGCCTAACCCTTCGGGGACTATGGGCGTGATGTTATGTTATGTTAACTACACAGCTACACTTCATTTTGTAACCTCAAACTTTTGGGGTCACACGAATAATTGATGATTTTGTTTTTAATTCAACAATAGTTAGACTAGCAAAGTTAAAATTAAATCTAAGCATCAAAGAGTACACAATCCCTTTTGAAACAAAAATGTTATTCGCGAAAATTATTACGAAATTATAAAAGCTCTAAGCTTTCAGATAAATATTGTTGAAAATAAAACTTCTTTAGGCACTTTGTGCGCCTTTTGGTAGAGGAAAATCTTATGGGTTCGCGACATGCAACATTCTCCAACGAGTTCAACTACTCAACGCTAGAGGGCGCTGTAACCAAATTAAACAAAATCCCTTTTTACAGAAAGTGGACACATATGACTCCTTGCTCGTTTGAGGAATGAATATAACATAGTACAGACGATCTACTACTATGTATCGTGTAAGCAAGTATATTGAACCTTAAATATTTTCTTCGGAATATGGAAGTCATTAAAAAAGATGGAATTCAATTAATACCAAACGTAAAGTCGAAGTCAAAGCCAAATCATTTATTTCAAATAGGCACATAAAAGGCACTTTTGAAGGTCAAAGATTAACAAGAAAATAGAATTGATTCTAGTTGCCCCTTCCAAAAGTTAGTTTCGTATGGAGAAGAATGGGCAAGAAACTCCACCGTAAAAAGTAGGTACAGCTTTTAACGTGGGCCTACCTAAACATGAAACCTATAAACCATGTAGCATAAAAACTCCTCGCGAATAACCTCACAGTTCGTAAATTTTATGACGTTTGACGACGCAAACACACTCTCATTTCATGAACGAACATATAATGCGCATTGAAAGCATATACTGACATAATATTTTTACATTATACCTTTACATGTATTAGTGAGCCGCCAATGCTTCGCACGGGTAGGATCTACCCGATGTGGCGACACGTCAAAACATCGAGATTTCTGTGCTTTAACTAATACAATTAAAATATATTACTTATACACAAAAACCTACTAAAATAATTTATCTAAATGATGATGAAAACTACATTACAATCCATTGTGTTGCTTAGAAAATCTAAGCGCACACACATAGAGGCACGAAAAGCGACTTTGTTTTGTACTAAACTAGCTCTTATATGCGGCTTTGCCCGCATGGAGGTCAGCAATTATCTCACAGGATCGTACTACAGGGATAAAAAGTACCATTAGGTCCTTCTCCAGATCCCAATTATCTCACAAATTTCATAACGACGTGTTAAGGTAACAAACAGACAGACAGAATTACTTTTGCTTTATAATATTCGGATAGGATGGATAATATGAAATAGATATAGATTTTTACATATACTGTAGATCTAAAATTCATGTCAAGACGTTATCCGTTCGTAGTCAGTCATGTGTTTTATTGCGTCTGTTGACATTTACGCCGAAAGATATGAGCATGGGTTATAAATGGGTGTTAACGTCTGCATAGTAATAAAATGGTGACGAAGTAGTGTACAGTCTAATACATTTTCATTATTTTTGGGGGTCGTAAAATATTTTTCTGGCTTTTATGTGTCTGTCTTGCTGTTGGGATATATCAAGGATCACGTTTTATTGAGGTTTTATCGTGTCCGTGTGGACTGATGAGCCATGTCTCATAATTTAAACGCGGGTACTACCAATATTTAGTAATTTGGAGGATTCTGGAATTTTTAGTAAAACCCTTTAAGTTTATATCAGGAGCCATCTTTTTGAAAATTCGGTAGGAATTAGTAGTATTTATTCGTAATCTGTACAAAAAATGGGTTTTGTAAAGCCTTACAAAACCCATTTTTTGTACAGACTTTTTTGATTTCTTTTTTTCAGAGATTTTTTGTGCTATCTTAAATTCAGCCGAATTTAAGATAGCTACGATGCTTTGATTTGTCATAAAAATCCATAAATTTTACCGCGCTTTTTTCGGAAAATTATCATCCAATTGATACACATGTTAAGTATCATTTTAGTAGTGAATGTATTCTCAGTAGTACAAATATAAAATATAAAAACTACATAATTTCGGTTATACAATAATTGTTACGTAGTGTTATGTATTAAACTCAATCCAGACGTTCTTTAGGAAATATATGTATGTAGCTACTAAGGCAGTTGAGCAAATCGGATAACAATAGCACAGATATTTAGTAGAAAATTCTACTAAATATTCGTGTAATCAAAAATCCTACACATTCAGTATTTGAAGAGATATCAAATTATAATATAAAAGTTCCTTAACAATTACTTATACCTTGTAATACAAGTTTTCATCACATAATTAAAGCTTGATTGGCATCGCGATCTTAAACTTAATACCATATACAAACTCAATTCATCATGGCCGCGATATTACACGTCAGTTGGACAAAAGGCACCCGGTAATTATCCTTTCCACGGCGTAAATTAAAACAAGCACGATTAATAACTTCAGCGAGGAATATTAAAACAACAACGTTACGAACAGAAATTATAAAATATATTTTTAGGCTTGTCTTCGTATTTTTTTTTTCTTCAAGTGTGGGCTGTATTAATATGGAATACTGGATCTGCCTGCGGCTTCGCGCGTGAAACTTGGTAAGTTGTTTTTAACTTTCCTTTGTGAAAAGTACCTACCTGTCCTATAACCATCTCTAGATATCAAACAATCATAGATTTGCACCAATTATAACTTTATTGCTTCAAAAACTAAAAAGATTAGAGCCACATATTTTTATAAATGAAGTGTTCCTTTCAGGAGTTTTTGGGCGTTTTTTCTTTTCTGACACTCATAGCATGTTTTGACGAAGTCATCTGTAATCAAAACAAAAAAAAATAGAAAACAACTAACATTTCCTCCATTATAATTTGCAGATCGTGAAAAACCTTTTCTCACAATTTATCCAACAAATAATACCCAAACCAGGATGGACACACTCCATACATTCAAATACGTACAATCGCCTTCAATAGGAACGTAAAGCGACAAACGGGTAAAATAAAAACGCCCTTTTTTACCGAATAAGCGTTACCATAAAAAAGGTTTTCAGTGAGCAAGTGAATCATAATTTATGAATTCCGGTGTCCGGGCAGGCCAGGAGATTTACGCGGGGTCATTGTGTCGACGGATACGATACGCATCGCTTAGAAAAAGATAGATAGACAGGGGTGGTTAATTTCTATGGTCGAAAGTGTAGACTGTATATATTTTGAGAGATATTATTATTTTATTTTTTCACATTGATGAAGAAAAACATCGTGAGGTAGGTAACTTGGAATTATAGTTATGGAAGTATAGACTTATAAATTCTTGAGACTTGTAAGTCTGAAATAGCCAACTAAGCCAACCCGTCTTGAGCAAGCGCGGTGATCAATGCTCGTACCTTCTCTGTATGAGAAGAGGCCTTTGCCCTGCAGTGGGGATAATAATAGGCTGGTATTCATATTCAGAATAGATTACAACGACTCGGTTTATTCTAAAATATTCTTTTCAAATTTAAAATATGAGTTGTAATACTGAAGTAAATAATTAAATTGAATTGGATTAAACTCCTGTTGGATGTGCAATCAAGCACAGAGCATATTACAATCACAATAAAAACCAAATATGTGTTAATAATTATTTTAATGAGAGTAGCAGTGAGCTAACGAAGCCTAAATTAATAGATTGGTTAACATTTTTTTTTAAATATTGTTACTATTAATGAAGAACTATAAAGCAAATTAATATCTTGACCCACTGGGATGGAACGAATAATCGATTTTCCTACCCGTACGCACAATACGCGCTTAACGTAGAGTTGTGAACACCAGCCCGTCTTACTAGTGTTACCACATTAATCATTATCATTTACTTTTTTAATTCAGGCTGGTGTTTTCCGTACGCTTCCTAATATTATTATTTTAAAAATGTTCAGCATTTACATTTCTTCTAAAAGCATCTAAACGTTCCCCACTCTATGTGACAGAGTCGTTAATGAAACATAAGGGGTGTGCTACATCCCCCTTCATCCCCCGACATCCCGCGCTGCTCATCCTCCGCGAAGGATAGCGCAAATACAGATATAGCCCGCTAATCGTGGCTCTAGGCTTACCTTTATCCACCCATTCGAAATACAACTTTATGACTAAGTAATTAAGATTGGGATTAGAGTAATGTTGGGTAATCCGTTAATTATTTTTTTATGGAACAAAAATGTTCAAATAATAGATATAAATTACATATTATTGCGATTTTAATGGTTATGGTTCTATTTTTATGTGGCGTATCGGTTTTGGTTTACTTGTAATGGAGTAAGCAAAGCTCTGGAAATGTTATTTTTAGGGTTCCGTACCTGAACGGTGCCAAACGGAACCCTATTACTAAGCCTCCGCTGTCCGTCCGTCTGTCTGTCAGCGGGCTATAACTCATGAACCGTAATAGGTAGACAGTTGAAATTTTCACAGATTGTGTATTTCTATTACCCCTATAACAACAACATAACACCACGCCCGTATTCCCCGAAGGGTTGGGCAGAGGTGTACCTATAGTACACCACATTTCGCCAGTTATGTTTGAGTCCCATGTAATAAGGGGCGAGCCTTTTGCCATCAAACGGGCACAAATCCAAATTCCCAGCTACTACTGGGAAATTCCAGATGGGAACACCACAAATAACAACACATAATAAAAATAAAATAAAGTTAAAATTTTAAGGGGGTCCCCATACAAGAAACGCTTTTTTTTAAAACTGATATTGTACAGTGGTACGGAGACCTGCGTATGTGAGTCTGACTCGCACTTGGCCGGTTTTTCATTGCTATTGTGTTTCGATGGAGTTACAAAATAGTATCCTCTATTGCTTGTTTCAGAATATCTGGCAATAGCTTGTCACTGTTTATATTTAGACATAACTCCGTGTGCTATTAGTATTGACGCACTCATTTGACTTCGTCCACGTTCATAGAAAATGTTACTTAGATAGTTCATGACACAGATTCTGGTCCTGAGTTCAATTTCCGAGTTGGCAAAGTGTTATGTGATTTTTACACACACATAACATAACGCCTTGTTTCCCCGAAGGGTTAGGCAGATGGTATGGGATGGGTTATGGGATTTTTCTATTGGAAGATTCCCAGTAGCAGCCCGGAGTCTGATTTGTGCCCGAGTGTGGTTTATTACGACTCTTAAAGAGATGTGGATGAGCTATATTTACTGATGCCTCTGCCAACATAATAATGTAGGTACATCTTTTGGAAATAAAGGTGTAATGTTTCATAGCTTCTGTTAGCAGACAGCGCCTCGGGAGAAATAATACAAGTTCATTAATTTTTTACGGTAAACATTTTTTTACAAAACAAAAACAACCGACTTCCAGAAAAAAAACACTACAAAGTTAAAATGGAGGTCGGTGTCTTTTGGTCTGTATTTTAGTTTTGCCACCGACTTCCGAAATGAAAGTTATTTTTAAACGACTTCATAAAAAGGAGGAGGTTCTCAGTTCGTCTGAACGTTGTGTTTTATGTGTGTTCCCCGATTACTCGAAGACGGCTGGACCGATTTGGAAAATTCTTTTTTTGTTTGAAAGGGTTTAGTTCACAAGTAGTCCCATTGTAATCAGGTCTGGATCCTGAAGAAATTGAGGGAACTCTTCAAATATTATAGGCACACCTATAGCGCTTTGGGTATTCTTTATTGTAACTTGTGCATTTGCTCTCGGAAATCACCATTTGGTGAACTGGAACTGATGACGAAAACCACAAATGGCCACCCGAACACCTCAATAATAAGTATTTTACGTGTTGCGATTCAAATGCCTTAAAATGGTTGCTAAGCAATATAAGCTCGTCACAATGCATATGGTGAAGTGCAGCTGATGGTGAAGTACTAGGAGAACTCCTCAAAAATTAACGTCCCTGCATCGGGAAAAGCAATGTTTTGTAAAAGGCGATGAGCAGGTGTCATTAGGCTATTGTAACTTAGATAAATTACAAACCGATCCACTACAAAGCGAAAAATAACTTTAATTTCGGAAGTCGATGGCAAAAACCTAAAATACAGATCCAGACACCGACTTCCGAAATTAAAGTTATTTTTCACTTTGCAGTGTTTTTTTTTTTTGGAAGTTGGTTGTTTTTTTTTTTGCAAAAAAGTTTTTATTTTTCACTTTTTAGTGGGTCGGTTTGTAATTTATCTAAGTTACAATAGCCTAATGACAACTTCTGATCACCTTTTACAAAATATTGCTTTTCTCAATATGTAGTGTTTTTTTTTGGAAGTCAGTTGTTTTTTTTTTGGAAGTCAGTTGTTTTTTTTTTTTGTAATTTTTTTTCCACTTTTCAGTTGTGGTATTTACCACAAAAACTACTTTCTTCACGAACAAAAGTGACAGAAAGTATTATAACATCATCAAGATACACAAAGTGGATTGCATACATATTATCAAAGCTAACTCAAAAACTGCCCAAGCAAAATTAATAAAATTTACATGGGACCACCGAGCAAGCTTCCTCTACCAAATGAAAAAAGAATTTAGAAAATCGATTCACAATTACATAAAAAAGATACATACAGACGAACATAATAATGTCCTCCTTTTTAAAGTCGGTTAAAAAAATGTTTTTCCTCAACGATATTCCTTAAAAACAAAACCTCTTACCATCAACACACAAAACAAGAGCTCTTCACGTGCAGATATATTTTTAAACACAGCCCTGAGTGATATTACACAGTGCGCACAATGGCTGTCTGAGATGACAGGCCATTTCGCCGGGTGACAGCCCGAGACGTTTCCTCTATGTGAGCGTACAGTGTGCGTGCATTCAAGGTGAGGGGAAATGTGTTTTCTTTTCTATGAAGGAAAAACAATAAGGAAAAAAGTATTACACCAAACGTAAGTTGAATCAATTTATTTTGGAGATAATTATGCTGTCAAATATCTACAAAACCACTGAATTAAAAATCTTATTTTTTTTTAGTCTGTAAAAATTACTCGCAACTGGAAATTCAGACTAAAAAAGAAATAGAAAACAAACTATCCCTGTTTTTGAAGATCGAGGCGATATCACGAAACATATGCTATGTATGATCCAAAAACATTACACAGAATTGCATTTTATAAGTTATGGACATCATAATTATGATAAAATTACTAAATTACAACTGTTCTGCTTTCCAGTGAGTTCAGTAAAATGCAAGCATGAAAAGGGCACGAAATAAATTAAGCTAATATGTCACACAATTTTCAATTAATTTCCTAAATTAAAAGAATGAACTCTTATTAAAAGCAACCAGCCATTCCATAAGTCAAGCTAATATACTCCACACATGACCAAGTCTCCACATATGAACGGATCTTCCTTTCAAAGGTAAAAGCACTTGTCGCTCGACACCAACAATGGATAGGGGGCTGCGACAAAAGAGTGGCCTCGCCGATACACTGCCACATACAGGCTACATAGTGCAGGTATTTTACATTAAATACCAGTATTTAGCTAGAGTAACCGAGTAGGTACATATGTATATTAAACAGGAATGTCCCTATAATACACCTCCAATTGCTTATATAAACTGACAGTGGATAGAGGGGCGCGACAAAACAGTGGCCTCGTCGATACACTGCCACATACAGGCTACATCGTACAGGTATTTTACAATAAATTTACCGATTGTTACCAACGCGTGTTACCGCGTATCGACAAGCGTAGTGTGGGCCGCCCTTCAACTAGATGGACCGATGACATTTAAATGGTGGTTGCAACGCGCGTTACCGCGTATCGACAAGCGTAGTGTGGGCCGCCCTTCAACTAGATGGACCGATGACATTTAAATGGTGGCTGCAACGCGCGTTACCGCGTATCGACAAGCGAAGTGTGGGCCGCCCTTCAACTAGATGGACCGATGACATTTAAATGGTGGTTGCAACGCGCGTTACCGTGTATCGACAAGCGTAGTGTGGGCCGCCCTTCAACTAGATGGACCGATGACATTTAAATGGTGGCTGCAACGCGCGTTACCGCGTATCGACAAGCGTAGTGTGGGCCGCTCTTCAACTAGATGGACCGATGACATTTAAATGGTGGCTGCAACGCGCGTTACCGCGTATCGACAAGCGTAGTGTGGGCCGCCCTTCAACTAGATGGACCGATGACATTTAAATGGTGGTTGCAAGGCGCGTTACCGCGTATCGACAAGCGTAGTGTGGGCCGCCCTTCAACTAGATGGACCGATGGCATTTAAATGGTGGCTGCAACGCGCGTTACCGCGTATCGACAAGCGTAGTGTGGGCCGCCCTTCAACTAGATGGACCGATGACATTTAAATGGTGGCTGCAACGCGCGTTACCGCGTATCGACAAGCGTATTGTGGGCCGCCCTTCAACTAGATGGACCGATGACATTTAAATGGTGGTTGCAACGCGCGTTACCGCGTATCGACAAGCGTAGTGTGGGCCGCCCTTCAACTAGATGGACCGATGGCATTTAAATGGTGGCTGCAACGCGCGTTACCGCGTATCGACAAGCGTAGTGTGGGCCGCCCTTCAACTAGATGGACCGATGACATTTAAATGGTGGTTGCAACGCGCGTTACCGCGTATCGACAAGCGTAGTGTGGGCCGCCCTTCAACTAGATGGACCGATGACATTTAAATGGTGGCTGGGACAGACTGGATGCGGAAGGTGGAGGACAGAGTGTTGTGGTGCAGCCTGGGAGAGGCACTGGACTGCGATAGGCTGAGTTGATTGATTGAATTAGCAACGAAAGATATCTTATATTTAGTTATAAAGAGTAGTATTATTCAAGTAGACAATGGATGAGGCCGCGACTAAAGAGTGACTTCGTCAGTACACTGCCACATACAGGCACAATATATTAGTATTTTACATATAATACCAGTATTTAATAACAGTGCAAAAGTATAATTTTGCTATTCTATCTGACCGGACAGACGTTGTCCTGTTCAAATTTCAATAATTCAGACAAAAATCCAGAATTTGAACATTTTCCGGGAATCTTTTCCAACTTTTCTTTCCATAAAATCTTAAATCGGACTATTTCGAACATTTTGAAACAAAAAATTGTCAAATCGGTCCAGCCGTTCTCAAGTGATGTGCTCAACGAACAGCATTTCATTTTAATTTATAGAATATGTCCCGGAATTAACGCACAATCACATAGGGGGTCATTGTACTCATCATTATGAAGACATTTACTTTGGGACCTAGCCTGAAATCGCGAAAAAAATCAGCTGTTCCATTGACATTTATGTTCGCATAACTCGTCAAAATGTAGGGAATACCTGATTTTTTTCGATTTCAGGTTTGGTGCCAAAGTAAAAGTTGTTCATAATAATGACCCCTTAAGTGGTTGTGCGTTAATTTCGGGACCTGTTGTATAGATAGATTAAATAGAAATGTTTTTATTACATACCTCATTTGCTAATATAAATAGATGATGGATTAGGGGCCGCGGCAAGAGTGCCCCGTCGATACACTGCCACATAAAGGCGCAATATACTACAGGTATTTTACATTAAACACATGCACTTAGCACACCTACCTACATTAAAACGGCACATTAATTAAGTAACTTTAGAGTTACATATGTTTTAAATCTAACTGCTAACACAAGTAAAGGCTCCGACGCGAATCGCTCGTCACACAAAAGCACCGTCTTTGTGTCGCGTCGCGAGTCACGCCTGTTTCACGCCTTAAAAAATTAATGGGGATCACAAGAAAAGAGTATTATTATTGTTATCAGCCGTTTGTGTACCACTGCAGGGCAAATACCTCTCCCTTCACTCCTTCCACTTTTCCCTATCTACTGCTGTTTGTGGGCATGGATTGACCAATCAAGAAAAGAGTAACTCCGACAATATTAAAATGAACAAAAAGTGCATTCAGTTTACCCTGTAACTTTACCATGGCACAGAACATTCCGTGAGACTCAGATGCACTATAAAGATTTTTCATAAATAAGAAGTCGTCTCAGGAAAAACATGTTTCCAGAAAAGTGCAATCAACTTCCAAGTTTTAAACCCACATTTGTATTCTGCATTTCATATTTCAGAAGTATTTCAGCACATATTTAGATGCAGCGCACACCATCCTCATTGGGAATAAAAACCGGACGTGACGTCAGACCAACACCTGTCACATTCAAAGTGAGAAGAATATTTAGTGCGATATTTTAAATGAGATTGGTATCTATGCGGAACGTAGTTCATAATAAGTTTCCAGTTTCCCACGAAGTGTCCATCTGGCTTTTGATGTGACTTTTCTTACTATTATTATGCTAATTTACAAATTCGATGGTATTTATGGGTTTCTAATATAATTAGTTGCCATAATTTTATCACTACAAATATACAACGTGCCGCTACAATGGCGACATTAATTTAACACACGGGTACGACTAGTCGCCAGTAATCATAAATAATATAATAAGATAAAATAATTCGTAAATTGAAAAATTAAAATTTTCATACAAACTAAATAATAAAGCTCTCTCTCTCTTTCCTTCAATTCGCCTAGTCTTTGCACGTTATTCGTTTTAATTTCATTGATGCGATGTTATGATTCGTGCATCTCAGCGTTACAGCTCTTTCAAGTACAGGTGGCTCCAAGATGCAATTTTAGAAAATCTATACAAATAAATAAAACTGATGTGTCTGTTTGTAATGACAAAATAACAGGTTTTTATTAAATGCATATGAAAGTATATACGGTGCTCATAACAAACAAACATTTCTTTTTTGTCTGTCTATCTGTCTGTTAGTTCCGGCTAATCTCCGAAACGGTTGGAACAATTTTGACGAGACTTTCATTGGCAGATAGCTAATGTTATAAGGAGTAACTTAGGCTACTTTTATTTTAGAAAAATAATTTGGGTCGAGCGCAAAAAAAAATAAAACCATGAAATTGTGAAGAAAATCCAATTTAAATAGGGTAGTATTGGCATCCACGCGGGCGACAGCTAGTTGTAGATAAATCAATAAATAATAACATTTAATGAAATTAAAATATCTTCTTGAAATTAAAACGCGAAACTGTATACGTGTGTTCAATTAATGTCGCCATTAAGGCGGCACGCTCTTCCGCCTGACGCAGGTCCTCACCGGACACGGGTGCTTCGGGAGGAACCTGTTCCGGATAAGGCAAGACGAAACGCCCGGGTGTCACCACTGTGTGGATCGCCCGGAGGACACGGTGGAGCATACGGTGGAGGTCTGCCCGGCTTGGGCGGAGCACCGCCGTGTCCTCGCGAAAGCGATCGGCGGCGGCGATCTCTCGCGTCCGGCCCTGGTCCAGGCCATGGTACGGAGCGAGAGTACATGGGAAGCCATTACCTCCTTCTGCGAAGCAGTAATGCTCGTGAAGGAGGAGGCGGGACGCGTGAGGGAGAGGCAAGCTTTGCGCCCTCACGCCCCAAGTCGCCGCAGGAGACGCCCTGGGCGTCGGGAATTGGCAGCCGATTCCCGGCCACCGTAGGCACGGGCTTGCGGACGGCGAGCAATGGGTAGCTCGCCGACCGGTAAGGACCAAGCCCGAGTCGACGGCGCGTCGTGTTCCACGCGCGCCTCAAAGAGATGTCAGCACTATTGACGGGGTCCGCTAGGGCCGATGCCAGCTAGGGTTGCGGGATGTTCGAAAGAGTTATCGTGGCCCCGGCACAGGCAACAGAAGAAACACGGGTGGGTTTTAGTCAGTAAAAGTCTGACACCCCCTCCCGCTCCGCCCAGAGCGGGAGAAGTCATTTGATGATTTCCCATCCACAAAAAAAAAAAAAAAAGGCGGCACGCTGCGCTGTATACATAGTACAATAAGCAGAGTTCAAATCGGACCACTCACTTCATGTTCTGACACCCTGAATAAAAAACCAAATGCCCTAAGTTAATGTCCGGCAGTTGTTGGCAGAGAGCAGTGGTAGCCCAGTGGTAACGGCCGCGACTTACGAGTTAAATAAGTTGTGGGTTTGAACCCTGACAGGCGCTTTACTATGTGTAAATTATTTCATCACCACTGTTCTCAAAACGGTTAACGAAAACATCGTGAGGAAACCGGCATATCCTAGAACCAAAAATTCAAAGACATATGAGTAACATCTACCAACCCGCACTGGGCCCGCGTGGTAGATTACGGTCCACTCCCTCTCATCGAGAGGAGGCCTGTGTCCTAGCAGTGGGAATATTTTAGGCTGATTATGCTATGCGTTTCCTTTAATGCAGTTAAAACCCCGGACCTAACAGTACCTACCCCAGAGTTAATATAACACTATTACCATGACTGCACATAATACACAACTTAGATTCCCAACTCGTAAGCTCTTAAGACTTCAACTAAGTTAGCTCTAAGCAAGGACACACACGTAGGACATCTATAATGAAAGGTCACTTAAGCTCACACGAGCGAACTTAACGTCAGCTTAGGATAATTACTGTTGTGGACAGCTAGCTTCGTTCATGTTTCATTGATAAATCTGGCTGGGTTTCACATGAGGATATAAGCACTTAGTAGGACCTAAAAGAGACGGAAACGATTACATACAATCTTGGGCCTAAATGTAACGAGATGAAATTGATGTGAATTAATAGATTTAAACTTATCAGTCCCTCGCTGAAAATTCTGTAAGTTTTGACAATCTGAGAGCCGAGTTATTAGAGGTTTAGTAAAAGTAAGGCTATGTCACAACCTTTAACTAAAAACTTATTCCTGAAGTGCAAAAGATGTTCTTTAAACACTAATGTTTATTATATTTCATCTAAGGGTCGTCGGCCTAGTGTATTGCAGTGACTAGTTGCTATCCCTCAATTCACAGAGCGATCCATAGTTTCAGCAATATCCAATCCACAAGGCGGCGGTAAAATCCAAAATAACAATTCCAAGTCAAACGTGTGAGCGATCTTCGGTGTCCAGTGTGAAAGCAAGGGTTGTACAAGGTAGGCAGGGTCAGATTCCGTGAAAAACAACGCAGTGGTCGTTAAAAATGAAATAATCTGAAAAGCAATCAAAACGCACCGGAAAACACGAAACGAGTGAACAAGCAAGAGCAGTTGGCAACTGTCTACTGTCAATGTTGAGCTGACTCACAGCTGTCATAGACAGCGAGAGACATAGACTAAAAATATAAGACTGATTTTAATCGATATGAAATCGATATTCATTATATTGGTTTTTCAGTAATTAATTGATATTTAATTTATTAATATGGCACGTAAGTAAACGCACTATATTGTATATAAGTATATTTAGTGCATTTAATTACTCGAGTTAATTACCTAGTGCGAAGGTTTTCTTTTTTGTAATTTTGTAATCGATTACTTATAACTATATTTCTCTTATTTCTCCGCTTCCAGATTGAGAATTGAGCTGATTTTTGATATTCTAAGATAAAAAAATATGACTAATTTTTTAGATCATATCTCAACTTATTACATTTGGGCCCACCGTTTTCCATCTCCTTTGTGTATTTTGAACATGATGGAAGATACTAAGCATTGTTAAAAGTGTTTTTGTATTGTAGAATACATTTTAAGGGTCTTAACTTGTTTTCATCAGCTGCTAATTGTCAATATGATTTTTTTTTTAATAGATCCTCGAGACACGGAAACATTAAGAGGTGGAGTGAGTAATTGCAAGAAGTATTGTTGTATGTACATAATATTTCTGAAGATCGCTGAAGCATTCCGTGGCAGTAACAGCCCTCCAACAGAGAGTAAACAAGGTATCGAATATATTGAAACATTCGAATTGATTATATCGAATACTAGCTATGCCTCCCAACTTCGTTGGAAGTCGTAAGATACACAATATACTAACAGCCACATTTTTTAAAACTCCCCCGTCCCGCGACCCGCCACGTTGCATCGCCCTTCCGCACTATTACTTCGTTTTCACTTAGCGTTCTTTCTGACTTTTTTCTTTTTGCTCGGCTCCTCAGGGTCATAACGTGATGTTAAATAGCCTATAACCGTTCTCGGAAATTGGGCTACCAAATGCAAAAAGAATAGATTAGCGCAAAATAGCTTAAACTTCATGGGGTTTTTTTTTTGTGCATAACCCTAAATCTTTTTCGATACTAAAAGTAGTTTAAATTACTCCTTATAACATCATCTATCTGTCAGCGAAAGTCCCGTCAAAATCCGTCCAGCCATTTCGGAGATTAGCCGGAATAAACGGACAGACAGACAAAAAAATTTAAAATTGTTTTTTGTTATATGTACCGTATGTATATACTTTCATATGCATTTAGTGAAAAGCTGTTATTTTGACATTACAAACAGACACTTCAATTTTATTTATTTGTATAGATATTAAATATATACACTTATGTTAGAAACATACACATATTCTGGCACTATCAGAAAGGCAGAGTATATTTACAAGCTATTGTGGATTGGTTTTAACCAACCTATATAAACAAAAGTTTAATAAACTATAACACCAAACACCACGTGCATGCCAGTCTCATTTACCATCCATTAGAAGACACTTCATCTGTTCATCCCATCCCGTCAAGAATTTAACCGAGAGGGTTGCAGCGCTATAATATAACCGATTTGCGAAATTAAATGTAAATACCATCTCACTACCACTCGGTACTTTCGCCCAGACCGCTTCCCTTTTCGGCAATTAAAACAAGATCAGGAAGCTTCGTGTTTTATTTTTCTTTTTTTCCTTTCTTTTCTCTTTCTTTTCCCTGCAATGCTGCAATAAAGATAAATTATGGTTTTTAATTTTGTTGGGTTGGTCGGTTAATGACGGCTTGGGATGTCTATGGACGTTTATTTTTGAATTATCTGTGGTGCAGTGTTGTGGAGACGAATTATTTTTGCTTTTCTTTTTTAACGGCCTTTTTTAAGCTATACCTACTATCCGAATAGGTAAAAGAGTACAATGAAGTTCCAAAGATTTTCTGTTCTACTCCTAAATGAAGACAGTAATGCTTTGATAGTTCATAATTGTCTGCAAAAAGTCCAAAGCTAGATAATTCAAACATGGTACAGTCACAAACAAATAAATCACAATTTCGCTTGTGATTCGACATTCCGATGCCAAGAAACCAACCATAGAGATAGAGTATTGTCACACAGAATATGTACCTAAATAAAAAGTTAGAGGACTGTTGGGAAAGCTCTTACAAAATACCATGACATACCAGCTGGTAGTTTAAAAAATACCACCTTGATGTATCCACGAAGAGAAAGAAAAGAGACATAATATATCAATCGTTGGGACGAATCTAAAAGCAATCCGATATTTGGATATTTGAAAATATCTTTTTGCTTATCTAGATGGGTTTATCTGCGCAGTACTCTTTCGAAATAAGAGTTATTCACACCAAACGTATTGAGTAGCTAGCTAAACGCAAAATAAATAGCGTTTAGCGTGGCGTAATAGCGTTTATTTTTTTCCAATAAAGCTATTTGTACCTACAGATCTTTGGATTTAAAAATGCTTGCCATAATTATTATAGTTTGTTATAATCCAAAGACACTGTGCATTAATTCCTTTTAAGGGGTCACTGTACTCATCATTATGAACAACTTTTACTATGGGACCAAACCAAAAAATAAAAAATAAAGAAAATCAGCTGTTCCCTACAATTTGACGAGTTATGTTAACATAAATGTAAGGCACAGCTGTTTTTTTTCGCGATTTCTGGTTTGGTCCCATAATAAAAGTTCTTCATAATTATGAGTACAATGACCCCTAAAGAGGTAGTGCGTTAATTCCGGGACATGTTGCATAAACCCTTTCCGTTACACGTTGTATGTACCTACCTATATATTTTTTTTATTTTGTTGTTCGGTGTGAACGAAAAGTTGAAAATGGTTGGAAAAGTATCTAGCAAACTGAGTTACAGTGCTCACAGTCAGTGGTGTGAACGCGGCCTTAAAGGAAAGCTTAGCGCTTTTACACACAGTAACTAGACTCTTCAATAAAGACTATATTCCCGAAAATTATTATACCAGCTGAATATTCGTGTGTATTCTAGGTTATGGTGACACATATTTCATGGTCTTCGCTGTGTTTTTATGCGAAAAATTTGTGAATTTCGTGAGCTACCGCGCTTGGCTTCAGCTGGCGCTCTCTGTATTATGTACAGCGTTTGTCAAAATATTATTCTCCTTTCTTCTTATCCTTTTACTCGTGATAATAAACGGGTAGACATTCTTTGAAAATGTTTTCGTGCATCATTTTACTTACGCGAAAATGGGGCCGTAATATTACATTAGAAGGACTTAGGTATCTGAAAACATATGGCCCAAAAAAGAAATAAAGAAAATACTTCTTAGGATATATCCTATGTCAACTGACAATTCAACTCAACTCAATGCATTTATTTCAAATAAACCAATTACAGGCACTTTTGAATTGTCAAAGAATCGTTCAGTTAGTCAGTAAGTTGAAGCTAGTTGCCCATTCCAAAGGGTAGATAGATCTCTATGGAGAAGAACGGGCAAGAAACTCCACGGACACTCTTTTAAATCAAAATATTGTTACAAAATATTGGTTACATAATTCATGTTGAAATTAAGTATGTGAGAACAATGTAGAAAGACGTGCACGTTAAAAGCGTCCGCAACAAAAAGGTAAAAACCAAAAACGATTCAAAAATTAAAATAAGCCGTGGCAGCTAAGAGATGATCAGTCCCTACTGACGGCGCCCGTTCACGAACATGACGCTTGGATTAGCACCATTCAGCTCAACCATTTTGAAGGGAACTTAATGATCCAACACACACGCCACCACCAGCGAGACATTTGAGTGAGCATGACATACTCTCAGTCGCCAGGGCAAATTTAAGTCAATGAAAGGAGTCGTACCCAGTTAATGGTAGCTTTATAGTAGGTAGTACATAGTGCTCACACATGTGCTAATTCGTAATGGAACTTCTACCTAATCGGTAGTTTAATGATGGTGAAAACGGGGCTAATTACTCCAATTACAAAACCCGAACGATTACTAAAGAAAACAAAAGACGGTCAGTTCTTTCCACAACCATTAATACAGTTCTTACTTTACAAAAACCTTAACCCACCAGCTCCGTGGATACCAAACGATAAATTATCCCGATGATAACCCTCGAGTGCCGTCTTAATCACCACTGCACTTTTGAACGTAGATTGATGACGTTTTGATTTATCGCCGTCGCTGCGGCAGGGTTAATGGGGCGAATCTGTCAGATAAAGATGCAACCGATGGTAATTTACAGTAATGAACATGTTGGTGGTTGGGTGAGGCGTTTTGTTTTAACTGTTTTGTTATACCTTTTTATTATATAATTATTCAAATTATTAAAAACGCATTTTTATTGTGGTATTTATTTAACTCATCTCAAAAATAGATCATAATACTTATTGAGCTGAGTTTATTAGATAACACTATAGAAATGTGTTTTTAATTATTACCTATTAAATGAATATTATTTATTAGTTCGCCAATTGATTACATTTTTCAAAAAAGGATCTTTTCATTTAACATTCTTTAACATTATACCTCTGTCGTTCCCTTGTGAACGAGAGAGGTGACCAAATGCGACCACCCTCTTAAGACCTTTTTCACCACCACTAGTACTACTGGTGTTGTGAGAATATGTTGTAAAAATCCATAATAGACTGATTCTAAACCAGTCCAGTTGAAAACCAGCATCAGACACTTGTCTGGCATTTATGCAGAACTGGGCCTATTTGGCGCTGCCGTGAGGCACACAATATTGTTATTGGATGGGCTCAGTCGGAGTTTATAATAAAAGAAGTGGACTGTATTAAAATATGTGTAATACCACAATTAACATTAACGAGTGAAATGGTACAAAGAAATGCCCGTAGTGAAGCGCGTCTGTGAGCTGAGTGGTGTGGAGGGCGCGCAGCGGCCGTCGCGTACCGGGTTCGGTACCCCGACACCCCGCGCCTTCCCCGCGGTCAATCACGCGTATATGTGATGCGCCGACAGTTATTATAACTAAGATTTTTCTGTCTTTTTTTGTATTCTTGTAATGTGTACCATGCTCTGGCTCAAATAAATTTATTATCTCACTTTTATTCCTGCCATACCTACTTTCGAGACGATTCTATAGCAAATTATCTATACCAAAACTTTTTAAAACGGTGCGTCATTATAAATGAAGAACGCATCTTTAAAAAACCTATTAATCTATCCATAGAACTCTAATGATTCATGAACCGTTTCCTTGAAGCCAAGTGAACTGCCTCGATAATCAAGGGTTGAAAAATACACCCCCAAAACATAGGGGTGTGGTCTATCAATCAGCTTACTCACCACGGTTCTGATTATAACCCACCCCCTGAAACTTACCCTTAGATGACGCATGCAAATTCACCCCCATTCCACCTTTTTTCACCCCCTATTCTTTTTATTGAAGAAAACTTTTTGATGGATTGGCGTTTTAGCGTTGCTTCGAGAATAAAAAGCTTTTGAAGTCAAATCTGTGTGATATCTGTCAGATTGTCTGTTGGCGCATTAGCAATTGGTTCAGTAATGAAACGGGAATTAAATGTTTTTCTTTTAATGTTGTAACTGAATACCAATAAACTTTGACACTAAATTGAAATGGTGTCTTCCATACAGAATATCTGAATTACTTTTCATTCGAGTCACATAATACGGACTATTATTCACGAAACATCCTCTTAGTTTAATTTACACAACTACCAAATAAATAAAAAAAACTTTTTTACAAAAAAAAATAATAACGTTTATTAATCAAAAAAAAAAAAAAATACAACCGACTTCCAAAAAAAACACTACAAATTCATGAAACATCCTCTAAGTTTAATTTACACAACTGTTCTACCACATAAATTAAAAAAAACTTTTATACAAAAAAAAAATACAACCGACTTCCAAAAAAAAAAACACTACAAAGTGAAAAATAACTTTAATTTCGGAAGTCAGTGTCTTTGGGTCTGTATTTTATTTTTTGCCATTCGCCCCTTAATCATTAAGATTTTTGCTAGTCTGTGCACTTCTGTAAGTGACGTACTCACATTATCTGTAACGGTATGTGATTTTTGTTTGTGTATGTTCTAGTGATGTAAGTTGTTGAAGCCTTAGTGTCATCAGTGGTCTCTAACCTACCGATTTTTCGGTATTTCTACCGGTATACCGAAATATAACGATTTTTCTACGATTTCAGACTGAAATTCTGTCATTTCACTAAATAAATAAATTACGTAAAACAGGCATTGCAACGTTTTACGTTAGTTGTTAATTTTTGAGGTTGAAGTAGTACCTACCTTAGAGAAATCTTAATACCTCTTCATTTGTCGACTTCCCCATGTCTTCCCCATATTTAAGTCTTCATAATTAACATCACATTACACCAATATCATAATTAACACCACTTAAAACCTCATAATTGTCCCACTTACAGACCGTAACCATTCCGACTTTCAGAACTACGTGAAATAATTGCTGGAAGCTTCATAATGCGTATCACGTAACATAGGTTCACGTGGTTCGCGACGTTAACCAACCGTACAAAGGGTTATTACTTGACAACCGGACCCTAATGGTTACATTTGTGTTACACGGCAACCAGAGTATCTTGATCCTCTGTGATGACGCTCACTGCGTTTAAAGACAGCTGTCAAAAATTGTATCAGATTTTGGTATATTCAAAGCCAGTGTCCGGATAGGATAAATTCTAACGGCCGAACCCAATAACCTATTTTCAGAAAAAGATAAATCGCTATTGATGGTAGACAGTATAATTCTATCTGTCCTTATGTCAGGCCGGTAAGATTCCATAGTCTCTTATTGATTATTTGGAAACCATAGATAGATAGGTTTTTTATCTCCAGTATGCCAAAACTGGTGATAGATAGGTTATTGGGTTCGGCCGTATATGGGACAGAATTAGCATTAATTTATCTGCTAGATAAGATAACATTGACTTATTTGGAGATGTCCGCATCTACACTTACCAGCAGGTGGGTTAGTGGTAAAATGTAAGCTTATCAATAATAGAAAAAAGTAGTGTACCCAACATGAACAAAAATGAAGAATGAAGGCCCATTAAAGACCAATATTAACCAATATAAATCCATCATGACGAAACAAATGTCAATCGCTTAGTTTAAATGAGTAATTCATTTGGTGTAAATAGCATTGACTATATCCAATGCGTGTAAGTTCAATAAGTGAATTTTTTTTTTGTATGTTTATGCGTTGTCTTTGCTCAGTAAATAATCATTGCCAATTATATCTAGCACAGCTCTAAAATATCCATTTGCCATGTCATTATGTCAAATCAGTAATCATAAAATGAACAGAGTCATCATCATCTGCCTAGCCTTTTCCCAACTACCTATATGTTGGGGTCGGGTTCCAGTCTAACCGGATGCAGCTTAATACCAATATTTTACATGGAGCGACTGTCTACCTGACCTCCACAACCCAGTAACTGGGTAATACGATACTCCTTGGTAAGACTGGTTGTTAGACTTTCGGGCTTCAGACGACCCGTAACGACTGTCAAAGATTCACGTATGACAGCTGGGACCAACGGCTTAACGTGCTTTCCGAGACACGGAGGGGTCTTGGTATGTAAAGATGGTCACCTATCCACGGACCAACCGCGACAAGCGTATCTTAACCTGATCGATCGACCCGTGCGGCTGTTATCACTTAGCCACAAGCCCCACTATAATGAACAGAGTACAGTTTGACATTTCGTCACGGTTCAACTTACACCGGCCATGTAACACGTAGTCGCGTGTTAATTATGTGATTACAGTAATTGTGGGGTGACGCTGTCGTATTGTTTTAAATAGAGCCCCCAATTGTCGCTTATATGTTTGTTTCAAGTTGTTATGGGGTTGTTAGGTGAGTGACGAATGAGGTCTTTATGGTTTTACACGGCTAGTTAGAGTAAGTTTATATATGTGTCGTTTAGTTTAAATAGCAGGTGTGCAAGTTCATGTTACAAATGGAATATTTCACCTTCTCTCTATGGTTTTGGCATATCAAATATACAACATTAATTTTAGTTTATGCGAAGCCCGAAATATGTGTCTGGTATTTTGGAGCATACATGTTTATTCCACACCTTTTGATATCACGCTTTTTGGTTAATTAAGTTTCATAGCAGCATGAGGTCTAGGTTCGATTCCCAGGTCGGGTAATTGTTATTGAACTTGTTCCATCAGGAATTTCTCAGTAGCAGCCTGGAGTATCGATTTGTGGCCGATTGGTGGGTATTGCATGGGCCGGAAACATAACTGGCGAAATGTGGGTGTACTAAGATACACCTCAGCCTAATCCTTCGGGGATTACAGGCGTGATGTTATGTTAAGTTTCATAACTATCTCATTCCTACAAAACATAATCCCAGTTTGTTATCAGTATTTTATCATAGAGCCATCCGTTTTTAACAGTGTCAATGTACCTTTGTTTTCTTCACATGGATTGTGTGACCTATCGAATTAGTTACACACAACGTGGATCTGGATATACGACATTAAATGTAAACGAGCACAGTACTAATCCATCGAAACATTTTAAAACATTAATGGAACATTTAAAAATTGCAGTTTTCAAACAAAATAAATACCAGAATCAACTGCATAAAAAGTAAACACGCTTTATCTACGAAAAGTCACTGACCAACAGTACGGCGCGGGGCGTGGCGGCGGCGGTGCGGGGCGCAGGTAGGTAGGCGCAGGCACTTTAGTTGGAGAACAATACCAACTCAAAGTTTATTTTGCACAGGTTCTTGACCTTTCAATGTTTACCTATTATTATTACGGACTCAGATCTACATCATGTTGCAAAATCAGAAAATAAAAAAATAATTTCCTGTGGCTAAAGTATTCATTGGATTTGATTGATTTTTTGTATACGAGTAAAGAACATGATTCTCTTTACGTGGTTTAAAGGAATGCCAATCGTCCTGTTCCACCTTGTATACATACATACATACATCCAGGGTGGCAGGGTCATCGACGCGAATCCGGTTACCATGGATTCAGTACAAGATTCTGGACCCTTCTGCGTTGAAATGTTTCGTCATTATTTTTAAAAAAAATCTGCTGTTTCCTACAAAAGCGCAATACCTACGCGGTCAAAATGTATGGAACAGCAATTTTTTTTTAAATAACCGACGAAAAATTTCAACGCAGGGGGGTCCAGAATCATGTACTGAATCCATGGTAACCGGATTCACGTCGAAGTCCCTGCCACCCTGTATATAAACTCAGGCCTTCTTCCCATGGGGGTAGGCAGAAACTACAGAACGCCACCTGCTACGATCCTTACATACTCCTTTTGCTTCGATTACATCTGGTCACACGCACGCCGGTTGCGGTTGGTTGGTTATTCACACATATCCCTTTGCATATTCTATCTATACATGCTATCTATATCAGGAACATGTATTCAACAGACCATATATTTTACTATAAAGAGAAAGTATGAGGTATTTGGTTCAATGTCAAATGTTTAACCATAAGTATTCTTTAGCGTCGAGTGTACGGTAAGTGCCATGAATCAATGGGTAGATTGGATACCAAATTAGGATTACCTGACATGTTCGGGTGTTGTAGGTGATGTTTTAAATCTGATTGTTAAAAATGTTACTAGATAGAACTGTTTCCGAATTTTATCGGCTGCTCCCATAATCAGCCTATAATGTTCCCACTGCTGGGACATAGGCCTCCTCTCTTCGAGAGGAAATGGGCTGTAATCTACCACGCGGGCTCAGTGCGGGTTAGTAGATGTCACATTTCTTCGAATTTTTGGTTCAAGGACATGCCGGTTTCCTCACGATGTTTTCCTTCATCGTTTTGAAAGCAGTGGTGATGAAATAATTTACGCAAAGTAAAGCGCCTGCCTGGGTTCGAACCCACGACGTACATACAACTCTGAAGTCGCGGCCGTTACAACAGGGCCACTACTGCTCTCTGCTATGCCCCGATTGGCCTTTATTCAGTTTTATCCGTTGGTAAATGTCACAAAATCAATCTGCCTAGCCGGGTCGACTTCCAGTCTAACTGGATGCAGCTGAAATACTGACAACTATTTTACATGAAGCCACTGCCTGTCTGACCTTCACAATTCAGTTCAGAATACCCCTTGGTAAAACTGGTTGTCAGACTTTCGGCTTCTGACTACCCGTAACGACTGTTAAAGATGTACGAATGACAGCGTATTTTCCGAGGCACGGAGGGGTTTGATAATGTTAAAAATGATCAGCGATCCACGGCCTGAACTCGGCAAGCCTAGCTTAACCTTCGATCGACCCGTGCGGCTGTTATTATTTAGCCGTGAGCTCTGTTGTTAAATGTCACATTGATACATTAATTGACTCACCTAGCAACAGATATTTGGAAAACGAAAACGTTCAAAAAGAATAACTTACCTACATAAAACGATATAGACGAACGATCACGTCGGGGTCACCAGTATAGAGGCATGAGGAACAGGGTGTAAAGTTCACTCATCCTCCATAAAAAAGGGAGGATCCTCCGACCAGACGGTTATGTCTGGTGGGCTACTGCCCGACGGTTGATGTCGGGAAGTTGTATACATGCTAGTCGCGCGGTAAACTCTGATTGCGCGATGCAGGATTTTGCGTGACGTCAGTGTGATGCGTTCCAATGTTGCGATGTAGATATGCCGCCACAACGATCACTATGATTTTTTATCAATCTTCAGAAACTCAAAGATTGCTAAAGTCAAATCACAGATATTCGGCGTAACACCTAGGTACTATGTAAATTACTTTCATGATTTCATGATTCGCAAGAAATTGAAAGTACAGTTTTCCAATAGTTTGTGATATCAAAATTCACTACAGCACTAAATAGAATAAAAAGCCATTAGAAACATTACCAAAAGTACATATTCTAACATGAACAGCAACATGACACTGAGAAAGTCCCTTCCTTTTACGGCCATACTTTCTCGGGAGCAATTTTGCCCCATAATGGTACAAGAGGATACTATTATAGCCATCTGATGAACACCATTGTAATTTGGTTCTTAATAATGATTTTATACTCCGTACGCATGTAATATCATGTTATGATGCCCGTTATGGACTTAATTTGGGTGTTTTTGTATGGGGATTAAAAATATTTGGGCTGTTGTGAAATGATTTAGTTAGGTAGATACAGGACTAAGTGCTCGTGTATCGCTATGTTTCGTGATGTTTATTGAATGTTTCAGAGAGTTGGATCAGCAATGGACACTCTGGACAACCATAGGTATTCAACGCACGAATTCATAATCTCTGAATACTTACAACTCATACTTGTTTCACTGCTTGAAACTAGCGTCATTTCATACGAAAGGTACTTCACTAGCGCTGAAATCAAGGCACCAACACTGGGTTGTTTACCGAAATGTATTGACATTTTCTTGTAGTTTTCAGCTACAGATCTTATAACTGAAAAATAAACAACAAGACCACTCCAATACATTTTAATGCCAATTAATTCCATCGCAAACTTCCGTAATATAATTGAGTGTAACAAGTTAACATTCCACAAATTCCCTCACGAGGTATTGAGCCAAGACCTATTAACAAAAACAAAATACCCACAAATTGGATAACAACTTAAAACGTCCCTCTTAATAAAATTACTTCGTTCCAACAAATTTTGTACAAAACCATCGAACTTTTGGATAAACTTAATGTATATAGGGAACAAGCTGTTGCGTTCGGAAAATTCAATTTGTATACGAGTTAGCATCTTGTTAAAATTCTTCTGATGTAATAAGGTGGGTTCGCTTTTGTAGGCATTTAGATCTCGAGCGGTTTTCGTCGAACTCGAACATTCTTAGCGAACTCTCGCACGATAATAATATTCGAAGATTGGGTTTTGAGTTGCTAATAGATTTTCTTGGTGTTTTCGTTGCGTACGGTGTTGCTTTTCGTGTTATGAGGGCGTAATGGGTTTTTGCCTTTTCGTGATTGGAAAAAGATTGCTTTAGTGGTTTCTGCTAGGCTGTTGAAAAGTTTGAGGTCGGTTATGGGTTATTGAAGTCTTCGGCAGCTCCATTAAAAGCAGGTAGTAATTCAAAATTGATTCCAACATTTTTTATCACTTTGACAAGGGTGAAAATTGAGAAAAAATGCCAGTTCTTAGCCTTGTCCCAACTATGTTCGGGTCTGCTTCCGGTCTAACCGGATGCAGCTGAATACCTGTATTTTACTGCTTGCTAGGCACGGAGGGGTCTCGTTATGCAATGGACGGTCACCCATACAGACACAAAAGGTCCACTTCTTACTATATCACGATACGGTAATTTATGACGTAGACGCTGACTAATCTTAGATATTGCATGCACCCTTTGATAATCTGTTGCATATAGGTACGAGTCTCCCATTTTTCGACCCCATCATAATTAAATTGTCGTCTACTGTTTCGATGAACGATAAATACCAAATCACCACTACACTGATATCAATCTGCCTGCCTTTTCCCAACTATGTTGGAGTCTGATTCCAGTCTAGCAAATGCAGCTGATTACCAGTATTTTACTGCTTGCTAGGCACGGAGGGGTCTCGTTATGTAATGGATGGTCACCCTTCCACAAACCTACCGCGGCAAGCGTAGCTTAACCATCGATCAGCCCGTGCGGCTGTTACCATTTAGCCACGAGCCCCTAAACGAAAAAATGCAACTGGCCATAAAACGACTGCATATTCTTTTCAATTTATGGGAAAGCAATTGGTTTCATAAACATTCTCTATTCCTCTCTTCACGTCAGCATCACCTCAGACAACACATACTGTCCTGGCAAATAGATTCAGTCATAAAGTTTCAAAGGTTCATAATTTGTGTGCGCTGGACGTATCGTTGTATTTTTATTACCCGTGACTCATATCGTGTATCCTTAATACATGTCCCGGAATTAACGCACAACCTCCTAAGGGGTCATTGTTCTCATCATTATGAACAACTTTTACTATGGAACCAAACCTGAAATCGCGAAAAAAAAATCAGCGGTTGTCTACATTTTGACGAGTTATGCGAACATAATTGCACGGAACAGCTGATTTATTTTTTTCGCGATTTCAGGTTTGGTACCATAGTAAAAGTTGTTTATAATGATGAGTACAATGATCCCGTAGAGGTTGTGCGTTAATTCCGGGACATGTTGTATTTGGAAATAAAAACGAGTTATTCAAAAAGCTTTTCACCTACGAATTCCCACTAATAAATGTATGACCTCTAGCCCACCGCCACATTAGTAGTTGTTCAACAAATCATACTTATGTAAATTGAACATAAGTAATAGAGATTTACATAATTTACTATAGTAGCCAATTACACTGAGTTACGGCCAGTCGCTATGTGATTTACACAAATTATCATCTATCACTTGTACATAGTTTATATTGTTTTGCGTTGAGTATGAATTATTGGGTACTAAGGAAATTATCTGCGAGATTCATAATAATTATAAGTTGTATACAAGGTGGAACAGGACGATTAACATTCCTTTAAACCACGTAAAGAGAATCATGTTCTCTACCCGTATACAAAAAAATCAATCAAAGCCAATGAATACTTTAGCCACAGGAAATTATTTTTCATTTTCTTATTTTTCAACGTGATGTAGATCTGAGTCCGTAATAATAGGTAAACATTGCCGCCGCCGCGCCCCGCACCCCGCACCGCACCGTTGGTCAGTGACTTTTCGTAGATAAAGCGTGTTTACTTTTTATGCAGTTCATTCTGGCTATTTATTTTGTTTGATAACTGCAATTTTTAAATTTTCCATTAACTACAAATCTTCGTGTTTTGAAATGTTTCGATGGATTAGTACTGTGCTCGTTTTCATTTAATGTCGTACATCCAGATACACGTTGTATATACTGGCTGATTATTTTACCGTCTCGAAATTTTTACAGGGTGTTCTACCCATGAATATGAACAACTTTCACTATGGGACCAACTCTGAAATCACGAAAAAAAATCAGCTGATTCATACATTTTGGTCGAGTAGGTATTGAACTTTTGTATGAATCAGCTGATTTTTTTTTCGTGATTTCAGAGTTGGTCCCATAGTGAAAGTTGTTCATATTCATGGGTAGAACATCCTGTAAAAATTTCGAGACGGTAAAAAAAATCATCCAGTATAAAGTTATATAGATATAAAACTCTAATCATAAATCGTTCGTACTAAGAAATGTAGACAAAAACTTAGGTAAGATTAAAACTAAACTCTCCTTCTTCTTACAACGATTGTACTGCTACATATAAAATTTATTGAGTCAATCAACCCCCATAGGTGGCAGTTCCTTATTGGATTATAATCCTATGTAGGTACATCAGGACATGAGCCATTATCATAACAGCCCTCATCTGGACTGTCCCACAAAAATTGCTCAGTAATAGGTTAAGGCTCTTGCAAACAGGTGCGACACGAGCTTTGATGCAACATTATGATAATAGGGATGATGCCTGGGTAAAAAACAGAAATTTTATTTAGCCCGTTAGTCATGATAGTAAAAAGAAATATCAGACACATATTTTTTGCTTTATCATATTAATAAATAATTACTTAAACGCATTACAGTTGGGGAGTGGGGGCTCGCTACGTCACACACAACTCAGTATAAAATCTAGCAAGGCGTGACGTCATGCCACATTTTAACTTAATGTATCGCCGTAATCTTTTCATAACGGAAAAAAAGAAAAAAATACTTGTCCAATATTTTTTAATAATCTACCTGATGGACAAAACAAAATTTTAGTTATCATCCCAATTATTTACTCACCCAGAACAAAAAATAAAGCCATGAAAACGAATCAAAGAAGAGAGAACAAAATGGACAGTTGCCAAAAAAAGCAAAAGCACGAAAGCGCCGAACACATCTATCTACCTTAACATTGTAAAGCTCTATGAAACAGCGTTACATCCAGAATCAATAGCACAAGCACAATACATCCCCCTTTATTTATACCCGAGGTTGTGGCTTCGCGCATAAATCCAGCAAAGGTAAGTTTTACGGCTAGTCGAGACTACGAACAATAAAAATAAATTAGCCTTCGTAAGTGCTTGCACTAATGAAATGGCCGAAAAATGGGAAATAGGTAAGTACTTTTTGGTGGGGGAAAGGATAATGGTATGGGCTGCTAGTGTGAATCTATAGCCTTGCCCATGGGTTGGCGGCTTTTCTCTCAGTCGAAGTTCGCACGGACGTAAAAATATCGCGGCTATTTTTTTCGCGCACTCGATTTTCAACGTTCTGCTTAGCGCCGAGAGTTGAAAATCCAACAATGTGTTTTTTCGACGCGCTGAGATGCACTCTGTCGGATTCTCCATGCTCGGCTCAACATCGAGAGTTGAAAATCCAGTGCGCGATAAAATCCCGCCGCGATATTTTTACGTTCATGCGAACGTCGGCAAAAGGTGAACGTCCGTTGGTCCGCACCGGCCGCAACACACGCACGGCAGAGATTGTTTTTGGGCATTATTTAATATTTCTGCAGCTTGTCCCTAAAAGTAAGCTTAAATATCCTTGTGTAATATGTAGCTTTCACTTACGATTACTATGCGAGCCAGTCCATATTGCCATTTCATTTTTTTATTGGTCCACCAACAATTGTTTACACTAGTTTTATGCTAAAGGTAACATACAAAAATGTGTATGCCAGTGCAACAATCACAGGCAAATCCGCATGCGCAAAGAAGTTGTACAAACATGTATAATGTTAATCATTTATTTATTTTTTCAATACATTAATATTTTAGATAACAACTTATACCTAATTAATTAATAAAATAACAAAATTATATCCTAACTTAACTAAAACTATTCACAAACTAAAATATGGCGTTGAAAAATTCCTCCGCATCGCTGTCGACTGGTAATGTACCCAAGAGACTGGCGGCATTGCCACGTTGTATGGCAATGCTTAGCCTCTGGCCAAGGTAAAAGTCGGCCCTTGGGTCATAATGTTAATGTAGTTTTAAATTACTTACCTATCTAAAAATAATGAACATAACAATATAATATAACAATTTATGGTACTTTTATGTATAACGGCGCAGGATAGCCTTTAACAGAAGTGGTTATCGTCATACGGCCGAACCCAATAGCCTATTTTCAGTAAAAGACAGATCGCTATTGATGGTAGACAGTACAATTCTATCTAATCAAATAAGGCTTCTTTTGTACACGAAGTTACGGTAGAACACTTACTCCTAGGTCACAGGGTTCCCCTAGTTTAGGTGGCAGGGTTTTCCACTATTCGTGCAGCCTTTTCACAAAAATCCAATGTTCTATTTAGAATGTATGGTATTGGTATTGTATACAAAGGTGTATGGTGTCAATAAACTTTATTTTATTTTATTTATTATTTATTTTTATCTGTCCTTATGTCAGGCCGGTAAGATTCCATAATCTCTTATAGATTATTGGGACGTCAAAACCATAGATAGATAGGTTTTTCTATCTCCAGTATGCCAAAACTGGTGATAGATAGGTTATCGGGGTTCGGCCGTTAGTGGTTCAGGAGCTTCAATATCATCAGGATTGTGCCGGAATATAGCAGTTCGTCGTGGACGTGGTACGAAAGCGGCTCCGACATCTTCTCGTCTGTCATCAGAAGACAGTCGTCACGCAACCATCGATGCGACGCTCTACTAGAGTGACTGTCACCAGCCAGTGTCACTCTTATCCGACCTTTTCGGTGATTCCAGTAACTTCGTAACGAATATAGGCGGCGCCTTCTGCTGCGGTGGCATCTATATGTTATCACATTTCCCTTCAAGCGAGATAGTGAAAGGTTGATCTATTTAGGAAGATTCATATTCTGCAAGTTTCAGCAGCTCTCTGTAATTCTATCTCACACCTTAGGGTGCTAACATAACGAAACAGGTTTCCAGTACAGACAAACCCGTGCGGGTCGGTACCGATCGGTGCAGGTATACTATTCCCATGTTACCTTATGCGCTCACTTATAAAGAAACAGGTTTATACTTGTCGGTGCCGACTACCTTACCTGTACCGATCGGTACCGACCCGCACGGGTTTGTCTGTACCGGAAACCCGTTTCTTTATGTAAGCACCCTTACAACAGAATCGGTGGTGACGCCACCAGTGGAGACATTCCTCAGTATTTAATTTTTCACTCTGAATCTCAAAATTCCACGTACAATTTTCCACAAATAAAACCTCCCCATTGATACTTATACAGTAGCAAAAAAGTTAAAACCTCTTTAGATTCGTAAAGGCGCATTCACACGCACGCAGCGGTAATCAGCGCACGCATTGTAGAGAGTCGACCGCAGTTGTTAAGGGCTCTTCAGACGAGGGTACTCGAACATCTGTCGCGCGGTGTCGCAAGGGGCTTGGTTTAAACGGAGAGGATTTTTGTATTACGTGTTGAGTGTGTGGAGGTGGGCTTTAAGCGATTTTTTATGGAATATTAATACTTATATTGTATTTTTGTTGTATGGTTTTTCTCAAGGACAAGGTAGGGTGTATTTGGGCATTGCAAGAAGAAATATAAAGGATTATTTGGTGTTTGCCAACAAAAATTACAATGATCCGCCAAAAAAACCTTTAGGCCAATAGCATTAGAATAAGGTTATCCTAACCCGGATTAAGAAACTTTATTAACGGCCGAACCAATAACCTATTTTCAGTAAAAGACAGACCGCTATTGATGGAAGACAGCATAATTCTATCTGTCATTATGTCAGACCGGTAAGATTTCATAATCTCTTATAGATTATTGGGACGATAAAACCATAGATAGATAGGTTTTTCTATCTCCAGTATGTCAAAAGTGATGATAGATAGGTTATTGGGTTCGGCCGTAAGACTTAGTCAGATATGGTGAAAATCGTATTGTTACTGTGTTGAACTAGATCTTTATAAACAATTAATTTTTAATTTACTGTGGAATTAAACGAACTTTTGTGGAGTCTTATAAATCCCTGATTAAAAGCCATGAAACAAAAACAACAGCAATGAAACTTTACCTTAAATATAAATATGTAGTAGCCACAAAATATTAATACATTAGACTCCGTTGTACATTAGCGAACATCACAACTAAAGCCGCAGCCAGCAGCATCCATTAAAATCCCATAATCACCAACTCATTCATTTAAATTATCGTACATGCTATGTTTACACTTCCCGCTTACGGCTAGTACAATCAAAGCGTAGTACTGGCTCCACTAATCGGGCTAGTGAACGGAAGTAACATGGCGTGGTCATTTGGACAAACAAAAAAGTAACATACGGGTGTGTCGAGTCGAGATAATTTACCATTGTTGTGGTACGAAGTTATGGAGTCGGTAATATTAAACATTTCACTGTAATGTAAAAAAAATATATACGTTGTTTTTTGTTTGAGAAAAGTTGTTCTTGGCCTAATGATTGTAAATCTTTTCATTATTGTAGCTGATGATAATCATGAATAGATATAACGAATAGAAAGACTACTAGACTTTAAAACATGTATGTTATTTTTAAATATTTACTATAGACAATGCAAATAAAGCTGGTGGCCTGAATGGAAATAAGGACAATATTCTACTGGATTGAATGGAGTCTCAATTCAATGAAGTTTCAATGGTCCTTTCTCTAAAATAACTTCGTGCCAAAATGACATAAATATCTCGTGAAAACACATAGCTACTAGCAAACAACAATCCATCTCGTTGATAACAATCTACATAACATTAAACCAGCTAAATACCACGTCCATTATTTCTAACGTCCATTCTTGCTCAGATCGTGTGAATTAACCTCGTTTGTGCGACGGCACCTTATAAGGCAAGTGGAAAGCGCACTCGCCTTATTAAACGAGGCACAATGGTCCTCTAATGTACGGGCTATGTACAAAAATACACAAAAGGCTCTCGTGACCTAATTTGAGGACAGGCGAATTAGATACGCGAGACATAAGTGCTTGTTAGAAATTTAATTATATGAATAACCAAAGTTTTTTTTTTTATCAGCGAAAAGCTACTAATGTCTATGCTGCAAAAACATGGTGTGAATCACTACACGATCTGTTTACTCTCAAATGTATTAAAGTCTTTTATAAGGATATGCTTTCAATGATTATTTTGTATCAGTCGGAAAAACGGATACCGCAAACGGGAACGTCTGTCCAACTGGCCGCCCTACCTCGTCCCAAAGTGAAAACTCCATTTACTTAAGACCTGTTGACCCTAACGAAATTAAGTTTATTATAAAAAGTTTGAAAAACAAGCGAAGTTATGGACATGACGAGCTACCACCTGCACTTATAAAAGCATGCGCTGAAGAATTAACGTTACCGCTAACTTACTTAATAAATCAATCCTTAGACGAAGGCTCAGTCCCTGACCTGCTGAAAGTATCGATAGTGAAACCAATATATAAAAAGGAGACCAGACCAACACTAGTAACTACCGGCCTATAGCATTACTACCGACCTTCTCAAAAATATTGGAGACTGCTATGTCAAAACGACTTTATTCCTATTGCGAAAAATACAAAGTATTCAATGAAAGCCAGAATGGGTTTAGAAGGAACAGATCCACAACATTAGCAACATTTAAGTATATCCAGGAAGCTTTAAATATAATCAATAATAAGCATTATGCAGTAGGTATTCTACTGGATATGAGCAAAGCATACGACAGAGTTTCATACGAAATTTTACTAAATAAATTATACGCAATAGGTGTCAGAGGTACAGCACACAAGTGGTTCTGCTCGTACCTAGAAAATAGAGAACAATTCGTAGAGATAGAACAAACCAACCCACACACTGGTCAAATAATACGCGTAAGATCTAAGAAAACAAAAACAACAATGTCAATACCACAAGGCAGCGTTTTGGGATGTTTATTATTTCTAGTTTACATAAATGAAATTGACGCTCAAAGTATTTTATTTGCTGACGATATTTCTATAATCTTCCCTTACACCAATACAGAAAACCTAAACCTAAGTTTAGACGATAAGCTCTCTAAAATAGTAGCATGGTTAAAAGATCACAACTTAGAATTAAATTTTGAAAAAACAAAGCTAATGCAGTATAGATCATATCAAAAAAGCAAATTGGATATAAATTACTCAAATAACAATATAAAGCTGCAATGCATTAACGAATTTAAACTGTTAGGTTTGACTATAGATACTAATATTAACTGGAAAGCCCATATAGACACATTGGCAAATAAACTAGCCAGCTTTACATATGCCCTGGGGGAGCTTAAAAGATCTACTGATTTTAAAACTGCTCTCACAGCATACTATGCCTACGCATACTCCTGGCTAAATTATGGAATCGTGGTGTGGGGAAACTGTGTAGACAAAGATTGGCTTTTTATTTTGCAAAAGAAGTGTATACGAATTCTTGCCAATATAAAAAACACAGAAAGCTGCAAGCCATTCTTTATAAAATATAAAGTCCTTACTCTAACCAGTATCTACATTTTAGAAGTTAGCAAATTTGTAAGGAAACACAAGTCACTATTCCCACTCACGACGGACCTTCGCCCGCAATATCGTAGTGTTAGACGTAAAAACAACAGCGAATTAGCCGTACCAAGCTCAAAATTAACTATGTTTCATTCAGGACCTTTAGCTATGTGCGTGAAAATATATAATAAGCTCCCAAACTCAATTAAGGACATAGAGTACGAAAACAAATTTAAAAACAGTATCCAAAAATACCTTAAATTAAAATCGTATTACACTCTAAAGGAATTCTTAGATGAAAAGTATTCTTGACATTGTAAACATATCCTATACACACACAGTTCCTATAATTTTGACTCATTACCAACCAATGTTATCTTATTTTATGATTATTATTGTTATCGACATTTGTTTTAATTTTATTTAATCTAATTTGTAATGTGAACGGAAATGGTAAGCAATTATTTGTCCTCTACCCATCGTACGACAATTTCTTATTTATTGTACTTATAACAAATAACGGACATGAAAATGTTAAAATTAGAATGTTTATATTAATGTAAGCAAAGAGAGATTTGTTTTATTATTGTGATTTATGATAGCGCTTTAAATTACTTATATATTGTTGTGCCCTAGCAGGGTCATGTATGATACCTAATATTTGTAACATCTTGTAAACTACATGAATGCAATAAATGATACTGATACTAAGAGTGAGCTCTTGGTCTTTAAGGCGGGTAAGAAATGTTATGACACTGTCCCGCCAGTCACCTTAGGGGGCGTCCCGCTTACCAGAGTGACACGGTTCAAGTACCTGGGACACTGGGTGACCGACAGTTTGTCCAATGATACGGACTTGCAGAGGGAACGCAGAGCATTGGCAGTTAGGTGTAACATGCTGGCCCGTAGGTTTGCACGATGTACAGAAGAGGTAAAAATTACACTCTTTATATTATCTTTATATTGCCAGTCTCTGTACACGTGCGCCCTATGGGTCAGTTATACAAAAAGCTCGTACAGTGCTCTGCGAGTCCAATATAATAATGCCTTCAGGGTGATGTTGGGGCTACCGCGCTTAAGCAGTGCGTCGGGGATGTTCGCGGAAACCGGCGTGCCGGATTTTTACGCGCTTATGCGTTTGCGTATAACGTCCCTGATGCGGCGAGTGCGCGATAGTCCCAACAGTCTGTTGGCTATTGTGGCCAGCAGGATGGACAGCCCCATAATGTGGCATTGCATGACGACTCACAGAGCGTCATTCCAATACATTAAATAATTGTGTATGTATTTGTATTTATTTTTTATATAATGTGCATGTTTTTTTTTTTTTTTAAATTTAATTTTTTGTAATGTATGGACTAATTGTGTCTGATAATAAAGTTTTATTATTATTATTATAAATTAATATGTTTTAATGTTAAATTACACACGGTATTCTTTTGACAATCCCTACAGATTGATCCCTTGCGGCAATAGCCCAACGCTTAGTGTGCGGAATAGCGAGTAAGAGGTTGTAACTCAGTGTAACCTGATACAGCGGAATACCAGTATTTTACATGGAGCGACTGCCTATCTAGAAAGAAAAGAAAGAAAGAAAAATATGTTTACTTATCACAGAAACACGTGCATACAAAAAGATAAGAGTAGGTAATCGGAAAAATAAAACAAAATAGATCCACATTATAATCACGAGCTCAAAACAGAAATAGTCGGCAGCTGCACGTCATACCTGTGACAAGAAGGCTTCCACTTAGCGTGATGCTGTGCTATGGGGGACCCACAGCACAGCGCTGATTTTCAGTGGTCACCTGAAAAAGACGTACGGAAATCAAGTCAGGGTTAGTGATTTGTACATCTACCTATATATCTGACCTCTACAATCCAGTTTTGGGGTAACACGATACCCCATGGTAAGACTGGCTGTCAGACTGTCGGTCTTCTGACGACCTGTAACGACTGTCATAGGTCCTCTAATGACAGCCAGGAACAACGGCTTAACGTGCTTTTCGGCGCACGAAGGGGTTTCGGTATGTAAAGATGGTCACCCATCCACGAACCAACCGCGGCAAGGTAGCTTAACCTGATTGAGCGTACCGTGCGACTGTTATTACTTAGCCACGAGCCCCAAATACTATTGACACGAATGAACCGACTCCCACTATAAGAGTATTTATCCGAGTTAGGACAAGTTACTAAAATGAAAACGAGTACCTACTCCTTCAGACGTCTTTAAAAAAGCATCGATTTTGAAGTGATGAAATTCTACTTAACCGATGCAGGTCCCTTCTCCAGTAATGCATACAGCCTATAATGCCCCACTGCTGGGACACGGGCCTCCTCTTTTTGAGAGGGAGTGATAAATGAAAAATGATTTTATTTCTGTAAGTAGGTTTGTACTACAAACACTTTTACACGTCAATCATATTTTTTTAAACTAGATGAGGCCGGCGTTTCCTATCTGACTACTCTGAGAAGAAAGGCCGAAACAAAATTAGAGGTCATAGTCTCTTTTAAAGTCCAGACATAATCTTGGTCAGATCATGTGAAGACCATGTAAAATGGTGTGTGAAATGGTCTTTTGAGGAAAGAACCACACAGATTGAGTAGACTGGTCCAGTTAGTGCAGGTATCTGTCAGTAATCGTACAGCTCAACTCAGAACTTAAGGAGCTCAACGATACGACGATCAATACCGAAGAAAGGACATTTGGGTAGGCCGCATAAATTACTCAAACTGCCAGACCATGATTAAAACTAACTGAGAGAGAAAAAACAAGGACCCACATAGTCTTCACATTCACAATAATTTCAAAAATATAATACCTTACAAAGTAAATATTCATGTCATTGTTTATATAAAATTGGGCCGTAATCCACCACGCGGGCCCAGTGCGGGTTGGCAGATGTCACATGTCTTCGAATTTTTGGTTCTAGGATATGCCGGTTTCCTTACGATGTGTTCCTTCACCGTTTTGAGAGCAGTGGTGATGAAATAATTTACACAAAGTAAAGTGCCTCCTTGGGATCGAACCCACGACAACTCGTAAGTCGCGGTCGTTACCACTGGGATCTCCAGCAATGACAAAATGATAAATCAAAACGTAGTCTATGTACAGACGCGCTAAGTCTAGCGGACCTAGCGAGAGCCTGGGAGACTAGCTCACTAGCGCCACCTAACGGGCAGAGAATTAATTGCTGACATCAATTCACGAGCGCCAGGCATCCTAGTTGGATGCCTGATATTTGATAAAGGATTCTTCGTCATTCTCTTATTTGTAACTAGGGTTGTGATAAAAAAACCGGTAGTTTGAATTAAAAAAAAAATTTTGGCTAGCTATGTCCCGCGACTTCGTTTGCGTGGAAGTCGTAAGATACACAATATACTAAAATAATAGCCACATTTTAATAAAACTCCCTCGACCCCCGACCCGCCGCGTTGCACCGGCCGCCCGCGCTATTACTTCGATTTCGCTTAGTGTTCTTTCTGACTTTATTCCTTTTGCTCGGCTCCTTAGGGTCATAGCGTTATATTAATAACCTATAACTATCCGCGAGAATAAGGCTACCAAATGCAAAAAGAAATTTTCAAATCCGACTTTCTATCCACAATTTGGGTTTTATTTTTTTTTGCGCGGAACCCTAATTATATTTCTCTAAAATAAAAGTATCCTTTGCTACTCCCTGTAACATCAGCTATCTTCCGGTGAAAATCCCCTCAAAATCGGTTTAGCCGTTTCGGAGATTAGCCGGAACAAACAGACAGACAAAAATGTTAAAAATTGCTTTTTTGTTATAAGTACCGTACATGCTTTCATATGCATTAAGTAAAAAATGTTATTTTGACATTACAAACAGACACTTCAATTTTATTTAGGTATTTGTATGGATTTTAAAGCCGTAATTAAAAACGTTCAAAATCTAGTCGCTAGCTCAACTGAGCAACAATCATTGTCACAAACTTGTCAAAATGTAGGGAAATTAGAGGTATTTTTGACAGATTGACACACACGTAATATTAGAATGCGAACTCTTACCTTGGGGTTGTTGGGGTTTCCTAGCCGCTTCTTCCCGTAAATTGCAGTAAACCATAGCCCGTTTAAAAGCGCTGTTACTTTTATTAAAAACAATATTGACAACCGCGACCAATTCCTCAAATAAGTTTAGAAATGGTACTGCTACACTTAGGGCGAATTCGATCAAACTTTTTTACTTTTTTTTTTTCTTTTTTTTTTGACAGATTTTCCATACAAAAACTGTCAGACGTCAATTTTATTCTGAGGATAAAATATACCTGACTTTTGGTTAAATCAGCCCTTACTAGGGTTGCAGTAAACTGTTTCCTGAAAATATGTATTATAGCTGAAATCTAAATAATGAAATTGCTACCAATGTTAAAAAGTTACGAGGTGTTATTTGTAAACTTAACGACCGGTAACTTATAGAAACCGGTCGTTATGCAAATACCACAACAACCACACACTAAACATTACAACAGCTCCCCAAATTGAAACACCAATGTCTCCCACATCACTACCAAAATAAACAAAGGCGTCTCCACCATACATCTTAATCCACTTAAATTCCCATTGAATTGCATGCATTTCCGAATTATGGCGAATCACGACATCTCGGGAGAAATGAGACGAACAGTAATCGAATTACCGACCCCTTAGTGAATGAAATAGTTTCGTGTTGGCACAGCACACAAGCCAGATTGAAAAGTGATGTATTTTCTTGGATAACTTGTCGGGATTAGGCGATTATGGGCTTTAATAGAAGGTTGGAGAGTTTTGTTTTGTGATTTTTGGTGGTAATTATTTTTGTTTGCAATTATAAAGAAATTCAAAATAAATGCAATTTCAAATCTTTAAGTAAATACAGCACTCATTTACTGAGCAGTAACAACAACATTATTCCAACAAGAGCTTTGTATACTCGTATAAGCAGCTGACTTACTTTTTATAAATCCTGGCCGCAAAACAGGCGTCGTCTTCGATATTTTACCTAAATATGATACTAAGCCGCATAACTACAACAAGCTTGTACAACTACAAAACAACGTAGAAAATGCAAAACCCTTACCACAATACATATTAAAAAAAAATTGCTCATTTTCCCCTCACTTACCTCTGCACAAAAGCGCGCCAAAAAATCAGAAATGTCAGTGCATCGCGTTCCAATGCTTTATAGTGCGTCGTAAATGTGTGACCGGGCGCGTTCCAGCGCCATACTTGACAAACATGCCATGAGATTTATGACAGGGCTGTCGCGAGCGTACGAGTATGTGAAAAAGACGGGGAAATTTTTAAAATTCATATTTTTTGTGCTCTAAAGGCATTTAATAGGTAGCCATTACGTTTTTAATGCATACGAATGAGGTTTTGAAGTAAATTGAATGCTTTTAATTTTAATGGACTGGTAATACTCAAATCGTAAAATGCAGCAGTTTTCACAATGCCATGTTTGTAATAGAAGTTCCCAATAGCAGTTATAATGGCTAGCTAGATAAGTTTTGGAAAAATCAAGGACACTAATACTCGTTGGGCATTGTTTGTTTGTCCATGGAAGAGTAAAGAATTAATCTAATAAGCCTCTATGGTCCATTATAGGCCATTATCAACTTTACTGAAGGGTATAAAATTGACTCCACAGCCTATTTATGATGCCTAGAATTTCAGGCGACTTTGAGCCGTAAAAAGGCCGTCAGTCTAAACGGAGCCTTCGGCGCAGGAGATATTATAGTGCACAAGTGTGTGCGCAGACACAGATGCACTCTCTCTTCCCTCACTCTCATAGTCCGATGGGACGGCAATCCGACACGACCAGAGAGAGATCAGACGCAGGACCACGGCTTAACGTGTGGACCGAGGCACGGAGGTATCACACCGCCAACTTTCAACCTCCGGGCTGTTAATAAGAAATTTGTAATGGAAAAACCCAATAACACTTTGCCCGACCTAGGAATCGAACCCAGGACCCCACGCTCAGCAGTCGCGCTTGTGACTACGAGGCCAACGGCAACTTAACAAACTTGCTGACGTTCATTTGTCCTCAGCAATGCTCATAAACAATTGCTTATCAAATTACTAAATCTAGCTTCCAAACAATTCTTAGCGAAACTTTTCGGCGACGACACGGAAATACCAATTGATTCTCATGAGTTATCGCCAGCCCTGATTTATAGAGCTCAGGCACAACCCTGCGCTGCTAGCACAGTTTTGATATATGTGTTTTTAGGGTTGATACTCAGAAATAGTTTTAGTACAATCTTTATTTATTTTATAGCTTTTAAGTGACGTTTACGGTCGTCGGACAATGCACCAAGAAGGATTGATACTAGGTACATAAGAGTCCGTGTAATTTTGTACCGAGTTAAATAGGCTTTCATGTGTGAAGATGAATTTTAGTTGGTTTAGCTTCGGGGCAAGACATTGTAAAGATGTATTTTTAAATAAATCTAGAAATGGTACGAATTTAATGGATGTTTGAAACATTGTAAAGCGCTTTTCAATATTTTAACATAAGCACAAAAGTTCGCTGTTTTCGTCAAGATTATAGAAACACCAGGGGACCAACCACCACCTCTTAAAGCAGTATTGTTTTAATGTTACTTCAGTGTGAGAAAGAGATGGAGCTATACAGGACGTCTAGCTCCATCTCTTTCCCACACTCAAGTAAGATTAAAATAATACTGCTTTAAGAGGTGGTGGTCTAGGCTCTGTTACACGATACAAAGCTGAAATAAGTCCCAGTTCTGGAACATAATAATAGGTATAAGAACATCTATACATACATACATACAAATAAATAAAATTTAAGTGTCTGTTTTTAATGTCAAAATAACAGTTTTTTACTAAATGCGTAAGAAAGTATATACGGTAGGTACTTATAACAAAAAAGCAATTTGTTAAAATTTTTGTCTGTCTGTCTATCTGTTTGTTCCGGCTAATCTCTGAAACGACTGATCCGATTTTGACGGGACTTTCATTGGCAGATAGCTGATATTATAAAGAGTAATTTATGGTAGTTTTGTTTTAGCAAAAGAATTAGGGTTCCGCGCAAAAAAAAATTAAAGCACATGAAATTGTGAACAAAATCCGATTCAAATAACCGTATTGATAGCCACGCGGGCGTAGCCGTGGACAATAGCCAGTCTTCAATAAAAGCAAATGCATTATCAGTTAAAACATTTATTGAACTTACCTCCTGTGTCATGTTCCTGTAATGTGTGATGCCTTTCAATTCATTATTTATAGTTCCATGTTTGTTACTCGATACGGGCCTTTCATTTCATAATTCCCGATACTGCCCCAATTACAGATTGTCAGATAATAAATAAGAATGCCTATTCATCGCGTCAAACGCACGCTAAACTCATCCGTTTGTCAGACAAACCGTGCTGATGACGTGACAATAAACCTATAACTCAAACGATTGGTAAAAACAATGGTAGCTCCAACAATGGTTGAGATGTCGTGAACAGGCGATTTGCTATCGAGAACTCGTGGTGATGGTAATAGGTAGATGCTACTTTTCCAGCTACTATGAATAAGGATTTCATCACTCGGATCTCACACCCAGTTGTATCAAACTCAATTTTGTAAATGTGAGTACCATGGAGCTGTTTTGTTATGATGTAGGTATGTTGACTTGAAGGAGTATGGCAGTTGAGAGTATGTCATGCTCACTTAAATGTCTCGCTGATGGTGGCGCGTGTGTTGGATCATTCGGTTCCCTACAAAATGGTTGAGCTGGATGGTGCTGATCCGCGCGTCATGTTCCTTGAACGGGCGCCGTCAGTGGAGACTGGTCATCTCTTAACTGCCAGGGCTTATTTTGAATTGTTTTTAATTTTTTGCATTGTTCTCACATATAGAAGCAACAAGAACAATGTACCCAGGATTTTGTAATAATTTTGATTTAAAAGAGTGTCCATGGAGTTTCTTGTCCATTCTTCTCCATGGAGATCTACGTTTTGGAATGGGCGACTAGCTTCAATTTTCTGACTAACTGACTGACTCTTTAACAATTCAAAAGTGATGTAATTGGTTTAATTGAAATAAATGCTTTAAGTTAGAGTTTGAGATCAAACTCACAGCATTTTTTTTTTTGGGATGGGTTTGCTCATGACACTAGTCTAGGTCAGAGGTGACAGAGACAAAGTCGACGATGGAGCGAGCTTACCCAAAAGAAGCCTGTTCACTCTCACTTTGAAGAGATCGGGGTTGTATGCGTTCGGAAACACAGACACAGGTAGAGAGTTGCCCTCCTTTGCTGTGCGCATCACAAAAGACATTTGGAAACGCTTAGTGCGAATTGGTGGAATAGCAACTAGGCAGGGGTGGTAACCTGCAGTGCGTCTAGATGCCCAATGGTAGAAGGGGGGCCGGTAGTATGAGGTCGTGGAGTTCTTGAGAACACTCACCGAAGTATAATCTGTAGAAGACCGACAAGCAGGCAACCTTGCGGCGATGAGCCAAGCTGTGAAGCTTGGCATCCACCAGTGTTACGTCGCCAATGAGCCTCTTAGCTCTGCGTTCCACCGGGTCAAGCGCGGCAAGTTGGCATTTATTTCAATTAAGCCATGTACATGCCCTATTGAATTGTCAAGGAGTTGGTCAAGCAGAAAAATGAAGCTAGTAGCCTATTCCAAAGCGTAGTAGGTTCCTATGGAGACGAAAGGGCAGGAAATTCAACGGACACTCTTTTAAATCTAAATACCTGTTGTAAAAAGTATTGGTTACAAGATTCACGATTAAATTATACATCTATACAAATAAATAAAATTGAAGTGTCTGTTTGTAATGTCAAAATAATAACTTTTTACTATATGTTTAAGAAAGTATATACGGTAAATAAAAAATTAAAAAATTTTGTCTGTCTCTTTGTTCCGGCTAATCTCCAAAATGGCTGGATTGATTTTGACGAGACGATCCTGCACATAGCTGATGTTACGGGGAGTAACTTAGGCTACTGTTATTTTAGTAAAATAATTATGGTTCCGCGCAAAACAAAAAATTAAAACCCATGAAATCGTGAACAAAAAGTCTGATTTGTTAATTTTTTTTTGCATTTGGTAACCCAATCCTCGAGGATAGTTACACCCGACAATAAATACCTACTATAAATAGCCTACTATTTAACATGACGCTACGAGCCTTAGGAGCTGAGCAAAAAGAAAAAGTCAGAAAGAACACTAAGCGAAAACGAAGTACTAGCGCGTTCGGGCGATGCAACGCGACGGGTCGGGGGACGAGGGAGTTTTATTAAAATGTGGCTGTTATTTTAGTACACAGCTAGTACATAATATGTGTAAGAACGATGCCGATGTAGAAACACGTATTTTAACTTCGAGTAACTACCAACGATCTTCCGCAGGGCAACTTTGAAAATGCTTTTATTCGCTAGTTAACTGCGTTAAGCTAATTTGATTGATGCATCCGCTGTTTTCCTAGCTTTCAATAAGTAAATAATTATCTTTATTTGCATGAAATGTGGTAAATATACAGGATGTTACAGATATTTTTAATGCAGGACATATATCAACTGAAGAGTAGTTTTATTTTACGTCCAGATTGAGGTCCAGATAAAGATGCTCTTTGCAATCTAAAGAATCGTTACGTCTTAGACTTACATAAAAGGTTTTCTTGGACCGAGGTTGTTATGAGGCTTAGGGCGAATTTCACCAATGAAACTGAACGCGATCAATACATCTAAACTACGTTCAATAGCTGTCAGTGTCATTATTCCAAAGAAAATAATGACACTGATAGCACTTAAACTTGGTTTATGTGCTGATCGCGTTCAGTTTCATTGGTGAAATCAGCCCTTACTATCTTAATCGAAATTTTTACGACATTATTTAACACTAAATTGACTAAATCTTGTAATCCTTTGTAAATGACTTCCCAACCAGTGACGGACCCAAAAACGGTAGGCAGCCGAATACTAAATAGACTTACTGACAATACAGTAAGGCAAGTCGCCCTTTCTCCATTTCGTCGCACACCAAAAGGAAATGATTAACGACCCGCCATGACAGTTGCGTCTTTGAGTCGTTTGATGCAACTTGATACTATTGATTGGGAACAAAAGACGAACAAAGTGAGACTCGGTTTCATAACCCTTTGACGAGTCGATAATGGTGAGCTACCTACCTAAATGTTTGGGTATTGCGAAGTTTTGGTGGGATTCGTTACTGACAGCTGAAGTAACCTGCAATAACCATCGATTTGGTTGGAAAATATCAGTGTCTATATGAGTCATAAATGGGGATAGAGATGGTATGTTGCATGCTGTTTAGGCTGGATAAATGTTGAAATGTGAAGGAAGTCATTAATTTAGGGTCTGTGAAATTGTCTGAATAGGTGTAAAATCCATGCTATTTTAGTGTTTTGGTAGCATCCATTGTAATTGTAAGAATATTACTATGAGGTCTCACAGTAAAAGCCTTAAGGTTCACTACTAAACATTGACCTTCTGTGCCCTTCTAAAAACTTACAGTTTATACTTGTTTCTAAGTACCCAACAGGGTTTGATTTCAAAAAGTATTTTGATCGTAGACAAAACTCTTCTCACCCCATAAGCATTCTTCTGCATTCCTAACTTGTTTTTCCCAAAACCGTACGAATAGTAAATCAAAATGTAACTTCATCATGCGACCCATAACTGCTGACATTTTGACCCATTTCCATGCCTCTTTCTTTACGCATTATTTTTATGCTGATCTGTGCATATACTATTGTGAATATGGATTACATGATGTGACCCGTCACCAATTTTTTTTTCTAAAGTACCTAAAGCTTTGACAAAAAAAAAAATATATATTTCAAAGCTAAACATTTTTCAAACTCACAACAGTAGGTATTGACCTTCTTTAAATGGCCTAAACTGACCCACTGTTGGTCAAAGGCCTCTCCTTAGACATCGCCTTTAAGTGTATCTAATTGCAGTTGTCAATAAATTAGACAGTTATTTTTATTCTTACGACGGAAGTGATGTTCAATTGTTTTAGTTTGATAACCAAGTTTAAATCTGCCGATCGATTCTATAGAAATTAGATGAAGTGAGCTCTCGATAGTGTCAATCCCTCGATATGTGTCAATAGTATCATCAGGCGAAGCGTCAGCTCACTTCACCTACATTTTCATGGTGAGATTTTTACAGAATAGACCGGTCTAAGACTGCTATCTGAGGCCAGTAACTAACTACTATCACCTCAGACTACTATCCCAATCCATACCGAATACCGAAGTACATGCAGCACATCACCATGTACCATAAATCATGCACGCAACATAATACTGGCGGCGTGGCGACGTTATATATGGCGTAGAGACGCCCCGCCGCGCCGCGCGGGCGGTGCCCTGTGGTTCACTGGCGTATCATTATATGTAATTAGAACTATAGTAGTATGATACCTTTTTATTTGATAGTGGCTAGTAGCATAGGCAAAGATATACATACTTCATGGGTATAGAAGTAAAACTCGAGGTACCTTCACTCTTGCTTTACGAAGATTCATTTCAATTTCTTTGACACTAATCAATTGGCGCTGGTTTTTACAACTGCAGAACAAAGGCCTTTTCTCATCGAGATTAGGTTCATGAAAGTTTCCTTAAGATGTTAACTGCAAATAACTGCACTCAGCACATTCTAATGTTATCGCGGAAGTCATAAAAAATGCTAAGAGGCGATTAGCTGAAAGTTATTGCAAAGTCAATAGACACCATAAAATATTGTCGACGGATATGAATGTTTTGTAGGCTGTCCATATAATTTGTAGTATCTAATACTATATATACTAATATTATAAAGAGGTAAAATTTGTTTGTAAGTTTGTATGTAGAGGTAATAATCTCCGGAACTTATAATGCAATTATAAAAAAATGTCACTGGTAGAAAGATACGTTATTCTTGAGTGCTGCAGGTTATAAATTATAATTATATCATGCATATTAGCCGAGCTGTCACAATTTTTGCCTAGCAAGTCGAAAAGAACAGAATTATTTGCATGCGCTGCCTAAACAGTTGTATACAAGGTGTAACATAAATAACGGACAACCTCTTAAAGCGTCATTGTACTCATCATTATGAACAACTTTTACTATGGGACCAAACCTGAAATCGAGAAAAAAAAATCTGGTGCTTCCCTACATTTATGTTCGTCTAACTTGTCAAAATGTAGGGAACAGCTGATTTTTTTCGCGAATTCAGTTTTTCTCCCATATTAAAAGTTGTTCATAACGATAAGTACAATGATCCCTTAAGAGGTTGTGCGTTATTTATGTTACATCTGGTATAATTGAAAACAATGTATGCCAACCTGGTCCGTCTTAAAGAATTCTACAAAAAAGTCCGCGACACCATATTTCTATCTTTTATATTTCTTTTATGTTTTGAAAAAAATTTTTTCGACATTTGTTTACGTTTGGATGATTATTTAAACAACAAAATATTATTCTTTATCAAAATAAAATATTTAGTGATCACAAAGAGATCTATGTCATGACATATTGTAAAGGGCAAATGATCATGAATGATGATGATATCTATGATTTCATAGAGATAAGATTTGCCTTTTATAGTAATTATGTCGATTGGTCATATAGTTTCGGAGATAATATAAAATTACTAAAACGCAAAATGCCGCTAAAACATTCACGAAACAAAACTTTCATTCATACCGCTCTAAAACATGTTTTGTACGGACGTTTTATCCATTTACCCATAATAACATCACGCCTGTAATCGTCGAAGGGTTAGGCAGAGGTGTACCTATAGTACACCCACATTTTAGCCAATTATGTTTAATTCCCATGTAATAGGCTCACCCCCTAGGTGAGCCTATTGCCATCAACCGGGCACAAATCCAGACTCCGGGGTACTGTTGATGAGAAATTCCAGATGGAAAAACCCAATAACACTTTGCCCGACCCGGGAATCGAACACAGGATCTCATGCTAAGTAGTAGCTGGACCTAGCGCTTGCGACCACTAGACCAACGAGGTAATCAAATACGTCCTATTTCTAAATCGCGGTGTTAACGATTTTCCACAACAGCTGCTCAAAGTTGGAGAAAGGTCTTTTTCTCCTCGAACCTTGCGCGCTAACGCTACGGAAATCGTTACAAATGAGACTCGAATTCATATAGTTCACAGTCTGCAGCAACTTACAGATGCAGTATATCCTGACCTTGAACATGTACCAGATAGAGTCATTCATTGGCTTTGTTCAAGGGCTATTGTCTCACCTAGGAACGATACAGTCAATGAAATCAATAATCTAATTTTACAAAAAGTCCTCAGCTAAGTCAAAATCTACAAGTTCATTGGCACAGTGTGCAATATCGGGGATGCAGTCCACTATACGCAAGAATTTTAAATTCCCCTAATTCTTCTGGCCTGCTACCTCACGAACTAATTCTTCTGGCCTGCTACCTCACGAACTAATTCTTCTGGCCTGCTACCTCACGAACTAATTCTTCTGGCCTGCTACCTCACGAACTAATTCTTCTGGCCTGCTACCTCACGAACTAATTCTTCTGGCCTGCTATCTCACGAACTGCTGTTGAAAATCGGAACGCCTATCATGCTTTTAACAAATTTAAGCCCACCTAACCTGCGCAATGGCACAAGGTTACTAATAAAATATTTAAAAGATAAATGTGGCCAACATTCTTATCGGACCAGGAGCTGGCCAGACGGCGCACATCCCGAGAATTCCAATGATTCCCACGGACCTGCCTATATCGTTTAAGCGACTCCAGTTTCCCATAAAAACATCATTTGCCCTGGACTATTAACAAGTCCCAGGGACAAACATTCTCTTTGATTGGCACTGACCCACGAAAATAACGTTTTTCCCATGGTCAATTATATGTTAGTCTATCACGAGTTGGATCATCCGAAAAGCAGATTATTTTGTTACCAGAAAACAAAACAACCTCAAACATTGTATTCTATTCTGTTCTATTTTTTAATATGGCAAGCAAAACCGATGTCGACCATTCTGCCAATGTCTTAAGTGAATTGGAAATCAAGGCAAAATATTGTAAAACAAAGAAGCTTTAAATTAAACAGGTACCTTACTTAAATTTTAAATTATTAACTGATGGTTTGTATTTTGTGACGGATTAAAAATATATAATGTCATCACACCACTTCAACCCGAGGGTTTCGTAAAAGGCGACTAAGGGACTAACCTTGAGTAGGCAAGATCACTTGAAGAACAAGGAAAATTCAAAACAAAACCCTATACGAACATTACGAACCCGTCTGGCCAGTGTGATATAATGAGCTAATATGCCTCCACTATCTTTGGAGTCCCCTGCCCAGCAGTGGGACGTTTATAGGTTGCAATGAACTAAAGAGTTGGCTTTGTCAAACATAAGTATGGTATTTTTATTTCAAAATAAGGACACTTCCTATAAAAATTACGCGCGGACGAACTCGCGGGCCATAACTAGTAGTCTATAAATGTATAAAGTGACTCTTGAGTTCAGTAGTCGTAGAGGCGGCTCCAAACAGAAGGGTTATGGGTTCAATTTACAAAGTCAAAGTCATTTTGTTTCAATAAGATCATGTACTTAATAAAAAAAAATTTAATAGGTAATACAATTTTATTTACATTGCTTATCCAAGAAGTAACTGTTTACAAACAGACCTACGACTATACTAATACTGTACGGTCAACCGCATGTCCGAAGTAACACTTTATCTACTCCCTCACTGCTACAAAAGGAAAATGTTATGTCAATGTTAAACATCTACCATGGACGTAAGGTTTATGGTGCAATTTAATAACTAACAATAAAATATGAGATAAAATTTATCATTTCTCTACTACAGACTCAGCTACCTGCACACGTCCTCTTTTAGAATTGTACAACGGATTCCTAAAACCGGTATTACTTCTAGAACTGATCACTGAATCTCTTCTCGTCAAACTCACGACACTGTCCGACCTCCTCTCAAACCTCGAAAAAATACTGCCAGTCATGTTTCTAGAAACTATCGGAAACCGTAGACCAGGAATTTTATAATAGTACACGTACAACGCCCCCAGTGTTAAAATAACTGCGAAAAACATGGATACAAAGATTTTTCCACCCAAACCCGACTTCGACAAAGGGCTCCCGCTTATCTGGGCCACCTTATGCCCTTTCACCCAACGATCGTGGAGAGCATAGCTAATAGAATTGGTGATTTCCGCACTAACCCCTTCGTATTCACCTTTGTCGACCACCACGAGTTGAATTCTTCTGAACTCAATTTCCGGAGAAAGACCCACATGATATTCAATACGGTCTTTACCGTACTCATTAAGAGTGTCTTCAACAAGATCACCGAAAGTTTTCATATCGAATCCTTCATCCGCATCAAACAATAAGTATCCGCCACAGATTTCACAACAGAACCCAAGAGGCTTGATAGGATGCACACATGGAGCCTTCGGACAAAACTTAGAAGCACAATCAATTTTCAACGGATTGAACTGGCACGCACACCCTAACAACTGCGAACAGGGCATAGGCTCACCGACCCAAACGCCGGTTCTCATAAAATCATTTAAAACAAATTGTTGTGTATCTTCACGTGATTGTCCAAAATGTACTAATCGCATGAAATCTGTACCGGTAAAACTTTCGTTTCCAATTATAAGACCTTGTACAAATTGTGACTTTTTTGGCAGGATCACAGTAAATGTGGTGTTTGCTGGGAACTCCACTATATCGTTAAAACACGGTACTCTGTCTGAGTCAGGAGTAGCTTTGTTGAACTTTGGCGAGCTCCAAACATCGGCTTGGTTCCAAGACGATTCTGTTTTATCCAAGTAATAAGCGTTTCCTTCTGTACAGTTGGTGTCTGCGGGATTGCCTCCAAAAGTTAACAAGCCTTCTAAAATCAAATCGCCATTTTCTGGTAAAATGAACTCGCTTACTTCAGTGTCAGATGCAATTTTGACTGAACTGGCAATCGATTGTGGAAACACAACAGTTTGTTTAGAACACGGAAGATTTTTATCTTTGAAGTTCTCTGGTAACTTGAAGCTTGAGTTTGGAAGCCACTTGACAGTTGCCGCTGTTATTAAAGTTGTCCCAAATATAGCGAGACAATGTAGGACCACAATTGGTGACATGTTGGGACCGACGTATTTTAATGAATGCCAGTCTGGTTCAGTCGGAGTGTAATGTGACACTAAATGATGTCTGGTCGTTGATTATCTCTGCTCTGTTTGATGTGCGTGACACATGCAATCAAAAATCAACGTTATTTGAGTGTAGATTTACACTTTGAATCATGTTAATCAGTTGAATGCACTGTGGGGTTAATTACTGGAATGATTAGTGACGCGCGTTCGTATTGTCCTAAATCTATGAAAATTATGAATCTGCGTCAATAATGTTTCTACTGGTTCGTTTAAAAAAAAGATTCGATAGTTTATGTAAGTCTGAAGGTTTACCTTCAGACTTACATAAACTATTATTTTACTATTAGTTTTATCTTTAGATAAGAAATTATCTAGGGAACGATGCAAAAATGAATCGAAGCGAAAAGGACAACAAAAAAAAAAACATTTAATACCGACAAAAAATGCTGATAAGTATGATTTCAGATGCTTTTTCACATTTCTTGCTACAAAGAATTCTTATAACAGAAGCGAAAACAATCCATCACTGAGCAAAAGAATCTCGTTTAAATAACCTTACCAGCAAACAGTAATATATTGCCTACCGCGAATACAAAACCGCGACGAATTAGCCACGTTAATATCATAATATTTCCTCGAAAAAGAATACGTATAAACAAAAGATTAGGGGTAATCCTGCCGCGTCGAGGAACCCGAGATCCGGGGATTACTGCCATCTTGAAGGAGCAATAAAAGTCATTGCCAGCCACGCACGACCATTACACTTGATACCTTATGATTTATGGCTAGATAACACTGGTAGGTGGTTAAATACAAACCATTAATGACTTTGGAGGGGTTGGAAATTTAATAAGACGCCACTCCCGTGCCAAGGAGCGTAGTTATGCAAATTTTATTGCAGGAAAAGCATCAGGTGGAATGTACGGGAGGATGTTGTGGCTTCTCCAGTTGCGGTTACAAGGATTTTGTGTGACGTCAGTTGTCTTGTATGTTAACAGCTGTACCGTATGAAGACGTCTGTTAAAATGTATTCTTCTTGTAAATGGGATCCCATTTACAAGCTCTTGTTGATGCAACACTTTTCACTTCTCTCTATTGTGAAATCTCTCTTTGTGTATTTACACAGAGATGGCATTAGAAATACCGATTGCATTTATTTTATATTCTATTTCTTCTAAAGTTCTCTCGCTAAATTACATAGGTTTGAGTTTAGAATACTTAAAAAACTTTTTTTCAAAAAAACAAACCGACTTCCAAAAAAAAACACTACAAAGTGAAAAGTAACTTTTATTTCGAAAGTCGGTGTCTTTGGATCTGTATTTTAGGTTTTTGCCACCGACTTCCCACTGCTGGGACACGAGGCCTCTTCTCTTCGAGAGGGAGTGGGCTGTAATCCACCACGCGGGCCCAGTGCGGGCTGGTAGATGTCACATGTCTTGACATTTTTGGTTCAGGACATGCCGGTTTCCTCACGAGGTTTTCCTTCGCCGTTTTGAGAGCAGTGGTGATGAAATTATTTACACAAAATAAAGCGCCTGCTTGGATTTGAACCCACGACCAACATTCATAAGTCAGAGCTGTTACTACTAGGCCACCACTGCTTTCATACTCTTGCTGTGTATAAATACAATGTAGGTACAGCCCGATTCAAACTTAATGGCGGCTCGGAACACGAGGCGAGTCGCTGCGCACTAAAAAAATCCATGTGTCAGCGGGGGTGAGGGCTGAGGTACTACGCAGCGAGTGAAATTCAAATTATCTTACGTTTTTTTGCACTTTGCAGATCAGTATGATCAGATTTTATGTCGATTAAAATATGATTCGCGACCGTAACAAATATGAGTTTACAGAATTATAATCATTAAAGTCATCAATACAACTCTCTAAGACCAAGTAATTCTATTGAATGACTACTTATTACATGAATTCTTGACATTTGAGGATTATATAATACAAACCTAAGTTGTATTACTGATTCAAATGATTATAATTCTGTAAATACATATTTGTGACGGTCGCGAATCATGCTTTAATCAACGTATACCCAGACAAATCGTAAGAAAATTTGAATTTCGCGGGCTACCTTAAGGCTTCCCCTACCTTAACGAGCCGCCATTAAGTTTGTCGCGTACTATACAATAATATACATGTACGAGAATCCAGTCCACCTCACCTCACCGTACCCGCACACAATATCGGCCCGTATATTCCACGCCTACTTTAAAGATCGTAACAAGCCGCCAAAACGCACAATATGCTAGATGGGCGGATAACAGGGACCTCTAAGTGTTCCGGTTTTACGGTTCTTCCTATAAAACCGCTAGCGTTCTGAACGTTTATAAAGGGTGGTGTTAAACCTTACTGTGGCTACGTACGTGTTCGGCTTTAATATTTGAAGTCGTCAAAGTCTTTTTGTGATGCGTGAAGGTCAGGCTGGGTGTTTGGAAGATGTCTTTTTGTCCGAATTGGTTCTGGAAAACTGGGGCAAGGCTTTTGGGTTGAGTAAACCGTTTTGACTGCCTCGTTGCTCTAGTGGTCGCTAGTGCTACTACAGAGCCTGAGGTCCTGGGCTCGTTTCCCAGGACGGGCAGTGTTTTTGGTTTTCCTATCTGGAATTTTTCAATAGCAGCCCAGAGTCTGGATTTGCGCCCGGTTGATAGAAATAGGCCCGCCTCCTATTACATAGGACTTAAACATAACTGGCGAAATGTGGGTGTACTATAGATACACCTCTGCTCTACCCTTCGGGGTAACAATGTTGTTAAGTAAACCGTTTTATTTTTTTATTGTTGTAATGATGCATGTTACTTGTCTCCTACACACAATGCTGACTTTTCAGAATTCTCTTCAGATTCTCCACTCAGAATCTTATTTAAGTAGGTACTTACCTAATTAGTTTCAGCTGGATGGTGCTGATCCACGAGTCATGTTCGTGAACGGGCGCCGTCAGTGGAGACTGGTCATCTCTTAGCTGCCAGGGCTTATTTTTAATCTTATATTTTGAATTGTTTTTAATTATTTATTTTTCACATTGTTCTCACATATAGAAGCAACAAGAACAATGTACCCAGGATTTTGTAACAATTTTGATTTAAAAGAGTGTCCATGGAGTTTCTTGCCCATTTTTCTCCATAGAGATCTACGTTTTGGAATGGGCGACTAGCTTCAATTTTCTGACTAACTGACTCACTCTTTAACAATTCAAAAGTGCCTGTAATTGGTTTAATTGATAAAAAAAATTAAGGAGAATTTAAAAAAAATGTTTTGCACCTTTCCTTTGACCTTGTATATACAGGGTCAAATTAAATTAGCTAGAGAAACTCCGCAGACGTTATGATATCAATATGTAACACGACAAAATAAAAATAAAAAAGATTTCATGATTTTTTGGGGTTAATGACAGCTGGTAGTGTTGTTAGTTGAAGTGTGAGTTGATATAATCTGTTTTATCGTGTTAAGTTTTGATATCCATCACGTCTGTGAAGTTTACACAAAAAAAAACTGATATTTTAAGTGACTACACTATTATCATCTATCTGGCCTTTTCCCAACTATGTTGGGGTTGGCTTCCAGTCTAACTGGATGCAGCTGAACACACTACCGGCAGTTGTTGACCCCAAAAAAAAATCATCAATTAATTTGATCTTTTTTGTTTAAAATCATGTTTAGATATCAATACCCATCTCGTCTGCGGAGTTTTGCTAACTAATTTAATTTGACCCTGTATTACTAGTAAATGTGAATTAATTAAAGGAGACAGAAACGATTACATACAATCTTGGGCCTAAATGTAACGAAATGAAATTGGTGTGAATTAATAGATTTAAACTTATCAGTCCCTCGCTGAAAATTCTGTAAGTTTTGACAATCTGAGAGCCGAGTTATTAGAGGTTTAGTAAAAGTAAGGTTATGTCACAATCTTTAACTAACAACTGATTCCTGAAGTGCAAAAGATGTTCTTTAAACATTAATGTTTATTATATTTCGTCTAAGGGTCGTCGGCCTAGTGTATTGCAGTGACTAGTTACTATCCTTCAATTCACACAGCGATCCATAGTTTCAACAATATCCAATCCACAAGGCGGCGGTAAAATCCAAAATAACAATTCCAAGTCAAACGTGTGAGCGATCTTCGGTGTCCAGTGTGAAAGCGAGGGTCGTACAGGTAGGCAGGGTCAGAATCCGTAAACAACAATGCAGTGGTCGTTAAAAATTAAATAATCTGGAAAGCACTCAAAACGCATCGGAAAACATGAAACGAGTGAACAAGCAAGAGCAGTCGGCAACTGCCTGTCTACTGTCAATGTTGAGCTGACTCACAGCTGTCATGCCAGTGACATAGACTGAAAATATAAGACTGATTTTAATCGATATGAAATCGGTATTCATTATATTGGTTTTTCAGTAATGAATTGATATTTAATTTATTAAGGCATGTAATTAAATGCACTTTATTGTATAAAAGTATATTTAATGCATTTAATTACTCGAGTTAATTACCTAGGTGCGAACGCTTTCTTTTTGTAATTTTGTAATCGATTACTTATAACTATATTTCTCCTAATTCTCCGCTTCCAGATTAAGAATTGAGTTGATTTTTGATATTCTAAGATATAAAAATATGACAAATTTTTTAGATCATATCTCAACATATTACATTTGGGCCCACCGTTTTCCATCTCCTTTAAAACAAAATAATGAATTTAATCACAACAGAACTCAGAAACTCTTAGTATTCTATGACTCAGTTAACCAACCCATTTACTAAAACATTAACCTTGAACGACTAACATAAAAGGAACAACCCCCCCCCCCCCGGCCCTAACCCCTTTATTCCAAAACTAATTTAAATTGAAATGATAGTACCCACGAGAACGATAACAGCCCTTCGTAACATCAAAATCTAACTACCCTTAGATACACACCTCTTTTCGCCAACCCGCTTTCACCTTTATTTCTTGTTCATTTAAAGCCATAGTTGCGTAACATTTTTGTGTGCTTAAAGCAAATATTTATCAGTTTCTTACAAAGAGTCCGTTACTCAAAACATGTTTGGTTTGTTCTCTGTTTGAATAGTGAACATAGAAGCATTTCAAAATGGATAAAATAAGAGTTGCGTCACAGTGTATACGGGTAGACAGTTAACAAAGTTTGGTGCAAATTAGCAGAATGTTTTTCTTCCATTTTGGCAATTTACAACTGAAACGGTCCTAAGAAAGCAGGTTTACATTTAGAAGAATGGATGATAGTTTTTAATTGCATTCTAAAGATAATGGTGTTTTTTATAAAACATAATTTTCCTGGTTTTGTTCTCTAAACAATATTTAGTCATTATTGCCTTCTTTCATGTACAGAAGAAAGCCAAATTTGCTCAATGTTAACCTTACCTAATTGGACTCAGCATCTTCATAACATTTTTATTATTATTACCTATATGAAATTGTAAAAGTCATACTGGTCAGCTATAAAAACCATCATTAGGTTCTCGAGTCAAAAAGCCTTATACCTTCGTACCAATACCAACATTTTGATAATCACGGTACAAAATGGATAATTATACTACATTCAGGTTTTCAATGAAAATAAGAACTTAAAGACGCCAAGCATAAGAGCAGCACAAGATATAAAAAATAATTGGACATCTTGAATTCCCGACTCAAAGGCATACCGGCTTAGTTAATACTAATTAGGCAATACCCAAGCTTTCAATCACAAAAGCATTATATCTCGTCATAAAACATACACTTGGCTCATAATTTATTCGATTTCACTCAATACAAGCCATAAAATCTATTTAGTCGCTAAAAGGTTCCGTTTTGACCACGGAATAATGAAAATATGGAGTGTTGAAATGCATTGTAACTCCAAAAAGGAAAGAAAAATGGGCACAGAAATGACACCGGATGAAAAGTTTCACGGCTCATTTGGGACCACAAAATAAAATTTTGCATTGTATTTTCGGTTGATTTATAAAGTTTTTAACATAGATCGACTATATTTTATCGTTAACGCCTTTAGCAGTGCATCATACAGTCTGAAGAAGAGAGACAGTCCTTCACAATTAACGGTCAAGGGAAAAGTGTCATTAGCACTTTCCTAAGGACAAAATGGCTGAATAAACTAGATTTTTCTTTCTGACTGGCCGACTTCTTAATTGAAATAAATGCTTTGGGTTCGAATGATGAGTGATTGCTGTTTCTTTAAATTAGCAGGCATACTTTTGACTTGATCCTTTAGCCGTAGGTTGTATTGGTATGCCTCTGAACATTACCACTCCATTTCTTCATACTCCATGGTATGGAAAGTAAGTAATAAAATAATCTCTACACTGTTGGTTTCTTATGGCGATGTTTATGATATAATTGGCTATTAGACACGTATTTAGTTTATTGCTATGGCTATTGACATTCAGTCGCTGGATTTTTATAGTGCTCCGTTATTTTCTATATCTCCAATAAACAGTAGTGGGCTTCCATATAATTGAGCTAACGTGCGGTGGATGGAATTAAGTACTGTTAATTTGTAATGGAATGCGTATGGAAGGATAAGACATATTGCGCCGACCCTAAATAAATCGGTATAAGGGTAGTTTGTAATGGAATATTTCAACAGACTTTATGGTTTCTGGCTACTTTTGGTCTGAGAATTGTTTTTGTATCGGTTACCGCTTTACACCCTGTTCCTCGTACCTCTATACTATCACCTAGAGGTCACCAGTATAGAGGTATGAGAAACAGGGTGTAAAGTTCACTCATCCTCCATAGAAAAGGGAGGATCCTCCGACCAGACGGGTGTTGTCTGGTGGGCTACTGCCCGACGGTTAATGTCGTTTGTTTTTGTTTTTGGGCCGATGGAGTCGAAAGGTTCTGTAGTGAAGACCCCGTACCGGAAGCCATTGGAAGGCCTCCTACAAGGCGGACCGATGAGTAGCTGGATGCGATAAGCACACGAGCGGACGATGTGGTGGTGCTAAGAGGAGGGGAGGGGGGGGAAGGGAGGGGGATTGCAGCAGGGTAGGTACATCTTTCGGCTGAAATGATAATAATGAACCAAAAACCAACCGAATATTAACAAAGTACAATTTTATTAGCTGTCTTATTTTTTTCTATCCATCTAACGGCTGAACGCAATAACCTATCTATCATCAGTTTTGGCATACTGGAGATAGAAAAACCTATCTATCTATGGTTTTAACGTCCCAATAATCTATAAGATATTATAGAATCTTACAGGCCTGACATAAGGACAGATATAATTATACTGTCTACCATCAATAGCGATCTGTCTTTTATTGAAAATAGGTTATTGGGTACGGTTGTTAAACAAAATGTTGCCCAAACAAAAAAGCTACATTTTCTCTTACAGGGTAAAAAATCAAACGATTTCCGAATAGCTCTTGTCTGAACTAGCTCTTAGGATTGACTTTTGTGTGGAGAGGCCATTGTTGTTGCTCAAAAGAAATAATCATTTCTCTGAGCTAAAGAATTGTGTGAATCGATTTACTATAGTGCGGCTATAGTACATTGGCATCACAGAGAAACCGACATTATACTATGTATTACTGTGTGTGTGTGTGTGTGTGTGTTATTGTTTATATATGTGTATTTTGTATAAACCTATTTTTCTTTCTTTCTTTCTTTCTTTAGGTACAAGCTTACATAATCAACTTACACATACAGAAAAAGTCGTTATTTTAGCAAATATTGTAGATTATCAGTGATATAAAGTTCTTAGCTAGTATGGACGAGCAATTAATAATCAGATATAATAAAAATACGAATGGCCTACCGTACCCATTAGGAGAGTTTTAAGCATTGAGAAAATGTATTCTCCTAGCCGTGAGTTCTTGAACATTTTATAAAACAATTGACCGTTGGTCGAAAATGAATTTCTGTAGCGTTCAGTATTTTCACTTTTATCACTCAACGACCAATCCACCTCTTCACCATCGCTGAAGCACGATGAGTGGTCCCCATCAACAAAAGAATCAATTTATCACGACAACGCTGAAAGGTCAGCCTATCGGGCTTGGGGGACAGGTGCCCATCGATCGAGGCTGTCAACTTATTGGGGGAATTAAAAAGCTCATCTTTATTGAGACGGTGAAGTCTTGTTTGACATAAATAGAGAAGATTGAATATGATAGAATGAATAGATCTATACAAACGACGATCTATTTAAACGGCTGTTGGTGAAAAGCTTCTTTGCGGAAAGGTAATTGTTTGCGTCTAAATGATTTTTAGTTTGTATAAGTTGTTAAGTTTGTATAAAATTTATTTCCTAGTTTATGTTACTTACAGGTTTTTTGCACTGACCTTTTTCTTCGTATTTATTTTTAGTGTTTACCAGTGGAAACTTGTAAATGGCCTTCAATTTTATATTGTTTAAGAGCACTGTACAAGCTAGCTGTAAGTTTCCTGAATAGAATAAAATAAAATAAATAAATACAGCCTATTCATAACAAAACTAATTGTTGGTGATTTTACCGTCGAAATTGTCTTACCGATTTTGAAGAAAGACGAAAAGTTTTATGTGGTCGAAACCTGAGGTGTTTATCAGACAGGAATAATAAAAACTGAACGCGCGTGAAAGTATTAATAAAATATTCTTAAAAAAGGCCAAACTTTTATAGCTAAGAATATAACATTTTATTACTTTAGTTTATGCTATCCTATTTCGTGATATTTAAGTGATATCGTGAAATTCGTAAAATAACCAAAAAAAACCCGAACTACTTAATCAATAAACAAACATTTTTAATTCATATTTTATTTACTGCTACTACAGGTACTGAACTACAGGTACGCCTCTGCCCAACCCTTCGGGAAAACAAGGCGTGATGGTTATGATATATGACACTTTATTTGCCAACCTTACAATACCTCATTCATATATTCCACTTGCACACTCACACCCGTATCTCATTCATGCAACATTTTAACTCCCAATTTCCCGCATGCATCATGCAAGAAGTTTGCATAAACATCACATTTATCAACTCTGTTTTAACTGAAACTTCATTGAATTAAACAGAGATCGTACTGGGCTAAGCATTGGAGGTGTGGTAAATAAACAGAGCACACAGATGGTACATTATTATTTTTTTGTCTTACAATTTATTTTCTCAAATCTTAAATACAATCACTAACTAACTATACAAATAAATATACAAAAACAAAAGGACACTTAGGCATCGAAGTACTCGTCCGTATCGCTGTCATCCGAAAATGTGCCCAAAAGACTAGCAGCACAGTATAAATAAAAATTTTATTCTGTGCTGGCAGCATTTTCCACGTGGAATGGTAATGCTAATACTTTAGCCAAAGAACGAGCCAGTCCTCTGGTCACGTGAAGTGTCGACCAATCGGTGAGAAATTTCCTTAAAAAGGAGATGCGCATTCGGGCCTCATAACCCGTATATAATATCATTTGTATTGTATTATGTGAATCGAATATGTGGAGCATTGTTCTGTGTTAGTAAAGGGTAGATGTGGACTAAAGATGTACCTAGGTTTTAGTCACTTTTCTTTTTCTCATTTATCGGCACAAACTACAGAGTCAAATTAAATTAGCTAGCGAAACTCCGCAGACGTGATGAGTATCGATATTTATAAACACGACAAAATAAAAAAAGATTTGATGATTTTTTTTGGGATCAACGACCGCATGTTGTTACTTGAAGTATGAGTTGAGAAAATCTGTTTGTTTTTTGTTTTATCGTGTTTAGGTATCGAAACCCATCACGTCTGTGAAGTTTACACAAAAAAAAAAATTAACTAATATTTCAAGTGACCACACTACTTGCGGTCACTAAGACATCAAATTATTTCTTTTTTTGTTTTATCATGTTTAGATATCGATACCCATCACGTCTGCGGAGTTTCGCTAGCTAATTTAATTTGACCCTGTATATCAGAATAAATCATGTCGTGATAAATATATTAGTCAAACAGGTAGGAAGTAGCAGGGCTCACTGTTACTACCTTCCATTACAATAGCAATGCCTTCCATTTTGGCAGTTCACCAACATTCATTGCGTCATTTAAAATATGGAAACATCGAGCAATGGATTAGCAACTCCCTTCAAAATCGTTCAGATTGTGATTGAATGCGTGTTACGCAATTGCGGTACAGGTGTAGCTGCTATTTTAATGAAGATTTTAATTACATTGAAATACTTGGACAATAACTAATTAATTTTCAGTGACAGACTTCTTGTCCTGAGTAATACTGGCTTTGGCAGCTAGCCCGTTTGGTATTAAGCAGTAAATTATGTGACGTGTCTGTCTACTTCTATAATAATTGGTTGCTGTGCCTCGTAACTCATGTGTTATTTGCGTCACCTAAAGAAAAACTTATCAACGATAAGCTAGGAAGCATGGAGATAGGTGCTTTTGCAAACTCTTTCAATACCTCTGTCTTGCAGTCTGTGGGTCAAGTATACGCAAAGGTCAACGCCCTGCGTGTGCAGTACAACAATGTGTTCAGGATGCTGGCGGAGCTCCCACGTTTATGTAGCGCTTTGGGGATGTTTGTAGAGGCAAGGGGTGACGGCTTTCATGTCATGATCCGAAACCGGTGTGCCTCGATCCTTCGCAGAGTGCGCGCCAGCTCCTACTGCATCCTGAGCACGTTGTGCGGTAGATGGGACTGTCCGATGCTGCGTCACTGGATCGGACTTCATACGTCTACAAGTATGTACTACATGACGTCTGACTCCAGATTATGATTAGGATACTAACATTAGATTTAGGTTTTCTTTACTAACACTATGTCAGGGGCGTAGCCTTCATTCAACCCGATTCGTATCGGCTTTCCTTCGGAACAACCACTCTTGTTAATGTCTACTATTGCCAAATAATATGGTACACCTGTGTGTATAACTGTGTATCACATCACATTGCAAAATTATATTGAATACCAGTTTAATACATCATAAGATTAAAAAGCTACAGTTTTTTATTTGAGTTTATCAACCTGAACAATTTTTATTTCGGCTTCCCTCTAATGATAATTGTAGTTGCGCCACTGCAGTATATGGATCTCTGTGGTGTGATAATAAAGGTTTTATTATATCAATAACATTCGCTCACAAACTTAAGACCTCCACTTCTTTAGAATGACAAGAATACCATGTACACTCACCCTACCGAGAACACTCCTAACCCACTTATAACATACATCTCCAGGATTTCCCGATCGTAACTCTCCCTAACTTCCTATTATCATATAAACAGACAACGTAGTAAAGCAATTAGCCGCAAATAGGATTTGAAATGTGGCGACCTGGACCGAATACCGGCCGGCAATAAATCCAGCTTCCCTGCAAAATATTAGACAATCCTGGGAACATTAATCTTCCTACACATGTAGCGTTTTAAGCGAATTCCGCTACGAATTATATTTAGCTTAGTGCTTGCCAAGTACTAAGAACTGGAAGTTTGGTGTAATGTGAAAATAAAAGATGGTGTAAATGTAGTGCGTCATAGTTTAAGATAGCACTAACCTTTGAAAGTACTCTAGTGGAAAGGATTGTCATACATAATATCACATGAGTTAGTGATTTCAGCATCGTGTAATAGAACCGGTGGCTGGGACAGACTGGATGCGGAACGTGGAGGACAGGGTGTTGCGGCGCAGCCTGGGAGAGGCCTATGTCCAGCAGTGGACTGCGATAGGCTGAGTTAATTAATTGTTTCGATAAAAGCGGAACTACTTAAAACAATTTCAATAATAACAAGTTAGTATCCGTTACTATTCTCACGAACCCCTTTCAAAAGTCTTTTGATCCCAACAATATATGTTAAGCAAATAAATCAGCATAAATATGAAAGCCACCACCAAACAGTTCAATAAAAACCAAAAGGGACCAAAACGAAGGATAAACTCGCAACAAAACCGAAAAGAAACCAACACAGAGTCGGACCAAAAATCGAACATCGCCGTAAAAGTTTAACATACCCGGATAAATCGAGAACGGGATGGTCCTAACTTGCTCGGGCAACTTCTAAATCATATAAAAATAGCTGGGCAAGAATAGTGACACTTTGCGGGCAACTTGAACGAGTACAGACGTAGTTCGAAGCTCCGAGACTATAAATCTTTTCAATTTATGATGTCAATGTCAGTATTGCATAATATTTGCTACAGGATTACTTAAGAAGTCGTTTTGGACAGCTTAAAGTTGATTTTGTTGTTGTCGTTATGTCTTTTCAAATGAATTTCTATGCAAATAATTTGTATTTTTAACCGACTGGCAAAATTGAAGGACGCTCTTATTCCAATGGGTCTGTTGCCTCAATCCCCCAGCATTTTAAATAAGCTTTGGGTAGGTACTCATATATACGTATCTGCTTTTATTTTTTTTTTTAATATATATTTAGAAAACAACGGTTTTAAAGTTGATATACTAAACTTGCAATGTGTGTTGACTTCAGAAGAAGCTATCTTTCAAAGTCCACATAACTTATTGGACAATTGGTTTTGCAATCAATTATTTAAAAAATGGAACTCTATCGCTGACTCATCAATTCATTATGTATGAACATTACAGTAACCCATTTCTCGTATTTGCATCTTACAACTGGCACTTAATAAAACCCGATTTACACGATGCAATTAACTTGTCTGTGGCATACCATAAGTTAAAGCAACAACAAAAATTGCACCGTCTAAACTATGTTCAGACGAGGCAAGTCATTTGTTATTTCAACTTTATTGTATGCTTCAGGCAAGAAACTTGCATCGTGTAAATGGTGCTGGCTCATTTACATTTGTCAATACGAATCCATTGCTGGATGTGTTACATTAATTAATGTTATAGCGCACCAACGGGACCGGTATAAAGGCTTGATCATAGCTTTATGTATAACAAAGGTCTAAATTTGAATCTCACAGATTGTTAAAAGCACAGACCATAAATTATAGAACGACTGTCATTGTCACTCGCTGCAGCCTGCTTCGCATGGGTGCAATGGACGTGTCAAAATATCCAGATTTTTGGACTTTATCTAAGTTGTTTTATTTTACACATAAACCTTCCGAAAACATCATCATTCTCCTGCCCCTATCATAGCTTATTTAGGGTCGGCGCAATGCGTATTTTTTTTCCACACTTCTCTATCAGTCGTCATCTCGGTAGTCACCCCCTTTCTAGCCATATGTTATCATCTTTCACACAGTCAATCCATCATTTCTTTGATCTTCCTCTACTCTAATAGGCGTCCACATTCATACTCAAAACTTTCCTCACAATATTTTGCAGTAAGGTTTTGGGGAAACTCCTTTACAGTCTCCCCAATGATGTGCCCTAACAGGTGTTGCACAGGGGTGGGTTTCGGATCGGTTTTTTAAGAAGTAACGGTGTCCTTTCCATGTGCAGATGGTGATCACCATGGTGGTTTTAGTGAGGTAAAAATCCCACACTACTCGGTCATCCCCAAAGCCCGGGCGCCTTTTGAAGGTTTTTCCCTGAAAAAAAAACTTAAATAAAAGGTATGGTCACACAGACACGAAAATCGATTTTGCTTTGTTAGTACTCACTAGCAAACATATAAATACAAAGCTGATTAGAGGCACATGGTCAGAAGAGAGTCGGAGGCTTAGAAAAGCTTATCATCACCAACTAGATGGTTAGGAAACGATTTTCCTACTAATCAGATTAAACCTACCTATGAGAGCAAAGTTCCAATGTCGACGGAAGACGATCGCGGCTTGCTTACAAGTTCTTGCAGTTTTTAGATGACATGAAACACGTTTTACAACAACATTTACAATACATACTGTATTTAAAATACATTAAATCAAAATGGAGTTATCTTTATCAACAATAGTACTTATCTTACAAAACTATGGCATACATAACATTGTAGGTATTGGCTGACGCATTTGACTTGACAGATCTTTCAACCAAAAAAATGAAGAAAATAAAGTGTTATAATAATGAATGATAGCGTACCAAAACGTACAGACAAAGCAGAACTCAATAAATCAAGTCCTCGTAACGTTCCTATCTCCGAGACTTTACCCCGTCAACCATTCAACAAAACACAAACAATCACAGATTAAAATAGAATAAATTATTAACCCTTGTCTTAACATCGAAAAATTATTATACGGAACAGAGATGTTACTCGGCTGCGTTTAATACAGAATAATATAACACAAAGGAACTTCAACTTTATCGTGTAAAACTCTAAAGTTTAAAACGTCACTTTCAGAACAATTCATTATCGTCTCCTTAATTGTAACAGCAACAGCGTATAGTTTCGTTTGTTTTGCGATTTTGTGTATGCGTATGACTATGCGAAATTGTAACTTAGTGTTTCGTTATGAAAGTTGAATTTAGTCTGAAGGGGTTAAGTTGGTCGGTAATGCAGTTTTTGGCCGCCCGCTGAGCGCAGTCGAGGCGATCATAACAAATCATCAAGTTGTAACTTAAGGTACGGACACATTGTGGAGAATGTATTCATAAAACGAAGTTTTGAAAGAGATTTTAAGGGATTTATATGGAGTGAGAAGATACTGTTTTGAAGTGGATTTGGGGAAGTTTCGGCTTGAGTTTCAAAACAATAGCTTGGAGTATCAACTAATAGGAAATGTTGTGAAAACTACGGAGCTGACAACCTGGATGCATGAGAGATTTTATACGAAACTCAACAAGAAACAATGTTGTTAATTCTCAGATAGAATCTACAGAGATCTTAGTTGTGCACAAACCCTTACGTAAAGTAAACCTGGGACTATAACATGGCTTGGCAATGTTGACATATTGCAGCTCGCGTCTGTGCTTCTTGAATAACAATTTGATTAATACATAGTACAAACTAGTTAGCACTAACTCTCAAACGCTTCACAGGACTATACTGTGCTGTTTAGTATCGTTACTGCGCTCGCTCGGCTTGTATACAGAAGTCTGCAGTGCTTGCTGTATGCAAAGCTTGCAATAACTAGGCATTATGTCATCAAATTAAATACCGTATCTTTGTAGAGGTACACGTCCAGGTACGCGTCTTTCTACAGCAGAAGAATGAATGTACTGTCGATTGTTATGATAACTAGATGATTATGATGAAATACATGGGGTCTACTTCAAAGCGATAAATCCGAAGTATCGGCTGAATGTTCGGATGTTTCATAATACACTTTTTTCTATTTCGTTCGGTCAAAATGAAGTACGTTCGGATCCGAACCGACCGAACGAAATAGAATGAAGTGTTGCAGGAAACGTCCGAACATTCGGCCGATACTTCGGATTTATCGCTTCGGAGTAGACCCCCAGGGCCTTTAACACGTTCAGACCGGCGTGTACCACCGGTGGAGCACGGAGTATTTGCTGCCACGGCGAGGTGGCCACGTCACACTATACTTTCAATGTACTAAGAAATTCGCGCCGCTTTGAGAGAAAGTGTTGTATTTACCGTCCCCGCCTCGGAAAATAGTCAAATTTTCATAGTGCAGCTCAGGAGGTGGATATAATTTTGAAAAGTAAGCAAAAATCAGTATTGAAAAATCTTTACATTATAATACGATTAGGTACTAGCTTATTAGAAAGAGAGAGAAAGCATAATTCCTGTCTAATCCTGTCCGTGTCCACCGGTGGCGCACCCCACCCGGCAAGACTTTTGGTTCATGGGGCGGTGATGTACCACCGGTGGCCATATGAAGATTTGCGCCGTAGGATACCAAATACCTACTCATGAGGTGCCGGTCTGAACGAGTTAATAAAGTAGTAGTCAAAGTAATAACTGTGTAACTTCACCCACAAAGAACTGATTGTGCAATGTATTTTTTGGCAAAGGCTTTACCAATGTGTTTCTCCTTCGCAATGTGCACTAGCCCTTAAACAAATGCTGCACAAGAGCGTCCCGTGCCACTGATGTATCGGTACTAGCTTAGCTCGACTTAAATTGTACACCGCGTGGGGCGACACAAATAATTTAATAGCTTTACAAAGTACATTATTGGGGACGGTGACGTCATTATGCGAATCTCTAGTTTATGGTGCGATGCTGGTTTATCGTTATAGGTTAATATCCTCCACAACCCAGTTATTGGGTAATACGATAACCCTTGTTAAGACTGGTTGTCAGACTTTCGGGCTTCTGACGACCCGTAACGACTGTCAAAGATCCACGAATGACAGCCGGGACCAACGGCTTAACGTACTTTCCGAGGCACGAAGGGTCTTGGTAGGTATGTAAAGATGGTCACCCATCCACAGAGCAACTGCAACAAGCGTAGCTGAACCTGATCAATCGACCCGTGCGGCTGTTATTACTTAGCCACAAGCACCCAGACAAATACATTACACTATTAGATTGATAATACTTTTTCATATGAACTGAAAGTTTTGTTTTACCATAATCAAAAAAGCAGTTGCCCCACAGACACACCTTAGGGCGTTCACACACAGACTACTAAATCACCCACAGTCCGGGGCCCATAATTCCATGGTTATGTTCAGCATTAGCGGGTTGCTGTTATGTGTGTGCTCCGCCTTATTTATGACGAGCCGTTTATGTTACGATTATGCGTATACGATAAATAATAACGTAACGTTTAATGTTACGTTTGCAATTTACTGTTTGTTTTTCGTTTTGATGTGGTTACGTGACTCTCGGTAAACACGTTTTACCGTTGAGCCCGGTTGTCATAACTATCTAGCTACCTCTACGTATGATTCCTGCTTGTAACACACTTTATACACCCCGTTCTTGAAACGCTAATTGAGGCTACCTAAATCAACATAAAAAACCAAAATATACAGCTTATATCAAGTGGTTTGAACAATATCGTATTTTTTTTTTATTTGAGATAGGTTTGCTCTTGACTCTAGTCTAGGTCAGAGATGACAGAGACAAAGTCGACGATGGAGCTAGCTTACCCAGAAGAAGCCTGTTCACTCTCACTTTAAAGAGATCGGGGTTGTATGCGTTCGGAAACACAGACGCAGGTAGAGAGTTCCACTCCTTTGCTTTGATTTTGATAACAAAAAGAAAATCACTATAGGATAACGCAATCTTTTAAAAATCTTTATTTATATTTAGCCTGAGTTGTCCCACTGCAGGGCAAAGGCCTCCCTTTCTCCTTTCCACTCTCTCTGTCGTGAGCTAGTGTGGAACAATCCTGTCTGTAGGCGACAAGCTCGTCTCGCCATCTTCTCTTGGATCTGCCTCGACGCTGACGGACGTTGTTTGGGACCAACATGGTGATAGATTTGGCCCATGACTCGTTCGACATGCGGCAAACGTGTCCGGCCCAGTCCCATTTAAGCTTGGCTGTTTAAATTTAAAAATCTTGCTAGTTTTAAACAAAGACCACCACATCTAAAAGGATCTATATAAAAGGAGAAACTGACTAACTGACATATGAACGCACAGCCGAAACTACTGGAACTAGGAACGTGAAATTTTGCAGACGGCTTTCTTTTATAATGTAGGGGAGCACTAAGAAGGGGTTTTTGGAAATTCGACATTTAAGGGGATAAAAAGGAGGGATTTCGTTTGTTTGAAAAATCTTATTCCTAGAGTTAATAAACTTGAAACTTGGCAGAAATACTTATCTTAGTAAATTATGAAATTTGTGATTTTTGGTTTTTCTAAACTACCCCCACGAGGGGGATTGGAGGGTGTCAAAGTTTGTATGGAAGAATTTTAACACGCAGTCCGATTAACTCGAAACTCAGTATTTATACTTAAATCCAAAAATAAAGAATAGCCTGTATCAAGGTTTTTCGTAAATCTACCCCGAACGGGGTGAAAAGGGGTTGTCAATTTTACAGGGGAGGATTTTACTGCGTCGCTTGATTAACTCGAAAATTGGTATAAATAATCTTTGAGTCAAGTTTTGGAAATATCCTAAACGATTTTTTTAAATTCCACCCCTGTGGGTGTGAAAACCAGGGATATAGTTTAGATGAAAAATCGTATTCATTTGGTTAATAAACTTGAAACTTGGCACGACTATTTGCCTAAATAAGCAATAAAGTTTCTTACTATTGGTTTTTCAAAACTACCCCTGACGGGGTGAAAAGGGGTAATTAGATTTTTAAGAAGAGGATTTTACTGTGTAGCTTGATTAACTCAAACATTGGTATAAGAAATCTTTGATTCATGTTATGGAAATTTCTTAAACGATTTTTTTAAATTCCAACCCTGTGGGGGTGAAAAGCGGGGATATAGTTTAGATGAAAAATCTTATTCATTTGGTTAATAAACTTGAAACTTGGCACTGATATTTGCCTAAAAAAACAATAAAGTTTCTTACTATTGGTTTTTCGAAACTACCCCTGACGGGGTGAGAAGGGGTAATTAATTTTTAAGAGGAGGATTTTTCTGTGTGGCTTGATTAACTCAAAAATTGGTATAAGAAATCTTTGATTTCAGTTATGGCAAAATCCGAAACGATTTTTCGAAATTCCACCCCTGTGGGGGTGAAAAGAGGGGATACAGATTATATGAAAAATCTTATTCCTTTGGTTAATACACTTGAAACTTGGCAATATTTGACTCAGGAAATAATAAAAATTGTCACTTTTAGTTTTTTAAAACAAGTAAGGAACAAACACTAGGACCGTAAGAACAGTAAGGAAAAATTTTAACGCGCTGTCATAATAACTCGAAACTCGATACTAATACTTTTTCGGAAGTCGGTATCTTTGGATCTGTATTTTAGGTTTTTGCCACTGACTTCAGAAATTAAAGTTATTTTTCACTTTGTAGTGTTTGTTTTGGAAGTCGGTTGTTTTTATTTTTCACTTTATAGTTTGTCTGTTTGTAATTTATCTGAGTTACAATAACCTAATGACAACTGTTCATCATCTTTTACAAAACATTGCTTTTCCCGATGCAGGGACGTCAATTGTTGAGGAGTTCTCCTGGTACTTCACCATCAGCTCCACTTCACCATATGCATTGTGACGAGCTTCTATTGCTTAGCAATAATTTTAAAGTAATGGAATCGCAACCCGTGAAATACTTATCATTGAGTTGTTCCGGTGGCCATCTTACCATCTATGGTCTTCGTCATCAGTTCCACTTCACCAAATAATGCTTTCTGCGAGCAAATGCACAAGTTACTATAAAACGTACCAAAATCGCTATTATATAGGTGTGCCTATATTGAAGAGTTCCCTCGATTTCTCCAGGATCCCATCATCAGATCCTGACCTGATGACAATGGGACCACCTGGAAAGTATACCCTATCAAACAAAAAAAAATCCAAATCGGTCCAGCCGTCTACGAGTAATCGGGGAACACACAGAAAAAAAAAGATTCCGAAGAACTGAGAACCTCCTTCTTTTTTGAAGTTGGTTAAAAATAATTTATAGCCAGAGTGCATCTCATGACAATTCCAATAAGCTCCAACACGGCTAGGATACATTGTTTTATTACTGATCTGAGTTCAATGGTACCGTTTTCATCAGAATCATTTATTAAAATTTGCTTCATCATAGTCGTTTAACTATCTTAATCGAGATATCTTATCGCCCCCCGTGAAATACTTATCATTGATGAGTTCCTGTGGCCATCTATGGTCTTCTTCGTCAGTTCCACTTCACCAAATCATACTTTCTGAATGCAAATGCTTGATTTGTTGACGAAAACACCAAAATCACTATGTGTTTGCCAATAATATTTGAGGAGTTCCCTCAATTCCTCATGGATTAAAAAATACTCCTATCATCAAAACTGGATTTGGATAAAAATGGGACCAATCTGGAAGTCCAATCCTTTCAAATAAAAAAATAATTTTCCAAATCGGTTATAAATAACGGAGTAACGGTAACAAACATTAAAAAAAAACATACAACCGAATTGATAAACTCCTCCTTTTTTTGAAGTCGGTTAAATATAGTAACGAAGTCAGAACTGTGCATTGCATATATTTTTTATTGAATGTAGAGGACATTTGGCAAACAGATGTTTTAGAACCTGGATCAACACGTAGGGTAGGTACTAATTTGATATATTCCGACATACACGCGGGCAAAGCCGCGGGCAAAAGCTAGTTAATATATATAGGTACTGTTCGTAAAACCGTGTTTGTTATATCACAGCTAGGAATTGATAGGCGGCAGGGAGTCCACACATTCGTCAATTAAATTGTTCGAAAGTAAAAGTTTAGTTTCTGTAACGACACCCGCGAGATCAGAAAACTAATTTCATCACACTGATTAAGTACGAATTATTCTATAATACGTTTATTTAGGCTCGATTAAAACTGTTACTATCACGATTGAACATTAGGTACTTAACTTTCAAAGATATTTAGTATCAAATAAGCATATTTATTTTAAAAGCGTAAGGAAAACTCACGCAAACCGACCATCTGAATTTAGCTTTTTTTATGTCAATTCTCTTATTTTTTAAGTTTTGACATTTAACAGCTAACAGCGTCTTTACCCAACGACGCGTAATACAATAATCGTCATAACCTCATAATACAGTAAAAACCATAAATTATCTAACAAAACAAATGAAAGTACCCATTATCCCTTATTAATCCCATCATCCCTAACGAGGGAAAAATAATTTAATTACCACGTTTTCACTCGCCAACTCGAGAGCTACTCGAAAGTGAAGAGATTTCGAGTTCTGAACGAAAAAGCAATTACAATAATGAACCTCAAGGGCGTGTTATACCCAGTTTAAAAAGACCTCCGAACTTTAGAACCATCTTTGGTTTCAAGAGTCAAGTTATACCGGTGGTTGTAACATTATGTTTTGTGCTAAGATTTTTCATGTTCGCAATCTGTTAAATGCATTGAAGTGGCCTTTGTCGAGTGTTTACGTAATTTATTTTGGGAAGTATTCCTTGGACAGGTGTTGTACTCTCTTGTCGCAGAAGATCCTATTGTTGGCCTAAAAGCTTTTAATGATAACGAGGGGGAGATTTGATGAAAAGAAATGCTTGAATTGTGTTGCTAACGCATTTTGTCCGAAGAGGCCTGCAAATAAATATGTAGATTATAATTTACTCTGTGTCTGAAGGATTTCATTTCGTAAAATACTAATTACACTATTTAAAAACCGGTCAATAGCGTGTCGGACCACGCACAATGTATTGGGATGAATTTATCCCAAGAACAAACTTAACATTGTTGTTGAAAAACATGTTCTCTCATAAATTCCAACTGCAAATGTAAGTTGGTCGACTATTACTAGTAAACTTGTAAAGCCTACTAAGCTGTGATAGTTTTTCTTATAGTTTCTTTGTATATACTAGTACCGTGAATTTTTTCACATATCCAAAACCAACCGTTTAGCTGGCAGGGGGCGGGACACGACTCTAACAAAAATTAGCACTTTAAAGCTTAATATTTCAGAAACAGAACCCTTAATCGAAAAATTGTTTTCACAAACCCGTAATATTTTTAAAACACCTATCTAACAACACTCCACACCATGAGGTATACGAGAAAAAAAACATCCCTATTTTACGTGAACAAGAGGCACCCTAAAATACATTTTTTCATGATTTTATTTTACGACTTTATTGGCGTGATACATATGTATATTCATGCCAAATTATAGCTTTCTAGTACTAAGAGTCTCTGAGCTAAGCTGCGGACGGACGGACGGACATGGCGAACTATAAGGGTTCCTTGTTGACTACGGAACTCTAAAAAGCTATGTCTTACTGTTCGTTCTCTTTCATGTTCCGTGTCTATTGCTTGTCGTTCGGACTGTATGCTCCTCTCATCAAAAGGAGCCTACATAGATGTGTACAACACCTTAGGAATTCACCAAATCCTTAACCTAAAAACCCCATCGCTTAGTACTTAATGGTACTTCAGTAAGTTCATAACTTAAAAGGTTACCTAATTTACTTGAAGTGCATCCTCAGAATTAGGTGCAGCGACAATTTTCCAATTAAGCTGTAACCGATACAATTGCAATGTCAATACAAATGAATTTACACTTTACAACTGAGGAGATAAAGCTCAAAATCAGGGGATTGGCTTTTAGTTAGATGGGTATCGTCTTGCTGGAAGCGACATTTTTATGGTCATTGAACGGGACTTAAAAAGGCAAGGATTTCACATAACCGTCATTGACGTGTCGCACAAAGCTAGCTTTATTATTTTGAAAGAACTCTTTGAGGCTTAAAGATGCTATCATTCTACTACAAGCCTTGATGAAAAAACTATGCAAAATGCTTTGCAGTTCACAATAATTTCTCCTTCCAGCTGCGAAAACGTATCAAGTTCGAGTCTGTAATATGTATCGAGATATCAACAAAGAAGAGAATCGTTCTATTAGTGTCTCTGCTAGTGCTCTATCATTGACAGTCACTGGTCATGCCCCAATTTTATTATGAAAAATCTTTGCATGTACCTATATCCGCCTTTCCGATTCCATTCTCTCTACATCCGCACTAGTGCTCCAAGTTACTTTTCACGCGAACCAATTAGGGGAAGAATTGATGGCCAATAAACGATGGAGTGTTCCGAACAGCACGACGAAACGGGAAACAATTTCTACCAATTTCCATTTCCATCTCGCTTTTGAACAAAAAGTTAGGTGGGTGTGTTTGGGACGAGACTGCAGGGCTGCCGGAAAAGAATAGTGAGGGGTGTAAATTTGGCATGTATTTTAAGCTTTTTTTTTAAGTAAGCCTATCAGTTTCAAAAATGGTCTGCTCGCCTTCTCTACCGCATTATGAACGTGTGGTGGCCTTTACCCTGCGAACTTTCCCGTCATAAAACAAAATAGAAACAAATGGGAAGTTTCAAGATAATCTTAGATTTAAATGATAAAACATAATTTCCATTTTTCCAGCTACCTTGCCCCTTTCTCACCCCCATTTCTTCAACCCTTCACTTTCATCTCCAAAAACCAAAGCAAGCACTACAAACACTGAAGACACAAAGCGCATACAAAGCTCCACCTGCGCACACATACTTCACCCCCGTCGGGACCAAACTCGTTACGTCTCAGTTAAATCAGGGCAACCCCGCCAAATTCAGAAGGTCATAAATTGACACAATTGTTCCCTGCGGCCGGGGCTTCGCAAGTTATTAGCATAAATAGCCGCTTACTAAGCTAAACGGGACATGACGCGCCTTGATGACTTCCACCGTCTTGTAAGAAAAATATTGTTTAACTTGGAAACTTGAAGAGATTTTCATCTGGTCTGGGGAAATTAAAAGTATGAGGTGTTTATTTTCGGAATTTAAAAGTTTTTTGCCTTTCTTAATGCTTTTTCAACAACCAAACTTTATGACATAAGCAAGCAAATAACAGAAAGAAAGTAGGAAAGAAAGAAAGAAGAAAGAAAAATATGTTTATTTGTCACCGAAAACAAAATAGATCCACATTATAATCACGAGCACAAACCAGAAACAGTCGGCAGCTGCACGTCATGACTGTGTCAAGAAGACTTCCACTCAGCGTGATGCTGTGCTATGGGGGACTCACAGCACAGCGCTGATTTTCATTGGTCACCCAATAATACTAGTACTATACTATCAAAAGAGTCCAAACTGTAGATAAAAGTTTGTTCCAGCACGGCTTCACTGTAGAAAGCTAGGAGAATTTTACATCTCCCGGGAAAATTGCAACTCATTTTTTTGCTGTCGAAAGTATATAACTAATTTTTCATCCATCCAGTCTTCCATCGCTTTTGGGTCATTAGCACTAGTATTATGCTTATTAGATCGTAGCGAACTAAAAACTATACCAGCTTTCGCTTTTTTCAAGCAGAAACATAAATGAGATCCAAATTCATAAACATAACATAACATCACGCCTTGTTTCCCCGAAGGGTTAGGCAGAGGTGTACCTATAGTACACCCACATTTCGCCAGTTATGTTTAAGTCCCATGTAATAGGGGCCGAGCCTATTTCCATCTACCGGGCACAAATCCAGACTCCGGGCTGCTACTGAGAAATTCCAAAAGAAGAGAAGAAGAATGAATGAGAGAGTTTGTCAGAAGATCCAAATTCATTGGTTTTATCTAAGGAAGTTCTCAATGAAATGCGGTTTCTGAATTTTTGATTCCATAACTCGACACTGGCGACCTAGTGACGAGCAAGCTCCTTGATTTTATGGGGTTTTGATAACGTGTATCACCATAAAATGTATATAGCACGTAATAAACCTTTCATCACAAAACCGAACCGAAAAACCTCCCAGAAAATACTCCTCTTTTATTATTCGGTACACCTGTACAAAAAGGCACCATAAAACTCCGTATGTAAAAAGCCAAAAGTAATTCATATTAGGGTAGAGAGAGTTTTATTCTTGCGTCCGGCCCGCGTTGAAATCCGGAATATATCCGGTGAGTCGGGCCCTGATTACTCAGCGATATTTAAAGCTGATTTGATCGCTTAAGCGGATCCGTTGCGGGGCGGCCATTGTCTCGTCAGCGTCTACCAAGTTTTGGGTAATAAAAGGGACGTAAAGGTAAGTACCTACGTTTTAGAAGGTTTCTGTTTTGGATTTGTAGGTATTAAGTGAACTCCTTTGCTTCAATTTTTTCAGTAGCTTTTTACAACACCTTTTTTATGGGAAATCATCATATGACTTCTCCCGCTCTAGGCGGAGCAGGAGGGCGTGTCAGACTTTTACTGACTAAAGCCCACCCGTGTTCCTTCAGTTGCCTGTGCCGGGGCCACGGTAACTCTTTCGAACATCCCACGATCCTAGCTGGTATCGGCCCTAGCGGACCCCGTCAATAGTGCTGACATCCCTTTGAGGCGCGCGTGGAACACAACGCGGACGGCGAGCTAGCTTTTTACCACACCTACGATATTTACATAAATAAGTACATACATACATAATCAACCTATAATGTTCCCACTGCTGGGACACAGGCCTCCTCTCTTCGAGTTAGCGTGGGCTGTAATCCACCACGTGGGCCCAGTGCGAGTTGGTGGATGTTACATGTCATCCAATTTTTGGTTCTAGGACATGCCGGTTTCCTCACAATGTTTTTCATCATCGTTATGAGAGCAGTGCTGATTAAATTATTTACACAAAGTAAAGGCCTGCCTGGGTTTGAACCTACGGCTTACAACTCAAGGCCAAGTCAAGGCCGTTACCACTGAGCCACCACTGCTCTCACATAATCATGTGCTAGTTATTTAACAACTCTACGCTACAACTACGTTTTGACAAGCTTTTGACATTGATTGTCGCCGAGACGATATTGCGACCAGATTTTGAACGTTATAAGACTCCCAGGGACAGGCGCGATGCGACGGTGCGACTCAAAACAATTTCCATGAAGTTTTCATAAAAAATGTTCTACTAGAGTCGCGTCGCGCCTGTCTGCCGGAGCCTTTAATTACAGAAATTGACCTTCTGACATAGGCATCTGTATTTTCTTTACGTTATCTTCGGCATATTATATCCATACTCGTTCTATAACCCAAAAAAAATAAGCGCATCAACACTTCCTTTAAATAAATAAATATTTATGACGTTACGCTGCTTTAGTTGTCCCGCTTCCAGTAAGACCTTTATGCAAACACCTTTGTCCCATGTTTGAAATATTGAACATAGGTATGGTAGGTACATTTCTCATACCTACATTTCAAACATGGAACAAACCACGCAGCCTTCACAAGGCCCTCTACACACCTACCCCGTACGTATACCTACCTCCGGTACTCTTTCCGTACCGTCATCACACCTCCGCTCATTTCCTGAGCCTATCTCTCCTGCCACCTGCCCTTCTACACGCAAAACACCCATATTTTCCTATCAATACCTCTTTCTTTACCAACCCCTCACACCACTTTCAAACCTATGTCTGTTTGTATAGGGTTGAGATTTAAATGGGGCGGGTTGAGTCATGAAAATTGATGGTATTAGCAACATATGGCCCGGAATGAGTTTTTGCATGCTACGAGGATAGTTTGGTAGGTTCTCATTAGCAGTGGAGCGGTTTATTGTTGTTTATTTGTAGTAAATTTTCTTCCTGGGTAGCCCTTGCTTGGATATCTTTGACGGTCTTGCGTATTAAACTAATTGAAAAAACCCAAAACGATTCTTTTCCCCAAAATTTGTTCAGTTTACTTATTAGAGGTTCTAAATTCGATGGTTTTTATATGCATGTTACCAACTTCATTTTATGTGCACCAACCTGATACGGATGTTGAAATCGAAACAAATCAAAAGTCATTTATTCAAACTAGGCTGAGAATCTGCACTTTTTGAACGTCAAAATGACATAAGACAGTCGCAGTTCCCCAAAACCCTGCCATTCTCCACTTGTTCACCTTCACCACTCCCCAGTGCTTGTGTTCATTTCGGGACATGTTATATATATTTACTAGATAGGCTTATGTAAGTTGTTGTCAACCAAAACCTCGTATTAATGCGACCGTAAAATCGACGAAATGTGGCTCCGATGTGAAGAAGAAGTAGCGCAACAAACTCGCCAGCAACACAGCTGTCTGTATAGTTAGAAAAACGTTCTAGAAACTATTCTACACGAATAAAAATAATTATTTTAAAATCTCTCCTATATTTTTGATCCTCGCCAACCCTTTGGAGAACCTACGGCCTACTCCGAAGCATAAATCCGAAGTATCGGCCGAATATTCGGAAGATTTCCACTACATACACTTAATTCTATTTCGTTCGGTTCGTTTGGATCCGAACGAACTTCATTTTGAGAAAAAAGTGTAGTAGAAAACTTCCGAACATTCGGCCGATACTTCGGATTAATGCTTCGGAGTAGTCCCCCAGGTGATTTTTATTTGAAGATTGAACTATTCAACTCATCCATCTGATACAAACCTCTTACGTATGTCATTTTATATTATTTCTCCATAACCTATCCACAGGAGACCATAACCAACACTAAACACAAGTGGCACTAATTATAAACGTCCGCGACGTAACAGATGACGTCATTACTCGTAATAAATCGTCAAACAGCGCAGTGTACTGCATAGCGTCATAATCGACTGGCCGGAGAGATGGGAACTCAAAACGTAGGATTTGCCCATATAGGTACTCGTACATTAGCTTGCATGTAAGTGTTAACAAAATCTTTAGCTGGCCGTTTATTCTATTAAAACTCCGTACTACGCTAGGTCATTCAAGAACAAAGTGTCGCCACTGACGTGTGGTTGACTGCACTTAGCGATAGTGAATGTTATAGGTACCTACACTGTTAAAATAATACACTTTTTCAGTACGAATATTGCTGTATTTATATTCTCATACATATATACAAACTTGGTGCTACTTACTACTCAATTTAACAGTACATACTTTAGACTTCTTAAAGATAACCTTTTGGTTCCGAGGCTCGAGGAGAACTAACTTAGCAAAACAGGCGCCACGCTTTCCATTCCCCTTTCGTTAAAAAACCAGTACTTTTACGGTTACTGTCAAATGAGATACTTTTAAACTTCACGACTACACTGATATATAAATCATTTGAGTCAAATCGAAAATACTTTCAATTTTATATTTAGTATCTAAAATCACTACAAATCTTATTAATATTTGGAAATCATGGCACTGTATTTATCTGAGAATCTAGCAACCACATACAGTTTTGGCTGATGTTTTTAGGGTTCCGTACCTCAAAAGGAAAAAAAAGAAACCATTATAGAATCACTTCGTTGTCCGTCTGTCTGTCTGTCAGTCGGTCTATCTGTCTGTCAGTCTGTCAAGACCCCTTTTTTAAGAACGTGTGGAGGTATCAATTTGAAATTAACATATATCAAATACTTGGGTCTACAGTCCCTTGGAGCTCTAAAAAAATATCAAGCTTCTATCTAAGTCGAAGCGATAAAAAAATACGGCCATCTAGGCGACATTTTGATACTCGCATATAAATCAAAACCTGTAGGGTACTTTTCCGTTGACCTAAAGTCATGAAATTTGGAAAGAAAGAAGATCTCACAGCACAAGTAAAGGAAAAAGTCCGAAAATCGTTACTTTGTATCATAGTTTTACTTTTTTTTTTGCGATTACAAACTTACATTTGCAGTTGGAGAATTGACCGTAACGTACCTATATCGATGTACGAGAACATGTTTCTCAACTACAATGTTAAGTTTGTTTTTAGGATAAATTCAGCCCAACTACGGAACCCTTCATTGTGCGTGGTCCGACACGCACTTGGCCGGTTTTTTTTTCTATGGATCTAATTGGATGTTAATTACTGGAACATCAGAAAATTTTGTAATTAGCCTGTAATGTTCCCACTGCTGGGACACAGGCCTCCACTCTCTGAGAAGAAGTAGGCCGTAATCCACCTCGCGGGCCCAGGTTGGGGATGGTCAGAAAAAAAAATTTTGTTCGTAAAATTCTAAAAATAATAATTAATTTATATACTTATGTATAGTAAGCATTACTTGTGTCTGATGAATTGATGATGCTTTATATAGGGCTATTTTAAATTGGCTAGGTAAACTCCGCAGACGCGATGGGTACCGAATATCGATATCTAAACATGATAAAACATAAGAAAACTGTTTTTCTCAACTCATACTTTTTAAGTAACAACACAAAACAAAAAAAAAACATCAAATACATTTATTTTTTTATTGTGTCATGTTTAGATATCGATACCAGTTTAAAATAAACCTGTTGAAAAGTTCTCATCATAAATATGTAAATAGTCAAAATAGTGCGACTATTACATGCTGTATGTCGCATCACTATTGCAAAGTGAATGCGTTACAGGGTACACTGTTGCTGGTATCGAACTAAAGTGTCGAACATTAGAGTAATGCCCGCGTTTCGTCCACATTCGCGGGAATTGTGGACTGGTGCTACTAAAAGTACCAGGGGTACTCAACATTCTATGTAATCACTCCACACACGCACACACATCATAACGTATCAAGAAGAAAACTATTTTTAACACATATTCGGGGTAGGTTAGCTTTTAAACCTGACTGAAAGCTTGGCCCAACATATTTCTTCTTTGAAATTTTACAAAACTTTTTTTTTTTAAATTAATTTGTAATATTTTTTTTTATTTTACTTTGACGTACAATTTATTTTCCTGATGACAACTATGTTCAGAACATATTACAAGTTACCAAAGCAACGGTTTCCCAGAAGAGCGGTGGCCACGAACGGCCGCAGTGACGTCTGTCATGAAAATGATGGCAGTGGCAAAGATTTAAACCGTTAGATTCGCCCTACCGCGTCAAAAGCTAGTCGCATTTTTTTTGACACCTCTGACACACAATGCGGCAGTGACCACTCATTGTCATGGAAACGCTATTTAATAATGGCATGTATTTAACGCGGCGACAAATTAATCTGAATTTGGGATTAAAAAATAATTAAAGCCGGTAGCAAAAATAGTAGATTGGCAGCTACAGCGGACGATCATTTTAAGTAGAAAGTAGCAGCTTAATAATCAATTGTTAGCTACGTTTTAATTTAAACTGGCATCGAGTATTTGTTTTCGTATTCGACTTGGTCACACTCGACGTGATCGTAGTCGACGGAGCCCCGGTCGACAGAGCCCCCCTAGCGGGGCTCCTACTTCTGAATGGTTTTAAAAAAATAAACACAAAGGGAATGACGGGACCTGTCCGCTCGCTTCGCTCGCTCTCTCAACTCCGCCATCCCCTTCTAACCTAACCTGTCCGAGTCGGGGTGCCCCAAGTCCCGAGCTCGTTTTGCTCGCTCTTGCATCCAAAGTTCTCATTGCCTTTTTACCAAGTCGAAGCTTAATTTAGCACAACAGGCTTAAAGTGATGAATTTCATGTTAATCTTTGGGCAGCAGGGTTTGATTTAATGTCAAAATACTGGTGAAAATTACAGATTTTCATGAAGACCGTTATAATGACGTAAAGGCATTCCTAGGAAACCAAAGTTTTACAACGCTACAGTCAAAGGTAAATAATCAATCTGCCTAACTTTTTCCCAATTATGTTGGGGTTGGCTTCCAGTCTAACCGGATGTATCTTACATGGAGCGACTGTCTATCTGCCCTCCACAACCCCTACTGGGTAACACGATGCCCCATGGTAAGACTGGATGTTAGACTTTTGGACTTCGGACTACTCGTAATGACTATCAAAGATCTACGAAAGACAGCTGGGACCAACAGCTTAACGTATATGTGTATCTTTATATTTAAATAAATATTTATTCCACAATTTCTCATAATTGCACCTACCACTGTTTGTCTCTGCATCACCCAAAGGTTGACTGGTGGAAAATGCCTATGGCATTAATTCCGCCTCTGTACATCTCTGTGTATGAAGTATTAAATAAATAAATAAAATAAACGTACTTTCCGAGCCACGGAGGATTCTCGATATCCCGATACCCAACCACAACACACCGCGGCAAGCGTAGCTTAACCTTCAATCGACCTGTGCGGCTCGTATTATTCAGCCTCGTAATTATTTAGACAAAGGTAAATAATATAGTAATTTAATAAATATACTATTCTAGTATTAGCATAATCAGCCCATAATGTTCCCACTGCTGGGACACCTCCTCCCTTCGAGAGGGAGTGGGCTGTAATCCACCACGCGACCCCAGTGCGGGTTGGTAGATGTCACATGTCTTCGAATTTTTGGTTCTAGGACACGCCGGTTTCCTAATGATGTTTTCCCTCACCGTTTTGAGAGTAGTGGTGATGAAATAATTTAGGTACACAAAGTAAAGCGCCTGCCTAGGTTCCAACCTACGACCTACAAGTAATTGTAGAAGTAAACACTCCAAACAATAAGTAAACTGGTAACTCCTTTATGCGGTATTAAACTAAGTCGTCTTCAAAAACGTCTCTCTTCAAACAATGATACTTAAAATGCACCAAACGTTGCGAGCTCCTGTCTTAAGTTTCATATGCAGTGCAGTAACAGCTTACATTACGTAGAAAACTACTAAATTCTACTATTCTTAGTATCTTCACTTGTTAAAGTGAAATAAGATTATGTATGTAGATATATTTATACGAGTATATGTCGTGGCCTTAGAATTGATCATTTCATGAAGTGCTCGACCATTTTCATGAAATGGTTCTGGTTGGTGGTGGTGGTTGGAATGGTTCTGGTGGGGTATGGTGGTGGTGGTGGTTGGTTGGTGGGATGGTGGATCTGGCCACATATACATACAAGGTGTAATTGCAATAACTGTAAGCCTTATAAGGGGTTATTGTAGATAATCATCATTATCAATAACTTGTACTATGAGACCAACCCTGAAATTGCGAACAAAAAATCTGTTGTTCCATAATTTATTTATTTATTTAAAAACACATACAACTATCATCACAGGCGTGCCTAATACAAAAGTGTAGTTATAGTTACAATAATTAAATTTATGTTCCCAGAACTCGACAAAATGTAGGGAACGGCAGATTTTTCTAGAAACAGAGGTTTTTAGATATTTCATTTGCACTTTGTTTAAACCTAGGGTCGCATAGAAGAAATTCCTGTTCGTGAAAACCCACTGATTTAATTTTATGGCTTGCTCCCACATCATAATCGTGCTCATGTTTGTGTCCACGTCACCGGAGTTGTTGTGACGTCATTACTCAACGGGACACCGCTTCCCTGCTGCACAGGCACGCACAATACGTGGGACGAAAACCATACCGTATTCCAAGGTTAATTACTTTTCGAATATAGAACAACTATGACAGTTACGTCATCCTCAATGTTCTTAAGTATTTGCTTGTCAAGTGCGTACTTTGAAGGGCATGTCAAGATTCCCTTAACGACGAATCTCTTTTAGAATGGCATCTTTTAACATCTCCCGTAATTTTACGGTTACCTAATCTGCCAGTTAATTTTGTACAAATTCTTTTTAATTTTTAACCGATTTAAAAAAAAAAGAGGAGATTCTCAATTTGTCGGAATCTTTTTTTTTATGTATGACCACGCATAATTTTTTACAGAATGGTCCGATTTGAACGATTCTGTTTTATTTGGGAGGGTGTACCTCGAAGTTGGTCCCATGTAAAATTTATTCACTTAGCTTGGATGATTTTTCAGTTAGCTTCAATAAAACGTATTTTTCCACTTAGTCTATCCTCCTGTAAGAAAGTTTTTAGACATGGGGAACAGCTCCATGGAAAAGTTTCAGTGTAGTGTGAATTGAATTTTATGAAGAACGTCTACGTATTGACATCGTACCAAGGGGTATCGTATCGCCCAACAACTAGGTTTTGGAGGTCAGGTAGGCAGTCGTTCCATGTAAAATACTAGTATTCAGCTACATCCGGTTTGACTGGAAGCCGACCAAGATAATTGGGAAAAGCTAGGCAGATGATAAAGACGCATTGACATGACGTAAGTGAATAATATTTTTCTCATATTTTTTGGTTACTTATAATATCGCTTTTTCACGATAACGTCACAGGAAAGCGAGGTGACGCAGCGTCATTAATCGGCGACGCGTCACCGTTCTCCCGACATTTTAAATGTGAGCTCAACCGTGAAGTATTTAAGAGGACCTCGTTTTTATGTGAACTCTATATTTCATACTAGTCGTAGATATGATTATGTATGTGTGATTTAGGCCAAAAAATCAGGAAACAATATATTGGAAAAATAAAACGCGCAGCATCCACCTCAGTGGTTTAATATCTGAATGATTATCTATTTCCTTACCAGACAAATATTGGCCCCAAATAGGTCATACATTGTCATCATGCTGAATATCTATTTTTCATTATTTTAGAATTTAAACAACATTTATTTCATTACCAGATTTGTTCTCACAACCTCAGTTCAAATCTGATTCCTCAAACAGATACCGCGAACCCCTTCCGAATATCCAACATCTTAACACAATCGCGCACTAAAACTTAAAAACTTAATCCTTCCACAAACAAACGTCAACTACCGAGCAATAAATTAAGTATAGATAGAAATCATTGGAAACAAAAGAGTGACAATGCCTTGCGTCCAATTAAAGCAGATGGCCCGTTGTTTATCAGCGATGATGATCATCACGCGAGCGCCGGCCCCGGTGGTCTGTGTGGGAGGATCATGTTTTATAGTGTCTTGAAATAGCTTTCTGGGGTTTTGGGGACTACCTTCTTTAGGAAGGTAGGTTGAGAAATGAAGCCTTGACTAGACTCACAAAGTTATGCCAAGTAACAAGATCATTAATGTTTGCCTTACTTGGGAAGAGACTGGAACCCCACGACACAGGGAATCCCAGTCCCAGGAGGTCCAGGGAATTTGTAAAAATCTAGCACGTAAAGCTCCTTTGAATAAAGTTTAAGTCAATTAATTTAAGTAATATAAACTAAAAAAATCTTTTACTGTTTACTCATCACACTATCACACTTCACAATAATATTATAAAGGCGAAAGTTTGTGAGTGTGTGTGTATGCTTGTTACTTCTTCACGCAAAAAGTAATGTACGGATTTGGATTAAATTTGGCACACAGATATTTTATAACCTGGATTACATAGCACACATTTTATCCCGATATCCCCACGGCATTGAGACTTATGCGGGTGAAAACGCGAGACACTGCTAGTTAATTATAAGGGAAGTACTATCTGTTCCAAAAGTATCTTGTAAACCAATCCTGTTCACGTTAAATTCTTACGCAATCACACACTAAAAGGAATTAGGAACACATTCATTTGTATTTAGAACTTCATAACTCAGTATTTTTTCCAACAATTAATTTTATTGTTTAACTATCGAATAAAATCAATTAAAAAGAAAGAAAGAAAATACGTTTATTTGCGGTAAACATGACGCAAAAAAAAAGAACACAAACACAAAAAGAAACAAGTTGGGGGAAAATATGCGTCACATCCACGCAAAACGGCCATCGCTCAGCATAATGCTGCAACCCTATGCGAGACAGAGCCCCAGCGCTGGTTTTCAGCGACAGCCGGCGTTGACGTGATGACGTCAGTCAATTCAGTGATTTAAAATTAGAATTTATGGTTCAAGTGTTCAAATAATTAAATCAAAGCACTCAATTTGTAAGTAGCACTACAAATTGGCATTCACAGGTACGTTTTCTGCTCCATTTGTTTACATTTACGTCAAATAGTTTTGGAACAGACCATACTGGCGAACATGAGTCATTTCAACAGCATTGATTGAATTAATGAATAAGTATATAAAAAGCTAGACTAATTACTAGACGAATGACAGTGGAAGTCAAGCACAAGTGTGTGAAATTGAATATTATGATGTCGTAATATACGCAATATACTAAAATAACAGCCACATTTTAATAAAACTCCCTCGTCCCCCGACCCGTCGCGTTGCATCGCCCGCCAGCGCTGTTACTATGTTTTCGCTTAATGTTTTTTCTGACTTTTATCTTTTTGTTCGGCTTCTAAGGGTCATAGCGTCATGCTAAATAGCCTATAACTATACTTGAGAATCGGGCTACCAAATGAAAAAATAATTTTTCAAATCCGACTTTTTGTTCACAATTTCATGGGTTTTATTTTTTTGCGCGGAACTCTCATAATTTTTCCAGAATAAAAGAAGCCTTAGTTAATCCCCCTAACATCATCTATTTATCTGCCAGTGAAAGCCCCGTCAAAATCGATCCAGCCGTTTCGGAGATTAGCCGGAACTAACAGACAGACAGACAAAAATTTTAAAAATTGCATTTTTGTTATAAGTATTGTATATATATACTCGTATTTTCATATGCATTTAGTAAAAAGCTGTTATTTTGACATTACAAACAGACACTTCAATTTTATTTATTTCTATGTATAGATTAACAACTAAACACCAATTCAGTACAAACCAACTCCCCACCAATTGTAAAATCAATCAAACTTAACCAATAATAATAACTGAAGTTTCATGTAAAAACAACACTGAGTTAGAAGCGAGTTTAATATCAAATCGAGGATTGATAGCAAAACATCTGTTAGACTGTAATTGCTCAAGTTTCAAACAGTTTTGACTGTAGATAGCGATGGTAGGGTTAACAATTGCTCTACAGTCTACAGCTATTTGAAATTTTCAGGGGCGCTTCGTTGTATTCGGTCGGAAAAAGAGAATTTTTTGACTGTGTCATGTATGAAATTACACCCATTTCATACAGTGTTAAGAGAATCATCAAAATATAGAAACATTAATTAATTTATTAAGGCGAAAGCGCCAGGGTAGCCCGTGGAATTCAAATTTTCTTACGTTTTGTTGTTGCAGGTATTAGGTTGATGTTGATTAAAATATGATTCGCGACCGTAACAAACATATATTTACAGTATTATAATCATTAACGTCTTCAATACAACTCTCCAAGACCAAGTAATCCTATCGAATGACTCTTTCATAAAATCTTGACAGTTGAAGATTATACTAAGTTAAGGAGTTTACTGTAGTACTGTACTTTACTGTAGTGGAGTATTACTGACTCTTATGATTATGATTATAATTGTGTAAATACATATTATCATTATTTTATTTGTTACAGTCGCGAATCATACTTTAATCAACATACACCCAGACACGGAGCTGCAAATTGCAAAAATCGTAAGAAAATTTTGATTTCACGGGCTACCTTAGCGCTTCCCCCTTAAAGTAAGTTTTTACATAACACATTACATAACATCACGCCTGTATTCCCCGAACAGTTAGGCAGAGGTGTAAGCTATAAATAGTACACCCACATTTCGCCAGTTATGTTTTAAGTCCCATGTAATAGGAGGCGAGCCTATTGCCATCAATCGGGCACAAATCCAGACTTCGGGCTGCTACTGAGAAATTCCAGATGGAAAAACCCAATAGCACTTTGCCCGACCCAAGAATCAAACCCAGGATCGCTGGCAACCACTAGACCAACGTGTTTACTGACCAACAATCTGCCATTGTGTTGCTTAAACATGTGTCATAAGTCTATTTAATGGTTTTATATAAGTAAACCATTTCTTTTGTCATGACCTACAAACTGCTAAGGCAAAACATTTTTTACATACATCAAGAAAAAGCTCACCCACGCCCACATCAAATGTGGGTGTAGATACTATAGGTACGCCTCTTAACCCTTCGGGATTAGGCGTGATGTTTTGTTATTTCATGTATGAAGAAAAAGTTATAAATAAATTGCAAACAACCACCCGCAAACCCACAAATTAATGACAACCAACAGCCTGCGGCAACCTCAACCGGCAACCTCGTACTTCGACCCCACCAGCCTCTTACACAATTTGACGACCAGATCTCTACGACATTTGTACAATATTCTTACAACAAAAGGTACACGAATGGTACAAGGGACAGCCCTAGCGTGGCAACAATTGTGACGAGCCATAGCCGGGGGCGCGGGCTACCGAACGCTTCGCACGGATTCTGAACGTAAAACATGGACTGATCGTGTCGACAAGATTTTGGGAGTATTTGGCACAAAATTTTATCTCAAAAGAAACTTTAAAAGAACGAACTTATTGTTGGTTTCTTTTGTACTCTGAGGAAAGTCCATTCTTTCGAGGTTTACCTATTATTATTACTGTAACGTTACAATTTAGCCGGAGGGCTAAATTGTAAAGTGAAGTCCAGGGAACGGCAGGTGAGGGCAGAGAGACGCTGCAGCTCCTCACGCCAGGTCGGAGACGGGCGTCAACGACATCTCGGAGATCCCTACCCAGAGGAAGGCAATCTTTACAAAAGAAGGTAAGAATAGCGCAGGTGCTTTACTACACCTCACGCTCAATAAGAGGAGCGCGACGAAGAGCTAGGTCACGCTCCCAGGCTTGTCACGAGTCCTTCCGTCCTCGAGTGGACCCAGTGCAGGGCGGCGATTTCCTATGCCACGCCCGCTATTAGAGGGACGTGGGTGCCACGCCGCTGGACGCCGTTGGACGTCAAAAGACTTCTTGTAAAGGAAGTCGTCAAAAATAAAATTGTCACTTCGCGTATACATGGCGTTCCACGGATATGCCACATGGCAAAAAAAAAAATTTAAATTCATGGTCTTCCTTTTATTTGTGATACTATGTTATTTAGCAAAAAATAATCCTTATGATGAAGCCTTTCGATCGGTATAATAAAGCTACAGGGTGATTATTTTTCTCATGTAACGGGTTCGATTCCCGTTTCAACCATGTAATTATAAATATCTATGAATGCAGTTCAAATTGTTTTTTTAAATTCAAATAATGTCTTCTCTCAGTAAAATGTTCCATCTACAATATTCAAGGTACTTTCCATCCATGTGGCATATCCAAGGGACGCCCTGTATATTAATTTAGTTAGTTGTACTTAAACCACAGAACACATAATACTCTTAGTTAAACAAATACGTGTTAAAAAGGGCATAACATTCAAGGAAAACTCGACAAGCTACTGTTAAGACTCCAGTTGAGTACCTTGAAAGATCACACCAACTCCCAACTTAAGACAGTCAAAAAGACAATTTGCACAAGATGTGTATGTGGTATAGCATTACGAATCAGAGGCGCTCAACATTTGCCGTGGGTGCACGGAAATCTGCTCGAGATGAGCTGATAAACCAGCGAAAGTGTTGTTTCTGTAGCGACATACTTGGCTTGGATTGAATCGTCTTAGTCTCGTGTCGATGGCACGAGACTAAGAAGATTTAAAAAGGTGCAGAGGACATGGATTACAAAAACTTGAAATGTCTTTTGAAAAGCCTTGACAAATATCGAGCACAAAGTAGAGTGCATTCAAATATCCTCCACCAGTGACGATACTTAAATGTAAGTCCGGGGCTCCCTGGGCAGTCACCTTACGTTGCTGGCTGGCTAATAATTTTACATGGTCTGGCTGTCATTCGTATCACAGATCTTTGACAGTCGTTACGAGTAGCCAGAAGCCCGATGGTTTGACAATTAGTCTTACCAAGGATTATCGTGTTATCAAGTAATTGGAGTGTGGCATTGTGGAGTTCAGATAAAATACTGGTTTTTAGCTGCATCCAGTTAGACTGGAAGCCGACCTAACATAATTGGGAAAAGGCTAGGCAGTCAATCATGAGCTATTATCAATAAGTAGTTCGCACTGATAGACAGAAGAAGATCCAAAAACTCCATGACAGTGACAAAAGTAGATAAATCGTCCACATCCACAACTTCGCAGAACAACTGATTATATCTATAAATGAACTGCTGAGCTCGCAACAGCAATTTGTCTCCTCCCCATCTATACGGCGATAAACAGGCGGAAAAACTATGTTCATTTGTGTGAAACTTAATCAAAACTTTATCATAGTACAGGGATGGTGAACCTTAGACACAGGTGAAATGAAAAGGCGGCTGGGACAGACTGAAGAAGGAAGGCATTGAACCGAGTGTTGTGGCGCAACATGGATAAAACCTAGACTGATTTAATTAATGGCACAATTTAGTTCTACGCTAATATTATGTTGCGGTACGTAGTACTCGCAACCGGCGTGCGTGTATGACCAGATATATGAACGTAAACGAAGCAAAAGGAGTATGTAAGGATCGTAGCAGGTGCGCCTCCGCTATTATTAAACTCCGGACAGGGATATTGCCGACGCAATACTCCTATTTGGCGTAAGGCGTTGCAGCCCCGTCCTCATTCCTGCTCTGCTATTGCCTGTTGATCCTGCTGCTCATACCTGACTCCGAGCATCCCGAGCCGCGGGCCTAGTTTCCTGGCTTCTTGGTGCTCATCTCAAGACCCACCTGAAGCTGAAGCCGACCTGAAGCTACTTCCTACTCTTTCAAACGTCTCGACCTTTGTTTTGCCTCTTATTCTTTGAAGTGTGACTTACAATTTATCCCTCCGGCTAATCGTATCGTTACACCATGGGAAAAAGACGTGACATTTATATACATGATGTGTAGGTATGTAATACAGTATTGCCTAATTTTACCTTTCTCCTGCCATCAAATCTTTTTTTTAATTAATTTATCAATTAGATGTGGAAAGGTTTGCCATCCCTGTAAAAGTGTAACGTAGCAATAACAAATAGTCCAGGAGCTGGCAACTATTCGGATTAGCGACATTTGATGGGCCAAGTTGCTAAACAAAGAACGATTTGGATCTTTTCGCGGTAGACACAATAAAATGCAACGATTACTGCCGTCGTAGAAATATCCGTTTGTTTGTGTTTATTATTGTTTCATTGCTGCCGATACTGGCAAGTTGGGAAGACATAAAAGTATAAAATTGTGCTAACTCTAGTAGTTTTGGTGAAGTTCTGTGTTACGCATGATTGTATGTCGCTAGTCCCAGTCTAGGAACTAACAAAATAGGTTTGCAATTTGGAATCGAAGTGACACTCAAATAGAAAATGCATTCTGTACGAATATTATTTTTACGATCGGTCTTTAAATTCATACAAATGCGGAAGAGAATAACTTTGTCTGTTTTGAAAGTAACGTTTAAAGTTCAGCGTTCTATTCTCTTCTTAAATATTCAGCATAAACGACATGAATTGAAATTAAATAACAGGAATCTAAAATTGTGAAATTATAAATTAAATCGCTCACCAAACGAGTTACAAACCAAATAAATAAATAATTAAAAAAACATTACAAAAAATTACAGCAACGATTTAAATTTAATTTTATTAGTGCCGTTCCATTTCATTCTATCCCGGGGGACCGGGACATTACTCGAAAATCATTTACGAATAAAACGTCCCGGGTTGAAATAATATGACACGTTATACGAATGATATTGTCAAGGGGAACATCCCGGGATTGCGCGGGCGTGTCCCCGCACTCTTTTGTGGATTGTCTCTGTTTTACATTAACGTCGCGGTTGTTTTATTTGGTGAAGTGCATTGCTATTATAATTGATTTATTTATCTGTCGTTTTTAATAGTTTCCGGTGTATTTTGTTGTAAATGGAAATTAATTACAGGATAATGATGCTAAACGGTAATGTATTCAATTTAAATTAATTGCATTATCATTTGTACCGTTTGCTATTCACACATTTATCTTAATACCTACTCAATAGGTTAAACTGAAACCAAAATATTTGTCGATAAAGGAAAATTACTAATATTTTTTTTTTAATCGGCCAAGCGCGTGACGGACCACGAAAAATAAAGGGTTCCGTAGTTGGGATGAAGAAAGATGAGATAGAGTTATCCCAAGAATCAACTTAACATTGTAGTTGAAAAACATGTTCTCCCATACATTCCAACTGCACATGTTAGTTTGTACGCACAATATTGAGAGATTTACCGTGTTATTTTAAGACCATAGACTTCTTATAGGTTTCCCTGTAATCTATAAGTATAGAATAACTATTTACAGTACTTGATATGTCACACGGTATAGTTTGCAAAACTTTTTTTTTATTTTCTTATTTGGCCCCCAAAGTGACCCCCATATTTAAAATTTATTTATTTACGTAACACGTCCGTGTTTGGTTTACATAAATTGATATTTGTACCAAACAACTTAATCAGTCCATTAGATTCGGGGCCAAGTGGCTGTGACAGACAAACAGACAGACACACGAGTGATCCTATAAGTGTTTCGTTTTTTTCCTTTTGAAGTACGGAACCCTAAAAAATATAATCTTATGTAACCACAAGTGTGTTTGATACAGTATAATCTTTACTGACGCTAACAATTTGCCATACAAACATACCAACCTGTTGTCTAGACTCATGGTGTTAGAATTTTCACATTGCCCTAAATTTCAAAATATCTACCTACGTATTCTATAAACCGTTACTGCAAATTACTAATAGCCTACATTACTAAACTATCAGGCCACACAAGATCTCAATGCGGTCTTCTCACCTAATAACCTAAGGAGCTTCCTTATACATAAATGATGACCGTAACAAAAGGGACATAGTGTATAAATTAATAATTAACATCCCGGGATTCACGTGTGGATAATCCCGGGAACGGGACGGGAACGCGGTAATTCACGAACTATGTCGATGCGAGTAAACTGCCAGATTAGACCACTTACTATGTACAGATACTGTTTGTGGTAGGGATACTACGTTTAAGACAATTTAGGGATAAATTGTGAAAATAACTTTGTATGATTGTACTGTTTTCATGCCTCACCACTATAACTGATTGTCGTGAATTCTAATGTCTCCTATTAGAATATGTACTATCGAGGAAACTTACATCTGACCAATTTGAAAATAAAATCCCGTGCACACGATGAAGCAAGAATTGGTCTTACGGTCATACGGTGTGTAGATGTTCGTTACCCCCATGGTACTCAAATAATGAATTTGCGACTAAAATATTGCAACCTCACAGTGTGACGAGCAGGTGCAACGTTATTCAACGTAGAGAAAATTACTCACATTTCTAGAAGTAAATTACTCACATTTCTAGAAGTAAATTACTCACATTTTTAGAAAAAAATTACTCACATTTCTAGAAGAAAATTACCCACATTTCTAGAAGAAAATTACTCACATTCCTAGAAAAAAATTACTCACATTTCTAGAAGTAAATTACTCACATTTCTAGAAGTAAATTACTCACATTTCTAGAAGTAAATTACTCTCATTTCTAGAAGAAAATTACTCACATTTCTAGAAGTAAATTACTCACATTTCTAGAAGAAAATTACTCACATTTCTAGAAGAAAATTACTCACATTTCTAGAAGAAAATTACTCACATTTCTAGAAGAAAATTACTTACATTTCTAGAAGAAAATTACTCACATTTCTAGAAGAAAATTACTCACATTTCTAGAAGTAAATTACTCACATTTCTAGAAGAAAATTACTCACATTTCTAGAAGAAAATTACTCACATTTCTAGAAGAAAATTACTCACATTTCTAGAAGTAAATTACTCACATATCTAGAACAAAATTACTCACATTTCTAGAAGAAAATTACCCACATTTCTAAAAGAAAATTACTCACATTTCTAGAAGAAAATTACTCACATTTCTAGAAGAAAACTACCCACATTTCTAAAAGAAAATTACTCACATTTCTAGAAGAAAATTACCCACATTTCTAAAAGAAAATTACTCACATTTCTAGAAGAAAATTACCCACATTTCTGGAAGAAAATTACCCACATTTCTAGAAGAAAATTACCCACATTTCTAGAAGAGACAATCCGAAAGCAGACAGACCATACGCGTATGATGCAGACAACACAATTTTAGTCAAGACATGATGATTTGAATTTGAAGTGCATTTACAAGACTTCTCTTGTAAATATACTCCAAATTTAAATCATCACTTCCAATCTCACAGTTATGTCTCCAAAATCACACAGCATGGACACTAGATAGTGCTTATACACCCTCGTAGGTCCACACATCGGCGCCGCCACACTCCGTGGGTTTGTCACAGGCAGGCGCCGGGACAATGAATTGAAGCCCTTTGTGAGCTACGGACGTGGACGCCTCTCCTCGATATATCAAAACCATTATACGCTGAACTGAACGGGACGGACATCTACGGCAGACGCGGGGACGTTGTTTTCGTTGTTTACGGATTGATGAGTTATGAAGTTATTTGTAACTAAGGAATTGAATATTGATCCGAAATGTATCAAAAAGTAAAAAATATCTTTTTGGAGTTATTGACTGAAAATCTGGACAGATTTTATCGACCCCAATTTCCCCTTCGAGCTAATTTTGAGTGGGAAGTTCCAAGACGGTCATTCATCAACCAAAACAGATAATGCTAAGACATATTATATAAAAAAAACATATTAAATTAATGTAATAAAGAAACAAAAAAAAATTAAAGTGAAGGAAAGTTAGGTGTCCAAATAAAGTCTCCAAAAAATCTAGCTCTTAAACTAAGAATAATCATTAAACATCACCCTTTATAACTTTTCATATTACCTCCATCAGGAAAACTTGTGACATCTCTACTAATAGAGACGTTCCATTTCCTCCCATTCTCTACAGAACAAAGGAAATCATCAGCTATTTAGCGAAACGCCCGGCGAATGTCACGACTCAGTTTTTCCTTTTATTTTTGTCAAAAGAATAATTAGGATGGTTAATTTTATTAATGTTTCCATTTTGAGAGCCTCCGACGTCTTATTTGATTTGTTACGAATTCAATTTGTTTCAAATCAACGTCATGGAAAAACTTGGGTATTTTGTTAAAGATTTACCGCGGTCATTATGTGAAATGTTTGGAGATTGTGGCGTAAACGTTATTTTGTTACTGCAATTAGAGATGATTATGTTATTGTGGGATGGTTTGAGGTGTCTAAATTCAAATGGCATAAAACACAAAAAGCTAAATAATTATGAAAGACGAGTTTTATTTTATTTTATGGCCTGTTGGACCTACTCTTGACTTCGATCACGCTTGATGGAAAACGATGGATGAGGTCTACGATGGAACAAGCGCGAGCGTACCCAAAAGACGCCTGTTCACTCTTATTGTTTATTTTTTACCACAAATGTTTTCAACTCAAAAAAAAAAATAACAGAATTTTACTTTCTCACGACAGATCACATCTTAATATCTGAACCAACATCTGTGTACACCCTACATACTCATTTGTATTCATCGATGCTCGAAATAAAACTGTTTAAACTCGCAACGTTCAAAATTCTTTCCAGAAAATTCACTCCATTATTACACCCGCTCCCTGCAGAATTCATAGTACCTACGGCCATCACTGTCAAATTATACGATGCAATTTCTAACATTTTAATAATAATGTATTTTAGGTTAAACCAACGAATATTTCGCAGTCGCCGGGCGTGACGGGCAGGCGTATTCTCCTGAAATATTACGTCTCAAACACAAAGGAAAAACATATTTTTTTCCTCTGGCAACAAAATGTAAGCTGCGCGTTATAATTTTTCACAGGGGACCTTTGGAGACAGTGATTTTTTATAAATGGAACACGTCGCTTATATTCCAAATAGAGCTCGTTTTTTAAATTATTCGCGGCTATTTCGTGGTGTTCGTAAACAAATACTCTTTTGTTTTCGATGTTTTTCGTCATCCGTTGTTTTAGTTTTGTATTTATAAATATTGGAAGCACTGTTTTATTAGGTGTATGCATTCGTAAACAGACCTAGCTCATTATCTAGTAATTTTATTAAAATTAAAAATTTACACAAATTTCCTGCTGCATCTGTCCTTATGTTGAAAGTCAGTAATGAATGGAGATCCATACTGGAGCATTATTCTACAATACGGGCCCTAGAGTTTTTGGCGGCTTTATCTCCACGGGGTAACAAAGAAAATGCACTCCACCTTTTCTTTCATTCCCAGCTTTGGGAACAGATCCCAATCTTAAGATTAAAGCTGTTTTAAGTTAAACTACTTCTCGAAGATCAGCGGTGTTATAAATTTGATGCAATCGAGATGATTCGATTCGAGATAATGGTGATAATGCCAAAAGTTGGGGCGGTGTTGCCAGGATTCGGGCGTCTACTGTCGAAAACCTTTGTAGAAATAGGGTATTACTATGATCACTAGAAATTATATAGTTGAACATTTTATTAAAGGGACGAAGATATGTACAATTTCTGGAATCTTGATTTAATGTATTTTTAATATAAAAAAACAGTTATCACTCAATATTTTACGATTTAATTTTGAGAATTTGCAAAGTAACAAAGTTTAATTAAGAGCGTTTACGACGTACGGCATTTCATACAAATTTTCAAGTCCTTGTTTTTCGAAAGGAATGAGCCGATTTTAATTAAACTTCATACACATAAGCAGGATACATATGTAGGTCTAAAAAGTTAGTTAAGAACAATTATCTTTTTTTTAATGTCTTATTTAAAAAAATATCTCGGAAATCTCTGTTTCTATGGAAAATTTAAAATCGGTTCATTCATTTCGAAAAATAAGGACTTGAAAGTTTGTATGAAATGCCGTACGTCGTAAACGCTCTTAATACAATTTCAATTAAAGTTGATTGAGAATTCTTTTTCAGCATTGAAATGAAAACTTGTAGGTAGGTACTCGTTGCATAAAGGCTCCTGCAAACAGGCGCGACACCGGACGCGACACAAAAGCACCGCGTGTCGCGCGACGAGCTTTGCCTTCGTGTCGCGACGAGTGTCGCGCCTGTTTGTAGGAGCCTTAACATGTAATATTACATCTTATTTTCAGTTTTATTTAAATATTGCGAAGTCAAACTTTATCACTTATTAAAAACTACAAGTAGTAAAGGTACCTACATCTTAAGACAAGAACAGTTAAATTTATGTAATACTATTTTTGAGAAGCACAAATACTTTCCCATATACTCGTGTCCCATGTCAACAGTCGCACATAATCGAAAGCCAATCAGTATCAATAACAATAGACCATTAATTAACGATCTAAACAATCCATCAGGTGATTACTATCGGTTAATTTACGGCTATTTGTCAACTAACATCAAGGAATTAATTAATTAGAATATGATGTAAATTAATTATATTGGCGGTAAAGTTAATAATCGTTTGTTTGATGGTAAAGTTGAGGCCTTGAGCAACTTAGCTTATTGCTCTCTGCTTGTGTCACAGCGTAAACAGAAATTAAATAAAAGCTTAATCAGCCAAAAATGTTCCCACAGCTGAGACACAGGCCGCCTCTCTGTGAGAGGGAGAAGCCGTTATTCACCACACAGGCCCAGTGCGGATTGATGGAAATCACGTCTTCGAATTTTTAGTTCTAGGACATGCCAGTTCCTTACGATGTTTTCCGTCACCGTTTTGAAAGCATGCAGTGGTGATGAAATTATTTACACAAAGTAAAGTGCCTGCTTGGGTTTGAACCCACGACCTTACAACTCGTATGTCGGGGCCGTTACCACTGGGCCACCACTGCTCTGTTAAAGCGTAAACTGCAATTTAATAAAAGCATAATCAGCCCACCCATCGTGTTCCCGCTGCTAGGACACAGGCCTCTTCTCTGTTAGAAGGAGTGGGTTGTAATCCACCACGCGAGCCCAATGCGGGTTGGTGGATGTCACATGTCTTCGATTTTTAGTTATAGGACCGGTTTCCTCGCGATGTTTACCCTCACCGTTTTAAAATATGGCCCGCGTGGTGAATTACGGCCACTCCCTCACACAGGGAGGAGGCCTGTGTCCCAGCAGTGGGATCATTATAGGCTGATTATGCCTATGCTTACCCAAATCTTATTACTGATTTCTAGGTATGCTCAATTTCAGGTGCACTCCCATTTGCAGCATTCTCTCGAATACCGATATAGAAGATAGCTTTTAGCGAGAGTGGTTTTACCGTGGATACCTTTTATATCCCAACTTGGTCCAGCAATGATATCAAAATCCTTATTTAAAACATTTTGGCTTCTACACAGGCTATAAGAGACATCAACACGCAAACTTTAACCATGAAATCAGTACATGGTTCTAGACCAGCACCGTAATTGCGTAACACACTATCAATCCGAACGCTTATTACTAATCCATTGCTTCATAAATATTCGAAAAAGTCTGCTTAGCAACGTAAATAGTGCAATGAATGTTGTTGTACTGTCAAAATGAAACCTATTCTTACTGTAAGCGTGTTACGCAATTACCCTGCAGAGTTGAAAATTTCGTCGATTATTAAAAATAATGTCACCTACAGCGTGTCTGATAATCTGGCTATAGATAATACGGGCTGGTGTCCGGTACGTTCTAACGTATACAGACTCAAGTGCAGAAGCAGAATGTATCAAATATTCTCATTGTTTCGTCGTCTCGCCGTCCGACGTGATAGCAACGTGTGAATACCCACACTTTAGACCGTCTAAAACGTCTTTCACCTGACAACAATGGCCCCTGACACTTCATAATAGCTCGTGTATATAGAATCAAACTTCACTGTTCATCTGTCTATGCATACTGAGCCTTACAAACAAAAACAAACATACCTACTTTGTACCTGCCACTGAAGTATAATCATAAATTAATGTAGTTGTTCTACTTTAGATATTCAATTTCATTAATTGTACCTAAATCTTTGTTGAAAATACAGATTTTCTTTTCATTTCAACTCTTTCTTAGACATTTATTAATATTCTGCATCACGAAAAACCTTTTTAATAGGTAAGGATGGTATGCAAATTGGAGCCAAATGTCGCATTGTGTATACTCATTTTATGTATAATTTAAAAAAAAATTGAAGTGTCTGTTTGTAATGTCAAAATAACACTTTTTACTAAATGCATAAGAAAGTATATACGGTACTTATAACAATCAATCTGCCCAGCCTTTTCCCAACTATGTTGGGGTCGGCTTCCAGTCTAACCGGATGCAGCTGAATACCAGTATTTTACATGGAGCGACTGCCTATCTGATCTCCACAACCCAGTAATGGGTAATACGATACGCCTTGATAAGATTGGTTGTCAGACTTTCAAACTTCTGACGACCCGTACCGACTGTCAAAGATCTACGAATGACAGCCGGGACCAACGGCTTAAAGTGCTTTCTGAGGCACGGAGGAGTCCCGGTATGTAAATATGGTCACCCATCCACGGACAACCCCGGCAAGCGTAGCTTAACCTGATGGATCGACCCGTGCGGCTCTTATTACTTAGCCACGAGCTCCTCCATATACGGTACTTATAACAAAAAAGCAATTTTTTTAAATTTTGTCTATCTGTCTGTTTGTTCCGGCTAATCTCCGAAACGTCTGGACCGATTTTGACGTGACTTTCACTGGCAGATAGCTGATGTTACGGGGAGTAACTTCGGTTAATTTTATTTTAGAAAAATAATTAGGATTCCGCGCAAAAAATTAAAACCCATGAAATTGTGAACAAAAAGTCGGATTTGTAAATTTTTTTGTTCATTTGGTAGAATTTGCCCAATTCTGCAGAATAGTTATAGGTTATTAAACATCACGCTACGACCCTTAGGAGCCCAGCAAATAGAAAAAGTCAGAAAGAACACTAAGCGAAAACGAAGTAATAGCGCGGGCGGGCGATGCAATGCAACGGGTCGGGGGACGAGGGAGTTTTATTAAAATGTGGCTGTTATTTTAGTATATTGTGTATCTTACGTCTTCCACGCGAACGAAGTCTCGGGGAACAGCTAGTGTAATGTATGCATGTATGCTGGCGGAGCTGCGCGCGAGCACAGGATTGCCATTAAGTGATAAAGTGAGGCGCCACTGGCGCGTGCACTCCGCACTCTCAACCTCATAGCTACTGACACAAACCTATTCTGTTGTTCTCTGAGTGAATTCACAAAGAATGCATTGTTTGTAATAAGTTACAAAATTTATTTATAATAATAACTTAGGATAAGAGTTTAGAATCTACACTATCGCAATAGGTTATTTTGTAATGATAGATGTAAGTTGGGAAATAAATAAATAAATAAATGTACGTACTCTACATATCTAATAATTATCTCACCACAATAAGTCATCCTTTAAAACCAAACGAACCATAAATTTACCTTTACCTTTCTTCAAACCCGAAGTCAAGTTCGGAAGCATTCGGAAGCTGCGTCCATCAAGTCGCCTCATTGTTCCCTCGTCAGCACTAAGTGGGCCTGACGCCTGCCGCCTGACGCCTGACGCCTGCCGCCTGACGCCTGACGCCTGCCGCCTGACGCCTGACGCTTACCGCCATCAGGCCGCGGCGTGAACCGGTGCTGTGAGAATGCGTATCTCAAAGGAATGTGTATATACGCTCTCATTGTTGCGAAACTGAAGGTTTGTGCAGACAGGCAATAATGAGGAGGTATTTTTTGTTTATGGATACTTAGGTTTATAAAAGACTAGCACATCCCGCGCGACTTCGTCCGTGTGGATTTCGTACTTTAGTCCCCGTTAAAGGCAGATTTTCAAAAAACCCTGATATACGTTATTCTTCATTTTTGGACTTAAGTATAAATACTGAGTTTCGAGTTAATCGCACCGCGCGTTAAAATTCTTCCATACAAACTTTGACACCTCCAATCCCCCTTTTCGGGGTAGTTTAGAAAAACAAAAAATGACAAACTTCATAATTTACTTAGATGAGTATTTGTGCCAAGTTTCAAGAGTATTAACTCAAGAAATAAGATTTTTCATACGAAAAAATCCCCTCTTTTCACCCCCTTGAAGGAAGAATTCCCAAAAAAATCCTCCCTTAGTAGATGCTTACAACATAAAAGGCATAAACTGCCGAAATTTTAAGTTTATAGCCGCAGCGGTTTATGCTCTGCGTTAATGAATCAGTCGGGACGAGTAATTATACATATAAAGGGTGTCTCAGTAAGAGTGCACTTTTTAAAATCGGAATGTTTCTTTTTCATGCAAGTGGCAACTCTGAAATTTGACAGCTGTCACCTCTGTTTATTCCGATTATTAAAAATGGAGCGCTTTTCGAAAGAACAACGCGTTATAATTGTGAAAACTCATTACAACGGTGAACGGCATTCGTTACAGGAATATGATTACGGACTTCTTGTGGCCTCAACTGGACGGCATGAATCTGGACAACATGTGATTTCAGCAGGACGGCGCAACCTGCCACATCGCGCATGAAACAATCGACTTATTGCAGCAACGATTTTCAGAACACATTATCTTACGAAATTCTGATGTCAACTGGCCACCAAGATCGTGCGATTTAACGCCGTGCGATTTTTTTCTTTGGGGTTTTGTGAAATCTCGTGTTTATGCAAATAAATCCGAAATAATTCCTGAGCTCAAATCGGAAATCCAACGCGTCATCGGTGAGATACAGCCACATCTCTGTGCAAAAGTCATGGAAAATTTCATGAAAAGAGTAATGGCCTGTCATCGGAGCCGTGGGGGTCATTTGCCGGATATTTTATTCCATACTTAATCGGAACATGTCTTCTTTACAATACAATAAAAATGTCACAACTCTGTCATAAAATACTGGTTTTTATTTTAAAATGAAAAAGTGCACTCTTACTGAGACACCCTTTATTATGTATAAACAGATTAACCTTGGAACAAAGGTTGTGAAAAATTAAACTAAAAAGCCATTGCCAATTTAATACAATACGCCATACGGGCCAATATACATCGATATAGAACATAAGTAAATAACATAATATTAGCTTTTCTGCTTTAACTTTAGCTATTATCGCATTTAGCGATAAGACCGCCCATTGTGTCAGCCTATGTAAAATATTAAATGTATGTAAATTTTTTACATTTATATCTGTAATTATGGTGTACATAATAAAGAGTATTCTATCTATCTGTCTATCCATATCAATAATGAATGATAGGATACCCACGGCGGTATTTATTATCTACTAGCTATGCCCCGCCAGTTCGTTTGCGTGGACTCGTAAGATACTCAATATACTAAAATAACAGCCACATTTTAATAAAACTACCTCGTCCCCCGACCCGTTGCGTTGCATCGCCCGCCCGCGCTATTACGTCGTTATCGATTAGTATTCTTTTTGACTTTTTCTTTTTGCTCGGCTTCTAAGGGTCGTAGCGTGATGTTAAATAGCCTATAACTATCTTCGAGGATTGGACTACCAAATGCAAAAGAAAAAATTCAAATCTGACTTTTTCTTCACCATTTCATGGCTTTTTTTTGCGCGGAATCCTAATACTTTTTCTCAAATAAAAGTAGCCTTAATTATTTCCCGTAACATCAGCTATCTGCCTGTGAAAATTCCGTCAAAATCGGTCCAGTCGTTTCGGAGATTAGCCGGAACAAACAGACAGACAGACAAAAAATTTAAAAATTGCTTTTTTGTTATATGTACCGTATATACGTATACTTTCTTATGCATTTAGTAAAAAATTGTTATTTTGACATTACAAACAGACACACAGACACGTCAATTTCATTTATTTGTTTATGTCGGAAATACGTTAGTCGTCGTTTGACTAATCGGAACGCTAGCGCCACCAAACGGCTCTTAACAGAGTCTACAACATAACGCTGCTGGCCGACCGGAGTCAATCAGTGAACACGTTCAGAAAATGTCGCGCGTTCCGTATAGTTGTGTCATGTACCTACAGTGTGTAAATGCTAGTGTGATTAATTAGACCGTAATTTATACTTTGATTTGAACTACAAACGGTTTTTCTATTGCGCAATTACCATCACTACCCATAGTACGCCCAAGGTAGTTAAAATATGGCTGACGATAGCGAGAGAGATATAGGTACCTTCTCCGTCATATAGATAAGTGATTGTCAACATTTCAGTCAGCTGGCTGGAGAGCCCTTCTCCCTGTAGCAAAATGCTTATGAAAATAATAATCTCAAAAATATTCTTCTATAAATGAAACTTGCGACGAACATCTACGCAAACCAATGAGCCCAGCCATAAACCGCCCAATAGTCTAGAAAGACATGTTAATTTTAACAAACCTACATAAACATATATATGCACACCGAATTTAAAACACATCGCACCCTCCGATATAAACAAGTCTGTCGTGAATATAAACCGTCTTAAATGACTGCGGATTATTTTGGAACAGGGTTGACAAACCCGGGTTCCACGAAGTAATTTACTTCGTACCAGATTCTAAGGAATAGCGATATTGATCCGAAGTAGGCACTCAAATGCAACTCATTTTAAAGAAGCCGTCAGGCCCTTTGTACACGGCACGGTTTCTTTATGGTACGGCGTATAAACCGTGCCGTAGAAAAAACGTGTCTGTCAACAAGCTTCCATAGTGATTCATACAACTCTGACGACCGTGTCTACACACGGCGTATAAACCGCCATACAATGGGCCTTAGGCCTCTTGTCCACGTCACGGTTGTTCAACCGTACGGCGTGTTAGCAGTATGGTTGAAAAAACGTGAGAGCTTGTACATGACACGGCAAAACCACCGGGCGAGACATCGGCCAAGTACGGCTCAGTAGCGTTTTATCTGGAGCTGTGCAGGACGTGCGTCATGAATTTTCATACGAAAAAGAAGATTATCGTTGCTTATTACATATATAGGAAACTGAAAAAAGTAAAAAAAAGGGAAAGACGTTTTTTTCATCACCACTTGAGTCTTCAAATGTGGGCTGTAAATGAATAAATATATCTTTCCAAGAATCATATTTAAGCCGCTTATTTTTATAATCTTCGATAGTCTTATCCCATATTATAGGCCTTTCCTGAATCAATGTAATTAATAATTCTTGATTTATACTAATTTTATAACAAAATCGGGAATCCGCGTATGTAAACCGTCACGAATCCGTGCACAGGTCCGGCGCCGTCGACACACTCCCATAGACTGCCATACAACACTGTTGAAATTCACGCCGTGCGTAGACGCGGCGCGCCGAGGGGCAGACACGGCGCACACGGCGGCGGCGCCGTGCCGTGGCGCCGCGCACGTCTACAAGCTTCCATAGTGATCAACACTGACGACCGTGCCTACACACGGCGAATTAACCGTAGATTTTCAAGGCGAAAAACCGTGTGTGTACAAGAGGCCTCAGTCTCCATGCATTTTAGATGTATTATAGCTACAGATAAACTTATAACTGTTTCCACTAACACTAGGTGACACGTAAATGAATGCCTAAATGAAAGCACGAGGTTGGATATTCAACGCTCGGTTTAGCGCTGAAAGTTGAAAATCAAACATCGCGTTTTTTATACATATAGGCATTCATTTACTAGAGGCGTCGACTGTCGTCCAATGTTAAAAGAGTTTTTAAGTTATAATTATCGTTTTATCTTGACATTATTAATTTAATTCCGGACCTCAAATTAAACTATAAGTAACGCTTTCCCGTTTCGTATAAGCTGCTGAACGAGGTTGTTGATCTAAAAATTGTGGAAAAATCTTCAATTTTTTAACACGTCAACAATCTGTATTCAATAGCACACAAATCAATGAAACCTTCAAAAATAATTGGGACACGTTTAAGCTGTGTAGGTACGTTGTATGTCGTGTTGTTATTGTGTGTTGTGTGTGTGTTTTATATATTTCTAAATGTCGTATATTCTAAATGAACATAGGATCTATTCAACCTGCTTTGTTACTTTGAAATAAAGTGCACCACAATAGATTGTTCGACTTATGAAAACCATCACCCAACCCAACCTACCATCACTACTTAAAACACAGACCATAGACTAATATATATAATCGACACAGACTTAAAACCTTGTCGTATTATACGAAGCTAATGGCGACGTCAAAAATATAACGCGTCAACGAATGAATTTAATTTGTTAAAGTTCAAAAGTGATCAACGGTTTCGTAAGGCGATCGTATACTACGGGTGGATTGAAAAGTTCGCGGCCTCAGCAAGAAAACAATATAAAATATAAGCAAAAGTAATTTTATTTTTCCACGTAATCTCCACTTAACTCTATGCACTTATTCCATCTGGTTTCCAACGCCTGTATGCCGGTCATAAAAAAAGTTTCTTCAAGGCCTTCAAAAAAGTCACCCACCGCAGCTTCGACCTCCTCATTTGATGAAAATTTTTGACCTCCAAGGTGTTTTTTTAGGTTTGGGAATAAATGAAAGTCTGAAGGTGCCATATCAGGGGAATAGGCGGGATGGGGCAGTAATTCAAAGCCACAATCATGAATTTGAGCCATAGATTCAACAGACGTGTGAACGCGTGCATTATCCTGATGGAACAACACTTTCTTGCTGAGTAATCCTGGCCTTTTCTCTTTGATTGTTTCACGCAAGCAACGTAAGAGGGTGTAGTAATAAGCCGAGTTTATAGTTTCACCTTTTGCAAGGTAGTCCACCATGATGACACCCTTAGCATCCCAAAAAACTGACGCCATCACCTTGCCAGCTGACAAAATTGTTTTGGCTTTTTTTGGAGTCGGTTCATCAGGTTTTTTCTACTGCTTGGATTGTTGTTTTGACTCTGGGGTGTAAAGGTGTACCCAAGTTTCATCCATTGTTACAAATCTGGCCAAAAAATCTTGTGGATCAGCCTCAAACATTTCCAAACAGTCGCGAGAAATCGTGAGGCGTATTCGTTTTTGTTCGACTGAAAGCAATCTGGGTACCCACCGCGCAGAAACCTTAGAAAATCCAAGTTCATTGACTATGATGTTTTGTGTTCGTTCATACGAGATGCCAATAGTGTCTGCAATCTCCCTGATGGTCAATCTCCGATCTGTCAATATCAGATCACAGATTTTCCCGAAATTTCTTCAGTCGTAGACGTCATAGGCCGGCCAGAGCGAGGGTCATCTTCAATACTCTCTCGTCCGCGTTTAAATTCAGCAACCCACTTTTTTACAGTCGTATACGACGGAGCAGATTCCCCCAATGTTGTTGACATATCTTCGTGAATCTCTTTTGGAGTTAGTTTTTTTTTAAACAGGTATTTGATGACCGCACGTTGCTCAACTTTCTCCATTCTTTAAAAACGCTCCACAAAGGCTCACAAAATTCAGTCTAATTTAAATACAGTTAATGCTTTTGCGATAGAATTTTACAATTTGACAACCAGAGAGTAAACTAATCGAATGAGGTCAGTTACATTAAAATAGTTTAAGTATTTATGTGTTAGGCCGCGAACTTTTCAATCCACCAATGAAAAAATCTAGCAATTTAAAAATGTTTGCCACCCCTATTCTGAAAGTTGTTGAAGACATCATCAAATATACATTTAGGGGTATAATGGCGGGGTCACTAATGCACGTTCCGATGTCCGTCTTGTCCTTGAATATGGATGACGGGGAATGGCAGTTCCAACATGATTTCCATGTTTCAGAGAGTTTCGGTAAGATGTGATTACTTACTTAGTTTTTAATATAATAGTCGTTACAAGTTACAAGTGCGCATCATGGTACTTTTATGTCATTGGCATAGGGTTTAATTTGCAATATTGACTCGCGCTCGTGCAATGCAACAACTATAATATACAGAGTGGCTGATTACGATTTTTATAAAGTCTTTCTCCAAGGGTTTTACGAAATACTCCCTCGTATGTTCAGCCATTATTTATAGTTAAGGAGATAAAGATAAAGATAAAGATAAAGATAAAGATATATTTATTGCATAACTGTGTACATTAAGTTCTTAAACATTACATTTCTTGTTTCAACAATCTACCCAAGTCGGATATGCAATAGTATTTTAACCAATTAGGTAGGTACTTACAAAAATGATTTTTTATCAAAAAACTCATGCAGATTATAAAATACATTATCAATTAACTTTTTTTTCAATTTATTTTTAAACATATTTCCATTTAATTCCTTAATTGCTGGCGGTAACTGATTGTACACACGAATAGCAGTAACATAGGTACTTTTATAATACATCATATTGTTAATAACAGGTAAATTAATGTCATATTTATATTGTTTCCGAATGTTTCTTTTAGATTGAGATTTGAAATTGAAATATTGCATATTGTTTTTAACAAATACACATAATTCGAGTATATAAATACCAGTCAGTGTTAGGAAACCCTCCGTTCTGAAGACATCTCTTAATGATTCGGTACTATACATGTTATATATTGTCCTAAGACATCTCTTCTGGAGAATGAATGTAGATTGTACATTTGTCGAGTTCCCCCAATATATGACACCATAAGTTAACAGTGGGTACACATTTCCAAAATAAGCATTTCTAGTAACACTTGGATTTGTAGTTTCTGCCAGAACTGACAATGCGTAGCAAGCACTTGATATTTTTTTATTAATCTTTTCAATATGTGCCTTCCAGTTTAAATGTTGATCTATAGTAACTCCTAAGAAATTTGTGTCTTTTACTTCTTCAATCGCTGCATCAGACATGGTTATATTTAATTTATTAGGTTTACTTTTATAATTGCTAAATTGAATCAATTTGGTTTTTGAGACATTGACTTTTAAATTTATTGACTGCAACCAATTAGTAACAGTTATTAATGTGCTATTTATTTCACTTTCGTAAATAATATTATTGGAATATTCATTTGAAATAAATATAGTTGCGTCATCAGCATACATTACGCAAAGATGGCTAATTATATTTGGAAGCTCGTTTATATACAATAAGAACAAGGGGGGTCCTAGTATACTGCCTTGCGGTACGCCTAGAATTACGGATTCGAATTTAGATTTCACTACCTCCACCATTTTTGTACGTTCATTATATACCTCAATAACAGTGCCCTGCATTCTATTATTTAAATAATTCTCAATTAATTTAAGTGATATACCTCTTATTCCTATACGTTCTAATTTATCAAGCAAGATGTCATACTTTACACAGTCAAATGCTTTTGACATATCAATGAAAAGAGCAGTACATTGTTTCTTATTATTTATTTTATCCCAAATGGTATTGAATAATTTATATATTGCCAATGATGTAGTTTTATTTTTTTGAAATCCAAATTGGTTAACATTTAAAATATTATTTACATTTAAAAACTTTGTGATTCTAGCATAGATAACCTTTTCAAATATCTTCGAGAAACTTGGCAACAGTGCAATTGGTCTATAGTTATTAATGTCGTACCGTGATCCTTTCTTATATAATGGCTTTATGAGAGCTATCTTTAGGGTATCGGGAAATTTGCCCGTTTCCAACATAAGATTTATAATATGTACCAGTGGATCAACAATAAATGGGATGCTTTCTTTAATAACTCTAATGGGTATATTATCGTGTCCGCAACTAGTTTTATTTTTTAATTTAAGAACTATATTTATTATTTCGCTTCTATCTACTGGGTAGAAGAAAATACTGCTTGAGTTAGAAGTTGATTGTGATTTGTAGTTGTTATTGTCCGCTGTCGTAGTGTTGAGATTTTGGTTAATGTAGAAATTGTTAAAAATACTAGCTAATTTTACAGGAGATTTTATTACGTTGTTATTGTGCAGGATGTAGTCTATTGTGGGTTGAAGAACATTTGTAGTTTGGGTTTGTCGTTTTATTAATGCCCACGTGGCCTTAGTTTTATTCGTACTGCATGAGATGAATTTCGCATTAGAATTTTTTCTTGATTGTTTTATCACACGCTTTAAGATTTTACAACAGCGAACATATTTTATTTTATCTTCTTGAGACGTACTACTTTTTGTTTGTAGGTACATTTTTCGTTTATTTTTACTAGAAATTATGATGCCTTTGGTTTTCCATGCTGTATTTTTTTTATAGTACATTTTAACTTTTTCAACTGGAATGCAAATATCGAATATTAATTTAAATAAGCTAATAAATTCTTCATATGCTGTGTTTGCATCCAAATGATGATACACATCTTGAAAATTTATTTGAGAAATGTATCTTAAAAATATGTCGATGTAATAATTTATATTACGTCGCATTTTGAACCAGTATTTTTCTTTGAAACTTAAATTACATGGTATCTTTATCACTTGACAGGTATGGTCCGATATTCCTAGATCCCATATTTCTGCTTTGGATCTATAATAATTTGTGATTATGTTATCTATGCACGTTGCAGAATGTGATGTTATTCGGGTTGGTTGGTTTAGGGTCAGATGCAAATTGAATTTAGTTAAAGTACTTTTGAACAAAGTACTTTTTCTGGTACAGACAAGTGTGTTTATATTAAAGTCACCTAGTATAAATATTTTTTTGTTTATGGATCTCAATCTGATTGTTAGTTTAAATAATAATAACTCAAGTTTTTCGATAAATAGATTAAAATTGCTTTTAGGTGTTATATACATACACAATATATACCAATTTGTCTCTGGAATTATTATACCACAGCATTCAAAATGAATTTCAACCGATAGTTCAGATAACCATTCAATTCTTTTGTAGTTAATTGAGTTTTTTACATAGATACACACACCACCTCGAGATTTATTTTTCCGGGAAAAATACGAACCCATTTTATAACTCGGCAACTGCAGTGTTTCTGCCCTCTGGTCACGTAAAAAAGTTTCAGTCAGACAAAGAACGTCGATGTCTTTTGACTCAATTAGCAATTCCAAATCATTTATTTTTGACCTTATACCTTGTATATTGCTGTGTAGTATAGTAAAATTATGTTCATTCTCGAAATAAATTATTTTCTGTTTGAGTTTCTACTGATCTGTAGGGTTGATCTGGTTGTAATAAATTATCTGTCTGTGTGGACATCGAGACTGTATTTTTTTGTTTAATGTCTTTACAATACGACTCACAATACTGTTTATAATTATATTTATAGTTTAGATGTAATATGTCCCTCAACACCAACCTGCATAGTACCAAAATGAATGAGGCATAAGGAACTTTATAGTTGATGTTAACTAATACACTGTGGCTAAATTGGGAACAGATGTGATGGAATGTTTTACATAGTTTAAGCTCACTTAAGAACTTACTTCTTTTTGGGTTACAAAGTAACACATTCGTGTAAGCAAGTTTATCCAAGTAAAAATATAGAATTGATTGTATTCTCAATGGGTCCTTATCATTATTTCCACACATAATTACGACATAATCAAACTTATTAAAGTCTTTACACAGTTCTAGTGACGATTCGAGTAGTTTATCCGTAGTTGCACCAGGTTTGCTAAAAGATGACACCATGAAGTTTGATCCGATCAGATTTTGCAGTGTGCTTCTCATATGTGTATGCTCGTCAGAGAATATTAGAACCCTATTTCTGTAGGTATTGGTGTTATTTACGATCACGTCTGTGCTTGATACTACCTTTATACTATTTACTTTATTTGTTATACCCTGATTCATGTTATCTGAAGGAGTGTTACTTGAGGTAATTATATCATTTAGCTTGCAGTTTGTAGTAGAAGTCCTCTCATTCTGTTGCTCGAGACTTATCGGACTCTCGATAGTGTTCTCAAGGTTGACATTTAATTCGCTATAACTTTCATTCAAATATGAGTTACGTTTCGACTTTTTAGATTTGCGTTTTTTTGATGTTATTGTACTATTATTAATACTCCTGCAAGAATCCGTACATACCAATTTATACTTATCTATTTTGTTTTGTTGAGAAGTAATTATTTGTTGAAGCGAATTGTTTTCCGAGTTTAAATTATCTACCTCGTTCTGTGTTCTTTCTAAATCCATTTTTAGTTTAATTATTTCACTTCTCAACTCTTCTACTTCATGGTTAAGCAATACTTTAGATAGATCTGGCAAACTACGTGCGGTATCTGAAAGGTATATGCTAGACGACGTGGTTATGGAATTATCAACATAGCTGCTATGACTGCTGACAACTTTAGGTTTTTTACGCCTCTGCGTGATGTTTTTGTTGCAAGAATCCATTTTTGAACTAGGTACTAAATATGTTTACTTCAGTTTGTTGTTGTGATATCTTTCTTTCTTTATAATATTGTTGTTATTATATAGTTATGAAGCGTGGCATAAGCTGAGTCTGCTATAAAACGCGTAGCGTAAGCTCAGTGTTACAAAAAGCGCCTAGTGTACGTGTAAGCGTTGAGCATGTGTGCGTAGAAGCGGCCGAGCTGCGGGTTGCCCTAGGTCAGGGACGCAAGTAATTGCAAATTATTTCTTAAAGTTTTTCACTAATTACTCACGGTACCGATGGAGTCCAGAAGTATTTTATATATCACTCTTTAGTCCGTTTCACAAGCTTTACAATGCTATACAGCACTAATGAATTAAGCAACTTTTTACCACTTTTTTTATAAATTTTACGGAGACAAAAGAAATACGGTGTTAACTCTTTGAATCTCAAACTACCTTCTCTGAAGATCAAATTCGTTCCTGATTGTTAGTCCATAAAATTAAATAAAGGGAGCGTGTCTAAGACTTCCCAGTAGTTTAAAAAACTCTTAAGAAAAATGTTTTCCTTTGAGCTAAGTTTTTTGCTAAACTATAAATAATAATCGCTGAACATACATACATGGCGAGGGGATATTTTGGAAAGCCCTTGGAGAGAAGCTCTATAAATCGTCTTGGACCACTGAAAACAGGCCACCCTGTATCGGACTTTATTTTCCACTTTCTCATTTCTCTATACAATTATAGTCATTAGTCTGTTATTCATCAACAGTAATTTGTATCTGAATTTACAGAAAATAAATAATATTAAAATTAAAACTGCCCCGTTGGTCTAGTGGTCGCAAACGCTACTACTACTGAGCATGAGGTCCTGGGCTTGATTCCCGGGTCAGGCAAAGTGTTATTGGGTTTTCCTATCTGGAATTTCTCAGTAGCAGCCCGGAGTCTAGATTTGTGCCCGGTTGCTGGCAATAGGCTCGCCCCTATTACATGGGACTTAAACATAACTGGCGAAATGTGGATGTGTACTATAGGTACATCTCTGCCCAACCCTTCGGGGATAGGCATGATGTTTATTTATTTATTTTATTCATGAATACATACATTATATGTGTTAAAATTAAAAATTAAATCACACAAAACAAAATCAAACAACATTGTTTCAAGTTTCATAAATCATATAATAATTCTAAATAATACAATAATCAGATAGGAACTACAAATCTTCAATGGCATAATAGACATTTGTTCAATAGGATTTTTTTTTAGTTTTGTTTTAAAAGACCTAGTGTAGACCGTGCTTTTTAGATCTAAAAGCAACCTGTTAAATAATTTTACTGATTGGTATCGTGGACTGTGTTTTACAACATTGAAATTAGGATTGATCATACCTTTAAGATCTTTTCTCCGGGTGCCTTCCCTTATCTCTCGTTTTTCTATTGTCTCAATTTCATGAAGGTACTTAGCCATATTAATCAAAAGTACAAGCACATAAATGGTTGGAACTGTGAGTGTGCCTAACTTTGTGAATTGCTGACGGCAACTATCTGTTTAGGCAATACGGAGTATTTATTGTCTGTATTGCGCGTTTCTGTAGTACAAAGGATCTTTTAATACTATAATCATAACTGTTTCCCCAGTGAAGTATATCTAATTTTGGACTCGACTAACGCAAAATATACAATTTTCAGTTGTTCTGTGGTGATTTCGCTTCTCAAGAGCTCTCAAAGCGTAACATGCAGATCATATAGATTCATCTATTGCCTCGCTCTATCGCCTAGCTCATGTCATGACATTTTCTTCTTGCTACATCATGAGATCCTTTTCACCATCAGTCTATAGGTACCAACTACTCAGTAATCATCTAGATCTGGAGACCAATCCATCTTATCGCTAACGCCAATGAAATCGATCCATCCGTTGCTCTACATGTCACAGACAAACAGACAAAACCTTCAAACTTATTTTTTTACATTGGGGCTTGATTGTTATTAAATAGCCTGATGTTGCTCAATCAAAAGCGATATTCGCGTTCCTGTGTCACTTTTTGTCAGGAAAACTGAAAGGCGCTCCCTGTCGGCGAGACCACGCGATCCGATTCACCGAACAAAATGGGACATAATTACGAACGCGATGGTCGTATATTCGCGCGACGATCGATTTTGATTATAGGACGCGATTTTAGGGCCCATCCTTTCCATTCGCAATATCTCCGCGAAAACTTTCTAACCCGCACCAAATCTATAAGCTATAACAAAAGAATCCTTCATAATGAAATTTTATATAGGAAAGAGCAGCTTAACATGAAAAGTTAATATTTTTATTGTTTAAGCGGCTGCAGCGCTGTAAGCTGTGCGAGTGGGTCAACACGGACGAAGGCGGTCGGCCCAAACTCCAGGGTTATTGTGTTTCTTAGCAAACTTACTGAACTGACTGGTTTTGTTTACTTTAGTATCGGATAGCGAAGTTTTTATGTCTTATTTGTGATTGAATTGGAAGGACGCAGTGATTTCGGAGCCACGAATATTGGTTATTGGTTAAATCGAAGAGTGGAGTTACACTGAAGGAATATGTCCCTTCCTGTTTACGACGAATGTTCAGAATGAAAGTTAGGTATAGGATATGTAATAGAAATCGCTATATTAAGTGGCCATTTTCTATCTCGAGCTTAAAACCAGTCATCAAGTCAGCTCCAAATATTCTTCTTTCTTACAAGAAATTGTTTTTACTGACTGTATTTTGGATAAATCTTGTAGACCCGTTGGGAATTCATTTAGAAACATTTAAAATATTATTATAATATTTTCATGTACCCGGGGGGAAAAGAAGAACAATAGAATCGTGGACCTCTGGGAACAACTCATCCAAGTTCAAGTCATAATAGGGGTGATGCCTGGGTAAAACAAAATAAATTCTATTTAGTCCATCAGTCAGTTAACAAAAAAAAAATTGAGCACGTATTTTTTGCTTTATCATATTATTAAAAAAATACTAAGATAAAACGCATTAAAGTTGGGGAGTGGGGGCTCGCTACGTCACAACTCAGTATAAAATCTAGCAAGGCGTGACGTCATGCCACATTTTAACTATATGTGTCGCCGCAATCTTTTCATAACGTAAAAAAAGAAAAAATACGTGTCCAATATTTTTTAATAATACTACCTGACAGACAAAACAAAATTTTAGTCATCATACCTATTGTATGAGATTATGTCTTTATCTGTGACTAAACAGGCGAAATGTGGGTATATTGTGCTTTTGTATGTTGTGCTATTTCTTTTGTATGTGTTACTGGCAATCTGTATAATCCGGTATTCTATAAAATACTAAAACGTATAGGTAATATATGAAATATTATTTATTTTATACTTTGCCAAGGTATTCTATCATATATAGTAACGAATGCGCAGCCGGTAATGTGTGTAACAGACGAGAGCGGGGAAGGGGAAGTTCCCTAGTCTTGTGCTGTGTTTGTACCAAGTAAACAACGGGTGCTCATTCGTGTAGAAAATGCCACGGACCTATTCATGCTATTTATGCTGCTCCGGAAAAAGATACGGCAGAAGGCTATGGTTCTAAAGTCGTTTGCCCTTTATGTGCGGAAAACGCTTTAGCTGTAGAGAACCGCATCAGTTCCAAAGGAATTTAACAGAGCAAGCTCAGAAAATGCTCAAAACTTTTGAGAAACAAATTTCCCCTGTGCCATTGGGTACCACTGTAAGAATTCCTGTTCCGGAAGTCGACAGAGGTTGCGGTGATACTCGCAATATACTAGCTGTAGTCTTACAAAAAACAGATGAAGAACTTTATCAACTCGGAACAAAACAAGGTGTTGTACAGACTGTGTATTCAAGGCAGCAGGTCACAGTTTGTCATCAAGAATCACTTAAAAAAGAAGATATCCCGAATCAAGAAACGACACTCCGTACAGTTGCGAAAACACTTTGGACACCTGCAAGTGGGTCGTACCATCATTCAAAGCTTTTCTTATTTATCTGCTGTAATCTCCTACCTTTTAAGCTGTTTTTACTTGCTTTGACCAATTTTGTATAGGTTTTTCCCACAAAAACCAGAGCCTTAATTACCGCATGATGTGTTCAACTCAACTCAGCCTATCGCAGCCCACTGCTGGACATAGCCTCTCCCAAGCTGCGCCACAACACCCTGTCCTCCGCCTTCCGTATCCAGTCTGTCCCAGCCACCTTCTTTAGGTCGTCGGTCCATCTAGCTGGGGGCATCCCAAACTACGCTTGCCGACACGTGGTATCCACTCCAGGACTCGTCTCCTCCCGCCATCGGTCTTTCGACAAAGATGTTTGATGTGTTGATGTGCCGAAAATGACAGGAATTATTTTCAGTGACAGAAGTTTAATTTCTAAGAGTTTTAACCGCTCACGCGACCCAACGCGGGGCAGGTGAGTGGTTATTCAAGTCCAACTGCTGAACAAAATAGAAAAACAACCCATTTCTCTCTTACAAACCCCATGGACTCATTTATTAAAACCCCTACAATATTCTAATCCAATCAAACAATCCTTTGTCTAATCTTGAGCTTAAAAAGATAATTCTTTGAAACGAGCACAAACGTGGTACTTTAAACATCATTTGTGCTACAATGAATTCAATTAGCAGAGTAAACAGGGGGCTTTTTGTGTGAACCTCCCTTGATATGAACCTCGAGTGTTTACAGACGGGACAGCGGAGATTAAAATGTGTCTGTCTACTGCTGAAACACGAACATGACTATAATTATGAGGTACCTATACTACATACATGGATTTTTGAAGTGAAAACTACGCGCGTTGAGCGCTTTTTGGCAGGGGAAAATCTTACGGGTTTGCGACATGCTCCAACGAGTTCAACTACTCAACGCTAGAGAGCGCTGTAACCAAATTACCCTATTTAGCACGCTAATGTCTTTAAAATAGATGTCGGCCTGTGTACATGTTAATGTTTTAAGTTTTCACTTCTGTCGGCAGTCCAAAATGGGTTCACTAAAGTTTCACCAAAACTCCATTGACAAATTTTCTTTTTACAACCAACGTTTCGTATACTATTTAATTCTCAAACAACTTGTTCCGCAAATGTTTCATTTTAAAAACACTCGTTTTATAAACATTAATTTGGCAAACACTTCTTATATTACATGCATCATTCATTTAATGCTTTATTTTATTTAATGCATTTTTTGGCATACATTTAATAATCCATAATAATTGAAAGACTCATCTATCGCATACCCCAAACGTCAAGGTCATCAAAGCAAAATATTATTATGCTCAAATCTTAAAATATTACCTTGTGACAAGCTTTGGGGTCAAAAGCATTTTCAAGGTCAATGACAGACGTCTCGAAGTAAGGCGTGATCGAAGGCGCCCCGCTTATCGGGGCTCCTATTTCTGGATGGTTTAAAAAAATAACCTAACCTGTCCGAGTCAGGGTGCCCCAAGTCCCGAGTACCCTTCGCTCGCTCTTGCATCCTAAGTTCTGCCATCTTCATAGTATGCCAAGTGAAATTGTACCATGTAAAAGTAATTAATTATTTGTCAAATAATACGTTATTAAATAAAAGTTTATCGGATAATTATTTTGCCAAGTGAATTATTTGGTAAACTTGTTGTTGTATAATGATGAAATGACAAATAATGCTTTTGCCAATCGTTGCTTGTCACGTAAAAATACATGAATTAATTTTTGGTGAACTGACCGGTCACCTCCAAAATGACTGTCTATTTTTTTTTATTAGGTACATAATGGCTGAGATTAAGAGCTGGATGTCATGGGGAGAGGCCTTTGCCCAGCAGTAGGAAGATGCAAACTAACAGTGACAGTAACATAATTGTTGGTACAGACCCTTGCATTACCTGACCTCTCTTACAAATAAGAAGAGGGGAGGGAGAGGGGGTTAGGTAATGTAGGACACTGACCTTGAGAGGCGCTGGTCGCTAACAACCGCTTGAGATGCTCTATACTGCTACATAGCTATTATTGTAACAACCTTTGCCTAGGTTCATAAAAAAATGCAATTAAGGTGTAATTTAAATAACTGCCAACTTCTTTAGGGGTTATTGTACTCATAATTATGAACAACTTTTACTATGGAACCAAACCTGAAATCGCGAAAAAAATCATCTGTTCCCTACATTTTGACGCGTTATGCGAATATAAAAGTTGTTCATAATGATGAGTACAATGACCGCTCAAGAGGTTGGCAGTTATTTAAATTCCACCTTATATATTTTTGCGAGGAGCTTGTGGCTAATTAATAACAGCCGCACGGGTCGATCCATCAGGTTAAGCTACGCTTGCCGGGGTTGGTCCGTGGATGGGTGACCATCTTTACATACCGAGACTCCTCCGTGCCTCGGAAAGCACGTTAAGCCGTTGGTCCCGGCTGTCATTCGTGGATCTTTGACAGTTGTTATGGGTCGTCAGAAACCCGAAAGTCTGACAACCAGTCTTACCAAGAGGTATCGTGTTACCCAGTTACTGGGTTGTGGAGGTCAGATAGGCAGTCGCTCCATGTAAAATACTGGTATTCAACTGCATCCGGTTAGACTGGAAGCCGACCCCAACATAAATAGTTGGGAATAGGCTGGGGAGATTGATTGATAGATTATATATTTGCCTAGGTTCATTGTTCGGTTACAATTATAGCTATGTAATGTTTCGTAAGGTGATCTTACTTGAAGTAGATATGATATCCATTGGGATATATCATTCCTACTTCAATTACGATCTCCTTACGAAAACGTTGATCGCTTTTGGACTTTGTCACATTAAACTCGATCGTCGATGCCGCACATTTTTGGCGACACCGTTTGCGTCTTATGATAGGTATGACAAGATTCTAAGTAGATATGGTTACGGTTTTCGTCAGTAGGCCGTACATGGAGACCTCTTCAGAGCTCTGATAGAATGCCAACCATCAAACATCGGTTCCGGATGTCTAAAATACTGCAAGCACGCGATCGTGAATACTGTCTACCAAGCGTGGTAAGAAAGAATCTACGATATTCTCGAAGACTTAAGGCTTCCGCAGACGTCTGTCTGCGGGAGCCTTAAGTCTTCGCAACGCGACTCCGCTAGAACAATTATTATGAAGTTTTCAAAAAAAAAAATTCCAAAAGAGTGGCAACGCGCCGTCGCGGTGCGCCCGTCTGCGGGATCCATTAACCTCAGCCTTGGGCTCCTTACAAGTTAATTACCAACTAACGAAGTCATATACACTTTACAAGAAGTCAATAAAGATGTCTTGGTTCGAATAAGAACCATAAAACTCATTAAAAGCGTGTTGGAAAGAGTCATAAAATTAACAAATACTTAACTTCTGCATATTAAAAGCTTAAACATTTATTTAGTAAAGGGATCAGATTTAAAGTCTGTATGTTTTGCTCGAAGTAATGACACTTATTATCCGGAGATACAGAGTGTTGTTAAAAGTCATGTATCGTAGGTATATCAATGTTTATTTATCAATTACTTTCAGTTCAAAAATTGGATCTGACGAAAGGATCAAACGATTCATGCGAGGAGTATACCGTACAAAACCACCTGCCCCAAAGTATAATCTCACTTGGGACCCTGCAGTGGTATTAACATATTTAGCTAATCTTTACCCCAATGAAGAAATAAGCTTAGAAAAACTAACAAAAAAAGTGGTAACTATTCTTGCCCTTACTACAGGCCATAGAGTACAAACTTTATCTTTTATTAATATTAAAAATATAAAAGTCATGAATGATGGAATTCAGATATACATTCCAGACATAATAAAAACCTCCAAAACAGGCAGCCTTCAGCCACTATTACACCTTAAAACCTTTGAAAATAGAATTGAGATTTGTCCAGTTACTACTGTAAAATGTTATATTAACAGAACTAAACCACTAAGAAGCGATACTGATAAGCTAATATTAACCTTCAAAAAGCCACATCATAGCGCCTCAACTCAAACTATTAGCCGCTGGATTAAAACAACTTTACATGAGTCTGGAATTGATGTGAATACTTTCACAGCACACAGCACCAGACATGCTTCTACATCAGCTGCTAAAAGATCTGGAATCAGCATAGACCAAATACAAAGAACAGCTGGGTGGTCCCAGGTCTTACTTGTCTGCGTCTGGGCGCTCCCTGCGTGGCTCCGCATCGCTGCCAATGCGGTGTCAGTGTCGACTGCCTCGGACAACATGGCCTATCCTGCAGTAAGAGCGCAGGCCGGATAGCACGGCACGCCAGCATCAATGACATCATCCGTCGTGCTCTTGTCACCGCCGGGGTGCCAGCTGTTTTAGAACCCAATGGCTTAGCACGCGACGATGGAAAGAGACCAGACGGAATGACCATAATGCCTTGGAAGGTAGGTAGGCCTTTGGTGTGGGATGCAACGTGTGTCGACACCCTTGCGCCATCCCATCTTCCTAGCACGGCAGGCTGTGCTGGAGCGGCTGCTGCGGGTGCGGAAAACCTCAAACGGCGCAAATACTCCAGTCTTATTGGGACTTATATGTTCGAGCCGTTTGGGGTTGAAACACTTGGGCCATGGGGTCCGAGTGCCCACTTAGTTTTTCGAGACATCGCCAGGCGGTTGGTCGACTCCACACGTGACCAGAGGGCTGGCCTATTTTTTGGCCAAAGAATCAGCATTGCTATACAACGTGGCAATGCTGCCAGCCTTCTGGGCACTTTTCCTGTTGACAGCGATGCGGATGAATTTTTTGATGCCCTCTGATTATTTACCCCCTCCCTTTTTTATATACTTGTACATATTATTATTATTATGTTAGTAATTGTATAGTGTATTTAAGATTTGAAAAAATAAAAGTTTAGTTTATTACTTTCTGAAATCTTAAATATAATATACAGTCACTATAAACTAACTATACAAATAAATATACAAACACAAAAGGACACTCTGCCGTCGTCCGCATCGCTGTCATCCGGAAACCTGCCCAGAAGATTGGCAGCATTCAGGGTTTTACTTTTTATACTGAACCACTAACTTAACTTACTTACTTTTAAACTACGAACTTTGAGGTATTTTACCTTTTAAACTGTCTATGGATGTAGGAACGTGCAAAATCTAGGTTTGTCAAAAAGCTTCTTTAAAAATGTATACAATTTATGGTTGGTCGTGAGTTTTTGGAAATCGAATTTAAAGTAGTTCTAATTTATTTATTCCAAAGTCAATCAATCTGCCTAGCCTTTTCCCAGCTATGTTGGGGTCAGCCTCCATTCTAACCGATGCAGCTAGATACCAGTATTTTACATGGAGTGACTGCCTATCTGACCTCCACAACCCAGTTACTAGGTAACACGATACTTCTTGGCAAGACTAGTTGTCAGACTTTCGGGCATCTGACTACCGTAACGAGTGTCAAAGATCTACGCAGGGAGGGGTCTCCGTATGTTATAGAGGTTAGCATAAGCATAATCAGCCTATAATATTCCCACTGCTGGGACACAAGCCTCCTCTCTTTAAGAGGGAGGCTGTAATCACCACGCGAGCTCAGTGCGGATTGGAAGATGTCACAAGTCGAATTTTTGATTCTAGGACATGCCAGTTTCCTCACAATGTTTTCGTTTACCGTTTAGAGAGCAGATTGTAGATAACTTACTGCGAAGTATAATAGTACAAATTTATTTTATACAAATCAGTTCAACACAGACGTACGATGGTAGAAATGTCAAATATCGTAATATTTACATGCAGTGTCTCTTACGACATTTTAAAGGAGATCATCGAAAATCGCTTTAGGACTAACAAACATCTGACATATAGTAAGAGTTCAAAAGTGAATAGGCACTTTACGAGTCGTATTGCTGTGAACACGCGGTGCAGTCCCTACATCTATATGTGTTCACAACACGGTACACACTCCACAGAGATCGCAGTTTTGCACTTCACACACTGTCGTATCGTCACGAACTGATGTTGCACTACACGAAAGAAAAAATATATTTCCAACAGTTACACGTTTCATTAGATATTTGTATTATATTACATCCACTTTTACGCAGCGTAACAATATTTGCCCTTGCTTCAATGTTAATATTCGTCTGCATTTTGACAATAATCACCACAACACCGACACTACATTTAACACTCGTCACTAACCAATAATAACCAATAATCAGCAACATTAGGTAAACCAAAAAAAAATTTCATCAGTTACAAAAAAAAAATCGAAAGCTCCTAACTCGGAAACAGTGCGTTGTAGTGTCATGCTTATCAGAACTTAAATGGTTTCCATGGTCAAGGTTAACCCGATACTGCAATAAAATTAGTAGATTTGCGAAAAAAAAAAACATAATTTTGTAAGTCCTCGCTCCATACCGTCCCTAATGGCCGACCCCAATAACCTATTTTCAGTAAAAGACAGATCGCTATTGATGGTAGATGGTATAATTCTATCTGTCTTTATGTCAGGCCGGTAAGATTCCATAATCTCTTATAGATTATTGGGACGTTAAAACCATAGACATATAGGTTTTTCTATCTCCAGTATGCCAAAACTGGTAATAGATAGGTTATTGGGTTCGGCCGTAAGGCTACACCAAACAATCTCTTAGTTTATCTCGCCACATGAAGGCAATGGAAATAACATTAGTGACAGGCATTTATTAGCATTATGTATAATACGGCCAACGTCTCTTGCGAGTCCGAACTTCGCGCAGAAGGCTGCGCAATAACATTTTTTATGAACCAAATGGTGACATGAGGCGAGTGTGAGTGAGAGAACATGCGCGAAACTTCATAGTGCCTATGTTCACACTCGCCAAGATACGTCGGCCGTATTGTATTCCTAAGTGAATACTTAATGAAACATTCCTTTGAATAAAGGAATGTTTCGTACTAAAAATAACCTCAAAATCTTTGTTTTCTGTTGTTCTGTTGTCAAATACTTTACGCAAGTAGTCCGTCATTAAACTTGGACCCCATTGAACAAATTGTTACGACGTAAAAGAGGTGTAGATACTATAAAGGGATGAGGTGTTAGATTCACGTTAACTGGAAGCTTAGTTTCATATCACACATAATAAAAGTAAATTACAAGTATATACTTGTAATTTAGAACACGCAAAGTAAGTTTCCTTTGCTGTTGTTTCCTGGGGCGAAAGATGTATAGATGCAGAACAGTCTCCTTTCCACCGTCGATATTATTCTGTGTGATATGAAACTAAGCTTCCAGTCAACGTGAATCTAACACCTCATCCCTTTATAGTATCTACACCTCTTTACGTCGTAACAATTTGCTACCCGAGAACCACGGAGGCTCAGTACACTCCACACAGACACAATACAGAAGAGATAAATTTATTTCCGTAACATATCGGTCGGAAGAGTATCAATTTCGAAGAAAACCCATTAATCATGATAGTGGGTAAAGGAAAAGTGCTTGTTATCAATCACGCACAGACAGCCACAAAAATATCCGCGAATTAATTGTTAGAGGATACTGTCTGTGTATCAGTGTATTGGAGATAGTGACTTTTATTAATGGATTAGCTTTTGATTACCACGTTTTCTACCCGACTGCGGCGAAGCTAAAAACGAGGTTATGTGTTTGACCTGTATGTAGGTATGTATGTCCGTCTCTATATTTCCTCGTAACTACTAAACGGCTCAACCGATTTTAATGAATGATATATCATTAGATTCGTTTTTATTGCGCAAGTGTCACTAGGTATATGATTTTTTTTAAATCAAAATGTCGGATTTTTGGCGCCACATAGGTACCTAATATGTTTTCAATAAAAAAAATCTACCAAACCTATCGAATGGGGTATCAAAATGGAGGGTTTTAAAAGGTGATTACAAAAATATCAACTACACTATTTAAATGTAATTTGGAATAAGAAATGATAAAAAGGAGTGTTTGGAGTGAGTGAGTGAGAGGCCGTTGTCACCCGATTATAAGCGGGTACTGTATTTACGACCGTTACCTAAAGCGGTAAGTGAGAGAAAAATAATCCTAAGTAAAAGTTGTAAAATAAAAAAAAGTTAATTTTAAAAATCCTAAAACCCGACTGCGTAAAAGTGAACTTTAAAAAAGATGGAAGCAAAGTGACCTATTTTATCTCCAAACAATTTCAAGCCGCCGCGCCGGAGGCATCTTCTTAAATTTAACAATACAGACCTATTGCCTCCGACTGCATAAGTTCACGTTTTACGCAGTCGGGTTTTTAGATTTTTATAATTTACTTTTTTTATTAAGATCTTCAGAAAACCTTTTAGTTGGTGAATAGGAACCTATCTAGGTGTTCCACACGTTTTTCTTGCCGTGAAAATCTAGGTACGGTTTATACGCCGAGTGTAGGCACAGTCGTCAGTGTTGTATGGATCACTATGGAAGCTTGTTGAGAGACACGTTTTTTCTACGGCACGGTTTATACGCCACCGTAAAGAAACCTTGACGTGTACAAAGGGCTTCAAGCACAAATGCCACTTCGCATAATATGTCAACAATTTCATAATATTTACGTTCTACATACATGATTGTATCACTATATTTTCTTAATTCAGAAGGAAAATCAACCTGTCTTAGTCTCATCGTACCTACATAAATTCTTATATAAATCAGTGTGTTGCAAGTCTCTTTGATCCCACATGACCTTATTGTGTTTACTAATAAAGCTTTTGGACTTAACTCTAAGTACATTTAAGTTACGTGTTATTTCTAATGGTATATGGTAAGACCAATAAACGTTGTGTAATATCTTCGCATCGAGCACAGACCTCCACGCCACTTAAAAATAAATAACGCAATACATGTTAGTTAATTGCTTAAGTGAATAGCGTTGACAATGCGTGATACGCAATTACCCCACAGGGCAGTTTCGCAACATCTAAATCTGAGCCGCCATTTTTACTTGAGAGAGTTACAAACATTTAAAAAATCGCATTATGCCTGGTTCAAACTCAAACTCAAAGCATTTATTTCAAATAAACCAATTACAGGTTGAAAACTGAGCAACCAGGCAATTCTTCAAACGATATGTTTTTCTCAAGAAGCGAATAAAATTAGGTCCTGAGTGATCTATGAAAATTACGCTCTCACGAATAAGTTAGAGAAAAATGTTCATTTTTAACCAATGACCATAGGTAGGTCATTACGAATTAGGCATTAGTAATTAATATTGCCATCCCAATGCAGTGTGTGAGCATCTGAATTATATCACTGTTATTTGAATTCAACATACAAATTAATCATTCAGTACTTATTGACGACTCCATTGAATGGGTAATAGCCAATGGGCTAAATATTTAAATAGTCTGGATTGGTGCACATGTAAAGCGCAATACACAACAAACCCGCCGCGACCCGCCGACCTATATCGGCAACTCTTTGTCACCGGAATAGTTGGCGGCTTCACTCATAGCAAGTCAGAAAACTTTGATGAGGAACTTATTTGGCAGTAATACTACAGCTCGAGTGTCGCCGGGCAACTGAGCGCTTGCGTACGCAAGCCGCCGACATGCCGCCATCATGTCGAAGGGCAGCACGCGCGGGCGCATGGTGCCGACATGATTCTTTTCATATAGGCAACCGGATTGTGTCGGCGGGCTGTGTCGGTGTGGCGGCGGCTTTAGTGTGTATTGTGCTTAAAGCTTTGTAATAAGATTCCAGAAACAATTTATGCACGCGCATCTTCCTGAACGTTCCTAAGACAAAGAAAAATAGGATATAATAACTATGGTACGAGGGTTGACTTTTCAATAATCAAATCGAATAACGAAAAATACATACCGGCCACTAGGCACAACAACAACGCACACGATCACAATCGGGATCCGTAGGCACGTGGAAAATGTTGGCGTAGACTACTAAATAATAAATAATAGTAATCTATTTATTTCTGAACTATAAAAAATAAATAAATTAGACCACCAGTCACGAAGGAAAAATCTGCAGTGAACCGTCTGCCAAAAAAAAATCAAAGCCTGCACGTTAAAACATCTATTCTTTATTTGAAAAAATACGAATAAAAATGATGACCAATTATCAAGGAAAAGGAATAGTTGTCATATGAAAACCAAAAAGTTTTAAATCGCAGAGGTAACGCTGCGGTACCTCTTGCACTGGATTCTATATGGAACCTTGAGGAAATTGAAAAGAAGGACCTAGAAAACGTTTCAAAGGCACAAATGTTATCTTAAAATTATAATCCATTTGATCGTGAAAGAGAACTCTGCAAACTACCTAAAATTAGATGTATGCTTACATTAGATGGATAAATGCTTATTTTTTTTGTGGTAATAACTTATTAAAATCAGTTTTACTTCTGCCAAACTGCACAGCAGTTTGTTGGCAGATGCAGCTCCCATATTATACAATTTTTATCTTGGCACTTCTCCATCAATAACAAAACTTAAATGGTAGTATAGTAAGTAAGTTATAAGTTACAGGTGAGAGAATGAGAATAAATGAATGAGGCAGGGTAATGTTCAGCGGCAAACGTATCCACATTTACCGCTAAACATCACCCATACCTAAACACACATATTTTACAGCAGCACTAAGGCTGACTATGCAATGCCGCAATGCTAATAAATATTATTTTGAATCGCGTAATAACATTTATGATTCCATAGATACACACACACACACACAACACACACACTACACAGTCACAGTCACACGCACAGACAAACTCACCCACAGACACAGTCGCACACACAAGCACAAGCACCATAACTCACGCTTCTACACACATATGTGCGCACATTGCATGCGTGCTCACATAGATTTACTTGTTAGATTTACTTAGTTTTCTTTTGCATAATATATAGATTTAATATTTAAGTTATAAATATGTATAAAGTAATCAAGTTAAGGGAGAGCGGCCTTTCCTGGCACAAGTGTTTTCACACTTAAAAGGAGAGGTCAACCTCAATACTGTTGAACGAGCTTTGTTTGTTATTGAATAAAACATTTTTATACTTTTTTTTTTTTTTATAGATGCTTATAATTAGATTTGTTGGTCGATTGGTTGGTTATATTTCAGCCTAAAATTACGTTTTATCAATAAAATTCTATCTTAGTTGTTTAAAACATAAGCAGGTGCTACAAAACACCCTGTACATTAACACGTCGCTCGAATAATCGCAGTATAGACAAACTTCAGAAGCGTACGTAGGCAATATATCTGAAACAACTCAAAGAGTTCGCTTCTCTGTGAAAACTTTGGCGCTTCTTCGCATATTCGACGCGTGTTTGAGTTGCCAAAGTTTCCAGTTCCGAGCCTGTTTACGTAAACGGATTCGGTTCTTATAAGTATACGCGGAAATAAATTACCGGGTTATTCTGTGTTTCGTCACACTCGCGCCCCTTGCGAAGTGGATTGAGCTTCAAGCGATAACGAAGCTTAAAGATTTAATATGTAAATTTTGCATGTTTACTTGTTTTAAAATATAAACTAATATTGTAAAGAGGTAAAATTGTTTGTTTGTAAGGGGTAATCTCTGTAAGTACTGATCCGATGACAAAAATTCCTTCAATGGCAGAAAGCGACACTATTACCATGCCATAAGATATGTTTTACCACAGGACGTAGGCAAGTGGCGAGCAGAAGCTAGTGTTGTACAGTCACAAGCACTAATTTGTGTACACTTAGCTACTTATAAAACTGATTTTCTTCTACTGTATTGATTGTAATTTTATGTTGTTACGAACATAGTGTTTTGGAGTTATGAAATATGTAGGCATCTGTAAGTTGTCATCGTTATTCCACGAGGAGAAAATCGCTTTTGAATTTCCCTAGTGCTCGTAACCCTGTATAACAAGTGTGCTGTTATGTTTAGCATCTTTACATATATCAGTTCTAGCTACTTAGAAGAGAATAACGAGACTGATCGAAGGCCTACGTTTGATCCCAGTTGAGCGTAGAGTATACAGATGTAAGCTTAGTTAGTGGCAAAAGTTTCGTCTCCTCTTACATAACGACAGCTTACAGCATACATATCTGTTGAAATGTGGGTGTTCTATACGCCAATGCTTATCCCTTCAAAAAGAGGTGATATTGTGTTATTTGCCTATTTAGAGAAAAATAACATGACAGTTTTCCCTATAACCACAAAGAACACAAACTCAACTTGAAAATCCTTCCCCACAGCCGAAGATCTCCGATCACTTCCGATTCGTTTACACACCCTCCAACTTTAGTCCCCGTTGACAAGTTCGGGTGTTTGTACACAGGTGCACCATACGAACCGGGCTCAGCCTTCTTCGATGGCGCGTTTATTTACCTCAGGAACTGGGCTTTTTACGGCTTATTTATATTTCGCCCGTATTATACAATTCTTGGAGTTTCACTTGTAAGTTGTTTGACTTTTTTTCGGGGATCGGGTTTTGTTGAACTATGAGAAGCTGTGATGGGTTTAAGCGTCGTTGGTTTTAAGATCAGGGATTTAAGTAAAGGCTGTGATGTAATTTTGCACCAAATATAAAAACAAATGTTTCTAAAGGTTCATCAAAGGTCCTCCTTGCGAACGTTAATAATGCAAGCCATATTTCATCAATAAGATCACGAAAAAATGACATGGAATGACCTGAAGTCCGTATTAGTCCCGAAATTGTATAAAACTCTAGAAAATAAGTAACCTAAAAAGAAAATGAACACCCCTATCAAGGAAACCTGCAATTTGTCATTTTGAACCTACTACTTATTCACTATCAAACGAAGACAACATCCCACATCACGCGAAAATTACAAACTAAACCAGTAGCCCTGTATGTTTGTCACGAGAACTAATCGCCTAACTGTCGCCTGCCCACCTAATCTCTGCAATCAGCACTTAGCATGTTAACCACAATTTCCAGGCAATATTTCTCTACCTGCGACAATAGCCTGGACATAGCCCCCGGCGCGTATTACCCGATCTCTATAAATATTGCGAGCGCTGGTTGCGACTAGGTAGCTAACTAGCTGGTGACGTCACGAAAGCCGCAGGCTTCCGTGTGACGTATTTAGTTGACAGTTCCTTACCATGGGCGGTTGGTTGTTTACGTACAAAGTTGGTGGCTATTACATTTTATTTCAATGTAGAAAATACCTTTAATTATACTTACTGTGGTAAAGGAACTTGATCGCCGTAACATCCAAATATTACTGACATCTTTAGACATGTCCGCTACGCAAGAGTGGCATCAATACTTCAGAAACTACGTGCATTGGTTTTCCCCACTATGAATTCTGTCATCTACGACCGATCCTGGCAACTTAGGACCTTGTCAAATTATAAGATGCCATTAATGACTCGTTAACGAGGTAAGGCGCATTGACAAGTTGCAAGTGACATAATCTGAAAGTGATCTATGGTATCATAAGGTATTACGTCACAAAAATCTCAGGCCGTTTTAACAGTAATAGTCCACCAAGTCTCACCATCCACTATTGAGTAACATAGAGTTATGCTGTCCATTGTCGTGGTCCCCGACAGCAAATCCTACGCATCCTATTGTGTTGTTTCCACGCAATAAGTAGCTAACTAACTACCAACTATTGTCGTCACGCGAGCCCCAAGCGTTCATTCTGACATATTTCCTCGACTGGGAAGGCATAGACAAAGTTTTGCAACAACTGAACTGAAAATATGAGTCATAAGTTTTATAACAGTCCTAAGACAAGTCTTTGAGGTTTTCCTTCTCATATTTATTTTCAAGTAATGTAATGTTTGCGTTAGTTGTTTACTTAGTTATACAAACATACACACACAGACATAGTATATTATATGCTAGCTGGCTACTTGCATCTAGCAATTTCGCAGGCCCAGGGTCGGAAAGTGAGCGATTTGATTGAACATTACGTACTTTTAAACTTAGTTAAGTACTATTAGAGCTCGTTCGCGTCAAAATAAAAAATTAAAATCTTTTTAATAATAATGTTTGCTTTACATATATATAATTCAGTTTAAGACGTCATAAATCATATTCTTCTGTTCTTGTTCTCACACACTATTGTCTACATTTCTTTTTTAATTTCTCCTTTCGTAGGTCTGCTGGAAGAAATTTCTTAAGAAATAAGCAGTACCGTTGTACTCAATGCTCATAATGTCCTAACTGTATAATGTGTTATTGTGTGTACATAAATAGTAAAATAAATAAATAAATCATTTATTGGCATACAACATTGAATAAATTCAGTGCAAAGACAAATTCTGCCATTTTGATGGCATGAAAATATTTAGTAAGTACTAAGTAGACCAAGTATGTTATTTAGTTATACAGTAATTAAACAACTATTAGAAAATAAATAACAATGAAATGCTAAGTGTTAAATTCCAGTTTTAGTATTAAGAGATTATTTAGGATTAATTCACCCTATCTGTCTGCGGAGGGCTGTCCCTTACACCCTGTTTAGGAAACGAATAAAAATAACAAATTATTTAAAAATAATGTAAGTAGTTAACGGTTAATAAGTAATTCAATAGGTAGGATTTTCTTTCCTTTTGGTAGTAAGATTTTATTAATCTTTTAAATACAATCATTGCAGACTATAGTTTTGTATAAATTAGAAGCATTTTTTCAATTTTGTAAATGTGAGTACCATGGAGCTGTTTTGTTATGATGTGAGTATGTTGACTTGAAAGAGTATGGCAGTTGAGAGTATGTCATGCTCACTTAAATGTCTCGCTGATGGTGGCGCGTGTGTTGGATCATTCGGTTCCCTATAAAATGGTAGCTGGATGGTGCTGATCCACGCGTCATGTTCGTGAACGGGCGCCATCAGTGGAGACTGGTCATCTCTTAACTGCCAGGGCTTATTTTTAATCTTATATTTTGAATTGCTTTTTAATTACTTATTTTTTATGTTGTTGTTTGTAAGAAAAATGTACCTAGGATTTTGTAATAATTTTGATTTAAAAGAGTGTCCATGGAGTTTCTTGCCCCTTCTTCTCCATAGAGATCTACGTTTTGGAATGGACGACTAGCTTCAATTTTCTGACTAACTGACTGACTCTTTAACAATTCAAAAGTGTGGGTTAATTGAAATAAATGCTTTGAGTTTGAGTTGAGTTTGTACGACAAGGAAACTAAATTAACAATGTAACTTCAAAAACTACTTTCTACAATGCGTTACTGAAATTGTAAGGCTGACATGATTTTTAAGACGATGTAAGTGGCACTTATCCCTTCGAGTTTTTCTCGTAACTCTTTACATATCTCCTTTAAACGCAAACACACATAACTCGTATCCCAGCTGTCACCAGGTCGCTAGCTGGCTGTCGCAGATCCGCGACCCGCGGGCGACATCAACATCGAGACATGTTTACCTGACACGTAGGTACATACCGTACACAGTTGGCTCGCAATTTATTGATGACAAAAAGGCGTGGGATTGAGCTGCTCCAATTATTTTTTTTCTTTTAATATACATACTGATTTTTTTTTGTTCTTTTCTCTTTGAAATTTTTTTTTCTTAAATACACATTGTCATTGATGAATTTTATATATACAATGACATGAATATTTACTTTGTAAAATGTTATATTATTTTAATTATTGTGAATGTGAAGACTATGTGGCTCCTTGTTTTTTTTTTTTTTCTCTCTCAGCTTTAATCATAGTTTGCCAGTTTGAGTAAATTATGCGGCCTACCCAAATGTCCTTTCTTTGGTATTGTTCGTTGAATCGTTGAGCTCCTTAACTTTTATGTTGAGCTGTACGATTACTGACAGACGCTTGCACTGACTGGACAGGTCCACTCAATCTGTGTGGTTCTTTCCTCAAAAGACCATTTCAGACACCAACCTACATGATCTTCACATGATCTGACCAAGATTATGTCTGGACTTTAAAAGCGACTGTGACCTCTGAGTTTTTTCGGCCTTTCTTCTCAGAGTAGTCAGATAGGAAACGCCGGCCTCATCTAGTTTAAAAAAAAATGTTTGACGTGTAAAAGTGTTTGTATAAACCTACTTACAGAAATAATTTTTTTTTTTTTTTTAAATTGGATACGTGTGTTTACTTGGAGCTCGTTCAGACGATACCTGAGTCTTCAAAGCTATGTTGCCGCATTAAATCAATCCTGTCAACGAGTTGGTCTAGTTATCAGTGCTTCCAAGACGCAAGTCCTCAAACAATCATTACGAGGCTGCGAATCTGATACAGAATAGAATATAATAGAATACTCTTTATTAAGTACACAATAAATATTACAGATATAACGTAGAAATTTTACAAGGGGTGACACAATGGGCGGGCTAAGAGCGATCTTTTAAAGAAAACCTTTGGATGGATTAAGGGCGAAAGGAGAGACAGTACTGCAGGTAGTCTGTGGTGTAATATTTGCATATTCAAGGTGTAACATAAATAACGCACAACCTCTTAAGGGGTCATTGTACTCATCATTATGAACAACTTTTACTACGGGACAAAACCTGAAATCGCGAAAAAAATCTGCTGTTCCCTACATTTTGACAAGTTATACGAACATAAATGTACTGAACAGCTGATTTTTTTTTCGTGTTGTTGTTATATTTATGTAAATAATTTTATTGTCAGTGAAACCTAAATAAATGTTGTAATTTTTCTTTATAAGCAATATTTTGTATTATAATATTAACCTGGTCATATACGGTCTATCTATTCATACACAAAATCTTTTAAGGGGTCATTGTACTCAGCATTATGCACAACTTTTACTATGGGACCACAAAATAAAAGTTGTTCATTAAGATGTTTACAATGACCCCTTAAGAGATTTCTTGTATGGATAGACCTAGGGTGACTGGTAATTAGCAACCGTTACTTTTAAATACATGATTGTACTCATGATAGCAAACAACTTCTACTTTGGGACCAACCCTGAAATCGTGAAAAAAAATCAGCTGTTCCCTACATTTATGTTCGCGTAACTCGTCAGAATGTAGGAACCAGCTGTTTTATATCATCTTGCTGCGCCCTAACAGGATCATGTACTCATTTCTGTAACTTTGTTTTCATTGTACAATAAATGAATGAATATATTATATAAATAATCTAAACCGCTGCTTTTGAACCAACTTTGTCTGGGTTAATGTTCTTGTGTGTATTCATGTCTTCATGTCTCTCGAAATTCCTGCGAAAAACACAGACCTACCACACTAAAGACTTATCCTCAGACCAAACCTCAAAATAACTTCACACAAAATAAATTAGGTCATACATTCTACTAGACTTCAAAGTTATCGAACAGTTCCAACAATTCTGCCCAGAATCGGCAGCGGGCTAGTAGTGGCAATACATTCTGTGCGATATGTAGGGACGTGACCGCATAACGTGGATGGACACTACGTGGTCCTCACTTGTTTCTGTCGCACAGCCAGCTGGGTTAAGGTGTGGTCCTGCTGATGCGACTAAATAAAACCCTAGGTAGGTGAAACATGACGTGGTTGATCATAAATGTATATACGGCCTTCTTGTGTTGAACTTCGTATCTTTAAATCATCATTCAGTTATTTTTCAAGTATTTTTTTGCGTTTATACTTCCACTGCTGCACTGCCTGTATTTTTTCATGCATTAAATTACATAAGATGCATTAAAAATGGCTTAGTGACGCAATGAGTGAATTCGGTACGTCCGTAAAAGTAAAAGCCCGTGCACTCAGGCCTGAGGCCATCCTTACTGGCCAGCTTATCTTCTACATGGCATGAGCTCTTGGTACTTGTTGACAGGTCTTCACTGTCTTCCCATACCTATTAAAACTGTAATTTTAAAACATTTTAAAAGCAATTTTTAAAACAGTAACCGTGGAGTTTCTTGCCGGTTCTTCTCCATAGGAAACGACAATTGGAACCGTGTACCTAGCTTCTGACGTTTCATAAGTGCCCATGTAGGTTTATGTGAAATAAAATATTTAGATTTTTTTAATTTTGACCATATGAAATAATAAGAATACCTAACATGCAGATATACACGTACTTTAACAAGTCAGTGCAAGTGCCATGTCTTAAGTAACGGAACCTAACTTTAACAGTAGAACCAATTCTACTCTAACGTTTTGACATTGAAGAATATTGGTCGCTCTTCGAAAGAAGTTCAGTTGGGTATAATTTTGCACCCTCGCGGCCTCGTTTGTTTTCTATTATACAAACCTATTCATCTTACCACCCAGTAAAAAATTCAGATTTTCTGTTTGAAAAGAGGCCTTTGCCTAACAGGGGCACAGCCACTTGGGCTTTGTTAATTTTTTTTTATTTTTTTTGTTTGAAAGAAATGCGTCCCTTTTTTTCTGGCATTATGACCTTATTGTTTACTAATCTTTTAAATACAATCATTGCTAACTATAGTTTTGTATAAATTAGAAGCATTTTTTCAATTTTGTAAATGTGAGTACCATGGAGCGGTTTTATGTTATGATGTAGGTATATTGACTTGAAGGAGTATGGCAGTTGAGAGTATATCATGCTCACTTAAATGTCTCGCTGATGGTGGCGCGTGTGTTGGATCATTCGGTTCCCTGCAAAATGGTTGAGCTGGATGGTGCTGATCCGCGCGTCATGTTCGTGAACGGGCGCCGTCGGTGGAGACTGGTCGTCTCTTAACTGCCAGGGCTTATTTTTGATCTTATGTTTTGGGTTGTTTTTAATTATTTGTTTTTTACATTGTTCTCACATATAGAAGCAACAAGAACAATGTACCCAAGATTTTGTAATAATTTTGATTTAGAAGAGTGCCCATGGAGTTTCTTGCCCATTCTTCTCCATAGAGATCTACGTTTTGGAATGAGTGACTAGCTTCAATTTTCTAACTAACTGACTGACTCTTTAACAATTCAAAAGTGCCTGTAATTGGTTTAATTGAAATAAATGCTTTGAGTTGAGAGGGACAGTTACAAGCTGTTATAAATTATAGAAAATGTTTACAACTTTACTAAGTAATGTCTAAATCTTTATTAAGATAAGATATAAGAGCAACAGAATGATGATGACATCTTTTCCAAAATAACATTAACCCCGTTGTTCATAAACGTTGCTTAAAGTTAAGTGATGTTTAAACGTCAAAAATCTATGGTTATCAAGTTGTTAATCATTACTCAACTTTAAGCAACGTTTATTAATAAGAGGGTTAGAGTTTAAACATATTTGATTTCTGGTTTCTCTGAATGTGAAAAGTTACAATAGGATAGTTAAACGCAGTAAAAACATAAACAAACAACAATTTTTTTCTTTTTTTCTTTCAAAAAATCTACAGCGACATCTGGCATAAATTAATAGGTAATGTTAATAGTCAAAAACCATTCCGCTGAATCACATTACGAGACGTACATCCGTGAACGTTCCCGGTCGCCCACTTTTCGCCCTTGTTCCCTTAGTAATAAGGTTGAAAAGTGGTCGACCGGGAACGTTCGCCTACGTTCCTACTTTGAAAAGCTTAAAAACACCCTGTCAAAAACTACACCATCATTTTATTCCACAGTAAAAAACTTTTTAAAGCGGACTCAATTAAATCTGTGACACTTCAATTTTGCAACGCTATTTTTGGCTAGGTACGTACATTTTGGCAACACAATATTTTTATAGCGACTATTATTTATTTTTAACGTTGCAACCCTATTGCAAACTGGCTGGTTACGGAATCATGAGTTTTGATTCCGGTAACGTACTTTGATGGTTTTTTTTTACATTGTGTGCTGAGTTTGTTCTTGTAGCACGTTAGCAACAAGAACAAACTCGTATTGCGATTGGGATGTAACGAGTGAATTAGGGTGCATTAAAACACCCTCTATTAAGGCGAAAGCGCTAGATAGCCCGGGAAATTGAAAATTTTCTTACGTTTTATGCAAATTGCAAGTCAGTATTAGGTTGTATATTGATCAAAATATCATTCGCGACCGTTAAAAGTATGTACTCATAGATTTATAATAATTAAAGTCATCAATTCAACTTTTTTAAGACCAGGTAATTCTAATGAATGACTATTTCATGAAATCTTGATAATTAGGATTATACAAACTTTTGGAGTTGTATTATTGATTTTGATGATTATAATTCTGTAAATGTATATTTGTTACGGTCGTGAATGATACTTTAATCAACATACAACTTAATACTGATTTACATATTGCAAAAAACATAAGAAAGTTTGAATTTCGCGGGCTACCTGGCGCTTCCCCCTTAAATAACATAAACTTAAAGTTATAATGGCCAGATTCCATTATAATTACTAGATGCCATTACATCGTAAATCATAATGTTCAACATTTCAACACAAAATCATCAATAATATTATTGATTAATTTAATATTATGTAGATGGTGATAGAGGGCCAGTCTATTGTTGTTAACCAGGCAAAAATTCAGATTCAGGGCTGCCACTGAAAAAAAAGAAAATGGCCGCCCAAATTCCATTGTTAACTCTTTAAACCAGCCAGTCTAACATCAAAAAATCCTTTTAAACCTTCAAGCTCTTAGTAGAAGTGCATCTGAATTGGACGTCAGTTTGGCAGGTGTGTGGCGGGTAGTTTGAGAAAAATATCGCCCTGCGTCAAGCTGAGCTGTCACGTGCATGCTACGTGCTACTGCAGCCGCCAGCCAGGGACACTACACTGCTGGGAAGGATGGCAAGCCGCTGGGTTTGAAAAGTATGCAGTTCATAATATTTTATGTCACATAAATCTACACTGCGACAATTATAATAGATCTTTTGGCGCTCGATGCCGATGACAAGGGGGAGCTATTGGTAAACATACAGTGTCAAATTAAATTAGCTAGCGAAACTCCGCAGACTTGATGGGCATCGATACCTTTTTTTTTTTGTGGATGGGAAATCATCAAATGACTTCTCCCGCTTTGGGCGGAGCGGGAGGGCGTGTCAGACTTTTACTGACTAAAACCCACCCGTGTTCCTTCTGTTGTCTGTGCCGGGGCCACGGTAACTCTTTCGAACATCCCGCTACCCCGGCTGGTATCGGTCCTAGCGGACCCCTTCAATGTTGCTGACATCTCTTTGAGGCGCACGTGGAACACAACGCGTCGTCGACTCGGGCCTGGTCCTTACCGGACGGCGAGCTACCCATTGCTCGCCGTTCGCAAGCCTGCGCCAACGGTGGCCGGGAATCGGCTGCCAATTCCCGACGCCCAGGGCGTCTCCTGCGGCGACTAGGGGCGTGAGGGCACAAAGCTGAGCATTGATACCTAAACACGACAAAATAAAAATGATTTGATGATTTTTTTTGGGACAATGACAGCTGGAAGTGTTGTTACTTGAAGTGTGAGTTGATAAAATCTGTTTTATCGTGTTGAGATATTGATACGCATCACTTCTGTGAAGTTTACACAAAAAACTGATTTTTAACTGATATTTTAAGTGACTACACTACCGGCGGTGATGACTCCAAAAAAAAATCATTTCAAATTAATTTCTTTGCGATAGTACATACACATTTATGAAACGTCAGAAGCAAGTGTTTGTTTTTAGCATTGCTGGGTAAAGATTGTGAAGGTCCGATGAAATGATTGCACTCTGAAAAAAGTCTCCAAAGTCAAGAAAAAATAAACACATGATCATTCACACCAGTGAACAGTCAGAATTGTATTATTCTCAGTTAGCCAAAATTAATACCCGAAGATGATCCTATTGATGATTTTATAGTGCAAGAGAAGAAAGGTGTGAGTTTATGTATGTGTATTGTGCCATTTTATTGTATTTTTTTCTTAACAATTTTTTTTTGTGATTTTTTGTGGATCGTGTGGTCTGCAATAATAGTTGTTTAGGCTACAAGTGCGGAAATCACCTTACGCACGCGTGTATCATACAACGTTTTACTATGCATTGTGCGAGGAAATAAAAAAATATTAAGATTTCAGATACACAGATCGACTCCGAACTAAGCAAGATATTACTAAAATGGCGGGCTTATTTTAAATACATGCGTGCTCAGCATATCTACTACTATGCATGTGCAAATAGTTGCCGCGTCAAAAGCAAAATATACGTTCAGCCAAACATATTTATTGAATATTTAAAATTTATTTATTTATCAAAATCTAAATCTAGAGTAATTTTAATAACGCGTTCAATGAAATATAATCTGTACTTGACTAATTTGTAAAACATCTAAAAAAAATGTTTTTCTTTTATTTGAGATAGCTTTACTCTTGACTCTAGTCTAGGTCAGAGATGACAGAGACAAAGTCGACGATGGAGCGAGCTTACCCAGAAGAAGCCTATTCACTCTCCCTTTGAAGAGATCGGGGTTGTATGCGTTCGGAAACACAGACGCAGGTAGAGAGTTCCTCTCCTTTGCTGTGAGTATCACAAAAGACTTTTGGAAACGCTTAGTGCGAATTGGTAGAATAGCAACTAGGTAGGGATGTTAACATGCAGTGCGTCTAGATGTCCGATGGTAAAAAGGGGCTGGCGGAATGAGGTCGTGGATTTCTTGAGTACACTCACCGATGCACCGAGTACACTCACCGATCTGTAGAAGACCGACAAGCAGGCAACCTTGCGGCGATGAGCCAAGCTGTGAAGCTTGGCATCCACCAGTTTTACGTCGCCAATGAGCCTCTTAGCTCTGCGTTCGACCGAGTCAAGCGCAGCAAGTTGGTATTTAGCTGAGCCATCCTAAAGGTGGCTGCAATACTCCATGCAGGATCGGACTTGCGCTTTGTAAAGAGTTAAAAGCTGTCCAGACGTAAAGTATAGCTTCACCCTATTTAGGATGCCCAGTTTCTTGGTCGCAGTTTGCGCTTTGTACTCGAAGGTGGCACCGAAGTTGAGACATGATGAGACATGAAATTATAAAATTTGCGTCGGGTTGACGACGGAGTTAATAATTTAAAAAAAAATCTAAAGTAGAAAGCACTAGTGTGAAAATGTGGCACTTTCCGCACAAGTTGGCTACTTGGAAAAGCTCTTTTCGAGCACATGCATTATAAAGATTTTATTTATAAATTACTAAAATCCCTGTCTAATCAATCTAAATTGTTCGTACCTATTTCTGTTAACGCTATATCCGTCATTTCACGCAGCAAATATTTCACCCAGCACAAAATATGATACACAACCCTAACAATATCTTACACCGTGCTGTCATGTTCCACGGCCCGTATGTCCGGCGCAGACCGGCGTTTCTGACATCGGTCCGGCAGACAGTTTGACAAGCGTGTTTTTCACTCCACCGGCAGCGCTTAGGGAGATAACACACTGGGGAATGCAATTACGACGCATCTGCATCTAACAACATTGTCCCAAACGATTGCAAATGGATTTCTGAAGGGGCTTTAATGGATCGCAATTCTTTTTCAATTTTCAGCGCAATTTGAGATTGAAATGATTGTGTCATCTGCTTTCGTTATCTGTTTAGTGGGTTGAATGCGTTTACGTTAACGGGCTCATAAATTGAATAAAAAGTGAATAGTTTCTCATTATGTGTCAATTTAAGCCCAACATCTCCCTCCTCCAAACAGTTCTGCTTTACTTGCCATTTTTTTCTTTCTCCCTAGTCTTGTCTTTTTCGGATACAACATCCGAAACATGAAAAAATGTAATTCCTTTATTTCTAGCTTAGCATATAAAAATATTGTAATGGCAGACTGTAGATACTTTTGTCGTTATAACCACGTCTTGCAGATCAGCACCCTAATTGCGTAACTCACTTCAATCATAATTCGAGGGTTTTGAAGGATTTACCTAATCCATTGCTTCATAGCTCAACAACGTAAAGTCATTGTGATCGATTGTCATGTTCTGTATGTCACCCCGCGGTTAATGATTCGCGTCTGTGAATATTGCCCAAATACACTTTGACGGCACATAGGTTCCTATCTACATAGATATATCCACTGCAGCACAAATGCGCAATATTCAAAGCAATTACCGTGACCCGCCATCACGCTTCACGCATGTTTGTTATCCTTGTATGTCCACCTCCTAAAACACACACCACGCCACCTGGTGGCCGCGGGACGTGATTAGTTCACGTCTGGCTTCAAATCAGATACCTCGGCTGTCGTTTGTCAAAATGATGCAGTTTACAATTCCAACCATTAATCTCTGGCTGTAATGTCTGTGTTCTTCGTCAGAAATTCTGGGATAAATGGAAAGACACTCTTAAGCTCTTAAAATAATGTTGTTCTATGTATGAAATCGCGAAAAAGTTGAGTTCAAATGATAAATGACGATTATAAATGATTTTTATTTCTGTAAGTAGGGACAAACGCTTTCACACGACAATAATATTTTGAAAACTATAGAACATATAGAAGAAGGTTGGTGTTTTCTATCCGACGAAACACCGTTAACAAACTCGGAGGTCACAATCTCTTTTTGCTTCTTAACTCAGTCAAAAGTAGATATGAATTTCTGCTTATATAGACCACCGCTTATACGACCACTACTCACTGCTAAAATAGCCTTTTAATGCTTTTCTATTGGCGTTTGTATTGAGGTTCAAACTACGGTTAAACCCATGTCCGTATTAACATTTTGTACTTCGAAAACCGGTACTGCTACGAAATAAAAACTCTGTCAGAACCAAACTGAGTTTCATTGCACAGTTAATTTCGATTCTCAATTATGACCATGTCTGGAAAGATGCTGCTATTCTTTGACCTTTTCAATAACGTCTAAAGAAGAAGAAATGACGTCATATTTTCTGTTCCTACGATTGCCGACAACTATCAAAAAGGGAGAAAACCATGAAATTCTGCACCAGCATTTAAAATTCCTTAAAATAACTAACATTTCTACAACTGTCTGTAGAGAGCGACTATAGGTATTTGGTATTTCCGAAGTTGAAACATTTCTAGATGCTTTTATTCGACTACTTTATGCGATCGCTTTTGCTATAACGACCGTCGCTTTAGGAGTTGCCACGCCGACCATTCACTTCGGGAGAATTTATTAATTCCTAACAAATGCTGGCTCTCTATGCCAGATATTTATACGTCTGCAATGCTGGACAACGTACGGGTATATAAGCTGTATAAGTTGGTGGTATTAAAGCTGAATAAGATTGGCAAACTGTCAACGGTCAGTTAGTGTCGTATATTTATTTTAATGTCGCGATTTCCTGAGAGAACTGCGGGGTCAAGCGTTTTACTTGCTTTACGTGGGAAATGTTAACTTATTGTGAAGTACTCGTAACTTTTGTCAGGGTTCTAACAGTCTTGTGTATTTTCAAATAAGGTTAATACTTAACGCCTCCAGACGTAATTACAATCCATACTAATATTATAAATTCGAAAGTAACTCTGTCTGTCTATCTGTCTGTCTGTCTGTATGTTACCTTTTCACACCTAAACCATTTAACGGCTTTCGATAAAATTTGCCGAGGAGATAGATGGCATCCTAGAGAAGGAGGACATAGGCTACTTTTTGTCTCAAAAATAATTCCACAGGGGGTGATATAGGGGATGAAAGTTTGAATGGGAAACCCAGCATTTCTTAAGTTAGGGATATGAAAATTCAAATTTATGCTTTTGATAGGAAATAAAGAATCACATGGTTCAGCGTTTTTGAAAAATCATCCCCTAAGGGGGTGAAATAGGGGTTGATTTCAAAAATCACAAATAAAATAATAAAAATTTGGGCACCTCTTTTTAAGAGATTTAAGGGATTGGAACTGTAGAAATAGTTCGTACCTTGACTTCTTGAGGTAACTGTTTAGTCCTTATTTTTTACCGACTTTATAAAAGGAGGCCGTTCTCAATTCGGCTGTTTTTTTTGTAATATTTATTACCTCAGTACTCCGACATTTATAAACCGATTTGAAAAATTATTTTTTATTTGAAAGGACATCCAAATTGGTCCCAGATCCAAATTCCAGATTGGTCCAAATTGGTCATCTTCCAGATTGGTCCCAGTTTTATCAAAATCCAGTTCTGATGATAGGATCCATGAGGAATTGAGGGAACTTCTCAAATATTATAGGCATATACATAGCGATTTTGGTATTTTCGTCAACAAGTCAAGCATTTGCATTCAGAAAATATCATTTGCTGAAGTCGAATTGATGAAGAAGACCACAGATGGCCACGGGAACTCCTCAATGATAAGTATTTCACGGGCGGCGATAAGACATAGTTCTGATGAAAATGGTACCATCGAACTGATTTGATGATGAAGCCAGAAGGTAGGCACCGGAACTCCGTAATAAAACAATGTATCCTAGCCGTGTCCGGGCTTATTGGAATTGTCATGAGATGCACTCTGACTATAAATACACCTGCAGCCTGTGGGTGAAATTTGCACGTAGATCGCTAGACGCCCTACGTGTTCAGTACAATAATGGTTTTAGGATACTGCTGGGGCTGTCGCGCTTTTATAGCGCGTCAGGAATGTTTGCTGAGGCTAGAACTGATTGTTTTAAAACAATTGTGCGCAGACGTATTGCCTCCCTGATGCGTCGAGTGCGCGGCAGTGCCAGCGGTAGCTTAAAAACCATTATTGAAAGGTTTGAATGCCCTCTGGTGCGGTTCTGGAACAGTGTGCACACGGGTTTCAGGCCAAAAATTTTTATGTTTAGATAAGTTTTACTAACATAGTTTTAAGTTCATTGATCATTCAGGGGACATAGTCCTTCCATAGTTCCTAGGTAACCAATCCACTATAGTCACCTAAACCCACAGCCCAATATGTTTTGTTTTCATGTTCTGCAATAGTGGTGCACCAACCGGGGATTGTCCTTGGGTGCACTTGCATAGAGCAAACAGGGATAATCGTCGGTGGGTGCCTCAGCACTTAAAATTGTCAAAGAGGCCTCTGCGAGTTGGCTGCGGCTCCTTGTACGCCTTCCAAAGGTCCGGGACCCCAGGGTCCCGCGATATGTCAAAGACATTTAAATACAAAATAATAGTTATTATTATCTACTAAGGTTCGCTGAAATTAATTTCTGTGCTCTCTGTCTGCTGCCAAACGTTACATGTCCAAGAGAGGTATTACTATGAGGTGGTATCTTTTGTTTTGGCCACAAGAGAAGTTCTATAAACATAAATAGGTATTACCATTTTATGATCAACACTCAACTGTTTCTGTCCCTAACTTAACTAATTTGTCTCACTTTCGTCCCATTCCTCCTCAGCTGAACATTCCCAAAGCCTGTTATACACACAGGCTGTAATACCATCTCGTTTGCCAGAACAAGGCAGCTACAGACTCTCATTATGCAAAAACTTACGCCGAGCACCCGCGAGCTCGTCTGTTTATACTTAATAACGTCTCAATTGTCTACACACTATACCAGTTTGCTTATTTAGTAAAAAATATGATGAGATACTTTCTGTTATGAGTAAAGGTAAACTCAAACTCAAACTCAAAGCATTTATTTCAATTAAACCAATTACAGGCACTTTTGAATTGTTAAAGAGTCAGTCAGTTAGTCAGAAAATTGAAGCTAGTCGCCCATTCCAAAACGTAGATCTCTATGGAGAAGAATGGGCAAGAAACTCCATGGACACTCCTTTAAATCAAAATTGTTACAAAATCCTGGGTAGGTACATTGTTATTGTTCTTGTTGCTTCTATATGTGAGAACAATGTAAAAAATAGATAATTAAAACAATTTAAAATATAAGATTAAAAATAAGCCCTGGCAGCTAAGAGATGACCAGTCTCCACTGACGGCGCCCGTTCACGAACATGACGCGTGGATCAGCACCATCCAGCTCAACCATTTTGTAGGGAACCGAATGATCCAACACACGCGCCACCATCAGCGAGACATTTAAGTGAGCATGACATACTCTCAACTGCCATTCTCTTTCAAGTCAACATACCTACATCATAACCTACAACCGCTCCATGGTACTCACATTTACAAAATTGAAAAGATGCGTCTAATTTATACAAAACTATAGTTTGCAATGATTGTATTAAAAGATTAGTAAACACTAAATCTATAGTCAATATATATTCCCGAGATTAATAATCAATCCTGATCCAATTTTTGCCATCTAAGATCGATATTTCAATCCATTTTTCGGGAAATGCTTGCCAATAACCTATCTGCAGATTGATTTTACTACCCTCGGAGTCAATCCGTCTATGGGAGGGCGGATCACAGATAAAAGATTGGCCTCTGTTCGGAAATGACAGTTTTTGCTTGCCAATAACCAATCTGTCCATTTTGACATTTGGTTTGATCGGTATAAACAATCGCAGGTTACAATCCAAGAAATTTCGAGGATTGTAAGAATACTATCGTTGATACTAATTACGATTTAGAACAAGTTATGGCATTATCAGTATTTTCAAGTGATAGTGACGATAGTGATATGGAGGTCCTTGCTCTGTTATCCGACTGGGACACTGACAGCGACGCTGATGATAGACAATGTGCTTGTCCACGAAGCCACAACAATGAACAAACATGAAACAGTAACAAAAGTGCGTCACTGTCAAGACGTCAAATTCACGTTCCGTTCCTGATAAAATAGTTGCAAGTATTGTAAATACATATAATTTAACGATTGTAAATTTTACGGGGTTTTAGACACGTAATTATTTTGTTTTGACAGAAAAGGTATATTTTGGTGTAGTTTAGTGACTAGTTTATTTTCATAAAACATAGAACATAATGCATTGCATTATCAAAATTATATATGAAACGGAACGGTCGGGAGGGAAAGGATCGCCTGCAATCTGCATCGAAAAAAAAAAAACGATTGCATAGTTTTGATATTGGCATCAGGATTGGAGATCGATCGCGCAGTATACAGCAATCTTAGATTGACTCTATCCTTGGATCAGAGATACATTATTAATCTCGGGCGATAGTCAATAAGTCTATAGTAATAACATAATGCTTATATTCTCGTATACTTAACAGGCCCTTACCTCCATTGTACCTTTGGTTGTTATCTTTTAATGACAAGGATGAGCAATGCGAAATGCGAAATGCACGGTTAGTTCTTGATGTGATACTAATGCGGCGGGTCAGACCGGCTGTACAAACCGGCGCGGCGAACAGCCAACTGTCAACATCCTAAAGAAATTTTTTTAAAAATGTGTGCGGTCGGGGGACCCCTGCAGCAACGAAGTTCCTTCTCCCGTATGATTTAAAACGAAAACAAAATTTTCGGACCTCACTGTCGACTTTTGTACTCTAGAAAACTATGTAAACGACACCCATGACGAAAAATTTGAACATTTTCGCAGCCGCCATATTGGAATTACAATTTAGTAACAGGAAAAGTCGTCAGTAAAAGTTATTCACAATAATGAGTACAATGGCCCCTTTTTTTGGGTGGGAAATCATCAAATGACTTCTCCCGCTCTGTAAATATATGAAATTTTATATGAAATAACATAGTTGAAATTTGACCATTCCCTTATTTCCGAAACTTCTGAGCCTAAAATTGTGAAAAAAAAAAACAGAAAATAGTTCTATAGATATTACAGGTAAACCTATGAGAAGTCTATGCTGTTAAAATAACATGGTAAAACTCTCAATATTGTGCGTTACATTTGCTGTTGGAATGTATAGGAGAACATGTTTTTCAACTACAATGTTAAGTTTGTTCTTGGGATAATTCTGTCTCTTCTTTCTTCATCCCCACTACGGAACCCTTCATTATGTGTGGTCCGTCACGCACTTGGTCGTATTTTTCCAATTACACCTTGAATAACAAGTATGGTTAGAAGCACTTGACATTAAACTTAGAAACTGTTGGTTTCCCTACACTTTCACCCAAGAAGTCTTACACAAGAAGTCTTATCTCTAAAAAATTATCACGATAATAACAATAAATTGCTAGCAACGCGAAATAAATGAGTGTCATCGTCCTGATTGGCCACAATCAATCGCCGAGAGGAAACGATTGAGAGGAGGCTCGGCAAAAAATTAATGATGGGAAATCGGGGGAGATAAGGAAAAGTGATCAGTCTCCGCTGGGGAGGTACGGGTAATATTGATACTAAATTCAGCGGATAAGACACAGGAAAAGGGGAGGGCCGCGCTTTGAAGTTAGTAGGTTTAATGTAACTTTTTGTTTAATGAGAGCGGCCCGAATATGCTTTGTCTCCCGAAACGGAGGCAAGAAATACGGACAGTTAAAATAGGACTGGAAAAAATAGAGCTTCCAAATTAAGTTTAATTAAAACTTCAAAGAAGACACCTGAGAAAATATAACTTAAAAGCAAGCTGAGGTTGGAGAAATTGTGAACCGATTTTCTACTGCCTCCTTAATATTTAACTTGTTAATTAATTAGATTGCAATATTTTAGAAATATACATACTTACATAAATACACGCCTTTTTCCCATGGGGGTAAGAACGCCGCCAATTACGATCCTTACATAGTCCTTTTGAAATAAAAAATAGCAAAGAAATTGCAACCTCCTTAGAACTATGTGATGTCTAAAATGATCGGCACCAAGACCTTCAACTTAAAAAAAAACCGGTCAAGAGCGAATCAGACTCACGCACCGAGGGTTCCGTACCATCATATACAACGTGGATCTGGATGTAGGACATTAAATTAAAACGAATACAGTACTAGTCCATCAACACATTTTGGAACACGAAAATTAGTAGAAAATTAAAAATTAAAAAATTGCTTTTTTCAACCAAAAGAAATAGCAGAATCAACTGCATAAAAAGTAATCACGCTTTATCTACGAAAAGTCACTGAACAACGGCGCGGTGCGGGGTGCGGGGTGCGGGGTGCGGGGTGCAGGGTGCGGGGTGCGGGGTGCGGGGTGCGGGGTGCGGGGCGCGGCGGCGGCAATGCTATTGTAGGCTACTACTTACCTATTTATTTAACTAATAATAATTAACTATACTTAACTAAAACATTTACATTGTTATTTATTTACATTTATTCATCATATATATACATAGCACCAGTTGGTCGATGTCGGTAATCGACGATAAGTGCGATAAACTATCGACTCGCTGGACATAATTTACTCTATTGTCAAAGTGTCAAACCAGTCTAGATTTGTCTACGGCGCGGAAAACATGCTTTTCAATGCTTTTTTTTTTTTTTTTTGTGGATGGGAAATCATCAAATGACTTCTCCCGCTCTGGGCGGAGCGGGAGGGCGTGTCAGACTTTTACTGACTAAAACCCACCCGTGTTCCTTCTGTTGCCTGTGCCGGGGCCACGGTAACTCTTTCGAACATCCCGCAACCCTAGCTGGCATCGGCCCTAGCGGACCCCGTCAATAGTGCTGACATCTCTTTGAGGCGCGCGTGGAACACGACGCGCCGTCGACTCGGGCCTGGTCCTTACCGGACGGTGAGCTACCCATTGCTCGCCGTCCGCAAGCCCGCGCCTACGGTGGCCGGGAATCGGCTGCCGATTCCCGACGCCCAGGGCGTCTCCTGCGGCGACTAGGGGCGTGAGGGTGCAAAGCTTGCCTCTCCCTCACGCGTCCCGCCTCCTCCTTCACGAGCATTACTGCTTCGCAGAAGGAGGTAATGGCTTCCCATGCATTCTCGCTCCGTACCATGGCCTGGACCAGGGCCGGACGCGAGAGATCGCCGCCGCCGATCGCTTCCGCGAGGACACGGCGGTGCTCCGCCCAAGCCGGGCAGACCTCCACCGTATGCTCCACCGTGTCCTCCGGGCGATCCACACAGTGGTGACACCCGGGCGTTTCCTCCCGCCTTATCCGGAACATGCTTTTCAATGCTTGTAATTCTTATTTTGTTATTTCCACCTTCTCATCTAAACTCTGTTCCATCTCTCTGATTCTCCGTCTATTGTACTTACGCTTGTGCTTGTGCTTTATTCTTATAGTGTCTTCTAACTCATATGGTGTGTGTGTCTGGATTGTTGGAAAACCTATAAACCGTGAGTTGGGCTACACCTTAGAAACACTACACTCAACCTACACTGTTATTACGAACCTACATCATGTTGAAAAATAAGAAAATGAAAAATAATTTCCTGTGGCTAAAGTATTCAATGGATTTGATTGATTTTTTGTATACGGGTAAAGAACATGGTTCTCTTTACGTGGTTTAAAGGAATGCCAATCGTCCTGTTCCACCTTGTATAAATATTTTGGATGTGTTACTTTACGTACAGTCCTTCAAAAGTAGGAATTTTAATACTGCGGTGTAGAATATTGCAGGTTTAGGTCAGCGCCATCTCTTGACTGATAGTGGAATTCATGTAATTTTTGTTGATGAGATCTGAAAAAGTATACTATTTAGAGACATCGTTTTATTTTTCCTGTAATCTTTACATATACTTCTATCACATAGAATAATTTCAGATTTTTTTCTATGCAAACTTCGGAGATAAGGGGGAACGGTATTTTTTTTTACATTTTTCATCAAAAGTCGAAAACTATGCGGTCTAAAAAAAGACAAAAAATGTTTGAGAATGTGCAAACAGCGCTCTTTCATATGATACCCCACATGCCATAATAGCCTCACTTCGAATTTGTAAGACCCGCTTTCAGTCCCTGTTGCAAAAAACAATATTTTTTATTTCTTTCTTATTTGCAAAATAGTTGGCCAAACGTCATCTAAAACTGTTCCCAATTTCAAGTTGATGGCATTAGTTGTTCTTGAGATATCCAGCTGTGACAGACGGGCAGACAAACAGACAGACCGACTGAGTCACACCATAAGGGTTCCTTATTACCATTTTGGTACGGAACCCTAAGAAGACTAACCAATCACAGATTGTTCTAACCTCACTACGGCTACATGGCTAGGTTGCAGCAGTCGGCCACAATCGGGTCAAGAACAAATAAACTCGAAACTCTAACAAGGAAAAACGTTTTAAACGTATCTAACATTTGGTGTTACGGGCTCGGAGACAAAATTCCTAAAGTACTGCCGGTATTTAGCAAAACTTTTCTCCTTGGCTTTAAGTAAATGGTGTCAAAGTTATATTTTATTTTATTCGTAGGAACAGAGCGTCCTACTGATTACTTTGGAAAGCGTACGAGGGACTAAAGTCAACTAACACACAGAGGCCCCTTAGACATTTTAAATGATGAGGAGGCACCAACCGACGATTATCCCTGTACGCACTATGCAAGTGCTCCCAAGGACAACCCCTGGTTGGTGCAGGAATATTTTGCAGAACATGGAAACAAAACATATTGGGCTATGGGTTTAGGTGGCTACAGTGGAGTGGTTACCTTGAACTATGGAAGAATTATGTCCCCTACCTGACCAACATTATATAGTATATACATGGGCGGCAGTTTTTTTTTGTGTGGAAAATCATCAACTGACTTCTCCCGCTCTGGACGGAGCAGGAGGGCGTGTCAGACTTTTACTGACTAAAACCCACCCGTGTTTCTTCAGTTGCCTGTGCCGGGGCCACGGTAACTCTTTCGAACATCCCGCTACGCTGGGCCCCCAGAGACTCTCCCTATTACTTTATTTTGCTAATTGCATGAATCGTATTTTTATTTTTTACTAGCTTATAGCCGCGGCCTCGCACGCGTGGAGGTCGGAAAGAAAGAAAAATATTTTATTTGGCACACGCACAGGAAATACAACAATAAGAAGAACATTAAAACCAACAATATCTTAAACACACATAAAAGAAAAGGAAAGAAAAAAAAAACAAAGAAGACCTGTGCGAGGCCAAAAAGGCTCCTATCTCAGCATGATGCTGCGATATTGCAACAGACAGACTTTCGAATTTATAATATTAGTAAATGTTATTCTTACTTTCTCTCCTTTGGTAGGAATGTATCGTTTCCACAAAACTCACATGAACACTCACACACCCAGGCACTGAACTACTATCTGTAAGCTGTACCTGTAACTATAAATGTACCCAGAATTTTGTAATAATCTTGATTTAAAATAGTTTCCTTGGTATTTCTTGCTCGTTCTTCTCCATAGAGATCTACGTTTTGGAATGGGCAACTAGCTTCAACTTTCTGACTAACCGATCGACTCTTTGATAATTCAAAAGGACCTGGTTTAATTGAAGTAAACTCGCAAAACAGAATCAAATACTTACACAGTAACATTACTTACCAACTAAACTAAAGCCTTAGATCCGCATGAAACCTTCAAGCTCTCCACAAACGGTACCAGGCACGCATAAAACAGAAAAACAGCCCGCGCCGGAAGATGGGCCCAAGATTAATTGTGACGTCAGCGGCGGAAGGGAGCGGTGGCGGGCAGGGGTGGGGGGGCAGGAAGCGAGGGGGGACGCAGACCGGATGTCCGGCTGACGCGGCGGGCTGTTTGCCGCCGCTCCTGCGAAGGCAAGAATGTGTGTTTGAATAGCAGAGATATTTGGTTAGACGAGGATTATCATTTTATGTGTAATTTGAAAAGTTTTGAACACTGATGTTTCGTCTAAGAACTGTAATTGCAATCATTGTTACGTTAGAATTTAAAAAAAAAACTGGCTCGGTGGTTTAAACCATTTAAAAAAAACCTTGTTTTTGTAATAACGCCGCACATGCAAAAGGTTTTTATCGGCTAAACTTAGAAGAAAAAGAGACACACATTTCAAAAGCCGCTTAATACATGACGATTAATCACTCAACTTTTATTTTCAACTCTCGTTAATTACATATTATATGGGGTATAAGTCTCCATCGACACGCAAACTATGAATTCAGTACATGATCCTACACTTACAAGAAAGAGTTGAAAATCGTTGGTTTTTTTTTTATCGACTATTCCATACATTTTCACCGTGTAGCATTTTTGTACGAAATGTTGTTTGGGATTCTAGAATTATGTGCTGAATTCATGGTATCCGTTTCCGCGTCGATGTACCTTACAGCGCGTATATTAATTTTTATCATATCTATTCAAAAAGAGCTAGTTTATTCTTCGTAAACAGGAATTAAAATAACTCTTTAATGCCTAGGGACTAAAAGTGATTTGAATTTGGAATATGGATCTTGTTAGAAAAGTTCCATTCACCAAAGAAATCAATCACTAACATTGTATGGACAAGTAACAGGCTGTTTGACAAAGTATGCAAAACCGCGCGCGAGCCAAATTTTTAAAAAAAGTTTGTGAAAAAATAAAAACGCGTGAAATGCATTCCACCTTCGTTCGTAATTGTTTACTCAAATTCGGATTTTACATAGTTTTATAAAAAAAAAAATATTTCTATGATATGTCTTACTGTTCCTAATTGTATGTAAATAAATAAACATGCTATTTTTATTCAAAGTTACATTTACTTATTTTCTCACAGAAGGTGATAGTGTCCACCTCGGAAGCAACACTATTTTGCTCCCTTGGCAAACAATCTACTATTCTGTTCCTCGTTAAAATAATTAACATTATCAACTCAAGCCAAACGCCAGTCTCCTAGTCTGTAGCTGTGTAATACCTACCAAGAACGCATTCTGAAGCTCGGCTACGTAGCACTGTGTAGCGTGATCGTAGCGTCTCGTAGCGCATCGTAGCACGGCGTAGCTAATTGGCTACATCGTAAATCAAGATGGCGGTATAGAACATTACGCGTATTATATTTTTCTGCTATATTGTCACTTGAAACTAACAGATTTTAAAGTTTTTTATTTGTGTAGTACTTTTCTTAGGTCCAAGTTTCTATGCTAAAAATGGGGCCGAATTAATTACTGGTAAAGTTGATATAATGACAGAGAGAAATTAAATGTCTGAAAAAGCCAAAAAATTACTTTTCTGTGACTGTTAGGTAAGTTTTACACGGTGCACTTGCATAGTGCGTACAGGGATAATCGTCGGTTGTTGCCTCATTTTCATTGAAAGCGTCTAACGGACCTCTGCGAGTTGGCTTCGGCCCCTCACACGCCTTCCAAAGGTCCGGGACCCCTAACTTGTCAAATATAAGGTCTATCTATTCATACGCGAAATCTGTTAAGGGGTCATTATACTCGATGAAGAACTTTTACTATGGGACCAAGCCTGAAATCGCAAAAAAAAAATCTGTTGTTCCCTACATTTTGACGAGATAAGCGAACATAAATGTAAGAAACAGCTGATTTTTTTTCGCGATTTCTGGTTTGGTCCCATAGTAAAAGTTGTTCATAATGATGAGTACAGTGACCCCTTAAGAGGTTGTGCGTTAATTCCGGGACATGTTGTATATTAGCGATTCCGGCCAGTGTCTATGTTGTATTGGTCTGAGGTCCTATGAAAGTTTATTTTGCCATCAGTAGTATATACTAGAACGGATAAGTATACTTTTGTTACCGGAACACAGTCTTTATAACTAATTAACACATGAAAACTAACCTCTCAAAAATACCTAAGATCGAAACAATACCATAACCATAAATTCCACAACGATCACAAAGTCTGGAAGTGCCATCAATCGTGTCGAACGACCGCGCTCGCTCGTAATGATCCGGCATTCAGACTCACCAACAACAAAACTCATAAAAGCCGGTGTACGTGTAACTCTCTACTTTAAAATTACAAACAGTCGGGCAAGTTTTAGAAAACTCATCCCTGTGCGGGAAAAAGGAGTTGTGGTTACTAGATGTGGTGAGCGTAGTCTGATGCGTGAGGGACAAGTAGTGTAGGATATGATTTATGTACGATAGCGTAGGATTGTTGGTTTTTTCAGTGTCAATGTCAATGCCACTCACTCACTGTAATGTAGTAAAAACTAAAAACTGGTGTCGTCTTTATTGGATTATCACTATTTTCAAACGGAATGTTTTACTGACTCAATTTTGCTAAAGCAAGTTTAAGTAACCGCATAAATACCCACCATCAATATATATAGTACGTGATGTAGTCAGTAATTTAGTGAACAGCTTAATGCAAAAGCTTGTTTTGTTCTAAAAATCCTATCACCCTAACACTACCGTGGTTTCGGTTCCATTACCGTTTCTAGCGTCCCCTAAATCTTTGTACCTAGCATTTGTAGCTCTTCGCGTGCAAAACTAAAGTTTGTCGTAGAACGAAACGGAAGATGAGCAAATAATGGCGTGTGTGTGTGAATTTTATTCATAAACTGTTCATAATAGTTGTTTTCATAATAATTGAGCACATCCTTGCTGGGTTCACGCGCCAAACACTGTATACATGTGTGAATTGAAACAGTTTTGGTGCAAGAGTTTGCACGAAATTAACACTTTTGTTTGGTAAAATTCTTTGCAAGTAAATGTTATGTTTAATAGACATGTTACACATTTGTTACGTTAATGTGATGTATTAGACTCATTGTGTATGATGATGTTCTAGATAGTTTGGTGTGGTGGTAGGAGAGGGTATCGGTAGGAATCATTCTAGCTATATCAATTCCTATAATGCAGGCTATGGACGATCAAGTTTACCGTCCAGTTTGCATGATTCCGCACCAGTTGAAACCACGGCGTCACCAGTGACGGATGACAACCGCGTTAGCCACCCTAGGCTTATTGCTCGCTCTGACGTCATACATACATGAACGCTCGCACACACGTTCGAGTTTACATGACGCTACAAGCTTGATCAAGTCGCCAAAATCGAAATTCGAGTTTTGCTGGACTTGTCATGCACACTGATAGCCATACACCGTCAAGATTACTGGACGCCGCTTGCAGAGCGTTACAAACTTGACAGTAAACTTGATCGTGTATGGCCTGCATTTATGTACTAACAGAGGAAAGAAGAAGCGCAGCGTGAATACACAAATGAAATGTTCGCACCTACATAGCATACTTTATTTGCATATAGGTAGGCATTCAGAAGAGCAATAGCAAGCAGCGGGCAGTGAATACTTAAACAAAAATAATTACACATCGTGAGCAGATTATTCAGAAACATTTACTCCAACCAAACCTGTTTCTTTATCTAATCACCCATCTGTACATACATACAATACATATACGAGTTCATACAAATAAATAAAAAAGTGTCTGTTTGTAATATCAAAATAACAACTTTTTACTAAATGCATAAGTAAGTATATACGGTACTTATAACAAAAAAGCAATTTTTAACATTTTTGTCTGTCTGTCTGTCTGTTTGTTCCGGCTAATCTCCGAAACGGCTGGATCGATTTTGACGGTACTTTCACTTTCAGATAGCTGATGTTACGGCAGGTGACTTAGGCTACTTTTATTTTAGAAAAATAAAATGAAAACCCAAGAAATTATGAACAAAAAGTCAGATTTGAAAAATTCTTTTTGCATTTGGTAGCCCAATTTTCGAGGATAGTTATGGGCTATTTAACATTACGCCACGACCCTTAAGAGCAGAGCAAAAAGAAAAAGTCAGAAAGAACACTAAGTGAAAACGAAGTAATAGCGCGGGCGGGCGATTCCACGCGACGAGTCGGGGGACGAGAGAGTTTTAATAAAAAGTAGCTGTAATTTTAGTATATTGTGTATCTTACGACATCCACGCGAACGAAGCTGCGGAGCACAGCTAGTACACGATCAAACAGGTACGGGTTATTCAAAAATCAATTAAACTACTAACTAGTAAAAAGCATTTCTACAACTATTAACACAGCACGGTAATAACTTCTAATGATTACTATTAAATGGTTTGAAAGCAGTTAAACTATCGACGTTTGCTTTAGGTTCCCACGTAACAACCTTATAGCTTCCGCGTGATCCTTTAAACGTGTTTCATTAAAATTGCATATCTATATTATAACACCACTATTACTGTATGGTAATTAAATACTAGATTCATAATGGAAATCTATAAATGTTACCTTATTTCATTTTATAGGGATGTAAAATATACTTGGGCCCACATGCACGGTTAGTCGGGTTGAATAAATAAATATAGAGTTCATAAACTCGGAGTTAAGTAATTAACAATTTAACTTTTATTACGCATTGTGCCACTAAAAAGTAACACCGGGCTAGATAACCTGATATTAGTATTTTTTTGAGTTGGAAACATTGCAATTCAATCGACGAAACATGAAATAGAATTGCAATGTCCGTGGCCTGATATGTATCCCGACCAAAAATGAACGAACGGACAATGAACGGAAATTTTATACCAAACTCCTTCACACTACATTACGATGCTATAATTTTATAACATGACATTTCATTTTAATCGTATTGTAGTAATGTGGTTTTAGAAAAAAATGAAGTTTTAGTTTTTTGATTGAGGAAAACGTCAGTGGAAAATATGTTTTAAGTTTTTTATATTTTTATTTTTTTATATTATATGAGTTCAAGAATATATTGCCTGCTGATATAGTACCGAATTTCTACTTACTATAACGTCAAACAATATAAAATACAAAATAAGTTATCAACGGGACCACTTAACGTCAATTTATTTTGACACTAGCTGCGATCCGCGACTTCGTTCGCGTGGATGTCGTAAGATACACAATATACTAAAATAACACCCACATTTTTATAAAACTCCCTCGTCCCCCGACCCGTCAACGTAGCTAACAGTCGCGTTGCATTGCCCGCCCGCGCTATTACTTCGTTTTCACTTAGTGTGCTTTCTGACTTTTTTCGTTTTACTCGGCTCCTAAGGTTCGTAGCGTGATATTAAATAGCCTATAACTATCCTCGAAAATTGAGCTACCAAATGCAAAAAGAATTTTTCTAATCCGACTTTTTGTTCATAATTTCATGGGTTTTAATATTTTTACGCAGAACCCTAATTCTGTTTCTAGAATAAAAGTAACCTTAATTACTCCCCGTAACATCAGCTATCTGCTAGTAAACGTCCTGTCAAAATCGGTCAAGCCGTTTCGGAGATCAGCCGGAACAAACAGACAGACAGACAAAAATTTTAGAAATTAGTTTCTTGTTATAAGTACCGTTTATACTTTCTTGTGCATTTAGTATAAAGTTGTTATTTTGACATTACAAACAGACACTTCAATTTTATTTATTTGTATAGATTACTTACACTAACCCAGAGTTAAGCGACGTAACTCTCCCACATCGGTGGGTTAAATATTTAAAAGTTTAAAACTCTAGGTTTACCTCTAACTCTTGGTGGCGCAAAATGAATTATTTGTCTAACCCTGAGTTAGCTGTTAACTCAAGAGTTATATTGGATGACCTATGAATATGCCAGTGAGCCTTAATCTATGTAGGCGAGTCGCGATAGCCCAATAGTCACGGGTACCGAAAGTCGATTAAGAGGTTGTGTGTTCATATCCCACCTGTTGGAATGTGATCTGTCGTGATGGCTTATAGCTTCTACTTCTCCTTTCAGGGAATACAGGCGTGATGTTATGTGTTATGTTCAGTGATCGGAAAAGGAAGAGCTAATTTGCCTGACCTTCGAGGAAGGAAGTAACATAGAGTGGATAGTACCTCCTCTAAAATCCCGGAACAATTTTAATGACGTTTAAATCCTAGAATTTAAAAACCATGAACTATTTATTGGACTTTATTTGTAGTTGCAAATTATTGATTTGAAAAATCATAACATTTTTTAGGGTTACACACACACATTTATATCTGTAATTTTTATGGTGTACATAAATGTAAAGAGTAATCTATCCATCTATAAATAAAGTCCAATAAATAATTCGTGGTTTTTAAATCCCGGAATTTAAACGTCATTAAAATTATTCCGGGATTTTAGAGGAGGTATTATCCACTCTATGTTACTTCCTTCCTCGAAGTTTAGGCAAATTACCACTACCTATTCCGATCACTGGTTATGTTGTAATTCAAGCTTCTTTAACAGATTCTAACGCTGAATATGCCAAGTGTAGGTATTATTGTATACTCAACATATAGTATTATTGGCTTAAATCTGCAAAATATTTGCATAATCACAAAACACACACAAAAATCCATAAACAAAACGGCTTTCTATAACATCTCAAGCAGCCACAATAAAACCACACAGACTCACAGTAGGTAGGTACTCAAACAATATCGCTAGATTGCAGTTATTTAAACAGGAAAACTTTTATAATGTATTATAAAAGTATGGGTTAAATTGAAAAACACCACATAAAAACTGGATTCCTCCCCGAGCCGACGTCATTACCATTTATATAGGGGAACTTGTGCGACTAGCGAACTTATGTATAGGGAAACTTGCTAATACATAGATTATAAGCATAAAACTGCAAGATTTACATAATGCTTGCTGGAGTATGTTTACCGGTGGATTGGAGATCTTTAGACATGTTGTGGTGGCGTTTCAGCTTAAGTTGGGCCCCTTAAGGGTCGACCAGGAAAATATTTTATGGGTTTTGGATAAGTTTATCTAAAAACCTTAAAGTAGTAGCAACGAAAAAAAACGTCTGGCTAGCTAAAGAGTTTTGCCCAGTCAGTAAAAGAATCAGATTGAGGATAAATCTTGTGGATGATTGTTAAAAAAAAATTGAATATCACTAAAACCATGCAAAAAGTTCTGCCGTATTTTGATAGCTTTAGTGTTAGTAAAAAGTCACCTAATTTATATTATACTTAAATAAAGACAACACAGAACACTGAACCCACTGATTTTCTGTTTTCCATAAAGAAAATTTGGGAAATTTCGTTTTTTTTTTCATTTTCACGCCCGAAATCTCCATACAAATTACTATGGTGAAAATTCAGAAAGTTTCCGAATTTTTTACGCAAAACAGAAGCAATGTTATGGAAAAGAGAAAAAAATCAGTGGGTTTAGTGTTCTTTGTTGTCTTTATTTAAAGTATAATATTAAGTAGGTGACTTCTTATTTATTACGGATTAGCAGACAGAACAACGCTGTTTTTCATCCTCCTAACATTACCTCATAATCACCCTTTACTCTTACTTTATTCTTTGTCGATCCGTGTACACGACATTACAAAAAAACCAACGCCATTAACTTCGTAAACCCCCACCCAAAAATACTCCAACAGCGTAACAAATTTGATGAATTACTCACAATCATTAAAGGGTTACAAATTGCTTTCAACAGATAATTTATACAGTTTTAACGCCATATCAATGGGTGGTGCGAAACGCGATCATTCCTTGCAAGCACTCCGTTTATCACGACCAATGGAAATGCGAACACTGTCTTTATTCCGACCTTCTTCGCGTGTCGCACGAAACATAGCGTGTCGTATCTTACTTTTCCAGCTAGAGAATTGTCGTGACACAGTGCACAGTTTCGCACAGTGGACACTTACACAGACAGATACGCTAAGTTCTGTGTACGAGAGTTTGGGAACGAGGAAGAATCGAAAGTAATACTGATGCACAATGCCTTAATAATTCTATTTTGTGATATATTATGAGGAAATTTTGGAACGAGTATTTTGCGAATGCTTTAATAAATGCTTTAGGGTTATTTATTCATGTTTACGTTGACGGCTTAATAATCGCAGATTGTGCAAATATTGCTTCACTATTCCGGTTTCAGCTCAATCTCACCGCTATCGAAAATATTTCTGGGGCAGCTTAGTTTGTCAGTCTAGGTGTCAGCGTGTTGCGTCACCATCGATCGATGATCGTTTGTCAATCTTCTCGCTAGATGGCGTTGAATGTCTACGTCTCGTTTCTGAATCGCAGTGATAACAAACTCCGCCACTGATTGACCCTCCCGCGATACTATTGTAACTACAGTAAGCACAGCGCCTTGGATAATCATGGACAAAATACCAATGATGCTGACGAATGAGAAACTAGTGCTTCATCCCATTCCAGCCCACCTAAAGGAAATGATAGCCAAGAAGAAACGCGTACGTAAAAAGTGGCAAGAGACTCGATACCCGACCATGAAGGCCGAAGTAAACCGTCTTGGCAAAAATATTAAGGTCCAGCTACAGGCCTACCGCGACTCCAAGACCTGAAAGACGCAGTACTCGTAGGTTACTTCGGAGACATTGAGTAGTTGTCGACACACTGTGCCGGCAGCTGTCAAACAGGAGGGTGTTTGACAGCTGCCGGCCTGACTCCCTCCCTCTCCCTTCCCTCCAGTGCGCCCACTACTGATGTTACCGAGTATGTCGCAGCGGTCGAGAGCTACCTTCCTACGATTATCCCTAATGTGGATAGTTAGAATAATTTTTCGAAAAGGGGACCGCGTACGCGCCGTCCCCTTAGAATTCCCTAAGAACACTATGCGTTCCTAACTTTGCTATAATGTACTGTAATGTGTACAAAAACTACTTGCGCAGTTGATGTCAGTCATGGTAAGTATTTTAGTATTCACAGACTTATCCTATTTAATATTTATTTTCGAGAAACTCCATAGTAGGTATACATAATGAAAATATCATAAACACATAAATAAAATTTTTAATGGGTTAGTAACAAATTGTACCTAAATTATGTTAGTACCCCCCACCTATACCTTTTTTTTTTGTCGGGGTTGAAATCCCCATGGAGATCCTCTGCCCTGGGGTGGAATGTTACTGACTAAAACCACCCCGGTGATCCCTCATACACCTGCGTCGGGGGATGCGGGTGCAAATGTGACTTCCGCTGCCCCGGACTGGTGATGGCACGCGCCATGCGGGCCATCCATTGAACTCCCCCCGTTACGTCTTAAAGAGGCGCGCGTGGAATACTACGCGCCACCATTTCGGGTCCTGTGGAGTGGGGGGCGATGGATGCCCCCGAGTCCGTCACCCCTGGACCCACTTTAGGGGGCTAGAAGAGGGCGTTATCCGCCCTCCGATGCCCAATGCGCCTGCTGCGGGACAGGAGAGCACTCGTGATCTCCTTTTCCCTTTCTGCAGCTTCCTTCTGCGAGATAACTGTTTCGCAGAAGGATACCACCGCGCCCCACGACTCGGCGCTCCCGACCATCGAACGAGCAACGGCTGGCAGCGACAGGTCGGCTCCGACTTCTGACACGAGGGCACGGCGCGGCTCCTCCCATGCGGCACACTCTGCCAGTGTATGCCGCGCCGTATCCTCCCGACAGTGGACGCAGTGGTGACACCGAGCGTCGGGACCCCTACCTATACCCAACCGATGGCTGTCCTTATCCACAGATTTTGGAAAGGACAATCAAAACGGGCAGCAATAGCAATTAGGATGCTGTTGCTGCTGCTTCGTAGACGGTGCAGCAAGGAGTTTCTTGCGCATGATCATGAAAGCTTAAAAGTCATCCATACGCGCTTCAGCAATCATACCAGACGCGCTGCTGTGTCACGGCACCCCCACAGCTTTCTAAAAGCGTTATTATACATATGTATATAGATCTATTAACGTACGTCATCCGACATGCATCGTGTAAGCACCAAACAATTTCAACAACAACCACCATTTAATTAGCTAGAGAGAAGCCATTATTTACTTCAATAATTGGATGTCAGCAATATTTTCGGTATGGTCCGGCTGCTATAGCCAAATATTACAAGTATTGCTTCAATATTCTTACAGGTTTCAGCTCAATCTCACCGCTAATGAAATTAAATGAAATGAAATTGTTTATTCTGTAAATAGGATATTAAAATCACTTTTACACGTCATATTAAAAAAAAAAATTAAAGCTACATGGAGTCGATATTTCCTATCTGACTACCCCTGAGAAGAAATGGCGAAACAAACTCAGGGGTCAAACGTTAACGAACATGTTTTCGGGCCATATTATTGCTGGTAAGATATATTATAACAGACAGGTAACGGCTGAACCCAATAACATATCTATCACCAGTATTGGCATACTGGAGATAGAAAAACCTATCTATCTATGGTTTTAACGTCCCAATAATTTATAAGAGATTATGGAATGTTACCGGCCTGACATAAAGACATAAAATTATACTGTCTACCATCAAAAGCGATCTGTCTTTTACTGAAAATAGGTTATTGGGTTCGGCCATTAGTTGTACGTATATGCCAGTATGGGTGTCAGCGTCACCATCGGTCAGAGATCGTTTTATAATTACAGTTCAGTAAAAGCACGCTTTCGAGTTGTCAATCTTCTCGCTAGATGGCGTTGAACATTTACGTCACGTTTCTGAATCGCGGTGTTAAGATACCCCGCCATTGAATGACACTCTCTCGATTCTACAGCTTAGGCAATAATAATAATAATAATAAAATTTTTGGCGAAGGGACAGCGTACGCGCCGTCCCCTCAGAATTCCCTAGCCTTCAAAATGTTATTTTTTGTGTTAATCAGAATTAAATTAATTAAAAGTGGACTGCATTTTATACTGCCAAATGTGTTATTAACTTTTAATCTGACCGCCAATATTTATTTCGCGAGCCATCTTCCACAACAAAGCCAAGTTCCCACGTGTGCACAAATTGACACACGCACACGATCGATTTAATAAGTAACCCTCAAAAATAACGCTTTGAGCCCATATCTGATTTATATCAATCCCGGTAACATCTCACGGAGCTCTGCGGTTGCGGTTCAACGATTTTGCTACAACCATAATAGCTAAGTTGTAAATTATGAATCCAGTTTTACTTGGTAAAATAACAATCAAGTTTTAGTCCTCTCCAAAACACTTGCTTACATTCGTAGGGTTAAAAACGCGCGAATGAACAACTTCAATCAAAGAAAACCTAAAATTGAACTACATCATACATCATACAGCTACAATGAAGTTTAAAAATTTCACTGCAGAGGGCGCGGTTGGGCGCAGCTCACTGCATAAATCTACGCAAATTGACAAGTGTGACATTCAAACGACCGTGATAAGTAGCTAAGAATCCAGCCAAGTTTTCAAATTACTCCTTTTTTTGTCCGCAATTCTCAGAGGAGAAATTTCATTGTATCTTTGGATGCGAGATTATTATAAATCGCTCTTATGATCATGATCTACTTATAGTGAGTGCCGATTAAATAAAGGAGTTTCTAAATTATTATCTCTAATTAATTTTATTTTGATAAAGTTCTAATTCTATTTACCTATGGTAAATAATTAGCCAACCAAACTACCTAGGACTTAGGGCGGTTGTTATACGAAAGCGCCATCTCGCCAGTAACAGTAGAACTTCCATTAAATACACTCGAGGATTGACCTTAAACTGCGTGAGTAACGCAATGCTGTCTTTTGTGTAGTTTAGTTTAGACGTTTACCACTAGGTAGCGGTGGTATATTGTCGGGCGATTCGTATTGCACATACGTCCTGTTACATGTGAAATTGGCGTTTTGTACGGGAGGATTATAGTCAATTTTTTTTTGTAAAATATATTTAATTAATCAAAGTATGCACCGTTCTTATCTATGCACTTTTGCCATCTCATAGGTAGTTTATTGATCCCTTTACTAAAAAAACCATGGGGGCGAGAATCAATAAACTCTGAAGGCGGTTTGGACTGCCGCATCGGAGTTGATTTTTTTCCTTGTCAGAAGTTGTCCAAATTCCGGAAAAAATGGTAATCTGTTGGAGCAAGGTCCGGGGATTACGGTGGATGTCGCAGACATTCCAATTGTAGCTCATCAAACTTAGTGGTTGTTTGCTTGCTGTGTGTGGTCTTGCGTTGTCGTGAAGCAGCACTGGCCTAGAGCGATTGACCAATCTCGGTTGTTTAGCAGCTAGTTCTTCCTTCATGGTTTGCAGTTGCTGACAGTAGATATCTGCCGTAATCGTTTGGCCAGATTTTAGAAAGCTGTAGTGAACGACACCGGCGCTAGTCCACGAAACACTCACAAGTAAATTTTTCTGAGTCAATTTTCATTTAGGGCAGGATTTGGCTGGGTTTCCAGGGTTCAGCCATTGCGACGAGCGCTTCCGATTATCGTACAGTATCCACTTTTCATCACAAGTAATGATTTGATTTAAAATCCCTTCATTATTGTGTCGGTTGAGCAAAGTAACACAGCAGTCGACGAGTGTTTGCAAGTTCGATTCACTCAATTCTTGAGGTACCCATCGTTCAAGTTTTTTTACTTTTTCGATTTGCTTCAAGTGGATTAATACAGTTTTATCACTTACCCCGAAGCCTGCAGCTATCTCTGAAGTGCTTTGTGATGGATCCGCTTCCACAATAGCCTTTTTCCACTTTGGTCTCCGGCCGTCCACGGGGTTGGTTCTGAAGGACGAAATTGTCAGAACGAAAACGTTGAAACCAAAAACGTACCGTGCTTTCTTTTGCGACACCAGCGTTGTACACGTCATTAATCCTTTGAGCTGTTTCTGCAGCACTGGTGCCACGGTAGAACTCGTACTCGTAAATATACCGACATTTCATGTTTTCCATTGTGCGGTAATAAGCGACGCCAAAGAAAAAATAATGAGGAAAAAGCAAATTAATGACTGTTTTCAAAACTCAAATGTACCAGCTAAATGAATTTATCTGACGATTGAAAAATCAACCCTAAGACTAAGCTCCCCGCCAGATAAAAAAAAAATAAAAGTCGCTAACACCCGTTTACGTCTACCAACGTATGCCAATATTTAAAAACGATACGAAAAAAATGTAAGGGCATTGTCGCTAACACGATCAAAACAAACGTATCGCGGTAAGGGGCGTCTTTGACGCTTTCACTGGGCATGGGCAAACCTTTTGGCCAAAACCATATTCAGTCGTATTTATTTCGGAAGGTAGGTACTGTAATGACCAGCCACGATACACAGGCAGGTCACTACGTAGATTGTAGGGTCTCGACTTCGAGGTGTGTTCGGGGGTTTATAGGCAGAATAAACGCAGCAGGATTCTTCTTGTTATTTATTTGCTTATATGAAAGCAACAATACATTATATTAGTAGGGCTAATATTACACTGACTCGACATAGAACAATATGACTATCCGTCATAATTTTTCAACTATTCTAAATTCCAGTTGAAACCAGCGTTTGTCTTATCAGCCAATGTCATAATCCAAAGAGGATTCATGCGGAAGGCAGGCTCAACTAAGGCCTCGACAGTACTTACTAGTACAATGAAACTCTACACCAATTGTATTACCAATTATGAAAAAAAAATAAGTAGACAATTCAGAAGGAGAATCTGTGTGAAAATATAAAGTAATAATATACTTAAATCCGTCATGTAGCGTTGTATTGCTTCTATAATATCAATTAGTCGAGAGAGCTATTTCACTAGTTAACCGTAAAGTGTGACAACTCTAAGGGCCATGTGCACCGAAACAAACTTAAACATTGATTCTGTAACCGGGTTGTTAATATTTAATCAATTGTTAAACAAGGAGCGGTTTTTTCCTGTTCACCATCATCTTTCGGCGTTCGGTTGCATAACCGAGCGTTTTTTGAATGCAATGCAACACTACCAAATAAAATGTAAAGTTACAGCACGAAATCTCATACACGCTTACAACTTTTAAATATGGCCGGATAATAGCTTATGCCATAAAATGTGAAAGTTGCTGTTCATTGTTTCTTTCGCTTTACGAGAAACATGTTGCGTTGGAAGGTTTATTAGCGCGCTCTTTCTGGTCTGTCAGTGTCATTCATTTTGATTCTCTCGTGAAGTTTCGTAGTATTATATTTATGTTATAATTGTAAACAAAAGTAATAAAACCTCAATGTTAACAGTAACTGGTTTATGGGAGTTAGTGAATTATACCTGAAAACAAATCAAAGAAATTAATTTAGCTTTCTGGTATGTGAATAATAAAAAAGAGTCGGCGAGTAGTATTATAGGTAAGTACTTACTTATCAGTGTTAAATTCTAATTTATCTTCAATTAATCCCAGAATATAAAGAGCACTGCGCTTGGATAAACGAAACCTGGTCTTGAATGAAATTTCGTCGTATTCTTCATAAAAGTTATGACGATTTTGAAAGATCCTAGGTCTTCTCGTCAACGTTTCTAACTCATCCAAATAATCTAACATATTGAGATTGTATTCACCATCCATTATAAAATTAAAAGCCATTATTTTTCACAAATATATAGGTACTTCGTTAGGAAATCGAACAATATAACCTACAAAAGTTCTGTAAAACTATTGTAACCAACGTTTAAACAATGTCGTGATGCTCGGTTAAGATAATCATCCGGTTAACGTCAATAACCGATGTTTAGGTTGTGGTGAACAGGAAATATTGCTTAAACAACTGTTTTAATATTTAAACAGACGGTTTAGTGTTGGTGAACACCAGCCTTAAACAATGTCGTGATGCTCGGTTAAGATAATCATCCGGTTAACGTCAATAACCGATGTTTAGGTTGTGGTGAACAGGAAATATTGCTTAAACAACTGTTTTAATATTTAAACAGACGGTTTAGTGTTGGTGAACACCAGCCTAAAAGCGGGGTACAACACTAGCTGTCCTAAGGAAGACTCGTTCATTTCGATCGCTGACCGTCTTGCTGACAGGAGTAAATCCTTGAACCTTAAGACTCTTTGTGCCCCAAATCTAGGGTGAGTTCCTCATTAATTAGGATTTATAATGGACCCTATGCGCTAGATAATCTATGTTATTATCATCTCCAATGTGGCATCTGATTTTACAATGGTCTATCTCTGACCATGCGGTTGTCAATTATCCAGTGCGTAGGGGACTGAAATATGTGTGTATTGCTGTTGCATCGGGCTTACTGTGTATTATAAGCGATATTGCAAGCCATCTGCTGAGATGCCTGTTGATTTACCTTGTGTTATGCTCGCGTGTCACATACTTAACCTCACATTGCATCTGTCATTGTGACACGCCATCTTTGCAAACTTTCTGCCTAACTGACTGCCTGTAAGCCGCTGCGATGTGTTAAGCTTCCTGCCTACCCTGCTTCCCATACCGTTCCTTGGTTGCTGAATGGGGAATGGAGCTGAGCACATCGCATGCGGCTAGCTGCTTACGCACCGCATCTAACATGCGCACCCTAACGCGCTTTCCAGGGTTCTACGTCCAGGCTGAGGGCCGGTCTTCTATTGCTACAAGCTAACCTAGACCAGACTGCGCGCTGCACGTGCTGACGCTGCAAGCCATCGTGCGGGACCTACAGCCCGCTAGCAAATCTGACGAGGGCCTCTAACTGAGCCTGTCTTACAGGCCCCTACACCTGCCAGCTACAGCCAAGGACGGTACCCTCTTACCTAACCTAGTGTGCGAGTGCTCAATTCAAACAGTTCAGTGACTACCTACCCACGACCTAGCCGTGTTACCCTAGAGAAACAATATATGTGTGTATTAACCTACCTCCTTGGTTTCATTCTAAATACACAACCTAACTTGTTAACGGCCTCCGCAGCCTACCTGCGAAGCCCTAGCCGTTACAGTCATTAGTTTATTCTTTCATAGGTAGGTAATAGGTCTTTACCTGTGTAATTGGTGACTCTATAACCAGCATTTTCAGATTTAATTATCTGTGGATTGGTACGCAATTCGAAATTCAAATAAATTGTATTCGAAAGCCGTGTTAATTTAGTTTCAATTTCAGTCATTTATTTTAGATAGTTTTTTGGTTTTGTGAAGTTGTGGTAGTTTTTGGCGCCATGGATAAACTGAAAATTCGTACAATTTTCGAATATGAGTTCCTACGTGGAAATACCGCTGCGCAAACAACACGAAACATTAACGACGTGTACGGGCCTAACACTGCTTGCATAAACTATTAATTAATTTTATTAATTTAAATTAATTTCCGCTTTTTATTAACTGTAATTTAAATATTGTTAAACCTAAGACCTCTTTTAATAATAGCAAGCATAATAACATTTTATGGGGTAACAGACAAGTATAAGTAGAACAAGTACTAAATGGTACATGTAAATTGTAAAACTGGAAATAAAGATTTTTATTATTATTTCGTTTATTTATTTTCTTTCTTATCTATTTACATTTTTAAACATTTCTAATAAAAATATATACAAAAAAACATTTAAAAATATAAAAAAATAGAGGTCCGCCGGTATCGGGAGCAGGGTCCAAGCTACCGGTGGTTAGGGCTGCAGAGACAGGAACCTCCTCACAATACGAGCCGTATCGAGGAGTACTGCCTTCTGGATCAGGCTCTTGATCCAACCGCCTAACGACAGCCTCGAGAGATGTTGGTCGAGGCTTTCGGCCATCAGGCCATTGGCCGTTACAATAATCGGCACAATGACAGCCGAGGTCACATTCCACATGTCAACAACCTCGTGTGCTAAGTCGAGATATTTTATTTGTTTCTCTTTCTCAGCTTTCACGAGGTTCTCGTCATGTGGGATGGTAACATCGATTATCATTGCGCGGCGCGCTAATCGATCTATCACCACTATATCCGGCTTATTGGCGACAATAGTCCTGTCAGTGATGACAGACCGATCCCAGTACAACGTGACATGGTCATTTTCAAGAACTGGGTCGGGCACATACTTGTAATACGGTACCTCAGAGTCCACAAGTTTGTATTTCAAAGCAAGTTGCTGGTGAATAATCCTGGCCACTTGGTTATGCCTGTGCAAGTACTCTCCGTTAGCCAGACGAGAACAACCAGAGATAATATGTCTGATGGACTCACCCGGACGGTGACATGCCCGACACACGTCAACCGTCCCGTCCTTCATAATATGTCTCCGGTAGTTATTCGTCAAAATAACTTCGTCCATAATTGCACAAACAAAACCTTCAGTTTCCCCAAAGAGGTCACCGAAACGTAGCCAGGATACGGACGCTAAGAAATCTACACCGGGCTCGTGTAGAGCCCGATAGAAGCGTCCGTGAAGCTCCTTGCTTTGCCATACCGCCTTGCGGTCATCTGTAGTAAGTACTACAGGTTTGCGCCAGTTCTCTTTAGCCATGGAGAGCGGGGTGAGCCCGTTGTCCACTGCGACCACATCATGGTGCATACCCACGTCGGCGTTTGAAAAATATTCCCTGAGGCTGCACACCTCGCGGTTGTGGAGGGTCTTCGCATTTAAAAAACCTCGACCCCCGCACTTCCGCGGGATGTACAGTCTCATCACCGATGATCGTGGGTGATGCATCCGGTTTGCGGTCAGCAGTGTACGGACCCTCCTATCCAGGGCGTCTAGTTCGGTCTGAGTCCATTTGAGTATTCCGAAAGAGTACATCAAAACTGGCATGACACAACCGTTGAAGGCGCGCACCTTATTCCCGCCCGAAAGAAGACTAATTAATACCTTCTTCAGGCGACCAAAGAAGCGCTCCTTCAACGATTGCTTCATGTCAGCAACATTGATGCCTAACGCTTCCGACATACCCAAATACTTGTAGGTTTCGGTTGATGAGAGGGATCTAAGGTGTATGGAATCCGAAAGTTGAATTCCCGCGGATTCCATAATCTCGCCTCGCTTTACATGCATGACTGCACATTTGTCCACACCAAATTCCATCCTGATGGCGTTACTGAAAGTTTCAGTTACCTTCAATAGCTCCATCAATCGCAATTTGTTGGGGGCAAAGAGTTTCAAGTCATCCATGTAGAGGAGGTGAGATATGACCTGACCACCTCTCCTCAACCGATAGCCTAGACCTGAATCCTCCAGCAGTGTGCTTAGAGGATTCAGGGCTAAGCAGAACCAAAGTGGACTCAAACTGTCGCCCTGAAATATTCCTCGTTTAATCCATACAGGTTCATCATTCCTCTGGATCTGTCCACATCCTGGGTAGCGAAGGACCGTCCTCCATTGTCCCATACACGACTCAAGGAAGGTGCGTAGAGTTGCATCAATCTTGTACAACTCCAGCACCCTCATGAGCCATGTATGTGGCACCGAGTCGTAGGCCTTCTTATAATCTATCCAGCATGTCGACAGATCCTTGCGGGATCGACGAACCTGTTGGCTAATGGCCATGTCGATGAGGAGTAGCTCCTTAGTACCGCGGGACCCGTTCCTGCATCCATTTTGAGAGGCAGACATAATCAGGTTCCTCTCAATGTGTATATTAATTTTCGCTCTCAAAATGGATGTAAGAAGTTTATAGACCGTTGACAAACACGTGATCGGTCTATAATTCTTGGGTTCCGCGGGACTACCTGACTTATGGAGCAGGTGGGTAACGCCTGTTGTTAGAAACTGCGGTAGCGACCCAGACTCTAAGGATGACTGGAATTGCGATGCCAGGCGAGTGTGTGAACTACTTAGCCATTTTAGCCAAAAGTTGTGTAGTCCGTCCGGTCCTGGCGATTTCCAATTCGCTAACGGACGGACCGCTTTGGCCACGTCTGATGGCGTAATCTGGACTGCGTCCATTTCTGGTATAGTTCCACACACTCGCTCGACGTCCTGCATCCAGCCAGCCTCAGTATGACAGACGGGCACCGACCAAATGCTGCGCCAGAATACATTCGTGGTGGCATCATCCGGACGGCACACGTCCGTCACATTTTGTTCAGGTCGCTCCCAAGCTCTATATACCCACCTCTCATCGCTCTGGAACATGCGATTCTGCGTGTATCGATCAACCCGCCGCTTATACCGTCGAATACGGCTCGCCCATGCACAAACTTTCTGCTTCAGGAAGTCGATGCGCTCTGTGACACGGGACATGTATTCTCGAGGGCTGATTCCAGTCCCCGAGAATGCCCGCCTTACAAAGCGCATCACTCGTGGTCGTGTATTGCCCTCCCTGAAGCAGTATAGTTTGCCGATGAGTACCCTGGTCCCATCGATACGCCGTTCGATCCTGCACTGTCAGGCTGGTACGGCCGGTTTTGGTCGAGTAGCTACGTCACAGCTTGGAAACTTGACGTTAGCTAAACGACACGCCGCAACAGCCGCGCAATACAGGATCGAGTGCGTATCAACAAGATCCTCGCTGCTCTCGAAAAAATTCTTAAGCTGCGAGTCCAAGGCACACACCAGCGCCCTATTTTTCTTGTGCATAGGTAAGCATGGTAATCGGGGCCTAAGTTCGGTCGGAGTGGACCTATACTCACGAAACGCATCCTCCAGTGCGCTCCTCAATCGGATGTTGCACTGGCTACTTACTGTGGCAACCCTATCATATTCTTCTTCAGCATGATTGAACCGCGGCAGGGATACATCTATGGGTGACGCTTGTACCGCGGTTTGTGCCGGAGTCGAGACGATATGGTTGCTCAGTACCTCTGAGCGCAGCCTATCAAGTGCGGCATCGTCCAACCTGTGATTGCGTTGGATGACCCGCACCTGATCCGACAGTCGTTGGGCCGAAGTGTTGACGGTTGGTTCTAGTTCCTGGAACAGAGACAGCATCCTATCGCGGTACGCAGTGAGGTTAGTTCCTCCCTCTGTAGACCCGTAATATGCGCGCATGATGTTCTCATTCATAGACTGAGTCCATCTCATGCGCTGCACACAACCACCGGCAGCGGGGACCCGGCTCGGGGCCGGATGGCCCCTAAGTCCCAAGCTCCTCGGTGGCCGGCCTCTCCCCTGCCTCAATTATTATTATTATTATTAAGTACTAAAATATAATAAACTGTGTAAGTAATGAATGACAAATTAAAATACATTGATTTTCCAGACCAGTTCCGTTGTTGCATGGATAGACTTAGTTGTAATATTTTGGAACATCGATCTATAATTGATAATATGTATCAGTGTATCATTGCAGTATTGAGTGATGCGGCCTGCAATAGTTGTGAGAAACCTCACTGTAAAAGAAAAGGGGGTTATGTTAGGGGATGGAACAGACATGTTAGTGGAGCGCACAGGGAGGCTAGACTTGGTTTTCAGTTGTGGCTGGAGGCAGGTAAACCACTGGGTGGCCGGCTTTATGATAATATGATACAAGCAAGAAGGGTATTTTAATCTAAGTTGAAATGGTGCCAAGACCATCAAGAACAAATTGTTATGGACAAGATAGCTTGCCTACATAGTACGAATAATTTTAAAGACTTCTGGAAAAGTACAAACAGCTTGAACCATAAGTCTAGCTTTCCTGTTAGCGGGGGTATCTGCCAAAGGATATGATGAAAACTATTGTAGTTCCTATTGTAAAAAATAAGACTAGTGACATATTTATTATTTATTTATTAAAACTTTATGCACAAGTAAAAAGAATACCGTACAAAGGCGGACTTAATGCCTGAGGCATTTTCTACCAGTCAACCTTAGGGTGATGCAGAGACAAAACATGGCAGGTGCAACATAAGGGATATATAACACGAAAATAACTATAAAATACTGGAGTAAATACATAGATATATATAGATATATAGTTATATACATAAATACTTATAAACGGAATAAACTTCGTCAGGAGAAATAACGAACGGTAGAGGAGAAATAACGATCAAAAGAGGAGAAAACGAATCCACCAAATCAGCGCTGGGATTTTTCTGCCAGCTTCTTACGTATATGCTCACGTGCCTTGACTTTAAATGACAACCGATTTCTTACCGTCCTGATGTTCAGAGGGAGCGAATTCCAAAGAAAGACTGCTTGGACAAAGAAAGAAGAGTGAATGAAACCAGAGCGGTGAGAAGGACATCGTAGAAGACGATTGTTAGTGGAACGAAGATTTTTACTGTGGGCAGAGCATAAATACTGAATATGGGAAGTCAGGTAAGAAGGAGAAGTAGGTTTGTTGAGAATAGAAAATAACATAGACAGAGCCCTCACCTCTCTGCGCTGACGAATGGGTAACCATTTTAAACGCAATCGACAAACATATCCGATAAAGCGAACTACAGACCAATCTCCTTAGCCACGATTGTGGCTAAAGTTTTTGACTCTTTGTTGAACAACTTTTTGAAGAATAATGTCAGGCTCCATGATGCTCAACATGGGTTTAGAGAGGGCTTATCTACTGAAACTGCAGTAATAAGTCTAAAAAAGACTGTAAAATATTATACATGCAACCGGACGCCTGTTTTTGCTTGTTTCTTGGATATGTCAAAGGCGTTTGACATGGTGTCTTATGACAAGTTATGGTTGAAAGTACGTGACGCAAATGTACCTAGTGAGTTGTTGCGTGTGTTTAAATACTGGTACACATATCAAATTAATTGTCTTAAATGGGCAAATGAACTGTCAGATGAGTATGTAATGGAATGTGGAGTTAGGCAGGGCGGGTTGAGCTCCCCTACCCTGTTTAATTTATATATAAATGAGCTGATTGTCAAGCTCAGCAGTTTGCATGCTGGCTGCTACATATATGGGGTAGCATTTAATAACATTAGCTAGGTACCCTGATGACATGGCACTGCTGAGCCCATCTATGGCAGGTCTTAGGAGCTGCTTAAAGTTTGTGAGTGTTACGCTGAGGATCACGGTTTGAGATATAACACGGACAAGAGTCAGTTGCTTATCTTTAAGGCGGCCAATAAAGCCGCAGGAATCTGTTACCGAACTGTCACTTTAAATGGTGGTGTCTTGAACTGTGTTCGTCAGTTTAAGTATCTAGGGCATATTGTAGCGGAGGATTTAAAGGACAATCTAGATGTAGACCGGGAGCGAAGAGCGTTTGCAGAGAGAAGTAACATGTTGATCCGAAGGTTCTCTCGCTGCTCGGGTGCGGTTAAAATAACTCTTTTTAAGGCATATTGTCAAGTATTTTATTCTTGTAGTCTTTGGACTAGCCTCACTCAAAAAGCTGTTAACGCTCTTCGCGTTCAGTACAACAATGCATTCAGGATGCTGTTGGGGCTGCCGCACTTTTGTAGTGCCTCGAGTATGTTCGCGGACGCGCAAACTGACGGCTTCGATAAGCGTGCAGCATCCCTGTTGCGCAGAGAGCGTGCCAGGTCCAACAGACTCCTGGGTGTCATTGCTAGCAAACTGGATTGCCCTATCACTCACTATTTAATCCAGCTGCATGTTCCTGCTAATAGGGACTTGAACTTGTAGCTTGGTTGTTTTTGTTGTTGTGTTGTTTATGTATGTTTTGTAAATATTATTAACATAGTTCGTAGGTAAATTATTACTAACTTTATGAGTCCTTGTTATTTGAGAATAAATGTTTTATTATTAAGTCGTGTATTGATTTTTCATTCTTATTTATGCGAGCCGTGTCAAGGAGTACTGCCTTTTGAATCAGGCTCTTGATCCAACTGCCTAACGAGAGCCTCGAGAGATGTTGGTCGAGGCTTTCGGCCATCAGGCCATTGGCCGTTACGCCGTTATTATTATTATAAACACGGTCCATTATTGGTTCAATCGTTTTAAATCTGGAAATTTTGAGTTGAGGAATGAGCCTTGCAGTCGGCCGATAACTATTGTCGACAACGACGAATTAAAGGCGATAGTGGAGGCGGATCCAACTCAATCTACGGCTGAGCTTACTGCGGGCCTTGGAGTTAGTGTCAAAATAAGATTGAAACACTTGCGTCAAATTGGAATGATTAAAAAGCTAGATAAGTGGGTGCCACACGAACTAAGCGATCAACAGTGAGACTTACGCGTCGAAGCATGCATAGCACTACTGAATTGGCATTGAAACGAGGGAATTCTAAACCGAATTGTTACCTGCGATGAAAAGTGGATGGACCCGGATACAGCACCTAATCAGTGCGCTAAAAAACAGATTACTCATAGGAAGATGATTGTACATCACAGCTTCTTACCGAATGACTCAATAGTGACGGCAGATGTCTATTGCCAAGAATTGCAAACAATGATGGAGAAGCTCGCAACTCAACAACCAATACTGGTCAACAGTGGCGCAGCTACAATTATCATCACAGGGAAGCCGAAGAAAAATTGTTTCAATTCTCATAAGCTCAGACAAAAAAACTGTAGGGTTTTAATCTTATGATGTATTTATTATTTATTTAATCTTTTCACACTAAAAAAAGTACAAAGGCGGACTTAATGCCTTAGGCATTCTCTACCAGTCAACCAAGGGTGGTGAAGAGATTAGATGGCAGGTGCTCTGTTAGGAATGGAACAATTTGTACATAAATAAGTTATAAACTTATAATACACATACATACATATTTACTAGAATACATACCTATATTATATATATACATTATACGTATACAAATTCAAGAGAGAGAGGTTTTGAGATGCCTCTACGCTATTTATTTTGAAAATAACTCCGCAATCTCCGCTTAAATGCATACCGACTGGTGGCCGTCCTGATGTCAAGAGGTAGCGCATTCCAAAGAAGAATGGACTGAATATGAAAGGAAGAATGAACAAAGTCAGAAGTATGAGAAGGACAGAGTAGGAGAAGATTGTTAGAAGAACGAAGATTCTTAGCGTGTGAAGAACATAGATATTGGAAGTGAGACACTAGATAAGTAGGAGGAGTGGGAGAGTTAAGAAGGGAGAAAAGCGTGGTCAAAGCACGCAAATTTCTTCTCTGGCGAATGGGCATCCATTTGAGCTCAGACCTGTAGCTCGACACATGGTCATATTTTCTGAGGTTGAATATGAACCGGATACAATTGTTAAGCAGTCTGTCAAGCTTATCCAGCAACACCGCAATCAAGTCAAAGTAGCACCCGTCACCATAGTCAATGATAGGGAAAATCAAAGTCTGCACAAGCATAGTCTTCGTCTTAGCGGGCAAAAAGTTTCTCAGACGATACAGGGATCGTAGAGTACCGTTGACCCTTTGACTTACATTAGAGACCTGGCGCTGCCAGCTAAGCGTCGAGTCAAGATGCAAACCGAGATCTTTCACAGTAGGGGTAATGGGTATGACGGTACCATTGAAAATGAGAGGAGGAAGAGAGCTAAGCGTCACCCTACCCATCATGCGCGAGCTTCCAATTACAATGGCCTGACACTTTGAGGGGTTCACTGACACCCCAAAACTATCAGACCACACATGACATGTATTAAACTGGTATTAAATATAAATATGTAATATGATGTGATACACAGTAACACACACATTACATATTATTTGGCAATAGTAGACACTAAGAAGAGTGGTTGTTCCGAAGGGAAGCCGATAGGAATCGGGTTGTATGAACGCTACGCCCCTGCTGGTAAATCGCTCTTCCCCATTGTTTCTCCACGACAACGCGCGAGCTGACACTTCACGACAGACCATCGCAAATCTACAAGAGTTACCTACAGCTGGAAGCTCTCCGTCACCCACCGTACTCACCGGACTTTGCCCCCAACAGATTTCTATTTTTTTCAAAATGTACACAATTTTCTAAGTGGGAAAAAATTCAACACCCGAGTGGCAGTACAAAACGCTTTCGTTGACTTCATCGCCTCCCGTCCGGCAGACTTCTACAGTAAAGGGATAAACAAACTGCCATCGAAATGGCAAAATTGTATAGATAATTTGGGCCAGTACTTAGATTAGCTGAAATAAAAAAAATACCAAAATTTTTATAAGTAAGTATTATAAATTTTTAAATAAATCTCCAACCACCACCAGCCAACTCAGAAACCAGTCATCAGAATTTGACCAAATTATGCGACCACCTCAGACGTATATATATCCTTCCAAATAATAACTTTGCAAAAAGGCAAATATATGTCGCGCTAAGTCGTGTCAAAAGTTTGGAAGGCGTAGTTTTATCAGGTTTGGACGCCGTCGCCAACAAATTATTAAATCAAAAACCGATTTGGAAAATATTTTTTTTTGTTTGAAGGACAGACTTCCAGATTGGTCCCATTTTTTATGAAAATCCAGTTCTGATGATAGGATCCATGAGACAAGTCAAGCATACCTATGCATTCAAACAGTATCATTTGGTGAATTGGAACTGATGAAGAAGACCACAGATTGCCACAGGAACTCCTCAATGATAAGTATTTCACGGGTGGCTATAAGTAAATGACGGAGTACTGAGGTAGAAAAATATTTAAAAAAATATTTTAAAAAACACAACCGAATTGAGAACCTCCTCCTTTTTTGAAGTCAGTTAAAAATAACAAGCAAGTGCAGAGCTCCTTTCATCTCATTAAAACTAATCAGTATGCAATGTCGATTTGCTCACGAAGATCATCTAATACTGAGCTCAGCTAGGATTGCACCGCTATAAATGTATTGCGTGGCGATAATATCGCAATATCGCCACGCGACACGTCGCGCCAGTGTGTCAGAGCCTTTGTGGTACTGGTTTGATGTACTGAGAATAGAGGACGTTGGCGAGGGCGAAGTGTGTGTCGAATGGGTAGTGGGACGTTAAAGGAGATGACCTTCTTTCTGTATTCTGAGGAGATGACATGTATTGTAGTAAGGAGGAATTGAAGTGGGTACCACGGATTAGGCGGATGAAATATTTTATCAGACTAAGATTTCTCCTTACTTCTAAACTTTGGTATCCTACCATACCTAGCACATGTAGTGTCGGGTACCTACATGTAAGGGTAATATCCATAAAGTTTTAAGTAGAGGTAACGGACAAAAGACTTCTGAACCTTTTCGATGACCAGTGTATGTACACTTTTTCATAGGGGTTCCAGATGGCACTATTAGTCTCCAGCAAACTACGGATGAAGGAGTTGAACCTATATACAATATGGTTATGGCTTGACGATTAGTAAATATTTTGGCCTGGCGCAAGACAAAACCAAGTTTTTTGCGGAATTTGTTGCAGGTCTGTATTATGTGCTGGTTAAATGTAAGGTGTGGATCAAAGTAGCGTTGGTTCGAACAATAGGTACAAAGATTCTTACAAAAATTTTAACAAATAACGGTCCGTAAATTATAGGAATCGCAGAGGAATCGGCCATAAGGCCAAGAATACACGTCAAATTTTTTCATCAGATAGTCTGATTCGGCTATCGGAAGGCGTCGGAGCCATTACTTTGTTTGAACATTCAACACACGTCCGATCCGACGGACGTCCGAGACGGAAACTGGCGCGAGGCTTTCACGATTATACTGTGTGTCCGATTGTCTGAAGGCGCGGTCTGTATACTTCTGGACAGAGACGAAATAGACGATTCTAGCATTGACACTGAACGGACACATCGTTATGGTATGGACAATAGACTACAATTATGACATTGAATAGCCGTAAAAAACGTATTTTGCCTGTGGGACTCGGGCAATTGAAGAGTATCACGAAAACGAAAGATTTGCCTTGGGAAGACGTCTGTAAAGAAATATTGGAAAAACAGGTTTCAATGGACGTTGAACAGAGAACTTGTCAAATTGATTGGGTGAATCCAATATCGAGGTTTTTTCTTCTTTGGCGTCAACACGAGCAAATATTCAATAAGTAACAGTAATTCGACGTCCATCTTGTCTATTTGCTCCGTACGGAAGCATTCGGGATGATAGCTCGGGAACGACTGAGTTCAGAAATAGTCTGACGCAAGAATCGGATGTGTATCGAGTAAATACGATCAGATAGTCTGTAACCAGACAATCGGAAACAAAATCTAACGTGTGTTCCAGCCTTAGTCGACAAAGTACCTGATGTCCTATTTCTGTACCTATGAATGGTCACAAAAATCCGGCCGCCAGACCGTCGCATCGCTAAACAATGCCGCCTCGGCCGAGTGTGGGAATTACACGTGGGTATTTCCCTAGCGCTACTTCTAACTGCAGGCGGTGAAAACCCGAGAGACATCTGTGTTCGCCTTAAACGCACATGCGCACCCTCTCAACAAAGCTGGGCAGTACGCGGGGTTGTAATATGTACGTAGTAAATTATAACTTATTAAAATGTTCGTAGTACCACACGCACGAACAAACAATTGTCCACTTCATTGAATACTACGAGGCCGAAGGAGCGTTTCGTTCGCGGAATGGGGATCATCATCTGCCTAGCCTTTTCCCAACTATGTTGGGGTCGGCTTCCAGTCTAACCGGATGCAGCTGAATACCAGTATTTTACATGGAGCGACTGCCTATCTGACCTCCACAACCCAGTTACTGGGTAATACGATACCCCTTGGTAAGACTGGTTGTCAGACTTTCGGGCTTTCGGACCCGTAACGACTGTCAAAGATACACGAATGACAGCCGGGACCAACGGCTTAACGTGCTTTCCGAGGCACGGAGGGGTCTTGATATGTAAAGATGGTCACCCATCCACGGACCAACCGCGGCAAGCGTAGCTTAACCTGACCGATCGACCCGTGCGGCTGTTATTTCTTAGCCACAAGCCCCTCGCGGAATGGGGATAAGAAATGAATATAAAAATACCTACAAATTGTATTTTACCCTAATTCCTTTTTCTGATTTTTTAATGAACTTATTATACCTTCCAAAAAAACACTACAAGGTGAAAAATAACTTTAATTTTGAAAGTCGGTGTCTTTGGAACTGTATTTTAGTTTTTTGTCACCGAAATTAAAGCTATTTTTTACTTTGTAGCTTTTTTTTTGGAAGTCGGTTGTTTTTTTTTTGTGAAAAAGGTTATTGTTATTCGTTTTTGTGGGTCGGTTTGTAATTTAACCAAGTTACAATAGCCTGATGTCAACTGCTCATCACCTTTTACAAAATATTGCATTTCCCGAAGCAGTTAGGTACGCTAATTGTTTAGGAGTTCTCCTGGTACTTCACCATCAGTTCCACTTCACCATATGCATTGTGACGAGCATACATTTGCATAAAAGTAATCGTGCGATTCGGTTACTTTCAATCATTTTAAAGTAATTGAATCGCAACCCGTGAAATACTTATTATTAAGTAGTTCCGGTAGCTATCTGTGGTCTTCATCATCAGTTCCAATTCACCAAATGATGCTTTCCGAGAGCAAATGCACAGTTACTATAAAAAATACCCAAATTACTATAGGAATGCCTAATTTGAGTGTGCGTTACGCCAAAAAAATGTTGTCGCTTTTCAGGATTTCGGCTTGACAGATAATTAGTACCTCATCTCGTGTAATTGTGCCCGAAATTTATTATTTGTGCGTCCAGGTGATCCAAAGATATTCACGAAAAACAGATTCCGCTGGAGTAACGTTACCCCAGGTGCATGTTTTTTAACCGGTGGTCGTAGCTAAATACAAACTAACTAATACTTAGAAAGATGTAATTTGTGCATAATTGTGCCCAAAAGATGAAATTTGTGCGTCTTGAGGTTTCAGAGTTATTCAAGATGCCGCTGGGGTAACGTTTAGCAAATTGTTGTATTCTTTGAAGTCGGTTAAAAACGTCGTAGGGTTATTTCTCGATCTTAGTTCCACTTTTGACAAGGTTAATCACAAGTTACTATTAGAAAAAATGGAATATTATGGAGTAAGAGGACCGGTCTTATGACTATTTAAGTCTTACTACAAAATCGAAAGCAATATGTGGGAATTAAAGTGCTTGAAGGTAATAGTCAAAAAGTTTTCAAATCGGGAGTTGAATAAAACAAGGAATTTCAAGGTTCATTATTAGGACCAATCTTTTTCATTTTATTTGTTAAAAAGAAGTCATTAAAGATTTAATTAGCTAGGTATATGCTGAAACTAAGTGATCCTGAACTTGTGCATTTTGCTGATGATACGAATGCTATCGCCGCTAAAGATCCATACCAGATACTTCCAGTAGTAAAGTAAATAATGCTCTTACTCACTTTCATCATTAGTTTACCATTAATAATCTCAAATTGAATGTCAGTAAAACGAATGCCATGTTATTTAGAACGACTCGACGTCAAGAAACAAAGTAAAAATAGACATAGTGTTGAATGAAAATACAATAACATTGGTAGGTAGACAACTAAGAGAGCGTAAACGAAAGCCTAAACTGGAAAAAAGTTTATTTATTCCTTTATTTATTTATTCCTTTATTTATTCCTTCCTTTATTTATTCCTTCCTTTATTTATTCCTTTATTTTTTATTGAACTTTCTATAGAAAGTTCAATTAGCTCAGCTTGCTATGCCCTAAGAAGTCTTCGAGATGTGATCACTATTAAGCAATTAAAAGTTGTATATTACACGCTTGTAGTTAAAGCTAAGGTACAGTATCACTCTATGGAGAGGTAGAAAATGTACAATAACATACAGCTTTCATTATTATTATACAAAAAAGGGCAATAAGAACCATGGTGAGAATTCCACTGTGGGTATCGTGTAAGGAGTAGGTACTTTAAAGAACTTCAGATGCTAACGGCCCCTTGTTTGTACATTATATTTTAGTTCTTCTCGCTGATCATAAGAAAAAGCTGCAGAATTCCGAAACACCAGAGGAAAGAAGTAAGCGGGAAGCTACTAGGCATAGGGACTTACAAATAAGATGCAACCTCATTTAAAAGTAGTAAGTCATGCTGCAGGTTATCAATCAATTAAACTGTTTAATAAGCTACCTGTACACTTAAAGTCAATATACAACTTAAATTAGTTTAAGCAGCAGTTAAAATAATTTTTGATAGAAAAGTGCTATTATTTTTTTTTTATCTTTATTTATAGAGCTTTTTCGCTAAATGCGAATATGAAACTCTATAGGTATACAAAAGGTTAACATTAACTAACATTAGTGCATGTTGCAGCTAGGTTCTGGGTCTGTTCTTCAAGGTGAACTTAACCATATTTATTATAGGAATTATATTATCCGATAACGGGTTTGATATGTTTGTGTTATGCGCGCCAATTTGTGTTCTGAGCGATTGATTTCGGACACATCTCATCAAAATATGATACGTGTCCTCATCTTCGTTACACGTACTGCAAACAGGTGATGTTAACTTTTTCATCATAAAACCGAATTTATTGAGAGGCATATGTCCTGAACGGAGTCTTAATAATATGGTTAAGTCCTCCCTGGTAACAAAACACTTATCAGTCATAGGTGAATATGAAGGTTGAGAATGGATTATTCTATACCAAATGCCTTTTTCCCTGGAACGAAGATAAAAGTAGTCATTCCAATTTTGTAGACATACATATATCTTTAAGGACAGAAAATAATGTAGTCCGTGTAATGTGAATTAGCTACGAAATCTGTGCTATCCGAACATGCTTGTTTTGCCAAATAATCTGCCTTGTCATTAATCACCCTATATGCCTATATGAGACGGAATCCACTGAATTATTATTTGTTTACCTTGAGATTTTAGTTTTAAAATTGATTTTATGATTGTGTAAGCTATCGGTCTACCTCGAAAAGTCGAGGTGCATCGAGCCAGATGTTGAATGGAGCTTTGAGTCTGTATAAATAACATATTTGCCTTGGTCCAGGGATTCAATATATGATAACGCTTCAGAAATGGCTATGAGTTCGGCAACCATGATCGACACATTGGTGGAGATTTTAAATTTCACAAAACATTCAGTTTGTTCGTCATATAATGCGCATTCTACATAATCTCCGTCTTTTGATCCGTCCGTATAGATTTTTTTAAATTCTGAAAATTTAGACATATATTTTAATGTTTCCTCTTTTATTTTAGAAATACTATACAGATTCTTTGGTTTATTAAGGATGGTATTTAAAAGTACTTCAATTTATTCCCATTTCATTTACCTAATTTTGCCTGTGTTCCACCAAATATACTGAATGTGCACCAAAATAATGTTCATTAAAATATGTCATAACGAGCATCTATTTAACAACTGTTGCAAATTTGTAAAAATAGTAATACACCTAATTTTAAAAACAAGTATTTATTTTTTTAGTTTTACTTCAGATATTGCACTGCAAAATGTATTTGAATCAAACACCAATTAATGTCCAATGTAGCTTTATTAATCCTAACCTAACCTTTTTTTTTTTTTTTTTTTGTTTCGGGGTGGAAAATCCTCATGGATGTCCTCCGCCCTGGGGCGGGCGGAGGGGTCTGTCAGACTCTTACTGACTAAAAACCACCCCGGTGTTCCATCTCACACCTACGCCGAGGGTCGCGGGAACTTACGATCCTTCCGCAACCCCCGGCTGGTGCCGGCCCGCCACGGCAGGCCTCTCCTCGTGTCGAGGGGGGGAGTGAGGTGTTTGACTCCCCCCGCGACGTCTAAGAGGGGCGCGCGTGGAACACTACGCGCCGCCACCTCAGGTCCGATGTACGGGGGGCGACGGACGTCCCCGAGTCCGTCGCCCCTGGACCCATTTAGGGGGGCTGGAAGAGGGCGTTGTCCGCCCTCCGCCGACGCCCAGTGCGCCTGCTGCGGGCTGGGTGAGAGGATGTGATCTCCCTCTCCCTTTCCGCAGTCTCCTTCTGCGAGATGACTGTCTCGCAGAAGGAAACCACCGCGTCCCAGGACTCCTTGCTGCCGACCATCGAATTAACGACAGCCGGCAGCGACAGGTCACTGCCTACTCTAGAGATGAGGGCACCTGAGATGTGTGTGAGATGAGGGCAGATGAGCGAACCTAACCTAACCTAACCTAACCTATATTTGAATCAAACACCAATTAATGTCCAATGTAGCTTTACTAATAAAAAATGAACACATTATAAAATGTAATGCTTACTAAAAATGTAAATGGGTATACGGTACTAGGATGCATACTAAATATTTTGTGTAACATTCAGGAATATTTGGTGCACGATCAGTATTTTTCGGGGAAGAATAAAATAGTTATTGTTACAATAGAATATTTGCAGCGCACTACAATAGATGTACCTTTAGATTTTTGGTGAACACAAAAATATTATCCGTTTATTAATTAAGTCTAAGTTGGTTTTTAATACATTATTTAAATCAATATCGGCCATCCATGTGTCGAAGGAAAACATTTCTAGTTGTTTACAGGAGGTGATTAGAAATTCTTTTAATTTATTGTGAATGATAGCGAGTAGGGGCACTTTTGTATTTCTTTCATACATGTCACTTAATTTTTGTAATGTTGACGTATCTGTATTAGAATTATAAGAATTAATTTTTAACCTTTTCCTGAAAAAAACCATCTTCTGACCTCCAATGGTGGTAAACTAAGCTCGCATTCCATGACATGGGTAGGTGTAGTCCTAATAAATCCTCCAATTACCCTCATACATTGATTTTGTGTAACATCTAACTTATGTAAATATTTTTTGGCACTTGTATTGTACAAAAAACTAGCATAAGCTAAACGACTTCGAATAACTGATATACATGTATAACCTTCTTAAGTGCTTTTGGTGTACTCCCCAACCAGATCCAGACAAAACTTTAATAAGGAATTTGTGGGTTTTCTCAACAATTTCATTTATATGTTTCCCCCATCTAAGGGAACAATCCATCCACAGACCCAAATACTTAACACAGTCCACTACAGGTAAGGAAATACCATTTACATTAATATCAATTGGATATCTAGAATATTTACGACCTATATAGAAGAGACATACTTTACTTTTGGAAGCTGATATTTCAAGACCCAAACCTGCTAGAATAGACATAGAAAAGTGCTATTACACCCTTGATGAGTTTCTCTGTAACACGTACAATTAGACTTTAATTATTATTATACATTATATTTTTATTTTTGACATTTGTAAGCAATATTTTTATTTTTGACATTTGCATGGGTATTAGCAATATTTTTAATTTTACATTATTATTTTTCACATTGTGTAATGTTTGAATCTGATTACCTTTTGTAACATTTTTGGAATTTTTGCGGCACTGCGATTTGAATTTGAACGTGTTTTAAGGACGAGAATTGGCCTTAAGGAATAAACACAATCTTGGTGTATATCGCACTCGCCTCCACAGAGCAGGCAACTCGTTCATGGGTCAATGTATTCGCTTTTACAACAAACTTCCCATTGACATTCGAAAACCCATTAAACGATTTAAAAGCTGTATTAAAACCAAACTTTGTAAAAAAGGGTAGGTACTATAAAATTTCTGACTAGTTAGAAGACAAAAAGCTTGGGATTGAGCTGCTCGCAATTTCATTTCATTACCTACGACAACAAATTAGGAAAGACTATCTGTCGGTGTTATCCTCGCTAAGTCTTGATGAGCACCGTCGAATGTGTTCCAGTATTCTTCGAGGCACTGAATTCTAGATTGCATATATCCTTTGGTCAAACGTTGTTTAGGGCATTTTCGTAAGTTTATTTGTGTTTTCTTTAGTAACTCTGCCATATCTTCTAATAAGTATACCAAGTGCCGTTTACCAAGGCCGTCCTAAGCCGGGACCCTAAAAGTAAACATCATATAAATAGAAATTTGGCCAATGACGCCTAGATCAGGAAATCAGGATAAAGAGTAAATTGTCAGTGCATACTTGCTCTATCGAAGAATTAAAAAAGAAAAATGATAAGTACAGGTATACCGCGTCCACAAAATCGTCGTCTATCCTGTTTGTTCGAGTACTTACTATGATTATGAAGCGAACGTGTCTGCAAAGCATGTTTGGCAGGTAAAGCTTACATGTGTTCAATTGTGTGAGCAGTCCTTCAAAGTATTTGTTCAAATAGGTGTCTATGTCTGGCGCCCGCTTTATACAAACACTGTTCAATTTTATACACAAATACCATCGTATTTGTGTACTTATAAAATTGAAAAGTGACGTTTTTTTCCTTGACAAACATAAGATCATGTCTGTATACCCCGAGGGATTGGGCAGACGTGTAAGTACAGTACACCCACATTTCGCCAGTTAAGAGGGCTGTCACATTTTGCACCTCTCTCGTTCACACGGGACCAAATTTTTAAGAATGTTAAATGAAAAGATGCTTTTTTGAAAAATGTAATCAATGGGCGACCTACTAATTAATATTAATATAATAGGTAATTATTAAAAGCACATTTTAATTGTGGCATTTATTTAAATCATCTCAAAAACAGATCATCCCACCAAAAACATTTCATGTAAAATATTGCCAAGACGACCACATAAGGTTTGCCCTGTGAAAAAGATATCAGATCTCATGTAGAGCCAAGCTTCTGAATCTACACGGCCTAACTCTACCGACCCTAACTTCACAAATTCTACATATCAGTAAAAATGTATGGCTTCGCCGTTTCGCTACCGTCGTGGAGGTGATGTGAATATTTAGTTTCTGAAGTAAGTAACGAAACAGCCAAGCCATACATTTTTACTGACATGTAGAATTTCCCCCCCCCGTTTTAGGGGATGGGGGGCGAAAGTTATAAGTTTATGAATTTTTTTGTTGGTTGTATACTTAACTTAGATTACATACCAAATTTCAGCTTTCTAGCACTTCAGGAAGTAGCCAAACATTTTGATGATCATCAGTGTGTCAGTGTGTCAGTGAGTGTGTCAGTGACGAAATCGGTGTATTTTAGATATCAATAAAATCTAAAGTATTCAAGCTATTCAATTGAGACTTTGTATGTTTAATTAGTCTATTATTGACATCATATCCTGAGAATATGAACTACCTGGTACATTGGAAACCAACTCTATGAGGGTTCAAAAAAACGACGAAACACTTCGAGAAAAGGTAGGTAGTGCCCTTGCGCTTCGCTTGGCTCGTCTTGGCGGGCCACTACCGTGCCCCCAGATAATACTTAATGACCTAAGTTTATTAGATAACACAATAGAAATGTGTTTTTGATAACTACCTACTAAATTAATATTATTTAGTAGGTTGCCCCTTGATTACATTTTTCAAAAAAGCATTTTTTTCATTTAAGGGGGAAGCGCTAAGATAGCCCGTGAAATTAAAATTTTCTTACGATTTTTGCAATTTGCAGCTCAGTGTCTGGGTGTATGTTGATAAAAGTATGATTCGCGACTGTAACAAAATATGTATTTACAGAATTATAACCATTAAAATCAGTATATAATTCCTTAAGTTAGTATAATCCTGAAATGTTAAGATTTCATGAAATAATCATTCAATAGAATTACTTGGTCTTAGAGAGTTGTATTGATGACTTTAATTATTATAATTCCATAAATACATATTTGATTTTAATCAACATACAACCAAATGCTGACCTGCAAATTGCAAAAAACGTAAGAAATTTTGAATTTCGCGGGCTACTCTGGCGCTTTCACTTTAACATTCTGATCCTGTGTAATTGTGTGAGCGAGACAGGTGACAAAATGTGACAGCCCTCTTAAGAGTCGCATGTACTCAATAGGGGCGAGCGTATAACCGAGCACAAATCCAGACTCCCGGGCTGCTACTGAGAAATTCCGAATGGAAAAACCCAATATAAATAACACTTCTTTCCTGTTAAAATCACTACTAATTAGGTACGTTGTTTACGCTTAACGATTAACTCGCCAGCTTCTTATCTCTGATGGAATGTATTTTTGGTATATTAACTTCAGTATTGAGCCGGCTCGATTATGACCATTAAGGCGCGTTATTATCGGTCGATAATATCGGATGCGTTATTGCGATAATGCGTCCCGATTCCTTGCCACACAGCTGCGTTTTTATCGTCCGATATTTCTAACGTGTGCGTGTAACCTAAACTGCAGGCCCCCCGCTCGCAATAAACCGTCTCGGGCAGTCGGGCTACGTGAACGAAGCCCGCACATGCAAATGCAAGACTAACAAATTAAAACGTGCTGTAGAACGTTTAACGTTACTGTTAGTGATAAAAATTCTTCGTCTAATGATAAATTAAAATCCATATTATAGAAAAATTTTCAGGACACTCGTACAGGCATGTGACCACTACTAATTAGAATACCTACCAGTCGGTAAAACCAAATTAATGAGGTACTACTCGTACTAACGAAAACATCAAAAAAATCATCGATTAGACTCTTCCGATTTTTTTTCGATCGAGCGAAGTTTTCGATATCATGTTTTGAACCACAAAAAGTCAATGTACATAATAATATAGTAAACTACAATATACATATATTTTTTTTGGCTTTAAAAAATCACTAAGTATTTGTTTGTTTATTATTGAATCAAAGTGATGCAATATTGGGTATAGGTCGCCTTAAAATAATACAGCTTTAAGAGGTGGTGGTTGGCCCCCTGCACAATTAAAAAGATTTCACTGTTATAAATATTAATTGTGCAATATGTTGTACTACAATTTCACTTTTTTTTTTCTTGGCAGTTGAGTCGGTGTTGACTATTCTGCCAGCGTCATCTACCTAATCTTCCAAGTTCCCGCGCAAACTCATGCTATAGTTGTAAAAAAGCGGTAGACAGCGGATATTTATCCAAAGTAGCCGATAACCTCAGATCAACAAAAAAAGGAAGATGACGCGCTACGAACATCAAAAGTGAAGCCACAAAACCGTGCTCCTGCAACTTTTGTTGATCTGAGCTGCAAGTAAAATACACGCTCATGCACACACATACAACTAAAACCATGCTCACCGCTCTTAGAAAGTGACGAGTCGTCGTCTAGTTAATATAGTTTTAAAAATATAATTATGCCTTCCTGTATAATGAAAAGTTGTAAACACAATAGTTAATCATATAAAATGTTCACGGGATCACTTTTCACTTGTAAGTACATGAAATAACATCGTTTTTTTTATTAAAATAACAACAACAAATGGCAACCCTTCAATTCACACATAGATAAAAAGGTGGCTTCACTTTTGATGTTCGCGGCGCTCCATCTTCCTTTTTTTAACCTTTTTAACGATAACAACCAATAAACAACGGGTGACTACCGGTCGTTTGTCCCACTGAAAGCTAAAAAGTTCGGTTATGTTTTTGACCTAAAATTGTATTATTTGTAACCTTAAAATTGTTTTTCATGATAGCGAAAATGTTCTTTGTTGCTTACAATGACTCAAATTTAATTAATTAAAATTAAGAATTTTGATACTTACCTTGTTAACTACATTAATTCAAACTTGAAAACCCGTTTAAAATTTTGTATTTATTCACCCAGTTACATATTATAATATATATGTAGTTACAAGTTTCCCCTGATAAACACTATTATAACTAAGAACCTGTATTTCAACTAGGAACAAATGGTCGAATGAACGAACACACACTTATAGACACAACTCGCCTCATGTTCCAAGCCGCCATAAAGTTTGAATCGTGCTGTACATACCTACGCTAAAAGAAATCTCTCATAGAAGTTACTTTACATTAAAATAAAGAATCTATATTTTTTTTAAAGTGGGGCTCTTTATTCTATCTTTTATATCTATTACCTGAGAAAAAACTGATTCCGTTAAAAAAAAATCTTTATCCATTTCAAGCCATGGAAAATGGTTGCCAACGGTTGTTATCGAAAAATGCCATACTACCGCTTGGTTGACAACGTCGTCAACCGGCTTCGCACATATTGTCATGACGCATGCGTCAGCGTCGGGAGGGGGACGGGAGACTTGCTAGTTATACACCTCAATGCTAGCCTTTTCTCGTTCAGTCCCGCTCGGAAGTTCACTAAGCACGGTCACGATGGATCAATCGGAATCAATAGATAAACACGAGTGGTCGAAGGAAGAACGCGATTTTTGTGTAGAGCAATATTATTTAAATCGTGAGTCTCGCTGCTGCTAAGCGCTGCTTTTTTAAAAAGTTCTGTGATCGAAATGCGCACGAGCGGGACAAGTGTCCGACTTCAGATCAACTAAGGGAATGGGTGTTACAAGAAGAGAAGAAAAGAGCAAGTAGCTTGAAGCAACCGCAACTTGAAGAGCTGCAGAAGCCACAGTCAGGTAAGGAAAAGTAGTCAGTGGGTCGTCTTAAGGCTCCTGCAAACAGGCGCGACACACGAAGCGATTTGTGTCGCTTCGCGTGTCGCGCGATGGACGGTGTCTTTGTGTCGCACGCGATTCGCGTCGCGTGTCGTGCCTGTTTGCAGGAGCGTTTAGGGGGTCAAGCTTCTGTGCAGCAGTCAGAATTTATCAATGCGCAGACGTTCGGCCGAATGTCAAATTTTGTATTGCGCAATCTAGTGCTGTATTTTGAAAATGTAATTTCAATTTTGATCATTGATATCAATAATTTATATCTCTGCTTCGTGGCATTGAGCATACATAATCCAGGAGTGCTGCAGCTGCAGTGCTTAATATCATTAACGAATTTCATGGCAAAATTGATATGTTCACGTGTCATTTGAGTGAATTCGCAAGGACATTGTTATTTATATAATGTTATAGGTACGACTTTACTTTACCTGCCGTCGATTTAAGGGGTGGGAGGGGGCGGGGAAGGGGGGAGGGGGGGGGGTGTAGAACCCCCCCTATGAAGGAAAAATTGCGCAGCCCCCCCTTTTTAAAATATGATTTTTTTAATATTCTAACCTAACTTTCAAATTTTCTGCACTACCTATAACTAAAAAAAAACCACGTAACTGGTCTAAATTCGTTTCCAAACAATAATAAGATCAATGACCCTTTCAAGGTCAAGGTCAACACCCCAAAAGTCAAAGTTAAACCAAAATATAGTCAAATCTTGGAATATTACCTTTTGAAAACTCTGAGGTCAAGGGCATCAAGGTCAATAATATATTTCTCGAAGTAAGGCGTGGTCGACGGAGCCCCGCTTCGCGGGGCTCCTACTTCTGAGTGGTTTAAGAAAAAATAACCACGAAGGAGATGGCGGGGTCTTTCAGACCCCGCCATCCCCTTCTAACCTAACCTGTCCGAGTCGGGGTGCCCCAAGTCCCAAACTCGCTTCACTCGCTCTTACATCCTAAGTTCTCATTTTATACGTAAACGCTCTCAACTGCTAGGGACATACGTTGACTATCAGGACGACGACCATGTACAGAAGTATTAGTGTTATGTGACCATGTGAAGTGACACTTGACAGTGACAACACAAAATGGCGTTGTTTTACGTTTGGTTTCACATACAATAATCGGCAATAATCGGTAAATTATTTATAAGTGTTAATTTAATAGCACTAACTTAATTCAGCGAAATATATGTTTTATAATGAAATATTCGTAAAATGTATCTAAATCACTACAATGCGTGTTTATTTCATCATTAATAAGAAGTAAAACATTTTAGTACGTTGACCTTACGTAAAACGAAACGTTTAAAGGCGAGACAATATGTCAAAAGTGACAAGATATTGCTAAATTTTTACGATTTTGATTATTTTTTTCTCGTAAACCATTTATCTGCGCAACTTAAAACTTTACGAGGGGGCTTCTATTAATATGATCTTTCTGTAAAAAAAATATGGACTCCCAACTCGACGGCAGGTAAAGTAAAACTTAGCCATGTTATAAATTAATATACGTAGATTAATTTAGGTAGCACGTACGTTATTGTTTTAGTCCTATATTATATTTAAATTGTATGTACCTAAATAAGTTAGTAGTGTAGATTTGTCAATGACCGTATTGTCGCATTGGGTATATACACCTGTAATGATATGTAGTTGTAAGGGAGATTTTAATAAATAATATAATGCTAATAATATTTCTCTTTTCCGTAGAACTAGACCTCCAAGAGCAATTCGAAGAGAAGGTCCTAGAATTAGTAGAGTCGCTGAAAGCTCGCGGGCACGCAGCACGCGCGAGCGCATTTGTTGCACTCCACGCGGAATTACAGCGACGAGCGCTTGATGGCTTGTTGACCGCACACCGCGCCACGCTGGCCAACCATGTGTCGCGAGCGCTGCAACGCGGCAAGGACGGAGAGAGAATGGCAGCTGCTGCTATTGCGCCGCTGCTGGCTGTTCAGGTGATTTCCATAATCTATGTGACTGTTACGTACTCCAATTATTTAAAAACAAAATATTTTATTCATTTTAGAACCGGGGCACATGTTTCGGGCCACTTAGAAAAGCGTAAATTCGTTATATAGTGGGAAACAAACTAACTACTAGGGACAACGCGCAACGGCAGGTCGAAAACAATATTTTACGTCACCGATCCACACAACACAAACTTATGATGTGCAAACTGTTTCACAAACATAAGTCTGTACGAGTCCCATTGTCCACACACGGCATAAGCAATTCTGTTGATCATTGGCAGCAGAGGTTAAATTCAGCTGTGGTGAAACTGAAGCGCGCGATCGTAAAAGCACTACAATGAAAGATATACATTATTTTAAATACAGGGTGGATTATTGAGACCGGGCAGTAAGGGTAGGTACCTTAACCGTTGTAGTTACAGAAAAACGGTCTTAGGTGACAGTCCTTATTTTTTTGAGAAATTTTGATCCCCATTCACAGTTAGCAGACTTGGTGAATAACAAAAGGCCATGTCCCAGTGAGCTGTCGTAAGGGATCGAGTAGTATTTATTAAGTTGGTAGTAGGTTTAAGACAAGGAGTTTATATAAGACCACCTTAAGTAGCGGTAGACATAGTCTAAGCTAGAAAACTCTGTAGTGCCCGAGGCGAAAGGTAAATCATGCAGTATTTTGTGAGTTGTAATTTGTAATCTTATTCTCACTAATGAGTTATTTGGTAAGTTTCATTAACTTTAATCTGTATGGTTCCAGTTTATGCTGATCTCGCATTGTATAGGATTTCCGTACAATGAGAGGTCAGCTTATACGGGAAAATATAGCTAGATGTGTAGCCATATGTTCTATCGAGGAATCAGACCAATTTGAAAACAAAATCCCGTGCACATGATGACCACATTTGTTAGCAAGCGTTTACTATAGCGGCCGAGCGCTGCAACCAAGAATAGTCCTTACGGTGTATAGACGTTCGTTTCTCCCATAGTATGGACGGCAGCACATCAAGCTACTACAATCTGTCAAATTTCTTTAATAGATTTTCAACTTTATCGCTAAAGCATTAGGTTCAAGGTTGATTGGGAAAAGGAGATGTTTCAAAATGTATGGAGCCCCGGCCAGGTATTGGTACACCCTACTAAAAAATGGGGAAACAATTAAAACAGTTTCCAATCATCCAATTACTTTTAATTGGCTTTGTTTGGTAGTAAAGTACAAGAATGTACAATTGAAATTGCAACACAACAAAAACCCATCATGGCGGTAAGTTGTCATGTTGATTGATTATTGACGTTTGACATGTTTACTTCTGTCATATTACATTGTCAAAGAGAATCAAAACATTGTCGTACTTTTAGTATTTTGCAATATTATTTTAGATCTAATTGTAAAGTCGAAAATCTATTAAAGAAATCTGACAGATTGTAGTAGCTTGATGTACTGGCGTCTGTACATAAAGTATAGTTCAGTTAAGCAGACGACAACCTCATAGGTTGACCTGCGATATGCCAAGATTTTTACTTATAGCATAAACGTACAGAATACAAACATTCAATAGTCGAAATATTAACTCAGACAAAAACAATGTAGCGATAAACGAAAGCCAGGTTGTTAAAAATAACTCGAGAGAACAGAACATCAGAACACGATCGACAACGAAAGCGACTGAAGTGACAGTAGACAGTTCACGATCTATGATCAATGGTTGATCTATGGTTTACTGTCATTAGTTTTTAACCATAGAGTACCTAAATTGGCGAGACGCCATATTGAAAGTCGATAAAATAATTGATAAATATCAAATTATTACAAGAGAAATATGCATTTATGCAATTTATCAGTATTTTTCCCGAATTGCACGGATTTTTCTCGATTTTTTGAGGTATTGTACATGTATATATTCTGGGCCCATTTTGAAACATCTCCTTTGACAGTTTCGGGTAGCTTAACCTGCTGGCGTCTGTACATACATCGTAGTTACGGACTATTCCATTATATGCGCATGTTTCTTGCGGGTTGATTTGTATTGTAATTACAGATAGGTAACAGTTTGGTGATAACGCTGGGGAGCTATTAATGATCATTTATTCCTGCATGGTGAAACTACTTTTATATATTATCATTATCAATCATATTTTGTAACTAGCTGTGCCCCGCGACTTCGTTCGCGTGGAAGTCGTAAGATACACAATGTACTAAAATAAAAGCCACATTTTAATAAAACTCCCTCGTCCCCCGACCCGTCGGGTTGCATCGCCTGCCCGCACTATAACCACAGATTACCAGAAAAATCACTCCACGTACTTACGCGCGTTAACTACCTACCGGCCGCCGGGTCGCACGCGATCCATTTCTCAGTGGGTTGCCGACGGCTGCGAGGCGCGTGCGTACACATATATATCGGTCGACCTGACGTACTTAGTTTCAAATTCTTATGATAAGGCTGGTTCTGGTGTATTATGCGCAGTTGATGGATGTAGATCCAGTAAGAGAAGAGATAAAATGTATCTTCTTTCAGTTTACCTGGTGATACAGTTTTACTATGTTTTTTTAAATAGGTAAATTGTTTAAACTTGTATTTTATTGATGCGTCTGAGATAAGAATAGAAAGGTTTAATGACCTCCATTTGTCAAATTTGAAAATTACGTTTAGCAAAAATCAACTTTGTTTAAATTTATTTTCAATAATATTTATTATCGTTATTATTATCTTGTTAATGTTATTTTCATATGATTATTGTTTATTTAAAAGCGTGCATGACGTCACAATATGGCTCCAACGCAGGTTTGTTCATAGTGTCGAAGCATAGTAGTTGCCTATTACTTTAATTGTGTTAAATAAATGTGTTAATGAACGAACAAATCAATTAATCGTGTTTACAGTTTCCACCATTTCGTATTACATTCGTATTCGTGGCCATCTGGAGTGGTTACGTCACTGATTATTAAATAGTTAGGTACTACACTTTGCGTACGATGTGTTTTACAATTGCAGTTTCGGGGTGTGGTCAGAGAATACTAAATGTTACGTAGCATAAAAATATTCCTTCATAAGTATTTTAAACATGCAAAATCATTAAAAAGCATTTTATTTTATTTCATAAAGTGTACTACAAATACTGACATATATATCGAAAAAGGCAGCCCTGGTAATTTACTATAACCACGCGGCGGCGCGCAGCTACAAAGCAAAACTCACTTTACGCTTGTATGGTTAGGTACATTTTCGTTCGCAGCGTCTAGCCATAGTAAAAATAGAGGAAGTACGTTATCTTCATACAAACGCACCGCGCGCGGCTTGTATGTGTGCGCCAAAGTATCTATGCGTCGCCGCACGCACACTTAAACAAATCTCGGCCCGTTTCGCAACGCGCCAGTCGGGGCTAACATCGCACGAGGTTCGCGCGTCACGGCTTTTCGGCACCGCTAAATGAATAAAAAATGTGTGATAATCGCAGGATATTGCTGTGTGTTTGGGTGTCTTAATAATTCATCGATTCCAGAATTGTCTCTGTTCAAATTACCTATTGAACAGGAAAGAAGTCACTTTTTCTAGCATATCATTTTTACTTGATGATGAGATACCTACTTACTTATTTTTTGTTGTATTAGTTTTCTATCAGACAGAGGAAGTAGGTAGACCTACATTCCCACTAGAATGTACTAGGTACTTTTGATCTGTCAATTGATTTGCCGCTATTGCTTTGTTTATGTTTAGTCATGCCGATTTCTCAGTACCTATTGTAGGTATAGTAACTAAGTACCTACTTACAGTTATAAAATCGTACTTAAAAAATAATTAATTGACTAATTGTGAATCAGATAAATAGAGCAAAGTTCGAATCACCTACCGTTTACTCGCGCTCATCACCGCCCCGCGCCGCCCGTCTGCTGGCCCGTCGCTCTTTCTTTCATCGTGAAAGGTTTCATCATCGTTTAGGTACCCAGACAATACAAGTAAAAAATACAACTTCCCGACCCTTGCCAATTTATTGGCACTGAATTAAAATTTAACTAAAAGTGACAACCCTGAGACAGTAGGCAATTATATCGCGGATTGTGCCGGAAATAACCTACTTCCTCTCTTTATACTATGGTCTAGCGACTCGCAGGTGTAGGCTGTTATAGCAGTAGTAGGTATTGAAAATGTATGGAGTGATTTATTTGGTAATCTGTGCTATTACTTCATTTTTTTTCTGCCTTTTTTCTTTTCACTCGGCTCCTAAGGATCGTAGCGTGATGTTAAATAGCCTATAACTATCCTCGAGAATTGGGCTACCAAATGCAAAAATAATTTTTCAAATCCGCCTTTTTGTTCATAATTTCATGGGTTTTTTTTTTTGCGCGGTTCTAGTTATCTTTCTAAAATATAAGTAGCCTAAGTTACCCGCCGTAACATCTGCTATCTACCAGTGAAAATCCTGTCAAAATCGGTCCAGCCATTTCGGAGATTAGCTGGAACAAACGGACAAAAAAAAATGCTTTTTTATTATAAGTACCGTATATACTTTCATATGCATTTAGTAAATGTTATTTTGACATTACAAACATACACTTCAATTTTATTTATTTGTATAGAATAGAATGTGTAGAATTATTTGTATAGAATAGATTAATGCTATTTTCCCTTGTATTACTTGTCCATTAGGCTCCTAATCCGTACCTTGACAGATATTTGTCATTTGCGTTTGGTTATAGGGAAACAAGGAAGGCCTTCCGCTATACTTGACACTGAGCACTAACGCTCCCGACTTTTGATGACGGTTGTCCTTTAACTGACGCACCACATAATGGAAGGCAGAACCGTAAATACTCACGTTCGTTTACATCAAACTAGGGTATTAGGCCAATCTGTGATTGTATTATTAATCAACCAAACGATACCTACTGTTTCCAAGAAGGTCTTGCCACCACATATCACTTCGCGTGAGGCTTGTTGACGTACATTTCCGGGAATGGGGGTAGGCTTCATCACCAAGTACCCCAAACTGAATTGGCAGTTGTTCTAAGAACGCTTTACGCTATGGACCGTGTCTCATCAAAATTACCCCGTCCGTTCTGTAGGACTTTTACTAAATCGACACTGTTTAACGAGACATGCTATTTGGACGTAAAGCCGCGAATAGCCACACCGCATCCTCTAAATGGGGCAGAGTAAGGAAATTTGAAGAGACAAAATACCACTTCGGCATGCACCAAGAACGATCGCAGTGAATTCCGCTAGAGACTTGAGTCTACGATGTGCTTGTGCTAGTTTTGCGTAGTGAACCATCGGCTTATACTTAATATTACCCACAGATCGGCGAGGAAGGCTCGGAGGAGTTCGTGCGCGAGGTGCGGCCCGCGCTCGCCGCCGCCGCCACTGACAAGTCTGCCTCACTCGACTCACGCACTGAGGTAAACATCGCAATACAGACACAAAATACAAATGTCTTGGGGCACTTTTCATCAAAGAAAACGTTCTGTCTGTCTCCAGGACCCAATGAAATAACGTCTTTCTATAGTAATGTATTCTGTATGTTTCAGTGCTGCTCATCGCTTGCCGCATTATGCTACTTGATGGAGGATGACCTCACTGAGATCTTAGAGGTTATTCGCATGTACGAGACCATCTTCAGGGGCAGCTATCTCAAGGTAAAATATGACTACCCACGCAATCTTCTCTACACGAAGAATGCATTGAGTTATAATCAGAGATCGGAATAGGTAGAGCTGTTTTATGTACTTGCCATAGGTTAGAATAATATGGATATTTCCCGAGTCCCGAGATTTGGTTTCATGTAGTAAATTCATTAAAAAAACTTCTCGCCTTCGGGACTAATGAAAGATTACACTTCCTTTCTGACGGGTATAAGGACGGGATTTAGGATAGTATAATAAATAGATAAACTTGATTCATTAAACCACGTATATTTTTTACGTAACAATTTCTTATTCAGGAATCAACAATCATTTAAACATTTTTATTCTGAAGTTGTACAAAAACATATTACCATACAAATTATTTGTTCCTCAGAAAATCAAAACACGCTTTCTTAACTGAATCAAATAATGAGTTGAGTATCGCTAATGACTTTTCAATGGAATTGGAAACCAGTGTGTCTGATATTGTGCCCAGATGTGACGGACCCTTGTTGGATGAATGCGAATTTATGAAATCTCAAGATATGTAAATCAATATTTTTTAAAAAAGCTACACCTCTTAAAATTATGGAAATCATTAAAAATTTAAACGCTAATAAATCAGCTGGATATGACTACGAATCATGGACATAAAAATGATAGGAGATAAAATTGTAAATGCAATAGTAAAGTTAATTAATGCAAGTATTCAACAAGGCAAATATCCGACAGAATTAAAAACAGGTATAGTTAGGCTCATTCATAAAAAAGGTAAATTCAATGATCTGGCAAATTACAGACCCATAACGATATTGCCCGCCATAAAAAAATTGTTGAAAAATTTATATGCGACAAAACCAAAACACACTTTACCAAATACACAAACCACCAAATACACACTTTTTATCGGGACTGACATAATTTTCAAATCACAGTATGGTTTCCAAAGTAAGAAATCTACTGCTCAGCTACTTTCTAATTTTACTAATGAAGTCAACAACTACCTAGATGACAGGCAGCATGTGATACTCATATTCATTGATTTCAGTAAGGCCTTTGACACACTCAGTCACAATACACTATTAAAAACACTCGAAAACTCGGCAGCAGCAGCTCTTAGCAGACCTGTAAACGTGACCAAAGATACAGCCCAAGGTTCAGTGTCTGGGCCACTCCACTATCTGGCATACGTTAATGACCTAGAAAATATTATAACACACTGTTCCCTTTATCAGTACGCTGATGACACCTGTATAGTATCTGCTAACATAAACCTTAATTTGGCCGCAGAATGTTTGCAAAAAGATTTTACTGCCATGACTAAGTGGGCCCATGATATGGGACTTGTTCTGAATCCACAAAAAACTAAAGTTATTCACGTACATTCAAGTCATATAAGTACATCCCATCCCTTTCAAATCATAGCTCATAGTCACGAATGTCTGCATAAAAACGTGCCAGACTGCCACTGCTCGCCTATAGAGTATCGGATAACGGTGTGAGTTTCACATTTATATAATATATTTATTTATATTATTTGCGCAGATATAATGTGTTACTGTTTGTTTGTCCCAAATAAATAAATAGAGCAAGTCCTATATCATACCTATTTGGGATTAATAATATTGATAACTGATTCAACTGGAGTTACCAGGTGGAATCCGTTTGCGGGAGGTTACGTGCGATACTCACCAAATTTTCCATTATAAAGCGCAATATACCGTACAGAATCCTTCTTCAAATGTACACAGCTCTTGCTGAATCGATAACCTCCTATGGTATCACCAGTTATGGACGCACATTTAAAACTTACCTAGATAAAATACATAATCAGCAAACGCGCTTGTTGAAACTTGTAGTACCAAGCTATGTAAAAAACAAATACCAAGACAATTACACAGAGTTATTTAATCATTGCAAAGTATTACCTGTTCTAGCGCGCGCTGAGTATATGTTTCTCATGGAACACTTTGATAACAGTGATATTCAAATTCCAGTTAAATATGAAGTTAATACACGTCAAGCCAAATCAAAATCATTTCAAGTGCCACGCAAAAATAACTTTTATGGCAGGCGTACCGCTTCTTTCACAATACCCAATTTACTAAACCAAATACCTGTAGACATTAGAGACTCAATGAATAGTAAAAACATAAAGCGTAAGCTGAAAAAACATTACATCAACTCATAACTTAATTCTTAATTAATAGCTCGTTGATCAAATCTCAGGCCATGGCATGCTAAGATAGACCCCAGAGGTCTAACTGTGTGCTTTTTTTACATGTTTAAGAACTTGTAATTTATAAAATAAATAATAATAATAAATATAAAAAATCATGCTAGACCAGGGGGGCAATTCTCGTAATTTTAAGAACGTTCACAGTCTGATCTCAGTTTCAATATGTCAAAAATACCTATTATTTTCCTACATTTTTGACAAGTTTTTGACATTTGATTGTCGCTGAGATGAGATTGCGACTAAATTTTGAACGTTTTTAGTGACGAGAATTGGGCTTCAGATGTTATCACATTTTAATTAAAATGAGATTTTACATAATCGCCACTTTGGTTTCACGACAGGTATGTCGACGACTGACGCAGGAGTAAAACTCATCAGTCACATTTTGGAATTCTGGGAGAAGTCCCAGGATGCAATTGCCATTTTCTGTGACCTCCCTGAAGCGTTTAATTGCATTGACCACAATACACTGTTCTATAAATTACACCACTATGGAATTCGTGGACAAACTGCTGATCTTGTTTTTTCATATCTATCAAACAGGCAGCAAAAAGTAAACATTTACGGGGCAACTTCCTCAGGATCTCTAGTTAAGATGGCCGTGCCTCAAGGTTCAATTATTGGCCCATTCCTATTTGTAGTTTATATTAATGATGTTTGAATTACATGACGGCTAACTTATCGGATATAATTCTATTCGCTGATGACACTTCGCTTATTTTTTAAATAGATTGAAAAGATACGGATGTCTTACATGTCAACGATAGTCTGGCCATTCTTTCGAAAAGGTTTGCAGCTAATAATCTTTTACTTAATGCGAACAAAGCTAAATGTCTTAAGTGCTCATTACCAAATGTACCCCAAGTGGATCTAAATTTAAAAGTTGATGGCAAGAAACTAGATGCTATTACGGAAACGGTATTTCTAGGATTTACTCTGGATTCTAAATTGCAATGTGGCGCCCACATTAGAGCTATTTTAGGTAGTTAAGTTCAGCTGCATATGCAGTACGAAAAATAAGGCAGTTGACTGATATAGCCACAGCTAGGTTAGTTTACTTTGCTTATTTCCATAGTATTATGTCTTATAGCGTTCTGCTGTGGGGATCAGCAGCTGACGTAGATTCAGTTTTCATTTTACAAAAGAGGGCAATCCGCGCGGTCTATAAAATGGGTCCTCGTGAGTCCCTTAAAAACAAATTCAAAGAAATTGATATACTAACTCTGCCTTCTCTTTATATCTTAGAAAGTATTTTGTATGTTCGTCAAAACTTCGGACTTTTCAAAATAAGAAGCGATTTCCATAATATAAACATGAAATTGTGATACCCTAGATTAACTAAAACCAAAGCAAGTCATTTCTTATAAACAATATCCGCTTTTATAACAAGTTGCCAAATTCTATTACAGAACTTAGCGATGGAAAGTTCAAAGCGCACATCGAACGTGTCTTTATTAAAAAAAGCATATTATCAGATTAAAGACTACGTTGAAAACAGGGAAGTTGCGCGCTAATTCCTTCTGCACATGTGGCTTCCCTGGTTCCTCATTAACAGCATAACTATTTATGTAAATGTCTATTAACTGCTCCAAAAAAACTTTTTTTTAGATACTTCCATAACATAATCACTTCTTTATTTTACATTATTTATAGTCTTGTCTTTTAAATGGATTCTTTTATATTTTGTGAATGTCAGAACGTTGTAGGCTTAATAGACTGTAGATTTGTAGACCATTTTCTATTTTGTTTAATACATGGTACTTGTTGACAGACATACACGGACAGTGTATGTCTGTGTTCCATACTTAATAACACTGTAATTTGAAAACATTGTAAAAGTTATTTTTAAAAGAGTAAATAGTGGAGTTTCTTGCCGGTTCTTCTCCCTAGGAAATTACCAATTGGAACCGTGCACCTAGCTTCTGACGTTTCATAAGTGCCCATGTAGATTTATAGTACAACTAGCTTCTGCCCGCGACTTCGTACGCGGATCCTGTTGATTATGCATGCGACAACGGGGTCGTCAAAATCGAAGATCTGAAACGTCTGATGTCGAATTCTAAGAGCCCGGGGACGGGAAAACAACGTGATGCGCGAGACGATTCGAGACGTTCAGATCTTTCATTTTTGTAAGTCAACAGGAAGTGCCCATCAGACTAAACAACTTTTGCTAAGACGTCATTCCTATATATGTTATAGTGTCGCTGGGCTTTGGAGTTCCACAACAGGTGTTCCAGATCTTCTTTATTCTCACAGCAGAAAATGCTCTTCACGTGGAATATTTTTTGCTATGGCACCATTTTTATATCTCTTATACTTTAGCTGGTCTGTTGCGGTTCTGCATCTGGTGTTCCATCTTCCAAAATAAATTATAGCCTATATGTTGCCCAGACTTAATACCTCAACAAACAAAAAACTATTCTTCCCGTAATTCAGCAGCGGATCCCAAGGGTACACTGAATTAACAATAATATTGCAAATAACTTTTAAAAAATTTCTTTATAAACTATAGCTGTACCCGTGACTTTGCCCACGTATCGCATAAGTATTTTTGTATTCTATTTTTATTTTAATAATAGTTAGTGATAGTTTGTTTATTTACAGAAACACTCAAAAGATGCGTCCCATACTATACTATAGCTTAGATCCCTCAAAAACTATTTGGCTTAGTAAACTCAAAATTTGAAAGGTATGTAGTTAATTACTGGTAAGAGACGTCAGGCTAATAAGGAAGTTTAGGAGACGTCGAATAAAAGAAGTGTTATAATTGACTGTAACACTTCTGTGTAAACAACGTTCGTTGTTTTTCCCTCGGTCTTATTCAATATGTACAGCGAGTCAGGACTGGTGACGCGGGAGCAAGCGACGTACAGTTGTCCGTGTGAGAAGCAGCTCGACCGGAGGTCGATACCCGCAGCCTTCAGTGTCTGCCCCTGCGACTTATTAATTGTCATGGCGAAGCACACGCTCACAGGAACCTGCACGCGCTTGAATTGAAAGGGGTAATTGTGAGGAATCAGTGGTATACGTGGTATAAACACTGTTTCGCCGACACCACCACCCGTTAGAATTTCCGCCTCAATGATATTTCTCTGCAGCGAGACGACTTTGAGCCGGGTCCCATTGCACAGTTTCGGCGGAGTGAGATTCCGCAGAAGCATAATTGGGTAGTGCGTCTCAGAGCTCTTAGGAAGTCTTCGGACAGAAGATGCCGATATTTCTCCCACAATAGAAGCGGATTTGCAATACCGCAGAACACCAACATGACGGCAAACAGATGTCGCAAACGACTGGGACTGTCACTAATGCTGGCCTCCTCAAGTGCGTTGTCCCAGTGGTGATCACCGTCGAGAAGGTGGCGTGCAACGCAAGCAGCGCGGTATGTCGGATACTCAATGTCATCGATTGTCCTTAGAAACGCAAATGATGTTGGGCCCCGCACTGTGTGCAGTAACATTCGCAAATAATAGCACTCGCCATTATTTGGGTGCACAGTGTAAACCCGTCCCAATGCGGTGTCCTTAAAAATTCCCGGAAACCCGTTCACGGCGTGTCCGCGTCGACGTCGATTAAATACACCTCTTTGCTTGTCGTACGTGTAGTACGACGGCACCTCATCTTAGGTGAGTGATCTAGCAAACTTGTCCCCTTCACAGAGTCTGAAAAAAGCCAACAGAGTGGTTTGGCGCGGATTTTCCAATCTCGCTGCAGCGTTATCAGGATCAAAATAAATGCGCTAGTAGTATAATAATTTAAATTTGAGCGTCTTTAACACATCGCCCAATGCGTCAGAGAACAATTTCGGGGAAATTACGTCCCTTTGTCTCACCCCTCGACGCAGGCCACCACATTTATTTCCTTTAATAAACCATCCTTTAATGCATACTTTCTATACAACATAGTTTCGATGTTGCACATCTGCCAGATAGACAGACTCATTTCACTCCTTAGCCACGTATATAACAAGTTGTTTTCAAGAGTCGTTACGAATCGTCTAGCGCGAAGACTCGACGAGTTTCAGCAACCGGAGCAGGCCGGATTTCGAGGAGGAAACAGCACCATAGACCACATCCACAGAGTGCGGCAAATTAAACAGAAAACCGAAGAGTATAATCGGCCCAGGGTCTTGCGTATGTGGACTATGAAAAGGCTTTTGACTTTATCGAGACCTAGTCTGTTTTGAGTCTCTGCAGAGATGCCAAGTCGACTGGCGATGCATCCAAGTGCTGAGATGTCTTTATGAAAACGCGAAAATGACCGTTCAAACTCAGGACCAGCGAACTGAACATATCAATTCGCTGGTCCTGAGTTTTTCGTTCATTTTCGCGTTTTCACGGACCCTCACCTTTTCAAAACAATAGAAATAATAAGTAATTTTCGGAAAATTATTTGGTAAAATCGCAGTTCGCACATGGTAGGAAGAGCGAACAATACGATTTTTTCATACTTGGCAGTACTAGAAGCATTGTACTACGTCACCGGTTAGAGTAATTCATTTTTCATGTACTTCCTTGCATCCGATCAAGCTGAAATTCGGCACATCTCGCGGTAGGAATATTAACCACTCAGCAAGACAACTGCAATGACGGTCATCCAATTGGGATGAGCTCAGGGTCCGGAGGATGACGATGATGAGTTCCCAATGTATTAGTTTTTTTGTTATTTCCCCCAGGATGACGGCAGCGTGAAGGTATCAAGCACGGCCGTGGAGGAGAGCGCGTGGCACGCCGCCGCACTGGACGGCTGGGCACTACTGTTGCCGCTGTTGTCGCCCAGCCACGCGCTGTCGCTGCTCAACAACCAGGCGCCCAGCATTGCCAAGCTTGGGGAGATGTTGGAGACTGAGTCACATGAGGTAACTGTCCTAAAGGAGATGGTTCAAAATAGGCCAGGTCTAGGGACACTACCTCAAAAAAGAAGAGAAAAATCTGTAGAATTCGGGAAAAATACAGATAATTCATTAAATGTATACTGTTGTGGTAGTTAATTGATATTTATCTATTCTTTTTATCCACTTTCAACATGGCGTCTCACTGATTTAGTTACTCTGTGCAACAAACAATGACAGTAAACCAAAGATCGACCATTGATCATAGAAAGCGAACTGTCAGCTGTCACAACAGTGTCACTTCACAACATGTCAAACGTCATTAATCAATCAAAATGACAGCTTACTGCCATGACCATAGAAAGGGAACTGTCTGCTGTCACAACAATGTCACTTCACAGCATGTCAAACGTCATTATTCAATCAAAATGACAGCTTACCGCCATGACGGGTTTTTGTTGTGTGTTGCAATTTCTAGAGTAATGTCTTGTGTTTTACCAGCAAATAAAGCCATCTTAAAGTAATTGGACAGTTGAGAACTGTTTTAAATGTATTTTCCTATTTTTAAGTATAGTGTACAATCAACGATCTTAAGTGGACTGCCACCGGAATAATATTTTGGCCTACACGTCAGATCTGCGCCTATCTTTGTGTATGTGATGTTTTAATGCTGACAGTAACGCACACACAGTATAACTACGAAAGCGCGTTTTTGGTTAGTCAGATGCATGTGTGGTCAACATTAAATAAGTACCTACTTATAAGTATACTTGTTTCTTTAAAAATTAATTATCGACTACAGCGCCTATTTAAAAGCAATGCTAAAATTCGAAGTGAAAATTATAAGCAGCGATGGCAAGTTCGCACGAGTGGGTGCCATTTATTGTGTGTGCGTGAAGTGGAGAAGATTCGAATCTTAGTGCGCGCTTTCGACTCTTTTTGTTTTTTTGTTTTCGTGTCAGAGTTCCATTATTTATTGAGTTTCGTTAATACAAAGACAATAGGGTATAGAGGGTAAAGATAAAGTATAATAGGCAATTTAATTTAAAAAAAAACACTCAGGAACATTTATTGATGTTAATAATAACCTTTAAAACAAAGATATTCCAAACTTTGAAATAAATAAAATATCTAATTTGTTCGTAAATCACTTTTGGTTACTACTAAAATGCGATGTTTTTGGTTTATTTAGGTTATAGCTTAATTTATTCATTTTCTCAAGGAAAAGAAGATTTAAACTTAACCTCAATCCTACAATCTTACGATCACTAACTTATTACTATTATGGCCAGTGTATCCCCTGAATTCTCCTGATAACATTTAATATTATATATTTTTATTAATATTTAGTGTGACCTCCGTTATTATCAATGTAGTCAAGAAGATGTCGATGCATGGAGGCTACAATATAAACTGCAAATATTTTTGCCACGTAAACTATCACACAACTCCATGCAATGGGACTTCAGCTATTCGAAACATCTTTCGTCTCGCGCTTCCCATCTTTGCACCATTAAACCTCCATTTTCTATAGGGTTTAAATCAGGGGATCGCGCTGGCCACGGAATATCTTTAACATCCGAATGTTTACTAAATCACTCACGAACAATACTGGCACGATGTATCGGACAATTATCTTGAACCAAATAAAATTCACCAATTTCATCCACTGGATAAACATTGCGAACAGTAGGTAGCATTATATCGCTCAAAATCACCCGGCCCTTGAGCACTAATCCACCCCCACATATTCACACAAATTCTTCCTGACTCTACTCTTTACTCTTCCTAATTTATTTATAATATTAGTGTCGGACCAACGTGTGTATTGTCTCTGCGACTCAAATGAAGTCTTCCTTTTTGACACGATTTGAAAGTCTTCTCGTCAGTAAATACAATAGTCTCCCAAACAGTCTAAATATTCTCGTGCATAACGCAACCGTTCCTCCTTACCTTGCGTTAAAAACAGTTTTTTCACTAGTATTCGATGATGGAGGCCTTCGGCATGGAGTGCACGGTGAACATTGCGCAATTACGTATCAAATTCTTCAGCAAATCGTCTTGTAGGTATGAAACCATTCGTTTTATATTCACCAACCATAAAGCGTCGCTGAGACTGGTTAATAAGTGGCGGCCTACCACATCTTACACGGCTCTTAAGACTCCCCTCTTCCTCAAATCTCTTCACCCAACGTGTCACTGTATCTCTCTATAAAAAAGAAATTCTTATTACACATTTTGAAGCGTCACATATGAGAACAAATAAAATCAAAAACAACAAAATACACAAAATCCGGTTTCATTGGATATTTCAGATATACGAGTATTACACCCATGTGGATGTACTATAGGTACACCTCTGCCTAACCCTTCGGGGGAACAAGGCGTGATATTATGTACTGTTATGTTCGCCCTGGCTTCAATGTTTATATTTGCTTGCATTTTCAATAAAAATCTTCAAACTCAACACCTCTAATATCATTAACACAAACGCTCGTAACTAAGTTCACCAACCAACAACGTCATCATACCATACCATTCTAACTACAGTCAGACAATTGATTTTGTTTTAAATCTACCCTCAACTTTTATGTGACTAGTTTAAAATATTCGCTGTCTTTTTCTCATTAGCATAATCAGAAAAAGACTGCGTGCCGCGATAGACCTATAATGATGACCATATACCGCGCTTTTTCTATGCCTTTTTCTATCCGGTATGTATGTGTGAAATGCCTAAATAGAAGGTCTCAAGTGCGACGAGTAACGATGCGATAGTTTTGTAATGCTGGCGTTGGAGTTCTGACCGCTACTGTACAAGTACCAGGGGCCGTGTTATGAAGTATTAATGCCATCATGATTCCAGTCCGAAAAACACACCTATAATTTGTGTATACATTAGCAGTAATACTTTCCTAAATACTTTTATAAAACAATGTTGAGTGTATATGCTGTTGGTGTTCTTTAATAAATAAATAAAAAGGGATGGTGTTATCGGTCATGTATAGCTAGGTCTCTCTCGCACACTGGAATCATGATGGCATTAGAACGTCATAATATGACACCTGGCCCGGGCTCCATACATTTTGGAACATCTCCTTTTTATTGTTCACCAGACAATGATAATCTAAATGAATTGTTTCAAAAAAAATATTTGTCTGTACCCCAGGTCCGCATGGCAGCAGGCGGTGCACTCGCCATCGCGTATGAGACTGTGACAGACGACGACAACTCAGATCACCCGCTCATAGAGGACGTGGAAGCACTACTGCCGCGACTCGCCGAGTTAGCGCGAGACTCGCACAAGTTCCGCGCCAAGAGAGACCGCAAGATACAGCGAGCCACCTTCAGGGATATCCTCAAGTACTTCGAGGTACGTTACATGTTACCTAAAAATATTTAAAACCGTCTAGCTCTTAAACTGTAAATAATCGCTGAACATACATATATGGGGGTGTTTCGGGAAGCATTTTGAGAGGCTTCTAAAATTTTGCATTGAACCTCGTTTTACGGGCCACCCTGTATGGACACGAGTTCTTTCACGAGATAGATTTGTGTCTGTAATAATCTGATTTATTGCCATTTATTATCTTCCAGAAAGGTCAACGTCCTTGCATATCAGCGCAGATCGGCTCGGAGAGCGCGTCGTGGTCCTACTGGTCGGGTGGCGCAGCGTACGCGGCGCTGGCGAGGGCACTCGGCGGAGCGCTGCAAGTGTTGGCGCCGCGCTGTCCGCGCCTGCGAGCTGCGCTGGCGCTGGCCGACGTGCCGCCCATTGAGATGGCGCCACTGGAGGAGCCTAATAAACTTCAGCGGGTATGTACACAATATATTAATTACAGCTTATCATTATTCTGTCTCCATTTGACACGAATGCAATCATCATCATCATCTGCCTAGCCTTTTCCCAACTATGTTGGGGTCGGCTTCCAGTCTAACCGGACGCAGCTGAATACCAGTATTTTACATGGAGTGACTGCCTGTCTGACGTCCACAACCCAGTAACTGGGTAATACGATACCCCCTGGTTAAGACTAGTTGTCAGACTTTCGGGCTTCTGACGGCCCGTAACGACTGTCAAATATTCACGAATGACAGCCGGGACCAACGGCTTAACGTGCTTTTCGAGGCACGGAGGAGTCTCGGTATGTAAAGATGGTCACCCATCCACGAACCGGGGTTCGGCAAACGTAGCTTAGCCTGATGGATCGGCCTGTGCGGCTGTTATTACTTAGCCACGAGCTCCGCACACGAACGCAATCATTATAACTTTAAATACCACAGAAATTAGATGTTACTTACTATTAAGATTGTCCATTCCAGCATCACCAAAACAGAGCAGCGTGCAAGGCCCGCCACAAGGACAGAGACGAGCGCTCTGCGGACCTCGCCATCTGAACCCGCCGCACTCCCGCACCGCACCACGTCGCACGGTTCCACCCAAACATCTCTCTCGGTTTAGTTCTAGAGCTTAGTTTAACGCTAGCAACGTCAATTCGACGCCTTACTTCTTAGTGAGTCAGCTCCCGAGCGGACAGCAGGAACATCTATTACCGCACGCCGCCGGACAGGTCGTGTGAGGTTAGTGTTCGGTTACAATAGGCTAGTTGTTAAAACCAAAGAAATCCGTCATATTTTGGATAAAATAAAAACGTTGGAACCGTCTATTGTATGAGGCATCTCGCTGATTGTCGACTGATTATATCTCCTCGTTCAGTCATTCCTTTGCGATTTTGATGTTATTATAAATTGATATTATTGTGATCGATGTTTTCATATCGTTTTCTTACTCCATTCCTTGGTGATTTGGACTGAGAACTTAACTGATCTTTTACTTTAAGTACCTAATAATTGTTGATTTTTTTGTAATTAAACTGATAGTATACTAATAATACACTATCAGTTTAGTTTCTGTGGTGTATGTATGTACATGATAAGTCCAAATGGTCATTTACAATTACACTTTGATTCCTTAATTAAGCAGAAATCTAAAATTTTTAACTATTTGTCTGGTTTGTTATGAAGCCTTTATGAAGCTTATATATTAAGCATATTTTTCCTTAGTATTAAGTTTGCTTGTAAACTTGACATGTATCCAAGCTGTCAATTACCTATTTAAATTAATTACCAATTAACTATTTTAATTTTGGTAATGTGGTGTTTACCTTTAAGTAATTGTTCCACTGTATTATGTTTGTATAACTCGTCAAAATGTAGGGAACAGCTGATTTTTATTTTCGCGATTTCAGGTTTGGTCCCATAGTAAAAGTTGTTCATAATGATGAGTACAATGACCCCTTAAGAGGTTGTGCGTTATTTATGTTACATCTTGTATACACAAGGTCTAGGTCAAGGACTAGGACGATTGACATTCCTTTAAACCACCAAAAGAGAATCATGTTCTTTACCCGTATACAAAAAAATAATCAAATCCAATGACTAGTTTAGCAACAGGAAATTATATTACGTTTTCTTAGTTTTCACCATGATGTAGATCCCTAGTCCGTAATAATAATAGGTAAACATTGTAAGGTCAAGAACCTGTGCAAAACATATGATTCTATTCTCTGCGTTTGTATTGTTCTCCGACTAAAGTGCCTGCGCCCCGCACCGCCACCGCCACGACCCGCACCGCCGCCGCCACGACCCGCACCGCACCGTTGGTCACTGACTTTTCGTAGATAAAGCGTGTTTACTTTTTATGCAGTTGATTCTGCTATTTATTTTGTTTGAAAACTGCAATTTTTAATTTTTCCATTAACAGTAGTTAATGGAAAATTTAAAAATAGCAGTTTCTTCGTGTTTTTAAATGCTTCGATGGATTAGTACTGTACTCGTTTTCATTTAATGTTGTACATCCAGATACACGTTGTATATAATTCGATTTCGCAAAAAATGTCGCTTATCCCTTTTTGGCTATTAGACATCAATTATGGAAAAGGCAAAGAAGAGAAGTGTTGATGTTTTTTCAAAAGTTTTTAAGTTTATCATTTAGTTTCAAGTTATTTTAACCTTATTGGTACTTTGATAAGTAACACTAACGCATGTTTTTTTTTTGTGTACCTACTTTGACTAGCACAATAAAGATATAAATATTATCCATTCGTTTTATTATATACTTATTCCGGTTTGTAGCATTTTTTAGCCGACGAAACAAAGGAGGAGGGTCTAAGTCATGTGACTGACACTGGCATGGCCACCACCAGGGATTTTAATTTTGATAACACAAAAATTTTGTCGTTCTAATTTGTCGAAATTTGTCGCCAAATATCAATATTTGTCGGTCACTGGTTCAAAAGTTATATGGTTTATTAAGATTAATTTAAAAAAAAAATTATTAGATAGATTATTAAGAAAAATACTTTTAAGTTCTGCTGGATCTCCAATGGCAATATATTTCTCTGCAAGGTAGAAGGTGACAAACAGATTCTTATTAGCTCTGAAAAATGTCTCAGCCTCCAGAACCAAAATCCTAACATTTGACTATCACTGAAAGTTCCTAATTTTTTTCCTGTATTTTTTCTTTGTTTATTTTTTTTTTAGAGATTTTAATTTATCTTTTACACCTAATTTAATATTTTATACTTTTCAGACTACACAAAATCTCATACAAACTATACACGCAAAAGCCTACACTCTCAAGCACAATATTTTTTATCTCATCACTTTGTTACCATCTCCACCATTATGTACCTGTAAAACTATAGCTTACCATAAAATAATTTTACCAAAGGTCATACATCGCTCTCTCACATACGTTATCACACACTAATAGTATCTCCCTGTTTTGTAGTACAATATAAATTATAAATTGGCTACCATAAATACTATTAACAATGAACTTGATAATCTACAATTAGGTAACTCCTACAATTGTGAACCAGAAGATTGCCTCAAATATATCAACATATCCGATAGCAACATAAACGTATTACATATAAACATACCAAGTGTAAATAAAAACTTCAACCATCTTCAAGTTCTGTTAAATCTGACAAAAATAAAGTTCGACATAGTTATTTTAACCGATTCGTTGCGATGTCTAATTTCGCTAACTTCTAACTGTGGCGTCGAACAAAAATAACGAAACTTAATAATAAAAAATAATAATAAATAATAAAAAAACTTCCTTAACTTAATTGAAGGAGTTACCATCGATTTTAAAATGACACACATCCGTGCCTAACGCCTCACGCAAAAAAAAGTGATGGCACTGAAACGTGTCATCCGCAACGAATCGGTTAACGGAATGTTGGCTCAGTAAAGTTAATAACCTGCCTGTTTTAGATGGATTTGAGTCTCATTCGACAGCTATCAATAGTAATCAAAACGATGGAGTCATAATTTACATGAAACGAGGTTTACAAGGATCTGTGTGGGAGCCAATTTTTGAAGGTGGGAATTGCCTTGTTTGTCAAATAGACAAAAAAATAGCTGTTATTGCCGTCTATCGCTCTCTATCACTTAATTCAAAAGAAAAATTTGATAGGTAACTTTACTGCAAGCCTTATTAACCCTTTAACCGCCTACGACGGATTAATCCGACAAATATTTTCGTGTCCATTTCGCCAGGGTCGTATATTTACGACCAAATATCGTAATGATTCAAGTTGCCCGGCGCTGGGGGCACGACAACTGATATGAAGTCGGGCGGTTAAAAGGTTAAAACCTACGACAAAATATCTTCCTGTTCTAGTATTGTTCTCGTGGGCGACCTGAATATCGACATAAGTCCAGGTAATAGAAACGACCGGAGCTTTGAATACCTCGCATTAACCGATTCGTTGCGGATGGCACGTTTCAGTGCCATCACTTTCTTTTGCGTGTGGCGTTAGGCACGGATGTGTGTCATCTAATCGTATGGCGTTGGGCACTGAACAGTGTCACGTTATTTTTGTTCGACGCCACAGTTAGAAGTTAGCGAAATTAGACATCGCAACGAATCGGTTAAATGCCTCTTATGGACTCATGCCAACACACCTATTTCCTACCCGATTAGAGCACTGCATTGATCACTTACTCCTTAAGTCAAACCTTCGTGCTACCACGCTAGTTCTGGAATCACATCTTACAGATCATAAACTTATCCTCTTATCTATAGCTAACGTTGCTCCACCTCGGGAAATTTGTCAGGTCACTAACCGTCTTGATTACGAAGCCATTATGCTTGAGCTAGAAGACACAGACTTCACTGTAATATACCAAATTGAAGATGTAAACGCATGTATGAACAGATTTATAAGTATTATTAAAGCAGTAATTTTAAAACATACAAAACTAGTTAAAATCCCAAGACAAAAAAGCCATGGATGACTCCTGGGTTATTACGATGTATTAAAAATCGGGATAAAATGCATATAAAAACAAAAAAGGCACCAAATAATTTAATACTAAAAACCACATATACACGCTATCGGAATTTTTGCAATAACTTGCTTAGAAAATTAAAAATAGCTTACGAAAGGAGTGAGTTAGAAAAAGCTAAGAACGATCCTAAAACCATGTGGAAAACAATTAAAGAAATCACGATCACAAAAAAGACAAATGTTAGTGCTTTGGAGCTACTTAAGTTACGAGATGACCCTAAGTCATCAATTAACGATGTAAATCACTTCTTTAGTAACGTGGGAAAAAATTTGGCGGCACAAATCATGTCACCGACTTATACACCGACCACGGTCAGTGATCCTTGTTTTCCTACTTTAGTCCAAGACAGCTATAAAAACCCCCCAGTCGACTCTCTTGCCATATTGGAAGCTGATGAAGCAGAAGTAGAGTCTGTCATACTTCAATAACGAGATGATTGTGCCGTGGGATGGGACGGAATATCATCCTTATTACTAAAGAAAAACCGTCATGTACTGGTCCCACCATTGACTTACCTCTGTAACCGTTGCTGCCAATCAGGTAAATTCCCGGATGCTCTTAAGAAGGCAATTATACACCCTATTCATAAGGGAAGGGACAGAGGCTGTGTTAACAATTATCGGCCAATATCAGTATTGCCAGCCCTTTCCAAAATTCTTGAAAGGATCTTAAACAAACGTCTGGGAAGCTTTTTAGCCAGACATAAAATAATTGCTGAGAATCGGTACGGATTCCGAAAAGGAGTGTCGACCGAGGATGCCGTTCTGGATCTCACGCAGCAGGTAGCTGGAAATCTAGATAGTAAAACCAAATGTCTGGCTATCTTCCTAGATCTCGCCAAAGCATTTGACACAGTTTCTGTTCCCAAACTTATTGCTAAATTGGAACTCATCGGTGTACGTGGCTTACCACTTGAGATGTTTAAAGATTACCTCAAAAACCGAACGCAACTGGTCAAGATTGGCTCAAGCTACAGTGACGAGGAACCAGTAATTTATGGCGTCCCTCAAGGAAGCATTCTTGGCCCTTCACTCTTCCAAATTTACGTAAACGACCTGTGCAGGATGAGCCTCACTAACTGTAACATCTACGCGTATGCTGCTGATACCGCTATTCTTGTTTATGGACCTACTTGGGATGTGGTCAAAGCTACTGCAGAAGAAGCGTTGTGCAAAATAATGAAATGGCTCAATTTAAACCTCTTGACACTTAACTTGAGCAAAACATCTTACATACCATTCTCAATTCGACATAACACTGCACCTTCTCATACTTTCTCTGTAATTGCTCATTCGTGCTCAAATTTACTCGGACCCTGTCGTTGTCCAGCACTCACTAGAGCGGACAGCGTAAGGTATCTTGGAGTGCAGATGGATAGCGGGCTAAGATGGGACAAGCAGATCGAAGTCGTTACCACAAGAACATTGCGACTTATACACATCTTTAAGTCGCTTAGAGACACAGCTTGTCCTGAGACACTGAGGATGGTGTATCATGCTCTGTGCCAGTCAGTTCTTGGGTATTGCATAACTGCATGGGGCGGTGCAGCTAAAACCAGTTTTTTGAGAGTGGAAAGAGCGCAAAGAGCCGTACTCAAAGTACTATCAAAAAAGCCCTACAGGTATCCAACCACAACACTGTACGCTGACTGTAGGGTTCTTACAGTACGGCAACTCTGTGCTCCGATCTATTCTTAGAACACACGTCGGTCTGCCTCCGCCAAACCCAAATAAGCGAGTAAATCTCCTTCCATGAACCCAACACAAAACCACCTTCGCACAACGCCAATTCTACATATTAGGTACACACATATACCAAAAAATTAATTCGTCATTAAACATTTTAAACTTAAACACATACAAAGTGAAATCAGTAGTAACAGAGTGGCTACTACTGAAGGACTATGCCTACACGGAGTCTTTGCTAACATACATCATCTAGCATTCCAACACAGTCGTCAGTGGTGGTTACTGCTCTTTGAAAATGCACATAATTGGGTACTTAAATATTTCCCAGTCATAAACTCAAACGTGTATGTAACACCCCCACACACACACCCACACACCCACACAAACACACACACATACACACACACACACACACACACACACATATTACATGTCATTTCACTTCATTTAATTCACACTACACATATCATAATTACAGAAGCTTGATAACACCAACACCGTCCATTTGTTGTATTAAATCATGTTCCGATAATTATTTGGCCGAACACTGTTTTTTAGAATACAGGCTATCCTAGTCTAAGGGACAGGGTTATATACATTTTGTACAGATTTTGCAACTTGTAATGTACATTATGTACATTTTTTTTATAGGTGGCCGATCTGGGTAGCATCTCCCCAGTTTAGCCCAATTTGAATCGCAAAAGCTAGGGCACCTAGCGAAGATATGTTTTTTGCCAAATTTTGTCGCTAATTAGTCGGAATCAGTCGCCAAATATAAGAATCTGTCGGTCACTGGTTCAAAAGTTATAAGCGTTTCTAGGTGGCCGACCTGGGAAGAATCCCCATCTTGGCCACGTTTATACCAGGTCCTAGGGCGAAGATCCGGCCAGTGTGCAAGCCGCCTCGTAGGAGATCGTGCGATACCCCCTGATGACTCTGATGGCCATCGCTCTCTGCGGCCTCCGCAGAACAGCAATGCTACCGGCCGTCAGGTCAACCGCCCAGATCGGGGCCTCGTACAGGGCCATCGATCGCACAATCCCCACACGTAGAGTCGCCTACAGGTGGCGCTCGGGCCCCCAAATTGGGAAGTAGCGTTGACAGCGCCCCAGCCGCGTCCATCAACTTGGGCGCCAGCCGCCGGAAGTGGGGTCCAAAGTCCCACCAGCTGTCAAGCACCAATCCCAGGTACTTCATGTTAGACTCGACAGCGATCCGGACCCCTCCAACCACTATGTGTGATCCGGGCGGCGGCGCTCGTCGGGGACCATGGAACACCATGGCCTCCGACTTATTGAGGTGTGCCTTACCCCAGCAAAATAATGTCAAAATAGTCATTTAAATTTTATAGATAATTAGTTGCCCAGCTTCTGTAATTGTTGCGTACATTTTTAAATTTGTTGCACTTATAGTTTTATAGTGTTACCGCAGCCAGAGATTTTCTTTTTTAGTGGGAATATTGAAATAAATATTAGCTATATAATTAGTTGTTTAAACGAGGTAAATGTTGCAACTTATTTTGTATTTGTTCTATAGAGGCATGAGGAACAGGGTGTAAAGTTCACTCATCCTCCATAGAAAAGGGAGAATCCTCCGACCAGACGGGTGTTGTGTCTGGTGGGCTACTGCCCGACGGTTGATGTCGGGATGTTGTATATGCTAGTCGCGCGGTAAACTCTGTTGGCGCGATGCAGGATTTTTGCGTGACGTCAGTGTGACGCGTTCCATTGTGGCGATGCGCCACATCACTCCTCTCCAGAGACCGGAGGTCGATAGTGGGCAGAGTCGTGTATCTTGCGATGCTTGCCAGGGCCAGTTGAGGTTCCAGGGAGTCGGAACCGGGTGCCGCATAGTTCACGGTGAGTCGGAACTGTCTGCGGAGATGCCCCCAGTGAGTCGGGGTGGCGCTGCGTTATGCTCCAGTGCGTCGGATGTGGTACAGCGCCGGGTTGAGGCTGACTGCTGGCGTCGGCCAGGAGAGGTTTGAAGGGCTCTGCTTGTTTGACCGGCTTAGAGTGCAGTGTGCTGTGCCAAGGTTGCTGATGAGGCTGAGGGTGATGACCAGGTATGCGCGGTCGCTGCATGCTGGTGGTCAGGATACCCGTTGAAGCCGTGGGTGCTGGCTGGCTGTGTGACTCGCTGCTCGAAAGCTCGAGGAAGTTGATGCTGATGACGTCACGCTGTAGTAGTTGCACGAAGGCTGCGCTGACGTTCATGTTCGGGGTCACCAGTATAGAGGCATGGGGAACAGGGTGTAAAGTTCACTCATCCTCCATAGAAAAGGGAGGATCCTCCGGCCAGACGGGTGTTGTGTCTGGTGGGCTACTGCCCGACGGTTGATGTCAGGATCTTGTATATATGCTAGTCGCGCGGTAAACTCTGTTTGCGTGATGCAGGATTTTTGCGTGACGTCAGTGTGACGCGTTCCATTGTGGCGATGCCGCCACAGTTCTTTCTTCGGCTGCGAAGTTATTCGAGATTCTGCTGGAGTAACGTTTGTGTAGTGTAGCTGGATCTCCGAAACGGTTAAGCGGATTCTTACCATGTTTTGTACATGACTTCTTCAGAATTAGTTTTAATTAGTTGTGCAATAAAAAAAACTAAAATAATGCACCGTTGAAAGGTTACTTAATTAAATATAAAAACACTACAGTAGGTCCTAACACTTTGAATAAGAGCTCTATAGACTTACTTTAAACGTTATTTTGTAGCTTTTAGCCGCCTTCAAATATAAGTATGTGAAGTTTCATTATTATCCTACTAGTAATTAACAAGTATCATGAAATTCAGTTCTCCACCTTCACGGTCTCAATGCGCGCGGAGTTATTTGGCCACCGATAAAGCTGTATATGGATATATAAACTAAAGGATATATCAATAATTAGTTGCTTAGTTCAGTTTTATACCTGTAAAATTTCAGCGTAGTACATACAATAATTAACGAGATAATAAAATAAAATTCATTAGGAAGTGCAAGACCGCGGTAACCCGGCCATGTTTAGGTGGTTACAAAAAACCGATCGCGTAGTACATTATGCTATCTTCTAAAATACACCTTACAAGTTCGGTACAGCCGCGTACACTGTTAAATACATAAAATATTATATATCTGTTCAATGAAAACATTATTCGTATTATCTTTCGACTACTTATCAGATAGGTATCTATTATGTGCAAAACTGCACGTACTTACGGTTTTTTTTAAAGGTTTATGAAACCGGTTCACATCACTAATGTGCATGTGTATTTCATTAGATGTGTATTATGTTGTTTGTTGTTTTTTTGTTTTTTTTATTCAAATTTTTGTAATGTATGGACTAATTGTGTCTGATAATAAAGTTTTTTTTTTGTTTTTGATATTTCTCGGGACCCCAGGGTCCCGGACCTTTAGAAGGCATATGAGGGGCCGAAGCCAACTCGCAGAGGCCCGTTAGACGCTTTCAATGGAAATGAGGCACTAACCGACGATTATCCCTGTGCGTACTATGCAAGTGCACCCAAGGACAACCCCCGGATGGTGTAGGACTATTGCAGAATATGGAGACAAAAAAAAATTGGGCTATGGGTTTGGATGGCTAAAGTGGACTGGTTATCTAAAACTATGGAAGGACTATGGCCTCTGCCTGACCAATGTGTGATAAATACAATACACGGATAAAATGGCAGGGGGTGACTTGCACACTCAACAATGGGCCCCCGGAAACGGTCGCTAGCACATAGTGTCGTAGCGACAAGGGGGCAACATGTCTTGAGGTGCTTAAGAGGAGTGGAGAAGTATTCCACGGCTATCAGGACAATCCCGGAAGTACGGTCAAGATCCCTACCAGCATCTTACTGGACTACTTCCTTCCTCCGAGCACGTTTGCTCTTGCGAATCTCTACTCAAGCCAGCCAATAAAGGCAAGAATGAGGTGGGAGGTCAGTTCTCGTCAGTGTTCACTCCAGCCGGTCAATAAAGGCAAGCCAGAGATGAGGAACATGACTTCTCCCGGGAGATAGGGTACGTGGGGTCGCTACTGCCCAGCAGCTCGCCACATGCTGCCCTGCGGGTTTCTGTATCTCTCTTGGTCTGGCTCCTCATCCTAGACCTGTTCCGGCAAAGTAACCTCTACCGGCACAGACCTAGAGTTCGAAGCGCGCAAGCCCCACCACGACGTCAACGTAGAGATACGGCGATGGGGATATATTATTATTATTTGAATTTACATACTTATTACTTAAAAGCAAACATTTTACCTCAACTTGCGTACCTAGTTACTATCAGGTATTTTTTTCCACAAACTCCTTATATTAAGTAACTCGGGCTTTAAGAAATTCATAATTATCTTGTTGTGACACTTGCTTAGATATCACCATTTAAAAGTTCTATTGAAATGATTTATTTTACCTGTAAATAAAATGTCTTTAAGAAACATGTAGTTTTTTTAACACTTGTGTACACATCTGTACTAAACTTGTCAAACTATCCTACATATTTTAGAAGATAGCATAATGATTATGCATAACGCGATCGCTTTTTTGTAACCACCTAAACATGGCCGGGTTACCGCGGTCTTGCACTTCCTAATGAATTTTATTTTATTATCTCGTTAATTATTGCATGTACTATGCTGAAATTTTCCAGGTATAAAACTGAACTAAGCAACTAATTATTGATATATCATTCAGTTTATATATCCGCATACAGCTTTATCGATGGCCAAATAACTCCGCGCGCATTGTGACCGTGCAGGTGGGGAACTGAATTTCATGATACTTGTTAATTACTAACAGGATAATAATGAAACTTCACATACATTTGAAGGCAGTTACAAGCTACAAAATAACGTTTAAAGTAAGTCTATTGAGCTCTTATTTAAGATAAGATAAGATAAGATAATTTATTTCGCAAATATGGGTACAGTACCTACATGATGTCGAATACATTTATAGGTCCAGCCACATTTTACACTTAGGCATGCGAAAGGTACGAGACCAGCAACAGACGAAATGACTACTTAATAATTCAATCACACTTCATCTCAGGTATTCGTTGTCGCTTGTAGGTTTTCGTAGTCACATGTAGGCTCTCGTAGACGCGCGTAGACTGTCGTAGTCGTGCGTAGGCCCATCTAGCCATGCGTCATTACAACTAGCTTCTGCCCGCGATTTCGTCCGCGTAAAATTTCTTGTTCCCCGTCCCACCCTGTCGCATCGCATCGCCTACCCGCGCTGTTACTTCGCTTTCGCTTAGCGCTCTTTCTTACTTTTTTTTTTTGCTCGGCTTCTAAGGGTCCTAGCGTAATGTTAAATACCCTATAGCCTTCATCAAGAATTGGGCTATAAAATTCAAAAAGAATTTTTCGAATCCCTGGTAGTGTCAGAGATTAGCGCGTTCAAGCAATCAATAAATAATAAGTAAGATACGGTTAGTTTTATGCACGCCGCGGCTTGTACTTTGTGTTAGATCGATTTGTTCCGCATTCGCCCCGCGTTGTCGTTCGACATTCCGAAAAAAATCCTTTTTCATTTATTTCTTGACCTCGTGCGCGTAGTACTTGTTGTAGCATTAGTGTCCACAATAGTTAGAAGAACCTCTCAACTTTATGACAACCTGGAGCCTCGTCCAGCGTAAAAGCGCTGCATGTGCTACCATGTTATAACAATGGAAAGTACCTAATTCGTGCTTCAGTGATGTTAAGTAAGGGGTTTTCTGATATCACTTTATTGCCAAAACTTTTATGTGGGTTCTCGAGTGAAGCGAAATATAGGAGATGTTATAAAAATTAAACAAAAAGTTGGTTCTCATAATAAATATTATTTCAATATCAGTTTAACTACAACAAAAATTAACAATTTTAACAAAAGTAAAAGTAAACTCACAGTAAAATATTTCGCTAAAAATAGTACTAAGTTCGAAGTATCAGAAGCAACAAGGTATAAATAAGTGTGAGCCGAAATCATCAAGAAATGGAGTAAGGATAAAATATATTACAATACAAAATGATATGACAAATTAAAATACATCAACATCGCAAAAGGAATGAGCAAACGAGTCAGAGTTTGGAAACGTTTTGCGAGAAATAATCAAAGCATCGACAGTCGGCGAAATGCCTCATACAAGAGAACATTCCGACGTTTTTGTTTTATAACAGACATATCACAAATTTCTTTGGTTTTAACAACTAGCCTATTGTAACCTAACACTAACCTCACTCGACCTGTCCGGCGGCGTGCGGTAACTAGATGTTCCTGCTGTCCGCTCGGGAGCTGACTCACTAAGAAGTAAGGCGTCGAATTGACGTTGCTAGCGTTAAACTAAGCTCTAGAACTAAACCGAGAGAGATGTTTGAGTGGAACCGTGCGATGTGGTGCGGTGCGGGAGTGCGGCGGGTTCAGATGGCGAGGTCCGCGGAGCGCTTGTCTCTGTTCTTGTTGCGGGTGAAGTTGCGAGCCTTGCACGCTGCTCTGTTTTGTAGATGCTGGAATGGAAAATCTTAATATTAAGTAACATCTAATTTCTGTGGTATTTTAAGTCCTAATGATTGCGTTCGTATCACATGGGGACAGAATAATGACATGTTGCAATTGTTATGTATATTATGTTTATACCCGCTGTAGTTTCTTAGGCTTCTCCTGTGGCGCCATCTCAGTGGGCGGCACGTCGGCCAGCGCCAGCGCAGCTCGCAGGCGCGGACAGCGCGGCGCCAACACTTGCAGCGCTCCGCCGAGTGCTCCCGCCAGCGCCGCGTACGCCGCGCCGCCCGACCAGTGGGACCACGACGCGCTCTCGGTACCGATGTGGGCTGATATGCAGGGCTGTTCACCTTCCTGGATGATGAATCACATTGACGTGAAATCAAATTGTTACAGACACAAATCTATCATGTGTAAGTACTCAGACAAGTCTAAATTATTTAGGCCAGCGGTTTTCTGAGTGGTCGTCATCTATCCCTGTCTCATACGCGATAGCTATAGTGATCATACAAGGTGGCCCGTGAATCGAGGTCCAAAGCAAATTTTTAGAAGCCTCTCTCCAAGTGCTTCCCGAAACACCCCCATGTAAGTATGTTCAGGGATTATCCACAGTTTAGGAGCTAGACGGTTTTAAATATGTTTAGGTAATATGTAACGTACCTCGAAGTACTTGAGGAGGTCTCTGAAGGTGGCTCGCTGTATCTTGAGGTCTTTCTTGGCGCGGAACTTGTTCGAGTCTCGTGCTAACTCGGTGAGTCGCGGCAGTAGTGCTTCCACGTGCTCTGTGAGCGGGTGATCTGAGTTGTCGTCGTCATCTATCACAGTCTCATACGCGATGGCTAGCGCGCCGCCTGCTGCCATGCGGACCTGGGTACAGACAAATATGTTTATTGAAACAATTCATTGAGATTATTGTAGTGTTGTTTAAAATAAAAAGTTAAGTAAGTTACCTCTAGTGAGGCAGCCTCTAACATCTCCCCAAGCCTGGCAAAGCTGGGCGCCTGGTTGTTGAGCAGCGACAGCGCGTGGTTGGGCGACAACAGCGGCAACAGTAGTGCCCAGCCGTCCAGTGCGGCGGCGTGCCACGCGCTCTCCTCCACGGCTGCGCCTGACACCTTCACGCTGCCGTCACCCTGGGGGAAATAATAAGAAACTCTAATACATTGGGAACTCATCATCGACATCCTCCTGACCCTGAGCTCATCCCAATTGGAGAATCGTCATTGCGGGCGTCTTGCTGAGTGGCTAATATTTTTACCACAACATGTGCCAAATTTCAGCTTAATCAGAGGCAAGGAAGTACATGAAAAAAGGATTACTCAAATATACAATTTTACCAAGTATGAAAAAATTGTGTTTTTCGCTCTTCCTACCATGTTCGAACTGCGATTTTACCAAATAATTCTCCGAAAAGTACTTATTATTTGTATTGTTTTGAAAAGCTGAGGGTCCGTGTAAGTTTTATAACTACTTTGGGGTCATTGCCTTCTTTTTTCTTTTTTTTAAAGACTGAAAATCTAGAACGAATCATGTCGAGACAAAATTTTTCCTTTGAGCTGAGTTTTAGTCACTTCAGGTGATATTTAGACATATAGTAATTTTATCGATCGTAGACCAGAATTAAGAATTTATAAAAATAAATTTAAAATATGCGACAGAATGAGAAAAATGAAAGTCGGAAGTAAAGTGAGAATTTCTCAAAAAATATTAAAAACCGTCTAGCTCCTAAACTATAAATAATCGTTGAATATACATGGGGGTGTTTCAGGAAGCCCATAGAGAGAGGCCACCCTGTATACTTCGTGTAGAGAAGATTGCGTGGGTACTCTTATTTTACCTTGAAATAGCTGCCGCTAAAGATGGTCTCGTACGTGCGCATGTCCTCTAAGATCTCTGAGAGGTCATCCTCCATCAAGTAGCACAACACGGCAAGCGATGAGCAGCACTGGAACATACAGAACAGAACACATTATAGAAACACGTTATTTCATTTTCTCCTGAAGACAGATAGAACATTTTCTTGATGAAAAGTGCCCTAAGACATTAATATTGTGTGTTTGTGTTGTAGTGTACCTCTGTGCGTGTGTCGAGTGAGGCAGACTTGTCGGTGGCGGCGGCGGCGAGCGCGGGCCGCACCTCGCGCACGAACTCCTCCGAGCCTTCCTCGCCGATCTGTGGGTAATATTAAGTATAAGCCGATGGTTAACGACGTATTTAAGGATCGCTTACTCACTTTATGAATCGCTGCCATAGCCAGACGATAGACCACAGAGGAAACTGGCTCGATAGTTAAGGCTTAAGTTAGATCGAAGTCTGCTTGGAAATCATTAGTATAAACCTAGCAGGTATGATCTTCCCCATTGCTGTCTAGTCAGTTAATTATAATCACCTGAACAGCCAGCAGCGGCGCAACAGCAGCAGCTGCCTTCCTCTCTCCGTCCTTGCCGCGTCGTAGTGCGCGCGACACATGGTCGGCCAGCGTGGCGCGGTGTGCGGTCAACAAGCCATCAAGCGCTCGTCGCTGTAATTCCGCGTGGAGTGCAACAAATGCGCTCGCGCGTGCTGCGTGCCCGCGAGCGTTCAGCGACTCTACTAATTCTAGGACCTTCTCTTCGAATTTTTCTTTGAGGACTTGTTCTATGGAAAAGAGAAATATTATTAGCTTTACATAAATAAACACTCACGCGATAGTCGATACGATACGATCACTCCAAAGATATTGTTATCTTAAACCAAACGAACGGCATACGCAGTCAATAAATCCGACGACATAATTAAGCATCATTTCATTGACAGGTACACCTGGCTCAAGTTTTTCTTGTCAAGATGACGTCACTGATGTCCACGCTATTCGTGTCGTCAATCCACGTGTTAATGTTTCGATTAGATATCGGTCAATGTACTGCATACATGGTGGAGTCACCTGTATCAGGCAAGGGGGTGAAGGGACCAGAATGACAGAAACAACTTCGTAAGCAAAGTCGCAAAAAAAACTTTTCATACATGCATCGAAATGTTGAATAGAAATTTTTTTGTGACGAAGTCCTACGCGGCTTTTGGTAGGAGTAAACTGGCAGAAAACCTGAAACTGGCCGTCAGTTCCTAGTCTCAAAAGTTTTTGTTTTTTAATACAGAGCCATCTAGTAATAGTCTGTAGTACACACTTGAAACTTGATACCATACTAGATGGCTCTGTATTAATACATAATATACAGCGAAAGGAACTTCGTTCCAACCGGGACACCTCCCGACTTTTTTTTCCACGAATCGGATATGGGTGTCATAGCGAAAGTTGTTTATATGCTAAAACTAACCAACTCATACACCCCATAGCCTACATAGAGGGTAGAATCACCCCCTTGACGGATGTACCTAGGTGACTACAACGCCAACCTGTTTAACATAATATTATGAGTCAGACGCGCGATGCCCTTCCTAGGTCAACGACATGGCCTTCACAGATTGTGTAAACAAGTTCAAAGAAAAAGTACCTAATGTATACAAGTTTTATCTAGCATTTAATACTAAACGTATTATTATCAACCTTTTAGATTAAAATAAAGGAAACCGTGATTATATAAAATGACGTGGTCTTAGGAAAAATAAACCTATGTATACAAGGTGAAAAAAAGGCTAAAAAAATCAGCTGTTCCCTACATTTTGACGAGTTATGCGAACATAAATGTAGGGAAAAGCTGATTATTTTGTCGCAATTTCAGGTTTGGTCCCATAGTAAAAGTTGTTCATAATGATGAGTACAATGACCCCTTAAGAGATTAACTCAAATTACACCTTGTATAGTTCACTGATCACTAGAACTACAGTAAGATTGCACAATATAATTACCACCAAAACGATCATCAATACTAACCCTTAACGAACAATAAAATTGACCAATACGTGATATTGTACAATATTACTGACCTTGATATTGCACCATATTTGACACGCGAGGCGCAATATTTACGCGGAATTTCCTTGGCGACGTGACGTAGCACGATATCTTTATTCGTGATCGTGGGATGACTAATCATCACAATCTGTTTACATTCAGTCTTCATTTTTAACAATGATTCTAAGAAATGCTTTGTGTTGGATAGTTTGGAAACCATTGCGCAACAAGATAAATGTAAAAGACAGTATGAAAGGATTTTTTTTCTAAGTTAAAATACGTATATTTACTTTTATCAGGTTTCACTTCCTCTTGGACCGGCTTTTGATAATAATGGTAATTAAATTGAGGTTCTTCTACAATAGGCTGCACAATTTTCTCTTTTTCATTAACTGGACGTGGTCCACTCCATTTAATCTCCCGTTGCTTCCCTGTAGAATATAATTGTTCATTATTAATGTCTTATCGATATTTTACTACCTGACTAGTAATATGTATGATGCATTACATTTGATCTCCTGATGCTGCAGTCCAATATCTATGGACTCTGTCCTGATGATCCGGTTTTCTCCCGTCTTCCTGCCCCACTGTGTGCCACTTAGCTTGCCTGCAGAACATTATAAATGTTGTCAGTTTAAGCCGAGATGCGATTGCCTACAGCAGCCAACTCCTGCATTTTTATTCGAACACCAAATAATAAATTGTGTAAACATGTCTTTGAACTGTGCAATGCTACAGTACAAAATAGCAAGGCCATTGATAGCATATCAAAGTGACTGCGAAGCGAATTTAATTTATAGATATTATTTTGTGAGTTAAATGGTGACAAGGTTATTGAAGCAACTCAACATAGTCTCGGCTAATGATTTCAGTAGGTTTTAATTCCCGTACTAATTGGAACTTGTGTGAATGTAAATTTCATTTTCCAAATATGGCACTAGTCTGCGCAATGTAAGATATGGCATTCAGCCGAACGTCTGCGCATTGATAAATCTGGCTGACGTTAAGCCGCACAGAAGCTTGCTGTAACTGCTCCTTACCTGACTCTGACTTCTGTCGCTCTTCGGGTTGCTTCAAGCTACTTGAACTTTTCTTCTCTTCTTGTATCACCCAGTCCCTTAGTTGATCTGAAGATGGACACTTGTCTCGCTTGTGCGCATTCCGATCACAGAACTTTTCAAAGTAACAGCGCTTAACAGCAGCGAGACTCGCACGATTTAAATAATATTGCTCTATACAAAACATGCGTTCTTCCTTCGACCACTCGCGTCTAGCTATTGATTTCGTTTTCGGTCTATCCATCGCGACCGTGCTTAGTGAACTTCCGAGCGAGACTGAGTGTCGAGCGACAAACAAGCTAGGTAAGTAGCGGCTGAACATACCCAGCAAGTGCCCTCCCCCCCTCCCACGCATCCTACCCGACGCTGACGCATGCGTCATGACTGCGCGGGAACATGGAAGATTAGGTAATAATTAAAATGTTGTGAAATTTTAGTACAATATTGTATTACACAATTAATATTTATAACAGTGAAATCTTTTTTATTGCGCAGGTCTAAGATTTCTGTACCCGCGCCTACGGTGGCTGGGAATCGGCTGTCAAATCGCGACGCCCAGGGCGTCTCCTGCGGCGATTAGGGGCGTGAGGGCGCAAAGCTTGCCTCTCCCTCACGCGTTCCGCCTCCTCCTTCGCGAGCATTATTGCCTCGCAGAAGGAGGTGATGGCTTCTTATGTACTCTCGCTCCGTACCATGCCCTGGACCAAGGCCGGATGCGAGAGATCGCCACCGCCGATCGCTTCCGCTTCCGGCGGTGCTCAAGCCGGGCAGACCTCCACTGTATGCTCCACCGTGTCCTCCGGGCTATCCACACAGTCACAGTGGTAACACCCGGGCGTTTCCTCCCGCCTTATCCGGAACAGGTACCTCGCGAAGCACCCGTGCCCGATGAGGACCTGCGTCAGGCGGAAGGTGAGGACGCCGTGGCGCCTATCCAGCCACTCCTCAAAGAAGGGACTTATCGCCGCAATTGTGGCGTGCTCAGTGTGGACTTACCTAAGTCAAAGCTAAATTGTTTTGTTTTTAAATTTTTTTTCTTTTATATGATTTTAGAAGATGTTGCTTTAAAAGTATGTGAGTGTCGTGTATTCCTGTAATTGGTCTATACATCAGAACTTGTACCTATAACAATAAATTAATGTAAAATATGTTGGGTACTTATTTTAAATAAATACATAAATAAATTATGCTTTCTCGTAGCAATGCGTTTGCGTATACGCGTAGGGTTTCGTTCGTGTCTTGAGTTTCACCTAGACTCGCGTAGGCTCTTTTTTCGCTGATTGGATAACTATTCCGATTCGAACATGTTATGGTATATCTGCAAAACTACCTTTAATAGTTAAGCAGCACAAATTCTTCTTGAATAACTCCATTGAATAGCACTTACCACATATCTATTGTTACATAAGTTTTACGTGAACGTTCAAACGAAGAGTTAAGAGATAGTAATGTTCGCATTCGCATTGGATGAGATCTTATCTGACTACTCACTACTAGACCATATCCACGTCGTAAGACCAATTCTGGAGAAATATGCCGAGTAGCAACTTGTATAACTATATGTATAGCATTTATTGATTACAGCAAAGCATTTATTTTATTTTAATTTATTCTATTCGGGAAACTTACTAGCTTTACTAGCTAGCTTACACAGTGTTCTTTCAGTGGTCAATTAATACTTAAAAGATCTGGGAAGCACTAAAAGAACAAGAAATTGAACACAAATATATAAGGCTAATTAGAAATGTTTACAAACACAACTCGGCCAAGAAAGGAAAGGCAAACTATTCAACATACAAAAAATAATAAGACCTGGAGACCTTTCACACAAACTGTTCTTAGCTGTGTTGAAAATAATCTTCAGGAATCTTGAATGAGAAAATCTGGGACTGAGTATCCACGGTCGGACACTAGCACACTTAAGACATTGTGCTGTTTGTAAGAACGCCAGAAGACCTAAACAGGATGATAAATGAAATATCGACAGAAAGTGCTAAGGCAGGACTAAAACTGAATCCTGATAAAACAAAAATAATGAACTATGGTGAAAAGTATACCACTAGTATAGGCGAAACACCAATAAATTATGTGAATGAATAAATTCATCTGGGACAGCTGAGAGCACCAAAAGACACCGTAAATAAAGAAATATTGAGAGAAGACTAGCAAACAGCTGGAAGTGATACTGGGGCCTGTGAGAGGTGATGAAAGACAAACCCAGCATATGTCATCAAAAAGTATACTAGTCTACCGGTACTTACTAATGTGAAACTCAACAAATAAACTTGTTACATGCCAACACGCAATGGAGAGAACCATGCTAGGAGCCAAAAAAGCAGACAGATTAAAGAAGAAAATCAGACACAAGACCAAGGTTCAGGACATAACCCTCAAAATCAAAAGACTAAAGTGTAAACGGTCTGGACACATGATGATAGGAAAGGCCAAATGGAGCAAAATAGTTACCCAGTGATATCCAAGAAACCACAGAAAAGGTGGGATGATGTCATCAGACAGGTCGCTGGAACAACAGGGGCCAGACTGGCCAGAGAGAGACAGGAATGGAGAAGGTAGGAGGAGGCCTTTGCCGACTGGCGAATGGACATACAAAACATAAACTAACGCCAAATGCGAGAGCGAGACTGACGACTACACTCTATGTCTGTCCGACTAAAGGGCTAATAACAATAATTGCCCAAGGGGCCTCTGCGAGTTGAGACCGGGACCCCATGGTCCCGAGATATGTAAACAAAATAAATAGTAATAAAAATACTGTAAACATTCTGAATTGATTTACTATGAATGTAGAGGTGAGATACATTTCCGTCAGAGCGAATTTGTAAAACTACAACATGATAATTATGAAATTTATTTTTTATTTTTTTATTGAGTATTGAACGTTAATAATGTTTAGCTACAGTAGTAGTCTTACGCCATTTTATTCCGAGTGATAAGAATCTATCGATTTGTTCTGTTATTAGATAAGCAACGAAGATTAGATTAAATTAAAAGCAAACAAATAAATGATCCGGGGGACCATTTATGTGTTATTTACTATCCAAATTCACATACAAATTAAGGAAATAAGCGCAGGTCAAATAGCACCCCATAAGGCACGCGATAGGTAGGCCTTTGGTGGTGGATGCAAAGAACTGCAGATCCTCTTGATTTTAGTCACGCCTAGTGGGTACTTTTTGTTAAATTATTTTTTGACTCTGAACCCTAGTACTTTTTGTTAAATTAAGTTTCGACTCTGAGCCCCTAGTGCTTTTTGTAAAATTATTTTTGACTCTGAGCCCCTAGTACTTTTTGTAACATTCGTGGCCAGAATATTTACAAGGCCCTCTCCGTATTATGTCAGCCTTTTTTTTTTGTGGATGGGAAATCATCAAATGACTTCTCCCGCTCTGGGTGGAGCGGGAGGGCGTGTCAGACTTTTACTGTCTAAACCACCCGTCCACCCGTGTTCCTTCTGTTGCCTGTTTTACTTAGATTAGTGAAAACTCGGGACATAAAATTTATCAGAGTTTAAAAAAACTACTTACCTACTACAATGAGAAATGAAAATATACCACCATGTAACAACAGTGGACCAGTTAGTGAGAGGAAGGGTGAGTACTATGGAAATGCCATAACCATGATGTGGGTTCTCGACTAAATGTATCTTATAATGGAAAGGAAACATGAGATGTCATATAAAATATACAAAAAGTTGGTTCTCATACTAAATATTATTTCACTATTAATTTAACACACACGTACAAAAAAATACTCAAAAACAAGTAAGGACCATTGATTAGGCTATAATATACTTACAACACAATATTTCACTAAAAATAGCAACAAATAAGTAAAAAATTATATGAAAACATCGATCGCAATAATATCAATCTATAAAAACTTTTTAACGAAAAAATTATCCGACGAAAAATGAAACTGAAAATCAAAAAATAAATCTATCAGTCCTACTAAGCTCCCAAATTAATGTAAATTACTAATTTTGACTCGGCGCCAAACAAACAATTAAAGCAGACCAACAAAGACCAATCAAGCTGCCATTATTTTACTTGGATCAACGAAGACCAATCAGATGATCAAGATGTTCCCTACATTTTGGCGAGTCATCCGAATATAAATGTAGGGAACAGCTGATTTTTTTCGCGATTTCAGGTTTGGTCCCATAGTAAAAGTTGTTCATAATGATGAGTACAATGACCCCTTAAGAGGTTGTGCGTTATTTATGTTACATCTTGTATTTAGGCGTGAAAAGGTAACATACAGAAAGACAGACAGAGTTACTTTCGAATTTATAATATTATATATAAAGTAAAAGTATAAAGTATATAAAGTATAAAGTCTGGATGGATGGATGGATGGATGATGATGATTGTTGAAGATGTCGGAAAAAATCATGCCGACTGGAAGCTTTCTGGCGTGTGCCGCGTAAACCAATGGAGTATTACGGAACATAGAGTACTTTTAATCCCAGCAGTACGTTCCCGTGGGATATTTTCCGACATCAACACGGGCGAAGCCGCGGGCAAAAGCTAGTACCTATCCTATAAATTGTCACCCATAGAAACTATGTTGTAAGTGGCATGGTTATTGAGATATTATGTCTTTCTTCATGTCGTCATTGAATATCTTTTTGTTTGTGGTGTAATAGAATGTAATAACTTTTGGTGTTATATATTATTTGCAACGCACATTTAATATACCTACAATTGATTCTAGACAATGACTCAATTATTTGTTTCTAGTATTTTAATGGTGTTTAAGTACGAACATTTTAAATTTTAAAATTCAATATAAAAATAAATAATAAAACAATTTTGAGCTACCCAATGACACTCCCTATCCCTCAAAATATTGTGTCGGTCCTTTTACCAAACATCCTGCATAAAACAACGTTGTTTAAGGAATCACTAGGGTCACGGTAAGATTGCGCAAAAGAATAACCAAAATATATTCAATACTAGCCCATAACGAAAATACGCGATATTGCACCATAATATTATTTACCTTGAAATTGTACACGCGACGTGCATTATTTACGCGGCTTTTCCTTGGTTGTGTGTTGGATGACTAATGATCACTATCTGTTTACTCACGTTCTGACTTTATTTTTAACAATAACATTGATTTTAATCAATATAGTGCTTGCATAAAAATGCAATGTGCGAGATAGTTTGGAAAGCATTGCGCAAAAAAATATAAAAGAATAGAAGAGACCATGAACAGTTATTTTTTATTTACCTACGGGTTCCCTAAGTTAAAATAAATATATTATACTTAGGTACTTTTATCAGGTTTCCTTCCTCTTTTTACTTCTTGGTAATAATAGTAATTATATTGAGGATCTTCTACAATGGGCTCCACAATTTTCTCTTTTTCATTAACTGGACGTGGTCCACTCCATTTAATGTCCCGCTGCCTCCCTGTAGAATATAATTATTTATTATTGTCGTATCGGTATTTTATTAATTTACTAGTAATGTGTAGGAAGAGGAGCTCGTGGCTAAGTAATAACAGCCGCATGGGTCGATCCATCAGGTTAAGCTACGCTTGCCGGGGTTGGTCCGTGGATGGGTGACCATCTTTACATACCGAGACTCCTCCGTGCCTCGGAAAGCACGTTAAGCCGTTGGTCCCGGCTGTCATTCGTGGATTTTTGACAGTCGTTACGGGTCGTCAGAAGCCCGAAAGTCTGACAACCAGTCTTACCAAGGGGTATCGTGTTACCCAGTAACTGGGTTGTGGAGGTCAGATAGGCAGTCGCTCCATATAAAATACTGGTATTCAGCTGCATCCGGTTAGACTGGAAGCCGACCCCAATATAGTTGGGAAAAGGCTAGGCAGATGATGACTAGTAATATGTATGATGCATTACATTTGATCTCCTGATGCTGCAGTCCAATATCTATGGACTCTGTCCTGATGATCCGGTTTTCTCCCGTCTTCCTGCCCCACTGTGTGCCACTTAGCTTGCCTGCAGAACAATATAAATGTTGTCAGTTTAAGCCAAACTGTGGTTGCCTACAGCAGCCAGTTTCTACATTTCTATTGGAACACTAAATAATAAATGGCATGACTTTGCACTGAGCAGTGCTACAGTACAAAATACTACGGCCATTGATCAAAGTGACAGCAAAAGATTTGAGTAGATTTCAGTTCCTATTCTAATTGAATCTTGTATAAATTGAAATTCGATTTTCACAATATGGTTGTGCAATGTCAAATACGACATTCAGTAGACCGTCTGCGCATTGATAAATCTGGCTAATATTAAGCCGAAACGGAAGCTTGTTGTAACTGCTCCTTACCTGACTCTGACTTCTGCGGCTCTTCGGGTTGCGGTGGCTTCAAGCTACTTGCTCTTTTCTTCTCTTCATGGATCACCCATGCCCTAAGTTGGTCTGAAGTCGGACACTTATCCCGCTTGAGCCCATTTCGATCACGGAACTTTTCCCAGTAACAGCGCTTAACAACAGCGAGACTCTCACGATTTAATTAATATTGCTCTATACAAAACTCACGTTCTTCCTTCGACCACCCACGTCTAATTAATTACTACGTCTACTTAATTCTTCGCGCCACCTGTGCCACCTGCACGGCACCTACTTCTGCTAAGTTACTAATATTATTCGCTAATAATTTAAACAATCGCACGTATTCATTCAATATACGATCCTAAATACGAGCAAATCAAAAATAATAAGATAATAATTGCTTAACTCGTTCTTCGCATCACCTGCTAATAATTTTAAACAACGAATAACGTGAAACAGATAGATTTAGTATTTCCGACTTCCTGTGGATGCAACGGAGACGGAGAGTGCGCGCTGGCTGATGTATGATAAAAAATTACGAAGTGACGAATTAAAATGAATTCGCACTTCACAGAATTTCGCAACTACGTTTAATTGGCTAAATGCTAATTGAGCACTCGCATGCTAACGTCTAATGTGAATGCTAATTAATCCATCACAGCGCCTAGTGCCGCCTATGACTTGCCGTGACCTGTGTTGTGCGCGTATGATTGCGGATAGAATACTTAGTGTCACTCGGTGTCCAACTAATAACCATTTTAAAATATTTTTGGGACAAAATATAACATGATTTACATAGAAACCAGTAGTGTTGCTGCGGTCTGTCATTGCAGTTGCCCAACCGCCTGATGTTTGCGGTTTGCCGTCATATTCAGAATTGTACCTTTATAATGTAGGACGACGCAGCGCCACCACCCCGGCATCGCAAGGCACTTGCAACATATCGTGTGGTTTCACTCTTAGAATATTGTTGAAGTAACATTTCTTTGGATTTTACCTTAACTGTTATTTTACGATATTATGTCGATAATCTGTATCATCATCATCTGCCTAGCCTTTTCCCAACTATGTTGGGGTCGGCTTCCAGTCTAACCGGATGCAGCTGAATACCAGTATTTTACATGGAGCGACTGCCTATCTGACCTCCACAACCCAGTACCTGGGCAATACGATACCCCTTGGTAAGACTGGTTGTCAGACTTTCGGGCTTCTGACGACCCGTAACGACTGTCAAAGATCCACGAATGACAGCCGGGACCAACGGCTTAACGTGCTTTCCTAGGCACGGAGGAGTCTCGGTATGTAAAGATGGTCACCCATCCACAAACCAACCCCGGCAAGCGTAGCTTAACCTGATGGAGCGACCCGTGCGGCTGTTATTACTTAGCCACGAGCTCCTCTTCTCTATTATCTATTCTTTATTTTTAACCGCCTTCAAAAAAAGAGGAGGTTATCAATTGTATGTTTTCTTTTTTTTATATTTTTTTTTTATAAATTACAAGCTCCTTACATTTAAACAAAGCACACGATTAGACCTTTGGGGTCTGTGCTAGCCTGCCATGGCCTGAGATTTGATCAACGCGCTATTAAGAGTTGTTATAATCGAGTTGATGTAATATTCTTTCAGCTTACGCTTTATGTTTTTACTATTCATTGAGTCTCTAATGTCTACAGGTATTTGGTTTAGTAAATTGGGTATTGCGAAAGAAGCGGTACGCCTGCCATAAAAGTTATTTTTGCGTGGCACTTGAAATGATTTTGATTTGGCTTGTCGTGTATTCACGTCATAAAAGCCTAATGTCAACTGCTAATGTCACTACCTGTACCTGTGCCTGCACCTGTGTAGTGTACCTTTTACAAAATATTGCTTTTCCTGATACAGGGACGTTAATTGTTGAGTTCTCCTGGTACTTCACATATTGTGACGAGCATAAATTGCTTAGCAACCATGTTAAAGTAATCGAATCGCAACCCGTGAAATATTTATTATTGTGTAGTTCCGGAGGCCATCTGTGGTCTTCGCCATCAGTTCCACTTCACCAAATGGTGCTTTTCGAGAGCTAATGCACGAGTTATTAAATACACAAATCGCTTTAAGTGTGCTTATAATATTTGAAGAGTTCCCTCGATGTCTCCTGGATCCCACCATCATATCCTGACCTGATGACAATGAAACTACCTCGAAAGTATACCCTTTCAAACAAAACAAGAATTTTCAAAATTGGAGAAATCGGTGGACATAGATAAAAAAAAAACATGCATACAGTCGAACATAGAACCTCCTCCTTTTTCGAAGTCGGTTAAAAAGAGAAAGACAGAAACTACGTGAACAATTTATAGACTAATTAGTCTAATGGCAAATATGTATAAGTGTTCATAAAGATAATAGAGGAAAGGTTGACTAAAGGACTAGACTGTAACCAGCCTAAAGGACAAGCGATTTCGTTCAGATTATTATTTTATTATTATACAAACAACTAATTCAAAAATGCAACGGATACGAACGCCCGTTCTATCTGGCGTTCGTGGACTATAACAAAACGTTCGATTCTTTAAAGCATAGTTACATTTGGAAGTCAGTAATAAACCAGAGAGTGGAACATAAATATATAAACACAATATAACAAATATTATGCCAGCAGCACAGCAAAAGTATTTAAAACTCGAATGAATTGGAGAACAATTTAAAATTCAGAAAAGGAGACCCGCTATCACCAAAAATATTCAATGCTGTTCTGGAAAGCGTGTTTAGGCAATTGAACTGGGATGAATACCAGTATGGCATTAATATAAACGGGGAAAACTGTTAAAATTATCTTAAGGAAAAAGGCGATGTACTCAATTATATAAATTGTCTTTGATTTTATTGTCATATTTTTTTTACTCTTGTCATCCTTCTTGTCTGTGGTGTATAGCAAATTACAGTCCTACCAACTTATGTAGCAAGATGTTTTGTGTGTGCTCTTATAAAGTTTTAATACAAATCAGTAAAACAAAACAATGAGTTTGGTCATTTATTACCTTAACAAAAACTTACACCACCTTAGATTCACAGACGATCTAATTCTTCTTTTTGCATAGGACCCCACTGCACTTCAAACCATGCTCCAACCATATTTCAACAACTAGCATCCAAGAGCAAAAAAGCAGGACTACACAACATACAATACATGCAAGATCAAATTGATGACAAATAGGATAAAAGTCAGCTGTAAGGGATTTATCGACTAAAGAATTAAACAGAAGAATAAATGACACCTGGCAAAGACACTGGTATTTGAGAGGTCGCCAGCGACATGAGTACACCGGCATTTTTAGCTGCCTTTAGACGATTTGTGTCGTACGTACAAATCATGAAAAATAAATCTGTACCCGATTCAGAAAAACAGGAAGCTGTACAACACCGGCATTCTTCCATACGTACGCTCTGACTCACGTACGGCTGCCAAACCTGATCATTATCACAAAAAAATTAACACAGGTTGTGTGTATGTCATAGAGGAATGAAGAGAGATGAATGAAGAGCATGACGAATCTGAGATAGGAGCCTTTTTGGCCTCGCGCTCGCACAGGTCTTCTTTGTTTTTTTTTTGGCTTTTGTTATAATTGTGTTCATGATATTGTTAGTTTTAATGTTCTTTTTATTGTTGTAATCCCTGTCCTGTAAAATGTTGCGTGTACCAAATAAAATATTTTTCTTTCTTTCTTTCTATGAATCTAAGACTGGAAAACAAATTCGCGCGTCGTCGGATTTTAAAATAAGTAAAAAAAAAATAAGTTATAGACATAAACTATCATCAATTTATTGAGTAGTATAAAGAAACGTATTCACACACAATTCTTAAAGTTATTTTACTCGTTATTAAAGAAAATGTATAATAATTCAAACGAGCAATGTGAACTGTTGACTATACTGCTTTGAGTAACGCACACTGGCTAGTTTATAAGCTTGCCAATAGGTGGCGTTGGTAGTAGCATTAAGTACAAAGAACAATACGTAACAGAAAAATAGTATTCAGCTGCATCCGGTTAGACTAGAAGTCGACCCCAACATAGTTGGGGAAAAGGCTAGGCAGATTGATTTAACAGAGAAATGTTATTTTGTAGAATGTAGACGATGCGAGTTACAATATCCATGCGGGTTATTACTATCTCCTTCCGAAACTTAAAATATTCTGTCGTTTTATCCTAGCTTTATTTTATACTACATAGAACAAAAAATGTATGTATGTGTGACCGCTTAATTCTTCTAAATTGCACAATGACGCCCCCAGCTAGATGGACCAACGACCTTAAAAGGTGGCTGGGACAGACTGGATGCGGAAGGCGGAGAACAGTGTGTTGTGACTTAACCTGGGGGAGGCCTATGTCCAGCACTGAACTGCGATAGGCTGAGTTGATATTGATTGGCAAACAAAGTGAAAACTTCTTGCGCACTTTGCGCTCTTCCTGAACAGTGAACGAAACTGAACCGTAACACTCGGGTCGTCGGTGACACTGACTCGGGTATACTCGGCTCCACTCCAGTCAGTCGATGACGCTGAGTCGCGTATTCTTGGCGCTGGATCCTGTACCTATACTCGGATTCAGTCGTAAGTTTTCACTTTTATTGTGTGGACACACATTATGTAAGTATGTACATGGCACCCGCGTGAAGTTGGGGCGGGTCGCTAGTATTATACTACTCTATTGAGCGACCCTTGAAATTCACCTAGCAACACCTCGGCGTATTCTGTCTTAGTTACTACCATAGATAATACACTATATAAAGTAATTACACAATACATTGTAGAATGTAGTGAAGCATGAAAATAACACAGAAGTCCTATTACATTTCATTTTCTTCTCTTTCTTTAAACTTGCATTCCGTTAATACAAACTGCCAAAAAGGAAGAAGCTGCAGTAGTATGACCTTCAAACATAATAATAATAATAATAAGGTAACCGAAACTTTCAGTAGCGCCATCAGGATGGAATTTGGTGTGGACAAATGTGCGGTCATGCATGTAAAGCGAGGCAGGATTATGGAATCCGTGGGAACGCAACTCTCGGATTCCATATACCTAAGATCCCTCTCCTCAATCGAAACTTACAAGTATTTGGGTATGTCTGAAGCGTTAGGCATTAACGCTACTGATATGAAACAATCGCTGAGGGAGCGCTTCTTTGGCCGCCTGAATAAAGTATTAAATAGTCTTTTATCAGGCGGAAATAAGGCGCGCGCCTTCAACGGTTGGGTCATGCCGGTTTTGGTGTACTCTTTCGGCATGCTCAAATGGACTCAGACGGAACTAGACGCCCTGGATAGGAGGGTCCGTACACTGCTGACCGCAAACCGGATGCATCACCCAAGGTCATCGGTGATGAGACTGTATATCCCGCAGAAGTGCGGAGGTCGAGGTTTCTTAAATGCTAAGACCCTGCACAATCGTGAGGTATGCAGTCTCAGGGAATACTTCCTAGAAGCCGACGTGGGGATGCACCGAGATGCGGTCTCAGTGGACAAGGGCCTCACCCCGCTCTCCTTGGCTAACGAGAACTGGCACCAACCTATAGTATTAGATACTAATGACCGCAGAGAGGTATGGCAGAGTAAAGAGCTTCACGGACGCTTTTACCGGGTCCTACATGGGCTCGATGTAGACCTCTTAGCGTCCGTATCCTGGTTGCGATTCGGAGACCTCTTTGGGGAAACCGAAGGTTTTGTCTTTGCGATTATGGACGAAGTTATGATGACGAACAACTACCGGAAATATATTGTGAAGGACGGCACGGTTGACATCTGTCGGGCATGCCACCGTCCCGGGGAATCAATCCGACACATTATTTCTGGCTGTTCTCGTCTGGCTAACGGAGACTACTTGCATAGGCATAACCTTGTAGCCAGGATTATCCACCAGCAACTTGCTCTGAAATACAGCCTTGCGGAATCGGAAATACCGTACTATAGGTATGTGCCCGACCCAGTTCTCGAAAATGACAATATTACGTTGTATTGGGATCGATCTATCATCACTGACAGGACTATTGTTGCCAATAAGCCAGACATAGTGGTGATAGATCGAATAGAGCGTCGCACAATGATTATTGATATAGCGGTTCCGCATGACGAGAACCTCGTGAAAGCTGAAAAAGATAAGCAGATTAAGTATCTTGACCTGGCTCGCGAGGTTGTCGACATGTGGGATGTGGATACAGCAGTCATTGTGCCGATAGTCGTATCAGCCAATGGCTTAATAGCCAAGAGTCTCGACCAACATCTGAGGAGGCTCTCGTTAGGCAGCTGGATCAAGGGCTTGATCCAGAAAGCGGTACTTCTCGATACGGCACGTATCGTCAGGAGGTTCCTCTCTCAGGAGCCCTGACCACCGGTAGCTTGGATCCTATTCCCGATACCGGTGGGCTACTATTTTTTATATTTTTAAATGTTTTTTTTAATGTTTTTATAAAAATATTTAAAAATGTAAGATATATGTATAAAAGTGGAATAAAGGAAATAATAATAAAATGTGTTTATTCGGATAACTTTGATCCATACATGTGACATACGACTAGTACAAAATAGTAAGCAGGGACTTGGTCCGCTGAACTAACATCCATGTCAGGGGACAATCGTGCCTAGCAGCAATGGCACTCAAGATGCTGTGGCGACTTCCACGCAACCGACTAATTAATGACGCGGTCTTTTTGCGCCATAAAGCTGCAAAGCCATCTGTGTGTGCATCCGCAAATATTGCTGATGCGCTACAGAAACGTGGAAGCCGCAACAGCGTCCTGAACGCATTATTAAATTGGACCCGTAGAGCATTGTACGCCCGTTGCGTGTAGTTAGCCCACAGTCCCCCCGTGTACAGTGAGGTGCAATACGCATTAAATAAAGTAATTTTGATGCGTCTGTACAACGGGAGAATCTGCGCGCCAACATATTCGCCCGAACTGACAACGCTCTACGTTCCCTCTCCATATCAAAATCATCTTTTAAATCATCGGTCACCCAGTGCCCGAGATACTTAAACTTGTATACTCTGTTTAAAGACTCACCATTCAGAATAAGTGGTTGTACAGGTGGAGCCTTGGGACCTGATTTAAAAACCATGTAAACAGATTTCTTTACATTATACATGAGACCATGTGAAGCTACAAAAGACTCACAAACTGCAAGTAGCTTCCGGAGAGCTCCGATTGAGGGGGCCAGCAGCACCATGTCGTCCGCGTAACTGAAATTGTTGCAACAAACACCGTCCACATAGCATCCGACATGCATGCCGCTGAGCCTCTCAATCAGGGCGTTTACGTACCTACAGGTTGAAGAGCAAGGGGGAGCTCAACCCTCCCTGTCGCACCCCACACTCCAACCCGCTCGCATCCGAAAGCTCACCCGCCCACTTCACACGGTTCTCCTGGTTGAGATACCAATACCTCAGGAGTGATGCCAACTCCGCTGGCACCCCGGTCCCTGCTAACTTCTGCCACAGAACGTCATATGCGACTAGATCAAAGGCCTTACTGAGATCCAGGAAACAGGCATACACAGGAGTATGTCTATCCGTATAATGCTTGACAGTGTGCTTCAAACTAAATATTGCAGTTTCTGTGGACAACCCAGGCCGGAACCCGAACTGGGCGTCATGCAAATTAATATGTCTGGAGAAATGTGAGTTGAGCACACTGTCAAGTACCTTCGCAGTTATTGTCGCCAAGGAAATTGGCCTATAATTGGTCTTGTCCGCCATATCTCCTGTCTTGTTCTTGGGTATAGGCACCACCAGAGTCTGCATCAGTCCGTGAGGAAGGTATGCGTGGCTTACGCACAGATTAAACATCATGGCAAGCACTCGAGGTAGATGGATACTAGCATTTCTCAGATGTTCGACACTGAGCCCGTCATGGCCGGGAGATTTTCCACCTGTCATATTTCTTATAGCAATTTTGACATCTTTTGCAAGAATGACCGTTGAAATATCTGTATGACAAGCATCAAACTCCCGACATGGCGGACCCAGCGGAGACTTAATGGAGTAATACGCCCTAAACATGTTGGCTATCCCTTTTGCACTAGAGATACCCTCGATACCCACAGGAATACTAGGCTTAGTATTGGCACTATTGGTACATTTCCAAAATTTCTTAAAATCTGACTTAGCATGGTGCTTGGCTATTATGTCCATTTTGATTTGATCCTGGTTATTTTGACACCACTTTAATCTACTCTTGAACTCTTTACGTGCCTGTAACATCTCACTATATGTGTCAGTATGAGTTGGTCTACCACTGGATACCCATATTCTGAACTTAAGCCTAGCATTCCTATAGGCCTCAGATACATGCTTATTCCATCCTGCTAACAGCTTTTTACGACTACTTTTATTTGAAACATATGAGGCACGAGCAGCCTCACATAAAATATCTACTACATTTAAATACATCTTATCTATTATTTGCTTATGGCTATATACCTATATCACAACTCTTACCACTACAATACTGAAACTCCATCGGAAAGTCAATACATTTTAACTTTGAATTACATATATCATGGTATATATTAACTTGAGATCCTTTTCTGTCTCCCCAACATATTTTATTACGTGGTAGGGTTTTAACTTTTGTTTTATGCAATATCATATTTAGATTACACTTAATGACTAGTGGATAGTGATCAGACCAATATACATCATGCTTTACATAGATATCTGAAATACTTATGGCGGCTGCCTGGGTAACAACACAATGGTCTAACCACCTTTCACAATCATGTGCCTCACTAATAAATGTAAAAGTATCTGAGTTAAAGTGTTTCAGATCTGCACAGATCAAACTTTGCTCGCATGAAAAGTTCAGGAGCTCCTCGCAAAAGCGCTCACCAGGATGTGCATTAAAATCACCCAACACAAACACTAACTCGACATTACTATCCTCTATTATAGCACTAATAGCACCTAAGCAGTCTGTAAACTCGGGTAAGTTCTCAGTATAGTCGACGGGCATGTACACACTAAGCACTAACACATAGCAATCATTCATCGTAACACGTATTGCTGATATTCGCGGATTTGCACAGGATATCACTGACACACTTTGAAAAACTGATTTACGCCATAGCAGCGCAACTCCACCGTACGGCCTGCCTCTCAACATGCCAGCTGTTGTATCTACTGCTGATGTACCGGTACTCCCAGTCTGCATGAATTGTATCAAGGAAAGGTAAATCATGAGGCATGAGCCACGTCTCCTGTAAGGCAAT